>OY728151.1:1764173760-1769173760 GCA_963277665.1 Viscum album | reverse complement strand
GGCCTTAGTTACTTTTTGTAATAATTTTTTAGAAATAAAATATTTATTTCTTATTATGGTAACATTTTTTAGTTTCAATTGTAAAAATAAATATAGGATTGTTTTCTAGAAGTTTCATATTATTGATGAATATTGAAAAAATGAGTATTTTAAAATGTTTTTTATTCATTAAATAATTAATAATGTGAATTGACTTTCAAAAATTGGATATATACAGTTGTTATCTGTAAGAAATTTAGAGTTTGAAAAGATAAAATTAATTTTTGGTAAATAGTAATTTATCAACAGTAATATTACCCATATGAACAAGAATATGATCAATGGAATGGTAACCTCACTTAAGAAAGTATAAATACAATTTATGCATCTTTAAGGGTAATGTTATATAATAGAATATGTAAATAAAATTTTCTGAAATTATTAGTTATGTATTAGTAGTTTTTCATGTAAATAGAGATTTTACATAAAAATTAGATATCTCATATTTAGAAAATTATTTTCATAAAATAGAGTCCATTTTTAAATTCAGAACATTGATATTAGGTTAAGGTGAATTTATGATATTTTTATAAAATATATTGTTTTTTGGTGAATAGTAAAAATACAGTTTCTAGGGTTTTAATGTATTTTGTGACATCATAATGATGTAATATGTAATTTAAAATATTGGTATTCTCATTTAGAGAAAAATATTATATGAGGTTTTCCAAATGTTCAAACCCATGGGCAAGCCCATGGATTTGAAAATACCACTACTGAGGTGTCCCGTGAAATTAATAAGATATTCCCTCGCTTTTGATATAAATAGAAACCCATAACATCATTCATGTCATTCCAAATTCCTCCTCAACGAATATATGGCATTTTTCCCTCCCAATAAGTCATCCCATGATTCCTTAAATCCCCTAAAGGTTCCAAACATCATGTTTTTGGAGTTACTCTTCAAGGTATGGGAACCTCCCTCCCTCCTCTTTTTGTTAAGAATTATTTTATGTCGTGTATTTTAATTTCCATTTTCATAGGTTTGGGTATGTTATTATGTATCCTTATTTCTGTACATTTTATTTACAAAATATGAGATACCATTTTTTCTCTCAATAACTGATTTTCTGAATTATTAAACAACACCGTTAGACTGGCAAAATTTTGTAAGTGAATTTGAAACTTCTTTTTTCATTCAAATTATCTTTTATGTGGTATGTATTGAAAATTTCCATAACATTTTATTATCTCCATTTTAATATATCCTTATACTATATTATTACTCTCTTATGAATTGGTGACCTCTTACCCCTCTCTTTTGAGTGTTTTCTAAAACCATGTCGCATAGCTGTTATGTTGCAAACAACTCGCTTAAAATCTCTGTCTTTTTATCAAGAAATTACTTTATATTCCTTATATGAGTAACCAAACATCCATCAATTTCAGGGATATTTATCATGAATTTAAAATGATTTGTTTTATTCTATAATTTTCATACATAAATCCCTCATTCTCTTTCTAAGGGTTATAAATGACATAATGATCATGTTTTTGAGCACTTCTTAAAATTCAATGATTTTGAAATAAAAACCATTTTGTTTATTGTCTATGGGTTATTTATGAAATGTTTGATTATGATATATGTGGATCATAGGAAAATAAATTCAACTTAAGGGTGTTCCCTGATATCTCTCCAATGCATTGGGATATAAAATTAATCTCTTTAGATGACAAGTTTTATGATACCGTTGTAATTTTTATGATACCATAGTGATGGACTTTGGTGAAATTCTTTTGAATGTCCAAATTAAATGATTTAGAAATAATTTCATGTTATGTGTCAAGTTATAATTTTTATTAAATGCATCTTTATCATACCTTTATGATATTACTCATGTTCTTATTTATATCGTTCAAGTTCACATGTAAACAGTGTCACATGTTTTCCTTACCATGCATTTTTCCACCCTTTACATTGATGTTTGTCCCCTTGTTATGAGATGAAAAAAATTTATAGAGGATAACCGATGAATATTATTTTCCTATGGAATATAATAATATATTATGTTTTCATGTATTCTATACCTTTTTTTCAAGACACTACACTTTAAATATCCTCTATTTCTAAAAAGAAATAAAAAGTTATGTATTAAAATGGTGGGATGCCATAGAATTTGGGATGATTAAATAATAATAATTAATATTTACATTGGGGTAAATATATTGAATGTGTAACTTGAATGAAAAATGGTGGTTCGGGGAGAATCCCTTACCTTATGTCTAAAAGAGTTATGCAATTACACTTAATGTCCAAGAATATGAATATATATTAATTAATTAATTAATTAATCACTTCTCCAACATGAATTTGATTTAGTAAAATTTTATTAAGTTCACTTATAACCTTATTGATGAGTTATATGATTGAATTATTTCATTTTGGATTGTTCACTTCCTTTGTTTTCATTATTGGTTCACTTATATACCTATCTAAAAGAGCACATAGAATGGGAATATTTAACCAAAATTAAATTTTTTTTGTTTTTAATGAACATCCTAAATATAAAGTGGTTATATAATCCATTTATTTCTATGGTGTTAGGATGAATCATTAGATAAGACGTTGGTGAAAATTTTTTAGATTATTTTGGTCGATTTTCAATCATAATAATCTTGTTTTGTCTTATGGATTAATATCATGTATTTATATGGGTTAAAGAACATTAAATAATTTTTAATACCAATATTATAGTCGGTTTTATCCATGAGAATGGTTTTAGGACAATCCTTGTATGCTAAATTTAAAAAAAAATTAATCATTAATGAAGGTGGAAAATCAGCACCTCACGAACGATGTTTTCATTTTTAGAATAAAAGGATGAGGAGAAAAGACATGATAATGTATTTTTAATTAACAAAATAAAATTTAATTATATATATGACTCTGGTGTTATCATTAATTTTTTCGTAAAGTTTTTTAGGAGTGTATAATAAAAGAAAACAATGTTAAAAGAAAATAAATAAAGTGAAAGAGGATTTTTCCTCTCCAATTATTCTCCATCAGATCCACCTTAATGAAATTTCTTTTCAAATTTTGATGATACAAGAAACTCCTAGAAATAGAAATATTATTTGCGATAGGATTATGATGAAATTGGACCAGCTTCTAGGATTAATATGTGTGAGGAGAATAGGCGTTGAGGGGTGGTATTTATAGTGAAGAGGGTTGTTTTTATAATATTTTATTCATTTGTTTGTTAATTTGGATCAAGAATATGAATAATTAGGGAATAATAACTAAATATATTACAATAATGAGTTGGATTTGGATATTATGGCCTTATATCATCCATACAACAGCCATGACACAATAATTCTTGTACTCGGCTAATGCTGTAAATTATCATATATCACTAATCACACAAAAAATCAACTATTTTCAGAAAATCCAAAAAATTCACCCAAACCATTTTTCATCCTGTAGATTTAAAAAATGATAACCATTTTATGAAAATAGTTTTCTAAATATGAGAAATTCATTTATTAAATACAATCATCATTTTCTATAAAATAGAAATTTTAATAATATAATTGTTTTTATAACACTCGGATAAATTTATTAAGGCCTCGTAAAGTTATCTTATAATCATAAGAAAAAATATATTAATTTATGAATATATTTTATCAATATAAATTATTTTTTTAATTCTTATATTAATTATAAAATTGTAGATAATAATTTATTTCTCACAAAAATACTAACACCTAATTTAATACTTTTAAAACATTTTTTTTCTTATTTTGTGATATCAATTTACCATTTGTTCATTTATGAGATAAAAAAAATTTATTTATACTTTCATAGGTGAATTTACTATTTTATTATTCATTTTCCTATTCTAAAAGTTCACATTATGGTTCCAATGGTCATATTTAATAGTATATTACAGTTTTAAACTCAGTGTTGTGTGAAGAAAGAACTATCAAAGATATAAAATTTAAAAGGAGGAATAAAATAAAATTTTGGGGTTTTACATGAATGGAATTGAAAAATACTCATTCAAGCCATATTCTCTATTTAATTTTGCATGTGGTATGTTTGGTGGACTCACGTTCACTATGTCATAGCCAAAAAATAAATCGATCATGGAGAAAACAATTTCTCCTCAAATCTGGGCAAAGATTCCATATATATATATATGTAGGTGAATGTTAGTTCTTTAAGATAATCCAACTCAACCAATTTTAGTCCATACAAATTTTGAGGGAACCATACTCTTTGGTAAAGAGGATAGGTGAACCCTAGGGTGAAGTGTTTGGTCATATAAAACCATTATCTTCAAAGGAATATAACTAGTTATTGAGTTCCAAAAGAGAATTAAGATTAATAATTTAAGGAGTTATGGACATTTCACCATCTCCAAGAACAAGTTAAATCATAAAATCTAGCTAGCTCTCATGTCGTAGTCTATAAAATTCATCATCCATTGCATGATGAAAATCTATGAATTATGTTCCATGATAACTCATAGTGAGACTACAAATATAGGGTATCTCTCTTCCTAGACCACAATTCTTGGGTCCTGATTCACTTTCTCAGATATCCCATTCACCATAGTGAATATATGTACCACCATTGGTTTATGAGAAAGACACCCTCTAGTGAAGGCAATAAATGTGATCATGATAAGATACTAACTATTCCATCATGAGTATGCGGTTAAATCCCTTATTAATAATGATAAATATGGTCCATAAAAAGAGATAGCCACCTATCTCAAGGGGCATTCCTTACTTCAATGCATGCTCTCATATCGAATCCTCAATGTTTTTTTCAGATTCATTACACCATTGATGTAAACTATCTCTAGGACAAGGATTTTCATAATTATCACATATGTGAGATAATGTGAAACACTTATATGAAATTCAGTAGACAGAAATGTATAAGCTACTAGAATAGTACGTCAAACTGTAGAATGTTCATTGCTATTTTCCTCAGCTACGGGTTTTGCTGCATGTAGTAGCCCAAATATATGTCCCTAAGATATATCCTAGATACACTGATAATTCCCTCTCTACTGGTGTTGCATCTCATATGACTATCCTTCATGTCTATTTCCGCCCCCTTGGCTTGATCATCTAGTAGAATTCCAACTTCTTTCCTGACATATAGCTTTTTATCCTCCACTATAATGAGTGCTCAATAAAGATTCTTTCTCTATAGCCACTAGATGTAACATTTTGAAAAAATATTGAAGATTCCCCATATTACCACAATATCTACACTCACATGGGTTCTTGGTACACTATTTTGATTCAAAACATGTTTCGACATTCCCATTGATCTTTTTGTTTTTGAAATCGCAAATTACTTCTTGTTTTGTCATATATTATTTATTTTCATCATAATCATATATATTGTAATCACATATTTTGTTTCCATCATAACCACACATGTTGTTGTTAAATATTATAACCATATGTTGTTTTTTTTCAATTGTAATCGCATATTCTTTTTCTCACCATAATTAGACAAACCATTTTCAATTGTAACCACATATGATGTTTTTATTACCATGTCAATCGTAACCATGTTATGTATTGTATTTATATTATGCATTGTAATCATGCATCGTAACCGGGTTATGTATTTTATCTCAATAATGCATCGTAACAAGGTTATGTATTGTACTGTAATCTTGCATCATAACCAGGATAAGTATTGTATGGTAATTATTCATTGTAACGATGCATCATAACCCGGTTCTACATCATAGTCACTCTGTACATCGTAACCACGATATGAATTGTAACCACAATACGAATCTTAACCATATTATGAATCTTAATCACTTTATTAATAGTATCCATGATATGAATCTTATTCATGTAATGCTTCATAATTTTGTAATGTATCATAACCATGATATGCATCGTAATCACAACAAACATCATAATAATGTTATACATTTAACTCATGTAATGAATTAAACTCATGTATTACTACAATACCACAAACTTGTTTTTCATTATATATCATCTTACACATTCTTTCATACATATGTAATTATTGTTTTCTAAAAAACGATGTCATTGATTTAGTTTTATACCAATCAAAAAATTGTCATGTAATCTATTGTTTTACCATTATAATGCCAGTTTTCCATGTCCCACTAATGTTTTTGGAGAAATATGACCATTGAAGAAAATATGACTGTGCGTACCCAAGGCCTATAAGTAGGATGTCATTTAAACCAGAAAAAATATATTTTGCATCATTTTAGTTCTAGATAGATACTATGTGACTTCTCTCTTACTTCATGTGAAAAACCTTGAAGATGCAAGACATCAATGACTTTTTTCTAGTTCTTGCATCTTAATATGTGATTTGTATTTATTTTTGTGTCTGATCATTTTGATAATGAACGAGGGATTTCGAGGATAGGAAGAGAGTGGTATCAATCACCGTATCATGGTATTTCAAACATTTGAATGAAAAAGGTGTTGATTACCTTATTAATTGAGGTATTTCATATATATGAAGATAATCATGTTGATTTTCATATCGAGGACTTTCCAGGGTGGTTGTAAGATAGATCATTTCTCCTAGGTGAAAGGATACCCTACTCTTTAGGATAAAATAATTGTAATACCTTTGTTTTTACACTGAATTTTGTAATAGAAAGTGATTAAATTGGTTTCTTATTTCTATTCATATTCATTTTTATTGTAATTTATTTAATTACGATACTTTAATTATATATTGTATTAAGATATTTTATATGTTATGTGGTAGAATCATTTTTTTGTTATACTCTGATTATTTTATTCAATACAATTACAATTGTTTTTTATTACTCATGGTATCATAAAATATCATATCCATCATATCCAAGGCCCATACGGTCATTTTTATTTGTTGATAATTGTATTAGTTTAAGACCTCTTAATCTATGTTTCTTTATAAGAGTTTAAATAGAAAATTTTTTAAATCAACAATTAACCCCCCTCTTGTGTTGTTCCATATTGTATACATTTATATCTATATTACAATCCAAAATTTGGTATCAGAGGAGGTTTCCACTTATTTATTTTACTTGATTTATTTCTTTTTTTGATTTAATTGTATTTTTATTTAAAACAATCTATTTATAATTACTTACTACCCTGACATGTGGAGTGGAAAATTATTATTTTTATAACATGGATGGAATGAATATTGGATCAATTGAAAATATAAACCCTACTAGACTACCTATTTTTTTATGGGAATGATTATGAGTGCTGGAGAGATTGAATGAAGTATTTTTTTTATTAATACTGAAGTAGATAATTTTTTGATGCTCACTGGAGATTACAAAATACCAGACAATGAAGTCAGAACCATCACCAACCAATAGAATCTTTAATATCAACTAAATAAAAGTGTACACAACACATTATTATGTTCTATGAATAGGAATATATATGGTTAGATATCATCATGTGAGGTATCCAACTATATCTGAAAGAAATTGTATGTCAAACATATTGGTACATATAAAGTAAATGAAACAATAAGAGACATTCTCCATGATTAATATAATGGTTTTTCTTTTCCCTATGGAGAACTGGAATGAAAAATTAATGAAATATTTATGACAATATTCAATAGTCTTCAATCCATGGGATAAAAGCGTCTTGATGCTGAAGTACTTTTGGATAAGATAATTGATATAATTCCCAATGAGTTGGAATAAAAAAGGAAAGTAATTTATGTTAACAGGAAAGCTACGAAAATCATTCTTAATGAATTATTTAGTACTCTCTTATAGCATGAGAAAAGAATGAAAAGAGATGTAGATTTTAATAAGGAGAAGAATGGTAGTGGAAGTGCTGCTTTTACTACCACTTCTAAAGCCAATACACCAAAAGGGTAACAAGATCCAAAGATAAGAAAGCTGTAGTTATATCATAATCTAGTGAAAGTGATCATTCAGATAATGAACTAGCCAATATTTCTTGGAGAATAGACAATATTGTTGGAATGAAATATTTTTAGTACATATTCACAAATAAATATTGAAAGGATAAAAATGATTCAAGAAGCAACTTGTTATGGACATAAAAGAGAAGGTCACATTAGACCTGATTATCAATGACTTAAAAGAAATTATAAGAAGGAAAAATATTAAGAAATAAATAAGAAAAATTATTACAAGTCAAAGAAAAAAAAGTATTGAATGAAAAAGATACTTGGAGTGAAATTTTTGGTGATTCATCAGATTAAACTTTTGAATATGAATCCTATGTTTAGAAAAATATAGGAATCATAGCCAAACAAACTTTTGAAAATCATTATCTCATGGATAATTTACACAATGCAGAATCTCTTACAAATGTATCTTTAAATGCCAATTAACCCGATGAGAAAAATTCATAATCTTCAGATGAAGAACCTTCCTCAGTAGAGGGAAATTTAGGTGCATTTATAGACGTATCCAGATTTTCCAAATTACTTGTGAAACTGAATTCCAAAATCAAGAAAAATCTAGATATAGAAAATTATTGATTAAATATCCTTACAATGGAAGTATCATATCTTCAAAAAGATCATGATAATAAAACTCTTTATTTATTAAATATTTTTATAAAAATTATGGAAGTAAACACTGAGAAGGATAAACATTCTAAAACATTGACATCTTGTTTTAGATAAAAATGTTTTGGAAAAAGAAAACAATTCAAAAACAATTTCTTGTGAGAATGATAATTTAGTCATCAGACTATAATCAGAAATTTTTTCTCTTAAGAACTTTTACTAAATTTCACAACTAGGATAAATGAATTTTAAAAAATGTATTCTCAAATTATTACTTTAAATAATAGTTCATTAATTGGTTATACTCATTAAAAACCTATTTTTAGTCATAACTATTTTGTTCCCCAAAGTGCTCTATTCTTCACCTAGTGTCAATGTGGTGAACATTGGGAAGGAAATAATTTTATTAATAAATTTCAATCATTAGGATTTCATAAATCTCATGTTGGAAAATAAATGTGTTTTCCAAAAGTTATTTTATCTAATATTTGAGGATCCAAGAAGGTCTAGGTTTCAAAAAACTAATTTTTTCTTTTTTAGGAAAACAAAAAGTGTACCGGAAATAAGAATATTTGGTACATGGATAGTGTTTTTTCTCAACATATGACTGGAAAAAAATATTTCTTTGAAAAGATTATTGAAATGAAAGGTGGAAGAGTAACCTTCAGAGACAGTTTTCAAGGAAATATCATTGGCATTGGTAATATTGTTCTTTTAGGAAATGTTTTAATTTCAAATGTGTATTTGTTAAAGGTCTTAATAATAGCCTTATAAGCATAAGTCAATTATGTGATGAAAGTTAACTTGTGAATTTTAGGAATGATAAATGTTTAGTTCATAATTCCAAGGACGAATTCATTATTTCTACCCATAGGCATGAGAATGTATAAAAATCTATCATTGAAGACAATAGGAGTCCAGACTTACTTTTATTAAGTGAAATTGAAGACTAATCTTGTCTATGGAATATAAGGTTAGGACACTATAACCTTTTAAACCTTTGTAAATTCTCAAATAAGAGACTTTTTAAGGTTCTACTGGATCATAGAAATGATTCTTCAAATGTATATGATCCTTTTAAATAAGGAAAGAAATATAAAACTTTAATTAAATCAATTAATGAAGTTTCAATTTCTAATACATTACAATTAGTGCACGTGGATCTTTTTGGTCCTACACAAACTGGAAGTATTGGAGGAAAATACTATGTATTTTTCTAGTTTATGAATACACCAGATTTGCATGGGTATTTTTTTTAGAAAATAAATTGGATGCATTTTTCCAATTTAAAAATTTTAGAGCCCATTTTATAAATGAGAAAAACCTACCACTAATAATTGTTGGAATTGATCATGGTTGAGAATTTTAAAATTCATATTTTGAAAATTTTTGTAGTTAGGAAGATATTAATCAAAACTCTTAAACTCTAAGATCCCAGTATAAAAATGATGTTGTTGAATGTAGCAATCATCTTCATCAAGAAATTATGAGAACCATGTTGATTGAATACTCAATTTCTAATCATATCTGGAATAATGATATAAGTACTGTATGTTATTCTATAAATAGATTTTTAACTGGAAATCTTCTTCATAAAACACCTTATGAATTTCGGACTAGATGAAATCATAAAGTTTCTTACATCAGAGTATTTGGATGCAAAGTATTCCTATTAAATACTAAATATAATACACATAAATTCTCACCTAAATCTGACAATGAAATATTTCTATGTTATTCCACTACATCTAATGATTACCGAGTTTTTAACAAAAACTCCTCTAATATTGAGGAAAAATGCGTGTTATATTTGATGGAACCGATCCTTTTGTTTTTAAACAACCTCTACGTACATCAACAGATGTGTTTTCACAAACTGAATGTCAACCCATGATTGAAAACACTTCTGAAAAATGAAATACTCAAGAAAATGTTTCTGAAATATTTACCCCAAAAGTCTATCTAAATTATTTTGATGATTAGGTTTTTAAAAAACCAAATAATTGTTTCTTAGGAATAATCCATGTGATAATATCATCGTCGATGTAAATCAACCCGTTAGTACTAGAAATTCCTTGATAAATGAAATAAAACATCTTTCTTTTATATGTCAATTTATCCAAAAAACGTCGAATGAAGCCTTGGGTGATGAAGATTTGATTAAAGAAATTATAAAAGAACTTATTGAATTTAAATGGAATCAAGTCTAGAACTTGGTTGAAATACCTAAAGAAACATATATAATTGGTGTAAAATGATTTTTCATAGAAAAATTGAGGAAAATGGAGTCATTGTATGAAATAAAGAAATAATTTTTTATAAAGGCTATAATCAACAATCAGGAATAGACATTGAAAAACATATTCTCCGGTAGCTATGTTTGAATATATTAATATTCTATTAGCCTTTTTAGCATTATTTAATTTCAAAATTTTTCAAATGGATGTAAAATGTACTTTTTTAAATATTTTTTTACAAGAATTTGTTTTTGTTGAACAACCTCTAGGTTTTGTAGACTCAAAACATCCAAATCATGTTTATAAACATACCAATGCTTTTTATGACCTTAAAAAATCCACTAGATCTTGATATGATTGACTCACATGATTTTTTTTAAAAACAATTTTGAAAATGTACTAAAGATCCAATTATTTTCATAAAAATAGAAAACAAAAACATTTTAATTGTTTAAATCTATGTTTATGACATAATATTCAGATAAACTCAACAATCCCTATCTGATTAATTTGCAAATCTCATGAAATCTAAGTTTGAAATGAGTGTGATGGGTGATTTAACATTCTTTTTAGGTTTCTAAATCTCTCAAAAACTAGAAGGACCCTAAATATCCCAATATAAATTTATGAAATATTTACTTAAACATTATGGATATGATAACACTAAAAGTATAAACACTCCAATCGGTACATCAAACACACTTTATCTTGAAAAAGCTGTGAAATTAGTAGATCAAACATATTTTACAGGTATGACATGATGTTTTTTACATAATAGCTAGTCGTCTAAACATAATCTTTTTAGTATTCTGTTATGCAAGATATCAATCTAATCCAAAGGAATCTCTTTAAAAATTATTAAAAATTATTTTTCTCTATATAAAATGAAATATGTATTTTGGACTATTTTATTCTTCTGGAAATGATTTTGTTTTAAAATTTTTTTTAGATACTGAATTTGGGTGTTGTAGAATGGGTAGAAAAGGTACATCGGGAACATGTCATTTCCAAGAAGATTTATTAGTTACATGGTCATGAAAACAATTAGTAGCAGATTCCACTGCTGAAATTGAATATGTAGAAGTTGGAAGTTGTTTTTCTCATGTTTAATGGATGAAACTTACACTCACTGATTATGGAAATAATTTTTCCGAAACTCAAATTCTATTTTAAAAATAGTTCTATATATCTTAGTAAAAACCTTGCACATCACTTGTATGAAAAAACATAGATATTATGAATACCATTCTTAGAGATCACACAAAAAAAGGAGATATTGTTCTACAATTCATCAGAATGAAAAAACAACATGCTGACATTTTCACAAAACCATTATCTTACGATATATTTTAATACATTTAATATAAACTAGGAATGATCACACTAAATTAATCATTCAAATCTATTTCTTTTTTAAACCATCTCCATGAATTAAGTTACTCCATCTCAAAGGGGGTATACATTTCAATTTTATATGTTTTATATTATAATTGGGTTCACTTTTATCAGTTTTATATTTTATTCAGTTTCACTTTTATTAGTTTTACATTTTAATCTATTTCACTATTATCAGTTTTATAGTTTACTTGATTTCACTTTTTATCAGTTTTATTTTCCATCAGTTTCATGTTTATCAGTTTTATGGTTATCAGTTTCATGTTATGAGTATTATATTATTTTATAATTATTGGATTATTCCATCAGCACCAGGTTTCGGAATTAGAATGCTTTATCGGTACAAGATTAATTTTATTTTATCATTTTTATAATTTTATTTGGTCTCATTAAATTTTTGGTATTGTTTGTATTATTATAATAAGAACAATATACTAAAACCAATACATCCATCCTAATTCTCCGACAGGTAAAATTTCTATGATTTCTTTTTGGGTTTCTCAATTATTTTTTTTAATTCATTCTTTTAACTCATAATCAGATTCATTCTTAATACGATTTTATTTTAAGAAAAAATTAAAGAGTTTAAAACCATTGTAAACCATTGTATCTTTTGGATTTAATCATGACTATAAATTTCTTTTTAAAAGAACCCATCCCCACCCATCCCACCTCAAACTCTTTTGAATTTATCCAAACGTCTTATGCTCTATAAATACAACACAGTTCGTAATTGGATTTTATCTCAGTTTTTGTAATAATAGATCTCCTCATCTTTCATAATCTGGAAAATCTTCATGGCTTGAGATAGTCTTTCATTTCATAGTGAACTGCTTCATCTCCAAAGAAAATGTCTCAAAAATATTTTTCCTCAATGAGATTTCAATGTGAAAGGATAGTCTCTCGAGATATTTATGAGCATTTTGATTCATCAGTGAAAAGGATAATAAGTTTCCAAGGGTTGGAATCCATTTCAGTGTAAAGACCAAATTCAGATATGTATTTTATGTTCTATGAGGGGGTGTTACAATTTTATAATAAAATAGAGATTAAAAAAAGTCTCAATATTTCCTTTATGATGTATGATGAAAAGTATACAACCTCTATAAAATATGCAGCTACTTTCCATGGTGTTCCATTGAAGGGTAATCAACTTTTTCAATCTCATAAATTACCGAAACATGATGAGAATTTTGATAAGAGAAAATATGAAGAATCTCTTTTTGAGATTCATGAGGAAAAGGGAAAGGTAAGTCATTTATCAGAAGATAATTGAATCATAGCCCTTTAGATGCAAGGAATTATAGTTCTTAGAATGTGTTATAAGGAAACATTGAATGTTTCATATGTTTAGGTTCATGATTATTTTGTGAATATGAATAAGGTCAATCTGATTAGATTCATTTTCATGAAAATTAAGTAGATTAAATCTGGTGTGATAAAGTCATAGATGATCATGCTTCCCACCATCCATAGTATTTTTTTAAAAGAATTTATATGTTTGTGTAATGTTTCAATTAAGATATAAATGACATCATTTAATGAGCCTCTCATCAGCAACGATACAATAAGAAGTCATATGATACGATTAAATCATGAATCCAAAAAAATTGAGAAATATCTGGAAGCTGAGAAAGGGAAGGAAGTAGATGAAGGTAGTTATAAAACATCAAAGAAATCCGAATATAATTAAAAAAAATGATATTATGTTATGACTACACCCCCATGAAGTCAAAGAAACAAAAGGTAGTATCAGATGAGGTTGTGGTTAAGTGTTGGAAAAATAGTGAAGAAAGGAATGAAGGGGGTCCTCAATTTGGTTTGGATACAGATGAAGCTATAGATCATAAAATAAGATCATAGGAGACATTAAATGAAGAATAAAGTAACAGAGAATGATTAATGGAAATGCCCAACCTATAGATGATGTTAGTCTTCTCAAAATAGATGAGAAAGGAAAAACTAGTATTGTAATAAGAGAACCACCTGTTTAGACACAATCTAATCTAGAATAGAAAGAAAAGGAGATTGGGGCATCTGAACTATTGGGTACATAGAGTCTCATTGAAGAATATGAAGAAGAAGAATAATAAGAAAAAAAGGTAAACAAGAACATGGGGAAGAAGAATAGGGTCAATAAGAAGAATTAGTGGAAGAGAAAAATTCTATAAACAAGAAAAATCATTTAATATATTCGTTAGAAGGTCCATCCTTCAATTTTCCTTCTCCTAATCCCCAGCCATATGAAGAATATTTTCCAAAGGTTTTTTCTTGGAAATTCATTCAGATTTTAGATAATGAATAGGGACAATAATTCAACAAGAATCATAATCAGCCAACTATTTATATCAACATTGAAACTCATTTTGTAGATCTACCAAAACACACTGATGATTCGGATTCTGAAAGGACAATCACAGTGAAGGTAATTCAATATATTGAAATATTGTTGAACAAAATGGAAGATATGATACCATTCATTTCAAAAAATGATGCCAGGATAGAAATCCTTTCAAATGATCATAATGATAGAACATACTCTATTAAACCTTTGATGGAATGGTTTTTGAATCTTGAAGTTAATTTTAATGTATTCAAGGAATGTTCTACTAAGAACAACAAGGCCTATAATAAGGATATCAAGTGGTCATAAAATGTGGATGAAAATATGAAGTATCATGTAGATAAACTTGATAAATTACTGAAGAGGGTAAAAAATCTCAATTAATTGTACCAAAACTTGGTTTCTTATTAGAATGAAAAATGGGAAACATTTCAAAGACATGGTACCTCAAAAGAAAATTCCTCTGAAGAGATTGAACATCATAAGATAAAATTGGTATATGGTTGTAATGATCTTATTTTTCTCTCAAATAGAATTGTAATTTTAGATAAGGCATATAGAGTTAGAATGTAGGATTTCAGCACCTAGAAATAAAAACACTAAGGTCAAGAAGAAATCAATAAACACCACGAATATTGGACATTGAAGCAAGAAAGGATTATTTCTAAACAATATGGGATTTTGAAGGATTAGAAATAATCTCATGACAACTTTACGAAGGATAAAAAACATGTTAGGAAGATTAAACTCTCAATGTTTAATATTTAGGGAAAAAAGTGGAAAGAATGATTTTTATAACTCTTGTTTTAATAAAATTGTGTTTCATTTCAAGTAATATATGTTGTTTCATAATCTATTTCTGTAACCCTGTGCAAATAATAAATGTTTTCACTTATTCTTTTTGAGAATCACAAAGGGTATGAATAGTTTAGAAAAGAATAAATTGATGAATACCTTGTTAAGGTGGAGAACTCTCACGTAAAAGTAATGATAATACAATCCCTAGGGATTTGTTTAAACCTATGTAGAAATTAGTCATATTCACTATTACTTTCAGATGAGTTACTTAACTCAGGGGGAGATAAGTCTTTATCATTTATTTTGTTTCTACTTTCCAAAAAGGGGAATATTGTTGACTCAAAACATGTTTCGAAAATCCCATTGATCTTTTTGTTTTGGAAATGACAAATTACTTCTTGTTTTTCTTCATATATGTTGTCTTATCATCATAATCACATATATCGTAATTACATATTTTGTTTCCATCGTAACCATAGATGTTGTTGTTCTACATCATAATCATTTGCTATTTGTTTTCAATCATAATCACAAATTTTGTTTCTCATCGTAATCACATAAACTATTTTACAGTCATAACCACGTGTGATGGTTTTTTAAGCATGTACATTACAACCAATTTATATATTGTATTCATATTATGCATCATAATCATGCATCGTAACCAAGTTATGTATTTTATCGTAATCATTCATCATTTCCATGTTATGTATTGTATCATAATTATGCATCGTAACCTTGAATCGTATCAAGTTTAAACATCATAGTCACATTGTGTGTCACAACCTCAATATGAATCATAACCATGATATTAATTGTAACCATAATATGAATCATAAATACATTATGAATTGTAACCATGATATGAATATTATTCATGTTAAGCATCGTAACTGGGTTACGTATCGTAACCACAATATGCATCATAATCACAATATATATCATAACCAACATATACATCATACTCATGTAATGTATTGAAGTCATGTATTAATATAATACCACATACATGTTTTCCATTATATTTCATCTTACTCATTATTTCATACTTCTATAAATATTGTTTTCTAACAAAAATGTTGTCGTTCAGTTAGTTATATACCAATAAAAATGATATCATGTATTTGGTTTTTTAACCATTATAATGATAGGTGTCAAAGTCCCTCCGAATATTCCAAAAAAATATGACCGTTGGAGAAAATATGACCATTGAAACCTGAGGCCTATAAATAGTAGGCTATTGGGACCAAAAAAATCATTTCTTTTATCTTAAAAGCTCTAAAGAGAGACTGTTTGACTTCTCTCTTACTCCATGCAAAATTCCTTGAAGATACAAGTCATTAGTGGCTTGTTCCTAGTTCTTGTACCTCAATATGTGCTTTTTTTTGTTTATGCATCTGATCATTGTGATAATGATCGAGGTCTTCTGAGGATAAGAAGATGGTGGTACCGATCATCGTATCGAGGGAATTCAATCATTTCAAACACATAGGTTTGGATTACCTTTTTAATCAATGGCTTCTGAGGATAGAATGACAGTCATGCCAATCATCATATTGAGGGCTTACCATGGTGGTGGTAAGACAAACCTTTTATCCTTGGTGAAAGGATTCCCTACACTTTGGTATAAAATAATTGTAATACCTTTTTTTCGTTGTATTTTGTAATATAAATGGAATCAATTTTTTTATTCTTTATATTCATATTATTTTATATTGTAATTGTTTTAATTATGATACTTTCATTACATATTTTATTAAGAGATTCTATAAGTTGTATCGTAGAATCATTTATTTTTTTTTACACTCAGATTATTGTATTCAATAAAATTACAACTGTTTTTGATTAATTGGTATCATACTATATCATATCCATCAGATCAAACAACCATTTTTTCATTTTTATTGGTTGTGAATTGTAATAGTTTAAGACCCCTTAAACTATGTTTATTTCTAAGTGTTTAAGTACAAATGTTTTTAAACCTATAATTCACCCCTATTGTATTGCGCCATCTCATATACATTTACATCTATATTATGATCCCATAAACTGGTGATTTATATGGCCAAACCTACCATACTAGTGACACACAATGTAACTTTTAGAGTTCATCCTATGAATATTGCTTCCTCTATAAGTAGAATCCATGTGACATTTCCTACAGCTAGATGAACGATATCCCTTTCTCAGCACAACTCTTACCTAGCAAACACTCTTATATTACCTCATAATATTCTTAGTGATAAGGGCCTAGTTAGATATTTCTGGAATGGCAATAAACTAGAAATCATTTACCTATGATCAGATGATATACACAATACCATCCACAACCCGCTTCACTATCATGAACTCTTCATTAGCATGTTTCATTGTGAAGAGCTATAGACTGGTGAAATGAGGTGAATAATCTATTATAGGCATGGATCCCTACTTTATGTTCATTAATTCCATATTTTATTCCACTGTCAGGGTTTGTTGAAATTATTAATCATAGAATACTATGTGAACGTCTTCTTAGACAATACCCTGAGGATGATCATATTAGGTATTCATGTCCTACCAATGCTTGGATAAATCTTGTGGCATATAAGTCCCAAGATTTAACCTCCTCTCTATAGTTGTCTCTAAATTCTAAAATATGAATAACATGTCCTCTAGTCAAGACTCTTCAACATGAGGACATCATTCTCCATAAAAGGAAGAAGGGTGATGCTACTTGAACTCTCACGTCAACTCTACCATAGTAGGTAATGGTTTTGGGGATCTCTATATATAATTTACTACTTATATAAATCAATCTTTGAACTATTAATTAATTCCCAGATTAGGAATAAAAAAGGCCTCATAATAGGAACTATAAGAGGTAATACTGGTGGCTCAAGGGTCACCACCTCTAGAGTATGGTCATCCCCACCTTCCTGGTATATACCATGAGCTCATCATAGTATAATATCTCTAAATTCTAAACACATGCCTCATAATAGAGATTGATAATAGAATTGATCTTAAGATATAATAAAGGGATATGTACATATCCTTCCTATATAAGATTCAACCCCTATACCTATTTGTAAATCTAGGTCTATGAAATAGAAAATCCAAAAGATCAAAAGAGAAACTCCATACAACCCACTACAATGGTTGGGTTAGGGTCAAGGTCTAACATCACATTGAATACATCCTCATATATGGAGTTCCAATTGTAATGCCTGAAGAAAATCATATTTTACATTGGAATTTGGAACACTATTTAATGGTAATAATTTCATTTATGAATTTATATTCATTTAACATCAAACTCTTTATATGTATATATATGTTATGGTCTAGTTAGATGAATCACTATTAGAAAGTTATAATGGCATAATCACTATATAATTAAATAGGAATATCATTTAGCAATGACTTGACCAATTGATCTAGTATCAGGATGAAAATTTTCATACAAAATGACGTGAATAAATGAATAACCATTCCCAATTTGTATAATTACATGATTTATTAATGAAAATTGGAACTAATTTAATTGAAATCATCTAATGTTTCATACCATTTAACCAATGGTACATGGATCAAACATGGGATAACTGGTTAATTAACATCATACCATCAATCTATACAGAAATATTTCATTTAGGTTGATGGAAGATCTTAAATTAATTTAATTATTTTATACTTTCAACAATAATTAGTACATATCCAAACATAATATTCATGGAACCTATAATATGCAGTTGTAAATTCACCTAGTAATGTAAATATAGCATTGAATATGCATGAAATTGGAATCCCCAGATGCATACAATGATGCATGATCAATTCCCCCTTACCTTACTAGGAAAATGGAGAAAGAAAGAAATAATAATAAAATAAAAAATACCAAAAAAATTAGGTGTGTCACCATGTGATTAAATCAATACAAATGTAACAAGAAAATAATAGAACAATAATATACATTCCTCGGTAATTTAGTTTTCCTTTTACAATGGTTAACTAGTCCCTGGAATATGATCATTACCAAATTTATAAAATTTACTAGTCTCCTGTCTAATTTACCAAATAGTAATAAAAAGGGAAAAGATGTCTTTGATACCCCTTTTGGTTATTCTGGACCGAGTTCACTCATAAGTAACTGAACCTGGACACAGGGCCTCAATCATGCATCTCTATACACTAGAGCCTTCCGATTACAAGGGAGGGTCTATGAAAGTATGATGGGAACACTCTACCCTCATGATTAGTGTGTAGAAAAATAGAATAAAATAAGTGTAAATAGGGAAAATAGTATAGTAAATGAACTATGGGAGAATAAGTCATCATTATATAATTAATAGGGAGAAGAATAATAAATATATTTTTAGAAAATGATGCCATGAATATATATTATAAAAAATTGGAATACTTGGAACTAGAGAATTGGAAATATATAGTATGATAAACAAAATGAAAAAAATACTAAAATTGGTCTCAAGTAAAATCAGAAGATAAAGCTCGTTCCTTTCATATTATACTCTATCATACTACAGAAAATTCAGTATCCAAAGCTAAACACATCCCTCTATCCTAATGAGCTTCCATGATGTCTTTTCGGATACTAGTAGGCAGCTCGAATGGGGTGAGAGGTAAATTTGGTAGGGAACCACTAATTGATCCTATAAATATCAAGTCATTGTATATAAAATTATCAGTGTGTGGGTAAAAAAATATAATTATAAATAATATAAACTACCTCAGCCTTGGATCCTCACTGGATACCCAATTGATACTACCCTCTTAGGCCTAATCCAAATTATCTATAAATAGATGTCACCCTATTTATATATATATAAATATATTAAGATGTATATATATAACTCATATACATAATAATATATATGTGAATACATATATATATATATAATTGATAGAACCTAATTCGTATGCCTAAGGAATCCATGCATAATAAAAAAAGATCACATATTTTTTATTCCATACGTACTTAGAAAGGATGTAAATTTTTCTATTCCAATATATAAATCATATATCAACTCCAACAATGTTAATCAACATTTAATACATGTAGACTCACTTAATTAATTGGAATCATAAGACTAACCATGTCATTCAGTAAAAAAGAGAACTAGATATCACTCCAGGTGCATTAAGAAAACCCATCACTATAGGATTCCATCCAAGGTGATATGTATACAAAGCTAGGTATGACTGATGGAATTGTATAAAGGATAACCCTCTTATCACATCTATAGAATACCACATAGGTAATTAGGTATTGCGCATTCCATGGAATAGTATAATTTCCCTCTAAACCCATCCAAGTTAATCCACTGGGGAACTAGGTATCACTTATGAGGTTATATGAAGTCATCCTCCTTGTGATGATGTCTAAGGTATTCTATAAATGAATCTATGTATTTCCAATAGCATGTTGTAATTCAATTATAAAAATATCATTATAATACTTGATGATCCCTTCCAAAGATTTCTGACTTAGAAATCTTATACCACCCTTAACATGACATAAAGGATGTTCATGCTTGAATTTGACAAATACTATTAAACATTACATTTAAATTAATTTTTATAAATCATTTCACAAGGATGAATCCAGATATAAACATGAAAAAATAGGGAATAAGAACATGGACTACCATTATCCCTTGATTCTAATCAAATTTCATTTCATTTCACTCAACACACCTCAATTGGTGGTTCAATTTAATTCCAAGGAATAATCTTCATGTCTATAAGAGAAACATGCCCTAAAGGGTGGATATTGTTGGGTGAACATCCATTAATGGTCGAATTTGGTTTTTTGGGATTACTTATGAAATGAATTATCATTTTTAATTATTTTTATTTTTAGGAGGATTCATATGGAAAATAGGAATCACGACACAATGGTGAAAAATAGAAACATTGAGAAATAATTGAAAAGGAACTATACCACCTACATTAGAAAGGTAGTAACATCCCCATCTATTATGGACCTTTAACTTGGGATATAATTGTTGAAATAGATGAAATAGATGTGTACCCTGAAAATCAGGCATATTAGCTTTTCAATAAATTTCATTCAAGAGGATGAGATAAATGAGTTAATTAATGAATAGAATTAATGACCATATCATTAGTTATCTAGTAAAACAAATGCTGAGAAAATTAGAGTCCATTAGAGGATCATAGCTCAATGCCTAGCTTTGATGGAGGAATTGTTATAATAGTGGGTTCTCTAGACCCAGCTAAACAGTACATTTCAACTACCATAACATTTATACAATGAGTTACACATGATGTATACATACCATTATAGTGTTTATATTTCTGTGTCCACTATTTAAATGTAAATGTCCATATATTCTTTATCATATCAAAATATTCTATCAATTTTTAGAATATAATGAAAACCTCAATATACTATGTCATTAATCATAAATATATTTCCTATGGTAAAGATACATCATAGTGATTTGACACCATTGATGTTTGACTATCACGTTATAGTCAATAATACATGTTTTAATGAAGTTAACACTTGGTGATCTCTATTATGTGAGATCATGATGATAGGAATACCAATATGAACACCACATATTTTGTGTACCATTGGTTGTTCATATCTAGAAACATGTGTATTGGTCTCCTACATTGAGATCATTATCAATGTAATATATTTGATCACCTACATTTTTGTTAGTAAAAAACCACAATATTGATGACATGGAGAGGTAGCATGTTTTGTATGTTTCATTAGTGGAATGACATTGGTTGAATGGTCAAGATATAATTTCTCACTTTTGAGTTGACAATGTGATATCTCAAGCCTTGTTGATCAAGTTTCTTTTTGCTCCATAAATTCATTTCCAATGTATTATAAGGTATGTCTATCCGCATAGATCAACAAATAATAAATAAAAAATTGACGATGACATAAGTATGGGTCCTATTTTATGAGATATAACAAGAAAAATATATTATATTATGTAGTATGTGGTCATAGGACAGTTGTAGTTTCATTGCCTATTCTTGAATTATATAGGGTTCTTCATGGGTTTCTATACTCCTCTCTTGGTTTGTGAATTGTATTCACTGCTATTGAGATAAGTTCATAGAGGGGTACACACAATATCAAATTCAATATTGTACCCTATTCTAGTGAATCTGTATATAAGACATTATGTGACCCACCATGGGTTCCAGGAGTTTTCTTTGTTTAATCGCTCCCAGATGAATAAATAAAATCATTATTATTTGAGAATAGAATTACTTGGTTGAATTTATTTATTAAATTACACACAATGTATTGAGTAAATGCATGGAAAAACATTATAAAAATTAATATTAATTTAACATTCAATGTTCATTTAACAGTAGCTAGAATTATGAATCACTTTAATGACATGGATTTTATCATGTAATATATTTATTATATATTAAAAGGAGGTGATAAAATAAAAATTATTTTAATGACACATTTAGTTCAACATAACAAGTCATTTACTGCTTATATAGTGAGTGTATTATTTTTAGGGTTTTGGGAACCCCTTCTAGGTATTTGATCCTCTCAATATATTATCCGTATATAGAAATTCATTTAGTGACTATTCATTGCATTAGATCTCTCTCCACTAGCATCCTGGAGAAAGAATGTACATCTCTGAGTGATCAATCCATCAACGTATTTGAAATATAAATGTGATAGGATTAATGTGATCAAAAATAAGTCATAAGAATATTCAAATACAATCACTAGCACCCATAATTCTATAATCATCATCTGCTTGGATTCATGGTGAAAGTGTGGATAATTTAGAGGGGTTTGACTTTGGTTCCTTCAAGAAACGATCATTAACAACTCGCTGAAGTTGAATGTACTTCAATTATAAGGAGGTAACTATTTGGATTTGTTTTTGTGCTTATTAAATTCACATGAGATCCTAGGGCCTCTATCGAGGCATAAGTCACTGGATATGATTTGGTTTCATCACCCTAGTGATGACAGTTTAAAATCCTTAAACCACTAGCTTTCCCCATGTTCCCTAGTAAATATTATTTATATTAGAGTTCTAATGTGAAATTTTTGTGAAAATAAAAAAAAATCATTTAATTAATTACATATTTTGAAGTTTATCCTAATGGAGTATACCACACGTTGATCCGATTTCAAATTTTCAGGTTTGGGTCATCTGAAATTTTAAATATGAAAATTTTTTGGTTTGATTTATGGTATTAAAATCAGGAACATATATTTTATTTATGTTTATTAAAATCTCGGGAAGAATGTGTGATGCATATTTTAGTTTCCCCGTATGTTTTAGAAAGTCATGGATTAATTTTGGTGGCCAGATTTGATCAAGAAATTCGGGGTAATATTCAACCAAATGTGGAATAAAACAAAAAAATGTCTAATACCCTCCAATTATAGGCTATAAATTTTGTAAATACAAAAAAAATGCTATATGGGCATCATGTATTTTCATGTCAGCTATCAAAAAAATGATATTAAAAAAGGGGCCACCATTTCATTTACAAAACTAGGTTATCACCCTTTGAAAAAATTAATTAAATGGGTTACAACCATCATGTCCTCAATCATCAACCACTCTTGGTCCTACCACCATGGTCTCCCCCTGTAGTAGCTATTGGTCACTGACCCCACCATTGTCATGCCACCCTACCATGGTGACCACCTCCTCTTCTCTTACTTTAATCCAACTATACTAGACCCCTTGCAATCATGGTCCACCACAAGGTGGCAGCCTCTGTGCCCTCCCCTACTGACGTGTCTCTAGGGATGCCATTGTGTGATCCTCTTATGTCCCCCACAACCACACCACCACCCTCAGCTGGTATTTTTTTGGCCGTCCAAGAAAACCTCCTCTAGTCAACCAGCCTTCTAGTTAATGGCCAAGTAACTCAACAAAGCCAACCCTCATTATTTCAGCCTGAATAAGCTCGATCAGCGGAGCAAGGGTGAGTCTTTCTATTGCCATTATACCACCTAAGATGTATTTTCATCATGCTGATTCACCAGATCTAATGGCCTCCTAGTTGTACATGGTTTCCACCCATCCTAACCATCGATGACACTCCCAGCACCGACTCCCCCACACCACCCCACCGCACTCATGTGCAGGTTGTAACGTCATTTTCAACCTTCCTTGGTCCAAACAAGGGACTTCAATGGTGAGGTACTCCCTTTAACTTATAATCATATCTATGATATTCCCCGAACGTGTTTTAACATACTCTTTCTAGTCCTATTTGACTTGAACAGCCATGCAGCAATCTTGGGACGAACATCTAGACCCAGAATGTGTCAGGGAAGGTCTCCCTTCCTTAGATTAGGCCTACATTTGTTCTGTTAGCTTTGGAATGGGCTTGCATCGGGTCATCCCGAACCGCAATAACCATGCATAGGGTTTTGGGCCACGAGATATTTTTATAATAATAAAAAATTTAATTATATAATTATTTTTTTGAAAATAATAATAATGTAAATATTTACAGAAATTATTATTTTAATTTTCTATTAAAAATAAATTAATTGATTGATTGAATAATTTAATTATTGGATAATAATTTAAATTATTCCTTCGACCAAAAGAAGATAAATTATTTGAATTTATAGAATTCAATTTATTTATTTAAATTTCCTCTTATATAAATTTATTGCATTTTAATTTTATCAGGTTTTTATTTCAAATATAGACTGGTCCTCAGTAGTGAAAGTTCATTTTTTTATTTATTTTTTTATTTATTTCAATCATGCGTGATATTTGTAATAATTTGTTACTTTTATTGATGATATATTTATCATTATTTTATATTCAATATGTATAAGGGCATGTGCATACATCATTATATGAATGTATATTGTGCTTCCCAAGACACCCTCACCTATAATAAATTACTAATGTACTATTGACAACTATTATGCATATCACAGACCACACTACGTTGAGGTGAAAACCCAGATGAGATATGGACAGATTGTACATGGGATAATCAACATCATGAGTCCAGACGTGACATAAGTTTGACACCCCTAGGTCATGGTTCATCCATTGAGTTTAAATTGATCAACTAATATTATATTCTCATGAACAGTTGGGTTATTTTATTTCCCTTCTGCATAGTTTATTATTTTATTCATTTTCATGATAATGAGAAATACATAAAATAAAAAAAAAAGAAAAATGTATAAATAAGTGAAGAATATATTAGATTGATTAATGTTTAGTTATGAGCATGAAAATATAGTATGAAAATATATATTATAAATATATTGCATTAACTGATACCTACTAATATAATGGATTTATTATGAGAATGATGATTTTACTTAGCTAAAGATGGTATCAATGAAGTTTTTAAAGATTATTGTTTCCTACTATATAGTGAATAATTGAGTAGGTCAAATTTTTTGTTGTCAAATCATGGAATGCACACAACAGATCAAGGATCTGTGAGTTAATTTTGTTAGACTGTCTAACTCCTAACATCATCTCTCTATGTAGTAGCATAGACAAATATTTTATCCTATCAGGGCAGGTTCCATAGATCCTTTCAACTAGAATACTCAACCAACATTGTTTTATGATTCTTGTATAAATTTCAGCCAGAGTTCAATAAAATAGAAGGATACATTTAATGATTAATTAAATCATAAATTTCTAAATCAACAATCAATATAAAAGTACTAATCTTACAAATATTTTTTTTTCAGAAAAAATGTAAATTATTACTAAAAACAAACTATTATTCATTCTAAAAAAAAATTAAATTTCCTATCTAGATAAAATTTCTATATATTGCTACAAGAGATTTCGTAAAGTACTACGACATTGAAAATTTAAGGTTCATTTTCCCACAATACCTGATAAGCCTCCTTAGGAAGCGAGGTTGAGAAAACGTATTTCAGGAGACTCATGTACGATAACTATGATGGTTATTTCAAAAAAAATTCATCAACTTATGATGTGAGTTGTGGATAAAACATCATGATATAGATTATTTCACATGTTGTATCTTCTTAGAGAATATTATGAGATGAAAATTATGTAATATATGAATGGGTGATAATTACAAATGAGATGTGTAAATATGAATGATGGATCATGATAATTTGATACATCCTATTAATATATCGATTACACTAATTTAAACCAGTTTTTATATATTACAAAATGAACATAATGGATAAAATTCCTCATTACATTTGGGTTAATGTTTTCAACTAAATAAGAACTTAATGAAAGTATAATATTTAATTCTTATGCTGAGAAAGTTTAAATAAAAGGTGAAAAGGATAATTGAATGTTTAACATCAAATGAAACTTCCCAATATATTTTAAATAATGGAGGATATTTATCATACATGTGATTATTTTCTTTGCATATCATTGAATTAATAATTCAATGTTTAAATGCAACAAAATGAATCATAGAAGAAAGTAGTTGCTTATTCTTTAGTTATATTTATCATTTTTTTGGAATTTTTCTATTATACTTTTTTGGTATTAAATAAAATATTCTAATTACATTTTTCTATTTAAATATCGTAACCTAGTTTAGAAATGTTACTCATTGTATGGTGTGTTCTTTAAGAAATTGAGAAAGGGTGATTCCTTATTCAGTTGTGAGAAGTACCCGACATATAACTGATAATTTTAATGATTCATCTTTTCCATTTATTTCTTATTACCAAAACATTAATCTTAATTGTTCATTAGAAACATGGAGAAATTACTCTAATTATGGAATGAATATTGTTTTCGATAATTAATACTCTATAAAAGAATTATAATGACTGAATTACTAGAAATACCTCATGAATAAAAAATTTAAGACACAATTATACCATGTTTTGGAAAGATAAAAAAATTCTAGAAAAACTATATGTTTATCAAGGATACACCAAGCATAGTTTTATAATCATTGGAGTTCAATGCCATAGGAATTATCAAAAATAAGTTTTTACTTAGTTTTGGAGAAAGAAAAATTTAATATAATAATATTCCCAAAAGATATCATAATTACTTCAATTATAATGATTTGACTATTATATGGGTAAGATAGTGGTAAAGATAAATTATTTTATTTCATTAAGTATTTATAAATTATTTTCGTAGTGATGTAATGTATATGAATAGTTAGAAAATTTTATTTTCTTTAGGCTGGGGTACCGAATAATATCTTGACCAATCATTTTTCAATCATTATAATGTAGTGTGGATTAATTACTATGCACACTTTACATTATCCATATCAATGTTATGATGTTAGAAAAGAGGATCAGTGATTAATCTTACATATGAAAATTAATTAGTAAAATTTAGTGTGGGGAAATTACTAAACATGCATTTCTTTATACACATCACTGTCATAATATAAGAAAAATAAGAATAAATGTTCAAACTTATATAAATTAAGGATATTTCTTTTATTTTTCAATAAAATAATAACAAATTAATATTTTATTCAAAATAAATATTAAAATAATCATGAAAAACATATCTAATATATGTTACATTATTATGGAAATTTATTATGTCAAATAATATGTGTTTTCATGGAATGTGTTTGTTATGAAAATAAAAAAAATTGCATGAATAAAAACACAATGTGAAACAAAATTAATTATCCTAAAATTTTATTAGGATTTTAATGAAATATATGTGTTAGAAATTTTTTATTCATGTGATAGACTGAATTTCTATGAAATGGTTTATATCAATTTTTGTGAGAGTAGATCCAAGATTTACTAGGGTTTTTTCTATTTTAGAGACTCACAAATAGTTCACATAGGAACCTATTTTAAAAGAGCCTGTGGAAAAAGGATTGTTTTAGAGACACATACTATGTGGGAAGATTAAAACCATAATGATGGTTTTATATTCACTATGGTCATTGATACATTATTCATTGAGAAAAACACTTCCTACAAGGATGAAATTTATTTAAATTAACTAATATTTTCCATATAAATTAAAATTTATGGCTATATTTCGTGTTTCAAAGCCGAGGGGGCTTATTATTTTGAATACTATAATGGTTATTCAAGTGATACTATACATATTTGGTACAAGTATCATACCAATAAGGGTTGATTTGTAACACTAAGTCATTATGCCTAAATCCATTATAATTTTACCTTTCATAGCTACTTTTTATGACCCTGAAATTTGGATTTGAATGTCAGTACCACCAATCATGGAATGTTTCTATACAACGCAACCAGAAAGTAATGGTGACAACATTAAATTTTGATAAGGGGTGATAGTTATTGAAATCCAATTTATGATTAATGTAATAAACAAGACCATAGAATGTTCATTTTGAATTATTATTTTCTATTTGTCTACAACAGGTTATTGGGAGCACTATGGATTTCCATGAGAAATATATTTGGTTACATATGGAAAATAGATTTTAATATTTCATTTAGTTAACACCATGATGAAAGTAACATTCCATATATTGACTTAACATATAAATCTATGTTCTAGGTAACATATCTACACAGGTTGATCTAAAAGTTTCATAGACCAAGTAAATAGTAAATATACTGAAAAGGTATTGATAAGATAAATTTTGGAAGAAATTGAGAGAATTATTACCAATGTCAAATGGAATAAATACATCTAAGTATAATTGTATAGAACATGGGAGGAGATTAATTTGATTATTTGAATTTAATATTCTTGGTTGTAGGATCAATCTGATATTCCATTTTATGTATTATATATTAATATTTCCAACAAAAAATTATTGGTATAAAGATATTAGTTATATCCATGAGAACTATAAGTGAAGAAGTCAAAACTATTTCATTCTACATGAACAAGTACAAAAGTTATATACCTAGTATATAGAGAGGAAGGTGTACTAGTTATAATGGGACACAAAATATTATTCATATAGTTCAATATGATCTAAAATTTAGGTTATGAAATGGTAATGAGAAATAAAATCACATTCCATCTAACAGTATCCATATCTACAAATATTGAGTGTGTGGTAGCTTCTTATGCAGCAAAAGATGGAGTGTAAAATCTGAAATGATTTATTCCAGCTCTTGGAATCACGCATATTTAGTAAAGTTTTATCATTATTAAAATTCTATTACAAGAAATATCCATGATTTTAATTTAATATAGTAGAAAAAAGGGATGTACTCAAGGATATCATCTCCTGAGAAGATTCCCTCGTAGAGGTAAATTTTATATAGTAGAATTTATATGCACTGGAAATGTGTCAAGACCATGATTAAATCCATAACATAGTTGAAATATGATTTAATCATGTGAGAGATAATATGGAATTTTGGATAGTTTTCTCTGTTTCAAGGAGGAGTGTGGTAATAGTGGGTTCTACAGGCCTAAATAAACAGTACTTTTTGATTACCATACCAAGTATTCAATGAGTTATACATGGTGTATTGTTGCCATTATAGTGTTGATATTTCTATGTTCACTTTTCTAATAGTAATTTGGATATATTATTTGTCTTTTCAAAAGGCTATAATAGTTATAAGGATATAATTAGAACATTGAGATACTATAAAATTTTTCTTAAATATTTTTCCTATGGTCAAATACATCATACTGACTAGACGTAGTTGATGTCTAACTATCAGATGATAGGGTATTGTAAGCATTAAATATTCTTCTTCTGATGTTCAAACTGTATGATCTCTAGTAGGTGAGATCATGAGGAGAGACCCACCAATAGGATCACCACATGATTCATGATTCATTGGTAGTTCCTATCTATGAACATGCATATTAGTCTCCTAACATTAGATCATTATTATTGTGTTCCATTTGTTCAAGTACTTTTATGAATGTAAAAAACCATGACATTGAATTCATGGAAAGGTAACTTGTGTTGGGTGAGTCGTTTGTGCTATAGAACTGGTTGAATGTTTCTGATATAATTTTTCTCTTCAAAATTAAGTATATGATATCTCGAGAAAAGTTCATCAAGATGGTGGTAAAATCATAAACCCTTGTCCATGGTATTCAAACAATAATCAATCAAGTTAGATCAAAAAATAAAAAGGCATGAATGGATTGCAATACAAGCATGAGCCCTTCTTCATGAGATATTATGAAACAGAGGGATTATATGGCATTGTACATCTTCATAGGATAGTATTTTGTGGTTATGACTATTAATGATCTCTTTAGGGGCTTTGCTTAGTACCCAGACTCTGCCCTTGATTAATAAATAATATCCACTACTATCAAGATAAGGTCCTTTGGGTCACACACAATAATGAATTAACTATTCTATCCTATTTTGGTAAAAAGGTATATGGGAAATAGTGGGGCCCACTATGGGGTGTAAGTATTCTCTACGTTTTACCAATCAAAGAAAAATAAATAAATTCATTATCATTTTATTATATAATTATTTGGTTTAATTTATTTATTAAAATTATTCACAAGGTTTTAATTGAATATAGGAAAAAATATAATCCAAATGAAAATTATTTTAATATTATGTTTCATTTAATATGATTTTGAATTACAAGCCGGGATAATGACTTAAGTTTTATCACATATTATATTTATTATATATTATGAGGATGTGATAAAATATAATTTATTTTAATGATGTAGTTAGTTTTTCATAATGGTTTATTAGCTTCTTATTTAGGGGGTGTCATATTTTAATGGCCCAGGGAACCCTTTATGCATATTTGAGCCTCCCATTATATATGAAGGAGAGAGAAATTCATTTAAAGACTATTTATGCTAATAGAATGATATATTCTCTCTCCTCTCACATCATATAGTTATAATGTATCTCTATAAGTGAAGTATCTAAAAACACCATTAACATATCAAAGGGATAAGATCGAGGTCCTCATCATGATGTTAAATTAATTGTCAAATACCAATTCTATCACCTGAAATTAATTGATCGGTATCTGTATTGATTCATGGGTCATTTTTGGATGATATAGAGGGGTTCAGATTTAAATCCTTTGAGAAATAATCATTGATGACTACCTACGTTTGAACATGATTCGATTAGAATGAGGTAAACATTTGGTTTTGTTTTTGTTATTATTAAATTCAAACAATATCCATGAACCTCTACCAAGTAATGGATAACCAGAGTTTACATAGTTTCATTACTTCGATGATGAAATTTTTTCAATCCCTATCCCATTTTCTTCTTTCGTTCTACTCAGAACCTTTTGGAAGGAGCTTCAAATGAAGAAGGAGGTTGTTGTCCATGAAAATGGGACAATAAAAGAGGGGGTAAGATTAAATGAAAAGGGGAAATAGAAAATTCAACCATTTTTAAGGGTGGATGGTTTGTGAAACCATTCACCGACCTGGTGAATGTAGTGTTTAATTATAACTATGTGTGTGGGTTTGGCACAGAATTTGGAAAAATCATACATAGCTCATTCACCTCTCTATAGACCCTATAGAAAACCCCAAATAGTTTACCCAAACTGTATGTCCTTAAATTCATTGTTAAGAAAACCCAAGTGGCTTACTTATTTTCTCTAAAATTCAGGGCTACGAGGTCCAAAAAATCCCCAACACTACAGAGACATTCCTCATTCCCTAGGTCACTTTTATAGGGATAGATTGAATGTTTTAATATATGATTTAAAGGATCCATCACTCACAATAAAATTTGGTATCTTACATCCCCAAAAATAATGATACTATATAGGGAAAGGTCCCACCTGGTATGATATATCTCATTAGGGATATGAGATACTTTCATGAGATCATTTATCACCATCTCCCATATCTTGAGACTACTATAGATAAATGACACACTGATATGGAATACATATATTCCTCACACAATGAATGGATATAACATATGAACAAGGTTTCTTGTGCTCTAATATGATCACTCCAACATGACACTTCATGATGTGGCCACCACTCCCATCCTACCAATAATGAATAGAATCTTTTTTATTATTAATGATGTGGGATGTATTTAACATAATATTTCATACGAAATTTTATTACCTACTCTTGTTTTGTTATATATGTGAATGTGTGTTCTTTTTATACATGCATTCTTTATATTTTATCAAAAAAATTCATTGTAAAATTTTTATATATATGAAATCATTATATAGTTAATTTTATCTATGGAGTTTATTGATCTATTTACATTTTTTTAAATGATTTTATTATTTTCAATCCTTGTTTGATTCCTCATTAATTGTATATCTTTAGTCATTTTTTTATGTTTTAAATATTTAATGGCTATTTTTAAAATTAAAAACATTTATCAGATTTTCATTAATACGGAAGCTTATCACCAATAGATGAAATGAATAATTTTAATTATTATTAATATTAAATTGTAATGATATAATATCCCTATCACATGAATTCATTAATTGGTTTCATTTATTTAGTTCATGAGTTCATTGATATATTTATCTATTTTTTTTAATTCATGAATTGGATATTTGATTCTTTTAACTCTATTAAGTGGGTTTATTTTTATCATTTAACTCATTATTTATATTATTTTGGTGTACCATTTTACTTTCTATGTTTTAAACAATTGGGGGTAGCCTGGGATTTTAAAATCAAAAACTTTCTTAAAGAGAAACACATACTTTTGAACAAAATCGAGCATGAAAAAATCTTTTTTCACTGTATTAGTACTAAAAATTGAATTTTGAGGCCTATGTGTGTTAAATATTTGGTAAATATAATATATTTTGAACATTGGAGACTTTTAAGTATTTGATATTACATTTTAAACTCATATTTTCTTATAATTGAGTATACAATTATTTAAAATTAATTTTTTCTCGAAAACATAATTTATCATAGTTTTTGGAATCTTGTGGTTTTAATTCTCTAATAAAGGGGGAGATAAATATATTATTATATCTAAATTTATTCCTAGAGAGGCACTCCTTTTATAATAATTCGTAATCATGTAAAAAGTACAATGTTATCGTTATTTTTAAAACATGATCTTCTGTTTATTTTATATCAAATTTAAGAAAGGTGTTTTAAATTTGAAAAAATGTAATCTATGGTTTTCAGGTTTAAATTAATGAAATTTTTCATGTGATAAAATTAATTTCTGTCTTGAATTATCTTTATGGAATATTATGGGTTATAAAATTTTCATTTCCATTATGTCTACCTTATGTTTGGGCCTCATCTTATTACAAATGCATTAAAAATATTTCTCTAAATATTTTTTCTGATCATTATGATAATTAAAATATTGAATAATGTAATGAAATTAATGGTATTATGTCACTAATACCATGTTTAAACTTATTTGTGACGAAGATTATGAAATCCAAGGTACGGTTATATATTTCAAGTAGTTTCAAATCTTTTTCAAACTACTTTAATTTCAATAATTTTCTTATTTGTGGTTCTATATCATCAAATTGGAAGATATTTTTTAACATCAAATTAACTTTTCAGTTTTATAGGTGAAAATTTAAAAATTTCAAAGATATCTTGTCTTCATTAAGTTCTTTGGAAAATTAATGTTTTTGAAATTAAATTATACTTCAGTTGTGAATATTTTTTTATTTTTTATTTTTGATAATCACAGAAGCGTAGAAGTTTTGAAATTGAATTAATGATTAAATCAATATTTAATTAAATTCATAAATTTATTTTAAATTATTGAATTAACACATTCAATTTTATTACAAAAAATTGAATGTTTTTTTGGAAATAATCAATACAATTTAATTATGCATGTCTTATATTGATTAATTTCATAACGGTTTGTGATCCTAAAATAGGGGAAAATGAAGAACCTAAATATATTTTGTGGTTTTCATAATCATTAAACCCAAATGTGTTTCTAAATTTTTAATTTTGATAGATCAATGTTTATATTTTTGAGATTTTATAAAATATATCTTGAAATAAACAATGGGATCATAGGAGTGTGGAAGATATTTTTAGAGTCCTTGACCTGAATGTTCCAGAGGAAACATGATGGACTACACTAGATTACTAGTGAAACCTATATATAGCACCATTTATATCATGGGGCCACCAAAAATCTAGTTGTTCACACTCTCTATCTAGTTTAATCAAAAAAAAATCTCAAAAACTAGCTACTGGTGGATGGACCATAATTACATAATACGAATCCTAATGGATCTCTTCGAGCCTCGGAGGATCCAAATCATTTATAACTATATTAAAGGTTATAAATACAATAAAAATGATATTTTCATGGTTTAGGTACATTGAAAACAGTTGTAGTGCTCCATTGTGCTATGTTGCTTCGTTCTCTTAGTCAGGTCTACTATTGTCTCCCTTATTCTAACTCTTTATTATTCAAACTCTTGTTAGGGGATTATGATTATCCTTAAAAGGGATTTCATATATCATTTAAATTTTTTAATTTTATTCATTGACCAATATGATTGAGGGTGAGTAGAATATGTTCATACTACATTGAAATTAATGGGATTTATGTTTCTAGAGACAACCACTAAAATGATATCAATGTAATGTGGTTTCTTTCTACAACCTCTAAAAATAAAGGGTCTTGATTCTTATAATAGTTATCTTGGTTACCATTAAATCCTAGTGTTTAAACAAAACCCTCTCAAGTATCTTGAATGAATTATACATAGTTATCCATTTTTTTATTATTTTTGAACTCCATTTTCAAATTCATATTCCTTGACTTTTAATTTTATATTTTTATGGTACTTAACCATCACAAATTTAGTTTGTAGATTAATTTTTTTTAATTCATTTAACATAATATTTATTTATTAAAATTATTTAAAAAATTTATTCCACCCCACTTCCATATCAACTCTAACTAATATGATTTACATCAAATGACTTTTATCTACATAATTGAATGTATTAACATATAGTGTTTTCCAATTAATCCCACTCATAGTTAATATTTCATCATTTAATTTTTATTATCATAATACTCTTAAAATAAATATATGAGTTCTAATGGTGAATTATTTTTTATTCTAACAATTTTCTATATTATTAAAACATTAAAACTCAATGATTTTTTACAGGCATCCTCAACTTGTGGTGAGTTGGATTTTGTAAATTTCACTCTTCATGGATTATTGTTTTGTATTCCACCAAAGTGATTTTATTCTGATGAATAAAAAACATATAATTATATGATTACATTATTATAAACCCCTCAATGGTTTAGGATTCCTATATTATGCTTCTATATAATATTATCATTATGCTCCACCTACCTCAACATTCAACTATTAAACTCCTTCCAGACTCTCCTTCTAAAATTTTGTTTCTTAAATTCATATGTTGTGCTCCAAGTGATCATTATTATAAATAAATTTTCTGGTGTTAACTACAATATTTATCCTAACACAATAAACTTCATATACATCAATCATATCATCCTTCTATTAATAATATTTTTATATGTGTCTATTTGTTCATCCAGAGGTTTAAATATGTTCTACTTAAAATATTCACAATATTCTTCCATCATGTTTTCACTTTTCGATGAGATCATAAAAACTCTATAAATGTAAATCTCTTAAACACACAGATGATCTTCAGGGGAACCTTCTATATTTCCATCCATTGAACATTATTTTTCTAACTCATACTTCAACTTATTCCGTAAATTTAATTTTCACCTTCTTTTGAAAACTCATATGTGACCCTTATATATTTTAAAATAATTGTGTAGAACAATTTTTTAGAGAATCATGAATATACTTGAGTGATCATGAAACTTCATAATTTTATGATTATTTAAGCAACGTTAAACTAAATAATGTGGATTTATTCAATGTAAAAAAATTCACCTTAACTTCTCTATGAAAATTATCCTTTAAACACATATTTATGACAAAAGAAACCAAAATATATTGATCCAAAATATATCTGCCTTTATTCTTGTTTTCAATATCATAACATGCCATAAAATTTAATATTTATGATAATTTATTTATCCCCTTCATTGAAAATAATATTTAAATGGAAATATAGGGTTCTTGTCATATTTCTTCTCAAAAAATGTATCCTCATATTTCATCATAATCTTATGAGTGGGATGATATCACATTTTTCGTAGAAAATACCCATTTTTTTATCAACTCTTTGTCTCTATAAGCTAAATTGGTATTGAAAACAAGACAAATATAACCATTTTTTCTATATAATTTTTAAATATACACACATGTGATGCGATGATCAAGAACAATCAGTTATATTATAGGGGTTTATCATAATTATAATTATCATGAAATAAAAAAACCAACACACACTTCAAAAAACATATCATGAATTTTAAGAATAATATTAGAAAACACCTCGTTTATCTAATTTTTTCATCAACTATTCAATACCCCTTAATTAATACATATAAGAATAAGGGATGTGACTTTGACTGGCATACCTCATGTTCAAGAGCAGTTTAAGGTTTATATGAGATAATTTCTCTTTGATATAAATTTCATCATATAGGATTACATTAAAGGGATACTCGAAATTTCCCTTCTTTGTGGTTGTTTGGAAAAATCTATGAGGGATAATTCTTTTTAATTTAATGCCTATGAAATCCTTAATGATCTTCATCAACTTCCTATATGTTAGTAAAAAATCACATAAAATAATAGAAAATAATAAGGAACATATTAATAATTTAGAATCAAAATTCATACAAAGAATATATTCAAAACCTATTCTATTTGTTCCTCATTTCAATAGTATCATCATTTTGTTTTAACATATTCTATTCTTTTACATTTTTCTTCTGTTAAGCATTTTTCTGAAAAAAAGTCAAGGAAATTTTAAAAACATCTCTTCTAGATAACTCTTCATGAATATAAAAGCTCTCTTTTAACACAAATAAATTTTCCCTATCATTTACATTTTGTTTCATGATTTTAATTTTCTTATACCTAACTTGTTGGACAAGTTAAAAAACACGCACTCTATCTTTATTTTTACTGTTTATTTGGGAATATCACACTTTTTATTCTCAAAACTACTATAAAATTACTTTTAATATATTTTCTTCTAAATTTTCATCCCTGATAAATTATAAGGAACATAACATTGAACACTAGTCAAGAATTATTCAACATTGAGACCTACTAATCAAAAAATATTACAAAACCTCTTCAAAATATTAAATTTATGTTTCATGGGTATTTTAGATTCAAATATATTCATAGATATATTTTTCATGAAATTAGTTTTCATTTTATCAAAGGAACTCCCCCTTGGTTCTTTCTTACTCCTTATTTATAACATATTGAAGAAAAAAATAGGTTTTATAGTCTTACCCTCCACAACACTAGAAATAACCTCTATATTGTGATCTCTTATCAAGATTAAATGTTTTTCTAGAATATTTTTTATGATGTTATGAAAGGATATAAAACATATTTTTTCTAGATGGAAATTCATTAATTCGATCATCTATTCCACTATTTTTATGACATAATTTCTTTATTTATCCTTTGATTTAACCACTTTAGCCTCACCTACATTATTAGAGTTAATAGATATATTTTCAATGGGAATACATTTACATTGATTATTATATCCCTTCATCTCACTAGCTTCAAAATATTCATCCTTAACATCTACTAACTTATTAAAGTCTTATATGACTTGGTTTACCACATGTTGAACTATGAAAAATTTAGTTTGTGTCTCAAATAACTCTTCTTCTTTTCTAACAATATTTTCCTCACGACCACTAACCCTCTTTTCAAGCTCATTAGTCTTTAATTTATGTTTCTTGATCTACTTAGTATTGAATATTTATTTATTTATTAGATATTAGTTTTCTTCAATAGCCTTATTTTTCTATTTTAATAATTTTTTTATATATTGTGTTTTATGACATATTCAATAAATTATTCTAAATAATAATTTAATTTTCATTACATTTTGATTCCAACTTATTGATCATAAACACTTCATGTTGTATCAATACCTTTTTCAAGCTTAGCATAAATATTTAACTCATTATATAAAGTTATACATGATGATGACATTCCTTTCTCATTCTTTCTCATTATCTTCATTTTCCTTCTAATGGACTATTAATTTTTCTTCATATCCCTTTTTTTTTAAACGATTCTCAACTGACTAATCATATTTAAATTATTATATTTTCTTTTTTTTATAATCATAGTAAAAGCCTAAAATATCATCACAGTTCAAACACTTTGATGATTTTTTGTCCTTTACCTTTTCATTTTCCTTTTTAGAACCTTTTCTATTGAAGAAACAAATACTATTTATGTCTTCATCACCTTCCTCATCTTCAGAAAATATTTACTCAAAAACATTTTCTTCCATTAATTTTTATGTCATCATAACTTCAAATGTTATATACTGTTTTTCCTCTTCTTAGAAAATTGATTTTTTTCAATATTTCAAACATTATAATAATATTATATAGTTCATAAAGAGATAAATTATTTCTATATTCCAGTATAAGGACAATAGGATCAATCTAATCCAGTAATGTTCTCATCGATTTTTTAATAATAGTCAAATGTTACATGTAATCATTGAATCCATTGATGTTTCTGACAATTTCATTCATTCAAGTAAATTAATCAAAAATAATTTCTCTTCCCACCATTATGATATTTTAGAACAAAATTCTCCATATTTTAATCTTTTCTTCCTTTAGTTTTATATTCCCATTGAATATTGCTTCTCATTTATTCCAAGATTCATTAACTATTTGGATACCCATCACCTTCAAATAAAAATTAACAAATAAAGTCACTAAAAAATAATTCTAATCGCTTCCATCAACCCCAAGATTTCATTTATTAGTAAAATAAATAGAATAATCTTTCCCTATTGGTAGAAAATATATTTTTTTTCATTAATCACCTCAACATTAGTATATTAAATGTAGGGTATCATTATTTTTTTCCATCCATGGTAATTTTTCCATTGATGGTATGAATATCTCTACAATTGACCATGGGTAAATTATCCATGATAATTAATATTGGTATCTTATAGGGTGAACCTTTCTTTGATACCAATTTCAATACCTAAGTGTGTTTGGATCACTAAGAGGGGGAGGGCTAAATTAGTGATCTCTTTTATTTTTACAATTTTATCCATTTTATGATCTTCAAACCCTGTGTCATGTTAGAGCCTCAATCTTCACTTCATAAAAAATATTAGCCTTACCTCTTGCATATTGATATAAAATCAAGGAAAAAACATGGGGATCTACAAGGGTCATCCTAAAATCCTACATCGTTCCATATTAGTTATAAACATATACATGTATTAACCACTAAAATCAATAGTAATTGGTTATACACCACAACTATAATCATTCATCAATATGTCGTAAACACCATTCCTTCTTCAAAAATTGGTTATAATCCCAAATTTCAAACACCTTTAGGGTTTGGTTATACAACCAAATGACAAGCCTATAGTAGTTTCTTATACACCCTATTCACTAGCTCATTTTTATAGTTTATCAAATATAGAAAGATAATATTATTCATATTTTCATCCTCTATAAGAATCTTTGGTCACCTTACCTCATATACATCTTCTTAATAGTCTTCAATAGCATCCACGAATGGTTTTCTTATCTTGAAACTTCCTTCATTTCGTGGAAGATCTGGATCTACTTAATATTCGAACTTACATAACATTATGTCTAAAAATTAATTATTTGGGACATCTTCTATTGTAATATTTTCCTTCAAATTATTGTTTATAAATTTTTTCATCTGAATCCTCACAAATCAATTAACCTAAATATACTTCTAATGAAAGTGGTTAGAAACTCCCTTCTTCAACTCTTATTTTCATCAAATCTCAATATTTCATACACAATGTTCCTACCCATAAAAATGAGACTATAATCCTTTATGTAATCATATTTCGTCTGATAAATAATGAAGAAACATAAACATAAAATTTAAATTTCCCTATTGACTCATTCAAAATTTGAATGCCTTTAAAGCCTCTAAATGAATCAGATTAAATAATATTCATTAGATATTCCTAGAATATTGGTGTTAATATTCATTAATGATAAATATAGTCTCATATATAATCATAAAAATATCTTTCATGAAGATCATACTTCAATAAAAAAACTCAAATTGCTCAAAATGGTTTACTTTATAATAATGCAAATTCCTTTTTGATTATATTTTAACATTTTATTCAGGAGAATTAAACTAAATCATTATGTTATTAAATTCCAATATACTTTAATTTCCATTTATAATTTTTATTTACATCAAATTATGCTTATTGTCATAATTTATTTCCTTAGGTTTCAGTTTTATTCCAATTGGTCCCACTAAAATACAGGCTTTAATATTCAAATTCCCCATTGATTATGACTATTCTCAAGAAACTCTTAATTATTATAGTGATTTGTTGTTTATTTTATATATTATTCATATTTAGGTGGATTTACAACTTTATGAGGCTTTATATACATCCTCGAAATCTATTGAGCTAGATTTTGTAAATTCAACTCTACATGGAATTCTATTTAGACTTCTAATAATGTGATATTCTTCTGAATAATAAATTTTGTAGAATCATGTTAAATTCTTATTCTAAAACCCTTTTTTGTTTGGGATCATATCCCATTATTTAAAAGCAACTCAACATTATGCTAATCATAACATGGTATTTATCTCAAAAAATACTTCTGGGATCTCATTCTGGAATCTCACTTCATCAACTCATCTCTTGTTATCCGTATGATATCTATCATACTATAATTTTTTATTTGTCACCTAATATTATTTTGAAAAACTCAACTCCAGTTCCATTAATAGACACGACCTTCTCTATATGATTTATTTTATATGTGGTTATTTAATATTCTAGAAATAATAATTTCTGGGACCAAAAATCTTCACATATTTTATCTAGCTATATTTTTATTTATGATGATTTCATAAATTATATTTCCATATGTCAATCCATTTAAGTAAAAAATGTTCATCCATAACTCCTTCTAGATATAAAACCACTAAACATTCATCCAGTAACTTGTATTTCACCTTCTTCTAAAAATTCATTTTTCACGTTCTTCTAAAAAGTCATATTTCATCTTTTCAAATTATAAAATATTTTCTTTGAAAAAACATAGATGAAATCATGAATAGCCCTAATTTATCATGATATTTGTTGCATTAATGATCATCAAAGCATCATCAGACAAAATAATGGTGTTCAATTCAAAAAAATCACCATAACTTGTCCATGAACTATCTCTTTCAAACACATCTTGACATATGAAAAATTAATTCAACCAAAATATTTTTGGAAAACACTTTCTAATATTAAATGGACTCAAGGGTAGTGAGAATGAAAAGGAGTTAGGAATATAATATTATAGGCTCATTATATATAGATAAGGATCAAAAAAATATGTATCATTTAACATGTTTAATCCAAATAATGAATTTCATTAGTAATTGTTTTTAAAGAAATGTGTTCATCTAAAAGTTAAAGTACCTAGAGATCTGTGTAGTCATACTAATTCGTGGGGTGAATCCATGAAGATCTTAATTTACAAAATTATTTACACATATATGTATTTTAACCTATTTATCTATAAGTATATGTGGATAGCATATGCTTAACTTAATGCACTCGTAATGCATTAAATATTGAAAGTAAATATATCAGGGTATATAGTATTATTCAAAGGTTTGATCCCCATGAGGGTATTTACTCCATGTTGTGTTTGGGTTGGGTTTTATATGTAGGTGTAGAACAAGTATTAAAAATAGAATACACAACTATCTCCAAGTAGTTTATAGTATTCTTACATATTTATATAGACTCCAAGTAGTTTACTGTGGTTCTCCACCAAAAAAATCAGTAATATATTTAGTTGAACTCAAGGATTTCATAATTCACCTTATAAGATACTCTTCCTCTATAAAAGTCTTTTGACTACCAATGTATGAACTTCTTTAGTAGAATTCAGTTTGGACTCTTTCTCTCAACATAAAATTTATCAATGTTTTCTTGGGAACATTCCATCATACATTTTCTTATTCCTCCTAAATATTCATTGAATATTTTAATAATATTCAATCAGTGTCATATTAAAATTATTTAAGATTATTGATATATATGATATTCAACAGTAATAGAATAAAATTTATCTATCTCTTACTCTTCTTCTTCTTCTATCATGTTTTTCTCCATTGATTTTAATATAAATTTCCATGGATAATTCATCTTTTTCTCTCAATTATTCTCAATATGTCTTCCACTTATTCATTTTATATCCACAATAAATCCATATTAATATATTTTCGATTATTTATAATATGTAAATATCATTGATCATATCTATTTAATTCTCATAAAATCTATATAAAATGTCTTCAAAATAATACACATCCTTTAAAAATATGAATTTATTAAGATGTCATGTAAACACATGTACCAATATGCTTCTTCTCACAAAACATAATTATTTTTTCAAAATAGCACAACTTAAATTAGGGATAAATCAATAACAACATAATGTGATTTAATTGATTTAAAATATCCTAGTATCATTACATTTATTGACTAATATTTTTCATCATATTATTCATGTAAGTGAATAAAATATCAGTATCAAATACTCCTCAAAATAAAAATTAATAATTCTAAATTTACTTTTCATGTATTCACATTATTATGAAATAGAATCCTGAACCACGGGATAATAAAAAATATTCTATGAAACTTTTCCACTTAATCATACATAAATCCATTTTAATATTTTATGAATTATAATTAATCAGATATATCCTTTTCATCATTAAAATTAATATAATGTGGCTCCAACATAATTTTATAGAGAAATTGGAAAAAAATTATTAGGTATCTTGGAATTAATTTTAAATATCCCTTGTGAATTATATTCCTCTTATTCCTAAAAACATCTTTGGTATTCTTTGAAAAACACTCATTAATCATATGTATGTAATTTAGATTCAGAGTTCTTCTTTTGTACCCATTAGTGACTGTTTCATATCAAAAAACACATTTTGGGTTTCACCTATAAGACCTTAAATATACTTCTAAAAATTTATTAATATATCATACAAATAAAATATTTAACAATAATATTACCAATATATTACATTGCTATAACTTTCTAAAATATAAAACTCTAAAATTTCTAAAACATTCCTCTATGCTTTTAAACTCAATTCCAATTGATCTCATACAATATTAATTATCTCAAAAATAATTAAATAACAATGAAGGATTCATAAGAATATTTTAAAATATTTTAAATATTATCCAAAATCATTTGAAACATATTATAAATCAACTTTAGTATTTTAACAAAGCTCCACTGCCCCGAATAATTTATCAACTCTTCTCTGAAATTATTCTCCATAAATGTGAATTAATTAATTACCAATAAATGTTGCATTAACATTATTAATTCCACCATCTTTTTTATCTTAATCATAGTAATCCTTCAACATCATGAAACATTCTTCATTCCAGAAAAAAAAAGGATTAATACTCATTTATATTATAGCCATCTTAGTTCATTTCAATCAGTTGTTCTTTAATATTTTAGGAAGTTACTATCCTAAACTCATCCAAATAATATATTTGATAGAAATTTCATTATCCATTATCACATATCACTGATTCCAAAAATTCATATCTCTATAATAAATATGTATTAAGTATTTTATTTCATGAACCTATTTATTAAAAAAACACCAAGAAGTAGCTTCATCCCATTATAAATTTTCATTTCAAACATCAACAGATATCTAATATACAATGGAAGTGAGTAAAACATTTAATACATAAGAACTATAAGTTGTATCACACAACTTTAACCTCTTCATTCATTCGGATCATTATCATCACTCGTCATATATTTATATAAATAATAATTATTAAAAACAAATGTAATCATAAAATTCTATTAGGTCATCTAAAAACAAAAATATAATGTTCATTATGGATATAGGTTTCATCAAAAAATAGATAAGGATAATTTGATTTATCATTCTGGGACAAAAAATGGACAATTGTTTTATATTTATCATATTATGAAAAAAATTCAATTAAAATTAATTTTGTAACTATATTCAATAACCAAAGACTTAGGTTCTCGTACATGTGTGAAAATGTAGTGGTATAAACTATTTCAAAAAAATTAATTAACTCATTTTTTATTATAAATCCCTAGAACCCTTTAATGTGTTAATAAGTTAAATTTTTATAAAATAACATTAAATATGATGGTTTTGTATCTTTTATCATGACATTAAACCTTGGGAAAAGTTTTTTCATGATTCTAGGATGGTTTTTTTTTAAATTAATATTTAATATTCGACTCATAAATGATATATTTTTCTACATATGAGAACATAATTATCTTTTAACAATATCCCAATATAGAAATTATGACACTATGGTTGTGCTCAGAACGTGGATTTTTTTCCAAGAAGTGATTCTATTATTATATGGGTCTGGGCGTCAAACTATTATATTTTGGGGTGTAGTTATTTTTTCCAAGTGATATAAAATGTACACATAAACCCTCAACCAAAGGTCATACACCAGGGAAGGAAAACACAAAAGGGTTGAGGAGATGAGAGATATCAACTATGGAGGGAATTGAAGCCAAAATCATAAAGGAACTATGATGGATAATAGATTATTGGAGTGAAATCATTGAACATGTTTTGAATACTCATGATAAGAAAATTATTCTAATTAATCCATTATATATTTTATGCCTCTTTTGATTATAATTTTGGTTTTTTTCTGGATCAAGGTTTGTTATCCACCAATGGTGGTATGATTCATGACATATATGGTGGTTTGTACGAGTTCAAGGGAATTATAGTTATGAATTCATGATCACATGGAGTGTTTGTGGTTTTTGAAACAAACATTGTGTGTATTATATTTGTAGTTAGGGCTCACATGGTGGATAAAAATATCACATGATGTGTAGTTCACTAAAAAATGTCATGTTTCTCCTTATTGTTCATGACCTCTGGTGCGGCATGGTGCATTCCCACCCACTGCATTTTATAAATATGGCATGTAGATTAAATAACATTAAATACTCACATTAATGAGATAACATCGTCCATTTTGAACACACAAGGAATACTACAAGTTCCACATGTCAAATGGATTACTAAACATGTCATTTGGTCTATGTTCACATAAATTAGGATATCAGTAGTAATAGTAAGCCACCATTCTAGCTTCACACACTATGTATATATGGTTGTCACAACATGATTAATCCCAAAATAAAAATCTTGGGATCTACTTTAGTACAAACCATATTGATCTCATATCTAAACACATAATGTAAAATATGAAGAAAATATTATCTCTAGTGGGTGATATAACATTTTTTTGATAATACGCACTAATTAACCCTTGATTACCACATGCCATGTCACATATAGAACACATTTTGTATAATAGATAGCACAACTCAGGATACTAGTGAACACCACCAGCTATTTCATGAGTCCTAAACTTCATAAAACACTAAGGACACACCATGGAGGTTGAATTTATAAGGAGAAAATAATGTAAAGACATTATCAGCTACTTCTCAAAGCTCACACATCATTTCCATCAAATTACATGTCATATACAATGAATTATATAGTTTATTTAATATTTTTTACAAGGTTTTATAATTAAAAAAATAGTCCATTCTAAGAATTATCCCATGCAAATCATGGTTGTGCGATCATTTATGTTTTCACACGCTATTTTAAAGTATTTTTTGGATGGTTTTTTTCATTCGGTTCCCTTTATCTAACATCTTCATATGTTAGATTACTCATATATTCATATACAAAAATTTTAATAAATATGTTATTAATGTTTTTTTATTATTATGTTTTATGTTAAATCAGAAATTTTCTTAAGTATCTATAACAGTGATAAGGTCATCACAGTTCCTCACTATGATAGGATCCTTTAAATTCTATGACAATATCCTTAAAATATATGTTCTATAGTCATATGAGTCAATCTGATGGAACAAAAATTATAAAAACTATTAGTTATTAGATACTCGTATGAGGATAAGACTTCATCCCATAATGTTTTCACTTGGTAACATTCATCACTAGAAGATTATGGGGACTGAACCACTAATTGGAAATCCACGTGTCTATGTGTCCTTGGATATTCCCATCCAAAAATGTTTGTAATGACCCTAGGATGTTAATATTATTATTAAATTTTTTAATACTCATGCACATAGATTTATTTTCATAAAATGTGATGATATATGTTCACTGTGATTTTAAGTACCTTGGGTATGTAATGAAAGATATTTTATTAATTATTAAGTTCACGAATTATTTTTCCCTTCTATATTTAATTAATTTAATATCTCGACCTTTTTATTGAAATGAAAATATTGAACTAATTGTTATGGTTATGGTGTATGGAGGGGTTCATTTCAAGAAGTCAAAGAATAATATATCAAGAATATAGGTTGATGAAATAATTATGAAACCATCCTTATTGGATATCTTGAGAAACATATTATAATACAAAGTTATTAGTCATGTATTTTTTCAACATTGAAATAATAAATTCTTCCTCGAGGGTGTCTTTATGTGTTCTTAGACACTAATATCATACTTTAGGTGAAACCACTAAATGGTACCAAGGAATCATATTATTAGGTTAGACATATAATGTTTCTATTGATCTTAATTTAATTCTATATAAATTTAATTTTTGGAATAAATATTATTATATAAATCTGGAAATATTTTTTTCTGAGTTTTTTAGACCTTAAATATTACATCATCTTATTTATCTGTGGGTTTATTGTTAAAATAAATATTTATTCATAAGATCAAGAATGTTATAAATATTCAATTATTTATCAAATTAATGATATTTATTGTTTAATTTATAGTAAATTTAAAGGATTATGTTTGTACTAAGTTATCAGGATTGGTGGAAATAATATATTAAATATCATTTAAAAAAATTAAAAAAGATATATATTTTATCATTGATTTTACGTAATGTCATTTAAATAATATTTTATAATCATTATTTATAGAAGTTATTCAATTGGTATTTGGAGATTAATAAATATCCTATGTTTAACATAATGATACAATATAGTTATTTATAAAAAATTGATAGCATTCATTGCACAAAACACCGAGTTTAATTGAACCACGATATAAAATTAAAATATTATTATCTAATGTTACTATTAGCACCCTGAAGTTGGATTAGTGGGTATTAATTTGAATAAAAAATGAAATTTTATGTTTACAAATCTATAAAATTAATTCATTGGTTACTAATTAATTACAAATGTAAATATATAACATTTTAAAATAGTGGGTATGTTTTTTTGAAAAACTATTTTTATGCACGCAATGTGTTTTTAACAAAATAATTTAAATTTTTATGTGGTGTTGATTTATATTAGTAAAATTTATATATTATATATTAAATAAAATATATTATGTTTAATATACTAATTTTTCTAATAATGGGAAAGAATTAAACAGGTGATATGCTAAAACTGTATTTTCCTAAAAAGTGTATTTTGTGTATTTTGAACACTTATATTAAAATGATGTTGTACCTCTTATTGAAATTGATTATTTAAAAATTAATTACATTTTTGGAATCATAAGGAACAAATTTATAAACAGGTACATTTTATTTTTGGTCAATATGAATAGTAACCATTGAAAACTTTTCTCAAATGGGTAAGGATAAAATCGGTAAAAAAATGTTTAATGCACTGTGATAATGCTTTAAAATTTATCTAAAACATGAAATTATACAATTGGATGAGTGTATTTCGTCCATTTCCATTAAATTCATGAATATATGGCCATTTGTTTCAATATTTATTTTAATATGGCCATAGAATTCATTTATATCTATGTTTTAATTGTTGAATAATTAACTTAAACGTTATGGCACGCCGAAACAGTATTTATTCGATTAGTTTAATAGAAAAATAAATTGTATTAAAAATATTAAAGGTTATAAAATTTAAGTGAATTGTTATGTTACATGAAATTTTTATATACCTATCACGTGTTAGGGTTTTTAGAAAATATTTTATTTCAATTCAAACCTTTTCATGTTTCCTTCAATGTCAAAATAAATGAATAGTTCCAAAATTCAAATTAATAACATTTTTTCATAAATAATAATTTATTAAATGAATTAAAAATACTTCTCTATGTAAAATTTAATATAATATGGTTTTACATATCCTTCATGTCTCATTAATGATTCATTTTTTCTAATTATGGTTACATTATTAACCCATTAATATTGAAATAGTTGTTATTATAGTTAATGATTGAAATGATTAACAAAGACGTTAATCAGAATGATAAGGTTTAAAATAAAACCCAAACATTTATACATCTCATTAGAGAATTATATTTCTAACCTAATCTAATATTATTTCAATTAATTATTCTTGGGAATCATTTTCCCTGCTAATTACTTTATTATATTTTAGTCTTTTAAAAAAATTTAATTGGGTCCTCTCCATCACTTATCAAAAGATACCCATCATTTCCCATCATTATGTGTCTACTCTCTCATCCAATCCATAATATAATATTATATTATATTACTTAATAAAATATTACAGGTTATGATCTTCAAAAAATACCAACCCAAGGGTCCTTCAGAAAATATTTAAAGGAGTCTTTTCAAAGAAGATATAATCACCTAGACTGATCATATTGTTTCTAATTCCTCATTTACCTCCTTTATATAAGGTGTATTTTTCACAAATTAATATATATATATTTCTATATAAAATGAAGTTTTATTAATAATATGAAACCACCATTATCCATCATATTTACTATCAAATGGAATGCGAATGTATCACTCGTGTGTATGTACAACATACCATCTCCACGTAGAGATATAATTTATTTTTCATCACCATATTTTATGGATGAGTATTATGATGAGTTTAATGTTTGTATATTATATTTATGACATAATGTTTTTTAATGATAATATCATTTCTATCTTCTAACCTTAATCCCATTAGAAAATGATAATTTTGATTATTTATATGTGTGGACTACCACCGAAACGAAGAGAAGTGATTCATTTTATTCATTTCTAGTATACATGGATGGTAAAAAGGATAGATTTAATAAATATATTATATATATATATGATATATGTTTGATTTGTCTAATGTGATTTGTTATTTACCTTTATTTTTTCTAAACATGAAAAAATTGAAACGGTATTCATGCATACGTACATGTTTTGTAGTTCCTTGAAACGTGTGTTCTAGATTTAAGAATCACTGTTTCTAGGTGGTTTCCATTAGATTTAATCATGGAAAAAAAACTTATAACAGTTCTTTTTCAAAAGAGGACCTTCTTTCCAAATGTAGGCGTTCATTATATTTTTTACTTTACGATACTTAAGTACATGCATTGGTGGAGAGGATGGGAGGTTGGACTCATCACACCCTTTTGGGGGGAATTATTGTCTACTCTAGGACTCTATTTGTAAAATTAAAATATTTTCATGAATCCTTATTAATTCGCCAATTATATCATAATTATCCCTTTGAATTTACAATCACTTATTAACATGTGTAAAATTTAGAATCATCAGTGTGAATTCAAGGTTCTTCGTCAATGGAAACATCTCTATGAGGACTGAAGAATGTGAATAACTTGAAAACATGCCTATCCCCATTAATTATCCATTATTTTGTACTTTAGAGAACTACATGAGTCAATTTGAGAGATCTAGGTGAAAGAGATATGTAATGGGAGCTTTAGAGAGTCTGTCACTTTTTTCAGTCTTGAAATAGGGAACCCAAGGGTCCTATTTATAGTCATAGTTGGGCCTAGTTGAAGAGATGTTGCCTGTGAAAGTACTTCGCACAGCTCCTCCGTGTAGGTGCTTTGCGCAGGGACATAAAACATCTTCTGGCACGGAGGTCTATCGTGTAGCTCGGCCGTGTAGAACATTGGGAGTATTATGTATTTTCCTTTGTACTCATTGAATATTTCCTTGGGATTTGAAATATCCAACGGTTGCCGATCTTTTGGGTTACTTTTTCAAGTAGTGTCAACAAAATCCCCCCCCACTCAGGATTGGATCCGAAATATAGAAAGAGGGTCAAGTCCTGAGGGGAATGTCTAGGAAAAATATCAGGATAGATTTAATGAAGAGCACAGTTTTGTCGCGCTAGTGCTTCACGCAGGTATGTCGCGCAGGTATGTCGCGCAGGTACGGCGTGCAGTCACGATGCATAGGTCTTATGTTGCATATAAATAGGTATCAACCTTTTGTGATTTTTTTTCACCTGTGTTTTCTCCAAAATTTAATGATCTCTTTGTGTAGCTTGTTCACCCAGCTACATCGTATTGTTCCCTTGCGTAATTCTCTTGAAATTTCTTTCAAGGTAAAATTATTTACACGATGGAGCTACCCAAAAAGGACTTCAAAGATGGAGTTGCACTAGTATCCTTGTTGAATGTCCTACGTGACTGACCTCGTCGAAGGACTTTGTCCAAGGACCTTGTCGAAGGACCTTTTCGAAGGACCTTGTCGAAGGACCTATGCGAATAGTGTCCTTTGCCAAAAAAAAATCACTTTCCTCTTTAAAAAACTGACTTGAATGATTGTAAATTCTTTTTTGCAGGAAAGAATGACTCATTTGATGACCCATACTGAAGAAGCTATAGATCACAAAAATAATGATGATGATCATCAGGCCAGACTATTATGACGTTGTTGAGAGTACTCTTCATGGGTTATGGAAGGGTCTAATTTCATACCAGCATGACTATCCACAAAGTCCATACATACCCCTGTACGGGCATGGGATTTTGAAAGATTCCCATGCTCCATCTATTAAGAAGTAATTTTCAAAGAATTGGTTTCTTCAGTATTCCATCTGTAATAACATGAATATTTGTGCAAGCTGGTTCCGATACAAGAAGGCATGGCCCTTATTAGTTGCATCCTTCATCACAATGGCGGCACTCTTGATATGAAATATCATGTTGTAGAGCCAAGACCACATTTTTATGATTCCACTTTTAGGGATTCTCAAATATATCAGTCTAAGGATTGGAAAGGAGATTGGGACCTTCATTCTGTAGGGGGTGTAAAACCCGAGTGGATGTGGGAATTCTGGGTGCGTCGGACTTGTACAAAATTCATAAAAGAGTTATCAGACGTTCATATTTACGATGTTGTGTAGATGGGGAGAAATTATGTCTAAAAAAATGAATTCATTCTTGAATTGCTGAGCTGATAGAGTCCACAAACTAATTCCTTTCATTTGACGCATGGTGAAGTTGGTATTAGTCTCTGGGACATTTACCAAATACCCAGAATATCCATTCTTGGGGAAATGTATAATTAATTCATCCCACCTGATACAAAATGTGGTGATGTTACTATAACACCACCACCAGCCCATGAATTACATAAGATTATGAATAATTTACCCAGGGATAATAAATATATTCATGATAGAGTGTGGATGGATGCCTTCTTAGAACCAACAACCGAGAAAAATCCAACTTGTGGATGTCCTACTGTTTCTCCTTCCATAGATAACTGAGGCTGTTCAGGCACATATTGGCATGTACTAGAAGGATGTGATTATAAGCACTGGGGCTATAAAGTCAAACCTGATTTAGATGAAAAATTATGCTTAGCTTCCTTCCTTTCTATGTGGACAACTATTTATTTTCTTCCAGTATGTAAATGCGAAGGTGGTGTTAGATCAGTGACCTTTGTCATTACAGCTAAATTGATAGAGGGAAAGTAAATTGGGCTAGAAACCCTTGTATTAGCACAAATTTACCATCTCATGTTGCATTAATATAATGGGAAGGCTCCATTTAGGATTTTAGGGCCATTCCAAGTGTTGTGGGGCTGTATTAAAGCACACTTTTCTTCATACTCTATGTTTAATTTAGTTAGATTTCCCAATGGTTGATTCACTCCATTTCTACAGAATGTTTCTGGTATTCATCCCCTAGGCTTAAAACCTTACGTGGTGGTAAAGGTATTGAATGTCTCAGGGGAATTAAACATCTTTACTTTTGGTGACCCACCAACTGGAACATTTTTTGAGGATGGTAAGGAAAGGAATTATGAGCTGAGATGATATATGATGGCATTCAGGGATGGAATATTATCGACCATGATTGATGGTGAAATTATCTGCGAGGCTTATATCCCTTATAGGTTTGCTTGTCAATTCAGATGTCATCAACAATCAAGAACTTTTCCACCCACATATTTCAGACATGAGAAGCACACAATGGTAGCGCGATAATTATAGATTCTCACAGCATTAGAGGTATCCAAATTGTGAATTACATTACCTCCACTAGATGTATTGATCATATTTGAAGTTGGGTATGCCAAATCTTGGGTTTCCTTATATCCCAAAGAGGCTCTAACAAAAGGAATATATCATGTGGCAGTTACAACGACTATTTCAAATGGAAATAATGGAATGAAATCCATGTCCAGTGATGTTGCAGAATTTTCATAGGTTTCAGAGCCCTCAAAAAGTCTTCAGAGGATGTACACCAGGAAGACCAAGGCTTGAGATGAAATACCTCCAATGCCATGGAGATCCAGTCGCCGCCATCAAACAGTAGTCCCTAATCTATCTGTTAATCTTTTTGAAGGAATGAGGTCTGAAGAAATTTCCCAATCAAAAGGTGAAGCTTGCCTTCGACAGTCAACCATTCTAATATTGAAACATGTGAAACCATCATCCATTCATCATTGGGAATGTATAACTCATTTTCTTAGGGACGTATGGGCATTCCTCTAGCATGTCATTCGAATACCATATATTGGTGATTTCAAGGCACCGTCTGATTACAATCCTGACCATAACATGGCTGAAGTACAGAAGTATATTGCAGAGCTGGAGGATTTTATATATGCAACTGATAAAAAAATCCCAGCCTCAAAATGAATATCGCATATGCTGGAATTAGGAGTCTATGATGGGGTAATTATTGACTCTAAGGAGGAGTGGGATATTTATGTTAATACTGAGAATGTATTTCCCATTTTATTTTTTATCAATTCTTCTTTATCATTTATCCTGATTAATCTTGATGAAAATATATTTATGCAGCCTAAATGTAGAGATATAAGATCTGGACCAGTTGTCGAATCACCCAATTACGGTACTATAGGATCTCCTATCAATGAAATAAATGATCCTCCCATGTCTCCAGAACATTCTCTATGAGAAAGAATCATGACTGGGGTAATGGTGATAGATAATCCTCTACCATTACTTCAAGTTTCCCCTACTAAGAGGAGTGTTTCAATCTCTCCCCAAGCTTTTGAACAAAAATGAAATAGAGAAATGAGATTTATTTGAAGCGTTCAATGAGGAAGTAAGTGTTTATTCGACCCCTAGGGAATATAACTTGGTAAAAATATTTTGCTAACCATGTTTTATCTCTTGTAGGATCTATGTCTCTCTCCACTCTCAAGGGATTAAGAGCTGATGCTTCCCGACCAAGAAAAGAAGCCCTACGGGAAACCCAGGTTCATGCTGACGAATCTGTAATGTCAAAAGATTCAGATACACATGCTCCTAGATCTGTTGAGAGAGAGGAATTCCATGGTAGGATTAAATACATTCCCCAATTACTTTTGTCAAAGGATCTCTAAAATAATCAATACTAATATTTGTATTGCTTTAGAAGAAATGAATGAATATCTGATGAAATCTAATACTAATGTTGATATTAACCCAAACTTGGAATGATCTGATGTTGGTATATGAATTGAAGATTCAGTGCAACAAAATGTCAGCAAAGCCAATTTGGGCATCAACCAACATTTGTTGGATACCTTAAATGGTGAGTATGTTGTAACATTTCAAGTCGTATACACTGAAATGATGGAAACCTTTAATCTGAATATTTATATTACAGGTTCCATTAAAGAGTTTGGATATTTTAATGAGGAATTACAAGGACTTAAGTACCTATTATTGCATTTTACATACATAATTTGTTCTTCAACTTGATTCATTACAACAAAATTCAGCTTATTTAGATTTATCTGCAGAAAATGTCACAAAGGATCTTCAAGAACAGGGTGTCCCACATTATCCTTTTGTTGGGTCTAGAGAAATACTTACAGAGGATACTTCATCAAGAGATGTTCTCGAGCCTTCAAATTTCATACCAGAGAAAATTAAAGGAAATTCCCCTTCTCACGAAACACCTTCTCAAAACACTTCAGCTGAGAATATAGGGGATGAATCCAATCAAGTAGATAACTAGTTATTGGGTAAATATAATTAGCTGCTTGATTCATATTTACTTCCTCCATTTGAAACTAATAATGAACTTGATTTGTCATTTAGAGTTATCATCTCCTAGATCAGAAGGAGAAGCTTTTACATCACCAAGAGAAGTAGAACAAGGTAGATCTTTAAGCGACCTATTTCCAGAGTACATTTTACCTCATGGTAGTGACTCAGATTCAGACTTAGAGATGCAATATTTACCTATTATGATACGTAAGAAGACATCGTGATGTATTGGGAGCATAATTGCTGAAAATCCTTTAGATGAATTGTTGTCCCATTTTCCTAAACTCCCAGCATTATTCTCCTTATTGGGATTGTGTGGATTTAATTATCGGCCAGTCCACGATGCCATGAAAGAGACTATTCGCCGGCGGGAGCAGGATCATAAGCTATGACAAGATTTTGAAGGGGCCAAACGACTCATCAATATTGAGGGATTTTATGCTACAATAGTTGAGGCGGAGGTAAATCATAACAATAAATCAATTGAGATTAGCCGAAAAATCAAAGAGACCACGAAGGAGTTTTCATCTCTTCAAACACAACTAGATGTTTTTGTTAACAAACATTAGCAATAGAATCATACATTAGTAGAAACCCAATTAAAGGGGATAAATTCCATTTCAACTACGAAGGAATCACTTTGTTATGAAGACAAGGTTGCAGTTTCTCAACTAACTCAACTTCAATAGGTAGCTAATAGATCTTATGAAGCGGTCCAACAAATGAAAATTCATGTTGAGAGTTTATTCTAAAACATGGTAGAGAGGCACCATTTTTTTAATGGACCTCTATTTTCATATAATTGAAACAAATTTTGTTTTCAATCATATAAATCTTTATTTCTATTTTTTATGATAGAAATATGAATGGAAAATGATGATTATAATTCCTTTATATAAAAAATAATTATTATAATAATAAGAATGAAGTGCTCAAAATTTTCTTATTAAGACAAGGTACATAATGAGCATAATTTTACTGTGCTATGGTTATATGGATAGACCCAAAAATTTGTGCCTTTTGACCTTTTTTATATCGCCCAATATTACCTAAATAATACAAAAATGTATGTTTAGTGAGCCGGGACTCGACTTTTGTTTAGAGTTTCCCTTGAAAGTTCTCAATATAATGAGTACCTAGTCTTTTGTTACTAGAAGTTAAAATTCATGCATGTTGGACTGTAAAGGGCTAATATTTAGGGTCGAAATAGCTTTGACCATAAAGTTTGAATTAAATACCAAACAAAATGTTGTGTCTAAAAATTGCATTAATATTCTTTAAAAAATTCCAAGGGGAATCTTGGGCCATGATTTTTTATTGATACCAAATTTTAATGCATGTATCAACATAATGTGTATCGTTTCTAGGAAAGAAGTTACCATTATTTGACAACCCCGTTATGGGAGATGTATTATGCAGGGCCAACTGGGGTATATGCTGTAAACACAAATAGTGGCATCATTTGACTGATAGTCCTTGTATGTAAGCATCTTATGTAAGGCCGGTTATGGGCACATTCTACATAGTCAGACAAAAGAGATCATTAGGAATTTAACGTTTTGTTGTAGATAGATAGGGGAAATATGATTTGGGTGAACCAAGACCACAATAGGTGGTTTTTTCAATGAAATGAATTTTAAGAATGAAAGAGCTATTTTATACCGACATATATCATGAATAGGAAAACCATTTATATAAAAATTTGGTGTATGAGAAATGGCTAAAAAAATTAGAAAAGGGGAGATTTCTGATGTTGTACTATGTAGTTTTAAGTCATGCAGTGAGGACATTGGTGTTATGCAGTTTTAAGTCATGTAGTGAGGAAGTTGGTACTGTGAAGTTTGAAGTCATGTAGTGAGGACATGGTGTGGATATAATTTATTGTCTTTATCTTTGACCAAAAGTACGAAACTCTCCCAATTTCTTGATAATTTGTTTGGAAATATACTGTCACATTCAATTATGAATGGGAAAATTGTAAACTATGATTTGAGAATTTTTGAAACCAATGAATGGTATGAGGAAAGGGATAGAAGAATTATAGGAAGTCTTTTCTGAGAACGAAGATAACATTACATGAAAACCCCGTTATGGGGGATGTATTAAGCAGAGTCTATTGGGGAGTACACTTAATAGCCAAATAGTGGAATCTTTTTACTGATAGTCCTATTTTGTAGGAAACATATGAAAGGCTTCCTAAGGGCACGTGATACAGATTCAGGAAAAATAGCTCTCGGAAATTTGACATTCTATTGATAAAAGTCGAAGAAAGTTTATGGAGATTCAGATTTTCAAAAGCATAGAGTTTGGTTTATGGAGAAAGAAACATAAATATGGAAAGGTTATTTCCAATCGAGATATCCAATGAATCAGAGGAATAGGACATTCACAAAGGTCTGACCTAAATGTAAAAGAAATGGTGCCTTTATTTTTTGGACATACAACATGGACCAGAAATGGAAACAATATATAACATGTGGCCAAGTGATTTCAAGATTATTTCATAGTGTATCGAACACATGATGAGGGAAATGTGTAAACCATGGTCTTGAAGATTTTTAGACTATGAGAAAGATAATGGGACATGTATACTTGAATGACTATTTTAAAATACAGATTCTTGAATATTATCTTCAATGATTAAATGGGACAAAGATACTATAACAAATAATGATGTTTCCATTATTTGAATCACCTGTGACAGGGGCTGTATTATGCAGGGCCAACAAGGAAATATGCTCCATAGAAAAATAGTGGCTTCTTTTGACTGACAGGCCTGTTATATAGGCAACATATGCAAGGCTGCCTAAGGGCAGGTACTACATAGTTAGACAAAAGAGCTCTCAGATATTAGAATCCTTTTCACCAGAAACCACAAGAAATATTATGAAAATAAGAAAAAATAATTCAAGATTAATAGTGTGAGATATGGAAGGGGGTTATGAAAAATGTATATGAGAAATATTTGAATCAATATTCTCCATGAATTTGATTTCCATTACATAGATATGACTCATATGTAAAATGTAGACTTTCTTTGTTTCCTTGGAATGAATATGGTAATGTGTAGTTTTAAGTCATGATGTAAGGACATTATTGACCCCATAAGAAATTAAAATACCTTATTTAAAGAATTCATTCACTCAATTCCTAATCCCACATGAGCTATGCTCGATGTGAGAAACAAGGAGCAGTTATGGCTTCTCTTATTATTAAAAGGTGATGCAAATGAAGAGTAGTGGTATTAGATTTTTATTCAGTGTTAGGTCATGTGTTAATGAAAAAAATTAACTGATATAAAAGGAAATACATATTGGAATTAGATTAAGGAATAAATCCCATGTGTTACTATATGTCTTTCTAGGGAAAGAATCAAGTCATACATAGTTTTCCAAAAATTACCTATGTAGATTTGATTTTATACAAGAAATAAAGGGTTTTTTGTTATTGTGGCTAGGCCCAAGATTGGAGATCTATGAAAATCTACATATCTCAAAATAGATGAGAATCAAGTACTACTTAGTTCTTTAAACAATCATTCCTCACGCTATGTTTTATATGAGGAATGGGGGATTTTGATACGTTCTGAGAGAACGGTAAATATTAAGACATGAATTGGCAGAAGGAAAAAATCATATATCTTAAGGAAATACTATGTATATATCTGATTTATATACAGAAGAAAAGAAAATAACAAAATTTTGTGATTGTGGTTGGGCCCCGAATTGGAGATTCAAGAGTCTCTATGTATCTCATTGAAAATGAGAATCAAGCCATACGTAGTTCTTGATACATGGTCTCTATACCGATCTGACTCCGACATAGGAAAGAGGGGGACTCATGTACTACTAAGAAGTACTGATGAAATCAATGGAATTTTCTTATGGAGGCTTCTAATGATAAATAGAGAAAACATTAGTTGTAAATATGATGTCATGCAGTTCAACGTCATACAACAAGGATGAAGATACTATGCACCTTAACATCACGCAGCAGGGACGCTTATGGTTGTTATGCAGTTTAATGTCTTGAAACTAGGACATTGGTTGTTGTGTAGTTTTATTTCTTGCAGCAAACATATTGTACTATGTAGTTTAAAGTCTTACAGTGAGGAATAAGGGGTGTAATTATACAAATTATTTCATTAAAAATCTCATATTGGTTGGAGGTGTAATGATCTTTCCATCCATTGATATTAAATCATAGGCTCTATTTGAATAAACCTTATGTAAGGAATATGTTCCTTCTCACTCTGGCTCAAGTTTTGGAGGATTCTTTCCGGGTATCTTTGTATTCGTAAGGACCAATACCAATTCTTTTTGAAGGAATGAACGAAGGAGAACATTCTTGTTAAAATCTTGTGCAATTCTGTTTTGATAGACTTCTAAATGATGCAAAGTATGCAATCATTTCTCATCTAATCGTTACAACTCATTGAACCATTTCTAAGACCACTAATCTATAGATATTTGATCATAAATTGCAACTCTAAGTAAAGTCAATTGTATTTTAATTGGAAAAAACATATTCGGTTCAATATATCAATGAATACATAGTTTTTTTGTAGCAGTACTAGTAGTTTTCCGATAAGCCCATAAAGAATTCAACATATTATCAGGCGATGATTTCTAATCTTTATTCACCATCTTCTAGAGTATATTTGATAGAATTTTGTTAAAATTCTCTATCTATCCATTGGCTGCTTCATGATAACGAGATGAATTGTTGGATTTGATATTATATTCCTGATATAAATTTTTTAATTCAACAGAACAAAAATTGGTTCCATTGTCCCTCAAAATATAATGAGGGATGCCAAATTTGGTGTTGATATTAGTTTTGAAAAAACTAATGATTCTTTTGGCTCCATCTTCCTTGAGTGGTATTGCCTCAGCCCACTTAGAGAAGAAATCAGTAACAGTGAGAATATACATGAACTGCTTAGCCGTGGCTAGAGGATAATGCCCTACTACATCCATTCCCCATGTGGAAAATTTCCAAGACTTTTTAGTTGTTTGTAGAAACTCTGGGGGTTGAAGAATGACGTTGGAATGAACTTGACAGGGATTTCAATTTTTGTGAAGTTTGTACAATTCTATGTCATTGATGGCCAAAAGTATATGGGACTTCGGATCTGATTGGAGAGTCTGTTCCCACATTGGTGGGCACCACAAGCTCCTGAATGAACTTCTTTCATAACAGTAATTGTCTCTTCTCCATCAATAAATATGAAGAAAATTCCATCAAAGACATTCTTGTAAACAATCATTTGGTGGTTTGGACCATCATAAAAAGTAAAATTAGTCGCTCGTCACCGGATCTGCTCCTTCACAGCCCTATTTGGTGGAAGTACCCCATTTTGAATATATATCATTATGGATGTTATCCGACTCGTAGTATGACCATGTGGTTCAAAAATAGGAAAAACTTTCATTAATTTCCTAAATTCTGGTTTTAACAAAAGGAAAGACCACATGGATATGGGTTATACTGATAACTGTATCATCCTGATTTGGATCTTCCAAGGCTGTAGCTGCATTAGCCAGTGCATCTTCTTGGGGATTTTGTGATCATGTGACCTAGGACAATGTCAGCTATGAGGGAAATTCATCCATTATCTCTCAGACATAATCACACAAAGGGATTAACTCTTCTTTTCTGATAGAGTATTCCCCATTTATTTGTTTGATTACCAATTCTGAATCACCTTTTACTTTTAAATAACCCATTTTCACCTGAAGGGCCAATTCCAAAACTTCGATGAGAGCTTAATATTCTACTTCATTGTTGGTACCACCTTCTGATAATAATAAAGAATAAGGGAAAAATGCCTTTTCTAGGAAAATAAGAACTAATACAAATCCAACCATATTGATTTTATGATTTTTGAGTCTCTTCCTTGGTGGACTTCTAGAAAAACCATCAAAATATGTTTCCCATGTTTGGGAATTATATTGAATAGAGAAGACCTCTTCATCAGGAAGTTCAGTATTAAACGATGTTTCTTCAATAGATGGATGCTCAGTAATGAAATCAGCCAGATCTTGGACCTTTATTTCCATTTGAGGCACAAACTAGATATCAACCTATTTCAAAATAACTTCCCACCATACTGGACGCCCTATAAGCGTAGGACGATTGAGGATAAATTAGAGCAGGTTATTACAAGATACCAATTGGACCTCATGATGTTGCAAGTAATGTTTCAATTTCTAAACAGCAAAGATTAATGCTAGGAAACACTTCTGAATACTAGAATATCAATATTCTGCATCAAGAATAGTGTGACTGAGATAATAAAGGTTTTTTTTATTTCAAGCATCATTCCTCTCGGCGAGGAAGGCAATTTGTGATCACTCTAAAGATGTCACGTAGAGAATTAGTGGTCTTCCTTCCAAATGTGGCATCAATACTGGTGGACTAAAGAGATATTTCTTTATTATATCAAATGATTCTTGGAAATATTTAGTCCATTAATAAGTGACTCCCTTCTTCGTTAATCTGGTGAAGGGTAAACATTTTCCTGCTAAATTTGCGATAAAGAGCTGAATATAGGCCAAGTGTCCTTGAAGTCCTCTCAATTATATCAAATTTTGAGGAGGTGACATACCAAGGATTGATTTTTTTCTCAGGATAAAATTCGATACCATGATGGAATACAACGAAGCCGTAGAATTTTCCTGAGGTTACTCTAAAAGCACATTTTAAGGGGGTCCATCTTCAAATTATGTTTCCGAAGTTTGTAAAATATGGTTTCCAAATAAGCCAAGTGACTGGAACATTGTTTTTATTTGACTACAAAATCATCCACATAATATTCAACAAGTTTCCCTAAGAAGGGTTTGAAGATATGGTTCATTGAACGTTAGTATGTCGTGCGTGCATTCTTTAAGCCAAAGGGCATTACTCGATAGAAAAATACACCTTGATGAGCTCTGAAGGATATAGATTCATCATCCTTTAGGGCCAATCGAATTTGATTATACCCATAATATCCATCCCTGAAGTAAAGATCTTCATAGCTGGCCATTGCATCAATTAGGAGTTCTGTAATCGGGACTGGAATATCAACATTAGGACAATGCCAGTTATGATCTCTGAAATCAATGCAGAATCTAATTTTCCCATTTTTCTTTTTCACTGGGACAATATTGGCCATCCATTTGGGATATTGAACTTCCCTTACAATGTTAGCCTTTATAATCTTATCAACGTTAACTTCAATTTTAGAGGTGTGAGTTGAGTGTGTTCTCCTTGTTTCTTTCTTGAACCCACAATGTTCTTGTACAAAAACCCAAATGGTGGGTGGATAAATCAGGATTAACACCTAGAATTTCCATATAATTCCAAGAAAATATATCTTTATCTTTCTTTACAAAGAAATTATACACCTCTTGTTCCTCAGAGGTCATGGCCGCACTAATTAAGGTGGGGCGTGGATCTTCTCCAGTATCCAGATTTAATTCCTTATGTTCATCCAAGATGGTAGAATCACCTTCTTCAAATGCTGGAGGAGCATCCCCGAGAAATTCCTCTTCTTCTTCATTATGTGCCACTTTTTCCATTTCCATTTTCATTGTATATGACAAGGAAAACTCCCAAAGTTAGGGGAAGATTAATTATTTGAACATCTCAAAGAAGAATCCACCATATCTGACCCTACTGATTATGAAGGGTCATTCTGAGGTAAATAAGGATTGATGGATTGGGAATCAACATCTTTGTCTTCCTCAAACAATGCTACAATTTCTTCTATTCTGATTGACTAAGTAGAGGCTCATTGTAGTTCATAATATGAAATAAAAACATCTCCATTCATGATTCCATCATTTTGTTGGTGCATCAATAATTTCTACCATGTTATCAAGATCAATTATCGTAATTGACATTATGGGAATTATTGGATGAGTGTATGTTTTTGGATTTAGCTTTTAAAAATGATTGATGGGTAACACATAATTTGTAATCAAATGCAAGAATGGATTTTCTAGAATCTTTTCTAGTCCATTTGGAGCATTAACTCCGATTATCTCTATGGTTATAGACTTCGTTTCTTTTGTGTGATAAAACTCTTCTTCAATATATTGATATTCACATGATTTAAATGGATCCTTGTCACCATACAATGTTCTGATTTGACCATTGAAATTGTATTTCAGAAATTGGTGGTATGATGAAGGTATGGCTACATGTTGATGCAACCAAGGCCCTCCAAGCAGAATATTTAAGGTTGTGTCCTGAAGAACAACCATGAAATCGGAATTAGGCACAAGATCTCGAAACTGAGTTTTGAGTGTAATTTTTCCTAGAGGTTCTTGTTCATTCTTATCATATCCTTTCAAAATTAATGTCTAAGGAGATAAGTCAAATTCAGTCAGGCACAATTGACGAAGTGTACGAACGTGAATGAGGTTGACCCCGAAGCGATTATCAATGAAGGCTCATCGGATATCCATGTCATTGACCTTTCTAGATAGATACAAAGGTCTGATGTTTCCATGTTCCACATGGTCTTCATCTTTATTTGTAAAAGATATAACTTCAGGACATTCTGCAGAATCATTCTCTATAAGGTAAACATCATTAGCAGAAACTTCGGTTTCAAATTCTTGAGGACTTAACAAGGCCTCAATGAGTGCTTCTCGAAAATATTTTGATATATTCAAATCATCCAAAATTGATAACTTGGTCGGTACGTGGGCCCATTTTTTCAAGGCATCATACTTTTTTTCCAATGTTCTGTGTTTCCCAACATGGAGATGTGGTTTTTCAGGTTCTTTGGAAGTTGATATTTATGTTGAAAGTGTATTCTGTGTTGAAACAGAAGTGGGAGATACCAATGAATTTAGTAAATTATACTTACTGTGTCTATTCATCTACTAAGAACAAAATTGCGGAGCTTCTAATCTGTCCTTTTGGATAATTGTGCCAGAACTAGTCTTGTTTTTCATGGAAGAAAATCCTTGTTCCTATTGAGATTGAAAAAGGTCTCTTCCACGAGTTTCTGCCACATATATGGTTTGAGTAGGGGTAGAGTTATAAAGATGGTTTATTGAATTACCACTTCTTCCCCTATATCCTCAACCTTGGGCTATTCCTCTAGTTCCCCAATTAGTCGCACCGAATTCTTTCTCAATACAATTTGAATCACCATTGGCATAAGGATCTGTTAAATGGATAACATTAAGGGAACCAATGATCAATTCTTTGCCTGATGAGGATTCTTACAGACAGGGTATTTCTAGTTGTACCATTTTCCGAGGCGGTGCCAATGATTTTTAAACAGATGGCATAAAATCTTCCAGGGTTAAGGACAACTTTTGCTTTGATTCAATCTCATCTTCTTCTGACTGCTCTTTACCCTTATAACCACCTTATTTCATTGAGGAACAAACTTTTGATGAAGATGGTTTTGTTGTGGCAGGAGTGATAGAAGAAATAATTGGTTGTTTTAACTATGTTCTTAAAATATAATGATTATAGTTTATCATTTTCTTGATCATTCAAATAATCATATTTTTGAAATTTTTACTTTTAACCTCTTGTCATTCTCCTTCTTCCTCTAGATTGGTGGTAGTAACGCATGCTACATGAGTTGATGAACTTTTCAATTTCACTTGTCCAGAGTTTACCATCTTTTTTAGAATGTATTTGAAAACAAATCATCCTTGAATGGCGTGTCCCAACATCTGATGAAAGGGACAATAATTCGGATGATCTACATCTCCATCTTTATTTGGCTTCATCGGCTTTGGAAAATGAACCAAATTGTTTTCTAAAATTGAGATGAAGTATCCAGTAAGTTTCTCATTCTTGAAGGAATAGATTTTATTATTTAATTCCTCAAATTTTTTCCTCATTTGATCTCATTGATCATCTTGATGAGTCGGTCGTTGCAGTTGATACCCAAGAGGCAGATCCCTTTGGTATGATGAGGTTCTTGAAGTAGAAGTAGGGACAGGTTCCTATTTGAGTGTAACTGTAGCCATTTCTAGATTTACTATTCTCCTTCCTTGAACTGTTGAAATACATGAGTTTTAGCCTTAGTTTCTATAATAGAGTCTTTCATCTATTGATCTATTGATGTAAGGTCTCGAAACCCTCCTGTGTATTTCACAGGGATCAATGGCGTGCGTAATTCACCACGCAGATTTTCCACACAGATTGGCAGAAACTCTTTTTGAGGAAGTGCTAAACTTAAGGAATAATTTAATCCCTTCTAGTGAGAAATGAAATATGAAACTCTTACACTTTCACTTTGTTTACAATTTTTATGTTCAAAAACAATTTTTTTTGGTAATGTTGAGTTAAATTGAAGAAGGAATTTCTGACGGAGATCTTCCCACCCAGTAATTCATCGATATTTCAAACATGTATACCAGACCAAATCTATTCCTTGTAATGAATGCACAAAACACATAATCTTAAATGCTTATTGTTGTTGAGAAGTTCCCATCCTAAGATCACAAGAAGAAACAAAATGTGTTAGATGTTGTTCCGGATCTCTTAAACCATTAGAGATTGGAAATATAGTATTCACAATGTTTGGTGGGGGATGAATTTCATCCACCCATTCAGGGTAAGCTATCATTTCTGTATGAACTCACTCATGTCGTTCTTATATAGCTTCTAACCAAGTTGTTAATTCCATAATTGTATTCATAAGCATTTGTGGAACATCAGGATATGCTGGATTTTGTGTAGGTATAGCAATTGGAGCTTGAACTGGTGCAATGACCAGTAAAACCAATGATGGTGATGCTGATATCTGCATTAGACATCTCATGAGAACAGATCTATCAGGAAATATATGATCCTATCTTGATTGTGTACTCAACACAGGGAATTCAATATCTACATCTGTAGTTACTACAAACTCTCTTTACTGAGGACCTCCTACATGATTTGCAAGTTGAGGATTTGATTGGGGAATATGTCTAGAAAAAATGTTGTTTCAAAGAAAATCTGTATTGAGTCTCTTCAACTACTTCATTTCCTCTTCATAATGTGAAAATATCTCTTCAATTGAACGATATTGACCTTCTCCAACGGAAAATTGTGATGCAATCTGAGTTTTTTCTTTCCCTTTGTTGGATTCTTTTCAGATGGGGGAGTTGGTTATTTGAATGTATACTTAATTTTTGGGTAATCCATTGATTCGGGGTATGAACACCTTCGTCATTTGCCTCAGTGTGTACCATATTATGGACAACAACATCAACTTCTGATTACCCTAAACTAGATTTATTTTTTGGAGGACCTTCTGTAATGGTATTGATAACATTAATTGATTCATAACACATTAATGGAATTCTATCAGTGTTTCTGGTAGATTGTATCCCTTTTTTTCTTTCATAAAATTCTGCTCTCCTATATGAAAAATTCCTTGGAACTGTTTGGAGGATAGTAACATGAAGGTAATCATTGGATTTTTCAGATGTATTCTTACCTTGTGGATTCTTCCCTAATTGGGGAAAAAATAACTTCCATTGAGGAAGGGATTGTAGATGAAAAAAATCCCCCAGCCTTGTAGGCTGGGATTGATCATGTTCTTATTCTTAATATAATTGAACATTGTTGAATGAATTTGAGGGTTTCATTTTATAAGCTCCCATCCTTTAAGAAGGGGTGATTCTTGAACTACTACAGCTGAAATTCGTGCAAGTCCTCTTCTAATTTTGCAGATTTTGTAGATTTTTGTTCGAACATTAGTTGGGTGCATCATCCGATAATTACTTAAAACACCTATTTAATAATATCGCTATGTTATTTCAGCCATTTTCATCCTATAATTCTAGAAATACTCTAAACGGGATGCCTGTTCAATATTCTCAGAGGCTTGATGTAGAAGTAATTCAACAATTTCTTTTCATTGGGCCCGATTCTAATAATAACTGGTTGAGGTCTGTTCCTGAGTGTACATTTTATTTCATAAAAAACCTATTGATTTTGGCCAGACATGGAAAATAACATTGCATGAGACCACTTTTGGTGGAATTTTCTGATTTTATAGTTTAGTGAAATACAATTCTCCATATGCACCCCCTCCACTAATGTGAACATTAGATGGGGAATTAGAAATTAATTGGTGTAGCCTCTTAAGAGCATGGAGACATGTATGTTGAAGGGTTATTTTTTTTAACCCTTGGATGTTGTGAAACTGAAAGAGATGCGAATTCAATTTGGAACTATAACACTTATATTATATTTATATGATTTTTATATTCTTCATATGGTAATAATTTAGTTATCAAATGACGAAGAGTTTTGCATAAGTTTAGATGAATGTCATGAATGCAATATTCTATCATCAATTCTGGAATATCAAACTGAGAATTTGTTGATGGCCAGAACATGACTGGTATTTCTCCTTTAGCAAATTGTTTCTTCATGTTTAACACATCTTCATCAATTTCTAGTAGTGGTTTATCCACTTGGTCTGATCAAAGTTGATGCTCTGCATTAGAGGATAAATGACCCAGGGGAGGTTCGGAGAATGACCATTCCCTTAAGATGTCTTCTGACTAATAAAGTGTTTCACCCATCAATGACAGGGCTTCAGACATCACTGGCCTTGTGTTTTCAAGTGCCTCACGATAAGAGAGCTTTATTCTTGCTACATTTTCAATTATAGAATTGTGTTGACAAAGTGAAATACTACTGCGGAGAGGACTTTCTCAATGAATTCTATCATGGGGAGGATCGCCATGATGGATTACAACAAGGGATCAATATTCTCGCTCCATCATATTTTGGACATAGAGAGGGTTTTTGTGGATCTCATCCAAAGATATATACTCTAGATGAACCGAATTTTCACAAAGTAAGCCTTCATGATGAAGTTTTTGGTGATAATCTTCAGAGTTACAACTACCACTCCCAAAAATTTTAATGAGAGGGAAGGATCTTGAGTAGTAATAGATGAATCTATGTGGGATTCAGGAACTCTAGCATTAAGAGGAGCTAAATCATAGCTTGAATCTTGATTTTCCATTAGTATTTGGTGACATTTATTCTTGGATGTCCTCTTATACTTAGTTGGAGCCACATGCTAGGAATTTGTTTTTATCATTGGCGGGTATATGTGCATGCCTTGGATTAGTTACCAGAACAGACGAGGTACCTCCAATTGAAAAGGGTGTATGTTCCCGGTCTGGTTGTTCGTATGATATTGGGTAGTATGCCCCATGACCCTCATGGACTAGAACAGAGGTGCTTATCTTCTCCAGGATGGAATGCCGATGTGTCATCCCATGTGTGGGGACATATTTAGGTGTTTGTTCCCTTGATATTTCGGAAGTAGTTGTTAAAATAACCTGGCATGCTTCCAGAATATGGGTAGGGATTTGCGTCTGCCCTTTCACCATAGATAAGATGTATTTGGGGACTTCAGCCATCAGAATTGGAATATATGTCTACTCTTTATCTAGAGTATGTGTATATTCCTACTCATGTCCTCCTTTTCCTATCAGTGGATATTGACAGTACTCACGCATAGAGGTAGAGAGTTGGGTCTGCCCCAAATTTGTCATTGGAGCTTTCTAACTAACTTCCTCGAGTGATACCAAACAAGACTATTGGAAGGCTTGATGAACATTGGTTGGTGAATGTGCATGCTGGCTATTTTCCATCAAGTATGGTTTAAGGGCTTCCTTCAATACTGGTAGATGAGATTGATGACATAATTGGTGATTGTAAATAGGTGTATGTTCATGTTTACCAGTTGCCACCATATTAGATTGGTGGGTGTCTTTAAATGCAGTCCGAAAAGCCTATTGACTGGATGATAACTTGTAAATAGTTGTATGTGCCTGTTCACAGTACTCCACCAAGTTTATCTGGTCAGATTGGTGGGTTTTTGTTAGACAAGTCTGCTGAGTAGCAAAATTAGGACGGACAGGTGTATGTGCCAACTCATTGTTTGCCATTGAGTAAAATTTATGGGATTTTTCGGTGGAGGTATAGGTGAGAAACTGCTCCCTATTAACTAGACGTCATCCCTGGCTGTTCATCTTGCATGCCCAGGTCTGAGAGACCTGGGCCAAATGTCCATAGTCAACACCCCTATCATGTTGGGTATACACTACAACATGATTCTGGTGGCGATTTCTGGTGGGACTCCTCAAGAAGGACTCCTGTATTATTGAATTGAGGCCTTTAATGACCTCTTGATCCACCACCCTGTAGTATGAGAGAGATTGATTTTTGTGTTCCGAGGATAAAGAACTGAAATGGTTGGAGACGGTGGTTGGCACCGTCTTCTTCTCAATCATTGGTCATTGTTGGCCAAGATGATCGAAGATTATTATTGACCTGGAGGGCCTATCTAGTGCCTCCAAAGTCGGGGTTGTACCGTTCTAGAAATATTCCTTCACTAGAACATTAGAGACCCACCGTTGAAGATGGTTTTTTGGTGAGAAATTCCTTCTCGTAGATGGAGATCTAGCATGAGCTGTAGTCATGAAGTTCACAAATATTGTGATGAAGAAAATAATTCTTTGGTTTGAAGGGAGCTCTATGGAAAAGTGAGAAAAATGACAAACATTCTTCAAGAAACATCTTTTCAGATGGTTACATGTGTGATTAATTCCTTTTCCTGGCCTTCCTTTATCAATTGATAGGGGCCTAACATGTGGGTAAAATTAATAACTTGGATAAGTATTCACGTCGGGTTCAACATTTTTATTTCGTAGTTCCATGAAATGTGTGTTCTAGATTTAAGAATCACTATTTATGGGTGGTTTCCATTGGATTTACTCATGGAATTGGAAAAATCCACCAGTTATTTATCCAAAGAGGACCTGCTTTCCAAAGGTAGGCATTCATTATGTTTTGAACATTATGATACTTAAGAACGTTCATTGGTCGAGAGGATGGGAGGTCGGACTCATCGCACCATTTTGGGGGAATTATTGTCTTCTCTGGGACTCTCTTTGTAAAATTAAAATATTTACATGAATCCTTATTAATTCACCATGTATATCATAAGTATCCCTTGGAATTTACCCTAACTTATTAACATGTGTAAAATTTAGAATCATCAGTATGCATTCATGGTTCTTCATAAATGGAATCATCTTTGTGTATTCGAGGTTTTCCATCAATGGTATCCTCTAATATACAAATTAGAGATTCTTTTAATCATCGTTATGATGATACTGGTTTTTAAGCCACTCAATGGGGCACTTTGGAATTTATTGTCATCCGGGGAGAAGAGGGTTTTTTTAATCTTGGGATCATGCTCATAAAATGAGCTACCTACCTGTCCTTGTGAAAGGAATCAGAACCCTCATAGTTCGATGTCGCTTAATGGGACACATCATCCATTTTATGTTCATGTGATAAGGACCTCTATGTGGAAGGTGCTTAGTTGAAACTTAGCATTGGACTTAAGATAAAGCAACCCAAGGAATGTGGAAAGGATATGAGTTTCCAAGTCGGGTCAGACCCTATTGCGAATAAGTCAAAAAGATAAAGGGTTGATTTGAAATATTGGGTTTGAACCTCAAGGAGGTTTCCTACGTATCCCATATGGATGGGAATCTAAGCCAACGTAGTTAAATAAGTCTCATCGGAGAGTATAGTCCTCTGAGAGAAGTGGTTTTTGGATTAATTTTTGAAAAGGATGCCTTGATAATTTGAGGATTGAATTTGGGGCTTTTTCTCAAGGAGGATGCCCAAATTGGGGGAATTAGGGTTGGATTCCAAAGAAGGATATCTAGTGAGCTCGGGCCCTGAAAGAGATTCTTATGTATCATGATTTGAACAGGAATCAGAGTTCTCCTATTTTCTTTAGTGAGTGTTTTTTCATATGTTGCAACCATCACGTATCTCTAATCCCACGTGAGTCATGCTTGGTGTGAGAAACAAAAGGATATGAAAGATTCAACAATGACACTTCACACTTCCAAATTTTTCCTTCATGCTGATAGAAGAGGGCGTGTCGACCTTGGAAGAGGGAGAGGCATCGGTGGACGAGGGTGGGGCAATGAGCCCTCCCTCTATTCTATTCACATTGCAAAAGGTTCCAAATGGAAGGAATAAGGGGTGAAGGTGAGGGGATTATACTGTAATGGATACCCTAAAATTGGCTCCAGTATGGGATTGAGACATCTCCTATACTTGTGCGGAATAGCAAGTGCGAATTGTAACCTCCCTACTAAAGACATGAGGTTTTGGGTTACCTCTTTGAGAAGGTTGATGCGGGTAACCAACCATCCTCCAAACCGGTAATTTCCCAACACTATTTTTGGGAGAAAAGTCCATGTGACTGTGGATATACAAATTCACAAACAACCCATGAATCCTAACCCCATTGTGAAACCAATGTGGGAAACCTCTGACTGTAGAAATACAAACCCAAATTGGAGACACACTGATGTACCTTACCCAAAGGATTGGGAATTTAGGAGGTTATGGTGGAGGCTTCAACATAGCCCATTTCAGATAAGGGAACCAAATAAGGAGATACCCTGACATTAATATCTTTAAAGAAGGGTACTTGAACTATCCACGTAGGTACCTCGCGCAAGTATGCCGCGTAAGTACCCCGCATTGCCCTATCGCACAGGTACAGTGCGTTGGTGTCCGTGCAGGTGTGGCACGTAGATATACCTCAAAGGTATGGACGAGGATAGGAGAATGTGAATCACTTCAAATCATGCATACCCCCATTAATTATCCCTTATTTTGTAGTTTATAGAACTACCTGAGACAGTTTGATAGATATAGGGGAAAGAGCTACGCAATGGGAGCTTCAGAGAGTTTTCCCTTTTTTCAGTCCGAAAATGGAGATCCCAAGGGTCCTATTTATAGGCACATATGGGCCCGATCGAAGAGATGTTTCCCATGTAGGTACTTTGTGCAACTCCACCGCGTAGGTGCTCCGCGCGGGGACATAAATCATATTCTACCGCAGAGGTCCGCCGCGTAGCTGGCCCACGTAGCACTTTTGGAGTATTATGTATTTTCCTTTGTACTATTTTATTCTTTATTTTTGATTTGAAATATCTAATGCTTGATGATATTTTTTGTTACTTTTTCATGTATTGTCAATAGTAAAATATATCATCTTTGTGAATGTTTAATTCATTTTTCTATCTTAACATTTTATGGATGACTCTGTGACAACACTTCTCTTTTTGACACATTAATAAAGTATTAATTACATAAATGTACACATAATGCATCCTAGAAGTTTGATAATTATAGTGTATTTTTGAATAAGGTATATAACATAACAATATAAACTGGAAATACTCCATCTTGATTAAAATAATCCTTAACATTCTCATACTTAAAAACAACATGGGATAACCTGGGGACATACATAATAAATGTGTTATCTATAAATCCCATTAAAGGAATAAATATGGAATAACATGAAGAAGTTAATACATGTTAGAAAATAGGCTTATCAATGGGGCATAAAAGGGATGATGATCAAAAACATGAACAATAACACATGATATAGCATGATAGTCATAAAGGAAACATGAGAAATGCGTAAAAAACATAAAACATTGCAACATAAACATAGTTCAATGCTAACTAACAAGTAATCCGGACGGAAAAATTCTCCTGCTGGATTAGGATCACTCCCATATACCTTGAATTACATCTTGTAATACTAAATGATTATCCAATGTATTGGAGTGATCTATAATTATGGGCACACTCATCACTTTTATTTCATTCTCATGCTTATGTGTGCCACATATATCATACAAAATGGATTCATTCATCATCATATTTTATTACATGATTATGGAGTTTAGAATATTGACATATAATTCCCCAATAAAATAAATATATGTGAATACAAGTGAACACCCTTGATAGGAATTGGGTATGGGTATTCACTACACATTTTTTAGGCATGGAAAATCATGGTGAAATTTCAGTATCATAATGGGGGTGTATTAATATTCATGAAAGGGATTGATGAGAGTGAAAGGGGAATCTCATAATTTAGGAATCATATGGGTAGTAATTGAGATATGGAAAATATATCCCAACATTAAAAATGGGAGAAAATGGTGTTTTACTCCTCATGTGTTAATCATGTTTTAATGATCACAAATCCTATAAATTCTATAAAGCTTGTTAATACTGGTTAATCTGTCACAAATCAAGTGTACAGATGGTCCGTTTCTTTATGCATCAAATAATCCTATCCAATATCTTAAGTGTTATGTTTGATTACTATAATGTATATTTAAATTTGGTCTATAATGATTTCTTTTAAGAATGATTAGGTATAATTCACTCTTTGAATATTACTTCTTATGTCTATATTCAAATATTTGGCTAAGTTTGAGAAACTATGAGTTTACCACCAGTTCTATTTTCCTAGAAAAGGACCCAGACACCATGACTCAGACATCGTGACTAGACACTCTGATCCAGATACCATGGCCAGACACCGTGACTAGACACCATGACAATACAACATGACCAGACTTCGTGACCCAAACACCGTGACCAGACCCTGCAACCTAGATACCGTTACTAGACACCGTGAACAGACATCGTGATTCTAACACTGCATCTGTGCTATCGATTCCTGATCTCTATAAAACTATGACATCATGAATGTCTCAATGGTTAAAGGAAAAGAAGAATAAACCATTTTCTGGTGACACCATTTCCAAGTGACACCATTTCAAGATAGACCGTGACACCATTATTTAATCTATTTCGTTATTTTCAATTTAATTTCTAACCTTCATATTTGAGTCTTTTAAATGAACTGATATAATTAATATTTCTTTATAGACATGTCACCTAATAGTATGTGGTATGAGGTATAGAATACATGCATCCTGATAGCTAAAACACATGCACTCCAAGAATAAAAATAAAATTGTGGCCCTGAAACATATACGTGGTAGAGTAGCATAATTGTGAGGATTATTTTTAAAAGAACAGACACTTGTAAAAAGATACATCTAAATAACACAAGAAGCATTCATGAATCCAAAAGATGGAATACCATATATTAGAGACAAGAAAACCTTCAAAATGCAATTTTCTCAAAGAACATGAGCTAGATATAACTAGAAACTAGAGCATCAGACTTTCAATGCTCTGTTTTTCACAAGAGGGCCCGATTCTTACATCTGCTTCATCCTAGAAGTCCAAAGCTGCATAGAATAACACTCAGATCACTTCTAAACTTATCTCATCATATTTTATCTATTGTGTACTATTTTTAGTTTTTGATCATTGTGTGTGTGTTTGTATTGAATCACACATTGTCACATGTACTAAACTTAAGGATATAAGATATCCTTCCTATCATATCTGTTTACACTTGTTTACTCCCACATGTAAGTGTGGAAGAGGTCCTTGTGTAACCTAGTAGTTTATACTCACGAAAAACTGTGGAAGAGATCATGTGACCCGGATAGTCCTATGTACTGTTATTTACCCTGATCCGGGGTGTGGATCAAGTTTACTAATATAAAATACTTGGTGGTAGTTTATCACTAAGTGGAGTTGATTAGGTCTCAGCATGAGACTAAACCAGTTGTTTTATATTGAATGTGTTTTTTATTTTAGTTTTCTCTATTTTACTAGATAATTCAGAAATCACTAGATTTAATTTGATAGTTAATCTTGGAAAGAAGTTATAATTGTTTTCCTTATTATAATAACATAAAAAGTGATATTAATAAGTGATATTATGATTACTAATAATCAATCAATCCTCTGAGAAGTTATTTAAAAAATCAAACATTATTAACCTTATTACATTGATTAACTGGGATATATTTATTTTTATTAGAAAATCTTTTAAGAAAAATTTTCAAACAGAAATTTTTTATAGATACTCAATTCACACCCACCTTGAGTAATCTACTCCTACAAACATTTCATATCAAAGGAGTTTGTTATTCCTATTAAGAATCAGTTTTTGAAACTATTAAACTATGATTTTATTTTCACATTAAATATCTATAAATTTCTGTTAATTATAAATTTCTATATTTTTCAAATTATTTCATTGTTATGGATAATATATTGGAAGGTACTACAGCAAACATATCACAATTCTTTAATGGAACCAATTATTCCCAATGGAAAATTAAAATGAAAATGCATTTAGAATGTACGGGTTTTGAAAATTTCTCTTCAACTATTGATGACTATAAGATTACTTCTACTGATAAAATCACATGGAATGACCCAACCAAGACTACCTACAATAAAAATTTCAAAGCCATGAATGATTCATGTTTATCCTTAGGAGATGAGTAATTTAACAGAATTTCTGCATGTAAAAATGCCCATGAAATTTGGGATACATTATCTGTTTCACATGAAGTAAATTCTAGTATGAAATAAATGAGAATTAATACATATACTATTAAATATGATAACATTAATATGAAACCTTGTGAGACTATTTCTGAAATATATCTTAGGTTCAATGAAATTGACAACACAATTATTTCTCTTGGAAGAGAAATCACTTCCAAAGAACAAATCATGATGATTCTAAGATGACTACCTAATAGATGGAGGGGAACCTCTGTCTCTTTTAGAGAATCATGTGACATCAGAAATTTACCTATAAAAGAACTCATTGGGAAACTAATGATGTATGAAGAGAATCTGAAAGTCAACAAGGAAGAGGAGGATGAACCCAAAAGAAAATATATTTCTTTTAAGACCACCACCTCTGAACAAAAATAAAAAGGGACATTTAAGGCCTCTATAGAATGTTATAGAAGTGAACAATCATCACCTAACAGTGATGAGGATATGGAAAAATTATTCAGATGGTTTAGGAGATTTTATTGGAATAATAAATTTTTTAGAAAGCCTAACATCAAAGGAAGATATTATTAAAATGGATGCAGGAAGAAATATTGGAAAATAAGTGACACTTATGATGAGATAGTATTTTATGAATGTAAGTGAATGGGACGTGTAAAGGATGACTATCCGAAGCTCATGTAAAAAATGAAATATGAGGACAAAGATAGAAATTATAAAAAGGAAAGGAAATCAACTTGGAGTGCTTCTGAGGACAGTTCAAGTGACTCAGAATCTTCACATGATGAAAAGGATAACAAATCTAATATGTGTTTTATGAAAAACATGTTTAGGTAACACTAGAATATCCTGTACACAATTCCTATTATTCTCGAGATGAAAGTGATCTGAGAATATTTATATTAAAGAAATGTTTGAGTACTATAATATGTATGAAGAGACATGTAATGAACTAAAAGATAAATAAAATTCTTCAAAGAAATATCATTCTCTTACCTAAACTATTAAATATAAACTTATAGTTTAAGGGGAGATAAAATTTCAATTACTCAAAGAAAACAATGCACTAATGTTATCTAATAAGAAATTGAAAAAGGACCTAGAAAGGTTTACTGATGGTAAAGATAATTTGGTACAAATGATATGTAAATATATTTCTACTAAATATACTACTGGTATTGGCTATCAACATGGTAAAAGAAATTTAGGAGAAACTATTTTTGTTTCTAAATCTAGGACACATAAATTTTACCTCTAGTTCTAGAAAACATTCAACAAGTTCAAATTATGATGCTCTCTCTACTGTCTCAAAAATTTTTGGACTAAATATTGTGTATTTTCAAAGCACTTTACATAATTCTTATAGGAAACCTATGAGGAAAATGTTGGTTCCTAAAGTACAAGTCACTAATATTATTGGACCAAAATAAATATGGGTACCAAAGTCTATTTTTATTTGACTATTTTGTATGAAAGTTTCATAAATAGCTCCTGTAAAATCATATGGTACTTGGACAGTTTGTGTTCAAGACACATGATAGGATACTATTCATGCTTTAAGAACTTAATAAAAATTGAGGATGGACATGTCACCTTTAGTGACAATGCCAATGGAAAAATTATTGGCCTTGGCCAAATCGGTAAATCTATCTTTGTTTTAATTTCCAAAGAACTTGATTTATGGATTGAGATTTAATATACTTAGTATTTCACAACTATGTGATGATGGATTTCATGTTAAATTTGAAAATTATGCTTGCAATTTTTTTAATTCTAAAGAATAATTAGTGTTTTATGCATTAAGAAATGAAAATGTATACTCTATTAACATAGAGACTCTAGAATCTCAAAATTCTTCGTGTTTAAGTGTATTTTACAATTATTATTTCCTTTGGCATAGGATACTAGGACACTATAATATTCACTCCCTTAGAAAGCTAAATATAAAAATCTTAGTCAAATATCTATCCAAACATGAGTTTCCAAATGATAAAGTATGTAATCCTTGTCAAAAGGTAATGCAACACAAAATTTCCTTCAAACCAAATAAAGAAGTGTCAACTTCTCAACCTCTTGAACTGGTTCACATTGATTTGTTTGGACCATCTAGAGTTTCTAGTATTAATGGGAATCACTATGTTTATGTTCTTGTATATGCATTTTCTAGATATACTTGACTTTTTTTGGCTCATAAAAGTAAAGCCTACTCTTACTTCACCAAATCTGCTAAAATTGAAGAAAATATTAGTGAAATTATAATTAAATATCTAAGAAGTGATCATGGTTGTGAGTTTGAAAACCAAATGTTTGATTCCTCTTGTTCACAAAATTTCTATATTCATAATTTCTCTACCCCTAGAACACCTCAACAAGATGGAGTTGTAGAAAGAATAAATATAACCTTGTAAGAGATTATTAGAATCATGCATAGTTAATATGACTTACCTATTTATTTTTGTGTTGAAGCTTTTAATATAGCATGATATATTATTTACAGAGTGTTGATTATACCCATTCTAAAAATAATTCCATATGAGTTATGGAACAATAGAAAACCCCAAGTAATAAACTTCAATGGTTTAGGTTGTAAATTCTATATCCTTAATACTAAGGAAAATATTGATAAATTTGAATCCACGAGTGATGATTAAATCCTTATAGGATATTCAATATCCAATAAATCCTACAGTGTGTTTAACAAATGAACTAAATGTTTCGAAGAATCTTTCCATGTCAAATTTGATGAAACAGATCCACATGTTCCTAAAAACATTCTAGAGAACCTGGAGGATGATGTGTCAAATTTGTAAATCAATTCAAAATCCTCTATCCATCCTATAAAGTAATCTTTGAAAACATCATGTTCTGGAAATTCTTTTGATTTAGGTCGTAATGAACCCAAACCTGTTGATGAACCTGAAATCACTAGTCCTTCTTTCTATAGATCTGTTAGAACTCTTAGGAACCATCCTTTAGATTCACATGTAGGAGATTTAGATAGAGGAACTCAAACTAGTGATTCTCTTAAAAATTAGGCTGAACATCAAGTCTTCCTGTCACAACTTGAACCTAAAAACATTAATGATTTTATTAACGACGAATTTTGGGTGATGGACATGCAAGAAGAACATAATAAGTTTGAATGGAACAAAGTTTGGAAACATGTTGACAGACCCAAAGACACAATTACCAAGGAAAAAATTGTGTATTTAAAAATAATGCAGATGAAGCTGGTAACATAGTTAAAAACATGGCTAGATTGGTTGCACAACGTTATAGTCATGAAGAAGGAATTGACTACGAAGAAACCATTTCACCAGTAGCTATACATGAGGCCATCAGAATTATGATTGCTTGTGCCACACATATGAATTTCAAACTATATAAAATGGAAGTTAAGAGTGCATTCCTAAATGTGTATATAGACAAGGATGCCATTATTGAGCAACCCCCTCGATTTAAAAATCCTCCTTTTCCAAATCATGTCTTTATATTATCAAAAGATTTATATGGTTTAAAGTAAGCTCCAAAAGCTTAGTATGATATATTATGTAATATTCCTATTTCCAAATGGTTTATAAAAGGAATAGCTGATCTTACCCTTTTTATAAAAATAATTTCCATTGATTTTTTAGTAGTTCAAAATTTTGTAGATGATATTATCTTTGGATCTTCATGAAATTATTTATGTATTGATTTTTCTAAAATGATGCAAAATGGATTTGAAATGAGTTTAATGGAGGAACTAGAATTATTTCAGGGATTTCAAATCATTCAAAATAATGATGGTATTATTTTAAGTCAATGAAAATATACTAGAAATCTTCTAAAATGTTTTGTCTTGTATAACACCAAATTTAGTCACACTCTAATATTTACTACTTGTAAATTGAATCTTGATGAAGATGGAAAATATGTTGATCCAACCACTTATAGAGGAACGATTGGAAGATTACTCTACTTAACTATTATCCAACTTGATTCTATGTATAGTGTATGTATGGGTTCTAATTTTCAAGAAAACCCTAAGGAATATCATTTAAATGATTTTAAGAGAATTTTCAAAAACCTCAAGCATACACCCAATCTAGGACTATTCTATCCCAGAGGAAAATCATTTGAGTTAGTTGGTTATTCTAATAATGAATTTGGTGGTTATAAGTTAGATAGAAAAAGAAGCTCTGGAACATGTAACTTTTTAAGTAAGTCACTATTATCATGGTGTAGTATGAAACAAAACTCGGTTTTATTATCTACTGTCGAAGTAGAGTACATAGCTGCTGGTAGTTATTTGGCACAAATGTTGTGGTTGAAACAGAAATTACTATATTAGAGATATCAATTCAGGAATGTACCTATAAATTGTGAAAATAAAAGTTCCATTTACATCTCAAAAAATCCCATTTCATACTCCGGGACAAACCATTTTGATGTAAGACATCACTTTTTGAGAGACCATTATCAAAAAGGTGATATACCTTTGGAATTCATTGCAACTTAATATCAGCTTGCTGATATATTCACCAAAACATTCAATTATGAATGTATAGATTACATCATACATGAACTGGGAATGATAAATTTTAAGTTATAAGTGTACTGTTTCACACATTATTGTTTCACAGTTTACGATCTCACAAGTAACTATCAAAAGATTACTATCTAACTCTTAAATTTCTATAGTTTACTATCTTAAAAGTTTTTGTTTCATGTTTACGGTCTCACATTTACTATCTCTCATTTACGTTCTGGCACATACTATTTCAAACAATAAGGTCACACAGTTTGGAAGTCACGTAGTAGAGATCTCAGTGTGAAAACCTGTTACGGTCACACCGTGAAAACATGTTATGGCCTCACCATGAAAACTAGTTACCGTCTCAATGTGAAAGTTTGTTCCAATCACACATTAAATACTCTTTGTCATTTTATTTACATATTATAACCTATATTACTGTACTTAATTATTTTATTCTTTTATGTTCCCACACTTTTTAATTTCTGACGCTTGATATCCCTAAATGATAAAAATGAGTGAAGTTTCACACCTTTATTCACTCAAGACATGTTCTCTAAAACCTGAAACCTCATTTTCTCTCAAACATTCGTTGAATGCCTAGAATGAAACACCCATCCTCATAAATTTCCAAGATTTGAAGATCAAATAAGAAGATGAAAATGACGCTGAAGCTAGCGCCTCAATGTCCATTGAATCCGAACCTAGTAAACAGAATAGTGGTACCCAAAAAGGAAATCTACCCCAAGTGGCTATTGTCAAATATTTATTTTGTATTGAATGTACTAAAAGTGTAGGGATGGATGGATTGGTTCACAATATAGGAAAGAATGATTTACCCAAAGTTAGTTTCCCAGTTTTATCAATTTGTTAATTTCTATTTTGATGTAGAAGATAGTTTTTTCATGAGGAGCTGCATAAATTGCCAAAGATGCACTTTTTCAATGAGGTTATGGGCTTCTTTCTTAAGTAGACCTCATGAGGGAATTTTTGAAGACTACCAAAGAGGTCCTCCTCCTCTAATTGGTATCTTTTTTTAGAAGAATCCTTGGGAAGATTGATGAGAAATGTAACAAAGATAAGAGATATTGCTACTGATCTAGATGGTGAAATCAGACTATTGTTTAAATTTTATTGGAATCAAATTTGTCAAGAAAATGATATTTTTATACACTAAAGTATTAGGATATATTTTTTATACATCTTATGAAGAATGGAAAAAATATTAACCTATGAAATTATGTTATTATTTTTATGTGTTAGTTGATAAAGACAACCTCAAAGTCAACCTACATATTCAAATCATGGTTAATCTCTGTTATGCTACATGTTAAAGGGTTTGTTGGACAATATGAAGAAGTCATTAAATACTATGAAATTTGTATCTCAACAGTTATATTCATAAGAATGAAAATCAAATGGAATCCATAAAGAAAATCATAGGTAGAGGATAATTATAGAGTTTATGAAAAGTTCAACCTGGTTGAGAATTCTTCAAGACCTAAGGACATTTCTGATCCTGTTTTGGAACCAGATGAGATTTATAACTATCATATTGATAAAGAAGAAGAAGATATTATTTCACCTATAGGGGAAACTCTCTTGGATAAGGAAGGTAGTGAACCTATTCCTCATGTATTAATTTAGAAGTAAGTATATGTTCTTGAAGAAATTTTTGATCAGGAAGAACAACCTACTTCTATAAAACAATATTTTGTTATTGAAATTGAAAATGATATTCTGGAAGAGCATTTAGAAGATGAAAATTCTTTTGAGAAAGAAGCTTATTCTAAGGAACACCTAGAGGAACAAGATGTTCCTAATATTATCACATCTGCTAATGAAAGAATGGAGAAAGGAATTCAATTGGATATAAATGAAATGGGCGAAGCATTTGGGGGAGAAATTTTGGAAATAGATCAAAGATCTAAATCTATTAGTCCTTTGAGAGATTCACATGTAGAGGGGGAGAAGCACCCCAATCTAGAAAGTGTTGATGTTATTAATCCATTTGATCCAAGATCTCTGGATACATGGTATAAATCCTCTTGCTATATTGATGTAAAAGATTCCCAAGAAGCCTCAGTTAAAGGTATAGATCTATCTACTATGTTTCAATTAAAATCAGTGTCTACTCTTTATGTTATCTCTACAAAGGAACCTAAGCCTATCTCAACTTACATTCCAAAACCATCACAATAACTTTATATCATAGTATGTAAGGATTATTTGAAAGCCTATGGAGCTACCTTATAGGTTGGAATTGAAAAGCTCATGAACACTCCAGTTACTACTATAACCAAATTGAGTGAAGGATATGATGCCCTATTGTTAGAGAAGATAATTTGGAAGATTCAAAAAATACATCATGAAATTCAAGAGGTCATAATTGAGAACAAAAAGATAAGTGATGAAGTGAATACTCTCAATTCTATGGTTGAAGATATGAATAGAGTGTTGAAATCAAGACCAGTATCTATTTCTCATCTTATTGAGGTTGTTAGTGGTCAGATTCTATAGGAAGTTTCCTCCTTGATTCAACATAACCCAACATCCTTTGCTGAGAAGGTGGCTGAAAGAAACATACAAATTGTTCAATAAATGTGTGATCTTGTTATTGGTCCCAACAAATTAACTGATGAGTATAACGACTATCTCCAGAAAGTTATAAATCAACTGAATTCCCTTACATTAGTTGTTACACCTTCTAGTACCTATGGAAAATCATCTCAACCCTCATTGGATTGTGATCTTCTCAGAATGGATGTTAAGGAATAACTTCAAATCAGTGCTCGATGGCTTTGACAAAGCGTCTCTATCTGTGGTTGTTAAGAATAGTGATAGAGTTCTTGATCTCATAAGAATTCATTCCAATATTTCAAATTATGCTCAAGAAGAAATTACTGAGAAATTGGATTTCTACTTCAATAAGATTTTCTGTAAGCAATATATGACAAACCATTTCATGTACCTTGACGAGAATCTTAAAATCCCTCATGTAACTGAGGTTTTCAAAACTCAAGTTCAAAACCTAATGGATCTCACTCCTTTGTTGGAAAAGTTCGGGGAGAACAAAGATGACTTTGAGAAAGCGATGCAGTATGGCGGTGAGATTGTTGCTGACTTCATAAAGCTATTGGGGCCTTATCATCATGTGCAGAGAACTGCTATTGTGGCTCCTATAGCTGCACCCTTATGACCTAGTTTTCCTCCTTTCTTATTCAATGCATTTTCCTCTACTTCTTTATTTTTCCCTCAAGCTCTGATTCATATCATACCTGTTATCCTCAAAGAAAAATTACCTATGTCATCCACTAAACCTACCTTGGCCTTCTCTATTTTTGAAGGTCTCCCACTACGTTCTATGTCAGTTGGTTCTCTTCATTCTTCAACTTCTACCTCTTCTCCTATGACTTCTCCTAATGCTGCTAATAAGAGCAAAGAGAAGACAGCTAGTGCTGAATAATAGTGAACACTATTTTTTATAGGGATATTTTTGTATTTTTGTTGTCTACTATTTTTTATGACACATATTTCTCCATATAATGCACTATGTAATCTTCTTTTCTTTTCTTTTATATAAATTTGTACTCTTTTTTATAATCCAAAAGGGGGAGAGACATGAACTCATTCCCTCTAAATGCACACTAAGGGAGAGACACGGCAACTATGAACATATATCTCACTCACATGATTTGTGATCGTTAAATAGTGGGAGATTTTCGGACTCCTCTTTTTGTTAATCATTTTTTAATGATCACAAATCCTATATATTATCTATATCTTTTTAATCCTCAAGTCATGTGTACTAATGATTGATTTTTTTATGATTTAAATAAACCTATCCATGATCTTAAGTGTTATGTTTGATTATTGTAAAATATATTTAACTTTGGTATATAATTATTTCTTTTATGAATGATTAAGTCTAATTCACTCTGTGAAAATTACTTTTCAAAGCTATATACAGATATTTGGCTATGTCTGAGAAACCGAGAGTCTATGACCAGTTCTGTTTTTCTGAAAAATGACCCAGACACCGTGACCAGACACCATGATCCATACACCATGACTAGACACCGTGACCAGACACCATGACCCAGACACCCTGACAAGAAATTGTGACCCAGACACGGTGACCAGACACTGTCGCCAGTCACTGTGACCCAGATACTGTGACCAGACACCGTGACCAGACACCTTGACCAGACAATGTGATCCTGACACTGTATTTGTGCTATCGGTTCCAAATCTCTATGAAACTATGCCATAATGATTGTGTCACCACTTAAATGCAAAGAAGGAGACACCGTTTCATGGTGACACCGTTTCCAGACAGACTATGACACCATTCTTTAATCCATTTTGTCATTTTCAGTTTAATTTATAATGGTCATATATGAGTCTTTTAAAGGCACTGACATAATTAGTATTTCTTTGTAGACATGTCACATGATAGTATTAGGTATGAGGTGCATAATACATGCATCATGTCATCTTCAAAACATACACTCCATGAATAAAAAGAACAGCATAGCCCTAAAACATATATGGGGTAGAAAAGTAGAAGTTGGAGCATTCATGTGAAAATAATGGACACGGGAAACAAGATACATCTGAAGAACACATGAAGCATTCACAAATCCAAAATATGGAATACCAAATATCAGAGACAAGAATGCATTCAAAATAAAAATTTATCGTAGAACATGAGTCAGATATTCCTAGAAACTAGAGCACCAGACTTGTGATACTCTATTTTTTGCAAGAGGACCTGATTCTTACATCTTCTTCATCCTAGAAGTCCAGAGCTACATAGAATGACTCTCAAAGCACCTCTAACCTTATCTCATCATATTTGTTTTGTACTTTTTTATCTTTCAAGAAGTGTGTGTGTGTGTGTGTATTAAAACACAGATTGTCTCATGCACTAAACATAATGATACAATATATCCTTCCTCTCATATCTTTTTACACTTGTTTAATCCCATGGATAAGTGTGGAAGAGGTCCTTGTGGGACCTGCTAGTTTATACCCACAAAAAAACTATGGAAGGGGACGTGTGACCTGGACAGTCTTGTGCACTGTTTTTTATCCCAATATAGTGTGTGAATCTTGTTTATTAATATAAACTGCTTGGTGGTAGGTGATAACCAAGTGTAGTGGATTATGTCTCACATTGATACTGAACCACTTGTTTTATGTCTTCTCTGTTGCTTAATTTAGTTTTCTCTATTTTACAAGATAATTAAAAAATCACTAGATTTACTTTGATAGTTAATCCTGGAAAGAATTTATAATTATTTTTCCTTATTAGTATATCTTAAAAAGTAATATTAATAACTGATATTAAGATTAATGAGAATTAATCAATATTCTGAGAAGTTATTTAAGCAGTTAAACTGTCATACCCATGTTCTATTAACTAGCTGGGCTGTATTTATTTTTATTGGGGATCCTTTTAAGAAAAATTTCAAACATAAATTTTTTATAAATACTTAATTCACCCCCCTCATTAGTACTCTACTCCGACCAACAAATGGCATAATATAATTAAGATGCATAAATAAATATGAGAAAGAAAAGAGCCCTAATCTTGAGAGTGTGACTCCAAATTCTTGGGAGAAGATTTTTGAGAGCATTGAGAACCTTAAGAAGATTATAGAGAGTAGAGGGAAGAGTACGGATTTTATAAAATAATTTGTAGTTGAAAAATGGGTGAAAAGTTGGGTTTATATAGGAAAAGTGAGAGGAGTTATTTATTATTTCTTAAACATAGGTTTTAGACTCTATATAATAAAATAATCTAAACTAATAACCTTTCCATGGTATTTTCCCATGTTTTCAACAAAATAGCTGTTTATTTAAGTATATTATTACTCCTGGGTCCTAAGTAATTAAAATATTACCCTTTGTGATGTTGTAGTGACTCATACTCTTAAAGAAATGATTTTAAAACATTAATGTATATTAATGGTTTAGATGACTTATAATAGATTTATAAAACTAATAAAATAAACATAAATAAATCTTTTTAAAGGGAAAACCTATATTTGGTGTTGGATAAAATTTATAGTATTTATTACATAACATTTGGGTTATTATGAATCCATAATACACACAACATATTTATACTATATTTAATTTTTGACTAAAAAAATAAAAAATCCCAAACAAATTGATGAAAAACTCAGTATTGGATAATATCAACACTATGATTACTAAAATAATATTTATTTTATCAAAATAATTTTCTAAATATGTTATTTTACATTTTTAAAATAATAATTGATATTTATTTTCAATGGTTGAGTTTTTTTACAATAACAGTTTTCGAACCCTTTTAAAAATTAAATTTGAAATCATAAAACATTTACGCTCATTTAGATTTAATAAAAATCATTTTATAACAATATTTCAACAAAATATTATTTATTTCAAAATTAATTAATTCATCAAAACAACTTCCATAGTGGAATTTTTATATTACCTAATAATACAATTTGTGTTTTTTTGTATCAAAATAAAAATGATTTGGTATGTAATAATAATAAGATGAAAATATATTCATTTTTATATACCATATACATGTTCATATTATTAGGGTCTTGATACATATCCCTTTAATAGACCAACAATTCCCTAAGGGTATTGTGCATGATGGTGAGACTTTAATGGGGTGGTTCGACGTACATGGTTTGGTCCTAGATTTCATTGAGCTTGAACATATCTCGTAAAATGTCTCAATCGTGCTTAGGTTGTTATATCATAGATTGGTCTGGGTCAAGAGAAAATCCCAGAGATCTGATCTTCCTTGGAATCTCTAATAAATGGTATTGAAAGGATATGATCCTACTGGTTGAGGCCATCACTTCCTTTGTCTATGTCAATTAAATTTTTGAAACCCCTATATCTATACAAATCATACGATCATAATTCAAAGGATATATTATCAATCTTAATGATACATAATGATATTTTAAATATGATATTATATAATAAAAATAATAATTTTATGTCCTTTCTATAACCATAATACATAGTAAGCTATTTAATTAAACCACTAGGGAATATTTACTTATAAATGATATTATCCTTACAATTTTTCCCCTTCATAAATTTCACCAATGAAATTTTCATTTCCCACACTAAAACAGGTGATGGTAATTTTTTTAAACGACTCCCTTATTTCCCATGTTTCTTATTCAATGACGCGGTTTCTCCGCAGCACTTTGACTAGGTGAGTTTTCTTCTTCCATAAAATACTATCTCTATGATATAAGATCTTTACTAGCTGCTCCTCATAAGAGAGATCATCCTTCAGTGATACCACCTCTGGCTTGACTATATTTGAGGGGTTTGGTATGTACATTATCAAGAGGAATACATGGAATACATCATAAACATGAGGTTTATTAAGTTGGAGCGTTAGTCGATTGGTCACCACTCCAATGAAATCAAGGTTCTCAAAGGGACTGAGGTATCTTGGACTAAGCTTTCCTTTCTTCCCAAATCTCATGACGTTATTCTAGGGAGATATGCATAGGAATAAAATGCCTTTAACATTTAACTCTAGCCCTCTTCAATTATTTTCAACATAACGCTTCTATTAACTATGATAACCCTTGATGTTTTGTTGAATGGTCTTAACCTTTTCCATCATTTCCTCAACCATTTCAATACCTATCAATTTACATTCCCCAAATTCATCCCAACATGTTGCGGTTATACACCTCTTCCCATAAAGATATTCTTAGGGAATTTTTTGATTCATTAGTGGAAACTTGTATTTTATGAGAACTCGACCAGAAGAAGAAGTTTTTCACATCCTCATTTGAAGTCAATCAGGCATGCTCTCAACGTGTCCTAGAGTTTCTAGATTTTTTGCTCAGATTTTCCATTAGTTTGAAGGTGATAATTCATGTTAAATTTCAAATAACAATTTAGATATTATTAAGGACTCTTCCATAACATGGATCTAAATATTGGATCATGATCAGATACAATCGATAGTGGTTTTCCATGAAGCCTCACTGTTTCTCTAATGAATAATCATTACATGTTCATCAAGTGATAAGTCCTCTAGAATCGCAATGAAGTGTTCAGTCGTTGTAAGATGATCCACCACAACCCAGATAGCATTGTTTCCACATTATTTCCTCAGTATACTAGGGGAAAAGTCCATGGATATTTTTTTCCATTTCTATGTAGGTATGGGTAATGGTTGCAACCCCCCCCCCCTGTATTTTCACCTCTAAGAGTTCACTTGCTGACATAAAAGATATATTGATGTATATTCCATAATATTGTTCTTCATAATGTCTAAAAAAAGTGATCTTAGGGATCGTGATATATATTTGTGATTTCAGGATGAATGGATAATGTTGAACTATGTTCATCATTCAACGCGTCCTTTATTATCTCAGGATTTGATGGTACACATCATCCTGACCCAAATCTCACAACACCTTCTTCTTTAACATGAACTCTGGTTATTTCCCTTTTCATATATATTACAATTTCAATTCAATTATCATGTAGTCTCTTTGATCATACTTTTTCTTTTAAATTATATATAATTTATCACTCGTTTGTGAATTAATTTATGATGTTCCTTCCATTATGATTCCCATGTCCATTCTCTTAATGTCAATGAAGATCTGATCTTTCTAAATTCACTTCAATGATAAAATGACTGGATCCTTTCTGCATCGATCATCGGCCCATTTATTCACTTTTCTAGGATGTTAGTGTATTAATCATTTATAGTACTTGATCATATCTAACCATTATTGATGGTGCATATTCATCCCTTTCAAAAAGAATATATACTAGGGGCTCTTACGATCTGTATATATTTCACTCTTCCCCCCAAAGAGATAATGAAACCATATTTTCAAAGTAAAGATCATTTTGGCCAACTCCAAATCATTTGTTGGGTAGTTATGTTCATGAAAAGTAAATTTCAATTAGGCATAGGCTATCACATTTTCATTATGCATTAACACATAGCCCCATCCCTTTTTCAAAGAATCACTAAATACCACAAAATGTTCTCCACTTATGGGTTGTGTAAGTAAATGTTTAGTGATAATCATATTTTGAGCCTCCTTGAATCTCTCTTCACTTCCATTATTCCAAAAAAACATGACTCTATTCCAGGATATATCGGTTAGAGGGTTTTACATCCATGAGAAATTTCTCACAAATCAATGATAATACACGACGAACCCAAGGTAATAATGTATTTCTATCACAGATATTGGCCTCAACCATCCTTAAATTTATTATTCATTTTCGAGGTCCACATATATCCCTATAATTTTGATAATATTCCCCATGAATGATAATTCCTTAAACCAAAACTCATATTTTTTGAACATGGAATAAATCTTCTCCTTCGGTAAGGCCTTTAGCACAGTGCTCAAATGCTCCCCATGCACCTCCTTTTTAGCGTATATTAAAATATCATCTATAAAGACTAGAAAAAATTTGTAGAGGTAATATTTAATGACCATATTTATGACGTCCATGATTATTACTATAGAATTAGTGAGTCTTAATGGAATCACTATGAACTCATTATTTCAGTACTTTCTATGAAAATTAGTCTTGGGGATATCCTCCTTCTTCAACCGAAGATGGTAATGCCCTAACCATAGATTCATCATAGAGACATATTTTTATCCATATTGAAAATAAAAAAAATCATCAATTTTTGTAAGAGGTAAATTTATAATTATTTGGATCTTTTTTATCTCACGATAATCGATGCAACGGGGAATTGACTCATGCTTCTTATTGAAGCAGAGGACTGGTGAACCCAATGGTGAAGTACATTGGTGTATGAACCCTTTATCTAGATTATCCTGAAGTATTTTTTTCATCTCCTCAAGATCCCAAAAAACTATTCTATATGAATTCTTGGATAATTTTAACTCCCCATGTATATGCACGATTTAAAATTCAACTTCTCGACTATGAGGAAGATAAAAATATTATTTGGGAAACACATTAGTGTATTCCCTCATAATTGGAATGTCTCCATGGATGATAATTTCCTTATACTAAATAATTTTATCTACATATGCTTACTCTTTGGGAAACAATACCCATGCATGATATATTGGTTCTAAATAACATTCTTCCATACCCTTTAATTTGTACATAATCGGAGGAAAATTCATGATACGAAGAGTGATTTTATTATGGAAAAAATTTATGTTGTATCTATTTAGGTAAATCCAATCCATACCCAAAATGTCATAAAATTCCATATAATGGAATATCACAAGACTCACTGGAGATTTCATCCAACAAATTTTGATAGGGGTCAACTTAAATATTTGGGATTCAATAATTTTCCCATTTGTTTTTTTCACTAACAGATTTTCTTAAAAGATTTTTTGGGGTTTCTAAATAGTTATAATAACATTCATGAAATGATGGAATGTGTATAACAAGAATAAATATTTATATTCTCTATTGTTAAATGAATAACTATTATACCTATCACCACTTTTTTTTGGGATCCATATCAGCAGTTGTGATAGCATAAGCTCACCCTTGCTTCCTTAGAGGTTGTTGGTTTTCTCTAGAAACCCTTGTCTTGGTGAATTGGTTTGAAATGTGTCCTTATTTATTACACTATAAAAAATTAACAATGCACTGAGGGTTACCTAGATAATTATTTTCTATCATCACAATAGTGGTTTTCTCCCTTCTGCAATATGTAGCTAGGTATCCATTCCCGCACCTAATGGATTTCATCATTCCTCTTAGTAAAATTTTTAGGTTCTTATTTCCACACAATTGACATATGGGATGTTAATATTTCATAGTTATTTTAAATTTATTCATCAGAAAACAATAATTAAACTACACTTTCTGCATCTTTTCTCCATGATACCCAAAGGATTTTTTTATCTCCATCTAGTCTTTGAGGGGACATCAGACAATTTTATCATAGCTACCAAAGTATCAGATCACCAAGAATTTTATTAGACTATGTTTTATCCGACAAAATAATCGATAAACCTTTCACTCTGGGGTAATAAACAATTCAGAGGCATATCATGCATATCTTGTAATTTTTCCTCAAATTCCCTGATAGATTATTCGCCTTTTTTCTTGAGGTAAAAAAATCCCATATTATTTTAAGTTATAGAGGTAGAGGAAAATATTTATTAAAATCATATTTTGGAATTCCTTTCACCCCATAACATTGACCTCTTCCTCAGGAATCATATTCCGGATCAATTTCTACCCCTGATCAGCTTCTCCATATATAAAATATATTTCAAATATAACCTTATATTGTTCAAAACATTGAAAGATGGGGAAGATATTCTCAATAGAGTTGATCCCCTTTTCCATGATTAAGGAATCATAAAATCTATTGAAAGTTGGAGACCATTGTTTGATAAAGGTACTAATTGCATATTTTTATTTGTTACGGTATTTGGGAACCTCTTTTGATCTAGGTTTCTATTCAAAACATGTGTAATTTTAGATAGTATCATAATAATGTTCATGAATACTTCTCCCACCAGGTTGGGTATCATGTTGGGGAAGTCATCACATTTCCATTCAAATTAGATGTTTGCAAGATTCCTCATATTTCCAGACATTGGATAGAACAAAGGGAAAATTAGGAATGAGTATTTTTGAACTATTAAACACATAATTGGGAATCCAATGACATTAAATGTATAACTTATAATTGAACATTATTTCTTAACTTATAAATTTCTATGCTTCAATATATGTTATCCATGATCTATTTTCTAACATATATTCTTATGGACATTTTTTCCTTGATATTGGTTTTTAATGAGATTGTGAATTTACCAAGGGATATCCCATGGGAGCTTCAAAATAGGTGTTTCATAAGGCCTATTGTCATGCATTAATTCTTAGTTGATTCTATCTCAATATGGTGTTTTTGGATTTAACCCCCGTGTACATATCATCCAGAACCATATCCACTTATAGTATCTATAAGTTGATGTATTTTATTGACAAAACACATAATCTATACTTTATAAAAATTATGTATTTTTTCTCATACTTAGTCTTATTCTAGAGGATTTTACTTACATTTTCTAAACATAATACCAAAAATAAGTAATCTTTTCATTTCATACCAACTATGACAAACATGATATCTTTTTAAAAACAATTCATGATTTCATACATAAAATTACACATATTACAACATAAAATATCAATAAATCTAGTGTATTTTTTAATTAGGTACACTACATAACAACTTAAAATAGGAAATACGACATATTTATTGAAAACATTTTTAATATGCTAATACTTAAAACTACATGGGACAACCTGGGGACATATATAAGAAAGGGGTTAGATATAAAACCCTATAAGGAAATAATCATGGAATAACATGAATAATGTAATACATATTACACAATAGAATTATCAATGGGTCGTAAAATGGGTGAAATCATAAACATTAACAATAAGACATGATATAACATGATAGCCGTAAACGAATTATAGGAAATGTGGAAACATCATAATCACTACATCAGAAACATAGGTCAAGGCTAAATACCAAGACATCCTAATAAAAAAATTTATCGTGATGGATTAGTTTCACTTTATAATCACATGCATGACTTATCAAGAGACAAAAACCTTAACCAATTCATTAGACCACTATATAATTCCAGGCACACCTATCCATTTCAATTTATACTCATACTTATGTATTCCACAAAAATCATATGACATGGATTAATTCATTATCTTATTATATTCCATGATTGGGGATTTTAGAATAAATACATGTATGTACCCAATAAAATATGTATAAGTTCGTAAAGTTGAACACCCTTGATAAGAATTGGGTATGCGTATTCACTTCACATTTGTTTAGCATGGAAAATCATGGTGAAATATTGGCAGCATAATAGGGGAATATAAATGTTCATGGAAGAGATTATTGTGAGTGGAAGTGGTCTCTCATAATTTATTATTCATGGGTAATGTAAGTCAGATATTTAATAATAGATCCCAACATTCATAAATGGAGAAAATGGAATATGATAATGAGAATACATGAATAATTAGGAGAAGGAAAAGAACCCTTACTATGAGAGTGGGATTCCAAATGATTTTTAAGAGCTTAATTAGAGAATGTGGGAACCTTTGGAGTCCTCTAAATAAATTAGAAAAGAGTAAGGACATAATCCAATGATTTTAATTGAATATATATGGGTGATTGGGTGGGTTTATATATGAAAAATTTAGGGGAGTTCTTTTTTTCCCAAACATAGGTTTTGGAATCTATAATAAAAAAACCCAAATAAAAAACCATTTCACGGTCTTTTACCATTTTCTCTTCCAAATATGGTTGGTTTTTATTATTTTATTAATCTAATGGCTGAACATATTAAAATATTACCCTTGGTGACATGGAGGTGATTCATACTCTTTAAGAAATTTTTTAAAACCCTTAAAATATATTTTAGGTTTCGGAGGATTTATAATGGCATCTTGAAATATTTCAAATAATAACCAAATCACACTATGTCAAGCAAAAAACAAATTTTTTTTCATTGATACCCATTATAGTATTTATTACATCACTTTTGGGTCATTATGTTTTCACAATACACACCGTATATTAATACCAAATTTTATTTCATACCTGAAAATTGGATTGCTTCAAAAAATTAAAATAAATTCACCCTTGGATAATTTAAATGTTATGAATCAAAAAAAAAAATTAACTATTTTATCAACATAATTTTGTGAATATATGAATTTTCAATTTTATTAAAATAATGGACATCTATTTAGAAATGTTGGGTTTTTGGATAAATATAATTTTCGAACCCTTATTAAAATTACATTTTACATCATTGAAATTTTATGATAATTTATTTTTAATAAATATTTTTTAATAATAATATTTCAAAAAATATATTATTTATTTCAAAAATCCATTAATTTTGAAAAATAAATTCCTTAATTGATTTTTAATATTACTCAAAATTAGAATTTGGGTTTTATAGTATCAAAATCAAAATAATTTATAATGTAACAATATTGAAATGAAAATATATTCTTTATTATATAATATATAAATATTCATATTATTAGGGTCACAATACATATCCCTTTAATACACCAGCAGACACCCTATGGGTAGGGTGTGCGACAGTGAGTCTTTCATGGGCTGGTTCGGTGTACATGGTTTGGTTCATGATCTCAATGAGCATGAACTTATCCTATAAATGGTTTCTCTCATGCTTATGTTTGTTTGATATCATCTTATTCATGGCCAAGGGAAAATCCTGGGTAGTTTTTCTCCCTTGTAAACTCTAATAACTAGGCTTCATAGGGTATGATCCTATTATTTAAGGTCATCACCTCATTTGTATATATTGATTGAATTTTTTAAAACACTATATTTATTCTAATATTATAATCAATGTTCAACAGATATATTATTAATAGTAAGGAAAAAAAATTGTATTTTAAATCCTTTAGTTTATAATAAACCCAAATATGTTCATCTCATTTCTATAACCACAAAACATAATAAGATATTTAATTAACTCAAAAGTGGGATTTTGTTTATAACAGTTCATGTTGTTGCAGACTCTATATATTAAAAATTAATATATGTGATATTTTCATCATTATTATCATTTTTGAGATGGTGGAACCATGATTAATGTACAAGGAACATGACTACCGAATTGAAACATGCTTGAAAAATGATGCATTGATCACTTAAAATAGTGATTCTAATAACAATTTTTTAATAGATGGGTGATAAGATATCATAAGTAAATAATATTTTTTATTATATATATAATTATTGTTCTATAATACGTTTATAAAGAATATATATTTATTATATAGGAGGTTCAAATTGTGTACGAATAAATTTGATACCTGATGTATGTGATTTATGTTTCGATCCAATTTTTAATTGGAATTATTTATCCATTGATTTCCATTGAGGAAATTATGTGATACATATTTAATAAAACTATTTTATTTTTCTTCTCCTCTTCTTATTTATAATGAATTCATGTTTTCCTTTCATTTTTTCACATTGAGTAATCAATATATTGAAATAATGTTTTAAAGAAATACCTATTTTATTTCTCACTTGGGTCAAAAAAACATTTCACTTACATATCCATGTTTTCTAGAAAAAATTGAATAATTCATTTGATATTATACTACTATTGTTTAAAGTAATAATTTACCATTATTGAATTATAAAAAAAGGAGTTGTGTTATCATTTTCAGAACAAGGTACATTTTTACTTTTAGAAAAGTGTGAAAGAATGTTTTCTTTTATCTTATACTACCTGAATGGAATTTTCGTCAGTCATGACTACTCAATTCATAGAGTATTCCATTAAAAAATTTCAGGTTTATTTTAAAAGATGATATTTCCCTAAACTTTTGGAATTTTTTAGATTTTATGTTAGTTATTTCAAAGTGAAAAGCGTATTTTCCTTAGGAAATATTCCAGTGAATTCATTAAAGGAATTTTTATTTATAATAACCTTAAGGGTTGTTAAATATTTTTTAATGGGAATATGATCCAATGATACCATATTATTCATTTTCTGGATGGTTTATGATCATGATAATTACATTTTTTTAAACCATTTTATTTTTGATGGGTTATGAAATTATGATATAATGATTGTTTTATGATCTTGTGGAACATATATGTATTTTTTTATTTTTTTTATAGGTATCCTAGAATCATATATCCCCCCAATGCATTTTCTATAGATTTATATCGCCTGACATAACTATGGGAAACCATTTTATGTGCCTGATCCACTGTAAGAAATAGGTGGTGATTCCTAGTCTATTATGATATGGGAAAAAGTGTTGATTCTTAAACCATTATGTTTTGATGGTATAATTATTTAGCCTTGAAATATAAAATGTTTTCTATACTTATAATTGTTCCAAACTTTTATGACGTGAAATTATGGCTCAAGATTGATCTAAATGATTTCTCACTCTTAAGATTCGTGGTTTCTGAAAAAATAATGTTTTATTCCATGAATTATCTTTATGGTCCATGATATATTGGTAATGAACATTTTATGTTGTGTTCCTAATATCATACCATTATGATGATATTACTCTTTCATACAATAATATATTTATGTCTCCCTTTTTTCCCTTTCTAACATCTGATCCCATCATTTCTTATGTTTCTTTTTCCATGGTTATGAAGAATGATTTATATAGGGTATGTCTATTAGGATTACTATGTTAGAAGATATTTATTGGATATTTTGAAGATTATTCAAGAAATAATGAAATTGTGTATCTATTCTCTAAAGACGCTAAACTTTTAAATTCCCCAATTATTGAATTTTTGAAAGGTTTTGAAAATTCCTTTAAAAATATGTAATATTTTTTTTTTGTATAAATATCTTGGGTCGCTATAGTTGGTATCAGAGGACATTTTTAGTCCTTCATATATATTAGCAATAAATTAATTTAGTGAAAATCATGGGGATAGGTTTAATTATTGGAGAGAATCATAAATTTTTGGTAAAGAATATATTACTTCATTTTCCTGTAAATAAATCCATTACTAGATACTAAAAGTGTATTTGGTTTTGGAACATAGGAATCTAGGGGAATTAACCCTGAAAATAGTTTTTCAAGTAAATCTCATCAATCATTTTGGAGTATGGTGAGTGTGCCCTTTATGCACACCTATTTAGACACTCGTGGGGGATATTATTATATTAATTCATTTCTTATTTATGAAACACTATAAATGATTTTTATAGATACTGACAATGGATGAGTTAAGTTAAACCTATTTTTTCTTTGGATGAAAATAATTTTTCATGATTTAGACATATAATAAATTATTTTTCATTATTAAGTGGTTTCCCACTATGATTAATGTCTCTCAGACTATGATTTTTGGTTTTAGTCAATGGTTGGAACCCAAAAGAAACATGTTAATGTTGAATGTGATAGAAAATGAAATGATTTTAGTTTTCAGTAAGAAATTTTTTTGGGAGATGAAATGAATAATCTTATTTTTAATCTCATATGACATTATTAGTACATGAATCATGTTGATCTTCCTAACAGTCAAAGTATGGAAGAACTTATTGTTAAGACTTTCATGAGACAATATCCACCTACTTTTAGGGGGTATTCTAATCCACTACTATTTGATTGATGGATCAATACCATTGATAAAATATTTTTATGTTCCCTAATGGTTAGAATAAGTAAAAGTTTTCCTGTTTTTTATCATCTAAAAGGTGAAGTTTATCAATGGTATATAATTCTAACTAACACAAATAAATGGGAAGAAATTTACATCATGGAATTTGATGATTTTAAAGGTATATTTTTAATTATGTAAATACCTCATATTTTATTTTAAAATATGGAGAAGGAATTACATTAACTTAATAAAAATGATATTTAGTCCATTAGTACTTGTGAGGAAAATTTTACATTAGTTTCATGTTATTCTTATTGTTTAATCATTAACCCTAAAAGAAAAACTGATCATATTTTTTGTGGCTTAAAACCAAGTCTCATAAAAGTGTTGTATTTATGAAACTTTAGTATCTATGAATAAATTTCTCAATGTGTACTCATGGTAGAAATAGAAATCCAATATTCCCACCATTCCCATAGTTTTGATAAGAATACAAAGATCTAATCTCATGAAAACATTAATAAATCACATGGTGGAAAGATATTCTAGTCATGTACATGGAAAAAACATGGGAAGAAAAGTAAGGGGAATTTATTGAATAGAACTAGGAGGTATATTAAATTTTTACAGTCGTTATATAAATAATTTGAATGCTGAAAGGCAGGGAATAGGTTGGTTATTGAAATAGAGGAGAATAAGGCACCAACTAATGCACCAACAGTGATCCAATTCATTAAATATAAGAAGTGTGGGAGTTTTTCCAATGAGTGAACAAATATGATAGTTTTTTTATAATGATCAACAACAGTGGACTCTTAATCCTATAGAAAGTGGGAAATATCATGAAATCAAAATGGATGATGTGGTTTAGTAAAATGATGTGTTGAAAGGTACTCCTATAATATATTCAAGAATTTATAAAGAAGTATATTATTCTATATATACCCACTCATTCATATATAAGAAATTTATATAGGGTACTTAATTACAACCTCAATGATTAGATGATGAGTTACTAATGAAAATTTAGACTGGTATTATGGTTGTAAAAAATGTATATAGTTCCCCTCTAATTAATTTTTATGGGGAGGAGCCTCCAGAAAAAATGTGTGATTCTCCCTTTTGTTTAATTTGATGATTTTCTAGGAATCAATGTCATTTTTTATATGTAACCCATATAAATTTATAAATAATGTGACATTTTTTAATTCAACAAAAAAATAATATTTTATCTATGTGAATATGAATATGAACTTCCAATAGAAATTACTTCTATTTTGGGACTTAATTACTATATAAGTAGTATATTTATAAATGATCATATGGGAGAAAATAAATATCATAGATATTCTTATTATTTGGGAGTTTTCTAATTTCATTCCATATGATTTTCCTAGTATTCCATCAATTCTTTATGTTTATTTTTTAATGTAATGCATACCTGGTGCTACACCAATTTTAATGAATCCATATAGAATTTTCCCAGTTGAGTTGTAGGAATTAATGATGAAAATTCATGAAAATATTGATAAGTGGTTTATTTAAACAAGTATGTCACCATGGGGTACACTTTTTATTTTTTTTTAGAAGAAAGATGGATCCATGGTGCATTTCATTTATTAACTAGAACTTAATAAGATCACTATCAAGAAAAGTACCCCCAACCCCATATTAATTATTTTTTTATCAAATACAAGGAGAAAATTCGTTTTATAAAATTAAACATTATTGTAGATATCATGAATTATGGGTTAAGAGGGAGGATATACCGAATATGGACTTCTATATGAGGTATGATTATTATAAATTTTTGAGATTCTATTTTGAATTTTTAATTCCATTACTATATTCATGGATTTTATGAATATATTCTCAACATATTTCCTTAACCAATTTTTCTAGACAATATAGATTCTTTTCTTATATATTAAAAGAGTATGATCATGAAGATAATTTGAGAATTTTTTTATGAAGTTGATGAATGAGATGTTGTAAGAAAAATTTACCATGTCTAAATTTTGGAATTAGAAAGTTTCATTCTTGGGTCATATAATCTCAAATGAGGGTATATTGGTAGATATATCAATGTCAAAAGTTATTGAGAAAGGGCCCAAACCATCCATTGTTACTGAGATCCATATTTTTCTTTTGTTTGGTAGATATTATAGATTTATTGTGATATATTTCTCCAAACAATCTAATTCAATCACCATGATTACTTGGAAGGGGGTCATGTTCATGTGGATTGAATAATGTGAACATAATTTCAAGAAACTGAAGATATGTTTAGTCAGTTCTCCTATGATCACACTACCTTGTAGTAAATATTTATTTGTGATCTATATTGATGAATCAAATAATGGATTGTGATGTTTCCTCATGTATAATTATATTGTGACAGCATTTGCCTCATGCCAATTGAAAATACATGAGAAAAATTACAGAACTCATGATTTGGAGCTATCTAGGATATGTTATTCATTAAATATATTTATTAATTATCTTTATAGTGGAAAGTGTGACATATACATTCATAATAAAAGTTTTAGGTATATAGTCACTCAAAAAGAGTTGAATTTTTACTATAAAATCTAGTAGAAGTAGATTAATGATTATTAATGCTCAACACATTACTACCCTGAGATAGTGACCATGGTTGTTGATGCTTTGAGCTAGAAATAAAATTCTAGTTTTGGAATGATGATGATTCAAATAGATCCCATATATATGGATATTTATAATATTGACTCAAAATCCTAAAGATATTGAATAATTTTTATCTTTCCTAGATGAAATTACAACCATTTATCAAGGTGAGGATTAAAGAGGCACCAAAAAAAGTTTATAATATATAAAAGAATGTCTGAAATGTTCCTGATTTCAACCTTGATTTTTATATAATAATATGGTTTAGGAATCGATTATGTATACCATCCATAACTGGCATGAAGAAGTATCTATTGGATGAATCTGATAATTTATTATTCTGTATTTATCCTTGATGTATGTAGATGTATAAATATCTGAAAGATAATTTCTATTGGAACAACATTAATAGGGATATTTTAAAATATGTACCTTGATGCCTGCTATGTCAGAAACATAAGGCTAAGTGATTTAATTCCAAAGGGGGTTTTATAACCATTACACATACCTGAATGGAAATGGTAAATTATCACTGTGGATTTTTTCATCGGACTCCTAAAAAATAATAATGGGAACAATGTTATTGGGTTTGTAGTTGATCACCTTATGAAGTCAAAATGCTTCATTTCCATCAGAGAATATTTATTTCATGGCCATATTTATAGTTCACACATTAATATTGTGGTGATATTTCCTAGAGTACCACATTCTATTATATCTGATAGAGATATAAGGTTTACCTCAATGTTCTAGAGAAATGTAGATCCAAATAGATCTTACATGTGCCTTAGTAGAGCATTGGACATTTTGTTTTCGGGTTTGAGAATATTTAGGGGATTGGAGAATCAAGAAAAGGTATTTTGAGAGAAAATGGAAATGTGAACTATTAAGGAACATGGTCAGTTTGACCTTTAGATAACTATGTGGTATGAATTTGTGAGGTTTCAGTGGTGTTTTTCAATGTTTTATCATGGTTAGTCAGACTATGTGACATGACTGGTGAACCTTGTTGTGTTTTTGGTGGTTATATAAGGGTGAAACATAGTTTAAGGATAGTTTCACAAACCTTGTGGCCCCCATTGAAAGTTGTTCACCCCCAGATCTAATGGAAAGTACGGGAACACGTTTATGTAACATTGTTAGTTTAACTATGTGTCCTTCCCTAAGAAACAATGGGACCCCCTTACAAACTATAATAGAGAGACCCCTTCCCCCCCCCATTCATGGTCATTTTAAAGCCTAATCACCCCGTAATATCACATTGGATCATCCTAATCCTTCCCCGTATATTTTTAAGACTCTCTCTTTGGATTCTAAGGTGATTTCCATTATTCTTGGTGGATCATATCAAGGTATGTTGTGTTTTTTATGTTGTTTCCCATCCTCTTTATAGATTTATATTATATCTCTTTACCTCTCATCTCGATGAAACCCAATTAGTCTTTTATTATAGATATAATTTTTTTATAGAGGATTGACATTGTTTCTTCGGGATATATGATCATGAAGAATGGATATACTCTTCCCTAATCTCCATTTACGAAGGCAATTTTTGTTACCTGTATTTTTTATGTAGATATAACTATACAGTGAGTTAATTCACCCAATTTATTATTGATATTGTAAAATTAATTGGGGTTGTTTATTGGAATGAATTTATTTTTGTTTTTAATGTATTTATTTGCACGATATAAATTTTTTATAGGGGTTTTTGTTCAAAACACATTTTTTTCACACCAAGTGTTTGATTAAATGCATGAATTATAGTTTTGATTTGGATATGGATTTCCAAACCCCAAAGTGGATTGGCCTGGATTTCAAAATGTTTTAAAAGTTTTGATCATTGTTTTGAAATGTATTTTGTAAAAAATGGAACATTGAGAACCTTGGGTGCATCGAGAAAGAGACATAGGTGTCCCTAGTGTGGGTTGCACGACTAGTGTTACGTTTGGCGTATCGATGTAATGTTGAAGGACTCGATATTGTTTGTTACAAAATTAGGCAATATTTCGGATTTTTTATGCCTAGTAAGTATTCTTTAAGGATATAGCCAAATATGGAGTGTTTTTTCATTTAGGGTTTATTTATTGAATGATAGATTATATCATGGATTTTTTCACACATGATTTCTAATGAGTTTTAATCACATGGATTCATATGACGGATTTTTTCATGGATACGTGTTTACTTTCATACCTATTAGTGTATGGATTTAAATTCATGTTTTATCACATATACATTTTATAGACCTATCTTTGTGAATATGAAATGATTTTATGAAAACCAAAGTAAAATCATTTATGAATGAATGCGGATTTATGAAAATTATTTAAAAAACAATTTTTTTTATTATAGAAATACAAAATTATTGATATTAGACCTTGTATAGACTCTATGGTGGTATCCTACGAGGATTTTGGCTCACACTCTACATTTTCTACTGGGAATTTTATGATTTTATATTTTATGATCCATGTAAATCAAAGGGAATATTGTAACAGGTGGTATTCTCTTGTTGCTACAAACATTGGTTCATGATGGTTTGGAGGGGATGGTTGGCCACATAGATATTTGGTGTTTTTTCTGATTCATACTTTTTTTCTTTAGCCAATTTCCCTTCAGATTTTTGGATATTAATATATCCCTTTCTTTATGCATTGTACTCTGGATGTATGTCCTGTTACAGTTATATTGAATACTCTTTTATGTTACCTTTGATACTCCTCACTATCATGGAAATCCATCTTAGCTGGCTTGTCCAGTTGACCCAAGTTTAGCTGTTACAATTCGGAATCAAAGAGACACTCATCCTAATGCTTCTTAACACTACCATAGTTTGGTTCTATGTTATGGGTAGACAATGGTTAGGATGATAATAATTCGGTTAGTAAGTATGAGAGGGTTCCTGGCCAACACATTTCCTTATCTGAACTCATGTTTCTATTGGTTGGTGAATTTTTTTACCAATTTTGAAACTAAGAGTTTGAGGTCATTTGAATGACCTTGATAGGGAATTTATTTAAATGGGGCGATTCCTTCTTAATTTTTTTCACTTTTATAATTCAGGATTTCATTAAATTATTAATATTTTAATGAAAATATGAGAATATTTGAAGTTTGTCCTATGATTTTGGAATATGAACTAAAGGTGATTCTTCATTTTCTTACGCTTAACAAGAATATTCATCCAAAAATAACTCTTCCAAAACTAAGAGAGGATGTTGTGAGATTGGATTTTTAGGAAAATATTCAATTTGTACCTTAATTAGTTGATGATATAATCTATAAAATTTATAATTTAGATCAATTCTGTATTAAGAACCCAGGACGTGGGGTGGTTCATGGCTCTAAATTTACTGAGTAGCATCCACATATCTTCTGTGATGACATAGAACCCTAGGAATATGAGGAACAACTAGAGTAAATTGTGAGGATTTTTAACTTCATGATTAATCCTGAACACATTAAGGAGATTTTTTCCATGTATTTTCTTGAGGGATCAAGAAGGATATGGTGGGACTATATTATGCAAGATATGTTGCACCTAGATCTTACCTAAACATCCTTTAATAAAACATTCAATCAACAATTTTACCTATAGATGTTATGTGCATTGAATACTTAGGAGTTTCTGACCATGGAGTATGGATATCATACCTTTTTTGAGTATTTCACACATTTTACTAAGATGGTGCATATGGAACTGGAGCTAGTAACTAATAAGTACCTAAAGGCTTAGATTTCTGAGTTGGGACTGAGGTCAGTTATTTAGTGGATATTGATTATCTGGTTTTTTCCAACCATTATTGATATATTCAAAAAATAAACATTTAATGATATAGAGATAGCTAGGAAGGCATATTTGGGTGATGGTTCGGTTGGTGATGTTTTTCTCTTGGTATTATCTTCTAGCCAGAAAAAGAAGTTAAAGGGTGGTCAATTTTATTCAAGAATAGTTTCAAGTAATTTAGCGAAACAATATCGATTTTTTTCTATAGATGTGTACAGAATAGTCATACAAAGTCATAAAATAGGTAGTCTCATGGTAAATGTCATCATTTCTGGTTATCATACCATCTGAATCATTTTTTTGAAAGGATGTCTCAGTGTAGTAAGGTGGGATTCACTCTCTCTAAGGGTTTGTAAGTATGTATCAATGCTTCCATGGGTTGTGGGTCTAATACTTAGGCCAAGGGGGATGTTTATACGGCTATTATTGGATTATTTTATGTGATGGAGTGTGTTACAATGGAATCTCATGGAGGGATAGCTATTATTAGAGTTGCGATGTTTATTTTTCTTTTATGGTGATAAAATTGTATGATATAGGTTATAGTCATTTCTTTATGTCATAAAATTTGGTTGATGTGTTGGGATTACATTCATTGCTTATGTATTTAGTATTGGATATTTCCATACCTTTGGGAAATATGTTTGAACAAGTATTCCAGTGTTCCACATTTCAGGTGATGATAGCCAACTATGAGGTGATATGGGACTTTTTAGTTCTTGATTTTTGAATTTATGTCGTGCTACTTGTCATGGATTTGATGATCAATGTTAAGTCCAATATATATTATTATCATTATCAAGTTCATTTTATATCATTTGGTTAGGTCACCTATGTTCATTAGGTAGAGTGGGACTCTATATCTGAAAGGGAGGGGCATGTTGTTCCATATTCTTGGGTAATCTCATACTAGTTTTTGAATAATGTTCTCAATTATTTTGACCCTTGTGTGGTATACTACCTTCTATAGTGATGATTTCATGCCTTGTGGCCTTTAGGAATTAATTTTCTACATTACCACTATGTAAATAGGTCTTGTTTACTATAGACCTACTCCCATATATGATTCCCATTTCTATTCCATCTTATCAAATGGAACCTATTGAGTTATTGAACATAAGGTTCATCTTGGGGATCTAGAAGCTTAGGGGTTTATTTTTTCAAGAGTTTCACTATGCACATAGCCTATCCACTTTTCTATTAATTAATATAAGATCCAATGATTTTTTATTAGTCACCAAAAGATATATCAGATGATTGTTTAGAGAAAATATCATTTTCCATGGATTGTTGATCTTTTTTACCATATTAAAGGGGTGTGATGGTTTTCAAATACAACCCTTTTTTCATGGTACTACAATTTGAGATTCTGAGAATAGGATATACCTAATGTAGTGTTTAAGATATTATTTAGGAATTTCGAGTTTTTGGTTATGTTTTTCTTTCTCACTAATGCTCATGCGGTATTTATGTCTTTGGTGAACTGAATCCTTCATCAATTCATGGAATCTAGTTATTATGTTCATGGGTTGTATTTTGGGGCAATACAAGACATATGATGATCATATGGACCATTTGGATAACATTATTTGAACACTGAATAAACATCACCTGAATGGTAAGATTTAAAATTTTGATTTTTGGATTCATGAAGTGATGTTTTTTGGGCATGTGATATTTCAGATGGGTGTATCAGGTGATATGGAGAAAATAAGATCTTTTTGATCTTAGTTTGAGCCTAGAAATGTGTTTCAAATCTGAATATTATTAGGTTTATCTGGTTACTATATATGGCTTTTTCATGATTTCTCCAAACTCGCATCTTCGATGAAAACTATTACCTATAAGGTTTAATGTTTGAATGGAATGATAAATGTAGGGAATCATTTGAGAAGTTAAAGTTGAGGTTGAATTAATTTCCAACTTTGATTCTTTAAGAACCTTGTTTGGGTTATTATTATATATGTGATGAATTTAATATATGTTTGGGATGTTTCCTAATGTGGGTGAATCATATGGTGACCTATGGCTCCTACCAGTTATTACCTATTCAGATGAAATACCATCAACGCGATCTTGAGTTTTATGTAGTAATTCATGCACTCAAAACAAGGTGTCATTTATTCTTTCGGAAGAAGTTTACAATGTATTCTGATCATAAAAGACTCAAGTATATTTTTACTTAGAGGGATCTAAATTTGATAAAAACTTATTGGGTAAATTATTTATATAATTTTGATTTTGATATTGTATACAATCCTATAAAACAGAAAGTGGTTTCCAATGTGATGAGAAGAAAATTACAAATATAATTCGTGAAGTAATCATTTGATGAGTGGTCTCTAATGATTTTTTTGTTGAGATGATCTTCAGAGTGGAAGAGTATAGTGGATACGTGTCCCTGGATTTTATGAAAGTTAAATCATATTTTTATGTGTTATTTTTTCATGAGTAGGTGCTATACATCGAGTGAAATTTATTTGGTAAAATATTTTTTGGATGAGAGACCTTAGGTGAGTGGTCTAGGTCTCTGATTGGTGATTTATATATCCATAGAAAGTTGGATATTCTAAATTTTCTAAGGGGATAATGGAAACTGGAAACAATTAATTTTGGAATATTCTCACTAGGGATACTAAGATGTGTCATGAATTAATGAATCAATAGTGTTGTTTAGTAATGATGCGGTTGATTACAGACTTTGTCTCATTGTGTCTCACTTATCAGAAAATTAAGGCTGAACCCTAGAGACCTATTGGTTTATTTCAACCTTTACCCATTCTGGTATGGATGTGGGATGATATTTCCCTATATTTCATCATTGTTTTAACATGGACTGTTAGTGTGAAATAATTGATTTGGTTGATCATATATCATCTTATGAAATCGGCCCGCTTCTTACATACTAAGGAGACGAAGAAAGTGGAAAAGCTCAAAAATTTATACATCTGGGAGATTGTGACACTTCACGGGGTTCTCTCTTGTATTATTTTTGATAGAGAAATGGGTTCATATCTAGGTTATGGAAAGGTTTTCTGGAGGTGATTGGTTCATAGATTAAACTAATCGTGAATTATCATTTTCATATGGATATAAAGAGATAAAGAGATATCCAGTTTCTTGAGGATATGATATGATATTACATTCATTATTTAAGATGATTTTGGAAAAATGTGTAGTTGATCTGGAATAGGTTGTTCATAGAATAGAATCATCATGAATATTATTTTTACCATCATCTCTAGCCACATGAGTTTGATGTTATTGATTGGTTTTTTCACACAGACTCACCATGGTTGTTAAATCATCTGTTAGTTAAGAAGTGTAAGTTTGCACTTAGGTTCGTTAACCCCATTGAGATCATTAATTGAATCAAGAAGGTCGAATATTGGTTGGACTTAGTGTATCATTTGACTTCGATCCATGAAGTTTTTCATGTTTCCTAACTATGGAGGTATCACCAAATCCTTCCCAAGTGACTGAATGGGAGGATGTTGATATTGAGCCCAATTCCATGATTGTTTAGAAAATAGTTCATATTATGTATCACCAAGATTAGGTAATACATGGTAAGAACATTCCCTTTGTTTGGGTACAATGGTAGTGAAAATGGGATAACCACGAGATGTAGGAGCATGAATCATAGATGTGGTAGAAATGGCCTTCTCTTTTTTATGGTTCTAGGATCTTGATAATATTATGGGGAAATAATTAATTTATGGTGGGGAAAATTATATCACCCACTATATCTTAGATGATGCTTAGATAAACCTTTGTCCTTCTCTTTTGATATTTGGGATGATTTGGGGGATCAGAGGGTGAAAATGAGGGAATTTGAGTGAAACTGGAAATTCGCATGGTTAAGGAATGCGGTTAGATAAACTGTTAAATAAAATTGTGGTACACCTCTATGAGGCTCTAATTGAATTTTTCACAGTTTGAGCATAGTTAGTAAAAGAGAGAAACATTCATTGTGAACCATTCAACGATTTTAGTGGTTGTCCAGGGGTGTCACATGGTTTGATCATAGTTCCCCAAAACCATGTGGCCTCAGTGAGAACTGTGCATGCCCTCCCCTAGCTAAAATGGATAGTTTGTGTCAATACTTATGGAACACTATTAGTTTAACCATGTGGACCACCCCAAGAAACTATGACACCCCCTTCCAAACTATTAAAAATTGATATGTTGCCCTTTTTTCCCTAGGTCATTTGAAAGCCTAGTCACTCATGATCTTACATTGGATCATCCAAATCATTCATTAAAGCTTATTAGTTCCCTCCCCATCAATTATAGTCCTATATCCCTTGTTCAAGATAGATCACATCGAGGTATCTTGTTTTTTCCTTAGTTTCTTCTCATCAATGTAGATCAATTCTATATCTCCTCTCCTGTCATCATGTTGGAATACAATTGTGCTATGATTTTATATAGAATGAGTTTGATAGAGGAATTGACATTTTTTATTATGGTTCTATGATCATGAAGACTTTATATACTCTTCCCCAGCCTCCTTTTACAAAAGTTATTTGTTTTATATTTATTTTTATGTAGGTATTTCAACACGATGGGTTAATACTATGAATTTATTGTCGTTCCTATAAAATTTCTTTGGTTTGTTCGTCGAATTGAAGTGATTGTTGGTTTCTACAGATTTATTGGAATTTCATAATCTCTTTTAAGGGTGTTTGATATAAAAATTGTCCTTTCACACAAACTGTATAATTAAATTTTAGAAGGGTGGATTTGATCTGGAAATGGGTTTTCAAACACCAAAGCCGATTAGATTGGATTTAAATTTTTCTTATAAGTTGTGGGAACGGTTTTGAAATTTATTTTGACAAATATGGAACATTAGGAATCTTGGGTTCATTAGTAAAGAGACATTGGTCGCACTAGTGTGTGTGGCACCGTTACGGGTTTCTTTTGGGATATCGATGGACTGTTTCAGGACCCAATGTCATTTGTTACCAACTTAGGCTTAATATAGGCTTCAATTTATATCTATTACATATTCCAAAAGGCTTGGTGCCAATACTAAGTTCTTTTTCATTTATTGTTTATTTATGTAATGATAGATTATGTCATTGATTATTTATCACATGTTTTATCATGATGTTGTATCACATGGACTCACATCATATATTATTTAATGGAACAACTTTACATGCTTACCTCTTAGTGTTTTGATTTTCATTCAGGTTTTATCACATATACTATTCATATTCCTAAATTTGGGAATATTAAAGGCTTTTATGAACACTAAATGGAAATGATTTACAAATGGGTTCATGTTTATGAAAATCCTATGTAAAACTATTTTTTATAGAACTATTTCATTGTTTTATTTGACCTTTTATAGACGTTGTGGTAATATCCTACTAGGATTTGAGATCACACCATAAATTATACTTTGGGATGTTTTAGATGATAAATTTTTGGATCTGAGTAATGGGAAGGGCATCTGGTATCATGCTAGATTCTATTTTTATCGCATTCTTTCGTTCAGGATTGTTTGGAGGTGATGGTTGGTCACATGGAGACTTGTTTGTATTTTTTAATTCATACTTTTTAAATTTAGCCTACTAGTCATAGATTTTCTAGATCATGATTAATCTCATTTCTTCTGTGTTTTACTCTGGTTTTATGTATTTATTTGGTTATATTAATGTATTTTTTTCATTATCATTATTTACCTACACCACCATGATGGGTCGGCTCGAGTGACATGTCCAGTTTACCCAGGTAGCTCTTTTACACAATGTCTTATGTAGGCATTGGATACAAAGTTAGATTTCATCACTACACATCATTATAAGATAGATGGTTAGTCTAATATAACCATTCAAACACTTAAGGAATGTTGATTTCATATTATCTTAAATTAAATGTAAGTTTGGATCAACTCCTTCCTCAAGTCAATATTTCTAAGAATAATACCATTCACATATGCTTTCATATGGATCCTAATCTAACCCTTCATGGTTTAAAGTGAGTAAATCCTACAGGATGGGATAAATTTAGAAAAATAAAAGGTCTTGGAAAAAAATATAACTGAGTAAATGGAATAGAAATTCATATCCATTCAATAACACATAAGGGTAGATCAAAGTCAAAAGCAAAAGTTATGTCTACATTCATCAAAAAGATCTAGAGATTGAAATTGAAAAAATTTTATTTCAATGAATATATATGTGGAATAAGTTTATGATATTCATAATGACATGAAATATAACCCATATGTATATGGGCCCTTTTGAGATTCGTGATCAACTTACAGAAGTAGCTTATTTCTTGTAACTTCTACTGAACCTCTCTCAAGTTCAGGATGTCTTCCCATATCTCTCCTGAGGAAGTACATACCTAATCCATAACATGTGTTGAACTCATAGGTTGTACCATTGTAAAATGATATTTCATGGGAAGAACATCAATTATAAATCTTAAATTATAGAGATATAATTATACGGAAGAGGACTACTCACCTAGTTAAACGTCTTTTTAGGAATAATAAATTAGAAGAAAATATTTGGGAACCCAAGGATGAAATGAAATAGATATATTCTTATTTTTCTGTAATAGGGTAATAGAATTTAAGGGTGAAATTAGTTTTAAAGGGGTGGAATATAATACCCTAAGATTTTATAGTTCTCATTAAAAAAATTGATATCATTTTTTTCATGAAACACTATGTTCAAAAGAACCATAAAATACATACAAAAATTTATTATTTATTATTAAATTTATTTCCTAATGGTTGGATCTGTAGGTATGAATTGGAATAACTAAATTATAAAAAAATATTGTTACACGTGTGTAAAATTATTTCTTTGGTTACAAATTATTTATAAATGTAAATAAAAAACTTTTGTAAATAAAGTATTTTTTCTAAAAAAAATACTTTTATGCGAGTAATGTATTTTTATCAAAATAAATAAAATTGATCACAATTATTGAATGATTTTTTAATTTATAAATTTTATATACAATCAAATTTTTTTAGTTTCATCTAAATATTTTCAAGGCATGGGATAATAATAAATCATATATTATTCTTAGAAATTTATTCTTATAAAAAATGGGTTTCATTGAGTTATGTGAACATATTTTAAAATGAAAACTTTTCAATTATATAAATAGAACCTCTTTTTTCCAATCAATTATTATTGATTTTGAATAAAACACATTTATTTTAGTAGGAACCAGAAACATGACAGCTCATGAAATAGAATCACAGCCATAAAAATGGGAAACATACTGAGGATTTTTTCAATGGATTGAGGGTGCACGTCGATATTTCCGTTCTAGGTTTTGGGGGATAATCTCATTCTTAATCTTCTTATAAAATTTTATGGGGTGGATAAGTGGATTAGATCCACTCCTGCAGGGGTCACTAGGTCTTGTTTATTCAACTTCACTAGGTAATCCTTGGATATTGGGTTTAGTGGCATATGAATAACAATGGGACTAGTATCTTGACCTTATATCTCATTATAATGTTACTCACTAGACTTGTAGTGCTTTAGAGAAGATACATTTTCTTCAAAAAGGATTTGAGTTTATCCAATACTGGGTTGGTTCACCTCTTACATCCCTTTTACTTTTTTACGGGAACCTTCATGAGTCTTGGTTGCTAATTTTCTTCCCTGGAATATAGTTTCCACAGGCTTTGGTGGATAAGAGTAATAATATTGAGGCTAATATTTCTTCCTTGGAGAAACTGGAATATCCACAGATTCAGAGTGTCCCTTGTTTCATCTATCCAACCCCATTCTAAATATATCCTTTTCATCATGAACACTATCAAGGACTAGTAAAATCTAGGTATACTACCATTCATCATCCTCTGATTTTGTAGGACTCCCATATTTCCCAAAAATAATTCTATCTTGTTCTAATCATTATATTAATGTCTTTGGTCATTCAATCACTTTTGTCTCTATAACTTACCTTCATCCACTAGCTTTATCAAAAATATTTTTTTTATTGGACACTACTTTTTTCCGCCCTCCACCCTTTAAGGGAATGTTGGAGATATCACTCAAGATAGAAAAATGGTTCTATAGTGCTAAGGTCGCCCTTTAATCCATGTTAACGCTACCCCAGCTTCAGCTCACCCATGGCCAATTGGAAGCTATAAAAATCTCCCACCTGATCGGTCGGAGGCCTTACTGACACATCTCGAAGAATCAAAAGTGCCTTTTTTTCTAACTGATCCACCACTTGCACAATTGATATAGAAACACCTTAAGTAGGAACTATAATTTATACTATATCCATATTTCCTTATTCCCTATTGAGATATTGAATTCTAGTTTCCCTTATTTTTTCATGATCTCCCTCCTGGCCTGCCTCAATATCCCTAGTGTATACGGACTTGGGACTAGAAACCCAAATATACCATGATGGAAAAAGATGTCCATCATCATTTTCATTACTAGAATCACCAATAGACTAATCAATAGTTCCTCCCAAACAACTAGGACTCAATTATATAGTTTATTTGGTAGAAGGATCCTCACGTATACCCCATCTGCAATGTTGAACCATATGTACCAAATAAAAATAACAAACACTAAAATTGGTCCATCGTTCATAAGAAACCTTCTTCCTGAAGTGGTGCACCCTTTATATTTCAATACATATGAAATAAAATGGTGCCTTTAAAATATTGACCTCAACATATATATATATATATATGTATCTATGAGATGTCTTTGTTATGTAGTTTTATAGTCCTCATAGAAAAAATGACAAACTGTGCTGCCTTTAAAACTAAGGATGGAGAGATTGTGAAAGGGAAGAGGTAATCCAGGAAGACGTAACCAAACGGATAAAGAGGGTGGGTCAAGATGTAGGTTAAAATTTATTGACCATCGAAATAGGTAGAACCACATGGAATAAAATGACCGGGGAGCCCTAAACCATGCTCGAGCCATGTCATCGTCATACCTAAAGAAAATTAGAAGGTCTCAAAGGTCAGGCAGGCCTAAAACCACATGGATCAATAATCCACAAGAAATTTTAATGAATATGTCTAATCCACCTACTAGAGGATGATCATCATCAAATCAAGCCATCAAGGAGTAGTCGGTGAGGTAATAATCCACAAAAAAATTATGAGGATGAAATCAATTGGGATGGAGCTCCTTTTTGCAAACCTAAACCATTAAGACAAAGGGGTGATTGAGAAGAAAAATATAATTTGAATCTAAGGGAATATATGAATTATGGGTGTAATTCAAGAAGGGGGAATTGGACCCCACCCTCACTGGATGGGGAGTGGAAAGGATATCGGCCTTGGTCAATTAGGTCATCGAGAGTGGTACTGAAGGGAAATATCGAGCTACTCCAACCAATAGTCCAGTATAGAAATTTAATCTTGAAACTTTGTTATATAATTTTAATTAGAAGGATTAAATTTGGTAAATACATCCCTTTTAATTTTTCCAATATGAAAAGAAACCATTCTAAAATTTTAATACATCGATAAGGGTGAAACAGATAAAATAATCTTCGAACATTGGGACAAGGATTTAAGATTTATATAACAACTCCTTTTGTCCTATTGGATGAGTATAGTTAATACATATCCATCCATGTATCCAATATATGTACCCGTAGTTCCATTTCTGTTTTAATATGGCCTTTATATTAATTTTAGAAAAGAATTGATACAAAATGTCACTATCATTAATTTAATATCTCTATAATATTTACCTAATAATAAAATGAGTATAATTTTTTAAAAAAATTTAATTTTAAAGGATAATTTTTTTATTTAATCATAATAATTTATTTCAAAAAATATATATTTAATAATTACCTTCATATTTTATACAACACTAACACTGTATTTGTTCAATTAAGAGAAAAATAAAATAAATGATTATAAAAATATTAAAAGTAATAAAATTTTAGTGGATTGTTGTGTTACAAAAAACATAGATACATATGAATTGTTGTGTATTTTTTAAAGGCTTATATATATATTTCACATTTTTTTTTCTTTGAGGTCGAATTAAATGAATAGTTTCAAATTTTACATTAATAACGTTTAAAATAAATAAAATTTAATTAAATGAATTAAAATCCATAAAAAACGTATCTTCATCCAAGTGAATGGTATATTGTAAAATATATCAACCATGGTCCATTTATGACTCATTTCTCTATTTATAGTAAAATTATTAACCCTTTAATATTGAAATATGTTTTCCATGGTTAAGGAAAAAATGGTTAGCGGAGAGCTCAATCAAAAATTTAAGGATTAAAATGATACAAAAACCCATATATATTGTAGAGGATGATTTTACCTCAACCCTATCCTATTTTCCATCAAATTAATTTCCATTTGAATGAATTTTTCATGATTATTATTTTATGAGTTTTTAATCTGTTAATAAATTCCAAGTGTGTCATTTATATCCCTTAAAAACGGGCATGCCACCATTCTATTATTTTACCCTCAATATGACTTATAGATTAGAAAATACCTACTATAATATCATACTATATTATATAATAAAATTCAATAGCTTTTGGTTTTCTAAAAAAACTAACTCTAGGGTCCTTAAGAGGTGATCTAAAGGAGTTATTTAAAAAAAGAGGTAATCTTATTAACTGAACACTTTCTTTTTTATTCTTCTATTACCTTCTATAAAATTATGGTATATTTCATAAAATAAAATTCAACAATAGACTCATTATACTAAAATTATATTATGACTATTAAAACACCATTATGTATCTTATTTCCCACCAAATGAGAAGTGGATGTATCATTATTGGGTCCAAAAAAATCCACATTTAGGAAGTGATTTATATTAGGATAAGGAAAGGGTAGATATGAAACCCTCAAGAAGATTGAAGAAAATATTCAAAGGGATGAGACCATGAAGAACAAATCACTTCATAGACTGCTGCTCCACATGTAATTTAACCATATAATGAAGCATCCATGAATGAAATAGTTCGCGAATGGAGATGGTGTCACCGACACAAGTGAATGAAACCAAAGTTGTTTTTTGGACCGAGAGGGTGGTTTATGCCCCTGAAAAAGAATAACCCCAATAAATAAATATTTTTTGGGATTAGACGGTATCTTCACCTCTTGAAAACGAAAAAAAGTCATTTGAGGAGATGATATGTTGACTTCCACCACCGTAAACAATGACCCCATTTCATGAACAACATCCCTAATGACTAAGTCATTCATAGACTGGGGCGTCATCATGGGATCCCGTATAAGAAGCCTCATGGAAAACCGTGGATCACTGATCATGAGAGTACTTTTTCCCTCTATTCTACAATAAATAGACCCCATAAGGAACCTAAAATAGACGGATGGTTCCATAATGTTGAACTGATGATAGTCAAATAAAATGAGTGACAATGAGCCACCAAAACCAGATCCCTTCGACAATCCCCAACTGGAATAATCATCCATATAAGTAAATAATAAATCATTTATTGGTATGGGAAACCAAATTACCTTTCTTGGACATAATCTTGTGAGGTGAAAAATAAATAACCCCTTCATGAATAATCATCCCACACAAAAAAAACACTATGTGGGGGAAACACTAACCCACATAGATAATCACTACACTAGTGGATATCGGCCTCACGTAGAAGATCACTACATGAGTGTAACATAGTCCTGCATATAATAACACTACATGAGAAAAAACTATTTTTGTGTAGCAAAATTATATACAAATAATACCCTCACCAGCGTAGAAACATGCTATGCGAAGGGAACCCCATCCCATGTAAGAACATGGTATATGGAATGCGACATCCTAGCGCGTTATCCTCTCAAGCTCACACAGTTCTCTTATGTCATGTCATTGGTCCCCATATTGGCCTCTCCATGAACTAGCCTAATAGAATTAGTCCAAGGTCCCTTCCAAATCCACATGACATGCATGATAAAATCATCTATCACATCATCATATCATTTCAGGTTTACATACTGGTGGTAAGCAGAGTTCCATGGCTAATCTTTGTAATAAGGAAGGCCCTCAGAACGTTCTCTAGTTTACATTCCCATTTTAACAACGGTTCTGAACCTAGTTTTATCACATAAAACTCCTTGTACTTGATATTGAGAGGAACTTGTGGCCTTTTCCTTGGGCGACGGCTAGTGTTGAACATTCCTCCCATTCTAGGGACCAATTTTTGGGAACTCCCCTCAGGTTGTCCCCTATACTTTCCTTTGGAAGGTGGATATTTTTCTCATATTAAACTCCACATACGAAATGTCCAAATATATCCCCAAATTTTAATAACTAGGATATCCAAAAAGAAGAGGTAACAGGTACACTCAATGCCCTCTCTCTATCCCTTTGGGATCTAGCACCATCCATCAGCGAATAGAGAGGATCATGTGATATTTAGATCCACTTATTCCTATTTTCTCTCACACCGACCATGGCCCTCGTGGGATAAGAGGTTATTGGATATCATGAAATCCACATGATCTAAATCCAAATGGCCATCCTTTGGAATGTAAGTCCAAATTTTGTCCCTTAAGATGGGCCTCCTATATGGTAAAAGTCCCAACCATATCAACTAAAATGGGAATCTGCTGATTGTAAGCTCCATTTATGACCCGTAAAAAGGGAAATCTCCATAATATTAATCCCCAAACATATCGAACTATGTGGTCTAGGTTTCCTAACTAACTGGGATACATAAGAAACCTCTATGAGGTACTATGTCAGCAATCTAAATCCACCCTAATGTTCTTCGAGCCACATCCCTAGTAGGGTCATATTCACTTTGGAGACCATATCTCTCTATGTTATATAAAGACACCTCAGAATAAGTATCACACCATCCTCTAATAGGAACATTTCTCCTAGAAGTACTTGCTACATAACGTTAAACTACATCATTGGGCCCTCATCACACGACCTTCAAAGATAAAAAGTCTACTTGAGTGGAACTGAACAACACAGGTTCTGATTCCTTTCATGAGGATATATAGGAATCCCATATTATGGCTTTGATCCCAATATCAAAAAAACTTTCATCCACCCTGGATTATGGTAAACTATAGTGTTACATATCACATGTGTTTAAACCAAAATCGAATTAACAAATGACCAAGTAATCTATGGTTTCTCTATAAAAGGTTTTCATTGATGGAGAGTCGTAGATACCTAAAGATCCTTCTATTGATGGAGAACCTCATATATATACATATGATTTTGAACCCATGTGTAGTCATAATGGATCATTTTCTCTAGTTAATCCTTATATGCATTCTTGGGAATGAACTAAGAATTAATGAACATATCATAAATCTATAAGAGAGCCCATGAATAGGCAATAGTTTTCCCAGAAGGGTGTGATGATCCTGGCTTCCCATCCCCTAGAACAATGTGAGTTATTTTGTATCATTGGCCAAGTTACCCAATGAATGCATGCCTTTAGAAATTAATTCCATGACTAATGAATATGGGAGTCATTGGGAATTTATTGCTCCACAAAGAAACCTATTGAATACCATTCAAATATTTTGTACTTGACATTACTAATTTAACAAAATTAAATTCTCTTAAATCCATACACTTGTGAAAAAATGGTTCTTCAAGGGAAACAAAATGGTGAACCCAATGTGAAATACTTAGATATGAACCTCCTTCACATGATACAATGATATATCACCAAGTCATCATCAGACCATTTCATTCATCCCCCAAACCACTATTCATCAAAAAATAAATTTTGATCTTTGTGGGGAGGACTTTACTACAAATCCTCTTTCACAAGATAAAAAGGATATACTACCCAGTAATGACTGAACCATTTCATTCATCTGCCAAACCCATCTTCACTAGAAACAAAATGGTGAACCCAACATGAATCCATAACCATGGTGGTGGTGTTTCCCCACCTTAGGAAACTTTTTCATAAAAATTGTAGAGGGTAAAAAGGGAACATTAGTTACATATATGTTCCTGAGATGCAACTTTGAGAAGTTTTTATTGTCTATATTTGTCACCTAAATTGTAGGAACACTTCTGTTTTCTCTTCAATACAATGGAATCTCACCATCTTTTGTGGACACTCTCATCAACCACGGCACCGACCATGTCCCCAATGAAGTGGAGGACACCATCACCCACCTAGAATCTCCAACGCTGGGTTTTGAATGCACTAGTTAGTTAGTACCACTTGAAGGGTACTCTCCCCACCATAGAGGCATCTAATTAGGCCCTCTCATCTATGAATCCCCACTGGAAATCTGTCCAGTGATGATCATCCGGCCAAAACCAGATATAACAATTACAAATCTCCAATCATTTTGGGATCATTTCCCTAGAATGTAAAACTAAATTCCTACCTTACCTTAGGGAGGCTAAAGACATCACCACTAATGACTTCAACCAAGTATCATAAGGGCCGTATTAATGGTACACTTTTTGAAATCATCAATGCCAATGTCATGTGGCCCATCATTGTTATCATGAAGAGGATACATTATATTAGACTCCGGCTAATTCAAAGAGGACCCATGTCCCCATGATGGCCCCAAGGGGTGATGACTATAAAATTAGCAACTAGCCATCTCCCTCATTCTAATTGAAGAATAATTCGCTGAAAATACAATAGAACACTACAGTAAAATGTATATTCATTCTCTTTATTATGGTGTTCATCGGTCAAATATGATTTAAAATTATAAGCGTGCACAAATGTTTGCTATAGATCACCAATCCCATCATCCAAATTGGGCAGTAAACTATTCCTACCGACACACATGGATCCCTTCATCCAAATAGGGTGGATTCCAATTACAATCAAATGAAACTTCATTCTAATACACACAAAACCCATCAACTAAATTGGGTGGAAAACTATAGAAAGATTTATATCCCTACCAATGCATTTGAATCCCATCAGTCAAATAAAATGGCCCAAAAAATACAAGAAGTTAAAAATTTATGTGGATTCATATCAAGTCCATCAGTCAAATACGATTCCAACCAACAAGAAGATGAAAATCACTACTCACAAGTATGAATAATACTAGTCAAAAACAATGACAAAAAGATAAAAAGCTTGTTTATCCCAGCAATAAATCATGGGAAGGATCGTACCTATCCCCCCCCAAAATAGAACAACCAGTACTCACTAGAAGGAAATAGAGGACTAGATAAGTAAGATAATCCTTTTTTGACATCAGAATGGGAATATATTTTCATTCCCTCCAAATATTTCTCTCAAAAAATCTTTTAAAATATGAAGGATCATATATTAATCTATAACCATTTATTATAGACATGACAACATGTAATCACATCCATAGTGATACTAATGTATCAGGAATACAACACCATATCCTCATGTGGCATGGCTCATCTATATAATGAGGTGGTCTCTAAGGTGGAAACCCACCTCCCTTCACCAATACAATAGGTTCTTCGGTAATATTTCTTGACAAATGGTCAAGTAGATAGGGAATAAATGATCGTTCCAACTTGGGGACTCCAGTCCACTTCATTGTATGTATCAAGGAAGGCATATATACCAATAAAAACACATGATGTTTTCTAGAATATCTTGATAACAACACAGGAGCCACTAAAATAGGCAACCACATATGAATGTCACCACCTATAGTAATCACACCGATTAAACCGTAAGAATGCACTCAAAATGAATCACTCCAAAGGATACTAGAAAATGATGATCAAAATTATTTTCCTAATATGCTGAAATATAGAGATCTTGATGCCATCAAACATATATCATTGGTGTCTCAAGATCATAATGTTTCATTACAAGATTATGAAATCAAAAGTAGCAGTTGTGAAGGTCCTCCCCACAACATTTCTTTTAGCATCTATGGAGGTCATATCTATAGAATCAACCAAAAAGTATATATTCTTGGACCCAAAATGATCACTCATGTGAGGTTATCCCTAGATGAGCAACATAGAAAATATCCTCATGGAAATATTATCAAATAGAAAAAAAATTCCCCTTAGTGTCATCCAACCTGAAGGTCCTCCCTAGGGTATCTGCTGTAGAAATTCTCCCTATAGTTGGCCTTCATGTTGTGATGGTACTCCTCCCCCTGATGGAATTCAATATGAAGATCCTCCCTACGATAACATCAAATATCAAGAAGGTCCTCACGTTATTGTCACCCATCCTAGAGTTCCTCCATAGGGTATATAATGAAAACATTATCCCTACATTTGGGCATCAAGTTTTGATGGTAATCATCTCCATTATATCATTCCCTAAGAGGGTCCTCCGCACAGTAACATCAAATGACAAGATGTTCCTTCACTTTCTATTGTCCATGATAATGGTACTCTCTAGGGTATACACTTCAGAGATTCTCACTGTATTCACGAATCATGTTATGCCAGTAGTCCCCACCATAATTTCACTCACTACGAAGGTCCTCCATATAGTAATGTCAAACAAAAGGATGTTTATATCCTTATTAGAATATTGCATGAAGGTTCTCCCAAGGATATATTCTATAGAAACGCTCCCTATAAATAAAAACTATGTAATGATGGTGGTATTATCCATGAAGGAATCCACTATGAAGGTCCTCTCCACAGTCAAATTTCATGTTGGTAAGAAGTTTGTCCCATTTCCTTGTCAAATACAAGGAAGCCTTCATATTATAAAGTTCATGGAAAGATTGAGCTAGACATGTTAGATACCCTGTCAATAAAATGATACATCTTTTCTCAACATGGAGATGTCTTGGAGAAACACTCATCCTTTGAGCCACTACTAGATCATTCACGTTCCACTAATACTCCTACCAGCCCTGCTACTTGCGAAAAAATCAAAAAGAATCCTTCAAGTAAGGAAGATCGATTAGAGGATTCTATGGACAAATAACAATGGGATGTTTTTCTCATAAGAATAAAATTGGTCAACGATGAAATACTAGTTTTTTTTTCTCCCATACACTTCTTAGTTCAACATATCAATAGAGTTTTCATAATAATTCATACATAACATTCATCTCAATATATTGAAAACTCTATACTAGTTGAAAACAAATTTTTTACCCTACAATTGGTATATAGACCATGTCAAAATATTTGGAGAGATTCATTATAAAATCAATATATAATCACTTATGTTTTCATGGTGAACAAAATTAGATAGGTGGAATAAATATCTCTAAAAAACATTTCTCAATGTGTTACATAAGTTTCATTATATAATAGTCAACACCCCATCAGGTGTTCATATTCAGGTATGGGGAGAAAATAGAGTTTTTCATTTCACATCACACCCCATTCTGAAGAACCCACTTAAAATGCAATCCTGTAATGTCATTATCCCAGGTTTTTTGGAAAGATAAACACTATATTAGGAAAGGAGACACACTCAACAATAATCATCCCTAATTAAGTCTCTATAGATTTATTCATGATGTGAGAGAGCTGTTGAAAATATTCTGAACTAAGAATCTGATAAAATTAAGAAAACATCCCTCTTAAGAGAATCCAATCATCAATAGATCTTAATGTACTAAAAAATAAATATTCTATGTGTATTTCTATCACCACATCTAGCTCACAATCAATGAAAATTGTGTGAGACCAAGAGAGGAATGATAGCAGCACCAACCATTTTTGTATGTGATCATCCTCGTCCCATAAGGATGGGGCATTTTTCACACAAAATTCCCCTATAAGGCCAAAAACATGGGCTACGGAACAGAAAAAGTGAATGGAAGCATCCCTAGACCAAAGGGATGGAGGAAGTTTTACCTCAACCACTCACACAACAAAAATAAGTCTTTTCCTATTTAGGGAGGACGACTAGTAAGGAGTTTACCCATTCGAACATGTATTGTGAATCATTTTCCCTAGAATAGAGAGATATGACCAGGCTGCATAAAGGTTACCTTCATGTAACCCTTCACTAAAAAGCCTAAAAAGGTTTCTGGAAGGGAATAAAGATGTCCTTCATAGGGCACAAACAATCCTACAGTCATTCAGTAGTTGTTACAGTTCCTACAATGTTTTATTCATTGGTGAATATCATGGACATCAATCCTACTGACAATATCAAAAATGATGTGAATGAAAAAAAATTAAGGAGATGATGGTTTAGCCCAAAATCCAATCCACACGGAAAATTAAGGTTTTCATACTTATAACTAGAGAGTCGCCCTGAATTTGGATCCCCCCTGATAAATCCTCCACCACCTCCTCAGTGAATCTCTAATAGGGAGAATAATAAATGTAAGGTCTCATATAACGTACCACCTCCTTCAGATGAGGATGATCCCCTTATTCTTGAATAAATACTTTCCTGCCAACATGAATAAATGAATGAGTTTTGGTGAATCAATGTTATGTTTCCCTAAGGTAGCATTCATATCCAATAAGCTACCCCGGAAGCGCTTCAATGTACACTTCCAACAGGTGTACCTCAGCCACAATGTCTCATCCCAACAATTAATTCAAGGGAGGGATATCAGACCAACTCAACATGGGTACCATCAGTTCCTCTTAACCCAGTCATGAAAAATATAATTATTTCCTTTATTAAGGAGACAACCAAAATGAGTTCAAGAAAATCTCAAAATATGTCCCTGACTAAATATTTTCCTCAAGTAATGGAAGAACTGACACATCAAATCATTCCCCTTGTTGAGCCTATCAAAGATAAGGCCAAAGATAACACGCATGAATATATTATTGGTTTCATAAAGGTATTGGTAGCTAAATTGGATTTTGTGGAAGAATGGTAGGAACCAATTTTTCTAGAATGGAAAACTTTCCCTGACTACCTGAGTGACACCCCATCACCACCAAATTTCAGGATTATTATTTTTCTTGTATTCGACGGTTCAGGTGTTCCATAATAACATCGGATCCATTGTGAATTATATTGTGATCCAATTATGGGACCTTCAAAGAAAAAAAATATTTGAAACTCAGATTCACTGTGTGAACCATTCAAGGGCCATCCTTTGTATGGTACACCAGGTTTCCTTTTTATTCTATCATGGGATGGTGAGACCTCCTCGGGCAGTTCCTCTTCTAGTTCATATCAATGATGTATAATAAAACACTTAGTAACATCTAAAACTAAAAATATATAGAAAATGAGATAGTGTTAGACATCATTTCCTGATGGAATATGTAAATCTATTCCTTGAACTGGTCTCTCCCCCTGGAAGATATGCTTTCATGTGCATAGATATATTTTGCGATGATCTATGAATGCGACACATCACGATGAAGAATACAAGTGGGTTCTAGTATTTCATCAATATTTCCCAAAGAATGTAATACCCCACAGGACAGACTATGTTCCACTCCTGGACAACTCCACTAGTCCCGAGGATAAGAGAAAGAAAGGTGTAGGTAATGTTGGATACTCTTAAGCCCATAATCATTCCTACTCTAGCTCCTAATCCTTCATCATGACATGAAACACCCTCAGGATTCAATAGTGACCCCTGCCTCAAATGGATGAGTAGAGAGACCCCTAAAAATCAATGAAAGGAATGAATGAATAATTTTTTCCAATTCCAAGATGAATAATATCATTTCTATTTTAAAGATTATATGGACTATGATTTACTCCATTTTCAGGAGATGAAAAGGGTCGACCAGGTGGGTCTCGATGACCATACTAATTATTGACCCTTTTAGTGAATAATGGGAAACACTATTCAGGAATGTTTCATCTTCAAATATCCCTACAGTAAATGATTGATTTAGGTAAAGTAAAACTGGGACCACCACCAGTGCGAGTATCATATGTTTCTACTACTACCCCTGAGTAATGAGGCAGGTGGCAAGAAGTTATTAGGAGAATGGTACAAAAGATTTATAGTTGGAAAAATCTAAAAATAATAAAACAAACTCATGGAATTGTCTAAAAATAGTTGTAACAACCAACTATTCCCCCAGCTGCATATACTGCAACACAACTGACACCATCGGAGCCACAAGCCTCCAATGGACAGCCCTTCAAAAATAATAATGGCCTGAAAGACAGAGAGAAAAAAATAGAAGTATGAACCTACACCAAGTCCAATTTTGTCTTTGAATGTATTGGATTTTATTCCCTTTCATCTTAATCAATGTGAACTGCCCTGCCAAATGGAATAATCATATACAGTCAGTCAGAGAAATTCCTCTTCCAACGAAGAGTTGATTTCTATCGTTGTTAATGTCATTGAAATAATGGATACAATATCTATTTATAAGTATGAATATTAACTAGAGATCCCCTCACCCAATTGGGAAACTCAAGGAAGAGGCCACAGGAGCCAAGGATACTGTGGATGACAAGGTTGTGAAAGTAGCCAGACCTCTAATCCCACCCCTACTCAGACCATAAATGTTGCCGAAACATGCCAAAGATCCCTTAAGAGGGTCCAATAAGAATAGGAAATTACCCCTGATCCTTCATGAATCCATTCTGATATAATAAATCTAGAATAAAAATAATGAGAATAAAAGGTATCAGATTTCCTTTGGTGAGGAGGTAGACCTTCCCGTCCCAACCCACCATGGATGGGAGCACCTCCCACACCTATCTCGAGGGCCAGTCAGCCTTTATCAAATAATAATTCCCATAAAGTACTTATAAAAGGGTATCCACACTCTAGGATGCATAGGAATTTTGACCATAAGAATGAAATTATAAAAAAAAAGTTAGCCTCAATATCATCCAAACTATCGATCTAGGATCCACTTTGTTTGTCCAAATACCTCAGGTATGCTCACATAGAAGCTTTCATAAGCCCTTAGGAGTTTGAAACTGATGTGCTCACTTCCTAGGTCTATTAGAAAGAGATTGATTCTTTCAAATTCCAAATGGTTATTTCCTTCACAATCTAAGATGAATACATTGTTATATAAGGTATCATTATACCGTTATATTTGTTCGGAAGGACAAATGGTGTAGATGTCTAGAAAGTTTTCATTTATAATAGATCCTAGTTAATCACCTTCTAGTACGAACAATTTTCAATCTAGGATGTGATGAAAAAATCCTATTTCCTTCCTCCATAACACTTCAGGTCTATAATAAATTTGAGCAGAATCCTTTGCACAAGATCAAACTTAATCCCTAATTTGGAAACCTCATCACTGACTCATAATGTCAACTGGTTCAAAAAAACATGGCCTTCAACGTGTTTCATGGAAGGCCTTGGATTCACCGACACACAATAATACCTTCCTTTTAGCATCAATTAATCAAATTCTTCATAAATGGAAAAATTGTGCAGTTTTACGCTGATATAACCCCATTCGAATCCTATGAGTCACATTATATTAGAACATGTTTCTATTGGGGGGAATGGGAAACAACCCTTGGATGGTGGTGTTTAATGGGTCACTACCTAGAATGGTCTATAAATAATCTCGGATGACCCCATCAGGAATCTTGGTGAATAGTATATTGTACCAATAAACTAGATCAAGCATATGATCCAAAAGTCAGGCCTATGTTCATAAATCTAGATTATTTTGGTCATGACCACTGAGTCTAGTAATGTTGGAAAATATGTAAACTCTCTATACAATAGAGAAATTTCGAATGAAAATACCTTCAATACATCCTATGAGGTCCACGAAATCCCTACCTCACTCATTGAGGTTGAATAGAACATTAGTTATTCGCCTACATCAATCGAATAATGCATCACTGCCACCACAAATGAGCTCAAAGAAGTAAATTTTGGTATAGAATAAGACCCATGAACCACCTTGGTTATTACGGACATGATGTTTATAGAGAAAAAAGTATACAATTCCTTTTTAAATCTACATAAATATGAATTTTCCTATAATTACATAGATATGTTGGGTCTAGACCCCTAGGTGTCCACTCACCACCTGGGAAGATGTAAGACCACTAGGGCTATAAGCAAGCCACTAGGACGATGCACTTGAGAAATGATGGAAAAATATAGCTTAAATTTCACATGATAATCATATAAAACTTCATTCTATATGTAAAATATTCCATATGGATTTACAATATTGTCCCTCTCAATAATAAGAACACAAAAATTAGAGTTTTCATTGATTTTACGGATCTTAACCAACACAGATCAAATGATTATTTCATAGTCTCGATCACATACCTATTTATCGATGAAACATCAAATTTTATGTTATCTATTTCATGGATGGATAACCATGATGTAATCATATATGAATTTCCCATGATGATGAAGAATCCACTTCATTCATGTCCTAGAGGGTGTATATTTCTATCGGGTAATTCCCTTTCGCTTGAAAAATGCCAGCACTAAATTCTAATGTGCCATGCATCCCATATTAAAACCCTTACTAAGAATGTTTTTCAAATTATATATTGATTACCTAGAGGTTAAATTTTGAAAATGATCAGACCACCTATTAGATCTTGAAAACATCTTTATGAAATTGTAGCAACATAGTCAGAATGTAAACCACTCGAAATGTTCTTTCTGTGTTACCTCGAAGAATTTTATTAGCTTTGTTGTGTTCCATAGTGGAATAAAAGTTGACCTAGAGAAGAAAAAGTATATCCTTGGAATTTCAACTCGTCACAACCTCAAAGAGTTGAGAGTAATTCATGTACACCTATCCTACATCAGACACTCTATAGACAACCTTGGTGGAGAATGATTTCCCATCACCAGGTTGATGAAAAAAGGGGTTACATACCAGTGGCCTGAAGATTGTCAGTTAGAATTCAATCGACTCAAGTAATACCTATTGAACCCACCATTTCTATTGCCTCTTGTCAATTGAAGACCACTTGTCTTATATGTGAACTACTTGATGAGATCACGGGTTTCCTTCCTCACAAAAAATAAATATGTAGAAAGAGAAAATAGCCTTTATTATCATAGTTGAACCATGATCGACACTGAGAATCATGATTTAAATATCAAGAAGAGTTGTTTGGTGATGATCTTTGCAGACCATAAACTGAGGTACTAGTTGCAACACCATGAGGTACAATTGGTCTCTCGTAGAAACCCACTCAAATACATCCTCAATTGTCCAATGGTTAATGGGAACCTATCATGGTATGTGTTCATCCTATTGCAGTTTGAAATTTAGTTTCTAACTCCAAATAGAAATCAATGGGAAAGAATTAGTAGATTTTCTACCAGGGAACCCCTTAGTATAAATTACTTCATTAGACACTAAATTACCTAATGAAGGGGTGTTATATTTTCAAGAGATCCCTTGTATATGGGAAATTCTTTTTTATAGTGCATTTATAATCCCAAAAGGAAAAAAGGATGGAAGACCCCAAACTCAATAGTGTGGGGCTGGGAGTGATACTAATATCTCTATCATAGGCAGTCCTACCTTACTCTTTCCTACTATTGGAGGGGTGTAGGAATAATTAAGAAAAATTTCAATATATCATTATCAGACTACAGCTATCACTTCATGTACAAGCCAAACACTTGAAGATAAATAGACATTTTGAACTGGTCAATAATCAGGTTGATAGTAATTATTATATAAAAAAGGAAGAGATATTCTCCCTATTAATCCTTATCTAGGAACTAATAGTGGAATTCCCTCTAGACCCTACATTGACTCATGTCCCATGGTCATGAAATTCAAAGGTCCAAACCTTGGAAAATGAAGTCATAGCTCTTGTTAATCTAGATAGGGATGAAACAACTATTATTATTGTGCACCACCAGATAGTCTCATCATTAATTAAAACGTACAAAAAATAGATTGATGAGATTAGTCCAGTCACTAATCTATATGGTCCTACCACTGGAGGAATGATATCAATTGCTGAATACCTTCAGAATGGAGAACTCTCGGAAGATAGTTCTAAGAGATAGAAAATATGAATATGATCAATTAACATTGTTCTATATGATAACATAAACAATAAAATATAAATGTATAATCAGAGCCTTGATGGGTTCCTTCTCTGGTTAATTGATAGAGAATAGATAGTTTTTATCACGAAGGAAGTACATACCAGAGCTTTTGTTTCTCACCTTTATGGACTCAAGTATTCCCACCAAATCAAAAGGCTTGGAAAATATTGGCCCACTCTAACATAGAATTACACTAAATTAACCAAAAAGTTCCATTATAACTATTTTAACTCTGACATTATTCACAAACCCCTAAAGTTGTTGCACACATCTATTTACTCCTTTCCAATTTCCATATGGGTAATAGGTATTGTGGGACAATATCCTCCCACCAAGGCCAAGAAATTAAATTATATCCTCACTATAACTGAAATCCTCTTGTCAGCAAAAGCTATAACCCTCAATAAATTTGGGGAAAGGAACATTGTCATCTTTGTTAAAGACAAAATCATCACTAGATTTGGTGTCCCACATACAATACTGATGGAAATCGACATCGGTTTATTTTTTTCTAAATTGTATATGTTATACCATGAGTATGATATCAAATCCAACTGTTCTTCAAGCTACCATGAAGTGGCTAATAGAGAGAGAGATTCATTCAATAAGATCCTATAAAATATACACTAGAAGATGGTAATTAAGGATAAAATTCCATGACATACAAGCTCATATATGCCTTGTGGGTTTACTAGACCACTACCCACCCTAACACAAAGGTGACCCCTTATTCGTTAGTATATGGGTAGAGATGGTCTTTACCATTGATGTTCAATTCAACTCCCTCTACATTCCCATCTGTAATCAATTATCCATAGATGAGAAACCGTAGAAACAAATAGATGAAATGGAGTGACTAGATGAGAAAATATTTCATACCTTGCATCATTTGGATGTCTACCAAAACTAGATCATGTGAAAGGTTAACAAAAAAATTATCCTTTGATATTACTTGAAAATAGAGCAGGTTTTGTTCCTTAGAAATCCAATGTTACTTAGAAAGAAACCTCTGAAGTTGGAACCAAAATGGGAGGCACCTTACACTATAAATAATTTCTACTCTAATAGAGATTATTCCCTAATTTCAATAGATGTATAGCTCACCAATTTTTCCCCTAATATAAGGTTCTTGAATAAATATTTCATATAATCACACACCTTGTTGTCCTAATTTCATGACAATAAACTACATGGTTCCATTGTCGTGATCATGTGATGATAAGATGAATTTCACCATCAACCTAAATGCATGATGATAAATTGCATGACTCCATCATCCTGACCACACAATGATAAAACACATGTCACCATCTTCATCATCGCATGATGATTAACTTCATGGAACAATAATCTTGACCACATGATGATAAAATTCTTGGAAACCATACTAACTATATAATGTTAAACTGAATACCCAAGTCTAGGAAATGATACTTAAAACAATGTGTAGGCCTCCTCAAGAATTCATATGTGGTGTGTGGCCCTTTTTAGTCTTTGTGCACACCGGGTTTTCTATTCCACCACATCATTCACTTACCTTATGGAAGGATTACACATTGGGTATAAACTCTATGAACAAATAATATGGGTGGTCGTCCAGATCGCATCACATTAAAATGCAGGGTACATCATCATTTCAATCGAAGAGTCTCTACGGATGGGCTACAACTATGTGGTAGAAAAAAAATATCATATCACCGCATGAGAATTAGATCCACGTAGGTAATACCTTCGTCAATAACTATGTTCATCCTGATTTCTGTCTACACCGGGTATATAGTGACACTAATATTTTACATCTCAGACCATCAAACCCCAAAAAATTATGATTTCCCTCTCCATACATATTGGTTATACCTATGCAGGTAGATTTAATTTAGAACTATGTGTATATTGATTCATATTATATGGGATACATAGTGAACAATATAATTCATTTACTTGGCCCAATCATGAAATATAGGAAATATTCCCCATATGCTCATGGTTTAGACCTGTTTGGAGAACTCCCATCCATAACTGCATGTGGCTTGATTTATGTAAGCCTAGGATACGTAGTGATGTATAGACATATTTTGTTATGACCAGTCACAAATTTACATCCATTTATAAGATAATATTCTTACCCACATTTGGACTAATGGTCTTTCTTCACATCAGGATTATGTTTGTCACTATCCTATAAAAACATTATTGGACTAACTATAAAACTTAATCGTCCTGATCCCATGATGTCAAACTATAGGGTACATCATCCGTGTCACAAGGCAAGACACATAATGACACCAATTTCATTGTTGTATAACATTAAAATACATAGAATTATAATGTTATCACTCGAGAGGAAATTTCTCCCAACATCAGTCATTTAAAATTTCATATTCAAGCACTACGTGTGGGTTAATTCATGGTGTCATAGGATGCGTAGTAATTCCTAGATTCTACATCCAGGTTCATCCACCTAAGGAGTAAAAAAATTCCCACTCCCGACATGTGGACTAGACATATATAGGAATATTTCATCAAGACCATTGTGTGGATTGATTCCTATCCACAAAAGATACGTAGTAGTTCTAAGATTATACATCCAGGTACAACAACCACAAATTCAAAATGTATATATCCATCATTTTTTCTCCTATCTACAGTGGATAAACCTTTTCCATTCCTTGTTTATCACACTAATCATAGGTCATGTGGGATTAATATTTTTGTTATAGGATTTCACATATGACCAAGTCCTATCAATCCATATCATGGTTTCCATCGTCTTGGTAAAAATACCTTAAAACGAACATCAAGTGTCCTTACCACAATACAATAAACTGCATGGACCCATGACATCAATCTTCATTCATTTCGGTTCACTCACATCCTTACCAAAAGGAGTTAAACTACATGGGTTTTCAATAACTACATGTCGATTGATTCCTATCATCATAGGAGATGTAGTGAAACCCTGACCTTTTAATCTTTGACCCAGCCATAATATTTCCTCTTCACATCATGGAACCAACATCTGTACTATATAATATTAAACTACTTGGTGACTGGTGAACAATTTACGGATTGTTTCTTTCCTTGATGAGATATGTAGTGATTCTTATGAAATGTTCCCTACTACCTTTCATAGATCAAAGAAAAGGAAAATATCCCCATATCTTATATACAAATAAAGATCTATACAGGAGATCTCTATTATAGGTTCCTCATTTAGGAATCTATCATAGAAATAAAAACTCCACTCCTACTTATGAGTCAAATATTTGTATGTAATTTTACATTTCATATCGAATCATGGTCTAAATTTTTCTATCATACCCAGACACATCCCATCCATTCATCATACTATGTTCTCTAGACAATTTTGAATCTTCAAAATCATTATACAACCATCATAAATGGAGGGTTAGTTTCCAGAGGATTCCTTCATTTTACTATGCATAATATTCCCCAGTTGGATCTACATAGGTTTCCCACAAAAAAAATTCAATCTACCAAATTAAATCCCATCTTCAGGAGAGGCCTCTTCCATATTTTTAATCCCCAATGAAATCCATTCCCCATATCATTTAACCTAATCTGAGAATCCCTAGGATCATGGTTTACATCTTCTTCCCCCCATGTCTCGGGAATGTCAGTGAATCTTGACCCTAATAGCATCCAGTTACTCTTTATTTTTATGATAATTATTCCAAGACATATGACCTTAAGTGGAATAATTCCGTGTCCTCGTCACCACTTGATGTTAAACTAAATTGTTTATTTCCTAGTCACATTCCACTAAAATGCACAGAATTAAGAACTATGTGAGGAAAGATTCCTATTATCATAAGATATGTTGTGACACCTAAATGTTCAATCATTAGTCCAGAAATACCAGAAAATTAAAAATTTACCATTCCATGTGCATGTGACCCACCTGTATTGGGTATCTTACAAGAACAATATATGGTTTGATTCTAATCTCAATGAGATACATAGTGATGTGTGGACATCATTACTCAGACCCAACCATATTGAAAAAATAATTCTTACCTACCTTTGGGTTAGACCAAGATAACAAAAATGTCTCTACCAACTCCAATAAAATTTTAACTTCAATCACCCCTCTAATGTTCAGGCACATTCCTTTCATAAACCATACTTTTTATCGATAAAGTTTTAATACCCCATAAACCTCCCCATCCATTGGAAATTGTGGACCAGTGTCATAGGGAAACTTTTGTTGACTATGCACAATATTCTATAGTAGGATCTGGATAAGTTTCCAAAAAAAAGGATTTTCAACCAATGGAAAATTAATCCCTGGGAAAGGATTTTCCTACCTACGTTGAACCCAAACGATGTTTACATTCCACATTACTCTTTATATTCAGAAACCCCCTAGATTAAAAATTACCACCATTTTCCCTTCATGCATGAAAATGATGGAACATTCCTAGATATATTACCATGAAAAGGGTGAATCATTAATCCCTTGGTCAAGGAAATGTAAACTTAAGTCCTAAGACTAAAAAATCCGTGGTTGTAAGACATTAAACTACACCATCCACATCCTAGTTTCACAAAATTAAACTACACTATGAATTAATTCTTCATTGCACAAGCCAACTATGCATAGGAGTGTTTTCTCATTCATGGTGATATAAAATATAATTTCTATCTTCATTTTTAGATATCACTCCATTTAAAATACACCCACCGTGGTCTTGAGAAATCAAAAACCCCAAAAACCTCTCTGACCATAAAAAATAGAGGTCTAGTATCCAATGGACACATTTTTTTACTATAAAAAATATGCCCGAGTATGCTCTACATAAGTTTCAAAAAAAAAGATTTTCAAAATAAGAAAAAATCATCCCTAGGTGAATCATTTCTTACCAATGTACACCCTAGTAAAATCAAGTTTGAATCCATTCCTATTGTTACTCCTCACATAATTTCCCTATATTAGGTACCAAATTCTGAAACCATAAAACAATGGTAATGAAAAATCTATGATTCATATCAAAAAAATATTTAGACATCTTCGACCAATTAATCCTATTAGGACCCTCACCTCGTAATTCATGGTGAATGTTGTTCGACCTAAAACATCAATGAAATTAGTATGACAACCCTGCTTTTTATTACAACTTAAACTTTCTTTATTACATAAAACATCACTTGATACAACAAAGAAGATTGAGAGGTTTAGTGTCTTTGGGGCTTAGGATCATTACATAAAAACTTTAAACTTGAAATACAACATCTTTATTGAAAACTTCTTTTACATGGCCACTACATTCCTTCGTACTTAGCATTGCATGGGATAACCTGAGGACATGCATAAGAAAAGGGTGAGCTAAAAATCCCAGTAAGGGAGTACACAATGAATAACATGAGGAGTAAAATACATGTTATGCAATAGGAATATCAATAGAGCAAAATAGAAACATGAACATAAAGGAATGATAAAGCATGATAATCATAACATGGAAATGTGGCAACAACACTTAACATTGAATTAGCATGAGCCAAGGCTCATTGCACATGGAGCATGAGTAAACCCTCATTGCACTTGAAGCACGAGTAAACCCTTGTTGCACTTGAATTAGCATGAGTAAAAACTCATTTCACATGACGTATCATGATACAATACATTACCCAATGCATTGGAGCGCTATAAGGGCGCACCCTTCTTAAACATTTCATTTCATGCATAAGTGTGCCACATGGATCATAAAACATGGATTCATAAAACATAGAAATTTATTCCACGATAAAGGAATGTAGAATTCATACATGAAACAGTATAATCAATAAGTAAATGTTCATAAAGGTGAATACCCTTGATGGAGAAATGGGAATGGTATTCACTACACAATGATATTGGCTTAGAAAATCGGTGTGATTTCGGCAGCGTAACGGCGTGACATAAGAATTCATAAAAAAGGTTGATGAGAGAGAAAGGGGTTCCTCATCATATTTACATGTAATGGATAGTAAGGAGGTCATATAGATACATGTCCCAAAAATTTAAAAGGAATTTAGATTCATGATACAAAAGTATTGCTTGAATATAAAAGAGGAGAAAAGGTTTCTTTCGAAATTTCGGCATAGTAACGGGTGTACATGGGAGGCTTTTAATGAGAGAGAAAGGGGTATCCCATCATTCAAACAATAATATGGCAGTATGGGAGAGGTTTGAAACCATACCCCAACATTCATAATTGAAATTAAAAGGGCAATACAACTTAAATAAAATTGACAAAAATGAGAAAGGAAGAAAAAACCCTTACTTGGAAGTGTGTTTCCAAAGGCTAGAGAGAGGCTTGTTAGAGGTTTCTTGGGAGCTTGGGGAACCTTGAGAGGATTCTAGATAGAGTAGGGAAGAGGTTGGACGAACTCCAAGGGATTTGAGTGAGGAGGAAGTGGGAGCTTGGGTGGGTTTATATAGGAAAGGTGAGGGAATTCTTTATTATTTAGGTTTGGGACCCCTTATATTAAAATAATCCAAACCACAAACCATCCCATGGTATTTTCCCTTGTTTTCTGGAAAAGGAAAGAGGAAAACAATATTTTACAAGTCCAAGGTCCGAACTTATTAAAAAATCAGGGTTGCTTATGTGGAGGTGAGTCACACTCCCATGGAAATTAATTTAAAAAGGCAAAGTGTTGAATAAGTCTTGAGGGCTCCATTAATGCTTTGAAAAGTAAGTAAAACAAACCCAAAACCTCATTATTTTAAATATAAAACACATATTGGCCGAAAATAAGGATTATGTTATTTTATTACATCACCATTGGGTCATTATGATGTCATAAAACACATTATATATTTAAATGGTATTTAATTTTTACCCAAAAATTTGACTGTCTCGGAAAATTATGAAAAATTCACCGTTAGATAATTTCGACGTCCTGATTCCAAAAATAATATTTATTTTATCTAAATAATTTTCTAAATATGTGAATTTTCACTTTTAAAATAAAAACCGACATTTATAAAAAAAATCACGGGTTTTGACAGAAATTGCTTTCAAACCTTAATAAAAATTTTAATTGCATTCATAAAATTATAAGATCATTTATACTTAATAAAAAAAATAATTTAATATTAATAATAATATTTTATTAAAATATCATTTAATTAAAAAATCCTTTAATTTAATAAAATATAATTCTTAATTAAATAATAACTAAAAACACCATTTGTACTTTAAAAACTAATTACAATGTATCAAAAATGACTAGAAATTATATTAATTTTTATATACAAAAATAATGTACATGAACATAGTGCTACTTATTTGTTACATAACCCCTTAAAATAGCCGCATAAGACCTAAGGTTAAGGTGTGCGATGGTGACAGACTCTTGTGGCGGCTCGGATAACATCGCTCGAGTGGTAATTTCAATCAACTTCCACTTTTCCCGTAGACGATCACGTTCGAGCTTGACTTGATGAAGCTCAGCTTGGGCTTGGTCAAGGGAAAAGCCCAAAGACGCCATCCCTTTTCCGAGCTCTGACAAATGGTCTTCGTAAGGGGCAATTCTACTGGATTAGGCCATCACTTCCTTTGTCTGAGTAGAAATGGGTTTGTTAAAGCCTAGCATTTATACTACTCAGATGATCATTGTTCAACGGCTATAAAAGTAACAGTCACAAATCGTAACGTAAAACTAAAGAATTTGACATCTTATAAAAACTTATTTCAAAAAGAAACATTTAACTGGATCAAGAGGGATTTTCCATTATTGAAACTTTGGGTCGTTACAACATTCCCCCCTTAAGAAATTTTGCCCGCGAAATTTTTCCTTTTCCCACACTAAAACAAATGTGGGTAACTTAGCTTCATCATATCCTCTGACTCCCAAGTTGCTTCTTCAAACTTGTGGTTTCTCCACAACACCTTGATGAGGGTCATTGTCTTATTTCGTAGAACGTTTTCTCTACGATCTAAGATCTTCACTGGTTGCTCCTCATAAGAAATATCGTCTTCTAATTGTACCACCTCGGAAGAGAGTACATGTGAAGGGTCTGGTATGTACTTCCTTAAGAGGGATACATGGAAGACATCATGCACCTTGGCCATAGTAGGTGGAAGTGCTAGTCGATAGGCCATAGCCCCAACACGATCAAGAATCTCGAAGGGGCCGATGTACCTTGGACTTAACTTCCCTTTCTTTCCAAACCTCATGACCTTCTTCCATGGAGATATGCGTAAAAACACCATGTCTCCGACTTTAAAGTCAAGGTCTCGTCGACGATTATCTGCATAACTGTTCTGTCAACTTTGGGCTGCCTTGATATGCTGTTGAATGGTTTTCACCTTCTCCACCATTTCTTCGACCATTTCGTGTCCAAGCAGCTTACGTTCACCGACCTCATCCCAACATGCTGGTGTTCTACACCTTTTCCCATACAGGGCTTCATATGGTTCCATTTGGATGCTCGAGTGGAAACTATTATTATAAGAGAACTCAACTTGAGGAAGATGTTGATCCCATCCTCCTTTAAAGTCCATTGAGCACGCTCTCAACATATCCTTAAGTGTTTGGATAGTCCGCTCGGATTGGCCATTAGTTTGAGGATGATAGGCCGTACTGAAGTTCAGTTCAGTATTCAGAGCATGTTGAAGACTCTTCCAAAACGTAGAGGTAAATCTTGGATCTCGGTCAGACACAATAGATAGTGGTACTCCATGCAACCGTACCACTTCCCTGATATATATCCGTGCCAGTTGATCCAAAGAGAAATCCTCTCGAATAGCAATGAAGTGTGCAGTCTTTGTAAGACCATCCACAACAACCCAGATTGCATTGTTGCCTTTGGATGTCCTTGGAAGTCCAGTGACGAAGTCCGTGGTGATGTTCTCCCATTTCCATTCTGGTATGGGCAATGGTTGCACCATCCCCTTAAACTTCTGCCTCTCTGCCTTCACTTGCTGACACACCAGGCACTTTGATGTATATTCAGCGATCTCCTTCTTCATATTATCCCACCAAAAGTTTTCTCGGATATCTCGATACATCTTTGTGCTCCCTGGGTGAATAGAGAAATTTGAACTACGTGCAACATCCAAAAGTTCCTTCTTCAGCTCCAAACTTGATGGAACACATATTCTTTTCCCAAACCGCACAATTCCTTATTCATTAACATTAAACTCTGCGGATTTTCCCTTTTTGATAGCTTCCACTTTTTCTTGGATTCTCGCATCATCCTTTTGAGCATCCTTTAACCTTTCCAAAAGAGATGGTTGAGCAATCATTTGTGAAAGGATTGATGATGTTCCCTTCTTTATGATTCCCACGTCCATCTTCATCAAGTCTAAGAAGATTGGATCCTTCTCAATTCTCATCATTGATAGAATCGCTGGATCCTTTCTACTTAGGGCATCTTCCACCTTGTTCGCCTTCCCAGGGTGGTAATGTATTGAACAGTTATAATCCTTGATGAGCTCTATCCATCTTCTCTGGAGCATATTAATCTCTTTTTGTGTGAATATATATTTAAGACTCTTGTGGTCAGTATATATCTCACATTTCTCTCCATAGAGATAATGCCGCCAGATTTTCAAGGCAAAGATCACCGCCGCCAACTCCAGATCATGCGTTGGATAGTTTCGTTCATGGATTTTCAACTGCCTTGAGGAATAGGATATCACATTATCATTCTGCATCAGCACACATCCTAAGCCCTTCTTCGAAGCATCACTGAATACCACAAAAAGCTCCCCACTTGTGGGTAAAGTGAGCACGGGTGTAGTGATAAGCCTCCTTTTCAACTCCTTGAAGCTTTCTTCACATTCATCACTCCACGAAAACTTTACTCCCTTTCGAGTTAGTTTGGTAAGAGGGTTGGACAATCGTGAGAAATTTCTCACAAATTGTCGATAATATCCAGCTAACCCCAAGAAGATACGGATATCAGTTACCGATGTTGGCCTCGGCCATCCCTCAATTGCATCTGTTTTGGAGGGGTCCACAGATATCCCATCACTTGTGATGATATGGCCTAATAATGAGACTTCCTTCAACCAAAACTCACACTTTCTGTACTTTGCATAGAGCTTCTCCTTGTGCAAAGTCTCTAGTATAGTTTTTAAATGCTCCTCATGGTCCTCCTTGGTTTTGGAGTATATTAGAATATCATCTATAAAGACTACCACAAATTTGTCAAGGTAATCACTAAAGACTCTATTCATCAAGTCCATGAATATTGCTGGAGCATTGGTGAGTCCAAAAGGCATTACTATGAATTCATTGTGCCCGTACCTTGTACGAAAAGCAGTCTTGGGGATATCTTCCTTCTTCACCCTTACTTGATAATATCTTGACCGCAAGTCCACCTTGGAGAAGTATTGTGCTCCACGCAGCTGACCAAACAATTAGTCGATTCTTGGGAGAGGATACTTGTTCTTTATCATGATTTTGTTAATTTCACGATAATCGATGCAAAGCCGCATTGACCCATCCTTCTTCTTGAAGAAGAGGACTGGTGCACCCCATGGTGATGCACTTGGGCGTATAAACCCTTTATCCAGATTCTCCTGTAGTTGTTTCTTCAGATCTTCAAGCTCAACAACGGCCATTCTATATGGAGTCTTGGATATTAGTAGCACCCTAGGTATAAGTTCAATTTAGAACTCAACATCTCTTCTTGGAGGAAGACCAGGAAGTTCCTCAGGAAATACTTCAGCGAATTCCCTCACAATAGGCATTTCTTCAAGGGTGGTTTCATCCTTGGACTCAATCATCTGAGCCAGATATACATGCTCATAAGGCAATAATATCCATGCTTGAGATGATGGAGCTAAAGTAGATTCATCTTCCTCCTGAAACTTGTAAAGAATCGGGGGTCGATTCTCCATATGGAGTGTGATTTCCCTCTCCCGACAATTTATGTTGGCTCTATATAAGGAAAGCCAATCCATTCCAAGAATTGCATCAAATTCCACCAAAGGGAGTATGATGAGGTTCTCCAGGAAATTCAATCCACAGATTGTAACAGAGGAGGACTTATACTCATGGTATGTAATGATTGCCCCATTTTCCGTACTCACCGACATCTTTACTTCCACGATTTGTGGTGGTGCAGGGATTGTTCTACTAAACTTTTGAGATATAAAAGAATCTGTAGAACCTGAATCAAAAAGTATGTTTGCTATTCTTGAATGAATAACTAGCGTACCTGTCACCACTTTGTTGTCGGGGTTCACTTCGGCAGAAGTGATGGAAAAAGCTCTTCCTTGCTGTCTTGGAGGTTGTTGATTGCCTCCGATAACCCTTGGATTAGGGCACTAATTCGCAAAATGACCCGGTTCTTTGCATTTGAAGCATTGAACAACGTGTTGAGGTTCGAATGGAGCGTTCCTCTCCTCTGTCGCATCCGCGGGTCCTTCTTGCTGACAGTTAACAGCTAGGTTCCCTTCTCTTCCACACTTGAAGCATTTTCTTGTCCCCCTAAGGCAATTTCCAGGGTGCTTCTTTGCACACTTTTGGCAAGTGGGGTGCTGGAATTTCTTAGCGCCGTTGGATTTATCCATCGGACCACCAGCATTGAAGTCCACCTTATGCTTCTTGTCCCCATGATACCCATGTGATTCTCCGATCTCCATTTCAACCTTGAGGGCACATCGGACAATTTCCTCATAGCTGTCGAAGTCACGGATCGCTACTACTTTCTGCAAGCTATGCTTCAGCCCACCAAAGAAGCAGTCAACCTTGCATTCGGGGGTAACGACAAAGCCGAAAGTGTATCGTGCAAGCCTTGTGAAGTTTGCCTCGTACGCTCCCACAGATTCTTCATCTTTCTGTTTGAGGTAAAGGAAGTCCCTTTCCATCTTAAGACGGAGGGTGCGTGGAAAATATTTATCAAAAAACATCTTCCGGAATTCCTTCCATTCCAAAGCCTCGATCTCCTCCTCAGGCTTCGTATTTTTGATCAACGTCCACCATTGATCAGCTTCACCCTACATACGATAATCCGCCAGGAGAACCTTCTCTTTTTCAGAGCATTGGAGGATGGAGAATATCTTTTCAATGGAGTTGATCCATTGTTCAGCGATCCTGGGATCGGATGATCCACTAAAAGTAGGAGGCCTTTGTCTCATGAAGCTTTCAATAGAGACTTGTTCTTTCTTAGGGGGGGTTGAACGTTCCTCTTGACCAGTGTTTCAATTCAAAACTTGAGTTAGCTGAGAGAGAAGCGTGACAAAGTTCGCAATTCCCACTCCCATTGGATTGGGCATCTCATAAGTCCAATCATCACACTGATCTTCACAACGGTTGTTAGTCCGAGTTCTCCTATTACCGGCCATTGGCTAGAATAAAAGGAAAGTTAGGGGTAACACATAAAGGGTAATCCAAAGACAAAAGTTGATGACTTATAAATAAACTTTAATCTCTTTAACTCATGAGTTTATAGGATTCAATCCAGGCTTTTCATGATCTTCCTTCTAACATATATTCTTAGGGGAATTTTTCCATTAATAAGGGTTCATACTAAGATTGTGAATTTATCAAAACATATCCCCCGGGAGTGTCATAACTAAGAGTGCAGCAAGGCCCATTGTCGTGCACCAGTTCCCGTTCGAGGCTAGCTCAAAGCGGTGTTTTCGGGTTTTACCCCTAGGATACATCTGTGCCAGAGCCGCCTCTACCTACTCGTATCCAGACAGGGATGTATTTGTTTGATAAACCACTACTTAGTATTTACCAAAACATAGGGATGTTTTTATTATGCTTAGTCTTTTATCTAAGGCTTTACTAGGGTTTCCTAATCCCAAAAATAACTAAACCTATCCTCTGATACCAACTATGACAACCCTGCTTTTTATTATAACTTAAACATGCTTTATTACATAAAACTTCACTTGATACAACAAAGAATATCGAGAGTTTTAGTGTCTTTGGGGCTTAGGATCATTACATAAAAACATTAAACTTTAAATACAACATCTTTATTGAAAACTTCCTTTAAATGACCACTACATTCCTTCGTACTTAGCATTGCATGGGATAACCTGATGACATGCATAAGAAAAGGGTGAGCTATAAATCCCAGTAAGGGAGTACACAATGAATAACATGAGGAGTACAATACATGTTAGGCAATAGGAATATCAATAGAGAATAATAGAAACATGAACATAAAGGCATGATAAAGCATGATAATCATAACATGGAAATGTGGCAACAACACTTAACATTGAATTAGCATGAGCCAAGGCTCATTGCACATGGAGCATGAGTAAACCCTCATTGCACTTGAAGCACGAGTAAACCCTTGTTGAACTTGAATTACCATGAGTAAAAACTCATTGCACATGACGTATCATGATACTATACATTACCCAATGCATTGGAGCGCTATAAGGGTGCACCCTTCTTAAACATTTCATTTCATGCATAAGTGTGCCACATGGATCATAAAACATGGATTCATAAAACATAAAAATTTATTCCACGATAAAGGAATGTGGAAATAATACATGAAACATTATAATCAATAAGTAAATGTTCATAATGGTGAATACCTTTGATGGAGAAATGGGCATGGTATTCACTACACAATGATATTGGCTTAGAAAATCGGCGTGATTTCGGCAGTGTAACAGCGTGACATAAGAATTCATAAAAAATGTTGATGAGAGAGAAAGGGGTTCCTCGTCATATTTACATGTAATGGATAGTAAGGAGGTCGTATAGATACATGTCCCAACAATTGAAAAGGAATTTAGATTCATGATACAAAAGTATTGCTTGAATATAAAAGAGGAGAAAGGTTTCTTTCGGAATTTCGGCATAGTAACGGGTGTACATGGGAGGCTTTTAATGAGAGAGAAGAGGGGTCTCCCATCATTAAAACAATAATAGGGCTGTATCGGAGAGGTTTGAAACCATACCCCAACATTCATAATTGAAATTAAAAGGGCAATACAACTTAAAGAAAATTGACAAAAATGAGAAAGGAAGAAAAAACCCTTACTTGGAAGTGTGTATCCAAAGGCTAGAGAGAGGCTTGTGAGAGGCTTCTTGGGAGCTTGGGGAACCTTGAGAGGATCCTAGAGAGATTAGGGCAGAGGTTGGACGAACTCCAAGGGATTTGAGTGAGGAGGAAGTGGGAGCTTGGGTGGGTTTATATAGGAAATGTGAGGGAATTCTTTATTATTTAGGTTTGGGACCCCTTATATTAAAATAATCCAAACCACAAACCATCCCATGGTATTTGCCCATGGTTTCTGGAAAAGGAAAGAGGAAAACAATATTTTACAAGGCCAAGGTCCGAACTTATTAAAAAATTAGGGTTGCTTATGTGGAGGTGAGTCACACTCCCATGGAAATTAATTTAAAAAGGCAAAGTGTTGAATAAGTCTTGAGGGCTCTATTAATGCTTTGAAAAGTAAGTAAAACAAACCCAAAACCTCATTATTTTAATGATAAAACACATATTGGCCGAAAATAAGGATTATGTTATTTTATTACATCACCATTGGGTCATTATGATGTCATAAAACACATTATATATTAAAATGGTATTTAATTTTTACCAAAAATTTTGACTGTCTCAGAAAATTATGAAAAATTCACCGTTAGATAATTTCGACGTCCTGATTCCAAAAATAATATTTATTTTATCTAAATAATTTTCTAAATATGTGAATTTTCACTTTTAAAATAAAAACCGACATTTATAAAAAAAATTCACGGGTTTTGACAGAAATGGCTTTCAAACCTTAATAAAAAATTTAATTGCATTCATAAAATTATAAGATCATTTATACTTAATAAAAAAATTAATTTAATATTAATAATAATATTTTATTGAAATATTATTTAATTCAAAAATCCTTTAATTTAATAAAATATAATTCTTAATTAAATAATAACTAAAAACACCATTTGTACTTTAAAAACTAATTACAATGTATCAAAAATGACTATAAATTATATTCATTATTATATACAAAAATAATGTACATGAACATGGTGCTACTTATTTGTTACATAACCCCTTCAAATAGCCGCATAAGACCTAAGGGTAAGGTGTGCGATGGTGACAGACTCTTGCGGCGGCTCGGATAACATCGCTCGAGTGGTAATTTCAATCAACTTCCACTTTTCCCGTAGACGATCACGTTCGAGCTTGACTTGATGAAGCTCAGCTTGGGCTTGGTCAAGGTCAAATCCCAAAGACGCCACCTCTTTTCCGAGATCTGATAAATGGGCTTCGTAAGGGGCAATTCTACTGGATGAGGCCATCGCTTCCTTTGTCTGAGTAGAAATGGGTTCGTTAAAGCCTTGTATTTATACTACTCAGATTATCACTGTTCAACGGCTATAAAAGTAACAGTCACAAATCATAACATAAAACTAAAGAAGTTGACATCTTATAAAAACAATTTTCATAAAAAAATATTTAACTGGATCAAGATGGATTTTCCATTAATGAAACTTTGGGTCGTTACAATTAGTCTGTTTTTCATGACTCTTAACAGCTCATGAAAAGATACAAAATACTTTTCATGTTGAAAACCAGGAAAGAGAAACCTATGAAAATGTTGAGAATCGGCTCACTAGATCTATGCTTCACATGGTTTAACAAAAAAATCAAGCAATTAAAAAAATAATGATATAAACCTTGTTAAGTTGAAAACCCGGAAATGGAATCCTATGAAAAAACATTTTATGCCCGATAATCCCACATCATAGTGTTCTTGAGAAAGAAATAGTGTTATATCATAAAAGATACAAAGTTTGTATATTTTTTCATGTGAACCTAGAAATATTCGAAACCACACCCACTAAGTCCCCCACATTGGGGAAAAAATAATGAATTACATGGTCACATCTACCTGGCTTTCCCAGACGATGACTAAAAGTATTATCTAGGGACTAAAATATTCATGTTATCTAAGAGATTAACTTTCAAAACACAATGAAATATTTGACTATCGAATTTTGCCGGAAAAGGAGAAATACATGAATTGGATGAAAAAAAAATAATTCAATTGCTATATTGAATTAAAACTAAGGAGCATACACAACCTAGAGTCTCTCCATGTGAGTATTACTTTATGATTACATGAGCCACTCAGTAGACTCGCATCATTGTAGTATCATATGTCTTGACTTATCTATGGATCGATGGGGACCAAAAATGTTGTGGTTTCATACTTTACATTGGACCAAATTGCCTATTCCTCCTTAGTTTTCTCCAACACTACATTTTCCTCCTCCTCTACTAGTCATTTCCCTCCATCAACTACTGCTTCAGTAAGGGAATAGTCTTTCATGAGCCCCACTTGTTATTGGATAATCTGCCACACCTATTAGTGAAGCTACTCCATTGAATTCATACTCTCTAAAATTCCAACTTATAACATCATGGAAATTCTCGAATGCTCAACTTCTTCATTAATATGGATCTTCCTGGTAGTGACTAGATGATCCATTGACTCCGTAATCGACATACATGAGTAGATCATACTAGCCTCCTCCTTGGAAGCAATCACTTATTTTACTATTTCATAAATTGAATGATAGTATAACCCCCAATACCTAATGAATTAAAATGGGAGAAGAAATTTGACAAGTATATTTGTCATGTATTATATGGTGATTTGAGAGACCAACTTCCATATATCCTTTCTTATTTTTTAACAGGCGGTATAGACATCGACGAGGTATTCCTGGTCTACCTTGTAGTCTCTCTTAGATGCTGGAATATATTTCGGGATAAGTACCACCATAGAAGGACTTAGATATATACAATTGGTATGGATTAACATCATGGTAGCCATGTCCCTTTTAATTTCATCAAGTTAGGATATCGGTAAATGAGTTCTAGCATTAGGTATTAGCGGCTACAATCATATATTCAGAAGGTCAAAACAGTTAAAACCTAAATCTTGAATGAAAATGGAATGTTTGGAGGATAGAAAGATAATTTCACCCTTAGGATCATTATCATTCATGAACACTAGTACCTCGTCATCACTTCGAAAAAGGAATGATACATCCTCAATCAACCAATGGACCAAGGGATCTTCTAGAGACACATGTGGTACAATAAAATGCTCATTCAAGTTGTTGTATTCTAAAATATCACTCATAATAACTATACCCATGAGAATAATCATCATTGAAGAGGGTATAATATATGATTTGTATTCTACTTGATCCTAAATCACATCCACTTCTAGGTTTGTGATCCCTAGAGGGGTAGGATTAGTATCTTAAGTGGGAACATCAACTCCTAAAAACACCCCTTCTACGAGTAATGAAATCATTTGGTAAAGAGATATCAACCTACTAGTCTATGGAAACTCCCTAATATCCAATGATTCTTTCAGATCCCCATTAGGCTCAGTTATTTCTGATATTTTTATTACATTTTTCTCTATAATAGAGGGATCTACATGATCAGTTGAAGCTTCAACCTCTAATGACTCTCCCACAGCTGGGATAGAGGTCATTTTATCATGAATGAATTCCATCCTAGGGATCGGGATCCCCCCAACATTCTTAATTAGCTTTATTCCATATCCTTTTTAGTTATATCCATCAGTGATACCACCAATTAGAAGTAGGAGGTGCATACATCCAGAAAATTATTGCATGTTTATTCATTGGACATGTGCTAAATTATGTGTAAAATGATTAGTCATAAAAATGAAGACTCATAAAATGACAATTAAATGAATAACTAAAATATTCAACTATTATCCCAGATTTTAGACATATCCCTAGCTAAAATTCCTACAAACGCCACATGGTATTCCATGGATATGTCCCTCTAAATGGAACAATGGTGGGGATGGGGGTGTAAATTCTCAATAGCATCTTCAAGGACTACCTCCATGTGCTCTATCTTCCCAGGGGAGACCTCTCCAGTAACTCTCATGTCTTAAGGGATATCCTCTCGGGCAGTGGTTCCCCATGGGGTGTCATTTTGGGAAGAAACCATATGCTGAATCTCCCCAGAATCCTACAAGTATCAGGATTAGGGGTTTAAAGTTCTGAAAATAAATGGAAAATGAGTTTGTAAAAATTATCTATGAGTTAGTATTTTCTAACTCTATCCTTATTATTACCATATTCTCTACTCTATTGAATCAATATGGCCTACCCTTAAAAGAGTGAAGGCATGTATCTTTCTTCTCGAGATATGGAGAAAGATCCCATGGATCTTCACAATTTGAAATCTATATGGGAGCAGTTATCGCTTTTAATACCGTATGATTATGAGGATCTTCGTGAAGTGTCTCCAAAATATCATAGGTATAAGTGATTGAACATAAGTAATCTCAAAACCTCTAGGCCTCTAAGAATTCCCTGGTGACAGGGATGGTAAATGATGGAGGATCTCCTCGAGGAAGTGGGGTAGGTTCTGATAGCCATAGTTACTTTCTAGGTGCCTCGGCTACCCTGGAACCCTCTTCGGATGGGTGCTTATATGACCCTAAATGGAAACGATGAATCTCTCCCACCCCTATTGTGATAGGAGGTTGGACTTCATCAGCATCCCTAGAAAGATTAATATCATCATCTTTGTCCTCATTTACATTAGACATAACCATGGAAATCACCAAATAATAATATCTATGTCATATCAATCGGGAAGAGATTGAGGTATAATGCTAATCATGATGGATGTGTACCCCCTTGGGGTCATCATTATAAGAATAGTGGCGGGCTCCAACATGTAGTCGTATCTGATCAATGTGACCTCCTTCTCCAATAAGAAGTTCCACATTTCTTGAACCGAATGAGAGCTCCTAAAAAATCCCGTTGTCTTTAGGCCCCTTGAAAGTTGGCATCAAAAGTTTTAAATACTTTACATTGCATAGTATAAGTGAGAGCATGGGATATTGAACCCCCATTATTTCAAAACCTTTCTTGGGGGTTTAGAAACAATGGATTTTATTAGCATCTTTATGGACCTAGAATTCCCAACTACATTATTTTGTTTCCCTATAGTCTTTAGAGATTTTTGGACCTCAAAATTAGGAATTGGTTTTTACAGTTGACCTTTTGGGTAATAGGGTCCCAACACCAACATAGGATTTTGTTTGTGCATGGTTGAAACCCACAACCGGTGGAAGTCCAATTAAGTATTGGTTTTCCTCCCGAATAAATTTATTCCAAAGCTAGAAATTTATCATTAAATGTTTCTCCCACAGTGCAATGTTACGGGTGGGAGGACACATCATCTGGATATAGTTGTAATGGAGGGAATATATTCAGGATGAATACCCCTAAAATAAAAGTTCCTTGTCAATTCTGGAAACCAAAAAACCTTATCTTAAAAAAATAAGATAACCCCACTTAGCGGAGTCCCCTAATCCATCATTTACCCAAGTATTAGAGGGGGAGCATAAAGATCCTGGGTGAAGAAATAATGGTGTTTGATCTAGTGCAACATTTCTTGCTCATTCTAGTCTTATGGAACAAAACTAGTTACACATTTCAGGTATGGTTAAATGGTGGAATCATTGAATAACTGAGTATTTATGAATTTTTAGCCTCTCATATGAGCTACTACCTAGCCCTAGATAATCTGGAAGGGACCCAAGAGCTGGTGTGGTGGCCTCACCTCATTTAACTTTTTTGAAAAAAGATATATATTATACAATACTAGGATGGAAGGGTTAATAGACCTGATAGTGGACAATTATGACAAAAAGATGGAAGTTTTTAATTTGTACCCAATACTAGAATCATGCACCCACAATATCCAGTTTCTATAAGAAAACACTATAAAGGTTTCCCAAAAATAGCAGATTATCATTAGGAATTATCTTCCAACCCAATTTATTTAACTGTACCTCTTCCATAGTGTTCCAGTGGGCACCCATACTCCTTCATGTTTCAAGGGTTGGGAAAGTCCTCATTCTCTATATGCAAGGGTCTTGTCCACTTCACATGGAGAAGGTGTTAATCCAATCAGAAAATGGAACATCATTCATTGGATGAGGGCCATAATCCCAAAGGGAAATGGCCTTGGTAATGAGTTTTTTAGAAAGAGGAGGATTCATCTCCCTATCTTCCCAGTCCAAAGAGGGTGTTAGAAATTATTCATACATATCACGATGATAGGAAATCCAAAAATCATCTAGACATCCAAAAGGATAATTCTGACCTCCCCACATAGAAAATAGAATGTGTTAGTGTTTGGGTTCCACCTACTAAAAAGTTTTGGGATAAGTAATTGGTTACACTAAGAATAGATATGGGATAACCAGACTACCTCATATAGCCCCATGGCTAGAAAATCAACTTTGTATTCCTCAAAACTCTAGCAGACCCTAGAAGTCTACCCCTGTCTAAGCTAAATGAGCCCACACAGCAAAGGTCCCATTTTGAAAACCAACATCATTGCTCATTTTGATGGCCTTCCACACAATGCTATGGTAACTGTGAAAATTATCCTCTGGTTCCCAATAGGATTCCTCTAGTGACTAATCAGAATAGTTAAAAATGGACACATATATGAGGATTTTTTGATAAATTCTAACTTTTCTAGGATGTTGGCCTAGGGAATATTTATTTTTTCAAGTGTCCAAGCTGCTTGTTGATTTCATAGGGATGGTTCTAGAATCGCTACATCAGATGGTAACATGAACCAATAAATAAGAAACATGTCTAACAAGGCACACCCTCTTTGGCAAGAAATATGAAGTCCCTCCATCAGGTAATTATTAATGGGGTTGTAAATTTTGTTGTCAACATAGTCTATAATAGCCTTCCACCTTTATTAAGAAACCAAGAGAGTCATTGCAGTAGTAGAAGTATCTTGTTAAGGGAATATAATTTTTATACATCAAGGATCAGAAGTAATTAGTTTTCAAAAAAGTGGAAAAGTATGAAGGCTCTTAAAATATTAGTTCACGAAGACATAGCTCTGTGAACCATCAGTTTAGTGAATTACTCACTCGTGGACCATCATTTATTGATAGAACATTCCAATGATCCATCATACTAAGAAGTTTACAAAGGCCCTGGCCCACTAAGTGTTGGTTAGCAGAATGATGGTCTCTGGGGTGTTTCATCCATGAAGTATCTACTCACTGTAAAGAATATTTAATGTTACCTTTCAAGATCAAATAATTTTTCAATTATCGGGTAATGAGACTTTGTTCATGGAAAAATTCAACTGAAAAAGAGGTGGATTGTGGATGAAATATGCGGTCAAGATAGTACAAGAGTACAAAGTTCGCCGGGAAATATGGTAATAAAAAACGATATTCCCCCACCCCAATTTGGAGGTGTAGTTCCCTCTTATAGAATTAACTTGTGTACCACAAACTTGTTCAAAACAGGACCGCTTTCTATATCGTAGTAATCTCCTCTTCATGAAAATCAGAACCCATTCGGATTGGGGAATTTTTTGGGCCCTAAAAATTCTCCATTTAAGAAGTGAATTATATAAGGATCCAAAAAGGGTATAAGTGAAACCTAAATGAATATTGAAGAAAATATTCAAAGGACCAAGATGAAAAAATCAATTCTCAGACCTCCACTCTACATGGTGTTTTGCCATGTCATGAAGCCTCTACAAACAAAGAAATTCAAAATTGGAGACGCTGTCACCGACATCCACAAATGAAACCAATTTCATTTGTGAGAATGAGGTGGTGATTTCCACCCAAAGAAATAAATATTCCCAATGAACTAAATAGTCCATGGGATGAGAAAATATCGTTGGATCCCACAAAAAATGAAGTCATTTAAAGGACAATGGGGGTGATATCTACCCGCAAAAATGACGCACACCTTTCACAAATGATGTCCCCATTGACTATGTAATTCATGGGTCGGGGAATCATCATGGGCTCTCAAAAAATAAGACTCACAACCCACCATGGATGATCAGCCATGCCAGTACCTGATCCCTTCAATATTATATAAATAGAGCTTGAGGGGGACCTAGAATACACAGACAAACCCTATAAGACTGCAAATATGAGTGCTGACAGAAATGAGCAATGAGGCACAACAAAAACTATTTCTGTTTGATGATTCCCAGCAGGAATAATCTCACACTTGAGAAAATAATAAGTTATCTGGGGATCTATGAACCAAAAATCCTATTTTTGAAAAAACAAATCATGTAAGGCACAAAGATATGACCCTTTTCCGATAAGCATCTCACATAGCAAAGTGATATGTGGAAAAAAAACATACCTCGCATAGAAAATCAGTATGCGAGAAAAGCTCAACCCCACATAGAAAATCACTACGCGGGTAGAATTAAGTCCTTTATAGTAATATGATACATGAGAATAACATTGGTATGTGTATCACATTATTACACAGATAGTACCCTCACACGCAAAGAGAAATTATTTTGGGAGGGAATCGTATCCCATGTAAGAATATTCTATGAAAAATGGGGAATCCAAGGGTATTATACTGTCCATCTACCACCATTATCTTTCATCATGCCATTGGTCCCCATATTGGCCCCAACACAAAATAGAATAATGGATTTAGGATAAGGTACCTTCCAAATCCATCTGACTTCTTTGATAAATTCATCAAACATGTCAGCCTATCCCTTTAGGTTTACATACCCATGGTAAACTGATTAACGTGGGTAATCTCCCCAATACGGTGGACCCTCATAATGTTCTAATAATTAAATTCTAATGGTATTAAGGGTTTTGACCTTATGGTTCTTGCATTAACATCCCCATTATAGGGACTAAGAGGAACTGATGGCCTTTACCTGTGATGAGGTCATGTGTTTAACATTCCTCTATTTAATGAAACCATTTCTAGGACACTCCCTCTAAGGTAGGCTCCTAGCCTTTATGGAGACAGTGGAAACTTTTTGTCCTCTTTGCCTCCACCTTGGATATATCTTGATAGAAAAATTAATATCACTATATTGGGTGTCAAAATAAATGAGGGGATGGGTATACTCAACACCGTATACCCCTCTCTTTGGGATCTAGCACAATCCATTAGTGGTAAGAACAGTTCGTGTGATCTTCAGATCCACTGCTTCCTCTTGTTTCTATCACTAATCTTTACTCACGTGGTCGGAGAGGTTTGTGGTGATAATGACACATACACAATCTCAATCCAAATGGGAATCCTTATGAGTTTAAGACCCAATAATATCCATCCAAATGGGCCTCATATATGATATATGTAACAACCATATCTTCTCAAATGGGTATTCACTTAGTGTAATCCCCAATCATGCCCCCTTGAACATGCCTCCTCTATAGGTGTTGGACTCAAACTTATCAAACAAAATGGTCTTCAATTCCCAACTAATCGGGATATGTAGGATACCTCCCTATTGTCCAAACCCATCACCCAAATATACCCTAATATTATCTAGTCCACATCCCATGTAGGGTCATATTTTCTTAAGAGACCATATCTCTCTCAGGCCCCTCAAGCCACCTCATAATAAGTAACATAGCATCCTTGACCACAATCCTTTTTCCTAGGTGTCAGTGATGCATAACATTAAACTAAATGGTTGGTTCCTTGTCAAATGACCATAAAAGGGGATGTGTCTAGTTATGTGGCACCAAACTACATGATTTTGGATTCCTCTGATGACGATATGGAGGAACCCCATCTTGTGGGTTCAATGCCAATAAAAAAATATTGTCTTGCCTTGATGATGGTAAACTCCATTGCACTTCACCACGTGGGTTAAGACTAGCATCATCTTAATGAATGGCCAAAGAATCTCTAATCAGTCCATAAAAGGGTAACATTGATGGAGAGACTTGGATATCTATAGATCCTTCAATTTATTGAGAACATTAGATACATATAGATGGTTCTCAACCCATGTGTAGTCATAATGGATGGTAGGCTCTATGTAATCTACATATGTATACATGAGAATGAAACAAGGATTCATAAACATATCTTAAATCTATAAGAGAGTCCCAGATTAAGAAATAGTTCCCCCCAAAAATGTGTGATGTGTCTGACTTCTCATCCTCTTGAACAATGTGAGTTCTTAAGTGACGCTGGACAAGTTATACAACAGACACCTAACATTGGAAATTAAGTCCATGAATCATGAATTTGGGAGTCATTTGGTGTTTTTGGCACCATGAAAAACCCCATTGGAACCTATTAGATTATTTTTTACCAGACATTAATGATTTTTCACCATTTAACCCATAAAATGAATCCACTAATTCAAAAACGGTTCTTCAAGGGAAAAATGGTGAAAATGATATGAATGAATTAACTATAGAACCCCCATAACAAGATAAGAAGGATATAAAACCCGGTCCTCATTGAACCATTTCATTCCTCCCCCAATCCTATCTTCTTTAGAAACAATTTCTCATGCATACAGATGACTTACCGTATCCATGTAGTGATGAAATTAATTTTTTATCAACATATCTTATGTACGAGTGTTATGATTAGTTTAATGTGAATATATAATATCTAATTCATAATTATGTTTCTATAATTATAATATCATATATAACTTCCTACCATCCAAACCATTTGAAAATGGTAACGTCACTCATGTGTACGTGTGGACTACCACCTCCACGAAGCGATGTCATTTTTTTTGGTGTCTACTTTACATGAAAGGAAATAAAGATATAATTACTTAATATATATTCTATATATGATATAATTATTATTATGGGAGGTTTAATTGTTTTTTAACTCCCTTTTCTCAATTCCATCGAAAAATGGAAACAACGTTCATGTGTACATACAACCTACCATCTCCACGAATGGTGTAATTCATTTTTTCTATCTATAACTCTTATTGATGTCTCTAAATATTTATATATATATAATAAATATATATCATATTTATATCATGATTAAAGTTATATATATGATGGAACCTTTGTTAGAGTATAATGATTGGGACTGGTGAACTAAAACATGAATGAAAAATAATGGAGTTATCACACATATCATTGATTTTAATAACAAATATTGAATAGATGGATGATAAGATGTCGTAAGTAAATAAAATTATGGTATGATATATATAATTATGTTTCTATAATAGATCCATAATAAATATATATTTAATATATTGGATGATCTAATCTATATGAATAAATTCAAATCTTAAGGTAAGGGTTTTATGTTTCAATCATATTTTTAATAGAGAATGTTTACGCTTGAATTTCAATTATTTAAATTATATAATAATTTTCTAATAAATTCAATAAATTTTTATTCTCATAAATTTATTTATTAATTGTTCATTTTTTCTTTCTTGTTCTTCACTTTATGTGATCAAGAGATAAAAATAATTTTTTAAATGAAAACCATCTTCAATTCTCCCTTCGACCAAAAATAATTTTTCTTCCATATCCATGTTGTTTTAAAAAAAATCAAGAATTTTTTTTAATATTATAATAAGAGTTGGAAAATTAATCTTTATCCATGATTTATGTTTTTAAAATGGTTTAAAATTAATCTTCCATTTTTTCCAAATGATTAATTTTTTTGAATTTTTATAATAGTGTGAAAGGAATATTTTCTTTTAACTAATACGTCATGAATAGAATTTCCAACCAACATGACCACTCACTAATTTTAAGAATCCTTCATTATTTTTCATTTTTTACATAAAATTAAAAATCCCCTCGTTTTATGATAAATTTGTAGAATATAAATAATATATTTCAATGTGAAAAGGGTATTTCAGTCAGGATATATTCCTGTGAATCTTTTAAAGTAATTTTCTTATATGATAACATTTATTGATGTTAATTTTATTTAATATTTGATATGATCCAGTAATATAATCCTTATTATTTTTCTTTATTTTTTTATTCTGATGATATGATGTTTATGAAAACCATTTATTTTCTATGGGTCATATGATGATGATATAGTGACTGTTTTATGATTTTTTTGTACACATATATGGTTTTAATTATGTTATGGGTTGAACAAAAATTATATGTCCCACTAATGAATTCAGTGAAGTTTTATATATCATGTGATAAATATGGGAAACAAGTCATTGTGATTGATCTTCAATATGAAATAAATTTATGTTCTTGATCCACTATGGGAAATAGGGGATGATGTATGATCAATTTTGATATAGGAAACAATTTTTGATGCCTAATCCATTACGATTTTATGGAATTGGAAGTAAAACATGAAATTTTAAATAGTTTCTATACTTATGATGGTGCCACACTTTTATGACATGAACTTATGGTTCATGATTGATCTATGGTGATTTATTAATATTTTGATTAATTTCTTTTGAAATGATAATGTTTTATTCAATGAATCATGTTTAAAATATATGATAGATTGTGTATGAAATTTATAAGTTATTTCCATGATCTCATACTCATGTGATTATCTTACTCTTTCATACTATAATCAATTGATATCTCTCATGTTTATCCATACATAGTGTCTCAACTCACTCTTTTTTATGTTTCTATTACATAATTTATTAATAATGTTTTTAGTATGTTATATATATAAACAATTAATTGTGGGATAAACTTTATGGGATATTATGAATATCTTACAAGTAACAAGAATATTGTGTATCTAGTCACCAAATACGCTAAATGTTTCACTCCTTAGACATGTATTCATGAAATGTGTTGACTTCTCATATAAAAATATGTAATATTTATTTATGAAAATCATGGTTCACTATACTATGTACAATTATTTATTCTTTATAACATAACACTATTAATATCTTCTTATATCATTTCCTAGGTTTAGACATTTCTTCACACAACACAACCCCTTAAGAGATCCCCTCAAACCTAGATAGAAAATTCTCTAAAACTCTCTCAAGAACTAAGATCTTCCACTTTCCACCTCCTATAATTAATGAGGCGGAAAAATCAATCCATCAACATTGATAAATTGTGTAGAAATGAAAGGGAGTGTTGCTAGATGATTATTACCACCACACATAACACCTGGCATACCAATGATGATTATTTAACATCGTTGGAGATTGTGTGGATCACTCTTTAAGATATTCTACCTTGGATATCCTTGATGGAATGATAGTAAAATCAAATAAATATTTATAAGATCAAAATATTCTTTGAAGAAAGAATTCACAATACCGAGTTAATTATTTTGAATATAATAATTATATATTTAACATGAAAAATATCATCTCTCAGCGTTATGATGATTTCTTCAATCTTAAATAAATTTAGATCAATGGTTATGACATTTATCTTCATTTACAATGTATATAATACATTGAAACCAAAAAAAATAAAGTTATTGATGGCTCAAAAGGCACCTCCAATGCATCGTGAACCATTAAATGGTATTAGAGTCATCATGATTAAATTTATAATCATTTATTAATATTTTATAATTATAATAATTTACTATTAGTTTTTTTCTCAAGAAAATCATTACATAAATCTAAACCATATGATATCCTCTTCTCCTTCATTTTTCACCTTCATGTAACTAGGAATGGATTAAAAAACAAAAAGAACATCCCGAGAACCCATCTAAGGGTTCCAAGATTTATATATGCATAACATGAGACAACATGATGTGTAGCACTAAGGTATATGTTGTGTACCCATATTCCCCACGCCACGACCAGTCCATGAACAGAACATTTTACCTGATGGTTGAATGAAAAACATTATTTCTGGTCGAGTGTTGGAAAAAATAGCATGGAACATGTTTTTGTTAAACTACATCACAAGTAACTTTTTTACACATTGAGTATTTCAAACATTTTCTTAGTGTAAAACTCATAGCCCAAGATATTATGAGTATTTTTTACACTAGTCATGTGACTAAAATTCATGAATCTCATAGGTCACACACTTTGTATCTCCAATATATGTTATAAACCACATAAATATATGTGACCGATATAGATGCCCAGTCCTCAGGTATGTGTCATGGAAAAATGCTGAAGTAACAAAAAAGGTGTATATTTTGACTATAAGCACCATGTATCCTATTTGTTTAATATAAAATTTAAAATTAATTAATTTCATCATTAAACGTAACCAAAATTTGAATGTGTGTAATTTTTTGATAGTAATATTCTTGGGAGAGTCTTATATGAATTTTATGATTAATTAATTTCTCTATTAAAATTTATAAATTAATGTCGTGTATATACCTTACACACTGTGTAGTTTTTCTACATCAAAATAATTATACACTATATAATTTACATGTGTTCATTTAAAATTTATTAATAGTACACATGATGTGTGTTTCCTCCCAGTAGATGATATGTACATGATTAATTTTAAATAAAATTAATTTCTTATTTTTATTTATAATTAATATGAATGGGACTCTTAAGGACAATTTATTTGGAAATTGAGATAAAATAATTACTTAATTAAGTAAGTAAATTATTTAATTATATAACATATCAAAATTTAGAATGTTTGAAATTAATACTATTTTACTATAGATGCATTCAATACTTACATTGATGATCACGTTATTGAATGACTTATGTATGGTTTTAATTTATTTTAATTTAATTACTGAAATAGTGGGCTTACAATTATTATTACAAAATTAAAATGAGGTATTGAAAGTCATATGATCTACTTATTATATAAGGACTTGGGTATTTTTTATTTCTTTTATTTAAACACCATAAATATTTATTTTTTTATTCACTTATGTGTGAGTAAAGAATATGTAAGGTGGTAGATCCAAGGCTTTTGGAGATGGATCAAGATAAAGGTCACATCCCAAATTTTATTCAAAATAAAAACCATCATTGATTATTATTTATGGTCATTTTTAGGTGAAAATGTAATTTTTCAATAAAAATCACTTAATATATGATTTAAAAGCATTATGTGGGGTTAACAAACTAGTTAGCACCTTAAAATAATTTATTGACTATTTTTTATGTCATGCTCTATTTTAGTGAGAGATTCTAAGGCCCGTAGAACATTGGTGCAAAGAGAATAAAAATATTAAATATATAATATTGTCGGCAAATGAATTTTACAAAATAATAGAATATCTCTTCAATGATATATCATATAAGAAATATGAGATCACCATTAGGTCTGGGATGAGTATTTTAGCCTAAGAAAAACATTAAATTTGTGTGTGTTAGGTGTTTCATAAGATCTCACATGAGGATAACTTAGTTAATATTTTTTTTATTATTTTAAAAAATAATTGAATATCTCCGAAATGGTGCATCATAAGAGAAATCAGATTCCACTATGTTGTCCATGATATAGGGGTTACCCTAGTTGGGATGTAACCATTGCACGCATCGTGTGTTTTGTTATATATTACATAATTTTAAGTTACCAAATATTTATTTATATTATTACATTAATTTAATTTAATGAAAATCATTTTATTATTGTGTCTTCTTCTCCGACGCACCAATACCTCCATGGATACATTCCCCTGATCTAGAAATCTTGAAATAAGATATTTTTTACCAGTTTGAAATTAGCATCACATTAATTGGATGAAATTGAAGTCTCAACATTCATTTTTTATTTTAATCATGTATTGAATTAGGGTATTCAAATATAACTTTTTGGGTTTCAAGAAAAGATGTGTACATAGTGTGAGCCTTATTACTGAACATTTGGAAGTCGATTTAGGTTGTTTTCAGTTGTTTTTGAGTGACCCAAACTCTTTGGATAAATTGGAGAACAACCTTTGGATCAGTCATTTTCTTCTCCCAAACGAGGCATGCACTATATTCTCAATGTTTATGGTGCGATTATTGAAAGTGAGATCCTATTTTTTCAAATTATATTATATTATATTATTATTTGAATTTATTTAATTATTCCATTTACTCAGTAACTCCAAAATTATTAAATAAATTATGAAAATAAATTTGAGAATGATATTCCAGAATTTATCAAAGGAAAGTCACTTTACTTTTTCATGGGATAATTTAGAGATTTTTTAGGTGGTAATCACCTTAAATTATCAAAGAATAATTACTAAATAATCAAATGATAATTGGGAATTTATCAAAGGGTAAATTATTAAAACTTTCCAAAAAATAATTAAAAAATGGTAATTTATGATAAATTATCAAGAGCTAATTATAAAATGATAATTTATAATAAATTATCAAGATTTAATTATAATTAGAGAATTTATAATAATTTATCAAAAGATAATTATAAATAATTATTTATGAGAAATTATCAAGAAATAATTATAAAAAGGATAATGTATCATAAATTATCAATATATAATTATAAAAGATAGTTTATGATAATTTTTAAAAGAAAAAAAATTAAATGATATTTTATGAGAAATTATTGAGAAATAATTACAAATGAATAAACATGTGATAAGTTATCATGAGATAATTATAAAAGGATAATTTACAATAAATTATCAAAAGATAATTATAAAAGGATATTAATGAGAAATTATCATGAAATGGTTATTGATCAATAATTTATCACAGAATAATTTTTAAAAATTATCCGAACATAATTATTACTAATTTATCAAATGATAATTATCTAATGATAATTACAATAAATTAACAAATGATAATTTTCAGATTGTAAAAAGGTAATTAATAAAATTAATAAATGATAATTTCTAGATTATCAAAGGATAATTTACAAAATAAAAAATTATGAAAGGATAATCACTTGAATTTATCAAGGGATAATTTAGATAATTTCTAGAATATAACCACTTTAAATTTTCAAACAATAAATATTAAATTATAAAAAGATAATTTTGAGTTTATCAAAGGATAAATTATTAAAAAATATAAAAAAATAATTATAATGGATAATTTATGTTCAATTAACAAGATATAATTAAAAATAATAATTTATAATACTTTATAAATAGTTGTTTATAATAGTAAAATTTATAATAAATTATCAAAAGATAATTATAAAGTATAATTTATGAGACATTATCAAGAAATAATTATAAAGAATATTTTGTCATAAATTATCAAGAGATAATTATAAAAGGGTAATTTATAGTAATTATCAAAAGATAATTATAAAATAATAATTTAGGGGAAATTATCATGAAATAATTATAAAATATTAATTTATGATAAATTATCAAGAGATAACATTAAAAGGATAATTTATGATAAATTATCAAAATATAATTATTAAAAAATAATGAATGGGAAATTATCATGAAATAATTATAAAAGAATATTTTTGTGGTGAATAATTTATTAAAATATCAGAAGATAAATATTATGAATTTATAAAAAGATAATTATCAAATAATAATTATGAAAAATTATCAGACAATGATTTCATGATTTTAAATGGATAATTAATAAAAATATCTAATGATAATTTCTATATTATCATAGGGTAATTTATTGAATAATGATTATCAAAGGATAATTGCGTGAATTTATCAACGGATAATTTATATAATTGAGAGATGGTATTCACTTCAACATATCAATGAATAATGATTTAACTATCAAATGTTAATATCATCTTTTCAAAAGATAAATTATGTAATATTATCAAAAAATTATTATAAAGGATAATTTATGATCAGTTATCAATTAGTAACTATAAAATAATAACTTATAAAAAATTATTAATAGATAATTATAAAAGGATAATTTATAATAAATTATCAGTAGATATTTATAAAAGATAATTTATGTGAAATTATGAGGAAATATTTTTAAAATGATAGTTTTCCATAAATTATCGAGATATAATTATAAAAGGATAATTAATGGTAATTATCAAAAGATACTAATAAAACTATAGAATCTGATACATTTTCAACAAATAGTTATGAATATATAATTTATGTTAAATTATCTATTGATAATTTATGAGAAATTATCAAAAGAATATTATAAATGGATAATTTATGAGAAATTTTCAAGAAATAATTATAAAATGATAATTTTTTTAAACTATCAAGAGATAATTATTAAAGGATAATTTGTGAGATATTATCATGAAATTATTATGAAAGGATAATTTTTGATAAATTATTAAGTGATAATTTTTCTAATAATTAATATTTCGAGTGCATATGCTAGTTTAGAATGATAGTCAGAAATTATTTGGGAGAGTGAATGTATCATCACATGTGAAATTTTATTTCTCATTGAAATAATATATATTTTTTAATTCTAAGTAATCTTTCTGACAACTATCATTGATGTTTTGGAACATGTGATAATAAGGCTTGTGAGGTGGTGTCTATGACTGTTGTGGTTTCAACTCTATCTATTGAGACACAAAAAGTGGCTTATTCATTTCATTGATGTATACGTCATTGAGGTTGGACGTTACATTCCATTTTTGGAAATTTATATATGATATTATCATAATGTGATGTTTATATTGGACTAAACCATGGTTGTGATGAGTATTATGTGGGTGGGTCTATAGTAATGGGCTTGTCTATTTATGACATGTGACTATGTGTGTCTCCAGATATTGATCTTGGTGTGCCTTATCATTACATTCTATGAAATGTATTGTTTGGGTGATTCATAGCCTATGGGATTTTTCTACAGGTAATGAGATACTAATATGGATCCTTGGATTTCAGATTTATGTAGTTCTAATGTCCATCAAGGCAGGCTTGGATACCCCTATAGAGGGTAATGCAACAGAAGTTAATTACACAACCTAATGAAATCATAATACACTTAAAAGAGGGTATAAATACCCATGTACAGTGGAAAGAATAATTTCCATTATGTCAGTTTTAGATACACCGGTGAATCCTTGAGGTTGGGATTTATACGGCTCAATAGCCATTTACCCAACCTGATTCAGTCCTGACATCATTAATGGTGGGTATGGCTACACCTGCAGAGTGGAATGACTGTAAAATATTGGTCATGGATTCTTATGGACATGGGTAATATGTGATAAAAATGTTAAGAGAGTCAGGTATTGGCATGAAGTAGTGTGTGGTGTTCATGCGATGACCAGTTACTAGGTAGGGTGAGCTTTGTGACCTTGGTGGAGGAATGTGACATCATGAAATTCTTACGAGCAATAAGCCAAAGTAAGTGGGGACGGGGTTTGTATCTTTTGCTTAGAACACGATGACTAACTACATGAATATTTACTAAGCATTAAATTATGTCAGGATATACACTATTATATAAAATGTGGATATATGGTAAAAACGCAATGGTTTTGTCCTAAAAAGTCATGTATGAACACCCTACTCAAGAATTTCAGTGCTATTTTATATTTCATGACCAGATATCTTATGAAGGAAAGGATCCCTGTGACAGATGGTTGAGTGATGGAGCATGGAGCGAGAAGGGATCAGATATACATCGAAGTTCCCAACAGATGTTTTTTATTTACTTTTCTTGTATTACCTATTGTAAACAATATTGATAGTCTTACTACTTTGGGAGATATATGTCGTTATCCAATATTCACATTTTACCCGGTTTATTCATCAATTTTTTATTATTTTTCACTATTTTCTAGATCAATGACATGAAATGGAGGGAATAGTCTCCCCACTATTGGATTTAGACCTTCGCTACTAGTCAGTAGCCTCTTGCATACATGGAGGTGTGCATGAGTTCATTTAACCATCTTATTCAAACCCGGTGGTTTGGGGTTGAATGTTAGAATGGAGCTACGGTGAATTGAACATATGTTATACACAATATAGAGTTTGAATAATTTAACTCAAGCTAAGACCCACTCATAGTATTTTTACCACCTATGACCGATGGATTTTTTATTTTCTTCCAAATAATTGAACTACTTGATGAGGATCAAGAACATAACACATATTTTTTTTTCTTTATCATGGTTATTTATTTAATTTTAGATAATATTTATCATGATCACATAATTAAATTAATTAAAAAAATCGTTCACATATGGAAATAAATAGAAGTATTATACAAATACATTTTATCAACACATGGTTAATAACCCACTTAAAATTCACTAAATGTTAATTAGACATTAAAAAGTATGAAACAGGGAAATTAAGTCATAATAAACAAAATACATCAATCTTATATTAAGTTAGACTAAGCCTTCCATTATCTCAATAAAGAAAAACCATATTTAATGTGTTAATATAGACTAGAGTCAAGGAATCTTTTAATTATCAAGGATTATTATCAAGGATGATTTATAACATGTTGAGATGCAATTATATATTTTCCGTTAATTAAATAATATTTTGAATATCATCCTTCACATTGAAGGCCAAAGTAAAATGAAACCACGATACATTATAATAAAATTATTCAATTTTAATTCATAAAATATTTGTCAAATTAATTATTATAAATTATAGTAACCACACTATTAAAAATGTTTATAATGGATAAGTGATTTAATCAATTAGTATGAGTCTTCCTTACGATGGCCTCCTATCTAAATGTGGAAAAGTCGTGGTATCAGTAACATTTTCACTGGATCAAGCCCAATATGAACTCTAATTTTTTTTGTATGACTCAAATAATATATTAGATATGTAAAATTTTATTTAAACATCTATCAGATCTATAGTAGTTAAACCATCACCCATGACTTCTAGTAGAGAATATTTTATGTATAGATCTTACATGGAGATCTTATGTGGGTGTGTATATAATGTATCATGATATAAATAGATAATTATTAATGTAATAAATTTTTTATATATCACTTTCATTTTATAAAACTCACATTATCAATTCTAATGAAAAAGAATAGTTCAATGTAAATAATATTATATGGATAAAAGACAACTAATTTATCAAAATAACCAATATGTTCATTTTAGGATAAAAGTATATTTTCTATAAATTTGGATTTTTATGTGATTTATTCTACTAAACTAAATATATCATGGATAGAATATATTATTGATATGAATAAGATATTAACACAATTTTAATTTCTAATTGATAGGAAATTAGAATAAGAATAGTTAATATATCAAAATTTTATATTCCTATGAAAACAATTTTCATTATTTTAAAAAATAATAATTTATAAATTGAGGAATTTTATATTACCAAATTAAATTCATTTATTTATTTATAATAACCAAATTATCTTATAATGAATTTATGATATTTTTTATAATGGTATAATTTTGGGGTGAATACTAAAAATATATTTATTTCATAAATAATATCACATTTATGACACTCTCATAACACAATAATTATTCAAAAGGTTATAAAACATTTTTTATAAAGAAATTGTAAAATTACAAAATAAATAAAATCATTTAAAAATAATTTTTTGTATTTATAAAACTATTGTTAAAAATTTTGGAAAAATAAGTGATATATTACTATATTAAAAACTATTTTTGATTTATTTCTTTTAACTAATTATCCACAAGGTGATATTCTATTTTTGTTTAATTTGAAACCCATATAGATATTATTTGGTAAAAGATATAAAATAATAATTTTCAGATACATTATCAACACTAATAATATATTCTTAATCACAATTCTTATGAATAAAAATTCACTTTTTATAAGGCTTTTTATGCATTACGTGTGTCAATATTAAAATAAGTTTTTATAAACATTCGAAATTTGATTTTCAAAAATTATTTTATATTTGTAATAATTAGGTCCAAATTATTTAATAATTCATATTTCAAAAATAACTCTCTAAAACTCATAGAAACTTCCTATAAATTATTTTATTCTCAAATTACCACCTCTCAGTTCCTTAATCCAATTTTCAAAGGATCTCCTCTAACGAGTAAGGTAAAAAATTAAAATATTATTTTTTTCATTTATTTTCCTTTATTTCTCCATCAACATACAACAAATATACTCTGGAAATGTTTAAATAATTACTTAATTATCATAAAATGATTTATTTTTATGTTAATGGTATTCCCATTTTATACCTTCCTCTTAACTATTAAAAAAATAAAAATGTTGCTTATATTATGTGTGGACTTCCACATCAATAAGTGAAGTGATATGTGTTTCAGAAATACCGTAAACACATTGTTAAAAGGATTAATTTAAGGAATAGTTATTATATTTAAAACAGCATTAATATTTTTTAAATAATATCCAATTCCTACCGTATTTTCATTCTTTCGACAAAGAGAATGTGTCTCCTCTGTTTGTGCGGAGTACGACCCGCACGAAGGAACATATTTAGTTTTCCTTATAGAATTTCCTTATTTGTAAAACAATATTGATATATTATTAAACATCATAGAGTCATCTAAATAATATCATTATAAATATTTAATAATTATATAATTCTGAGGTACTCACTTTCTTAAACATAATCATCCATCGATTTTAACATGTTCTTGTTTGGGCCGATTTAACCTCATACATGAACAATGCAGTAAATTTCTAACATGAATGGATATGGAAAAATAAAAACTATTATTATTTGACATAAATTATAAAATAATATTTATGTTAATGTTTTATAAATTATTTATTACTATTTAACTAAATATTAACATATCATCTTTTGTTGATCAAAAATTACTAAAACATATTTGTTGCTGATCTCGTCTTCATAAATCATGACTAAAATTATCATGGAATTAAATTATAAATTTATAAATAATTTTAAATAATATATTCTATTACCTTTTATAATATAATAATTATGAGCTTGGTATCAATGAATGGAAATCAGCATCGATGCTTTAACGCCTATGCGAAACAATCAAAATCACTATCATTTGATGATGAAAATAAATTCTAAATAAATAATAAATTATTATAATTTAAAATTATAAATTGTAATATATACAAATAATATTCTTAAATTTTGTATTAATATTTTTTATTTTTTTGATACAAGATATTAATGTGATTTTTTAGAAGATGGGAGTAAAGGTAAGGGTGTTTCATCTCAATTTCCTCTCTTTGATACATGTTTTTTCGTATGCACATAATATCATAGAAATGGTATATATACTACCTATTAGATATATAATATCTTCTATTATATTTTATTCATGGTAATTTAAATTAAATTTCAAGCTCTATTTTACATGTGGTTTTTATTAAGTAGTTTGTTATTTTGTAAGGGGTTTTCTTGACTCAACTTTTTTTACAAAGTCAAAATGATTCCTATTTAAATAAGGTTATAGAATATGGTTTCACTATATTTTATGAATATATTATAAATAATTTACATATTAGTTTCAGGATAATTACAATTATTGAATTCTTTTTTCAAAAGTTTTTGTGATGTTAAGAATAATTCCAATTTTCTATAAATAAGCACTTTTTATTCCATATCTATATCAACTCTTCACATTGTAGTTCAATTTTCTTATTTTTAAATAAAAATATGTTTTATTTCTTATATTATTAAAATATATCTTTACCTACTATAAAATTTTACATTTATCAATATTTTTATAGTGTAGGTTTAGATAATGTTATTTTCAAAATATTAAAAAGGATTTCCTAGTAGAGTTTGTATTTTCATTTTCCACTGCACATTTCATATTGAAAAAAATTGTGTTATTTTAAATAATCCATTTTTGAATATTATTTTTAAAAATAAAACATTTCAAAATAATTAACTTAAATTTTTTTAAAATTAATATTGAATTTGACTCTTGATGTCTTCTTTTAAAACAATGGTAAAAATGTTTTATACAAACTCTTTTACAGTTAATCTCGTTATTATGAGAATTATTATTTACAAAGCTTCATTCCGATGTTTTAGAATTTTATAATAAACGATTTTAATTATTAATGATTTTAATATTAAAATAAAATAATTTTTTATTTTCAAAATTATTAGATTTATTTTTAAATTAAATTCACGATTTTAAAAGGGTTTTTAAAGGATTGTGATTTTAAGAATTAATCATTCACTATTTTTATGTCTTCTCAATGAAAGCTTTTTAAAATATATTTCTTTTGAAAAAATTGTTTTCTGAAAACCTTTTTTTGTTTTAAAAAAAAATTAAAAAAAATTATCAATCTATGCGTATTTTTCTTTAAAGAAAATATTTTTAAACAAATTTTTATGAATTTTCAAAAGGCATATTTCTTCTTATCTTTCAAAATGATTTTTTCAATAATTTTAATATGGTATTTCATATTTATTTAAACATCCTTTAATGTTATGTATGTTTCAATTGGGATATGTTCTTATGAAACCATCTATCTTCTTTCTATAGATAGCTTACAATATATTCTTTTAATGTCATCATGAAGCTTATCTATTTAACATGGGTTAATGTATTGACATTTTAACTAGGAATAATTGATTTGAAGTGTAAAACATATGTATTATTATTGATGGTTGTGGTCTTATATTTTCCTCCAATGAATTTGTTATGTTTTTATAACTCATGAGATATTGATTTTTGGTGTTTAAAAGTTTTTTATGATTTTCTCACAAGTTTATGATTTTAAATAGTCACATTATGCTTTATATATATGGTTTTATGTGTACATGATCATTTTATTCTCTGGTTACAAGGTTTTTAATAGGCGTGATCACATTACACTTTGTTCATAAGGTTGTGTGTGGAATTGATCAGATTGTACTTTTCTCACTTGACATTTCATGGGTATAATGTTTGATATTTTGTTCACATGATTTTGTTCTTATATCATCACAAATATTTTTTACATGATTATTCTTGGACATGTTCTAGTTTTTCATTGATAATAATATTGTGTTTGGATATGATTTTTCTTGACATTTATATAGTATTATTAGTTATTATGACAATTATTATTCCCTATTTTTATGTTATATTCATATTATTATGCTCTATGGATCATGTTTATTATATCACACATGTGAGACATGTTATGGGTTTATTCAATTAAAATTACATTTATTTTTATTAAGGATTATTATAAGGCCCCAAACTTAAACCTTATTTAATATTCAATTAAATGAATAATTCACATTGAGGATATTTTCAGTTTTAGAGTTTTAGAGAATTAGATAATAAATCATGAATTACATTCCACATTTAAAAAAGTTGTTACATAAAAGATAGTACTCGTTTTTCCCCATCAACAGAAACATATTTAAAATAAAACATGGATTCTTTCTTGACACTTACTTGACACTATCATCATATCATGTACCCTTCCCTTGACCTGTGAAAAACATTTCAAAAACTTGGGATGACCATAAAAATCTCAGTAAGGGATATAAAAATATGGAAAGGAAACATGATTACATGTATACATAATAATGAAATCATACTTTACCCATAAAACATAAGAACTTTAACATACCTCATAAAATCATGAATAAATCATAGAAATCATAAGACATAAAGGTAACTTGGGGCATTCGTAACATTCTTACATAGGGAGTAACCCCCTTGGTTATGTTTGGAATACCCATCACAGTATATTCCCAAAATCTCTTTGGAGAAACCTTAATGTTTAACCCCTTCGTGTTACCTAATGTATTGGAGAGCTATATCAGGCTCACCCACCCTTAGTCTTTCACGGAATCACCCGTCTTCATAATAATGCCCAAGAACCATAACATAATCGAATCACATAAAACATGCATAAAGGAAACATAACATTTCCACTTTTCAATCACAAGATATCAATACAACACATTGATATAAAAACATTATGAAAACCATTTTCAATACCAAAATAAAAGAAAAGTAAAACAAGGTATTTATTTTTCTTTAAAAAAAGGTATGGTTTGTAGAGGAAGCCGAAACTCAAATAATGGTCACCGCGGCGAAGAAGTCGTTGTCGCCGCATACGTACGACAAAAACATTCCCTTTTTTCGTTTAGTAAAACGCTTCGTATAAAAAGATCCCTTTGGGATAAATGTAAAAGTCAAAGTGGTTTATACACCATTTAAAAGAAGTTTATGTATAAAACAAAATATGCCTCAATGAATGGAGATTGAGACGAAGTCCCTTACAAAGATAGTATCCTTGGATTAAGGATAAATCAATCACATAATTATGTGTGAAAAACTAATACACCAAATATAAGTGGATATTAAGTGTAAAAAAACCAGAGTTTATTCACACATATTCATAGAACGACATATTCAAGGAGTACAAGCTTATCCAAAATAATCAAAATTGGGTTAAGAAGTTCCCTTGCAAAAATTTGACAGCCTAACGGCGTCACTACAAAATTCAAAAAATGAGTTGATGAGAGATAAAAAGGGTATCTCATCACATGGAAATAAAATTTAAATCTATAAGGATATAGAAGAACATATCCCAACATAATATTATGTGAATTAAAATACATATGAAAAGAAGTCTTTTAAAAAGAGGAGGGTGAAAGGTTCCCTTACCGACATGGGTATCTTTGGAAACATACACCCCGTGAAAGAAGGACAATAAAAAATTGATGTAAATACTCATAAATGAAATTATATTACACAATGAATAAAATAATGGGCAGTACATACACCACTCAAAAGCAATTGTGGCAAATGTAGCATAAATCTCACGGGAATAAAAGTGAGATGAAAAATCCCTTACGAAAACTTGGCAGCCTGACGGCGCCACTTAAAGATTACACAAATGAATTGATGAGATCAAATAGGGTCTCTCATAATATTAACATAAAGTTTACAGCATGTGTAATTTAAAATAACATCCCCCAACATAACAAATAGGAGCTTAAAATAATTTACATAAAGGAGAGTACTTAAAAACAAAGAGAGAGGTTAGATCTCTGACGAAAATTCGGCAGCTTAACGGTGCCACTCAAAACATCCAAAATGGATTGATGAGAGAGAATAGGGTCTCTAATCATATGAAAATAAAAATTACAGTAATAGTAATATAAAATAACATCCCAATCACAAGAAATATGAGCTCAAAAGGAATGACATAAAAGAGTGTACTTAAAAAGAAAGAGAGGAGTTGGATCCCTTACCTCACGTCCGACTTGTCTTGTTCGTTTCTTTATATTCCTTAATAATAAACATTGGTCAATTTATAATTTATTAAGGACCTCCATTAAAGATTATTATTCAGTTCATATCACATATTATAATGTTATAATAATTGTTTAATAATGTTAGTTCATATCAGACGTTTTTGTCGATGTTTGGTACATGAGTCCAAAATGAACTTGTTTGAAAAATGATTGCCATGTAGTCATAAGTATATAATTTCCAGAATAGTATTAATGATTAAAATATCTTATATATCTAGTACATATTCATTTTATACTATTCCATATCATTTGGAGATAAAAAACCAAAATCACCGTTCATGGAGACGGTAGGTCGTACGTACACATGAACGCTACTTTCATTTTTTTGTCATATTAATGGAATTAAAAATAAATGATATATATATATATATATTATAATTCCAGTATAATATATATTTTATATAGGTCACATATGTTCATTAATTTCATTCTTTATACATTCCATGTATTTCATATACTAGTCACATCACTTGAGGGGGTGGTAGTCTACACTTCCTCATATGAAATTATCGCATTTGCACAACATGAAAAGAATAAAGGTATGTTTTAAATATAAAATACAGAAGCATATAGTAAACATAAATACCATATATATAATATATAAAATACAGTGACATCATAATGTCCACCTTTAAAGATGTTAAAAGAATATTGAACAATCATCGTTTCGTGAGGCAGAAAATCGCCAACCACAGAAACAGTATGTTCTTTAACCATTAGACGAAGGTGTGTGCAAGGGTAGCTCGAATTCTATAAAAAAATCCTAGTATATTGAAGATACTGGTGTTGTTACAAATGAAAAGAATAAAAAGAGTTTAGGGGGGTGGAGAAAAAAATAAAACATAAGATCACAAGAGAAAACACTACCTTTAAAACGGGTAACTCTCTTTAATTTAAGCTCAAAGGCTTCCTTGGAAAGGATTATACCCAAAGTGAGGCTTCAATGATGAAGAGAGGGATGTGGAGAGATGAAATGGGCAGGGTTTGGCCGAGCCAAAGTCTTGAGAGGTGTGTGTAAGGTGGTAGAGGTGTGGGCCTTTTATAAGAGGAGAGGACGAGCACTCATGGAAAGTTACAAAATGTTACTTTATTTTCAAATGAGTTTCTGATTTTAAAGGTCCCACATTGATTTATTTCGAGTATAATGTGGTAAGGGTTCGAAATAGAATCATCCAATAGTTCTTTGAAAAGTTTAAGTTTTATTTTTAACATTATCATTTCATTTTATTTAAATCCTTTATTAATGAGGTAATCGCTACCTCATCATGATGTCGTAAATAATTTAATTTATTTAATGTCTAATAATTATAAAACAATGATCATGATGTAGGAAATCTTTTTATATTTATAACTAATATTTATAGTCAAAAATATGACTTGTATAACCCCATTTAAATTTTTTATTAGTAAAACAACTCATGCTTGTGACATTTTTATTTTAACTTTAAATAAAAAGTTATTTATGTCCTTTTCCAACCAAAGTGGCTCCATGGGGTCCCCAAGTTGACTCATTGATTTTTTTGGTCGGACATGACACATCCAATGAGGGTAGGACATGTGTCTAGGTCATTTCATATTATTAAAACATTATTTTTACCTTAAATTACACTAATTACCTCTAATCGCGATTAAAAACTTAAAAGTTACTATTCACCAAAAAATATTTTAATCCCATTGAACCAAATTTTAATTCTTAATGACAACAATGTATGTCGGATTTTTTAAATTCAAAACACAGAGGTGGTCAAATTTCATTTAAACAAAAAATCAGTTTTTTAAGTACCACTTAGTGGTTTCACTATTTATCAAAAAGTGAAGTTTTTCAGAAAAATACCAAAACTTCACCCTAAGCTATATTTGATATTCCGAATTCAAAAATGACTTCTATTTTAAAAAATTCAGAAAATATAAGTTACATTAATTAATTTAATAATTAATTCCCGTTGTCAGAGAAAATAGCGTGTTTTTATGAAACAATAAATATCGAAAGATTGACACTAGTTTAAGTCCAATTTCAAAGTGAAATTAATTCCAACAACCACTATTGGATTAAATAGTTAAAATATAATCTAATTTTACATTAAAAACAATTCAAAAGATAATCTAATAATATAAATAAATTATATTAAAAAGAGGTTTTGTATTAAAATACAACATTGTTCACTATTCATTAAAAAATGAACTTTATCGGAAAAAGACCAAAACATTATAGAAAGTAAATTTTGATGTCATGATTATAAAGAAGAATTTTATTTTGTCAAATATAACACATAAAATTGTAAAAAAGTGGATTTAAAAGAGGTTCTCCATCAAAAGTTGGTTAATTGACCTTTTAAAGAATATTAGAATGTTTACGCTTAAAATTGGATACATTCGCATTTTCAATCCTCTAACATTTATTGTAAAGAGTAAAAATATTTGACAAACATATATAATCATTTTGTAGTTAGTTCTGTTCATTCCCTCCATTACAACGGCTAGACTTTAACTACCATTTAAAATAATATTATATTATTATTTGAGTGCAATATAAGATTCCAAAGAAACTCGTTGTTGCGTATTGGGTACGCCATCGAGCATAGCGTCCCCTTTAAAGTAATATTAATAATATATTCACAAAAGTGGATAAATATAAAAATTTCATATTCTTTATTTACATGGGGTGTTACATCCTTCCCCCCTTTTGGGAATTACGTCCTCGCAATTTTAAAATTGGGCTTGGAAACATTCTTGAAAGTCCCACATCGGAATAAGAGTCGGTAAAACAATCACTTTAAAATAAAAAAAGAGAAGTACAGAGGTCACCTGAGATAACCCATACTAGGATTCCATGTAGTAAAACATGGACATGAAGGAGAAAACATAGGGTTATGTTCTGATGGAGAGTGATAGAAAACATGTTTAGGAGAAAGTTAACCATAAGAAAATAACAAACTTGTGATGGGTTAAACGTTATTCGATTCCCCAGTAGGAAACGTTAATAGACAAAATTTTTGTTTTAAGTTTCTTTTTATTGAGGAATTTATTCATAAGGAAACATAATCACTTATCATGTTGACTTTCAACTATTATTAGATTTATTACAGAAACTCTTATTTTCTCCAAAAGATGAGTATTTAGGAAGACTTGTTCACATTAAGAGTACTATAATCAACTTCTAGAGAATAACCTAATCCACAAAAGAGAACTATATACTTCCCATGGCTTTAGACTTTAACCAAAACCAAAACCAAAAAGGTTAGTACAAGATCAGATAATCCAGAAAAGGATAACCCTTTATAAAAAGAAAATCTATTCTTAATCTCCAAAATTTGTCCAACAAAACCCAAAGTTCAACGAGGACCATTCGATAAACAATTTGTCCATAAAATTCTTCAAAGTAATCCAAACAAATATTGAAACCCAAATATTTGAAGGACTTAGTCACATATTCTTCCATGTTAAATCGTAACATTTATCTCCAAACAACATCAGTTGCTCTTAAAGTCTCTTATTGAAAAGTAATTAACCTAATCACATATCCTCCATGATAGGTTAATAAATTTTCATAGATAACCCAAAATCAAAATACTCTTAATTAATAAAATCATCTAACTAAAAATAATCAGTCAAACTAACCAGGGACTTCACGTAGTCCAGTGGTTGGAGATAAATACCAGTTTCACTTTGGTTGTGGGTTCGATTCCCGCAGCTTTGTCCAATGCGACAGGTTGTCACATGGTCTGCGTGTTGTCCTTCTTATAAAACTCCAAAAATAACCCTAAAATGTTTTAATCTCAATAGTTTCCTTATACCTCTCATTTTCATCCAAATTCATTACGATCTCAACATCTAAATTCTTGAAGTCTTATTTCACAACCATAAGATAAAATAAAATGAATCCCAAAATGAATAACATCAAACCTTGATCATGGCGTCCACTCGGTTTCATCGTCATCTTGCTCACGTAGGTAGAAGTCCCATGAATTACAACAATGATTTAGAGATCCTTCAAAATCATTTGCTTCCTCCATCCAAATACACCTTGTACAACATGGGTCATATGGGTGTTCACAGAAAAACTATTTTGGAAAATAATCATGTATGACATATAATTCCAAAACATCTGATAAAACATGATTTATATAAAATAGTCGGATAGAATTTGAGTTGAAAATTTCTATTAGTGGTCCTTTTAAAATACCATAAGTATGTGCTGAGAGACTATATTTTAAAAGAAAATATAAATAAGATGCACAAGGGTCTCATTTCTCAACACCATTTTTAAAATCATAATATTCTTCAAATTCATATGATAAGGTAAAATATTTGAAAATACCTTGATAATATTTACCTTTCTTGAAAATATGAGAATATTGTGAAAATAGTATTTGTCTGAATACAACCCATGATCCATGATGATAACAAGGTATAGTGGAGGTGTTTGATATCTCAAATAACTGCTTGCAAGTGATTTGTGTGCTAGAAAAAGTTTCACAATCATCCGAACATGACTTTGCAATAATTATTGCAAGAATTTCATCAGGAAGAGATAGTAATGTCATTTTAGATCCTTCTCCTTCCATTCATAACTGACTTTACTTGACCTGAAAAAAGTTATAAAACAAGTATTTAACTGAAATAATAGATATAGGGACTAATAATGTGTCTAACAAAAACTCATAATCCCTAAAGTTGTCTAAACCGGCCTCTTATACCAACTATAAGGCCCCAGCCTTAATCCTTAATTAATATTGAATTAAATGAATAATTAACATTGAGGATCTTTTCAGGTTTAGAGTTTTAGAGAATTAGATCATAAATCATGAATTACATACCACATTTAAACAAAGTGGTTACATAAAAGATAGTACTCATTTTTCCCCATCAACGGAAACCTATTTAAAATAAAACATGGATTCTTTCTTGACACTTCCTTGACACTATCATCATATCATGTACCCTTCCCTTGACCTATGAAAAACATTTCAAAAACTTGGGATGAGCATAAAATGCTCAATAAGGGATATAAAAATATGGAAAGGAAACATGAGTACATGTATACATAAGAATGAAATCATAAATTACCCATAAAACATGAGCACTTTAACATACCTCATAAAATCATGAATAAATCATAGAAATCATAAGACATAAAGGTAACTTGAGGCATTCATAACATTCTTACGTAGGGAGTAACCCTTTTGGTTACGTTTGGAATACCCATCACAGTATATTTTCTAAATCTCTTCGGAGAAACCTTAACGTTTAACCCCTTTGTGTTACCCAATTCATTGGAGAGCTATATCGGGCTCACCCGCCCATAGTTTTTCATGGAACCACCCGTCTTCATAATAATTCCCAAGAACCATAACATAATTGTATCACATAAAACATGCATAAAGGAAACATAACATTTCCACTTTTCAATCACAATATATCAATACAACAAATTGATATAAAAACATTATGAAAACCATTTTCAATACCAAAATAAAAGAAAAGTAAAACATGGTATTTATTTTTCTTTAAAAAAAGGTATGGCTTGTAGAGGAAGCCGAAACTCAAATAATGGTCACGACGGTGGAGAAGTCGTTGTCGATGCATACATGCGACAAAAACATTCCCTTTTGTCGTTTAGTAAAACGCTTCGTATAAAAAAGATTCCTTTTGGATAAATGTAAAAGTAAAATGGGTTTATACATCGTATAAAAGAAGGTTGTGTATAAAACAAAATATGCCTCAATGAATGGAGATTGAGATAAAGTCCCTTACCAAGACGGTATCCTTGGATTAAGGATAAATCAATTACATAATTATGTGTGACAAACTAATACACCAAATATAAGTGGATATTAAGTGTAAAACAATCAGAGGTTATTAACACATATTCATAGAACGACATATTAAAGGAGTACAAGCTTATCCCAAATAATCAAAATTGGGTTAAGAAGTTCCCTTGCAAAAATTTGACAGCCTAACGGCGTCACTACAAAATTCAGAAAATGAGTTGATGAGATATAAAAAGGGTATCTCATCACATGGACACAAAATTTAAATAAATAAGGATATAGAATAACATATCCCAACATAATATTATGTGAATTAAAATACATAACAAAAGAATTCTTTTAAAAAGAGGAGGGTGAAAGGTTCCCTTACCGACATGGGTATCTTTCGAAACATACACCCCGTGAAAGAAGGACAATAAAACATTGATGTAAATACTCATAAATGAAATTATATTACACAATGATTAAACTAATGGGTAGTACATACACCAATCAATGGAAATTGTTGAAAATGTAGCATAAATCTCACAGGAATAAAAGTGAGATGAAAAATCCCTTACGAAAACTCGGCAGCCTGACGGCGCCACATAAAACTTACACAAATGGGTTGATGAGATCAAATAGGGTCTCTCATAATATTAACATAAAGTATAAATCAATAGTAATTTAAAAGAACATCCCCCACATAACAGAGAGGAGCATAAAATAATTGACATAAAGTAGAGTACTTAAAAAGAAAGATAGAGGTTAGATCTCTTACGAAAATTCGGCAGCCTAACGGCGCCACTCAAAACTTCTAAAATGGATTGATGAGAGAGAATATGGTCTCTCATCATATGAACATAAAAATTACAGTAATATTAATATAAAATAACATCCCAATCACAAGAATGTTGAGCTTAAAAGGAATGACATAAAAGAGTGTACTTAAAAAGAAAGAGAGGAGTGGGATCCCTTACCTCAAGTCCGACTTGTCTTGTTTGTTTCTTTATATTCCTGAATAATAAACTTTGGTCAATTTATAATTGCCTAAGGACCTCCATTAAATATTATTATTCAGTTCATATCAAAAATTATAATGTTATAATAATTGTTTTATAATGTTAGTTCATATCAGACGTTTTTGCCGATGTTTGGTACATGAGTCAAAAATGAACTTGTTTGAAAAATGATTGCCCATGTAGTTATAAGTAAATAATTTCCAGTATAGTATTAATTATTAAAATATCATATATATCCATTAAATATTAATTTTCTACTATTCCATATAATTTGGAGATAAAAAAACGAAAAGCACCGTTCATGGAGACGGTAGGCCATACGTACGCATGAACGCTACTTTCATTTTTTTGTCATGTTAATGAAATTAAAAATAAATAACATATATATATATATATTATAATTCCTGTATAATATATATGTTATATAGGTCACATATGTTCATTAATTGCATTCTTTATACATTCCATGTATTTCATGTACGAGTCACATCACTTGAGGGGGCGGTAGTCCACACTTCCTCATATGAAATTATCGCATTTGCACAACATGAAAAGAATAAAGGAATGTTTTAAATATAAAATACAGAATCATATAGTAAACATAAATACCTTATATATCATATATAAATTACAGTGACATCATAATGGCCACCTTTAAAGGTGTTAAAAGAATATTGAACAATCATCGTTTCGTGAGGCAGAAAATCGCCAACCACAAAAATAGTATGTTCTTTAACCATTTGATGAAGGTGTGTGCAAGTGTAGCTCTAATCCTATAACAAAATCCTTGTATATTGAATATACTAGTGTTGTTACAAAATAAAATAATAAAAAGAGTTTAGGGGGTTGGAGAAACAAAATAAAACATAAGAACACAAGAGAAAACACTACCTTTAAAACGGGTAACTCTCTTTGATTTAAGCTCAAAAGCTTCCTTGGAAAAGATTATTCCCAAAGTGAGGCTTCAATGATGAAGAGAGGGATTTGGAGAGATGAAATGGTCAGGGGTTGGCCAAGCCAAAGGCTTGAGAGGTGTGTGTAAGGTTGTAGAGGTGGGGGCCTTTTATAAGAGGAGGGGAGAGGCACTCTTGGAAAGTTACAAAATGTTACTTTATTTTCAAATGATTTTCGGATTTTAAAGGTCCCACATTGATTTATTTCTAGGATAATGTGGTAAGGGTTCGAAATATACTCATCCAATAGGTCTTTGAAAAGTGTAAGTTTTAGTTTTAACATAATCTTTTCATTTTATTTATATCCTTTATTAATGAGGTAATCGTTGCATCATCATGATATCATAAATAATTTAATTGATTTAATGTCTAAAACTTATAAAACAAATATCATGATGTAGGAAATATTTTTATATTTCTAATGAATATTTATAGTCAAAAATATGACTTGTATAACCCCATTTAAAAATTGTTTCAGTAAAACAACTAATGCTTGTGACATTTTTATTTTAACTTTAAATAAAAAGTTATTTATGTCATTTTCCAACCAATGTGGCTCCATGGGGTCCCCAAGTTGACCCATGGATTGTTTTGGTCGGCCATGACACATCCAATGAGGTTAGTACATGTTTCTAGGTCATTTCATATTATTAAAACATTATTTTTACCTTAAATTACACTAATTACCTCTAATCGCAATTAGAAACTTAAAATTTACTATTCACCAAAAAAATATTTTAATCCCATTGAACCACATTTTACTTCTTAATGACAACCATGTTTGTCAGATTTTTGAAATTCAAAACACAGAGGTGGTAAATTTTCATTTAAACGAAAAATCAGTTTTTTAAGTACCACTTAGTGGTTTCACTATTCATCAAAAATTGATGTTTTTCAGAAAAATATCAAAACTTCACCCTTAGCTATTTTTGATATTCCGAATTCAAAAATGATGTCTATTTTAAAAAATTCAGAACATATAAGTTACATTACTTAATTTAATAATTAATTCCCGCTGTCAGAGCAAATAGCGAGTTTTTATGAAACAATAAGTATCAAAAGATTGACACTAGTTTAAGTCCAATTTCAAAGTGAAATTAATTTAATGACCACTATTGGATTAAATGGTAAAAATATATTCTAATTTTACTTTAAAAACAATTCAAAATATAATCTAATCATATAAATAAATTAGATTAAAAAGATGTTTTGAATTAAAATAAAACATTTTTCACTATTCATTAAAAAATGAACTTTATCGGAAAAATACCAAAAATTTACACAAAGTAAATTTTTATGTCCCGATTCTAAAGAAGAATTTTATTTTGTCAAATATAACACATAAAATTGTCAAAAAGTGGATTTAAAATAGGTTCTCCATCAAAAGGCGGTTAATCGACCTTTTAAAAAATATTAGAATGTTTACGCTTAAAATTGGATACATTCGCATTTTCAATCCTGTAACATTTATTGTAAAGAGTAAAAATATTTGACAAAAATATATAATCATTTTGTAGTTAGTGCTATTCATTCCTGTCATTACAACGGCTAGACGTTAACTACCATTTAAAATAATATTATTTTATTATTAGAGTGCAATGTAAGATTCCCAAGAAACTCATTGTTGCGTATTGGGTACGCCATCGATCATAGCGTCCCCTTTAAATTAATATTAATATTTTATACACAAATGTGGATAAATATAATAATGTCACATTCTTTATTTACCTGGGGTGTTACAATTATGGTTAACTATTATAATTTTATGTTTTATTTAAAAAGATATTTCTAAAAGCATATGTTTTCTCGAATTCTTATGATCTAACCCTTTATGGCATGTTCATAATTTTTTCATTTCTGATCATTTGAGATTTCCCCTTTATTATTCTTTCATTCCCCAAGTTATGAAGGTGATTATAACCTACGATTATCCTAAAAGGGGGTCTTGTATGGTTCAATTATGGAGAATTCTTCACAAGTATCATAAAATAAGTTTCATATAAAGTAGATCCTCAAATAAACTGATCATATTTTTTCATGGGATTGTGGGATTGTTGCGGGATGTAATGTTTACCTAATAGAAATTTTGTAAACTAAATATTTTTTTTACACCCTTATATTTTTGAATATAATTTTCTCTAGACTAATACTATAATCAATATCTTGTTTCACACACAATAGTGAATTAAAATGAGTCTCATAATATTGGATTATTATTATGTTGAAAATTTTAATAATAATAACTCTTTTAGTAAATAAAAACAAATTACTCAACTAAGATTTCATACACTTAGAGTATAAATAATTAACATGATTTAATATTAAAAAGGATTGTTCTTTCTCAAATAACATTTTTCTAATTTTTTTATATTTTATCTTAATAAATTAAATTTTGCATATTAAAATATTATTATATATTAACTAATATATTAAAATTCTATACATTAAAAATTTATATGAAATAATATTTAGAACACTTAAAAACAATATTTTTCAATAAAAATGGATTTTTTTTATACTTTGTATTTTTATTTACAAAAACATTAAATTTTTTAATTTTAATTTTATAAAATGAAATTATTTTTTTAATTTTTCCTATAAAATATTACATAGAATAAAATTTTAGTATTTTTTTATTTAGATAGAATTTTAGGTTAATTGTGAAATTTTTTTGTTTATCAATACCATACTGTTTTTACATTATCATTATCAAATAATGACATAAAACATTTATATTAATAATTTTAGACATGATTGATTTTATTAAATAAAATTATTCATTTTAAAAATTTTTGTAAAATTTAAAAACACGTGTTTAACATTTTGGAAACTAAATTAATATTTCACTCAAATAAAACTATTTTTGGTCTGTTTATTTTAATTATGTATCAACAAGGTCATATTATATTTTGATGTACTTTGAAAGATAAATAAATCTTATTTAGTTAAAAATAAAATAGTTATATTATTCGAAGTAAACAACATAAATAATTTTATATTATTCATAGTTTATAAGCCTAAAAATATATTGTTTTCAAAAAATATTTATTCTTGTTTTTTGGGATAATATTAAAATTAATTTTTACCACCATTCACAATTTTGATTTTAAAAATGGATTTATGATTTTGAATCATTACATAAAAACTATGGACTAAGTTTAATTTTATTTTTTATCATTAAATGTAAAATATATATATGTAAAAATTAATAACCATCATAAAAAAAATTATAAAATTGAAAAAGAAAATCTAATATTAAAAGGCTCAAAACATGTTAAAACATGTTTTAAAATGTATGGTTGAGTTTTGATCAAACAAAACCATTCAACAACTCTTTTATTTTCTATTATTGGATACACTCATCCTTTGAATAGTGAATTTTCCTTTTAAATTATTATAAATATGTCACTCCTCTCCCATATAAATGGGTCTATAACCACCCTACTTCTCTTCACAGCCCAACCCATTTAGATTTGACCAAGATCTACCCACATGACTTTTCAAAACTCCAAATAATTTTACATAGGTTCTAATTATAAGGAATCAAACATAAACATTACATAACCTTTATTTTAAATAAATAAAATATTTAATTTCACATAGATGATATTTTCATGTTTAGAGTTTTAGATAATTAGGCCATAACTCATACATAAAATCCCATAAAATAAAAAGAGGAAATATCTTATTAGTATCAATTTTTGGCACAATATGAACTTTTTAAAATAAATCATGATCTCTTTTTAGGAAAACATTTCATGAATTTCAAATTTACCTCTTCATTTTCCTTTCCCATCCTTAAACACTATAATGTTTTCATTTAAAATCTTGGGATTATCACAAAATCTCTATAAGGGATATTAAAAAGAAAGGAAACGGTTAGTCCTGTAAAAAGAATAAAACTCTAATGAAATTTATCATTTTCTTAAATTTTATTTAATAATATGAAATAAAATTCCTTCACATGAAAAATATAGATTTTTCTCAAAGAAAAAAATTTAATCCCATTGCAAGCAATTAAACATAATTTGGTGACATAGAGCATCACATACATAAACCTTTTCCAAACACTTTTAAATTCAATAATTATAAAGAAAAATTACAACATTTTCATTACCCAATTAATTGGATATCTAAAATGTTGATAACCCTTCATATAAGCTATATCAATATTACTCATGATTTATTATGTGGAGCAACCCTTCGTATGAGTTATATCATGCTCACCCGTTTCTCTTGTGCTATAATGGGGCTCATCCCTTTATATAAGCTATTTTGGGCACACCCATGAGCTATAATGGGGATAAAACCTTCGTATAAGTCGTATCCATCTAACATATTTCATATAATTATCGATTACCATATTGTGATTAAAATAATTTCATTATAAAACCCTGTGAAAATCTCTTTTTAAACCTGTATAAAAAACATTAATCTAATTAAACCCTTTTCTTTCATGAAATCATTTCCAATTCCAAAACACTATTTTCCTTGAAAATCCATTTTAAATACTAAAATAACCAAAAGATAAGTTTTTTTTTAACTTAAGGAAAAATTAAAAATTTCAAAGTAATCCAAAAATAAAATAATGGCCATATCTGTGTAAAATTCATTGTGGTCTATTACATTAAGAATCGAACATTACTTTTGTCATTTGTCAAAATGTTTCATATAAAACACATAAAAATATTCCTTCTTAAAACATTAGAATGAAATTAAAAATACAAATAAAATTTCTTTTATATCCCTTTTATATCTATATAAATAAATTTGTAAAATAATATCAAGTATATTAATATAGAGAAAATATTTTGAAATTAAATATTTAAAAATTCAATGTGTCCTATATAATTTTGAACATTTAAATCATAATCACTATGAAAGAATAACATTTTAAAAATTATTAAATAACATGATAATAGATTAAATATACATATATAATTTTAATTTTCCTATATATACACCTTATAAAAGAATAAACGTACATATCATCAAGAAGTCCCACAATGAATGGACATTGAGACGAAATCCATTACCATGAGTCCAACTTGTCACGTGTGTCTTTATCTTCTAGAATAATAAACATATATTAATTATTAAGTTTTTTCAAGACCTTTTTCAATTTTATCATTAATTTTAATTAACTTATTACAATGTTTATTACAACTACTTAAACAATTAAGTGCATGTCTTCTGCTTTGACTATATTCGATTTTGGTTTCAAAACGAAAAAGGTTGGTTGACTATGGTCAAGGAGGTCAATATATAAAAAATTACAGAATAATAATCATGAAATAATAATTATATTTTCACATAAATTATACTTTTATAACCAATCAAAAAATATGGTTAGGAAAAATGAACGAACGTTACAATCATGTAGATAGTAGGTCATACGTACGAATGAGTAACATTCCCATTTTTCAATGATCATTATGAAAAGAAGGGAATTAATATTTATCTTTATATAATTAGAATTTTATCATATATAAAATATTTTTTAATCATATATTCATATATATATATAAATATAATTTTATTAATATAAAAGTAATCATATTGCTTTGAGAAGGGGGTAGCCCACACGTCCATGAAAGACGTTATCACTTTTTCATTGTGTGAAATTGTAATAGAGAAAATGACATATTATATTTAAAATAAATTAATTATGTATTTAATATAATATAAATGTCCTTTATATAACATAATTTTATTAAAAAAATCCGTCATATATTCAATGTAATGTATGATCTTATCACATCGCTTTGAGGAAGCGGCAGTCCACAGGTCCACATGCGATGTTATCCTATTTTCACAAAATGGAAAGCATGAAGGTATGTGGTATATAAAAATTCAATAAGTTTTAAGGAAAAATAAATATCATATATAATATAAAACTTTTATTTCAATCATAATTCCCAACATTGAGAGGTGGTAAAGGAAAAAATTAATGACATCATTTTGTGATGTGGTAGTTCATCGTACACAAGAACGGTAATTTCGTTACCATTTGATGAAAATGTGTGTAGGTGCAGGTTGAAACTAAAACATAGTAACATATCAGAATATTTATGATACTTATGTTATTATATGATCATAAAATAAAATTAATTTAATGGGTTTAGAAAAAAATAAAACAAAATTGATCGTTGAACATTGTTACCTCTTTTTCAAGTAACTCCTTTTGGTATGAAAAAAGGGGATTACTTGGATGGATTAATTCAAAAATTATGTATTATTGGATGAGAGGAGGTATTTTGGTGGTTTATTTAAGATGGTTTTTAATGATAAAAAATTCTTTTGAGGTGTGAAGAGATGAGAAGAGAGAATTCCTTTTTATAGTAGGGGGCAGTGGTATTCTTGTAAATACCAAAATTAGACACTATAGGGAGGTATATCTTAACTAATGTGAATAAAAATTTAAAATTATTAGATTAAATGGAAATTATATTCTTTCCACACTTGCAAAAAAAATAATTCTTATTATTTTTGGCATAATCCTTAAGTTTTATTTTTTTTCAATTAGGTTTCTAGTTTTCTATCTAATGTGATTATTCCATTAAGACTAAATTAATGTGAAAATTCATATAAAATTTAGACACACATATTATAAAATTTTAAATTTAATTTCTGAAATATAAATCTTATATTTGTTTAAAAATAATTTTAACATAAACACATGTAAAACACAAAACCACTCCTCTAACCTGAACTATGCGATCATAGTTTTTTACTATTTTTGTGTAAATATGTTCATTATAAAAGATAAATTGGCCAATTAGTGGACCGTATCTTTTATTTAATAACACATAAAAATCACTTTTTAGAAGTTACTATTTTTAGTAATTTTAAATTATTTAATGAAATATCATTTATTTTATTTTATTATTAACAATATAATTTGTGCATTGATGTTTCTTAAGAATTTAATATATTCATATCATCTTTAAAATTAAATATAAATTATTATTATAAAAATAAATCATTTATATTACAAAATAATATTTATAACCAAACCTTTGTGGTTTCCTACCTATTACAATGCTTTATAAGTGTTAAAGGCAAAGAAGTTTCCTTTTATTCTTTTTCTTATATAACTTATTATATTGGTGAATTTTAGTGAATATTATCCCAATAACTATTAAATATTTAAAATAATCTGGTAAGGGTCTACGTATACCCACCGAATGGGTTTTTGAGATATTTATAGGTCATATTTTCACTTAAGATTAAATTTTAACCATTGAGTAAACACATTTTTACCTTAATCGCTATAATTAATTTTAACTAATTTCACAAATTTATTTGGTCAAAAAAAAGGTGAATGTATTATAAATAAATAATTATTATAATTATAAATTTAGAATCCCTTTTTCTAGATTATAATAAAATAATTTTAAGAAAATAATTTGAAAATAATCCCATGGATGGGATTAGACAGTGGGGTTTTGAAGAGAAAAGTTCAAATGTTTGATTAGCTTTTATATCCAATTTCCATGTGAAACTAATTCAATTTACATAAACTATGTTGATTGATGAAAAATTTTACTAATTATTCTATAAAAATTATTCAAAACATAAATTAACTAAATAAATAAATTATATGGAAAAGTTGTTTCAATTAAAATTCTTTATTTTTTCATTATTTATCAAAACATGAAACTTCTTAGAAAAATGAAAAAATTAACCAAAAATAATTTTGGATATTATGATTTTAAAATTTAAATTTTTTTTATATAAAAAATATTGATGTTTTAAAATAGGTTATCAATTAAAAGGTGGTAAAACTACTTTTAATAAAAATAGATTTTTAAGCATAAAACTTGAGTAATTCTTATATTATACCTATTAAGTCTATTAGATCAATGTAAAAAAAATTTATAAACCCGTTTAAAAATAATATAGTTATTCATATTAACACCTTCCAGTATAATAGAATGTCGATAATATCTATATTAAATAATAATATTAATAATATATTATTATTCGATAAGACACAAACGTGCATGACACACAAGTTATTGAAGAAAATATATGTTACGTGAAAAGAAAGATAAACTTCGTGTAGTGTATAAAAAATCTAAACTATGCATTTCTTTTAAATCAAGATGTCAAATAATTTATATAAATTCAAAAAATGTATTTCAAAAAATATCAGGATGTTACATCCTAACCCCTTAAAAAATTGTTTCCTCGCAATTTCAACATTATATTAGAAAACAATTGTTGGAAATTTGAATATACAAATGTTTAAAATATCATATTTTTAATGTTCATGAATTATTTCTTGGTTTAATAATATATGTAGACATACTTACTTGATATATTTTTATAAGAAAATTTTCTTCCTTAAACAATTCTAAGAAATGTGATTAGTATCCCAAAAAATAACTTTAAGCATCAATTGTTATATAAACCCTAATGGTTATCAATACCTTAAAACTCATTTCCCAAATTAAAGGCATACTTCTCATTAAACTAAAGCCATATATAAATATAAACCCTACTAAAGATATCCAAAAAATTACTTAATCACGTTATATAACATCACATAATACTATTGGAGTGTATAAAGCTGTGAATTATGGTTAAACATAAAACAAATTCCATGCTCTATGAACATTCCATCACATCACTTGATGGCCCAACATCAACTGTAGAAATAGAAAAATATTTTACCATAGCTTTATGTTTTTTGTCTTGAGTATTCCCAACCTAGGAAAGTATCTTCTAACCCAAATTATTATAATGTGACAACACATTATAGGTAAAATATATCATTATTGATTGTATATACATTATATTACTCTTGTGTTGTTCATAAATTTTTACTTTGTATTCATAAACATTGTGACACGACATACCACATCGGTATCACTTTTAAGATCCTAATAGACATTTACACAAATGTATTTTACCTTATATGGGACATGTTTTAGGATTACCTCTATAATTCATAGTTTGAAGCTTCTAAAGTTTATTCAACTTTAAACATTTCATACTACTTCCATATCATGGCACATAACTGTGAGAAAACTCCATTTCAAATTCCTTAGCACAATGAACCACTTTCTCATAACTTATAAATTATAGAGAGTAAAAAGTTGTTCATAGACTTGGTTTCAATCCTGATTAAAATCTATTAATATTACTGTCAATGTCTCGAATAATATTTAGAACATACTCTTCCAATATTCTGATGTCTTTTCAAATGCAACCCTGGAATCATCATCCTTTAGATTTAATTCCAAAAATAGTTTCTCCATCCTAGGATGAAAAACTTTAGGGAAATATTTCTGAAGGAATATATTCATAAATGGTTCTCATTCCATGTCAAAAATACCATATTTCACTATAGTATTTTTAACAAAATACCGCTACCGATTAGCTTCACCTTCGAAACAATAAATGCAAAGGGTTACGTTTTGATATTCGGAACATCTCATGACTACTAATATATTAGCTATGGAATTATTCTATCTTTTAGATACCACTAGGTCAGATGATCTATTTAATGATGTGGGTGTTTTCCCATAAAATCATCCTATATATGAATGTTCCTCCATGGTATATCGGGCTACACTCTAATGTGGATACAACCACCATTAATACCATTTCTAAATTGATACATCACTACAATAAACTATTCTGTTTTGCTCCAACCATCTCAGGATGCTATTTTCAAAGGATATTTTTCTCTCTATTTATTCCTACAATAGCTTTATGGTTCCTCTATAGAAAACCATTCTAAAAAACATAGTTTAGATGTTTAATATGATAATATTAAAATAAAAAATCATTTAAAGAAACCCATAATGTAAAATCTTTTACAAGAATTCTATTAACACTATCCTAACCTATAAATTTTTCTAAACTTTTCTTTGGATACTAAATATAAGGATCCATACTTGAACATTACATAATCTTGAGTTTTAGTCAATAAATTACTTTCATTCACATTGAGGATTTTTTTTCAGGTTGAGAGTTTTAGAGAATTAGTCTGAAACTCATACGTAACAAAACCATAAAATACAATTTGGAAAAATCCTTTTAGTATCCATTTTTCCACAACCACAATATGAAACTATTAAAATAGATAATTATCTATTTTCATGAATATTAATCGTGACTGTCAACATGACATCTTCTTTTACCTTACCCATCCTTGAAACCTATAAAATATTTTTTTCAAATGTAGGATGAGAAAAGATGCTTAGTAAGGTATATAAAAGGAAAATAAGTTGTTAGCCTAGTAAAAAAAAGAAATCTCATTTAACTTTTAACTTTATCTTCAAAGATTATTGAGAATATGAAGTAAAACATTATCACTTAAAAACACACATATTTCTTAAATAAAATCATTAAATCCATAGTAATCAATTAAACCACATTTTGTTACTCAGAGCATCATATACATAAACCCATTATAAACACCTTTAGTTGTAATAACACTAAGACCAACATCAAACATTATCATTACCCAATGCATTAGAGATTTATAATGGGGTTCACCATTCGTATAAGCTATATCAGTCTTATCCATGATTTATGATGTGGAACAACCCTTTATATTAGATATATTAGGTTTACCCATTTCTTATCTGCTATAATTGGGCATTACCCTTCATATAAACTAAATTGATCTCACCCATGATCTATAATGTGGATTAAACCTTTGTATAAGCTATATTGGGATCACTTTTTTCATATAATTCTAAAGAATTATATCAATAGTAAAAAAATCATATCATAAAACTATTTTCAAAAATCTTTTTAAACCCATCTGTAAAATAATTTTGAATAAAAAACATTCTTAAAAGAACCCATTTTCATTACCAAAACACCATTTTCAATGAAAATACATTTTCAATAACAAAATAAAAAAAATATAATTATAGTTTTTCATTTAAGGAAACATGAAATCATTCAAAGAAATTCAACAATAAAATAATGTCCATGGTGGTGTAAAAGTCATTGTCTTCATGTACGTTAATAATGGAACATTCCTTTTGTCATTTTTTAAAACGTTCCTTATAAAACACATAAAAATATTACTTTTCAAAAACATTGAATTAAATTAAAAATATCAATCAATATTTCTTTATAAATCTTTTATATCCATATAAATAAATATTTAAAATAGTATAAATAATATTAATATGGGGAATGGATATTGAAATTGAATCTTTAAACATTCAATTTGTCCCATACCACTTTGAACATTTAAATAATAAGAACCATGAAATAATAACATTAAAAACAAATAAATAACATGATAATTGATAAGATATAGATCTATAATTTCAAAAGGTTTTTATATACACCTTTTAAAAAAATAAAGGTACATATCAGTAATAAATTCTTCAATGAAAAGAGATTTAGAATAAATACCTTACCACAAGTCCTACTTTTCATGTGTGTATTTATATTCCTAAATGATACAATTATGTTAATTATTTTATTAAATCAGATAATTTTTCATCTATATCATTATTGAGTGAAATTTTTCCATGAATTTTCTCATTCTTTTACGTTTTAGAAATCAAAAACACATTTCACTAAACAATGCCTTCTTTCATTAAGGATGTTTTTATGAAAATATGATTCCATTAAAATTCATTATCTTTAACCTTTTATGATGTTTTATATCTAATTATAACAAATTTTTCTTAAGAAAGAATAAATACTTGAAAATAATGAAAATTATATCCTTACATAAAATTGGAATCTTATACTTTCACAAATTCTGATTCACTCAGAAATTCGAGATTCTGATTCTATCAACTTTTTAATTCTGATTTTCATTCCTAAAATTGGATTCTCAAAACTTTCCTAATTCTATTTTCACCCTTCATAAATTCTATTTTTCATAGTCCTTCAATTATACATTACTCAAAATTCAGAATATGATTCACATTGTTTCTCAATTATATTTCACTCAAAAATTTAAATTTGATTCTTAATGTTTCTTAAATCCGAATTGCTTAAATTTTTGAATCCTATTCTCACTATACCCCAATTTCGATTCTCTAAAAAATTTCAGTTTGATTTTCCTTCCTAGAATCTGATTCTCACTAATTTTCCAATCCAATTTTCACTCTTTCTCAAATCCAATTCACATACTTACATAGGATATGATTCATAATTTTACTAGAATCAGATTCATTACTCTATATTTCCTTACTCATATAATTAAATTAATACATGATAATATTTCTGATAATATTTTGTTATAATATATGATTTTTTCTAGACAGATAATATATCAATTTTTTAAATGATAGTTGTACAGGTCCCTCAGAAATTTCAGGAAAAATATGACCATTAGAAGAAAAATTGATTGTTTGAGATCTCACTTATAAATACCATATCATCTGAATGAGTTCAAAATATTTTGGGATAATTTATACTCTGTGAGATCTCTACCAAAATATCTTTTTTTGAAATCCTTGAAGTCATTGAGTTGTGAACTACTTTTTAAACATACTTGAAATCTTCAATATGATTTGTTTTTCTTTGTGTGACACAGATTTTTACTGAATACGATCAAGGGAATCAAAACAAAAGGAATAAAGAGGTGCCAATTACCTACTCAATCAAGGGATTCAAAGATGAAGGAAGATAGTGGTGCTTATTACCAACCTAATCGAGGGCTTTCGGGGATAGCAAGATAGAAGCTTTATCTAATCTTTCGCGGATTGAGTGATACCCTAGAGTCAGTAAGACATACTTTCCTAAGACTATGAATAATGGGAAATTTATCCAATTATATTGGATACCCTTCTCTTTGGGTCAAAATATTCCATTTCATTTGTATTACTTGTTACATTACAAGATCTTTTATTCCACTGAAATTTTTTATAAATAGAATGTGTTACTTATTGTACATTTGATTATGGTTTAAAATTTAATTTATGATTTTATATTCTTTAAGGTACACTCTTATTTATGTATACCTGTTTACTTCTTTCATTATGATAATAATCATTATTAGACCCAATGTGTTTTTCCTTAACCTTACAATAGAGTGTTTAGTGAATCTGGTTTGTTTAACTTTAATAAATAACGAATTATTTAAGGTTAAAAATATAAGTTTTTACACTAATAATTCACCCCCACCCCCACTTGTAACTGAGAATCTTCACATATATTCTGATCCTACAATTGGTATCAGAGACATGTTTATGTGATACTAATACCGACACTTGGTATCAAAGGGATATTTTCACTACATATCTTAATTTATCATTCTTTACTTTTGCAAGTTTTTTGTAACTTCTTATATTAACATTTTTGTTATAACAATTTTCTACACGGACTTGTGTTACAGAAAATATTTTTTGTATTATTTTTAAGATAGTATGAATAAATGTCGTATACATAGACAAATTAAATCCTACAAGACCACCCATCTTTGATGGAAATGATTATTAATACTATAGAGACATAATAAAGTCTTTTGTTATCAATACAAGCATGGATACCTTTTTCATGATTACTAGAGATTAAAAAACCCCTAAAAAATAAGTTATAACTTTTACTAGATAAGAGAGTCAAAAATATCAGATAAAATATAAGGTACAAAATACGTTTCTATGTTCTATGATTTGGAATATATATCCAAATATCATCTCGTGTAACTTCCCGACCTGAATCACCACTAAACCCGTGGCTGGACCGGTCGCCACATGACCTAAAGCGCATCTCCCCATATGCTAGAAGCTATCGAATAGCAGTGGGGGTATAAGGATAGTCAGTGGGGAGACTATACCCTCTTATCATATTTGCAAAATGGTATGTCAAAGTAAATAAAAAACAATGGAAACAAATTGTGGAAGGAGTCTAATAAATTATAATCCAACTGGAGATATATTTTATAAATTTGGTACAAACAAATGGAAAACATCAATTATATAGCAGATGCATACATGAAGTGCTAATGAAACAAAAATGGAAAAAAGTTAACAAAACATCATTCTAAAATTTCCATTAAAAAATAAATGAAAATTGATTCCATGCCCTGAGAGAAGTCTCCTTGAGCATCCTGAGCTTCTGCTAGGTCCTTTTCTCTAATCTTCCACGTAAATAAAAATAGAAAAATACTACAACCAAATAGAATCTATTCAATTACCCTAGTGCAATGGAATCCCGAGTAGGGTGTGATATATAAATATTAGTAGGCTGGGACCACCGGTGTCTACCCAAAATCATGACATTCAATAAATAATTTAAATAGTGCAAGCGTGCATAATTAAGGTAAGCAGTACAATGTAACTATACACCCAAGTACTTGCTTCAGCTCTCATCTAGTGTCTGAACCTGTATTATACATTTGTCCTGAATACACAATAGTCATTACACAATCATTATAATTTATCAATTATTCAAACCACATTAAACTACATAAATCTAGTGAGCCGGACTGACCCCGACATTCCCTTTATAAGTCACTCACCACAGATGTCTCTAAAGACCATATAAGTAATCAATGATAGGAGCAAATCCATGCTTGTGCTTTGGCATGTATAACATGTCATAAGATATTCAATTTAATCTTTCATATACTATATCTGATCCCATCCTCTAAAAAAATAGCGATTCACTGCTGGGCCTGTCCAATATTAGTGATTCACCCAATTCATTGATATGTATGCACCATTTCACATATTCAATTAACAAATCATAATGTCACAATAGTTTTCATTAACCAATTAGTTCATTTCATGTACAACCAATTGGACCCACAATCCAATGTCAATTAATGGGTGTAGAACATTATGTCTAGAACCCTCTTCAGTATTTGGAGCATCAGTCCTAGTCTCACAACCCAGGGGTATTTGGAGCATCAGTCCCTGATCTATAAAAGAATATTTTCTGGCAATCTGGGCGTAGAACGTCATCTCTAGCACCCCATGTGTATTTGGAGCATCAGTCCATATCTCACTACCTTTTTATCAATCATACATATATATTTATCATTGGTGTATAATGCCATGTTTAATACCCCAAAACCATCCATTAATAAATTCATAAATTAATTAATCCAATCTATTTTCTATTCAATAAATAATTAACAACATAAATTCCCCATCAAAATTCAACCATTAATTAATAATTAAACATCTAAATAGTAAATAATTAATTAACAATTAATTATTCTTAGCAAGCCAAATAGATAATTAACCCTACATTTAATTATTCATGATCTTTAATAAGTCTGAACCTGTCCACTCAAACAGTTATTCGTCCAAGACTTTAACAATTTACATGCACATCATAATCATCTCAAAACATGCTGAACAAAGCCCATATATTTAGAAACCATCTCACGCAACATCTCATATTATAAAACAAATACATCCAAGACAACTTAATTCATGGAAATATAACACGTTTCAAAAGGTACCCATGGCCAACAGTCGTAAAAAACAATCAATTCACAATCTTAATTTAATGCATGAAAATTAATTCAAAAATTAATTAATTAATTAAATCATATCTATTTAACTAATCAATAATTATTTAACCATTACCTTTTACATGTAATAATTAATCCATCCATTAATTATTACGAGTTTCCAATATATAATACTGACACGTCCAATATTCAATATTCTCAATAATCAGTAAAATACACACTTTAATTACAACTCAAGACATCATAATTAATTGAAAAATTAATTAACCTATTACCCATTCTACCCATCCAAATCATTCATCTTTTTAATCATATCACTTTAACCAAATTAGCAAAACATGATCAAAATCATCATATGTCAAGACCTCATTTATCTCATGTGGGCGTCATTGTATAATAACATCAAAAGTTTTATTCATCAACATATCATAATCAAGGAAAATCACATTCTCGGTTTATTTAAAGAATCTATAATTCTTAAATATAGTGTTAAGTATTTTGGACCCTACCTTGGGGTGGAACCATTTTAAATCTGAAGCGCTTTAATATACTTGGCGGAAACCAATCCACAACTGGTCTTCAATCGTACGCGCATGAAACTTTTATAAATAAATAAATATATATATATATATATATATTCACACCAGTGCCATGAAATAATATAAATAAAATTCAAAATATTAAAATAGGTCCTCAAAATCAAAACAGTAAGGACCAACACACCTCTAACTAGGTACCGAGGACTCATAAAAATTATCAAGGACTTAATTGAATGATGTGAAACAATACCACAGTGAAATAAACTTACCTGAAACATGACAAAAAAGAGATAACGAATTCAAATCCCTCGCCTTAGTTGGAAGATTCCGGAATACAGTCCAAAGGGTCTAGAGGGGCCTCTTGCACATCCCTAGAACCAAAGAAACAAGGAAACCCAATAAAACTCAAACCATACGATTTTCACTGAGGAAAAAGAGAGAGGGAGGAGCCAAACGTAAAATTATAATCACAAAACTAGTGAATATGGCTCACCTCATCAAGAGAGACAAGATTCGATAAGACACCGGGTGGATTCGATCGTGCGAAGAGGAGTCGGCGAGGGGGGTGTTCAGCACCTCAAAGGAGGGTCCTGGTGCATTTTTGATGTTCCTCAAATATGGTGGTGTGCCACCATCATGTTCCCCCTGTAATTATCAATTACACCCATGAAAAACTAATAGTATTAATATAATAATAATAACATGTATTGTTCTCATTTAATATAATGTTACTTTATTAACTAACATTTAAATAAATGTTTCACAATTAATTATGAAAACCCTGATTAATCATCTAATAAAATTAATACAATAATAATAATAATATCCTTATTATTATTATTAAATATTTCTTTTAATTAAAATAAAATAAATATAAATCATTTTATAAACCAGATAACCGCAAAGCTGACCCGCACAATTTAAATACTCGTACACAATCCGAAATCTATATTTAAAATTGTTTAATTAAATTAAACCCAAGTCTACATTTATTCCTTATTTAATGTTACCATTTAAACTTATACTTATTTGATAACTCCCAATTCATAATTATTTAATTAATTATCTCATCACAAATTAATTAAACAAAAACCTATGCTTCGTAGAGATTAATTAAATTTTTATTGTCCTTTAATTTAATTAAATTAAACCCCAAAAAATACATTATTATTATTATTATTATTAATTGTATTATTATATTTATTATTACTCAAACTTAGATAAAACCCAACACATATTATTAAATTAACTCTTCTTCATTAATTACGAAACTCCTTATTTAATTAGACATTTATTTGAGATACCCAAAGCCTCATTAATTTCACATCAATAATATACCTCATTAAACATCCAATTAAAATATTTTAACATAAATTTTACACCCCATTTAATTAAAAATGCTTCTTAATTCATTTATTATCATAATAAACATTTCATAATTAAATATGATACTCCCATTTTTTTATAATATCATTAATATGATAAAAACCCCACCCCATAACCCATAATTTAATTTCCATAATAATAATAATAAGGACATTTATTAAACAAAAATAATAATAATCTCATTATTATATTTTTTAAAAATTTTGATAAACCAAACACCACTATTTAATAACAACTCTTCCTTAAATCAGAAACTCCTCATTATATTAAATGTTTCTTTGAGAAGCTCAAAAGAGTCATTAAATTCTCATAAATAATATACTCCTTCAACATGAAATTAAAATATCAATGCATCAAAATAATTCATGACACCATAATAATAATAAAATTATTATTATTACCACATTACTCCATTTAATAATAAATAGTCCTTTAATAATTTTGAAACTCTTCATTTAAATAAAATGGTTCTTCGATAAACCCATAATCCACAATTATTTTTTCAATTGTAATTTAATTAATTTATTAACATTCATTTAATTAAACCACAATAATAATAATAATAAATTCATTATTATTATTATTAAGAACTTATTTTAATTAATTACAAACTCTCATATAATATTATTTAATTAAATTAAATAAGTTATTAAACAGGGTAAACTAAATGGGTTGGAATGCAACCATGTGCTACCCGTGCAGATCCATTAAAGTATACTTTTCTTAAATCGGTGTTCCGGAGATTCATCAGGACACCTGCGAAAATTATCTGGTAATTACGCAAGTCCAAAAATGACACTTTTAGGTGTTCCAACACTCGGAATAAAATTCCAGAGATTAGTTTAAAAAATGACCAATTGATAAACTAAAAAAAATTCAAAAACATTAGTATTTTAACCCGGTTCAATAACACGAGACTTTAAAATATACACACCTTAAAAACATATCATCTCCGAGAAGCCATCGAGAACCACTACTAAAAAAACCAACCTACCATGGTCATTTAATATTATTAGAAGTGACGTGTTGTGTTTCCAACACCAAATGCACCTTTAACCCTTCACAAGCCCAATGGATAAGCCTTTAAAACTAGAGCCAATGCTCAGTTTATAGCATAAACATCGAAAAAGTTCTTATTCCTTAGGTCATCAAAAGTACATCATCAACGAAAATGGTTGAATATCATTCAATCAATAGAACATGTTTCACATTCTTCCCTCGAAAGATGTCGCGGACCCAAAACACTATTTCACCCCTTATCTAACAATGTTCCTTTAAAACTATCCAAAACCATCCGTATGTAAAACGATGTCATTACCCAACCTCTGGTAAAATTTTCAAGTCATGTCATCATAAGGATATTTTAAAACAACTATTCCCTAAAAAAAATTATCCCAATGAATCAATAAATCCTTTGTACTACCAAAATAACAACCACTCATCCCGCCCAACAACATTTAAACTGTAGTGCGGCTTAAGACCAACTCTATCTTAGTGTCTCCATGATGATTTCAGGATAGGGGACATGATCTCCATATTCAGTGGAGAATACTAAGAGAGAAACCAAGTCCTTTAAGAAGATCGGTCAAACTATTACAGGACTACTCTAATCTAAAAGCTCAACATCACCTGCTGAAACGTTTATCGAAAATGATGCAACAATTCCCACCATAGAATTTTACTTGAAGCCGTATGAAATGATCATCCGCTCACCAGTTCTTGTTTTTAGAACACATTAATGCATGCATGCGGCATTCCTCGAACCATGATCACCACATCAAACATTGATCATAAAGGTCGTTAGATAATCCTATCGGTGTTCCACAACAGACAAGTCCCATGAATTCCTCCCGAGCAGTCGGAAGAACTAACTTTAATGGCCTAGAACGATCGAAGGTTACTACCTTTCACGGGTTATCCCATTACGAAACATAAACATCAACCCTATGCTGGTTACACAAAACTAAAAACTCAAGATTCAAAATAAATTTTTCATTTTAGCCATTTTAATTAATTCATTTCAACCTTTCAACATTTGAATGAATTTCAAAAAACACTGAAGTACTTTTTCACAAAAAGGTACTTGGTTTTCAAAATAATTACCTATAGAAAAATTGTAATTTTATCACAAACATCCTCTTTAAGAACTTAAAATTTAGTGTTATTCACATATAAACAAGAAATTTAGCAACCCCACAACGGTTAATTTCAATCAAAACTCGGAAGTTTTACATTAGTAACCATTTTTTGAACATACTATGGTTATATGGTGTAGTCATGTTGGTGGCCATCTACCAATCGATAAGTTGCCCATACACCTTATCGCTGGCAGTTGACACTCATTTATCACAATAAACATTTATTTAAAATTTTAAAATTAGCATCCCTTTAATATATCAAAACATAAATAGCATGTTTGAATAAGAAGTATCACAACTACATGATATAACACAAAAGCATGGCACAACAACAAAACATGCTAATAACAAAGGCAGTATTGAATATAGTCACTCAAACATGGAAAATCAATCACTGAAACATGTTATCCAGAGAGGCATACTAAATCAGATCAAAACATCGAATTTCACCCAAGGAGCTCAATCCAAATTAGCAGGAATCCTACTAATTCTACTACATAGCATGTTATATGCATGACATGTGAATGTATAAGAGACTAAGATGATGCATGTACGAAAATTCCTTTCTATATCAGGCTAACAATTTTTTTTTTCAAAAATCACAAAATCAATAAACTGTAGAAAATATTCTAGTCATTCAAGGTGAAATAATATCAACTTTAACCTATAATAGTACAAACATCAATTCCAATTGTTGTCTACTTGGTCATTTCCCGTACATGGGGCGATCAAGCCCAAGCACAACTATTAACCGAAGCACCGACACATTCCTAGTCTCTTTTCTTCCAAATCCAAAATAGTAACACAAAGGAAAATAAAGAAAACCTAAACCTATGATACCACTTTGTAACATCCCGACCCGACTCACCACTAAAACAGTGGCTTGACTGGTCTCCACAAGACTTTAGGCATGTCTCCCCATATGCCAGAGGCTACTGACTTGCAACGAGGGTCTAAGGATAGTCAGTGGGGAGACTATACCCTCTTATCAGAGCTGCACAACTATATATCAATGTAAATAACAAAGACTAGCAATAAATTGTGGAATCATCCTAATAAATGATAAAGCAACGAAAGTTAGATTTTATTAATCTTGTACAAACAAATATCCAACATCAATTATATAGAAGATGCATGCATGACATGTCAATGATACAAAAATGGAAAACAGTGAAAAAAATAGCATTCTAAGCATTCCATTACAAAAAAATAAAAAATGACTCCAAGCCCTAAGAGCAGTCTCCTCGAGCATCCTGAGCTTCCACTCTGTCCTTTGCTCCTATCTTCCAAGAAAATGCAAAGAGCACAATCCTGCAACCAAATAGAATCTACTCAGGTACCCCAGTGAAATGGCTGCCTGAGTAGGGTTTGAGATATAAATATCAGTATGCCGGGACCACCAGTGTCTACCCAAAATCCTGAAATTCAATAAATAATTTAAATAGTGCAAGTGTGCATAATTAAGGAAAGCAGTACAATGTAACTATATACCCAAGTTCCTACTTCAGCTCTCAGCTGATGTCTGAACTTGTATTATACATTTTTCCTGCATATACAATAGTCATTACATAATAATTTTCATTTATCAATTATTCAATCCTCATTAAACTACATAATTCTCAAGATCCAGACGGAGCCCGACATTCCCTTTATAAGTCACTCACCACAGATGTCTCTAAAGACCATCTAAGTAATCAAAGTTAAGACCATATACAAGCTTGTGCTTTGGCATGAAAAACTCATCATAAGATATTCAATTTAATCTTTCACATACTATATCGGAGCCCATCCACTAAAAAATAGTGATTTGATCTAGGGTCGGTCCACAAATAGTGATTCACCCAATTCATTGATAAGTATGAACCCTTTCTCATATTCAATTCACAAATCATAATGTCACAATAGTTTTCATGAACCAATTAATTAATTTCATCTACGACCAATTGGACCCATAGTCCAATGTCAATTAATGGGTGTAGAACATCATGTTTATAACCCTCGTGAGTATTTGGAGCATCAGTCCTTGACTCACAACCCATGGGTATATGGAGCATTAGTCCCTGACCTAGAAAAGAATATTTTCTTACAAACTGGGTGTATAAGGCCATGTCTACCACCACGTGAGTATTTGGAGCATCAGTCCCAATCTCAAAACTCGTTTATCTATCATACATATATATTTATCATTGGTGTAGAATGTCATTTCTAACAGCCAAAAAACATCCATTAATTAATTCATAAATTAATTAATCCAATCCGTTAATTATGTCAACAACTAATTAACATCATAAATCGCCCGTCAAAATCCAACCATTAATTAACCATTAAATATCTAAATAGTAAATAATCAATTAAAAATTATTTACTCTTAGAAGTCCAAATAAATAATTAAACAACATTTAATAATCCAAATTCTTTAACAAGTCTGAACTCATCCACTCAAACAGTGATTCGTCCAGGACATTAACAATTTACATGCATGTCATAATCATCTCAAAACAAGCTAAAAAAGGCCGGTATATTTAGAAACCATCTCACACAACATCTCATATTATAAAACAACTCCATCCAAGACAACATAATTCATGGAAATAAAAAAGGTGTCATAAGGTACCCATGGCCAACAGTCGTAACAAACAATCAATTCACAATCTTAATTTAATGCATGAAAATTAATTCAACAATTAATTAATTAATTAAATCTTATCTATTTAACTAATCACAAATTATTTAACCATTACCATTTAAATGTAATTATTAATCCATCGATTAATTATTACTAGTTTCCAATATATAATCCGGACACGTCAAATATTCAGTATTCTCAACAGTCAGTAAAATACACACTTTTATTACAACTCATGACTTGATAATTAATTATACAATTAATTAACCTATTACCCATTCTTCACATGCAAATAATTTATCTTTTTAATCACATCCCTTTAACGAAATTATCAAAACATGATCAAAATCATCACTTGTCAAGTCCTCATTTATCTCATGTGGGCGTTATTATATAATAACATCACAAGTGTCTTTCATCGACATATCATAATCAAGGAAACTCTCATTCTCAATTTATTTAAAGAATCTATAATTATTAAATAAATTTTTATGGATTTGAGACCCTACCTCGGGGTGGAACCATTTTAAATCTGAAGCGCTTTAATATACTTAGTAGAAACCAGTCCACAACTGGTCCACAATCGCAGATGCACGCACCTTTTATATATATATATATATATCTCTCTATGTGTGTATGTGTGTGTGTGTGTATTCACACGTGTGCCCTGCAAAAATATAAATAAAATTTTAAATATTAAAATAAGTACTAAGAATCAAAACTGTAAGGACCAACGCACCTCTAACTAGGTTCCAGTGACTCATAAAAATTATCACACCCTTAATTGAATGATGTGAAACAATACCATAGTTAAAAAACCTTACCCAAAACATGAAAAAATATAGAAAACTAACTCATATGCTTCGCCATTGTTGGCAGATGCTGGAATATGGTCTAAAGGGTCTAGAGGAGCCTCTTGCATATCCCTAGAACAGAAGAAAAAAGGAAACCCAATAAAACTCAAACCATAGGATTTTCGCTGAGGAAACAGAGAGAGGGAGGAGATAAACGGAAAATTCTAATCACAAACCCAGTGAATATGGCTCACCTCATTGAGACAGACAAGATTCGATAAGACACCAGGTGGATTCGATCTTGCAAAGAGGAGTCGGCGAGGGGGGTGTAGAGCACCTCAAAGGAGGGTCATGGTGCATTTTTGTTGTTCCTCCAATATGGTGGTGCACCACCCTCATGCTCCCCCTGTAATTATCAATTACACACATGATAAACTAATAGTCTTAATATAATAATAATAACATGTATTGTTCTCATTTAATATAATGTTACTTTATTAACTAACATTTAAATAAATGTTTCACAATTAATTATGAAAACCCACATTAATCATCTAATAAAATTAATACAATAAAAATAATAATATCCTTATTATTATTATTATTAAATATATCGTTTCATTAATATAAAATGAATATAAATCATTTTAAAAACTGGATAACCACACAGCTGACCCGCACAATTTAAATACTCGTACACAATCCAAAATCTATATTTAAAATGGTTTAATTAAATTAAACCCAACTCCACATTTATTCCTTATTTAATGTTACCATTTAAAATTATCCTTATTTGATAAATCCCAACTCATAATTATTTAATTAATTATCCCATCACAAATTAATTAAACAAAAACCTCTACTTCGTATAGATTAATTAAATTTTTATTGTCCTTTAATTTAATTTAATTAAACCCCAAAAAATACATTATTATTATTATTCATAATTATAATAATTGTATTATTATATTTATTATTATTCAACCTTAGATAAAACCCAACACCTATTATTAAATTAACACTTATTTATTAATTACAAAAATCCTTATTTAATTAGACATTTATTTGAGATACCCAAAATCCTCATTAATTTCACATAAATAATATACCTCATTAAACATCCAATTAAAATCTTTTAACATAAATTTTACACTCCATTTAATTAAAACCGCTTCTTAATTTGTTATTATCATAATAAACATTTAATAATTAATTATGATACTCCCATTTTATTATAATATCATTAATATGATAAAAACCCTAACCCATAACCCATAATTTAATTGCCATAATAATAATAATAAAGACATTTATTAAAAAAAAATCTCATTATTATTATTTTTAAAACTTTTGATAAACCCAACACCACCATTTAATAACAACGCTTCATTAAATCAGAAACTCCTAATTATATTAAATGTTTCATTGAGAAGCTCAAAAGAGTCATTAAATTCTTATAAATAATATACTCCTTCAACATGAAATTAAAATATCAATGCATCAAAATAATTCATGACACCATTATAATAATAATAAAATTATTATTATTTCCACATTACTCCATTTAATAATAAATGGTCTTTTAATAATTCTGAAACTCATCATTTAAATAAAATGGTTCTTCGAAAAACCCATAATCCACATTAATTTTTTCAGTTGTAATTTAATTAATTCATTAACATTCATTTAATTGAACAACAATAATAATAATAATAAATTCATCATTATTATTATTATTATTAAGAACATATTTTAATTAACTACAAACTCTCATATAATATTATTTAATTAAATTAAATAATTTATTAAACAGGGTAAACTAAATGGGTTGGAATGCAACCATGTGCTACCCGTGTAGATCCATTAAAGTATACTTTTCTTAAATCGGTGTTCCTGAGACTCATCAGGACACCTGCGAAAATTATCGGGTAATTACGCAATTCCAAAAACGTCACTTTTAGGTGTTCCAACACTCGAAATAAAATTCCAGAGATTAGTTTAAAAAAATGACCAATTGATCAACTGAAAAAAATTCAAAAACATTCATATTTTAACCCGGTTCAATAACACGAGACTTTAAAATATACCCACCTTAAAAACATCTCATCTCCGAGAAGACATCGAGAACCACTACTAAAAAAACCAACCTACCATGGTCATTTAATCTTATTATAAGTGACGTGTTGTGTTTCCAACACCAAATGTACCTTTAACCCTTCACAAGCCCAACGGATAAGCCTTTAAAACTAGAGCCAATGCTCAGTTTATAGCATAAACATCGAAATAGTTCTTATATATTAGGTCCTCAAAAGTACATCATCAACAAAAATGGTTGAAGCTCATTAAATCAATAGAACAGGTTTCTCATTCTTCCCTCGAAAGATGTCGCGGACCCAAAACACCATTTCACCCCTTATCTAACAATGTTCTTTTAAAACTATCCAAAACCATCCGTATGTAAAACGATGTTATTACCCAACCTCTGGTAAAATTTCCAAGTCATGTAATCATAAGTATATTTTAAAATAACCATTCCCTAACACAAAAACAAATTTATCCCAACAAATCAATGCTTCCTTCATACTACCCAAATAACAACAACTCATCCCGCCCAACAACATTTATACTGTAGCGCGGCTTAAGACCAACGCTATCTTAGTGTCTCAATGATAATTTCAGGATAGGGGACATGATCTCCATATTCAGAGGAGAATACTAAGAGAGAAACCAAGTCCTTTAAGTAGATCGGTTAAACTATTACAGGACTACTCTAATCTAAAATCTCAACATCACCTGCTGAAACGTTTATCGAAAATGATGCAATAATTCCCACCATAGAATTTTACATGAAGTCATATGAAAAGATCATCCGCTCACCAACTCTTGTTTTTAGAACACATTAATGCATGCATGCGGCATTCCTCGAACCATGATCACCACGTCAAACATTGATCATAAAGGTTGTTAGATAAACCTATCGGTGTTCCACAATAGACAAGTCCAAAGAAGTCCTCCCGAGTGGTGTGAAGAACTAACTTTAATGGCCTAGAACAATCGAAGGTTACTACCTTTCACGGGTTATCACATTGTGAAACATAAACATCAACCCTATCCTGGTTACACAAAACAAAAATCACAAGATTCAAAATACATTTTTCGTTTTATCCATTTTAATTAATTCATTTCAACCTTTCAACATTAGAATGAATTTCAAAAAACACAGAAGTACTTTTTCACAACAAGCCACTTGGTTTTCAAAATAATTACCTACAGAAAAATAGTCATGTTATCACAAACATCCTCTTTAAGCACTTAACATTCAGTGTTATTCAAATATAGACAAGAAATTTAGCAACCCCGCAATGGTTAATTTCAATCCAAACTTGGAAGTTTTACATTAATAACCATTTTTAGAACATACTATGGTTATATGGTTTAGTCATGTTGGTGTCCATCTACTAATCGATAAGTTTCCCATAGACATTATCTCTGGCAGTTGGCACAAATTTATCACAATAAACATTTATTTAACATTTTAACATTAGCATCCCTTTAATATATCAAAACATAAATAGCATGTTAGCATAAGAAGTATCACAACTACATGATATAACACAAAAGCATGGAACAATAACAAAACATGCTAATAACAAAGGAAATATGGAATATAGTCACTCAATCATGGAAAATCTATCACTGAAACATTCTATCTAGAGAGGCATACTAAATCAGATCAAAACATGGAATTTCACCCAAGGAGCTCAATCCAAAATAGTAGGAATCCTACTAGTGCAACTACATGGCATGTTATATGCATGACATGTGAATCTCTAAGTGACTAAGATGATGTATGTACGAAAATTCTTTTCTATATCCGGCTAACAATTTTTTTTTTCAAAAATCACAAAATCAATAAACTGTAGAAAATATTCTATTCATTCAAGGTGAAATCATATCAACTTTAACCTATAATAGTACAAACATCAATTCCCATCCCTGTCTACTTGGTCATTTCCCATACATGGGGCGATCAGTCCCAAGCACAATTATTAACCGAAGCACCGACACATTCCTAGCCTCTTATCTTCTAAACCAAAAATAGTAAGACAAAGGAAAATAAAGAAAACCTAAACCGATGATACCACTTTGTAACATCCCGCCCTGACTCACCACTAAACCAGTGGCTAGACCGGTCACCAAAATACTTTAAGCATGTCTCCCCATATTCGAGAGGCTACCGACTTGCAACGAGGGTCTAAGTATAGTCAGTGGGGAGACTATACACTCTTATCAGAGTTGCATAACTATATATCAAAGTAAATAACAAAGACTATCAATAAATTGTGGAAGCAGCCTAATAAATGATAAAGAAACGGAAGTTAGATTTTATAAATCTTGTACAAACAAATATCCAACATCAATTATAGAGCAGATGCATTCATGACATGTAAATGATACAAAAATGGAAAACAATGAAGAAAATGTCATTCTAAACATTCCATTACAGAAAAATAAAAAATTACTCCAAGCCCCAAGGGTAGTCTCCTCGAGCATCCTGAGCTTCCACTCTGTCCGTTGCTCCTATCTTCCAAGCAAATGCAAAGAGAACAATCCTGCAACCAAATCGAATCTACTCGGGTACCCCAGTGCAATGGCATCCTGAGTAGGGTTTGAGATATAAATATCAGTATGTCGGGACCACCAGTGTCTACCCGAAATCCTGACATTAAATAAATAATTTAAATAGTGAAAGTGTGTATAATTAATGAAAGAAGTACAATGTAACTATATACCCAGGTGCCTACTTCAGCTCTCAGCTGGTGTCTGAACATGTATTATACATTTTTCCTGCATATACAATAGTCATTACACAATAATTTTCATTTATCAATTATTCAATCCTCATTAAACTACATAATTCTCATGATCCAGACTGAGCCCGACATTCCCTTTATAAGTCACTCACCACAGATGTCTCTAAAGACCATCTAAGTAATCAAAGTTAATACCATATACAAGCTTGTGCTTTGGCTTGAAAAACACATCATAAGATATTCAATTTAATATTTCATACACTATATCTGAGCCCATCCACTAAAAAAATAGTGATTTGATCTAGGGTCCATCCACAAATAGTGATTCACCCAATTCATTGATAAGTATGAACCCTTTCTCATATTCAATTCACAAATCATAATGTCACAATAGTTTTCATGAACCAATTAATTAATTTCATGTACAACCAATTGGACCCATAGTCCAATTTCAATTAATGGGTGTAGAAAATCATGTCTAGAACCCTCATGAGTATTTGGAGCATCAGTCCTTGACTCAAAACCCATGGGTATATGGAGCATCAGTCCCTGACCTAGAAAAGAATATTTTCTTGAAAACTGGGTGTAGAACGCCATGTCTACCACCCCATGAGTATTTGGAGCATCAGTCCCTATCTCACAACCTGTTTATCTATCATACATATATATCTATCATTGGTGTAGAATTTTATTTCTAACAGCCAAAAAATATCCATTAATTAATTCATAAATTAATTAATCCAATGCGTTAATTATTTCAACAACTAATTAACATCATAAATCGCCCGACAAAATCCAACCATTAATTAACCATTAAAGATCTAAATAGTAAATAATCAATTAACAATTATTTACTCTTAGAAGTCCAAAAAAATAATTAACCAGCATTTAATAATCCAAATTCTTTAACAAGTCTGAACTCATCCACTCAAACAGTGATTCGTCCAGGACATTAACAATTTACATGCACGTCATAATCATCTCAAAAAAAGCTAAACAAGGCTAGTATATTTAGAAACCATCTCACGCAGTATCTCATATTATAAAAGAACTCCATCCAAGACAACATAATTCATGGAAATATAAAAGGTTTCATAAGGTGCCCAAGGCCAACAGTCATAACAAAAAACCAATTCACAATCTTAATTTAATGCATGCAAATTAATTCAACAATTAATTAATTAATTAAATCTTATCTATTTAACCAATCACCAATTATTTAACCATTACCATTTAAAGGTAATTATTAATCCATCGATTAATTATTACTAGTTTCCAATATATAATCCGGACACGTCAAATATTCAGTATTCTCAACAATCAGTAAAATACACACTTTTATTACAACTCATGACTTGATAATTAATTATACAATTAATTAACCTATTACCCATTTTGCCTATCCAAATCATTTATCTTTCTAATCATATCACTTTAATCAAATTATCAAAACATGCACACACCTTATATATATATATATATCTCTGTGTGTGTGTGTGTGTGTGTGTATTCACACGTGTGCCCTACAACAATATAAATGAAATTTAAAATATTAAAATAGGTACTAAGAATCAAAACTTTAAGGACCAACGCACCTCTAACTAGGTTCTAGGGACTCATAAAAATTATCACACCCTTAATTGAATGATGTGAAACAATACCATAGTAAAATAACATTACCCCAAACATTAAAAAATATAGAAAACTAACTCATACGCCTCGCCTTTGTTGGCAGATGCTGGAATAAAGTCTAAAGAGTCTTGAGGAGCCTCTTGCACATCCCTAGAATAGAAGAAAAAAGGAAACCCAATAAAACTCAAACCATAGGATTTTGGATGAGGAAACAGGGTGAGGAAGGAGCCCAACAGCTGATGTGAATCACAAAACAATTGAAGATGGACTCACCTCACCGAGTAGACCAGATTCAAGAAGACACCAGGAGGATTCGATCGCACGAAGAGGAGTCAACAAGGGGGGTGTAGGGCACCTCAAAGGAGGGGCTTGGTGCATTTTTTTTGTTCCTCCAATATGGTGGTGCGCCACCCTCATGTTCTCCCCCCTAATTATCAATTACACCCATGATAAACTAATAGTATTAATATAATAATAATAACATTTATTTTTATCATTTAATATAAAGTTACTTCATTAACTAACATTTAAATAAATGTTTCACAATTAATTATGAAAACCCCATTAATCTTCCAATAAAATTAATACAATAACAATAATATACTTATTATTATTAAATATTTCATTTGTTTAAAACAAAATAAAAATAAATCATTTTAAAAACCGGATAACCGTACAGCTGGCCCGCACCATTTAAATACCCGGGAACAACCCGATATCTATATTTAAAATGGTTTAACTAAAATAAACCCATGACCTAATTTATTCCATATTTAATGTTATGATTTAAAATTACCCTCCTTCGATAACCTCCTTCATATAATTATTTAATTAATTATCTCAACACAAATTAATTAAATAAAAACCTTTACTTCGTAGCGAATAATTAAATGAAACCCCAAGAAAATCCATTATAATTATTATTCATAATTAATAACAACCACTCATAAAACCATAATAATAATAATTGCTTTATTATATTTATTATTATTCAATATTAGATAAAACCCAACACCTATTATTAAATAAACACTTCTTTATTAATTATGAAACTACTTATTTAATTATCTGTTTCTTTGATATACCCAAAAGCCTCATTAATTTCACATCAATATTATACCTCATTAAACATCCAATTAAAATATTTTAACCTAAATGTTACACACCATTTAATTAAAAAATCTTTTTCATTCATTATTATCATAATAAACATTTCATAATTAATTATGAAACTCCTAATTTATTACAATATCATTAAAATGATAAATAATCTAACCCATAACCCCTTATTTAATTTCCATAATAATAATAATTATTACATTCATAAAACTAAAATTATAATAATCTCATTATTATTATTTTTCAAACTTTTGATAAACCCAAAACCACTATTTAATAAAAACGCTTCATTAAATATGAAAATCCCTATTTTATTAAATGTTTCTTTGATATTATGAAAAGGATCATTCAATTCTCATAAATAAAATACACCTTCAATATGAAATTAAAATATCAACGCATCAAAATAATTTATAACACCATAATAATAATAATAATTTTATTTTTATTATAATATTCCTCCATTTATTAATAAATGGTCCTTTAATTAATCTGAATCACATAAATTAAAAAAATTGTTCTTCGATAAACCCATAATCCACATTAATTTCTTCAATTTTCAATTAATTAATTCATTAACATTCATTTAATTAAACCACAATGATAATAATTATAATAATAATAATAATAATAACTTTCTTATTATTATTATTAAAACTATATTTTAATTAATTGCAAACTCTCATATAATATTATTTAATTAAATTAAATAATTTATTAAACAGGGTAAACTAAACAGGTTGGAACGCAACTGTGTGCTTCCCGTTCAGATCCATTAAAGTGGAATTTTCTGAAATCGGTGTTCCCAAGACTCATCGGGTCACCTGCAAAAATTATCGGGTAATTACACAGGTCCAAAAACAACACCTTTAGGTGTTCCAACACTCGGAATAAAATTCCAGAGCTCGGTTTAAAAAAATGACCCATTGATAAACTGAAAAAAACTTCAAAAACATTCGTATTTTAACATGGTTCAATAACATGAGACTTTACATCTTGTGAAGTAGAAAATAATATTTTGCAGAAAATGGAAGTTACACATTTTTTGTACTTTTACTTTTATTATGACTAGAATATCCATGATTTGAGCAGATTATAATTGTTTTATTTTTCCATATGGAGAACCTATAATTTAAGTTCAAAAGAGATTCATTATTATCATAAATATATTATATTAAATGGGAGATAAATATTTAGAATATGAAACTATTACAGATAAAATTATATATATCGTACCTAATTAATGGGAATCAGATAGAACTGTGATTGATGAGACAAGGAAAGTCTCAACTGTGACTCTTTATGAATTATTTGGAACTCTCCTACAACCTGATAACATATTTAAAAGAGATGGAATGAATGAAACAAAGAATAATATAAGTGTCTCTTTTATTACTACTTCTAATCAGATTAAATCCAAGACACCTAAGAAAGTTACTAAGACAACAAAGTCTAAGAAAGTTGTAGTTTAGTCAAACTCAAGTGATATTGGTCATTCAAATAATGAATTAGACAATGTTTATGAAATAATGAACATGATTTTTGAAAAAAAGGACATTCAATATAGATACAATAAGAAGTATAATAAAGAAAAGAAAGACTCAGATTTCCCATGTTATGAGTGCAAGAAAAAAGGATGCATCAAACCTGATTGTCTAAAGCTTAAAAGAAAAGGAATGAAATATAGAAATTCTGAAAGTAATCAGATAATATATTATAAGTCTAAGGAAAATAATGTGGTTAATACTAAAAATTCAAGGAGTTCAAGTAGTGGATATTTATCTGATGAATCCTAATATATTGAAACATTAGGACACAAGAATATTGGTATCATTTTCAGAATACTTTCTTGGAATAAATGTTCTATGGAAAATGTATGCAGATCTAAATCCTTAACCAACATATCATTAAGTGCTAATTATCCTGATGAAAAAAATACTAAATACATGGATGATTAATCATCCTCGCCATAAGATAATTCATTACCTATATTTGAAGAAGTATCCAAATTTTTCAAGTATCTTATAAATGATAATTACAAGATCAAAAATAAATTGAAAAGGAAAATTATAGGATCAATGTTTTAATAAAAGAAGTATCATATCATTCAAAATATCATGATGCAAAATGTTTTGAAATAATTTCTATTTCCAAAAAAACTTGAGGAAGTTAATAATTAAATTAATAATCTTTCAAAGGACTTTGAAAAAAATATTTCTGAGAAAAATGTTTTATAGACTAAACTCAATTCTAAAACAAATTATTATGAGGATAAGAATTTATTCATTAGAATAAATTATGAAATATTTTCCTTAAGGAAACTTTTATCTAACTTTACCTCTGGTAAGGATGGTTTTTATAAAATGTAAAAACAACTTCTTACTCTTAAGAATAGATCTAGAATTTTAAATTCTCCCTCAAACCATATTCTTGCTCACAATTATTTTGTTCCTAAAATTTCCCCATTCTATACTAAGTGTAAAAGTGGTTGATGCTATGGGAATATTGTTATTTAAATAAAATTTAGTCCTTAGGATTTCATAAATCACATTTTTATAAACAAATGTGGATTCCTATGATATTACTTTCTAACATTTCTAGATCCAAGAAAGTTAGGATTCAAAAAACCTAAATGTTTTATTTTTAGGAAAAAAAAGGGATTACCAACAAAAATACATATTTCATGGATAGTGGATGTTTTTGGAACATGACTAGTAACAAATACCTCTTTGACGAAAAATTAGATGAAAGCTGGAAGAGTTACATTTGGAGATATTGCTCAAGGGGAGGTTTTTGGTATAGGTTAAATCATTATTCTTTGAAAGGCCTTGATTTCAAATGTTTTATTTTCCAAAGGACATAAGAACAACCATATAATCATAATCCAATTATGTGATGAAATTTACCTTGTTAATTATAGTAATGACATGTTTCTAGTACACAATTCCAAGGATAAATTTATTCTATATTACCATAGGCATGAGAATCTTTTTACACTCAACATAGAAGACCTTAGGATCCAAGACATGCCATTAAATAGGGAAATGGAACATCAATATTGGTTATAGAATAGAAGATTAGGTAAATTTAACCATATGAACAAATATAAACTATCTAAGAAAGGAATTCTTAAGAATCTACCAGATCTTATATTTTATTCTTCAAACTTATGTGACCCTTGTCAATATGGAAGCAACATAATTCTATCATTAAATCTATAAGTAATTTCTTAACTACTAATGCATTACAATTGGTGCACATGGACTAGTTCGATCCTACAAAAACTAGAAGTCTTTGAGGAAAATACTATGTATTTGATTTAGTTGATGATTACACTATATTTACATTGGCCTATTTTCTAGTAATTAAATATGAAGCATTTTATTATTTCGAAAACATTACATCCAATGTTAAAAATGATAAAAACATTAAACTAATAACTATACATAGTGATCATGGTGGATAATTTGAAAATTCATATTTAGAAACTTATTTTTAGTAAGAAAGGCATTACTCATAACTTTTTAGCTCCAAGAACACCTTAGAAAAATGGTGTTGTTGAAATAATAAAGCGCGTTCTTCAAGAGATAATAAGAACCATGTTGAGAGAATACTCAATTGCTAAATAGTTTTGTATTGAAGCTGTTATTACTGCTTTTTATACTATAAAACGGGTCATTATAAGGTCATTTCATAATAAAACCCAATATGAATTATGGGTAGGCTGAAAATGAAAAGTATCATACATCAGAGTATTTGGATGCAAAGTATTAATTTTCAATACAAAAGATAACTTACACAAATTTTCACCCTAATCTGATGAAAGAATTTTATTAGGCTATTCCACTTCTTCTAAGGCTTATATATTTTTCAATAAAAATTCTTGTACTATTGAGGAAATAGTACATGTAAAATTTGATGAAACTGACCCTTTTTTCAACAATATCAACCTACAACTTTATATTTATTTACAAAAAATAATTATCAACATTTTATAAAAGATTATTATAATAAGGAAAATACTCAATAAATCATTTCTGAAGTATTTACTCTATAATATTTTGTCCCTTATATTTATTAACAGGTTTTACAAAACCCGTGTCAATTATTTCATACCAATCATCCAAGTGATGACATCTTTGGTGATGTAAATCAACCCGTAAGGATTATAAGTTATTTAAGAAATTATGTTGAAGTTCTCACCTTTATTTATAATTTAGAATCTAAAAGTTCTGATATGGAATTTGGTGATGAAGATTGTATAAAGGGAATACGATATTATCTAAATGAATTCAAAAGTAACAATGTCTGGACCATGGTTTAAAGACATAAATAATCCTCTATAATTGTATTAAAATGGGTCTTCAGAAAAAAAAAATGTGATGAAAATGAAATAATTTTTATAAATAATGAAATAATAGTTTCTAAAGGCTATAATCATCAATAAGGAATAAACTATGAAGAAACTTGTACTCTAGTAGAAAGACTTCAGTCTATTCGTATTCTACTAGCTTTCGCAGCATTCTTCAACATAAAACTTTGTCAAATGGATTTGAAGTGTGCTTTAATTAGTAGATATGTTCCAGAGTATGTTTATGTTGAACAAACTACTAATTATGAAGATAAAAAAATCCAAAATATTTTTTTAATCATTCTAAAGATTTATATGGTCTTAAAAAACTACTAGAGACTGGTATGATAAAATTATAGGATTTTTGTTACTAAATAATTATGTTAAAGGAACCACTGTTGCAAACCTATTTATAAATAAAGGTAATAATTTTTGTTATTGATCAATTCTATGTTGATTACATTATATTCATTTCAGCAAATAAATCCTTCACATATTCATTTGTGAATATTATGAAATAAATGTTTGAAAAGAGTATGATGGGTGAGTTAAAATTTTTCCTTGGTTTCCAAATTTCTCAAAAACCAGAAGGAACCTATATATCTCAACATACGTTTATTAAATATTTTCTTAAAATTCTAGATACGACAACACAAAAAGTAATTGTAATCCTATCAGAACCTCAAAAACACTCGATCTTGATGAAGCTGGGAAAATAGTATATAAAACATATTTTAGGGGAATGATATGAAGTTTACTATAATTAACAAATATTCATCCAGACTTAATGTTTTTAGTATTCATATGTTAATATTTCCAATAACATCCAAATTAATCCCATTTAAAAGAAGTGATAACAATTTTCCATTATTTAAACAGAACTATGGATCTGAGACTCTTTTATTCTCCTGGAAATTATTTTTTTTCAAAAATTATCTCGGATGATGACTTAGGTGGTTGTAGAATGGATTAAAAAATTCATATATAACATTTCATTTAATAGGAGATTAATTAGTTTCTTTTTCGTGTAACAAACAAAACTTCGTAGCACATTCCACTACTAAAGCTAAATATGTGGAAGCTAAAAGTTGTTGTACTAAAGTGTTATGGATGAAATAAACACTAACTGATTATGGAATGAGATTTATTAACACTGAAATACAATGTGATAAAACTAGTTCCATTTCCCCATGAAAAAATAGAAATATAACTCCCATGCAAATCACATAGATAGTAAGAATTACATTCTTAGTTATCACACGCTTAAAGGATATATTATTGTAAAATTCATCAAAACGCAAGAACAACTTGCTGATATTTTTACAAAATCATTACCATATAACAGATTTTAATACATTAAACGAAATTTGAACATGATATATGGAAGGTAATAATCCGTATCAACTTTGTTAAAACTATCTCCTAACATTAAGATACTTCTTTTCATGGGGGATATTAAACTTTGTTTCTTTATGCAATTCATTTTTGGATCCTAATAAAAGTTTTTAAAAACTATAAATGTTTCTAGACACTAATGAAATTTTTTTAGATCCTATCATTTTTCATTTATTTCATAGTCAATTTTTTGGTATTTTAAGAATAATCATATCCAATACATAAAAATATTCTATGAACTCCATAAGATACATCTTATTACCGATTACTCCTTAATTACATATATGTATATTTTAATTTTAATCATGTTTCAAAAATTTCATCAGATTCATATTTCATTCAATCCATTTTGTTTTCTTAAAACATCAAATGATCTGAACCAATAAAACCTTCTTCAGCTTAATCTCAACAATTGGATCAGATCAGTTTAATATCTACTGTTTGATCCTGTTTGGATGAATAACCATCAATGTGTCGCCTATATAAAGGTCAGTACCCCCTGTCCCACATCGCTTTCCAGAGAATATTTCCCAATGCTTTTGTCTCCCTTCAAATACTCTATTCCTATTTTTTCATCACTCCTATGTTCAGAATTTCACTGTCAATTTCTTCTCAAATCTTAATTGTTTTGCACAAAGTTTTCAAATATTGGTTTATTTCTAGAGAGAGGATAGTTAATCAATAATTCTTATTTAAGTGTGATTCCTTAATAAGAATGATCATAAGGTTCCAAGGATGGGAAAATGATTGCATTTTGAAAAATAAGGGGAGAAAGATACACAATATTTGGACTTGTTTATTGAATTCTATGAATCACTTCAGTTTTTTATAGAATGAGGTAAGGATAAATCTTAATTTAAGTTATATAGAAAAAAAATCTATTCTATGTCTAATAATAATGCTGCATATATCCTAGAAATACCATATGATGGTGAATCCTTCAATACCTCACTGAAGATACCGGATTTAGAATGATCTTTTGACAAAGGAAAGGTTGTTGATTTCATAGAGATTTATTCTGTAAAGAAGTTGATGATATCTTATCACACTACAAAAAACTGGATCATTTAATTATGGATTTAGGGTTTATTGATACCAAGAAAGGTGATAAGGAAACTCTCAAAGTTATACGTATCTTCGTGTAAAATTTTCTTGTTAATATATGGAATATTAACTTAGTCGCGTAAATTTTTTCCAAAATCATCAAGATAAAGGATGGATAAATCAAGTCACATATTCTCATGTTTCTAGCTACCATAATAAATTTGATAATAAACTTCTTATACTCTTTCATTATTTCTTAAAAGAACAATCAAAAGAAATTCAGGATTCTTCTCTTTAGTGTGACACACATAAAAAATGAAATATTCTTTTGATGACAAGACAAAATAATTAGTTGATTTAGAGGGTAAGGAATGCCAATTGAGAGAGAGTTTTACATTATAACCTATGAAAAGAATCTCTCAATACATGGAACCAAAAATAAAAACTCATGATTTCAAACATCCTATCTCAAAGAAATATAAATCACACCAAGATGAAGTAGTAGAAAAGTGGTGACAAGACAAATAGAAAAGTATGGAAGGAGGCCTAGTGTTTGGGATAGATTTAGCAGAAGAAAAAATACTAAATATTCAAGAATCTGAAGAAATTGAGAAATAGGATAGGATAATAAGATTAAGAAAAAGTTGTCGAAATCAGAGATAACTCAGGCTCTGTTAAAAGACACAGAAATAGAATTATAAAAAATTCAAGTTCTAGAATCTTTCCTCCATGAATTTGAAATTCCCTAAAAACCACAAAATTTGGTACAAGTGAATCCTTAAATAGATAATGGAAAAAAAATTATTTATGTATCACTTTTGAATATTGAATAAAAATCTCAAAAAGAAGATGAAGGTAGTGGATAAAAAAAGAGATGATGAAATAAAAGAAACTGGAGAAACTCATAGGCAGATTCCATCAAATAAGTTATCCATAAGATCTTATCATGCCATATATTCCAAGATGGCCTTAGAAGAGTAGTCTGTTCACCAAAATGAAATTCTGATCCAAAAATCTACCTCACTTCATAAAGGCAATATTGTTGATAGTGAAGTTCAAAACGTTAGTTTTATTAGTGATGGTGAAAATTTTGGCGGAGATGGTGATTTTGATGGTGATCTTCATGGTTATGGTGATGATAATTCTGATGATGATGATGATGATGATGATGAAAATAGTGTTCATGTTTCTAATGAAAGAAAAACAATACAATGGACATAAAAATCAGAATCAAAAAAGAAAAATGGTAGAAGATAGATGCTGGAACATATAATCTGAATGCATCTGAATCCAAAAGATATTCCTCATCTATAGGAGAATACATTTTTGTTCAACCTCTAAAGAATTTAGAAAAGAAAATTCCTTATCTTCCGAATATTGGGACAAGATTTTAGGCTATTGAATAGTCCTTGAATCAAAAATCATACTTAGTATCCCTTCAAACTGAAAATATTATCATGTTCGAAGAATATTTCAATGCCTTTGTGGATAATTATCGATATCATTGGAAATCATGCAGTGATATGACAAAGTAGTCAAAATAGATCAATATATATCTTATGGTTTTTGATGATATGTTCGAGATAGTCAATAATGTGTTCAAATATTCCAAGGATTCCCTTACAGAATATTTGAATATTTTTTATTAAAGATGAATAATGGTTAGGGAATTCTAATTCGTCAAGATAAAGACTTGTATGGGAATCTTAATTCACTCATAGCTGATGTGAAAAGGGTGTATTCTTTAAAGATTAGGTGAATGAGAAACTGAATTCATAGGAAGAGAATATTCAAATTCAAGAAGAAAAGATTCAGAATCTTGAGAAGAAGAATAAGTATCGTGAAGTGCTCCTCGCGATGCTTTAAGATGATCACAAGGAGATGAGGAAGTAAAAGGATATGGTCAGGGCCTTAATTAAAATGAAGTATGGTTTCTTTTTGTAAAAATGATTGTTTATTGTAAAATCCCTTTCAATATCATGTATAGATTACCTCTCTTGTTTCATGCAGTTTATTTCTTAACTTTTTCAGGTACATTATAATTTACCACATTCTATTTTTTAAATCAAAATGAGGTATAAAGTTCTAAAAATAATATTCTTCTATGGAGGATAATTCTTACTTAATGGGAGATATTTCTTTAAGAAAGGATGAAAAATATATGAATAGATCAATATTATCCTTATGAAGATTTCATAAACTAAGGGGGATTTAGTGATATTCATTGTTCTAAGAGTCATAAACTCAAGGAGAGATAAGTATTTCTTTTAAGATCAAATATTTCTATCTCTATATTATTTTCCTAACAAGATGGTTGTTCTTTCCAAAAAGGGTGATATGGTTTAGCCAAATGTTTCCGTAGAATTTTTCTCATTCCTTCATGTTTTATAAATCACAAACACATTTCACTTAATAATACCTTCTTTCTATAAGAAATTTTATATTAAAATCTGATTATAGTAAAATTCACGCTTTTTAACCTTATATGCTATTTTTTAGATAAGTCTAAAAAAACATTTCTTATTCCCAAATAAATGCTAGAAAATATTCAAAATAGGATCCTTACATAAAATTGGAATCCCAAACATTCAAAAATTATGATTCAATTATAAATTAAGGATTTTTATTCTTTCATTTTTTTAAATCTAATTCTCATTCCACAAATCTGATTCTCATATCTTTTTTGATATGATATTCATACATCATCCAAACCATTTTTCAAAATTATTCAATTCATATTTACTATAAAATCATAATATAATTATTCATTTTACTCAGTTATATTTCTCTCAAAAATAAAAATATCATTCTAATAGTTTCTAAATTCAGAATCACTCAGATGATTGAATTTGGTTTGTGTTGTTCTTTAATTCTGATTTGCAAAAAAAATATTGAATCTGATTTTCCTTCCCCAAATAGGATTCTCACAAATTTGAGAATCTGATTTTCACATATTCTCAAATCCAATTCACATACTTACATAGAATCTAATTCTAGATTTTACTGAAATATGATTCAATACTCTATATTTCATTACACATAAAATCAAATTAATACATGATAATAGTTATCATAATATTTTTTTATACTAAATGATGTTGTATAATAAGTTATTATATGACTGTTGTAGGATCCACCTATACAGGTCCCTCTAAAATTTAAGTAAAAATATGACCTTTGGAGTAAAATTCAACCATTGGAGATATCGCTTATAAAACCCCTATCATCTGAATGAGCTTAAAAACTTTTGGGAGAATTGATACTATATGGGAGATCTTACAGAAATTCTTTGTGAGAAATCCTTGATGTGATGAATTTGTGAACAGCTTGTTCAACATACTTGAAATCTTCTATACACTTTGTTTTTATTTATTTTATATTGACTTTTACTAAATATGATCAAGAAATTCCAAGATAAAATAATACATATGTGTCGATTACCTGCATAATCTATGGATTTCAAGATGAGGGAAGATAGAGGTGCCAATTACCTGCTTAATCGATGGATTTTGGGATTAGCGAGATAGAAGTTGCATCTAATATTTCTTGGATCATGGAATTACCCTAGTGTGGGTAAGATAGACTCTCATAAAATATTATATCTGGGGAGTTTTATACAAATTTATTGGATACCCTTGTCTTTGGTTTAAAATATTTAATCTTATTTTTATTACTTGTTAAATTATATGTTCTTTAATACTGATGCAATTTGTTATCAACAGAAACTGTTACATATTGTACATTTACTTATTGTTTAAAATTTGATATAAGATTCTATATTCCTTAAGTTATAATCTTATTTAATTATAACTATGTACTTATTTCATTACAATAATAATCTTTATCAGTCCCAAGGTTTTTTTGTTAACCTTACAAGAGAGGGTTTAGTGAATCTAATTTATTTAACATTGTTAAAAAATATTTCCTTAAGGTTAAAAACAAAAGTTTTTAAACATACAATTCACTCCCACCCCATTGTAACTGAGAATATTCATACATATTTCTATATTATAATACATACTTTTATTTCACTTATTATAGTGATTTATATAACTACTCAAAAAATTAAGTCTATATTGGGTGCTTTGACCATATTCGGTTTAGGTGTCAAAAAGATTAAGGTTGGTTGACTATGGTCAAGGAGGCCATTATATAAACATATCCATAATAATAATATTAATATTATTTTAATATTCATACATAATTTATAATTTTATAACTAATCATAAAATATGGATCTAAAAAATGAACCAGCATTATAATCATGGAGACAATAGGTCCTACGTACGCATGAGTAACATTACCATTTTTTGAATGATCATTATGGAATGAGGGTAAGTAATATTTATCTTTCCATATGGATAATTATATAATATATACCATATTATTTAATCATATATACTTATATCTTGAATTATTGTGATGTAAAAGTAGTCACATTTCTTCAAAAACGTGATAGTCTATATATCCACGAATGACGTTTTCACTTTTTCAGTGTGTAAAATTTTAATAAAAATGATATATTATATTTATATAAAGGTAAGTATATAATGTATATAATATTTTTTTCATATCCCATATATTTTTTAAAACCTTCCTTAATAAATTATATGTAATGTGAAAACATATGACATCACTTTGAGGAGGCCCTAGTCCACACATCCACAAATAGAATTTTCATATTTTCACAAAATGGGAAGAAAGAATGTATGTGTTATATAAAAATTACATAAGTAATAAAACAATATAAAAATAATACATATCATATAAAAATATTATTTTCGTCATAATTCCCAATGATAAGTGGTGGTAAAGTAAAAAATGAACGATTCATTTTGTGAGGTGGTAGTTCACCGTACACATAAAAGGAAATTTTCTTAACCATTTGATCGATTTGTGTGTAGTTTTAGGTTAAAACCATAACATAAAAACATCTCAGTATACTTATTATAATAATTTTATTACATGATCATTAAATAATAATAACAATGCAATGGTTTTTGAAAGAAATAAAACAAAAGTGGTCATTGAAGAATGACACATCTTTTCAGGGAAATCGAATTGGTTTACACCAAAGAGATTATTTGGTTAGTTTTTACACAAATTTAGGATTCCAGGATTATATTAAAAAAATTTAGCTTATTTCTTCAGGTTTGGGATTATACAAAATTATAGAGAGGTGTGAAGAGAGGATAAGAGTGAGTTTATTTTTATAGTGGAGGAGCAGTTGTATTCTTGTAAATACTGAAATAAAACACTATTGGGTGTTCTCTATTACCTCATATTCATAAAAAATTACAAATAATTGATTAAATAGTAATTATGTTCATTAAACACTAATACCTCACAAAAAATGAAATCATTTTATCATTTTTCTATAGTCAATAAGATTTCTTTTTTTTTGTTTTTTTTTTTGGAATCTAGTTCTCTGACCTATGTAATTCATATATTGAGACAAAATAAAATTGATAATTATTATAATAATTAGTCCAAACTATTATAAAATATTAATTATAATTTATAAAATAAAAATATCACATGTGTTGGAAATCAATTTTAACATAAACACTTGTAACGCGCATAACCACTACTTTAACACTAACTGCGCTAGCAATTTTTTAACTATTTTTGAGTCAATATGTTCATTATAAAAGATAAATTTTCCCATTAATGAACCCTATATTATACTAATTAATACCTAAAAATAACTTGTAGGAAGATAATATTTTTAGTAATTTAAAACTATTTAATAAAACATCGTTTATTTTATTTAATTATTAACTAAATAATCTTGGAATTTATGTTTCATATGAATTTATAATAATTATACCATCTATAAAAATAAAATATAAATATAAATAAAAATAAGAAATTTAAATTAAAATATAATATTATTAAGAAATTTATGTACCTTTTTCCCAATTCTAATGCTTTATAAGTGTTAAAGGTAAGGAAGATTCCATTTTTTCTTTTTCCTTAATTAATTTATTATATAGCTTAATTTCATGGAGTGGTATCACAATAACTCATAAAAATAGTACCTATGATTTTTAGGGTTGAAATATGTCTATAAATTTGGTTTAGGATATATTTCTAGGTCGTTTATCCCCATATGATTAATGTTTAACCACTAAGTAAACACATCTTTACCTTAATCATTATAATTAATTTTATTTACTTTCACTGATATTTTTGGTCAAAAATTAAGTTGAAATTATTATAAATTATACATTATTGTTATAAAAAATATGGAGTCCTATTTTTCAAATTAGAACTATATATTTTTCTGAAATTCATTTAAAATTAATCTCGCATACAGGACGAGACAACAGTTTTTTAAATAGGAATGTTCAAAATGTGGACATGTTTTTTTATCCAATTTTAATTTGAAATAGATTAAAAAAACCTAAATTAAATTTATTGATATAAAATTTAGCTAATTAAACTTTAAAACCAATTCAAAACATAATTTAACTTTAAAAATAAATTTGATGGAAAATCATTTTTCATTTAAAATCCAGTATTTTTTCCAATTCATCAAAAAATGAAACTTCTCAGAAAAATTCAAAAATGAACCCATATTAAATATTGATATTATTATTTCTAAAATGAAGTTTATTTTTCGCTATAAAAATTACTATAGTGTAAAAAATTTAGTTTTAAAAGATGTGTGCCATTAAAAGGTGGTAAAACTGCTTTTAATAAAAATTCTTTTTTATGCATAAAACTGGATTTATTCTTATCATATTCCTATTAAATATACTTTATGAATGCCAAAAAAAAATTATGTTATAATTTAACATAATATATTCAATCATATTTACACCCTCAAATATAATATCTAAGTGATAACTTCTATTTAAATAATAATATCAACAGTATATTACTATTCGGTAACACTTAGCCTTATCTGCAAGAAAAGTTATAAATTAAACTCTATGTTATGTGAAATGCAAGAAAAAAGTGGTGTCTCTTATATGGAAACATAATATATTATTTCTGTGTAACACAATATATAAAAGAAATTAAATATATTTTAAATAATATATTTCAAAAAATATTAGGATGTTACACCGGTATTCTCAAAATACCACCTCTCAAAGTCTTCATCTAATTTTCAAGGGAGTTATTCCATAGAGTAAGGTAAAATTATTATTTACTTATTTTTCGTTTCATTTAATTTAATTAAAATTCTACCTAAAATAAATATAATCTAGACAAGTTGATATAAGTACATCAGTTTAAAAATAATACCTAAATTTTATTATATTTTTGGGATAACCATTCTCTACCCTACTCTCAACCCTTAAAAAATGGAAATATTTTGTGTTACATGCGGACTAAAACCTCCATAACAATGTGAAAAATGTTTAACAACCACCATATATGTATGGATAAAATGGAATGTATATTGAATAAATGTGATACTTAAAACATTATTAATAATATTAAAACATAAACTAATTCCTAGTTTCATTACGTTCAGTGGAAAATGAGATTGATGTTTGTGTATATGTTCAGACTGACACATATATGAAGCAATGTATTTAATTTTTTCGTATATAATATTCTTATTTATAAAACTATATTAAAATATTTCTCATCATCTTTAAAATAATATTATCATTATATTTAAGTAATAATGATATTATTCCAAACAATTCACTTTCTTAACTATACTGACACATCGATTATAGAATGTTCTAGTTTTTAGTCAGTTTAACCACCTATGTGAACAATGAAATAAATTTCAACCATGTATGAATATAAAAACCTAATTTATGGTATTATTAGAAAATAATTTTCAAATAATTTTTTGTTTAAAATTATTTAGTGTTTATATCAATATTCGACACATTTTTAACATGCCAATATTTTTCCATCAAAAACTATTGAAACAAGCTCACCAATGATTTCCAACCTAATGAATTGTGACTAATATTATAATTGAATGAAATTATAGATTTATAAATAATTATAAATAATGTATTATATTTCATATTATTATATTGGAATGATTAACATTGAATTAATAAACAAAAATCAACCCTTCCATTACAAAACCATTACTAAATGAACAATTGAAACATTTAATATTTTACAATGAAAATAAAACATAACTAACTAATATTTATAATATATGATAATAATTGAATATTATAAAATGTAATAAGGGTGAATTTGGTTTTAAAATAGTTTATGAAGATAGTTATTTTTTATATAGGAGTTTAGAGGATTTTTGACTAAGACAGATTAAAGGTAATGGTTTTTTAATCTCAACATTATTTCATTGAGATAATATTCATATTCACCAGTTGATTTTTTATGGTTTATGTACTAGAAATTAATTTATTTTTCCCATAATTTAAATAAATTCCATGATATTTAAAAATAAATTTCAATATATATAAATACCCAAACCATAAATATGATTCAATTCATGATGTATAACATACATTCCAAAAAATAAATACCAATGATATAAAGGTAAAATGTCTTTTGAATATTAGATATATAAATATTTCTTCTTAAAAAAATAAATATATTTATTTAAAACCCTAAATTGTGATCCTAACTCCCAGAGATCTCCTAAAATTGCATGGGATTCCCTTGGGAAAATACACAAGGAAAAGGGTTTCTTATAAATCCTAGTATGGAAATAAAAAATTAAATTAACCATAACATTATAATAAAAATTTAGTAACATGGTACATAAAGATAATTATTATAAGCATGAAAATATGGAATAAGTATTTATAAGCATAATATCATGGAATCATAAGTATGTGGAAATATTATAAATTATAACGTCATAAGTTTTTGTCAATGATAACCACCAAGACAACATAACATAGGAATAAAATCATCATAATGATCATATAAACTGGATAAAAACTATCATAACATAGTGTTCTTTGGATAACCATCCATGCACCAAACAAAATGTTCTTAGGCTAATCCCTTGTGCACCATAAATTGTATCCCATGAGACATTAACATTACCCAATCAGTTTGTCATCTATTACAGTCCAACTCATCACATCATAATATGTGTTCCAAAATAGAAGACAAACCATACATAAATCATAAGCATGATCAAACCCATGAGATAGACGTGGGTCTCTGGATTATGATTTAAGTCATAAAAAAATCTTAATCATAAGGATTCCCTTGAGAATATGGAATTAAATAATTTTTAATATTTTTAATTACAAATGAAAAATGGTTTGTGAACATGGAAATATAATGTATAATATTCATGAGAAGGATCTAGGAGAAGAAATAATAAAAGATAACCACTTTGGTGATTCTTTATGGAATAATTAATTGATATTTTTAAAGTCAAAAGTTGATATTTTTTCCCATAAAACTAGAATTGAACCAATATGGATATATATAAAATATTTAATATATTTTTAAATCTATACATGGTTTTAAATCATTTTATTGGGGTAATGGTTGATGTGTTATAAGAAAAATGAAAGTTTCCTTAAAACGGGTTGACTTAAAAGTGTGAATTTTGAAGGGATCTAAAAACATGTATAACCCTAGAAATAAAAAATATATTCAACTAGGAATATATGTAATTGAAAAATATAAATAAAATATAAGAGTTATATGTGTATAATATGGCATAAAAAGAGGGAAAAAATGGAATGTGTAATTGGTAAGTCACGAAGGATGTATGGAAATCCATGTTTATGTTTTAAAACCCATTCGTTGAAATCCCACATCATAAAATAAGATAATAAAAAATTTAAAAAAAACCGGATAAGGTAAATATTATGATAAATTTTATAAAACAAAATGATTTTCCAAAATAAAAAGGATAATATTGTTGGGAATATAAATTATGTAAATTAAGAGTAAACCATTGTTTAAATGGATGGGAATTATTATTAACATTATTTCATTTTCAAAATGATTATAACTCCCAAGTAAGGAAGAATTGAAAAGAAGTGATATCACACGATTGATATATGGTATAACATATTAAATGAATGATAAAATTCTTGTAAAATCATTATAACTCATGAAATAATATTGAGTTATAAAATACACAAATATTTTAGGAAAGAACTCATTCAATGTCCAAAGTAAAGAAGAGAATGAATGGGAGTGTGGTTTATATGTTAATCATTAATTTATGATATTATATTTCATTTGGTATTGGATAAAATATAAAAATAAATATTGTTGAATAATATCAAAGCATACCTAAATGAACGGTGATTAAGTGGAATCCCCTATTGTTTAAGAAATATTATAATAAAAACCTCTTGAAAGAGGGAGAGATTGAATTTGATGTTAAAATAAGATGAAAAAAGATAATAAATGATATTAAATATTATATTTTATGTATAAAATCCATTTAAAATATTATATTTATAAAATAAAATTTTTATCAAATAAAGGAATTTTGAGAAAAAAAACCTTCTCAAGTGTCTGAAACTATTTTTTACTTGCAATTCACTTTTTTCCCTAGATTTTCTCCCTTATATAACTACTTAAGACTATTTAACTTATTATTATGGTGAAAAAAGATTAAAAGTCATGTATAATGTGTTTAAGAGATACTAGAGAAGATTTTGTTTGATTCAAAGCTTTAGAATGGGTGGAGAAATATGGACGATGTGCCTCCTTTTATAAGTGATGAAAAGGGAACTTCTATAAAATATCATTATTTCTAAACAATATCAATTCATTATTCAGGTTAAATAGTTAAAAAAAATTATTAATAGTTTTGTTAAATGGATAAGGATATTATCCCTCCACCATTCAGTATGACACATTGTTTCTACATGTTTTAACCCTTTGCGCTATATAAAAAAACTTTTACCCCAATTTATTATTACCATGGTAACTCCATAATCACCCTTGAAAATGTTTTATTTTATAAAAATAAAATTGAAATTATTTATTAATTTTAACAAGATAATTTAAAATATGTAAATAATTTTAGAAAATAAAATTTCAAAAATTTATAGAAATTATTTTTATTATTATCTCATCTAACTCGTAAAAACATTGTTTTATGTTAATTTTAAGAATATGATTTTTGTTTAAGATGAACATATAAATTTTTTTGATTATATTGACATTAAAAGTTTTATAATTATTCAAATAATATTAAATTAACATTAAATGAAGTTGCAAACCTAGTTCCTCCATGTGATAATTTCTTTAAAAATTAAATGAAAAACGTTTTTGTAAACACATTACAAAAATATTCTAAAATTTTAAAAGTTGGTTTTATATTTTATCATGGGATTTTAAAATAATTAGTTTTACTATTTAAAATATATTTTTTATTATAAAATAAATGTTAAAAACATTCATGAAAAAATTTCATAAAAAATACAGTATTAGACAAATCAGTATTTCTCATTGTTCAATAAAAAAATTGATTACATCCAAAAATCCAAAAAAAATTTCTAAAGATAATATTGTTATTATAAATCCAAAAATAATTTTCATTTTTTCAAATTAAAAATATATAATTTTAAAAATAAATTTTAAATTAATAAAATAAAAATATAGGGAAATTTTATTTTTATACAAAAATGTCTTTTGGTATATTAATTATTATATTGTATTTAAATATATAATTAATCTATAGTTAACTTATTATTGATGATATTAATATTTATTTTTATTATTAAATCATTAAAAACATTTATTCGTTTAATATTCCACCATCCATTAGAAAATATATATTTTTAAGCATTTAAAACAAAATTATTTTTCAAAAAGAATAAATACACATGATATATCTATACATATAAATATTTTATTATAGGTTATAATAATCATAATTTATACTTATGTATCCCATTATAATATCTTAATAAGACCTATGAAACAGATAATCTATAATTGAAGCTATGTGTGGTGGTTCACGTAGTATAGATCTTATAGCAGTCTCTATGAGCTTGAACTTATCTCGTATATGGTTTTTCTCAAGTCATAATTACTCAAGTTTTGATTGGTCTTGGATGATGTAAAACTGTAGAGTAGGTACCACCATTTTAATCTCATAGAAAATGTATTTTTATGAAATAATCCCACTTCTTGATGTTGTTTATTCCTATAATTTTTGTTGATTTTTCAATATCATTATTTCAATTTTATAATATCTAGTAAAACGTTAAACTTTTAATGGTCATATTAAATAATCAGAATATATCAAGGATTTGAATTTCTTAGTTTGGTATAGAATGTTAAATGCATTATTATATATATTATTTATTTATGGTGGATATATAGTGATATTTTGGGTCGTTATATTCTCCCCCCTAAAATAAATTGCATCCTCAAATTTTAAATTATTTATCACTAATAAAGTTAGATAAGGCTATATATAATATGGATCAATATTTAAATTTATAAGTTGATAAAAAATCATATTTATTCACTTATAATAAGTATAATTACAATATTGTGTGTCTTCTTAACCTTTTGTATTAAATTCCTTTTATGATTTGGTGTTAAAACCTATTTTATTTTTCCTAGAGTTCATAGTTAGACTTGCAATGATAGAATATCAAAATTTTGTCAACGGTATGAAAAGTGATTCCATATTTTATAATAGATACATCGCACACACAAATCTCTCATCTGTCATTGTTTATCAACTTGGTGGTATCAATGAAAGTTTGTGGTCGAATTCAAATTTGAAAGAGAATGATCCTTCTCATAATGCTCATTGAGATCCATATTTAGACCCCACCCACCCCATTCTGAAGTATCTTCCTCCACAATACAAGCATGTTCGCTATTTTTATTATCCCTCTCTTGTGTCATCGTCCTTAAAAGATAACCACATATCTCCACACCCTTTTTTACACTTATCCCTATGATTACCTCTCTTTGATTCCCTCTTGAAAAAAGTCTGGCAGGGTATGAGTGCCCCCACCATGTCAACTCTGGGGGGATCTTCACGTGAAAAATTAGTATCTTCAAAGACAAAAACTATTTCCCAAACATGTTATAGGGACACCCATGCTCTGTGGTATAAATCTTAATTAGTGAACTACACCTGCCCTTCAGGTCACTAGGAGGCCTCTCTATTTCTCACCATATCACTATGTCAGATTGAACTAGTGATGGTAATGGAGTGTTGTATTCTACATCCACCATTGGCATGGTTATTTTATCCTATCTATAAATATTATGGCCTAATCATGGTGTATGTTCATTGATGGATGATGAAAAAGGTAATCTATTGATATCGTCTATTGTTGTAGTGATTTAAAGACCTCGTTGTAGCAGTTTCTAGTTTTTGTCTCTACCCTGATCCATTTTTACACTAACGTGGATAGTTTGGGTAATATAACCATGATTAGTTAATATGTATTCTATTTTTAAATAGTAAATCCTTTACTATAATAATTTAATATCTATTCTAATGACCCGTACTATGATTTATATTCCCATAAACATTAATTTCAAAATGCAACCATCATACAACTGGATATTTAATTAGATAAACCATACATCAGTGTGGTAAAATCAGAAATAAATTTAGTAAACATAGAGTGGCTAGAATAATTATCTTATATTCACAATTCAAAATATGATTACTTATTTATCACCATCCACCACATCTGTAGACAGTGAAAAGACTAAAACTTTTTCCCTTGGTTGTGGTGGTTGTTCACAAATATCATTATTATCATCCTTATACTTATGAATCTGGATTAGGTATTGTCCTAGTTTTACACACATCGGTAATTAGACCATTGTAATTGATTTTTAATCGATTCTTCCCACTCATATCACACTAATAGTCCTCTTCATATTCCTTCATCAAATTTATACTCTATAACCCCTTTTACACAAGTAACGAATTTTCCAATCCCCTTGAGTAATTTTACATGGTTCCACATCTAATTTTTTATATAAATGTGGTTTAATTCCCCTTCTATCATAATATTAATGGCCTTAATTTTCAGGAGCCTCTATCATTATCTTCTTTTTTCCCTCAATATTTCATTTGTGTTTACATTGTTAATCATGATTCATGATAGTAGGTAATTCATAATCACAAAATTTATCAATATATCTCCCATTCAAGTGGATTTATTATTGAGTTAATTGATATATTTTCCTTCACACCTAAGGATAACTTGGTATATTTTAGTTCTATCTATAAATAAAACCAAAAGGGTTAACATGTGTGATGAACATTGAAAATCATATGGGTTTTATCATATTGAATAATTATTTGGATGGGAAATAGAGAACCTATAGGTGAGTATAGTTTCGCATGATCATAAAAACCATATATCCAAATTTAGGTGGTCAATTGGGGTTTCAAACCCAATGACACTTAGGAACTCACATTGGTCGAGAGGATCGGAGTTCAGGATCATCACACCATTTTGGGGGGAATTGTTTCCTATTCCAAAATGATTATATATATATTTAATATATGTTCTAAAATATATTCCTAATATAAATATATGACAGGTTAATCCTACAAAATTATCATAGGTTAATCACTTTTATGTGTAGAAGAGAAATTGGATCTCATTATTGCATCCATATGTATTTATCTGAGGTTCTTTTTCCATTTCCTAGTAATGAATAACTATTTATTTTCTTAATATTCGTCACAATGTTCTTTGGAATTTTTTGACATTCATGGGGGTAGTTAGTATTTAGAGGAGGGGATTGAGCCATTATGACGTTTCCAAAATATCCTGAATAATTGTACGAATTAAAATCCACATAGTTAATTAAACCTATAAAGTTTAACATCATATGGAAATGAAATATGTGTGGGATCTTAGGAACTAGATATTTGTGCTCGAGTCTTGATGGGACATCCTACGTATCCTATTTATAGTAGGTATCAGAGTCATCATAGTTTATTCACACCCTTGGGACCTGCCCTAAGGTATCTTACATTATATGGGGGATTTTTATATCCTTCCACTCATTAGAGCTTACACATAGAGATTTACTTGGCTGGTGGAGATTCAATATGTGAATGACATGACCATCACAACTACCTAATCCCCCATGACCTTTTCTTAGTGTGATAAACAAGGGATGGCAATTAATCAGCCTCACTATATATAGATATGGTAATTTTGTATTGGGATATCCCTTGTGATGTTTAATATGGAGCTCGAGCCTTATGAAGGGGTCATGCGTATCATAGTTATTGAGGGAATCAAAGTCATTTTATTTCAATTGTATTGTCCTATAATTTATCACATAATCCTACAAAACATGTTTAGAGGGCATCACATGATCGAGATAAAATGCCCTGATTTCATCATTGAAGCTAGTTGACACTCTTGTAGGGCATCATGAGAGTCAGTTTGACATGTATTGGATATTTTTGTATATCCTGGATGACTTTTTTAGGTAACATCATTATAGTCGTATGACATACCCAGAGAGAATATCAATATCTATAAATCTTTTTTCGAAGATGTTGTGAGAGCTAGTTGGCAAGCCCTAGTGCTATCGTGGGACATGGATGACATATAATGATGTCTCCTTACCATCTAGGTGACATTTATATAGGGAATTATGAGGCTTGTATTGTGATCCTGGATTGTTTCACGAGGCATTGGTGTCATTATTGAGGGGGCACATTGATCTAACATGTGCATGGGACTTCACACGATCCAAATAGTATACCAAAAGAGTGTCGCATGACCTAGGTGGCCTATTATGGTGCTTCTATCGAACCTGAGTGGTTCATGTGAAGAGCATGCAGATCAGCGTATATGTTCATTTTATAAGTATCACAGATTTTAGTCTTGTTTATCACCTTTTATTTATGTTCCTTAAATTTTTTCATTTTTAGGTTGTTTTAAGTCTCACATGTTTTAGAAAAATATGTTGTATTTCCATCATGTAACCCACTAGAATTCTTCCGTGTGATCTATGTCTGATCACAGGAATTGTCTATACATTTTTATAAACACCCATGTTGTTCCCCAGATCTAACCTAAGGAAAACTTTCCCGGTTGTGAGATCAGCCACTCTATGAAATCCACTCTGATGCCTGGGTGCATCGGTGCGAGGGTCTAAGTGTTTTTTCGTCTATGTAAGGTTTATTTTTTCATGATCAGGTGTGAGATTTATATGCCTCACAAACCCAGTTGGTCCCCACTTTTCACAGTTCATATCATGAAAATCTAGGCTGCAATTGTTGGTTGGCTTTGGAATCATGTGTCTTCATAAGGTTTTTTCATAGGTCATTCTGGGGGTGTCTCATGATTTTCAATGACTATGAGATCATCATGTCAATGCCCCCCATTTATTGGATTAGAGATAATTAAATTGGTCTTTCCGAGTCATGAGGAAATTCCAAGGGACTTTCATGTTACCATACCAACATGTCCAAGGGCCTTCCTTAGATCAGGGTTATAACACCCTGATATTTTGTGATTTTTTTAAGTTAATTTATCTTTATGATATTTTTCATTTCACGTGAAACTGGAAATAAATATTTTTCAATATATAATATTAAAACACTATGAAACATTACTTTCACATTAAATACTTACTTGGCCTATTCTACATTCAATACCAACTTGGCTTGCACTATATGCAACACTGACATGGCGTATGATGCACACAACACTGAGTTTCTTCAAAATATACTTTTTTATAAATATTTAAATGGGATAATTATAAAATTTCCATTGAAAATAGTTATATGAATAGTAATAACTACATTTAAAATATTTCTTGTAATTTTTTTATATATTTAAAACATATTGAAAATGAAATATATATAATTTTTGGTAAAGTCCTCTTTGTGTTTAAAAACACTTTTCGCTCGAATGAGCCACCTTTAATGTCCTTCTATAAAAAATTAATAAAATTAATTTTATAAAAATTTATAAATTTAATTATTTAAAACAATCTTCAATAATTAATTTGGAATGTTGAAGTTATCTTACGGTGATATTTTGGTATTTTTATGAGAAACTTCATTTTTTTGATGAATTGTGAAAATACAGCTTTTTAGAAATAAATTGTACTTTAGTACAATTATTTATTAATGATAAATTATTTTATAAATATTTTTAAGGTCACATTATATAAATATTACATATTTTAATACAATTTAATTCATTATAATCAATTTCAATTTGAAACTGAATATAAAATCTTAATAAGCTTTTGAACTTTTTCCTACTTTAAACCCATGTTATTTCGTCTCATCTGTGAGATTAGAAATACTATTAATTTTTTTTCTTCTGTTAAATGAATTTAAAAATTAATACACAAACCATTGTATTAATACTAATATTTATATTCTAATAAGAAAATGTTAATTTTTTACCAAAATAATTATTAAAAGTGATTAAAATTAATCACAGTGGTGAAGGCCAAATTTAGCTTAATTAGGGACTAAACCTTAAAATCAATGCCGAAAATGAACAATAAACGTGTAAAACCCAATTTTATATCCATATTTCTTCAGTAAACCTTCCATTATTAATATCGGTGGCTTTTTATGACCTCTTTTAGGTAAGAACAAGTGCACACCTAACTTGTTTCTAAAAATTCAAAGTGAGTCCTTTTCCTACACAATAAAAGTCCACAACCTCTACCCATTACTCACACAAAAAAAATCATAATAATTACCAATAAATACCCATTTAACTTCCCAAAAATCCTACATTAGACCTAGAATCATCCCTTTGGTCATAAATCCTCTCAAGTAATCATTTTGGCACAAACCAAAAAAAGATACATGATTTAGAGGTAACATCTTCTCTCTAGATCCTTCCCTTTATTTTCCTTCTCCACCCTCCACTATATTTATTCCATTATTTTGTGAAAACACTATTATAATAAATATAATATCATTTTTTATGAAATATTTTTGACATACACTTACACACAACTCCATCTAATGGATATCGAACATATTGTTTCTATGTATAGCAAACTACTGCCTCACGAAACGATGATGGTTCACTTATTCTTTACCACCATCATGGTGTCCATTATGATGGAAACTATATTTATATATGTTACATATAATACTTATTATTTTTTATTGTTCTTTATTCCATTTTACAACACATGCCATTTTATTTCCATTTGGTGGTAATATGACAATCTCATTTGAGGAAGTGTGGACTACCTCCCTTTCAAAGCGATGTGATTCATTCACACAACACATGGAATGTATTAAGGGTGAATTTAATGAAAATATATAATATATATCACATGTTAATTATAATTTAATAATTATATATATATATATATGTCGTTTACATACTTTTATTCAATATGTTAATAAAAACAGAAACATTGTTCATGTGTACCTACGACATACCGTCTCCATGAACAGTGTATTCCATTTCATACTTATTTATGATATAAATTATTATATTATGAATATAATGAATATACATTATAGTTTTATCATGATTTAGATTATGTAATCATGATATAAGTATATGGACCAACGATATAACCAATTCAGACACATCCGATGAACAATGCAAATATTACCTAAAGTAAAACATTAACATAGGAACCTTAAAAAGTCAGTAATATAATGTAATATTCAAAACATATAAGGTATTATATATAATATTATTATTATTGTAAATTATTTATTATAAAAATATACTTATTACACAGGAATCTTGTATGAGTACCAAGATATTCAAGACACAAGGTAAGGGGATTTCATCCAACTTTTAATTTTTTTCAGATACATGTTAAGTCCACCACTCATTCCTTTTTGTGGTGAATGTAGTCCCTATTATAGTATTATATGTATCTTATAAATGAATTTTTTTTTATTCACATTTCAATTTTATGATCCTTATTTCATGGGGTTTAGGTTTCAAAAAATACCAAATTAGTAAAATAGTTTTGTCTCAATTTTCTTTTTTTGAAACTCATTTTTTGTTATGCACCTAAACTATTTTTTCAAGGTATATATACTCCCATTTCAAATTTATTATCTTTAATATAAATATTTTCATGATATTTAAAGTTTCATATAACTTATTTTTCTTACATGGAGAGTATAATCCCAAGTTACCAAGTAGAGAGAATTTACTAAGGCAATCTTATAACTTTTCGAGATTGTTTATGTTTACGCCTCCTTTGATGAAATATTATTATACATCTCTTGAGAATAGTCATGAGTTTCCTTATATTATATTTTTTTAATATATCGTCATGTTTTAGTACCATGTTTTTACTCTTATGTAATTGAGATAATTTTTCATGTAAAATTAGATCATCTCTCTCTTCGGTTGGAAATCGATTATATTCAAAAACTATGTTTTCACAAACATTTTCACCAAAAATTGAAAATATACTAGAAGATAATTTTCTAAGAAAAAGGATTAAATTTTTTTATTTTTTTCTAGTATTCCTTTATATTTTTTTCAAAACTATTTTTAACGAAAAATGTTTTCAAAAGGTTTTACATTATAAAAAACAGTTTTCAGAGAAGAAAGGATATTTTCCACAAGAAATGTTTTCAAACTTATTTCAAAATTATTTTCCATCTATGATTACAACTATTTATGATACTCATTACCTTCTAGTAAATTATTAAAAGGTTCTATTAATATCGTATCTATGAATGTGTTATTCTTAATGTCACGGGCTTCATGAAACCCATTTCTCTTCGACAGGTTATATGTTTTTAAAATCCATTTCTTTTCCCTGGGTAACATGTTTATAATACCAAATTCTATCCATGGGTTATTATTTGATGAAATAGTTATGAAAACTATCTATTTTCCATATGTTATTATGTGATTAAATTTTAGTGAAACCCATTTCATTTCATGCATTATGATTTGATGTTTATAAAACCTATGCTTTTTTATGGGTCTTGGTATAATGAATGTTTTATTAACTTATGGGATATGTAAGAATGATTTTATTTTGAGATAGGTGGAACCTATATATCCCTCCAATGCATTGGGTAATGATGGATTAATAATGATTAAAAATTTTTTGCGTGAACCTGATTACATGTTCACAATGTTAGGAATGGACCTGGATCCATGTCCATAGGTTTATTTGTGAACCTGACTTGTTTAAAATTTTATGTGTGAACCTTATTATATGTTCACAGTGTTAATCATGTACTTGGTTTCATGTCAATTAGTTAATGTGTGAACCTCATTACACATTTACTATGTTATGCATGGACTTGGTTTCGTGTCCATAAGGTTATTCATGAACTTGATTACAAATTCACAATGTTATACATGGACATGGTTGCATGTACAGAAGTTGGTGTTAGGGCCTGATTTCACGTCTTTAACTTTATGAATGAACTTATTTCTAATTATACAATTTCACAGTGTTTAAACCAACATGAATGCCACAAGTTCCATGTATTTTCTTATATTTTACTTCCTTGAAATATGTTCTTTATTTCATTATGGTTCATGTATTATGAACTACCAATATTTTTTATGTTCTCTAAAATTTGGAGCAGGATCTTAAAATGTTATCATCATGTTCAATACCCATTTTTTATGTTATTCTTATGAATTTACTTTATTTACCATTAATGAGCATCTGAGCTCACCCCTTTCTTATGTTTCCATTCCTCAGAGCATGAAGAAAGGTTTTAGGTTGAAGTACTAAAGTTGGAAATATTTATCCTATATTTTGAAGATCTTTCACCAGGATAGAATATTTTTTTTCCAAGTTTCCAAAGACACTAAACTATTATGGTCCTCAGGCATGTATTTTTTTAACGTACTGAATAATCATAAAAATTGATGTAATATCCATTTATGTAAATCATAGGTCTCTATTTTTGGTATCAGATTAAAGGTTTATTAAACCTTTGGAAACTAGGATGAGAAAACATTAGTGAGATCCTTAATTATATTTCTAAGGATATTTCTAGGGAAGTCTCTAAGGATAAGTATATGGATGAGTTAACGTCTAGGAAAATGTCTTGAAGTTTTGGTAAAGGATTGAGTTAGTGGTTACCTAGTAATACATCCCTATCTAGATATTACAAGTAGATGTGTCTTCGGAATAGATGTACCTAGGGGTAACAACTCCGGCAATATGTTTCGGGCCTAATAGGGGGTAATTTGGTACACGAAAATAAGGCCTTGCTAGACACCTGGTTTTCCACTCCCAGGGGATATGATTTTAGAATTAACAAACTCTTCATAAATCATCATGAGGGATTAAAATAAGATTTTCCTATTAATAATCAAGGATGAACCTTGGGTGTCATTGATTAAGGAAGGTGTTATTATTTAGGCATCCAATAAGTAATTTTTCATGATCATGTGTCTTCTTATATGATATGTTTTTCCCACATCTTGCTTTTTGGTTTTAGTAATTGGTATAACTAGAAGGAACATAGTTAAAACTTACTTTTTCACATGTGGAATGTATGGTTATTATGAGAATCAATTTTCCATGTCAAATTCTCATAAAGGGAATTAAGAAGGTGGTATGAGTATTAATTATACTTATGAATATAATGAGACTAAAAATGACATGTGAAAGGTATGTGATGTTCTTTGAGTATTTTTTACTTTATTCATAAGAAGAATGATTGGATTGAGGTTGAGGAACCTTAAGATATGATTTATATTTCATATTATATGAAAGAGGTATTAAGGAGTAAGTTAATGAATCCTGAGTAATGGTCTAAGAATAAGGATTGACTTATGAGGTATTTATGTTTTGGAACTAAAAGATTATGTCATATGGATAATGAAATTAATATGTATTTTTAGAATAAGTTTTCATTAAGGATTGAAAAGGACATGTTGAATGGTGATGGAGACATAGAAAATTGATTTCATGGGATGATTTTATTTTGTTTAAGGGAAGGTAACCCTTAATTATTTCCTAACGTTGAGATAATGATGTTTTGATAATGATATTCTAGATATGAATAAGTAAATTGGACAGTACGGATTACCCTAGATATGATTATTGACAATGTTTTCTATGTCAGCAAGTAAGAAGTTTACAACTTCTTGGATTTATGGAATATATCTATTAACCTTTGGATTGAGGAATAATTCTTGACTTCCAAAAGGATTTATCATAATTCAAGTTATAATCATTTTACAAGAGAATATATTATGAGGGTATTCACATGTTTTGAATGTGATAACCAAGATCTACTTTATGATATATGGGGGATAAATGTTAATCTAATTTTATGACTGCGTTCTAAAGTTTTGAATTATAATATTTCATAAGGATTATGAGGTTAACCAATTATTGAATGGTTTTGTTAAAATTTTGATGAAGTCAGTATGATTAAAGTGGTATCTCTCTATATGAAGATTTTTTTCATATTGGATATCTATTTCAAACAACTTTATGGTAATGATATCTGATGAAAATGGGATGGAATATCATGTATCTAATGATCTATTAGTAATTTAGGAATGAAAAAGTAACCTTCCTCTCTAGAGAAACAGGTGAAGTGAGTAAAATAAAAATAAAGGGTGACGTCTCAAAATCATTAAAGTATATCTTTTAAAAAAAATTCATTAACTATAGGAAAAAGGATCTTGAAAAAAAATGTTGTCCTAATACCTTAAATTTTATTAATCCAATTTCATCCAAAATCATTAAAGATTTATGAATTTGATGCCCTAAAAATTTCTTTGATCATTAACTTATTTTTGATTGATGACCTCAATCACTCCCTATAATTATTTGTGATTTTCCTCTATGTCCAATATTTACTCCCAAACAATGTTCTCTTGTGTGGAAACCCAATTATATGTTACTTTGGGTAACTAGTATGGTTCCAAATTTCCCTTTTTAAGTGAGTTTTTAGTATCCATTTTTACGATATGGGTTTCTATTAATGAAAATTTCAAGTATTAAACCTTTGATAACCCAAACAAATTTTGATGGAGAAACTCATTTTAAGGGGGGTAGAATGTAACACCCTGATAATTTATGAATTATTTTTTTCGAAATAATTTATCTTTTCTATATTTTTCATTTCACGTTAAAATTGAAATATATCTTTATATATATATTAAAACAATAATTCAAACATTCCTTTCATATGAAATATCCACTTGGCTTTCATGACATGCAATTCCAACTTGGATTGCGCTACACACAACACCAACTTGTCGCACGATGCATTGAACGCTGATTTTCTAAAAACATCCTTTTTTATAATTATTTAAATTATATAATTATAACCTATTCATTAAAAATAGTTATATGAATAGTAATTACTACCATTAATATATTTTCTATAATTTATTATGTAAATAAATCATATTGATAATGAAATATATGATTTTTGGTAAATTCCTCTTTATGTTCAAAAACATTGTTTTCTAGAATGAACCGCTTTTAATATCCTTTAAAAAATTCTGAAAATAAATTTTAGAAAAAATTATAAATTGATTTTTTTTAAATAAAATTCCTTTTTTAATATATAATGTCAAAATTATATTTGGGTAAAAAAATTTTATTTTCAAATAAACTTTTTTTTTATGAATAGGGAAAAATGTTGCTTTTTAATTAGAAACGGTCTTTTTGCCTTATTAATTATTAATGATAAATGATTTTATAAATATTTTTTAAGATCAGATTAGATAAATATTACATATATTAATTCAATTTAATTCATTAGCATCAATTTCACTATGAAACTGAATATAAAATCTTAAAAATCTTTTGATCTTTTTTCTACTTTAAAACCTCGTTATTTCATCCCATCTGTGAGATTATGAATAATTTTAATTTTTTTGTTATGTTAATTTTATATAAAAATTATTACATAAACCATTTTATTAATTCTATTATTTATATTATAATTTGACTAAGTTAAATTTTTACCAAAATGATTACTGAAAGCGATTAAAATTTATCACAGTGGTTAAGGCCAAATTAATCTTTATTCGGGAAAAAACATTAAAATAAAGGGCCTAAAAGACCAAGAAACTTTTCCAAGATCCATATTGTGTACATATTTAGGTCATATAATTTTCATTATTTAGTTTGGTTGGTTTGGTATGAATTCTGTTTTGGTAAGATTATGTGCACACCTAACTTGTTTCTAAAAATTCCAAGTTGGTCCTTTTCCTTCCCTATAAAAGGCCCCCACCTCTACCTATTCCTCACACCTATCAAGCCTTTTAATATCATCAATTACCTTCCTAATAAACCTTCCAATAATCCACCTTTATACAATTAATCCTCTCTTTGGGTATAAATCCTCACAAGGAAGCCTTTGGGCACAAACCAAAAAAAAAGCTACCCGATTTAGAGGTAACGTCTTCTCTCAAGCTCTATTCATTTATTTTACTTCTCTACCCCTCAAATAAATTTATTCCATTATTGTGTGATAAAAAAATTAAAATCAGTATAATATGATGTTTTTATGAAAATTTTTCAACCTACACATACACACACCTCCATATAATGGATATCAAACATACTATTTCTGTGCACAATGAACTTCTGCCTCATGAAATGATGATGGTTCATTTCTGATTTACCACCAATAATGGTGTCCATTATTATGGTAAATATATTTATATATGTTATATATAATACTTATTATTTCTTTATACTTCAGTATTACTTTTTTAAAATTTATACCTTTTTATTTTCTTTTGGTGGTAATATGATAATCACATTTGAGGATGTACAGACTACCACCCCATCAAAGCGATGTGACTCCTTCACACACCACATGGAATTTATCAATGATAGGTTTAATGAAATTATTTTTTATATATGATATATTAATGATAATTTTAAAATTATATGTATATATACATATGTCATTTATATTCATTCTTTAAATATGATAATAAAAACAGAAACAATAATCATGTGTGAGTATGGCTTACTGTCTCTATGAATAGATTATTGCATTTCTTAATTATTTGTGATATAAAATATTATAATGTTAATATAATGTATATAAATGGTATTTATATCATTATTTACATTCTTTAATCATGATATAAGTATAATGACCAATGGTTTAACCAATTAAGACACATGCGATGAACAAAGAGAATATTACCTAAAGTGAAACCTTAACATATGATCGTTACCAAGTGAGTAATAAAAGGTACTAATAAAACCATATATGGTATTATAAATAAAAATATGATTCCTTAAAATATTTAAAATAAACTTATTCTTATTTTATAGGAATGATATATGAGTATGAAGAGATTTAGGACACAAGGTAAGGGGATTTCATCTCAATTTTAATTTCCATGAGATACCTGTAACATTCGTCACTCATTGAATTTGTGTGTTGTTTGTAATTCGCAAGATTTTATTATATTTATTTTATAATTAATATTTTGGTTATTAAAATTTCCATTTTATGATCCTTCTTTCATGGGTTTTAAGTTTCAAAAGTTTCCAAATCGGTAAAACTGCTTTGTCTCAATTTTCCATCTTTAAGACTCATGTTTTGTTATCCACCTCAACTCTTTTTTTAGGTTTATATTCTCCCATTTGACATGTTTTATCATGAATCTAAATATTTTCATGATATTTAAAAGCGTCATGTAATTTATTTTTCCTACATGGTGATTATGATCCCCAATTACCAGGTAGTAAGTGTTCATTGATACAATCTCATCGCTTTTCAAGATTGTTTATGATTACACTTATATTGATGAAATATTATGATACATCTCTCAATAACATTCATGAGTTTCCTTATAAAATATTTTTTTAAGATATAATCATGTTTTAGTACCATTTTAGGACACTAAGATACTTAAGATAATGTTTTTAAGAAAAATCTGATTGTGTCTCTCTACGATCGTAAATTTATTGTATTCAAAAACTAAGTTTTTTTTAAACATTTTCAGAATTTTTTTCTAAATATACAATGGGTTAAATTTCAAGGAAAAGTTATTTCAAAAATGTTTTATTGTTTTCAAATTTTCATTTAATTTTTTTCAAAGATATTTTCAATGAAAAATGTTTTCAAAAGGTGTTTTTATTAGAAAAAAGTGTTTTTAAAGATGAAAGGATATTTTACTCAAGGAATTTTTCTGAAAGATATTTCAAAATTATTTTACATATAAGATGAAATTAGTTGATGTCACTCATTCAGTTATAATAAATGATCTAAATTCTATATTCATATTCTTTCTATGAATGGGTTATGCTTAGTTTTATGGTCTTCATGAAACCCATTTCTCTTCCATGGGTTATACATTTATGAAATATATTTCTTTTCCCTGGGTTACATATTTATAATACCTATTTCTCTTCATGGGTTATTCTTTGATTAAATGGATATGAAACCAATTTCATTTCTATATGTTCTGATATTTTTAAATGTTATTGAATCCCATTTCATTTAATGGGTTATGATTTGCAATTTATAAAACACCTATCTTTTTATGGGTCTTGATATGATGAATGTCTAATTATATTGGGGAACATGTATGAATGATTTTATTGTGAGATGGGTGGGTCCTATATCTTCCTCTAATGAATTGGGTAATAAAGGATGTATCATGAGTATAAATGTTGTGTGTGAACCTGATTACATGTTCACAAAGTTATGCATGGGCTAGGTTTCATGTCCTTAAGATTATGAGTGAACCTGATTAAAAGTTCACAATATTATGGGTGAAACTTATTACATGTTCACAATTAGGCATGAACCTAGTTTCATGTCCATTAGTTTATGTATGAACCTAATTAAATGTTAACAATGTTAGGCATGAACCTAATTACATATTCATAATGTTATGAATGGACCTAGTTTCATGTCTATTAGGTAATGTGTGATCCTCATTACACGTTCAAAATATTATGCATGTACATGAGTTCACATTCATAAGTTTATGCATGATCTTGATTACATGTTCAAAATGTTATGCATGGACCAGGTTTCATGTCCACAAGTTGATGTTAGGGCCTGATTTCATGTCCTTCACTTAAGGAGCGAACATGTTTCTACTTATACATGTTCACAATGTTATAAACTAACATGCACACCACAAATTCCACGTATTTTCATATTTTATTCTTTCTTGTCCTATTTTATTTATTTCCTTTTGATTCATGTCTTATGAACTATCATTTTTTATTATGTTCTCTAATATGTAGGACATGATCTTCAAATGTTATGCTAAAGTTTTATACCCTTTTGTTTATATTATGTTTTTGCATTTCCTTTATTTACACATACTAAGCATCTGATCACCCCACATTCTTATTTTTCCTTTCCCCATGGTCTAAAAATGGTTTTACGTAGTAGTACTAAATGTGGATATATTTGAGGGAAATTTTTAATATCTTTCACCAGGATAGAATATTTTGTATCTAAGTTTCCAAAAATTCTAAACTATTACAGTCCTTAGGCATGTATTTTTGTAATGTACTAAATATTCATCTAAAATGATTTAATATCCTTGTATTTCAGGTCTGCATCACTATAAGTGTGTCTATATAAAGGACATAGCATAATCTCAGGTGACATTCATGGGACCTTTTGCGAGACAATGATGGATTTTCATTGGGATTTGGGAGAGCATGCTAGTCTACGGGATAATTTAATAGGGCCTAGGGTATTATGATTTTTCATGATTTTTGTTGGGGAAAATAATTTTCAACATTTTTTATGTGTTGTGTGACCAAAATAATTTCTTATGATGATATAAAAGAATTTATAATGGGAAAAACCTTCTTCCTATCAAAGGGGGAGCACAAGACATCTCAGACTTGTCTAAATAGTTTGATGTGATGATAGTGACATGCTAGTAGGTTATGGCGCTTCTAGTAAAACATGTCATCAGTTCATCCACAGTGTATCATGGGTTATCTAGGGTGAATCACATGATTTTTATGATTGTAAGATTCTCCCACCTTTCCGATTTTTTTATTTTCTTATTTTACAAATGTTGGGGATCTTGTGAGGTTGTATCAGTGTTGTCGAAGAAAAAAATTGTGCCTGTGGGTGATGCATCACATAAGTTTTATGACCTCAAGAGGCTATCTAATTTTGGGTATTTCCTTGGTATTTTTCAAGGATTTTTCAATGTTTCTTCAGGCACCGATCACTTAACAATTCATGTGAATCGGAGGTGATCGTATGGATATTTCCACATGATCTATGAGTGTCTGGGACAACTCCACAATATCAGGGAGGATTTTTCAAAGGTAATTCATGGATAATTTCACTAGTTATGCACACCACTTGGTCATCCACATTAAATTCTTATAGTCATGTGATTTCATTTCTCTTGGGGGTTCATGCGATCTGAATGATTATAACCACCTTTCTCTTTCTTATCATTGTGGGGAAATGATACCAATATTAAGTTATTTATTCCTTCTTGAATTTTGTGATTCTCATTTTGTAGGTTTAAATAATTCCCTACCCCTTAGGATCAATTCCCGCAGGAAAAAGGCCTTGGTTTTGAGGAATCTAAATGCCACCAGATGCTTTGGTGTTGTGGAAAATCGGTTTATTGGTTGACGTTTGGTATACCAGTAAATTTTTGGTATTCCACAGAATACCGTATAAATATGGGAGCTAGTAGGGATTCATTATCTAGCTAATCAACTCCCCAATGCCCTAGCTTCGTGATTCCTTCACATAACCTAATCTCGGGACCTTTTTATAAGAACCCATCACAAGTCCTTTCTGTGCACCAATTTTGTGAGGAAAACTATTCAAGACTTATTTTTACTAGTCACATTACCAAACCATTCCATGGTATTTTATTTTGGTAACTGTTTGAACATTGGTTGGGGTATGAAATCCTTTTGAGAGTTTCTCAGGATCTGCTAGCTTGATCGCATGATCATTTAACTATTATGTGGTTCACACGACCATTTCACGGTCATGAAATCATGAGCCTTCCAAGTGGTCTTGTGGTTTCATGACACATAATAGGCTTATATGATCTTTGAGAACTTTATGGAGTAAGGAGATTCATTATTATTTTATGTGACTATGAATTCCCTTATGGTTCATGTGATGTGCATGAAGCAGCTTGAATTTTATGTCTTTCAGTTGACATGATTATATTTTATCAGTATGTCATATTTCACTTACATTTGTTTTGATGGCATCTGGTTCTCATAATATTTTATATATTGTAGGTAATCAATGGTTCATGATTTCAATAAACCAAAATGTTATCCCTCAATATCACATGAATTATGATAATTGTATTCTGAAATGGATTCTTCCATTTGAACTTCAAAATGATCCTTCGTCACACTAGATTCCTCTATATGGTTTGGTCTTTAATGATTGTTTTTTATTTATTCTTTTGGACATTAATCTTCCATATTGTTCTATTTCAACTTCTCTTGACTATACTCAAATGAAAATTACTAAGGATGGTTAACTAGTCGTAGCTCGATCCCAGGGTTGTCCTATATTGGAAAAATCTCCCTTGGGTAAGGACAATAATTATTTCTCGCTTCATCCCATCGCTTAGTGATACTTGAGTATATTCTTCCCTTCTCTGAACAATCTAGGTGCTAGATGGTACTTGAAATAGGATCTTTTTCATGGTGGTAATTTTTTTTTTGATTAATGGAAATGGCCATTCTATGTTAGGAAAATATTCTTAGAGTTTGTTGACCAGTTATATAATTTTCATCTTTATGAAGTAGTGTGGATTCCCCAATTTTTATCTATCACTAGCCTAATCTAATTCCCGAACTAGTTAGTCATTACTGTCCTAGAACCAAATCATTTCATCTATCCCACAGTGAGGATGGAATTAGCCTATGTAATATCTACCAACATGGAGGGATCTCCCCTCTCAGAGAGAGGTATGATGAATTCATTCCTACCACAGATGTTTGAGATGACCATTTATAAACTCCAATAATGCCAGGGTACATTCTCATTATTTTGAATGAAATGATAAAAAAGGATAGGACTATGGGATCTCTTATCTATTTCAAATATTATATCAACCTTTTTCTTTGTCGTGACGTGGTTAGGACAATAGTTATATTCCCCCATTAGCTCCCTTACAAGAATGTTCTTAACGGTTTGGCTCATATTATGTCATTTAGAAAGCATGGGATCATAGTTCATGAGGATATCGAGTGAATCCAGGTATCTCTCTAAGACTTAGGCTAGTAGGAATCATGGTCATGTTCCTGAATAGGAGGCTTTTCCTAGCTGGGGAAGTTCATTCCAGAATTGAGTTTAGTACGCTGGTAATGAAAATGTTGTTACTAGAGGGAAGACACCTTAATCTGGTAGTGTCGACCCCTACACACATTTACCAACTCTTGGTCCACATTTATCAAGGAAGAATCCCCTATAGTATTTGTGTTCATTTTCAGTGTTTATTTTTCTAGATAGGGGATCATTTCTATTGCTACAAATACTACAATTAAACAAGGATCCTTGATGCCTTATATAACACTAGGTTGATTAACATATCTAGGGTTGAGGATATTTTACTATGATCTTATGAGGTTACTGATGTGTTGATTCAATATGATAGATTTGATTACCCCCTTATCCAGCGCCAACTAGGTTCATCATTGACAATGGGTTCAGCTCTCTCGATGAAAGTTCGTATAAGATCACCCTTTGGTATTGGGTTTTTGTAGTCTGGATGGATGGGATGATTGTATGTGATCCATATACACCTTCTCTTTTTGTTCATTAGTTTGGATACTCTAAAAGGGTCTCCCCTCTCTCTTCAGTTATCATACAAGGAGAGTGACACATTGGGATCATATATCAATTTTATATGATGTTTGCATGTGAAGGCACTGATGTTGACATCATTCATTAATCTACTGAATCTCCTATAATTCTTACTTAAGATTATGCTCATGATTTGGTAGTATCCTACCTTGGTGGTGTGCTAAGTTCATTATTTCATCATGTGAATAGGCCATATATCTCACCAAGAACTTTGTCTATGGTATTTATGGAATTTATTTAGAACTTGGGAGAGACTTTGAGGAATCTCCCTTTTCATGGATATGACAATCCCGATAGTGGGACCTAATTTCTTGAGGAAATTATCCCTTTTGAATAATCAACATTTAATGCCTCTATTAAGGGGATGATATATGTAGCCTCCTCTCCTATTTATTTTCTTGATTTGCTGGCTATTCCTACTTTTGGTGCACCCATCACATCTGTCATAGAAGCAAAAAAATGGCACATGATAATCTGGAAGTAGATTCATGCCTTGATTACTGAGACTCCTTTGGAAACATTTCATGAACAAGGGGAATGAATTTATAAGCTACATAACAACTTGTGGGAGGATGGTTTTTATCAACAACCACAGTACGAAATCAAGAAACAAATTATCCTAACTCATAAAGATTTGACCACCAAGGAAAGGGGATTTCACAATAATCAAATATGATGATCCCCTTACTAAATAGATGAACGAGGCATTGGATGCACTCGAGAAGAGTTTCATATTTGTATCTAAATTGCAAGCCCAAGTGGATGCATGGACCATGAAAATGTGAGGATATAAGGAAATCATAGCTCAGCTGAAGTCTAACCATTCAACTTCGTCATCCTTATTGGAAATGTCTCAAAAGAGAGTTGAGGAGATGGATAATTAAGTCGAGACTCTCTGTCATGGGATAGAAGTAGAAGAGGCGGGATGAGTGGCACTTCGGTATTCAATTGATGTTTCCTGATAGACTCTTATTGACTTTTCTAACTCAGCTGAATGATTCTTATTGTAGTTTGACCAATGATATGCACTCTGTTTTTTATGAGATTATTGGAGAGATTCTAAAATGTGGATATTCCCCTTATTAATTTCTATCAGTGATTGGAGTTTATAAACATTTTTAGGTTACTACATATTTTTTTCTTCCATTCGTGATGTTCATGAATTTTTATTGAACTGTTTATATATAAATTACAAATGATACCTATACTTTTCATAATATAATGTAAACTTAAATGCATGGATTTGAATATTTAAATCATAATAGATTCATCTTTACAAGAGCTCCTGAATTCCCACCAACATGTGATTATTTATCAATATATATACTCCAAAAATATTGAGATATCCTGATCCACATAATGATAATATGGTAGAATACATGTACAAGAGATAGAGTGAATTATCTTTTTCCGAAGATGATATTCTTGGTGAGAGTAGCTTTATTTTAACTAAGTACATATGGTGGGCCTTGTAGGATCCTCTGTTCCTACTAAATAAATCACTAATGTGATGTAGTTTAGGATTGTTTAGCTTGACCCTTCAATTGTTATAGTTTAGGGTCTTTTATCTCAGACCTTCTATCACTGTAGTTTTAGGGACTGTTAAGTCAAACTTTATAATTTTGTAGTTTAGGGTCTTTTTAATCAAACCTTTGATCACTATAGTTTAGGGTATTTTTTCTCAAAACATTCATCATTGTTGTTTAGTTCCTTTTAGCATACACCTTTATTCATTGAATTTTAGGGTCTATTAGCTCAAACCTTCAATCGTTGTATTTTATGTTCTTTTAGATAAGATCTTATATCATTGTAGTTTAGGGTCTTTTAGCTCATTCCTTAGGATTCCATGCATTTTAAAGTCTTACTGCCATGACTTGATCGATGGTCATGGAATATGGTGCAGACATCCAGAAATGACCAGAAACACCATGGGGTGTTCAATTCTATCGTGGTGTTCCTGAGGCTCACGAGGATCATAGCTCCTTTCAAATAAGGAGGAGAGGCCTTTGTATGGTTGGTAAAATCCCTTTTGCATCAGTAGAATTTCCAAAAAGTGGTGTCTCTACTCTTTTCCATGGGTCATGGAAGATTTTTGGGGGGTATTGGTTGAGGGTGAAATACTAGGGATGTTAGGCTCCCCTAGATAGTTGGAGTATGGGTGATATAAGTCATAACCCAAAAATTTGAGTCAGTGAATATGGGTTGGTGAAGACATGTCGAGGATGACTCCAAATTCCCTATGGTACTAGGTTCCACCATTGGGTTTCTATGGCTCATAAGGATTGAATATCCTTTCTTATTAGGAAGAGATGCCTTGAGTTGGTAGGTCAATGCCCATATGAGTCGATATCATGGCCAATAAAATATTATCACCACTCTTTTCTAAGATCCATAAGGGGATTATGAAGACTCAAACATCTTGATGATGAGGTTGGGTATGGACGAAATCTACCCAGGAATGGTTCTGGAACCCTAGATAGTTCTTATCTTAATTATGATGTTTGGTCCCTACACCCTATGGTTTCAAATCATGAGGTGTGGTCCATCAATGGTTTGGGAAGAGAGTGTCACATTCCTACTTTGAGAAATGGTATGAAACATGATGATGTAATTTTGACGATGTTGAATCTTCTTGAATAGTTTGGTATGGAGATTTTAAATCCCAGACCAAAGTTCTCGGGTCAGGTGGTTGATATGGGACTATCATATTAGTAATGGCCCATAACACACTAGGGATTTGAGTTCTTCTATGGTTATTTTAGGGAACACAAGGATCATAAATCCCATTTTGTAGAGTGGTACATTTGGTTGACGACTATATATGAATATAGAGAAGCCAAATGCATATATGAATTTTCCAGAAAAGGTTCTCTTGATGTTCGGTATCCTTTTACAAGGTCTATTGAAGGTTTATGGTGATTCTAGATGCTCAAATAATGGTGTTTTATTTGTGTAAAGTGTAATATTTCATAAGGGTTTGAGAACCCTAAAGGTTATGTCATTTCCTAGAAAACATATTCTAATAGTGAGGAGATTTGAAAAATCATTACTATAACATTTTTAAAAACTAGGGTGTATAACGAGCATATGGTGTATTTTAATAGGGCTGCATTGTCAGTTCTATGAGATTTTTGACTAATTTATTTGTGCCCAAATTTTTTCCTAAACACTAGAGATAATGATTTTTGTGACTGAAGACTGGAATTTTTCTTTGTTCACCCATTACAGGATTTCAACCTGAAATGTTTTGTTTTTATTTCACTAAATGTTTATAGTCCTGTGATGCATACCATTAAAGGCTGTATTTTAAGGTCGTACAACTTTTACAAAAGTGCAAGAAGTTTAAGGTTATGACGCACATGGACCAAATATGGGGGATGATAAAAAAGTACCTAATTAGGATACCCAGGGTCAAGATTACCCTAACATCCTTTTGAGTGGTAGATAAAAAATTATAAATAATGGATCAATATTCTAGGTTATGAGTAATTATAAGGGAAAATCATGCTAGGAATAGCCTAAAACACACTGAGGTGTAGAGTTCATCCACAATGATATAAGGGCTCATAGGTTTTAGAAATCCTTTTTGTAGAGTGATTCATTTGGTTGAGGAATAGCATAAAACAAACTGTGTGGTTTATTTTCATGTGTTAAGGACATTTTTTTGTAGTTTTAATGTCATACATCCCAAATGTTTTCATTTTGTTTTAACATCATGTTGTTAGGATGTGGGAGCCCTCAGGAAAAATTGTGTAAGATATGTTATGTGAACATGTTGTAGGTATGTATATATGACTCATTCATAAGGGAAACAGTCTTGTATGGATCAATCCCTATGATGTTGGGGTGCATTGTTTTCTTGTCAGTTGTTTTAGTAAGACCCAATATTTGAGATTCAAGCATCAGTAAATATCTTGTTTTGGAAAGAATAAATCCACACATTGTTACTTAATGAGAAACACTCTATGTAGGTATCACCCATACATAGAGATAGAAATTGTTTCCATTGATTGTTGTATTTGAACCAACCATTAGAGATCTGGGATCACTACGTATCCTCTTACGGTAGGAATCAATCCAAACCATGTTATTGAGAAACTGTGTAGTATAACATCATGCGGAAAGGATTTTGTCTTCCTGAAATGAAAAGGGGTATTGTGCATGGACCCAAGGATGGAAATCTAGGTGTCACTACATATCCCTAGGTAATAGGAATTAGGCCACACATAGTTCTTCAAACAAAAGCTTCATATGCAAGTCTGAACTATACACATGGAGGGGTATATTAATGTTTATTTTTTTTACTGGGCATAGGGTTGGATATTTGGGAATCACTATGTATCATTTGATGTTAGGAATCAATTCAAACATAGTTCTTGAATGAAAAACACTCCACACATGTTAGTACCATATGTTGAGGTTAACATTGTTCCATTGATTGTGGTATTTTGACCCAAGATTGGAGATCTGGGCGTCACTATTTATCCTATGATGACAGTAATCAAGAAACTTGTAGTTCTTGAATGAGGGTGTGGTAGGAGACCAATCACCCACAATAGTGGACCTCTCAGGAGATGTCAATAAGAATATTCAAAGTTATGTCATGTAATGGACATCAACTAGGTAGTTTTACATCATACAGTAATGACTCATGGAATACCTTTTAGGGTCATTTATTCAAGACAATAATGAGCCTACTGTGAGACTTATTTTTGTGCGGAATCCCTTACCAAAAAACCTAATCTCATGTGAACTTTTATTAGTGTGAGAAACAAGGATTGGTTAGTGTTATTCTCACTATACAGAGGTGATTAAGGATATGACATGGGAATTTTGTATCATGTGGTGGTTTGACCACGATACAGGATTGAGGTGTCCTTAGGTATCTCATCGAAATTGGGGGTTAATTGATGATTTTTTCTTGGATAAATAATTAATTCCATTTCTTGGTGATTTAGACATAGTTATGTGTCAAGGTTTTCTCGTAATAACCAAACCACATGATTTTGTGGGAGATCCTAGTCCCAGAACGATGAGTTCTACAAGAGACTACATGGACTTCTTCCATGATGGTGTGAATCTCTCTTTCTAAAATGAATCATATGAGGATATCATCAAAGAATCTCTTGTATATGGATTTTTTCATATTTGGTTCATTCCATAGGTTAAAGTTCATTGCACGGTGCATGATCGGTTCCCTTCTTGCTCAGTCTGTCAAGAGAACTCTATTTTGAAAATAACCAATCATGGGATCCATCCATCCAGTGGAGGATATCAATTCATCTTTCTCTAGGGTGGTGTTGACCTAATTGGTTTCTTCCATATCATATACAATGATCAATGATACAATTATTTGGTGCGCAATATAGAAGATTTCTTACACCTGATTAGGGTTGTCTATGAGTGTGGCTACATTATATAATGTGTCGTTGCAAGCATCCTGTGATCAGGGAACATGATGCAATGTGGGATCCAAAGGAAACTCTTCCATCAGTCCCCTAATGTAGCTAGTGATAGGGGATATTTCTTCCTTTTTGATGGCATATTCACTATTGACCATCTTTATCAATAGTTCTGAATACCCTTTTCTATTCAGGTAGGATATCTACAACTATAGGGCTAGTTACAAGATAATGATAAGGTCTTGGTATTTGACCTCATTATTCTTGAAGCCCTTATATAATTAGAAATATTAGTGTAATACTTCTTATTTGGAGAGATAAATACAATCCCTAATACAACCCGATTGAGAATTTGGTTTTCCATCCTTTTTATGATAAGTCCCCGGGAGGTACCATCAAAATACATATCCCATGCTAAGTAAGTATCTTATGGAATAAAATATCCTCTCATCTGGGAGATCAGTTCCCACTGGTATATTCTTTGAGGTGAGATGTTCCATAAGTAAATCAGCTAGGTATTTCCCTTTCAATTCCTTTTACAACACGAACTGGATGTCATGTTGTTACAGAATAAAAACCCATCGAGCCATATTATAAATTAGCATGGGGAACCCAAGAATATTCTAGATTGGATCAATATGAGAGACCTGATGGACATCATAGTGTTGTATGTAATTCCTCATCTTTTTTCACTATGAAAATGAGTTCAAGGAAGTTCTTCTCAACATACGAGTATCAGTTTTCAGTACCTAGCTTTGTTCGAATCGTGTAGCAGCAACTATTTTCACTTCCCACATAATTAATCTGTTCAATGAGGGTGCCTAGTGGGCATTCCATATTGGAAAAATACAAGATGAGTGTCATTCCTTCCACCGAGTGCCTCATAAATGACTTGTGAAATAGATACTACTTAATACTTTTGATGGATTCATTGAAGTCATCTTCCCATTGGTAGGTGATTCACTTATTCATTAACCTAGTGAAGGGGGTATCTTTTCCAACAAGGTTGGATATGAAACAAAAAATATGGGCAAGGTTACAGTGGATTCCCCCTTATCTATTTGATATTTTTTAGGGTGGAATTTCTAAAATAATATTGGCCTTCTCAAGATCGACCTCAATATCATTGTGGAATAATAAAAAACCATATAAATTATCTAATGTTACCTCGAAGGTTCATTTCAGCAGATTTATATTATTAATTTGTTTTTGTATCTTGTTTAAGATCGTTCAGAGTACTGTGAGGTGATCATAACACTATCAAAATTTTACCACTGGGTCGTAGATATAGAATTTGGATTTTCTTCTTAATAACTGTTTATAGATATGATGCATGGAACATTGATATGTAGTGTTATAATTATTTAACCCAAAGGTACTAAGCTGATATAAACAGATATTAGGAGCCACTTTGAATGTAGTGGATTCCTCATATTTAGCGGGAAACTTAATTTGATTTTACTCTGAGTACATATCCATGAAGGATATGGCTTGCAAGCCATAAGTTGCATCGATCAATAGTTCTATGGTCAATAATGGGAAATTGTTTTCTGGATAGTATGGATTAAGGTCTCTGAAATTAATGTTGTCCTAAGTATGCTAGTTATTTTTCTAGAAAGAGATGATGTTGTTGAGCTATCTTGGGTATTTCAATTCTAAAATAAAGTTGTATTTGATAAAATTTTCATCCTCTACCTCTAAATTGGTGGAATTATAAGGGTGTGTCCTTCTCCCTGTTTTATTGAATCCATGATACTCATCGGGTAGGTAGAGATGATGCATAGACACATCTGGATTCAGTCTATGAATTTATGTATAGTTCCATGAAAACACATATCATTGCTTCTTTAGAAATTCACTTTACATCTCTTTCTCTTTAAAAATCATGGTGGCTCTAATCTGTCCAGGTCATGGATCTTCTTTTGTTCCCAAATTTACCTTTTGGAGATCATCGATGGTGGTGGAGACATCTTCCTAGAATGCGGGAGCAGAGTTCTAGAAGTCATCCTCTTTTTCTTCTATCTATGAGTCTATGGAGTGATTCTCATCCATAGGCAGAAATCTAGGGGCATCTTTGTCACTATCGAGGTGAGATAGAGCATGAGAAGATAAATTATCACCTCTACTACCTATGTCATTGTAAAGAGATGTTGGGTCTAATTTTCTTTTAAACTATCATTGGGGATAGGAGATTCTTGGACCTCTGGGCCTAGGTATATGACCACAAGTATATTTATGGTGATTAAATAGTCATTATTGAGAATACTCCAGTAATTTGTGGGGGTAGTCCCAAGGCCATTGGGGATGCAACCTGTATATCATCATCCACCATTCGTTGTTTGCCTCCCCTTTTGTAGAAAACTTCTTCAGTATATTTTGTATCACAAGTCTTGAAGTGCGAATTGTCACCATGAATTATGATAACTTTTCCTTCAATGGGTTATTTTATACATTTATAGAATTTTTATGGTGCCTCCATGTGATTATGGATCCAAGGCCTTCTAATCAAGAAATTGTATGTGGTGTTTTTCTTGATTACCATAAACTCATCATTATATGTGAGATCCCCAAACTGATCTTTTATTTTGATCTTCCTAAGTGGTTTCTTTTCATGCTTATCATACCCTTGAATAGACATATTTTATGGAGAAAAAACCCTTTCACTATATCCCAAAAATTTGAGGGTTTGAATCGAAATGATACTGATCCCAAATCCATTTTCAATTAAATCCAATTGGATATCGACATTATCAAGTCTATTCAAAACATATATGGGTGAGATGTGTCCTTGGATGACTTCTTCTTGATCATAGTCATTGAATGAGATGAAGACATGGAATTGTGCTAACATTATCCCCATTCGATAGACCTTAGTTGTAGTGATATATTTCTTGAATTCCTATTAGTTTTTGGATATATTTAATGAGTTCCTCTCTATGTTATTTTGAAAGATGGAGTTCATTGAGTATTTTAAACTTGGTTGGGACAATCGCAAGATATTTCAAAATGGTGTACTTTTAGGTCAGAGGATGACACTTCTCAACATAGAGTTTATCCTAGAAATATGGATCCGGAATCGAAGAATCTAAGGCAGATGGTCCTAGTTCTTATATAGACGTCATAGGAGAATCTACTACTTGTGGAACATGTTATGTTAGACTTCCCCATTGCATGTGCTAATTGGATAATTGAACTATCACTAGGTTGTCATGAAATATAGATGGGTTTGGATGAATGATGGAGGGTTATGGGACACATACATATCTTTATTTGGCTTTTTGGAATATTTTATCATGGGTATCAGCTACATATATGTTCTCTATGGGTATGTGATCAAAATATTGGGTCCAACCATTCCTTTGTTGTTCCATGTATCCTCAGTTCCTAGGCATGTGGACTCCTGTTCTCTAGTTTAGTCCATGGAACTCATACTCCGAGGAATATTCATCATTGGACAAGGGGTATATCAAGTGTATCATGTTTTAAGAACAAAATATGATCTCTTAATCCAATTATGGGTCAATTTGGTGGGGTAGATCTCCTGCTTCAGATGTTTCAAGGAAGAAATCAGCAAGACTGAGATCTTACATTGGAATAGAATATGACACCTCTTCTTCTATTTATTCGTATTTCTAGTTGTTGCACATACTTTTGGGATACATATCTAATGTCATATTATTGGTTGGTGAAGATATTGTGGGTTTGCATAGCTATTCTATCAGGATAGAATTAGATCGGTCGACTATTTTTGAGTCATCCAGATGTTGAACTTCTATTCATGCCTGGAAGGAACCTTTTCCAAATTACTCTATTATTCTATTTCGGAAGTGTTTATGAAAGACACCTTCTTATAAGAGTTATCTTAAAAAACCTATCTAAAATCAACAATGTCTGGAAAGAATTATTTCAAGATAAAGTAGTCCTAGATATTATGACCCATTCTTTTATAGAAAGGGAAGTAGTTGGGATAGTTGGTGAGGTTGAACTCATCGGTATTCTTGGGCTACAGTAGATTGACCATGTTATTTTATATTGATTCTATGAAATAACTAGGGAATATTTAATTTCATAACGAAGTATGATTTATCCATTCATTCCTAATATCCTAGGAAAACCTGATTTCTATGTGCTATTTCTGAGGGTTATTTTTTTGTTGTTGCCACTCGATATGAGGTGTTGGGATGTATGGGACCTGCATAGGTTCATATATGGGAACTACTACTAGTTTTTGAGTGAAAGATACATCTGCTTCTTTTCCTAGAATTTTTCTTATGCTAAGGGCATGATTCTATATTTTTCTCAAGTTCTCTGAATAGCATCCTCCAAAATTTGTGTCATTTATGTGAAATGCTGAAACCCACCTGGATAATTTATTGGGATTAGATGTGTCTATAAATCATCCTATAGATTTTCAAAATATAGTTAATTTTGTCTCTCCTATGAGATATGTATGCTGAGTGAATAGGTTAAACCATTCCATTTGGATATTCAGTTACATAACCACTCATTTTTGCATTATTTGTAGTTTAGCAGTTCAATGATTGTTGTCTTCCTCAAAAAGATGTTGAACTGATTGTGGAATTGATTAATAATGTCTTCCAATAATGAATTGGATCCTACTAAAAACTGTAATACCAAACCAAGGTTGTCCTTACCATAGTCTATACAATAAATCTCAACTTTTTTTCCTCTTGTTGATATCGAGGGCCCATCATAGGAGCACATTGTTATAAAAAGTGTGTGAGATGATGTTAAGGGTCACATACACAGTTAAAGGTTTAAAATTTATGATTTCCAAAATTGGTTGGGAGTAGACTATCATCCAACCACTTAGGATATGGATTCCTCTAAATCTTCATAGGTGTGAAACGTCTTTCAATGGATTCCATTTGAGTATCTAGGGACTTTATGATGTTAAGAAGCACTAGGGAACTGCTATCCGAGCCACCTCCCATCTAAAAGTATTGGGTGGTGGTTGATAAGGTAGACCTTCCTTTTTCTACCATTGATTCTTGAATTTTACCAAGACTGAATGATCACGCAATCATGGTAGAGGTTTACAGCACAATGGAGGGAAGTCCAAATCATTTTTGACTTTCTCATTTACGTAGAATACCTTCCTATATCTGAATCTAGTCTAAAAATCAGATACCTCTCTTGATATAAGACCATTTATCGGAGGTATAATATTCTTATCTACCTGAAGATGATACCTAGTGGGAATATTTCCCCTGAGTAGCTCCTCCTAGAGTTTTCTGATATTTTGTATCCAGCTATCATATTTTGAGAGTTGTTCCTCTATGGATGGACCCTAGACTCTTATGGGTGGGGATTGTAATGAAGCCACTCAATCCCATTTATCTTTAGTAGTGTTCCACTGGAGAGGTGGTAAATAGATATTCAAAGGTTCCATATTTTGGAGCCTTCTTTTGTTCCGAGTGAATGCAGCATCAATTGGTGCATCCAAATCACCCTCCTCTCAGGGTATATTTTCTGGGTTTCAGACCTCTTAATTTGCATATTGATTTAATATATCTATTTTGTTGAAAGTGATTTCATTCACTGTGTCATATGATGAAATGGTTGTTTTACATTTAATTTTGAAGGAATGGTATGATTCTACATTGCCTTCATCAGGGTCGTTACTTGAACCCCTAGCATTATTGGGATGTTTTGGATTGTGACCATGGCGGGGTTTGATTTCCTTCACTGTAAGCTGCTCTTGTCTTGGACTATTAGATATGACCTTGAGGGAGTTTTTTATCATGATTGCTAAATAGGCACTGAATAGGAGAGGCTCTTCTTAGGGTGGTAGGAATGGATGGGATGTCAAACATAAATATTTTCCTCCAAAACTGGAGAAGATTGATTCCTTATATGGTGATGATGATGATGAAAATTATCCTAGACCACTGGGCTAGGGGTTATTCAAGGCCACAATTAGCATTGATTGATCCTTTTGTTGAGGATACACTGATTCCAATCTGGAATTTGATGACTCCCAGGATGGACATTGAGATATAAATTCCCATAGCCTAGTGGGATGGGGTTTTTCTTGAATCAACGTTGATTTCTATAGGACCCTCTTAGGGGATAATGAACCTAGTGATGGTGATTGAGATATAAATTCCCCCTTAATAGTGGGATGGGGATTTTTATAGCTACTAGTGATATGTCCTAAATCCTCTTAGGAATTGACGATCTGAGGGCTGTAGGTTGTGGTAGATATGCCATAGCTTGGTGAAATGGGTCAACTCCTAGAGGAATTCTATGGAAGATTCTACTACAAGTTTTTTAATGCAGAATAGTTATGATCGCCTAAAAAATGGTTACAATGGTATCCTATGATGAGATTCAGATTCTACAGGATGTCATCAGGTTGATTGATGCCTTGGATTCCATGTCTACAATTAGTTCTCTTTAATTCGAGGGGATCATTTCAGAGACTTGTTTTCTATCCACTTATTCCATTCATGAGGTCTCGGAGTCATTGAAGTTAGGGAATTTTGTTTTAGTGAAAAATAGGCTTGTGCATTACCCAATACTCCGATTTAATGAGAGGGGTTGACATCGTATCTTAAGAATCAATTGTTCTGGGGACAAAGTGTAGTGAAATGATCCATATTTCTCCAATCCTTAGAAATGAACTTCTAGATATTCTATGGAAATCAGTCAGTGGAGAGTTATTATAGTGTAGAGACAAAAAAAATGTAGTCATTTGTTGTAATCCTCTATTCCTAGGTTTCAGGATACATAAAAGGTATCCATATCTAGATAATAATAATTTACATTAATATGATGAGGGTGATACTTATAATATTGATAAGGGATATGTCTAGACTTAATTTTTTATGAATAGCCTACATATTTTGGTGTAGATAAGGCATGCACTCTAATTCAAGATCATCTAGGACCACATAGTTAAATTGGTGAGGGAAAAGAGCATGCTGGTGGGGTTATTTCCTAACTAGCTCTCTCTATATGTTAATGTTGGCCTCATATTCTTCAAACATGCATGCCTCTATCTGATCAGACCAAAAAAGATGATTCTTGGGGTCACATGCAGACTGGAGTGGAGTGCAGCTTGATGTTGATGGGGAACTATATTAAGTTTACCAAGATATTTATAAAACCTATATATGTGAAGGAATTTGTGTTATGGAAACCTCTCTATATGAAGGTGTCTAGGTAAGGGGTGGATTTCCTTATTTGTAGGAGATATCACTATGGGGTGGTTGAACATGGTGGATATTTGGAGTAGAGTCACAATGATCAATATCCACACTACCACAAGGAATCTTATCATGGTAATGATCATGTTTAGTTTCAGTTAAAGAGTTGACGAACCCTTTATGCAGTGATAATTTGTCATACAAAATTTCAAGGACACTGGAATTGATTAGATTAGGTATATGAGCCTTGTTCTTCATCAGGTCTATAATATTCTATCCTTACATCTAGAATTAGTCAAGTATATGAACGTAATGTATAATAGATTTCAAAATATATTCATAATTGTATAGTGCTATGGGAGTACGAGAGCACTGTTGGGAAACTACTAGAATATGCAAATTAGATTCCTCATTATTAAAAGGAAAATAAGCCTATCTTGATGTGTGTTCTATTATCACTTGGTGAGCCTCTATAGGAAAAAGAGTACGACCCTGATCCCAATCCATGGGAATATTTTTCTGACTTTGGTGGCAAGGATATGAGACTAACCCAAGGCATGTGTCTCCCTCACATGGTGAGCCCTAGTTCTAATAGGAATATGAGCATGGACTAAATATGTATTCCCTACCAAAATATTCTAATATCCCTCTTGAATGGGAGGAGGGATATGGTCATCTTCTTATATTTCCCTGTAAAGATGTAGGTGTAGTTATTCATTAGTGGAAGTAAGAATATACACCTGGAATCTATGATATATTGGAATCTTCTAGGCAGATTCAATAACAAGAATATGAGCATGTCTTGAGGCATGTGGAATTATATCTTGGATAGACCCAACCATAACTATGATATGAGCCCAATAATGTGCCTTTGTAATATGTCTTTGGTCTTCTTTGATATGAATATTAGCCTTTCCCAAGGCATGTTCCCCTCTCACTTAGTGAGATCTACACAGAATATGGAAATGAGCCCAATATTGGTCATTTGGAATATGTCATTGGACTTTTTCGATAGGCATGTGACCCTATCTCAAGTCATGTTCTACTCTCACCTGGTGAGCCCCAATTGGAATAGAGATATGAGCCCAGTCTAATGCCTTATCCTTTACAAGGATACACTGATAATACTATTATATGAGAAAAAGAATGTGTTCTTTATCTACAAATACCACTATCTCATAATGATCAGAGTGTTGATCTATCTTGGCTGTAGGGATATGATTTTGTGCATGTACCTATATTTGTACTAGTTCCAGAATATGTCAGAAGAGTTCTTCAACTATAGTTAATATGTAATGTCATTTTATCAAAGTTTTCATAGGGATATAAGCTTGTACATATTGCACCTCCAATGTGTACTAGAAGATATATTCAATTGAAGAGGCAATATGAACCCACTTTTCCCACCATATTCCACTAGAATATGTTGATGGGCTTCATGCATGAGGGTAGGGATATGCACCTCCCCCGTGCCTGATGTATGAATATGCACGTAGAATTTCTCCAAGTGAGTAGGAATATGATCCAGCTCGCCAGTTACAGTCAAAATATAACTACACACATCATCAGAGAAAGTGGGGATATAAGCCCACTCACAGTTATCTAGAGCCTTCCTCACTTGATATGTCCTCCTTGTTGTCTGTCCATAGGTAAAAGAGGTGGTAATGTGTCGATTGGTACCCTTATAAGGTGACTGATGGGAAATACTGGGATGATGGTGGTGATGGTGGTTGATAGGATCCCTCTTCAGTAGCTCCTGAACTAAAAGGGAGTAGTATTTTTTCACTAGTCCACCTTAATTAGAGACTGAAGGTTATTATTGTCATGCTCCCAGGATAATTTCTTGAATTGGTTGTCTTAGGAAACAAGGGCTAGTGGATTAATAGCAGAATTACATGGATGATGTGGAATCATCATTTTTATTACTTGTAAACCCTCACAGTAAGCTTCAAGATTCATGATTTTACCACATAGATGGTATTCTACACCATTGTGTTTTACACGTAATGTTGAATTTATCAGTCTTTTGAGATCATTTTTCAACTTCTAGGGGTTTCAACAACAGCTGATTTGTTAGAGTGATCACTAGATGAAGACATTATCTCAGATCAGGATGCTCTTGATAAGAGCAGTATCTTCAGTAATGATGAGAGAAAGAAACAAGGACACAAATTAGTGAAATATCATAGTCATGATGTGTTCTATATCATATATACATGTTTAACACAATTTTCCATTTATTCCTGATCTAACTATTTTTCTTGCATGGACTTTTCAATGATATAACTGAACTATTTCATGGGAACCTCAGTTATAGAGGATCAGCTGTCAAATTTATGTCATCATTATCATCATTCATTGATATTCCAAATTACCATCCTAAAATTTGAGGGTTATGTGTTGTTCTAATTATTTTTTTTATAGAATATGTAAAGAAAAATATCCTAACACGTGATTAACTAATAATTATATTGTTTTAGTGATTCACGTTGGGTCCAGCATTTTTATTTTGATAGAAAAGAGAAAACTACAAGGAGAGTTCTTTTTAGACTAATGGTTAATTATTAGTGATGGGGTTAAATGATCTACATAATCATTAATGTTGTGTTATGATTTTTTTTCTTAACAGAATCTCCCAACAGTTCCCACATCCATAACAATGTACAGACCTACATCTCAAAGGAAGGTGGTCAATTGGGATTTTAGACCCAATGACACTTAAGAAATCACATTGGTCGAGATGGTGGGAGGAGAGGCTCAGCACGCCCTTTTAGGGGGAACTGTTTCCTACTATGGGTAACTCATATAGATTTAATATATTTTTGAGAATCTCTTTCTAATCCTGATACAAGATTGGTTACCCTTAGAATGTTATTATAGGTTGACCCCTTTTATGTGTAGAATAATAAGAGGATCTCGTTATTTCATCCATCTGTATATATTTGAGGTTCTTCATCCATTTCCCACTAATACATAGTTTCATATATGATGAAGTTGTATAAAATGTTTATTCAGAGTTTTCCTTCGTGTAGGGAGTTGGTGAAAATTCCTGGGTGTAGATAGAGACATTATTATGAATCCTACATATCTTGTTTGTTATAGGAATAAAAATGCACATAGTTTGTTAAACTCAGGTAGTTTAATGTCATGTGCAATGGACATATGTGTGGGAGAAAAAACACCGAATATTTTATCTTGAGTATCAAGGATATGTCTCATGTATCCTAGTTATAGTAGGAATCAGAGTTATTGTATTTTTTTCATTCCCATGGGACTGGCCCTAAGGTAGATTCCCCTATATAGGAGATGTTTATGTCATGACAGTTATTAGGGATTAGACACTGAAATTTCCGTAGATGGTGGAGATTCATGATATGAATTACATGTCCATTGAAACTGCGCACGCTCACGAGATCTATTCTCGAAGTGAGAAACAATCGATAACAAGTAATAATCATCACTTCATATGGATTTCGGGATTATGTATTAGGACATCTCTCAGGATGTTTAATATGGAGCTCAATATTTAGGAAGGAATCCTGAATATATTGGTTATCATGGGAATCAGAGTCATCATTGTTCAATTGGATTCACAATATGCTTATGGATGAGGAAGAATGAGTTGCCCATGGGAATGATTGGGTCCTAATGGATGAAATTTCAGAGAGATGAGGGGACTTATACTGAATTTGGTGTCCATTTAAGTTTGGAATCAAGACGTAGAATAGAATCATACATATCATAGTTTTGGTAGGAATTAGAGTCCTCAATGATCAATGAGTTCTTAATCCATGGGTGGATGAGGAAATATGATCAACCCATGGGAATGATTTTGTCATGATGGTTGAAATGTAGGAGACATTGAGGGACTTACACTAATGTAGATTACCATTTGAGTTTAAGATTGATCCATAAGAAGGAAGTCGACTATCCTAGTTATGGTAGGAATAAAAATTATCTTATTTCCTTTAGTTGGGGAGTACACACTGGTGTTGCCTCTTATATATGAGACATATCATATTTTTACACTAAATGGGACTAACACACTAAGGTTTCCCTTATATTCATGGAACATCTTATTTTGTCTCTAATTAGGGAATACACACTGAGGATTCTTATATCTTGATAGAGGCATGAAACATTAATTATAGGGTCATTATGACTCCCTAATCCCTTGTGATCTATGCTCGGTGTGAGAAAGTGTGATGGAAAATAATCAGTCTCTTTGCTTGTGGATGTTAGACATATGTACTGGGACTTCCCTTTGGATTATTTAATATAGATATTAGGAATTAATAAGGTTTTCTATATATCCTAGTATAACAGGAATCATAGTCATTATAGTTCAATTAGTAGGGGATTACACATTGAGGATGGACTGATTTATCAAGTCCTAGGATACCCGATTGACCTTGCTTTATTGTCTGCCTGATATGTGTTGATTTTTTTCAGAAAATGGATTGATTTTCTCCTTCGCATGTCATATGATGTTTTCATGACATGTCCAAAGTCAATATAATTACCCATTTGACTTGTCTGATGGATGTCGCGTGACCTATATGACATGTCTAATTGTTGTCACATAATCATGGCTGACTTGTGTGGAGGACATTTCAAGACCTAGATGGCTTGTCCCAGAAGCCATCGCATGATCCTAGTTACCATGCCTATAGTGAATTGAATTATCCAGTTGAAATAACCAAATTTCTTCCATAAAGATGGCTGACATGCTTGGAGTGAATCATGAGAGTATGTTTGAAATGTCTTGGAGGCTACCATATTTCCTTGCTAACTTGTCTGGGGGTCATCGCAAGAGCCGAATGACATACTCATAGGGAATTTCATTATTGAGTTGTCTTGTCCAGAGGATGTCACAAGAGCCTGTTGACATGCCTTGGTGCTATCAAGATGATTATCAGACATGTAATGTTGTCACATTATGATCTAGGTGACATGTCTAGAGGACATTGTGAGGCCTGGATGGCGAGCTCAAAGGTTTTCACAACACTTGGGTGTCGTTCATGGGGCGCCATGTGACATGCTCTAACATATATTTGAGACTTAACATGATCCAAATAGTATACTAAAAGAGTGCCACATGACTTGGGAAACATTTTCTAGTAATGTCGGATGACTCAGGAGGTTCATGCGAAACACATGATGATCAACATATAAGTTCTTTTCATAAGTCACTAGTCATTTAATCTTTGTTCCATCCTTTTATTGAATATGCCATAGATTTGTTAATTATTAGATTATTTTAAAGTCTCACATGTTTTAGAAAATATGTGGGATTTCCTTCGCATATGTTACTCCCCAAGATTATGTGAAATATTTTTCTTGATTAAAATAATCATTCCAATATTTTTCATTTCACAAAAAACTAAATATAGCTTTTATTATACAAAAAACACTATCTTTGGATTAAATTATACACTAAACCAATTCGATATTGTGTTACACCCAAAAATTATATTAATTTGTGGTAGATGATACACAATGCTTGACTTTTGTTACACACAATGTCGAGTTCTTTTGAGAGCTTGCATTAAATGCAAGACCTAGTTTTAACGAAAAATAGAATATTATTAAAATACTATTATTTAATATATTAATATATACCCTGGAAATTAAATTAGTGTTTATAAATAGTATTAAATATCTTATGAGAATATCATTTTTATAATATTAAATCATTTGTTACAACTAATTAGAAATGAAAATATATACAAACTGATTATAAAGGATATAAATTTATTTTTGTGCTCCCAAATTCATTTTTTCTTAATAAATTAAATTAATTATTTTTATTAAATTATATTAATGAAAAATATATTTCCAATATTCAATATAATATTTTTAATATTCATTCAATAGATTTTATAATAAAAAAAATATAAACCAACCCAATTTTACGCATAAAAACCTATATTTTATGAAAGGGAAATTTTATCACCGTTAAATTGAAACCCTATTTTAAATCCAATTTTTGACACTTTTATATATTTCATATGAATAAATAAACTTCTTATTTTAAAGTGTAATATTATAAATTACTCTATCTGGTTTTTTTTTATTTTCCTGATAAGTTTCATGATTTTATTAATAGTAAAAAAACTAAATTTTAATTGAAAACAACTTGTTGCATCAAAATAATTTATAGTGTGAAATTTTTATTTTTTATATTCTTTAAAGTATAATTAGATCATATTTTCATTATTTAATATAATCTAGGTCATTGGAATCAATTTTACATTGAAATAAAATATACAAATGTTTCAATCATTTGCATTTTTTAACATTAATAACATGTTTTCTGACCCCGTCAACGTGATTAATTTTAAATTAATTACTTCAACATATTTGTTATTAATTTTAAAAAATGGATTCCTAATTTGTAATTATATGGACCAAATTATTTAAATAAGTTTATTTTTATTTTTGGGCATTCCGAATAGTAATTTTAGTAATTTTTTTAACCTGGTAAACGGTAAATTGAGTAACTAAAGGTAAAAATAATATTATTAATATTATAAAATTACCTTTACACTTGTCCTATTTTCAATGAATGGGTGGGTTTAAAAAAATAATCCTTGGGATGAAATTATACCCTTTTGAATTCACTTGGATGAGAGTAAGGCATTTATTATATTTTATTTAATGAAAATTTAAAGATGTCATATCATATTTTAATAAATAAACCATTTTTTAATATAGATTTTTGAAGACGATAAATTGAACTATAAATATTCAATTGAAAGATAATTTATTTATTTAGAGTATATTATTTTTATTTTTTTGAATTAAATATTTTCCTTAATGTTTTATTCAATGTTGATGTAGTGCTAGTATAGGGAGAAGAAAAATAAATAAAATGATTTAAATTAAAATTATAAGAACTATTAAATGACCCCGAAACGTAGATAAATATTATTCGTTGTTTATATATCTATAATGGTTTTCCAAGGTTCAAATTAATGACCATTTCAAGCCACAAGGATGTTAATAAGACTCTTGTAAAATTTTATTTAATAAGAAGTCATGTTTTTCACAATAATGGTTTTTAATTAATATACAATTTTAATATATGGTTTTCCAGATTTTTTTGAAACAAAATTATCATTTTAATTAAATTTAATTTATATTATTCATGGAAATTTATTTATATTTCTTATGGAATAATAGTTACCTTAATTTCTCTATGAATTATGAGGTAATAATTTTTTAATTAATGAATAAATCATATTAATCATATTAAAAATATTAAAATAAATATCATTTGAGTTAATTAATGTGCCCAAATAATTTTATATATTACCATTACCCCTTATGGATATTTTAAAATATTATGTTTTAAGTTAAATTGTTATATTACTATTTATAATGATACATGTACTAAAAAGTGTCAAAATTGACACTATTGATATTTTATCAAAATAATGTTTTATTACAATATTTATAAATAATAAAACATGTTCAAAATTACAAAATTTTTATGATATGGCCCAATAGGTTATATATGGATCAATTATGGTTTAATTGAAACATATTTTGTAAAAACATAAAACCTTTTAATGTTCATAATTTTGTTACTCTAATTAAATTTAAAATAGGTTAACTAAGTGTTAATCAAAATGATAATGTTTAAAAAATGTCATAAAAGTTCAAAAATAAATTTTATTATGATATTAAAATATTATATAATCTCAAATTACAATATTTTACCCTTTTTGGAATTTTTAATGATATTGAGTTTATTATAAATTAATATTGATTGAAATTTCAAAAGTCATCCTCACCTAAATTATAAATGGTTACATAATCAATAAATTTTTCACAACAAATTGAGCTTTCAATACCATCCTTCCTCTTCCCATTTCCCTTATAAACTTTCCTAGTCTAATTATATAGGTGCATGTATTCTCAAAAGATGAACCTTGGTGGTCGTAAAAGGAGATCTAAAGGAGTTTCACTAAGGAAGAGGTGATCTTGTTTACCAATTCTCTCAAGAGTATTTCTTCTTATATATTATCTTCATTTTTTGTTTCCATTATAAAGTAGTAACTATAGTATAAACTATATTCTTATATGCTATTATTATTATGGAACAACCATATTTTACCTTTTATCCTTCCTATGAAAAATGAAATCACCACACCTGGGTATATACGGCTTACTATCACCACATCGGGGTGTAATCTGTTGTTCATCGCCACTTTACTTGGATGGGTATAATGATAGAAATAATAATTAAACAAGATAACTATAACATTATATTTATTCTAAAATAAAATATATACCATCTACTTCCATACAATTTCACAATTAAGGGAATGGTATCGTAGCTCATGCATATGTACAGCCTACCATCCCCATGACGGGATGTGATTCATTTTTTTTGATCACCACTAAATAATGATTATATGAATATATAATACAAAAAAAATTATCTATTACCCAAATATAATTCTCTAAGTGAAATAACTATATCATATGTTCTTTAACTATCACTTATACGAGAACACATGCATACGAAACTGAAGCTATTAACACCCAAAAGAAGAGTAATAATGAAATGTTATTATCAAATTGGTGATAATATGATCATATATGATATAATAAAAATTAATGTGGTTATTTTAGAATTTAATAACCTGTTCGAAAACATTATATAGTATTTTTGGAAATTTATGAATGAAATCAGACCTATGTTAACGGATTCTCCTATCTCTTTTATTTCTGTGTGACACATTCCTTATACACTATATGTTTCTTCAATGTGGTGTATATAATTCCCATGAATGTATTTTTTTGAATATTATTGATAAGTATATTTTATTTTCATATCATTATAATTTTCCTTCTTTCATGGCTCATACGATTCTACTGATTATAAAGTGATTAGTATTTATTTCACAATTTCTTTAATAATTAGGATGGTTTCGTTTTAAGTCTTAATTGGGAAATATTTATCATCCATGTACATGTTTTATAAATATGTTTTCAAAATATGTTTTACTATTCTCCAATGGATTTTTAAATACATTTTTAACAATCTTTTTACTTTTAAAAAATTATTTGAAAGCTATTTTTTTGTTTACCTAATGAGGTACTTTTTGAATTTTCCAGAAAAAGGTATGAGAAGGATGTTTTTTAACCAATACATAATGAATATATTTTTTTGATTTCATGATTCCATTATACCTTAAATATTCCCTTAAAAAATTTTAACCTTATTTTAAAATAAATCATTTTCCATTAAAATTTCAGTGAATTTTATAAAAAGAATATTTTTTCAAAGAAGAAATGATATTTTCTTCATGATTTATTTTCATGTTATCTCTTCATATTATTTTCTATATATGAATAAATTATTTTATTATACTTATGTTTTAAAGGGGATATTAATATTAAGGATACTATCTCAATTATTTAGATGGTATTCATATGATTATGAAGAAATTATATTTATGAATCTCATTTATATTCCATTTGTTATGTTATGACTAAATAACATTTATTAAACCCATTTCATTCGATGGGTTCTGATATGATGAATGTTTTATGTTTTTGTGTAACACATATGTATTATTTTCATTATGATAGGTGGGACCTATATCTCTCTACAATTAATTGGCTAAATATTTATATTTCATGAGATGCACAAGAACGAAATGGGAGTAATATTGGTTCAGTAATACAAGACTGGAATGAGAGTAACATTGGTTAAGTAATACAGGACTGGAACGAGAGTAATATTGGTTAAGTAATACAGGACTGAACTTTGAGTGATCTTGGTTCAGTAATAAAGGATAGGAATGGTATTAATCTCTATTCAGTAATGAAGGGCTATAATGAGGAGTGGACTAGGTTTAGTAAAGGACTTTGTCAGCTGTGATGGTCTTGGAAAATATCCTTGACTAATCTGGTAATGATTCTGTTTTCTTATGTGTTTTCCAAAATTCCATGTTTTATTCCAAACATATTCTTTTATGATTAAGGTATTATGAATTTTTATTATATATTCTACGACTCTAGATTATGATATCTGACATGCAGGGTATAATATTCAAATTCTTATACCCTTATGATTATGTTGTGATTCAAATATTGCTTTCTTTTCCTAACTTGTCATTTATGCTCACCCTTTTCTTATGTTTTCCTTTCCTAGGACATAAATGACTGTTTTAGGTGGGAGTACTAAAGGGTAATATCTTTGGGGGAAACATTTATGATCTTTTACTAGACTAGAAGTTTGTGTTCCATGTTTTCAAATGCACTAAAATAATATGGTCCTTGGGCATGTGTTTTTTATTGTATTGTGTGTTCCAAAAAAGGATTTAATATCTATGTACGTCAAACGTGGTTAATTATAGAATAAACCACTAAAATTCCTCAACATGATCTATGAGTGATCATAAAAAATGTATATACTTTCTATATGATACCTAATGTTGTTCATCAAATCATACCCAATAGAAAACTGTCTCGATCAAGAGATCTTATACTCTAAGAAATCCACTCGGATGCCTGGGTGTGCTGGTGCGAGGTCCCAAGAGTCAATATATCTATGTAAGGATGTATTTTCCATGATAGTATGGTAGATATTTTAGCCTCATCACCAATTTAATTCTTCACATTGAATAGTGCTTATCACGTAAATCCATGCCAGATTCGGTTGAGGGATTTGGTGTCACACATGTTTGTTTGGTTTTGTCCAAGGTTATTATGGGGGTGTCACATGATTTTTAGAGATCAGAATTTCACCCCATCAAAACACATTTATTAGATTATGGATAATTAAAGGGGTCTTGTTGAATCATTCGAACATTCTGGGGGACATTCATTTTGTTATCATGTTGTGTCTTTGGGACATCATGGGATGAGTGAACCTACCAAAAGGCCTTCACGTGATCTCAAGACACATTTATTGAACCTTTTTTGAGATAGGATGGGTTTTCAGGGGGATTTTTATGACCATTCTAGGGTGTTTCGTGAGTTTTATAATCATCAGAGGCCCCCTCCATTCCCCTTATTTATTTTCCTGGTTTTATTTATAAATTCCTAGGTTCTGGTGAGTTTTATTGAATATTTTCTAGGAAATTTAGTCTCCCTATTGGTGATGTGTTTCATGAGAAAAAAGTTTCTTATGGTGATACCTTGAAATTTATCATAATAAACCATTATTCTTATCATAGGGGTGCGCAAGAATTCCTGGAAGTGTCTAAATATTTTCACATGATGGGGGTGAGATGCCAGCAGGATCTTGGGAGACTATGAGTACATGTCACTGGGGATTCTACAGTGTCTTACAGGCTTCCTGGGGCATGTTTCATGATTTTTATGACTTCAAGAGTCCCCCTCCTTTCCCCTTTTTACTTTATTTATTTTAAAAAAGTTTTGAATCTCAAGAGGTTGTATGAGTGTGGTGGAAGACAATAACTCTACTTATTGGTGATGCATCATACGAGATTTATGACCACAATGGGCTCCCATATTTTTGGAATTTTTCTAGCAATTTTCCAGGGAATTTTCGATGGTTATTGAGGTGCCTACTGCCTGAAAATTACTGTAAACTGGAGGTGCTTGTCTGGTTACCTCTACATGGTCATCTAGTTTCTGGGATGACTCCTCATAAATGAGTAGTATTTTTGAAAGGGACATTGTGGGGCCTTCTTATTTCTATGCACTATGTGTGCCCGTCTTGATGAGCATCTGTTGGTCATGCAATTTTGTGTCTCCAAGGTGTTCATGAAATCCACATGATTGTGGACACCTTCATATTCCATTCCATTGTGGGGAAAATAATACCTATATTCATTTATTTCTTCCTTTTTGATTTTTTTATGCTCATTTGGTGGGCATCAACAATAACGAAAAAGGGATTCCACCTTAAAACCTTTTACACTTTTTCATCATTAGTTCATCCTCTGATTCATTTATTTTAACATATGTCAATTTTATTATATCCTATGTTACTTTATTTTGGGTTATCTTGTACTTATCAACATGGTCTCTCAAATTAATTGGGATGTCCATCCTTTATAGTGGTATGAAATGTGCATAACATTCCCCAAATCATATCCCACATAAGTGTATTTCCATGTGTGTAGTTAGGCCTCTTTGTTATACACCAATTAAGAATTTATTTAATACCTATAACACCCTCTTTAGGGTTTTTACCACTAGGTACCACTCTCCCAAAGCATACAACCACTTAACAGTATCCAAAAATGGGTTTAATTGCATGTAAACCCACTCAATCTCAACCATACCCAAATTCTAGGGTGTTTTACTATACATAGGATTCTTCCTTAGATTTATCACTAGGGTTTTCACTAATTTTATATTGTCATAATATTTAAATATAACTATTCTTTTCTCTCGTACCAACTAAAGTGACCCAAACCTTAAAAAGTGTTTAATTCATGATTTATAACATACTTCCCCAATAATAAAATCCAAAGATCTATACTACTAGTGTTTTCTGATGATTAGATACATAAATACTTAATCTTAAACATAAAACAATATCTTTATATAAAAGTCAACATTGTTCTCCCAACACCCATAGATCTTTTATAACTGTTTAGGATACCCTAGGGACAATACATAAGGAAAACGGGGAACTCGAAATCCCGATGAGGGATTAAATATAGAAAAAAAGCATTAATGAGATTCAATACGAATAAATTGATATTATAAATATAATGATTATACAAATGAAAACATGGAATAAGGAAATGAATCCATAAGAGCATACAATAATATGCATGTGGAAACACCATAAATCATAACATCATATGAATATGTAATGGAAAACCTCTAATTAAACAATGTAGGATTATCATCATCATAATCATCATATAATTAGGTTAACAACTATCATGACATAGTGTTCTTAGGATAAAAACCCATGCACCATACATAATGTTCTTAGGGTAACTACCCATGCACCACACATGGTATCTTAGGGGACATTAACATTACCCAATGTATTAGACGGATATAATGGTTTCACCTATAAAATTATAATATTTACATTCTTATGTGTTACAAAATTAAAAATAAACCATATATTAATCATAACAAAGGACAAACCCATGGGAAGGAAGTGGTTCTAAAAATTCTAATTTAATGCATAATCAAAGGTTGAATCATGAATATTCCTATGAGAAGAAATAATTAAATAATTTTTAATATTCATAATTGAAAAAATGAACATAGTTATAAAACATGGATTTATAATATAAAAAAAATTGATAATGATCTTGTAGAAGAAATAATATAAATGTATCACTATGGTGATTCTTTGTTAAATAGGTAAAGGATAATTTTAAATAAGGAATGATCATTTTATTTTCTATAAAACCAAAATTGGAAAATAAGTTTTCTACATAAAATAAATACTTTTTATAGAATCTATAAATTATTTAAAAACATTTATGGGGGTTTGTTTTTGACATGAAATAAGAAATAGGAATGTTTCTGTAAAACGAGTTTACTTAAAAGATGTAATTTCAATGGTAAATAAAAATACATATAAACTTAAAAATGAAAAGGATATTAAACAAGATATATAGGTAATATAAAATTATAAAAAATAGTTGAGTAAAATGTGAATAATATAAAATAAAAACTGAGAAAAAGAAAGAAATGTTTTAATAATCAAGTCTTGAAGGAGGTACAGAAGACCCATTTTATTTTTCAAAACACATTTGTTGAAATCCCATATCATAAAACAATATAAGAAAAATTTATATTCATAAGATAAAAAGGTAAATATTACATTAATATGTGATAAAAATAATAATTTTTCCAAATTTAAAAGGATAAATTTGGAGGAAGGGACCATGAAAAAATGGAGAACTGATCACGATGTAGATATTGGGGAGGAGTAGTTCCAAGTAGTCATAGTCTGGGATGAATTCCTTTAAAAACCTTAGGTCATGTATTGTTATGAAATCATATGGGACCTTTAAGGGTTTCCATTCTACCCTTAAAAGGGGTATTGTCAAAAATGAATAAAAAATGAAGGCCTTCGAACCATTCAAGAGGTGGGGGAACTGAAATTTTGGACAAAGAGTGGAAACTATCATTTAAATAACTGTGAATTATTTTTAACATAGTTTCATTTTAATAAAGTGTTATAAATCATGGTTAATTAATAATTTAATCAAAATTGTCATCCTGATATAGAAATAAGGTTTAGTATAGGAAAATAATATTGAAATTCAGTGGAAAACATTATAACATAATAAATCAAATTGAGTTATAAAAGACCCTTATATTTTAGTGAAGGCATCAATCATAGCCCATAGAATGGAAGAGAATGAATGGAACTGAATTTTCTATGTTATTAATTATTTATGATATTATAAGTCATGGGGGTAATGGATACACAATAAAAATAAAAATTCATGTATAATATCAATGAATGCCTTAATAGAGGGTGATTGATACGAAACCCTAATAGAATAAGTTTCACAACATATATTTTATAAATTTTATTTTTTCTTCTAATAAATCGGTGTTATATTATATTATATAGTATTATACACACACTACACATAAATAAATAGAAATAATTATTTCATTAATAAAGAACATAAATTAATCAGAAAATAAACCCATGAGAATTCTAAACATTACATGGGACAAGAAATTATAAATGAATAAAAAATATAATTGGAAAATATGGATCACCCCAATCTACAAGATTCATCACCTCCATGTCCAGAACTATAGAAATGAAATTGAATATTAGTAAACCAATCGACATTTTAAAAAATGGAAATATTGAACATTTAGAGTAATTTATGTAATTAATTAATGAAGGTCTGAATTTTTATTAATAAGAGCTAATGTGACCATTATAATATTAATGTGATTATTTAAATAGTAACCTGGCCATTTGAAATTGTAATGTGATTGTTGGAATAGTAATCTGATCATTGGGAATAGTAACATGATTGTTCGAATAGTAATTTGTCTTCAAAAAAATAAAAATGTATTATTAATAATATTTATTAATAACATTTTAAGTATATTTAATTATTATACATCCATATAATAATTATCATGATTAAACACTCAAAGAAAATATAAACACGTTTTAAATAAACAACATTTTAAGGAATTTCATAAACGAATCAAAATTTTTATATTAAAAGTTTAAATAACGTATGTCAGAAAATTATTTTAATATAATTAATTTAATTTTTAAATCATCATGTTGAAGTTTTCTAGGGGTGTTTTTTAGGTATTTTTTTGAAATACTTCAATTTTGGGTGAATGGTAAAAATACAGGTTTCTTGTCACTACTGTGTTTCAAATTACATCATTCCTGATGTAATAATTACCTAATGAATTATATAAAAGTTTTATCAACCAATAAAATATTAAATTTGATAAATTATTAATTTAAATACAATAAACTTGTTTTCCAATTCAAAAAAAAATTATTTTACAAATTCTATAATCTATAGTATTCCATTAAAATAACAATTTTTCATTCTTCCACATTCATTTTTAATAAACTAGTGAATTAGAATTATAATGATATTTTATGTCTTAAAACCATAATATTTTATTGATATATTATCAATAATGTCATTAATATCAATATAACTAGTTTTGCCTTTGATATAGTATTTTATTCAATATTTTATTCTAAAAATATCCCTCTCCTCAAGTATAAATAACCCATCTCCCACCATTTGGAAAACCACTCCTCTCCCACTTAAAAAATAAAAAAATTTGACCAATTCCCCATTATTAATTTCCTTATGATTTCTATGAAATTTTTGGAGTAATAAAATACGTATATTTCTAGATGATATGGGTTGTAGAAAAGGAACCACTTCAAGAAAGAGGTAATGTCCTTTCATCCTTTTATTTCATTTTCATTTTCTAAATCATATCCTCCTTCAATTATCTATTTCAAACCATATTAAACCAATTATATATTATTATAAAATGATATTTAAAATTTTAATATACTATAAATTTTATTTCTTTAATACAATTATATATTATACATCTCGTGCCTCCTCTTCGGAAAATGTATCACTAACAGTCAGTTAATCAAAAACCAGGAAATTTTCAATTATTAAATTTTCACCATCCTCATGAACAGTTTTAATAAATTATTTATGATCCATAAAATTATAAATAGATTAATTTTAAGATTATACAATTAATTCTATTAATGTATAAATGACCTTTAAAAAATATACTCCCTCTACCCAGTTAAAGAGGTCTTTGCTTTTCTTTAATAATAAAATGAGGCTTTATCCCCAACCTTTAAAAAAATCCTTGAAAAAATATAATGAAATTGAATAAAAAGAGGAAATTTTTAAGGAAATCATGATATCAATATTTCATCTCTTTAACCAAGGGAATTAAGAAATATAATCCAATTATTATTACTGATAAATAGTAAAAATGACAATAATTCACTTCTTTTCAATGTTTAAAGAAACCTAATTTTATTATTTCAATGGTAGGAAAATGACAAAATAAAACAATAATTAAGGTAAGGGGATTCTTGAACACAGTTCCTTCATTTTGGTTATCTCATATTTCACATTGATTTTGGTATTAATGATTCCCAAATATCCAAAATATGTCCTCTCTATATTATTTCCATTTAATTTTGGGGATATATATGTTTATACCCTTAAAAATTGGTTTCTAGTCCATTTATAATTATTTTTCAAAATGTATTCAATTTCCAAATCATCTCTTAAATATGCTTCGGTTGTCTCTCCATTAAAAAAATAAAATGACCTTTTATCCTAATATATGATCTCTCTTATTTATTTTGAAATTCTAAACTTCATTTCATAAAGTATGATATGTGAAATCATCTATGAAACCCATTTCTTTCCATCAGTTATTTCATCAATATAATTATTATCCTTCTATGTGGCATACATGATAATGATAATTTTATGATGAAATGGGTGTGAGTAGAATTATACAACCCTATAATGCATTGGGTAATGTGATATATCTCATTACATTATGTGTATTATGTGTAAACATAATGTTGAGTTTTTTCATAGTAATGAGATTATGATTTATGCACATATGTGACTGCATGTATATAAGAAATTATGGGAGATTTAAAAGCATAAATAATAATAATTTAAATAATTTTTGTGTTTTATTATGAACAATTTATGTATGATGTAGTTTTTCTAAGACACTAAACCTTTGGATCCAATATTTGTATCACTGTTATTTTTTATCATAAAAATAATGTAATAGTAATATAAGAACAACATGGGTCACTATATTTGGTATCCGAGATACGGTTTAGATAATTTGTGATGTAGGATTAGATAACATTAGTGACAACACTTAGGACCAGTATAAGACAATTTATACATCAACAAAGTATTGTTTTAACGGATGGATAGAAAAAGGGATCTGATAAGAAATGGATTTAGAATTTATTTTCACATATAAATAAATTATTCATTCTCATTTTGCATAAATTTTGTTCAACATATTTTTATTTTATAAAATGTTGGGAACCAATTGAAACCAGGAAATCAATTTTTTTGAGCCAGAATGCAAATATTGTCCCAATGACATTCTCTATGCAATGGGATATAGAGGTCAAACCTCTATGGTAATTCTTACCCAGTTCTATCAATCCATGAATAATAACTTGAACCATATGGCACGTATTCATTTACCCAAGAAGGATTAACTGGATATCAGGTCCTTTATAAATCAATGAACCTGACATTTAGTGATATTTAGATCTACTTTCAGAGGAATAGTGGGTTAACTCAATGTAGAATATATTTTCTATGCCATACCATTTTGAGAAGGCGAATCATACTCTAGTCATATTTCATTTATATAGTGAATCTAATCAATGGTGGGTGTTCATAAATAACACCAATCTGAATGATGAAATAAAAGATATTGAGTGCAAAGACTTTAAGAAAATATTTCATAATAAGTATTTTTCTATAAATAATCAAACTAATATAGAGAGGGAATTATTAAATCTAAATAAAAATTAGGGTGAATCTATCATCGATTTCAAGGTAAACCACACAATTCTTTCATGATACACATCATAATTTGTTATCAATAATAATAGAAAAATAGAAAAATTATTTAGTTCTTTATGACCACACCTTCAAAAGGATCTAGATATCCAAGAATTTTGAAGTTATGAAGAAGTAGATAAATGTTATCTCAATGTAGATATGGATTTTCGAGAGTATTCCCATAGTTATAGAGATAAGAATATATGAATGGATATTTAATCTAGTGGTTAAAATGAGAAAGGAGTAAAGAGGATCCAACCACCCACACGTCAAAAATTTGGGAAGAATCGTCATAGGGAATTGGATCAAATGGATGAAGGAATTCTTTAAGTGTGGGGGAGAAGTCCACCAATCTCATGATTTTCAAAGAGATGTGAAGAAGTTGGATGAATTAATATAGGAAATAAAGTCACCATCAAATTAACCACCCTTGGTTTAATGCTTTAAGACTAGGGATAAAGGGAACTATGAAATCTAATGCACTAAACATCAGGTCCTTAATGGAAATTAGTGGTAGAAACCACCAAATAAAAAGAGTAAAGGGAAAGAGAATTTCATCACTACTACTGAAGTGGAGAATGGAAATTAAGTTGTACAAGGTACCCTTCCAATTTAATCAAGAATGGAAAAGGTTTTATTTGATTCTATTTCTATACATTCCTTTATATCCTATAATATTTCTATATATTCTGATTTGAAACCCCGATACCTTAAAGTATATAAATCTATAAATACACATATTGGTGTGATCGTTTAAACCCATGTGTTGGACACTTCTCATATTAGTGTGTGTTGGAATATTCTTCTAATTAATCTTTTAATCCCTCCCTTGGGGGAATTTTATGTCATATTGGGAATGGATTGGATCCTGTTATATGAAGCCCACAATGACTTTTAGGAAAAGAAATTATCTTTCTACATTTATAACCATCCCATTATTCTCTACAAATGAAAGTAAGATCATTAATATACCTTGAAGAACCCCCCAATGGTGAGTGTGATGATACCCTATAGAGAAGTACACCTTTACAAAAATTGTTAAGTTTATAGAAGGTATCAAGCTGAAGTAAATGCCCATTATAAGAGTATATACTAGTGTATTTCCAAAAGAGAATCCAGAACATCCACCAGATCTTGATCTAGAGTTCTTGATTGAACTTATTCCTCGAGCTACCCCTATCTCCAAATTTCTCTATAGGATAGACATAATGAAAATGAAGGTGTTTAAGAAGAAGATGAAAAAAAAGGTTTTAGATTCCCTAGTGCATCTCCTTAGGGTTCACCAGTTCTCTTTATAAATAAAAAGGATTGATAAATGTGGCTATTTATAGATTACCAAGTTATCAACAAGATCATTGTAAATAACATGTACCCCTGTAATGGATTGATGAATCTTTGATCATCTAAGAGAATCTCAATATTTATCAAAGGGGGATCTTTATTTTGTATATCATTAGATGAAGGTGAAGATATATGATATTTTGAAGATTTACTTCTGTATAAGGTGTGAACAATATGAGTTCATTATGATTCCATTCAAACATACTAATTACCTATAAATCCTATTGCATTTAATGAACATAATCTTCAAAGTCTACCTCGAAAAATTTGGGGTATTTATTATTGATGATATTCTCATTTACTATAAGAGAAAGGATAAACATGATGAGAATCTAGGGATTGTAATTATATAATTAAAGAATGAGAAAATTCATGCTAATTTTAACAACTATGAATTTTTAATGCACTAATTCAAATTATTAAAGAATGTGATGAAAAATGAGGGAATTCTTGTGGACCCATCAATGAAAAAGGATATTGAGGAATGTCCCTAACCTATTACTGTCACATAAATCTATAGATTTTAGGAATTTTCATAGTACTACCAACTTTTTTTATAAATTTACCATTATTTTCTTACAATCTAACTAGAAAAACATGGAAATGGGCAAAGTATTTTTGGATGGAAGAATGTGATGAAATATTCAATGAGATGAATAAGAGGTTAATCACTAGGAAAGTACTCACAGTACCATCAAATAGATATTGTTTTCTGATATTCAGGTATGCTTCAATGTATGTATTGGGTTTTGTACTAATTTAGAATTAAAATATGATAGCTTATTCCTCCAATAACTAATAATACATGAGAAAAAATACAGGATGCATAATCTAGATATAGAATCTATGATCTTTACTCTGAAGATTTGGAAGAAATACCTCAATGGAGAGAGGTTTGACATATATACTGATCATTAGATTCTAAATTATATATCCACATATGAGGAATAAAAATTCATATAAAATATGGTTAGAAAATGTTAGGGACTATGATAACTCTAATCACTACCATCCAAGAAATGAAAATAATGTAGTTGATACTCTTAATAGAAAATATCCTACTAATTTTTCGTAATTTGAATTGAGAATTAACCTATATTCATAGATATACAATGGATGGATCATGAAATCATTATAAAATGGAAGACATCCTGCCTCTCCCAAAATATTTCCCAGCTATCTATATAAGAGAAGATCAATGAGGCATAAATAGATGATATAGAGTATCAAAAAATGGTGAATTTAGTATGGGAAGGGAAGCTTCATTAATTCTATATCAATGATGATGGTGTGATTTTTTTAATTATAATTTTTGTTCCTTTATCACCTTAGGTAAGGAATGAGATGTATCATAATGCACATAGCTCATCTTTTTTCATCCATTTTGGAAGTACCATGATGTACTGTGATCTCTGAGAGCAGTTCTATTGGAAAAACATAAAGAAATAGATGATTAAGTACACCTAAATGTTCTTGGAATGTTTGTAGGTTAAAGTAGTGTAATATAAGTTAAAGGGCATGATGGAATCATTTCCTATAACTACATATAAATGGGATTAAATCACCATGTACTTTGCCGCTATTCTCCTAATGATATTCAATAGAAGCTATGTGATATGGTTTATGATGGATCGACTCACAAATACTACCTAACTAAAAGTTATTCATGAATATTTCTATCTTAAAAAACATCCAAATATATATGTAAAGGATTTGGTGAGGATGCATAGGGTTCCACTTTTGATCCTCTCTCATTATGATCCAAACTTCAATTTTAAATTCTAGATAAGTCTTTAATATTCTCGGAATACTAAATTAAATTTCGGTAAGGCCTATTACCCAAAAAACTGATGTCCAATAAAAATGGAGTATATAAACACTAGATTATGGGATAATATGATACTCAATATAATGTAATGGAGTATTATAACAACATATCCCATTGGTTGAGTTCACATACCAAAACATATTCCACACAAGTATTCAAATGGATCTATATGAAGCTTTGTATGAGAGGTAATTAAGAACTTCAATTGTTAGGATGAATTTCATGAAAAAATACTACATATACATGATCCTATGAAATAAATTAAATATATAGTTCAATCCATACAAAAAACATATAAAATCATTCCATAGTCACATCCATTGAAGGGACATGGAGTTTGAAGTTAGTGATAAACTTTTCCTTTGAATGTCACCATGGAAAAGAGTAATGTGGTTTTAAATGAAATGAAAGCTTAGTCCTAGGTATATTTTCCTATTTTAGATCATTGATCACATAGGATCAATGGAATAATAACATTCACTTCCACCTAATATGCATCACATTCATGAGGTTTTACATTTATCTCTTTTAAGTATATACTTGATTTCACAATTGTATTGAATCTAGAGGTGTTTCAAATGGATAATTATCACTCATATGAGGAGCATATATAAATGATATTGGAAATAATAGACATATTTTTATGCAAAAATATAACTCTCCTTATCAATATTTTTTGGAGGAACTATAAAAATGAAGAGTTTATATGAAAACAAAACAAAATAATGAAATACAAGTACCCTCACCTATTCTCAACTGAGAATATGAGTTAAAATTTTGGAGAAGAAATTTATAAATTGGAAATAATGTAAAAAAAATGATTTTATAAATTATTTTTGTTTTTTGAAATAAATTTTTTTATATTATAATATATAGTATTTTACAAAAAAATGAAACTGAAAATAAATAATTTCATTAAAAATGATCTTTATAATAATAAAAAATAAACCCATGAAAATTACAAAAAATATTATGGGAAAAAATATATATTAATAAAATTATAATTTCAAAATCTAGATCTCCCTAATATACTAGAATCATCTCTCCCATGGTCAACACTGTAGAAATGAAAAAAATATATTAGTAAACTAATTGAAATATCAAAAAATTGTAATGTAGAACCTTGAGACGAATTTAGGTGAATTATTAATGAATGAATGAATTATTATTTTAGCACGTTATGTGGAAATTTTAATAGTAATTTAAATGATGGAATAGTAACAAAACTACTTGGAATAGAAATGTTACTATTGGAATAGTAACCAGACTGTTAGGAATAGTAACCTGCCAGTTGGAATAGTGATTTGTACTCAAAATAATAAAATTTAATATTAATAATATTTATAATTAGTAATTTAAGTAAATTTAAATATTATACTTCCATGAAATAAATATAATAATTACAAACTCACTTAAAATAGAAAATAATTTTTAATAAATTGTATTTATTTGTAGTTCAGAAAATAATAATAATTTTATATAATAAAATAACTTGTGTTAGTAACCTATTTCCATAAAATTAATTTCATTTTTGAAATCATCATGTTAAAAAAAATTAGGGTTATTTTTTGTAATTTTCTAAAAAACATCAATTTTTGTGTAAATAGAAAAAATGGAGTTTTTTCATAAATGATGTATTTCAAATTACTTCATCCATGAGTTAATAATGACCTAATGAATTATATAAAATTAATATCTTCTAAGAAAATATTAAATTTTATAAATTATTATATTAAATACAATAGACATATTTTCTCAACCTAAATAATATATTCCAAATTCTAATGTATAATGTATTCAATTAAAATAACAATTTTTAATTTTTCCACATTCCTTTTTAATAAATTAGTAAATTATAATTATAAAATTATTTAATGTCCTGAAACAATTATATTTTCTTTATATATTATCCATAATTTCATTAATATCACTATTATAAATTTTTTCCTTTGATGTAGTATTTCATTAAATTTTTTATTCAAAAAATACCCCTCTCCTCAAGAATAAATATCCCATATCTCTCCCCTGGAAAAACCAATCCTACCTCACATACCAAAGATAAATATATACCCAAATCCAATCTATTAATCCCATTAGTATACTGATGGATGTTATGGAGTAACAAAACTCCAATCTCTCAAAAATTTAAGGGTCATAGAAAAGGAACCACTTTAAGAAATAAGTAATGTCCTTTCATCCTTTTATATCATTTTCTGTTTCAAATTATATATCTTCATATTTTGTAATTAAAACCTTATTAAACCAATATTAATGTATTATTACATGATTCAACTAATTTTAAAATAATATAAAAAATTTATTTTTTAGTATAATCATATATTATATATCTCGAGCCTCCTCTTTATAAAATTTACCATTAACAGCCAATTAACCACCAACAAGGATGTTTCCAATTCTTTCCTTGTCACATACCATATAGATGGTTATAATAAATTATTTATAATATATAAATTTATTAGTATATTTGTTTTAATCTTACGTAATTAATTATACTAATTTATAAATGACCGATAATAAAATAGCAAAATTGAATGAAAACATGAAATTTGTAAGGAAAACAATGTAACAAAACGTTTTCTATTTAATCAAGGAAATTAAGAAATATAATAAAATTATTATAATTGATTAACATTGAAAAAAAATTAAATTATCTACTTATTTTTTAATTTTTTAATTAACTTAGGTTTATTATTCAATAGTCCCAAAAACAATGAAATAAAACCAAAATTAATGTAAGGGTATTCTCAAACCGAATTCATTATTTTGGGTTATCTCCTATTTAAAATTGATTTTAGTATGAATTCTCCTATAATATCATTAAAAAATATGTCCTCCCAATATTCCTTCATATATATTATTGGGATATACATGTTTCTACCCTTCCAAAATGGTTTATAATCCATTTAAAATTATTTTTCAAAAATACAAAAATTTCCAAAACATCTATTCAATCATCTTGAGTTGATTTTCATTTCAATGAATGAATTGAAATTTTATGAAAATGTAAGATCTCTATTATTCATTTGATAATCCTAATGTTCAGTTCATGAAGTATGATATATTAAATCTATTATTAAACCAGTTTCTTTTCATGGGTTATTTCATGGATATGATTGTTGTCCTTCCACTTGGAATGCATGATTATAGGATTTTTATGATGATATGGGTGGAAATAGAATTAAATATCTCTCTAATGCATTGGGTAATGTTATATAACTCATGATATTATGTTTATTATGAAAGAAAAATGTTTTATCTTTATTCATAATGACGAGGTTGTGATTTATGAACATATGTTATGCATGGACATGATGATATATATATTAACAACTATGTGTGTTATTTGGAAATTATGTCATGATTTTTCATTATTATTCATATGCCACATTCCATAAATTTTTCAACTTTTTCCCTCATGATATTGATGATTATCTTCTTATTATGAAATAATAATGTTGATTATGCGCAAACATGTACTATTTATTCATTCCCTTATTCGTCCTCTTCCTGGGATTTTATCTCGGACCATTATTTGATTTATATCATGTGTTTACAACATGTAATAAGGAGATCATCAGAGATTTTTATGGATAAATAAGAATAATTTAACTGAAGGTTAAATTTTAATATGTAAAATTGATGAATGAGACTAATTTTTTCAAGATAGTAATCCTTTGGATCTTGGATTTGTATCACTATTATGCCTTTTATCATAAAAATAATCTAATAATCATGTAAGAAAACATTGGTTCACTATATTAAGAAAAATTATAATAAACCCCCCTTGAAAGGGAGAGAGATTGAAGTATAAGTTCAAATAACATGAATAAAGATAATACATGATATTAAATGTCCAATTGGAAGTATACACACCATATAAAATAAATTAGTTTTATAATAGAAAATTTTTATTAAATAAGGAAATTTGGATATGAAACCCTTGCCTCATGTATGAAATAATTCTTCACTTGTAATTACCTTCCTTTCCCTCAGCACTTCTCCCTTATGTAACTCCTAAATAATCATCAGTTAGAATTTTAGTGATGCCAAATCATCAGATTCATGTGGAGGGTAATTATTATAGACTAGGATATATTCTTGGTTTATCTAATTCTTTGGAATGGGTAGAAAAATGGTTTTGATGTCATCTCATTTTATAAGTGAAGAAAAAGGAACTTTTTTAAAAAGGAAAATTTTCTCAATAATACCACTCCATTATTCAATTCCAAAGTATCTAAATTGACCGATAATGATTTTGGATAAGTGATAACACTTATAATCTTTCCACTATTCAATATAAAAAACTTTTCCACATGTTTTATCCACTTTCACAATGTTAAGCCTCTTTTACCCTAATTTACAATTATCATGGTAACTCCACTTTTACCCTTGAAACTAATTTTAATGGTAAAAATTAAAATTAAAATCATTTACCAATTTTAAATTCTTATTTAAAATATTTTAATAATTATATAAAATCAAATTTTCATTAGTTATAGAAATTATTTTTTGTATTAGCGCATATAATGTGTAGAAACCTATTTTTAGAAAAAGTGTGTTTTAAGCATAAGATTTAGGTTTCGGATAAAATTAACATATTAATTGATTATATTATTATTTAAATGTTTATTATTATTCAAATAATATTTAATTAACACTATATTATGTTGAAATCCTAGTTCAACCAAGTGAAATTTTTATTAAAATAAACAGAGGATAACCCATTTTTGTTAAAACATTACCTAAATTTCTTAAAATGCTATGGATGGGTTTTATATATCAATATAGTATTTTAAAATAATGTGTAAAAATTATTAATAATATGTTTTATAGTAAAACAAATATTTCAAAATCTTTCATGGAATAATGTTATAAAGGTTACACTATTAATAAAATTGGTATTTTTCACTATTCGCCTAAAAATTAATTTTTTCCAAAAAATAACAACAAAATTATCTTAAAATCATATTTTTTTTATAAATAAAAAATTATTTCCATTAATTAAAATTTATGTTCTAAAATATATAAATTTAATTTTTAATTAGTACCATCTAATATAGTGAAATTCTTTTTTATAGTAAAATTAATTCCGCTATATTTTATCCCCTATAAATTGCTAATTAGTAATGTGTTTAATAATTATTAATTAAATATATATATATTATTTTTATTCAGTTATAGTAAACATAACTAATTGAAATGAAATTATAATTTTAATAAAATAATTATTTTTAAAGCATTGAAAAAATAATGATTTCTTGAAAAGCATAAAAATATATGATATATCTATATATATATATATATGAATATTTTATTACATATTCATATTCCTAATTTCTGCTTACATAACCAATTATGATATATACATAATAAATTATTATTAGATATGTTTTTATTGTAGTTTTTTACTCCAGTTCTATTACAATAGATCATGTGGCAATATCTATAATATTGAACTTCAATTATATATTGTTTCATTCAAACCATAATTGCTTGAGTTTGTATTGGTCTTGGTCTAGGTAAATCCCAAGAGAATATAGCTCATTTATGAGCTCAAACAAATTTACTTCATGTGGAATAACCCAACATCCAGATTCCATTTCATCCTACTTTTTTTTGTATTTTTCAATAGGGTTACATCAATTTTATACTAGCTAATTAGACTGATAAGCTTTAATAGTAAAATTAAATATTCAAAATATATCAAGTTTTTTTCATTTTAATTTTTTATTGGGTATGAAACATACTATTATATATTTTTTATTTAAGAGTTATATATAGTAAAATATTAGTTCCTTACATGATCAGTTTTCAAGGGCTCTCAATTCCGGTGTTTCCAAATCCATAAAGGATATTTAAAACTCACAACTTCTTTCTTTGAGATATGAAGTTTCTTCTTGAAATTAATTTTTCCAAGCATGGGTTATTCCTCCAAAAATTTCTATTATATTTTATATTATGTTCCTTTATAAGGAAAAATGAATTTTTAAATGAAATATATCTCCCTTATTACTTTCTTTCACATAAAATTCTAACATTGTTAAGAATAATTCTTATCCATCCCTAGTGAGATCTTTGTATTACATATCCATGTTTTATGTTTCCACCAACATTATTATTTATAATTTGAAGCATAATTTTGTGCTTTCTCTTGTGACCTTTATATTTACCTTTTTACTATTCTCAAGAGAATGTTTTTATTAACCCTTTTTACATTGTGGGTTTTCAATAATGGTAATTTATAATATTCAAAAGGATTTTCTTTAATGATCGAATGTTTTATCTTTCACAGCATATTTAGTCTTAAAAATTTATATTTTTTTTAAGGATAAATTATTAAATATTATTATTAAAATTAAAAAAATTAAATGTTTTCACTTAATATTTTTGAAGAATACATTTAATGTGACCTGTAACATTAAATTTTATGACTATTGTAAAATAATTTTACAACAAATCCTTTATGACTTGTCTCACTATTATGAGAATCATTATTTGTGAAGAGTCCTTTAAATGACTTTAAATATTGATGATTTTGAAAATAAATAGAAATATTAGTATATTTTATAAATTTAAATGTTTCACTTTTAAAAGGAATATGTGATTTTAAAATGGATTTTAAAGGCTTGTGTTTTTTTGAATGAATTATTTCGTGTATTTATGTATTTTTAAATATATTTTTTTGAATTAATATTTCATTTGTAATTTTTTTATAAAACCATTTTTAAGGTTATTTTTAATTAATATAAAATTATTCCATTTTAAAGAAAAATAATATTTAAGGAGTTTTATAGCCATTCAGAAAAGAGGGTATTTACTTTTATTTTACATGTGATTTATCTAATGATACTAAAATTATATATTTCATCTATGTCAACATACTTAATGTTATTTGGGTAACACTACATATATTTTATGGACACTATCCAACTTCTTTATATGGATGTCTTATGAAATGTTCTCAGGAATTATTTCATAAAACTCATCTCTTTTACCCAGGTTAATTAAGAGATGTTTGATTTATGAATATTTCCATGTTTTAATGGCACAAACACGTACACACACACACACAAACATATATATATATATATATGATTTTTATTATAAATTATGGGTTAGAAAATCTCCCTTTAATGTATTGGTTAAGGATTTATATCTCATAAATATAATAATGAGAATCGCATTATGATGCTCAATCATCTATCTGAAATAATAAGTAATGGGTGATCCACTATGGGAAATAGGATGTAATGTTTGATCCACTATGGGAAAATTAAAGTAACTCCTAATCCCTTTTTTGAAAGATGAAATAATGTCTAATCAAAAAATGAGAACATGTTGTGATGCATGATATTCAAATGGAAATAAGAAATAATTCTTGATCCATAATTTTATTATTCATATTCTTATCATCATCCACAATTCTATGATATATGCATATTATTGTGCTCCATATCCCATGTTTATTATATCACGTTATTTTTTCATAGTATATTTTTATTCATTTGATGTTACAAGTCCTTATAACATGAATAAGGGACACATATTATTATTCCATGATATTTTAATAAGATATTTCTCCCATGATCATGTTCTATCATATACTTATGATCCAATAATTGATGACATATTTATGATTTTTTCATTTACTGATCATTTGAGCTCACCAATTTCTTATATTTTCATTTACTAGGTTATGAAGATGAGTATAACCTATGGGGAGTCTAGAAGGGAGTCTATTGTGTTTTAGTAATGGAGAAATGTTTACATGTATCATAAAATATGTTTCATATATTACTGATCCACATATTAAATAAAACTTTTTCTCTTAGGATTATGTGATTATTATGATATTTAATGTTTATATTATAGAAATTATAAAAAATAAATATATTTTTATCTTTGAACATCTCACTTGATATCAATTCCTATGTGAAAATTATGTGTTTTTTGTACTAAAACTTGGAGTACAGGTTTGGTGCACCTCATGTTTTTCATGGATCATCCAACTTGTTATCAAAGATAGTTTTAAATTATATGTTTGGTTACCAGAACCAGGACTATGGTTCTTGGGTTCCTCATGTTGGTTCTATATAACTAATTTTTTTTTAATTTAACATCCATATTCTTTTCTTAACAAATTTAGAGAAAATTATTGGGTAAATCAATGTCAAGATTTCTGGATTTGGGATTCCACTAAACAAATTAATGAGATGTAAGAAATCATTCTAAAACACTAACTACCTAAATAACTTCTCATGGTTTTCTTGGTAATATTTCGATTGAGGAGGTGGGAAATATATAAGTTTTCCACTATAATTTCTGTACTGTTTAACATTTTAGGTCTAATGGTGAGTGATATTGATACTGGATAAAATAATGGGTTGCTTAATAAGATAATTAAATTATTTATTATCACAAATTTTATTAATCTAGTAGTTTATTTATATATTTTTTGTATATTTTTTTAGTATAATAAGAAGTCCACCGAACACATTATTCTTTTAATCAATTCCAATAGAAGACAGTATTATAACTAGAAGTAAATTCTATCAATGGTACAAGATTATATGCATAATATTATGTCATTAAATGAAGCATTATGTTCTATAATCCCTAACACTTAATACACTTTCTAAGGAGGCAAGTGTTGTTGTGTTCTCCAACTATGAAGAAAACATGGATGATACACTAAATGCCCAGTGTTTGATGCTTTCATCCATAACTGAAGAACTAATAAACTCTCAATAGGGAAAAAATATGTATATTATGTTCAAGAATCATTATAATATTTATTTGTATAGATATAGATAATAGTGATTCCAGAACACCAAGGAATACTTCATGAGAAAACAAAGAGAGGGTGCACCACCTAGCCCTCACATATTCAAAATGATCATCTATATTTAGTGTACTGAAATTATAGGGTTTAATCTTCTTGAGTAATTTCACACTAATATCATTCATACATCACTTACTCAATGATACTCCAACATTATAGTGAATTTAAGTATAAAAAACATTGATATGCCTCTCCCGTATCTTCTCACTCTACTTCTCAAATTTTAAAAACATCTGAAACATGAAAATGATTCTTTTATTATGGTCAATAAGAGTAAAGTAAAATGGAAAATCCCGAACACTAATAATATGTCTAAAGATCATTTTAAATACCCATCCAAGATAAGGAAGATATGTAGGTAAGTAAAGTAATAGGATGATTTCTATTTTGCATCTAGTATGAAGGTCTATTGGAAGTAAAAAGTCCACCATTGATCATAAGTAAGAGAAAGCTTTAGGTGACTTTTTTATTGATTGAAATATATCTATTTCCATTAATTAGGTATTAGATATATCTTTTGGTGCTCATAATTGTATCCAATTATATGAACAAAGTATATTTACAAGTGTTTCATAAGGTTAGGAAGATCAAAGATCCACTAACAGAGCCTATATCGCAACAGTATCTACTAGAGACTACCACCCCACATGGTTAATTGAATTGTGTTAGTTTCAATTCATTTTCATTATGTTCCATCAGTTACCAAAACATTATTTTTAAGTCTAGTTATGATTTAGATGGATTAATTTTAAAATTTGGGAATTAATATTTCTTCTATAATAAATATATCATATTTTATGGTAAGGAATACTTAAATAATAATCTTCATGTTAAGATTATAAAAAAGTATTGGAAATCAATAATGAATCCAGTTCACATGAATCTTATCCCATAAAACTATGGAATCAACTCATAATCCATGTAAATAAAAATCACTTGACTGAATTATAACAAGATGAATATTTTAATTATTTTTAAATAAAACCACTTGGAATAAGTCACACATTTTTTCATAGTAAAATGAACAAATACAAATTTATAGGAAAAGGTAAATGGGGCATGGTGATTTAGAAATTAGTTCATACCAATGGTCATGGTCCATTTAATGTGTAAGTAAGGGGTGGATACTAATATTTCGTAATTTTTACTGTGGAATTTATCGATATTTCTACTTAATGTAGTATAAGTTGGATTCCATCGAAAAAAATCATAAAATGAAATAATTAAATTGAGGACCAACTTAGTGTGAAGATAAATAAATTTCACTCTTACTATAGGGAATAATATCTCAACAAATAGTTCAATTATTATTTACTAAAGATTGGGATTATATCTCAACTCACTCCTCTTTATACATCACAATGGAATGGTGTAATTGAAAGGAGAACCCATTCCTTTTTTGACCTCATTATATAAATGATGAGTCGTACAAATATTCCATTTTTATTTTGGGGATATGCATTGTTGAAAAAAAACAAACATAGTAAACTAAGTTCCAAATAAAGTAGAAAATGGCTTTCTATATTAATTATCATATAGAAGTAAACTTGTGTTCTCATATATATGAGTGTTTTTTTAGGAAGAACTTATTTGTTCCACCTTAGGTAAAAAACTTTTACTCTAAGGAAGTAAGTGTATATTTATATGGTATCCTAAGGAAACTAATGAATATTACCTATATGACCCCATATATATGAATGCTTGGTTAATTTATATCAACATTCCCTAAGAGGGGTTAGTTATCAAATTATATAATAGGAGAGAGATAGAATTTATTGAATTCGTTCCTTAAGATAATCATGATAAGGAATGTGAATATATTATAAGATTCCACATATAAGATTATGTTTTAGAGACACAATCACTATCTTTGAGTAGAGGAGATGTTTGATATCCAAAAATATATATTTTTCTAGTCACAAAAGATGGTGACTAATTATTAGTTTATAATAATGATCTTCTAGCCTATAAGGAAGTAGTAAGTAACATAGAAGTAGACAAATGGTAAGAATTCATGAATTATGAAATATATTCCATGAACCAAAACCATGTATGGATTTTTTAGATCCCCTAGTAGATATAAATATTATTGTTTTATAATTGGTATTTAAGAAGAAACAACAAATGGATGGAAAATCTAGCAACTATAAGGAACGGCTAATTGAAAAGGTGTTTCAACAACATCAAGGTATAGACTATAATTAAGCATTTTCATCAGTTTTTATGTTGAAATTAGTTAAAATTTGGTTTTCAATAGATTCTCACCATGACTATGTAATATATAAAATAGATATCTAATTATATTTCCTTAATTGGAACCTTCATGAAGATGTTGGTGTGGAAAAATTCAAATGGTTTTTGACTCCAAATAATTCAAATAAGGTATGTAAGTTACAGAGATCCATTTATAAATTGAAGAAAGAATGTATTTCATTTCCGTGATGAACCCATAATGTAATTTAGTTTTATCAAAAATGAACTTGAGTCTTGTGTCTATAAATGTTTTCTTGGGAGAGAAATCATTTTTATGAGAGAATATTTTAATGAAATATTATTAATCATAAATTATGTCCTAACTATAAATACCATTAAATCATGGTTAAACTGAAGAACCTCTATGAAATACTTGGGTGAAGAAGCATATATTATTGGGATCAAGATCCATCATTATATATTCAAGAGGCTTTTGGGAATAATCCACCATACAATAATTGAAAATATACTGAATATGTTTAGTATAGAATAATACAATAGGAAATTTTTATAACACCCAATGATTTTAGTTTTAAAATAATAACATGGTTTCTTCTATACCACATGCAATCCTAAGATTAAAATGGACTACAATATACTATTAAGGTATTATTATTTAAATATAATCATTATAACCTAGTCATTAGATTGGAAGGAATGAATAACATTAACCATAATTTTAAACCTATGAATATAATTTTTCCTTAATAAAAATTTATTGATTAATTCCTTGTAAATAATAACTTATTTTTTTAAATAAAATATTAAATGAGCTATTTTCTAGAAAAATGTTTGTTTATATTTTCATAAAAGTAAATCAATTTAATCACAAAAGATCAATTATTTTATTAAAATTTATAGATCAAATATTCAATAAAATTAACATTCATATAATTTTGGTTACTTGATAGGGAATGAGTATAAATTCATTTAAATTTTAAAAATACATTTTTTTCAATAATATTTTTTTGAATTTTGACTAAGGATATTATAATTTATTTTTGGAATATATATAAATTTTATTTGAAAAAATTAACATAATTTTTGAAATGAAAATATCAAAATATTCTTAAGACAATTCTTTGGTATTTTTTGTAAAAATATTTATTTTCTCTGAATAGCGAAAAATATCGATTTTGAAAAAAAAAACTATAATTTTTAATATTTTATCAATGTAATTTGAATTTATTATTTGGTTTTGAATTTTTTTAAAGTAGAATATGTTTCATTATATTAAATATAATTTAAATAGTTCTCTATGAATCAACATCATACTTAATTTTGGTATAAAATAATTTTTAGGCTTAAAATGTACTTTTATTAAAACAAATACCTTGCATTTTGTGAAATTATTTTAAAAAAATATACCAGTTATAGAAATTAAAACTTGTAAAATATATTACATGTTATTAATCAGATTAATTAAATTATGTAATAAGTTTCATCTCATTTTTTTCATAATGAATAGAAACTATGGTAAATGTTTATCAACACGGTAAAAGGTAAAATGAGTTAAACTGGTTTAAAACTATGGGATAAGGTCTAAAAATAAATCAAAAAATGAAATTTTTACATTTTAATAGTGAATTTCAATGAAAATCGTCCAACATTTAAAATTGTGTAATTTATTCCACATTAAATTGGATACAAACTTAATATTATTTTATGTTAAGAGTAATTAAAAAATGTCACTCTCTCTCACACTTATTATGTTGTCAAAATATGGATTTAAAAAAATACAAATAAATGAATATAGATGATAAATTTAACAAATAATAAACTATATTTATGATAGAAAGTTATTTTTAATTTTTAGTTATTTTATAATTATCTATAATGTTTACACAGTGTCGATGAAGAACTTGGGGAAGTAGTAGAAAAAACAAGTAAATGATTTAAAAAAAATTAAAAGTAATAATATTTAGATAAATAATGGTGTTTCATTAATTTAATCGATAAATATAAAGTATATTTTATGTTTTAATTAATTATTTTTTATTTCCATTATTATATTGATGACATTTTTGTGAAATGTTTTGAATAGTCCTAAAAATGACCTAAAATGTGATTTAATGTTTATAATTTATTTTTAATAAATAAAAAAATCATAAAAATTATATAATTAATAAATTCTATTGGAACAATTTTCTACAATCATTAATGGAATATATATGTTATAATAAGTGTTTTTATAATAACATTCATGACTATTTAATATTCAAAAATTGGGAAAATACCATTAATTTTTCCTATTAAAGGGGACTCTATTTGATCCTTTTCAAACAAAACTCAAGATATATTTTATCATTAAAATATACCCAAATACCTCTCTAAAAATTAATTTCCATATAATGAAAACCTTTTAGTGACCATAAACATATCCAAAAAATGCATTAATCTCAATATAAATGGTGGGTATCAAAAGATAAAGAGTTTAAGAATGTGTATGGTCAGTCGGACTCGATGTAATAGAATTTCTTGTAAAAAAATAGTTATATTCATTCCATTAAAAATATTTTTATTCAATCTATGGTTTATTTTCAATATTTTATGAATTTTATTTTATTATACTTCAATGGTTTTTTATTTTTATTTGAAATAATTTTTTACATTATTTATGAAGGATTAAAAAATAATATATTCAAATTTTTTTGGGTAATTATGAACTTTTTTCAAATGTACAAAAAGAATTTTTTTGTTATATATGATTTGACCACAATTTACCTTCACAATAGTTTTTTTAATAGTCATGATTACCCTGCATTTTATCACCCTTTTTTTAGAAAATATTATATTTCCACTCATCAGGTAATTTTATATTTAGAAAAAATCTATAAAAATAGAAATTTTATTTTGATTTTATGATATAACTGGATGTTTTATTATATAGGGAATTAAATACTAATAAAAGTTATTTTATGGTTAAATTTCAATATAAATGGGTTTCATTGATTTTATGGTTCTTTTTAAATTTATATAATTCATGGTTTATTCTAATATAGCTCTAATGACAGGTGATCTTGATAAAAATATCATGGGAATTATGTAAATTGATAAATTTTATCAGTGAATTTTTACTTCTTAAATGTATATAAATTATTTAATTAGGTGATTTTATTGTAAGGGTCATTGTATTGGTAAATGTAAGGATAATTTCACAATGCCCTTATGTGACTTTTTATTATGTTAAATGATATTTTATGGGAATATTTTGATTTCAAAATGTATAGAAACAGTATCATGTTATAACAAAGTTTATGATCCATTTAAGTTTGAAAGGGATGTTTTCTATAAAATATTTTTTTATAGGTTCTCATGTTTTCTATGAATCCCTCATTATTATGATTTTTCCATCATTCTTTCCTATGAAATGCTTTATGAAAAAAATATCCCAATAAATATAATTTTATAAGTAAACTAATATTTAAACTGAAACATTTCTATTAAAAATGAAAAAAATATATGGGATTGTTAGTTTTTCTAATGGAGGAACATGATTATTTCTTTTTTATATCCCTTACTAATATTTTTTTATCTGTAGTTTTTAAATATTGTCCAGGGGGCCTATGGATGGTTAGTAACTATAGAAAGGTTTATCCTTCTATTATGAGTATTTATCTCAAAATAAGAAAACATGTCTTTAATGTAATATGAATTTAAATACAAGAATCCTAGTTTTTGTATATATATATATATATATAGTATAAGTATACACTTTCTTAAAGATATTGAAATATAATATTTTCCCCTAATTATCTTAAACTCTAAACCTAAAATATCATGGGATTGTAAGAAATTTCAATAATTACTATTGAAATCATGATTGTGGGTTGTTAAATGCATGGGTCTTTATAATTGTTTCCAAATTCATGTAGCATTCATAATTTTAATAATATGTGTCATAAAACCTAATTGGATTGACATAGGATCGAATGGATTCTACACACATCATTTATTTGTTTAGTCATTCATGTCGTGTAATTTACTAGTATAGATGTTTTCTATACCATAAGTGTGGTAGGAAGATATCAAGCTCACCTAAGATAATACCATTGGATGGAATTCATGACTATCCTTATGTATATATAGAGTATTAAGGAAATTTTCTTAAAGATATGAGGAACTATTAACCCTATGATATATATATATAAATATTCTAGTTACTAAATTGATAAAGATGATCTAAAATCTCAATTGTGATACATATTCACTCTCAATGGAGGTGTTGGGAGCTGGAAGAGCTCAAATAAAGTCATGTTCACCAGTTCCACAGTGGTGTGAATGTATATTAGATCTTATAATGAAACTAATGAAGTCGTTTGGATGAAAAAATTCTTCCAAAATATTTATGTGGTTCCTAGTATTAAAGACCCTATCACACTATAGTATGATAATAATATTGTGATGGCACTTGAAAAATATTAAAGGTCACATAAATAGTCAAATAAAATACTCTAAAAATACTATATCTTAAATTATTTTTCTCTAAGAGGGTATTTCATACTAAGAAGAGTTTATGTGGAAGAAAATTTGGTGGAATCATTGACTAAATCATAATCTTAACAGAAGATTGAATATCATCTGAGAGCAAGAAGACTAATATTTACTAATAGTTTTCTATATTCTAAGTGGGAGTCTCTTGGATGGGTTACCAAGAACCAACTTCATTATATATTAGATTACATGAATATTCATATACATGAATGTTAATAAATTCATTATTATATATTTTTTATTCATCGATATAACTTTTATGTGATAATGTATTATAGTTTTTATCACATTGATAAGGTTATATCAGTTCACCGTAATGATGAGAACCTTGAAATACTATAATGATATTCTTAAACTATATTTAATATGGATGTATGATTTCATCTAATTGAACATAGTTGATGCATACTATCAAGTTTCATCTACATTTAAGAGGATTATACTTCATCTCATGAAGTTTTCGCATTGTAATCTATAATTCCAAATATTATAACGATCAACCCACCTATCGAAAATCCACATGTTTGAATTTCATTGGATATTCCTAACTATGAACATGTATAATGATCCTTGGACATTAATGTTTTTATTAATTCATGTTATGATGAATTCAATTTTCCGTATTGATTTGAATCAGGATGAAATATGTTCATGGTGATGTTGGGTATGTTAGTGCATCATGAATTATATGTTATTAATGAATAACTTGAGAAAATATTTTTCTAGTATATCTTAATTAATTTTGATATCTCCAGCCATTAATTAAAATGAATCTATCAAACTAAATTCCATGGACATGGAGTATGTGTGGTTTCATATCAATAATTCAAAGGAATATATATAATGTTTATAGATTAATGTCATGAGTATGAAACCTTCTTGATGAGATATTGATATGAAGGGGTTATATTATAATGTGTGCCTTCATATGTGGTTATCAACATTTTAGAATTATTTTATTCCACTAGGTTTCGTTTACATGATACTAGGTTCTTATATTGGTCTTTAAGAAAATCCACCTAATTCTAATGAGTAATAATCATAGAGGTTCTGGAACTTAGTGTATTTATTTTCCTAAATTAAATTATATCTTATTTTATTTATTGGGATAAATATTATAATTTTGTTTGTGGAATAATTTTAATTCATTATTTTCTGATCGCAGATATCTAATCAGTATATTTATATGTGATAAGAATATTAAAATAATTATTTATTCAAAAAATCTAGAATATTATAAATATCTGTTTGTTTTCAAAATGAATAATATTTATTACACTGGGTTTGGTAAATTTTAATGAGGATGTGTGTATAGAGTAATCAATTCCAGTGGAAAAGATATGTCAAATATCATTTAATTAAATATTATTTTATTTATTTAAAGTAATGATATTTATTTTATCCACTATTTTAGTTTATGTTATGTAAATAATAATATTATTATTGTTATTTAGACACTAGGTTCACCAGGGATTTGGAAAATAATAAAGGGATTATGTGCAATTATTTATTATCTATAACCTTACTCTACAAAAACTAGATTAGTTCATTATAGGAGGTCAGATGTTGTTCTGAATAACACATCCCCTCTAGAGATCCTCTCAAACCTAGAGGGAAAATTCTCTAGAACCCTCTCAAGAACCAAGAGCTTACACCTTACACTTCTCAAGAATTATAGAATAATAATCACTCCTTCAACATTGAATGATTTTTTTTTCAACCAAATAAATGATAAATCTTGTGATTTATTAAGAGGAAAATAAATCCCAAATAGAATTAAATTAAAAAACATCCCATGAAATAATTAAATTATAAAAAATCCAAACCATACATATGATAGTCAAGATCACTATCATCAAAGCATGAAATCTTACTTCATTTAATAAACTAAAATAAATATAAATTTCTTTTAAGTAGGGTAAAACACACTCAAATTAATTAATTATCGTTATTAATTATTAAATTAATTCTTTTATCTTTATTTTGATCCAAACATTCCTTGAGAATTTTGTCCATGGAAATTCAAAAAAATTAAATTAATTAATTTTTATTAAAAATAATAATGTTCATTATGTCTACTAGGAGGAAACATGGTGAATACCTATCCAAACTACCTCGCATAGTCATTGTCATATATGGTGTACTCATGTGACATCTAGAATATATGAAATGTTACATATTTACATGGTTTGTGTTATTAATAAATGGAACCCTAACACATGTAAATTATTTGGTGTGTAATTATTTTTATGTAAATGAAGTTCACATCATGTATGTTTAATACATAGTACATAGTTCCACGTTTTAATATAGAAATTAATTAAGAATTTAATGCATATAAAATATATCACACAGTGAAAACTATAAATAAATCACCCACAAACACTTTTTTATTAGGTTTACTGAATTAATTTATTAATTTTACTTTTTCATGAATACATTGTAGGATGCACGATGTGTACAAGACACTTATACACTATATATATCACTTCGCCATTTGTATGTGACGCATGCCTAGGGAATGAGAATGTATTTCAAATGTAGACATTTATAAGGTACATAGAATTTATGAAAGATACATTTCATGTGGCCTTTATATTTTTTGATATTTAGTCACAAGATTAAGTTAATAAATACAAGACATGTCTTTGACTATGCATTTTCGGCTGTGAAAATCCATGAACTACATGAATTGTATGCAAGTTACATGGTGTGTAGTCTATAAAACCATGTTCTAACTTATTATGGTCAACCAAAGGCCTATAATGACACCAAATATCATCCACATGACCATTCATATTTATCTTATATCAGTCCTTGTGTAATGAATATAGTTAAACGGCGTGTTCCTTAGGGTTACACATAGTTTGTCCCATGTTATTCAACTATAAATCTTGACATATTTGGATGGGTTTTTCTGATTTCCTTTGTATGTTTCCAACATTTTCCTTGCTATAGGATAGTGAATGATGTATGAGAAGAAGAGATCCTGGTTTTAGAATATAAATAATTATTTTCTATCATAATGAAATAAAATGGTAAATTTGTATAAAGATAAATTATTAATAAATAATTATAAATTTAAACTTGACCACTTTGATACAACTCAAAGGTTCCATAATTTTTAAAAACCTCTATTGGGTTGTGGTTGAGTAAAATTTTTCAATTTCAATGAATAATTTTGAATTTACAGTATGATAAATTTCATGAATAGTGAAATAAATTAAATGAAGATTGAAATAGAATGTTGAAAACTAATTGATGGAATATTTTTCACATTGAATTTATAATTAATTTAATTTTATTAACTCATTCAATCTTTTTAATTATTTATTAGGAAATGTCTTTGATCATATAATCCTATATTTGATTAAACTATTTTTATCTCGACAAGATCCAATGTAGAGTCATTTTATTATTGATCAATTTTCTCTTTTGATCTCAAAGAATCAGTGATATTACTTTTGGTGATAGCATGGTAGTAACTATAATATTTTACTCCTCTCTTTTATCACCACACAATACTTTAAGCCTTAAGGTTTCATTCTTGTTCGCTCTTTCTTGTGATGAGGAGGAAGGTGTAAGTTTTCCCTCAGTTCTTGAGGGAGTTTTAGAAATTTTCTCTCTTACATTAAGATAATCTCTTGAGCGGATTTATAATTTGAAACAATGTCTAACCATATTAAATGATATAACTATGTTTTTATATAGATAAGTTATGAAAAATAAATAATTTCACTTAGCCCCATTTTAATTCTATTAATAATTTAATAACTAGGAAAAAACTTGTAAAATTAATAATATTATTAGTATTATTATATGAAATGTGCTAAACATGTGGATAAAAAAATATCATTTATTTAGATAAATAAATTAATATTTATTTAAATAATATTAAATATATCATTTCCATTAGATAGGCAAAGACGGTTCATATTTACTCCTCAATATTTACCTTGCCTCGAATAATTAATAAATATTTTTTATTTATTAAATAAATAAATAATTATAATATTCAAGGTCTTGGGAATAAATATTTATATTAATTTTCTACTCACACATAAATATGATTATAGAATATTTATGATCAATAAATCTCAACGAAATATTATTCCTTGGACTATAGAATAATATTTATTCCAAAAATATAAATTAAAACAGAATTTAATTCAGATCAATTGAAAAACTAATCAAGTGACACTCTGGTCTTCTTGTTCAATGGAATTAGTTTGGTTCACCTAAAGTCAAACATCATCATCTAGCAACAAATAAAGGTGTCCAATATGGAGAAGTTAATACCAAAACATCAAAAAACAACTTACGAATTCTCACCATGTAATATAAACCCCTTATCTCAATATCACATCATGTAGGTTTCATACTCCTGTCCCAAATCATGTGTATATTGATCTGTGGTTTCATTAAATTCTATCTCACTCCCAATATCAATTTTTAATAAATTACCCCTCTCAAGTAATATGGGAATTATTTTTACAAAAACCTTCTTATTTGAGGGGTCGTATAGGTAATATCTTTTAGTTTCCTTAGGATATCCTATAAATATACACTTCGTTCCATGGGGTGAATGTTTTGTTACATGATAAATCTCCAAAAATTATTCATATCCCTTTAATTATATATAAAACAATTGGGGTTTACTTACGTACCATAGTTGATATAAAAATCTATTTTCTAGTTTAGTTGTCACTCAATTTAGTGTATTTGTCATTTTCTTCCATGCGTATCCAAAAAAGGATAATTAGAGACTTTCATGACTCATTATTGATCTCACTATGTCTATCAATGTGTGGTTCCACATTTCAATTACACTATTCCATTGTGGTGTATAATGAATGAGTTTAGTTATAATCCCAAAAATCTATTAATAATAATATAAATCTTAGTTAAGATATTCTCTACCTTATTCGATTGAAGATTCTTTAAATTTTTTACATGTTTGTCCTTAAATTAATTCTTGTATACCATGTATTTTTCAATGTAATATGACTTTTTCTCATTATTTGTAAATATACATATCTACTAAATTCATTAGTAAACGTTTTAAATTATGAGTATCAACACTTTTCTTCAAAATTAAATGAACTACACACATCGTTATGATCTAACTCCATAATCTCTATAGTTATTTCATATTTTCAAATAAATTAGGATTTTATTGCTTTACCTTAAAAACAATTAATACTTATTCTATCTGTTTTAGTTTGAAAGAATCTAAATATATAAATTGGTATAATTTAGTAAAGTGGTTTTTGTTTACATGTTGTAAGCAATGATGTCATTGTTAGGTGTGATATAATCCCTATGAACAAGATTCATTATTGATTTATAATGAATTATTTGTGTAATCTAACACAGAAATACATTAATTAATTATGGCATAACATAACTTATTTTTTAATATAAAATAAACAATATTTACTCTCAAATTTCAAAATAAATCCAGATGAATCAAAATATGACATATAAAAAATGTTTATGGAGACTAATATAACCTAATAAAAATTCATTCCAACCAAGATCATAGAAATTTCAAATGTGAGTTGATTTTCTATAATAGTTACTACAATGAGATTTGCTCCATTAGAGACTATTATATCCACCTCACCATGTGAAACTCTCCAAAATTGACTCAGTTCCTATAATTGGAATCAAATGTGTCCACGAAAAGTTGTATATAATACCAAATTTATAAAATTATGTATTACACTAGATTAAAAACATGCTAGAATATTTCACTTTCTTCTTATTTGTGACACTATTCTTCTTCCACTGACCCTTTTTTTCATAAATGAAATAGACTGCATCATATTCCTTTGCATTACCCTTGATCTTCCTTCTCTTGGAAGGACCTTTCAAATAATCCTTAGACTTAGAATTAGTAAAGCGTATTTTCTATTTTCCATTCCTTAAGATCATCATAGTTATATAGAGATTTTCATTCTTCATATACATTTAATCTTGGTGAATAATGGTGAGAAAAGTTTGGAGTGAATTCATAAAGTTGTTCATATTGAAATCCACAGTAAAGTTGGAGAACCTCTAAAGAAGTGATGTGATAATGAGGTCATTTTACAAATCCTTGGGAATTTTATACCCTATATGTAAAGATTATGGATATATCTAATCATTTTTTCTATAAGTGTCCCATATGTCACACCCAGTACCAATTTTATCAAGAAGAGTGCCTTGGAGATCTCAATGTTCTCATGTTGTATGCTCTCCTAATAATGATCATCGAGATTATTGAGTATGCTATGTGAATTTTTTCTCTTATGGTATTTCATGTGTTCATTATCCATACAAGAAATCATAAAATATGTGGCATCTAAAGAAACATATATGCGTCTTCAATAGTTAGATAACACCTCATCACTCACCTCCATTGTAGTAGGATCATGCATTGGGTCCTCTAGCACATAAAGTTTCACTTTACAATGTAATATAATTCATAAGTTCATATACCATTCTTGTAAATTACATCAAGATATGATATTAATTTTCTCCATAATTGATCATATGTATAATGTTTTCATGGAATTTCCATTTTAATAAAACAAAATAAAATTATATTATTTGTGTTTTACTTGATTACTCAAATATATGAGATGAAATAAGTTAATTATCTTATTAAGTCTCCCACAATTTTTTCAACACTCTATATCCCAAAACATTGGAATTGGAGTTACTCATGATGTAAAAATTCTTGTTGTAATGAACTATATTTTCCTCCTCATGATCTATACTAAAACACAAAATCCATAAGAAGGTATTTAGGTATGTGGTCTTGCCAATAGTTATATTGCAGCTCTTTGATCCATTGGGTGGACTACACAATCAAGAAATCTTGACTTGTATTTTCTCAATAATTGACTCCGTTTCATTATTTAATAGACTATGGAAATTAAATTAATAAAAATTTGGTTAAATAAAATCATAATCCTTGTTAATACCCAATTATAACATAAATCCCCCCCACCCCACAACTATAGCCTAAAGTGACACATTAGCTATGGTTTATCTTAACTCAGGTTACAAAAGACTTAGTCTGACATAATATTTGATTGAGGTATTTTTTTAGTATTTTTAAATTTCCTTGTTATACCCTTATATATGTATTATTAATATTAAGTGGGTTTCGATTAATTGATTAATCAAGTATTGGTAAAAAAAAGTAAACATGATCCTTTTATTTTAGTCCATCTAAGCACACTTGTTATTTAATTCATTTATTTATGTGATCATGATCAGTTATCCACAAACTAAAATAAATAACTATGTGAAATATTAAATTAAAACATGTGTAATGATCATGAAATTTATTTATTAGACTTTTTATTGAGTGTAAAATAAATAATCCATTTAAACAATGGGAAAAACTCTAATACACAATCTTCGATCAAGTTGTAACATTCCTCATTTTCCCTATGTATCATCTCGATTAATTTCACCTTGGTTATATCCTAAACCACATTCAATATCTTGGTATCACCATACTTACATACTCTTTACTCACATGTAGGTGAGGGGAACCAATGGAGTGATTTTGGAGTTTAAATAATAGAAATAGTAAACATATATGTCATTACATAAAAAGAGGAGGGCATGACTCACATGACATAATTTTTATTAAATGATAATAATTAAAAAAATCACCTATGTAATATTTAAATTAAAATAAATCAAATCCATACACATGTCAGTCATGCTAATGGTCATCCACACATGAAATATATATACATTTAATAAACATGTATTCAATATAACCCTTCACAATTAAGATAAATCACACTACAATTAATTATATATCAAAATTAATTATTTCCTTAATTTATATAAATTTACATCCAAAAAATACATTATTCTCTCATAAAAATTAATAATAAAAAATTATTTATGTTTATTTAAAATTAATAATGTACATAGATTATACTAGGAGGAAACGTGTTTGAAACTTGTCTGAACTACCAACAATGGTCTATATTGTATACTAAGTACTAACAAGAAATATATAATGTAAAACATGATATGTAATTTCATAGAGTTTTATATCAATAAATGACACATAGACACATGTAAATTATATGATGTGTTATTATTTTAATACAAGCAATGTACACAACATACATGGTCTATATAGAGATCATAGTTTTGAATATTAACAAGGAAATTAATTTAGAATTTATGACATATGAATCATATCACACTATGTGTACCATAAATTAATGAAACATAGACACATATTGATTATTTATAATGGATTAATTAATTAATATTATTTTTTCGTTCAAACAGTTAGGATATATGGTGCGTACCTTCCAATTTCAAGATGTTTAAGTCACTTCACCATTTTTCTGCAACACATTTCTATGGAATGAGCTTTTATATCAGATGTGGACATTTATAATGTATTTGAAAGAGATACACATTTTGTGGCTTCTATGTTTCATGACTATCAATCACACGCACTAGTAAATACACAATGCTTCTTTGACTATGAATTTTCCACTGTAAAAACATGTAGACTACATAAAATGTATGAAAGTTACATGATGTGTAGTCTTGAAAACTGTGTTCTAACCTCTTTTAGTAAATTTTCAATGTGTAATAATTATATATATTCAGACCTAGGATCACCCATGTTTTTTATAGCTTGGTCCTAGTGTGGTGAATATGGGTATTTGACATATACATTGAGGTTACACCCCTAGTATCCCTGTGTTAGTCAGACTAAAATCTTAGAACCTATAGATGGGTTATTTTGATTTTTTTATTATATTTTTAAACTATTATTGGTTATATGTGGGTGAAAAAATAAGTAGAAAAAAAAGAGATCTTCATGTTTATAATTAAATAAATATGTTTTCTCCAAATCATAAACTAATGTTAAATGTATATGAAGATCACTGATTAATTAATAAATTTAAATTTAAATGTGTGAAATTTGATAACACTTAATGGTTTTGGATGTAGAAGACGTACCTTATGGGTTATGGATAAATTGGAATATTTTGGCTTCATGGAATAATATGCAATGTACATGGAAATAAACATCATGACCAATGAATAAAATTTGATGAATATTTATGAAGAACATTGAAACCATGAGAGAGGATTTTTCAATATTACAATTATAATTAACTTAATTAAGAAAAATTCCTCTTTCCTCGGAAATATTTCATTGAAGAATATTCTGATCACACAAACCTCATTTCAGTTTTTCCATCATTGTGTTTAGAGGATGCAAGGTAGGTTCCCACTAATGGTGATCCACATGTTCTCTTATGATCTCAAAGATAACTGGTGATACTCTAGGTGTTATCACTAAGATACCAATATTCTTCCATCACTCCCATTAATAGCCACACTATCCTTTTAATTTGGAGGATTTATTCTTGCTCTCTCATTCTTGAGATGAGGTGGAATGTGCAATTTTAACCTCCATTTTTGAGAGAGTTCTAGATAATTTTATCTTTTGGGATGGGAGTATATCTAGAAGAGATTTGTTTTACACAACAAAATCTAACATTAGAAAATGATATAGCTATGTATTTATAATAATGTTGTTATTATTATTTACTTGACATGTGATAAAATCATGTATAAAATAATACCATTTATTTCAATAAATAAATTATTATTGATTTAAATAATACATCACATATCATTTCCACTAGACCTATTAACATTCTCCTTATTTACTCCATCATATTTATTGAACCGCAAATAATAATTAAATATTATACATCCAATAAATTAAAAAATATTTCTAATATTTGTATAAATGTGAATACATATTTTTTTAATATTTAATACACATATAAATATTATGACTAAATATTCTATGATTATAAATTTTCAATGAATATTATTTCATAGAATAGAGATTAATATTTATACTAATAAATAAATTCAAATAGACTTTAATTTATATCAATATAAACAATAAGTGCGTGACCATGTATGCTTCTACCTTAGTGGAAAAAGTATAGTTGACCTAATGTCCAATATAGGTATCTAGAAATATGTAAACGCACCCAAAATGAAGAAGTTATTGTGGAAATTTTGACAACCACATAAGAGTATTCATTGTTTATTATAATCACTTTATCTCAATATATCATGAAGACAGTTTCATGATTGTTTCATGAACCTATATACATGATAAATCAACGTTTGACTTCCTGAAATAAACCTATCAATACACCATGGACATAGAATATATATTGATAGATTCATCTTAATCAATGGTCTAAGATATCCATAGTTTGTGGAAATTATTCAAACTACACAACTCATAACATGCATTAATTATAATAAAAAAATCAATGCATCCTTACACAGATTCAAAAATAGAAGTATCTAATGACACATAAACATGTGGATTTCCTACTAGAGGGCTAGTTCTTATATTCCTTATTCGTAAATATTACCCATTACGAACATTATGAGATAAAATCTCATCTTCTTATGAGTGTACATATCTAGAGAATCTACATCATCTATATCACATTAGATTATGTTATATAACCCTAAGACATATAGTTAAATAATATTTTCATAATATTTCAATGTTCTCAGCATATCAAGAAACTATTAGGACCTTAACAAAGTAATAGAAACTCTTACACATTATCACCTTTAAGTCATATAGAAAAATAATCAATATGTGATATGATTTTTTTTATATATGAAATTCTATGAATATATATGAAATTTAAAGTATAATTAAATTGGTTTTTGGGAACCAACTCTAACAAACCCCCACGTGGACTAGATCCAAGTTCTAACGAAATTTAATCTTCTAGATCTTCCGTGATATTTATGATTATGTTGAGATATCAAATTACTTGAGGGTTAATAATGATTTCTTTCAAGGAAACTCTTCTTACAGAGATGTTACCTCTTTGAGAAAAATCACTCAACAGATGATATTTCTGTACTATGTGATTTATCCAATAATGTGACACTAAATCTTTTTTAAGATCCCCAAAAATAGTATTATAACAATATAGTTTGGTAGGGTATTAACAAATATGAATCATTTTGAGATATTTGAAAAACATTTCTACCCAAATAGATTCTTTAGCTACTTCGGAAGCCAAAAAATACTCAGAATCCATAATAAAATCACTAACCATGTCTTTATTTAAGCCATTCCTTCTCAAAGTACCTCCATTAATAGTGAATATTTATCATGATTATGATATTATATTATCTCAATCTATTTGGAAACTAGATTCTTTATATCCTAAGATGAATAGTGCATCATCTCTTATATAAACAGGGAATATATCCTTCGTATGCCTTATATTCATAATGATGGTCTTAACTTCCATGAATTGGTGGTATCCTGGGTAATCTTGATATCTACCTACCATGCTTGATATATACGTGACCTCTAGCCAAGTATATAGTAATGAATACATGACTAACCCAATCATTGATAGACATGTACTCCTTGAAATATTATATCTCTTATCATATGTATGATAATTAATTTCCATAGAAATTTAACGTCATGTGACATTTTGGACAATCCTATCATAGATGGTTCTATACTGAGTCCCTTCACTATTATGACCTGACCCAAGTCGAGTCTTGATCTTCAACTACCTTAGGCCTGCCTCCAAGGGTCTGGGGTGGTGATAAGTGCTGAAGGAATAACTAAATTAGGGAGGTATGTTCCGAAGTACTTGTACACACACAACCATCTTGATGTGAAAGTGCATATATAAATAATAAACGATACAACACTACTATAATGTAACCCAAACATGAATTAAACTTCTAAAAATACATAAGTAGGGTCGTTTAAACTAAAAAATGGGGAAAATACATTCCCAACAAGAAATGTGTCAAAACTTTATAGAAAACATGAAAAGTAAACAACTGAAATAGATCCCAGCTTCTAAATTCCAAGATATGACCACTATATGTTGTCCAAGAACTCAGTACCCCTAAGGTCCACTATCATCAAGGTTGACCTATCCATCATATTCATAAGACATGATAAATATGGGAAAACCCCTTGCAGGGGTGAGTATAGAAATATCCTATAGGATGCCCCCAAAATTGAAGGGTGTTCAGCAAGATATAAAATAGGAAATAAAAATTGTAGATACTCAAGGTCCATAAAAACAGTATATATCAACCCAAAAATAGAGTGAAGGTAACCACATCCAAACACAAGGGGACCAAAAACATAAGTATATGAACTACTCACTGAGTCTTCATTTAATATAGAAGGATATTAGACTCATCCAACCATAAAAATCTAAACATGGAAATCACATGTCATATTATGTTCATCTTCACCTCTCCTAGAAGGAGTGTATCCATATCCCATGTGTGGATATAGTAGAAGAATATATATGTGTTTATTAAATGAATCCAAAATGAGAGATTAAGGGGATCCCTATCTCAAAGCTAAAAATAAGAAGAATATTAGTCAATAGTTCACAAATTTCATCAACAAAACTCAGCATCCCATTTGTCTTCCTAGAAGTAACCATACAAGTCTAACCAAACCTTATCACCAAGACACCTATCTGAGTAGGATTAAACATGAATTCAATGACCCACACCTTGGTATAATATGGGGTAACACTCTATTGGAGTCATGGACCCACTACCTAGCTCAGCTGGAGTGTACCATTCATAAGACATCGAAGACCCACTACCTAGCTCAACAAGAGGGTACCACTCAGAAGACATCGAGCACCCACTACCCAACTCAACTGGAGGGTACCACTCGGAAGATGTTGAGGACCCAATACCTAGCTCAAATGTAGGGTACTACTTGGAAGACATTAAGGACCCACTGTGTAGCTGAACTAGAGGGTACCACTTAGAAGAAATTGAGGACCCACTTCCCAGCTCAATTGGAGTGTACCCCTCAGAAGATATTACTGGTGATCCTGCCTGATCATTGCTGTCATCGAGTTTTCCATAGTAAGTTCAATTTCCAGAACATCCCACATCATACCTCTAAAGACACAAATCAGTAAAAACATTGTGTTCTATGTGAAAAAAAATCCAAGATTGGGTTTTCATGGGCCAAATTCTATGTTCCAATGAATAAGACACATAATGTCAAAGTTACCTAAAAAATAATATAGGGGTACATGGCTTGTGAGGGGATCCACGCGCTGTGTGATCTTGCCTCACCACCTATCCATGTCCCAAGACAGAACATTGATCTTGACTATGTATTAGAAGACATAGTGGATGTGAACTACATCATGTGTCCAAGCTACCTGGGGGACCGGGTCTTGTGCTTCTAGTCTTGTCTATGCTTTTGGTATACAGTATGTACCTAACCGTGTGACCCATCACATGGCTTACTGACCCAGAGAAGTTGGATCACAACATTTTGGAGATGTATATACCATGAAATCCTTATGAAATTCCAAAACCCTATCCACCTCCATTAAAAGGTTACACGTCGTGTGTTTATCCTTGAAAATGGTGTGTAGTCAGGTTTTTGAAAGAAATCCAAGATTATCATATTTGGTCATCACACCATGAATAAAAATATGATAATTTAGATCTAGCACCAATATATTCTAAAAAAGTGGATCTAGATGTAGATTAGAAATCTCAACTACCTCTCTCTATAAAATGAACACTGGAGGTCGTCAGGGTTTTCGTCTTTCATTCCACACACCACCACACCTACATTCATCATGTTCTTGAAATTTAATCAATAGATTATTCATCCTCGCCTTGAAATAATCTCAATTCTACTCTTATATCCTAAAAATATTCATTTTGGATCCTATATGAATCTTGGAGTTATATCAGAATCGGTACCACCCAGCAATGTCGAACCGAGACTGAGAGGATCCAACCCGTGAAAACGCAATAGTGGTAAGGGATAACAGCACCATAAACCAAAGTGTAAACATAATTGGCCAATATTTCTTGTAAAACCATGAATAACATGGATTCTATACTATAAAATGACTAAAAAGATTTAATTTCTATACATAGAAACATATAAAGGCTACAAAGTGGGGAAGATTGAAGAACAACAATCAATCTACTCAATATATTTAATCTAGGGATTAAAAATACCAATTGATGAGTCCAAACATAATTATGGATAGATCATTGATGAATAAAACATCCTTCAACAATCTGAGAGATGTTGATGCATTCATCGCATCTTGATCTGGTCTGTCATTTTGTCATTTTCTGAGATGATCCGCTATAGGAAGGAGGAAGGGGAGCTTCTCTGGGGATTTCAGAATTATGAGGCTAAAGAAGATGAATTTTACATGAAGATTTATTTTTAATTTATCATTTAGGTCAAAAATAAATTAATAAAATTATTTAATAATTAATTAATCCACTTAACGTAGCTTGGTCGAGCGAGGGGTCTGAACCTCCCATGTCGAGTCATTTTATGTCGTTCCTCGAGAAATCCTCATCTTTCTGACTCAATTGTGGTTTTGTATTTCCGATTTGATCTATTGTTTAAGAGTTATCATAATTTCTTTAATAAGATAAATTCTTTTAAAATAAAATATATTTAATATTTTTATAAAATTAATTCTTGGAATGGCAGGCCTCACAATCGCACATTGTCTTAGGGCCTATCTCAAAAAATATATGTTGAAATATTTCAATGTCTTATAAGGAAAATCCTTGTCTATAAATTATTCCATCCTTCAATCATTTCATCCATGAAAATAAAAACTAAAAAAACAACATCGGATAATAACCCCTCACATGGCTCTTCCACTCCTAGGAACTCTCCAAAAAGTTTTCGTGGTACCATAGTACACAAACCAAAGGGATGCTCCGCCCACGTAGGGTTCACTCCTACCAATCCTTGATCGCCACCAGGAGCTCGACAAATGTGGATCCATCCTTATTCTCTAGATCTCCACATTCAATGAAATATGTGGGTTCATGCACGTATCACCTGACCGACAACACGTGGAAGAGTTCATACACCCGTTCTAGCTATGTGGGTAAGGGGAGGTAGTAAGTAACCTTGCTGACCCACTACATGATATCAAATGGCCCAATAAATCTAAAGGATTGATTTCCTCTCCTAAAAAGCATTGTATTCATCATCATGGGGAGACTCGCAAGAAAATGTGTTCTCCATTCTGAAACTCCAAGGGCCTATGAAAAATATATTTATAATATTTATAACAACTCTGGGCCATCCTCATCCTCTCATGGTTGACCTGGACATTCTATGTCATTACCAGCACCATCTCTAGGGCATAATATATGACTCGATATTATCTATCTAGCATAAGGTTGGCCTATATGATCTATCATAAAAGGTTATAAAAATATTCATGCTGATATTAGAGTGTTATATTTTTTTCTATGAAAACTCTACCAAGGTAAACTGATCCTCCCACCTTTGGATGAAGTATAACAAGAAGAAAATCAGCATATCCTTTAACACAAAGATAGTGAACCCAGTATACCCATCATTATGGAGGTGAAAGTTTCTACTCATCCTCATTTGGTTCCCAGATTCCTCTTTCAAGTCTCTACACAATTGTGATGTAGGCTATGTGTCATGATCATATACAATTGTAGATGGCACCCATGAAGGTGAATGACCTCCCATATGTACAGCTTCCCCAAACTCCCCACTGAACATTTCTCCCTCATAGAAGGGTAGTGTGCCAAATTTGTGAGTCATTAAACTATCACCCATATGGTGTCATGGTCCATCATTTTTCATTGAATCCCGGTGAAAAAGTCCATAGATATTTCATCCCATTTCTACTCAAGAGTCTCAAGTGGTTGTAAAAAACATGCAGGAACTTGTTTCTCTGCCTTTACTTACTAATAGGTGAGGCACAGAAAGACGAAGTCAGCTATTCTTTATGTCATTCTAGACAACAAATAATTCAACTAAAATTATCTCTACATCTTCCCCACACTGTGGTTTAAATATAATGTATGAGTGTTGAACTATCACATACCATCCTCCCACATCGGGACTGGAACCACTCTACGCCCCTAGAAAAAGATGACATGATTCCCTCCTTCATAATATCCATTTGGTGAGTAGTCTATGGATATCTGGTGATGTAAAACCATGCATGCAATGTCTTCTAGCTGGGACTCTCTTACACACACAAGAAGCAAAGGAGTCAACACCATCAACTTAAGAAAAGATGTGCCCTCCTTCTCAGCCAGGGTCAGCTATAGGGAAGATAACTGCTCTAAATCTTCCTACACTAAGTGAGCATGGGACTTACTAGTAATTTAATATAATGAAATTTTCCCTTCCATATTGTATAGACTATCTCAATGTCTTATTCCTATAAGAACTCCAACCAGTTTTATTGTCTTAGGTTTAGGTCTCTCTGAGTGAAGACATACCTAAGACTCTAGGGGTCTGAGTAAACCACAAAGTGCTCACCCAAAAGATAGTGTCTCCACATACTAAGGGACAATACTAACACTAATAGTACTAGGTTGTTAGTTTCATACTTCTTCTCATGGGGTCTCAACTTCCTTGACCCTTATTCAATAACTTCCTGACATTTAATCAGCACACAACTGATCCAAACTCATGAGGCATCACAATACACACTGAACTCAACACCTTCCTCTAGTAGTCTCAACACTGGATCACTAGTCATCCTTTACCTCAACTCCTAAAATTCTATTTGGAAATTCTAAAATTAGGTAAATTTCTACCCTTTCCATGTCAGGGTGGTCAAAGGGGTTGTGATTCTTGAGAAGTCATCCACAAACCTCTTGTATTACCCTACCAAACCAAGAAATCGTTGCACCTCTAACATGATCTTGGGTATCTCTCATGAAATCCCTACATCAATATTTTATGGGTCCATACATATTTCATTCCCATAAATGAAATTCCTTGGAAAGTTAACCTAATGTATCTAGAATTATAACTTTGAGAGATTTCATTAAAGTCGGTAATCATGAAGTAGATCAAGAACCATCCTAATGAGTTATGCATGCTCCTCCTCAAATGAAGTGTATATGAGTATGTCATCGATGAAGAAAATAAAAAATGGTCTAATTGTATCAGTAAAACATGCCTCCTAAAATTCATAAACATAGTGGGGGAATTCATCAGACCAAAGGGATTCACTTAAATCCTATAGTGTCTATAGCGGCATTAGAATGCCAACATTGAAATATCAGCCTCAAAAACCCTCAAATAGAGGTATCTAGACCATAGATTGTCATTTGAGAACCATATTGAGCTTTAAAACTAGTAAAAGAGTACATCAATCCACGAAAATGGGTACATTTCCTTTACCGTGGCCTGGTTCAGGTGACGATAATCTATAAAAAGTCGTAATCTCTCGTCTACCTTTTTTACAAACACTGGATATGCCCAGGGGGACACACTGGTTCTGATGAAACCTTTCTCATGAGGGTCCTCCAACTACAACCATAGGTCCAAAAACCTAGTTGGATCCATCTAACATGCCTCAATATATATTAGATCTGTATCCGGATGCAATTCGATGAAAAACTCCATCTCTTTCCTCAGAGTTAGTACCGGAACGTCCTCAGCAAAGACGCCCATATAATCATCCACAACTGAAAGAACCAAGATTCCTGAAGTGCATATTGCACAAAATGATATGATTTCTAACTTATGTGTGATGGGTTTCAGCCTCATTCTCGTGTAACCCACTTTCCCATCCTTGGGATCTCTCTCTCTCTCTCTAGAAAAGGAGAATCTCATACAATCAGTGTGTAAGCATCTAACATTCCCATGGTGACAATCATTCTGGGATCAAAACCTGTAAGTTCAATCCATTCCTAATATGATGTTATAGGTTTCCATTATGATGACCAAAAAATCCCCCATGGAAATTTCTTTACTAAGAGATAGCTCACACTTCCACCAGATGAAAGATATAGAAGAAGTATCCCCTATATGAACCTTAAGACGGAGTTGTTGTACTAGCGCCTCAACTAGAAAATCCATATCTCAATTTATGAGTATATAGATAAATTAATTACTAGAACCTTTTTCTACTAACATTTAATCAAGAGTATAATAAATAGAAATCATACCTTGAATCATCTCATGCACTATGGGGTCATAAGACTCCAAAGCTTGCAGTTGTCTGTGGCCCTAGCTGCCAACTCCCTAAGCATGATGTGGGAGGCTTGGTGGTCATTTTGGAAGGATCGCATAGCTTCATCCCACACATTTAGATCCTCCTAATATTCTTCAAGAACCTCTTATCTAGGGATCACCATGTTCACACATTGGAGGTCCCTGATCATTGTACCCCCTCTACCACGGTGTTCTATCTGCTATCATTCATTGGCACTCAGCACATCTGGTCAAGAAATCTCATGCCATGTGACCTCTCCCATCACATGAAAACCACCACACCTCTTTGAGATGATATGTATCTCTACATTTCCTCCACACATGTACCTTAGTCTTATCAAAAAAATGATCTCCTGTGTCGAGTACCAAGCATCTGGAATCTCCTAGCTACTACAGATGACTCAGCTCTGTGGAACCCACTGCAAGCTCTAGCAATCTGAAATCCCTCTGAAAAAAATCTCTCTATCACAAGGTCCTAATCCATCACCCCAACATAGGTGGGGATGCACAAGGGTACAACACTGGATCATATCTCTCTATGGATTCCAAGATCTAACTTCTATTCTTGGAAGTATCCATCCCAATCATGTCAAGAGACTGACATGTAAGGTCTATGAACCTTGTTTCAAACTCATCCACTATCATACCTCCATAATGATTCACTAGAAGATCATGGATCTAGAAAGAGAAAATTAGAATGGGTGGTACTCCACAATAAATAGTTGTTGGATGTTGTCCCACAAGAGTGTTGAATCTTCATTCATCTACATAACAAGACTCCACCAATGGACAGTTTCTCCATGGAATAGGCTAGATTCCAGCACAACCACCTGATCTATCGAGGTCCAAAAAAGCCTGAAGATATGGACCAACCACTCTATCCAATCCTATACTACTTAAGGATCTATCTCGATGCGGAACCTCAGTGCCCTTTGGTGTTGAAACTCACAGAGTGCACTAAGCATGTGCACATCCTTATCATTCTATACTGAGATTATATCCTACTCAATAGGAGGAGGTGATTATACCTTCCCACCTTTAGTAACTATCTCTCCATATAGACCCTAAACTGAGGTCTCATCACTCATAGGATCTTCATCATGAATCAGATCTTGTACCATTATTGGTTTCCATCGCGGAGGCCCCCTAAAAGTTATCATGGAGTACCACTATTAGATGATCATATACATATATATATATATATATAATAGTGAGATAACTCAATAAGTATTTTTAGTGACTCAATCCTATTTGATTCATTTTCCATTTATCCCTGCAAAAAGTGTCCCTGTATGCCCTGTGAACAAGAATGTATTCATGGTCCTGGGAATGGATATGTCCATCACATTACCATTACTAGGTTCCCTAACCTGAGATCCACACTCATGAATCCTTAACATTGTTTCCCTAAACCCATAAAAATTTTCTTAATGTGATATTCTCGAACAACATCCCAACGAATAAACTTTCTCGAATACCAATATATTGAAACCTAACCTAGGTTGGGGTTCATGCTATAACTACCCCAAGCATTCCTTCATCGGTCAGGGGGTGGCGACAAGTACCAAAGGAATAACTAACTCGAGGAGGCCATTCCAAAAGTACTTGTACACACACATATCCATATCGATGTAAAGGTTTATAGAGAAGGAAGAAAATTTAAAACACTTCTATAAAGTAAAGAAAGCCTGCATGAACCTATAAATAGTAAAAAAATGAGGTAGTGTAAATAGAAAAAAAAGGAAAAATACACTCCGAGTGAGAAATTTATCCCAACATAATAGAAAACTATAAAACTAAACAGTTGAAAGATAGCCTAGCTCCCGAATCCCAATATACAACCACCATATGTGGTCTATGAACTTAGTATCCTTAAGATCATTTGTAGTCACGGTTGATCTTTCTATCATCTTCATAAGGCATGACACATATTGGAAAATTCCATGTTTGGGTGAGTTTAAACATACCATATAGGATTCCATGAAATATGAAGGGGTAGTAAGAGATACAAGAGGAAATAAAGACAATAGATATACAAGGTACATTGAAAGAGTAAAACTCATCCCAAAAAGAGAGTGAAGGTAACCTCATACAAACATAAGGGGATCAACATAGGGATTAGATTAACTATGTGTCAATTCATTTACACCTATATCAGGAGAGTAGAATAATCCAACCCTGAGAAGCTAAACATGGAAAGCATGTGGCATACCTTGAACATCCTTTCCTCTCCTAGAAGTATAGTATCAAAATCCTAGGTGTGGATACAGAAGAAAAATATATATATATTCTTAGTCAAAGACACCCAAATGAGATAGTAATGTAATTTCCATATCATAGAGCCCAAGAAGAATAGTGTGAAATAGTTCCAAAAGTCCATCAACAAATCTCATTATCCCAAACATCCTCCCATATGTAACTGTAAAAGTATAGCCATGCCTCTTCACTGTATCGCACAGACGAGAGGTCAAAAACTTGAAGTCGAGGACCCACACCCTATCATAATAGGGGGAATCACTCAAATGGAATTTAGTACCCACTTCCCAGCTCAACATAAGTGTACCACTCAAAAGATATCGAGGACCCACTGGCCAACTCAACTGAAGGGTACCACTCAGAAGACATCGAGGACACACTACCCGTCTCAACTGGATGATACCACTAGGAAGAAATTGAGGACCCACTTCCCAGATCAGCTAGAATGTGTAACTAAGAAGACTTTTAGGACCCACTTCACTACTCAACTAGAGGGAGAAACTCGAAAGATGTCTATTGTGATCATGTCTAATCACTGTCGTTGTTGGGGTTTCCTAAGTAAGCATAATTACCAAAACATTTCACATCATATCTCTAAATTCAAAACTGATGGAATCATCATGTTCTATGTATAGAAACATTTAGGAAAATCTACTCATAGGAAAAAATCTTAGTTCAAATGAAGGAGTCACAAAAGTTAAAAGTTTACTAAAAAGTAAAATTCGGGTACACGACCTATGAGGGGACCCACACAGTGTGTGATCCCACCTCACTACATGGCCATTACCCTTGATAGCATATGACTCTTGAACATGTTCGAGAACATTCCATGATGGTGGAATACATGGAATGTCCAAGTTACTCATGGATCGAGTCGTGTTCTTCTAGTCATGTTCATGTATTTGGAACATGGCTTGTGCCTTATCATGTGATCTGTCACATATATTACTCATTGAGAGAAGTTTTTACAAGGTCTGTTGAATATGTACATGTTGTTCCATCCTTATGGGATTAAAAATACTGATTTTACACTGTTAAAAGGTCGCATGACATGTGTTCTTCCTTGAACATAGCATGTAGTTGGGTTTTTGAAAGAAATCCTAGATCTTCATATTCGGTTTTCATGCCTGGAATCAAGCTCTCCCACTTCAGATCTAGCTCCAATATCATCCCAAAAAGGTGGATCTAGCCACAAATCATGTATCTCAACCATCGCTGACCAGAAAACGGCTACCAAAGGTCATTTAGGGTTTCATCGGTTGTTCCACATGACATCACATCTCTATTAAAAGAGTCATTGATATTCAATAAAAAGATAAATCATCCCCACCTCATAAATATCCATGTACTATAATTATATCATCAAACCAATCATTATTTGTGATTATTCTATGAATCTAAGTGTCTGATTGGGCTCGGTACCACCTAGAAATGTTAAATAGTGACTATGAGGATCCAACTAGTAAAAAACATGAATCCGCGAGGAAGAAAAGCACTATAAACCAATGTTTAAATGTTTTTAACAAATATTTCTTGGCTAATGTACAAGAAAAGGATTTTATATTAGAAAATAATTTAAAACAATTTAATTTCGTTACATGTTCATATATAGAGGATGCAAAGGGGAATAGGTCAATGAACAACAATCAATCTTCATGATATACTTAATGAGGGGGTTTGAAAATAACAATTGGAACATCCTTCCACGATTATGGATCGATCTTCGATGAAGAACACATCCACAAAAAATCTGAGAGAAGTTTTTTCATTCATCACTTCCTGATCTGATATGATCTGGCATTCTATCATCATCTAAGATGATCTTCCAAAGGAATGAGAAAGGATAGCTTCACCGGTGATTTAAAAAATATGAGGATAACCCCAAGTAGGTTTCAATGATGATATATTTAAAATATATTATTTATGTCAAAAATGAATTAACTAATTAATTTAATAATTAATTAATCCACTTAATGTATGACCACCTAGCTAGGGTTCCAAATGTCCTATGTTGATTCATTTTATGTCACATCTAGAGAAATCAATATGTTCTGGAAACAACCATGGCCTTAGATTTTTGATATGTGACACAATTTTAGAGTTATCCCACTTTATTTATGAAGCTACATGAGCGTAATATAAAATATATATAATATTTTTATAAAATTAATTTTGAACACATCGGGCCTCAAAACCACACTCTGTCTCATTCCCTAGATCTGTAAATATATATATATAAATATTTAAAAATATTACAAGGAAAAATACAGGTCTCTATATTCAGTACATTCCCATTTTTTGTACCTTGACATAGTATATATAGCCTCTTAGATTTATCATTATGGTTCTTCATCCCAAGAATATTTGATAATTTTCCTAAGCCTTTCATGTAGATGTATGAGTTTAACCAATTCTTAATAGTCTTTTATAATGGTTCAAAAAAATTTATCAACAATATTTCATTGACATATACTATCAGGAAAATGATTTCACACCCACTAAATTGCTAATAGACACAAGGCACCCATTGTTTCATTATGAAATAAAAATTTAGTTATAGATTTATCTAGGTGAATGTTCCATGACCTAGATGTTCGATTAAATACATAAATTCATCTTTGTTAATTTTTTATTGTCATTATTTGGATTCAAATCTAATTTCATAGTATGAATCTATTTGTATAGACATAAAATTTAATTTTCCATTAATGTAAATCTATTTTGACATAAGTCATCCAAATATAATTTCATGGAATGGATCTTTAGAAACTATAAATTAAATGGATTTCAACAATGAGACCAGTTAATAGTTTTTATCATAGTATATTCCTTGAAAACTTTTGAATCATTTTAAAACCAGGCATGCATTATAGTTATTGATGTTCTCATCCCAGTCTAGTTTCTTATTGAATTAAAATTTGAAAGAAATACGAATTATAAATGTTGGAGGATTTACCAATATCTATACATGGTTTTCATACATGGATTATATTTCAGAATTCATAGATTATTTACATTAGGGATATTTTGTACAACTTATTTTTTCCTTGTAGGTTACAACAATATTGTTATAAACTAATAATGATTCACTATCTTCGGTGATGAGAAAAAAATATATTTCAGGTTCTATAACCTATTTTTTACTCCTACATAGCACACTTTCCTCTAAAACATGATCCTCTATGGGAATTTCTGGATTAAATTCATGTTCCAACTCAAGTGTATCCTGATCCAATACTTCATTGAATTCCATCTCACTCCCACAATCTCTTTTAGATAAATGATCCCTTCCATATAATTTCAGACATATTTTTATTAAAACTGTATTATCTGAGGGGTCATATATGTAATATCCTTCAGTATATTTAGGATTTTTTTAGAGATAGACCCAGTGACTCGATATATTAGTTTATTAAATGAGGATAGCTTTACATATTCTTTAAAATCCCACACTTGTATATAGGAAAACATCAGTTTTCTTCCATACCAAATTTTATATGAAATAATGTTCTCTACTTTAGTGGGAACTCGGTTTGGTGAATACGTCACTGTCAATAATGTATATACCTAAAAGGTTAATGGAAGACTTATATGACTCATCATTGATCTCACCATTTATGAAATAGTACGGATCCCCCTTTTGATTACACCATTCCATTATGGTGAACTTGGAATATTGAGTCAATATAGAATTTGAAACACCCATTAATAATCAATAAGATCATGGTTAGGATATTCTCTTTCATGGTCTAACTGAATATTATTTATCTTTATACCAATTTATTTCTAAACATTTTTCTTATATTCCTTGGATTTTTAAATGGAACATGACTTATACAACATTAAGTAGAGATATCCATATCAATTAAATTAATTTGTTTATGTTATTGAAATATGATTATCTACCCCTTATTTTGAAAAAAATATCGTACCCAAATCAGTATGAACTAACTCTATATCCTCTATGGTCAATTCACATTTTCTACTAAATGGGGATTTGGTTAATTTAACTTGAAAAAATTGTGACATATTCCTAGTGGACATAGTTTAAAATAATAAAAATATCCATATTGGTTTTATTTAGTCATGAATATTTTTTTACATTACCAAAGTAGTGATTCCAAAATTGTGTATGATGTGATTCATTTTGACTATATTTTTTATTGATTTCTATTACTTTTTTTGTGTAATACAACACATTAATGCCATTTTGACTTAACATAACATATGGTATCATTAAAAAATAAGAAACATTTATTCCAAAATTTAAAAATAAATCCATAAAAATCAATAACAGACATAGAAATATTGTTTTATTGTAACGGATGGAAGATAATAATAATTCTTTATTACTACAATCATTCTAGTAAAAAATATGAGGTGGTAGTCTCCAATATCTACTTCCATGATCATAGATCCATTAGTGATTGTTACAGCCACCTAAACTTTTATTACCCTTCTAAATCAACATGGTTTCCATAATAGGTGTTAAGAAATGATGTGAGATTAGTTGACCAGTCAAGAGGGGGGATAACTGGCACTTTTAAAAAAATTATGAATTATCATAAAAATTAATATAAATGTAGTTGAAATATAAATAATATGAACATAGTAAATTTTATATTTGTTTGAATCAAAATAATTCTACATCTACTCTTTACCCCTCTTAAACGCAGGTTGAGATGGACCCCATTAACTATGGAATTTCTTATATTAAAAGGGATTCACAAACCAAAAAAATTCCTTTTAAACCCTTGAGAAATAAACCAAAACTAACATTTCTCACCTAGATTCCCAACCAATGTAGTTCTCTTTTAATTTATGGGAAGAAGAAAAAATCACTTTATTTAACCAAGCCATAACCAATACCCCTGACTTTTACAAGTTAGTCACAACCAGAATTTACCTTTTTTATAGAGTAATATAACCCAACTAATACTTTTTATGGGTAGTATAACCTAATAAAATAATGAACACATAATAATATAATTAATTAAGAATAATATAAACTAGTTTAAAAAAGTAAGGCTCTGAGTGTTGAGGTGTAAATATTCTCTCTAGAAGAAAAGCATCAAAATATTGGTGTCTAGACATAAGAAGTATTTAATCACCAAGGTGTATCAGACATAACATTTCAAGAATAACCCCACCCTCAATAAAAAACCTAGTTCTATCAAAATCAATATATACCATGTTTTTATGCATAGATATTTCAAAAAATGATCAATATTATGTTTTTCATATTTTCAAATGAATAACATGTATATATCTCAAACAAACTACTTCGGAGTTATTCTTCATACAAATTAAATAACTGCTACACAAGAATTGTACTTTTAATGTGCATGTAAATCATTCCCACATGGGTCACATAAATAACCTGTGAAATTAAAATAGTTTCGAGATTATAACATGTTATAAAAATTAATATAACACTAACAATAAGGACCCATACTTAAACATTACATAACACAGTGTTTTAATCTTGAAATTACATTCTTTCACATTGAGTGCCTTTTCAGGATTAGAGTTTTATAGAATTTGGTCAAAAATACAACATCAATAAACCATATAATACAAAGTGTATATTTCAAATCAGTATCCATTTTTCCACCATATTAATATTTTTCAAACAAAACATTATTTTTTCATGAAAAATATTCCCGCATTTCAACTTGAATTCAAACTTTCACTTACCCATCCTATAAACACATTTAAAAATGTGAGATGAGAAAAAAACATAGTAAGGGTTATGGAAACAAAGGAAACCTTTAGTACTATGAAAAAATGAAAAAACATAAAATGTTTACCTCTATATAAATTTTCATTGGGAGAAATTAATAAAACATTTTCCCATGAAACACATATTTTTTGCTCAAAAAAATCCTTTAAACCACATAGTATGAAATTAAAAACCCTTCTTCTAACAAAGAACATCACATTCATTACTCTTTTTAAACCCATGTCAGAAATAATTGGATCCCACTTAAGTCTATTAGAGAAACCCTTTGTTAACCCCATCATTCAGTCCTATTAAGATAAGGAACATTACCTAATGCATTTGAGCTCTATCTAGGCGCACCCATCATTTAATCTACAATGGGATCACCTGAAGCTATTTAGGCATCCTCATCATATAAGTTTTAATGATATCACCTAGATCTATATGTGCCTACCCATTATTTAAGAAGGAATGGCCTCACCAGCCACTATCTGGGATACCCCGTCATATAAGATATAATCAGATCACTCGGTGCTATCTGGGTGCACCCATTTATCATGTATAATTCCCAAGTACCATATCATAAATTAAAAAAATTCATTCCATTTTCCCACATAAAACATTTTAACAAATCTTTTAACTCATAAGAATATAAATTTATAATATTAAAATACCCTTTTAATTTAAAAAAACCCATTTTGAACACAAAAAATACCTTTTCTTTTGGAAACCCATTTTCAATTCCCAAATACCCAAATAAAAAGGAAAATGGTTTTTCATTAGAGGAAAAAAATTTAAACATGAAAATAAAGATAAAAATAAATTAATTTTCATTACTTTGGAAAAACATTGGTGTTTATGTTAATAATAAGACATTCTATTTTTTATTTTTCAAAATATTCAATATAAAAAACATAGAAAAGAATCATTTTAAATATATTTTAAAATAATGTAAAAGGAGATATAAAATGTAATTTATAAATATATTATGTCAACATAAAACTTTCCATAAAATTATTTTAAAAATATGGACATATAATATTAATAGATTTTAAATTAAAACATTAAAATTATATTTTTTAACAAAAAGTATCTTGTCAACATGGAAATATTTTAATCATAAGCCTCATGAATGAAAATAATTAAAAAAATAAATACCATGAGAATAAAGTAATTTATGATATAACATGTAAAATGGGTTGTATATACACCTCATAAAATAATTTAGGAGCATAACAAAAACAATATGCCTCAATGAAAGGTAATTGAGATTAATTCTCTTACATTAAGTCAGACTTGTCATGTGTGTCTTTATCTTTCTCTTCTTTGGGTATCATTTTTTGGAAAGCATGAAAGGCCTTCCTTGGTTGGATTTCTAAAAAAGTAACACTTATCTAATTATAGGAGGGAAGTAAAGAAGTTATTTGGGTAGGTATTTTCTGAACCAATTGGTTTTGAATGTGTGAAATGAGGAGGATAAGGGTTTCCATTTATAATGGGGGGTGAGGGGTACACTTGTAATTTTTGAATCAGTGAATTCCATATGTGTTTTGTTCTTATAAATAGGCTCCAATAGTGGTCCATTATCATTCCTAGATCATACCAGGAAAAAATATATCCATATAATGGGTATTGGACATGTTTTTAGGTCATTTGGCCTATTAAATTTAATAATTAATCCCATTGTAAACTCATTTTTACCTTAATAACTATGATTAATTATAACTATTTTCAATATTAATTTTAGTAAAAAATTATATTGTACATATTATAAATTATAAATTAGTCTTATTAAAATATAGAATCCGTTTTTTCAAATTAAATTTAGTGAATCGGAACATTTTAGTTTAATATTAATCCTGTAGCAATGGGGTGACTGTAGGTTTTTAAGTAGAGTATTTTTCTTAGAAAAGGATAATTCAATATTGACTATCTGTCTAATAAAAATCATTGTATGAAACCCAATTATTATTTACTTATCTATTTTATATAAATTTAATTTAATACATTAATCATTATGTATTGTTTTAACTAATTAAAAATGAGAAGCATTATTAATTTTAAAATAATTTTAAAAAAACCAATTTTTAAACTGAAAAACAAACTTATACTAAAAACTAATTTAAAGCTGATTCAAAATTAAATAAGTAAATTAAATATAATTAAATTGTACTTAGGTCACATTATAAAATATTCAAAACATATTGATACTTTTATATTACTTAATTTATTAAAAATTAATGACTTTTTACAAAAATTTATATTTTCACTATTAACTGAGAAATAAATATTTTCAAAATCATCAAAAAAATCACCCAAATATTAATTTATATGTGTTTATTTCAAAAATAACATTAATTTTTTATAATTAAGATTCAAAAAATTATAAATTGTTCTTTTAAATAAAAAATAAAGGTATTTTGTTAAAATAATTTCATTTTTGATTAAACAATACATAATATTTTTATTAATAATATAACAATATAATTCATATTAATAAATATTGAAATAATTTATTCTATCATTACCTGGGATTTTAAATCCTGATTCTTTTAGAAATTTCATCCTTGTAATTTTATTTACTTATTCAATAAATGGGGATATCTTTCCCTCATAGCATTTTAAGATTCCCATGTTGCCTCTTCAACCATATGGCTTTTTCATAAAACCTTAACCTGGTGTATCACCTTATTCCATAACACTTTTTCTCTATGGTGTAGATTATGAATTACCTTTTCCACATAATAAATATTCTATTCCAACTTAACTACTTTAGGGCTCCAAACATGAGATGTATTGGGTACATATTTCCATAACATTGAAACATGATATATGTTGTGTACCTGAGATAAAATTTGGGGAAAGCCAATTAGTAGGAAAATGATCTATCATTATCTAGAATTTCATATAGTCCAATGAAAAATGAAATTTTATTCACTTTATTACCAAAATTCATAACACTTTTCCATAGAGAAACAATGAGAAATACCTGATCACCTACCTCAAAAGAAATATATTTCCTCCTGTTATCCACATAACTTTTATTCCTATTATGATGTGTCCTCGTATGTAGCTAAATCAACCACAACATCTAATCTGTTTCCTATACCAACTCAGTTTCCATAAACTTCCTTTCTCCAACTTCATCCAAAAAATCTTGTGTTCTACACTGATTTCCATTTTATTCCTCAAATGTTTCCATCCATATATTTTAATGAAACTGTTATTATAAGAAAAATCAATAAAATAAATTTTATTATCCCATCTTCCCATGTTATCCATTGAGTAATAATTAAGTATATCCTCCAAATATTGAATATTTCATCCATACATCCAAAAAAATTGATGATTAAAAGTGGTACTAAAATTTAATTCAGGGCCCAATGACTTTTGAATTCCTTTCCAAAAATTCGATGTGAACATGGGATCACAGTATGATACAATAGAGAGAGGCACTCCATGTGACCTAAAAATATCCTTTAGATATATTAAATAATGTAGATATAAATACATTATATCTCTAATGGGTATGAAATGTGTAGATTTATTTAATTATTCAACAATAGCCCAAGATGAATTGTTACCTCCGGATATCCTTGGATATCCAACCATAAAATCCATGAATATATTTTCCCATTTCCATTGTGGAATTCTATCCTATAGTTTTCATTTTAGTTTAACCTGATGAAAAGTCAAAAACATTATCGTAAAGTTATTAATGTATCTTTTCATCCAAACCCACTAGTAATACTCTTGAAGGTCTCTGTACATTTTTGTATTTCCTAAATGAATTGAAAATAGAAAACTATGAGCTTAACATAACTACTCTTTCCTCAACTGTGAATCACAATGCTCACGTAATCATTTCACAAATCACAAAATACCTTCTTTTTTAGTATTAAAATCATGATACTTACCTTTCTTAATGGATTCTAACTTTCTATAAAAATATTGATCCTCGTTGTGTGTTTTCATAATTTGTTATGATAATTATAACTGCACTAAAAATAGAAACAAAAAAAGTATGTCCTTACATCCACAAAATCTATTAAACAATTTATCAATTAATCAACCAAATGGTTATCTTCCAAATCTAACATGATTAATGTTGCATTATTTTTTCAACTCAAATCATTGGCCACTTTATTTTCTTTTCTAGGATGATAATGAATCATGAAATAAATCCCATTTATCATTTCCAACCATCTTCTCTATTTTATGGTCAATTCATTCTAAGTGAATATATACTTCAAACTTTTGTGATAAGTATGTATTTAACACTTTAAACTATATAAATGATACTTCGTAAATTTTAAAGCAAAAAAATACAGTATCTACTTCCAAATCATGTGTAGGGTAATTTAACTCATTATTAATCAACTAATGAGAATCATAATAAATTACCTGATCATTATTTATTAGGATACAACCAAATCCTCTTAATTAAGTGTCATTATAGATAAAAAATCACCATTTTTGGAAGGTAGGGAAAAACTAGAGCATTCATCGATCTTATTTACAATTCTCAAAAACAACCATAAAATTATTTTTTTTAGATTAATTTTACTCCTTTTTGGGTTAAACTAGTTACTGAGCTATAAAACTAAGAAAAGTTTTTAATAAACCACATGTTGAAACCCACTAATCCAAAAAATCTATATATTTCTATAACATTTGTGGGTCTTGGAAATTCTTCAATAACATTTCTTTTCTTAAGGTCAACATTTATTCCATCTTTAAAATTATATGGCCAAGGAATGAAGTTTATTGAAACCAAAATTCACACCTGCTAAATTTCACATAGAGTTTCATTTATTTAAAGGTTTCAAAAAAACTCGTAGGTGTCTTTCATGTTCTTTTGGAGTTTAAGAATATACCAAATTCTATTCAATCAACACCACCCCAAACTTGTCTAAGAACTCATGGAAACTTTTATTCATCTGGTCTATAAATAAACAAGGTGCATTGGATAACCCAAATGGAATATCTATAGAACTAATAGTGTCCATATATATCCAAAAACATATTCATTGGAATGTATAATTCCTTTACTTTCAACTGATGGTACTGAACCTCAGATGAACCTTTGATCAATACTGATCACACTGGAGATGATAAAACAAATCATTGATAGGAGGAAAAGGAAAATTTTTATTAACAATTATGTTTTTCAAGGCTCTATAATAAATGAAAAGTCACATTGAAGTGTCTTTCTTTTTAACAAAAAAAATAGGATCACCACATTGTGAAGTTCTAGGTCAGATGAAACCACTATCTTAATAACTCCTGCATTTGATTTTTAAATTCTAAAATATCAACTTGTGACATTAGATAAGGGGTTTTATAAATAGTGTTAGCATAAATTACTAATCAAAAATTAAACTCAACCACTCTATGAGTAATAACACCAAGAATTTCATCACTAAATATATCCATGTCTTCATTTATTTTTGGAAAATTACTAGTTTGAACAGTTTCATTATTTTCAACAATATGCGCTAGGTAATTTTCACTACTATCTCTAATCAATTTCTCAATTTCATGGTAATATTTCAAAGAAATTATATCATTTAATAAAAATATTTATCATTTCAATTTATATTATCATGATTAACTAAAATCTAGTTCATACCGTGAATGATATCAAACTCTAATATAGCTAGTTCAACCATATTTGAAGGAAAGACCATCCCACTGATAATAGTAGGAAGATTACTATAAATCTTTGTTACTTTAATACTTCTATGTGATGTTTTCACCCAATTTTAAATCTTAAATTAATGAGGTGATATTTCCAAATTACATGAAAATTTATCATAAATAAAATAATTCAAAGATCCAGAATCAAATTGGGTATTAGCATAATTCAAATCTATAAGTAACATACCGATCACCACTTCATTTGATGGACCAACATCAACTATTGTAGTATAAAATGAATTTTCAAAATAATTTTTTCCAATCATGATGATTTATATCCTATGTATTTAACTATGGACAAGCATTAGCATAATGACCTAACTCATTGCAACTAGAAAAACGCAACATTAGATGGCCATCGGTTACCTGATACATTGGTTTTTTAGGACACTTTAGTTTAAAATTACAAGCTCTATCACTAAACTAACCACAAAAAACACATACCAGTTTATATATAACATTACATAAAATTTAATTTTCCACACATAGAATATTTCGGGGACTTACCTTTAGACTTGGTAGTTTTTTATTTCTCTATTTCTTCCAAACATGACATTTTCTTACTTTTTTCATCTCTAGTAACAAACATGTCAGCAAACTCCATATCAACATTCTCATCACAATAAACTTATTTCTCATTGATTTAGTGTTCTTATACAATCATATAGAACCATATATTAGGTTTCACTCCAAAGTAAGATATATAACTTTTACTATAAGTTTCCCAAAAAAATCCATCACTTTCCTAGCCAATATCATGAATTTTGATTCTTCTCAAGGAAAATATCCTTTAATGATTCTCATTCCATAGAATAAAGATCACATTTTTTTCTCTAGTATTTTTAACCAAAGTCCTCCATTGATAAAATTCACCTTCAAAATGATAAATATAATGATTTTACTTTTACATTATGAACATCGTATGGCATCCAATATCTCCACTAGGGAATTAATACATCCTCCAGCTATCATGGGTTCATATAATCAAATAAAATATGGGTAATGTATTGACATGTAATTATATACAATAGATATATTACATCATGGTAGATCAGGCTCCTCTCTAGAATGGATACCCCCACCAATTATAGCTTGTTTTAACCAATCCATAACTACAACATATAATTAAATTATTATTCGAACTATCTTTGGGTGCTCATTTGGTAGGATATTATCCTCTTGATTCATTCCCATTACTGCATCTTTGTTCCTCTGTGGAAAACAATTATAAATAGAAATAGTTTAGAAAAAGAAACATGGTAATTTTTATATTCTATATCATTTCATCGTAACAATAAATGAAAATATTTTAATGGTATTATATTATCATTATACTAACCTCAAAATTCATTTAAACCAACCTATAATACCAACTATAAGGACTCAATCTTAATCATTAAGAAATCTTGAGTTTTATTCAAGAAATTACTTTATATCACTTTGAGGATCTTTTTAGTATTATAGTTTTAAGGAATTAGTTCATAACTCATATATCACAAAACCATATAATATAAAGTGGAAACGTCCTGTCAGTATCCATTTTTTCCACCATATAAAACTCTTTAACACAAAACATAATTTATTTTATGAAAACACTTCACAAATTTGGACTTATCTTCTTCCTTCCCATTTATCATCTTTTTAAAAACATTTAAAAATGTTGTATAATTGAAAAAATCACAGTAATGGATCTAAAAATAAAGAAAACCATTAGTCCAGCGAAGACATAAAAATTTATAAAATAATTACGTTTACATAATTGTTCTTTGTGAGGAATAAATAAGACATTTTCAAAATAAACACAGAAACTTTTCTCAAAAATGTCTTTCACAACACATAATAATAAATTAAAACCCCTTCTCAATAACTATGAGATGGAATTAATCACTCATTATAAACTTGTGTCTAGATTACCTAGATAATAGTTAAATCCATATGGGAAACCCTTTGGTAACTCCATCCTTCTTTCTTATTAAGACAACAAAACATAACCTAATGCATTGGAGTGCTATATAGGAACAGAATATTTTAATCAATTGTGGTCTCACCTGATGTTATATGGGACACCCCATCATATACAATATAATAGGCTCACCCAGCACTATTTCGAAAGCCCCATTATATAATTTGTAATGGGATCTCCCAATGCTCTCTAGGTGCACCCATTTCTCATGTAAAATTATTATGTACTATATCATAAATAAAAAATTTGTATGCTTAAAATTTTCCATCATAAAATAGTTTAAATTTATTAAAAAATTATAAGAAAATAACTTTTGGATATAAAAATACCATTTTCATTTATAAACTAATTTTAAATTTAAAAATAGCCATTTGTTTTGAAGAACCATTTTCAATATAAAAATACCCAAATAAAAAAAGTCATTTTCATTGAATGAAATATGGAATCTTTAAAAGGAATCTATAAATAAAGTAATATTGAAGGTTGAACAAAATTAGGAATCACTAGGTATTTTAATAATACGAATTCCTTTTTTCATTTTTCAAAACAATTCCATATAAAACATGTAAAAGATATTCCTTTTGAAAACCTTTGAAAATAATGTAAAAAAAAGACATAAAATATAATTTATATATATTTTATATCCGTATAAAAAATTTCATAAAATCATTTTAAAAAAATGGACATGAAATAGAAAGAGTTTTAAGGGAACATTTAAAAGGGGATTTAATTTTTTTTAATAAAATGCCCATATTACCTTGTATATTTTTGAATCATAATCCCCGTGAAAGAATAAAATTAAACAAATATTTAAATACTATAATAATAAAATAATTTAGTATATAACATGTAAAATGATCTATTTATACAAATTATAAATAAATATAGGTTAATAACATAAAAATATTCATCAATGAAAAGAAATTAAGATAAAGTCCCTTACCTTGAGTCTGATTTTTCATATGTTTCATTATCTTCCTCTTCTTTGAGTATCACCTTTTGGTTTTCACTAAAGGACTTCCTTGGATGGAACTGTTCCCAAGGTAAGGATTCTAGGATGATAGGAGGGAATGGTAGATGTTATTTCTGAAGGTATTGGGTGAACCAATTAGTTTTAAATGTGTGACAAGAAGATAATATGTGGTGGCCATTTATAAGTGGGTTTACTAGCACAATTGTAATTTTTGAATGAGTGAATTCCACCCATGTTTATTTTAGGTCTCTAGTCCCAAATAATTGTTCATTATCAATAAAATGTGAGATAAATTCAAAATATTTCCATAAAATGGCTTTTTGAAATGTTTCTAGGTCATGTTTCTCTTTAATATTAATGTTCAGTACATGGGTAGACTTGTTTTTACCTTAATCATTGTGATTAGTTTTAACTATTTTCACTAATCTATATGATAAAAAATTAATTCACACTTATCAGTAAATATAAATTATGATGATACAAAATATATAATCAATTTTTTAGAAATTCAATTCACATAGTGTCAAATTTTAATTTAATATCAATCCTACATATGTGGTAAGACAGTGGGGTTTTAAGACGATTTTTTTCTTTTTTGAAAAATATGATTTAATATTTACTCTATGAATATTAATAAAACATTCATGAAAACCAATTAATATTTAATAATATATAATATATAAATTTCATTCAAAACATTACTCATTAGGTATTGTTTTAATTAATTAAAATGGAGAAATGTTATTCATTTTAAAATGATTTTTAGAAAAAACCCTCTTTTTAAACCCAAAAAAAATTCTTCTTCTAAAAACCAATATAAATTTGATTCAATAGAAATTTATTAGATAAGATATAACTAAATAATACTTATATTACTTTAAAAAATATTCAAAAAAATTTTATACTTTTAAATTTCTTAATTTATTAAAAATAAATTAGATTTTATGAATATTGGTATTTTTCACTTTTCACTGAAAAATCAATATTTTCAAAAAAATCCCAAAATTTCACCCATACTAAATTTTGATATTCTTATTTCAAAAATAATATTAATTTTATCAAATTAAAATTCTAATATTTATAAATTAATCTTTAAAAAAAATTAATAAAAGTGTTTAATAAAAAAATGCTTCACAATTAAAAAATATATAATTTTTTATAACTAATATATCAATATAAATCATATTAGTAAATATTAAAATTACTTAATTTACCATTATTTGGGTTTTTAAACTAATATATATCTAATAAACAATATTAATTTCCTTTGGAACACTATTACAAAGCATATGAGGCAAAAATATTAAATTTTGAATAACTTAAATTTAAAATTCAGATTTTTCATGAAAGAAGTGTGAGTCTTAAAACCATGTGATTAGAATTTAAAACTGAAATAAATTCATCACAACCAAATTTCTTGGTTTCTAAACAATTAGTTACTAATATAAAAATAATTAAATAAATGAAAATAAAAAAAATATAGTTAATTGGAAATCATAAAAATATGACGAAAATGGAAAATATAGAATCACAATTACAGAAAAAGATTCATATTGTCATCTGATTTTCATTAGATCAGTTCTTACTTCATGCAGTTAACCAAAATTTTCATAAGGTTGAAGGAAGTCTTAACAAAAAATTTCAATCATGGATGATCAGTTCAGTGTACGGTTAATTGTCTTAAATGTGCAGTCGATCAATTTTTCCTTATAGTCAATACCTTATAGTTTGTGGAATATCTTCATGTGGTGGGTTCAATAGTTTAATAAATTCATATTTTCTATCTTTTATTCAATACATAGTCATGTAGTCGATCTTATGACCACCTGACATTTGTTAATATGGTGAGTTAATGCTTATAGTCACATTAATTGTTTCATGCGTAAAGATAATGTACTATTTATAAACACCTCATTAAGGTATAATATAACCCATATAAAGGTATTGTAACATGGTACATAAATGTAAATTTTTAAATATATGTTCTTGTTAGGGTAAACTAAACTTTCCAGAACATTCATAATGGTAAAATTACACTTAGAAAAAATATTTCTCACACATAATTGAAAATAAATAATAATGAATAACTAAGGAATAATTCATTAATTATTAAAAACCTTATTTTCAACCCCTTAATAAAGAATACAAGATTTTAATAATACATCCCCAAATCTGTGAGAAATTATAATTTTCCAATAATGAATTTTTGACATATTGTAATTATCAAAAAATAAATAAAGTGCATCAAAGGGTTACTTCCAGATTATCCCCCTTTTAATAATTATAAAAAAAATTTAATTCAAAATATTTACCCCATTTTGAAATAGATCAAAAATATTAAACAATTTTATCCCTCTTTTATGTCCCTTATGAGATAATCACACGTTACCATCATTAAAAACTAACCATTCTGATGTTACATTAAAGAATATAAACTCCCCTAAATTCAGTCATTTTTTATCATATATAGTAGTCTAAACTCCTTTTGAAAAAAAAATTAAATCATTACAGATCTATGATGACATTTAAATATATTCATGTAATGATATATAACTATTTTTCATTGAAATAAGTTGTAACCAAAATATAATGTTAATTCTAGTGAAAGATATATTAGAAAAAAATGTACACTTTCTAGGAAAGAATAATAATTAAACAATAAATCCAGAGAAAAAGTTAAACTCCTTCTAAACCAATTCAAAATTTCCATAATCCCGTTTTTAAATGTAAGTTTATCAATCTTTTGTAAATTAAGGTGTTTTGTAATATTTTCAATATACTAATTATATGTATAAAAAAATTCTATAATTTTTTTCCTTTTTTAACATGGTCTTTAAAAAAGTGATATCTAAAATAAATATTCTAAGTCCTAGAATAGAGAAAATAATTCTTATAGATGGAAATTTCATGTGTATTTTTACAATAAATCGTGATATTTTGAAAATTAAAATCAAAATTGGAAAAAAAAAATTAATCTATAGATACTATGACCAACAAGATGTATTAGAAACGTACTCATTGTCAATAATTTTTAAATCTACTAAATTATTTTTTAAAAAAAATTTGTAAATAAAATTTTACTAAGAAACTGACACATAATTGTTCTGGTTTTTCTTAAAACCAAAAAAATAAAAAACATTAATGTAATTTGTTCAAATTAAGTGTGTATAGGATAAAATTATCTAAGATTCAAAGAACCAATCACATACATAATTATACTTTAAACTTATTTTAAATTCATTTACATAGTGTTAAATTGATATTTATCACATTTATATACTAAAAAAATAAAATCACTTATAGATGATATAAAATATACAAAACTATAAACCATAACTCTAATGATTTTATTATCAACAAATTTTTAGTTTCATCATTATTTATCTTAAAACAACCAATCCTTGGAGTATTTGTTCTTTTACAAACATCAATTACAAACCTTTTAATTAATTATTTTTAATATTTTGATTGATTAAGAGATATAAAATATTTTATTAAAATTATTTTTATTACTAAAAGGAATTTAACTCGAACCATATGTCTCATTTTCAACTTTGAAGAAAAACTATTGAGTAAAAATTACAAAGTACATGGCTTAAATATCCCAATATAATGTCATCAATATATTAAGAAAATTAAACTATCTTTTGAATCCCCTTCAATAAAAAAATTTATATCAACTTTTTCCTTGTTTAAACCAATTTTAGAACAAGGAAAATTATAACCTTGAAGAGCATGTTTAAAATCATAAATAAATTTATAAATTTTCCAAGAACAAATTAGGTTTAGAGGCATTATCAAATCCCATGGTTATTTTCACAAAAAAAATCTAAAATATATCCATTTAAATTTGGTACTTTTACATCCAATTGAAAAAAAATTATTACAAAATGAGATTAATTATATAAAACAATTATTATAGATTCTAACTAATAAAATGTGGTAAACAATTTTTTAAAATCCATTCTTTCTTGAATGTAACTTTTGGCCCATAATCTAGATTTATATTCGTATTATTTGAACAGATTTATCAAACGTTTTTCTAAATATCCATTTGGTTCCAATAATATTTTGATCCTTTAGGGGTTTGACTGAGATCCATACTTTATTCATATAAAACTAATTGAATTGTTCAATAATTTCTATAACACAGTATGAATCAAATAAATAATCATCCATATTTTGAGGCATAAATCCAAAATAAAATCATCACAAGAAAAAAAACATTTCATTAGGAATTTTGGTTTTTAACAGCATCATTTATATCACCAATTACATTATAAACTAGATGATGTTAATCGAAACATAATTTTTATTATGTAAATAGACTCTCCCCATCAATTGATGCATCTAATTTTAAATTTTCTATTTGAATAAATTTAAATCTCAAAATTATTCCACAACTTGGTCTAAATCCTAGTTTATTAATTTTAAATGATTTTAATTAAATTTGAAATAAATTTATTCGTTGACAATTAATTTAAATTTTTCATAAAATCTATATAATTTCATAGAATTATAATATCCTAGAAAAATACCTTCATTGTATTTTGAATTGAAATTTTCCAATTAATCTGTGGTATTAAGAAGGGAAACTATGCAACCAAATACTCTGAAATAATCAATTATTGGATTTTTTTTCATACAAGTTTCTTAAAGTGTTTTATTTATGAATTTTATATATATAATTCTATCATAAAAATGACAAGGTGAGTTTTTAGCTTCATCTTATAAATATTTTGGAGAATTATTCTCATTTAATAACCTACAAATTTATTATAAGGTATTATTTTTTGGTTCAACAACCCCATTTTACTGTGATGTCTTTTGGGCTAAAAAATTACTATTATATCCTTTATCTTTACCAAATTTATCAAATTATAGATTTTATATCTCACCACATATATCATATTAAATTGTTAAAATTATATATCATTTTTTATTTAAACTACTTTAATGAGAATAAAAAACTTAGGCAAAGTATCAAATTTATGAACAAGAAAATAAGTCCATGTCAATATACAAAAGTAATATCCAATAAGAATACATATCTTTTACCTTATAAACTATTATTTCTAATGGGGCATCTGATGCTTTCTAAGTGATCATCATAAAAATCAAAAAGGGAGAAACATCCAAACATCAGAATTATCATCCCCATGAGAGCAAAGAGGAAGAGGTCAGTCGAAGACTTGCAGAGCCCCTAAAAGACTCATGATCATGTCAAAATTTCTATGTCATATGAATTATAATATTATGGAACCTATCCAATGTAAATCCTTACGAAATCTTCCTCGACAAGCACCCTTTCTCACTAGTGGTCAAATGGTGAGGGTGGGATGGGCGTCCCTTAGGTCATGCAGTTTGTCATTGGAATGTACTTAACAGACCGTCCAACATCCCTTGAAAATCAATGGAAATTATATTCCACATCAGGGACCCATGATGGTCACATAGGTAATGTTACAAGTCATCATTGGGAAGAATAAAATCCCTAGATGATGTCTAAGTCATCTTGTGAGACCTTCAAGCCTTCATCACAAAGAACGAAGGAGATAACTAAGAAGAGGTGAGAGGGGTCTGAAGTCACTGGAGGACATACAGTGCACCCCATAAGACACGTGACACACCTTGACCTATCTAGTGAATCTCGAAAAACCCCTATGTTTCATCATCCACGCCACAGTGAAACCTCTTGACAACTCTGCGACACTCTTAGGATTGATGCATGGATTTTTCCACAATGCTTTAACAATATCATATAATCCACATTGTTCATGTGATACACCACTTTAGAATCGATTAATAATCATAGATATTACTCAAACAAACTTTCATACCTCCACCCTTTGTCATATAAAACAAAGAGGATCAAAAGGGAGGAGGCAATTGGTTTCTGTGGTCACCGTAAGACATGTGACATTGGCCCCGAGTGATCCATGAGAAACTGCAAGACTTCAGTGTCATGACTACCTAATCTCATGAGGTCCCTCCATCTTGTTAGCCTTGTCATGAATAACAACTTCCACGTGTCCAAAAAACTCCACGGTTCTCTAAGGACCAACGAATAGGTTTTCCCATGGAACGCTCATGAACCACCATGTTACCCATACTGATCATGCGATTATTCTCCCAAAAAAATAGTGAAAATACCCTCGGTACCATACGTACAATATCTCATGACTCCTAAACGTCATCAAAAAAATTAAGGATATTTAAAGGGAGTAGGCGAGATGGGTTTGTGGTCGATGAAGGACTTGAGACGCACCCAATGAACCCTCGACACAGACCCGCACGACCCCGAGACAAGCCATCCAATGACTCACGAGTTTCCTATGATAGCCAGTTTAATCTTGTAAAGACACATGTACATGTGTCCATAATGACTTGGAAGTCCATAGAGGTGAAATCCTTAAATAATTTTCAATAATCTGAAAATGGATGGATGGGCTTGTGATCGATGAAAATCAGGCGGCGCCCCAGATGCATTCTGCCGCAATGACTCATGAAACCACATAACGCAAGACCCTATGTTGACTCCATCCTAGACCCATGCCAGATTCCCCACACAAACCAGAAAGTACACAGGATGGTGGTTCATATAAATTATCTTCTCTGAAATGATAAAAGGGTTGTATGGTTGGTTGGATAGTTGTTTGGTGAGCAGGTTGGTTGATCAGACGTTAGAGGATACATTCATTGGCGCTCCGACTCTAGGCTTTGGCACACATCTAATCACATGAAATGTCGATTTCTCACATGGAAATACACTAGTGGACCACCAAAGCAGTCATTATCTAGGATTAATGCCCTTTGTGTGATTAATTAATTATCACAGGAAGGACTTCAAGAGATACATGTGATGATCACATCGCATGTCTTCCAGATCACACGAGACCCAAACAAACTAACACTCAATTGAACCAAGGAAATCATCGTGAAAGGGAAAAATCTATAATTCAAAGTGGAATAATCAAGGAGAGGATATGATTTGATAAATATGTATGCTTCACATGTGTTTTACAAACACAAGCAACATGGGCATGTCACACCACCTAGATCTCATGACATCCCTTCGACATGTCATCTGGGAGATGCAGAACACTCTATTCATGTCAAGATAGGTCTTTCGAACCCTCCATTAATACTAGTTGGATCTTTAAAACCCTCTTGATTAGTCACCCTAGACTAGATACATCTTTCAGCTGCACCACCTGACTCGTATAACAGTGTCTACTCATGTCAGCTGAGTCTCGTTTACACATTTGTACATGACAATCCAGATCTTGCAGCACACCCCCTGGAAAAGTCATCTGAGACACAAAACACCCCTAGGAGTGTCGAAATTGTCTCATGGTGTTCTCCCAAGGTGTCAACCAATACATGAGACACCCCTCGGGCTACACCACCATGGATCTCGTGACACCCCCCATGTGTGATGATCTAGGTCACACGATGGCTTCTAGGGCATGATAGTTGGGTTGTTGGGTCATGAAATTCCTTCTAGAAAAGGATTTCTACTCATCATAGTAGCCTTAGTGTATAAGCCTCGACATCAAAAGAAATATGAAAACTCTGATTCTCCTCATAAGTCTAAGATCCATATCAAACACCTTATGTACTGCCCCAATACGCATGACCTATTCCATGTACCATTAGGTTGATCATGCATTTCCCCTTGTTTCTCAAAAAGAGTATTGCTCGCATGGGATTAGGGGGATGCAACAAACACCTTATTAGGCACAATAACTACATTTATAAAGGAATGCTTTGTTTTTAAGCCCTGAAATTAGAAGAACTACGAGGACTCTCATTCCCACCATAATTAGGAAATGTAGGACACCTCCTCATAGGTTTGAGCTCCATATCAAACACCATAAGGACTTCCCCAATACTCAGGACCTATATTCATGATCCATGAGGCCTATAATGAATTTCCCATTATTTTTAAAAATGAGAATGGATCACATGGGATTAGGGTGATGTAGCGAACACCTCATTTGTCACTAGATCTATATTTATCAGGGAAACCACAATGTGTAATCCCATACATCAAACGAACTATGTTGACTCTGATTCCTTCCATAATCAGGATATGTAGGACGTATCCTCTATAATTGAGCACAGATATTCCTTACACTATGACATTAAACTGCACAGATCAACTGAACTACTTATGTTTTGATTCGAGTAATAACCAGGATTCGTAGGACACCTCATAGTGGATCAATCCCATCCTCAGGATATCAACAACCTCCATAAAATGGTATCATAGCCTGAAACTCTGGGTCATGTGGTTTCAGCATATAAGATACTTCTCATTACTGAAAAGTGATGAAGAACCTCATATACATACATATGGATTCACAAAAGAGATCCCCATCTATTTTTTATAAAAGAGAATTAACCCATAGCCAATTTTTAGGGTAACTAGTGCCATGTCAATATTATGAAGAGTTTCAAGAACCTATATTGAATCTATTAGAGAGTCCTAGAGTAGGATAAAATTCCCCTCGAAAGGGTTCAATGAGCCTGAACTCCCATCCACTCAACCAATGTGAGTCCCTAAAATTCATTGGTCCTAAAAAATAAGAGGTCCACCAGCCTTGGGAAAGTAGCATCATACACAACTATTAATGTGGGAATTATTCTAAGTTTCATGGAAAAGTGAAAATGGTAACACAATAAGAGAAACCAATTCCATGTCACAATTTCTCATGCAAGAAAAATTGGTGATCTCAACGTGAATCTATGAAATAAATAAATGATCGGGTTATAATCTGATGAGCCATGTTGCATTCCCTTTATATGAAAATGACACTAATAGGCATGACACAAACCTCTTATGCCCCTTTTCATTGTAAACCATATACAAAAAACTCATTCAGACCACCATAAACTAGGATTCTGGTATTTCAATCCTTGTGTTGACAAGTCGACGTGAGCAGAATGGTCGAAAAGGGAATGCAATAATATTGTGTTACCCATGAATATCTGATTCATAATTATGATACCTATGATATAGAACATATTTTTCCCTTGTTCCTTGTTATCTGTATGATTTCAGACACTATATCCAATAAAATGTATTCATCTTCTAGCACTTGGTATGGCAATTCAACCAATACCACGTCCCCCGCAGTTTGTAAAATGGTCTCATCTACCAAACAACTCCAATATTAGGTAGAAAACATGTTGATTTGGGAGTACCACTGATATGGTATGATCCTGAATTTATAAGATTCTCATGAGATTCTTCAATCATGGTAGCTGATAGGTTCACATCACTTGATGAAGGTTGTCGTTAAACCAGTGTTTCCAATCATCATGACTAATCGCTTTGGGAGCATATCCCCATAGTGTGGCAAATGCCACCTTTCATACCTGATGAAGGTAGATTAGGAGTCTAGATACAGATATTCTATGGTTCAGGCACCATCATAGAGGGTACCTTCTAACCATTGTCTCATGCATCATCGTACTGGTACATATCAGCTGCCTACTGAAGGAAACATCCAACAGACAGCCATCTCAGATACCCATTCACGAGCTCTGCCGAGAAAGACTAATTGAATAAAGAAGACAACAGATATTCTGGAGAGGGATAATATCCCTTCTTGTGCTAACAATTCCCACCATCATACTTTGGTAAGGACCAACCAGTTGGCTCATATCCCTACTCGCTCAGAACAAGACTATGGGAATATTCCCACAACAAATATGGGGGAGGCTCATACTCCTACCCTCACAGATGAATCCCATCAACAAATCCACATGGTACATGGAGGATAAATGTCGACACATATCTCCACTTCAATAGAAGACATCTTATTACAGGTCCGGGTAACAGAAAATGTATGTGTTTATATCCCGACACACACTTCTCTAAATTGAAAATACATTTTTGCAATAGCTAAAGAACTCCATCCACATATTCCAGTACTATTGTAGATTAAGGAACATGAACATACTTCTATACCTGTAACTTGAATTACACAAAACACTGATCATCATGATCAAATGGTTTCACTAGAGTAGGACCACATTCTTGTTCTCACCCAATAGGATTATCAGCATATCCTGATGAAGGGCAAGGCATCGGACCGAGCTCATACTCCTGTTCTAACTGGGGCTAACCAGGTGAGAGCGGTTCATGCATCGGGATAGGGCCACATGCCTATCTAAGATGTTACGTGGCATGATCCAGATACCTATGATTGGGACCATATCCCCATTCTAGCTAAGGATAACTAGATGGAATTAACACATGCCTCGAGATAGGCCCATATTCCTATCATTGAATCTTCCTGACATGTTCTAATAGGTCACAGAAGTATGGTGCATATTCATGATTTTGCCGATGAACGCCTGCATCATCATCATTCTAAGGAAATATAGGAGGAGGATTATATTCCTTCTCCCATTATAGAGATATGTCATATATTCTGACATGGAATTCATATACAGGTCATGCGTATATTCATGATCCAATTGAGGCTCACCACGTGAGAGTGGCATGAGCCTTCAGACATTCTCATATCCCTATCAACAATGAGGCAGCTTATCAACATATCCCGACAACTCCTTATCTCTGAGATCATATCCCTATAGCATTAGGTGGTTATATGAAAATTCAGGCACCATCGTACAACATGCCCATATCTGTGCACAACCACGAAAGGCAGGTCAACATAATCCAACCATGATGCAGAACCTTACTCGTATTTCTAATATCCTCAATGTCAGTGTCCTTGAGGTTGATTGAGACACAATCCCAACACCACAAGTTTTTTTCAACTCTTCTATCAAAGTGGAAGTAGTAAATGTTCATTACTATGATTTCCCTCCTTGTGGTAATGTGGAGATGGATAGCAGGGACCCTACTCCCAACATCCCCCATAGTCAACCTCCCAATTGTGATATCTCCAATGGGCAAGGAAGTCATCCCTTTTTTCAAACACCACCATATAGAGAGTTGAACCAAACACTGACACCTTCATATAGAGAGGTGCTCCAAACACCATGTTCAACTGTATATAGTTCTCCATCAGCATCTAGCAGCACTCTACTCCTGTCAGCAGGCGACCATATATAAGAGACATCTTCTATGGTCTGACTGAATAGAGGCATGTAAGTCTGATTAAGAAGAGTCCAACATTGATATATGAAGATATTTATCTAGAAAAAACCTCCCCATCATGTTTTGTCCCCTCATTTCTTCCATCTATGAGATCCACGATAAGTTAGAAAATGATTTAATTACTTATCTAAACCATAATATGTGGGATACTCATCGGTGAATGAAGGATTGGTGTCTTACTTATCCAGGATTTGAATGTCACCTTTAGACCATCAGGATACTCTATTTCTATCTTGACCTAACTGATATCTCCATGGAATGGGATACAAAACCAGGGAAACACATTGCAAATTTGAAACATGCTTTCTGCAATTTCATCATGAAACTTCAGCATCTGATCTATAAAGCCACACCCGGAATCCGAATTTGAGGACATAGAATGTATACAGAATTAATATTCTCCTCTCCCATAGAACATCATATCCCCTCAGACATGGAATCATGCAATATTATATCCTCTGGAGATGTCACGGGACTGATAAATTCTCAATCTAGTTGGTCACTGCAATAGATTTCCCTCGCTCCAATTATGCCCAAACATCATAGATGGGGAGAGAGGATAGCTAGTAGGACTTCAAACTAGGCCCCTCAACATAATACATGGAAATTATGAATTCATAAATCAAAATTGATATCACTCAGACAACTTAACACAATGAATGATGATCATCATGAGCTTCCATCACACCCAACTCTCATGCGAGAAAAACTTCACCACATCATGAATACTAGAGTAGCAGCTACTATAACGGCGGTCTAGGAGGGAACATGGCCCCTTGTGATAGGAGAAAATTTTCCACTACATCCACCCCTCGGGTCATTAGTTCCTGAGAACATTTAGGATGTTCTTGTAGTAGTCAAAGGCGAACCCCAACCCACATGTCTGGGGGAATTTATATCTCAATCGCTATCTCCAAATTCATTATCCCCAAAAAGGGCATGGGATACATCAATGGAGATTCCATATCAACTCAAACCCAATGGGTTGGGGACAGCTACATATTCATGTATAATTACATCCCCATATAAACCCCATCCCAGAGGGTTGGGGAATTTTTTTCATCATCAACACCACAGAGGGAATCAATATTCTCTAGGTTGGGAGGAAAAGATCAATGGTTGGTGTCCCACCAGTTCCTCCCACCACAAGAAAAACATCTATTGGTTGACACTCATTCAACAACGCTGACCAAAAATTCCCTCAAGGTAACCATTCATAAACCAAAAGGATCGATGAAAGCAATCAGGCCCCACTGGGTCCACAAGCCAAAATGGACAAATAAGTCAAAGGGTTTGAATAATGACCCTAAAAAAAGACTAACATATTCGTCCTTCCACATGAAAAGAAATGGCACAACCACCATTACTCGATATGCCTCAGTGAACACCGTCATTGTTGACATGGTGGAAGTCGATCAAAATTTAGATGCAGACGATCGCAGTAGGGAAGACATACCCCCGGAGGCGGGTGATTTGGATGCACCAAATGAGGTCACGTGCACCCGAAATAAAATAAGACTCTAGAATTTGGCACCACCAAATAATGAGTTTCCACCTATTTGTGGAACACCACCAATGATAAAGGGAATGAGCCTTCATTTTTATTCATTTTTGATAATCACCCTTTTAAGTGTTTAAGGGGAACCCAAAAATTACATTACTTGTAGGCTTTGTGACATTACAGGACCCCAATTTCATAAAGGAATACATCTCAGACTATAAGTAATTGAATCTATCCCTCCCCAGAATCTACATCATGATCATCTCTCTAACAATTCATGGATGTTTAGCTAGCTTTCATGTGAAAGGACGCACAGACCTGATACCAATGGAAAGTGGTGTAGCCTCTCATTCTTCGAAATATGATAGCTCTTCTCGAGTGAATGTATCTTCTATTAATCCTCATTTGTAGATTGTTCCTTATAGAATTTTCTTATTTTTCATCTTCACATCAGGTTGTCCAATGTCCTTGAGGTGGTTCAAAGGACTCTAGGTTGATTTAAGGACGAAAGGTTTCTTAATAGCATTACTAACCTGAAGCCCTATGTGGATCGAAGTCCTTAAAGACTCTTGGCCAAAACTGGTGGCCCGAAGGTGAATAGTTTTAGTTTTTATAGTAATGAATAGCACCTACTACAGTACCCCCTAGAAAAATGCCTCTTCCTAGAATCAAACATGGGTCTCGTGGATGTAATTTTCGTAATATGAGAGTGAAATATGAGTTCTCTAATAGCTCAATGAGGAGCTACTTAGGAGAAATATTCCCACTGGGTATCATCTCCAACAAGAGGTGAATATTCTCTTTCATATTGTTGATACACCAACTAAAGAAGCATCTCATATAATATTGGATCTGGGTCTAGACAACCCATTCGCATAAATGAATAATTTGAGAATGATCAAGAGTTTCCTCCACTACGGAGACAGCCTCTCCCTAGCTAAGGTAACTCCTCATTCATTGGAAAAACAGAGGATCAATGTGAAAAGAAAGTGAGACCACCTCATCTTCCCCCACCTTCTACCTACATATGGGACATTGCTTAGACTATAGTGCCTCTGGAGTTTCTCACTTCCATTGAATCCCTATCTACTTGAATGGAATCCATGGATGGGTGATGCATGCCAGTACAGCTTGAGAAGAAGTTATATCATGAATGGGTAGTTGATACCCCACCTCCACCCAACTTCAGCAATACTACCATCTCCACCTTCAATGGTGTAGGATATCTTGAGAAGTATCTCCCACATTTTTTGTCTCGATGTGGGCCGATGATGGGCCATGGGGATTAGTTGAAAGTTACCAAGCTTAGGTATTTTGTATATACATTGGCAGGGCCAGACTTCATCTGGTATAGCAATCTACCCACAATATCTATCATAGGATGGGAAGACCATTATTATCAGTTCATTTACCAATTAAGTTAAAAAATAAGGAAGATTAAGATCTTCAAATTGATGAACTACAAGATGAATGAGAATTACATAATGTCTAACTTCATAGCCAGGTGGAAGGGTCTGACCTATTCACTCTGCATCCCCCTTTTGTAGGAACAACTGCTGGAACTTTGTGCTAAAAATCTCAATGATGAGGAGCATACACCCCTAATACCCCTAAAATATCTAGATAGATTCCAAGAGTTTGATGAAATAGAAAAACTACTTAAATAATCTATTCATCAAACCTGATCCAAGTCTATGCTCATTCCCAAAAATCATGGGAAAATTCAGGAAGAGCGGAAGCTGTAGATGTCTCCCTCAAGCCCGCAACATTCCAAAAACCCAGGCATGTCTTGAATTTCCCAACACCTCTTGTTGAATAGTGGTAGCCATAGAATCTCTATTGGACAAAAACCCATGAAACAATGTCCCCCTAGGATTCCAGGAATGGATGAGTATGGTTTACTCCTTTGGAAATGAGCAAGTCACAAGCTATTTCTTAGAAACCATGGATAACAATCTACTCGTGCATCTGCAACACAGGAAGCCCGATGAGGTCAACCTCATCCACCGCTCGAATATTTCCTTTTTCACATAAGGCTGGGTCATAATATCTAGAACTATTTCATCTTTAAGGGTGTTCTTAAAGTCATGGTCGACATCAGATAGGTGACAGTATACATTTCTATGGAACAATTGATTTGCATAACCATTTCTCAATCCAAGGAAGAGGAAGAATGGTAAAAGTTCCTACTAGGAAAGCATAGAATTTAGACAACTGTATGACTCATAAGAATTTTGATCGAGCCCATGATGAACTCATGTCATAGTTGCACAAAATTTTAATAGCTCCACTACCAAAAAAAATAAGTCTGATATACCTCCCAAGCATCTATGTGACCACTAAAAGTAGGAAGAAATAGAAGAGGAAGAGTCATATTCTACTCTAAAGTTGGCACTATCAATCCTATATTTATTCCCTACAACATCTGCAACACAGGCACTACCTATCCAAATGGAATCCTCATTAGATGAATACCTCATATTCAGCTCTTTCAACACAATACACTTGACAATCCCCTTCTCTGATGAAAAGAACGCCTAGAAATATGGTTTCCCCGCATATAACTGGGGTATGGGATTCCTATTGTTCTAAATAATAGGATACATATCATAGCATGGTTTTTTCCAGAGTCGTTATCCTAGTGATATCCCCACAAGGGACTCGTATGTGGTTGAGACTCATGGGAAAGTGCTCTAGATGGCTCAAAGGTGGCAGGGAGGGGCCTAAAAGACCTCTGGTAGTCACCCCCACCCGATTTTCTTGCATGAACATTTAACGGGGATATAACCTGATCAATATAGGCCACAGGAAAGGTTTGTGAAACCTATTCCACTTGTAGGGGATATCCCCTTGACCTTCATGCATGTTCAAAGTCCATCATCCTCAGCCACCCTAAATCCAAAGTTGTATCTCTAGGAGAAGCCCCATATCAGGAAGAGACTACCTTTGGCACTGAAGTATGATGTTCTAAAACTTATTGTTGTGGTTCAATCTAATCTCTCAATCCTTGATATGATTTATCTTTCAAAAAACTCAATGAGGCACTTATTGAATCCCTTCGAAGCCCACAGGATTATAAAATAGAAGTCGTTGCAGTCGAGGTCTATCGAGTGCAAACCATGTCCTTAGGATGTCATGTATCTATATCATTCACTAATCAAGATCAAGAGGAGTCCATCCATGTACACATTAGACCCTTGAACATATCAAGCAGGCTGAATAATTTCAATGTCCAAAGGGTAATGATTGACACTGGCTCTGGGGTCAATCTCATCTCATTCTAAACCCTCTAATGTTAGGGTAATAGATAATGGGACTTATCCCCTAGAAATATGACCATCCAGTATTATTATAAGCATTAGAAAAATCCCCTCGGAAAGATTAAGTTAGAGACCCAATTTTGGGAGCTCACATCTGATATTGATTTCAAGGTTATCCAACAAGACACTACAAATAATGTCTTGGTTGGAAGGCCCTGGAACCATAGCCACTCAGCTATCCCATCAATTTTTAAAGTACCCCATAAATGGAAAGGTTGGAATACTTCACAGCAGCAATGACAACTTCGAAACTTGCAGAGCCATATATGATGAAGCATATTTATATAATAAGGGAAGAAAATAGCTGATAGTGGATTATAATATATAGTTTGTCGCCCCCAATGGTTTGGGGACTGTCCATGTAAATACCTGGAGCATGCTGGATGAGGATTATGTGCTCCCCATAAACATGGTCAAAATAGAAATCCCAATACCGAAGGTCCAAACCTCTCCTTTCCACACCTATAAACACACTCATCATCTCTCTACCATAACCCCGATGATTGGAGACAATGAAATTTCTTCTAGTAACCTCTGTCACCCTGATAGAGATAAACAGTCCCCCAAACTTCCATCCTCACCTGGAGTTGTCCCTATGGACTCGGAAATAGAAGAGGGCGAGTGTGATCTTAAAAATGACCCTCTAGAATTTTAGGATGGTATTTCCACCCCCATAGACGAGTTTAGGTAGATAAACATGGGTATAGAAGAAGATCACTGACCTACTTTGATTAGTTCCACTATGCCTCTAGAGGAGTAGGAGATGTACAATGCATTCTCGAAGCAGCACTGATATGTGTTTTCTTGGAAGTATATATAAATTCTAGGATTGAATACAAATTTGGATACGCACCATCTCAAACTACCCGAAGAGAATAAAGGCTTCAAGCAAGAGCCTAGAAGAATTCACCCCTCCCATTCCATAAATGTAGAGGCTAAAGTCAAAAAAATTGATCAAATCCAACCTTATCTGAGAGGTGAAATACCTGAAATGGATTACCAAAATTTTCCCTGTCAAAAATAAGAATGGGAATATTATGGTATACATCAATTTTATATACCATAATCATAATTTCTTGATGGAATATTTCCCATTGTTGATCATAAAACTCATGATTGATGAAACTACTAGCTTTCAAGCCCTTTCCTTTATGGATGGGTACTCAGGGTACAACCAAATTAAAATGGACCCTAAGGATTAAGAATCCACCACCTTTGGTGCACCCCGGTGGATATTATTCTACAAGTTCATTACCTTTAGATTAAAGAATTTCAGTGCCACATATCATCACAACAAGCATCACATATTTAAGACATTCCAAGGGAGGATAGATGAGTGTTATGTCGATGACCTGGTCATAAAATCCTGACAACAATGTGACCACTTCACTGATCTCCATGAAATACTTTGACAGGATGCAATAACATAGTTTGAAGATAAATATGTTGAAATGAACTTTTGGGGAACCATCAGGAAAATTCCTTGATTTTGTGGTGCACCACCATGGTATTGAGGTGTACCCAGAGAAAACGAGTTATATCCTAGTAATGTCACCCCCCAAGAATCTGAAATAATTGAGGGGACTCCAAGGGAACCTCACCTACATATTTTGATTCATATCCAACCATGACATCAAATATCTCCCCATAAAAAGGCCAATAAATAAGGGAGTCTCACACCAATGGGAAGATGAGTGTAAAAAATCCTTAAAAAATATCAAGTATTATCAGATTCACCCACTAGTTTTGTTGCCTCTGGGGGTAGGGATTCCACTCATCTTATTTGTGGCCATAATGGAAAACTCATTGGGCACCCTCCTTGGACATAAGAATGATGTGGGGAGCAATAATAGTCTCTACTACGATAGACAAGATATGTTGGGTATCGAGACCAGATATTTTGATTTTGAGAAGAATTGCCTTGCACTCAACATCATAGTGAAAAATATGGGGCATTACTTATAGTACCACAAGGTCCACCTAGTCTCTCATATCGACCCACTAAAGTACATCCTTGGTTTCCCTATGTTAACTAGATTTCTAGCTCTATGGGAATTCATTCTATAGTAATATGGCATCTAGATCATATCCGAGAAGTCAGTAAAAGGGAAAGTTATAGCCGACTTCTTGGAGGCACATCCTGCTCTTGAAAATACACTAGTGGACACCAAGTTCCCATATGAAGAGGTCTTCTATACCCATGACACATCCTGTGCATGGGATATATATTTTAATGTCACTACTCAGAGTCTTATCATCGTGATAATGGAAAACCCGAAGCTTCATCGGGTTGGTCTAGGGGTCATATTTGTTTCTGAACAAAAAGCAGTTTTGTCCTACTCTCTCTCACTTTCTGAAGGTTGCACAAACAATGAGTCCAAGTACCAAGACCTCATCTTTAATGACCCAAACATTTATGAATAACATTCCCCATTCTTTTAATTAAATGTATTATGGATATATAAAACACATTCACTCATTTTGTTTTATTATATCCAAATGGATTTAATTTTCTATTAAGTATCCTTACTATTGATAATATAACTATTTAACAGTGATCACTTGACTAGTATAAATATAGGATTTTCAAAAATCCTTTCGTAAAAAACCAAAAGAAGTGATGGCCTTAACCAGTAGGATCATACCCTATGAATCCCATTTATCAAAGATTCCAAGGCTGATAGAATTTTTGAGTCAATAATGTTTTATTATGACATTCACATTCCTCCTTGTTCTAAAAATCACAAACACTTTATCTTAAGGCAAATTGTTTTTCCCTAAGTATTATTTTCAAAAGGAAAATTTCTCTTATCTAAGGAAATTTTTAACCTTACCTATGTTTTCATTGTTAAATTTTTAATATCACTAAATAAAACTCTTTTAATTTCTTTGTCTAAAATTAGGGTTCAGGTCTAAAACGTCATAATCTTATAATTAATTGGAATATAGTATTCTTTTTTCATACTCTTAATTATTTGAAATTCATGTTTCGAATTATCTGATATTAAAACTCTGAATTCATCAAAATTTAGACTCCGAATTCTTCAAAATTCAGACTTTGAATTCGTCGGAATTTAGACTCTCAAAATCCTCATAATTTAGTCTTTGAATTCCCCATAATTCAGTCACTAATTTCCTAAAAATTCAGACTCTGAATTCCTCAGAATTCAAATTCTGAATTCAATGGAATTGAGAAACTAAAACCTATTGAATTCAAATTCTGAATTATTTATAAAATAGAATCTAAATGTACATATCTTATAGACTCAGAATGTTTATTTGGTTAGACTCTAAATTCTATTTTTCAATAGACTACAAAAAATAGATTTGGTTATGAAATTTCATTTTTTAGAATTATTATGAAACGATGTCGTCCAACCTGTTTCTAACAAATCGTTGTTTGAGTGAAACATGTATATGTCTCTCCAAGATTCAATGAAAAATATGACCATCGGAGGAGGAAGATAGCTATTGGAGAAGTGCCTATAAATAGGAGCTCATTTTAACAAGATCAAACCCATTGATCACTCTATAGATTGTATACTTTGAAGTGATTTCTATAGAGACACACTCTCATTCTTTGTGCATACAAAACATCTTGTTCAGCTTGCTTCATGTGACTCTGATTTTTGTTGAGTAAAATTGAAGACTTCTGAGGATAGAAAGAAAAAGGTTCCAACTACCTTAAGGTTCGGGGACTTGCAGGGATGACAAGACAGATTCCTATATTCCTATCAAGGGCTTAACATGGTGTGGGTAAGACAGATTTTCTAAAAAGTATAAATCAAGGGTCCTTTGTCCAAATTTGTTGGATACCCTACTATTTGGATTAAAATATTTAATACTTCTTACTTTTTTTGTTTAAATATTATTTCCACTGCATTTCTATAAATAAATAAAGTATAACTTTTTTATACTTTCTTCTACTTTTTAATATTGTGATAAGAATGATTATATATACATTTAAGTAGAATCGTTTCCCTATAAACTTTCATTAAGATTCATTTCTAGAACCAAATTTCCCTTACCTAGCATGTTCGTTCAATAGAACTAAAATAGGTCTTGTCAATTTACCTTGTTTTACTTTGTTAAACATACTTTTTCCCTTAAGGTTAGAAACAAATGTTTTTTAAAATTACAATCCCCCCCCCTCTTGTATTTGATCATCTGCATCACTATTTTGATCCTACAATTGGTATCAGAGGAGGTCTCAGAATTACTTATATACCCATATAAGTTTTCTTGCTCATGTTTTCCTTATTCTAAATTTTCATACTTAAATTTTCTTTCTTATTTTTTGTTTTTGAGATATTTATCTTTTTTTACAAACTTTTACTATTAAAAAAGTTTTTTCGAAATATATTTTCTTATAGAATGGCAGGAATGAATGTTGGTTTGATTGACAATATAAATCCTACCAGACCACATATTTTTTATAGTAATGATTATCAATAGTGGACATATAGAATGAAGAAATTTTTTATTAATACTGGAGTAGAAAACTTTGTCGTGCTTACTAGAGATTAAAAAAATCTTGAAAAGGAAGTCAAAACATTCACCAACCAAGAAAAGTCAGAATATCAACTAAATTAAAAGGTAAGCAATACTCTCTTTTTTTCCATGCCTAGGAATATATATAGTCATATTTCTTCATATTAAGCTGAAAATTGTATCTAAAAGAAACTTGAAGTTACTCATTTTGGTACTTCCAAATTTATAGAAACTATAAGATCTATTCTTAGAGTAGATTATCATGGATTTATATTTCCTTATGGAGAACTAGTATGTATGTTTAAATAAATATTTATGACCATTGTCAACAGTTTAAAATCTATGGAAGAGAAAGGTCTTGATAATGAAGCTCGTGTGGAAAAAATTATTGATATTATACCTAATGAGTGGGAATATAAGAGAAAAAATATTGATGATAATAGAAAAGTATCTCAAATCACTCTTCATGAGATTTTTCGAACTCTTATTCAACATGAGATAGGAATTAATAGATATGCTGATATGAATAAGAAGAAGAATGGAAATAGAAGTGTAGCCTTTACTAATACTAAAGTCAAGACACTGGAAAGTGTTACAAGATCTATGTCTAAGAATGTTACTATTTTATCTAAATCTAGTGAAAGTGGTCATTATGAGAATGAGTTAGCAAATATTTCTCAAAGGATGAACAATATAGTTGGTAATTAAGAATTTCGGTATAGATATAAGAAGAAAAACATATAAGACAAGAAATACTTGGAAGTCACTTGTTATAAATGAAAAAAGTAAGGAATATAAAGGCTAGATTTTCCTATGCTTATGAAAAAGTATATAAATTAAAGTCATTATGAGAGGAATATAAAGAAGTAATAAAAGCCTAAAACTAAGAATGTTTTGAAATCTAATGACACCTGGAGTGCAAGTGGTGGTGACTCTTCAGATGAATCTTCAAAGTGTGAATCTTCTGAACAGAAGAATCTTGGTCTACTAGCCAAACTACCCATTTAAACTCATTGTATAATGGCCAAGTTACATAATTCTGAATCCATTACCAATGTATCTTTGAATACAAACTATACATATAATAAATATTATGAATCTCTAGATGATTATTTCTCCTCATCATAAGATTATACCTTACCTTTATTTAAATAAGTGGCTATTATTACTAAACTTCTTGAGAATGAAAATTCTAAACTCAAGAAAAATCTTGATAAGAAAAATTTTATATTATCTATTTTAACTATAGAAGTATCATATCATGCTAAATATCATGATAATAAAACTTTTGATTTTCAAATTGTTACCAAAAACCTTGAGAAAGTTAATTCTGAGAAGGATAATCTTTATAAGGATCTTGAATTTGTAATTTATAAGAAAAATATTTTAGAGGATACCTCTAGTTCTAAAACTAATATTTTTAGGATAAAAATTGGGTTATTAAACTAAATTCATAAATATTTTCCTTAAGAATATTTCTGTCAAAATTTACCTATGGTAAGAAATATTTTGAAAAGATGTATTCTCAAATTCATACTTTAAGGAATTGGTCTAGTTTTGATTATACTTATTATAAACCAATCTTTAGTGATAACTACTTTTTCCCCAAAGTGATCTATTTTGTACTAAATTTCAGTTTGGTGGACATTGGGATAAAAATTGTTATTTAAATAAAACTCATCGCTTAGGTTTTAATAATGTTTTTTTCTTAGAAAATCTTGATTCCTAAAAAATTTCTTTCTGAAATTTCTGGATCTAAGAAATTTTTCATTCTGAAAGTCGAACTCTTTTATTTTCAGGAAAATTAAGAAAGTACCAATATTAATAAATGGTATATGGATAGTGGATTTTCCTAGCATATGAATGGTAATAAAAACATCTTTGAAAATATTATCAAGGCGAAAGGACTGAAAGTAACTTTGGGAGATAATGCTCAGAGAAAATGTTTTGGTATAGGTAACATTATTCTTCTTGGAAAAACTGTAATTTCAAACATTTCATTTGTTAAGGGTCTAAAGAACAACCTCATTAGCATAATTCAATTATGTGATAAAGTTTATTCTGTGAATTTTTGGAATGATAAGTTCGTAGTACACAATTCCACGGAAGATTTTAGTCTTTCTACCAATTGGCAAGAGAATTTATACATAGTAAACATAGAAGACCATAAGAACCAAGATCTACCTTGCCTTAGTGAAATGGAAGATCAATAATGGTTATGGAATAGAAGGTTAAGACATTGTAACCATAGTAACATATGAAACTGTCAATGAAAAGACATGGTAAGGATCTATTGGAGCTTATATTTGATTCTTCAAAAGCTTTACGATCCTTTTTAATATGGAAAGCAACATAAATGATGTTTAAAATAAATCGGTAATGTCTCAAATTTTGATGCATTATAGTTAGTGCATATGGGTCTTTTTGGTCCAACACAAATTGGAAGTATTAAAGGAAAATATTTTGTATTTTCCTTAGTTAATGATTACACTAGATTTACATGAGTCTATTTTCTAGAAAATAAGTCTAAAGATTTTTCTTATTTCAATATTTTTAGAGCCCATGTTAAAAATGAGAAAAATATTCCATTGGTAACTATTAATAGTGATCATGGAGGATAATTTCAAAATTTAGATTTTGAAACTTTTTGTAGTAAAAAATGCATTACTCAAAACTTCTTAGCTCCAAGAACTCCTCAAAATAATGGTGTTGTTGAAAAAAGAAATTATATTCTTTAATAGATAACTAGAACTGTGTTGATTTAATATTCTAAAGATAAACACTTTTGAGCTGAAGCTGTAAGTACTTCTTTGTTATACTATAAATCAAGTTTTGATCAGAAATTTTCTTAACAAAAATCCTTAAAAATTGTGGAATGGTAGAAAACCTAGAGTTTTCTAATTAAGAGTATTCGGTTGCAGATTATTTATTCTAAATACTAGAGATAATTTACATAAATTCGCACCTAAATTTGATGAAAAAATTTTCCTAGGTTACTCTATAACTTCTAAGTCTTATAGTGTTTTTAATAAAAATACATGTACTATTGAAGAGACGGTGCATGTTAAATTTTATGAAAGTGGTCCTTTTGTTTTTAAATAACCTCAATCTATATCTTCTGATGTGTTTTCAAAGATGGATTTTCTATGACAACCCTGCTTTTTATTACAACTTAAACATGCTTTATTACATAAAACATCACTTGATACAACAAATAAGATCGAGAGGTTTAGTGTATTTGGGGATTAGGATCATTACATAAAAACATAAAACAAGAAATACAACATCTTTATTGAAAACTTCCTTTACATGACCACTACATTCCCTCGTACTTAGCATCGCATGGGATAACCTGAGGACATGCATGAGAAAAGGGTGAGCTATAAAGCCTAGTAAGGGAGTACACATGGAATAACATGAGGAGTACAATACATTTTAGACAATATGCATATCAATAGAGAATAAAAGAAACATGAACATAAATGCATGATAAAGCAAGATAATTATAACATGGAAATGTGGCAACAACACTTAACATGGAATTAGCATGAGCCAAGGCTCATTGCACATGGAGCATGAGTAAACCCTCATTGCACATGAAGCTTGAGTAAACCCTCATTGCACTTGAATTAGCATGATTCAACACTCATTGAATATGACGTATCATGATACTATACTTTACCCAATGCATTAGAGCGCTGTAAGGGCGCACCCTTCTGAAACATTTCATTTCATGCATAAGTGTGCCACATGGATCATAAAACATGGATTCATAAAACATAATCATTTATTCCACGATAAAGGAATTTTGAATTCATACAGGAAACTTTACAATCAATAAGTAAATGTGCATAATGTTGAATACCCTTGATGGAGAAATGGGCATGGTATTCACTACACAATGACATTGGCTTAGAAAATCGGAGGGATTTCGGCAGCGTAACGGCGTGACATAAGAATTCATAAAAAAGGTTGATGAGAGAGAAAGGGGTTCCTCCTCATATTTACATGTAATGGACAGTAAGGATGTCATATAGATACATGTCCCAACAATTGAAATGGAATTTATATTAATGATACAAAAGTATTGCTTGAATGTAAAAGAAGAGAGAGAAGTTCCTTTCAGAATTTCGGCATAGTAACGGGTGTACATGGGAGACATTAAATGAGAGAGAAAGGGGTCTCCCATAATTCAAAAAATAATATGGAAGTATGGGGGAGGTTTGAAACCATACCCTAACATTCATAATTGAAATTATAAGGTAAATACAACTTAAAGAAAATTGACAAAAAATGAGAAAGGAAGAAAAAACCCTTACTTGGAAGTGTGCTTCCAAAGGCTATAGAGAGGCTTGTGAGAGGCTTCTGGGGAGCTTGGGGCACCTTGGGAGGATTCTAGACAGAGTAGGGAAGAGGTTGGACGAACTAAAAAGGATTTTAGTGAGGAGGAAGTGGGATCTTGGGTGGGTTTATATAGGAAAGGTGAGAGAATTATTTATTATTTAGGTTTGGGACCCCTTATATTAAATTAATCCAAACCACAAACCATCCCATGGTTTTTTCCCATGGTTTTAGGAAAAGTAAAGAGGAAAAAAATATTTTACCAGGCCAAGGTCCGAACTTATTAAAATAATAAGGTTTCTTATGTGGAGGTGAGTCACACTCCCATGGAAATTAATTTAAAAAGACAAAGTGTGGAATAAGTCTTGAGGGGTTCATTAATGCTTTGACAAGTAAGTCAAACAAACCCAAAATGTAACGCCCCGACCCCAGATACCCAGAGCCGGTGCATTACTTCGTAACATTGGCATGATCACAAAAGATCAAGTCTCGAAAGACCGATTAGTTTAGTAGCCTTGGAAACACTAGATACATTCATAAGTCTTTCATTACATCAAAAAGTAAACAAACTACAATAACATGGTCTTCATAGTCCACAATCATATCCCTTTCTGACTACCCCTGCAGGTCACTCATAAATTACTTCTTCACATCTTGTAAAAATATTAAAATATTGAAAGGGGTGAGCTCGGATGCTCAGTAAGGTTAACAATATAGCGGAATCTTTTCATAAATAAACATTAAGATTTAAGGCAATGTATAACTAAAACAAAATCCTTTTAAACTTTAACTTCAACATAATATGGAAAACGTAAAATGAGAAAATGCCATTCACTTCTTCACATGGATATTCTACTAGTCGAATAATCACATGCAATATCAATAACAACTTTCATAATGATGGAATGCATAATGCCAGACTATCATAACCACGTAGTCAAGGCCTCGTGCCAAGACCACAAATAATATTTTGTCAAGGCCTCGTTCCAAGACACTAGTTTGCCTCATGAGACCTGCCGATGCATCGAGGAGCTATAGCGGGCTCCACCCGTCACTTATTAAGTCCAATGCATTCCTCATATGAATAGGTTTAAAAATATCATAAACCATAACATAATCGTATCACATAAAACATGCATAAAGGAAACATAACATTTCCACATTTCAATCACAAGTTATCAATACAACACATTGATATAATAAAAATTCTTTCAAAACCATTTTCAATACCAAAATAAAAGAAAGTTAAAACTTTGTATTTATTTTTCATTAAAAAAAATGGCTTGTAGAGGAAGCCGAAACTCAAATAATGGTCACGGCGGCGGATAATTCGTTGTCGCCGCATAAGTACGGAAATAAAAACATTCCCTTTTTGTTGTTTAGTAAAACTCTTCGAATAAAAAAGATTCCTATTGAATAAACGTAAAAGTCAAAGGGGTTTATACACTGTATAAAATAAATTTGTGTATAAAACAAAATATGCCTCAATGAATGGAGATTGAGACGAAGTCCCTTAAAAAGATCATTTTTAAATAAAATATATCTATTATGTGTATTCACTATATGTACACATAAATAAAGTATAAATACAATATAAAACATAATAATATCATGACATAATTTGAAAGTAGGAGATTAACCCAAAGAATGGAAGTTGGGTTATGAAATTCCTTTACCTCATGTCCGACTTGACTCAACCGTTCTTTAACCTCCTGAATAATAAACTAGAGTTAATATCTACCTTATTAAGAACCATTTTAAATTTCATTATCCTTTTTATATCACTTATTACAATGTTATGAACGTTATGTAATTATTTAAGTTAATAACGGTCGTTTTGTCGATCTTTGGTACTTGAGTCAACAATAAACTTCTTATAATTACAAGTTGTTCATGTGGTAGAATATCCATTATATCCAGAATTATATTCATGATTTATATGTCATATATATCTTATATATCCAGTATATACATTCATTTATAATATTACGTAACATTTAGAGGTAAGAAATGAAATGCACCGTTCATGGAGACGGTAAGCCGTACGTACGCATGAACGCTACTTTCATTTAAATTTCATATTTAATGGAACTAAATCATAATTATATAAATGTATAATATAATTCCAGTATAATATAGTGTATAATACCATTTACTCCATCCTTTATACATCCCACATATGGCATTAACGATTCAAATCACTTGAGGGGGCGGTAGTCCGCACTTCCTAAAATGAAGATATCGCGTATGCCCATAATGGAAGCCATAAAGGTAAGACACAAATGAAAAATAAAGAAGAATAAGTAAAACATAAACATATTATATATCATATATAAAAATAGTGACATCATAATGGCCACCTTTGAAGGTGTTAAATGAGTATTGAACCATCATCGTTTCGGGAGGCACAATTTCGCCATCCACGGAAACCGTATGTTCTTTAACCATTAGATGTAGGTGTGTGTAAGTGTAGCTCTAATCCTTCTTATAACAACATCCTAGTATATTTAGGATACTTTTTTTGTTACAAAAGAAATGAATAAAAAGAGTTTAGGGGGTTGGAGAAGAAAAATAAAACAAAACAACATTAGAGAAGACATTACCTCAAAATCGGGTAACTCTTTTTGATTTGAGCCAAAGGCTTCCTTGGGAAGAGTTCCTCCCAAAGTGAGGCTTCTAGTAGTAAGAGGGGTAAGTTGGTAGAGTATTTGGGCAGAGGTTGGCCAAGCCAAATGGCTTGAAAGTGTGAATAAGGTGGGAGAGGTGGGGGCCTTTTATAAGTGGAGAGGAGGGGCTCTTTTGGAAAGATTGAAATGTTACATTATTACACAATTCTTTTCGGATTCTAAAGGTCCCAAACTTATATAATTCGAGGCTAAGGTGATAAGGTTTCGAAATATCCTCATCAAATAGGCTTTGGACAAGTGTAGGCCTTGGATTTTGCATTATCTTCTCATTTTATTTAAATCGTTAAATAATGAGGTCATCGCTACATCATAATGATGTCATAATTAATTTAATTTATTTAATGTTTAAAAATTATAAAAAAATACTATTATGTAGGAAATCTTTTTAGCTTTCTAATTAATATTTATAGTCAAAATTTGGACTTGTTTAACTCCACTTAAAAACTATTTTAGTAAAATAACTCATGTTTGTGTCAATTTAATTTTAACATTAAATAAATATATATTAATGACATTTTCCAACTAAAGTGGCTCCATGGGGTCCCACAAGTTGACCCATGGGTTTTCTTGGTCGGCCATGACTCATACAACAGGATTAGGACAAGTGTCATGCTCATCTCATATTATTAAAACATTATTTGTACCTTAAACTACACTAATTACCTCTAATCGCGATTAAGAACTTAAAAGTCACTATTCACCAAAAAATTATTTTAATCTCATTGAACCACATATTACTTCTTAATGAAAACCATGTATGTCGGATTTTTGAAAATCAAATCACAGAAGTGGTAATATTTCATTTAAACGAAAAATCAGTTATTTAACTACCACTTAGTGGTTTCACTATTCATCAAAAATTGAAGTTTTTCAGAACAAGGCCAAAATTTTACCCTAAGCTATAATTGATATTCCGAATTCAAAAATGATGTCTATTTTACAAAATTCCAAACATATAAGTTGCATTAATTAATTTTATAATTAATTCCCGCTGTTACGACAAATAGCGTGTTTTTAAGAAACAATTTATATCAAAAGATTGGCAATTGTTTATGTCCAATTTCAATGTTAAATTAATTCTAATGACCACCATTGGATAAAATGGTAAAAAAATATTCTAATTATACCTTAAAACCACTAAATATTATAATTTATCACAATAAATTATTTTGATTAAAAAAGTTGTTTTAAAGTATTTTTCACTATTCATAAAAAATTAGAAGTTCTCAGAAAAATACCAAAAATTCAACATAGGCTAATTTCGATATTCCGAATCCAAAAATGAAGTCCATTTTGAAATATAAAATTTCTATAATTTTAAAAAGTGGTTATTATTATTCATAACGGCTACTTTGATTAGTCGCGGTGTTTTAGAACTCGAAGTTGCGTACAATGCAAGCTATTGCATTATTGAATGAGAAGCGTATCGTGGAAGCTCGGGGTGTTACATTCTCCCCTCCTTCAATAAATTGCGTCCTTGCAATTTGAAATTTTTCTTGGAAAATAAAAGGTTGAGAATAGAAAATACCTTTGTGGAAAACCCACATTAAAAATAAGTTTAATAAAATTTAGTCTTAATAAGAGGGAAATGAAAATAAGAAAGTCACCACCAAATTATAATCTCGATAAGGAGAACATTGGTGGCAATTAGAGACATATAATTGGATGAAAAACGTAAATATTTGTAGGGAGTGATTGAGGTCATCATTCATAATCAACTGTCAAATTGAGGGCCTCAAAGCCTTCAATCTATATTGATTTAAAATATCATCAGTTCAACAAGACATAAGGTATTAGGATAACACATTTTTTGATTTAATATCCCTTTACTAAAGTTGAAGAATTAATTTATTCATTGAATAAGAGATAGGTATATATATATTTATGCTTGACAATTAGAGTTTCAACCTTCAACTCATCTTTCACTCAAAAAGATAATAGAACTCAAAAATATTATACTTATCCTAATTGTATAAGGTTCCAAATTTTAACACATACCATTTAGATTAGAAAAACTATTTTGTAAAAACGAGGGACTTCACGTAGTCCAGTGGTAGGCGATTAATCCCAATCGCACTATGGTTGTGGGTTCGATTCCCACATCTTTATCCGACGCGATGGGTTGTCACTCGTTCTGTGTGTTGTCCTTTTTATAAATATCCAAAAATAACCTTAACAATATAATCCATTCCAACCTTTATAGTTATCCAAAATACTTTTTTCCAACTCACAGTCCAGATTTTTTGAGGAAGGTAAACATAATGAAGCTCCTTTTTTTCTGCGTAACAACATGTGAACACCTTCATCATGTATTCTTTTAAAACACTGCAACATACTATATTACCATAAATCCTTATTGATTACATTCATGATCCCTTATTCCTTATAGAAAACAAGATATACTCCTTCTATCCAAAAATGTATACAAATCATTAATCAGTTTCAAGGATGTTAAGAATATCCAACATAATTTATCCGAATCAATCATGTCTTATTCCAAAATCACTATCTTTGTATCAGAACCATATTATGGTTTATCTATCTCTCAACCATATATTTTCCAAAAATTTAACCTACTGTGGAGTCACTTTTCTTGGTTCCACACAATCTCAAGTCCTAGATGAAATAGTACTGCAGTACAATCATTATATACTCCATAATTATTATAACAAGTACATCATTGATACAACACTCAAATTGAAAAATTATTTAGTAACAACATAAGAACTCTAATCATTCCTCCTCATCTATGGTAGTATCATAACTCAATTATTTTCGAATAACATCATTTGGGGCATACTCTGATGATTTGAACATTGGTTTGCGTAGTGCCCCCACTCCTTGCAGATGAATCATTGTACATTTGAATCCTTTTTCTTACCCTTGCAGTCACGCACTTGGTGTCCTTTTTCTCCACACTTATAACAAACTCCCATCCCTTCAGGCAAATTCCAAGGTGTTTCTTCCCACAGTTATCACATATTGGAAAAATTTTTCTTTTCCCTCATCCCTTTATCCATCATTCTCTCTTCCATCCTTTTCTTCTCTTTCATCCCTTCAAATCCATAAGACTCAGAGAATTATCTACTTATCTTATTAACACATGATACTATTTCTTCATATGTTGATAACACATGGGAGAATATTTCCCTTCTAAATGTTGACTTAATACCATGAAAGATATGATCCTTCTTACTCTTTGGATCATACGTATTGATGGAGTTCACATTCCTTCTACTGGGCGCCATTTCTATACAATGCCATAAACTAAATTAGTTTATGAATCAAAATACATAATTCCATACTTATAAAATACTTAAAATAAATTGAACTATTTATGGATATAATCCATAATCATAAAAAGGTTTTCTTTGAGGAAGTATATACTCATAACCGTTCATAGTGGTTTGTAAAGAAAACGAGAATTATCCAAAGCATATCCCCCGTGAGTGTCGTAACCAAGAGTGCAGCAAGGCCCGTTGTCGTGCACCAGTTCTCGTTCGAGTCTAGATCAAAGCGGTGTTTTCGGGTTTTGACCCTAGGTACATCTGTGCCAGAGCCGCCCCTACCTGCTCGTATCCAGACAGGGATGTATTGCTCAGAAAACTCACAAAATCTCTATAATACCAATATTCTAGGAAGTTCTTCTATACTAATCCTTAAATTCTATATTGGGTCTATGTGCTCTAATCAGAGTTTATCTAAATCTAGCTTCCAAGGTTAGTACTAAACTGCCTCTGATACCAACTGTAACTCCCCGACCCCAGCTACCCAGAGCCGGTGCATTACTTCGTAACATTGGCATGATCACAAAAGATCAAGTCTCGAAAGACCGATTAGTTTAGTAGCCTTGGAAACACTAGAAACATTCATAAGTCTTTCATTACATCAAAAAGTAAACAAACTACAATAACATGGTCTTCATAGTCCACAATCATATCCCTTTCTGACTACCCCTGCAGGTCACTCATAAATTACTTCTTCACATCCTGGAAAAATATTAAAACATTGAAAGGGGTGAGCTCGGATGCTCAGTAAGGTTAACAATATAGCGGAAGCTTTTCATAAATAAACATTAACATTTAAGGCAATGTATAACTAAAACAAAATCCTTTTAAACTTGAACTTCAGCATAATATGGCAAAATTAAAATGAGATAATGCCATTCACTTCTTCACATGGATATTCTACTGGTCGAATAATCACATGCAATATCAATAACCACTTTCATAATGATGGAATGCATAATGCCAGACTATCATAACCACGTAGTCAAGGCCTCATGCCAAGACCACAAATAATATTTTGTCAAGGCCTCGTGCCAAGACACTAGTTTGTCTCATGAGACCTGCCGATGCATCGAGGAGCTATAGCTGGCTCCACCCGTCACTTATTAAGTCCAATGCATTCCTCATATGAATAGGTTTAAACATATCATAAATCATAACATAATCGTATCACATAAAACATGCATAAAGGAAACATAACATTTCCACATTTCAATCACAAGATATCAATACAACACATTGATATAATAAAAATGCTTTCAAAACCATTTTCAATACCAAAATAAAAGAATGTTAAAACTTTGTATTTATTTTTCATTAAAAAAATGGCTTGTAGAGGAAGCCGAAACTCAAATAATGGTCACGGCGGCGGAGAAGTCGTTGTCGCCGCATAAGTACGGAAATAAAAACATTCCCTTTTTGTTGTTTAGTAAAACGCTTCGTATAAAAAAGATTCCTTTTGAATAAACGTAAAAGTCAAAGGGGTTTATACACTATATAAAAGAAATTTGTGTATAAAACAAAATATGCCTCAATGAATGGAGATTGAGACGAAGTCCCTTAAAAAGATAATTTTTAAATAAAATATATCTATTATGTGAATTCACTATATGTACACATAAAGAAAGTATAAATACAATATACAACATAATAATATCATGACATAATTTGAAAGTAGGAGATTAACCCAAAGAATGGAAGTTGGGTTTTGAAATTCCCTTACCTCATGTCCGACTTGACTCAACCTTTCTTTAACCTCCTGAATAATAAACTATAGTTAATATATACCTTATTAAGAACCATTTTCAATTTCATTATCCTTTTTATATCACTTATTACAATGTTATGAACGTTATGTAATTATTTAAGTTAATAACAGTCGTTCTGTCGATCTTTGGTACTTGAGTCAACAATAAACTTCTTATAATTACAAGTTGTTCATGTGGTAGAATATCCATTATATCCAGAATTATATTCATGATTTAGATGTCATATATATCTTATATATCCATTATATACATTCATTTATAATATTACGTAACATTTAGAGGTAAGAAATGAAATGCACCGTTCATGGAGACGGTAAGCCGTACGTACGCATGAACGCTACTTTCATTTCAATTTCATATTTAATGGAACTAAATCATAATGATATAAATGTATAATATAATTCCAGTATAATATAGTGTATAATACAATTTACTCCATCCTTTATACATCCCACATATGGCATTAACGATTCAAATCACTTGAGGGGGCGGTAGTCCGCACTTCCTAAAATGAAGATATCGCGTATACCCATAATGGAAGCCATAAAGGTAAGACAAAAATGAAAAATAAATAAGCATAAGTAAAACATAAACATATTATATATCATATATAAAAATAGTGACATCATAATGTCCACCTTTGAAGGTGTTAAATGAGTATTGAACAATCATCGTTTCGGGAGGCACAATTTCGCCATCCACGGAAACCGTATGTTCTTTAACCATTAGATGTAGGTGTGTGTAAGTGTAGCTCGAATACTTATTATAAAAACATCCTAGTATATTGAGGATACTGGTGTTGTTACAAAAGAAATGAATAAAAAGATTTTAGGGGGTTGGAGAAGAAAAATAAAACAAAACAACATTAGAGAAGACATTACCTCAAAATCGGGTAACTCTTTTTGATTTGAGCCAAAGGCTTCCTTGGGAAGAGTTCTGCCCAAAGTGAGGCTTCTAGGAGTAAGAGGGGTAAGTTGTGAGAGTATTTGGGCAGAGGTTTGCCGAGCCAAATGGCTTGAAAGTGTGAATAAGGTGGGAGAGGTGGGGGCCTTTTATAAGTGGAGAGGAGGGGCTCTTTTGGAAAGATTGAAATGTTACATTATTACACAATGCTTTTCGGATTCTAAAGGTCCCACACTTATATAATTCGAGGCTAAGGTGATAAGGTTTCGAAATATCCTCATCAAATAGGCTTTGGACAAGTGTAAGCCTTGGATTTTTCATTATCTTCTCATTTTATTTAAATCGTTAAATAATGAGGTCATCACTGCATCATAATGATGTCATAAATAATTTAATTTATTTAATGTCTAAAAATTATAAAAAAATACTATGATGTATTAAATCTTTTTAGATTTCTAATAAATATTTATAGTCAAAATTTGGACTTGTGTAACCCCACTTAATAACTATTTTAGTAAAATAACTCATGTTTGTGTCAATTTAATTTTAACATTAAATAAATATATATTAATGTCATTTTCCAACTAAAGTGGCTCCATGGGGTCCCACAAGTTGACCCATGGGTTGCCTTGGTCGGCCATGACTCATCCAATAGGAGTAGGACAAGTTTCATGCTCATCTCATATTATAAAAACATTATTTGTACCTTAAACTACACTAATTACCTCTAATCGCGATTAAGAACTTAAAAGTTACTATTCACCCAAAAAATTATTTTAATCTCATTGAACCACATTTTACTTCTTAATGACAACCATGTATGTTTTATTTTTGAAAATAAAATCACAGAAGTGGTAATATTTCATTTAAACGAAAAATCAGTTATTTAACTACCACTTAGTGGTTTCACTATTCATCAAAAATTGAAGTTTTTCAGAACAAGGCCAAAATTTCACCCTAAGCTATAATTGATATTCCGAATTCAAAAATGATGTCTATTTTACAAAATTACAAACATATAAGTTTCATTAATTAATTTTATAATTAATTCCCGCTGTTACGACAAATAGCGTGTTTTTAAGAAACAATTTATATCAAAAGATTGGCAATTGTTTATGTCCAATTTCAATGTTAAATTAATTTTAATGACCACCATTTGATAAAATGGTAAAAATATATTCTAATTATACCTTAAAACCACTAAATAGTATAATTTATCACAATAATTTATTTTGATTAAAAAAGTTGTTTTAAAGTATTTTTCACTATTCATAAAAAATTAGAAGTTCTCAGAAAAATACCAAAAATTCAACATAGGCTAATTTCGATATTCCGAATCCAAAAATGAAGTCCATTTTGAAATATAAAATTTCTATAATTTTAAAAAGTGGTTATTACTATTCATAACGGCTACTTTGATTAGTCGCGGTGTTTTAGAACTCGAAGTTGCGTACAATGCAAGCTATTGCATTATTGAATGAGAAGCGTATCGTGGAAGCTCGAGGTGTTACACAAAATCACATTATTTTAATGGTAAAACATATATTGTCCGAACATAAGGATTATAGTATTTTATTACATCACCATTGGGTCAATATGATGTCATAAAACACATTATATATTTAAACGGTATTTAATTTTTACCCAAAAATTTGACTATCTCAGAAAAATATGAAAAATTCACCGTTGGATAATTTCGACATCCTGATTCCAGAAATGACATTTATTTTATCTAAAAAAATTTCTAAATATGTTAATTTTCACTTTTAAAATGAAATCCAACGTTTATAAAAAATTCACAGGTTTTGACAGAAATGGCTTTTAAACCTTAATATAAAATTTTAATTTCATTCATAAAATTATAAGGTCATTTATATTTAATAAAAATTAATTTAATAATATTATTATTATTTTATTAAAATATTATTTAATTCAAAAGTACCTTAATTTAATAAAATGGATTTCTTAATTAAATGATAACTAAAAACACCATTTTTACTTTAAAAACTATTTACAATGTATCAAAAATGACTAGAAATTATATATACAAAAAAATAATGTACATGAACATAGTAATACTTATTTGTTACATAACCCCTTAAAACAGCCGCATAAGACCTAAGGGTAAGGTGTGCGATGGTGACAGACTCTCGGGGCGGCTCAGATAACATCGCCTAAGTGGAATCTCTATCAACTTCCACTTTTCTCGTAGACAGTCACGTTCGAGCTTGACATAATGAAGCTCAACTTGGGCTTGGTCAAGGGCGAAGCCCAAGGATGCCACCTCTTTTCTGAGCTCCGAAAAATGGGCTTCGTATGGGGAAATTATACTGGATGAGGCCATCGCTTCCTTTGTCTGAGTAAAATTGGGTTCGTTAAAGCCTTATATTTATACTAATCATGTGATCACTGTTCAACGGCTATAAAAGTAACGGTCACAACTATTATCATAAAACCAACGAAGTTGACATCTTATAAAAACATTTTTTTTATAAAGAGGCAATTAACTGGATCAAGAGGGATTTTCCATTAATGAAACTTTGGGTCGTTACAATATCCCCCCTTAAGAAATTTCGCCCTCGAAATTTTCCTTTTCCCACACTAAAACAAATGTGGGTAACTAAGATTCATCATATCCTCTGACTCCCAAGTTGCTTCTTCAAACTTGTGGTTTCTCCACAACACCTTGATGAGGGGAATTGTCTTATTTCATATAACTTTTTCTATACGATCTAAGATATTCACTGGTTGCTCCTCATAAGAAAGATCGTCTTCCAATTGTACCACCTCGGAAGAGAGTACATGTGAAGGGTCTGGTATGTACTTCCTTAAGAGGGATACATGAAAGACATCATGCACCTTGTCCATAGTAGGTTGAAGTGCTAGTCGATAGGCCACAGCCCCAACACGATCAAGAATCTCGAAGGGGTCGATGTACCTTGGACATAACTTCCCTCTCTTTCCAAAACTCATGACCTTCTTCCACGGAGATATGCATAAAAACACCATGTATCCAACATTAAACTCAAGGTCTCATCGACAATTATCTGCATAACTCTTCTGTCGACTCTGGGCTGCCTTGATATGATGTTGAATGGTTTTCACCTTATCCACCATTTCTTCGACCATTTCTGGTCCAAGAAGCTTACGTTCACCGACCTCATCCCAACATGTCGGTGTTCTGCACCTTTTCCCATACAGGGCTCCATATGGTGCCATTTGGATGCTCGAGTGGAAACTGTTATTATAAGAGAACTCAACCAGAGGAAGATGTTGATCCCATCCTCCTTTAAATTCCATTGAGAACGCTCTCAACATATCCTCAAGTGTTTGGATAGTCCGCTCGGATTGGCCACCAGTTTGAGGATGATAGGTCGTACTGAAGTTCAGTTCAGTATTCAGAGCATGTTGAAGACTCTTCCAAAACTTAGAGGTGAATCTTGGATCTCGGTCAGACACAATAGATAGTGGTACTCCATGCAACCTTACCACTTCCCTGATATATATCCATTCCAGTTGATCCAAAGAGAAATCCTCTCGAATAGCAATGAAGTGTGCAGTCTTTGTTAGACGGTCCACAACAACCCAGATTGCATTTTTGCCTTTGGATGTCCTCGGAAGTCCGGTGACAAAGTCCATGGTGATGTTCTCCCATTTCCATTCTGGTATGGGAAATGGTTGCATCATCCCCTTAGACTTCTTCCTCTCTTCCTTCACTTGCTGACACACCAGACACTTTGATGTATATTCAGTGATCTCCTTCTTCATATTATCCCACCAAAAGTTTTCTCCGAGATCTCGATACATCTTTGTGCTCCCTAGGTGAATAGAGAAATTTGAACTATGTGCATCATCAAAAAGTGTCTTCTTCAGCTCCGGACTTGATGGAACACATAGTTTTTTCCCAAACATCACAATTCCTTATTCATTAAGATTAAACTCCGAGGATTTCCCCTTTTTGATAGCTTCCACTTTTCCTTGAATTCCTACATCATCCTTTTGAGCATCCTTTAACCTTTCCAAAAGAGATGGTTGAGTAATCATTTGTGAAAGGATTTATAATGTTCCCTTCTTTATGATTCCCACATCCATCTTCATCAAGTCTAAGAATATTAGATCCTTCTCAATTCTCATCATTGATAGAATCGCTGGATCCTTTCTACTTAGGACATCCTCCACCTTGTTCGCTTTTCCAGGGTGGTAATGTATTGAATAGTCATAATCCTTGATGAGCTCTATCCATCTTCTCTGGCGCATATTAATCTATTTCTATGTGAATATATATTTAAGACTCTTGTAGTCAGTATATATCTCACATTTCTCTCCATAGAGATAATGCTGCCAGATTTTCAAGGCAAAGATCACAGCCGCCAACTCTAGATCATGTGTTGGATAGTTTTGATCATGGATTTTCAACTGCGTTGAGGCATAGGATATCACTTTATCATTCTGGATCAGCACACAGCCTAATCCCTTCTTTGAGGAATCACTGAATACCACAAAAAGTTCCCCATTTGTGGGTAAAGTGAGCATGGGCGCATTGATAAGCCTCCTTTTCAACTCCTTGAAGCTTTCTTCGCATTCATCACTCCAATAAAACTTTACTCCTTTTCGAGTTAGCTTGGTAAGAGGGTTGGAAAATTATGAGAAATTTCTCACAAATCGTCGATAATATCCAACTAACCCCAAGAAGCTACGGATATCCGTTACCGATGTTGGCCTCGGCCATCCCTCAATTGCATCTATTTTAGAGGGATCCACAGATATCCCATTGCTTGTGATGATATGGACCAATAATGAGACTTCCTCCAACCAGAACTCACACTTTCTATACTTTTCATTGATCTTCTCATTGCGCAAAGTCTCCAGTACAGTTCTTAAATGCACCTCATGGTCCTCCTTGATTTTGGAGTATATTAGAATATCATCTATAAAGACTGCCACAAATTTTTCAAGGTAATATCTAAAGACTCTATCCATTAAGTCCATGAATATTTCTGGATCATTGTTGAGTCCGAAAGGCATTACTATGAATTCATAGTGCCCGTACCTTGTTTGAAAAGTAGTCCTGGGGACATCTTCCTTCTTCACCCTTACGTGATAATATCCCGACCGCAATTCCACCTTGGAGAAGTATTGTGATCCACGCAACCGATCGAACAATTCATCAATTATTGGGAGAGCATACTTGTTCTTTATCATGATTTTGTTAAGTTCATGATAATCGATGCAAAGCCGCATTGACCCATCCTTCTTCTTGACGAAGAGGACTGGTGCACCCCATGGTGAAGCACTTGGGCATATAAACCCTTCATCCAGATTCTCCTGTAGTTATTTCTTCAGATCTTCAAGCTCAACAACAGCCATTCTATATGGAGTCTGGGATATTGGTAGCGCCCCAGGTATAAGTTCAATTGAGAACTCAACATCTCTTTTTGGAGGAAGACCGGGCAGTTCCTCGGGAAACACTTCCGTGAATTCCCTCACAATAAGCATTTCTTCAAGGATGGTTTCTTCTTTGGACTCAATCATCTGAGCCAGATACACATTCTCATAGGGCAGTAATATCCATGCTTGAGATGATGGAGCTAAAGGATATTCATCTTCGTCCTGACACTTCTAAAGAATCGGGGGTCGATTCTCCATATGGAGTGTGATTTCCCTCTCCCGACAATTTATGTTGGATCTATATAAGGAAATCCAATCCATGCCAAGAATTGCATCAAATTCCCCCAAAGGGAGTATGACGAGGTTCACTGGGAAATTCAATCCACAGATTATAACATGGGATGACTTATATTCATGGGATGCAATGATTGCCCCATTTTCCGTACTCACCGATATCTTTACTTCCATTATTTGTGGTGGTGCTAGGATTGTTCTACTAAACTTTCGAGATATTAAAGAATGCATAGAACCTGAATCAAAAAGTATGTTCACTATTATTGAATGAATAACTAGCGTACCTATCACCACTTCGTTTTCGGGGTTCACTTCGGCAGAAGTGATGGAAAAAGCTCTTCCTTGATGTCTTGAAGGTTGTTGGTTGCCTCCGATAACCCTTGGATTAGGGCACTGATTTTCAAAATGACCCGGTTCTTTGCATTTGTAGAATTGAACAACGCGTTGAGGATCGAACAGAGCGTTCCTCTCCTCTGTCGCAGTCGCGGGTCCTTCTTGCCTACAGTTAATAGCTAGGTTCCCATCTCTTCCACACCTGAATCATTTTCTCGTCCCCTTAAAGCAATTTCCAGGGTGCTTCTTTCCACACTTTTGGAAAGTGGGGTGCTGGAACATCTTAGCACCATTGGATTTATCCATCGGACCACCATCATTGAAGTCCACCTTATGCTTCATGTCCCCATGATACCCCTATGATTCCCCGGTCTCCATTTCAACATTGAGGGCACATCGGACAATTTCCCCATAGCTGTCGAAGTCATGGGTCGCTAATGCTTTCTGCAAGCTAGGCTTAAGCCCACCAAAGAAGCGGTCAACCTTGCATTCGGGGGTAACGACGAAGCCAGAAGCGTATCGTGCAAGCCTTGTGAAGTTTGCCTCATACGCTCCCACAGATTCTTATTCTTTTTTCTTGAGGGAAAGGAAGTCTCTTTCCATCTTAAGACGGAGGGTGCGCAGAAAATATTTATCGAAAAACATCTTCCAACATTCCTTCCATTCCAAAGCCTCAACCTCCTCCTCCAGCTTCGTATTTTTTATCAACGTCCACCATTGATCAGTTTCACCCTCCATATGATAAGCAGCCAGGAAAACCTTCTCTTGTTCAGAACATTGAAGGATGGAGAAGATCTTTTCAATGGAGTTGATCCATTTTTCAGCGATTGTGGGATCGGATGATCCACTAAAAGTCGGAGGCCTTTGCCTCATGAATCTCTTGATCACAACTTGTTCATTCTTAGGGGGGTTTGGACGTTCCTCTTGACCCGTGTTTCTATTCAAAACTTGAGTTAGCTGAGAGATAAGCGTGACAAAGTTTGTGATTCCCGCTCCCATTGGATTGGGCATCTCATTAGTACAGTCATCACACTGATCTTCACAACGGCTGTTAGCCCAAGTCCTCCTATTACCGGCCATTGGCTGGATTAAAAGGAAAGTTAGGGGTAACACATAAAGGGTAATCCAAAGACAAAATTTGATGACATATAAATAAACTTTCATTCCTTAACTCATGAGTCTATAGGCTTCAATCTTGGATTTTCATGATCTACTTTCTAACAAATATTAGTAGGGCATTTTTTTTAAATTCCCTTAATAAGGGTTCATACTAAGATTGTGAATTTATCAAAACATATCCCATGGGAGTGTCGTAACCAAGAGTGCAGCAAGGCCCATTGTCGTACACCAGTTCCCGTTCGAGTCTATCTCAAAGCGGTGTTTTCGGGTTTTACCCCTAGGATACATCTGTGCCAGAGCCACCTCTACCTGCTCGTATCCAGATAGGGATGTATTTGTTTGATAAACCACTTAATTAGTATTTACCAAATCTTATGGATGTTTTTATTATACTTAGTCTTGTATCTAAGGCTTTACTAGGGTTTCCTAATCCCAAAAATAACTAAACCTATCCTCTGATACCAAATATGACAACCCTTCTTTTTATTACAACTTAAACATGCTTTATTACATAAAAATTCACTTGATACAACAAAGAAGATCAAGAGGTTTAGTGTCTTTGGGGCTTAGGATCATTACATAAAAACTTAAAACATGAAATACAACATCTTTATTGAAAACATCCTCTACATGACCACTACATTCCCTCGTACTAAGCATCACATGGGATAACCTGAGGACATGCATGAGAAAAGGGTGAGCTATAAAGCCCAGTAAGAGAGTATACATGGAATAACATGAGGAGTAAAATACATGTTAGACAATAGGAATATCAATAGAGAAAAAAAGAAACATGAACATAAAGGCATGATAAAGCATGATAATTATAACATGGAAATGTGGCAACAACACTTAACATGGAATTAGCATGAGCCAAGGCTCATTGCACATGGAGCATGAGTAAACCCTCGTTGCACATGAAGCACAAGTAAACCCTCATTGCACTTGAATTATAATGAGTCAACACTCATTGAACATGACGTATCATGATACTATACTTTACCCAATGCATTGGAGCGCTGTAAGGGCGTACCCTTCTTAAACATTTCATTTCATGCATAAGTGTGCCACATGGATCATAAAACATGGATTCATAAAACATAATCATTTATTCCACGATAAAGGAATGTGGAATTTATACATGAAACTTTACAATCAATAAGTAAATGTTCATAAAGGTGAATACCCTTGATGGAGAAATGGGCACGGTATTCACTACACAATGACATTGGCTTAGAAAATCGGTGCGATTTTGGCAGCGTAACGGCGTGAGATAAGAATTCATAAAAAAGGTTGATGAGAGAGAAAGGGGTTCCTCATCATATTTACATGTAATGGAAAGTAATTAGGTCTTATAGATACATGTCCCAACAATTGAAATGGAATTTAGATTCATGATACAAAAGTATTGCTTGAATGTAAAAGAAGAGAGAGAAGTTCCTTTCGGAATTTCGACATAGTAACGGGTGTACATGGGAGGCATTAAATGAGAGAGAAAGGGTTCTAACATCATTAAAAAACAATAGGGAATTATGGGAGAGGTGTGAAACCATACCCCAACATTCATAATTGAAATTAAAAGGGCAATACAACTTAAATAAAATTGACAAAAAATGAGAAAGGAAGAAAAAACCCTTACTTGGAAGTGTGCTTCCAAAGGATAAAGAGAGGCTTGTGAGAGGCTTCTTGGGAGCATGGGGCACCTTGGGAGGATTCTAGAGAGAGTATTTCAGATTTTGGACGAACTAGAAAGGATTTTAGTGAGGAGGAAGTGGGAGCTTGGGTGGGTTTATATAGGAAAGGTGAGAGAATTCTTTATTATTTAGGTTTGGGACCCCTTATATTAAATTAATCCAAACCACAAACCATCCCATGGTTTTTGCCCATGGTTTCTGGAAAAGGAAAGAGTAAAACAATATTTTACCAGGCCAAGGTCCGAACTTATTAAAATAATAAGGTTTCTTATGTGGAGGTGAGTCACACTCCCATAGAAATTAATTTAAAAAGTCAAAGTGTTGAATAAGTCTTGAGGGGTTCATTAATGCTTTGAAAAGTAAGTCAAACAAACCCAAAATCACTTTATTTTAATGGTAAAACATATATTGGAAGAACATATGGATTATAGTATTTTATTACATCACCATTGGGTCATTATGATGTCATAAAACACATTATATATTTAAACGGTATTTAATTTTTACCCAAAAATTTGACTGTCTCAGAAAATTATGAAAAATTCACCGTTGGATAATTTTGATGTCCTGATTCTAGAAATGAATTTAATTTTATCTAAAAAAATTTATAAATATGTTAATTTTCACTTTTAAAATAAAAACCAACATTTATCCAAAATTCACGGGTTTTGACAGAAATGGTTTTCAAACCTTAATATAAAATTGCAATTGCATTCATAAAATTATAAGGTCATTTATATTTAATAAAAATTAATTTAATAAATATTATTATTATTTTATTAAAATAATATTTATTTCAAAAGTCTCTTAATTTAATAAAATAGATTTCTTAATTAAATAATAACTAAAAACACCATTTTTACTTTAAAAACTATTTACAATGTATCAAAAAATGACTAGAAATTCTATATAAAAAAAATAATGTACATGAACATAGTACTACTTATTTGTTACATAACCCCTTAAAACAGCCGTAAAATACCTAAGGGTAAGGTGTGCGATGGTGACAGACTCTTGGGGTGGCTCGGATAACATCGCCCGAGTGGTAATCTCTATCAACTTCCACTTTTCCCGTAGACGGTCACGTTCGAGGTTGACATAATGAAGCTCAGCTTGGGCTTGGTCAAGGGCGAAGCCCAAGGATTCCACCTCTTTTCCGAGCTCCAACAAATGGGCTTCTTATGGGGCAATTCTACTGGATGAGGCCATCGCTTCCTTTGTCTGAGTAAAATTGGGTTCGTTAAAGCCTTATATTTATACTAATCATGTGATCACTATTAAACAGCTATAAAAGTAACGGGCACAACTCTTATCATAAAAACAAAGACGTTGACATCCTATAAAAACATTTTTTTTATAAAGAGACAATTAACTGGATCAAGAGGGATTTTCCATTAATGACACTTTGGGTCGTTACATTTTCAGTCCATGATAGAAGATCCTTCTGATAGTGAAAATGGTCATGAAAATATTTCTGAAACATTTACCTTGTAATCTTTCCCACTATATGTTGATGAACGTGTTTTACAAAACCCAAATCAGTTGTTTATTAATAATCATCCTAGTGATAGTATCATTGGTGTTGTAAATCAACCTGTAAGTACTAGAGGTTCCTTAAAAAATTATGTAGAATATCGAGAATTCCTCTCCCTAATAAACAAAAAAGCACTGATGAAGCTTTAGGTGATGATGATTGGATAAAATCCATGAAAAATGAGCTAAATGAATGTTAAAGGAACAATGTTTGGACCTTGGTTGAAATACATAAGGTAACATCTATTATTGGAGTAAAATTATTCTTCATAAATAAGCGTGATGAAAATCGAATCATTGTACGAAATAAAGATATATTAGTTTCTAAAGTATATAATCAACAAGAAGAAATAAACTATGAAGAAACCTATGCTCTAGTGGTTAGACATGAATCTATTTGTATTTTACCTTCCTTTTCTACATTTTTTTATTTCAAAAAATTTCAAATGGATGTAAAATGTGATTTCCTTAACAGATATGTTCAAGTGGAAGTTTTTGTTGAACAACATCCTGGTTTTCAAGACAAAAAATATCCTGAACATGTTTTCAAACATACCAAATCATCATATGGACATAATCAAGCCCCTAGAGCCTAGTATGATAGACTTATAGGATTTTAGCTTCAAATTTTTTTTTAAGGGAACAGCTGATCCAACCATTTTTATAAAGAAATATAAGAAAAATGTCTGGATTGTTAAAATTTATGTTGTTGAAATTATATTTGGTTCAACTCAGCAATCTTTAACTGATTTGTTTGAGAATCTAGTGAAATCTAAGACTGAAATGAGTATGATGGGTGAGTTAACATTTTCCTTAGGTTTTAAAATTTTTCAAAAAACAAAATGAAATTATATATCTCAACATAAGTATATTCAAGATCTTCTTAAAAAGTATGGATATGAAAATAATAAAAGTATAAGTACTCCAATCAGTACCTCAAATTCTCTTGATTATGATCCAGATGGGAAACCAGTAGATCAAACATCATTTAGAGGTATGATAGGAAGTTTACTATACTTGATAGCTACTTATCCAGATTTAATGTTTTTATTATTCTTATGTAAAAGATATCAATCCAATCATAAGGAATCTCATTTAAAAGTAGAAATAAATTCTATTTAAATGGAACTGTTGATTGATGACACTTTTATACTTCTGGAAATGATTTTGTTTTAAAATATTTTTTGGATACTGACTTTGGTGGGTGTATAATAGATAGGAAAATTACATTCGGAACTTTTCATTTCATTAGAGATTAATTAGTTTCTTGGTCATGCCAAAAACAACACTCAGTAGCACTTTCCACCACTGAAGCTAAAAATGTAGCATTTGGATGTTTTTGTGCCCGTGTGTTGTGGATGCAACACAGACTCACAGACTATTTCATGAGTTTTACCAAAACACAAATATTGTGTGATAAATCTAGTTCAATTTCCCTAAGTAAAAACCATATGCATCACTCTGGTGAAAAACACATAGATATTAGGAATCACTTTCTTAAGGATCACACACAAAAAGGAGATATCATTCTTTAGTTTATCGGAATGCAAGATCAACTTGCTAATATTTTTATAAAATCCTTACCCTCCAATATATTTTTATACATTAAACAAAAGTTAGGAATGATCATCATAAGGCAATCATCCATATTAACATTTTGATGAAACCTATCTCCTTACATTGAGAAATTCCTTTTCAAAGGGGGAGTATATTTTCTCTACTAATCAAATTTTGTTTATCAAAATTTTTTGTAATTAAAATTTTTCCATAACATTTATTTTTCATATTTCAAATATTTTATTTCCTTAAAATTTTCCAGAATCTAAAAGTTCTTCAAGAAGAATTTTCCTCATTATAGATAATTTTTCGAGCAATCTGGAAGGTATGTTTCCTTACTTAATTTTTTGTAATAAAATTTTACTTTTTGGTATTTTCATCTTGTTTTAAGAAAATTTTTCGGATTCACTTTCCTTAAATCTGAACTTTTATCATAAAAACCTCAAAAGATCGAAATCTACCAAAATCCTTCTTTGGATTTCATCTCAACCATCAAATCATATCAAGCCAGTTCTAACAATTGGATCAATCAGTAAATATGAATCATCACCTAAAAATATCTATAAAGGCACCCCTAATGGTTGTCCAACATTGGTTTTCAAGCCCTATCATTCCAAAGCTCTGCCTATCTACGTAAGCACCTTTCTATATTTCTGATCTTCTTAATTCCAAATGTCTTTGAAAGCATCCCTGCAGAAGAAAATGTCGTCAACTAAGGAAATTTCTGAATGGAAAATATACAGGTAGAGGTTATTAGATCCTATGTTTTTCGCTAATTATGACTCTATAATTTAGAATAATATCAAGTTGAATGGCTGGGAGAGTCTATGTATATCCAAACTAAAGGGATTGGATCTGGTGTATCCTTAGTTGCTGGTAGAATTTTATGAGACCCAACGTTTTTTTAATGAAGGTGGGGGAGATAAATTCTTGTTCAAAAGTTATGGAAAAATTGTTCTCTTTCATACAGTAAGGCATCTATTATCATTGGAATAATGTATGAAAGAGAGTCCATTTTTTTCACCCACAAACTACGTGATCAGGCAGGATATTTTGATATAGAAAAATATTTAGAGGGCATCAGACTCAAAGTATTGAAAACTAAAAAAATCAACCATCTCTCTACTATGATCAGAATGTTAGATTTATGGGTTTAGGGATTTATCATTCTGAGAAAAGGAGACAAGGAATCCTTAAAGAAAACTAAAATCTATGTTTTGGATTATCTAGTCAATCAGAGAAAGATAAACATAGTGGAGTATATCTTGATGATGATTGAAAATATCAAAAATGGAACCCCCAAATTTTAGATCATTATGTATCCAAAAATCCAATCCAAGATCATTGTCTTATGCCTAGAATCGTTCAAAATGCCTTTTAGTTCAAATCCCAGATCTCCGAAGTCATGTTTCTCAGTGATTATATTTTTAGGAGGATGAAGTTTGGTTTCAATGGAAAATCCTGAAAATTTTATGACTTGTCTGGAAGTAATATTGAATCCTTATCCAAAAAAGCTCAAAGTATCTGAGACCTCCAAGAAGGGTGGAATGTTGATAAAGCTGGAGGAACCCGAATCCAAGGAAAAAAACTCTTGCAATTCAGGAAACCCAATCAGAACCTCCAAAATCTAAGAAGTAAAAGATTTATCCAGATGAAGTTGTTTCTAAGTAGGGAGAAGATAAGAAGAATAAAAATATGGAGAGCATATATTTGTCTTGAACCTTTCTGAGACAAAAGCATTAAAGATTAAGGATGCTAAAGAATTTTAGAAGCAAGAAAAAGAGAAAAATCAAAAGAAGAAAATCTATGAAGGTGAGATTGTTCAATCTCATATTAATGCTACTTAGAAAGCTTCTCAGTAGATCCAAGTACCCGAATTGTTTTTACAAGAATCACTTACAGTGAATCTGGGAAAGAAATTGGTCATTCTGAAACCTAATAAATAGGAATAGATTGTGTAGGAAGAGTAAGTGGAAGGAGAAGAAGTGGAAGGAAGTGATGATACAGATGACATGATAAGGCAAGTTTAAGAATATAATGAGAATGACAGTCCTTATGAGAAATTATCAATCCGGACTTCCTAGGAAGAATATTCTAAAATTGATTCCCCAGGAAAGGAATAAGAGGGTCAGGAATAAGTAAAAAACCATCAAAAGAATAGAGCAGAAACCATGACTTTGTTCAACCTGAGGATCTAGTGGATGATGTTGAAAAGGAAAAGTTTGAGGAAGATATGATAGTCCAACTATCAGATAGTGAACATGAATCACCAAAGGCTGATAAGACCATTCCAAGAGCTGATAAAGGAAAGTAGGTGGTAGTTGATACACCTAAAAAAGAAGTGTTGGCTTAGAAAGATATTTGTGGATCTTCAAAAAGAATGGTTGTTGAGATAGAGAGAGAGTCCTCCTCAATAAGAGAATATGATTCATAATCGTCATCTATGGGTTATGATTTTGTATTTCAATAACTAAAGAAATTTTTTGTTACAATTCCTTTGTTTCCAACTATTGACTCGAGATGTCAGATGCTTCGTCATTCTTTTAATCAGAAATTGGAATATGCTTCCCTGATTATGAACAAATTTTTCAGGCTTGAGGCTGATTTTAAATTTGTCTACATCAGGTATGATTCACACATGAGGTCATGCAGGGAATTTACTAAGTGGTCTAAGAATACAATTAATGAGTTGAGAATATTTGATGAATTTAAAGATAATGTGATGGATTTTTTTGATACCGATGATATCATGATCGAAGACCTTACAAAAGGTTTTGATGAGAAGCTCAATCTTGAACAAAAAAATTGAAATAAGAAAAGAAAATATTTGAATGGGAAACATAATTCAATTTATTTGAATATGAAAATGGAAAGAGATACCAGAATCTAATTCGAAGCAAAGATCATTAAGAAAGAAGAGCTTCTAAAGAATCGAGCAAAAATTATTAAGGCTCAGGAAGAAAAAATAAAAACTCTGGAGAATAAAAATGATTATTAGGATCAGCTACTCAAACAGGTTTAAAAGAATTATAAAGAGCTAAAAAATTTGAAAACCATAGTCAAAATGCTTATGCCGAAGAAAAAAACGATTATTTTTTTTCTTAACAACGATCTTTTGTTATTTCACATTTCTTGTACAAATTTTTCCAATCATAATAAAAATTTTGGTTGTTATTCATGTGTTTTGTTGTATAGTACTAATATTTTAGGTAATACTTTTTCTCTTCCCTTTATTCCTTTTTTAAAATCCCAAAGGGAGAGAAAGGAAAGATAAAAATAATACTATGTAAAAAATATAATTCCCTAAGTAAGGGGGAGTCTATCTAAGGGGGAGTTTTATCAAAAAAATATTTCCTTATAAAAGAAAAAGAAAATTCTCTTTAAGGAAGTCAAGAATATGATCCTTAAGGATTTAAAAACCTAAGTTTGAGTTAGTCTTATTCATCATGATTCATAATTAAAGGGAGATATGTTTTTCTTTTATGTTCATAAAGAAAATTTCTATGTCCTTATATTCTTTTTTGTAAGGATGTTTGTGCCTTCCAAAAAGAGAGATATTGTTGAGTAAATAAGGTTTTCTTATGAAGTTCCCATTATTTTATGTTTTGAAAATCACAAACACTTTATCTTAAGGAAAATTATTTTTCCCTAAGGATTATTTTCATCTAGAGAACTTCCCTTCTCTAAGAAAATTTGTATCCTTATCGATGTTTTCATTGTTCATTTTATAATCTCTAAAAATAAAACCATTTTTATTTATAAGTCTAAAATTCGGATACCTATCTAAAACCATGGAATTTTATAATTCCTTGGATATAGATTATTCTGTTTTCAGACTCCAAATTCTTTGAAATGCAGGTTTCAAATTCTTTGATATTCAGACATTGAATTATTCAGAATATATACTTGGAATTCTTCATAATTTCGACTCTGAATTCCTCATTATTCAGACTCCCAATTCCATTAGAATTTGGACTCTGAATTTCCCAGAATTTAGATTCTAATTTCATTGGAATTCAGACTCTGAAATCTATTGAATTCAGATTCTGAATTCTTTGTAAAAAAGAATTTGAATGTCCATATCTTATAGACTCTCAATGTTTATTTGGTTAGACTCTGAATTCTATTTTTCCTTAGACTCTAGAAAATATATTTGGTTAAGCAATTTCCTTTTCCTTATACTTGTGATGAAACAATTTCGTACAATATTTTTCAAACTAACCGTTGTTTTAGTGACACGTGTGTAGGTCCCTCAAATATTTATGGTAAAATATGACCACTTAGGAGGGAGTCGAGAATTGGATAAGTGCCTACAAATTGGGGCTCATTTGAACAAGATCACACCCATTGACCACTCTTGAGATTTCATAATGTGAAGTGATTTCTAGGGAGATAGACTCTCATGCTTTTTGAATATTGAACATCTTATTCATCTTTCCTCATGCGACTCGGATTGTTGCTGAGTACAATCGAGGACTTATGAGGATAGGAATACAGAGGTGCCGACTACCTTAAAGTTTGAGGGATTGTGAGGATAGGAAGACATATTCTAATATTCCTAGTGTGGGTAAGATAGACTTTCTTGAAAGTATAAATCAAGGGACCTTTATCCAAGGTTGTTGGATACCCTACTCTTTGGGTTAAAATATTTAATACTTGTTACTTACTTTGTTTCAAGTTTATTTCCACTGGACATTGATAAATAAAGAAATTATAACTTTCTTATACTTTCATATACATTTTTATACTCTGAAAATTAAGGTTCTATATGCTTTAAGGTAGAATATTTTTCTTTGTAAACATCCATTATGTTTCATTTCTGGAAACATATTTCCAAAACCTAGCAAGTTTTTTCAATATAACTAAAAGAGGTATTGTGAATTTTCCTTGTTTTAATTTATTAAACATAGTTGTTTTCCTTAAGGTTAAAAAATAATCTTTTTAAAACCTAAAATTTACCCCCCCCCCCTATATTTGAGCATTTTCATCACTATTTCGATCCTACAAGAATTTCTAGTATTTTCCCTAGACCATGTTCAAGCTGAGATCCATCAACATAAGCATTTGTGAAACTGTTTATGGGGGAAGTTCAAGCTCATCGAGATAACATCCCAAACCATGTTCACTGAACAGCCCCATAAAAGCCCCATCGTTGCACACCTTACACTTAGGGAGTATTCTGGTGTAATAAAGGGATATGTAACAAGACCCTAACATTATGAGTATGTAAATTATTTTTGTATAGAAAAATTAATATACATTTATTCAATTATTATTACTTTGTAAATGATTTTCTAATGAAGAAATTTTATTTTTGTTAATATTCGAATTCACTTATGGAATCTATTTTGATGAATTAATGTAATTTTGAAAAAAAAAGTATTTTAATAAAATGTTATTATCAAATTACATTTATTAAATATTAATGATCATATAATTTTTATGAAGTCAAAAATAACTTTTATTAAGGTTGGAAAACTATTTTTCCAAAACTCATCAATTTTCAATAAATATTGATTTTTATTTTAAAAGTGAAAATTCACATATTTTGAAAAATATTTAGATAACATGAATATTATTTTTGGAATCAAACTATTGAAATTGTCCAATGGTGAATTTTTCTTAATTTTATGAGATAGTCAAATTTTTGAGTAAAAATTAAATACTGTATAAATATATAAAGTGTTTAATGACATCATAATGACCCAATAGTGATGTAATAAAATACTATAAGAGGTATATTTAGAAAAATATATGTTTTCATTTAAAATAATTTAATTTTATGTTTATTTGATTTATTTTATAATTCCTTAGTGAATCTTTGAAGATATATAAAATATTCTATGGTTTTAGAATCATTTCCATGAAAGTGTGACTGACCTCCACATAAGCAAGGGAAATATTTTAATATATTCGGCCCATAGGCTTATAAAATAATGTATAACACTCCCCTTTTCTAGAAACCATTGTGAAAAATCATGGTATGTGAATAGCTGGAGGTCGTCACGGCCTTCAAAATTACATTTATTACTTCTATACTAGCACAATGGTGCAGGGTCGATCCACAATGAAGGCAGATGAGTGATTTCTAATGTTTAAAAACATTAAACCCCCACTGTTGTCAGCAGTGGGGAAATCATCCTTTTTACTTTTTTTTAATATTTATTTTTGTAAATGGAAATATGATGAAGAAACTAGATTTTATAAAAAAGTAACTAAAATTTATACTAAGTATTGTTAAACTAAGAGTAATACAATATACTAGTATAAAGAAGCAAGACAAAGAAGCGAGATCAGCTAATTACTCAAGGAATTCTAAACTACTGGTTCGAATGGATGTTCTCCCCATAGCTCACAGTCAAATGACACTTCAAATAAGTCTGAAGAATTTCCCTCGCAGGAAAATCAACAGGCAGATGACCAAGTCTTGGAGTTCGCCACACCAAAACTCAACCAAACTACAAAGTAGTTTTAAAAGGTAACTTTTGGAAATAAATTCACCATAAATCTCTAATGTTAATGACATTAAATTTCTGAAAAATTCATTCAAAAACAACCTATCCAGTTGAAATTGAATTATGAAATTCCAAATATTGAAGTTTGAATGATCAAAGATTAGAAACAGAATCAATCTCACCAACTGATTCTAATTTCGTAAAAGATAAGTATACGAAGATTTAAAAATCATAACCAGAAGGTTTTAAAATTCCCGAGTTTAGAAATTTCAATCTATGATCATATTGATTCAAGAAGTATAAATCTTCCAAGAACAGAGAACAAATATTAAGGAAAGAGGGAAGAAGTACTCCCCAAGTACTGCTCTTCTCACGGGATCCTTGGTCTCCTGATCGTCTCCAGCGCTGCCCCTCGGAGTCTGCTCTCGTCTGGATGTTGTCGTGGAATTGAAAAATGAGAGTCTCCCCCCAAATTCTGCAGTTTTCTCTGCTTTATATATCAACTGTCAGCTGCTACACGTCACCTCTCGATCTCCACCGACTTCACAAGTACTTCACCCACGCACTGCAAAATGTGTGTTTTTTTCGCGACCAGCACGTCACACTAATTATTCCCTCCTAACTAACTCCTAATGAGTTAGTTGCATGCACCTGGACGTAAACTTCACTCCTGAATGAACCTGCCACGTTTTAAACAAAAATGAAATAAATAAAACTCAACGAGAGTTAACCAAAATTTTAAAGTTATTATTTATGTTTACTATTATAATACTAATTAAAAGTAATTTTAGTTAATTATTAAATAACTAAATTAAAAAGTTTATCAAAATGCTATTAATTTAATTAAATTAATAAATATAAATACTAAATACTAAATTATTTTAGTTTATCATATTTTAACTAAATTATTAAAATTTGACGTTATAAATAAATAAGTAATTAGAAATTAAATAATTTAGAAAGTATTAATAATTTAATTATTACTATTTAAGAAATTAAGTTGGTCGACTAATTAATTTATTAGTTTATCTTAATTTAGAAATTAGAATTCAAACATAATCATTAAATATTTTAAAATTAAAACGTAAATTTTTTGTTTACTTATAATTGTTATTAATTTTATATTTATACTATTAATAATTTATTATTTTATTATTTTCATTTATTATTCATTTAGTATAATATATTAATTTATAATTTATTTATTTATTAATATTATAATTGTCTAATCTTATTACTTTTATAAAATATTTTATTTTATATCTATTTGACTTAGTAAAGATAGCTTTCACGTAAAGTTAACTTTACTTAAAGTAAGCTTTACTTTAGCTTTTGCTTTTGCTTTTTTTTTTGTCTTTTAACTTTTTTACTTTACTTTTGTTATAATTTTATTATTATATTTTATCTATGTATTATTATTTTATTTTTATTATTTTGTGTTAACTTCCTCCCCCATTTCTCCACACAGGGCCTTCTTCTTCCCCAAATCGGCGGCTTCCTCCTCTTGCAGTGCGGTGCATAGCAGCATCCTCCTCTTGCAGTGCAAACCTCCTCTTAACATCACAAAGCAGCGCAACCTCATCATTCCAGCCCGGCGTGGCCGACTCCTTCAACAACGATAACCGTGCATGGCACGGATTCATCCTCCCTCCATCTCTCCATGGCTTCCGCAGGGCGGCAACCTCCAGCAAAAAAAAGTAGCACGCACATCAGGAGCTTCTTCAGCCCGTCACGGCCTCTCTTCAAAGCAATGGCGCGGATTCCTCTGCTTGTGGACCAACTCAGCTCCTCCTTCAAAAATTACAGTGCAGCCTCCTGATAACCGGTGCAGCAGACTGTAGACACCAGCGGTGTTGAGATCCTCATCAGCAATGTCTTCAACTTCGGCTTGGCTTCAGCAGTGCGGTGGCCTCCAGCAGATGACGGCGAAAGCTCCACAAAACCAGCGGACCTCTGTCACAGTGGCTTCGGCCTTGGGTTACCAGACTGGTGTGGGTTCTTGAGGCTGGAAAGAAACTTTGGTAGTGGTGCAGAAAGGTTTGTGAAGTGAAGATGGAGGTGAAGCAGGGGAATGGTCACTGGTTATCGGTGAGAATGAGAGAAGAACTGCAGTGGTGAAGTTGATATATCGGTGAGGATTGTGTGGAAGTGAGGAAAAGAGTGTATCGGTGAGGGATGAAATAAATAGAATAAAGGGTTGTAACGGTAGGTGAGATATCAGTGAGGTTGATCGGAGGGTATCAGTGATGTTGGGGTATCATTGAGGTTGGGTTATCAGTGAGGTTGGGGTATTGGTGGGAAAAAGCTCACCGATAGAAATAAAAACAAGGGGAGGTCACCGATACATCAAAACAAAACCTCACTGTTACAATAAAAAGAAAAGTTTACCGCTATGGTGAAATAAACAGGGGCAACGTGCGGGGTCACCAGTATAATACTAACGGTGACCCTGCTAAATAAAACTTACAAATTAAGACTTAAATTATTTTTAACACGGTTTGAAAATAAATAATTACAAAAATAAAAACCATTAATTTTTAAGAATAGAATTTTTAATAACCTTTAAAATTTAAAATAATTAATTGGAATCTCTTAATTTATTATCTGAATAATTAATAAAATAAGATTATAAAAGACTTAAATTAAAATAACTACAAAAAATTAATTAAAGAATAGCATCAAATATAAATAAAAAGCATTGGTGACCCAATAAGTCACCGTAAGAGCTCGTCTACCTCACCGGTAGACTAAAACCAAATAAAAATGAATTAATAACCAATATGCATACATAAAATAATAACATTAATGTTTAAAAACTATTAATTAATTAATTGATTAACTATTTGAACACAAAAAATTAATGGCGAACCAATTTAGTTAATTTAAAAACACACTTAACATACTTAAATGTTGAGCAGGATGTCTAAAAAAATTAATTAATATAATTAACCTATTCTAATGTAACTTAATTAAAAGATTAATTAATAAAATAAAGTATAAGTTAATTAAATATAATTACATTAAAAAGTCAAGCAGAATTTAATTAACCAAACTAAATACTCACAGCTATTAAATTAAAATAAAAGGGTTACCGGTAGAAATTAAAGGCTACATATAGGACATAAAAATAAGGCTACCGTTAATCATAGAAGAGAGATACCGGTAGGTAAGAAAAGTGGTTACAAATGTTACCGACATAAAAAAGGTCATCGTTAGAACTCAAAACAGTCTACCGGTAAGCAAAAAGAAAGTAGGTCACTTTTGGACAGTACCGATAACCTTGCTACCGGTAGAGCAAAAGGACCCCTGCTATCGATAGCTTAGCTACCAGTAGTCTGGAAAGCCGACCCAAGTTATATAAACATTAAAAATTAAAGTTAAATTAAATAGAAAACTAAATAATTATTAATAATGTAAAATTAAATAAAATAAACAAATATAGATTTAATGAAAAAAATGGAAAATAATTTTATTAAAAACAAAGAAGGAATAAATCAACTATTTATGGTTCTATAATTAAATAGAATGTTATAAAAAATGGATATTTAAAAAATCCAATTATAAAAATAAAAAAGTACAAATATTTAGCATAAAGTGATTAAATAATTAATTAATTCATTAAAAATTAAGTAAAAAGATGTGGCAAAACAATATAGAAATAGAGCCACATCAAATTCCCCCACACATAAGAATTGTTTGTCCTCAAACAATCTCATGTTCTATTTACTTTGAAAATAAGTAAGATGAATTTATGATTAAGATCAAACTGTAACATTTCCAGCACTCAAAACAGAGGAAAAAACATAACAGCAGGCCTTAAGAAAATGAATTACTCATATGAATCATTCCCAAATAAACACTCACTAGTAATTAAGAACACAAATTCTATCGATGTCATGCCTCATATGTGATACAACATAGTGACTCACTTCAATCCAATATCAGGTTCTAAGTGTAAGAATTACAGGAGATAAAATATCAATGGAATTAAGACCTCAACCAAGGAACTTTGTACCTTGACTTTTTCCCCTAGGATCCAAAAATAATAAATTTTTTTGTGAATCACCTCAATGACACAACCTAAATGATTTCCATATAAACCAACGGATCCCTTCTTCATCTGGCATTCATCATTCCCCTCACCTTAATGAGATCATTTTTTACCCTAGACACTTTATTTATTTTTCCCAAGCCTTGTATCATTGTGCTAAGAATTGTGTATTGCACTTATTCAAAGTGTACAGAGGGATTTTAGTTAATAGAAACTCACCTAGCATCTAAGGTCTCAGAGACTCACCGTGGGATCCCAGATGCCCAGACTAATCCATTTTCAAAAGATTTATATCAAAACTAGTTACATTGGCTCATTAAAGCAATTACCTTTAATAATTTAAAGAAAAATGAATGAGGCCCCTAGAATCAGAATCAAACATCCAGTTATAAGATTATGGTCATAGTTCTACAAAAATGTAACCCATAAAAATTCCAGAGGTAGGTCCTAAACTGAATCCCCATTAAATCACTAAGAAAAACCACTCAGCAATCATCCATTATAATTAATTCCATGTTCAAAGCTGCTCTTAACTACCAAAAAGTAACTTATCCTAAGGCAATACCCAATAGAGAAAAATTTAAAGCCTAAAATTATGTAAAAAGTTTGAAAAAAATTAACCATTTTTTACAAAAAGTTTGAAATTTTAGTGGGAATGGATGGGCTTACATTAAAGCACAGTTGATCACAGTCAAGAATTGACCCCCCTCCCCCACACTTAAAACCCAAATTTGTCCCCAAAGTTGACTTCTAAAGTGGATAAGAGCAATTAATCAATTAATGTTCAAAACAGATTTTCAATTAAGTGTATTTTTGACATGTATAAAGGGTCTCAATGAAGTTAAAAAATATTTTTTTCCACAAAGGTTAATTTATAGCAGGTTCATTAGCAAGTAAATGAATTAACATTAAGTCCAGTGATAAATATTTTCAATTCAACTCAAGATATATCATGTAAGGTAAGTGCACAATTAATTGGGTGTAAGCATTTTAACAAATTGAGTTCAATAAAATATATTCCATAAAGCAGATAAATGAAAGCTAAAAACACCCCAACCTAAAGTAGATTCAACAAACTAGTAGCATGTACCCCCCCCCCCCCACACACTTAATTACAAGTAGTGGATGATTTTAACAATGGTGAAATTCAGTTTTTTTAAGGAAGAGGCAAATGAATATTTTATGCACAGCATAGTGACATGCAGCAATATTTTTAAAACAAAACATGCAGCAGATTTTCAGTAAGCAGAATATGCAGTGGACTTTTTTTAAAGCATTAAGGAGCAGTGAAATGAAAAAAAAAATCAATAACAGTAAAATACTTCCCTGACTAGGTTTTCCATTACTCTTCATCATGGGAATTCCATTCCATTAATTGACACAAGAAGCATCATCCCTAGAAACACAGAGTATATAAACCAGGAACAAGTAACCAGCAGAGACAGAGTATATATAAGAATGCAAGCAGCACTTTATTCTAAGTAAAACAAGAATAGAAATAAAAGTAAACACAAATAAAAGAACATGGGTAGACTCCCAATAAGCGCTGAATTTAATATCTTCAGTTAGACTTTATTTAATTACAATTTTTTTTTATTAACATGGGAAGACCATGGGTTGCCTCCCATGCAGCGCTAGATATATAATCCCCAGTCGGACACACAAAGCAACTAACCGTAGTCACTAGGTGGATGTGGTTTCCTTAATAGGAACCACCACAAGTGTTTGGCCCAATTATTTTTAACAGAGCAATGCAAATTGTGCGCTTCAAGACTTAGCACAACAAAAACTAAACTCTCATAGCCGGAATTAACCTCTAAGTAGCACCCTTTAACAGTAGTGGGTATAGTGTTTTCCACTTCTAGAATAAGTTCAGACATTTCAAGATTTGATTACACATGAAGAGAAAACATAGAATTAGGTGCTTCAAATGGTGTGTAATTATTCTCAGAGATATCTCTCTTAACCTCAACATTAACAGGTTCACAAGCAAGGGTGCAAATGGGAAAATCCTGAATAGTAGGTTCAAGAGGGGATTCAATAAATTTTTGAACAGAATCTTGAACAATAAAACTCAAGAATGATTCTCCCTCTAGACTACTATCAGTATGATGAAAAGGCTCAGCACCCTTCACAGTTGAGGATGTAAGTGAAAAATAGGGAAGAGAATTCATTTTTTCACTAATAGATTTAGGTCTAACAAAGTTGTAAATCTCTTCCAAAATATCCTCATCAGTTAACTCACATTGAACATCTACTGCTTCTAAAAAACCAACTCTGCCTAAATCCAGGGTGTGCTCAACCTCTTTTTCATGTTCAAGTTTAAAAGGCTCATTTTCAAAAACAATGTCTGTAGTGTGTTCCAAGAAATTCAAATCAGGGTGTGTAATGTTTAATTCAGCTTCAATAAGATCATGTTAATGATTGATCAGATTTAAACATTTACTCCCATGTAAATCAACACTGTTTTCCAATTCAGTACTCAAAGATTCAGAAAAGTGACTACAATGAGAATAGGGAAAAGAAAACTCATCAGTTTGTTTTTCTTAAAATATCATTCTCTCATCCTAATCATCCAACAACATTCCATAAATTATTGGGTTCACAGTTTCAAAGCATGGAAGAGAAGTTTTCAGTTCAGGTTCAAAAATTTCAGATTCATTAACTTCCAGTTTAATGTTCTCATCCAGATTATACCCAATATAAAATTGAGGCTCAATATTCATAATTTCAGAAATTTTGGGTGAAAAAGTTTTTACATTTAAATTTTAAGTATTAATAATCTCTTCAACCCGAGTGACCTCATTCTCAAAACATCTAAAATAGTGATTTTTCTCCAATGTAGGAATTATGAAAAGAACTAGGCTATATTTTTCAATATGTTTTAATTCAACGTCAAAATTTTCCATCTCAACAGCATTAAAGTTATTTGTTGGGTTTTAAATGTTGTTTTCTTGAATTTTTGAGTCAGTTATTTCTAAATTTGGTTCAACAGTATCGAATTCTTCCGAAATAAAGAGTTTTTGTCCAGTATCATAGTCACTCTCTCCTTCCACTTAATTTTCAAATCTTCTAAAGACATTTTCTTTTTCTTTTTCTTCAAATTCCTTTTGTTCCTTAACCCTTTTTTGTAATTCCAAGAGCATGTTTTCAAATATTTTCATTCTTTTATCTTGCTCTTTAGAATCTCTAAGTTGAATCTCATGGGTTTTAATAAACAAATTATTCCAATTATTCTCCCTAGATTCTAGGTTGATTTCAATTAATTCTAGTTTTGCTAGGAATTCATGATTAGATTGAAACTCTTCATCTTCTTCAATATAAACATCCTGTTGTGGCTGATTATAAACACACTGCCATGCAGTGTGTCCAAAACAGCCACAACAGACACAATATGTCCCTAATTCATCCATTTTTTTAAACTAAAAACAATTTTGTTTAAACACGCAAAGATAAACAGTTGAGAAAAATATTTTTGGTCAACAAAAGCAGTGGGTTCCAATTCACAGTTTTTTTTAAAACAGTTTTTTTTTAAAATATTTTTTTATGTTTTTTTTATTGTTTTTTTATTTTTTCCAAACCCTAGACTCTCAGTGCATTCCTTACCCAGAAATGGTGCAAAATTTTGAATAGCTGGAGGTTTTCACGGCCCTCAAAATTACATTTATTACTCCTACACTAGCACAATGGTGTAAGGTCGATCCACAGAGAAGGAAGATGAGTGATTTCTAATGTTTAAAAACTTTAAACCCCCACTGTTGTCAGAAGTGGGGAAAACATCCTTTTTACTTTTTTTAATATTTATTACTATAAATGGAAACAGGATGAAGAAACTAGATTTTCAAAAAAAGTAACTAAAATTTATAATAAGTACTGTTAAACTAATAGTAATACAATATACTAGTATAAAGCAGTAAGACAAAGAAGCGAGATCAGCTAATTACTCAAGGAATTCTAAACTACTGGTTCGAATGGATGTTCTCACCATAGCTCACAATCGAATCACACATCAAATAAGTCCAAAGAATTTCCCTCGCCAGGAAACTCAACAGGCAGATGACCAAGTCTTGGAGTTCGCCACACCAAAACTCAACCAAACTGCAAAGTAGTTTTAAAAGGTAACTTTTTTAAATAAATTCACCATAAATCTCCAAAGTTAATGACATTAAATTTATGAAAAATTCAATAAAAACAACCTCTCTAGTTGAAATTGAATTGTTAAATTGAAAATATTGAAGTGTGAACGATCAAAGATTAGAAACAGAATAAATCTCGCCAACTAATTCTAATTTCGTAAAAATATCAGCATACGGAGATTTAAAAATCATAACCAGAAGGTTTTAAAATTCCCGAGTTTAGAAAGTTCAATCTATGATCATATTGATTCAAGAAGTGTAAAACATCCAATAATAGAGAACAAATATTGAGGATAGAGGGAAGAATTACTCCCCAAGTACTGCTCTACTCTCGGGCTCCTTGGCCTCCTGCTCGTCTCCAGCGCTGCTCCTCGGAGTCTTCTCTCGTCTGGATGTTGTCGTGGAATGGAAAAATGAGAGTCTCCCCCCAAATTCTGTTGTTTTCTATGCTTTATATATCATCTTTCATCTGCTACACGTCATCGCTCGATCTCCACCGACTTCACAAGTACTTCACCCACACACTACAAAAGGTGCGTTTTTTTCGACGACCAGCATGTCACACTAATTTTTCCCTCCTAACTAACTCCGGATGAGTTAGTTGCATGAACCTGGATGTAAACATGACTCCTAAATGAACCTGCCATGTTTTAAACAAAAATGAAATAAATAAAACTCAACGAGAGTTAACCAAAATTTTAAAGTTATTATTTAAGTTTACTGTTATAATACTAATTAAAATTAATTTGAGTAAATTATTAAATAACTAAATTAAAAATTTTATCAAAACGAAGTTAATTTAATTAAATTAATAAATATAAATACTAAATACTAAATTATTTTAGTTTATCATATTTTAACTAAATTATTAAAATATGACGTTATAAATAAATAAGTAATTAAAAATTAAATAATTTAGAAAGTATTAATAATTTAATTATTACTATTTAAGAAATTAAGTTGGTCGACTAATTCATTAATTAGTTTATCTTAATTTAGAAATTAGAATTAAAACCTAATCGTTAAATATTTTTAAATTAAAACGTAAATTTTTAGTTTACTTATAATTGTTAATAATTATATATTTATACTATTAATAATGTATTAATTTATTATTTTCATATATTATTCATTTAGTTTAATATTTTAATTTATAAATTATTTATTTATTAATATTATAATTGTTTAATTTTATTACTTTTATAAAATATTTTATTTTATATCTATTTGACTTAGTAAAGATAGAATTTATGTAAAGTTAACTTTACTTAAAGTTAACTTTACTTTTTCTTTTGCTTTTTCTTTTTTCTTCTTTTAACTTTTTTACTTTACTTTTGTTATACTTTTATTATTATATTTTATCTATGTATTATTATTTTATTTTTATTATTTTGTGTTAACTTCCTCCCCCCATTTCTCCACGTAGGGCCTTCTTCTTCCCCAAATCGGCGGCTTCCTCCTCCTGTAGTGCGGCGCATAGCAGCATCCTCCTCTTGCAGCGCAAACCTCCTCTTCACATCAAAAAGCAGCGCAACCTCATCATTCCAGGCTGGCGTGGCCGACTCCTTCAACAATGACAACGGTGCATGGCACGGATTCATCCTCCCTCCATCTCTCCATGGCTTCAGCAGGGCGGCGACCTCCAGCAAACAAAAGCAGCGCGCACAACAGGAGCTTCTTCAGATCCGTCCGGCCTCTCTTCAATGCAATGGCACAACTTCCTCTGCTTGCGGACTAGCTCAGCTCCTCCTTCAACAACTGCAGCATGGCCTCCTGAAAATTGGTGTAGCAGATAGAAGACACCAGCGGTGTCGAGATCCTCCTCAGCAACGTCTTCAACTTCGGCTTGGCTTCAGCAGTGTGGCGGCCTTTAGCAGATGACGGTGAAAGCTCCACAAAACCAGTGGACCTCTGTCACAGCGCCTTCGGCATCGGGTTGACAGACTGGTGTGGGTTCTTGAGGCTTGAAAGAAACTTCTGTAGTGGTGCAGAAAGGTTTTTGAAGTGAAGATGGAGGAGAAGCAGGGGAAAGTTCACTGGTTATCGGTGAGAATGAGAGAAGAACTGCAGCGGTGAAGTTGATATATCGGTGAGGATTGTGTGGCAGTGATGAAAAGAGTGTATCGGTGAGGGATGAATTAAATGGAATAAACGGTTGTAATGGTATGTGAGATATCAGTGAGGTTGAGAAGAGGGTATCAGTGAGGTTGGGGTATCAGTGAGGTTGGGGTATTGGTGGGAAAAAGCTCACCGATAGAAATAAAAACAAGGGGAGGTCACCAATATAGCAAAACAAAACCTCACTATTACAATAAAAATAAAAGGTTACCGCTATGGAGAAATAAATAGGGGAAATGCGTGGGGTCACCAGTATAATACTAACGGTGACCCTGCTAAATAAAACTTACCAATTAAGACTTAAATTATTTTTTTAACAAGGTTTGAAAATAAATAATTAAAAAAATAAACACCATTAATTTTTAAAAATAGAATTATTATTTAACTTTAAACATTAAAATAATTAATTGAAAATATTAATTTATTATCTAAATAATTAATAAACTATGATTATAAAAGATTTAAATTAAAATAACTATAAAAAATTAATTATAGAATAGCATCAAATATAAATAAAAAGCATTGGTGACCCAATAAGTCACCGTAAGAGCTCGTCTACCTCACCGGTAGACTAAAACAAAATAAAAATGAATTAATAACCAATCTGCATACATAAAATAATATAATTAATGTTTAAAAACTATTAATTAATTAATTTATTAACTATTTGAACACAAAAAATTAATGGTGAACCAATTTAATTAATTTAAAAACACACTTAACTTACATAAATGTGGAGCATGACATCTAAACAAATTAATTAATATAATTAACCTATTCTAATGTAACTTAATTAAAAGATTAATTAATAAAATAAAGTCTAAGTTAATTAAATAGAATTACATTAAAAATTCAATCAGAATTTAATTGACCAAACTAAATACTCACAGATATTAAATTAAAATAAAAGGGTTACCGGTACAGATTAAAGGCTACCGATTGGACATAAAAATAAGGCTATCGTTAAACTTAGAAGAGAGCTACTGGTAAGTAAGAAAAGTGGTGACAAAGGTTAGGGATATAACAAAGGTCACCATTAGAACTCAAAACAGCCTACTGGTAAGCAAAAAGAAAGCAGGTCACTATTGGAAAATACTGGTAACCTGGCTACTGGTAGAGAAAAAGGACCCCTGCTATCGATAGATTAGCTACTGGTAGTCTGGCAAGCCGAACCAAGTTATATAAACTTTAAAAATTAAAGGTAAATTAAATATAAAACTCAATAATTATTAATAATGAAAAATAAAATAAAATAAACAAATATAGATTTAATGAACAAATTGGAAATTAATTATATTAAAAACAAAGAAGGAATAAATCCACTATTTATGGTGCTATAATTAAATAGAATGTTATAAAAAATGGATATTTGAAAAATTCAATTATAAAAATACAAAAGTACAAATATTTAGCATAAAGTGATTAAATAATTAATTAATTCATTAAAAATTAAGTAAAAAGATGTGGAAAAACAATGCGAAAATAGAGCCACATCAGTATGGTTTGTGGTTTTGAATATTTTATTGTGTAGTGTCCAAAACCAAAATAATAAATAATTCTCCCTCCATTCCTATATAAACCAACCCAATCTCTCATTTATCTTCACTAGATCTCTTTTGTGTCTTGCCTTTTAATTTCCATTTTCTTGATTTAGGATATGTTCTTCAATGACCCCCTCATTTCCATTCAAGAATTTATTTTATATTATTCATATCAATTCCATTTCATATGTTGGGATATTATGTTCCATGATCCTCTTACTATCCATCCCATTTATTAATGATGAGATACCCATTTTTCTCTCATCAATCGTATTTATGAATTTATATATGACGTTGTTATGATACCAAAATTGCACCATGATTTTCAATACAAAAATCATTGTATAGTGAATACCATACCCATTCCTCAATAAACGGTATTCACCATTTTGAACATATACTTATTTAATGGTGAGTTACATGTATCTATTCCGCATTCCTTGATCATGGAATAAATAATGATGTTGAACGAATCCATGTTATATGATCTATGTTGAACACTTAAGAATGAGATTGAACTGATTATGAAGGGAACACCCTGATAGTGCTCCAATTCATTAGGTAATGTTTAGTATCATGATACATCATGTTGGGATAGGGTTTTATCTGATTCCTTTATAAGACTTTTTCCACTATGTTGGGACATGGGTTTACCGAAATTCCTTTCAGTTAATGATGCAGTGTTTTAAGTTGTTTCCACATTTCCATGTAATAAATATCATTTTATGTTATGCATTTATGTTCATGTTTCTGTTTTTCTCTATTGATATGTCTATTTACTAACATGTATTGTCTTCCTCATGTAATTCCATGTTTATTTCCTTAATTGGATTTATATCTCACCCCTTTCTTATGCCTTTCCTCTGGATACACCATGCAGTGTTAAGTACGAAGTAATGTTGTGGTCATGTAAAATATTTTTTCAATAATAATGTTGTATTTCATGTTTTATGTTATTATGTAATGTCCTTAATCCCCAAATACACTAGACCTCTCAATCTTCTGAGTTGTATTAAGGGATTTTTCATATAATAAATAATTTTTAAATATGAAATAAAGAGCATGGTTGTTATAGTTGGAATCAAAAGATATATTTGGTTATTTTTTGGGATTAGGATTAGAAAAATCTAGTGAAAGACGTAGGGATAATACTATGTATATGAAAATAATACCTAAATTATTTTGAGTACAGAGTAAGTGGTTTACTAAGAAAATACATCCTTGTATAGATACGAACAAGTAGTTGTGGCTTTGGTATAGATGTATCTAGGGGTAATCCTTAAAACACTACTTTGAGATAGACTTGAATGGGAACTGGTGCATGACAATAGGCCTTGCTGGACTCTTAGTTTGACACTCCAGGAGGATATGCTTTTGTATATTCATAATCTTAGTGTGAACTATTATTAAGGGAACCAAAAAAGGACATAATAATATATGTTATAAAGTAGATCATGGATAACATAGATTGAATCCTAGAAAATTATAACATAAGGAGATAAATGTAATTTATAATTTATACCTTTCTGTGTTTAATAATTTATAATTATTACCCCTAGTTTTCCTTTTATTCTATCCAATGGCTAATAATAGGAGGAATCGAGCTAACAAACCATGTGAAGATCAATGTGATGACTACTCTAATGAGATTCCCAATCAGTTGGCAGTGGGAATCGAAAATGTTTTCATGATACTCTCTAGGTTAACTCAAGTTTTGAATATAAACCTAGATCATGAGGAACTTCCAACCCCCCCCCCCCCCAAGAAAGTACAAGTCATCATATAGAGCTTCATGAGACAAAGGCATCCTACTTTCAGTGGATCATCATATCCCTCAATCATCGAACAATGGATCAACTCCATTGAGAATATATTCTCTATCCTTCAATGTTCCAAACAAGAGAAGGTTCTTTTGTATGCTTATCATATAGAGGGTGAATCTGATTAATGGTGGAGATTGATCAAAAATATGAAGCCTGAGTAAGAGATCGAGGTGATGGGATGGAAGGATTTCTTGAAAAAAAAATCAATAAATATTTTCTCTGCACCCTCCATCTTAAGATGGAATTAAATTTCCTTACAGTCAAGAAAAAGGTTGATGATTATATTGGTGAAAATGAGGAAATATTCACTATAATTCCGTGATATGCCTCTAGTTTTTTCATTACCCCTGAATTCAAGGTTAACCGCTTCTTTGGTGGTCTAAAACCTAGCCTACAGAAAACCCTAGAGATCTGTGACATTGACAGTTGTGGGGAGATTGTGTGATGTGACCTCAAAGTCAAAATGAAGATCAGAAAATCTCATGGGAGTCATGGGGATAAAAAGAGGAAAGTGGACTTTAATCTTGGAGGTCCAATGGTGCTAAGAAATTTCATCACCCTACATTCCAATGTGTTGAAATAAGAACCTTGTAAATTGACTAAAGGGGCAAGTAACTACTTTAGATGTGGGATGGAAGGGAACCTCACCAGTGATTGAAGGTAAGAAAAACCCGCTACTACAATAGAATAAAGGAATTATCTATTCGATCCTCAATTCATAGTTCATTTCTACAACTTCAGGTTACCATGGCACTTTGTGAACCAGTTCCCCAAGACAAGGATTTTTTGAGGCAACCAACAACCTCCAAGGCAGTAAGGGTGAGCTTTTTCCATTACTACCACCAATTTGAATCCCGACAAAGAAGTGGTCAAAGGTACACTGGTTATTCATTCAAAAATAGTGAACATAATTTTTCATTATGGTTCTACACAATCTTTTATATCCTAAATATTTATTAGTGCAATCCACACACCACCCCAAATAATGAAAGTAGAGTTGACGGTGAAGACAACAAATGGGGAAATTATTTCATCCCATGAATACAACTCTTCCTCTGCCACAATTTGTGGATTAAACTTCCCGATGAAACTTTATATACTTCCCTTGGTGGAATTTGAGGCAATTCTTGGCATGTAATGTTTTTCACTATATAGAGCCAATATTAATTGCTGGAAGAGGGAAATAACTCTCTGTATGGAGAATCAACCCCTGATTCAATACAAGTGTGAGGAGGAAGAGGAATTGTCTTTAGAAACATTATCCCAAGAATGGATATTACTGCAATATGAGCATATGTATCTTTCTCAGATGATCGAGTCTAAGGAAGGAACCATCCTCGAAAAAATTTATATTGTGAGGGAATTTGCTAATGTGTTTCGTGAGGTATTGTTTGTTCTTCCTCCTATAAGATAAGTTTAATTCTCAATTGATCTTATACCTGGGGCGCTGCCAATATCCAAGAATCTATATACAATTGCTATTATGGAGCTTGAGGAGATAAAGAAAGAACTATAGTAGAATCTAGATAAAGTTTTTATAATCTCAAGTGATTCACCATGGGGTGCACCAGTACTCTTCATCAAGCTGAAGGAGGGCTCAATGCACCTTTGAATTGATTATCATGATCTCAAAAAAATCACGATCAAGAAAAAGTATCATTTTCCATGAATTGATGACTTGTTATATCTACTATGTAGACCAAAATACTTCTCTAAGGTTGATTTTTTGTCCGGATTTTACCATGTAAGGGTGAAAAAGGAGGATATCCCCATGACTACTTTACATACAAGGTACAAGCACTATGAATTCATAGTAATTCCTTTCAAACATACTAATGATCTATAAGTATTCATGGACATGATGAATAGATTATTTATAGATTACTTAGAAAAATTTGTGGTAGTATTTATAGATAATATTCTATTATACTCTAAAACTAAGGAGGAGCATGAGGAGCATCTGAGCACTATGATAGAGACTTTGAGAAAGGAGAAGCTCTATACAATGTACAAAAAACTGTGTTTTTTGGTTGAAGTAAGTGTCATTCATGGGGAATTTCATCACTAGTAATGGGATATATATATATATATCATTTCATGAAAAAAATAAATTAAGGGATGGTTGAGGCCAATATTTGTGATGGATATACATAGATTCCTTGGGTTAGCTGGATATTATTGCCTATTTGAGAGAGATTTCCCACAATTTTCAAATCCTCTTTCCATGATAACTCAGAAGGGAGTAAAATTTTCTTTTAATGATGAATCAGAATAAATATTCATGGACTGGAAGAAGAGTCTTATCACTTCCCATGTTATCCCACTACCCACAAGTGGAGATCTTTTTGTAATCTTTAGAGATTCTTTGAAAAAGGTCATGGGTTGTGTCTTGATGTAGAATGAAACATTCATTGGCTATACCTCAAGGCGGTTGAAAATTCATGAGAAAAATTATCCCACTCATGATCTGGAGTTGGAAGTTATTATATTTGAATTGAAAATATGGTATCACTATCTCTTTGGGGAGAAGTTTAAAATACATACAAATCGCAAAAGTTTAAAAAATATATTCAAAAAGAAAAAATATGAATATTGTCTAATGAGAATGGTTATATCTCATCAAGGATTATGACTACTCAATCCATTACTACCCTGGTAAAGTGACAAGGTGGAAGATTACCTATGTAGAAAGGACCTAGAAATTATATCATTGATGATAATTTAAAAGGATCAAATCTTCTTTGATTTGATAAAAATGGTCATGAAAATTATAAAGAAGGGAACATCATAAATCATTTCACAAAATATTTCTCAACTGTCTCTTCTGGAAAGATTAAGGGATGCTCAAAAGGATGATGTAAGAATTAAGAAGAAAGTGGAAGCTATCAAAAATGGTAAATACTCAAAGTTCAATGTTCACGGAGAAGGAATTGTGAGATTTGGGTCAAGACTATGTGTTCCATCAAATCCAGAGTTAAAGAAATAACTTTTGGATAATGCACATAGTTTGAATTTCCCTATTCTCCTAGGAAACAGAACGATGTATCGAGATCTCTATCAGAACTATTGGTGGGAAATTTGAAGAAATAGATCACTGAATATACATAAATGTTCTTGGAATGTTAGCTTGTGAGGTCTGAGAGGCATAAGTCTAAGGGGTGATGCAACCATTTCCCATACCAACATGGAAATGAAAAAAAATAACCATGGAATTTTCCATTGGACATCCAAATACATCCAAGGGGGAAAATGATATCGGGTTTGTTGTGGATCATTTCAAAAAGAAGGTGCACTTCATTTGGATTCGAGAGGATTTATCATTGGATAAAATCTCATGGATATACATTTATAAAGTGGTAAGGCTGCATGGAGTACCACTATCGATTGTGTATGATCGAGATCCAAGATTCACCTCTATGATCTAGAAGACTCTCCAATATTCTCTGAACACTGAGTTCAACTTTATCACTTCCTATCACCATCAAATGGATGACCAATATGAGAGGACTATCCAGACACTTGCGGACATGTTGAGAGCTTTCTCAATAGACTTCAAAGGAGGATGGGACCAACATAATCTTTTGGTGGAGTTCTATTACAACAAAAATTTCTACTCAAGCATCCAAATGGTTCCATATGAATCCCTTTATGGGAAGTGTTGTAGAATACTAACATGTTGGGATAATGTTGGGGAATTAAAACATCAAGGTTTTGAAATGGTTGAAGAAATTGTGGAGAAGCTAAAGACCATCCAGCAACACATAAAATCTGCCCAAAGTCAACAAAAGTGCAATGTTGACAATCGTCGGTGAGGCCTAGAGTCCGATTTTGGAGAAATGGTATTCCACTACATATCTCCATGGAATAGATTTATGAGATTTTGGAAGAAGGTAAATCTTAGTCCAAGGTACATTAGCCCTTTTGATATCCTTCATCACATCGAGGCAGTGGCCTATCAACTAGAACTCCCACCAAACTTGTCTCTAGTACATGATGTATTCCATTTATCACTCTTAATGAATTAAATACCAAAACCATCACATGTACTTGATCCAAATCTAGCACCATTGGGTAATGACCTTTCCTATGAAGAGATGATGGTGAAGATCTTAGATAATAAGGAAAAGTTATATGAAATAAGACAATGCCCATTGTCAAAGTATTGTGGAGGAACCAAAAGTTGGAAGAAGAAACTTGCGTGCCAGAGGAAGTGAGGAGGAAGAGTCATCCTCATCTTTTTTAGTGTTGGAAAAGGAAATTTCGAGGGATAAATTTCTTATTGGGGGAAGTTTGTGACAAATCAAACTGTTATGAACAAAATTCCCTTTCATTTAATTAAATTCCTTAGGCATATAGAAAATATGTGAACTCTTCTTGTTTTATTATATAAATTTAAATAACTATTATGTATCCTTACAATAGATAATATAGTCATTGAATAGTGATCACATGACTAGTATAAATATAGGGTTTTAGAAAATCCTTTTAGCACTGATAAATGAAGTGATGGCCTCGACCAGTATGATTGTACATTATAAAGCCATTTATAAGAGCTTCTGAGGGATATAGAATTTCCAGGATTTTACCTAGACCAAGACCAATCTGAGATCCAACAACATAAGCATGAGTGAAACCATTTATGGGAGATGTTCAAGCTCGCTGATATCATGTCCCAAACCGTGTTCATCGAACGACCCCATAAAATCCCCATCATCACACACCTTATTCTTAGGGTGTATAATGGTGTAATAAAGGGATATGTAACAATACCCTAGTATTATGAGTATGTACATAACTTTTTTATAGAATAATGAATATACTTTCATTCTATTATTGTTACTTTGTAAATGATTTTATAAATCACAAATAGTATTATTGGTTAATAATCGAATTCCATTAAGGAATATATTTTGATGAATTAATGTATTTTTAAAATAAATAATTTTGTTGATAAAATATTATTATTAAAATAAATTTATTAATTATTAATTATCATGTAATTTTTATAATGTCAAAAGTTACTTATATTATGATTTCAAAACGTTTTTTTCCAAAACCCGTCAATTTTCAATAAATGTATATTTTTATTTAAAAAGTATAAAATAACATATTTAGAAAATTATTTAGACAAAATGAATATTATTTTTGGAATCAAGATTTCAAAATTATCTAATGGTGAATTTTTCATAATTTTATGAGAGTCAAATTTTTGAGTAAAAATTAAATACACTATAAATATATAATGTGTTTTAGGACATCATAAGGACCCAATAGTGATGTAAAAAAGAAAAATAAAAGTTATATAATGAAACATATATGTTTTTCATTTAAAATAATGTAATTTTTTGGTTTATTTATTTTTATTTTATAAGGCCTTAGTGAATCCTCCAAGACATATAAGATATGTTAAGATTTTAAAATAATTTCCTTGAAAGTGTGACTCACCTGCACATAAGAAAGGAAAATATTTTAATATCTTTGGACCTTATCCTTAAAAAATAATTTATACCACTCCAATTATCTAGAAACCATGGGAAAAACCCTGGTATGGTCAGTGGTTTTGAATATTTTATTGTGTAGTGTCCAAAACCAAACTAATAAAGAATTCTCCCACATTTCCTATATAAACACACCCAATATCCCATTTCTCTTAAGTAAATATCTTTGAAGCTAGAATAAACTCTTCCACATAATACCAATATTCCTCCTAAGGTGCCCCCAATCTCCCAATAATCCTCCACCAAGCCTTTGGGATCACACTTCCATGTAAGGGATCTCCCTCTCTCCTTTTTTCAAGCACCACCTTTATTTGGTGCATTTTAATTTCCATTTTCCAAATTTGGGATATCATCTTACTCTATTCGCATAATGTATAATTGATTTATAAATTATGATATCTTCCTTTAACTCTCATTAATCCCCACTATGATCCTTTAAGCCCACCCATTAATATGATGAAATTTCGTAAGAGATTTCACTCCTCTCATTTACATTCAAGAATTTCTTTTATATTATGCATCTAAATTACATTTCATATGTATGGATATTATGATCCATGATACCCTTATTTTCCATAACTTGAATAAATGATGATATGCCTCTTTCTCTCTAATAAACCCAAATTATGAATTTTGATATGACGTCGTTGTGCTTCAAAAATTACACAGAGATTTTCCATGCCAAAGTCATCGTGTAGTGAATACTATACAAATTCCTCTATCAAGGGTATTCACCTTTATGAACATATACTTATCAAATGGTAACTTACATGTATGTATTCCAAATTCCTTGGTCATGGAATAAATAATGATGTTGAATTAATCCATGTTATATGATCTATGTGGAACACTTAAGCATGATATTGAAATGATTGTGAAGGGTGCACCATGATTGCGCTCCAATGCATCAGGTAATGTTTAGAATCATGATACATCATGTTGGGATAGGGGTTTACCTGATTACAGTATGTTAATGATGTTGTGTTGCAAGTTATTTCTGCATTTCCATGTTATGAATATCAAGTTATATCATGCCTTTATGTTCATGTTTCTTTTGTGCTCTATTTATATGCCTATTGACTAACATGTATTGTCTTCCTCATGTTATTCCATGTTTATTACCTTACTGTTATTGATAGATCATCCCCTTATTATGTATTTCCTTAGGATATCCCATGCAATGTTATGTACAAGGGATGTTGTGTTCATGTAGAAGAAGTTTTCAATAAAGATATTGTATTTCATGTTTTATGTTATTATGTAATGTTCCTAATCCTGTAAGACACTAGATATCTTGATCTTCTAAGTTTTATTATGTGATTTTTTTTGTAATAAATCATGTTTAAAAATGAAATAAATATTAGGGATGTTATATCATCTTTGGGTTGGAACGAGCTTTACCGATGCACATAGCCTACGAGAACATCAAAGTGGATTCGGAAATAGTGATAAATAAGATCAATAGAGAGTATTCCATAAAAATAAGAAGAACAAGACCCCCTTAATGGCTATGTCAGGGGAATAATGGAGGATTTCCCCTTTTATCTCACACTGCATTATATCCCTCGATCAAATAATGTTTGTGCTAATGAATTGGATAATGTAGTGGATATTTTGTTAGAACCTAATCAAGAGGAAGAAACATTCTACATAACAGATTGAAGAGTTGTCTCATAGATTGTCGTATGTTATATGAATGAGATCTATCAGATTAGCACCACCCTAGAGTGTGATGAACCAGTGACCAAATATAGATGGATGAATCCCATTATCAACTATCTTCGGGATGGGACTCTCTTATTGGATCATGCTGGAAAGGAACAGATTCAGCACCTGATAGGAAAATTCACCTTATAGGATAACCCAAAGGATCAAAAAATCCTATACAAGTGTGGATTTTATGGCGTTATCCTCAGGATAATAGAAAAAGGGGAATTTCTCACCATCGTGGAAGAATTCCATGCAGGGTCCTATAGCACCGACTAATCTAGAACTAGACTTTCCCACCAGATCATAAGGTTGGAGTATTACTGGTAGACCATGATACAAGACTACGTGGAATTGACCAAGAAATGTCATGTGTGCCATATTCATGCAAACATAATCCATCAGCCCTTGTAATTAATGTACACAGATAAATATTCCTAGTCATTCTCTATTTTAAGTAATGGATGTTTCAGGGAAATATTCCCCATCCACTGCCAATTAGTTCATGTATATACTTACTTCTACCATCTTCTTCTCTAAATGGGATTAGGTGATACCTCTTAAGTAAGTTGGGATGAAGAATATCATAAACTTTTTGAAGTCCCATATCATCACCAGGTTAAGATTCCCTCACATTATATTGATGTACAATGGAACCAACATCTATTCTGTGGATTTGAAGAAGTTATACCGGGTGTACAACATCAAATAAAATCACTCATTGTCACATCACGTGGAAAGAAATGGACAGATAGAGGCCTTCAATAAGAATCTATCAAATATACTCTAAAATATGGTAAACAAGGATACGGTGTCTTATCTAGAAAAACTACTCCTTGATTTATGGGCCTACCGTACCACCACACATACTCCTACATAATAGAGTCCATACTCATTGGTGTACAAGACTGAGGAAGTATTACTATAGAGGTCTAGCTACCCTCACTCTGATTATTCATTTGCAGGTAACTCCTAAATAGTGAACAAGTATAGAAATGGTTTGATGAGTTAGAGTGGATAGATGATAAGAGGTTGTGAATACTTCACAACTTTAAGATCCACCATACCCAAATAGAATGAGCCCTCGATAAAAACTTTTGCCTCTATTCTTTTGTCCAAGGAGAACTAGTGCTAGCTCTCAAAACCCCGATGATACCGTGAAAGAATCCCTTGAAGTTGAAACCTATGTGGGAGGGAACCTACGTCATACATAAGGTCTATCATAATGAAGCATATTCTCTGGCCACCATGGATGGAGAGCATGTCACATAACCCACCAATGTGAGATTTATCAAGAAATAATTTTCATAATCACCATGAATAGGGTATCCACGATTAGTGTAAGTCCCATATTCTTCCCTGAAACATGACGTTAAACTTTGTGAGATGTCTCACACACGACAATAAATTATGTGAATACGTACTCACCACATGAAGTTAAACTTCATGGTCTCCCTAGAACTATTTAAGGATTGATTCTGGTCAATAAAGGATACGTAGGGACACCTTGATCCAATACTATAGCCCATCCACCACAAAACATATGCCTCTGGATAGTTAAAGAGACCCTTGTCAGTCCTTGTTTTTCACACTGAGAATTTCCCATGTGATCTTAGGAATCCCAATAAGGGTTTCCATACACAAAAAAGGAAATGAAGGCTTGGGACAAGCTCATTAGAATCATGGATACAAGGAGGTTAAGGGTATGCAATGAGTCCTCACTACATGATGTTAAACTTTAGTGTCGATGTCCCCTGTGCGACATGGAACTATACGTTCCTAAGGAACTCGTCTGAGAGGAGAACCATCACTAGTCTTGGTCTCCAACCATACCAACATCCCAAGAACAAAATATGGCTTGATTCCTATATTCATGAGATACACAGTGATACCTAAACCTCTAATCTTGGGTTCAACCATAAGATTATCATCATTTCACATCGGGTGATCCAATGCCCTTACCTCATGAAATAAAATTTCATAGACCCGGGACATCCATCTCCACTCACGTTGGGTAACCCACATCCTTACCGCACGACATTAAACTGCATGAAATTTTTTCCTTACCACATGACATTAAAATGAATGGTGCTTCTAGAACTACATTTGTCTTGATTTCCATCCTTATGGGATATGTATGAATTCCTAGGAAATTATACTTCATGTCAACACCCAGGTACCACAACCCCTACCTACTTTCTGGCCTCCTAGCCTGATCCACTTTCAGAGATACATGGCATGGTGTGGAACACTTTTGTCCTCATTTATGTCGGGTTTTCTTTATCTCTCCATGAACATCCCCATAGAGACATTGGGCTTCCAACCACATACTTACCGCATTATGTTAAACTGCATGGAAATATGTTCTTACCACATGACATTAAACTTAATCAGAATGTGTCCTTACTGCATGACATTACACTGCATGGAAATATTTCCTTACCACAAGGCATTAAATTTCATGTAAATTCATCCTTACCTCACAGCGTTATACTACACAGTCTTACAAGAACTATTCATGTATTGATTCTCACTCTAATGAGATATGTAATGATGCATGATTTCCCATCCTTCGGCCTAGCTGCATCATTACTATCCTCTATATCAATTCTCAAAACCACCCCACATGATGTTAAACTACATATAATATCAATAACTACATATAGTTTGATTCCTTTTAATACAGAATATATAGTGACGCCTAGATCTCCAATCATATTCCCAACTACAGCTATCATTGGAGATAATGCCTACCTCTATGCATGGGATACATCTTCAAAGACTGTTTCCTTCCAGAACTAGATGGTATTTGGTGCCCAACCAACTGGGATATGTAGGGAACCCCCTTGGTATCGAGTCTGGTACTCCATGAAACTGATTTATTCCTATCTATTCACATTGGGTGACCCATGTCCTTACTTCATGATGTTAAAATAGACATCCATATGTCATTTCCATATGATGTTAAACTACATGGTCCTTTAAGAACTAAGTGTAGTCTGATTTCTGTTGGAACATGATATGTTGTGATGCTCGAACTTCAATTTTTGGGCCCAACCGCAATATGATCACAATTCGTGTTGGTCTATCTTCATCCTAACCACATGACATTAAATTGTATAGAATTATGTCCTCATGGCATGACCTTAAACTGCATTAAATCAAGTCCTCACCACACAATGTTAAACAACAAGGAAGAATGTCCCACTACATGATGATAAATTGTGAATTTCATCTTCCATAACCCCTCCTTATCAAAGAACCACAAGAGACTTACCCTTTCCATCTAGAGAATAGAGTGCTTCTATTATCTTTGTAAGCACCTCAACCCATGTCCCACACTTCTTGTCTTGATCGTCTCAGGTGACTGTCAAGCTTCCATGGCCCTTAGAATGGATATCCATCTCCAAGAACACTTTTCTTGACTATGCATACATACCCATGGATCCTGCATATTCACTTATGGTTGGAAACTAATTGTGTCACTCTGAAGATAGACATTCCAATTCTCCAGAGACCTGACATCATCACGGAAGCACTCAACACCCCAGTGTTTCTGAACCACTCCTTGTATGATTGTACCATATCTCCACTCATGACCTAAGAACTTTGATCCATGATTTATGACATCGCCACCACCAACTTAAAAGGAAATTGGAATACTCTTTAACCTGGGTATCCTAGTAAGACTATTGTGTAACATCCTCATACTAGGTCAAAGTGGCATGACCTTAAACTACTCACACCTTGGTCAAAGCTATACTACATTAAAATCTATCACATAAAGGACCAAATTGCAAGTCATTAAACATAAATTGAAAGAGACATAAAACCTATCAAGATGAAAACCTACAAAGGTAGACCTGAGAAAAAGTTGAGTAATCGCCTTCCAAACTCTTCATCTTCACAGTTTAATCAAAAAATTTGGGCACAAGTAAATAATTCATAAAACTCATAAGTTCTAATCAATAGTCCAAGTAAAAGCTAAGATATTCTTATTGGACCCCCATGTCTAGGAAAAAAATAGTGTGATGATTCATTGTATCTCCTCACCATGAGAATATATTTGATAGGTTCTGGATAAACTTTTAGAGTATTCAAACCCTCATTCGATCTTACATATTATGTATATCCCACTTCATGATATAAAGTGTCTCAGGTCACCACAAATTTTCCATTTCCCCTAAAGAGTTAAAGATATCGCTCTGCTAGTCCATGCTACTGACATGAAAGGTCTCCGACCAAAAAACCAAAGATGTCTTGTACCAACCTAAAGGTAATTTTCTTTCTTGTCATCCTGACATCATCACGTGGGAACCCAACACCCCATTATGTTATAGGATCCCTCTAGGTTGGTTGTCACATTCCTTCCTCCTGATTTGAGCACTTTGGACCATGATTTACAGTCTCGATATCAAACTATCCAAGAGTATTTGATATCCTCGACATCGTGTCACCATGTTTTGTACCCATTCTCAAATCTAGATTGTGACCCTTCATTCTTGAACCTTTTGGTGGCCAACATCTCATGACTCGAAACCACAAGGTGTAGGACATGAGCTTTTCAATTTAGAGTTATGTTTCTCTAGTGTTCTAGAACCCATCCAAGATAGCCTTCCTTCCAAATCCAACTTCATCATCTTGATGTTTGAGCCTTCATAAATATTTCATATCCCCTAGAAAGTGAAATATATCACTTCACTCAGCCATGCTACTGATGCATAGGGGCTCAAACTCATCTACTAGGGACATCATGGCCCATCATAAGGGGTCTTCTATGCCTTGTGAGCCTCATCAACATTGTGGAAAAACCTAACACCCCATAGTGTAAAGGGGCCTACCCAATATGTTGAACCCAGTCTATATCATTCGACTCATGCTTCTAGGTTTTGATTTACATCCCCCACATCCCAACAATCTAGGAGGACTTAGCTTCACTTGTATTTCACCCTCAATTTTGATCACTCGAAAATCCTTTTATATCCCTTATAAAATAGTGTATATTATCTTTTCTTGTGAGTTCTATCGATGCATAAGGGACATAACCTGCCAAGGATCCTTTCCAATTGCATGAAAGTAACTCTTATCCTCATAATCCCTATTAGTAACATGGTGAAATCAGAACCCCATATTATTTTGCTTCATTTCAGGCTTACCAACCTCAAATTCTATAATGGTCTGAGCTAAAAGACCCTAAACTAAAACAAATGGTGGTCCAAGATAAAAAGACCCTAAATTAAATAAGTAGGTGGTCCCAGCTAAAAATTCCCTAAACTAAAGCAATAGGTGGTCTGAGCTAAAATACCCTAAACTAAAGCATGTTAGAGTTGTCACAAGGCCTGCTATATGGCCCTATCATGCTCGAGAAGCTATGAAAAGCACTCATCCTTCAGGAAACATCTCTTTCCCTGATGTTCTCCCTGTACACCAAGAATATGTGCTCATTCACTGAAAATCAGAGGATGGATATCATTGGAAATTTGTGAAATATAAAAACTATGAAATGACATTATAGATAAAGGAAAATATGATTGACCTAATATGAATTCCAAAAACATAGTTCATCAATTCCATATAATATGAGGGATTTCCACACATCGGGGCCTCTCCTATGAACAAAAATATAATTTCAAAATTTTATTCCCATCATAACATCTGCTCGGTCGAGGCTTTGAGATCTTCAAGTCCTTACTCCAGTAGGGTCGTAGATTGGTGTAGCATATCAGAAGATTCATTTTCCACCTTTATAGTGTGCTAAAGCTCCTCTTCTCTTTCAAAATCATCCATCCTGACTTTCTATGCTATATCTAGAATCCCTTGCTGCTCTAGCATAGTCTTTTCTAATAACTAGAGCACATACAAAAACCAGGAAAAATCTTTTTGAAGGTGATCGATTTCAGATGGGAGCTGACCAATATGAGTCTCCCCAGCCTTAATCGCATCATGATGAGAAGAAGCCTCCATAGCTCATTGATTGGGTTCATCCATAGATTCACTCCATTATTGCATCGTCAAAGAGGAAGCCTCAGCAGCTTCCTCCCTCAATTCAAGGTCCCTTCTCTATTCACGTATATATATTACCTCCTTCGCCCAAGAATGAAGAGAAGAGTAGTCAAATCATTTATTTATAAGGGTAGGAAGCATGAATCGAATGTGACCTAATCGGTCCTTTATCTTGTCCAACAGGGTTTTGGATACCAAGATCCAAATCTCTCTACACATCTACAACTATATTGATTAATTGAACACCATAGACCATGGGCCACGATCCATGCCTACCTTTGGAATGGGAACATTTTATAGAATGATATCACTCAAAGATAGGTATGTATCCATAGTCCTTAATGATGAAGGGAGATATCTAGTCTTCGTATTGGTAGAATCAATCAGAGTGACTCCCAAAAGGACACACACTAAAGACCTGAAACATCAAGGTGAAGTCACTACAATAGAAGGTGAAAGAGTATGTTAGTTTCTAGTTGAAAACATAATCATATAAAACTGATGTAGGAAGTAAACCTTTTTCAGAATCATTTCTGATAGAACACACCTCAACAATACTATGTATGTGTGTGAATGCAACTCCCTCCTGCAATGAGGGATTTCACGCTTCTGTTGGCAGTTGGTCTATAATAGGTCCTTTCATCCACCTTTAAGGACTGTGAAAGTGGAATATCATGTCAAAGGGTACAAAAACAATAGATAAAGTGGTCCATCCCATAAAAAATTGTTACCTTCTTCAAATCTTGCTTCTACTCTAGCCAATGTGGCAGAAGAATAGCTGTCAATATCAACACCCTTAATGATTTCCTTCATCTTCATCGGATTGGGAGGCACACTTGTTGAAGTATTTGTGGTAGGAAATTGATTTAGATTCATAAGACCCTAAGGCATACCCATTACTTAGTAGACTGGTTCTAGTTGTCACTGATATACCAGAACCACTAAATGCCCACCTACATCCTCATAAATGGTGGAAGGCTCTTCTAAACAATCCCGATGAGGGCCTACATGTTTCCAAAAAATAATGAACACATCTCCATGATAATCCAAGATCTAAATAACGGATTCAAATACCTTTATTACTTGAGGGTTGTGGGAGAGAAGTATTGGACGATAAAATTTATTTCTACTTCTTCTTATTCTTCCTTTCTGAAGAAGGTGCTTTGGAAGATGTTGAAGTTCAGGCCACTTCATCAACAGTGGAAGTCACCACTATCATCTAATCCATTTGACCTGGGGGACCTTCATCATCACCCCCCAATCACTATCAAACTTCTCTCTGAGGAACATGCCTTGCGGGGTATATTCAGGATATAGTAGGGTCGGGTAGTCTTCGATAACCTCCTCTTATATCGACACATACAATGGATGTCAGCACAATTGCAAAGATTGTATATCACCTTAAGGCCCAAAATAATCCTATAATCACTATGTACTCAATGACAGGGAAACACTTCTCATCTGTAGGAACCTAAAGAGAATCTATAAGGAAAAATTGGTGGACATGAGAATAATAAAATATCTTACCTCAGGGACTCTTTAGAACCATGTCGATGATCCCAAGGAAGGATCTCACTTCCATGGGGTACTCTTCAAAGGTAATACCATGGGGGGAAATAATATAAGAAAATCCATCCAATGACACATTTGAGAGGATCATTTTATTCCAAATGGAATCCTTGGAATACATATCCTTCCAAGATTCCCATTGTTGAGACATGATTGTGAACATTAAGTCATGTGTAACCTTCATACATGAGGCAGTATATTCCACCGTTGGTAATGGTAAATGATTGAATTTAATTGGAGGTTCTATATGGGATTCCAACCTATTAGAGGCCAACTACTTCCCAGGTCTGGGGTTATATTCAACTACTAGGGTAAGGTGGTCCCCACTCACCACCTTGGGTAGTTTCTCATTGGGATATGATAGGATCCAAACATCCTCATAGATTTTTGATAGGCCGATTAATACTTCGGTATGGGGGTGGTACATGTTTTTACCTGTATCCTCCCTAGTGAACATCAACTAGAATTAGAGAGACACCATCACATGTTCCTCATCCCTAACAAGGAAGGAACCAGGACCCCTTTCTTGGAAACATAAGAATTGGTGGCTAAACTGACATGGAGAATACCAATCGCAAATAATGTCAATATCAATGTGAGTGGAAAGATCCCCCTCATGAAGTACATAAAATAGGAATGCTCTTGAAGGGTATCCATACCATCATTGATAAATCTTATTGATGGAACGATATCGTATGTCTTGAAAGAGAAATTCTCATGATGTTTCACAAAATACCTGATTTCCCAATCCTTCTATAGAACGGGTCTTACCTCATTGATACACTGAAGATGAGGTACGAAGATATTCTTGGAAATTCATTGGATGTTCATATACTCATAATATATTAGATGATCCCAAATACAACCCAATAACACTTGGAAGGGTCCCACGATCCTATAAGGGGCTTCACCCTTATAGAAATGATGCATAAGGCAATAGAGATTCGACAGCACCCGGATCGCCATACCAACGTGCTTCTCTCTTTCCATTTTAGCCTCCATTGAAAAAGTGTATACTTTATCTCCCCCATTATCTTCTTTTGGGAGTAGGTACCCACTCATGTACATTTCATGGAAGCCAACCAGTTGGACCAGTCGATCGATACTGAGGGAAACCTCCCATCCCCAATTGTTTTACTTCCCACCTTCAACTATGGGTCAATAAGTACCTGCAGAACCATGGGAATCCTTAGTAATATAGGGAATCTATTTCTTGATATCTATCTCAAGGATAGTTTTATTAATAAAATATTCATTCCATGTTTGGAAGGAAACATCCTTCCCATGAAACACCCATTTCAGGTGGGTCTTCTCAGCTAACTTGATTACTTCCTAAGAAAAATAAGAAGTCTAGTAACATCATCCTAGGTAGATTAATGGGTGGATGAACTCATCATACATGCCACCGAGTATGGGCATGCGGAAAATCTTCTCCACATCCCAAAGGTTGATACCGACTTCACCATGAGTGAGGTTCAAGGTGTTCATGTCTAGGCTTCATTGGCTGAGTAACTCCACCATCATGGTATTATTACAATATATCGATTTCTATGATATCTTTACAGTTTCATACATTCCAATTGCCTTAATCTCCTTGAAATATTTAGAATTAATATACTGAACCCAGAAGGGCCATCCCCAATACAGTACAAAACCTCCCCCCAATCAGAAGTCCCAAATTGAGATGCATTCATATGTTCGATCAGTGGTTGATTGTCGTATTATTGAGCAATACATGTGGATATCCCGATCAGATACATGGTCATTCCCATAAAATTCCACTAGTGTGAACATCATAATATGACCATCCTCACGGTCTCCCTTATAGATAAAATGTCCCCCGGGAGAAATATTAATATATATGGTGCTTTGATCTCTTCAGATTCAATAGGGGCATATAAACAATGGCTTCGGTGGAGGGATAAAGATGTCATCAGTAAGACCAAACCCATAAAGTGGAAATTTGTCTAAAAGGGGGTAACTTGTAAATTTTGATCATGTAAACGTTATAAATCCATGGTGATACGACCTGACTTAATGGTGGCATGTGGCATCCACACTCGCCACCATAGCATCCCAGTAAGAAATATCTCACGTCACCTACCTCTTTTAAGTCTTGTGCATTGATTGATGGGATACAGAATCCATATTAAAAAATAAAGTGCACATGTTGGAAGAAACAATAAGTCTTAACAAAAATAAAGGCATGAAAATTCCCCTGACTGCATCATGTTCAACACATGATTCAGCCTACAGGTTCAAAAACCACATTGAGGAGCTCGCAAACCACCCAGCCTCTAAAATTCTCACTGGGAACATAAGCCCTGTGAGGCCCCTATAACATCACATGACCTCTTGAGAGGCTTGAGATCACATGACCTAGACATAATCACGTGAATTATTCAGGATGTAGAGCCCTCAGAACCTATAAAGTCCTCATGAAAACAACCTAAGACTAAGGAATTACAGAATCATAGTCTGTGGATGAGGCAGACATGTTTCAGAACAGGAAGCAGCCTAGTGCAAGAGAAAGGCTCATGGTAAGGACTTGTGATGAAGACTCACAGATGGGGATTGTGATTAGGGTCCATGATGAAGGCTTGTGATAGGGATGTAGTGGCAGCACTCTGGAGAAGAAGGAAGCCTGTGGAATAAATTTTCTCCCCCCCATATATATATGCGGCTCGAAGAATACCAAAGGTCACCTGGCGTACTGAAAATCAAACAAAACCACTAGTTTGTGACACCACCAAGGACTCTGTCAGCCATATTTTTGTCCTAAGGACTGAGTTTGTATCCCCTTATATGTCACTCTTGAGGGGGGTATTTGTTTATACCCAACAAATGACCATCAAAAAATCCTAAAGGTATAAAAATACAAACATGGATATCATCTTCCCCATTAGAGCAAAGTGGAATAGGTCGGTCGAAGACATTAAGATCCTATAAAAGACTCATGATCATGTGACCATCACAAGATCACTAGAAGTCTCCAAGTATGGCACCTATCCCGTGGAAATCCCTGAAAAATCTTCCTCGATGAGCACCCTTTCCAACTAGTGGATGAATTGTGAGGGCTGGATGAGGGTCCCCTAGGCCCTGTGGTTTGTTATTGAAAAGTTCTTGAGATACTTTCTGAAATCCACATAAAATCAAAGGAAATGATATTCTAAGGCAGGGACCCCTGATGGTCATAGAGATCATTCACCAATTCATCATTGGGAAGAATAAAATCCTTATATGGTTTCCACATCTTCTCCCAAGACTTTAGATCCTTCATTGTATAGAATGAAGGAGATAACTAAGAGGACGTGAGAGGGGTCTGCGGTCACTGGAAGACATGTAGTTCACCCCTAAATACATGTGATTATTTCTGACCTATCTGGTGCATCTCACAAAATCCCTTCGGTTCATCAGTTGCACCACATGGAAAACTCCAAAATAATCCATGTCACTCTAAGGACGGATTCATGGCTTTTCCCACAATGATTTCACAATCACATATAATCCACATTGTTCACGTGAGACACCATTAGATAATCTAGTAAAAATCATAGATATTACTCATACAAACACACATACCTCCCATCACTTTGTCAAATAAAAAACGGGGATCAAAAGGGAGGATTTTAGTGTTGTATGTGGTCGTATAAAGGCATGAGACATGCACCCCAAGATATCTATGAGACACTATGACACCTCGGTTTTATGATTGCCTCATCTTTCAAGGTCCCTCTAGCTTTTCAGCCTCGCCATGTGGAAGACTTGGGGCATGTCCTGACAACTCCATGGCACTCTAAGGAAAAATGAATAGTTTTTCCCATGGAACTCTCATGCACTACCATGTAAACCATATTGGTCACGTGATTATTCTATAAAAAATAGAGGAAATCCCCTCAGTACCATATCTATAATATCACATGACTTCCAAACATCATCACATAGAACAATGGAGATGGAAATGGATGACATGAGTAGAGTTATCAATCGCTGAAGGACATGGGATGTGCCAAGCCCACCCTCCACACATACCCACAAGACCTCAAGACAATTCATCCAAGGACTCACGAGTGCCCTCCAATAGGAACTTGAATCTTGTAATGACCCTTGGACAATTTACCATAACAGAATAGAATCCCTTCGAGGATAAAGCCTTAAATAATCGGTAAAAATACGATAAACGATGGATGGTCCTATGATCACTGAAAATCAGGTGGCACCCCTCACAACGTCCACCACAAAGACTTGAAAAACAGAGTAACGCCAGACCCCGTATTGACTCCAACCTGGATTTGAGCCAGATTCCCTGCACAAACAGGCGAGTAAATGGGATGGCTCCACCTATATATTCTCTTCTCCAACTCAAAAAATGGGTTGGATAGTTGGCTGGATAGTTGTTCGGTGTGCTGGTTGGATGATCAGATGCTTGAGGCTACACACGTTGGTGCCCAGACTCCGAGCTTCTACACAAATCTGATCGTGTGAATGGTCAATTTTCTTCCCAGTAATACACTGGTGGACCTCCAGAGAAATAATGTACCAAGAATAAATCCCATCACATGATCAACTAAAGATAACACAAAGTAATTTTGGTTAGACATTCAAAGATCACATCACATGTCTTCCAGATCACTTGAGACCCAAAAAAACTGACACTGAACTGAACCAATACAGTCGTTGTGCAAGGGAAAAATCCAAGATTCAAAGTGAAAGAATCAAGTGGAGTAAATTATAGAAGAACTTTTTATTCTTCATGTTTGTCATCCAAGGATACGTGGAAGCACCAAGTCACGCCACCTAGATCTCAAAATATCCCTTTGACATGTCATCTGCAATATGCAGAATGCTCTGTGCATATCGGGACAAGTCTTACAAACCCTTTACGAACACCACTTGGATCCCATGAACCCTCTATGTTCATCACCCTAGACTTGAAATGTTATTTGGATGCACTGAATAACTCACATAATTGCATCTAATCATGTCATCTATGTCTCATTGGCACATACGAACATGACAATCCATCTCTCACGACGCACCCCTGGATAAGTCATCTGAGACACGCAGCACCCCCAAAGATGTCTTCCTGATCTTGTGGTGTTCTCCCTTGGTTTCAAACAAGACACATGACACCCCTCAAGCTACACCACCATGGATCTCATGAAGCCCCCGAAAAAGTCAATCCAGGTCACGTGATGGCTTCCGGGGCATGCCAGCTGGGTCATGCAACCCCTTCCAGATTAGGAGGTCCACACCTCCGGGTGGCCTCAGTGTGTCATCACCTACATCAAAAGAACTATGAGTACTCTGATTCCATCCATAATCGGGATATTTAGGATGCCTCCTTAGAGGTATGAGATCCATATCAAACACCTTAAAGACTACCCCAATATGCATGACCTATATTCTGGTTCCATGAGGCTGATCATGCATTTCACCTTATTTCTCACAATGATCATGGATCACGTGGGATTGGGGGGAATCAACGAACACCTAATTAGGCACCAGATCTAAATTTATCTAGGTAGTATCACTGTGTAATCCCATATATCAAAAGAACAATGAGGAATCTGATTCCCTCCATAACTAGGACACGTAGGATGCCTCCTTAGAGGTCTGAGCTCCATATAAAATACCTTAAGGACTACCCCAATATGCAAGTCCTATATTCATGTTCCATGAGGGTGATCATGCATTTCCCCTTGTTTCTCAAAATGATCATCACTCACCTAGGCTTAGGGGGATGTAATAAACACCTCATTAGGAAACAAATATACATTTATTAGGGAAGCCTCAATGTGTAATCCCCTACATCAAACGAACTACAATGACTTTGATTCCTTCCAAAATAAGGATACGTAGGACGTCTCCTCCATACCCGAGCTCAAATAGTCCTTACCGCATGATGTTAAACTGTAGATATCAACCTAACTTCTTGGTTTTTTATTCCTACAATAACTAAGATGTGTATGACGCATCACTATGACTCAATCTCATCCAAGGGATATCTACCACCTCTATAAAAGGGGAGCATAGACCGAAATTCATGGTCATGTGGTTTCAGCATATAAATCATCGCTCGTTACTGGAAAGTGATGAAGAACCATGGATATATACAAATGGATTCAAAAACGATATCTCAATCTGTTGCGAATAAATTATAATTAACCCATATCCAAATTTTTATGGTAATCCATCCTGTATCGGGATTAGGAAGAGATTCACAAACATTTATTAAATCTATAAGAGAGTCCCTGAGTAGGAAAAAATTCCCCCCAAAAGGGTGTGATGATCCCAACCTCCCATACACTCAACCAATGTGAGTCCCTAAGAGTCATTGGGCCAAAAAACCCAGATGACCGTCAGCCTTTGGAAAGTATCTCCATACCCAGCTATTGATGGTGGAACCATTGGGTGTTTTAGGGAAAAGTGACAATAGTAACACAACAAGTGGAACCCATTCCAAACTAAAATTTTCCATAGAAATAGTGTCTTAATATATCCAAATGAAAAAGTTGAAGTGGTCTATAAGTTCATAACTGATGAAAAAATTGAAAATTTTACTTTTATTTCTTACCTTTCAAACAAGAAACACATACATAGGTGTTTTACAAATTTAACTTGGGAAGATCTTGTCCTTTTTGGTTTTTATATATCTTGTAAGTTTACAAAAAATTGTCATAAATCGATATCTTATTCCATGAAACATTGTTAGATTATAACATAATTACAAATTTGACATTTTTCATTATTAATTTAGTAAAATTAATTTAATAAATATTATATTTTTAATTTTTATAAAATAAGACCGATTCAACATTAAAAATAATACATTTTTAATTTTCTAATTTTGATTTCATATCATTACCCCCAAAATAAGAAATACTTAATAGAATATGCATTGAACCTTCAATAAATTAACCAATTTAAATGATAGTATAATTTTAAATTCCAAACATTCCAAAACCTTTTACCATACCCTTTCAGTTATAAAAAATGGTGAAAATACCACCACCACACTTATCAAAAGGATATAAATTTAGAGATATAACCAGTAATATGTCATGAAAATCAATTTTTTTATGTAAAATGTTTCATTTTTCACACCTCCAAGATACACTTCCTATAAACATATTTAAGAGTACATTAGTGACCTTATAAATTTCAATCTAATGAGATTATTATTATAATTTTTCAGAACCCATATTGTTTTTAAACATGTGTTCATAGAAATATAGAAGAAAATGATTTAGATATAAAAACCATTTTGTAACTAAGATATTGTGGAAATATAAAGAAACATTCATTTGTATAATATACCTTCATTTGACATCTAAATAATATAACACTTGAATCATTTTGATTTGATCCTTAAAAAAATTAAGACTGATAAGTTTTTGGTAAATTATTATTATATTCAAAACCATTTTTATTTTTATTCATTTTATTTAAAATCATAATTTTATCATAACAACCCCTTCCTTGAAAAAAATTGGATAGATCCTCTTTCAACCTTGTGATTTCATTTATAATATTATCCTTTTACTCTAAAATATAATTGAATTTAATTATTTGAGATTCATCATATTTTTCAATGTAATGTCTATGTTATTATTTTCATATTGAATACATTCCATTCTAGTTTATAATATATCATTTTAGCTAAAAGTAGTATTTCTTAAATGTTCATTTTCAGTAATAAATTCCATGTGTTTATTAATTATATTCTTGAATAATTTGGTAATATTTTTAAATTTATAATTGGGTATCTCAATATATTCATAGATATCATTTTTATTGGGATTAGAATTAGTTTTAAAGATGAAGAGTAGTATTATTCATTTACTAGTTTTGATAAATTCATTAAACATACCATTGATGATTCTTTTTCAATAAAAATTTCATCACTAGATTATTTGTTCAATGTGTAACTCAAACTAACCCCAATTTATTTCTTTTTTTTTTTGTGTGTTGTTCTATATTTTTATTTTCATTATTTATTCTTAGGAAGTTAGTCTTGAGGTTACCTAATTTCATACACTTATAAAAACTAACTTCTGAAGCCCCATTAGAAATATCAACAGATTTTATCTTCTCCTTGTGCTCATTTTTTAGGATGGACCTTTCTGTGTCCTTGATAGTAAACTTTATTCTTCATATAACCTCCTTTTATTACATGACCAGCACTATATATTCATGTTAACTATATCTTAGAGTCTAAAGAGTAAGAAGTAACTTTTGATTTAAAATAAATTCCTTTCTTTTAATAATTTTCCACTTGAGAAATTGTTTTTAATTATAATTCATATTGTAATAAAGATGCAATAATATCATATAATGTGTATTACATAAAACTTTTACCTTCATGAATAGATACATTTTTACTATTCCATTTTTTAGTAATGATCATAAAACACATTTAACTAAAATTGAATTATCTACTACTTATCCCATGCCACTCATATCATTCACAATACTCACAAATCGATGAAACATTTTATTGACTACTTATTCTTTTCCCATTTTAAACTATTGATACTTATCTCTTAATATTACAATCTTAGTTCTTATGTTATAATTTGTTTCTAAATGAGTAACTTGCTAAGAGAACCATATTCTATTTGTTATTATAAAAGAAAAAAACAAGGCTACATATATTTCTACTAATTGAATAATATAAAAGGTTAATTTTCTTTTAATTAAAAACCAATATAACAATTTCATTATCAGTTAATGATTGAGAATTAAAATCTATCATTTTGTATAGTTTCACAACTATTGTCCAATTATCAATGCTTAAGTTTTTAAGAAAGTATTCCATGTGAGGATAATAATATCCTTAGTCTGTGTTGTTGATGAATAAAGGTCGATGAGGAGTCTAGCCAAAATATTAATTTGTTCCTAACATCTAAAAAAATTCCCTTGATAGTTAAATCATTAATTTATTATCATGTATAATTATTTATATTCCAAAGCTAGGGGTTATTCATTAATATCAAGTATAAGATCCAAATGTGAGAATAGTCAAAATACAATAGGGGTGAATTGACCCTTTCAAATAATTTTATAAATTATTGTCCAAGATAAATATAATTACATTGGATATAGAAATAATATGAATATGGTGATTTTATATTAGTTCAGATCTAAATTATTCCATGTATACTATTCACCACTATTAAATTTAGATAGAGATGGAACCCATTAATTATAGAATCTATGAATTTGAAAGTGAGTCACAACCCTTGAAAAATAACTTTTTAAACCATAGAGTAACAACCCAAGACTGACTTTCTCTCACATAGATTCACAGCCCTTCTAGCTTATTTTTTGAAGTGGTTGAAGAAATTAAACTACCTTTGAAACCCCTAACTTTCACCTATTAGACGAAACCCACATGTGCCTGTTGTATGGAGTAGTATAAATTAACTCCAAACTTTTATGGGTGGTATAAACTTGAAAAATAATACAAACTGAATAATAGAATGACGTAATAATAACCTAATCAAGTTGAAGAAGTGATACATTGAGAGTTATGGAAGCAATTTTCTATGTAGAAGTAGGGGATCAAAAAAATGAACTATAACATAGAGTAATAGTTGATCACCAATATGTATCACACAACATGGTTCATGAATGAAATTACCCTTAATAAAAAATTGGTTCTATAACACTCGATATATAGAGAGTTCTATTATGAAATAAAAAATAAAAAAAATCATGTTTCATTTCATATTTTACCAAGTAGAATTACTATCTTAAATGAACTACTTCATAGTTTTTTAGGATATCAATCCAATTAACACCACAAGTGAAATTTCATTTTAATGCACATGAAAATGATTCTCATATGGGTCACTTCTATAACCTAAAAAATTAAATCAATTAGTATAGTGGAAGATGTTAGAATAATTAATACAACACAAAAAATTAATATTAATCAACATTTAATTCTTTTGGGACACTCCCATAAATTTTTTCAGGAAAACTATTCTAATTTAAAATCATTTTTTTTTTCAAAAAATACTCATGTGTCTTCAGCCCAAGAGTTGAGAATTTAAAAATTCCATAAACCCTTCTAAATAACTTTAGATAGTGTCAAAATAATTAATAATTAATTAATTATTCATTATATTAATGTCAATAATAATAGAAAACTTATAGTAAATGGAAAAGAATAAAAATATTAATAACATAAGAAATAGTCCATCATAATTCTAGACAAATTTCTATATAGAAAAGTACATTTTGTTCGGTTAGTTCTCTATTCAAGTGGTTGAATGAAAAGGTTATATAGCTGAACCAAGACATAGAAATTTTCTTCTTCATGGTTGATAGTTGAACATATGGTCGATTATCTTGAACATGCAGTCTATCTATTTGGTCTTATGGTCGATAACTTATGGTTGATTGAATCAATTCGTACTGTCGGTTCCATATTTATAAATACTAAATTATCATTCTTATGGTTGATTAATATTAATTTGGTTTATCTTATAGTAACTTAATTTTTTCATGTAGTTACTCGTCGTTTATAATCACTTTAATTATGTTTATGCATAAAGGTAGAATAATTTGTATGCACTCTATGTAAAGGTATAATAAAAATCACGTAAAGGTAATATAATATTCTATGTAAATATAAAATTATAAATCTAAAGGATGTGAAAGGATAAAATAAACTATCTACAGTAGTCATAAGGGTAAAAGTAAACATAAAAAATATATTTTTTAAAGATAATAGAAAATTAATAATTAAATAATAATTTTTAAATTATTAAAAACATTGTTTTCAAACCCTTAGTAATGAAAAAAGCTCCAAATAATGCTTAACCAGGGATGTGAGAAATTAGAACTATATAATTATGAAACTGTGAGATATTTCAATTATCAAAATATGAATAAACAATGTGGAACAATGAGTGACATAAAAATTGGATAATAATTTGAGAACCACAAGTTGTATCTAATAGACAGTTTATATAAATATAATGATTTAACTCAATAAAAAATGAATAAAAAGATTCCCCCTACTTCTTAGATTTCACACAGTTCTTATTCTAGTGTCCATTCTCTCCATAAATGAACGATACAACATCATATTTCCTTACTTACCTCTTAATCTTCCCTCACATAGAAGGGTGTTTTGAAGAATCCTAAGACTTAGTATTAGTCATGGGAATTTTTTATTTTCCATTCCTATTTTCCACCATAATAAAGGAGGGATATTTACACTTCATATCATTATCAACATTTCAAAGAAGAGTGAAGATGACAATGAGAGACTTCTCAATGTTTTTCATATTGAAATTCACTACAAACCCGGATAAGCTTTGATGGAGTAATGCATGATTGAGATCAGTCTTTAATTATTTGGGTAGTTTAAACCCAATAATGTCAAGATGTTTAATGTAGCCAATCATTTTGACTGTGTTAGTCCCATTTTTCACACTCTCTCTAAGTTTTCTCATGAATTGTGCCTTGGATATCACAAAGTGTTCATGTATCGATATCTCTTGATAAAGAACATGGATACTCTTAGGTAAGCTATAAATATCATTTTTATCATCGGATTCTATGATTTTATCCATCATTGAAAAACCTATGAAATAACGGATATATGTCACATAAATAAGTTTTTCTTCAAAGATAGATAACACCTCATAAATAACCTCTTTACTAGTAAAATCAAGTATTGGGTACTTTAACACGTAAACATCCTTTGAAGGTGTAATAAAATGTGTAAGAGACTATAAAATTTTGGGTTGTCACTAATAAAGAGGATATAGTATTTATACAGAATTGATAATAGGGATAATGCAGTTGATGAACTTTATATTTTAATTTTATATAATAATATAATATTATAAGTGTTGTTTCTGATTTCCAAAAACTTGTGAGATGAAATAGTTTAATTATTCTACCACTATTTTATCATGTATCAATGAACCTCACCATCAGACATAGAATTTCCTATTTCATGGAAATTTTAGTTGAAAGTATATATATATCCTACCTCATGATCTAGATTATATCCATGAAAACAATATGAAGGTATTTAAGTAAGTAGCCTTTCCAAATTCTAGCATTTATCCCCTTGATCCATTATACGGGCCCTCCAATCCTAAAATATTGACATCTATTTCCTCAACACATGACTATAAATCAGTATTGGATAGACCAAGGCCATTAAATTTAATATATTTTCAGTTAAGTTGACCCATTTGCATTATTAAGAATCCTTAATAATTAAAATTTCTCCAGACTATGTCCTGAGCCGACACTTTATTTATTCATTATCTTAACTCAAAAATTATAAGTATTTGTCTGACTTAATATTTTTTTGAGGGTATTTTTTATTATTCATAAATTTCACTATTTTATCATTTACTTATCTTTCTAATATTAAGTTAATTTCTTTAAGGGATTAACTGTTTATTAATAAATAATTTATTCATAATATATTTATTTATTTTCATCTGAGCATTATTGTTATTTAATTCATTTATTTATGAGATCATAGTAAAACATCCATAAAATAAAACAAATAATCATAAAAAATATAGAATAAAAATATTTGGAAATATCATGAGTTTTATCTACCATTTTTTTATTAGGTATACAATAAAAAATCATTGACCCTAGGGGGGAAACTCTATGAACTGGTCTTGGATGGAGTTGAAGCATTCCACCACTATCATGTATATCACCTGGGTTGATTTCACCTCTGTTATGCCCTAAAACATATATAATATTCTAGTATCTCCAATATTATATATTCTTTTCTCACATATAGGTGAGGCGAACCAATGTAATGGTTATGGGGATTATATAAAAGAAATGGAAATAATTCACGTCCCTACAAGATATGAGGAGGGGATGAATCACATAACATGATTTTAAGTTAATAATAACAATTTAAAAAGCACCCATACAATAATTAAATTAAAATAAATCCATTCATACATAGGTTTTTCAAGATCACGATCATACATTCATGCAATGAATAAGAATTCAATAAACTAGTATTCATTTCAACCATTATTAATTATGATAAAATGGTATGAATTTAACTAATTATATTTGTTATGTAATTAATTATTTTCTATTATTTTTTATCTAAATATCTGTTGAGACTATCTTCTATATTAATTTTAAAAATAATTAATTATTTAATTTTATTGAATAATAATAACGTATATACTATGTACCTGATGCAACATATTGTGTACCTATTAGAACTACCCAGAAACATTCAACATATGGTGTACTCACATACAATATATCATATATTATTTCATACATAATTACCTTTAATGAATTGTAATTAAATGAAACATAGATACTTGTACGTGTAATTGTTTTTTTAATGTTAAGTATATGGCATGTAGGGTCTATACACGATAAGTAGTTCTGAATTTAAACATGGAAAATAATTAAGTATTTAATAAATATAAAAAAAATCACATGGTGTGTAATGTAAATAAATGAAACATGGATAAATTTATACTATGTTAAATAGAATAATTAATTAATCTTATTTTTTCAGTGAAAAAAAGGTAGGTTACACAATGTGTACAATTCAGATACAGGTTGTGTATGATGCTTTGTTGTCTATTTTTAACACACACCAAAGGATAAGGAATGTATGTATTCCATGGATATTTATGTGGTAAATATCATTTCTGATAGAAACACATAATTTTTACTCTGATTTGGCCATGATCTAGTCACATGTTTTACGTAATAAATATACTACACATCTTTTGGAACATTATTTCCACTATGAAATCATGTAGGATACACCAGTTTTATGAAAGTTACACCATGTGTAGTTTAGAAAAAAATGTTCCAGCTTATTAAAAAACACTTAGTTTATAATGATATCAAGTATTTAACCACATGACATGTTGTGTTTTTCACATCTTGGTCCTAGCATGCTAAATATGGGTACATAGAATGTACCTTAGGGTTACACATCCTGTAGTCCCATGTAATTTGGTTAGATAGATTTTCACCTCAATTTTGGTTCTTCAAATGTTATTTATGTTCTTTTAACATGTTTTTATTTATATAAAATATAATGAATAAGGAGAAGAAGATATCTCAATTTTTGAATTTAAATAAAAATTGAAATAAAATCAAATTTATTAAAAATATTTTTTTTTCTTGAATGAATGATCATAAACATCACCAAGCTAGGTATGGTGTGTATTTATTTTAATATAATTATTACAAGGGTAGTTTTTTAATAATTAATATTATATTAAAATGATGGTCAATGATTCATACTTCCCTTTTATTATATAAATACCTATGTGTCCACAGTTACGTTTATGTAAACCTCATAACCATTCCATTTCTTCCCCTCATAGGCATGTGAGTAGATAACATATAAGTATGGAGCTTCCAATCAATTATAGGTTGTTAAAGATTGATATGAGGTGAAATAAACCTAGTTGGTACATATTTTAGAGGTTGAATATTATAGCTCAATCTAATACCAGCTCATAGAGTTTTTCACCATGGGTCAATTGTTTGTATATTGTTTTCTCAACAAAAAAAATTGTTAGATAAAGCTCAGGATCATGCCACATATTTTTATTCTACCTTTTATATGGTTATTCAATTTATTTTATGAATTATATATCACAAGAACATAAATAAGAGAATTAAATAACAATCATGTATAGATGGAATAAAATAAAATGATTATGTGTAAATTGTTTCTCAGCACATGATCAATATCTTAATTAAAATCCACTCAATATTAAAAAGATTTGTAAAAGGATAACACAAAGAACTTTATGCATCATAAAATATAATATATTCAAATATTAAGTTAGAATAATCATTCCATTATTATAGTTTATATAAAAATACTTAATGTTTTCATTCAAGCTACAGTTGAGGGAACTTTTAATTATTAGAGTTTATTGACAAGTATGATTGGTTAAAATAATGAAACATGTATTTAATTTAATTAACACAATATATTAAATAAAAATTTTGAGGAAATTATTGAAGAAATACAAGTCAGTATTTCAAGATTGGGGAGTCAACTCAACCAATACAAGAGCCACAAGCTAGTTATTAAAAAAACACCAACCTAAATAACTTTTTATGGTTTTCAAGGCCATAGTTTGGATCCTGAGGATAGAAATATTGATTATTTACACAAAAATATAAATGTGATGGAATATTTTGATTCCATTAGTGAGGGATATTGAGACTTGATAAAATAGTATAATACTTAAGAAATATAATTAAATTATTTCATCTCACGTATTTTAGTAATCAAGTAAATTATAAGCAATGTACATTTTTATTGTATTGGTAAAATAAAAATTTCATCATCCATGTAATCCCTAGAAAAAATTCTAGAGAAATATAATATTATTTCTATATGTAACTTTCATGAATGGTATGAGTGATTATAAAATGTATTATGCCATGAATGGAGGTTTTAAATGCTACAGACCCCAATACCTAATCCTCCTACTAAGGAGGTGAATGATGAGGTGTTTTATATCTATTAAAATAAATATATGATGTGATAGATTTTATGTGTTTTATGATTTCATCCATAATGGATGAACTCGTAGAATATCATGAGAGTATGGATGGGTATAGCATGCCCAATCATCTCTATAATCTTTATTAGTTTTGTGCTAGACATGAGAACTTTGAGATATCCAAGACACTCTTCATGTGAAAACCTATACAGGGTGTTCCAGCTTTGGATAGCATGTCAAATTGATTTGTTGCATCAAGCTTCCTGAAATTTTAGGGTATAATCTACATGATGATTTATAAACTGATCTCATTCTTTCATCTCTACCTAAAATCTTCTCTATTTTTTTGGAATTTCAATATGAACATCATTAATAAGTCTCTCGCAAATATCCTCATTATGCTTCACTATGTTGACTGGGATATGAAGTGATAAAATCCTTTTGTTCTTATGGTGAAAAGGTGAAAGAGTAAATAAAAAATACCCAAGAACAATTATAAGAATAATAATTCTTTGAAACACCATTACAAGATAGGGAATATCAACAGAAAGCAAAGTAATATTATGTTGACTATTTTTTTGTGAGAAAAAATGGCCCACTGGAAGAAGAACTAAATAACAGATAAGAAGTAAGGGAAATATTGGGAAAATTCATTATTGATTTTAATCAATTGATTTTTATAAATTTATTATTATATATAGCTTTTAGTTCTCGCATTTTTTCCAATTATAGGAACCAAGAATATTTATAAGAGATGCACAAGGTGAGGTGGATCTATGACCCAATAACAGATCCAAGACTGTTATAGTAGCTATTAGAGACTATCACCTAACATTGCCAAATGTAATTATCATGGTTTTAAATATTTGTTATTATTTTCCATTTCTTTCCAAAAACATTATTTAAGTGAGAATTTTTTATTCTTATGAATTTATTTTTAAATTAGGGTATAAATGTTTCTTCCTTTATAAAGGAAGCATATGTTACGGTAATTCACCCTTTAATAATGGTATTAATTTACTCAATTAATCAAAACAAGTAATATATTTTGATAAAAAAACATAGCTCCCATTACCCATATCACATAAACTATGGCTATAGTACTTATGTCATATAAATAAAAAGTTCTTTAGTAAATTTGAACAAGATTAAAATTTTGGTTTTTTCAACTAAAATCACTTGGCATATACTACACATATTTGAAAGTTAAAATGACTAAATACCATTTTAGTGAAAATGATAAAATCACCACAAATATTTTTTATTAATTTTGTACCAATGTGGGAGTTAGTTCATATTAACCTATCTGTTCCATTTCCTATTAAACTAAGGGGTTAATACTCATACTTCACAAATTTTACTAATGAATTTAGTTGATATGGATATGTCTAATTAATGAGTTATAAGTTATATTCCTTTCAAAAATTCATAAAATACAAGAATGAAGTTCAGAACTGGCATGGTAGAAAGATAAAGAAAATTATCATAGGTAATGGAAGATGATATCTTAACTAATAGTTCATTTGTTATTTAAGAGATTTTGGGATTCTAACTCAAATTAATCCTCCTTAAACACTAAATTTTAATGGTTTAATAGAAATAAATAATCACATCTCATTAGAAATGATGAGTCATGAAAGTATTCTATTATATTTTCGGGGGTACGCATTGCAGATAGCAATATAAACATTAAACTATGTTCCAAATAAAGAAAAAATTGTATTCCATATCAACTCTGATATATGAGTAAATATGTGTTTTCACATATATAATTGATGGGTCATAGAGAGTTTGTTAGTTCCTCATTAGGTAATAAAATTGAACCCCATGTCCCTAAGTGTATCTTTATAGGATATACTAAGTAAACTAATAGATATTACCTATGAACCCCTCAGATAAGAATATTTTGGGTAACATACTTCCCAATTTCCATGAGAGGGATCACATTTAGAAAATAGATGGTGGGAGTGAGATATAATTTAATAAATTTATGGATCAAGATATTCATGATTTGGAACATGAATAGATTACACAAATCCCCATTAAAGAGGACATTCAAGAGACACAAGTATTGTATATGAGTTCAAGAGATATTAGAGAACCTAAAAGATATATTTTTCTAGTCACTGAAGATGGTGACTCATAATTAGTTGATAATAAAGATCTTGTAACCTAGAAGTATGTAGTGAGTGGTATAAAAGATACCAAATGGAAATAATCCATGAATTATGAAATGAATTCCATGTAATATAACCACATATAGATTTGGTTTATTCAGTGATATATATAAATCCCATTGGATGAAAATGGGTATTCAAGAAGAAACTGTACATGGATGGGAAATTAAGTTCCTATAAGGACCAATTATTTATAAAAGGTCTTTAAATAATTTCAATTCATAGACTATGAGATTTTAAATATGGATTTAAAAACCACTTTCCTTAATGGGAACCTTTAAAAAGATGTGAGTTTGAAAAAATAAAAATGGTGTGTTGCTCCAAATAATTCCAATAAGTTATGAAAGTTGCAGAGATCCATTTATTGGTCAAATAAATCATCCATGTAATGAAATATTTTCATTCATGAATCCATAATAAAATTTAGTTCTATAAATAATGATTATGAGTTTTGAGTCTAAATTTTCTTTAGTGGGAGTGTAATTATTTTCTTGATAGTCTATGTTAATGACATATTACTTACTGTAAATGAGGTGCCAATCTTATAGTTCATTGAGACTTGGGTAAACTCATGCTTATTTAGGAAAGACTTAGGTGAAGCAGTATATAATCATGGGGTCATGATTCCTTGTGAAAAATATTAAAGGATTCTTGGGCTAAATCATGATATATACATTGATAATATACTAAAGAGATTCAGTTTTGAATAATCCAAGAGGGTATTGTTTCAAATTTCACAAGAAATTCATCTTTCTAAGAAAATGTTTCCTCGGATACATGAAGAGAGACATAGAATATAAATTATACCATACCCGTAATTGATTAGTTTAATCATGTATTCCATGCTATGTTTAGGTTAACAGTCACATACACCTAAAGTGTGGTAGTAAATTATAAAGATGACCCTAGAGACCTCCATTGGATGGAAATAAAGTCAATCCTTAAGTATCTAAGATGTATCAAGGATATTTTCATGGTTTATAAAGTAGATGAAGAAATAATCATCAGGGGATATATATATATTATAGTTTTAAAATAGATTAAAATGATTTGAAATCACAATTGGAATACATCTTCACTCTCAATAGAGATGTTATATACTATAAGATATCAATAAATGTTTTCTTAACTGATTCTATTGTGGATTCTATAGTGGATTATAAGTACATTGTGTCTTCTCATAAAACTAAATAAAATGTTTAGATATACAACTTCATCCAAGATCTTCATGTGGTTACTAAAACTAAAGAAACTGTCACACTATATGTTATAATACTGTAGTGGTGGATCTTGCATGGTATCTAAGTTATCATCAGTGGATAAAGGAAATACTCCAGAAATAACATCTATTGGGGGATTCTTCTCACATAGGTGATGTCGCAGTAAGCATATTCTCAATGGAATACAATAAGTTCTACCCATTTACTAAAGATCTCAAATGAACTAGAAATTTATATATAAAATTTTCCTTAAATGTATGAATTCATGACATATTTATTAATTTGATATAGTATAAAACACAATGACAACACCTTATTTAATTAATTTAGAATGTTAAAATTAGCCAATAATTAAACCTAGTAAAATGGACAATTTTACAATGGGAAAATAAATTGAAAAAAACTAAAATAACTAGAAAAGGAAAAACTAGATCATCTTGATCTCCTAGGATTATTACTGTAGTGAATAAAACTATAAAAGCGAAACATATTATTAGTAATGTAATATTCATTTTGAAAATGAAGAATATTAATTTTTAAAGTATATTGAATTAATAGATGAATGAATAAAAGATGATATATTTAAAGGATATAGGGAACCATTATGATTTTTGGGCATTATAACCATTGGGAATTATGATCATTGGGAATTACGATCATTGTGCTTTATGATCATTGGTAATTATAACCACTGGGAGTTATGACCATTGGTGATGCAGTCCTTATAATGTGACTATTAGAATAATTTTATATTATAGGTGATTAAGATATATAATTGATGTATAAAGGTTAATAAATGGCCACAACAAGTATAATAATGAATTAAAAATCTCATTTATCATATCTTCGAGGGTTAAAGCATCATTGGGGTTTACACTTGACCGAGAAAAAGTAGATATTCAACAAGTAAGCCTCGATTGGAACTTTCTACCAAAAAATTTCAAGTCTGTTGAGATCACTACTAGGTAAAACTTAGATGAGCCACCCCATCAAATTACCATTGTCACAAACCTTACCCTTAGTGTGTATTCCAGTGTGATAAGGGGTTATGGATCTAGACCTTAGTATTATAGAGGTTTAATTTTCTTTTTAAAAATGGAATATTATTTTATTCAATACCATTTATATTATTATTTAATAGCATATATATTAATATAAGATGAATATGATAAATCGTTTTTAGATACAAAGAAAAAAATTGTATTTTTTAAAAATATATAATTACAATTAAAATATGTTTTTATTATAAATTCAAATAATTTAACAAAAAATTATTTTCATGAAATATTCTTATAAAAACAATATTTATTTAAATATAAATTATAATGTAATTATATAATTTTCATGGTAATGTTTCTATAAATAAGGGGTTTTATTTAAAATATATAATTCTAATATGTAAAAAATATTTTGATGAAATAAATATCATTTTTGAAATCAGCATATTAGAATTATCCAATAGTTTCTTTTTTATAATTGTCTACGACTATCAATCTTTTTCGAAACTATTAAATACAATATGAATATATAGTTAAAATTATCAAATAAAAATATATAAAAAAGTGATATAATAAATGTTATAAAGGGATTCCTTGATAAAAAATATTATTTAATATTAAAATAAGGTATTTTAATTTGATAATATTATTTTTCAAACCTATATAGAAACATTCAAAACATAAATGATATTTTAATATTTTACAAACAATTATCTATGAACATGACTCACTTTCACATCAAAAAATATATTATTTTGAGGATTTTACTTCACAAACTAATAAAATATTAAAAATAAATCCTTTTGGTAGATACCATTGGAAACCCATGTGAATTCCAATGGTTTTTAATTTTTTACTAACTAGTTGTCCAAGGCCTTAATTTTGAAATTAATATACATCCCCCTCTCTTTTTCTATAAATAATCACCCATTCTCACATTACTCATCAAATTAAAACCTTGAATCATTAATTTTACCTAATTTTATTTTATAAATCCCTCCTAATGAGTTTCTAATGTTCTAAGAAGCTCCTCCCAATCATTAAGAAGCAACCAATCAAGGTACGGGTTCTCTCCCACTCCTTTTCAATACAGACACATCCTTTGTTATAGGATGTTTTATTTGAAATTGGTTGTGTTATTATATGTTCATAATATTCCTTCACTATCCAAATAATTATCTATTAATGAGATACTACCCTTCTCTCTCATTAATCAAATCCATGAACTTTTATATACACCTATAATATTTTTGAAATTGTCCCTTGATTTTCCATGCCTTTGTGTTATGAATACCCGTCCCTATTTTCAATCAAGGTTATTCACCTAGATATAATTATCAATACTTTATTGAGGAAATACATGTATAAAACCCAAATTCCTTAATCATGAATTTTATATTATCAAATATTTTCTTATATTATATGATCGATATGGAACACATAAAGATAGACATATTAAGTGTGTTCCTTGATCATGCCCCAATGAATTTGGTAATATTTTCATCTCTTGACATACCATGTATAGTTCATAGGCAATTAGCCTAACCACACTATATTGTGATTCCTTGGTATTTATCCATGAATAATGTTTCTAATTTCATTTTTTATATTTTTAACAAATTCCTATGGTACCATGATTTTATGATATCATTTTCACATTCCATGTTTCCACATGTGTATATGTGATTATCACCTATTTATGTTTCCATAATATGCCTCTTTACTCACATGTATTACTTGTCATCATGTTATTATTTGGTAATTTACTTACACGTATTTATAGATCGCCGCTTTTCTTGATTATATCCAAAAATTATCTCATGCAGTTTTAAGAGTTCAAAGAAAACTAAAAAAATATTATTAATTTCTAAATAATGATATTTTATTTTATATTATGTTAATGGTTTCTATATCTAATTTCTCAAAGACATAAGGCCTCTCAATATTTAGGGATTTTATTATATGGATTTTTATTTTTAAAACAATGAAATTAAATTTATTATAAATATGGTTGGTTATAGTTGGTATCATGGAAATGTATATTTATTTTTAGGTATTAGGATTGATAAAACATTAATGAAAATCCTTATGTTAAATATAAATATAGGAAAACATCCCAAAATTGTCGTAATGTATAAAGTATGTGGAATGCTATAAATTTCATCCCCATATAGATATTGGCATGTGGATATGGATGAATCAAAAATTAACCTAGGGGTAATCACCATGAAAAAGGATGGATTAGAATTTACATTATCTTTACTTCGTGCATAATGACTGGGTTGTAGAGTGAACATCTATTGGGATTATCCCATCAGATATGCTTCCAATAATCCATATGGTCTTTGTAAATGATTATTAAGGATTTAGATTAAATTTTAGGTTAGACAACTTAATAGAAAATGGACCATGGATAGCCTATATTGAAACTTATAGATTCATAAGTATGGTATATGTGTCAATCTTTAAAGTTATGTAGTTTTCCTTTTTATATTATTTTTTAATAATGTATCCTTATATGTAACTTTTATTTACTTTATAAAATGGTTGAAAATATGCGGGATCAGGTCAACAACATGTGTGATGGGAATTGTGATTATTTCCCTAATAAAATGCCTAATATGATGGGAGTTTAATTTGAGAACATCAAGGAAGTACCAACAGAACTGACTCAAGATATGATTAAAAACATGAACCACATTGAACTCCTTCCTTCCTCTAAGAAGTAAAAATTCATGGTTGATTCCTTTATGTGATTAAGGCCTCTATATTATAGTGTATATTTTGATCCCATAATTGTGTAGAATGGATTAACACTATTGAAAAGATATTTTCTATCCTCAAATTCTTTGAAAAAGAGTTATTCATGTTTATTGATTGTCTCATTGGTGGAGAATATTATTAGTAATGGACACTAATTATGAATATAAGTCCTAAATAGTACATTGAATCCCTATAAATGGATAGATTCATGGAGATATTTTTCAATAAATATTTTCCATTCACACTTCATATTAAAATAAAGATGAAATTCCTTAGACTCAAGTAAAAGGATGATGAATCTATTGGGGATTATGAATCAAACATCAGAAGTCATGCATGATATTCCTTTAGATTTATCATGGATACAAAAAAATAAGGTTTACCACTTCTTCATTGGGTTAAATCAAAGTCATGAAAGTCATTAGAGACTCAAGAATTAGATACCTACAATGAATTTGTATAATATTCCCTCAAAATAAATATGGAAATAGGTGATTCTCATTGCCTGTGTGGGAATTGATATAAGAAGAAGATAATGGACTTTAACTCTAGAGGATCCTCATATAATACCTATGGTGTAAATCTAATCAAACATCAAAAATTTCATATGTTTGTTAAGAAGCATCCGGGAAACTACGAAATTGTCTTCAGGGAATAAGGAGGAGTATTATGTGTGTAAGGGAGGGAATTAAGCTAAATTAATTTCGAAAGAAGATGAATATTTCCACAAATTTGATAAAGGAAAGAAGGTTATGATCAATCCTCATCCCATGATCTAATGTTTTAAATTTAAGTAACATGGAAGATATGATAAACAATTACCTAATCTAAGGGTTTTCAATTAAAACCATTTATAGAAACCTATAAATCCAATGAATAAAGGGAGGGAATATGTTATCACTACTTCTGAGGTGGATCTTGTTGAGGAAGTAGTAAATGGTATACTGGTTATTCATTATAGAATAGTGACCGTATAATTAGATATTCATTATATTAATTCTTTCATGTCTTGTAAGTTTAGTATGACTATTCAAACACCACCTCAAAATATACAGGTTGAGTTATTGATGAAAATAGAAAACAATGTAATTAATACATCTCAAGCATTAAACTCCTCCTAAGTTAATTTTTGTTGGTTAAATATCCCCAAAAACTTTTTATTACTACATTTAGTGGAATTAGATGGTATTTTGGGCATGAATTGGTAATGCTTATATAGTTACAACATCAATTATCATTTGAAATATTCCACCTTCCATATCCTATTTTATCTTCTAGCTCTATAAAAGTGTAAATCGAAGGATGAATCTAATTTGGAAACCACTTATCATGAATGGATAATGTTACATTATGAGAAATCATATCTAACTCAAATTATTGATACAAAGGATAGGATCACACTTGAAGACATGCTCATTGTAATGGAATATAATAATGTATTCTACAAATATTTTTCTAGACCCCCCCCCCCAATAAAGAGGTTTTGATCTCAATTGAAATTATACCATGATGTTTTCTAATATGAAAGACTCCCCATAGAATAACCCCAATTTAACTTTTGTAACTAAAAAGGAATCTATAATAGAATTTTAAAGGGTCTTCATATGCCTAAGTGCTTCACTATGGAGTGAACTAGTCCACTTTGTAAACAACAAGGATGGTTTAATGCATCTATTAATTGATTACCATGAGTTGAAAAGAACACAATAAAAAATAAGTATCCCATTTTATGGTTTAGTGACTTGTTTGATCAGCTATATGGGACCATATACTTCTCTAAATTGTACCTTCGGACGGTATATCATAAATTATTAGTATATTCCCAAAACTATCTTTTGTACAAGGTATAGACACTATGAGTTCATTATGATGCAATTCCTACTCACTAATACTCCAATAATCTTAATATAATTAATGAATAGATTCTTTAGAGATTAATTTAATTAATTTATTTTTGATATTCTCATGTACTCTAAAATAACAGATAATCATGGGAGAATTTAAGTATTTTATTTTGTAAACTAATAAGGGAGAAATTATATGAAAATTATAGTAAATTTGAATCTTGGATAGAGAAAGTATCATTATTATGGAATGTTATCACAAGAAATTAGATATGTGTGGATCCTTTTAAGTTATATGAGGTTATGTAGGGTCCCAAACCAAAATATATACTAAATATCTGTAGTTTCCTGGGATTTTTTGGGTTCTATCAACAGTTTTAGAGAAACATTTCATTATTTTAAAAACTATAATCAAGGATAGCTTAGTAGGGATTGATGATTGTATGGTATAATGAATTTAAAGATAGATTTAAGGAGTAGAATAAGTGTCTAACAACCACGCCTATACTAACACTACCCACCTATGTAAAAATATTTATAATCTATAAAGATGCATCAAATAATGGATTAGGTTTTTTCCTATGTAAAATGATAAAGTGTTAGCCTATGACTCTAAAAAGTTGAAGGTTCATGAGAAAAACTATATGGAACTTAATTTGGAGTAATATGTAGTGACCTTCACATTATAAATTTGGAAACATTACCTCTATGGGTATAAGTGTGACATATATACATACCATAATATCCTCAATTATATATTCACAAAAAATTTATTGATATGTTCCAATGAAGGTGGTTATAGATGATCAAGTATTATGACTATTTAGTCCACTACCATCCTAGGAGGAAGAATAATGTGGAAAATAATTTATTATAAAGGATCCTACAACATTATCCTTAATGAGGACTGGGAGGGATCTAATCTTCTTGGACATGAAATGTATAGGCATGGGAATCATAATGGAAGTAACATCATCCTACCTTTCCCAAATTATTTCTAAACCATCACTTATGGATATGATTAAGGAAGATCAAAGGGATTATTTGGAGATATAGAAGAAGGTTCATGATGTGAGTAAGTGGAAATACTCATAATAAAATATTTAAAAGAATGGAATTTGGAGATTTAGGATGTAGTTATGTGTACTATTAATATCAGAGATAAAGAACTAGTGGTTGAATGATTATCATAGGTTGGAATTATCCATACACACAGGGAGCACAAAGATGTATAGTGATATCTAAGAGAATTATCAGTGGGAAAATATAAAATTAGAGATTGATGAATATTCATTAATATTCAATGTATCTCAATAAGTGAAATAAGATAATAAATTCACCAAAGGGATGATACAACCATTACTCATACCTATGTGGAAATGTGAAAATAAAACAATTATTTTTTTCATGGTTCTTCTATATAAAACTAAAGGAAATATTACAATATGGGTTGTGGAAGAATGTTTAACAATGTTTTCTTACCTTATTACAATTAGTGAGGACTTATCACTCAATAAACCTAAAATAATGTACATTAGATAAGTGTTGGAGGTGATTGTAACATCATTATTAATTGTATAAAATCATTACATGATATTTTCTTAAAAATTCTATAAATGTTTCCAACATTCACTAAACACATTGTTGAACTACGGTACATCTTATCACCCTCATTATGATGGTCAATTTAAATGGAATATCCATGAACTTGAGGATATATAGAGAGAATTATCAACAAATTTCAAAGGAATATGGGATCAATATCATACTTTATTTCAGATATCAAATAATAATAAATTTCACACAAACATTTAAAAGGATCCTTATGAATAACTCTAGGGAAAGAAATGTACAACTCTAAGATGATAGGAAAATGTTAGAGAACATAATCTATTGGGACCTAAAATAGTAAAATAAATTTTTTGGAAGGTCAAGGAAATTTAGAATTACATTATAGAAGGACAAGTATATTTAAGAGTTATGTTGAGAAGCATTAATGAGACATGGAGATCAAGGTTACAGATAAACAAGTCCATCATATATCTCTCTGGAAGATATTCATGATATTTGGGAAGAAGGGAAATCTATGTTCTAGGTATGTTGTCCACTTTGAGATTCTTGATTTCATTGGAGTTATGGACTATCAACTGGAACTCCCACAAAACATGTCTTAAGTAAATGACATGTTCCACAGATCCCTGTTAAGGAATTATATACTAGATCCCACGCATTTACTGAATCTAGAGTCGGTGAACCTAGAGAATGATCTTTCTTATGTGGAGTATTCATTGAAGATCTTAGACCATAGAGACAAATTTATACACAATAAGACCACTCACATTATCAAAGTAATTTGGAAAAACCATAAACTCAAATACAAAACATGGGAACTAGAGGAAGTTATGAAATATAAGTACCATCATTTTTTCACATGAAATGAAATTTCTAAGGTATATTTTCTTAAAGGGGGAAGAATATAAGGACCCAAAAAATTATATATATAATTTCACTTATATGTATGAATGTATTCCATATTCTGTAATCGTGTAATGTTTGAAACATAATGATACCACTTCAATTAATTAATTTAGAACATTATTTTTATTCAATAATCAATCACAGTACAATAATAAATATTACAAAGAAAAAATAAATAGAAAAAATAACTAGAAATGGAAAATATGGAGCATCTCCACCTCATATGATTATTTCACTTGCAATTAACACTGTAAAAATAAAATAGAAAATTTTTAATGTAGTGTTAGTTTTTTTAAAATAACTAATATTAAACCTTGATTTAAATTGATATAATAGAAGAATAAATAAAATAAGAGTTATTTTTAGGAAGTAAAACCCCATTATGATCACTGGGAATTATGACTATTGGTCATTATGACCATTGTGTTGGAACAGTGGTCGTTCTTTTCAAGAATTGGAATATGGTTTGTGTTTGCTTTCAATCCTTATTGGATGTTCAAAATGTTTTCCAGTAAAGTGATCATACAGTTTAAGCAGACAACAATATTGAAGGTGGCGTCATTTCCCAGTGTTTGACAAATTTTTGGGCCTTAAAATCAAGAAATGGGAAAATGTGTGTTTAGAAAAGGAACTTGCATGAATAGGGGTAGGTGTGATGTAAACTTTGGCATAAGGTATGTTTCAGGATCAGATCACTGAAAAATGTCATAGCCATGAGTTGCGTGAAATATTAATGTGGTGCACAAAAAACATGGATTGAGCGCTAAATTGGTTTTGCGTGAAATAGTGAATATAGGTTGGTTTTATCATGCAAAATGTTTTTCTAGATCAGAATGATGAAAAATATAAAAGGTATGAGGTGCGTAAAAAATATGAAGATGTGCGCAAAAAATGGTTCTTTCACGAAAAAGGATTGCACGCAGAATAAGCATTTTTCATAATAAGGTGGGGTTTTGCGCATAGGGGTCGATGATGCCTATAAATAAGAGGTAACCACCTCATTTGAGATGGTTGAAGACTCAGAGAAGATCTGAGTTCTGATGCGTGTAAAAGCTGTGTGAAAAGGGAGTTGCGCGAAAAAGGGGAAGTTGCACGTAAAATTCTGAGGTGCAGGAAGAAGTAGAAGCTGCGTGTAAAAGTTAAAGATGCACATAAAAGTATGAGTTGCGCGAAAAAGAAAAAGTTGTGCATAAAATTGGAGGTTGTGTGTAAAAGATTCAAGACTGTGAAAAGGGTGATGTTGCATGCAATATTTTCCATTTGAAAAGAAAATATTGCACGCAAAAGTGAGATCTGGTGTGTAAAGGGTAGGTGTTGCACGCAATCGTCAGTGTAACCTGTTTGCACGTTTTGAATATTAGGTTCAGTGGTTCAGTGCTTTAAAGTACATCAATTTAGGACTTCGATGCAAGAAGAGTCTCATTCTGAGTAGCAGCAAAGACTTCAATGAAAATATATTGAAGAGACCTTCACATCTATAAACTGAGTGGGACTTCACCAAAGGCAGTGAGCCATGGGAGTTAACAGGAGTGACCTGAGGGACTTAGTGAGTTATCCCTGAACTTTTTTAAAGGAAGTGATCCTAGGATAGAGTGACTATATCCGAACATTGTAATCCATAGCTAGTAAAGTTTAGTGGATTTATGTATGGCCGGAAACCTTTCGGCGTATGCTCCTTGGACATAGCCCTTAGTGGTGAACCATGTAAAAGTGTTTTGCAGTCTTTTTTTCTTATGGTTGTCTTTCTTTATGTACCCATCAGTATTATAGTTTTAAATAGTTACTACCACTATGGGAACAAGATCCCTATTTTAAAAGAAAAATTTGACACCCTAATTCATCCCTCCCCTCTCAGGGTGTCCTGAGGTCCTACACATTGGGTATTATAAGTGTTGGTAATGTATTCATTATAATGTGACTCTTTGAATAAATGTATATTAAGGGTAATTAAGTGAACTAATTGATGCAGAGGGGATTATTAATGACCTCAACCACTATAATAATGCCTTATGAATCTTATTTATCAGAGTTTGGGAGGAAGGTAACATCACTGAGGTTTGAACTTGACTAAGCTCAAAATGAGATCTAACAACTAAGGATCAAGTGGAACTGCCTACAGGAAAAGATCATGTTAGTAGAGATCACCACAAGATTGATGTTATTGTATTCACCCCAAGAAAGTACCAATATCACACACCTTACACTTAGAGAATATTATAATATAATAAGGGGTTATGTATCTAGACCCTAAAATTATAAAGTTATAATTTTTTTAAAAATGAAATAGTGGTTTCTTTAATTTCATTATTATTTCATTAAAAACACAAGAATATAAGATGAATATGATAAATGAATTTTTTATATAAAAAACAAAATTTCATTTTTGGAAAATATATGATTTCAGTTAAAATAAGATTTTATGATAAATTAATGAATTTCAAATAAGATTTATTAGTAGGTCCCAGGCACAGCAGAAGCTCATGGGTGGATATTCCCACTTGACTTTTTGTCATTAGCAATGATAAATCCAAGATCAATATGACGATAAATTCTAGACTCCACATATCAAATCACTGAAATAGAAAAAAAAGAATAATAGTCCTGGAACCACAAAGGAAGATTATTACATGATGATTATAATTAATTTAATTAATTGACAAGAAGTACCATTTATGGAATTCTTTGTTCATTGATATTTATGATCATGTTCCGATGTGATTCTTCATTGCGTCGTAGAATCCAAGTGTATACTTCCTCCAGTGGTGATACACATGTGCACCACGTATCTCAGGACGTCGCCAAAGGAATCTCTGGGTGCTAGCTTGGAGAAGCATTTTCTTGCATTACCCGCCTTAGATCACCTTGATCTGGTAGAGGATGATCTCTCTCGGTCTTGAGAGTGTTCATGGAGGAATGAGTTCTTTCGGCCTTGAGAGAATTCTCCAGAATTTTTATGCACAGCGATTAAAAAAAGTGCTAGGGTTGTGAGGATATTTATAATTAGGTTTGAGGTTATAAAGTTATGACAATAAATAAACGCATTAAATGTTTTATTTATTTCATTAACACTTATTGAAAACCCCCATGTCGAATCATTAATTCCTTGACATGCTCCCACACTAATTATAATAAATATCATTTAATAAAATGATATTATTTCCTAAAAATCCCGACTGGAAAAACTACACGGTGTGTAATCATTAATACATGGCATGTACTCATTTTTCATTTCACTTCCAAAATGATAACTACATGGAGTTTATATACTGTTTTCATTTTATTCTTCCTACAACATTAAAATGATTTAGGCTTCCTTGAATGATTATTAAACCACATATGGGAATAATCTTTATTCTACTTGAGATACATGGATACACTTAGTGTGTGACCCTCTAGGCCTCTTTCTCGTTGGCATTAGGTGGGATTTCCTAAAGTCTAAGATTACTGTCTAGAAATGGGTCAAGTCACCCAAGATAAAGAATTTGACACTGCATTGACATGTCACCTCATATGCATTCTTACCATGTAATTTAATCCCTTTTTCTCAATATCTCATCAAGTAGGTTTCATGGTAGTTTCATAAGCCTATTTGCTTGATCTGTCATTCTTTGACTTCCAGAAATAAACTCATCATGACACCATGGCCATGGAATTTGGGAGACAGGTCATCAAAGGGCCCGATCTATCTACTTCTGTAAATATGGAAGTGAAAAATCCTTCCTCGACATATCCATTAACAACATGTCATCTATGACGCACCCAACGTACCCTACTTACCGCCAACTATCTTCGTGATGGTTTTTGTCATCAAATCTATGTGCATGAGTCATGAAATGAGTTAATGATAATCTTCATGTCTAAGGACCATTACACATGCTCGTAGATAGAAATTTCTGATGACACCAAGACATATAGAATTACTACTGGCAGGTCTGTTCTCATAATCTCCCATCATGGAGATTACCCTGTGAGAACTCCATTAGAGAGAGCCTCATCTTCTTACGAGTACTCACACATGACGGTATGTATACTATGTGTCATATAATAGTATTTCATCCCACCGTAGTACTTTATTTAAGTATATTGTTATAGCATTTCAAGGTTCCCATCATAGTGGGGATCTTCCAAGACCTCATTAATGAATAAAATATTCCAGGACATTATTATATTATAGTCATGCAGAAAAATGAACAATATATAATAAGTGTACATTCATGTAATAAAAGTATAAATAGTTGGTTCTCATGATACCAACTCTATCAAACTCCCACTTGGACTAGAGCCAACTGCCAATGACTTTTAGTCTGCTAGACCTCAAATTATGATCATGTTTCTACTGAGTCAAAGCTTTAGTCAAGGGGACCACCATGTTGTCTTCTATGGAAATATTTTTCACTGCAACTTCACCTCTGTGAGAAAAATCCCTCAATAGATGATACTTACAAAGTATGTGCTTTGTCCGCTGATGTGACCTTGGATCTTTTGCAAGTGCCACCGCTATCGTAAAATAACAATAGAGTGTTATAGGATATTTAATGCTAGGTACTACATCCATCTCTTGGATGAATATTCGCATCCATACTACTTCTTGAGCTACTTCAGAAGCTACGATATACTCAAAATCTATTGAAGAATCTGCGACCACACTTTTCATTGAGCTCTTCCATCTCATTGCACCTTCATTCAAACTGATGATGTATCTAGTCTGTGACTTCATGTCATCTTGATTTGTATATAAACTAGCATCTACATGTCCTCTGATGACTAGTTCCTCATCTCCTCCATAAACCAGGAACATATCCTTAATACACCTCAGATACTTAAGGATAGTCTTGACTACCATTCAATGGTGGTCTCCTATATCAGCTTGATATCTTCCTACCGCACTTAATGTGTAAGCAACATCTAGCCTTGTACATAGCATAGCATACATGAATGACCCAATCGCAGATGTGTAAGGGATCCTTTACATTTTCTTTCTTTCCTCATGTGTCTGAAGATACATTTTCTAGGAAAGATGAATGCCATGTGACACTAGAAACAATCCCATCTTGTACTGTTCCATACTGAATCTCTTAAATATCTTGTTAATGTATGTACTTTGACTCAATCCAGCATTCTATTGGATCTATAATGATGGATCTTGATCCCAAGAATATATGCCGCCTCACCCAAGTCTTTCATCGAGAAGCATTTATCTGACCATGCCTTAACTGACTGTAAGACAAGTACTTCATTTCCAATTTTCAATATGTCATCAAAATATACTATTAGGAAAAAAATTGCACTTCCTCTAAACCTTTTGTAACACAAGACTCCAATTCATTATTAACAAATCCAAATTCTGTTATGGCTTCATCAAAATGAATGTTCCAGGACCTTGATGATTGCTTTAATCCATAAATGGATTTCTGCAACTTTCATACCTTGTTGGTATCCTTTGGAGTCATAAACCCTTTAGGTTGTGTCATGTAGACATCTTCCTAGGGGTTCCCTTTAAGTAATGTTGTTTCGACATCCATTTTTCAAATATCATAGTCATGGTAAGTGAAAATGGCCAATAGGATTCTGATGGATTTCAGCATCGCAACCAGTGAAAATTTTTCATCATAGTCAATTCCTTGTCGCTATCTAAAACCTTTTGCAAGAAGTCGTTCCTTATAGGTGATAACTTGTCCCCTCATGTCCATTTTATTCTTGAATACCCATTTATTACCAACAGGATTTACATAAACTAGATGATCTACCAAAATCCAGACTTGGTTTTGGTAAATGGAATCCATTTTAGAATTCATGGATTCTTGCCACTTGGAAACATCTGTGCCTTCAACTACTTCCTTGTAGGTAATAGGATCATCATTGTCAACCAATAATGAGTCACCGTCCTCAATGATAAGAAAACCATATCGTTTTGGTTCTCTCACCTCTCTTGTTATCCAACACAGTTCTTGTGTCTCTGGAACATATTGTTCTTCCACGGGGCTTTGTGGAATCTATTCTTGTACCAACTCTTGTGTATCTTGAGCCTCGACTTCATCGAATTCTATCTCTCTCCCACTATCACTTTTGGATATGTGCTCCCTCTCAAGGAATATGGCGTGTCTTTCCACAGTAGCCTTTTTATCTGAGGGGTTGTTTATGTAATATCCCCTTTTTCCCTTGGGATATCCTATAAAGGTAAACTTTGTGCCTTGGGGTGCAATTTTTTTACCTGAATAGTCCTTAACAAATGCTTCTCTACCCCACACATGTAAATTTGATAACATGGCTTTGTGTCTACTCCCTAACTCATAGGGAATACCATTTATTGATTTAGTCATTACTTGGTTTAGTATGTGTGTTTCTGTTTGTAATGCATATTACCAAAAGGATAATGGGAGACTCTCATGACTCATCATTGGTCTCACCATGTCCAGCAGGGTGCGGTTCCTCCTTTCACTTACACCATTCCACTAAGGCGTGTAAGGAGGAGTGTGTTGAGATAGAATCCCAAACTCTCGTAAGAAATCAATGAAGTCCTGATTAAGATATTATCCTCCTCTGTCTGAGTGGAGTTTCTTAATCTTCTTACCAAGATGGTTCTCAACTTCATTCTTGTGTTCTTTGAACCAATCAAAAGAATCTGACTTATACCTCATTAAGTAAATATATCCATATCTACTAAAATCATCAGTAAAAGTTATAAACTACAAGAACCCACCCCTTGCTTCACCTGGAAATGGTCCACACACATCTGTGTGAACTAATTCTAGAATCCCTTTAGGCCTTTCACTATTCCTACTAAATGGGGATTTGTTAATTTTTCCTTGTAGACATGCATGACATACACCAAGTGGTTTTAGTTCCAATGAATCTAAATACCCATCTTAATGTAATTTTGTCAAAAGTTTCTCATTGACATGACCTATCCAGTGATGACAAAGTTGGGTGTGGTATTAGTCAAGTGAATTAACTTTGTCATCAATTTCCAATACTTTATTTTTGTAGTCTAACACATAAAGATTGTTATATAAATGTTCCCTACCAAAACAAATGTAATATTTATAAAAGTAGAAACATTAATTTCCAAACATGAAGATGAATCCATCAGTATCTCATTTTCATACTGAGATAATGTTTTGGTTATAGAGGGTACATAATAACATCCTTTTAATACCATGACCATCCCAGTAGGCAATGTGAGATTGTAGTCTCCGACAACTACAGCAGCGAGTCTAGCTCTGTTGGCTATTCGCAGATCCACCTCACCTCGGACAATCTTATTGAATCTACTTGGTTCCTTTATTTGGATACAGATGTGAGCACCACAAGCAGTATCTAATACACAATTGGTAGAAATACATAGATTCCATTTGATAAAAATTCACCCTAAGCTTCCCATTGCTTCCCTTGATGGGTGCAGTTTTTCTTCCAGTGGCCCTTCTTTCCATATGCGAAACAAACAGGCTCATATTCTCTTGCCTCCCCTTTGATCTTATTTTTCTTGGAAGGCCTTGAAGAAGCTTTGAGCTTAAATCTCTTCGCCTTCCCTTTATTTTTATTCACTACAAGTACAGAAGGATTTTCATGTTTCATATCATTGTTCACTTGGAAAATGAGGATAAGAAGATCAGATAGAGACTTCTCAGTGTTTTTCATGTTGAAATTTACAACAATGTTAGAGAAGCTCTGGGGGAGTAAGGCAAGAATGAGATTGGTACCCAGTTCTTTGGGGAGTGTAAACCCTAGAACCTCCAAGTGATCAATGCAGCCAATGATCTTGACTACATGAGGCCCAGTTGGGGAACACTCTCCAAGCTTTCTCTGAAATAGAGCCTTGGAGATCTCAAACCTTTCTGGTCTTTCTCTCTCCTGGTATAGACCACAAAGGTGCTCGAGCATTCTGTAGGCATCCATTTATTTATGAGACCTCATGAGTTCACTAGACATTGATGATAGTATGAAACATTGTACGTCGAGTTCATCATTAAAATGTTGATCATAGACCTGAAAATCTTCATCACTTTCCCCTTGGGCAGGCGAATCAGGAAGTGAGGACTGCAGCACATAAAACCTTTGTTCATGTCGTAGGATAACCCAAAGGTGCCTAAACCATTCCTAAAACTTACAATCAGTGAGGATATTGTATTTATCTAGAATTGATCACAGAGAAAATGTGGTTGACAAGTTTTTCATATTGATTCTACAAATTAAAAATCATATTTATCAGTTCCTTTTGATTACATTTTATAAAAAATTATAAATGAATTTATTAATTAACCCACTATTTTATCATGTCCCAATGGACCCCACCATTAAAATTGGAATGCCTAGTTGATATGACATTATAGTGTCAAGGATCCACATTCCCCTTCACATAACCCCAAAAAGGGTTGGTCAAGCTATTTAAAGGTATTTAGGTAGGTAGGTGTTTGCCAACTGTGAGCTTACAGTTCTTTGATCTTTTGAGTGGACTCACCAATCCTGAAATCATGACTTGGATTTCCTCAACATTTGCCTCCATTTTAGAATAATTCTACCAAGTTCTACTCCTCTTGATGTAAAATGTTTAAGTCAACCTGAAACATTCATAAGATCTTCGTTTATAAAAGTAAGTGTCCAACAAGGGTTGTCCAAACACATAGTTTTATTGAGTATTTCCATTTATCATATAATGGAAGTCTTGGTCTGACTTAATATAGTATTTGAGGGATTTTGATCCTTTATGCGTAGTTTCGCATTACCACATGCTTGTTAATATTAAGTGATGCTTTCTTAAGTGATTAACCATGTTCTGATAATGTTTACACATAGTTCGTTTTTTATTTTATTCCATCTTTGCATGCTTGTTTATTTCATTAATTATATGATCTCGACAACATATACATAATAAATAAACCATGCAATCAGATAGAAATAAAATAAGATGGCATGATCAGGAGCTTTTATTGGTTAGATTATCTAGAAAATTTGATAAGATAGCCCTGACATATGGAAAAACACCTTGAACCTGATGGTTCGTGTTTTGCAGCTCCCACCGGTCCACCTTTGTATCTTCTTGGGTTGGTTTTGCCTCAGCATCGGATTTTGAACTGTCTCCTCTGGCTTGATAGATCCTCCATTACATGGGGTTTACATTAAAGAAACCATGGGCATGCAGACCCGACATATTATTGGAAGAAGGCTCGTAGGCCAATGAATTTAAATTAAATAAATTTAAATGAAACCATACACACACAAAGGGTCTTTGTTCTAGCTCATGATCATCCATATCATGCAACAACATTTACACATATTTAGTATTCAAATTATTTTAATCGTTCTTTTATTCAAGACAATTCGTGCTTGAATTCAATTAATTATGATCTTATAATTATTCAATTCTTTATCTTAAATTCCTTTCTGAATTTCTTTGAGATTCTTCTCATCTATATTCCTTGTACGGGTATTTGTACTTTGCAGGAAACCTGGTGAAATTCCATTTCCAGAAAGTACATGGAGTGTAGGAAATATTACATTGTGTGTATTTGTTTTCACCCTTTATGCAAAGTATACGCTGGGGGATTTTGCGTGTTTTTTGTACTTTGGAAATTTTGGAGTACATGAAATCTAGATTAATCTAACACGGAATGTACTTCCTTGTTATGCGGTTACCGGCCTGGAAATCCTGTGTACGCGGTTACATGGATTCTCCTTGTACAAAGTTTCACCTAGTCTGGATCAGACTACATGGCATGTTGATTCAACATACATGCCATGTATTCCAATTCCCACATTTCATTCAGTTCTGGTCAACACAGTGTATTAAAAAAACTTAGGTATGCTCAATTCACACAGCGTGGTTTTGTGGACCAGTACTGGTTCATTGAACCTATGTACACGGCGTGTCGATTTCACCACATGCCGTGTATTCTTGTGTTGTACAAACAGAAGGATCGTCTCCTCTGGATGTGTTTCTCATTTTTATTATTATAAAAACTAAAATTAAATGGTCATTTCTGTTATGTTAATCGAGAAACAAAGGAGGAAGAACAGATCTCGTTCATTTAGTTTTATAGAAAAATTTATCTTGAATTGAATCAAATATAAATGCATAAATTATCAACAAAAATTAAATAACTATAATCAACATTGTGACCACTCTGATACCACTAGTAGGTCCCAAGCGTAGTGGGAGCTCGTGGGTGGATGTTCCCACTTGACTTTTTTTCATTAGCAATGATCATTCTGGGATCAATACGATGATAAACGCCAGAATCCACAGATCAAATCACAGAAATAGATAAATAAGAAGAATAGTCCAGAACAACAAAGGAAGATCATCAAAAGTTTATTATAATTAAATTAATTAATTTAAAACAAGTACCTTTTATGGTGTTCTTTCTTCATTGATATTTTTTATCACATTCCGATGTGATTCATCATTGCGTCGCAGAATCCATGTCTATACTTCCTCAAGTGGTGATTCACACATGCACCACGTATCTCTGGACGTCGCCAAAGGAATCTATGGGTGATAGTGAGGAGAAGCTTTTGCTTGAGTTATCCACCTTAGATAGCCTTGATCTGATGGAGGAGGATCTCTATCATTGTTGAGATAGTTCTTGGAGGAAGGAGTTCTTTCGGCCTTGGGAGAATTCTCCAGAATTTTTGTGCAAAATGATTAAGGAAAAGTGTTGGGGTTGTGAGGATATTTATAATCGTGTTTTAAGTTATAGAGTTATGACAATAAATAAATGTGTTATGCAATTTATTTATTTCATTAAATCTTATTTAAAACCCCCATGTAGAATCATTAATTCCTTGACATGCGGCCACGCTGATTATAATAAATATCATTTAATAAAATGATATTATTTCCTCAAAATCCTGACTAGAAAAACATCAAAACATGTAATCATTAATAAACGGCATGTACTCGTTATTCATTTCCTTTCCAAAATTAAAACTACATGGAGTGTACATTGAATGTACACAACGTGTATATATTGTTTTCATTTTATTCTTCCCCCAATATTAAAATGATTTATGCTTCCTTGAATAATTATTAAACCACATATGGGAATAATCTTTATTATACTTGAGATACTTGGATACACTTAGTGTGTGACCCTCTAGGCCTCTTTCTCATTGGCATTTGGCAGGCTTGACTAAAGTCCAAGATTACTATCTAGCAAAGGGTCAAGGCACCCAAGAGAAAGAAGTTGATGTTGTATTGACATGTCACCTCGTAAAAATTATTTCCATGTAATTTAATCCCTTTGTCTCAATATCTCATCAAGAAGGTTTCATGGTAGTGTCATAAACCTATATGCGTGATCCAACATTCTTTGACTTCCAAAAAACTCTTTGTGACACCATGGCCATGGAATTTGGGTGATAGTTCTATTTCAATCAAAGGTCCCAAGATATCTACTTCCATAAATATGGAAGGGAGAAATTCTTCCTCGACTTATCCATTAACAAAATGTTATTCATGACACACCCAACTTACCCTACTTCCCGTCAACAGTCTTCATGATAGTTTTTGTTAGAAAATCTAAGTGCACGAGTCATGACATGAGTTAATGATAATATTCCAGTCTATGGACCATTACACACTCTCATAGATAGAAATTTATTATGACACCAAGACATGTAGAATTACTACTGGAGGGTCGTTTCTTATAATCTTCCATCTTTGTGATTACCAAGTGTGAACTCCATGAGAGAGAGTCTCATCTTCTTACGAGTACTCGCACATGATGGTCTGAATACTATTTGTCCTATCATAGTTTGTCATCCAACTGTAGAACATTATTTAGGAATATTGTTATAGATTTTCAAGGTTATCATTCTAGAGGGGATCTTCCAGGACCTTATTAATGCAACAAACTTTCCAGGACATTATTATATTATAGTCATGCAGAACAATGAACAATATATATTAAGTGTACATATATGTAATCAAATTATAAACGGTTGGTTCCCAAGACACCAAATCTAAAATTATCTTCATGAGATATTCTTATACAAACATTATTTATTTGAATATAAATATTAATTTAATTTTATAATATCCCGTGTCATTTTTCAATAGATAAGGATTTTATTTAAGTTAAAATCATTATATTTAGAAAGTTATATTGATAAAATAAATATCATATTTCAAATTATCACATTAAAATTTTTCAATGGTGAATTTTAATGATTCTCTTAGACAACCAAATGTTTTGGTCAAAATTAAATAGGATATAAATATACTAAAATAATTATGACATCATAATAACCTAAAAGTGATATAATAAATTCTATAAAGGTTTTTATTGAACAAAAAGAGTATTTTTCATTAAAATAATTTATTTTAATGTGATAATATTTTTTCGAACCTATAAAGAATCATCTAATACCTAAAGAAATTTTAGGATTTTAAAAACAATTATTTTTTAGCATGACTCACTTCCGCATCATGAATGATGTCATTTTAAATAGTTTTTTCTTAAAAAAAAATTTAAAAAGAAATCCTCTATGAAAAATATCAAGGGATAAAATCATGATAAGACCAATGGTTTTTATTTTTTATTAACTGGGTGTCTAATATATATATTGGAAAATTAATAAACAATCCCCTCTATTTTTCTATAAACACCCATTCATTCTCACATTAATAATATCTTTAAATATTTAAAGAATTAATTTCCTCTCATTTTCCCTATTTATATCCCTCTTAAGGAGTTTCTAATGGTTTAATGAGCTTCCCCCAAATATTAAGACAAAATCAATAATGTTAAGGGTTCTCTCCCTCCTCTATTCAATGCATGCACTTCCTTTGTTATGTGGAATTTGATTTACAAGTGGTTATGTTATCATGTGTCCATAATAACCTCTTAATATCTAAATAATTCCATATTAATGAGATAATACCCTTTTTACATTAATTCCTTCCATGAACGTTTATGTACAAACATTATGCTGCCGAAATTATATATTGATTTTCCATTCCATAGTATTATGAATACCTAACCATATTTTCGTTCAAGGGTATTCGCCGAGATATCAATATCCTTCGTTAATTGTTTAATTCAATTTATAAACCCCACATTCCTTAATAATGTGATTGAAATTATGAAATATTTTTTTGTTTTATATTATTTTTGTGACACGTGTAATGTTAGACATATGAAGGGGGAGCCATGATAGCGCCCCAATGCATTGGGTAATGTTTTCATCTCATGAGATACCATGTATGGTGGATTATTGGTTATCCTAATATTATTATGTTATGATTTTATGGCGGTTATACATGATTAAAACTTATTATTTCATGTTTTATGTTGTTTTTACATTCCTATGAGACCATGATTTTATAATGCTATTTTTCATGACATGATTCAATGTGAGTGTGTATGATTCTTACCAATTAATGTCAAAATAATATGCCTCCTGACTCAAATATATTACTTATCATTATGTTATACTTTGATTATTCCATTACTGGTCTTTCGATCTCACCCCTTTTCTTATGTATGTCCCCAGGTTATCTTATGTAGAATTAAGAGTTCAAAAGAAACTAGGATCACATAATGAAGTTTGAAATAATGATATTGTTTTCAATTTTATATTAATGGGTTACGAATATAATTTCCAAAATACACTAGTCCTCTCAATTGTCTAGGATTATATTAAATGGATCTTTATGTTTAAAATAATGAAATAAAATATTTTATAAATATTGGTTGTGATAAGACCTATATTATTAAAATAATAAACTTCATGTGAGGGTTAGTGTACTAAAAGTGGATTGTAGTTGGCTCTAGTCCTTGTTGATGTCAATTAGAGTCAGTACCCTAGCACGAACATCATTGTACATTAAATAAACTTTATATTCAAAAATTTTGGTATTAATAAATATCTTACAACATATTATTTTTTATTCTACAATACATTAATGTGATATTGTCATAGAGTATTTGTCTTATTGAAAAGTTTATAGTAGTTCCTCTTCTATGATGAGAACCTTGAAATGTTATGATGATATTCTTAACCTATATGTACAATAGTTATGTGAGGTCTTCATATGCGACATGTATGATAAAAACTATTAGGTGTTGGATACTCATACTCACTTAGTAATATCCAATGTTGACTATTATGAAGAAAGACCTTCCAGTAGGAAATCCATGTGTTTTTATGTTGTTGAATATTTGTTTCTGTGAACATGTTTAATGATCCTTGGACTTTATGATTATTATTAATGCATGTTATGAATTTAAAAATTAAATGTATTATCATAAACCATGATTTTATATGACCATGATGAAGTTGGGTATGTTAGGGGACTCACAAATGATATATTATTAATGAATACTTTGATGAAGTATTTTCCACATACATCTTTAAGGAAGCTCATATCTCAACCCTTTGATTGAAATGATACTATCAAACTAAATTAAATGTCCCTTGTATTTGGATGAGTTAATTTCAAGAATCATAAGAAATATTTATCAAAAACACAGGTACATGACATGAGTATGCAACTTTCTTAATGAGATATATAGAAAAAGGGTTTATATTATACAGTGAGTGTTTATATGTGGTTTTCAGTGTTTCAACATTGGATTCATCCACTTGGTTTAATTTATGTGTGGATATATGTTGATATTGTAATTTTGGTGAACGTTCCTAATGACACTAAGGAAGAAACATAGAAGGTCGCACACTTAGTGTTTCAATTGTTCTCAGTTAAATTAAATTTAACCTTAATTATTGGAATAAAAATTATTCTCAAGTCTATGAAATAATATTTATTCATTATTTTATGATCTAAAATATTCACTCAATATATTTAGGTATGAGTTGTATATGAAAATATATATTTATTCATGAAATTATGAAAATTATAAATATTAATTTATTTATTGAAGAATATTTATTATTCAAAGTTCAATAAATTTCAATGATGAACTACATACTAAGTTATCAGGTCTGGTGGAATTGATATATTAAATATCATTTAGATATTTATTTATTTATTTAAATAATTGGTATTTATTTTATCCATGTGATTATCACATTTCATGTAAATATTAATAAAAATAATATTATTATTTAGACATGAGGTTGGATAGATATTCTGAGAATAATAAATAGAGTGTGTGAAATTATTTATACTCTCTAACCTAGATCTATAAGTTTCTGGTAATATTATTTCCTAGGGTTAGATGTTGATGTACATAACACATCCCCTCTATAAATTCTCTCATCCCTAGAGAGAAAATTCTCTAGAACTCTCTCAAGAACTGAGATCAAACAAACTCATTACTCAACTCTCAATAATAATAGAATAAGAATCAATCATTCAGCCTAAAATTATTGAGTGGTGGTAAAAGAGAGTGACATAAGAAAATTGGTACTAATATGCTATCACTTGTGGCACTATCAATGATGCTTTGAGATCACAAGAGAATGTGTGGATCACCACAAGAGGGGATCTTCCTTGGATCCTCTTGATGTGATGATGGTACAATCAAACGGAGCTTATTAAAATCAATATATTCTTTGAAAAAATAATTCCTAAGACCAAGGTAATTCATATAATTAAAAAAATTATAATTTTAACATGAAAAAGATCATCTCTCTTGGTTTCGGTGTTCTTTGTTAATATTCATCGAATTTTATTTGTTATTTTTGATGGTTTTCTTCTTTTATATTGTGGATTATTCAATAAATCTAATAAAAAATGAGTTATACATTGATTAATAGGTACTTGAAATGTGTATGGAACCTTAAAGTTGTATAATAGTAGTCACGTTTAAATTTTTAATTATTTATCAATCATTGATCATTATATGCATTTACTATTAGTTTTTTATTTTGAGAAAATAATTTTTTTAAATCCAACATTGAGATCTCTTATTATCCTACTTCATATATCTTCATATAACCAATAATAGGTTAAAAACATAATAAGAAAATTTGATGAACACATATAGAGGTTTTAATATTTTGGTTTGGATAACATTAGACTACAGGGCATGTAACCCAAGGTAAATGTCATATATCAAAATTTGTTGCACCAATACCAAGCCATGAAAAACACTGCTAGTTATATGGATGAATACGACGTTTCAATATAAACTAAATTTTGACAGGAACATGCTTCCACATTTTTTTGGACTATGTATAATCTAACTTGCATACACATCATATAGTGTGTGCATTTTCACAGTGGAAAACATTCAATAAAATATTCATCGCGTATTTATTACATAAAAATGTGACAAAAAATCATGAAAATCGTTGGTCACAAAACATATATCTCTCAAACCTTTCATCTACCTCATAAAATTCCATGAAAAACATATATTCCTAGTCACTTGGCATGTTTCATAGGAAATAGTGAAGCGACATATACGGTGTGTAGTTGTCTTGTACATGTCGTATATATTAATTGTTTATGCAGAAAATATAAAATTTATTAATTACTACTTTAATACTAATCAAAACATGATTGTGTATAATTTATTAATATTACATGTTATGCGATAGTTTTTATATGTGTTAAATTCTTAATAAATTTCTATAAAAAATGCAGACCTATGCACCATGTGTGGACCTTGCTCATTATACACTTCACATGCATTAAAATAATTGAATTCCATATAATTTTAATGTGTAAGTGTGTAATTTATTGATAGTAACATCATGTAATTAAATAACACATTGTATATTATAGATGTCACCTGAGTACATAGTAAATGATAAGGACTATGTTGGGTAATGTGGACTAGTACACACCGGGTTTCCTCCGAGTACATGTTATGTACTTGATTAACTTTAAATAAAATTATTTAATTTGAGTTCATTAAAATTACTATGGGTGGGAGTATCAAGGAATATTTTTATGGAAATCAAAATAAATTAACTGATTAATTAATTAAGATATTCAATTAATTAAATTATATTATATCTTAATTAAGAATGATTTAAATGAACTCTATTTTTTAAAACGTGTATTCATGGCATGTGTTCACGATCGTGAGCTTGACCAACCAATTTATTCTTTGAATTTATTTTAATTTAACTATTTTTTTGCTGTTTTTATACTATTATTACAAAATTAAACTAAAGGAAGATGATTCATCCCCTACACTTATTATGTATGGTTATATCTATCTGTGTTTTGTTTTATGAAACCTCGTTACCATAACATTAGTTCCCCTCACATGTGTGTGAGTAAATAATATATAAGGAAATAACTGTATGGTGAATGGAGGTGGTTCAAGATGGTGTTGAGGTAAAATCAACCTAGGTAATACAAATAATAAAGGCAGAATACTACAACTCAAACTAAGACAAGATAATAGAGTTTTTCCCTATCATCAATAATTTTCTTATTATCTGATCAATAATGAAACTAGTAGAAAAAACTCATGATCATTCAAAATATTTATTTTTTCAATTGAATAGATGTTTATCTTATTTTATATAAAATCTATCATGATCATATAAATAAATTAATTAAATAACTATAATGTTTGGAGGAAATAAAATATAACAGATTGAGTGAAATATTATATCGAAACATGGTTAATCACTTAAGTAAAATCCACGTAATATTAACAATCCATATAAAATGATAAAATAATAAAATTTATGCATAAAAAATTATTCAATTATTAAGATAGACTAATCCATCCAGTATCTGAGTCAAGAAAAACCTAGTTAAATTGTCAATTTAGGTCATTGTTGGGGGCACTTTTAATTATCAAGGAGTCTTGACAAGTATGATGGGTGGACTTAACCAAATGTGAATTTAATTTAATATTTATATTCTATCTAATAAAAATTTAGAATAAAGTGATAAGAAAATAAAAGTCAATATTTTTGTAAAGACCCGTAAATTTCGAGGAAATTTTTTTCTTAATTTTATTTGGAATTTTACAAGAACGCAGTTTCTGACGGCACCTGATTCCGAGGCCCGGTGTGCCCGGAATCATGTTCCGAAGTTTGGCTCGGGTACATTCAGTGATTGAACGAGCAGGTTTTTCTAACATTTAAACCGGTGCTCGGAATCGAATTCTGAGGGCATCGATTGAATCGCAGTGCCGATGTTTTCTTAGGATCGCCTCTTCCGGAGTTGCGTTTTCTCAGGTGTGGTTTTTAATTTTTGGGCTTAAAGTTAAGAAATAAAATAATTGGTACAAAAAACTTTATTTTATTTCACTTATAGCCACTTGAAAGCCACTTAAAGCTGCTTAAGCTGAGTTGATGCGGATAGGGTGCTATCCAAAAATATCTTACCCTCTTGATAGGATATTTGTGAGGTGGGGCCCGCACGAGCCCCACCATTTCTTTTCCGCTAAGTAACGCACCCGCGAAAACCCGTAATTATGAAATTCAACTGACGTGTTTTCTTAATTTCTTAACGCACCAATTAATTGGGCGGTTTTATTCGTTGAATTAATTGCGCGGTTTTATTCGTTGAATTAATTCTATGAATTAATGGGTCGTTACTTATCTCTTTTTCATTTGTTGGCATGTTAATAAAATAAGACCAACGCTTTTTCTCCTTAAGTGTTGTTCGTTTAGAGGAATTGACAGAAACCTCAAGTTCTTCATCATCCTTCACGAAGAACGCGAAGAACGTGAAGAACGTCGGCCGTCGACAAAGGGCGACGAAGAATGCTGAGCCCTCGGAGATCGACGACACGACGCCAAGTACCGCGACGCCGACGATTCTTCTTCCGTGACGTTCTTCCGCGACAATCCAACCCTGCGACAACCTTCGATCAATAACGAAAAGGTAGGGGGTTGCGCTTCTTTTGAATCTCTTTGTGAGTTATAACAACATCATAGATTTAATTAATATAATTAAATCTGTTGTTTCTTGGTCCTCGGAGTTCGTCGACGCAACACCGGATACCGCGATGACGCGACGATCCCCTCCTTCCGCGACGATCAATTCCGCGAAGAACGCGCGTGCGACGACTTGACGAGGTAGGGGTTTTTTTTGGGAATTATTTTACTCTGTGGATGTTTCCGTTCAAAACAAAGAACCCGATTTCATAAGAGCAATTTTAATTTATTAAAATTGTTTTTTGTTATGTTTTCTATGTTTGATTATTTTCTCCCGACTGTTATCATCAAGCACGGAGGGTGTGGCCAAACAAACACGGCCCGACAACCCTTGGCAGTTCTTCGTTGATGCGCGGATTGGAGGCTGATGACAAAACATGCCGCAAGGACGATCCGTTGTTTCCGCAGTGAAGAACGGGACCCCGGAGGAGCTTCGGCGCATACGAGAAGGAAATCGGACCACCGGAGCAACTCCGGGGGCCCGCGGAAGCCACCGGCGGCGCGGGTCGCCGGCGCGGCGGCGCCGGCGGCCGGAGGCGGTGGCGCCCCGGCGCGCCGCCTGACAAGGCCGATGCAGCTGAATCCGTGGCGGCAGCGGCCAGCGGACCCGCGGCCGTGTGGGTCTGTCATGCATGGGACGCGGCATATCCGCGTCCATGGACTCCATCACGACCCCACGCGGGGCCGAGGCACCATCTTCCCGCGGGGGCAGCGCCACCCCGCGACTCCCTCGCTCGGCCGCTCGGCCGAGCCGAGCCGGGCCGGCCCGACCGGTCGGGTCGTGCCCTGGCCGGACCGGGCCGCGCCGAACCGGGTCCGACCCGGACCCGGGTCGGGTCGACCCAGGGGGTTGGGCCAGGTCGGTCCGGGCCCAGACCCCCCGTCTTCAGACCGTTTTCGGTCTTTTGACCGTAACTTCAGCTATGTACCTCTGAACGACGCGCTGTCAGCGGCGATGCGATCCTTGGATCGAGACGGTCGTTTTGGTATATCGCACTCAAGGTTTCGGAATACTTTCGGTTCGGCCGTGTTGGTTCGTACACGAAACCAACCGGGCCCTCGGAGTGGAAATGCTCATATCTTGAGCTTCGGACATCTGATCGACGTGCTGTCAACTTCGTTGAATTCCTCTAAGTGAGACGGATCTTTTGGTATATTCCGCCCGAGGTTTGGATGAAGGTGTAGTATGTTCGGGTTGGTTTTACCTTAAAAACCAACCGGGCCCCTGGGACGAAAAGGCCAATAACTCTCAGACCGGGCGTATGATTGACGCGCCGTCTGCGACGTTGAGTTCCTGTAGACGATACGGAACTTTTGGATACATCAATTCTGGACTATGTGTCAGTTGATGTATCAGCCTCTCGGCTCGTGGAGAGGACCCTCCCGAACGAGCTTGCTGTGTGCGGGAATCCTGGAGCTGGTTGTGACTGATACTGTGACGACGACGACTGTACAGAGATCATCAGTGGATTCGACTGCAACGATGATGAAAACAGTATGGGGATCCTCCGTGTTTTCGGAGGTGACCACTACGGTGCATCTTGGGATACATCAACTCCGGACTACATGTCAGTTGATGCATCGACCTCTTAGCTCGTGGAGTGGACCCTCCCGGAACGAGCTTGCTGTGGGCGGAAACCCTAGAGCCGGTTGAGACTTGACGACTGCTGATCGGACGACACGGTGTGTTACGGATAGCCCAGTGGGGAGCGCTTGGTTATAGCGGCAGACCCACGGCGGAGGAGCGCTCGGTTGTAGTGGAAAACCCGCAGTAATCAACAGAAGGAGTACCTCTGGAGGCTATGAGGGGGAGCGCTTGGTTGTAGCGGCAGACCCACGACGAAGGAGCGCTTGGTTGTAGCAGCACTGGGGAGCGCTTGGTTGTAGCAGCAGACCCACGACGGAGGAGCGCTTGGTTGTAGTGGCTGACTCGTGGTACTCAACAGAAGGAGTACCTCTAGAGGCTATGAGGGGGAGCGCTTGGTTGTAGCGACATACCCATGGTGGGAAGCACTTGGTTGGAGCAGCAGGTCCACAGTACTCGATAGGTGGAGTACTACAGCAGTCCAAGGTGAGAGGGAAGCGCTTGGTTGTAGCGGCATAACCACTGTACTTGATGGAGAAGGAGTTTCCCAATAGCTTTGGGTTCAACTTCATGATCGATCCTATGTGGTTCATTGCGGGGGTTAGTACCTACCGATCCTTTGTGGGTCCGACGACTTAGATGAATAGGTGGATACATCTGATCATCTCTATCGTCTTACGAAGAAGTATATCCTGTGTGAGCTGAAACTATGTTCTACTTTCCTTTGTGGATTGTGTTCTGCTATCCTGTGTGGATTTACGTTTTACTTTCCTTGTGGATTGTGTTTAGCTATCCTGTGTGGATTTCACGTTTTGCTTTCCTGTGTGGACTGGGTTGTACTTGAGCTCGGATGTTGGAGCCGAGCGAGAATTGATGACTTAGGTATATGTATGGGAATATACCTAAGTCGTGTCGGATGTTACTTCGTGATTGTATTTTTCCTTTGTGGATTACCCTTTGTGGATTCTGGGAGACCTTCGGGGGACTCGGGGTCCCTACTGAGTAGCTTATACTCACCCTTGCATGGGTTATGCCAGCACTACGTTGTGTTGGTTGCAGACGACAGACAGCGCTGATCGTGGTGGAGGCTTGCAGAGCAGGACGGTACCTGGAGGTGGACCACTGGGCGGGGTGTACTCGGAGCGGTAGGTTGGACCCGAGGAGCAGTGGAGGCTTTCTGTACTCACCCTTCAGGTGGGACTTCTAGTAGACAGCACGATGCTGCGGCTTTACTTTTCAGTTGCCGTTTTTCCCCTTTCAGTTGTACTTTACAGTTGGGCTTGTATTTCCGCCCCCTTTACTTTTCCGCACTTATTGTTGTAACAGCTTTTACTTAGTGTTTACTTTTTCCGCTTTCTTACTCTGTGGTGCTTGTTTACTTTACAAAGGCAATGCCTTCCCTTTTTACCAAGATTTATTCCTTGGTGCTAGTCGCCAACCCCTGTCTTATGGAAGGCGGGCTTGGGGTAGTCATGGCATGGTCCCCGAGGACGGGTCGTGACAAATTGGTATCAGAGGCGGTCGGTTCTACCGAATACTCTGATCTTTCTTCTATATGAAGCAATAGTGTTTAGCGTATTGAGTGTGGTTATTAGTCCAGGGAGTCCAATGTTGGTGTGGCGGCTGACGTATCCATACACCAGGACCCTGACTTCTGATTTCCGACTTAATGCACGAAAACATTGATTGCATGTGTGTTTCAAGTTTTCTTTGTGATTACTTTATGTCAGCTCACCAGGTATACTGTTCTGACCATGGTGCACCTGTTTCCTTTTCAGGATGGCCCCACGACGGCAGCCAGCTAGGGTTCTGAGAGTCGTACGTGACGACAGCCCGCCGAGCGACGAGGCCTCGGTACAGGGCCCTTTGACAGCAGAGGCACCGGCGGTACCATTACCCGCCAAGCCACTGATGCTTCTAGCCCCGGCCGCTGACGATGCACGTCGCCTTAGTGCACTACATGAGTTCCAGTGCCAGTGACCACCTAGGTTCCACGGGGAGACGGACCCCCAGGCAGTCGAGGACTGGCTGGAGGCGGTTGTACGTGTTTTTCGGTTAGTGAGGACACCAACAGACCTTATAGTGGTCCTTGCAGCGAGCCTCCTGCATGCGGCAACATGCAGATGGTGGAGCTTGATTCTCCAGGTGCACGACGAGGCATCACTACTTTGGACGGACTTTGAGAGGCTTTTTCGCTCAAAGTTCGTCCCAGCCACCCTCCGAGCGGTGCGCATCCAGGAGCTACTACAGCTGTGGTAGGGCAGCATGACAGTAGCCCAATACGCGGCGAGGTTTACCGATCTCTTGCGCTATTCCACGGACATGGTACGGGACCCATTCTTAAGGGCCCGAACCTTCGAGCATGGGCTCAGGCGAGAGATCAGAGATTCAGTTGTTTCTCACAGCATTCCGACACAGACGGGAGTGTTGGAGCGAGCCCTCTTAGTGGAGAGTTTCCTTGCTGAGCAGTCTCCAGCAGCAGGACCCACCACTAGCTGGCATGCGGCAGAGTCTTCTGCAGCGGGCAGTAGACAGATGACGCAGGGGTCCAAGAGGACTAGACCTACCGATGGTCGACCGCGTGACACAGGATCGTTTTTTCGAGGCACCCAGGGTGGAGAACGACTTACCATGAGTGGACAGTGTTACTCATGCGGCGGGGTTGGTCACATGGCTCGTGACTGTCCGACCCGCCATACGGATGACCAGCAGATGATCGAAGGACCTCCCAGGCAGAGGCAGAGGTTTGATCGAGGCAGACCGCATGGAGCAGGAGACCGTGGCAGGGGAGCTGGGCATGCACCTGGAGGTGGACGATGCTTCGAGGTGTTGCCACCACCACCACCAGGAGGTCCACCCCGACCGCAGGGAGCTGGTGGAAATGGGAGAGCTCAGCTTCAGGCAGCTGAGGCCTATGATCGTGGAGCTCCGGGAGCAGATGGACAGGAGCGGGACTAGCTCCAGGCCTGGAGAATTTTGTTTATGCTGCTTCTAGCATTGTTGATGTTGGTTTATACATCTTTTGTGTCTTTGTACTTTGAACTTCAGTAATAAAAGACACATTTCTTGTGGCGTTTACCTTTATGTCCTCTTTTGTGTTGTTAATAAGAGGTTCCAATTTAGACTGTTGACTTGACCCTCACTTGTGAGACATCTACTAGAGGAGACCCAGTTACCACACACTGATGCCGACAGTGTGACTCAACCCTTGGAGGCGAGAGAAACGGTTGGATCTCTTGGTAGTAGCGTCGAGGCCTTACGACGTCATCCTTGGTATGGATTAGTACTATCCATGTCGGGATTGACTGTATTAGGCGAAGAACATGGTTCATCCAGGGGATGAGACCAGATTTCTCTTATCGGCAAAGAAGAAATCTCAGCAGCTCCTGTAGGACCAGAAAGGTCCAAGTCATCCATGATCTGATGAGGACAGCTCAGAGCCAGCAGAAGTCGTACGCTGACAAGAGGCGTAGGCCACTAGAGTTCGAGGATGGCGACCACGTCTTCTTGCGTGTCTCACCTCGACGTGGATTACGGAGATTTGGTCGAGGCGTCAAGTTGTCTCCACGCTTCATCGGACCATTCCAGGTCCTCAGCAGGATTGGCGAGGTGTCTTATCTCCTGGCTCTACCACCTCAGTTGCACCGGGTGCACGACTTCTTCCACATATCCCAGCTGAGGAGATACGTGCACGACCCGACTCACATCACTGACCATGGGGAGATAGAATTTAAGGATGGGGTGTCCTTTGCGGAGGTTCTGGTGGAGACCGAGGATCGACAGGAGCGGGTCCTACGTGGACGATCGATTCCTCTTGTGTGCATCAGATAGCAGCACGGGAACCTCCAGGAGGGCACTTTGGAGCGGGAGGCTCAGATGCATTCTCAGTACCGCATTTGTATCCCTAAGTTTGTGGTGAAGCTTTACGGGGACGTAAAGCCCTGTGGTGGGAGTAATGTAAAGACCCATAAATTTCAAGGAAATTTTATTCTTAATTTTATTTGGAATTTTACAAGAACGCAGTTTCTGACGGCACCTGATTCTGAGGCCCGATGTGCCCGGAATCTTGTTCCGAAGTTTGGCTCAGGTACGTTCAGTGAACGAATGAGTGGGTTTTTCTAACTTTTAAACCGGTGCTCGGAATCGAATTCTGAGGGCACCGATGGAATCGCAGCGCCGGTGTTTTCTTAGGAATGCCTCTTCCGGAGTTGCATTTGCTCGGGTGTGGTTTTTAATTTTTGGGCTTAAAGTTAAGAAATAAAATAATTGGTACAACAAACTTTATTTTATTTCACTTAAAGCCACTTGAAAGCCACTTAAAGCTGCTTAAGCTGAGTTGATGCGGATAGGGTTTTATCCAAAAATATCCTACCCTCTTGGTAGGATATTTGTGAGGTGGGGACCGCACGAGCCCCACCGTTTCTTTTCCGCTAAGTAACGCACCCGCAAAACCCCGTCATTAAGAAAGTCAACTGACGTGTTTTATTAATTTATTAACGCACCAATTAATTGGAAAGTTTTATTCGTTGAATTAATTGGGCGGTTTTATTCGTTGAATTAAGTCTATTAATTAATGGGTCGTTACTTATCTCTTTTTTGTTTGCTGGCATGTTAATAAAATAAGACCAACGCTTTTTCTCCTTAAGTGTTGTTCGTTGAGAGGAATTGACAGAAACCTCAAGTTCTTCATCATCCTTCGCGAAGAATACGAAGAACGTGAAGAATGCGAAGAATGCGAAAAACGCCGGCCATCGACGAAGGGAGACGAAGAACATCGAGCCCTCGGAGATCGACGACGCGACGCCAAGTACCGCGATGCCGACGATTCTTCTTCCGCGACGTTCTTCTGCGATAATCCAACCCCGCGACAACCTTCGATCGACAACAACAAGGTAGGGGGTTGCGGTTCTTTTAAATCTCTTTTTGAGTTATAACAACATCATAGATTTAATTAATATAATTAAATCTGTTGTTTCTTGGTCCTCAGAGTTCGTCGACGCAACGCCGGATACCGCAACGATGCGACGATCCCCTCCTTCCGCGACGCTCAATTCTGCGACGAACAAGCGTGCGGCGACTTGACGAGGTAGGGGTTTTTTTTGGAATGATTTTACTCCGTGGATGTTTCCGTTCAAAACAAAGAACCCGGTTTCATAAGAACAATTTTAATTTATTAAAATTGTTTTTTGTTATGTTTTCTATGTTTGATTATTTTCTCCTGACTGTTATCATATAACACGGAGGGTGCGGCCAAACAAACACGGCCCGACAACCCTCCGCAGTTCTTCGTTGATGCGCGGATTGGCGGGCGACAACAAAACATGCTGCAGGGACGATCCGTTTTTTCCGCAGTGAAGAACGGGACCCGGGAGGAGCTTTGGCGCAGACGGGAAGGAAATCGGACCACCGGAGCAACTCCGGGGGCCAGCGGAAGCCACCGGCGGCGCGGGTCACCGGATGCGGCGGCGCCCCGGTGCGCCGCAGGACATGGCCGCCGCGGCTTCAGCCACGACAGCGGCGGACAGCGGACCCACGACCGCGCGGGTCCGGCACGCACGGGATGCGGCATAGCCGCGTCCGTTGACTCCAGCGCGGCCCCACGCGGGGCCGTGGCACCATCTTCCCGCGGGGGCAGCGCCACCCCGCGGCTCCCTCGCTCGGCCGCTCAGCCGAGCCGAGCCGGGCCGGCCCGACCGGCCGGGTCGCGCCCTGGCCAGACCGGGCCATGCAGAACCGGGTCCGACCCGGACCCGGGTCGGGTCGACTCGGTTCGGGCCAACCCAGGGGGGGTTGGGCCGGGTCGGTCCGGGCCCAGACCCCCCGTCTTCAGACCGTTTTCGGTCTTTTGCCCGTAACATGAGCTACGGGCCTCCGAACGATGTTTCGTAAGCAGCGATGCGATCCTTGGATCGAGACGGTCGTTTCGGTATATCGCACTCAAGGTTTTGGAATACTTTGTGTCTGGCCAGGTTGGTTCGTGCACGAAACCAACCGGGCCCTCGGAGCGGAAACGCTCATATCTTGAGCTTCGGACATCTGATCGACGTGCCGTCGACTTCGTTGAATTCTTCTAAGTGAGACGAATCTTTTGGAATACTCTGCTCGAGGTTTGGACGCAGGTGGAGTACGGTCGGGTTGGTTTTACCTTAAAAACCAACCGGGCCCCTGGGACGAAAAAGCCCATAACTCTCAGACCGGGCGTCTGATTGACGCGTCGTCTGCGACATTGAGTTCCTGTTGACGATACGGAACTTTTGGATACATCAATTCTGTACTATGTGTCAGTTGATGTATCAGCCTCTTGGCTCGTGGAGCAGACCCTCCCAAACGATCTTGCTGTGTGCAGGAACCCTGGAGCTGGCTGCGACTGCTACTGTGACGATGACGACTGTACAGAGATCCTCAGTGGATTCGACTGCGATGATGATGAAAACAGTACAGGGATCCTCCGTGTTTTCGGCGGTGACCACTACGGTGCATCTTGGGATACATCAACTCCAGACTATATGTCAGTTGTTGCATTGACCTCTTAGCTCGTGGAGTGGACCCTCCCGGAATGTGCTTGCTGTGGGCGGAAACCCTAGAGCCGGTTGAGACTTGACGACTGCCGATCGGACGACACGGTGTGTTACGGATAGCCCAGTGGGGTGCACTTGGTTGTAGCGGCAGACCCATGGCGGAGGAGTGCTTGGTTGTAGCGGCAGACCCGCGGTACTCAACAGAAGGAGTACCTCTGGAGGCTATTAGGGGGAGCGCTTGGTTGTAGCGGCAGACCCACGATGAAGGAGCGCTTGGTTGTAGCAGCACCGGGGAGCACTTGGTTGTAGCAGCTGACCCACGACGGAGGAGCGCTTGGTTGTAGCGGCTGACCCGTCGTACTCAACAGAAGGAGTACCTCTAGAGGCTATGTGGGGGAGCGCTTGGTTGTAGCGGCAGACCCATGGTGGGAAGCGCTTGGTTGTAGCAGCAGGCCCACAGTACTCGATAGGTGGAGTACTACAGCAGTCCAAGGTGAGAGGGAATCGCTTGGTTGTAGCAGCATAACCACTGTACTTGATGGAAAAGGAGTTTCCCAATATCTTTGGGTTCAACTTCATGATCGATCATATGTGGGTCATTGCGGGGGTTAGTACCTACCGATCCTTTGTGGGTCTGACGGCTTAGATGAATCAGTGGCTACATCTGATCATCTCTATCATCTTACGAAGAAGTATATCCTGTGTGAGCTGTAACTCTGTTCTACTTTCCTCTGTGGATTGTGTTGTGCTATCCTGTGTGGATTTACATTTTACTTTCCTTGTGGATTGTGTTGAGCTATCCTCTGTGGATTTCACGTTTTGCTTTCCTATGTGGACTGGGTTGTACTTGAGCTCGGATGTTGGAGCCGAGCGAGAATTGATGACTTAGGTATATGTATGGCCATATACCTAAGCCGTGTCAGATGTTACTTCATGATTGTATCTTTCCTTTATGGATTACCCTTTGTGGATTCTGGGAGACCTTCGGGGGTCTCAGGGTCCCTATTGAGTAGCTTATACTCACCCCTGCACGGGCTATGCCTCCACTACGTTGTGTTGGTTGCAGACGACGAACAATGCTGATCGTGGTGGAGGCTTGCGAAGCAGGACGGTACTTGGAGGTGGACCACTGGGCGGGGTGTACTCGGAGCTGTAGTCTGGACACAAGGAGCAGTGGAGGCTTTATGTACTCACCCTTAAGGTGGGACTTCCAGTGGACGGCACGACGCTGTGGCTTTACTTCTCAGTTGCTGTTTTTCCCCTTTCAGTTGTACTTTACAGTTGGGCTTGTATTTCCGGCCCCCTTTACTTTTCTGCACTTACTGTTGTACCAGCTTTTACTTAGTGTTTACTTTTTCCGCTTGCTTACTCTGTGGTGCTTGTTTACTTTACAAAGGCAATGTCTTCCCTTTTTACCAGGATTTACGCCTTAGTGCTAGTCGCCAGCCCCTGGCCTATGGAAGGCGGGCTTGGAGTAGTCACGGCACGGGCCCTGAGGACGAGTCGTGACAATTTTAGTATTGGGGAGTTCAATAAATTGATAAAGGACCTGTAAGCTAGCAATTTCTGAGAATAATTTCCATTGGATATGGCATTTCAAGTCCAATGGAGAGGGATATTAAGTCTTGATAAAATAGTGGGAAATAAATACATTATTTTATCTCATATATTTTAGTAATCACATAAAGTAATATTAATCTTATTTTATATTTTTTTATTAAAATGGAAATTTTATCAACACCATTATCCTTGTAATCAATTTTGTTAGAAAAATAATATCCTCCCTCCTAGTAAATTACATAAATGATATAGTTGTTTTGAATTGTATTATTCCATGAACAAAATATTTACATGTTAGAGGCCCCAATTCCTGATCTTCCAGTTAAGGTGGAAAGTGATGAAGAGGTTTTCATCTATGAAAGACACTTGATTAATTAATTATATATTCCATGTATGGTGTTATTATCCATGTCTAATGAACTCATGAAGTCACATAAGAACAGGGAATCCTGTGAAAGCCCAAGCATCTTCATGATGTCTATCTGGAGAGATCTATACTGGAATTGTTTGATATCTACAAGGAACTATTCATTAGTAATCATAGATAATCTACACTATATTGACCTCAAATATTCATACTCATTGTCTACAATGACCCTATAGAGGTTTTGGGGTTTAAATTACTTGAATAATGGTGTAGAATTATAATTTTTTCATCTCTAACTCATATATTCTACAGATTTTTTGTAATTTATAACTTGAAAATCATTGATAAGTCTCTCTAATATCCCTTCACTATACTTTATTAGGTTCATACAAACACAAAACATAAAAATCCTTCTATTATTTTGGTGAAAAAGTAAAGAAATAGTGAAAGGACCCAAGACTAACACCAAACATAAAGCATCTTTACAATGTTCTTCCAAGAGATAGAAGATCATAGGAAAAGAAAGGGAATATGATGTTTTATGTTTCACCAATGGAAATAAGATCTACTATAATAAGAATTGAATAAACTCTAAGAAGAAAGGGGATTCATTATGTGTGTTCATTATTAAGTAAAATATATCTATTTCAAAAAAATGGTACTAGAGATAATATTTGGTGTTCGCATTTGTATCCAATCATATGAACCAAATAGATCTAGAAGTGATCCACAAGGTGACTCAAATCTAAAAATCACTAATGATTCCTAGATCACTACTGTAGCTATTGGAGAATATTATCTCATATTTCTGACTTGAATGGACTTGGTTTTATATAATTTTTATTAGTTACCATAATTTCTAAAATCATTATTTATGTATCCGAGCATGATTAAGATAGAATTATTTTCAAATTTGGGAATAAAGTTTAATTTTTCCAAATATAGCATATATTATGGTATGGGAAAAATAAATAATGATTTTTATTTGTTATATTACAGAAAACAAGTTATGGAAATAGATAATGAATCTAGTTCTCGTGACTCATATCACACCCAACTATGGAATCCCACTTAAGTTATGTAAATGAAAAGAGCCTGGCTAAATTATATCAATATATATAATTGGATTCTTTTTAACTAAAATCACTTGGAATATGCCATACTTATTTGTAAGGTAAAATTACTAATGCCCCATTTTTTGGAAAATGTCAAAGGGAAACATAGAGTGTGTTTATATTGATGTTTTTAGGATATTTCTTACTAAATAAATGGGAGGATACTTGGACTTTATAACTTGTACTATTTACTTTAGTAGGTATGGATATGTCTACTAAATGAGTTTTAATTTAGATTCCTTTGATATAATCAAGGAAGAAAAGAATAAGTGCGAGAAAAAACATGGTAAGAATATGAAGAATCTTTTCTCTGACGATGATAAAGAATATCATAACCAATATTAAATAGATTATTTATGGGATTTTATGATTTTATCATTAATCACTCCTCCTTATAAAACCTAATGGAATTGTGTAAGTGAAAGTAGAAAACATACCTTTTTAGACATTATGAGATTGATAATGATTCATAAAATTCTTCTATTATCCTTTTGGGTATACACAATAAAATATAGGTATATACACTAAATTGAGTTCCAAATAAAGGAGAAAATGGTATTTTATATAAACACTTGTATGGAAGTTATCGTGTTTTGTATCATATACAAGTGTGGGGTTTTGAGGAATTTTTTAGACATTCCTTAGGTAAAAAAACATACACCTCAATGTACTAAGTGTATCTTTATAGGATATTCTATAGAAGCTAATGGATATTACATATTTAACCCCTAAAATAAGAATATTGATTTTAAGAAACATCCCACATTTATTGAGAGGGGTCATTTATCAAGAATATATAGTGGGAGTGAGATAGACTTTAATAATGTTTTAGCTAAAGATATACATGAGTTTTCATAAGAACATATTCCAAAAATTCCAATAGAAGAGGATGTACCAGAGACACTAGTACTATATAATATTATAAGAGAGGTTTGAAAACCTAAAGTAGATGGTTTTCTAGTCACCAAATAATTTTACTCAATATTAGTTGATAATAATGATCATGTAACCTATAAGGAAGATGTAATTGTAATATAATCTACCAAATAGAAAAAAAATACGTTAATTTTAAAATAAACTCTATGTAAAAAACATATATAGATTTTGGAAGACCCTCCAGTTGATGTAAATCTCATTGATTTAAAATTTCTTTTCAAGAATAAACTGAAATGTGTGGGATAGACAGTACCTATATGGTATGAATGGTTGAAAAAGAGTTTAAGAAGAATAAAGGCTAGTACGTTAATGAACCCTTTTCACTAGTTTCTATGGTGAGATCCATCCGAATTCTACTTTCAATAGCTTCTCACCATGAAGATGATATTTATATGTCATAAGTAAAAGTATATTTATTTAATGGAAACCTTAAAGAAGATTTCTATATGACACAACCATAAGAGTTTATGAGTCCAAATAATTCCAATAGGATATAAAATTTGCAAAGATAAATTTATGGATTGAAGTAATCATATAGGTCCTAGAACATTTTATTTGATTAATCCAAAATATAATTTTGTTTCATAAAGAATTAATATGAGCCATGTGTCTACATGTGGTTTAGTGGTAGTATAAGAATATTCTTGATAGTATATATTGATAATATATTACTGATTAGAAATGATGTATCCATCATAGGAATCATTAAGACTTGGTTATACTCAATAATCTCCATAAAAGACTAGGGTAAAGTCATATATGTTCTTAGAATAAAGATACATAATTATATATCCAATATGTATTTAGAATATTTCAAGGTATATACATTAGAAAAACACTAAATATATTTTCTACAAAATAATATAATAGGCTATTTTTCTAATGTCCATAGAATTCATCATTCTAAGAAATGGTGTCCTAAAACACAAGAGGAGAGATAAAGAATATAAATGATTCAATAACTATTATAAATTGGTTGTACATTTATTACATGTTATCTACTAGGATAAATATCATTTATTCCCTAAGTGAGGCACTTATTTCATCGAGTACTCTAATAATGAAATTTTCTCATAATACAGAGTTATATCACTCCCATCAGACTCATCACCACCAGTGGAATAATTAAATTAAATTCTATTTGAATGGGTGGTTTTTCAATAAAAATGTTATTTAATTATTTCATGGTTGGGTTTTAACTAGTCATAAGTTTTAAAATATGTTTATTATCCATGGAAATCATAAGAATGTATTTAAGAAGGTAGTCATTCCAACTACACGCTTAGAGCTCCATAATATGTTGAGTGGACTCCCCAATCCAAAAATCATGACTTGTATTTCCTCAATATTTATCTCAAATTTTTTATTTAATAGACTATTTCAATTAAATTCAATATTATTTGTGTAATTTATCCTATTATCCTCCTTAAGACACCCCAATAGGTAAAATTTCCATTACTATAGCCTGAAATAAGACTTTTTCTTTGGTTTATCTTAAAAGGGATAATTTGTTGGGACCAAGTTATATGGAGAATGAATTAAGAAAATTTCTCTTTTATAGAGTGTTTCCTTTTTTCGAATGAGATAAATTATTCACGTATAGGGCTTGCAGAATCAGATGATTATTTGCTGATTTTTATTTCTCAATTATCATAAGATGTTTGTATAACATGTGATACAAGCTTCATGAATGAAAGGTGGAGAAAAGATGCTTCCAATCATATTCAGTATTGATTGGAAGAAAATATGATGCTGGAAGAGAGGGAGGTTAAAATACGTTCCTTATAAAATTTGATGATGCCAAAACTGATCAATCAATGATTTTATATCATGATAGATAACATTTGTGATAAATATATCTAGTTGTTGAATAAGAAAGATGACAACAAAGGGGCATGATTATTCTTGATGAAGTATATTTTTAAGGTGGCATTATTTTCCAGTGTTTACCAAATTTTTGCGCCTCAAAATCAGGAAAATGGAGAAACTATTTTTGGAAAAGGTAGTTGCATGAATGATTGAAGGTGATTTGGAATGTTCATGAAAGGCATGTTATATGATCATAAAATTGAAATTTTGAAAAGGAAGAAATTGCATACAATATTGAAGGTGTTTTGAAATGTTGCATGAAAGAGGTGTTTTAGGATCAGGACATCGAAAAATGGAAAAGGTATGAAGCACATGAAAAATTTGGAATGTGCATGAATTATGAGGTTGTGTGAAGGTAATATACAATCTAAATGATATTTCAAATGTTCTCTATGATCTCAAAGATAATTTTTTGTGACACGTCATAGTTTTGCACAATGTGTCACGGTTTTTCATGTATGGGTCAGTGATGCCTATAAATAAGAGTTTAACCCCCCCCCCATTTGTAATGCATGACACCTAGAGAAATCTTCTGCTCTATATTGCATAAGAATTGTACGAAAAGGAATTTGTGTGAAGGAAGAAGGATTTTTCATAAGAAATGTAGTTTTGTGTAAGAAAGGGAGTTATGCACAAGAAGGGAGTTACACATAAGAGGTTTTCCATGATAAAAGTGAAACATTGGGTGAAAAGGCATTAAATTTGTGTCTAAGACCTCCAAAAGGTTGTGTTAAATATTGGAGTTCTTCACAAGCAGTAATTTTTTCACAAGGTAATTCTTACTAGCTTCTAGGTGGTAAAGAGGATAATTGTTTTGAGTGATCATATTTTTAAAAGTTCTTTGAGAGGCAAGGAAATATTTTTTTACCATATTTTAGCTAATATAAAGAAAACACACTATTTTATTTTTTTCAAAGTGCTAAACGATTGTAAGGTCAAATACTACTCATTGTATTCCACACCAAAGGATTATTTTCTAGTTGATTTTATGGTATTGGATTTTTTCCATACCATAACAAGGATGTAGCTAATCTTGTTGAGTAGTGAACCTTCTAAAATCTTGTGTTCCTCCAGATGTGTGTTTGTATAGTTTTCAACAGGGAAATAACTCTTTAATAAGAGGTGAAGGTTATTTCGAAATTAAGGAAACAAAAAAGAAAAATATATCACAAATTTACCCATCTCCCTCTCAGTGAAACTTAGATCATGAATGATCAACATCAATTGGTCTCAAAAGTAGGTTTCCTTCATTTATTCTTTTCTAAAGTGTTTGAAGAGAATTAGTGTTGTAGAATCTGAATTGCATGAATTGTAATGTGATTTAGATATTTTATAGAAATAATTATCATATTTGGAAGATCAAAATGATGCCTTATCTTATATCTCTTGGGTATAAGGTTATTGCAGTTAGAATATATGTATTTCCTCTTATTGACAACATGGTTCCTCTTACACCTGTCAATAAGAAGAATATCGAGAGTTATGGAAGATCCAAAAATGCCTTACTCTCATCAAATTTTTGGTGTGAGTTTTTATGATTGAAATGTGTTGTTATAGCTAAAGGTTTCTAGGATAAAGGGAAAAACATCTATGAAGGAAATACAAAAGTGAAGAAAGAAAAAAATCAAATTTAGAGGCTAAGGTATGAGATTTAAAAATGGGGGATCTTGAATCTATTAGATACTTCTTTACCAGGGTAAATGAAATTGTTATCACAATGAAGTATCTTGGTGAAAAGTTAGGGGATTCAACAGTTGTTGAAAATATATTAAGAATTTTTTCTAACAAATTTGTTGCTAAAGTTTCTTCATTGGAAGAAAGAGACGCTGAAATGTTATCTCTGGATAATTTTCAAGGTACTCTCATCACTTATGAAATGAGAAGGGAGAATAATATGAAGATAAAAACAAAATATAATAAACAAATTCATTTCAAATATTCTATGAAATAAATGTTTAAGAAGAAAATTTAGGAAGAAGATGTTGCAAGCTCTGACTCTCAAAATGAGGTTTGTAAAAATATTGATAAAATTGTGTCCTTATTTTCTAAAAATGTGAAAATAGGTACAGGTAAATACAAAGGGAAACTTCCCTTTAAAAGTTTTGAATGTGGAGTCATTGGGAACTTGGCGGATATTTGTCCTTAAAGTTTGAAAGAATAAGAAAACAGTGAAGATAAAATAAGTCCATGAAGGATGTGGAAGAAACATGATGAAAAAGATAAATATTTTTCCAAATGGAAGGATAAAAGGTTCTCCAAATCAAAAAGAAGAATCTTTTTTTCTAAATATGATGAAGAAGAAGATAGTGATGTTGAATCCAAAAAATATTTTTCTAAAAAATCTAGAGAGAATACCTTTATTTCACCACTGAATAATGAATATTTCGAGAGTAGTAGTTCTAAAGAAAAATAAGATACCTACATGAATCACATCTAAAAGAAGAGTTAAAATAATGTCTGAAAAATATTATAAAGCTTGAAAAGAAAAATATAATGTTGATAAATGAAAGTTCCTCATCAAAAAATCAAGAAGGTTTTTTTGATGAGAAAGTAAATCTGGTAAAAAATATTGATGATATGAATAACTATCTTGAGAATGAAAATAATCCTAATGAACATCTGGAAGTAAAGATGAAGGAAAAAATGAGAATATTTGGAAGTTGTCTAAGAGAAAATTTATAAATATTAACAGAGGAATATAAGTTTCAAACACCCTATATCAGAAGTTGGTGAATGTTTTGGTAAGAATGAACCTAAGAAGTATTAACAAAATTTGTCCTCAGGGGTTTAGAAGAAAGTGGGAATTGGTTCTGAGAAGAATAATGTTGAGAAAGTAATGTATGTGGACAAAGTTAGAAATGCTAAAAAATTATATGTTTCTAATAATATTAATTCTAGAAAAAATTTCTATTACTTATACTTTTGGTATGTCTAGAAATAAATATGAGATGAATAAGAATGTTACATTTGAAAAAAATATTTTATGGTCAACAAAGTTCCATGAAGAAGTTTGATGAAAGGAATGTTCATAGTTCTAGTCAGTATGGATGTTTCAGGGGGAAATATTCATTCTATGTCTACTATTGGTACTGTGGTGAATTTGGACACATGAAAAATATATTTTGGTTTAACCAACAACATTACTAATATTACACAAGTTATGGAATACAAGGTTTTAGGGGAAGTCAATACTCTTGAAAGAAGAAGTATGATAAGGAAGTTCAGAAGAAATCTAATATGGCTGGTGTAAAAGTTAAGAATAGGTTCCAACCATTGGAGAATATTTGTAAAAAATGTGAACAACCTGGACATCGTGTAAAGAAAATAAATTTTTTCCAATATAGAAGTTGAGAAGGATAAATAACGTTTTGTTAATAATTATGATAATACTACCAATAGTGGTAATCCTACTCAGGAAGAAGAATCATACTCCTCAATTTCAAGTTATGAAGATGAAATTCAAATAGATCATTATAAGTTGAGTAAGAAATTGGAGGCTCGAAACATTATTGGTTATCAACATCAGAAGGATCCAATCAAAAGAACATCAAGAGCTATTACACACACTTCTTTTTATTCAAATGTCGAGTCGAATGTTGTGAATGAAGCTCTTGAGAATATATAATGGGTTCACACTATAAATTAAGAGCTTGATCAAATATAATAGAATGATACATGGGAACTCTTACCAAAGACGGATAACAAAAATGTTATTGGTACAAAATGGTTTTTTCAGAACAAGATGAATGAAGAAGGAAAGATGATAAGGAACAAAGAAAGATTAGTGTGCAAAGGTTACTCATGGATTGAAGTTATCAATTTTGATAACACTTTTGATTAGGTGGAAAGATAAAAAAACAAACTGAATCTTTCTTGATATTTATACACAATGAGGCTACAAATTTTTTTAAATGGATGTAAAGTTTGTATTTCTGAATGGTAATCTTGATGAAGAGGTTTAAATTGAACAACCTTGTGTATTTTTTGTTGGGAAAGAATAAAGTAATGTGTGTAAGATGAATAAAGCCTTGTATGGGATAAAACAAGCTCCAAGGGAATGGTATTTCAAATTGTATACTTTCTTAAGGAAGATGAGTTTCATGAAAGGAAGATACGACATCAGTCATTACAGCAAGGAAATTCATGTGTTTTCTCTCACCGTAATTGTTTATGATGATAAAATTATCTTTTCTATAAATTATAAAATATCATGTGAATGATTTTATGAAGTGATAAAGAAGTTATTTCAGATGTCCATGATGAGAGAAATGAAATAGTTTCTTGGGTTACAAATTTTATAGAAGAAGAACCACATTTTTATTTATCATGAAAAGTATGTTAAGGAACTTCTTAAAGATTTTTTCATGGAAAATTTGAAACCAATTTCCTCACCAATTTCAGTGGGAACCAAGTTTTCTAAATATTGAGAAGGAAAGGAATTTTATTATAAATACTTTTTAATACAGATTAGAAGTATGTTATATCTAACTACATCATGACCCATCAGTTTTTATGTCGTTACCTTCGGTGAATGATTTCAGAGTTCTCCAAAAGAATCATATATTTTTTCTAGAAAAATAATTCTTAGATCCATCAAAGGAAGAAAAAAATTTAGAATCAGGTATGCTAACTAAGAAAATATTGATCTATTTGGGTATTTAGATTCTGATTGGGCAAGAAATGTTGATGATAGAAGATCCACATCATGTGTAGATTTATTTCTGTGGAAAATTTGTGTTAGTTGGAATACAAGGAAATAGAATTAAGTAACTCTTAGCATGGATGATGTAGAGTAAGTTTCTACCACTCAATCCAGTACCCAATTTATGTGGATGAAAACTCTATTGAAAGACTTACTTGTTAAAGTAAAGTTACCCTTGATCTCAAGATATTATAATCAAAGTGCAATCAATCTTACAGAGAATATGGTATAATATTCTCATCCAAATAATTTTGACATAAAGTACCACTTCATCAAATATAATGTGGAGAAGAATGAGTTGAACCTAGATTATGTTCCTACATCAAAAAAAATTGCTCACATTTTCACAAAACCATTACCAAAATAACCATTTTATAAATTAAGGTTGCACATGGGAATCCAACCTCCTTCTCAACAAGGTTAAGGTATGTGTTTATGTCCCCTATATCATCTTACCTTTGGATGGTGTTTTCAAGGGGAGAAATTATTTCATAAATCTATCCCTATGGGAACATGCATAAAGGGGGGAGTTCTTGGTAAGTTATGAATATAGATTGTAAGAGTGTGAAATAATCTGAATGTTTGTTGTTGTGGTTGTTGGAAACAAATTTTTTTATATTCCAATAAAGTTGAAGAAGTATAGAAATGTGAGGAAGAATGATGTAGAAGAAAGGTGTTTATGTTTTGGAGAAGGCTGAGGAATAAATTATGAATAAATATCATAATCACTACTTTTGGACAACATGGTTTTTCTATCAATAATGCATGTTTCCTATAATTAGTTATTTCATGTGGGCTTAGAATTATTGGTAATTAATCCATTTATTTATGATAAAAATTTCAGTGATTTATAAATCTTTTTTGAAAAAAAAATACAAAGGGGGATATTTTTGTAACTAAGTTGGATAGAGAAGGAAGTAAGAAGAGTTCTATTTTAGAGAGTGTTTTCTTTTGTTGTCAAAGAAGATAAATCAGTTCACTTTGGAAAATTTCATGTAAAATATGTCCATGCATTTGTGATTTGTATTTCTCAAAAATCATAAGTTGTTTGGAGAACCTGTGATAAAATCTTCATGAAGGAAAATGGGATAAAATATAATGCCAAACATATTTAGGTGTGATTGGAAGGAAAGATGCTGCTGGAAGGCAGGGAAGTTAAAATAATTTCCTCAAAAAATATGATGATGAAAAAGATGACCAATCAATGACTATATATCATGATAGATAAGGTTTTTGATGAAATTATCTCATTGTTGAATAAGACATATGATAATGAATAATCTTGAGTGTTCTTTTATAAGAATAATTTAAAGGTGGTGGTATTTTCCAGGGTTTTCCAAATTTTTGGGCCTCAAAATCTAGAAAATAGAGAAAGTATTTTTTGGAAATTTAAGTTGTATGTAATATTGAAGGTGATTTTGTATGTTTTGTGAAAGTCATGTTCTATAATGAAGACATATATAGTTGGAAACGGAAGAAGTTACAGACAAGATTAAAGGTGGTTGGAAATATTTTTTTCAATTGGCGTTTCATGATCAAGACACCAAAAAATGGAAAATCCATGAAGTGTGTGATAGATTTGGAATCTAAATGAAATATGAGGTTTCGTGAAGGAAACTTATGCACCAAATTTTACATCAAATGTGTTTTTCATTCTGGAAGAGGATTTTTCATGACACATTATAGGTTTGTGTAATGTTTCAAGTTTTTGTGCACAAGGGTCAGGGATGCCTATAAATAATATGTGACCCCCCCCCCCCTTGTAATTATTGACACTTAGAGAAATACCAGTCTCTGAATTGTGTAATAATTGTATTCAAAGGAAGTTGTGAGAAAGAAGGAAGGAGTGCATGTAAGAAAGTGAGTTGTGTATATAAAAGGGAGTTTCTTGCAATAATGGATTTGTGTGAAAGAGGTTTTCCATAAAAAATGTGAAAAATTGTATGAATGTCATTAAAGTTGTGTGTAAGACACCCAAATGGTTGTGTGAAATATTGGAATTCCATACAAGCAGTAATTTTTTCACAAGGTAGTTCTTACTATCTTCTGTGTAAGAATGAAAAGATTTTTTTTGAGAGATCATATTTGTAAAAGTTCATCAAGGAGCACTAAAATATTATTTTAACCTATTTATTATAAGTGGAAGAACATGCACTATTGGATTTTTTTCAAAGTGATACATGAGTGTAACGGGATATCCTACTCGTTTTATTCCACACTAAAGGATTATTTTCTATTGGAATGTGTGGTATTGGATTTTTTCCATACCATAACAAGGAGGTAGGTACTCTTGTTGAGTAGTGAACCATATAAATTCTAGTATTCCTGTGGATGTGTGTTTGGATTGTGTTAAGTAGGGAAATAATTATTTTACAGGAGGTGAAGGTTGTTTTAAAAGTAATGAATAATAAAAGAAAAAGATATCACTGAGTCACCCCTACACCTCCCAGTGATACTTGGATCCTGACTGGGAAACTTCATAATGAATGTCCCAGTCTAACTTTATATTTGATTGATGTATTTTTTATTATGCATAATTTACATATTTTATCCTTTTACATGTCTTGTTAATTTTATGTGGTTTTACTTAATTGATTAACTATGTGTTGATAATATATTCACAAAAAAATTCCTTTTATTTTTTTCTCATATTAGAATGATTATTATTTAATTTATTTATTTATGTGATAGTGATATAAAATCCATAAAATAAAATAAATAACATTTCAAAAGACTTAAGAAAAATATATGACATTATCATGGTTTTTATCTACTAGTATTTTTATTGATAATACAATAAACAAAACATTAACCCTGGCAGGAAACTATATGGACCAGTCTTGGTATGAGTTGAATTATCCCACCTCTTCACTATGTATCTCCTAGGTTTATTTCAACTTGGACTCTTTTTTAACCACCTACAATCAATTGGGAGATCCATCCATACATATACTTTATTCACATATAGGTGAAGGGAACCAGTGGAATGTTTACGGGGTTTACATAAAATAAAATGAAAAAACATTGGCACTTACATAATAAGAGGAGGGGATAACTCGTAGCCAATAATTTTAATTTAAAAATCATAATAATTTAAAAAAAAACCCATAAATAATTAAATTAAAATAAATCCAAACGATACACAGGTCAGTCATGATCATGCTTATCCACACATGAAATAAATATGTATTTAATAAAAGATAATTCAGTTTAATCATTCTTAATTAAGATAATACACACTAGAGATAATTAATTATCATTATATTCATCTCTATTGTCCTTGAGATTCTCATCCAATATAATTTTAAATAATTTATATAAATTAAAAATATTTAAAATTTAATATGTAAATAGCATGTACTATGAGGAAACGCAAAGGGTAAATATCTAAACTACTAGGTATGGTCCTTATTGTGTACTGTGTACTCACAAATAATATAAAATATATTGTCTATTATGTAATTAAATAGAATTTATAGTCTATAAATGGCACATATACACATCTAAATTACACAACATATGATGCTTTTGATGCAAGTGAAGTACATAAGGTGTAAGGTCTTCACATGGTGCGTAGTTTGGAAATTTAAAGTACAAATTAATTTGGAATTTAATACATATAAAACATATCACATGGAATTTACTTTTAATAAATGACACACAGATACATGTTTATTGGGATTAATAGAGTAATTAATTATTTTTTATTTTTTCTCATAAAAAAGTAGGATACACGATATTTACAAGATAGTTACACATAAATTATATCCCTTAATCATTTTTCCATGGCACATACCTAGAGACTAGTCATGTACGTCGATTATAGAAAATGATGAGGTATATAAATATTATAGGAGATATAAATCATGTGATCTCTGAGTTTCATGGGTTTCAGTGACATGAGTCATGTAATAAATACATAGTGTATCTTTAACTATGCGTTTTCCAATATGAATAGGTGTTTACTAATCAATGTTTTCTCAAATTACATGGAGGGTAGTTAGAAAAATCTTGTGTTAGAATATTCTAGTAAATACATGGTGTGTGATGATCTCATGGATTCAGCCTCATGAATAGACATCTTTTTTGTGACTCGATCCTGGTATGGTAAATATAGGTACATTGAATTTATTTTAAGGTTACATTTCTAGGTGCCGCATGTGATCTAGCCAAAAATATCATCACATCTGGATGGTTTCTTTGAATGTTCTTCATTTTTTAACCTACTTTGAGTTATATAAAGGTGAGAAAAATAGGGGAGTAAGAAACCTTGACACTCAAATTAAAATAATGTTTTTATCAGAATTAAAATTTAATGGTAAATGCATATAGTGATAAATGATTAACAAATAATTATAAATTTAAATGTAGCCTCTCTAACACCACATAAAGGTTTTGGAATCATCAAAATCCCCTATAATACCATTTTAAAATTAAATTCTTATGGTTTAAATGAATAATAAAAAATGTACATGACTACAATAATCATGAACAATGAATTAAATTTATGTATAATTGAAAAATATTGATGAAATCGGAGAGAGAATCTTATTCATATTTAATATTTAAAGAATTTATTTGAAAATTATTACCTCAATTATTGAAATTATTTCCTTGGATAAGTTTTTAATTATCCAAACCATTATTTGATGATATTTTCATTGACTCTGAGGATCCAAAGAAGAATCCCTCTAAAAGTGATATATATGTGATCTTATGAACTTGAAGCATCTATGATGGTACTTTAGGTGCTAGTGTAGCTATATCGATCATCTGGAATCACTCTCTATGATCTCCACACAATCCTTTGAATTATTAATTCTTTTTCTATCATTTTTAATAGGTGGAGTAATTTGAAAGATCTTAGTTCTTGAGAGAGTTCTAGATAATTTTCTCTATAAGGTTGAGGTAATTTCTAGAGGGGATGTGTTTTTTGAAACAACATATAACCCTAGGAAATGATATAATTAAACATATATAAAGTCGGTTTTGAGAATAAAAAATTTCACATAGGCCCTTTATAATTATCATAGTCCATAGAAACTCCCAAGTATAAATAATAAAAATCTTATTATTATTTACTTGGAATTCACTAAATTCATGGATAAAATAAATATAATTAATAATAATTTAAATAATATTTAGTATATTATTCCCACTGAAGACATTAACATGGTTTGTATTTCCTCTTTCAGATTCTACTAAACCTAAAATAATAAATAAATATTATTTGTTCGTTGAATAAAACAATATTTATTATATTCATTGTCTGGAAAATAAATATATGTGTTAATATTTAACTCACACATAAATATGTTGACTGAATATATTCGATCATAAATTCCTGAATAAATATTATTTTATATATTGGTAGATAATATTTATTTTAATAATTAAATTCAAACAAAATTTAATTGAGATCAATAGATGGTAAGTGTGTGACCCTCTATTCTTTTTCCAAAGTGGCATTAGGAAAGTTCACCTAAAGTCCAATATCAGTGTCTAGCGACACATAAAATCTCTCATGTGGGGGAAGTTAATGTCACAACATCGAAAATCATTTAACAATGATCACTGGGATATATAACACCTTTTCTAGAAATATCATCAAAAGGATTCATAATTTTTTCATCAACATATATTCTTGATACATATTTCCTTAACATCTAGAAATGACCTTTTCCATACACCATGACAATGGAATGTAATTTAACATTTTTGTATCAATAAAAGAGTTGAGTTATAAAATTAAGTACAGATGTAAGGGAAAAATCCTTCCACAACTCATTCATTAATAACATATCATTTTTAATGTACCCAATATCCCCAATATGTTCATGAACATATTTAATTTGGTTTTATGAAGAAAAAAAATATAAGTTTTTATGTTTTACTATGAATTTATAATAATCTTAAAAGTCTATGGATGATTACACAAGTTTATATAAAGGAGTGTCCAATGAAACACAGTTATAGAAATTTCATAATCGCAAGTCTTTACTCATAATATACCTTCATGAGGATTACCAATTGTGATCTTAATGAAATTAAGTCACATTAACTTATGAGTACTTGAAAATGATAGTCTACATCATTTGTGTCCCATTAGATGACATCATATGACCATAGCACTAAGTTTAAGAATATTTTCATGGAATTTCACGGTTCTAATCCTATAAGGAAACTTATTATGAAATTTTTCACATGAAAAATAATCTAATACATTATCACATTAAAGTCACACAAAATAAAAATAAATATGTGATAGGAGTTTTTATAGATATTCAAGACTATAATCATATAGGAAATCTAAATTATAAATAATTTTTTCCCTTGGGAACCAACTATAACAAACTCTCAATTGGACTAGATCGAATTTTTAATGACTTTAATTTTTCAATCCTTCACATTACGTCCATGCCTATTCTGAGAGTGATTTAGTCAATAGGTCTATCCTATTTTCTTTTGTGGGACATAAATTTTCTATGATGGTAGCCCTCTATGAAAAATTCCTCAAGAGATGATATTTTTGCAGTATGTTCTTTGTCTACTAATATGATCATATATACTTTCCATGAGCCATTTCAATAATATTATAATTATATAATTTGATTGTTTCTTTACTAATAAGAACCACATAAATCTCTTGGATAATGTTTCATAAGCTATAATATATTTAGATTCCATACTAATATTAGTAAACATATCTTTATTTAATCTCTTCTAAATAAAAAAACCTCCATTAATAGGGAATATATATCCTGATTATGATTTCATATCATATTGACATGTTTGAAAACGAGCATATGTATATCCCCCGATGTCCAGATCCCTATCTTCCCTATAAAACAGAAACATATCCTTAAAATACCAAAGATATTTAAGGATAGTCGTAGCTTATATCTAGTAGCAGTCACCTGGTTCATCTTGATATATTTCTATTGTGCTTAGGGTTTAGGTGACATCAATCCTAGTATGTAACATGGTATACATGACGAAACCAATAACTAGTACGTATGGAATATTTTACATCCTCTATCTCTCCTCATGTATCTAAGGACACGTTTTCTAGAAAAGATGAATACTATGTGACATTGGAATCAATCCTATCTTGGATTATTCCATATTCAATCCCTTTGCTATTTTTTTAATTTATATACCTTGATTTAGTCTAAGTATCCTCTTTGATCTATCATGATAGATATTGATCCCAATTATATATATTTTTTCACCAATTTATTTCGTGGAGATTCATAAGTTGAAACAAACATTAATGGTATGTAATGTTGTTACATCATTTTTTATCTGTAATGTTTCATCAACATATAATAATAAGAAAATGATTTCACTCCAACTAAAATTATTATAGATACAAGGCTCTCATTCATTCTTTTTGACATGAAATTCAATTATAGCTTCATAAAATACAATTCCCCACAACCAGATCTCACTATAATACATAAATGGATCCTTACAAATTTTATACCTTATTTGAATTATTTAGAATCATAAACCCTTTTATTTGTGTCGTATAGATATCTTCCTGAAGGTTTCCATTATGGAAATAAATTTTGACATATATCATCTAAATATCATAATCATGGTAGGTAGTTATAACCAATATAATTCTAATGGATTTTAGTATAGATACTGGTGAAAATGTTTCTATTCGGTCTTGAAGGAAAGATAGCCAAATAGTAAAGATGGGGCTTAAATGCCCACTTAAAAATAATGTAAACACTTATCATTGTCAAGTTAATTTTTATTATAATTTAAAATTATGAACACGTGAATTTTTATAGTAGTTATGATCAAATCGATCCTATGTCTACTCTTCACACTCTAAATATGAGATTCTGGAACCCATTAAATAAGTGAAATGTATTTTTAAAGGATTTATAGCCATATAAAATTAATTTTTAACCCTTGGAGGCTCGACACAAATCCTGACATTTACAAACCTAGAGTCACAATACAGAACCATCCTTTTGGAGTGTGGGAAGAACAAAAATTTCCTTTTTCCAGACCAAGGCACCACGAAATCCTCTACCTATTACCAGATATGGAACAACCCAATGTACCTTTTTTGGGGGGTAGTATGACTCGCTCACTAAGATCCCTATTTTTTTAAAAAAATAAACCAAAAATATAGTACATAGAAAATATTGGAAGAATTTAGAACAACATAATCTAGTTAAACAAGTAGAGAGATAGTGTTAAGGAATAAAAGGTTTAAAATCATGAATTCTATCTGATACTGTAGCAGTCATGATTATAAAAGTGTATAGAAATATAAAATTTAAAATATAATCCACCATACTAGGTTAAACTAGTCATGAAAAACTCATTATAAATACTTCCTTTATCCATAGTAGAATTAACTTCATATCGGTTTCATTTCACCTTTTCTCAAAGAACCACACAAGCATGTGAATTCAATGAACTGTTACAATGTTTTCTATTTATTATTTCTCATAAAATGGTTTATTTGTATACTCCATTTAGACTACATGTAATAATATTCTTGTCAATTCACTTTGAAAATATGTGAATTAAAACAAGTTATACAATAGAACTTGTTAAAATGACTAAATAATTAATATATTTGGTAATTTTAGTATAATAATAAATATTAAAATCTGGGGAATAATCTTATAAATACTATGATATAGAATAATTATATTATAAACAATTAAAATTTAAATCTCATATTTTCCAATATTGCAATATGAATATTTGACCCACATGATCATAATAAATATATATAAAAAATTATCAAATAATTTTTCCTAGAATCAAAATAGTTAGAAAGTAATTATAGAATAATTAAATAGAATAAAATAATCATTATAGACATGTTTTAAATCAATATATGAAAAGAGATGTAAAATATAAAATATATTATAATATAAAAAAATTGTATATGTGTGTGAGTTATATTGTATTTACATATATTGTAATTATCCTAGAAATTTTATAAGTCATTCCATTTTTTCATAAGTTTTATATTCCATAACCTACAGATGAGTTATTCCATTCTTTCTTATTTGTCCTTTTTTAGACTTTATATGATCCATTATTCCAAAATTTTGTACGTGGTGGTTTATTATACTCTATATGAGTCATTGTGTGGGTCATGTGTTCTACGTATGTTTCATCATATGACTAATTCTTTTTATAGACAAGTTATTTGTACTATATATGTTTAATTTTATATTTTTTGTATGATTCATCTCAAACTTAAAGATATTTTGAGTTAACATATTTCATGTGCGTCATTTAAGTATATGATTCATTTGACACATAGAAATTTTCATTATATGAGTCATAAATTAACTTATATATAGATGAATTTTTCTCTAAAATCAGGACATAAACACTTAGATAATGATGGACAACTCAACAAAAATTAATATTTATTTCTATAAGTTGTGCATGCTTAAAACACATTTCTTCCCTCATGTTGGATGGAATAGAATAATAATTTTTAAAATATCAAAATATAAATATCTAAAATTTATTTTTATAATTATAAAAATAATATGACATAGAAAGTAACCACTCAAAAATATACCCTATTTTGATTATTACAAAAGCAATCATCATTTAAAAAAATCCATTTTAGAAATTATCCAAAGGATTTATTGGTAAAAACATGGATCTCCCTTTTTGAAATAAATGTCTTAATCTGAAAATTTTTCTCCCCATTTATTATAATGTATATCAAATAATAATTAAAATTATATATCTCCCATAATGATACATAATATTAAATTATGGGTAAACATTTAAAATGAGTTTAGATACAGTAATTTCAGCATATGTAAAACATATTTAAATTTTGAAGGCTCATCCAATATTTATACATTGCAAGCATAGAATCAATTGAAACTTAAATTGATAAGTAAGGAGATAAAAGATAAAATTAGTGGATTTAACCCTTAATATAATATTTTCCATCCTTTATAAAATTCTTGAATATTTAAAATATCGTGTAGTTTGTAAATCATTTATGTATAGAATTAAAAAATTGCGCGTATGAAACAATGCAAATTCTTCCTGAAAGATAATTTATATGGCATATGGATCCATGAAAACATACTTGTATATTTAATTAATTATATAATGGTATTTAATTAATTAATTAGAAACTAGTAGTGAATGCATATTCCATTGAACCAGATGATATAAACTGATTACATGCTCACTAGCTTGAACATGTTATGTAATGATGATATCCAAAATCTGTAGTGGGAATCTGAATATGTAATGATTTCTTACTTAAAAATAATTGATTGTCGAAAAGAGATTCTAAAAATATATTCAAAGATATTTAGTTGAAATTTTTATTTTAATATTCTAATAAGACAAGTTCAAATTTTGTTTAATAAAAATTTAAAACATATAATGTTTTATTAAGATATCAACTAATTGAACATTAGTTGGAATATATTCCAAATAGATGTCACCTTTTTGAACATGTTCAGAAATAAATTAGTATCAAAATTTTATATTCTTAGTCAAAGAATATTGTAAATGGTTATTTGAAATTGTAATAGTATAATAATTATCACATAAATTATCTAACTTTCCAAAGAAATCATAAAATTATGATAAATTATACTAAATATAAATGGATTATGAATAGAAACTTCTAGTATTAATTTATTCTACTTCTATTATTATAAAAGAAATAGAATTTTATTTCTTAGAAATCTTAGATACTAATATTTTTCATAGAAAGTGATAAATGCCAAAAAAATATATCTATTTCAACCCCACAAAAATTAAAATATGTATAACTATTTCATAGAAAATTAGTATTTTTATAATAGGACAGATAAAATTTAAAGTTAACCTTAACATATTTAATAATTCATTTAACATACTTTAAAATAATTTCCTTATGATTATGTTGATATCAAGAACAAATACAAACTAAAACAAATTAATTAGGATATGAAGAATTCAAATACAAGAGACTTCTAATTATACAACTATAAATATGATCATCAATTGATTTTCTAGATTCATCAATGTCCAATTTACATGAATTACTCATGGGGTTTCTTTAATTTTACCTAATTTAAGATGAAAACTTTTCACCAACTCCATAGGATACTTAAATTCATTTAAAATTATACCATTATTTATTTCAAATGTTTAAAGTCTATTAAATAATTTTAATTCTCCCATGAGAGTCTTATCAATTCATTTATCATTTATTATAAAAAATCTATTACACAAATCATCATTTGAAATTACAATTATAACATCAGCCATATATATTTGAAAAATCAAAATATCATTATAATCCTTCTTAATAAACAAATTACGAACTACCATTCCTTTTATAAAACCATTTTGTAAAAGGAAATTTGATAATATTTTATACCTATCTATTAAGTCTTTCTTAACACCATGGAGTTCTATACATTAATATAAAATTTGATTTGGAGACATTTCATTTTCAATAAAAGGGGTTTTATAACATGTACTTTCTCATAAATATAAGCATTTCAAAATTCACTATAAAAATTTATTTAATATAATTTAAAACCCTTAAATTTTTCATAAGATAAAAATATTATTATTTCCTCTAACCTAGCAACCACGAAAAAATATGAAAATCTATCCCTTATTCATGATTATAACCTTGTGCTGGTAATATTGATTTATTTCTTACAATATTTATAGATTCATCGAGATTATTTTGAAGAAAAAATATTTTTGAAATAATTACATTATAATTTTTATGCTATTTAACTAATCCAAAACTGTATTTCTAGAAATATTACTTATTACTTCTTGAATAAGTAAAATACAATTAAAATAATTTTAAGATTCATTAATATTTTTTGGAAAAAAATATAGTTTGTGTGACTCCTTATTTAAAATAATAATAGTATGAGGGATATTTGATGATATTTTGTACTTGATAGTAGGAACTCTACTATATTATACTATAAAAGAAGTTTTATAGGTTTTGTGATGAAATAAATTAAGAATAGTGTTATTATGTTGGAGAAATGATGAGAATGATCTTATTGTTAATGTAGTTATACCATCTACAATGTCTAGGAGTGGTATTCATTTCCATGTAGATTAATGGTTTCTTAATGAAATATAAATTATGATTTCAAATTGATTTACTGATTTTTGATTTTTTTGGTGACTGCAATGACAGATTACTTGGACTAATTTTATCAATGCAAGTTGTAGATCATGGAATTTCTATGAAACTCATTGTATTACTTGTCTTTTGGGAATCACATGATGATTGAAACTCCATGTGGGATCCATATAAAATTATGAAAACCTCACCTTTGGATTTTATTGGCAATGTCCCCAACTCCCATTGTGAAATTTTCAATGGTTTCTTGTATTAGATGTTGACGTGTTTGAGAAGTAGATAGTTATTGGAAAAAGATCTTACTTTATACTGATTAATTACTAAATGATATTGATAAAAAATTAAAAGGATCATAGAATGGTATTCAAGGTATATGATTGAATAGTGATAGTGAATCTTCACTATAGAAAAGCTATTTTTTCTATATCACATATGTGTTGATAAATTCTATGAAAATGAATTTTCAGTCATCGTTGTTGTATGAATCATAAATGATGATTTAAAAGAAACAAATTTATTGGTAGTTTTTTCAGTTAAGATAATTTGTACCTTTTCATTATTGTTTGTTTTATTCAAAATTTCCCGTATTTTGTGTTCTTTACCCCTTGTGTTCTCACTATATCCCCTTTCCATTTATTTAATAAATTAGAGCATGAGTTGGTCTACCATCTCATGCTTCATGTTTTTGTTTAGAAAAACATTTAAAATTACTTTGAATAAAGGTGATATTTATATAATTTCCAAGACTTATTATAATATTGACTCACCACTTCAACATTTACATTATTATTTATGACATTCAAATTCTACAAATTTAAAATCTCTAGACTCCTATTCAAGTTGGTTAAAGTCATTAATATTTTCTTTTTAAATATTTACATCAAACATCACATGTATGGATACATAAACTATAATGGATCATTTGTTGTAAATTATATAGGATTTATTATAGCTTGAAAATCCTAAAAAAATAAATTTATAAAATTTGAAATCTAATTTATATAATTAATCTTTAGTGTAAATAATATAATATTTGAAACCAAATACTCTAAAATATCTATCATTTGGTTTTCTATATTTATGAACATCATAAGGTGTATTCTTCAAAATCAGTCATAAAATAACTCAATTTGATACATAACAAGATGTATTTATAGATTATTCCCAAAAATATATAGGGTTGTTAAATTCATTTAACATTTTTCTAGATATTTATAGTAATTTTCATTAGTTTTTTCCGAACAATAATTTTATTTTAGTTTCATCAGGGATGAAAAATAATGTGAATAACCATTATCTTTAAATAATTTTTTGAATTATAGTTTTAAAAATTCTCCCCCCATATCACTTTCAATAGAAAAAAATAAATATCCCCTTTCATTTTGTACTAGATTACAATAAGTAGAAAATTTGGAAATAGATTCAAATTAATGATTTATAAGGTATACCCAATTAAATCTTCTAAAGTAATAAAAATCATTAACATATACCTTCTTACAATAAGAATTATAGTATATATTAGTATTAATAAATCAATATGTAAATTTTGTAAAGGAATTAACATATAAACCTCCCCAATAGGTCTAAAATACTCATAATGGTGTTTAACTCTCAAACATGTGTTAGAAAAGTAAGTGTTATCCATCTATAAATCTAGATTTACCATAAACTTTGGATTTTTTCGTAGCTTATATAGAAATGTAATTTTTTCATGATGCAGTATCTTAGTCAATAATATATTATTTGATTCAACCACACTTTAATATTTATCATTCTACTTCATTAACTCTAAAAAATTATAAAATAAAATTTATTTATTTTATTTTCATAAAATAAGATATATTCATCTTTCTAGAATAAAAACTTGTCATTTTGAAATTTTATGATCATTCCATCATAAAATAAATGATTAATACTTATCAAATTGGGTTTTAAACACTCAATCACTAATACTTTATATATAATAATTGAATTATAAATTTTAACCACACCAAATCAAGTTACTATACCTTTTGAATTATCACCAAATGTAACATTACCTCCTTCACATTGATTTAATGATAGAAACATTGATGTATCTCATATCATATTCTGGGAACACACCCTATCTATACAATAGTATTACTTTCATTACATTTTAATTCACATATCCTATAAAAGAAAATTTAATATAACATTGTTTTCCATGAAAACTTGGTTCTAATTAGATTGAAGTAAAATTTCTTAGGAAACCATAATAATTTTAAACATTTAATTATAGAAAATCTAGATGATAAAATTTATAAATAAATATATTAGTTTGTCTAATAGATTATGGAAATCTCAATGAACATTCACTTTTATATTTTTATTTCATTCCATATTCAAAACAAGTAACTATTAAAATATTTACCATGGAATTTTTTATAAAAAATGTCTTACACATTTTTATAATTGATAAAAATAACCAATACTAGTTTTATATTTATTCATTTATTTCAATATTACCATTTTTTATATCTTTCCTTGCCTTGAAAAATTCTATATAGATCTGTTTTAAGACTTTTAATTTCATTTTTTATATTTTTATCTTCATTGAAAATAGAATAAAACATTATTTCTAATGCCTCGATATTTTTTTAAATATAATCCTTGTGTTTTTTATTTTCATTCATAATGTTTTTCAAATATGTAAAGATATTCTCAATTGAACTAAAACAATAATTTTTTTACTTATCATTTTCTTCAAGAGTGATTGAATTTTATATAATAATTTTTTTATAATAAATCGTGAGTTCTTTTTTTATTTTTATAATTCTAGTAATATCATTATGTCTAATTTGAATTTCATCATACAATTCATCTATAATATTTTCTTCAAAATTACATTGAGAAGATTTAGAATTAGATTCAATTACTTGATTTGAAGAATATATTAAGAACATATTTGTTCTTTAATTTTTAGAATCTGATTCTTTGCTTGAATTTGAGTCTCTAGTATAACTCCACCCATATGTGAGTGATCTCTTCTCTTTATTGTTTTTTTCTTATTCTTTTTTTTTACTTCAATAATTAAGATTTTATATGCCCATATATTCTATACTCATACCATATTAATTTAAGAACTTATTTATATATTTCATTACAATTTTTAGTTTGTTCTATGATCATCACTTGAATAATATATTTTATTCCTTTTTGGATATCATTTTTTTCTGAGGTATGATCCTTTTAAAAAATATCAACTTCATCACTATTATTTTCCTATAACTCAAAATCTAGAGAGTGAGTAGTAACAATCATTTTTAATTTCAAAGAAATACTATTTCTTTTAATAAATTCTTAATTATCACTTTTTCAATTCCTAATCAATTTTTAAATACAGATATTATAATCTCATCAATTGTATATTCTTTAAAACTATTTATTTCATTAAGTTATACCTTCTTAGCATGTTATTTATTTGATATAGATCTTAAAACTCTTTCAACTAAAATAGTGTTATATATAGTTTCTCCTAATGAATTCATACCATTTACAATTCTTGTGAATCTATTAAACATCTGATTTACATTTTTTTAACTCATCTTTAAATCATTATATTCTACCATCAACATACAAAGCATGGTTCTAATTAATTTATCAAAAATATAAAGATTTGTTTAAAATATTATTCATATGTAATGTATTATTTTATTCACTGAAATGTGAATGAATACATTTCAATTAATATAATAGAAAAATATATACTTGATTTTATAATTAAAAACATATTTCAATGAATTATCACGAGTGAGAGTATTATGATAACCTCGGGGAGTTTAAAATGTTCCACCATGGTTTTCCAATGTCCAATACAAATCTTTTTAAGATATTTATCCATATAAACATGCCAATATTCATAATTATAACCATCAGTGATTGGAGGAATTCTTAGATAAAAGGCACCATTTGAACTTGTTTCCTTCCATCTTAGAGAGATATTTTCCTTCTATGGTTAAGTCTAGGATGAGAGTTCGAAATAAGATATATATATATATATATATATATATATAACAAAGATAACAATCCTATCAAGGTCTATCCTTTGATATAAATTGTTTGGCCCCGAACGTAATACGGTCGAATGGTTAAGAGGCGGTGAATTGACCTCATAAAAATAAATTAAATATATATCAAATTTAAGTTATTTTTTAGTGGAAAATTCAAAAATTAACTCAATAATTTTTGTAGTGGTTTGGATAAAATTGATCCTACATCTACCCTTCTCACTCTCAATGTGAGAGTATAACACCCACTAAATAAGTCGCCTAACTTTTGAAAGGAGTTACAACCATATACAATGACTTTTTAGCCCATAGAATCACAACATAAATCCTAAATTTTTAGAAGATAGATTTACAACCTAGAACCTTCCTTTTTAAGTGGATGAATAAACAACCTTTCTTTTACCCAAACCAAATCACAACTAAATCTCATGCCATTTACAAAATATGAAACAATCATGCATACCTTTTATTGATTTAGTATAACTCTAACACTGAGGTCCTATTTTTATATAAAAAATAATAAGCTAAAAAATATTACATCGAAAAGATAAGAAAATTTTAAAACCATATAAATGAGTTAGACAATTAGAAATTTATTATCTAGGAAATAATAAATCACATAAGTGGTAAAAGATCATAATAATTAATTCAATTAGAGAGTGTTATGGTGATGATTAAAAAAATTTGTATCATAATAAAATTTAAAAAATTCCCAACCTTGTTAGCTTGAGCTAGTCTTGTCAAAATCTATAAAAATAGTTCCTTTATGCACAAAAAAATGAAATTTTTATCTATTTTAATTCATCTTTTCTAAAATAAGGACACTTGCATGTGAATTCAATGAACTACTTCCAAAAAATTCAATGCTTATTTCCCATAAAATGATTCATTTGTATACTCTATTTGGTGTGCATGTAATAATATTCAAAAAGATTCACTTCATAAATATATAAAAAACAATTTGTATAGTGGAACTCTTTATAATGAGTAAAAATTGACAAATCAATTAATTTTTCTATGAAAATTAACAATAAAATTCTTGTAATACTCCCACGAATCATATGCGATAAACTTTTCATATTTCAAACAATTCAAATTTGATTATTGTATTTTTCTAATATTACAATGTGAATAATTAACCCATTTGATGATAATTTAAATCTTTATAAAACATTCTCAAATAATTTTTCCTAAAATAAAAATAATTAGGAAGTAATTCGGGAATAATTAAATCAATGAAAATAATCATCATAAACATGCAAAAAAATAATATATAAAAATATATGAAAAAATGGAATATTTTAAAATTTTGAAATATATATATATATATATACATATGAAAATGATTTTGGATCATAAATTATATGAATATCAAAAACTACAAGTGGGGGTTAAATTTTAATTTTAAAAAAATTGTTCTTAATCATAAAAGAGATTTAGTTTAACATGATTAAATTAATCATATCCATAATATCACTTTAGTATACAAATGATAATTAGACTTGGCCATAGGTTCCAATGAAAGAAATACTTTAATCAGGTAGATTTTGATGTTTATATCCACATGTTTTACTGAGATTCAATATTTATAGTGTATAGAATCATAATTAATAAGTAGTAGAAAACATAGTCACAATTTAATCGTATTCACATATAAAAATAATTTATCAAAGTATTTAGAAAAAGAATCATAATCATAATGGTTATGTTAAATCAAAGTATAAAAAAATGACTCTATCTTAAGTCTTATAGAATTGTAATCAAATTAAATTTATTGGTAAAGTAATATAGTTTAAAACAAATGTTTCATAATTAAGTCTATTATGATACACAAAATAAAAATAGAGAGGTGAATATAAAATAATTCACATTCTATTACAATTACAGTGGAAATGAAAAACTTATAATAAAACAAGTAATACAAAAGAATATAATTCTTTTAAACAAAATAGAAGGGTATCCAATAACCTATGATAAAGGTCCATTTTTATACTTACAATAACATTTTTCTTTCCCTTACTAGGATAATCCCTCGATACGATGATCGATCTTTCTCGCTCTCCCTATGAGCTCTTGATATGAAGATCATATTTTCTCTGTTTGCCTATCCTTGGAAGCCCTCGATATAATAATTCATGTTGTCTTAATATCCCCACAATCCCTCAATCAATAAGGTGATCAGATCATTTTACATATCCTTGGAATCCCTCAATCATAATCAAAATTGAACGCAAAAATCATTTACAAAAATGAACTCAAAAAAAATTACAAGTTCAAAGAGAAATCTATTCACTATTGTAATCTTCAGAGATCTCACATAGGAAAAAGTTTAGTAGAGTTCCTATACATGTTTTCATCCACTAATTGAAATCTTTAAATAGCTGGGTATTGATATGAAAACCTCTAATATTCATCTTGATCCTACAGTGGTCATATTTTCTTTGAGCTTTCCGCAATGACATAGATACCTGGAACTCCAATAGTCATATTATAACTGAATACACCACATTTTTTGTTTTACACATATTGTAACAGAATGCATGATATCATTTTTATTTACATCTTTGTAGTGTAAAATGTATTTCATAATGATAGAATATATTTTTCTACATTTAGAATTTCACCTTTATTCAATCTGATGGATCTCCCTGCAGTATGTATTTACGATTATTTTTATGAGTATGAATTTGATGATACTAGTTCTGTGGTCAAATATGATTAAAAAAAAATTCTGCATGAATATGAAATAGGAATTATTATAAATTTGTTTTGATAAGGTGAATTTAATCACTATCAAATCTATAATAATTATGGTAATTATAATGAATAGTTTAATTTTTTATTCATGAATACATTAAAACTAATTCTACGATTGGTAAAAGAAAATATTTTCTATAAAAAATATAAAAACACTTTAGACATAAAATAGTTATTAAATAAATATTTATGAATGAGTTTGTAATTTCTAGAAAAAAGAATGGAAAAGTAAAAAAGTAACTTTTGACTCCACAAATGAGCCAGTTTTTATTTTCATATGGGTCATTTTTTCTATACTACATACAAGTCATTCCATTTTTTATGTGTATCATTTTTCCTAGACCGCATATGAATCCTTCAATTTCTACATATGTTTTATTTTTCCTAGACTCTTTATGTGTAATCCTTCCTAGACTATGTACATGTAATTTTATTATGCATCAGGTGAGTCATTTTGTGTGCCACATGTTATATTTATGTGTCATAATATGAGTGATTCATCCTTCATAAAAGTTCTTTTTAATTCATATGTTTCATTTTATATTCGACATCTGATTCATCACAACATAGACATTCTTTTATTAAACAGATTTCATATGAGTCATTTTATAGTTTGAATAGGAGTTATTTGACACATATAAAATTTTATTATATGAGTGGTAACTTGACTTATATAGAAATATATTTTTCTTTAAAATGGGTTTATAAAAGACATAATGAATGAGTGACAACTCATAAAACAATAATATTTGTTTTTATATGTAGTTAAAGCTTAAAAAAAATTTATTCACTCGATTTTAAGGGAACAAAATTATAATTTTATAAATATAAAAACATAAATAACTACAAGGTATGATTTTTATATAAAAAAAAGTAAAATTGGAATGGAACCACTCAATAGTTTCATCTTAGTCTATACAATGATGTTGTTAAAACCTACTTACAACCAATCATGCCTTATAGGTACTAAATTTCCCATCAAGATTAAAATTATTCTCGAATACCCATTTTCAACCAATGTTATTTATATATATTTTAGTGTCTATTAATATACATGCTTTGTTTTTGTATATAAAATCCATTTCCAAATTCATGGATTCATTCTATTTGGTAGCTTTTGTGCCATTTGCTCCTTCCATGTAGGTTAAATAATCATTATTATCAATTAGTTATGAATCACCATATTTGATGACTAGAAAACCATATCATTCAGTTTATTTGACATCTATTATACTCCTATGTAGTAATTGTATCTCTAAAATTTCCTCTTCCATGAGGCTTTGAGGAATCTTTTCATTTTCCAACTCAAGTGTATCTTGATCCCTGACTTCATTGAATTCTTTCCCACTCTCACTATCACATTTTGAGAAATGACCCCTCTTATGTAATGTGAGATGTTTGTTAACCAAATCCTTATTATCTAAGGGTAATTATATGAAATATCCTTTAGTTTCTTTATCAAATCCTATAAATATAGATATGGTTCCTCGAGGTGAAATTTGATTACTTAAGGGTGCCCTAAAAAGCATTTCTCAACCCCAAACTCTTATATGGGAAAACATGGGTTTACATCCATAACATAGTTGATATGGATACCATTTTTTTATTTATGTGGTACTTCATTTGGTGGGTATGTTATTTTCTTCATATATATCCCTAAAAGGATAATGGAAATCGTAAATGACACATCAATGATCTCAATATGTCTAACAACATTTTATTCATCCTTTCATATACAACATTACATTATGATGTATATAGAGGAGTGATTGAGATATAATACCAAACTATCACATATAATTAATGAAATATTGGTTGAGATATTTTCTACCATGGTCTAAGTATTTTTTCTTTATCTTTTCAAAAAGTTGGTTCTCAAATTCATTCTTGTATTCCTTGAATTTGAAAATGTAATCTAACTTGTACCTCAATAAGTATACATATCCATATATACTGAAGTCATCAGTGATAAATATTAAGTATAAGTACTCACCCCTAGATTCTATAGTAATTGGATCACATACATATATATGAAATAACTCCATAATATATTTGGTTCTTTCAACTTTTCCACTGAATGAGTCTTGGGTCATTTTTCCTTCCAAACAAGTATGACATATTCTAAGTGGTTTTAGATCAGAATAATATATATATATATATATATCTTGATAATTTTTATTTACATGACCTATTTTTTTATTCCCCATTTGGGTGTGATATAAGTCATGTGAACTATATTTTTTATTGATTTCTATTAATTGGTTTGTGTAATCTAACATATAAATGCCATTACTTAAGTGTTCTATATTATAACAATGTTATCTTTATAAAATAATATACATGTATTACCAAATTTAAAAATAAATCCATCTAAGTTAAGACTTTATATGAAAATAATGTTTTAGTAATTAATTAAACATAATACCAATTCCTTAAAACCAAGACCATTCAAGTTAGATATGTGAGGTGGTAGTCTCCAATAGATACTATATTTATATTGGATCCATTAGACTCTCCTTGATCTACATCACCTTGTATATCTCTTCTAAATATACATGGTTCCTACAATTGGATACAAATTTGAGCACCACATGTAGTATCTACTACCCATTGTTTATAAATATATACACTGAAATTTGTAAAAAATGAATATATTTCTCCCCCTTTATTCATAATGGTGGTTTTATTCTTTTTATAGTGTCCCTTCATTCCATAAGAAAAACAAATACCGTAATGTTACCTTACATTCCCCTTGATCTTCTCTCTCTTCAAAGAATTTTGTGAGGAGCCTTTATATGTGGTGTTATAATTGGGGCCTTTCACATTGTCCATCAACTTATTCACCGTAGGAACAATAGATTTTTTGATTCATTTCCTCATTAACATGGTGAAGTAGACTGACAATGTCTAGGTGAAATTTGTCAATGTTTTCCATGTTATATTTTATAACAAATCTATATAATGTATGAGTAAGTGGGGAAACAATGAGATCGATGTGAAATTATTTAAGAAACTTAAACCATATAAACAATAGTCACTTAATGTATCCAGTGAGTTTGAATATGTGAGTTCCATCTAGCGCACCTTATCCAAGTTTACTCATAAAGAGTTCCTTAGAGATATCAAAACATTTCGTTCTAGATCTCTTTATAAAAATATCATATATATTTTGAGTATGTTATAGGAATATAGGTTTTCATGAGACTTCATGAGTTCACTATAAATGGAAGATAGTATCAAATAATAAACATATATTGCATCATCGAAGTGTTTTTCATAGATAGTAAACTATTTATCACTCATCTCCTTAGTAGGAATATCTGGAATTGTGTCCTGAGGTATATAAAGACTTCATTTGTGGCATAACACATTGTTCAAGTTTCTATACCATTCCTAGAAGTTACTTCTAGAGAAGAGATTGTCTTTTTATTATATTTTTCATGGGGATAATTTATTTGACTAACTTTTCATTTTAATTTTCTATAATAAATTCTTTTTATTATTACATTACATGATTACACAAAAATGAATGAGATGGTATAGTTTGATTGTATTATTAAGCCTCTCACTAGTTTATCATGTTTCAATGTCCATTAACATTGGAATCAGAATAACCTGTCATGTGTAAATTATGGTGTCAATGGTCCATATTTCTCTCATAATCCAAACTATTGCACTAAAAATCATCTTCTTTATCTAGAAGTTTCTTCATTGATATTATCACCACACAAACCATATCATATCTCTACATATATGGTATCAAGGTTTGGGTAAGGAATTCTAAATAGATAGGGGATTGATAACCCCCTAGTGACTTGCTAATGATATGGTGTGGGTACACAATATTTATTTTTGAGTAAGGTACTCCATCATTGATTAGGATCATGGTTCATTCATTCATGTATTATAGTTACTCTATTAAAAAATTGTTTTGATACTCCCAAAATTCTGAGAAGGCATGATAACCCCCCTTCCCATACCATATCCAATGTCAGTAATCCTACATGTGAAAGGGTGTGGATACTACACTTGTATGATATTGTTTTCCTCCATGATATATGATCTTAGTATTCCATCCATTATGTTCAGTACCCCTTAACCAATGATCAAGTTTTAATGAAGTGTGGGTACCCTAATATCGATCTATAGAATTAGTATGGAAATTATTTTGTTTAGTTTTATTATCTTCATTCAGATGAAAATGGTGTATGAAAGATGTTTGGAGCACAAATGATGTTGGTAAACACCCAATCAACACATCAATACTAAAAAATAAGACCTTTGTACACTTAGTGGAGTAGGTATCCCCTCTCCTCCCCCACCACTTATGATAAGGTGTAGAGTATCCATTTATGAAGTTCTTAATAACCTCAATTGATTCACTTTTCCCTTGATAGGGTGTGGGTCCTCCATAGGGGTCGGTACCCCCGCAACTAATGTGAACTCCAAAAAGTGGCATGGTACCCCCATTACGATGTTGGAGAGTTAATTTTAAAGGGTTATTTTATAGCTATGGAAGTGGTTTGGGTCATGTTTTATGGGATATATGATATATAGGGAATTCTCTTTTACCTTTTTTGTATGAAATATAGTTGGGATATCAATTTTGGAATTCATTGGTCCTAAGATATTTAGGGAGACTCTGGTTATGTGTGAGTAATGATCTCCTGTAGAGCTAAGTGGTGATGTCTATGACTCCCCTACTCCCATGGTTTTTCATATATATAAAATGTATCTAGTTTATATATTTTTGGATTCGTTATTTCTCCCCTAATATCGGTCTATGAGATGCCCTGTTGAAAATGTTCCTTTGTGATTTTTAGGAATTCTATGGGGTATTTTTATAATCACACCTATTTGAGATTCATTAACACATGTGTTTTTTCATTTTTGAACACATGTATATTGGATATATCTTTGGTGGATATATATTTGTTGGAGTTGGTGTCATGTGGTGCTCAGTGGTAGTTCACGAGGATGGTTTTAAAGTGTCCAAGGATCATGCAATAACACCGAGAGGGGGTGAATTGGGTGTGATCTGTTTTATTGAATTGTTTTTTCCATTTTAATTCAAACCAATATCACCTATTATGATGAGTGTCTCATGCATGAAATGCTAAAAGTAAATAAAAAGCAGTACACATTGTTTTTTACAAGGTTTAGTACTAAGAGATACATCCTTTCTATTTTGGTTAGACCCACCATCATGGATTATACACTATATATTTTTATAAATTGAAATGGTTTAGGAAGAAACTGGTTATACACCCTATTAATTTATCCTCCAGTTGATTCTGGTAATACCCCCCAGCAATACAACTCTTCTGCCTTCGTTGGTTAGACACCCCAACCATTTGACTAGTTTGACCCCCAGTCTCTAGAGCCTCTTCAGCAACTTATTATACCCCCCCCCAGTCACAAGATCCTTCTCCTTCTTAAAATATCTAATCCAAATATAGGATGATTAATTTAGGATCCCCCTCCATGGGATTCCTAGATCAAATTGGCTCATTTACAATTAAACTACTTTTGTACTCATGCTAGTCTGGCTAAAATAATTTTGATTACTGAATATAATGAGATTCCTCAATGCAACACTACCTGGGATAATATTATTTCTTCTACTGATGACTCGGCCTCACTTAACAATGAAAACATGGATACCAAAAATCTATTGAATCATTGATGAAGAAAAATTCCTGGCTTCAGCCTCAAATAATTGCGGTCTTATTATGGAAAACAAATTACACATGAACTTTTTCAAACTTCATGCTTTTATATAATACACTGCATGGCCTTATTACTTTGTGTTAAATAAGACACATACACAATCTTCACACTATCATGCAAGCATAATTGCATGTGTATACATGTTTTTATAACACATACACATTAAACTTCACATAATGCATGAGTTGTTATTGTCAAAATCAAATGGGTTCAAGTGAGAATCTGAACATGAATAAATGAAAGAAATTATTTTTTACTTGAAACATCAACCACATGCTTTCCACTTATCTCACTTAACAGATTACATACACAATTTTCATCCTGTGCATTTACCATCACACACACTTTTCACACACTAAACACATTTAAAATATCATTACTTTTTTAGAAAAATGTATCATGGTGTTAGTTTCTTCACACAAGTAATATCACATTGTCCCTTGTAGTCATAGTATGTGTGTTCGACTCAATAAAACCCCCTGAACAATCACATTTTATCAACAATCAGTACATGGTCATCTTAAAAAAGTCATGAAAATCATGTATATTTTTAAGACCCATCACGCAATAGTGTGATATGCAATCTTCATACATGAATGAGGATACATGAAATATCTAAGATCATCACGTAATCCAAGGAGACACTTAACATGCTACCCAAAAAAATTTATGGAAACAAGTTTATTCATGAATTATAATGTGTGTGTCAAGAACAGGTCATCTACCAATGGATGTCACCTCTCCTTCGCACAAACAGAACTTGTGTAGAATGTCTTTCCATGAACTAGAGCGATCATGGAGGCACTATCTCTTCTAGAAATAAAGTTCTCTCAAAAATAATCTACAAAAATAAACATGCCATGAGGAATTTATATACATCATCCCACTAACTTAGAAGCATCTAGAATCATGTAGAAACTTGATGCCTTCAAGATACACTTCACATATTATCACCATAACCAAAATTTCAATCTTCTACACACAGTGAATCCTTGGTTTGTTCATCCTTATATTATGAAAACGAAGTTTCATAATTATTTCAATTATATTTGGATCATTCTGATAATCAGATTATGATTGGAATCTTTTCTAATGATTTATTCATCATTTCTTCATGGATTTACTAGAAAACTGAACTTCTCTAGTGTATTAATGTAGAGGACGATACAGCTGGATGAACGAATAGCTCGAATGGGATCCAAATTCTCTAAAATGATCACCAAAAAATTGAATGACTAGGAATATAAAATTGAGAATATCACATGGATGCAATCCAGGTGAGACAATTGGATTTTCAGAAAAAAATTATCAATCGATCAGATGGTTTTGGATTAATCAATGGAATACCACATCGAAATACCTTGTTGTTGAATGCCTCCTTATAATACTCGACGCTACATCCTTAGTTTAGAATTATCCTCTCAAACTTTGATACCACCCCATACTGGTTCTGCTGGTGTGCTTCTTTTCTAACATCTTCCATCATGTCGCCCTGCATGGTGAAGCTACAAAGCCTCTTCCACCCGTGCTTCTAGGCATTCTCCTTCATGCACCACCCGCTACAAAGATATCTAGCCGAGGGTAGAGTTTAGCTTCCAATGTGGTGCTACTCTTCTTAACTGGCTATCCTAGCTTTGTAGGATAGCTATAATTTTTAATAAACAACCATAAAATATACTTGTGAAATTTATAAATAATATAATGATCTTTCTTAAAATGTAATAAAAAAATAACTTATCAAACCCCGTTCTCAAAATTATACCACAAACAACATTATAAAATTCATCATGAAAAAATAAACCATTTTTCATGGAATATTCAACTTATTCTTAAAATAATTATTATAAACAATGTTCCAACCCAACTCAATAAATTACATAGGTCTTCTGAATATACAAATCAGCTCTTAAATCATCAAAAATATAAATTCATTGACTTTTAATCTTCTTGATTAATTAACAACAATTTCAACCTCAATGAATCGCATGGTCTCATAAATATCCCCGTTTTGATTTGTTTTGAACACCTACTTTATTTTAGGATTCAATGATATCTTCTCCCTCTTATTGGCATTAATGTCACGGCGCGTCCCCTAGGGCTGGCGACTAGCGCCAAAGGCGTAAATCCCTAAAATGGGAAGGCATTGCCTTTATAACTGAAATCACACACAATAGAGTACACAGCTAAATACAAAAAACTAAGAAAAACTTTATAATAAGAGAGTGATAAATGTAAAGGGTCCATAAATACAAGCCCAACTGTAAAGTACAAGTACAACTGAAAAGGGAAAAATAGCCGAAAGATGAAAAGCATCTCGTGAATCGTCCACCTCAGATCCTACCTAAAGGGTAGGTATAGATATCCTCATCAGTACTCCACGGCCATCAGTCTCCACCGGGTACCGACTCATCGTGAGGTCCACCTCTGGGTACCGTCCGGTCCTTGTACACTCAGCCTCGGTTAGCGATGTCCGTCATCTGCATCCAATACAACGAGGTGTGGGCATACACCATGCATGGGTGAGTATAACAATACTCGTTAGGGACCCCAAGACCCTCAAGGTCTCACAAAATCCAACAATGATAAACCACAAGGTATGAAATCAACAGATAACCCCACTTAGGTATATGCCCATACATATACCTAAGTTATCTAGCAATTCATCTCAATCATGAGGAAAACACAATGATACTGACTCAGTTCACATAGGTATACAACATTTGAAGAGAGATATAGATGATCATATTTAGCCACTGAATCATTTATTCTGTTGAACCCACAGAGGATCCAGGAACAGAAATCAGAACTGTCGAACCCACACAGGATCCAGGAATAGTTATTTGGTCGAACCCACACAGAATCCAGGAACATAAGTCAGAACTGTTAAACCCACACAAAATCTAGGAATAGTAGTCAAATCTGTCAAACCCACATAGGATCCAGGAATAGTCATCAGTGATGTCGAACCCACACAGGATCCAAGAACATTTGTCAGTGCACAACCATCCAGAGGGTTCCTCACAAGCATGCTTGATTCCGGGAGGGTCCGCACCTCAAGACAAGTGTCTCAAAGGTCTTCTACATCATAGGGGAAAATCCAAGAAATACGTGTCCAAGACACAGAGACGAGATGACCAAGAAATTTTCCCAAACATTACATGGTTTGTTGGAATAAGGTGCATGTTTTGTAGTCAAACCTCGGGCACTGCCCATTTGGAAAGGCCCGTGACGAAAGGTTGGTCATGTAGAAAAGTAAGTACATGGTGTATGGTGTGGTTACGCGCCGTGTCTACGAAAATGGTGTCAAATCCATGTACACTGGCCATGTGCCCGTACATGGCCTCAACCCGTGTTCGCCAACCCGTGTAATAGTAAAATGGGGTAGCCCGTGTCACTAGCCTTGCCAAGATATGTGGTGGAGTACATGACCGTATACTCCACCCCATGTTCGTTTATCCCTGAGATACACGCCGAGTCTCATGAAGCCGCTTCTGCCAAACTGCTTAGAGAGTACACGTCATGCCTATTAGCTGTGTAATTCAGCATCTGTCCATGTGTTTCCCAGAATACACTCTATGTCTCATGAAGCAGCTTCTGCCAAACTGTGTAGGGAGTACACGCTAAGCTTCTTGGCCATGTAATTCGGCTCGTGTCTGTGTATTTCCCAGAATACACACCATATCTCGTGAACCCACTTCTTCCATTCTGTGTAGAGAACACATGTTGTGTGACCGGGGTCACATGTCGTGTGTTACTTGTCTAAAATTTGTATCTCAAACCGAAAAACGCTTGTACTACATGACGTGTTCGTCAGAATTACACGCCATGTATTCGGGAATTTTCTAGAAACAGATCCTCCGGCCAGCGCACCTCCCATGAATTTTGTTCATCATTCTGACGGCCTGTTCGTCATGAAATATCATACACTAGGTCTTCACGATGTCCTGTAGTCATCTCTGGTTTTTTCGGGCCGCCGATCGGCTCTAAAAACACAATTTGATTCACCTGCTCGAAGAACGGTCGAGGAATGGTCCTTCCCATTCCAGTGTGATCTGTCTCCTACTATTTTCATTACACCTCCACTAGTTCTTCATAATTTTGGGTCTTCGATTTGGGATCATTCCGTTGTACAATGAACTCACAATGATCTGATGTTCGTCACCCAAAAAGAACACGAAGAACACAGCAAACTTGCACAAGAACGCCGGAGAGATCGGGCCGTATTCATTTGTCCCGGTCCTTCCACATTTGTTTGGTAGTAAGAAGGTCAATAGAAACATTCACGTAAGGATGAATCGATATTTCTAAAATCAAAAAACACCCCTACATTTGTTCATTGATCGTTGACAAAGTCACGGAAAGGTGGATGTCGATTCGTTGTAGACGAACACATCATACGTTGAGGAGGTTCTAAGGAGGGAAGTCGTAAATGCTCCTCACCGACGTTCCCTATTGAAGAATACATTCTTTGTTCTTCGTTGATGAGAGATTTTTCTCTCTTCTCCCCTGTTCCACCAAATTGAAGAATGCCAAGCCAAAAATAACAGATTATGATATCCTATTAAATTGTTGGCATAAAATTAAAATGGTTTTAATTAATTAATTGAATGTGTTGGCTCAATTAATTAACCAAGAGGGTAAGGCACATTAATTTTTAGGGGAGTTGAAGAGGCTCCCAAACACTTAATGGAAGTTTGAGGTTTTCTCCATTAATGGGGTGTTTCAAGGGGATTTAAATCCTGGGTGGTCCCCACCATAATAAACATGAAGAGGAAGTTGGGTTCGGACTGGCCCCACCACTATACCTCTCATGGGAGGTTAAGCTGTGGTGGTCCTCACCTCCAACTTCCACATGGTGGTTGTAACAAATAAAATAAAATAAGACATGCACTTATTTTATTTTATTATTCCCATGCCAAACCCAAAAACTATCTTTTATTCCTGACCATCTGTTGTCCAGGTGAAACTCTTCATAAGCGAATATCATCACTACGAGATCAACAATACCCTCAGATTTCAATTCCGAGCACTGGTTCAAAATTTATAAAAACCTGCTCATATTTTTACTAAATGTACCTGAAAAAAACCTTAGAAAGTGATTTCAGGCACACCGGGTCTCAGAATCACGCTCCGTCTATTTTTCCAGACTCGTAAAATTCCCATGTACTTAAGAAAAAAAATTCCATAGAATTTTTGGGTCTTTACATTTTCCGAACCTAAGGGCTTTATGTCCCCATAAGCTACAACTCAAACTAAGGGAACAAATGGGGGTACTAAGAACGCATCTGAGCTTCCTGCTCCCATGTGCTCTCCTGGAGGTTCTCGTGCTGCCAACGAACCAAAGGTATCGATCGTCCACGTAGGACCCACTCATGTTGATCCTCAATCTCCACTAGAACCTCCGTGAAAGTCTCCCCATCTTCGATGTACAGCTCTCCATGGTTGATAATGTGAGAAGGGTCGTGCATGTATCTCCTCAGATGAGATACGTGGAAGACGTCGTCCACCCGGTGCAACTGAGGTAAAAGATCCAAGAGGTAAGCCACCTCGCCTACTCTGCTGAGGACCTGGAAATGTCCAATGAACCTTGGAGATAACTTTCCGCCTCGGCCAAATCTCTGTAAACCTCATCGAGGTGAGACACATAGAAAAACGTGGTCTCTATCCTCGAACTCCAGAGGTCTCCGTCTCCTGTCAGCATAAGACTTTTTTCTGCTCTGTGCAGTCTTCATCTTCTCCTAGATGATCTACACCTTCTCTGTGGTAGCTCATACAATATCTGGCCCCACTAGTGCTGACTCCCCAGGATCAGTCCAGCACAAGGGTGATCTACATATTAGCCCATATAACACCTTTAAAGGTGAAATCCCAATGGTGTAGTGATAGTTGTTGTCTTATGAAAACTCCACCAAAGGTAATTGATCTTCCCAGCCGCGACCGAAGTCGAGGACACAAGCACACAGCATTTCCTCGAGGGTCTGAATGGCCTGCTCAGTCTGACCATCTGTCTGATGATGGAAGGTAGTGATCAGATGAAGCTATATCCCAAAAGCCTCATGAAACCCCTTCCATAGTTGGTAAGTAAATTGTGTGTCACGATCAGAGACAATAGAAGAACATACTCCATGTAGTCGCATAATCTCCTACACTTAGAGTTGTCCCAATCTCTCTACTGAGCCCTGCTCTCTGATCAGTAGGAAGTGAGCCGACTTGGTGAGTCGATCAACGATCAACCAAATTGAGTCATGACCCCTGGATGTACGTGGAAGTACTATCATGAATTCCATGGATATCTCATCCCACTTCCACTCTGGGACCTCTAAAGGATGAACCAAGCCTTCTGGAACCTGCTGCTCCGCCTTCACTTGCTGAAAAGTGAGGCATGAAGAGACAAACTTAGCTACTTCCTTCTTCATACCTGGCCACTAGTGCTGTCGTCGAAGGTCCTGGTACATATTCGCCACTCATGGATGTAACTCTAAAGGGGATGTGTGGAACTCCCTCAACATTTCCACCTAAAGTGACACTGATACCATAGTACGTCCTCTGAAGAGGATTATGTGCTCTCCATCTTTAGAAAATCCATCTAGTGCCTGCCCTGTGGATATCTGAGCACATCGTGTCTCGCAGTCAGTGTCCCCATGTTGTGCCTCCCTTACTCACTGAAGAAGTATGGGAGTGAATGTAAGGGACTAAAGAAAGGCTTCTCCATATCTATCTACAAAGGATATCTATAAAGTAGCCAGCTTCTCCGTCTCCTCGCCTAGTAGTTGTATACTAGATCTTCTGTTGAGTGCATCTGCTACAAAATTCCCCTTTCTGGGAGTATAGACTATCGTGATGTCATATTCCTGGAGGAGCTCAATCCATCGCCATTGTCTCAAGTTCTGGTCCTTTTGATAGAAGATATACCTGAGACTCTTTTGGTTATATTACATGGTAAAACGTTCACCCATCAGATAGGGTCATCACATATTCAAGGCAAAGACCACTGTTGCTAACTCCAGGAGATGGTTAGCATAGTTCTACTTGTGTTGTCTCAGATTATAAGAACCATACGCGATCACTGCTCACTCTTGTATCAGGAAATACCTGAGTTTTGTCCCTGATGTGTCATAGTAGACTACGTACCCTACACCTTCCTCTGGAAGTCTCAAGATGGGGGCACTAGTCAGCATCTGCCTCAGCTCCTGAAAGCTCTGATGGAATCTCTCCGACCATACGAAGGGCTTCCCATTCTTTTTCAAGGATGATAGTGGTACTGTAACTCTGTAGAAGTCTCGAACGAACCTCTGGTAGTACCCAGCCAAACCCAAGAAACTTCGCACCTTTGTCACACTCCTGGGTGGCTCCCAAGCAAGTATCACCTCAATCTTCGCTGGATCTACTACAACTCCAGCCTCTGAGATGACATGTCCCAAAAAGTGAACCTCTCATATCCAAAACTACAACTTTGAGATATTACCATAAATTTGGTGCTCGCTGAGTGTGTCCAGTACTACCTTCAAATGGTAGGCATACTCCTCCTCAGTAGTCGAGTAGATCAGAATGTCGTCGATGAAGACTACGACAAAGAGATTGAGGTATAGCTAGAAAATATTGTTCATGAATCCCATGAACACTACTGAAGCATTGGTTATAAATAAAGGAATAACCAAGAACTCGTAGTGGCCATACTAAAATCTGAAGTCCAGCTTCTACAAATCCTCGTTTCGAACTCTGAGCTGGTGATAGCCTGATCTGAGGTCTGTCTTCGAGAACCACTGATCTCCCATCAACTGAGCAAAGAGGTTGTCAATCCTCGAGAGTGGGTACTTTTTCTTCACAGTCACCTGGTTCAGGCAATGGTAGTCAACACAAATCCTCAATCTCCCATCCGCCTTATTGGTGAATAGAATCGGGGCTACATAGGGAGAAACACTAGGCCGGATGAATGCTTTCCCCTGGATGTCCTCTATTTGTACCTGCATCCCAAGAAGCTTAGTGGGAGCCATTAGATATACTGGTGTAGAAATCAATGCTATTCTGGGGTACATGTAAATATAGAAGTCCACCTCTCTGCGAGGAGGTAGACCTGGGACATCATCAGGGAAAACATCTATGTACTGGTCCACCACTACAAGATATCATGGACACTCCACATCAACATCTCTGAGGATAAGGAAGGCCAACTGATGAGTGATTGGCTACACCCTCCTCTGAGTAAGTCCATCATGTACTACAAAGGCTCCCTTATCACCGATGAAGGTAAACTTGGACCCATCTGTGCTGACACAACGCACTTTTCACCTAATACAGTCAATCTGGGCATGGACTGTAGATAACAAGTCCATACCCAAGATGATATCGTAAGGCCTCGACGCCACTACGAGGAGATCCTAGCTAATGCTTTCGCCTCCTAGAGTAATCTCACACTACCAGCACCAGTGTGTAATCATCGATTCTGCTCTCGTAGGAATCTCTAACCATAAGGATCGAGCCAATGGCTCTGTCAGAATCTCTGAGCTCCGAACGAGGTCGGTGGCAATGAAAGAGTGAATGGAACCTGTGTCTATAAGAACTACATCCAAGGTTGAGTAGATAGGGATTGTACCTTGATTCATCTCCATAGAACCGTGATCATAAGCCTTAGCTTCCTAGAGCTGAGCTCTCTCATGTCCACCCGCTCCCTATGGTCGGGGGTGGACCTCCTAGTGGTGGTGGTGGTAACACATCGTAATGTTGTCCACCGCCAGCCGCACGACCATATCCTCTGCCATGTCCACCTACGCCCTAAAGATCACCTCGATCAAACCTTTACCTCTTCCTGGGAGGTCTCTAAACTTTCTGTTGATCATCTGCATAGTGGTTCGGATAGTCACAAGCCATGTGACCCGGCCCGCCGCATGTGAAACACTGCCTATTCCTGGAATGACCGGATCAGTCTCATGTTCCTCGCACAACCGAAACTGAGTCTTGAAGTCGTCTACTAGATGGTATGGTCCACTTGAACCTCTGAAACATATGTCTGCTGCCACTATAGAAGACTCTGTTACGTGACACCAGGTGGCGGGTCTCGCTGCTGGTGACTACTCAGAATGAAAAATCTCCACTAAGAGGTCATTCTCTAACACCCCCACCTCTGTCAGGATGTTGAGGTAGATCATAGAAGCCCTAATATCTCGCCTGAGCCCCTGATCGATTGTCCAGGCCCTAAATAATGGGTCACACACCATATCTATGGAGTAGCATGAGAGGTTGGTGAACCTCACTGAGTACTATGCCACCATCATGCTACCCTATTGTAGATGAAGTAGCTCTTGTATCTTCACCACATGTAGGGTGGCTGGGACAAACTCTACTCGAAATAGGATCTCGAAGTCTGCCCAGAGTAGTGTTGCCTCATCATGCACCTGAAGAATTTGGCTCCACCACTTGTCTACTACTACCAGAAGAAGACTCACGACAACAATCACCATAAGGTCTGTCGGTGCCCCTACCAGTCTGAAGACTCTCACCACAACCTCCATCCAATCTTCAGCTACCTGCGGGTCCGTCTCACCCCTGAACCTGGGTGGCCTCAGGTGCTGGAACTTGTTCAATGTGCTCAGGAAGTGTGCACCATCTGTTTTTGGGGCTGGTGGCATCGGTGGCCCAACGAGTAGTGGTACTGCTGGAGCCTCTGCTGTAATAGGGCCCTACACTGAGGCCTCGTCGCTAAGTGGTCTTCCATCTCGTACAAATCTTGGAACCCTGGCTGGCTATCTACGTGGAGGTATCCTGTAAAGAAATAGGTGTGACACGGTCAATAAGTTATACCTGGTGAGCTGACTCAAAGAGATCACTAAGAAAATTCTTCAAACACACACACAATCAGTGTTTTCGTTCAGTGAATCAAAAATCAGAAGTCAGGGTCCTGGTGTATGGATACGTCAGTCACCGCACCAACACTGGACTCCCTGAACTGAAAACCACACTCACTACACTTAACACTACTGCTTAAAAGAAAACATCAGAGTCCCAAGTTCTGCGGTAGAACCAACTCCTCTAATACCAATTTTTCATGACCCGTCCCCTGGGGCCCGTGCTGTGACTACCCCAAGCCCGCCTCCCATAGGCCAGGGGCTGGTGACTAGCACCAAATGAATAAATCCCTAAATAGGGAAGGTGTTTCCTTTATAAATGAAAGCACATACAATAAAGAACATAGATGAATACAAAACACTAAGAAAAATTGTATAACAAGAGAGTGATAAAAAGTAAAGGGGACGGAAATACAGGCCCAACTATAAAGTAAAAGTGAAATTGAAAAGGACAAAACAACTGAAAGGTGAAAAGAAGATTCAGGGTCATCCACCTCAGATCCTACCTGAAGCGTAGGTACAAATATCCTCCTTAGTACTCCATGACCATCAGTATCCACCGGGTACCGACTCGTCGTGAGGTCTACCTCCAGGTACCGTCCAGTCCTCGTACACTCAGCCTCGGTCAGTGTTGTTTGTCTTCTACATCCAACACAACAAGGTGTGGGCATAGACCGTGAAAAGGTGAGAATAACAATACTCAGTAGGGACCTCAAGACCCTCATGGTCTCAAAAATCCAACAAGGATAAACCACAAGGTATGGAATCAACAGATAACCCCACTTAGGTATATTCCCATACATTTACCTAAGTTTTCCAGTAATTCAACTCAATCATGAGGAAAACACAAATATACTGACTCAGCTCACACATGTATACAACTTTTGAAGAGAGATAGAGATGATCAGATTTATCCACTGAATCATTTATTCTATCAAACCCACACAGTATCGAGGAACAGAAATCAGAACTGTCGAACCCACACAGGATCTAGGAACAGTTATTCTGTCAAACCCACACAGGATCGAGGAACAGTAGTCAGAACTGTCAAACCCACATAGGATCCAGGAAAACTAGTTAGAGCTGTCGAACCCACACAGGATCTTGGGACAGTCGTCAGTGCTGTAGAACCCACACAGGATCCAGGAATAGTCGTCAGTGCACAACCAGCCACAGGGTTCCACACAAGCATTCTTGATTCTGGGAGGGACTGATCCTCAAGACAAGTGTCTCAAAGTTCTACCATGTCATAGGGGAAAATTCAAGCATTACATGTCCAAGACACAGATATGAGATGACCAAGCCAATTTCCCAAAAAGTACACGGCGTGTTAGAATAAGGTACACGTCGTGTAGTTAGACCTCAGGAACTGCCCATGTGCAACGGCCATTGTCGAAAGGTTGGTCGTGTAGAAAATTAAGTACATGATGTGTGGTGTGGATACACGCCATGTCTATGAAACTAGTGTCGACTCCGTATACGCTGGCCATGTGACCATACACGGCCTCAGCCCGTGTTTGCGAACCCGTGTAACTGTTACACGAGGTAGCCCATGTCACTAGCCTTGCTTGGATGTGTGGTGGAGTACATGCCCGTGTACTCCACCCCGTGTCTGTGTATCCCTAAGATACACACCGAGTCTCGTGAATCCCCTTCTACCAAACTGCATAGAGAGTACAGGCCATGCCTCTTGGCCATGTAATTCTACCTGTGTCCGTGTATTTCCCAGAATACATGCCATGTATCGTGAATCCGATTCTTCCAAACAGCATAGGGAGTACACGCCATGCCTCGTGGCTATGTAATTCTTCCCGGGTCCATTTATTTCCCAGAATACATGCCAAGTCTCATGAAGCCGCTTCTGCCATTCTACGTAGAGAATACACTCCGTGGGACCGAGGTCACATGCCATGTGTTATTTGTCTAACGTATGTATCTCAAACTGCAGAATGCCCGTACTACACGGCGTGTTCGTCAGAAGTACACGCCGTGTATTCTGAAATTTTCCAGAAACGGCGCCTCCGGCCAGCGCTCCTCCCATGAATTCTATTCTTTTTTATGAGGTTCCGTTCATCACAAAACATCATACACTAGGTCACCTCAATTTCCCTTAGTCATCTTTGGTGTTTTCAAGCCTCCAATCGGCTCTGAAAACACAATTTGATTCACCTTCTCGAAGAACAGTCGAGCAACGGTCCTTCCCGTTCCAGTCCAATCTGTCATCCACTATTGTCGTCGCACCTCTGCTAGGACATCATGACGTTGGGTCTTCGATTTGGGATCATTGAATTTCACAAAAAACTCGCAACGATCTGATGTTCTTCACCCATGAAGAATGCAAAGAACACACTAAACATTCACAAGAACGGCGGAGGGATTGGGTTTTTCTCATTTGGCCTGGTCCTTCCATGTCATTTTGGTAGCAAGCGGGTCAATAGAAACATTCATGGAAGGAAGAATCAGTATTTATCAAATCAAAACACACCCCTACATTTGTTCGGTGATCATTGACGAAGCCACGGAAAGACAGACGTCGATTCGTAATAGATGAATGTGTCCTACGTCGAGGAGGTTCCAAGGAGGGAAGTCGTAAATGCTCCTCACCGACTTTATTCGTTGGAAGAATGTGTTCTTTGTTCTTCGTTGATGAGAGACTTTTCTCTCTTCTCCCCCGTTCCACCAAATTGAAGAATTCCAAGCCAAAAATAATAGATTATGATATCCTATTAAATTGTTGGCATAAAATTCATATGGTTTTAATTAATTAATTGAATGTGTTGGCTCAATTAATTAACTATGAGGATAAGGCACATTAAGTTTTAGGGGAGTTGAAGAGGCTCCCCTACACATAATGGGATTTTGAGGGTTTCTCTATTAATGGGGTGTTTCAAGGGGATTTAAATCATGCGTGGTCCCCACCACAATAAACATGAAGAGGAGGTTGGGTTCGGGTGGGCCCCACCACCATAACCTCTCATGTGAGGTTAAGGTGTGGTGGTCCCCACCTCCAACTTCCACATGGTGGTTGTAAAAAATATAATAAAATAAGACATGCACTTATTTTATTTTATTATTCCCACGCAAAACCCAAAAACTATCTTTTATTCCTGACCATCTGTCGTCGAGGTGAAAGTATTTTTAAGAGAATACTAGTACTGCGAGATCAACGGTGCCCTCAGATTTCAATTCCAAGCACCGGTTCAAAAGTTATAAAAACCCTCTCATACGTTTACTGAACGTAACTGAACAAAACTTCAGAAATTTATTCCAGGCACACTGAGCCTCGGAATCACATGCCTTTAGTTTTCGCAGACTCGTAAAATTACCATGTATTTAAGAAAAAACAATTCCACAGAATTTCCAGGTCTTTACAATTAAATCCAAAGATAAAAGTATATGAAGGAATTCACATTTCTAAAATTCAAATTTTGAGAATATCCTTTTCTTTTTTGACACATATTGTGTTATTTATTTTGGGGACGGATGGAATCACTACTACCATAGAAAAGAGATAAAATTAATCAACTCTAAGTCAACGTGAGGAATGCTCTATGTAGAAAACAAGAGTGATCAAATTTAACATCGATTCTATCAATAAACTTTCTGGATGTGATACCAATCACTCCAACCAGGGTTATTCAAATAATTTACAAAAAAATATCCTACATACATCTCAGAAAAAATATTAAAAATATTCAAGTGAAATAATGTATTTATCATTTAAAATTATTTTTTATTTTATAATCAAGTTTTCGATATCTCCATTTGGAATTGGGTTTTTAAAATGAAAATATGATAATATAATCAACATACATCAATGATGAAAAGCTTTAACTTCCAATCATTTTTTTAATTATCATATCCACACCTATCCAGAACTACTAAAATTCATATTATGCCAACTAAGATAAAAATATCTGATAAATTATTTTATGTGATCCTCCTAATGATATGAACACTATACTTCTTCATCATGATTGAATTTATTTAATAATAAATTCCAAAAAGTCTTTAGATATTATTTGAGATGTTGAAAATTAACAACATGATTCCAAAAGTCTTCCATGATGGACATCCTTCTAGGTGTAAAATATTCACAAATTTCTTAAATTTAGGTATCCTCCAAAATATATACTTCACCTTAAATTCCCTTCAGGAAGAAATCACACAATATATATTGGAATAAGGTGCTTCTTCAATACTCCACAGTTAGAGCAATAGGGCTGATAGTTACTTTTCAACACACAATCTTCTTAGATGAAAAAGGCTTCTTCATATTTGATAACAAAGCAATTTCAGTTTTATTTACTTATTCCATCTTTATTTCCACTTCCAATTATTTTTTCCATATTATAATACATTCTTTAAGAGAATTGTTAGTCTTAACATTGTGTGTAGACATATTTTTATCATCACTAGAAGTCACAAATTATTTCCCTTTATTTTTCATGAATTGTTCTTAGTCAGATTTCCATGTGAAAAAACTTTTACCAGAATATCCAGACATATTTAACCTATCACACACAATATTATAATTCAAAAAGTTGCCTATTTTAGGATTCTTTTTAGATTCTTCATCAGATATGTCTTTCACTAAATCAATCTTATTATTTCTCTTCTAAACTGATTCTTTCTTTGATTTCAGCTTACTTCCTTATTTATAAATGTTCATGGACAATTGTCAATGGTCCATGATGTGAACTTTCTTACCATAATTGAAACGTTTTTTTGAGACACTCTTCACATCATTCTTCATAAACTTCTTGGGAGTTATTTGTTTAACAACCTTATTATTTTGTTCACAACCAAAGGATGACCTATAATCTTCATCTCTTACCTGCTTCACATTCTCTTGTGGACTTATATTTGCATCAATAAATTATTTTTTTCATGATTTATACATAACATCACTCATCATAATAGTGACAAATTTTCATGCAATAATCATAGAAATATTTAAATTAATCATATTTATTATTATAAACTGATTCACTTTTTGTGAATTCTTCTTCTATTGTTCAGGTTTCAATTTCTCTTCAACATTGATCCCCCTAAATTTTGGAATTATATAATTTTCAAATAATGAAATAGTATTCCAACATAATTTCTAAATTCAAAAACATCCAACAACACAAACAATAACCAAAAAATCATGATTTCTTCTTCTTTAACACATTCTGACTTTCTTTGACCTTTTGCTTCTTTTGGGTATCATATTTCTTCTTATATTCTTTATTTGGGGAACAAGAATTTTTCTTTACAAAATTTTATTGATATTTTAATGTTTAATATACACTAGTCATCAAATAAACATTAGTATACACATATTTATCAAGATATAGGGTTTCCTTCTTTAAAGAGTCTGTAATAGATTTATCCTCAGATAATCTCAAGAAATTTTTGAAACTAGATTCAGTACTTTCAAAAATAGGACTCTTATTAGGTGAATCCTTTGTAATGATTATTTTCTCAGAAACTTGGGAAGTCTTATCTTGTGTCTCTTCCATATTTATTACTTTCTTTTCTAGTTTAGGACTCTTTAATTTGAGGGAAATCTTCTCATCTTCAATAGATCTCATGCTTTCTTCCCACTGAATCTTCATCTTCAAAACCACATATTCATGAATTTTATTTTCCTTTAGTAACTAATTGTTATGCTCCATAATTATTTCTTATTTATCATCCAGTCAATCATATTTAACATTCATACATTTAATATGTAGTTTTTCAAGAGCATGAATAACTTCTTTAAAAAAATTCACAAGTATATTTCCCACAAACAATACATTCCAATTCTTCAATAGATCCATTATAAATTTATTTGAAGAGAGATATTGTTTCTCCCTTTTATTTCACATGTTTTGTGAGAGTGTTGGTAATCCCAGACTTTTTGTTTAATGATTCATCCATAGAATTATCCCCATCTTATAGTTGTAATTTTTTATCCTGAAGTTGCTTGAAAACTCTAGTCTTACATGTGACCACTTAATTGGGAAGCTTGTTCAGATTATTTTTGATTTTTGAAATGATCATAATATCATTATAGCTTGAACATGATTCATCTATTGATTTCCCTGAACAATTTAAACACCGAGTTTCATTAGATACTAGTTGATTTTCATTCATCTTTGAATTATTATTCAGATTATTTTCCACTCTTTTCTACCTGTTTTTATCTGATTTGATTGAGACATCAACATTTCTAACTTTAGGAGTAGAGATAGGATTTTCCATCTGATTTTATTATAAATTTTATTATAACTCAATTCTACACTTCCTATACATATGATAAAAAAATGGGACAAGTATAGTAAAACCATTTAGAGGTAGCCTATTCCATAATACCAATTCAAGTGTACAAGGATCATTCAGTCACACTGAGAGGGGAGTGAATCAGGTGTGGCCTATTTTACTAAATTACTTCCCACCAATTAATTCACAACTATGTCACCTATTAATATGAGTGGATTATGCATGAAATGCTAAAATTAAATAAGTCACAACATAGAGTATTTTTTAATAATGTTTGGTGCTAAGACCAACATCCTTTAAATGTTGGTTAAACCCCCCAAAATGGATTATCCACTATAATATTTTCCCAATTATAATGGTTTGGGTAGAAACTTTTTATACACCCCAATAATAAATGATCCAGTGGATTTTGGTTATACCACCCCAGAAATCCAACTCTTCTACCATGGTTGGTTAGACACCCCAACCATTTGAATGGTCCCCCCCCCCAGTCTCAAGAGCCTCTTTAGAAACTATTTAGACCCCTTAGTCCTAAGCTCCTTCTTATTCTTAAATTTTTTTTCCATAGTTAGGATGATCAAATTCGAATCCTCCTCCAAGAGCTTACTAGATAAAACTGGCTCATGTACAATTCATGTGCCTTTTCACTAATGCAGTTCTTCCTCAAATAATTTTGATCACTAAATATAATTATATACCTCTGTACAAAACTTCTTGGGAAAATATTCTTTCTTCTATTAAATACCTAGCCTCACTTAACACTAAAAACATGGATATAAGAAATCTACCGAATCACTAATGATAAAATAGTCCCAGATTCAGTCTCAAATAACTACACCCTGATTATGGAAAATAAATTGAATGTTCACTTCTTCAAACATCACTCATGTATATAATACACTACTTGGACTTCTTACTTTGTGTAATAACACACATGCACAAGATTCACACTATCATGTATGCATAATTACATTTGTATACATGTTTGTATAACATATACACATTAAATTACACATAATTCATGAGTATTTATTTTTAAACTCAATTGATTTCAAGTGATAATGTGAACATGCATAAATTCATGAAATTATTTTTCACAATAAACATCAACCACATGTGCTCCACATATCTCACTTCTTAGATCATGTACACATTTTTCTTTCCTGTGAACTTACCTTTTCACACACTTTGCACGCAGTGAACACTTGAACAATATCAATACATTTGAACACAACTATAGCACGATATGAGCGTCTTCACACAAGTAATATCACACTGTCCCTTGTATTCACAGAGTGTGTTCAAATAAATCAGACCCCCTACACAATCACACTGTATCAAATATTAGTACATGGTTATCTAAAACAAGTCATTAAAACAAGGAATATTTTTAAAAAGCATCACGCAATAGTGTGATATGGGTTATTCTTTCCAGAATGAGGATGCATGAATTATCAAAGATCATAATGCAAGTTAGGGAGACACTTAACAAACTACTCTTAAATGCTTCATGGAAATAAGTTTCTTTGTTAATTATAATGACTATGTCAAGAACAGGTCATCGACCCATGGAAGTCTATTCTCTTTCACACAAATAGATCTTGTGTGGAATGTCTTTCCATGAACTAGATCAATCAGAGAGGCACTATCTCTTCTGAAAATAACGTTCTCTCAAAGCTCAACTACACAAATGAACCTACACTCAATCCATCATTCCATTGAATTAGAAGGATCTATAATCACAAAGGAGCATGACTACTTTAATATACACTTCTCATAACATCACCATCACCAAAATTTCAATCTTATGCACACAGTGAAGCCTCGGTTTGTTCATCCTTATATTATGAAAATGAAGTTTCATAATGATTTAAATTATATTTGGATAATTAGGATAATTGGATGATGATTGGAATATTTTCTCAAGCATTAGTCATCATTAGTGCATCGATTTACTGGAAAACTAAACTTCATCGATGGCTTAATGTAGAGGACGATGCGGATGGATGAACAAATGGTTCAGATAGGATCCAATATCGCTGAAATGATCACTGAATGATCGAATATATAGGAATGTTAATTTTATAAGATCACATGGATGAAAACTAAGAAAGATGATTGGATGGTTGGAAAATTTTGATCAATCGATCTAACGGTTCTGGATCAATCGGAAGAATCCCACATTGAATCACCTTGTTGTTAAATACCACATCACAATACTTGGTGATACATCCCCCGTTCAGAATTCTCTTCTCCCTCTCTAATACCACCCTCTATCGGTTCTATGTGTGTCCTTATATGCCTACCTCCGCCATCATTCCTCCCTACACGGTGGCACTATGTACCTCTCAAATTCCCTCTTATGGGCATTCTCTTACATGCTTCATCAACTTCTAGGTTGGATGGCCAAGGTTAGAGATTGGTTTCCCTTGTATTACTTCTCCCCTTAGCTGGCTAGCTTAAATCATTAGTATGTCTGTATTTTTTAATAAATAACCATAAAATATAGATGTAAAAATTTTAATTAATAAAATGATACTTCTTAAAATGTATTGAAAACCCATCTTATCAAACCCCATTCTAAAAATTATACCATAAAAACATTAAAAACTTCCTTATGAAAAATAATTTTTTTTTCATTTAATATTCTTCTTCTCTATATAATTGTCTTAAACAATGTTCTAACCCAGTTCGACCAATGAAAAAAGTCTTCTTAACTTAAATATCAGCTCTGCAATTATCACAATTAAGAATACATTGGAATTTAATCTACTTAATTAATTGATAATAATTTAAACCTCAACAAATCACTTGGTCTCTTCATGTTTCTACTAGTGATCATACCTATAGTTGTTATAGTTCAGTTTTTTCCCTCATCAATGGTTTATTATACTATTGATATTGGGCTATTTTTTATTCCATTTCTTTTAGAGTCCCATTTTTTGGTTTTATTTTTTATAGTCATTATCTCAAAAATTGTATATTTTTCTTTAGTGTTGTTATTTAGGAAATTATTGATTTTTGGTTATGTTACATGACACTGGATATATATTCAATATTAAAATTGTTAATTGGGATAAGGGCTCTCATATTTGTGTTATTCTATTTTGGTGCTTGTCACCATCCCCTGTCCTATTGGACGTAGTATTGAGGAGGAACCCTCAGCCTAATAATAAGTTCATGTGGGGACCCAATGATTTGGGTCATGTCAAATTCATATCATAGTGGTTTATTTCAAGTGAAGGTGTTTAGAGTTTCACTACTAAAAAATAGGCCTTTAACAGAGCTAGTAAAAGGGCTTTATCAATGCTATAGAAGCACTGATAATGTAATTGATGTTAACGGGATAACTTTAACAGTTCTCATAAAAAAGCGCTAATAAAGGCCCCACTGATAAAGGGTATAATTTTTTTTTCACGCCCCCCCCCCCACCCCCACCCCACCCCATTTATTAGTACTTCCCCCACCCCTTTATCAATTCTTTCGATAATCTCACCCCCATCGTGTGCCCCTTCCTTCAGCGAGTTTCAAACATGATACCCACATCTTATACACCTGTGACTTTTCTACTCCCCTATATTGTTTTTTTACATTTTATGATATATATATATATTTATATGTATAATTATATTTTTTTATCCATATATTTATATATTTATATTTATATATATGTTTAAATATATATTAATATATATTTTTTAAAATACATATTTATCTATATATATTTGTTAAAATCGATATTAACTCTAAAACCCCTTAAAACACAAAAAATCGTTATGAAACTCTAAAAACACTAAAAACCATAAAATGTCCATAAATTCTGATCTCATAGACCATTTCATCTCCACAACTATTCAAATCAAATCTCATGAAATAGTATTCGATAAGTTATGTGTTATATGCTCAACGAACACTCAGATTAGATGTTATAGCCATTTTAATTTTATGAAACCAGGGTCAGGACCTAAAAATTATGTTTTGAATGTATTTTAGGAGTTTCTGGGGTTAAAATGGGAAAGAACTTGTATACCTCAGTCATAGACCCTCTGTGGCATAGATATCATCATCAGATTCTATTTGATATATGGTGGATCCCAAACAGACACTCAGATCAAAATCTATGGTCGTTTGAAGTTCAAGTTCTATTTACAAATTTTCTAAAACGATAATATATTTTATTCCTTTTATTATCACATGATTTAAATCACATGAGGTTTTATCTCATTTCATAAGCTTGATTTGACTAGTTGTGGAGCTAAAATGGACACCTGGATCAAAAGTTATGGTCATTTCTGGGTTTTAGGGTTTCTCAATTTCTTTATGGGTTTTAAGGGTTTCTAAATTTATTATCGGATTTTCATGTTTTTTTTTGGTTTTTATGGTTTTTCTAGAGTTATAATCCATTTCTAGTAAATATATTATATATTCTGTGTAAATTCTTATTTAGAATTTTCTATTCCATTTTTAAAAATATATATTTTATATTTATATCAATATATTGTTTTTAATGAAATATTTTTTTTAAATATACCCTTTATCATAACTTGTTTTAGAAGTCCTGAGAAATAAACTTATTATCGGTACTTTTTTACTAGCGTTGATAAAGGGTGGTCTTTATGAGTGTTTTTTTACAAGCACTGATATAGGGTCCCCTTTAACATCACTTTTTTGCTATATTAAAGACCCCCTTTAATATTAATTTTCCTAGTGCTGAGAAAGTGGGATTTTTATAATACTTTTAGATAGCGTTGTTAATACCCTAGCCCTTAATAACCCAGTTTTGTAGTATTATAAAGATTAATGAGAGGATTGGTTTAGGATATAGGGTAACAGTGTTAAGTATTCTTGATTTTAGTTTTCAAACTAAGAGACCTAGTGTTGGTGTAGTGACCAACATATTTATTCTCCCAGACTCATATAATTTACTGATCAACTAAAAACATTATGAAACTAATTTTAGAGAACAAACAAGTAGGAATATGCATTATATAGTGTGTGAGTTATGTTTTCTACAAGCCTTTACTGAGTTAACTCACCAAGATATTCTTTTTTAGTCATGGATTTTTCCTATTGATAATAGGATACTACAATAAAAATATCTATATATAAACCAAAATTTGAGCCATGACATTATTTTTCAAATGGTAGATCCTCTATTCACAAGTCATTTGAGTATTGATGACTTGATACAGGGACCTGATTAGAATTTATATTTTCCTATAATCAAATGGTATCCCCTGCTGAGCAAGATGACATGACTCATAGGTTGTGTAAATTTTTAAAGCATCAGTGCCTAAGATTGTCTAGTATTTGAGAAAATATTAATGGATAGTTTCATAGGATTGGCTAGTGCTGGTGACCTATGTACATTATTTGGTTCAAAAACATATAAAACAGAGATTCATTATTTTAAACCTATTCACGAAATGGTGATTTGATTGGAATATAATCTAATAAAGCTCATGATAAGGCCACACTACTCTATTTTGAATTTTAATTTCTTGCTCATATGAGTACTATTCTATGATACTGAGGATGGTGAAATATTTCCCTTTTTGGGACCCTTATTGGGTCATCATAACGATAGTTAAGTATAAATTTTAGTTCATAAACCTCATAAGGTATTACCTTAACATGGTATATGGTGAATTTATCACAATCCTATAAGTCTAAGTAGAGTCTCCATAGAGAGATTTATACTATATTGTACCCCTATACAACCCAACATATGTTGGAGTTTTGGAAAAAGGGATATGGAAATATAGAAAGATGAGTTTTTGTTAGATGATGTATAGATTTAATTCCTCTACCACCATCTCTAGGTAGTATTTTCTAGGATCCAGGAGTTGTAATCTAAGACCATGGATAAATGAATTCTATATAGGATTTTAAACTGGTCATGTTGTACATGGTTTGAGTTATGGTCTACGCCTTTTCTATACTAACACACATACTTGTTGCTACATCCATGATCCATTTGTTTTTTCATTATTATTCTATGAATTATGGATCCCAATGATCTTTAGTCAAACTCCTTTCATTTAGAAAGTCCTACAATATTTGAAAATTAAATTATATTTAATTTTCATCAGCATGACCTAGAACTTTATAGAGATGTTTTATTAGGATTTAACTATGGAAGGGGTTAGACCCTACGAAGATATCATTGATTTGAGTTTATTATCCATAAACTATGTTTTCAAAAAAAATTATATTTTTTTTGTGATTCATTATTAAGTAATTAAATTCAGGTTCACTTTCATTAATTTGTGATACGTAAGAAATATGGGAAGGCACAACCCTTGGAAAGCTACATTCAGTTCTCCTACCAGTGGAAGAACATGACTTTGCGAGTTTTGGTTGTTTTAGAGTTTCATACTTGTAGTTATATAGAATGTTATAGATATTTCCATGGAAAATTCTCTAGGGTTACCCCTTATTGATATTTTTTCCCTTTAAATCAATTTTCATTATAAGACTATATTGTTATATTTTTTATCCTATCGGATTTCCCTGACCAATCTTATGTAGTCAAGGGTTTTGGAAGGGGATTGTTTTAGAGATAGGGTTAATTTAGTCATGTTTTTTACTAGGTAGATCCAGCTTTTTCACAACAAAAACATGTTGGGGATTTATATTTTTCATTAAATATCATCTTATAGTCTAGATGATTTCGTATTCAGGTTTTTGAGGAGGAAAACTCATGGGTGGTATTTAAGTGTCCCTGGAGATGTTATAAGTTCTTAGTTATGTTCTTCTCTATAAAAAAAACTGCGATCTATATTTAGAGTATTAATGAACTATATAATTTATATATTATTAGGATGGTTTTGTATTTTATTTTGGATGAAATCCTCTTTTTAGTTGAAGGATGATCATATTGATTATCTTTTGTTTGTCTGTGGTCTTCTATGAGAGTAATAGATCTATAGTAAACTCTCAAAGTACATATTCAAAAATTGAGGAGTTTATTTTATGGGGCTATTCACTATATAGGATAGAATAGCAGGTGACCCCATGGTGTTGGGGGACTATGGTGTCTTGAAAACCGCTATAGATTATTTGTGGCACATATATTTCCTTGGTTAATATAATATTTTTAGAGATTCTTTTTGGATTCCTTCATGACTATTTCTCCCATGGATTCTCTATCTATATTAGAGATAGTATTTCATATAGTCTAACGAATGTCATATTATAGGATTAGTGCTATTAATCTAGGTTTTTTAGAAGAAGTTGGGTGTGTAGTGTTTTGTGATGTCTCACGGGCTTGGCATAGTTTTATGTTCTAGTGGAGGTGGTAAATTATTGTTCATGGGTATATATGGTTAAGATATCATGAGTAGAACTATGTGATCATCATGTTTGGATAGTAGTAATGGTTTTCACCTTTAAAATCCAGTAACACTAACCTCTTGGTAGGTTTTTATTAGTTTTCACTAATACATAGTCCCAAGTATATTTTCTCTTAGTAAGATATCAAAAGGAGATTGAGGTGATGGATGGAGTTCCTAAAGGGTTACAACTATAAGATAATATATACTTCAAAAAAGGGGTATGTGGTGGTGGGTTATCTAAGTAGGTGATTACAAGCTCATTACTCTTAGAAATTTGAGTTTTTCCATTATGATAATCCAACTGATTGGGTGGTCATTCATATCTAATATGTGGTATCCCTAGTTACATAGTGAGGGGGTTTAATGAGATATTATTTATGGAATCCCAGATTGTGTGTTGTATATCATTCCCCTAGTTGTGGTTGGGGTTGGTTCATCCATGTAAGATGCCACCCTTGGGACTAGAACTAACAATTCAATGTAATCTGATAAGTTAGGACTATCCACTTCAAGATATAGTGAAATGGGTCATCGATGATTGGATATCTAGTTTTTTAGTGATTTATGGAGGCTACATTGATTCTCATAGTTTTAAAGATTATTAATGAATTGGTGAAAAAACATCTTCTCATATAGATTGGATGGGAACCTAGATAATATCAATGATTTGATAATGTTTTCCTTACAAATTCCAGAAATAAAAAGAATAAATTGATAGATATTATGCTTTTTATCTAAGTTAAAAGTGTTGATATTTGTTCCTTCTTGGGTGAAAATGATAACTCCTGGAAGGCCTCTAGGGGATACTTTAATTTCATCTCTTTAGAGGAGGTATGATTTAATATAATAGAATAACAATAGTATAGTTTGAGGTAAGTGGATTATCTCAATATGTCAGTCTTATGGGTCACCAATTAAAAAGGTGAAAATATTGACTCCCCCCCAAGGTATCAATGTTTGCAGACCATTTGGAGTTATGAGTGGTGATATATTATTTCAATTATTTAAATGGATATTAATGGCCTTTGGAATTTTATAAGGATTAATTATTTCTAATTTGATGTGTACATTACAAAAATTATTTATGGTGATATTGATCTCATTTATGATTATGGAATGATGTAAATATAGAACGTTTTGTGAGGAGTAAGTGATGAATGTTTTTTTTTGTGTTTATATTCCTTTTATATTTCATGTCTTCAAATTATAGGAGCATGTTTATGGGTTCAATATATTTTCACAAGAGTTTGGGTTATGAGATTCATGATTTTAAAACCCTGGTTGTTTCCTTTGTGGTTTAAAAGTTTAAAGGTGGGGAGAGTGTAGTGAACTTGGTAGTTTCTCAATTATGAATTAACTCATTATTGAGTTTCAAAATCCATGAACCCCTAAAAGGTTAAAACAATATATTTTCCCAAGAAAAGGACATTGAAATTATTTTAATGGTTTCTTTAATGTTAGATAATGGTGATTACCCTTGGGAAAACATTTTTCATGACTCTAGGAAGGTTAATTTTTAAAAAACAATTTAATATTTTTTAATAAATGAATTTTTGTCCTTCATGTGAAAAAATAAATAACTCATAAATAAATCCCCATATAAAAATTCAAATTATGTGGTTGCACTCATAATGGAGGGTTTTTCCTAGGGGAGTTTTTTTTGTGATTTTGGGACCCATCCCAAGTCATTTCCATGAAGATATATTTTTTTATTGGAAAAAATGAACACCATCCCTAACCTCACAATCTAGGGTGAGTCATCATATAAATCACACACCTAATGGATGGGGAGATGTAAGGTCTCATCCATGTAGGGGATTAAATTCTTGGATTGGAAATAAATGGTGATGTATCATAGGTCATTGATGAGTTAACCTTAGAGATTCCTAAAATCACCATACAGTATAACTTTATTATTTTGACTTCTTTATTTGTTTTATTCCACTTATATTTATTATTATTATTATTTTATTTTATTTTTATAATTATTAACTAACGGTGGTGTGGTTCATGAAATATTTATTATATTGAGCCGGTTTGAGGGGACTATGGATCTATAATTCCCAATCACAAAGTGTGTTGTCTTTAAAACACACATCATGTATATTATATTTGTAGATAGGGTTCTCTCAATGTTAATAAGTATCACATAATGTATTGTTATCAAACACACTATGTGTTTTTCCATTGGTAACATGACCAAATGTGTCTATAGGTACATGCCCATCCACCCCATTTTATATATAAGGCATGTAGTTGAAATCACATGTATATGACATGACCTAGGCCATGGTGCATGCCTAGGGAATCCTTTGGGTTTCAAATTCCATGTGGCCAAGTAAACATGTTGTGTGATTTGTGCCTACAAAACTGAGGGTCTCATTAATAAATACTAACCACTCATATGACTTCATTCATTTTGTACAGATTGATGACACACTATGTTTGGTCCTTGAATACATAAATTGGGGTATTCTAGAGTACACATCTGACTAATTCCCTGGTTTAATAGGTCATGTATGCTAAGAGGCATTCCTTTTCTCAAGTAGGTGATATGACTCATGTTTTTATAGTACACATTGGATAACCATCAACACCCACATGTCAGGTTAGAGAGGGGATACATCATATATAATGGTAAACACAACTTGGGTTACTGGTGTATACACCCATCCATATCACAGGACCTACACACCATGTTATGATAAGAAAATTCCATATACACTGAATTCACGTAGAATAACAATGAATGTACATACCCAGCTACTACACATTACTCATACATCATTTTTATTAGATTACATGTTATTTACTATGTGTTCAGTAGTTTTTTTTTCATATTTTATCAACCAGTTTTCAAAATTGGATAAATGAATTATTATTTTTGGTGTTTTCCATGAATAATGTTTAGGTTCAATACTTTTTTATTTTCAAAGGCCATTTTCCTGGTTTTTATGGATGGTTTAAGTATATTATCAATGAATATATGATATATAGTTTTGGGAAATACCTTCGGAATAAACACATGTTTTCTAACCATCTTAGAAACTTTCTCATGATAGGACATGATTCCCCTATATATATTGTTTAATTGAGTACTCCCTCATAGAATATGAGTATGGTTCTTCTATTCATGAGGCTTGAAACCTCCATTTTGATATAGGGTTTATACTCCCTTGATTTTTATGAGGCATTGGTCCCCCACACTACATTAAAATTTAGTACTCCCCAATATAGAATGGCATGATCACTCCACCTATAGAAGTCAGTGGGTCAGTTCATGTCAATGCAACCTTGAAATAAGAGTTAAATCAACCAAATAATGATTCCAAAAGTGTATTGTTTATTTTACAAGATTTGAATATGTATAATTCAATTACTGATAAACACATTCATTTATAATATGAAAATTTCACGTGTTCCTAAAATATAGACCTTAAAAGAAATCAGTTAAGTTATTAGAAAAAACATCAAATTGTGTTATAATTTTGACTTGGATATATTAAGATTCACACATTACTATAAGTGGAAAAATATTACCAAAAAAATTAGTGTTTATTCTCTTAAATGAATTTATTAGTATCATAGGTATGGATTGACTTGGTTTTCATATGGCTAATATTAATTATTTGGAGAAATATATTACATTTAATCTCAAAAATTATACCATATTAGAAAAAAAATATAAGGAAAATAAGGAAAAAAGATATTAACATCATATTGTGATAAAGAATATTATTAACAAAGTAATGATATTAATGCACTAATAAAATGATGTAGGAAAATTAAGGAATAATTTTTTAGAATGAGAAGGAAAATTGGAACATTTAAATATTTTTATTTCATGTTTTTCAAAAAAAATATTTGGAAATGTGTTATAACAATAAATCAGGAATACCAACAACTAAAAGAATCCCAATGTTTTATTTTCTGGATAAAATAATTTTATGTTTGAGCTGGAACATCAAAAATTTAAAGATACCAAAATTAAATACACCAAAAAAATATATGGAAATTATAAATTCAAATAAAGACACAAAATTAGGGGTAACGTATCCCACCCTAAAAATTCAAAATTTACAAAATCTATACATGTCATCACATCAAAATATGATCTTCCTCAAACTTCAAAACCTGATAAAAAATTACCCATCACATTCATCCACACATATTGTACTAGAATGGACACCTCAAAACCCATAAAAATATATTTAAAAACACTAGAACCAAAGAACTCAAAACCACACCAAATGAAAGTCCACTACAAACCACCATTGTATCCATGTAAAACCCAAACAACTCTCAAAAAATATCAAGGATATACAGATACATAATATTTAACTTGAAACTATTTATAATATCATGGGTGAAGCATCATATCCACAAATTATTGACCACCATGAATACTATCTATAAGGTTGTGCCTCCTGGAATACTAACACCCATTCAAACTTTATATCACAAAACCTCTAATGTTTTATCAAAACAAAGTTTAATGGATTAGAAGTGATATAAAATTAATAAAAATGATACCACAAACATTTAATAACATATATTCATACCCTTCTCATCATTGGTTAACTATATCTCAAAGGATAAAAGATAGAATTCCTCTATAATCATACACACACGCACTCCAAATCTCCTAGCACATAGATCTCCATCTTCTATGTGATAGCATTGAATAACATAGTGATTTAAGATGTTCATATGAGTACCAGAACACCATGAATATAATCCATGAAATAGATATCAAATCTTTCATGTTTCTCTCCACTATATATCAATCTATATCTTGAGAGAATTATGGGAGATTCCAAAATTCATTCAAGTAGAGAAAAAAATATTGGCTTTAAAATAATTTTTTATGCATGTGTTTAAAGTTTCTTATGTTCACTTTAGTCCCTTAAGAAACATAAACTATAGGAACAATCCCAAATTAATATTTAGACTTTTAAACATATAAAAAAATATTATGTATACTTCTTCTCTCTCTTATAACACTTAAACTTTCTATGTGATTAAATTTGAACTATTTAATTGTCTTTTATAATCTATATAAGTTTAATGAACCATGATCATGAAATGTATGTTCAGAAAATAATTTATCATATTCAATTATTTAAACTTAATTAACTTGTTAATTGATTGAGACATAAATTTGATTCACATTATTGAAAACAATAATAACTTAAAATTAAATTTATTTATTTATTTTAATTGAGATCATTCACACTCAGACGATAATCAACCTACAAACATATATCCTATATTTTCATAAACATTAATTTTTGGGAATATATCTTATTTTCACTTTGTGTAAAACCATCTTGGACCTCATATTAATAGTAGTAGTTTCAATGCATAGACCAAGAGTAGTATCTATTAACACAACATAAAACCTAAATAGATAGTAATAAGTTATAATGATGAAAACCTACCTATAAATAAGCATTGTGTAATATAATCTCATAGTCTACAAATTTCTCATCAAGAAGGATGCATAATTTGTGTCACTGTCATTTCATGTGGGATATATCTATGTTTAACTATTCTGTATATATTTTATTATGATTATCATATCCATGGAATTAATTTAATCACTACCATATAAGGAAAAGTGAAAGATATATATTCATCTAACACATGAAAGTGATATAACATATCATGATCATTCTATCAATTCCATATAATTTATGAGAAACCTGAAAAAAGATAATTCACAACAATACTAAATTTTTTTGGTTTTCACAATGATTAGAATTACATAATTCATGGAACACATTGATTATTATCTCTAGTAGGGTGACCAATACACAAGTTCATAGATATGAACCACTAATGAAAACTGGAAAATGTGGTATTTTAATTACTTGTTCAGTCCTTATAATCTTCCATATATGGAGATCATTATGTGTGAACATAATAAGAATAACAATGGATAGTAATGTTCCCCCATAACAAGATAATAAAACATCATCTAAATCTTATAAAAATAATTTAAGTATACCATAAGAAATATGTTTAATAATACCATCATAGTACCATTAGTTTCCCATTTTAGGGAAGAATTTCTATAACATTTTGATTTGAAAATTAATATACATACATTAAGGTATATATTATAAATAAAAATAATACTATTATTATGGTAAAAAGTATACATGTATGTATAAAACATTATATATTTAATTTTAATTTAAAAGTATAATTATGAGTTGGGTTTAGGGCACTCACTATATCAAATTACTACTAACACTAGAGCCAACTTCTAACAAATCTTAACTCACTTGATCTTAAATTATAATCATTATTTTGCTAAAAATGGTGTTAGTTAGTGGTTCTACCATATTTTACTATGTGGTAAAGTTATGAACTAATACATTTCATCCTTGAGTAAAATTTCTTAAGATATAAAACTTTTAATGTATATGGTTTTTCCTCTGGTGTGGAAAGAGAATCTTAGAAAGTATCATCATTGTAGTATTATCATAAAATATTTTTATAGGTTTTATAAAGTAATATATAATACCAAGGTTTGATAAAAAAATTATATCTTAACTATTTCCTTCCCAATATCATGAGCTAAAATATACATGGACTCTATTGTAGAATTGGAGACCAGGGACTGCTTTGATCTTCTCCACCTCATTATGCCACCATTTATGAAACAAACATAACCTAATTTTAACTAAATATTATCATTATCAATTTAAAATTTAGAATTATTATATCCCCTCACTAATAAGTATCCATATCATCCATATAACTTATTTATATCCTTTATACATGTCAATTATTTCAAGACACTTTTAACCATTTCATAGTGTAGCTCTCCTAGATTTACCTAAGATCTTCTCACTATACTCAGGGTACGGGTAACATGAATCCTATTACATAACATGGAATACATCATAGATCCCACTATTGGAGTGTAAGTAATTCTAATAATTCTTTATATATATTCCCATGTCATTTGAAATATTTTTTAAAGATATTTATAAAATGTGACATTAGTTATAAACCACTCTTAGATTGTTCCCCTTTATACATTTTGTGTATTTTATCAGTGTATATATTTTAACATAGTCTAAGAAACTATTTAGTTATATCATATTGGATAGTAATCCCTAGAATTTTTGTTTTCTCGCTAAATTATATCATAGACAATAAATCATTTAATTAACTAAAACCAACTTTAAAACATGAATCACATTTCCCATTAGAAATATGTCATCAATATATGACACTAATAAAACTATATAACTCATTAAAATTATTATAAATGCATTTATTGCATTTATTTTTAATAAAACTACATTCTTTTATACCACAATGTTCTCTTCTACTCTCTCTCCACAATATTTAAAGCACGATCACTTTTTACCTATTCTGTAAAATAGTCACCTAAACTATAATGTGATTTTGGGTATTATTATACCAATGAATTCAGAATATTATTATACTTAATATATTAACATGATCACCTAACAATGACCATTTTTCTTTATACATTTAATTTTTTGAATAACCCATGGTTTAGTGTCTTGAGGTGGAAAACAATTTCCTCAGTAAACTCCTCTATCAAGATTTGTTAGACCACATTGATAAACTATAATTGTTTTTTTCCAAAAAATATGATATGGTTGAAAAAATATTACTTATTTATTCTTCCTATAGACAAAATTAATTTTTATCTTATTATAAAAAACAATGGAAAATTTATTAGGTATTTTTTCCAAATTCCTCAAAATATATTTTTTAGCATTAAAACCATGATGAGTTTTTCAACACACTACAACATAGTTTGGGATTTCTTTGAATTTATTCACTACATTATTATTTTTTAAGATCCAATAAGACTTAATATAATATATCATAATGATGAAAATAAATACAAAATTAAAATACATTCAAATATCATGAATCAATAACTCAATAAACCAATCCATATTATGATTCTAATGTAAGAGTAATATAAACACCGGTTTACTGGATAGAGTAATGTTTTCTGAGAGAACTATAACTCTAAGTTTAAATAAAATTAATATAATTATCAAATCTCATTGGGGTCTCTTTAGCCTCCCATTTTAACATCTAAATTTATTAGAGATCTTAATTATCCACTTTTTTTGGAAACTTTCATTTTTTAAGATAAATCATTATCATTCCAACATATCCTCATGTTACCCCCATAAGTAAACACCACTTGAATATATTTTCCCCTTTTTAAAATAAAATTTCTAATATATTATCCCCCTTTGTCAAAAAACATAAAAGGAATGAAAGAAATAAAACATAAATTATGTACATAAAGGGATTTTGGGAGAGAATGCACTCCCAAAAACACTTTCAGGTACCTGAAGGAATCCTTTATCAAAATATTTTTCAAGATATATGAAACTTTTCCATTTTTTGAAACACATTTTAATTTGATATTACCTTCTTTTATCTTCTCCTTAATGAAGTTATATTTTATATCAATATTTTTTAACCTCAAACGTTGCATCAAAATCACTGAAAATTTGATTATAAATTGATTTTCACACCCAATCATCAATGGATATGTGAATTTAACTCTTATTTCATCAAGTTGTGACTTTATATAAATAATTTGGGTTGTTTATTTTAAATTGGAAAGATAATAAAATTTAATTAATCTATGTGTGATAGAATTATATTTCTTAAACTTCCAAAATAAAATCTTCTACCAACAATGAATTCTCTCCAAAATTAATATTTCACACAAACATCACCATCCTAATAAAAATTTGAAAATATTAAATCTAAATATATATTTATTTTCCACACATAAATCTATATAAAAAAGTTCTTTTTTATATAGCATAATATCAAATTTTCTTCCACATGACACAAATGTTTTTTGGAACTTTAGAATCAATAACAAAGTGTAATATAAACACTATATTCGGTATTTATGGAATCAAGTAAATTAAAAATAAAATAAACCTTAAAAAATACTTTTTATCCATACTACTACCTTATTTATCCTTGAAAATGTTATTCAAAATGGAAATAGGTGTGAATACTTCTCTTTACTTTTTTCCAAAAAAATTTAATAACTCGCGAGAATATTATAAAAGAAATATATAATATGGAATATTCACCACTTGAAACCACCAAGAAAAAATTTCATTTCAAAAATCATACAAATTTAAAAGTGTTTCTTTATTTAGGAAACAAATTATTTATAATATTTTACTTTTTTGATAAATAATAATTTCATCAGCATATATTATCGTAATGATTAACTTAGTGTTGTTTTATTATAAATAGTGATTGTTTTATACCATAAATATTTTTAATTTCTTTCTCCCCAATATGTTATATATTTTTAAATAAAATAATTCTACACTAGTGAATCATAAACATCAAGAATAAATCCCTATAGTTATACTATGTACACCTCCTCATCAGTATCTTTGTTCAAAAATGGTGAATTTTCATCCATTTAGAAAACCATTTAGTTTTTTTTTTGAGTGAAAATAATAAGAAAAATTCATATATATTTAATACTTAAAACTATTGTAAAAGTTTCATTAAATTCAATACCCTTAATTTGATAATATCTTTCAAAAAATAGATGATATTTTTACTTTGTTACACCACTTTTCTTATTATTCTTATTCTGAGAAATTTATTTCATCCCTATCTGATTTTTCTCTTTATGACATGAAACTAACTCCCATGTGTCTTTATTATTAATTTGATTTACTTTCTTCCCTATAATAGTAATCTAATATACATTTTTTAGAGCTTCTTAAATTGTTTTTTCTGTTACTTCTAAAAATAATATTGTGTGATTAGAAAACCACATGGTTATTTATGTTTGAATACCTTTGTTTTATCTCTGATGATGTTTTTGGGATCCATATATTTTTTAATTCTTGAAAACATAGATCCACTTTTTTTAGACTTATTCATCACTTAATACACTAAAATAAACTTGTACAAAATTTAAACCCGCTACACTAATTAATGTTGTACCTTTCTGGTCATCACTTCCTATTTTATCCTCTTTAATCTCATCATCAAATGAAAATTATGTTAATAAAGTAAAAAAATTCTCCATGAAAATAACATCAAAGTTCTCAATTATATTATTTTAATTCTTTTTAAAACACCTATATCATCTTCCTCTAGATGTATAACTATGAAAAATACCTTTATTATCTCATTTTTTAAATTCTAAGAAATATTTTTCTTTTCTTATGATAAAACATGTGATTTTAAACACCTTAAATATCATAAAATTTGGATTCTTGACAAAGTAAATCTCATATTTCATGTTTAATAAATTCAATCAATGTAAACTACTTTTTTGAATGTAAATAGTTTTTTATGAATCATGTCTTATTTTGAAGATTCATACTCTGATATCATGGTCCTTACCATATCAATCAAACTATTATTCTTCCACTACACTACTCCATTTTATTGAAGAATGTATAGGGAACTATATTCATGTGTTATTCCATGCCACTAAAGGTGTGCTTCAAAATATCAATTTATGTATTGCGACACATTATCAAACCAAAATCACTCAACAGTATATCATATTTTCTTTTTAACATCTCTCTAGTGAGATTTAAACTTCTCATGATCTATTTACTTACAAACTATTAATGAAACATATGTCATAGTGTAAAATCAATAATAAAATTAATCAAATAATTATCTTTATTGGTTGAATTCAGGCTCATCGTCCCACATACATCTGATTTTATGAGTTCAAGTAGCCTTTTTATTTTGATCCCTATCAATTTATAAATTTTACTCATTATCTTCCCTTTACGATAAACATCACAAGAGTTTATTCTTTCTATATTAAACTTTATGGGTATAATCATGTTATTTTGGACTAAGTAACCAAGTCTCTGTTTTCCTAACTCATTCTTCACCTTAAAAATCAATTAGGAATAATTTTTATCATTATTGATTAAAAAATACCTACTTTCTTATAATCCTTTCAGGATTATTGTTTCATCCTTCAATATCTTAATGTAACATCCATTATTCTAAAAATAACCTCATTTACACAATAGTGAAATTGATATACACTAAAAATATTAGTTTTTAACCCATCAACAAAGATAATAAAATTTGAGTTAAAAAAATTTAACCTATTTGAGTGCTTCAAATTCCTTTTAAATTTATATAAATTTCATTCCTATTGGTAATAAAACCTATATTTTATTTATAAATATTATTAAAAATATTTTTACTATCATTAATGTTTAATGAGGATCCACTATCCAAAATCTATGGCAATTCATTATTTAAAGCCACATAAGATGCCTGTAACGTCCTGACAAAAGTGTCACACATCGGGGCCCCGATCTTCTCGGTTACATGACCTCATGAATGCCTCCTCATATGGATGAGGCTATAAACTAGTATTTAGGGTCAAATATATATCATAGGTATACTATAACATATTTCTCAATGTATCACAACAGCGGAAATAAATAAACAATAACCAAATGACAATAACAAATAAACAAAATAATACTATAATCAATAACACTCATGTATCAAATAAAAAACTGATTATACTCTAAAAGAGTCTTATATTAATTTTTTATATTCTAATATACAAGTGATTGAATTTCTAAAAAAAATAGTTTTAGTGCATTTCATAAATTGAACTTCATTTCTAATCACTGTGCAATTCATGTCTAAAGTGTGTAAATTTGGGACAAATTAATAATATTCATGTGGAATTTATAATTTTGATTATATGAATTTTATATTTTCGGATATTATTGATAAATTTTTTCAAACATTTTAAATTCTAGGATCAATCTATGAATCATAAGGGAATATGAAAAAAAATTTCCCTGATTGCAGAAATTTATGGACAAATTATAATAGGCCTTTGGCCCATAAAATAAATTTTGAGCCCACATTTCAAGAACAATTAAGTAATATTTTCACTGAATATATATAAAATTAAGGACATAATTTAATAAAAAAATTCCAATGGTAATTTTTATGTTTTCATGGTGATTCAGGTGGTCACATATAAAGTTTAAAATATGGTCCAGGTTTCAAGGCCCATAATTTCAGCCCACCAATTTAACCATAACATCAGAATGGATGATCCAATTGGGATGAAATTTCAAAATAAATTATAGTGAATATATAAGAGCATATTTATCTTCTACGACACCCAAACATTCAGCCATATTCAAAGTCATAAATTCTCTTCAACAAGGGGAAAGAATCATGATTTGATTTTCTGGTCAACTTTGAGAAAGTCCAATTTCCTTTTATTTTTCCCCCTCATTTTGACTCTCCAAATTAATGGGGAAGGAATTTATTGAATTTTTATCATCCCAAGGACCCAAAATTTTCTATTTAATTAACTCTTGGTGAAGGTATTTCTGTATTTATGTTTTTCCTTCAATTGTAATGTTACATTGTCAATTTTTAATCACGTGTTCAATTTCTCTCATGTATGTTTTTCAAATCACTTTAATTTCTGAAAAAAAATTATTATTATTCACCTTTTCTATAATTATTGTTATCAAGTTGATACCATTTCTTTATAGAGTGAATCTATTCATTATCTTTTGTGAAATTTTTCACACAACGGTGGAGTGATCAATATTTCGATGTTTTCCTTCCTCAATTCCACCCTCATAAGCCTACTTCTCGCTTCCATTTATAGAATAAAATAAATGAAGGGATAACCATATTATTGGTTGATCAAATGGAGTATCAAGGGTATATATTGGATTTTATTTTATGTGATTTAATATTTAAATCAGTTTATTATTTTAATATTTTTATTTGATGATTTATTTTCTTGTTTGTCTTTTCCAACTTTAACAATAACACCTTTTGAGTGCTAGTACGATCCAATTACATGGAGTTCCCACTGAATAGATACTCAAATTGAATTTTTCATTAGCCTTCAATTTTTTTATGGATTATATTGGAGATTAATTTTGGGTAATTATCTCATTGTGTGAATACATCTTTAATTAGTGATCTGAAATTTTCTATTAAAACAAATACTTCCAATCCAGCCCGAAGAAAAAATATAGGATTGAATTATCTTAATTAATTGTTCTCATTAAAATATTTTGTGTTTAATTAATTAATTATATCCATTATCGTATGTATGTTAGTATTAGTTTTACAATCAATACTATAGTTGTCCACTTCATAGCCAATCCTCAATACAATATATGTGTCTCTAGGTTTCTTCTTCAGTCCTAGTGGCTTTGATCCCTATCTATACTACAATTACTTCTTCTACCTATAGGGTATATTTGGGCATCACCATTAACCAATACATGAAATAATATCCAAATTAAAGTAGTAAATATTTCATTCCATAGAACATTTCAAGTGTCAAATGAAAAAAACCAAAAAATAAAGATACTGACAACTTCAAGTGGGTGTCGACACCATGTCTTGTTCCCTCATCCATACTTCATCCTAACTCATCCTTATAACATAGGGAACTTTCCCATATCCTATATTTCAAAAATAAAGTCTATTAGGGTACCAATCAGGTAGCCCAAATAGGGTGTCAGTACAACTTGGTTGGACACCACCAATAGTGTCTAAAATAATATCCAATCTATAACAGTGTTTGCAGTTGTATAAATAATAATTTAAAATCAATAAAGTAAATATCTTTCTTATTAAATTATTATTCATTTAACTTCTTTTTTCCCAGGTTCATGATGACACCTGAACCATCAGTACATTATTTATCTTATACCAGAGTATAAACCATATCACATATAGAATCACAAATAACATAACTCGTGTGATATTATTTATCATTTCAATTCAATTCATGACACGACTAATTGGGACCGTATTCTAATGATAATATTTTCTTCCTAAAATGGCATGTCTAGGACCCTGTGGGTATTTTGAGAATAATTCCATGTCTCAAAACCCATTTATCAATTAATCACATGTGGAATTTTGAAGAATTAGTTTGTTTCCCACACTCATTTATCACATTCATTAATTTGGGTCTATAATTTCATATCTAGAATCCCATGGGTATTTGAAGTTTCAGTTTGTGCCCCACAACCCATTTATCAAACAATCACACAATTCACATATGTCAAATTTATTAGGTTAATCACTATTAACTCTCTCATCAACATTTCACATCATGTTATACCATTTTAATTATCAAAACAATCAAGATTCATCACTTTAATTCACATGGAATAATATGAGCAATTCATCATTAAACCCTTTTTCAACATTTAATCAAATAACTTCATTAAACCATCAAGTTTAATCCAAAAATTCATTCATTATCATTAATCAATCAAATCAACATTCTATTAACCAATCAATTACACAATCTAGAAAATTTACTAATTACACAATCTCATTAATTGACCAAATTCATAACCCCATTAATGAATCAATTCCACGGTTCATTAATAAATTAATTAAACTAATTAATTAATTTAGTTCAAGTTGAAATTGTTAAACCTGAATTAAAAATTTCACAATTATATAAATTTAATTGAAATAAAGGATTTTGGAATTTAATAATATACCACCAACCTCAAGATCATTGATGAGTGCTCACTAAGCTGGAAGTTCTCAAATTGAAGAACAATGATCAATTTCACAATGAGTAATGATATCTAGATTAAAAAAGTAGATACAATATTAAATGGATTAGATCCAAGAAAACCTACATCTAAACCCATCACTGATAGAGGAAAACATCCCTTCAAAAGATGAGAGAAATATGGGAGAGAGGGAGGAAACCAATTGGGATGAGAATCTCTTGCCTGCAGAGGTATAGATCTGTCAAATAGATCATCAATTCATTAAGAAAGGATTTCATAATCTCTTGTACTTTGTTTGGGAGCCTCAAAATTTTAAATAAAACATTTAAGATCGAGTTGGGTTTGAACGAGGGTGAAAACCAGGGGGTTCGGGAATTTTAAAATAAATATTCAAATTAATAAATCCCACATGCATCTTTTTCTGGGTATCGGTGCATAATTTTAAAAACCATTTTCCTTAGTCGTTCAACTATTCTAGGGTGTTTCACATTTACTACTATGAGTGTGTGTGGTTTGATAAACCATTCACCAAAAATACAATTCCCATTTTCTTGGGGATACATGATTTTAATGGGGTAGATGCACAGTTTTTTAAAATCGTGCGTCGGCCATGCAATTCCCCTTTTCTTCCAAAATTTCTCAATTTTCACCTAAAACACCCCGAAACAAATCCCCACACAAAGTATACCAAAAAATGGGTAAAATAGTATCTTTAGACTTAGTATAAAGTGAAGAATTTTTATTTGGAGACTATCACAACTTAATTTAGAGACTGTGTTGGTTTTTTACTTGAAATTTTAGTTTATATACCATATAAACCATATCCTTTTTATTAATGAGAAAATGTTATATCATTACAATAAATATAAGTATAGTGACAATAGACTCTAAAAACCAAAAATATTCCTTCAAATTTGTATCTCCTCATTTGATGGAAATTATGTTCTCTAAAATTTTCTTAAAATATTTTCTTTGGTTATTCTTTTCATTGATTTTATTCATCCATCAAATACTGAGATTTGTTTTCCTTTATATTAGTTCCACACATAGACTTAGTATAAAAATTATAATTCTTTCATACCCCATTATTTTTGTGATTTTTAAAATAATAAATTGAGTTAATAATGTGTGAATCCCATTTTCAAGGAAAATCTACAATTTTTTTATAATGACCCCTACCCCAGTATCGCAAAGTTGATGCCTACTTTATTACAATTTCATGGATAAAAGGGGGTCATATTCTAAAGGACCAATTAGTTTAGAAGTTTTAGAGAACCATATTCATACATGATACTCATTTTATATTGATAATAAAAAAATAAAACATAATACATAACAAAATAAAGTGAACTATATCCTTGGAAACTCATTCAATGATTTCTTATTTATATCAAGGGGAATGAAAAAAATAAGGGTTAGCTCAAATTCTCAGTAAGGGTTGTGTAAAAAGGATTCTATCATGAATCATAAAATAATAATCAATAAATCAAGTTATATAACTAAACACACATTCTATTAAATTAATAAGTTATCTATCATAATTAGATAAGGCATAATAAATATCTTAAGGTAAATAACTGAACACACATGTCATTCAATCAATAAATTGATAATGAAATGCATCCAAAGATAATATCATTGTGAAAATATCATTGATAATAATAATAATTTAATTTTCAGTTAATTGAATGCTTAATTATTTTACTTCATGATATCATGCATCATTATACCTCTACCATCAAGACCTTTTATAATATGGTTTAAAACTGTAGTTAGAAACACATTTAATTTGTCCAACTAGTTTATCTCATGATACCTATCGATGCATCGAAGATATATATAATTTTAGTCCCCACCCATCACTGAATGCCCATATAATTCATCATATATTGAAAAAATAGATTTAATTCATGAATAATATTCCTTATAAAGAAATATCTTCATTGAAAATATTTCCACAATTAATAAAATAGCTATAAATGTAAAAATCCTATGTCAGAATGGTATACAGTTTAGGAAATATTCATATCCATGATATAAATAATATAGATAACCTTAAATAAAAACATTAACCATCATGAATAAATAATTATTCGTATTAAATACATCAATGGGTAGTATATAAACAACATGAAATTGAATAGGTGCATATTAACAAATAATTCTCAATGAAATGGAAATTGTGACACAATCCCTTATAATGATCATAACATTGAAGTGAGAATTAATAAATGAATATAATATTTATATAAAATTTAAATCCACATATAACAAGTGAAAATAAAAAATAAGATAATCCAAAGTCATTATACACATAATCATAGAATATCAAAGGTAAATTAATAAGTAACATACCCCAAAGAAAATAAATTGAGTTGTGAAATTCTTTGCCACTTGGTAACTTTCATGTCAAATATTATTGGATGAAATAATTAAAATTGAAAGTTAATATACCATAAAATATAGTGGATTCATGATATTTCATGTAAAATAGGAATTATGTACCCCATATAAAAAAATTGGGCACACCGTAATAGAATATGCCTCAAAGAAGGAATGTTGAGACGAAGTCCCTTTCCTCACGCATTCCTTTTATTGAACATGATTCAAACTCTTTTATAATGGTATTAAGAATGTTATTAATTTATAACATAATAATAGTAATACTTATTAGATAATATAAAATATTCTTATTACATTATACCACCCATTTTTTAATAATATTTCCTTATCTTCTTATTTTGACCCCTAGTAAATCAGTTTTTACCGAAACTGTGGTAATTAAATTTTACTATTTTTTCTATTCATAATGGTCAAAATTTAAGTCTAAATTATTAAATAATATAAATTATTCTAATTAAAAATATTTAATACATTTTTAAAAATTTAATTCATGGAATTTTTATAATATATTTTAAATTGTACCCACAGACATGATGAAAAATCGGGTTTCTAAAGATAAAATTCTGATAAGTATGGAAACTTTACATATTTAAATTGATCATAAAATTGATCCCAATGACCTAAATTAGTTAAAATGTAATATAATTGGTCTAATTTTACTCTAAAACATATTTAAATTTTAATTTAAATTTTTAAATAATTTAAAAGAAAAGGAAATTTTCAATAAAAATCAATATTTTTCACTATTCATCCAAAAAATGAATCTTTTCAAAAAAATCCAAAATATTCACCCTAATATAATGTTTATATGATGATTTCAAAATTTAAGTTAATTTTATCAAATAATTGTTCTAAAAGTGTAAAAAATTAATTCTATCATAAGTGTTCAAGAGGTGAAAAAATCATTTTCTTTGAAAAACAAATAACAAATATTTTACTTTCATGTGATTATTATTTTTCTTTCCCATAAATAAATAACCAATTAATGTGTGTAAAATATATGTATTTTTATTTATTGAGTAATTCATGTTCATACCCTAAAATTTAAAGACTATATTATAACATTCAAGTTTAAATAATATTTTAACAGAGTATCGTGTTTCATTTAAACCCAATGTTGTGTGCATCACAAGATATAAATGATATTAAAATTATTTAAAAGGAAATAAATCATAAAGTATTAGGGTGTTAAATTTTTCACTTATTTTCATCATTTCCATAACTTTATTTTCTTCATTCAGTATTAAAAATGAGTGTTCTTTTCTTACTAATATTATCATAACGTTTCTTCGTATTATTGGGAAATTTATCTTATTATTGTAAAGATTCATCCACTTACTTAATAGAATTTTTGAATTTAACCATAATTATATTCAATAAACATTAACATCATGAATTTTTTTTCAAAAAAGTGAAATTAACTTTTATTTAAAATGAAATTATTTTTTTAAAGGCTTTTGTAACACAATGAGATTTTATGAAATATTCTTTTTTGATTAAATTTAATTTCTTGGTTAGCTTTTGTTATGCTCAACACCGATTTCTAACAAACCACAATATACTATTTATATTACTATTTAACATGAACTTTATTACCTATATGTTAAACATGGTAGTATTAATAGGAATAAACATATTTTAAATATTATGTATAATGGTTTTATATAACGAGAAAATATTGACAAAAAAGAACTTAATTTTTGGTAAAGTCTTTATTTGTTTCAGAAACACTATTTTCTTAAAAAATTATTTTATTTATTTTTGTGAAAAAATAATAAAAGTAATATTGGAAAATTTTGGAAAATTTATATTAAATTTTTTACTTTAGTTTTAGAATCAACTTGTAAAAATTTTCATAGGGTGAATTTTTGAGATTGTTCTAAAAAGATTAATTTTTTGATGAACAGTGAAATATACTAGTTTTATTGAAAACTATCTTTTCGTTTAAGAATTTTTAAGGTTAAAATTTTTTATAATTTTTTTAAAAGTAAAATTAGTTAAATTATATTATAATTAAACCTATATAGTTTATTATAATCAATTTCATATTGAAATTGGATGTAAAAAATTTTAAACATTTGAATCTTTTCTATTTGGAAAACCGCTTTTTCATCGCATTTTCGAATTTAATTTTAATTTAATTTTTTTCAATTTTGTGAATAGAAATTGGAAAAATAGACTAAATATTTGGAATAACAATAATTAATATTATCTAATTATTTTAAATTAATTTTCTACCATAATTAATACTACCAACTGTAAAAATTAATTATCACAGTTAAGGTAAAAATATGTTTATCGGGGGTTAAACTAAAAAGTTAAGGGTTAAAAATGACCAAAACTTATGTTATTTATTTTTATGTTCATATTTTAACCATATATATTTTAAAGTTCTAAAATTTTCTATTTTATATCCATGGGGAATGAGAAAAACATGGGTTTAATTCTTTCTTTTCAAAAATTCCATGTGCTTCCTCTCGCCTACATATAAAGGCCACCCCATATCCTCTTCTTTAAACACTTATAAAACCCATTGGCTTATCCAATAAATACCCAAATAACTTCCCTAATTCTATCAAATAATCCAAGAATAATTTTTTGATCATAAATCCAACTAATGAATGATATTGATGAAAACCCAAAAGAGTTGTATGAAGAGAAGGTAACGTCCTTAACCAAGCATTTGAATTTATTTCTTCCTAAACCTCCATAAAATTTTATTAAACCATAATTATATAATAACATAATTAACTTAACTAAATTTATGTGTTTTTATGTTAATTTAATTACCTAAAACCATATCCCCACCATCAAATGGGAAAATATATCATTGATTGTGTGTATAGCGGACTACCACCTCACGAACCGGAGAAATTTATTTTCCATCACCAATTCTAAATAGTAGATAAAATTATGTATAATATATTTATATATGATATTTATTATATAATAATATATCAGTAATTATAATATCATATATTACTTCTTACTTATCATTTCTTAGAGAACACGATAACTTCGTTCGTGTGTACGCCGGACTACCTCCTCACAATGCAATGTGATTCTTTTTTCTCTAAAATTTTCATGGAAGTTAATAAGGATGAAATTAATAAATATATATGGTATATATGACATAAAAATTATTTTTTAAAGGTAATATATTATTTACATTTCTTTCATTCTATATGTTAAAAGATGGAAACAATGTTCATACGTATGTATAGCCCACCGTCTCCATGAATGGTGTATTTCATTTTATACCTCTAAATTTTATAGATTACTATAAATACATATATATTGAATATATATTATATTTATATCATTTTTAATATTTATTAAATGATTTAACCATGATCTAATTAAGATTACTAAAATTAACTGATCAAAACATACATGAAAAACAAAGTGGATATTACCTGAAGCATGATTTTAACATGGAATTATTAATTAATAGGTAATAAAGGGTAATAAGTAATTAATATATGGTATGATATATATAATTATGGTTTTATAATAGATTTTTAATAAACTTATATTTATTATATAGGAGGTTTTAACATGTATGAAGTAATCTGATGCTTAAGGTAAGAGATTTTGGTCTCAAATTCGCTTATTTAGGACATAAGTTATGTTTTGCACCTACCTTCTTCTATGATGTGTATATACCATTAATTGGACAAGTTATATAATGGATATAATTATTTTAATGATATTAAAATTTTATTTTTATGTTATTATTTAATGGGGAATACGATTCGAAAGATACCAAAGTGGTAAAGCTTTGATGTTACAATCTGATTATTTATTAGGATTGTTTATGATTATGTTTTTTATAATGAAATATTATGTTATATTTCTCAAGAAAATTATGAATTTTATTATAGAATGGTTATTTCCTAGAAATATATATTTTCCTTTCAATTTCCTTTCTTTATATACTCTAGAGACCAAAATAAATTTTTTAAGAAAAATCCTATTTATTTCTATCTTCGGTCAAAATCTCATTTTCACTCATATACAAATTTTCTAATATTGTTTTCAAAACTATTTTAACATTATCTGAAGTATTTAATAAAGAAATATTTACCCATGTTCTTACTTTTTTACAAATTTTTTTTAAAGGATTCTTCATGTCATTTTCCAAAAAATTAACATTTGGATTTTATCAAAAATTTGAAATGAATATTTGATTTAATGTGTACGAAATGAACAGAATTTACCATAATAATGACCATTATTTTTTTAATATTAAATTATACGTATTTAAGGTTATTTTAAATTAAGATTATATCAACAATATTTTATGAATTTTTAAATTTAAAAAGTTTTTTTTTAAATGATATTTTCCCCAAGAAACGTTCCAACTTATTTTTCTTTCAAAAACACTTTCCATTTAAGATAACATTTTTTGATGTTACATAATATTTAATTGTAATATGATCTAATTATACTATCTTTATTCATTATCTATATGGTCTATGTTTATGATTAAAAGATGTTTATTAAGACTGTTTCTTTTATATGGGTTATTCTCTTATGAAATTTTCTATGAAACTCATTTTTTATGGGTTCTGATATGATGAATGATTTATGAAACTCATTTATTTTCATGGGTTGTTATACTATAAAATGTTTTATGATCTTATGTAATACCTTTGTATGATTTTCATTATATTATCAGTGGGGCCTATATCTCTCTCCAAGGCATTGGGTATGATCTTATGGCATACCTTTGTCCACTATGATAGTCTTGGGAGTGAACCTTGACTAATATTATTATTTTTGGGTGTAAACTCATTCCACTATAATAGACATGGAAATTATCATTGACTACTATGAAAATTATTTTCTATTATTATGTGTATTCCACAATTCCATATATTATGTCATTTTCATGATATCAAAGATCATTTTCTTTGATTCTTTTATGAATCATGTCTTATAAACTACCAATATTTTCTTCACAACCCAATATTATGATCTTTGATATATAGTGTATTATTTTAAAATGTTTTGATCATGTTATCATACCCTTTTTATCTTGTTATTTTTATGTATCTCCCTTGTTTACCCTTACTGAGAATCTGATCTCACCCTATCTTATGATTCTTTTCCCTATGTTATGAAGAAATTTTTTATATATGTTTTTTCTAAAAATAGTTCTAGTTATGAATAACTTAGTGGGAGATGATTTAGTTCACCTACGAACCAATTTTTTATGTTTCCAAGATTAAAATATAATTATACCTTTACAATCCATAGACATTTGTTTATTTCATATAATGAATATTAATAAAAAAAGATGTAATATCTATCTATAAAAATACTAGGTCATGATTGTTGGTATTAGATGATGTGTTTAACTAATCTTTGGAAACATGGATGAGAAAACATTAGTGAATACCCTTAGGATAAGCCTATGTATATGGTAACTTTATAAATTTTTTTTAAGGAATATGTTATGTTGTTTACCTAGAAACACATCCCTGTATAGATAAAAAAATTGTAATTTGTTCTAGAACTAATGTACCTAGGGATAAAACCTCCAAAAAAGGCATGCTGGGCTTGACTCAACCATTTCCTGGTACATAATAATGGGCCTTACTACACACCTTATTTTACACTCTCGGTGGATATAATTTGGTTAATTTACATTTTATTTATGAATAATAATAAAGGATTTGAATAGATGATACATGTGAATAACCTAGGATAAACCTTAGGTTTCATGGATTTCAAAGAAGTTCCTTAATTTATTCATCCAATAAATGACTTTTCAGGACTTTTTGTTTTCCCGCTATGATTATTGTTGCTCACACTATTCTTTTTCTTTTTAGTTTATGGATAGAGCCTAAAGTAACAATATTAATACTGAATTTAATGGATGATTCAATGATTTTCTTCCTGAGAAACTAAATTTTATGGGATTTGGAATGAAAAATATTAGTTTTATTCTCACAAAACTTTCCCAATCTATGAATCATGTGGAACTTTAAAAAGATAAATTGAGGGAAAATATTATTTTGAGTCCTTCATGAGGAAACCACTACCATATTTTAGTGGATCTATGGGTCTACTAGTTTCTAAGTAATGAATCTGTGCCACTTAAAAGATATTTTCTATTGACCAATGTTCAAAAGGTGAAAAGGTCATTTTGATGGTCTATAATTCGAAAGGTGAAGTAGTTCAATGGTGGAATCTCACTAAGAATATGAGGCCACAAGATGAATTTTAATCCATGGAGTGGGATGAGTTTAAGAGATTATTTTTTAATATGTACTTACCGCTAATTATTTATATGAGAATAGAGGAGTAATTCTTAGAGCTAAAGAAAAATGTTGATAAATATGTTGGTACCTATAAGGAAAATTTCACAAGACTTGTGAGGCATGCTTCTTGAATTATTATACAACCTTAAAGTAAGGTTTATTGATTATTTAGTATATTAAAATCAAGTATGTGAAGGGTGTTATCCCTAAAGTATTTTAGTATCAATGAATAAATCAATCAATGTGATCTCTATATGGAAATGGGGATTATAGTTACCCATAAATCATATGGTTTTGATAAGAAAAGAAATATGGATTTCAAGGGATATAGTAAGAACCATGGAGATAATAAGGGGATATTTCCTTCATGCTTTATGTGGTTTCATAAATATGAAGGAAACAATCCTAAGGGGGTTATTAAATGTTTTAGGTGTGTAAGATAAGTTCATTTTGAAATTAAATGTTGAATTTATGGGAATAATTAAACTAATGATATGAATAGAGGTAAATCTCTATAGAATGCACCACCCACACTCTAGTGTTTCAAATTCAAGGAGTATATACACTATATTTACCAGCTCCCAAATATTAAGGTTAATGATGATGATCAAAATTACAAACCTCTTAAGCCAAAGGACAAGGTCAAATATCATGAAATCACTATTTATGATGAGAGATATGATAATGACGTGGTGAAAGGTACACTTTTCATCCACTCTAGAACTACTAATGTCGTATTTAACTCTCAATCTACCCATTATTTTATATCTAAATATTTTTATAATGGTATCAAATTCCACCCATATAGTTAAATGTATAATTATTAATTAGATCCCCTAATGGTACTATGATCACATCTCAAGTATATGATTCCTCTATGATTGAATTTTTTGGGAATGTGTTTCCTAAAAATATTTTCATCCTTCCTTTGGTTGAATTTGATGTTATATTTGGCATAGATTAGATTTCTATACATAAATACCATATCAATTTTTGAGGAAGTGAAGTCAAGTTTGATATTCCAAACCAACCAATGATTGTCTATTAGTGTGATAATAAATATAAACATACAATATAAATCACATCAATTGTATGAGTTTTGATTCATATTAAAAAGGGGGTTTTATCTTAGATATTTAGGGGTAAACATAACATCAATGATATTTTTATTGTATGGGAGTTTATTGATGTCTTTCTATAAGAGTTTCATAGTATTACAATGGATAAGGAAGTTTAGTTTTCAATAGATCTCATACCTTGTGCCACACCTATTTCAAAGACTCCCTAAAGAATAGCCTCATTTGAGTTATATGAATTGAAGAACCAAATCCATTAGAATATTGAAAAGGGATTCATTTTGCCAAGTGTGTCACCTTGGGGTGCATATATTATCTTTATCAAAAATAAATATGGAATGATGTGACTTTTAATTGATTTTTAGAAGATAAAAAAGATCATAATCAAGAACAAATATCCTCTACTTCGTATTGATGACTTGTTTGATCTACTGTGAAGAGATCAGTAATTTTCTATGATTGGTCTTTATTCTGGACATCATTAATTAAGGTTCAAGAAGGAAGATATACCCGAGATATCATTTTATACAAGGTATGGACACTATTATTGAATAGTTATTCCATTTGGTCATTCTAATTCTCATGTTATCTTCATTGATTTAATGAATAGAGTCTTTAGAGATTAACTTGATCGGTTTGTGGTAGTCTTTATAAATAATATTATTATCTATTCAAAGAGAAAGTACTATCATGAAGATGACTTGATATTGTACTAAAGACCCTATATAAGGAGAATATATCTAAAAAATTTACAAAATGTGAATTTTGGCTACAGAAGTTTTTATTTTATAGTTATATAATCACAGGTGTGGGTATATCGATCGATCTGTCAAAGACAAAGGCTACTGAATATTGGCCAAACCAACCACAGTGAATGAGATCTAAATTTTTCATGGTTTCTTAGGATATTATAAATGATTTGTGGATAATTTATCATCACTACCTAATACACTGACCAAGTTAACTTTGAAGGTAACCTTGTTCCTTTGGACATATGAATGTAAGGAAAATTTCAAGGAACTGAAGAGAAAATTAGTCAGTGCGCCTATGATTACATTAACCTAGAGTAAATATGGGGTTTCTAATCTTTAGTGACGTATCCAAGAAGTTATTGTGATGTGTTATTATGTGTAATGACATGGTTATAGCTTATGACTTCCAACAATTAAAGGTTCATGAGAAAAATTACACAAATCATGATTTGGAGTTAGTGTTTGAAATTTTTTCATTAAATATATAAAGGTATTATCTTTATGGGGAAAAGTGTGATATACATACATATCAAAAAAAAATATATTCATGCATAAGGAGATAAACATGCACCATATGAGATAGTTAAATCTGATTAAAGATTATGACTACTCAATAAATTACCACCCTATGAAAGTTAAAAAGGTGGATGATGATTTGATTCAAAATTATTATGCTAGATTATCCATGATGAGGATAAAAAAAGACCCAATATTTCTATATTTTTTAAGGATGGATCTAAAAATCTTGAATAAAGTGGATAATTCTTATCTTTCTCAAATGAATTTTCAACCATCTATCCATATAAAGATTAAATAGGTGTGGAAGGATGATATAGAGATACATAATAAGGTAATAAATATTCCTAATATTAACCTTCATTGTGAGGGAATGATAAGGTTTGGGAATAGTGTATGTGTTCCACCTATACCATATTTGAAGAATGGGTTCTTAAATGAGAATCAAAGTTCTTCATTCTATATTTATCTTAGAAGTATTAATAGGTATAGATATTTTAAAGAGTATTTATAGTGGTATAGAATTAAAGGAGATATCATAGAGTCTGTATCTAGATTATTGGTATGTTAGAAAGTTAAGTATGAGATATAAAAGTCTTAGGGGATGTTACATCCATTACCCAAACCAGAATGGAAATGGGAAAACATCACCATGTATATTTTCACTGGACTCACCATAATTTCTAAAGGTAACAATTCTATATGGTTTATAGCCAATCGCCTTAAAATTCAACACACTTTATTATTATTATAGAATATTTCTATTAATATTATATTACCATGATATACATTAAGGATGTGGTATGGTTTCATGGACTAACACATTCCATTTTAATGGGATAGTATCTTATTGGTCAGTACTTCAACCAAACCTCTCTCAAGTCCAAAATGTGTTCCATATATATATCCTAAATAAGTACATACCTATCCCTTCACATGTACTAAACTTAGAGGTAATACCTTTGGAGAATAACCTTTCTTATGAGAAAAAACTAGTGGATATTCTGTATCATATAGGGAAAGTTCTACAAAACAATACCACTCAGCTGGTCAAAGTTTTGTGGTGAAACCACTAGTTTGAGGAAGCTATGTGGGACCCTAGGAATGTAATGGGGAAGAAGTATCCTATATTTTTTTTACCAAAGTGATGTAATTTTAGTGGAAAATTTCATTTTAAGGGGGGTATAACATAACATCTAGAAACGTATAAAATATATTTTTTCGATTAAATTTAATATCTTCAATAGCTTGAGCTAAAGGAAACATCAAGTTCTAACAAAACAAGATATAATATTTATATCACACCATTTGAACCCATTTGATGATTCATAAACCTAGTTATATCTATTGATTTCGGGAAAGGAAAGGATCCATAGTGAGGTGGTGAGGTATAAGATCTCATGTTTGGGGTCGGGTTGAAAATTCTAATAGAATTTTATCTTTTTAGCCTGGTAGATGGGTGAAATCATAAAGTTAGAATAAGAATATAAATCTAATATTTTTAACACTTAAAATTGTTATTTTTTTGATTTATTTTATGTCTCAATATTTTTATCAGAAGTTTTGATGAGTTTAAGGGGTTTCGAGCTCTGAAAAATCACTTTTTGGAAAAACAAGTAGAGGTATATAGTTTGTTTAAACCCTATATCCCTTAAGGGGGTGTCATAAAGTTTGTTAAACCACGAAATTTTGGGGGTAAATCTCTTTATATATTTCTACAATAAATTAAATATGTATTCGCATGGGTTTCAAAAAAATTTCCAAACCATGAACCTAGCCTACATGGTTAGTGACACTTAACGAGTAACACCACATGGTTGGTGAATGGAAATCCTAAACTATGTATCCAAATCATGTGGTGTGTGGTTATTTGGTGGTGTGAGATACATCATTGGCACACATTTATCCAAATTTTGAATCATACCCATGTTTCTTTTTAAAATGGTAAAATTTATTGATTTTCTTCTCTGGCCCTTAAAGAATGTTTTCCCTTTCTCCTCCCTCATTTTCCTAGGAGGCCTCCCGTGTGTGCACACCTTCTTCTTCCTCTCCCTTTGGTGGATCTCCCTCAATTGAGCTCTGAATAAAATTTCATAATGTGTGTTGGAATTGTATCATTAATTCTAAATACTCCTTTTTCCATTCTCCGTTTATCTCACTATCTTCAATATTATCTTCATGCAAGCTATTTTGACCTATTTTAAGGGTGTTTGATGATTCTTATAATTTTTCTCATTCTTAAATGAATTAGAGACTGATATTAGATGAGTTTCATTCCCTAAGAATGAGGTAGGTGTTCTATATTCTTTACCCTCAAAGTTTCATCATTCATAACCTATTTATGTTGTGTTGCACACTAGACCATTCCATAAATTGATCATAAATTATTTAATTCATTAAATTAATTACCCAGATGTTTTTTAGATGTTATATAACGCCCTTTTACATGCTTGGAGGTTTGTGACCTCAACCCGAACCAGGACATAAGGTGATATTGATTAACATCCTTAGAATCAATGTTGCCTATATGGATAAACAACCCCTTAGGGTGTGTCATCTTATGTTCATGATTATAATGCTCTATCCACATTTTGAATCCCCTTTTAGTCGGGTTGACCACCCTTTGTTAAATTATATGATCTAATAGTTTTAAATGAATAGAATGTCAACCATGACTCTATTTTCGAATAAAATAACCTTTTAGGTGTGCTATATTATATAATTAAATGGAAAATTAAATAATATTACTTGAAGTAGAATGAGGAATGTATATATCCATGCCCCCCCCCATATTATTTATAATTAAATTGTAATATGGAATGATCATGTACATGGACCTTTCCATTATTAATTTTTAAACCAAATTGTGTAATTTGGATTAAAAGAAGAGTGAATGGTTAGACCATCTCATATATTCCCATCCTTGGAACTTATGAAAGAAATTTTATGATGTATTTTCTTGTACTTTATGTGGGAATGGTGTCCCTCATTATTATAATAATTATTTATGGGCATAGATTCCCTTATTACTCATAGGAATATTATTCCATGATCAATGTGAATGGAGTCCCTTATATGATATGATACTCAGATATGGAATCCCTCTTGACTTATGATACTCAGGGCATGAAATCCCTTATAGTTTATGATACTCGATAATGGAATCCGTTATTACTTATGGGCATGGTGTCCCTTATTATTTACAAGCATGACATCCATTATTATTTGCAGGCATATTGTCCCTTATTATTTATAGGCATGGAGTCCCCTATTACTCATGGGGATGGTGTCCCTTATTCTTCTATTGTCGATGGGAATGGAATCCCTTATTATATATGATACTCGAGAATATAATCCATCTTTAATTTTGATACATGGGAGCAGAATCCCTCATGAATTATAATATTCTAGAATAGAATCCCTTATAACTCTGTGAGACTTGTAACTATACATGGATGCCTGATTTATGCCTCAAGTCCAATCTAGTCTTAGTATCTATATATATGGATACATATGAAACTATGTATCTAGTAAACATATATAAATACATATCTATATAATTTTAAATATATATATATATGGTGACCCATCATCAAAGACATTCTAGCTTAGGCTGATGCAGGTATTATTGGTCGGGTGTCCCTTGGGGAACCTAAGTTTTACTTATTATTATTTCTTTATTTATTATCTTTTTAATATACCTGAACACTATTGTAATTTATACTCATAGATTGGATATGAATTAGACACCACTGGTGATGGCCTATGAATTATATATCTTTCCCATCTGGGCCACCGTTTTGTACCTGGAAAGACCTCATGGTTTCTAGTTTAGGTTCATGGATTGTGCTTGTAACACCCCAGAATGATAAAGGTTTCTATGAATAAATGATATGTCTCATGTCAATAAGGTGCACCTTCCTTTTCTGGGTCCTACCTGATTAGAACTCCATAGTTATGTGTGTTTGTACTGGAGTAGTGATCAGGATGGGTGACCCTCTAGAATGTTTCTCAGGGTGTGTGTGAGTGAGGAAAAAGTGCACTGGAAAGGACATGTGTTGGCCTGTGGGGACTTTCATTAGTCAGATGACCCATTCGGGCATGTGTGTGGGCTCCAGGGTGGGGACCACGTGTCTGTCGGGAAACTGGTGGTACATAGAGGGCCAGGACCCGACGACCATGTTAAAGGCGGGTTGTATGTTCTTTCACCGGGACCCAGTTGTCACATTTGGTATCAAAGGAGGAACTCAGCCTTAAGTGTGGTGCACTGCTTGGGTTGAGATGTAGGGCCCACAATAAGGACGTTGTACGCTAAAGGGGGGTTGAATATAACACCCCAGAATGATAAAGGGTTAAATGACTTAATGATGTAGCTCATGTCAATAAGTTGCACCATCCTTTTTGGGAGCCCATCTAATTAGAACTCCACAGTTATGTGTGTTTGTCCTGAAGTAGTGATCAGGATGGGTGACCCTCTGGGAAGTTTCTCAGGGTGTGTGTGAGTGAGGACAAAGCACACTGTAAAGGACATGTATTGTTATATAGGGACTGTCATTAGTTTGATGACCCATTCGGGCATGTGTGTGGGCTCCAGGGTGGGGACCACGTGTCTTTGGGGCAACTGGTGGTACCTGGAAGGCCAGGACCCAATGAAAATGTTAAAGGCGGGGTATATGTGTTGTCACTGGGACCCAGTTGTCATAGTGCTTTGTTCTATTACTCATGTATATGAAAGATTAAAAGAACATGACTGAGCCATAGATTAGGATTCTCTTAGAGATGTCCTTTTGGATTTTATTCTTATCTGTATGTATCTGTTATATATTACCTCATGTATGTATACTGATTTCATATTGTATCATGTTCATGCATGATTATTCATTAATTTATTATTGATTTTAAGTAATTTTTACCTTCAAATAATCTTTTATTTATATGCTTACATTTTTTCAAATTTATATATACCATTGTTCCGCATTAATCCTGAGGTCATAATATTCCCATCATACCATCATTACGCCATCATTGTTAGTATCCTACCTCTACAGTGTGGGTAGGAACACTTAAGATCATTTGGCAACCTGATTTGGGGCACAAATATAGTTTTTACTAAGTCAGTGCATGAAAAAATGGTATTATAGACTCTTTTTTCCTTTCTCTTTCTATTTTGGGATGGTATAAAGAGACTAGGAATGTTTTAGTACTTGGTAAATAATTTTTTTTTCATTTTCTCCAACCCACACATGAGGGAAAAAATATCATGTTTTTAGGGATGGGATTATTTTTCATGTTGATATTATTATAGTTGATTATGATTTCATATTGGGTGAATATTGTACTTTTATGGTTATTGATTAATGGATTTATGAATTTATACCCTTCGCATAGTATGGAAAGGAAATATTGTTTTGAGCATCATTGTAGGCATGTAGTGGTTTAAATTCCATGTAGATTTTATTGTACATTTCCTGATGCATGACGATTTTTATACCATGATCATGTGATTATTTAGCATACATAATTGTATACCGTGATTTTTTGATTACCTTATTATGTATGTTTTCTTATTGAATTAACATGATTTGTTACAATGGTAATAAATTATTTGTTTTTAAATTATTTTCATCAACCTAAACTATGTTTTCCTATATATATTGATAATAGAACCTTAATTAACCAATTATGACATGTTTGAGACATGGACCATTGGTTTTATGGGATGAAACTTTTATAGTTGTTATTAAATGGGTGACACTAAAAATTTATAAAGTGTATGGCCCTTTTGAAATTTAGAAGGGAACCCCATATAATCAAACATTTATACATGAACTTGAAATATTTTTGATTGAAAATAGTAACCTAGATACAGTTACATGCATTTTAATTTTAACTTATAAAGGTAAGTACATTTATATCTCAAGAATGGTAATTAATCTAACTGAATCATGATATATACTAAATTTTATTCTTATAGAAAATGGTTACCATTATACATGATTGTACCTCTATCATTTAAGCAAGATAACCCATTAGACAGAATACCTAAATGCACAAATGAACCCAATTAGGTCAGTTGGGGAATTTTACTTATGATTTGAACCTATTAAGGGTTTTTTAAATTTTATTAGTTTAACTATTATGAGATTCAATCAAATAATCGTTTGGAAAGACCCTGGTAGGTCACCTTTATTGTTTATATGTCTTGACACTTAACCCTATATGGGTATTTTATGATAAATGGGATCATTATTTAAAGTTTATGCAACCACTTATATTATGTTACATAAAAATGTATTGTGGAATATTACTAGACCATCCCCCTATTAAATTAATAAAATCCTTTGTATCTTCTTGTGAACTTTATTGTTATGATGTGTTAGTTAATTAAAATGTCAGTTACAACCTAAATCGTATTTTCTTCTATAGATTGGAATTTAAATTTTCATTAATGAAGACAATTTTTGAAAACATTATAGATAAATAAATGGTTTTAAATGAAATTATAAGATAATTTTCCAATAATTTTTCATAGTGCTAGATAAATTAAGTAAATAGTATAGTTTTCCTTGAAAAAATGAACTTGATATCCCATGTATAAGAGCTACATTAAATTTTACAATAAATTAGCATTATCCAATTGCCTTAAGATGAACCATTTTAGAGGTGTGTATGTGTGAGACCTCGAGAAAGGGTCGATTTTGTATGTTTCATTAGGATGAGAATGTGGATGTTTCCCATAGATCCTTGTTTACTACCTTAGTTTTTTTAAACCTAATGGTTACGTGGTAAGGCCTAGTGAATTATTAATCATGACCTTATTTTTTGAGTTAATTCATTATTATTATAAAAAGGGTTATCCCAATTGAGGTAGATCTATATGAGGTGAATTGGCATCATTAAATTCTTGATTTCAGTTTTCAGATGTGAGGCATCGTTTGGGTATCGGCTGTCCTGACGACACCCCCAGGAGAGCAGTTGGTTGTCTAGTAAGTTGAACCTCGAGGGTTATTCCCATATACGGATACCACTGAGTTTTATTTCTTTACCCTTTCTATTATCTTTGAAACATTTTAGCAAAAACTCCCTAATTTATATGCTCAGTGATGATCTAGGCCTGATAGCCTGCTTCTTAGCAGGTGAGGTCATTACGCCTCTATCAATAGGTTTTGACCCTAGTAGGTCAATTATTCCTTACCTATTTCAGTTTAACAATTTCCAAAATATTTGTTTCATGCATGTTAGATGTTTTGTAATAAATTCAATTAAATATGATCTAGATCTCATGCTAGAAACATTAGGGGTGGGTGGGAGACATGGATCCCCTTACCTTTGATATGGACCCTAATATGTCAGTTATGTTGCTTTGATCAAGGGAAACCTGTGATATAGGATGGTCCATGTTTATGTTTTCTTTAAAGGAATTGAGCATGTTTTATGCTCTTTTAGAACAAATGTATGGCGTGTGCTTGGGTTTTTTGTTATAATCATGGTGGTGTCTGGGTTTTCAAGGAAGAACCTACTATTCTTGGATATCAAACTGGATTTAATGGGTAAGGTTATTTGGGTTCTTAGAATAGTTTACTAGTGTTTGAACTTTATATGACTTAGTTTCTTAAAATAATTCCTTGAGGAATGAATTCATTTGATAAATCAGGGCACAGGTGGGTGCCCTATTTTGAAGACGAGTTACAAGGGATCTCCTAGTGTGTTAGAATTTTATGTGTCATATAGAATAGTTGTCTTGACCCTGTTTATGGATGAACCATGGAAGTGTGATTCAGGTCTTGAACTGGGTAGTATGAGATAGTACACCCACTACTAATGATATGTTATCTCAAACTAGTTATGCATAGTAGTTGTTTAAAAATTAAAAATTAGAGAATTAGTTGGTGTGAACTAAGGGATCATGGTTTTAAAGGAGTGACACTAGTGGGAAAGGAGACCTGGATCTTTGAGGTAAATCAAATGAAGTGCCATATGAGCAGGTATAATTCATAAATAACTAGGTGATGTGAGATGATTGGCCAGTAGTTATTCCTAGACAGTAATTTTTCAAAAAGATGTGTTAGTTAATCCTATACATGATTTTTTCACATATATGTGTTGGTTTTCTATATATCCTCTTCTACATTTACAATAGGACTCATTGGATTTTTTCTCAAGGAATAGTTTTTAAAATAACAGATATTGTGCATAGTGCTCCAGTGTCCCTTTAAGGGGATATCCCTCACTGTAACTTGAAATCGATGATCATCATAGAAATTTTCCTCGATGAATAAGAGTAAATTATGTGTAATATTTACTTTAGAATTTGGTATAAATTGGTTCTTATCGATACTAACCATTATACCTATGCATGGGTTATGGTAATTAGTAAATCATTTTGTTGGGATGATGACTAATATGTTCCTAATGTGGATAGTAAGACATCAGTCTCTAGTGGATGACCCTTATTTAAGAAGGGTCATCAGATCATCTGGTCGGTCATTAGATGATCATTTTGGATCTCATATTCCATTTAATTAATGAAAAAAATTTATAGTATAATCCTTGATAAATTATAGTTATGGATTCAATTATTGATTTTGAGTGAAATCATGATGTGTCCATTAATCCCGGAGTACCTTATGGTGATCCATGGATGCGGGGTCAGAAAATTATGAGTGCTAGTGCTATGACACAAAAACAATTTTGTTTGAAAGATGGTTCATCTAAGATATGTTGTTGAAATCTCGGTATAATATTCGGTGAGTGTGCTCAGAACAATCTATCTATACCTTAGGATAAGACTTCTGAATTAGGTTTGGGTAATGCATCGGTAGTTAAAGATGGCCGATTTCAAGAATAGTTTTCCAGATTATATTTGACTAGAGTTTTTGTGTTTAGTTTCATGTGGCTAACGAGAAACTATTTTTAATAAATTTTCATCGGAGATAAGTTTAGTGTAAAATTTAGTCAAGGATATTCAAGGAAAATCTCACACCACAAATTAAACAATTATCAATTGGGAATTTTACCATTTCAATAAAATAGTGGGCCAAGAAAATAGTCATCATGTGAGTATATTTTTAGAGAGCTAATAATTATTCCAAAAGCATCGTTATGATGCTAGGTCCATTTTTCAATAGGAAATCATGATGATGAGAGTACTGTGGCTCAGAATTTCCTAAAAAAAGTTAGATCCTAGAGTGAGAATAACCATTGGATGGATAAGGGAAAATATGATGGTGTTATCATCTCTTGAATTGGATGTAATTGGGTAAGTTCCATCTTATAATTTTGTTGGTATTTATGAGTTTTTCCTCAAGTTTTAGTATCTCAAGTACCACATGTTAAAAGTAGCATTTTCTAGTGTGTTGGGCATGGGAATTAAAACATGTTCATTTCAGTGTAAATTTCACTACCCAAATAATACAGGTCATATTTTCTTTGTTTAAAAAGGATTCTTGGGGAGGAAAAGTTTTAAGTTGGGGAGATTTTAAGATATCATGTTTTGGAACAAAGAGAAAATTCCAAGAGAATTTGAAGTTTTCTATCTTATGGATGGGTCGAATATTAATCTAAGAATTGGAATGTAATTATAAGAGTTTGAACACTTAATAGTTTTGTTCATTGAATTTTTTTAAGGCTTGATAGTGTTATCAGTAGTTTAGAAGAGTTTCAAGGTCAATAGGCTCTAAAAACTCATGTTCCAAGATAAACAGGTAGTGGTACATGGTTTGTTTGAACTGTGTGGCCCTGTAGGAGAAATCATGTGGCCCATAAGGGGGGTGTCACATGATTTATTAAAATATGTAGGGTGGGTCACATGGTTGTGCTATATGTCTACAATATATTATAGATGTGGTCGCATAGGTTGTTCATGGTTTTCCAAATCGTGTGCCAAGCCCACATGGTCAGTTCCACTTAACCAGTAGCATCACACGATTGGTTCACAAAAATCCCAAACCATGCAGCCAAACCATATGAAGTGTGGATCTTGGGAATTTTGAGCTATATGGTTGGCACATAGTTAGATAAACTATGAGGCCTACCCATGAACCACATTAAAAGGGGTAAAATTACCAATTTTCCCCTCTGACCTTTAATGGGTTTTCACCCTCTTTCCTCCCACATTTTTCCAAGAGGCCTCCCATGCACATACCCCTTCCTCTTCCTCTACCATTAGTGTAACTCCATCATTTGAGCTTCAAATTTAATGTAATCAGGTGTGTTGGAAGCGTATTGGTAAGTCGAATACTCCTCATTCTTCCTTTATTCATTGATCTTTCCATCTTCAACACTATCTTAATTCGAGCTAATTCACCCTATTTTCTGGTTATTTGAAAAAATTTCTAATTTATTCCATTCTGATTCAAATAAAAGATCAACATTGGATGAGTGGGTCATCCTAATCATGAGGGAGGTTCTCTATTTTCTTTTCCCTCAAATATTTATTGTTTATAAAGTATTTTAATTGTACCTCATACCAAACCTTTCCACGCATTTCTCCTAAATTATGAAATTTCTTAAATTAATTACATAGACCTTGTTTAGATGTGTTATGACACCCTTTTACATGGTTGAAGTATGAATACCTCAACCCAAACCACCATGTAAGGTGAGATCAACTAATCTCATTAGAATCAATGTCTCTTATAATGATAAACCATCCATTAGGGTCTTCCATCTGATGTTCATGATTATAATGCTCTATCCACATTTTAAATCCCCCTGTTAGATGGTTTGACCATCCTTCATGGAAGTAGATGATCAAATTCTTTTAAATGAATAGTATTTCAATCATGTCACTATTTCCTAATAAAACCACCTTTTAGGTGAGATATATTTTCTAATGAAAGTAAAAATTAAACGAGATTAATTGAACTTGTATGAGTCATGTATATGCACATCCCCCACCCTAATTTTTATAATAAATTTGTAATATTCTATGATGATGTACATTACCCTTTTAATTATTAATGTTTTAACTTAATTGGTAATTTTGAATAAAAGAAGATTGAATGTTATGACTTTGTTACTTACCCCCTTCCTTGGAACTTATGAATTAAATTTTGAGAAATATTTTCTTGAAGTATAAATGAGCATGGTGTCCCTTATTATCATTATAATTATTTACAGGCACATAATCCATTATTATATACAGGCATGGAATACCTAATTATTCATGTTTGTGACATACCTTATTAATAATGGAAATGAAATAACATATTCTTCTATGGTCGATGGGTACGGTGTCCCTTATTATATATCATAATTATCCATGGTGTCCCTCTTGATTTATGATACTCAGAAATGGAATCCCTCTTGACATATGATACTCATTCATGACATCGCTCGTGGTTTATGATACGCATGAATAACATCCCTTATTACTTATGGGCATGGAATTGCTTAATATTGATGGGTATGGAATCATTTCTTATTTATGATCATGTAATCCCTTATTTTTCATGGGCACGACATACCTTATTACTCATGGGCATGGAATCCCTTATTCTTAAATGGTCAATGGGAATAGAATCCAATATTATATATGATACTTGGGAATTACATCCCTCTCAACTTATGATACTCGGGCATGGTGACCCTCATAATTTATGATATTTTGTTATGGAATCCATTTCACTCTATGAGACTCTTATACCTATGCATGGATGCCTGAGTTACACCTCGGGTCCTCGATTGTCTTAGTATCTAGATATATGGCTACATATGTCACTAAATATCTAGTCCATATATATAAATACATATCTATATACTTATATTTGTGTGTATGTTTAGTGACCCATCATAAGAGACAATCCGGCTTAGGCTGAAGCAGGTATTATCAACCAGGTGTCCCTTAGGGAACCCGAGTCTGACTTGTTATTGTTTATTTATTTATTATAATATTGATATACTTGCATGATATTATAATTTATATTCATGGACTAGATATTCATTAGACATCATTGGTGGTGGCATACTAAGTATATCTGAAACCTTATTCGGACCTCCATTTGGTACCTGAACAGACCTCAGGGTTGAAAGTTTAGGGTCATGAATTCTACATTGTGTTGTTAATCATTTACATGGGAGATTAATAATACATGAATGATCTAGGTATTAGGATGCATATAGAGATATACTTTGGGTATTTTATTCTTTTATTTATGTATCTATTATACATTACTTATTTTATTACATTTTCTTTCATATTGTAGCATGGTTGTGCATGATTATTCATTCATTTATTATTTATTTTCTATCATTATTATCTTCTACTACTCTATTATTTATTATATTTCATTTTTATCTTATTTATATATACTATTGTTCCACTTTGATCATGAGGTCATATTTTCCCCCATCAAACCATCATTAAACTTTCACTGCTATTTGGAAGCCTTTGTCATACGGAGAGACATGCTTGAGGCCATGTGGTGAACTAGCTCAGGGAACTAATATAGTGGCTCTCGAAATAGTATTTGATATGAGGTTTCTATCGACTATTTCTGGGTAGATGGTGGTGCGATAGTGTGATTTTTCCATTCTATCACCTATATTAAATATTTCTCATTTTGGTTTTTTACTTTTCTATTGGACTTGTACCTTGGTTTTTTTTAGCTACTTTTGAGTTGTTTCATTTACATTGTCTACTTTTAGTTACAGAATATATATTTATTTCAATTTTATCATCCATTTTTTATTTCTATTATTTGTATATATATATATATATGTGTGTGTGTGTGTCATGTTTTATGCTTCGGGTTGGGTGGAATCATTCCCTTCGGTTGTTTTTTGATGTCCAGGTGCGAATCATCAGCCTACGGGGATTGGGACTTCCTTTTAGGTATGTGATGGGTCATGTCAGTTACTAGATTGTGAGGATATCTAGGTCTATTCATCACTATTTTTTATGTTAATAATCATCATTAACCCTTATATTGGTGAAAAAATTGTCATAATTCCCAAACTACTTGAATTTGAATCATTAAAGTGTGGGTGGTGATTTAGTTGTGTAGAGACTTTTGTCTTTCCGGGTAAGACATTGGAATATTCATAGAAATATTTTCATATCCAGATGCTGTGATGGTGGGTGATTCTGAGGCCTGGTGATCCCAGAATTAATTTTATAAAAATATAATAAAAAATTTATTGTTCACACATAGTTTTCCTAAAAAAATGAAATATCTCATAAACGAAGTCTCATATCATAAATCTTAAATCACGGTTGAATCCAGAATGTGTATTTTACCCTAGGGGTGATCTAAATTTGTTTAGAATGGGACATTCATATGGGGGATTCATTGGTGGGTTCATTGTATAAGTTAATTTATTTAATAACCCTAACCCAAATAACTCACAAATGGATACTCTAATGAGAAATATAATATCATCGTTGAGTTCAGAATTCAATGTTTACCCTATTCGTGACCAAATTCTGGTTTCCATGGGACATTAGGATGAGGTAGTCGTTGGCGGGTATGTTTAAATAAAATAAATAATTTATTTATTTATTTGTTATATTAAACGTCCTAATTAAATACTCTACAAATACCCTCTTATGAAAATTTTACAAGGGTTGCCTGCATAACCCTTTTTGGATCTAAGAGGATGAGAGAATTAATCATTGGTAGATTTATAGAACATGACAATAAATGATCGGATCGAGGTGAATAGACTGGAAATGGATGAATTGGATCATCTTCATCACTAGCGGTAGCATTCTTCACCATAGTTCGATCCATAATTGAGGTAGGACTCATGAATTTTGGTTTTCTGCCCCTTTTGATTCACATATTAATCATGATAAAATCTATTTCCTTTTTCAATAATTAAATTATTTTTTTCATGATCCCATGTATCAAAATAAATTATTCATTCAATTTATTTATTATTTAATCCATATTTCTCACCTTGGTTTACCTTCTATGAAATTGTTGGCCAAGAAAATTTGGCCAATGATGTTTATCAACTTTATTATTGTTGCTTTTCTTCCCACCATTCTTCATGTTCTTCATTATTGGACCATGGGGTCATGATTCAAATTTGTTGGGATGGGTTTGAGTGTAGTAAAACATCGGATTCATTATGGTGGCATGAATGACATGTGGATCAACAGTTTCAAGATGTATTGATAAATGAGTGGGATGATGTTTTGTAAACGGATTGGATTGGTACTATGGGTGTGGGTATGTGATCATAGGTGCTTAGAGATCATATTAGTGATTCATGTTTTCCTAGTTGGAATGTGGTGATGGAATGCAGTGTGACAGGATTGGTTTTGAGAGGAGTCTATGCATAGAGTCTCATGGTGGGGGTTGCTCGGTGTGAGCATGATGATGGATGGGATCATATCTCTAATGTGGTGGTTGGATGTGGTAAACATCATGGGCATTAACAATAATTATTATTATTATTAATGGTGAGGATCTAATAAATTTTAAATGTGTATTTTTTATTATAATTAAACTAAATAATAATAGTAATGTTGGCATAAAAAGTGTGATTGGATAATAAAATTTAAATGAGATATAATTTTGAAATTTAAAATTAAATTAAGATGGAGAGTGATGCGCCTAAGGGGGTGTTTCACTTGAGGAACGGGATTTACCAACCCATTTAGTGCTTTAATATTTTATGTTCATAATAATAATATTTCTATTATTATGAAGAGATAGAAAAAGGTAGATGTGGAATAAGGTTGGGGGTTGTAGGCATGAAAAATAAAAGGTGGGGGAGGTTCCTAACAAGTGAATAAGGGTTTAAAAAAAGATAATAAAAATAAATAAATAAATAAATAAATATTAGTATTATTTGTTTTGGTTATCAAATATTAATCGGGTCATAACTTCTTTGTGTGGTATCTGATTGATGAAATCTTAGTAGCAGCATGATCATAAAAGTGATATAGCCATTTTAAGAGTGATATTGGATACCTTTTTCAAACTTGTGCCTCGAGTCAAGGAAACACCCAATAATAATGAAATTATTATTATTGTGGAATCTTGTATCTGATGTATCTTCTTCATAAGGTGTCGGAATGATGAACCATCTATGACATTGTGACCCTAATATTGAAGTGATTATTTGGAGACCAATATCAGATGTTTAATTTTACTTTTTGGCTCAAACCCATGAAACACCATTCATGCATTGTATGTTGAAATGTGACATTTTCACCAGGTGTTCGATTTGGGAAAGTGAATAGCCTATCCCAAGAATTATTCTGTGAGGATTACAGCAATGTAATATAGTTAGCCATTAGGGTCTATTTTTAGAGGTATATAAGTGAAATTGTGTTTTTCCCTTGGTCCAATGATGGGCCTTGTTCATTCATTAGTATTTTGGCTGATACATGTCATGTGATACCCTTACACGCACATTTATTAAAGCATTACCAAAAATCCATGTACTGGAAAGGACATGGCCCAGTAGTAGAGCGAGACAACATGTCGTGTGGGTCCTTTACCAATCGTGTACTACTTTATGAATCTTCATCCTCTCATATCTTCTTCTTTTTTATCTCATATTTTGGCCCACAATTAGTCTATGGTGAGTGTTTTTTCATTTAAAACATGATGGTTCCCTTAAATGTGGATTTCAATATATGATGTTAAATTTTACAGGCATGATACCTTGATAGGCGATGCTTGATGATGACAGTGATCACACAAGATCACAAGAGAATTTAAGAGTAGAACCTTCAGTAGGAACTGGATAGTGGGGTCCTCAATGGTTTCTGAGTAGAACCTACAACATGGACTGGCTAGTGGAGTCCTTGATGGTTTTTGAGTAGACCCTCTAGTAAAGAATGGGTAGTGGCATCCTCGACAGTTTCCAAGTAGACCCTCTAGTAGAGACTGCGCAATGGCATCCTCAATGGTTACCGAGTAGACCCTCCAGTAAGGACTAGGTAGTGGAGTCCTCGAAGGTTTCTGAATAGACCCTCCAGTAGATACTGGGTTTTGGTGTCCTTGATAGTTTCTAAGTAGACCCTATAGCATAGATTGGTTAGTGGAATCCTCAACGATTACCGAGTAGAACCTCTAGTAGAGATTGGGTTGTGGGTCCTCGATGACTATCAAAGTTGAACACCTTAGATGTACTAGTGTGTGGGTCCTCTACTTAGTGTTTGTGCCCACTAAATTGGGTGTCACAATTACGAGGTGTGGTTATACTTGTATGGTTCTTCTGGGTAGACGTGTGAGATGTTGGGCATCATTGATGGTCTTTTGGAAATGTTGGATACTCTTCTTCTTGGGAAGAGAAATGATATGGATATACCCTTATTGTCTCATTTTGGATTCTTTGATTGATCATATATATATATACTTTCTACTATATCCATACCCTTGTATTTGGTTACTCTCCTTCCAAGAGAGGCAAAAACGTGTGGGGTATTCCACATGATTTCTATTTTTATCATCTTGTGGTTGGATGAGTCTACTCTCCAGCTACATGATTCTAACACTCAACATGTACTTCATATACTCATTGTTCCATGACCCTTGTGCTTAGAAAAGGTTACTTTCACTCTTGTTTTGTATTGATCTATTCTATTTGATTGTATCTTTCATCTAATATCTTTGTTTCCTATTGTATCTCTTACTAGTCCCCATTCAGATTTTGGGGTTTCCTACCATATATGTATATACTCACCCATATATGGGCTTTTCCCACACGTTTCATATCTAATATAAATGATAGAAAGGTTGATAGTGACTTCAGAAGAGCTTAGGGATATTGTATTCTTTGGACCACGTATGGTGGTCTTAGCTTGGGATTCAAAAGGTGGCCTCTCTCATCATTTTACTTTCTAGTTTTGTTGGGTTGGGACATCATTCTGGTTGGGTGTGTATTTTTCTTCTCTACATTTCAGTTTATACTATTTTACTTTCGTATTGTCTAGATTTTTTACATGCATGGTTTTTCCCCTAGTATTTTTTTCATCCTTTACTTTTACTTTCTATGCACTTTTTCATTGAGATGGTTGTGCATGTGTGTAAAATTACTTAGGAAAAGGCCTCCTCATGTTAGTTATACCTTTGGTGCTTTTCTCCACCCCTTGGAAATAGAGTTGGGCTTGGGGTAGTTGTGGCTCGAGCCCATTATTGGGTTTGGTCTTGAAATACTGGTATCATAGAAAGTTCATTCTTTGGGAAATTTCTCAGACTAGTCCCCTTATGAGGATTTGGTTGGGTTTTAGGGAAAGAGTTTCAAAGTGTCTCAAATGCGCCTCTCAAGCTAGATGATCTAGTGATGGTGCAGCTAGATAATTTATCCCTTCACCATGACCTTGACTACCTGATTGTCAACTCGGCATACCTAGAAATTTGTTGTAGGATCAATGGTACATGAATCATATAGGATTGAGTGTTTTACTATAATTCTTAAGTATGATCCCCATTATTGATATATATATATATATATTCTCATTTTATCATTGTACTTATTAATCACTTTTGAGATGCCTCTACAAAAATATCCATCCAAGTTATCAACTTCTGAATCGCGATGATGATCTGATGAGCGATGAGGCTATAGTTTAGGGTCTATATTCTGAGATATTTTCTTCTATGAGGGTAGGTAGAAGTACCCCTTCATGTCAAGAAATATTTGGTACCAGCATATCATGCTGAGGATGTGCACAGTCTTAGCACACCCCATGAGTTCCAACGCTAGAGGCCACTGAGGTTTTACAATGATCCAAATTCCTAGGTAGTATAGGATTGTATTGAGTCAGCAATTCAAGTTTTCAAACTTGTGCATATCCTAACCAATCTTATGGTTTCTCTCAGAATTAGTGCTCTTTGTAGATCAACAGTTTCTTCTAGTGGAACTAGAAGATGAATCACATGTTCTAAGAGAACATATAAGGATCCTAAAATAGGTATCCCTCATGATTCATGTTAATCCAAACTCCCATATCAGGTGGTTGAGGTTAGTACGGGTATAATGATATAGATATTCCTCATGGTTAGGATCCATTTTGATGGTGATCCTCACTTTGAGACCTCTCTAGGATGATTCTAGGTGTCGGCAGAGTCTTGTGATGGAGATGTTTTAGCCTCGAATCAGACGTGTAAGGAATATGGACACTTCTCCCACCAAGACACATCCTTGTGATGCAATTCAAAACTATGCAGGCGAGTTAGTGTCATGCCATGGCATATCGTATCAAGGTGTTCTAGAGGAGTTTCTTTGACTTACATGTTCTGGATGTGAATATGTGATGGGGTGTCAAAGAAGGCCCTAGTTGAGCATAAGAAATATTAAAGGGACTGGATGAGCTCTTGGAAGATGGAGATTCTATCTGGGAGGTTCAAGTGTGGTTAATGGTACAACTTGTGTCACTACTTCTTCAGTTGTAGTCATTATCACAGAGTCAAAATCCACATTTCCCTGTGTGTAGCCCATGTTCGAGACCTAGTGATACTAGTGGTGGCCTTTTTACATGAACCTTGTGTTGGAGGATCATGTAGAGGGGATCAATGATCACACGTCTCTTTCGATGGGGTGACTTTACTCTACAAGAAGAGAAACAATGTCTCACATGAAATCTTTACATAGTGTTTGTGGGACCCTATGATGTTTTCCCCAACATAGACTGATCATCTACTATCCATGCTCAGATGATTTATACCAATGAGTAAGGTAGTGCATTTGGGATATGGGATGGATTTTTCCTCCTTTGATAAAGAGTGATCCCCAGATATGGCGGGATAAGATCATTCACATGAGTTTATAACTAACTTATCATTTGGATAGTATTACCCATGGGGAAATAGATTCTTTGAGATTCTAGTTTTCTGAAATGGTGGAGGTGTATAAGGGCATCCATCCTGAGGAAGTGTTGGGTTTACCTCTCCATCTATATTTTTCTTTATGTATGGACTTTCACCATGTACAAACAAATATCTATGCTAGCATAATAGATGACCCCATATAGCTGTGATATTTGGAAGTGTGTTTGGAGGATTCTACAGAGTATGGGGTCCATAAGACCCTGTGTGTTTTTTTGTAAACTCCATGTTTCTCAACTAAGGGATGGAGGAGAGATTGAGGTCATATGTGTTTTGTCATTTCCTAAACTAGGTGACTGTATGGAAGGAGTATGCATCTTTGATGATCAATTAACTCTTCTCCAAGTGGATGGAGGTGAATTAGATCTCATAGGTTGAACTCAATATGGGTTATCACCAGCTCCATTTTCAAGAGGCGGATGTACCAAGAATGTAATCCTTGAGTAGTGTGGATGCTTTGAGTTCTTGGTGATACACTTTGGTGTTTTGAATTCCACAACAGTGCTCACAAGACATATAATTAGGACACTTAACCTTTCTTGGGATAGTTTGTGTTAGTCTTTTTTGATGGTACCCTTGCATCCTTGGCATCAGAGTTGGAGAATGCGAGACATAGGAGTATGGTTCTAGACATGTTCTCGGAGTTCTAATCATGTGTTTCATGTTATGTAGTCAGTTCTAGATTCAACGGTACACTTCTTAGGAAATTTATTTTTAGAAATATGAGTTATATTGGACCCTGCAAAGGTTGAATAGATGTGAGCTTGAGTGCCACCTAGGGCATGGTTATGTCATAAGATGCTCACAATGAGGTTTTCCATCCATTGTTGTTAAGTAAGGTGACATAGCAGTTGAAAACTTTGTAGTTGACCCTTGTGGGTGAGGATTTTGTAGTATATCTCTAGTCTATGGTTGTTTCCCCTCTACATCCTCAGTGAGTTAGGGAGGCAAAAATTGGGGATATCGACTGAGAGATCTTGCATGACCAAATATCCTTAAGAGTTTCTCTTGATGTATTTTCGAAGGAATAGAATCACTTCATCCTTTTTCTGGGATGGGTAGTGATTTTGGTCATGTTATGAGAGGATGTGATGAGATAGTTTCACGTGTCTCCTTTAGTTATGAATCTTAGTGTAGGGAAGATGTATGAAAGACCCAGACGCGGGATCGGTGTCCGCACCTTTTTTCAATAGTATTTCCATTTTGGGGAATAAAATAATTATAGAAGGGAATAATGTATATACTCTTTTTTCATGTAATACTTTGGAATATTCGTACGAATATTTTAAAATCTAGGTACAGAGATGGCATGTGATTTTGAGGGCCAGTGAGCCCAAAAATAATATTATAAAAATAATAAATATATTTTTATTTCTCATGCATGGTTTTCATGAAAAAGTGTAATATTTCATAAATTGAGTATCGGATCAGAAATTTGAGACAATGCTTGAATCCATAACATATATTTTACCATAGGCATGGCCTAAAGTTGGTTGGTGTGGGATGTTAGGATGGGGAATTTTTAGGTGGATGCATTGGATAAATTTATTTATTTAATAACCCTCACCCAAATAACTCATAGATGGAGACTCAGATGGAAAATTAAAGACCACCACTGAGTTTGTAATGCGGTTATTACCCTAGACCCGACCTAAGTTTAGTCAGCATGGGAAATTTGGCTGTGGGAGTTGTTGGTGGGTGCATTTAATTAAAATAAATAAATTATTTATTTATTTTTTATATTATGTAGACAACCATTTTTATTTTATTTTATTTAAAAAATGGGATACAAAAAAATCATAAAGATAAAAACCGCACAAAAAAACCAAAGATCCCAGGGTATAGAGCCCAAAAAACCACCCATCAAGGAAGTATGAAAAAATGATGCCCCATCACATCAACTCTCATGAACTTGAGGCCCTGTATAGGAAAGGATCCAGTGTTGGGCTAGAGAGTGAGTCACTTGTTGTGAGTCGCCTCAGAAGAGAATAAGTCTGCGGTTGTATTCCCTTCATGTAAAGTAGTTTTTTATACTAAAAAACCTAATTATATCCACTTTAAAAACCCTCTTATGAAAATTTTCTAAGTTTTGGCTGCATAACCCTTGCTAGATTTAAGAGGAGGAGAAGTGTGTTCTTTCGTTGGATAATTGATACTAAACAATGACCTGTGATCAGATCGAGGTTAATCAATAGGCGACAGACGTAGCAGATCATCTTCATCGCTACCAGATTCATTATTCACCGATGATCAATCCATATTATAGGTAGGACTCATAATTTGTGGTTTTCCACCCCTTTTATTAAAATATTGAGCATTGCCAAAAAAATCATTGATCTACGTCTAAATTGTAACATCCCCAAACCGAAAGCCAGTAAACCGGTGCTCCGAGTCGGTTCAACACATGACATCAAGCATGCCTCCCCATATGTCAGAGGTTGCCGACTAGCGGCAAGGGTATAATAAGTCACGTGGGGAGACTATACACTCTTTATCAGTGCCATCCATAGCAGAACACAATATAAATTGTGTCAAATATGTGAATAACCAATAAACGTGCATTACCAAGAATTTACCAAAAAGGGGTACAAACCACAAATAAAATACAATAATTTCATGTCATACTAGTAGTGTGAAGTGAATGGGTCAAAAAATTAATACAAACAACTAAACTCAAAATGGGTCATGATTGTAAGTCTGGATACTTCTCCATGAACATCTCGAGCACAACTCAACTTCTTCACGTAGGGACTTTTCCCTTTTCCTAGCCTACAACCATGAGATCTTCTCGGGCACCAAATGGCAGCCTGAGCAGTGTGTGAGTAAAAAACTTATTAGGCCACCACCAACAGTTTCTGCAAAATATTCAATCTAAAATATGGTTCATGCAGGTACAAAATAAGCCAATTTCATTGACACTAAGGGACAGTTTGGGTGTCGTTAGTTAAAAATGATCATTTAATTCATGACTAGCATTTTTCCCAATTCCATTTCTTATACCATCTTCATTACATAAGACATATTGATCACATGTTCCATAGGTTTGGAATAAATATCTACACAAGGGTATAAAGAAATTAATCGCAATGCATAGAGTAAATAATTCAAGTTCATATCTCACTAGGGATACGCATATCACATCATAACATTATCCTCACCTTGAAACCTCAGTCTGGGTGGAATGAAACCATTAGGGGAATAGATCCTTTGTCTCCTTACCTAACCCATACATTTTGGGGTGGAGTTTAGAGCCTCATTCTAACTCAACCCATGGCCGTAGAACCTCAAGTCAATACCCCACTCTACCAAGCCATGTTCACAGTATTATTTATCAATTCACCGCATCCATAACTTTACACAACCAAGAATATTCAATTACATTAGATATCACAAGACATAACAACAACATGAGAATTAATGTTATGCCATAACCCATTAAAAATTTTACCATTTACTATTCATCCCCATTTAGCTAAATTCTCATTCTCATGCCTTAACCCAATATATGTATTCAATAATCCTATATGCCTTATCTGAATTCATAATGGACCATTCATTAACCCATTTATCCCATTTATCATTTCACAAGAATTTACCCACTTATGCATTTCAAGTACATTTCTCAAATCACATAACACAATCACTTTATTAAATTCAATCATTTAGGTTTACCATATAATTCTCTTTTATTAACCCATTCCACAATTTCATCCATTCCCTTATTAAAACCCATTAACACATTCCCTATTCCATTACCCAATTTCAATTTCACCATTTAACACGCCCTAATTTCCTTAGGCACTTCTAACCAAATTCATAAAAAAAATCGACATAATCTCTTTCAACCCAATTACCCGTTTTCATGTCATTCCAAAAACTTATGCCTTTATCACCCTAGGAATATTTATCGTTATTCAATTTAAAACTTAAACAACCACTAAGATACACTCTATATGGATTCCCCATTATTTTTTTGGCAACCCCTCACTTAACCCTACCCCACTCTAGGTGTGGGTTTGCCGGAGCACCCCCATGGGTGGCCCTAAAATGGTGAAGTCATCCTCAACGCATCCCATGGGGATCTTTAGAGTTACAATTCATCCCTTAGACACCAATTTTTATCAAACACTTCAACAGAACCCAGAACACAAAAAGGGGGAAACAAGAACACCAACTTCCAGGAACAAATCCAAAATAAAACTATGGGATAATACTTGTAGACCACCAACCAGGAATCTGACAATGAACACAATATAAATCATAGCCTTGGATCCGGATTCAAACACCCCTTGAATCCCTAACCTAGGATCCACTGGAAAAAAGGGGTTTAGGGATTCAGAAGAAGATGGGAGAAACCACAAGCCCTAATCCAAAAAATAGAATGGAGGAGAGGATTATACTTACCTGAAGCATTGATCTACAACCAACAGCATCCAAAATTTCCAAGAATCGAATGAGATCAATCCATGGGAGTTATTGAGGTTCCTGGGGCGTCACTAAGGCTGGAGATGGTGGAATGGAATAGAAACCGAAATTGGGGTTTAAAATCCCATAATGGAAATTTTGTAATTTTTCCAACTTTTCTAGGATGCACGGTTTCCCCACATGGTTTTCCAAACAGTGCGCAAACTGTGTGGAAGCTACTGCCCAAAAATCACCCCCTTTGCATAGTTTATTGGGGATTCCGCATGGTTTGCTTAACCGTGTGCGAACCGTGCGTAAGCCTCTGTCCATGGATGCACGGTTCTCGCACGGTTTGCACTAACCATTCGAAAACTGTGCAACATGCCTAGGAACTCCCTTTTCTTCTCTTTTCATGTCTTGAACCCCCAAAACACCCTCAGGTTTTTACATGAACATAGGGAAACACTAATCTACCCAAAAAGAAGAGGTCAACCCAAAACTAAAACAAAAACATAGCATAATAAAATCTAGGACCTTACAACCTCCCCACATTATAACGGCTCATCCTCGAGCCACTCTTCCAAGAATCACTAAGCCCATCGAACATAAAACAAGGGAATAAACTTTCCCCACAAGCCTTCCTCACTACAAACCCAACATGAGCTGAAAACTCCTCAAGGGTGAATCCACATCTAACATTCCCACCATGAGAACTTCATGGGGTAAACTCAGGCGACATCACCTATACACAACATAAGAAAACATAACACACAGCGTCACATCATCATAGAGGCACCAATCGTCACCTCATCAGCCTGATCCTCTATACAACTCATGACCCAAATCACGTGGTGTCATTTTCCTCTATTTTTCTTTTCCAAACTATAACGGTGACCCAAGCCTGATATCACCCAAAGGAAAACACATGATCCTTCCAACCACGTTTCCTAATGATTTTATTCCACAACCATACAACAAAATTCCACTCAACACTTCCGAGTACTTGACCAACTAAACTTGCACCAAGGCTCTCTACCAGGGATAACCCACCTGAACAGTGACCACTCGAGTCCTCCCTACCCGAAACTCTGAACCATTTATCTGGTATAGTTCTATCCACTATTTTTGGTTACATGGCGCCTCCTCCATCGACGAAGGACCACCATATCTCATCCCAATCTTCCCATAACCTAACATGTTCCAACTCACTATGTCCAAGAATCCATAGGGAATTATCCTACGTTATCATCTAACCACACCGTCTAAACCATTCGAGAGGACACTTCTACACTATTCATCTAAGGACTAAGATCAACTTGACCTTACTCAGTTACAACTTCATTTCAGAAGTCACTTTTCACTACATCCTGAACCTGGAGGTAAGTCACCCTAACCACACCCATTCAAGTTTACCATCTCGGGTCGGACCACCTTCGACTAGATTTCCCTAGAACACCCACATTCCACTGATGGTACGATGCCCTTTTCTCACCTTCCCAAGGTGATTATTGACTTGAGGTCTATCATTATTATCCCATGGACCCACTAAGGGAATTTTCTGAATTCCAATAGAACTCCCTCACCACAGCACTACCACCCTCCAGACATTCATCGGGCTCCACCCTTGGCTTGTCACCACATCCAAGTCCCACATTGCCTCTCTGAGGGACCTAACATACACCTTACAAGTTCTTCATTGGCATCCTAGTGCCACCACATTAGCTTGATGTTCCCCTTTCCACATCTAGGATGGACTCATCACTCCCCACCTTAGGAGTGTTGTTACCACTACTCTGAAGAGGTATTCCAACCACCACATCTTATACCCGATCACAAACCAAACCCCAAACATAGACATGGCCATCCATATTTTTTCTCAAACATGAAAAAAACACCATCCAGTGCCCGTTCATGGCTTCCGTGAATGGAACCCAGGACGTTTTTCGACATTCGTTCCATCCCAAGAACCTCACCCAAAACCCTATAGGGTGCGCATTCCATCATCAAGCACCACATATACTGCTCCCATGTGCGTCAACTCCATGATGCCCCTCATCCAACCAAACTCCTTCATGTATCTTGGTGTGATCCAGAGCTTCTCTACGTACCTGGGATGATGTCAAGATGTTGTTCATGCTCGTCAAACTGTGGTATGCTACGAATTTGTCGAAGAACATCACCACCAACTTTTCCATTTCTGATGTCAAACCATGGGAGATCATGACCCGGAAAGGATCTCATGCTCCCATGCCGAACACGTCTTATCAACACTTGAACACTGTCGCTTAGGTGTGATAGCCAACCATGTTCAACCATTGCTCCACAACCAAACCACCAAGCAGTTGTGAACTAACATTTCATATGGAACTACTTCCACCACACCGCTCGAATTCTTCGATCATGGCCCTAACAACCAACAACCAAATCCCATAGTGTACCATACCATCCAGACCATCATTCTATCACCAAAATATCCTTAAATTGCATAAATCCCATCACCTGATTACTTACCTAACAATGTCTATTGGTTAGTCAGTCTCATCAGCCTTGAGGAGGCCTCTGCATCTCACCCAACAACAAAACCATTCACACTAACAAGTTTGTCCATGTGAACACCCTTACCTCAGGTGTCACCATCGAGTGAAATCATATAACCACACTCAATCCACCTTCATCACTTCCACTCGAAAACAACCTCAATCCTCCCTTAATAATCATCCAAATAGGTGAGTTAGGAATCCATATGATATAACCCTTCGAAATAAACCTTAGATCCTATCACGAGCACTCGGGTTCCCTTACGAAAGAACTGGGTATAACTGTACCATTTACTAAAACTTGGTGGTACTCAGTATGCATTAACACCACCGCTGAAGAATATCTCATGCTTCATATTTTGAGGTACCTGCACCACTAGGCTAACCTCCCACATGGTCACCCTTTCTTTGTTGGAACTATCAGCTCAAAACCATAACTCAAGTAGCACCATCAACCCTCAACCTTCTCACTTATCCCTCAAGGAAAAATCTTTACCATACAACACCCTGAGTTCCACTATCAATGTCCAAAACATCTACATGTACGAGGCACACCCAAAAGCGCTAGATACACTATTTAACCTCTCTCTTAGGTAACCTCAATGGTTGAATGTTACTAACTCCCTAGACTGGAGTCACAAGCAGGAAGTCCATTGTTCATCTCTCTCCAAACCATACTTATCATGACATGAACAAATAAATGATCATGAATGGAACTCTCACTCTCATTCTAATGCACACTATGCCTAGCGTACCAACAACTATCTACTCTAGGTTCCCTTACAAGGGTGTACACATTCATCAGCACTACAAGAAAAACATCCTCTTTGGGATTCAAGACACAACTCACAAGGTCTCTACTCACAAGGTCACCAAGACCGAGGCACCATTCTTAGGGTCTAGAATGTACCTTGTATGGTCATGAACCACGAGAGTTCTATTTATCACATTAATGAACAATGCCTCACAACCCAAAGGCCACAACCCTATGAAGGGTTCCCTAAACACACCACCTAAGCTATACCACAACCGGCAAGGCATCACAATCCAAATCCAAAGTCTCAAACTAGATCACTCTCACTTCCCCAACCCATACATACAAGGATACAACTTATAAAAAATGGATACCAACTATTTAACTCAATCATTTAAATTTTTAAACTTATCATTCACTCAACACTTCGAAGAATGACTGACAAAATTTAACCATATAGATGAAAAAAAGGTCTCACGCTAGCAACCTTAAACAACCCATTCTTCATGCCCTATCACAATGATCATCATCACACTTAAAACACTACCCCCTACTATACCTACCATAGTCATTGTCAACATGGAGTAACCAATTCACTTAATCACAAGTCCTTCGTCAACACCTCTTCAAACCAATTCCTCATTTACAACACAATTCCTTCCCTCTTAGTAAAATTTCCCATTTCAAAACTTCCTGGAATCATTATTTTAACTCAATTACACCTTTAATTGGGAAATATTCATTAAAAAATTTACCATCCTTATGAAATCCTTTTTTAGACACCAAAACTGCCCTTACGATTTATCAAAACCCAAAACTCTAGCCCAGTCATAAAATTTCTTTATACACGATATTTCTTAACTATTCGTTTGCATTTTTTCATTCACCTACATTCATAACCATTATTAGGCATCATTTTTGTCATATTTATTAGGAAATTAAAATTCATTATACTCTCTATACCACAGACGCACATCCCGTGTGTGTGTCTATAATGATGCATGCCACTTATATCCATAGGTGCCTAAAATAATGCATGAATTCCCAACCTCGTGACATTATGTCCATGAGAAAAATATCATAAATCAGTCAAATCACACAACATGTGCATCACCCAATGGTGAAATATCATTCAACTATAACAACACACATTAAGAACAACAATTACCACCTAGGGTGACTTGGGTTTTCCTTCGTACATGGGTCAGCTACTCCCAAGCACGAGCTCATTACCAAGGCCCGGCACATCCAAATCTCCTATCTACCATCCCCAAATAGTAAAAAAGAGAAAAGAAATCCTTTGATACCACTTTGTAACATCCTCGACCCAGAACCCAATAAACTGGTGCTCTGATCCGGGTCGTCACATGACATCAATTGCACCTCCCCGTACGCCAAAGGTTTCCAACTAGCAGCAAGGGTCTAATAAGTCACATGGGGAGACTATACCCTCTTTATCAGAGCCAACCATAGTATAAAACAATATAAATAGCGGAAAAAATATTAATAACCAATAAACATGAATAACCAAGCATTTCCCAAAAATGGGTACAAACCACAAATCAAATACAATAATGGCATGTCATACTAGTAGTGAAAAGTGAATGAAACCCAAAAGTAAGAAAAAACAATTAAAATCCAAATGGGTCCTGGATATAAGTCTGGATCCTTCCCCATGAACATCCTGAGCCCAACTCAACTACTTCATGTAGGGCATGTGCCCTTGTCCTAACCTGCAACCATGAGATCTACTCAAATACCCAATGGCAGCCCGAGATGGGTGTGAGTACAAAAATCAGTAGGCCACCACCAATGGTGTCAAAAAAATATCCAGTCTAACAGATAGTGCATGCAGGTACAAAATAAATGGTAATTAAGAAAGGGATAGTTCGTGTGCCATTAGTTAACAGTGTTCATCTTATTCATGACTAGCATTTATCCTAATTCCATTTCTTATACCATATTTATTACATAAGCCATATTGATCACATGTTTCATGGGTTAGGCATAAATATCTACACAAGGGTATAAGGAAATCAATCACAATGCATATGTTAAATAAATCAATTCCCTATCTCACTAGGGATATACATATCACATCACCACATTATCCTCACCTCGAAGCCTCAATACGGGTGGAATGCAAATATTACGGTAATAGAGCCTCCATCCCCTTCCCTAACCCATGGATTTTGGGGCGGAGTTTAGAGTCTCAGTCTGACTCAACCCATGGGCATAGAACCTCAAGTAAATACCCCACTCTACAAATCCATGTGCACATGCTTATTTTTCAAGTCACCACAACCATACCATTACAAAACCAAGTATATTCAATTACATTAGATATCACAACACATAACAACAACCAGAGAATTAATACTATTCCATAACCCATTAACACTTTTACCATTTACAATTCATCTTCATTTAGCTAAATTCTAATTCTCATGACTTAACCCATTAGGAGTATTCAAAAATTCCCTATGCCTTAGCATAATTCATCATGGACCATTCATTAACCCATTTATCTCATTTATCATTTCACAAGAATTTACCAACTTATGCATTTCAAGTACATTTCTCATATCACATAACACAATCCCTTTATTACATTCAATCATTTAGGTGTACCACATAATTCTAATGTATTAAACCATTCCAAAATTTCATCCATTCCTTTATTATAACCTATTAACATATTCCTCATTTCCCATTCCATTACCCAATTGAAATTTCACCATTTAACATGCCCTAATCTTATTAGGAACTTCTAACCAAATTCATATAACAATAGACATAATATCTTTCAACCCAATTACCCATTTTCATGTCATTCCAACAACACCTTATGACTTTATCACCCTAGGAATATTTATCATTATTCCATTTATAACTTAAAAAACCAATAAGACACACTCTAAATGGATTCAACATTATTTTTTGGCAACCCCTCACTTAACCCTACCCCACTCTAGGTCCAGGTCTGTCAACGCACCCCCATGGGTGGTCCTAAAATGGTCAAGTCATCCTCAACACATCCCATTGGGGATAGTGAGGGTTTCAATTGGTTCCTTAGACACCCATTTTTATCAAACACATAAATGGAACCTAGAACAAAAAAAGTGGAAAACAAGAACACCAACTTCCATACACAAATCCAAAATAAAACTATGGGATAATACTTGTAGACCACCTACCTCAAATATAACGATGAAAGCACTCTCAATCATAGCCTTGGATACGGATTCAAACACCCCTTGAAGCCCCAACATAGGTTCCACTGGAAAACAAAGGGGTTTAGTGATTCGGAAGAAGATGGGAGAAACCAGAAGCCCTAATCTGAAAAAGAGAAGGGTGGAGAGGATTAGACTTGCCCGGAGCTTTGATCTGCAACCAACGGTGTCCAAAATGGGCATGAATCTAATGAGATCAATCCATGGGATCTCTTGGGGTTCTTGGGGCGTCACTAGGGATGGAGAGGGTATAATGGAGGAGAAACCTGACTTGGGGTTTAAAATCCTGTAATGACAATTTTGTATTTTTTCCAAATTTTCTTGACCACACAGTTTCCTGGGGATTGTGCATATTTTTATTAACCATTTTCCAACTATGTGTAATCCTATGTCCATGGTTTCATGGTTCCTACATGGGTTTTACTAATTATGCGCAAATTGTATAACATGCCCAGGAACTCCATTTTCTTCCCCTTTCATGTCTTGAACCCCTGGAACACCCTCAGGTTTTCACATGAATATAAGGAAACACTTATTTATCCAAAAAGAAGAGGCCAAACCAAAACATAAACAAAAAAACTACTTAATAAAATCCGGGACCCTACATAAATGAACCTTTACATGATCCCATGTATCGAAATAATTTCTTTTTCAATTAATTTATTATTTATTCCATATTTCTCACCTCAGTTTCCCTACTATGAAATCATCAGGAAATAATTCTTTGACAATGATGTTTATCACTTTTTTTATTGGTGATTTTCCCCCATTATTCTTCGTGTTGTTCATTAATGGACCACAGGGTCATGATTTGACCTTTTCGGGGGGGTTCGAGCGTGGTCAAACCCCCATATTCATTGTGGTGGCATGAACGACATGCAAATCAATGGTTTGAAGATGGAATGATAAATGAGTGGGATGATGTTTTTTGAATGGATTGGATCGGTGTTGTTGGTGCGGGTTAGTGATCGGAGGTGGTTTGAGATCAGATCAGTGATCCCTGTTTTTTTAATTGAAATGTGGTGATGATGTGCGGTGTGACGGTATTGGTTCCGAGTGGAGGTCGTGCAAAAATTCTCATGGTGGGGGATTCTTCTCGTGAACGTGTTGGTGGTCGGGCTCAAATCTCCGATGAGGTGGTCAGACATGGTCAATGTGGTGGGTGTTAATAACAATAATAATTATTATTATTAATAGTGATGAGATAATAAATTATAATTGTGGATTTTTTGTTATTATTATACTAAATAATAATAATATTTCCATAAAAATTATGATTGGATTATAAAATTTGAATGATATTTAATTTTGAAATATTGGATAATAAAATTTAATTGATATTTAATTTTGAAATTTTAAATTAAATGAAGATGGAGGGTGATACACCTAAGGGGTGATGTGCGTGAGGAATGGGATTTCCCAACCCATTTAGTGCTTTCATATTTTTTGTTAATAATAATAATAATATTATTTTTTTTATTGTTATTATTATAAAGAGAGGGAGAAAAGGGAGAGGAGGAATAAGGTTGGGGTGTTGTAGGCATAAAATAGAAAATGGGAGGAGGTTCCCAATATGTGATTAAGGGTTAAAAAAGATAATAAAACTAAATAGTAATAATAATATAAAATATTATTATTATTATTATTATTGGTTTTCAAATCTTAATCGGGCCATAACTCTTTCATTTGGTATTCGATTGAAAAACCGTCTATGGCAGCATGATCCTAAAATTGAGATGTTCATTTTAAGATCGATGTTTGATGTCTTTTTTGGATTCCTGCATCAGGTCAATGAAATGTCGTATAATAATAAAATTATTATTATTGTGGGATATTTTAACTAACTTATCTTCTTTATATAGCCTAGGAATGATGAATAAACTATGACATTGTCAACCTAATATTAAGGGGGTCGTTTGGAGACCAATATCCAATGTTTAATTCAAGTTTGTGGCTCAAGCCTAGGAAGCATCATTCGTGCATTATGTCGTGAAATGTGACTTTTTCACCAGGTGTCCAATTTAGTCAAGTGAATATCCTATCCCAAGATATTTTCCATGAGGATTGTAGTAGTGTGATCTTTTTGGCCACTATGAGCTATTCACAGAGATATATTAGTGAAATTATGTTTTTCCCTCGTATCTACCTTGAGCCTTGTGCATTCATTAATTTTTTGGCTGAGACATGTCATGCAGTACCCTTACACGCATGTTTAGTACTACATAACCATAAATCCATGTGCTAGAAATGACATGTCCCAACATAAGAGCATGACCACACTCCATGTGGGTCCCTTACCTACCATGTATTTCTTTATGAATCTTTACCCTCTTGTATCTCTTATGTTTGAACTCATATTTTGGCCCATGAGAGTTCTTTCTTTGTAGAACTCAATGGTGCCCTTAGTTTTTGATTTAGAGATTCGATGTGTAATTTTTTAGGCATGATTCCTAGCTAGGAGACACTCGATGATGTAAGTGATAGTGCAGGATCACTAGAGAATTTCCAAGGATACCCTATAGTAGGGACTGGGCAGTGAAGTCCTCGATGGGTTTTGAGTGGACCGTCAAACAGGGATTGGGTAGTGGATACATTAGTGGTTTCTGATTAGACCCTATAGCAAAGGATAAATAGTGGATTCCTTGATGGTTTTTGAGTATACCCTCTTGCAGAGACTGGGTTATAGTGTCCTCGAGGGTTATAGATTTGACCCTCTATAAGGGACTAGGTAGTGGATTCCTAAAAGGTTTTCTAGTAGACCCTCCAATAGTGACATGGTAGTGGAATCCCTGATGGTTTTTGAGTAGATACTCCAGTAGAGACTGGGCAGTGGAATCCTTGATGGTTATCGAGTAAACCCTCCAATAGAGACTGGGTAGTGGTCCCTTGATGGCTATTAGAGTGGAACCCCCCCCCCCCACCCCAAGATATTAGGGTGTGGGTCTTATACTTTGAGTTTATACCCACTCAACTATGTGGAACCTTTACGAGGCATGGTTATACTTGTATGATTACTTCTAGGAAGATGCGTGAGATATTGGGCTTCTTTGATGAGATTTTGGAACTATTGGATAATCTTATTCTTGAGTTGATATATGATATGGATATCCCCTTACTCTCTCATTTGGTATTCTTTGATTCATCATATATATATACTTTATTTTGTATCCATACCCCTGTATTCAATTACTCTTCTTCTAAGAGAGGCGAAGACGCATGGGGTTTTCCATGCGCTTTCTATGATTAGATTCTCATGGTTGTATGATTCTACCCTCATACTATAAGTGAACAAGACTCAACTAGTAGTTCATATAATAACTTTTTCAATACCCTTTATGCTTGTATGAGGTTACATTCACTCTTGGTTTGGGTTAATCTAATCTCTTTGATTGTATCTTGCATCTATTGTCTTGTTTTCCTATTGTATCTCTTACTACTCCGCCTTCAGCTTTCAGGGTGTCCTAATGGGTATGTATATACTCACCCCTACATGGTTTTTTCATTAATCCATCATGTCTTATGAAAATGATATATAGGTTGGCAGTGACTACATAGGAGCTTAGGGATATTGAGTGCTTTGGACCATGTACTGTGGCCGTAGCTTGGGATTCAAGAGCTGGGATCTTTTAGTGTTTTAGTTTCCAGTTTTTTTAAGTTGGGACATAATTCTAGTAGTCCATGAATTTTTCCCCTTTACAATTCAATTTATAACATCGTACTCTTTTATTGTCTATATGTTTTACAAGCATGGTTGTTCCCTTAGAATTTTTGCTTCTTTCACTTTTACTTATTCTGCACTTATGCATCGAGATAGTTGTGTGTGTGTGGGGGGGTTCTTAGGAAAAGGCCTCCCCATGTTAGTTATACCTTTACAGTTTGTCTCAATCACCTGGACTATGGAGGTGGTCTTGGGTTAGTTTTGGCTCGAGCCTCAGCTTCATTCGGGTCATGACAAGTTGGGACCTCCATTATATTGACCAGCCTCTTCATCCCACAATTATGATCTTGATGTTCATTCCTACCACACATAAAATATTTTCTTATTCCTTTTGTGAAATTTCATAATTGTGTCTTCCCATGTTTTTTTCATGTTATGGGATGAATTTTCTTTCATGTAACACCCCAATATTTTATGGTATGTATCTTTTTAAATATAATCTCTTAGATAACTTTCATTACAGGAAACACCCAATGAAATATTATTATAACGTTGACATTAATTTGGTGGGAATGATCAGTATTAATCAAATTATGGAATTTATATATATTAATTTTTTCAAAATTCATCAAATATATTTAAATGGCATAATATAAGAATAAATCCAATTTTGAGCATAAAAATACATATTTTTTTAAAGGAAATGTTGTCTCCTTTTAATGGAACACTTATTTTGAACCCAAATTTTGATACTTTTATAATTTATATTTTAAAAAATAAACCTCATTTTTGAAATAATAATTTCAATTTTTAATTTTTTTTTAATTTTTGGTATTTTTCTGATAAGTTTCATATTTTGATGAATTTTGAAGAATACTGCATTTTAATTGAAAAATTATTTTTATATAATCTATTTATATATTTATATTATATTTATAATTGGTTTTAAAGTATAAATATTTTAATTATATATCAATAAATAAAATTTGGGTCATTGTAATCAATTTTACGTTGAAATAGGATATAAAAGCATTTCAAATTTTTGTGTGTTTTAACTTTAAAAACTCATTTTCTCACCCCATCTATAGGATTAATTTTAAATTAATTATATCTATTTATATGTTATGAAGTTTTAGAAATGGATTTTATATTTGGGATCTTAATTTCCAAAATTATTAAATATGACCCTTTTATTCTTGGACAATATGAATAGTAAATATATTAATTCTAATTATCACGGTTAAGGGTAATTCAGGTAATTAAGAGTAAATATAATACTATAAGTATTATAAAATTACCCTGAAACTTGTATTAATTTTATTGGATAAGTTAGGGTCAACAAAAATAATCCTTGGGATGATTTTATAGCCTCTTGGAACCACTTGGATGACATTAATCCTTTTATAATATTTTATTTTAAGAAAATTCAAATATGTCATACTCGTTTTTTAATAAGATAATGTTTTTAATATATGGTTATTTAGAAAAGATCGTTGACTATAAATATTCATTTTAAATATAAAAATGATTATCTTAATAATGATAATTTATTATTAATTTTTTTAAAAATAAATATATACTTTCAAGTCATACACAATGATGATGCAGTATTTATTTAATTAAAGGGAGTACTAAATAAATGATTATAAAAAATATTAAAATAAATATAAGTTGAGATAATTAAGGTCAAAAAATAATTTTATAGATATATTTGAAATGTTATTGAGATTTTAAAATTATTGGGTGAAAGATATCTTAATTTATTGATTTTTTGTAAAAGTCAATGAAATGAATAGTGTCAAAATTGGCATTAATGTTATATTAAAACAAATAATAATTAATTAAATGGTTTAAAATTTATAAAAAAATTTAAAATTAGTAAAAATTATTAATATAAGGTTTCAAATTTTATCCACGATTCATTTATGGTTATTTTTTCATTTTATAGTAATAATATTGGCCCTTAAAGATTAAAAATCCATGTTATCACGGTAAGAATTAAAGGAATTAAATAAGGGTTAAATCTGAAAGATAAGGGTAATATTGTGACTTAAACTTTTCAAAAAAAAATTGAGATTATTTATACCCTCAATAATATTATTTTATAAATAAATAAATTTGGAGTCATTTTGAATTGAAAAACAATTTATATTAATTTAATATTTCAAGATTTTTCAAAAGTGACTCTCACATCAATTATAAAAGTGTACCACCTCCCTCATTTGTTTGTGCCACATTGAGCCTTATAGATCAACCAAAATATACCCATTTATCTCCAAAAATATTTATCTATGTTCTAAAGATCTTTGTATTCCAAATATACCAATCCTAGATCCCTTAAGAAGAAATCTAAAGTAAGTCTGCAAAAGAAGAGGTAATCATTTTTACCAACTCATTCAAGTTAATTACTTCTTCCACTTCCGATTTATATGTTGTTTCCATGATAAAGTAATAAGTCCAGTATTATCTATATTCTGAGATTTTATTATTATTATGATAAAACCATATTCCACCTTTTATTTATCCTACAAAGAATAAAAGCACCACGCGTGTGTATATACGGATTACCGTCTCCACACTGTGATGTAATTTTTTTTTAATCACCATTTTAATATAATGGTTATAATTATACAAAAAATGAGTATATATAATAATTATTAAATTATATTGATTCTATAAAATTAATATATCATCCACTTCTTTACCCTTTCAACCATATAGACATGATACCTTCACTCATGCATACATACATCTAATTGTCTCCACGAACTGATGTGATTCATTATCTATGTTCAACAGTAAAGAATGGTTATAAAATGTATTTAATTATTAAATATTATATTTATGAAATTAATATTGTAGAGATGATGGAACTATATCCTATTCTAGATAATCAGGTCTTTCAAGACAAAACAATCATGAGAAAACACAGCAATTAACACCCAAAAAAATGAAATGAATAAAATATTATTAATAAATGAGTGGTAAAATATTATAAGGGGATACTATATGATATCATAAATATTATTATGATTCTGGTATAATTTAATAATAAGTTTTAAACAACTACACAAGATTTTTGGACATGTATGGAGGAAATAGAACCTAAGGTAAGGGTTTAATTCAACATCTCATCATAAATCAAAATTGATTCTATTTATGTCTCCACTGGGGAATATTTCTCTTCCATGTCAATGTTAAAAGGTTTTAAAAAAGGTTTTTAATATTATCCTATGAATGTTTCAATTTTTTTTACCCATGTTTTAATTTTTTTAAAATGGGTTTAAATAAATCTTTTTATCACTTTCGAATTAAGGTACTTTATGAATTTTTCAAAAAATTACAGAAGGAATGTTTTTTTAACTTACACGACATGAGTGGGTTTTTATGTAGTTATGAATCTTTAATGTTTTGAAGTTTCCTTTATAATTTTAAAAGTTTCTTTTCAAATAAAATATTTATTTTATAAGTTTAAATATTTTAAAATAATTTATTTCAATGTAAAAAAAGGTTATTTCTCTAAATGAATTTTTTAATGATTTTATTAGAGTATTTTCATCTATGTCAGCATCACTCAAAATCCTTTTTTTATTTTAAAAATATCCAATTTTTTGTTAAGTGGGTACCATACATATATATACACTTGTTCATGAATATCCCACATCCACTTAAACCACTACACACCACAATCAACCATAATTTATTGAAATATTTCGGATCAGTTTGAATGTGGATGTGCTATTTTGATTCTGTTCATGGTTTATGGTTAATGCATTCACATTTTGTATGCTATTTATTCAATACGAATGTTTATATTGTTTCTGTTTCACCCCATTCATATGAGAAATTTATTTCACTTAGTAAGTGATTGGTGGGGCCCACTATATCCCCTCGATGCATCGGTATGTATCATAAGACAAGATAGTTTGGGTATTGGCCAAGGTATTACTCATTTATGTCTAGTGTCACTGTCAACGCCTTGAAGGTATGTTTATGATGTCCAGCATTGTGCATTCCCTCATTATGAGATTAGTTATTGATATTCTATGTTATTATTCGATTAGTAGAATATTCATGTGATTATTTATATGTAATTATTTGATTATCATTTATTCTATTCGTATTATGCTCAAGATTATATTTAAAAGTATTGTGTTCCATTTATTAATCTTTCCTTAATGTTTATGCTTATTTTTCTTGATAGCTTCCACTATATGCTTACCCTTTCCGAGCATCTGATCTCACCCCTTTCTTATGTTTTATTTTTCCTAGGATGATAATATGTATATAATGATTTATATATAGGGATAATATTGGAGAATAATGGTGTTATTAAAGGAATCATTATGTTGTATTTTATAATTTCATTTTAATGTATGTTTCTAGTATGTATCTAGTTTTCCAAAACTACTAAACAACATGGTCCTTCGAGATGTGATTCCTTGTATAATATGCCAATTTAATAAATTAACCACCAACTATGGGCTACTGGGGTCAGGGTCTTTATAGTTGGTATCATGGGAAGTTTAGTAGAAACCTTGGGAACTAGACTTAGGAAAACATAGATTGGGGAACACAACCCTATTACTAACTATTGAAAATCATTCTAATATAACATCCCATAGATATGTTAATTACCATAGAAAACCTAGGATTATCCTAAGTATTCAAATATTTAGAAAGTTTTATGATTTATACATCATATAAATTATTCTTCAGGACTATGAGATTTATCACTATGATTAGTGCTTCACACACTATGATTTTTATTTTATTCAATAAATTGAACCAGAAGGATATGGTTTTAAATTTAATGTGATAGAAAATGTGTTGAATAAGTATGTAACCAATGGTATCATGGTTTGAATAATCATGAAGTTCTAAATAATTGTGTTAATATATTTTCATTAACTTAAGAGTTATAGGCATAATCATTAATTTATGAGTTTAAAGTTCTTACACAACCTTTTGAGGTTTTATTTAATGGGAGTTAATCAATATTATAGATATTTTGGGAGAAATTGGTGGTAACATAACCCATTGGTTTGTATGTATGAGAATTTAATTTAAGGAATAATTCCTTTTCATTTTTTGGACATATTTTTAAAGGTAAGAATAACAGTTAGGTTTTATAAGATCTTTGAATTTAAGGTAATTATGGGTTATTTTATTATTTGGAATACAAAATGAAATGTATGAGATAACCGTTTTGGTTAAAGAATTCCTTTAATGTTGAATATATGTAGTTTATTTTTTAGTATTATTATCTCTTTTTTGGATAATATTAATTTAGGTTTATAAAAATGACAACTCGTAGGTTCGGTGACAACCTCTAACATCTAGCAAGGTCGTGGGGTTATAACCCAAAACTGAAGGGTGACAAGGGTGAAATTCCAACCACTAGACTATGTGAATTAATGGTAAGAATTAAATTTTTTTGTTAAACTATCTAATAGATCGTGGTTATTTTTATTTTAGGGACATTTTTTTATCAAATAGATGACCTTGGGACCAGAAAATTGTTTGGTGATTAAGTGATTAATATTATTGTGGAAAAAATTGGATGTTTTGGGAATCCTATAAGATTAAGGTAAACAAAATATTTTGAGGAATAAATTTTAAATTTGCTTTTCCAGTTAAATATCTTTTATTGTGTACTTATGGTGATTTAGTTTATTTATGAAAATGGATAGTATATCATAAAGATTACGTGATTTTGGGAATTAAATTTTTGGTATGAGACATTAAAAGTGGTTAATGATATTTGGATGACTATGTGATCAAATACTTATGTTTTTTTGGGTTTCAATATTAGTCTAGAATATTTTTGAGGAATAATAGTTATTTTTTGAATGGTTTGTGTTGAACTTTGGGTATTACTATTGAATTTGGGATATGAATGTTTTTTTTCATCATATAAAGGTTTATTATTTTTTGAGAATTATTTTATATTATCCTAACCATTTTGTATTTGATTAATGTATAAAGACAAGAGTAATAAATAGTTATACATTTTTCAATTTTGTTATCTCTATAAGTTGATTTTAATTCTTTAGACATGAAAATTTCATCTTAAATACTATTCATTAGGAGAAAAAGATGAGTTTGTGGTGTAAATTTATTAAAAGATGAAACTTTAATTTTCCAGTAATTATGTTTCCTTTGGTTATTAGTCTAGGAATTAAATGAATTCCTTAACTATAGGAAAATGATTTTTAAACAAAAAGGATATATATTTACTTTTATTAATGGCCTTTTAACCCATCACATATTTATAGTTTTTTTATGGTTAACATTCCCATGATCGTGTTATATATCACTATATTTTAGTATTTCATAGTTATTTTTATATTCCACATCAGTATTTTCCTGCATGAAATCAAAGTATGTGTTACCACAGGTGACCTTTGTACTTCCCTTTCTTTATTTTTAAGTAGAAGTTTCATTAATATCTTTTCTAATGAGGGTTTTTAATGAAGGTATTTCGAAACGTCAAACCTTATTTACTGATATTTAATTAATAAATTTTGAGTATGAAATTTATTAAATTACTGGGGAATTTAACACCCCAATATTTTACGGTATGTGTCTTTTTAAATTTAATCTCTTCAATATCTTATGTTGCATACAACACTCAATGAAATATTATTATAACCTAACCATTAAACTGACATAAAAAAATAGTATTAATCACATTATTAAATTTATATATATTCAAAAAATTTGGTCATCCAATATATTCTATAAGCATAAGATAAGAATAAATGCAATTTTGAGCATAAAAAGCTATATTTTTTTAAAGGCAATTTTGTCGCCTTTTAATGGCGCGATTGTTATAAAACTAAATTTTTACACCTTCATAAATTATATTTGAAAAAATAAACATCATTTTTGAAATTATAATATCATAATTTACTTTGTTTGAATTTTTGATATTTCTCTGAGAAGTTTCATTTTTTAATGAATTGTGAAAAATACTGCATTTTAATTGAAAATTTCTCTTTCATATAATTTATTTATCTAGTTAGATTATATTTTAAATTTTTTAAATTATAAATAGTTCAATTATAAATCAAAAAATCCAATTTGAAAAATTGCAATCGATTTCACATTGAAGTTGGATATAAAAACAATTCAAATTGTTTCACGTTTTCTTTTTAAAAACTTGTTTTCTCACCCCATCTACATGATTAATTTTAATTAAATATATCCATTTATATTATATGAATTTTGAAAAATAGTTTTTATATTTATAATCTTAAGGTCCAAATTTATTAAATATTTCCTTTTTTAAAATATGAATAGTAAACTTTGTAATTTTAATAACCACGATTAAGGGTAAATCGGGTAATTATGGGTAAAAATAATATTATAAATATTATAAAATTACCCTAAAACTTGTACTAGTTTTATTATATGAGTGTTTTTTAGAAGAAAGTATATTTTTAATGATTCTATGGCCTCTTAGAGCCACTCATAGGACTTTAATCATTTTATAGTATTATATTTTTAGAAAAGTCAAATATCTCACACTCATGTTTTAATAAGTATTACATTTTTAATATATGGTCTTTCCAAACATATCTTGAACTATAAATAGTAATTTGAAAGATAAAATTTTTATATTAGTCATGATAATTTATTTTTAGTTTTTAGAAAATAAATAATTACCTAATGGCTTATACATTGATAATGCAGTAATTGTTTAATTAAAGGGAATATATAATAATTGATTATAAAAATATTAAAATAAGTATAATTTGAGATAAATAATATCATCCAAAAAAATTAGATTATTTTTTGATGTTATTGATATATTAAAAGTATTTTTTGAAGATATATTAATTTATTGATTTTTTTAATAGTCAAAGTAATGAATAGTGTCAAAATTTTCATTAATGTTATATTAAAATAAATAATATTTTATTAAATGATAAAAAGTTAATAAAAATATAAAGTTATTCAATCTGATTTATATAAGGATGAAAATGTTATCCATGATTCATTTATGGTTATTTTGTCATTTTATAGTAACAATATTTACCCTCAAAGATGAAATATACATGTTTTCATAGTAAGAGTTAAAGAGATTAAATAAGGGTTAAAGCCCAAAGATAAGGGTAATAATTTCACCTAAACTTGTCTAAAAATTATTTATTGAGAATATTTAGACCCATAATTATCTTATATTATAAATGAATCACTTTATATCTATTTTGAAATGAAAATTAATTTATATTAATTTAATATTTTGTGAGTTCTCTAAAAGTTCACCACACCTCAATTATAAAATTGAACATACTCCCTCAATTAATCACACCACTATGAGCCTTCTATATCGACCAAACCCTACCCATTTCTCTTCCCAAAATTCTTATTCAGGTTTTAGAGATCTTGTTCTTCCAAAAATACCAACCCTAGTTTCGTTAAGAAAAGATCTAATGTAGTCCGCCAAAGAAGAGGTAATCATTTTTACAATCTCATTAAAGTTAATTTCTTCTTATACTTCTTATTCATTTGTTTTTTCCATGATAAATTAATAACTCAAGTATCATATATATGCTGATATTTTATTATTATTATTATGATACAACCATATTCTACCTTTTAATAGGATGGTTATAACAATGGAAATAATAATTATATATAATAAAAATGAAATGACATTAATTATATAAAATTAATCTACCATCCACTTCCTTACCATTTCAACCATATAGAAGTGATATCATCACTCATAAATATGTACGGCTTACCATATCCATGAAGTGATGTGATTCATTATCTATGTTACGCATTAAAGAATTATTCTAAAATTTATTTAATGAATAAATATTATATTTTTTAAATTACTATTTTGGAGATGGTGGAAATATATCCTATGTTAGAGAACTGGGAATTTCAATAAAAAAAAAGTAGAAGAAAACATTTAAGTTAACACTAGAAACAATAAAATGAATAAAATATTATTAATAAATGAGGGTAAAATATTATAAAGGGTTCATATATGATATCATAAATATTATTATGCCTTTGGTATAATTTAATAACATGTTTAAAACCACTATAAAGGATTTTAAGACATGTACAAAGTAAACCTAACCTAATGTAAGGGTTTAATTCACAATCTCATTATTAATTGAGATTTTTTCTGGTTAAGTCTCCACTAGGGAATATTTATCCTAAAAGTCAGTGTTTTCAAAAGAGCTTTCAAAAACAATTATTATTATCATATGAATGTTTGAAGTCTTTTTAACCATGTAAAACTTTTTATAAAATTGTTTTAATGGAATATATTTGTCGTTTTCCAAATGAGGTACTTTATGACTTTTTCGAAAAAAATATGGAAGGAATGTTTTTAACATATGCGGTATGAGTTTATTTTTTCAAATTCAAAATGAATTAATTTTTTGAAGCATACTTTACAAGTTAATAGGGTTATTTTCAAATAAAATTTTCTCTTTTATAATTTTGTGTCTTTTTAATTAAATGATTTCAAAGTAAAAAAAGGAATTTCTTTCAAGAATTTTTTAATGATTTTATTAGAGTATTTTCATCAAATTCAACACCCTTTTTTGGATCTTATCCTTAATTGAGGTTGATATATTATGATATCATCTAACGTATTTTATTTAATTAATTATGATCAGTTTGAATGTAGATGTTTTAATTTCATTCCATTCATGGTTTATGGTTAAAGTATTTCCATTTCTTATGATAGTTTTTCAATATGAATGCTTATATTGTTTATGGTTCACCCCTTTCATATGAGGAACTCATTGGACTTAGTAAGTGATGGGAGGGGCATATTATAGCCCCTTGATGTATGAGTATGTATCATGAGAAAAACTAGTTTGGGTATTGGTCGAGGCATTACCCATTTATGTATGGTGTATTCCCCAATCCTTGATGGTGTGTTTATGATGTTTGACATTATGTACTCCCTCATTATAAGATTAGTTATTGATATTCCATGTGATTATTTTATTAGTACAATATTCATATGATTTCTTATATGGCATTACTTGATTATCATTTATTCTTTCCATATTATGCTCAAGATTATGTTTAAATGTCTTGTGTTTCATTTATTAATCTTTCCTTAATGTTTATTCTTATTTATTAATGATATATTTCAATTTATTCTTACCCTTACTAAGAATTTGAGATCACCCCTTTCTTAGCTTTTATTTTTTCCAAGATTCAAATATGTATATTATGTTTGACATGCAAGGATAAGTTATGAGAATAATTGTGTTCATAAAGGAATCATTATGTTGTATTATATAATTTCAATTGTAATTTATGTTTCAAGTATGTATATAGATTTTAAAAAATAATAAATTTTTAGGTAATTTGGGATGCAATTTCTTGTATAATATACCAAAGTAATAATGTAACCACCAACTTTGGGCTACTGTGGTTAGGGTATTTACATTTATTTTATGGGATTTATCATTCAGGTTTCCATTCAACTCTATTTTCATTTTATTATCTCCAATTACATGATAATAATTAGAATACCCATTTTATATTTCCATATTATGTACACAACTAACAATTACTCTACCAATGTCTCTTATAACTAATTCCTTTCAATGACTTGGTTTTAGAACATTGGAGAAATGATTGATCTTAATTTCAAGTTCAGTAATAAAAACAGTGGTGTATTTTGAATATCTTTTGAAGTCTTAATAATAGTTACCTATAGATTCAATACTCTTTGGTTTTACCTCATATAATTATCCCTTCATATTATTGTAAAGATTTCATGGAAAATTTTTATTAAAAAAATACCTTCTTAAACACCTACAATTCCTTGGAGTCAATTTCTTCCTTCTGCCTCATATTCTTAATGATATTCCATAATTTTTCTACTTAAACATTCAAATTAAAAATATCTAAAACAATCCTTTAATTCTCTAAGAACTGTAGAATGAAACATATCATTTGCATTGTGTTTATCCATTACTCAAAAATTAGTGGATCGTAAGGCCCACTAAAGGTAGGTAGGTATGGACACATTAATGTCTCAATAGGGTATTTCTTATTCTTTAGAAAATTTGGGATCTCAACATATGTGAGGTTATTTTTTATAACCTATGATAGTATTTCCATAAATTTTTACATTCTATCTCCCATGCCATTTGGTTTCTTGTTGGGACAATCACCATATTATCTATAACACTCATTATTAACTCTATTAATATTGGTTTTATCCATTTATAAAAACCAAAAAGGTTATTATGAGTATCATGAAGTAATAATTAGAGTAATATATTATAGTATAAGGGAAATAAATCATAATCTATCAAGAATTTTGAAACCTTCTTTTCAACCTAGGACGTTTAAAGTTGATCATTCATCGCTTTTTTTAAACATAGGTTGATTGAAGTTTTATTCCATCAATAATTATAACCTAATCCCCAAAAATAACTAAACTCATCTCTAATACCAATTAAGTCAACCCCATCCTGCACTCTAAAATCTGGGGCTAAAATAAAAACATTACACATCTGCTTTCATATCAAGTGATACATCCTAAACATAATACACATATTTTTTTAAATAATTAATCATTACATATTAAAAATTAACAAACAATCCCATAACTAAAAGGTTTAGTGTATTTGGATATTAGTTACATGATATTCAAATTTTGAAATATGTCATCAACATTTCACACAAATATACTTCTCACGTGAAACCCATTTAGACACATCATACATAATACTCTTCTTTATAACATGGGGAATTTAAATATAAGAAAGTGGTGGGATCAGATTCTTGCAAAGGGTAATCATAATAGATAATAATTAGAGATAATAATTAATAATAATACAAGCATATGGTTATGAGAACATAATTAGGGTGCATAGACATAACATAAGAGAATCATACCTAATAAAACATAGATAAAAAATCATGACCATAACATAGGTAAGTGGAATCATGTATGTAATGTCCCAGAATTCAATGTAATTTTTTTAAAAAAATTATATGGGATTATTTCTTGACCAGGAGCTCAAACATCACTTGATTCCGAGGCCTGGTGAGCCTGGAATAAGTGTTTGAACTTTTTTAAGTTTTTTTGAAATAGCGCACGTGAGCGGTTTTAGAAACTTCTAAAGTAGTTCTCAGATTAAAAATATGAGGGCATCATTGCATCCAGAATGAAAACTTTACCTAATAATGAACATAACCTCGACTAGTGTGGGACAAGGGGAAAATTTAATTTTCAGACTTTTAAGAAATTTTAATAGATGAATTTTCTTACGAGAAAATAAAATAAACTTCAGTTTATTTTATTTGAATTTTTAATTTCATTATAGAATAATGGAATCATTGTTTCATAAATGAAACAATGTAATGATGTTATGACATAGTGTAACAGAAATAATGAAACGTGTTTTCCCCATTTAATGGGTTAATCAAATATAGGATGATGGGAACAGTTGAGTTGCTCTGAACTTTGAGATTTGGGGTTGGTGAGGAACATTTGATGAATCTCTTGTGACGATGATCACCATCCTCCCTTTGTTCTTCCATCCTTTTAAATATCTCCAACAATAATGGCTGGTTGTGAATAAAGAAACGGAGAACAACCATGGTGCGTTCTTCACCAACCAATGGTCTAAACTTGAGGTAGGGGTTCTTCTTTGTGAAATCGTTTTCTGTTTTTTCTTTCTAAAACCATGAACATAGATCAACCCACAAACAGGTTGATCTGCAAGAAATTTTTTCTTACAGGGTGGAATTGTTGATCACGGGCTTGAAAGGATTGAAACTTAGTGTTAATATTCTCCCTTTTATTCTAACACGGAGGAATTAGACCAACAAAAACAATACTTGGATCCCACTATTGTGGTTGTTCTTGTGTTCTTCATGACCAAACCCATGGGTTGATGGTGAGATGACTTTGAGGCTGTATAAAGGATTACAATGATTTTAGGATCTAAAATAAGCTCGTGTATAGGAAAACGAACCACTAAAGCGGACCCGGTGGCCCGCGGAAGAGATTTTTGGTGTGTCAGTGATGGCCAGCGATAGCCAGTGGTGACACGTGAAGGTAGCCACATGTGGGAGGTGGCGCATACTGACTGTGCGTTGTAGTAGTGAGGTGGCCCACATAATCAATCACGGGTAGTGGAATGGGACACTGACAACAACCGACAGTGGTGGCGCACATGGATGTGGTGACCACGTCGTGTCGCGCAGCTGGAGGCCGCAGTCCATATAGACTATGACAGAGACCTGCAGTAACTGTCATGGGATGGATGTGGTGCCCACCACATCCTGGGTGAACCAGACCAGCCCGCCCCATCGGGTCGAGGCCCCCATCGGGTTGGGCTACCCATTGGGTTGGGCCTCCCATCAGGTCGGTCCTCCCAATAGGCTGGACTCGTGGCCCACCTATTCTGGGCCAAATCTATCCTTTCCAGGCTAAGCCTGGCAGACAGGGTTAGACCCGGGTCGGGTCGGGTTGGGTCGGACCCAAACCCGGACTCGGACCCCACCGATGCCTTTTTACTAAAATGATCAAAACTTGTAAACCGTGTGTCTGATTGATGATCTGTTTGTGGCATCAAGACCCTTGGGATGAGGAATTATCTTTAACATAATATATGTGATTTTATGTGGAAATTGAGATATGATTTATGGGATAAGGATTATATTCTCTCCGAATCAACTACGCTACAAGCGTAAATCATGCGGCTGGCTATGACGAGAAGGAAGTGATGGGTGGACCTCAGTGGGTAGACGAGTAGATCTCAGTATCCTATATGCCAAGAATATGAGAAAACCGTAGTGGCCTAACAAATGAGTAATCGAGCAGACCACAGTGTTCTGACAGACGAGTATCTGAGCGGACTCAGTGGCCCAGGAGACGAGTAGTCGAGCGGACCAAAGTGTCCCACCAGACGAGAAGACCAAAGTGACTCATTAGGGGTGAGTCCCTCAATGGTATAAGATGATCCATATTTAGGAATAAAAATATTTCTTTCTATACTTTAGGTTATACCTATGTGGTTTGTCTATAGCTTTATGTGTTCTTTTCTTTTTTGGTCTTTCTTTGTGGTTTGGGGTCCCTACTAAGTATTGTGTTACTCACCCCTACACGGGCTTCACCCGCACATGTCTTGTCATATGCAGATGATTGAAGTTTTGATGGAGACCTTGGTGGTTTAGGACCAAGCATTTCCTAGTGAGATCAGAAAAGTGTGGTTTACTCCTACAACTTCTGATAGCTACTCTACACCTACCCATCAGGTAAGGTTTTCTGTAGATGGATTTACAGAGACCTTTATACTTTCTTGTTTTCATATTGTACTGTTTTACACTCAGTGGTTGTCTTATTGTAATGTTTGTTTTCCTTTTCATCATTGTGAATTGGGGTCGTGATTTTGTGTGTGTACAGGTACTCAGCTAATGCCTCCCACTCAATGGATAATTCCTTCAACGCTAGTTGCCAACCGCTGGACGTTGTGAGGCGGGATTGGGGCAGTTACAGGATGGGCCCCGGGGGATGGTTCATGAAAAATTGGTATCAAAGGGTGGTTGGTCTTACCTTAAATATTTAGTCTATGGTTTTTTTTGGGAAACCATGTTAAATGTTTTGTGTTGGAATTTCAGGCTTGAGGAGTCCAGTGTTGTTGGAGTGGATGACATATCCATACACAAAGACCCAAAATTATGCTTTTTGACTCGGTACATGAAACCACTGGTTGCATGCATCATATAGGACTTTGATTGTTTCATCATGTCCTTCTTGATTCAGCTCACCAGGTATAACTTATTGACCATGGTTCATCATCATCTTTTTCAGGATGTCGATGCATGGACATCCAGTGAGGTTTCTAGTGCATGACCATGGGGATGGTACGCCCAGTGATGAGGCATCAGTATATGGACCAGTACTGGAGATGGTTCCACTTGGAGGTGCGCCAACATTTCCACCACCCATTGGTTAGTAGTTTCTGATGGAGCTACCTTTAGAGGATGCGCGTATCCTCAGTGCCTTACACGAGCTCTAGATGTAGAGACCTCCTAAGTTCAGGGGTGGGACTGACCCCCAGGTGGTAGATTATTGGCTCAAGGCAGTAACATGAGTCTTTTCTCTGGTGAGGATGCCTCTCGACCAGATGGTGATCTTTGTCGTGAACCTTCTTTAGGGCCCGGAGGGGAGATGGTGGAGCTTCAATATCTAGACCCAAGAATAGGTGACACTCACCTTTATAGACATTGAGATCCTCTTTAGAGAGGAGTTATTTCCAGCGATGTTACGCTCAGTGCACATATAGGATCTACTACACCTATAGTAGGGTGTCATGATAGTAGTGGAGTACTCAGTAAGATTCAATGATCTTTCTTGAAACTCCATAGACATGGTGCGATATCCATTCTTCAAGGATCAATCCTTTGAGTAGGGACTACGCCGAGAGATCAGGGTGTCCATGGTATCACTTAGCATCCCTACTCAAGATGGGGTTATAGAGAGATCCCTACTTGGGTAGTGCTTCCTGGTAGAGCAGGCACCAGCATCAGGAGCTAGAAGTAGACCTCAGGCGGTGGATTATTTAGCTATGGATAGAAGTCAGTAGATACGGGGGCCCAAGAAGGCCTTGAATTTTGGGGGATGACCCCAGGATGTAGGATTGGTGGTACAAGGCCCCCAGGGAGGAGGCAGTTGTCAGAGGGGCGGGGTGAGATACTCATGTAGTGGACAGAGGCAAATGTCTCTTGATTTCCCAAATCACTGCATAGACAACCAGAAGATGGTCGAGGTACCACCACGCTAGAGACAAATGTTTGATCGAGATGGTTTTTCGGATGGAAGGCATGGAAGGGGAGACGGAAGAGTAGCATACAGTGGACAGAGGTTTGATGTGCTAACACCACCACCCCCAGGTGGTCCACCATGTGCTCCGAGAGCTGATGGATAGGGGTGAGGCCAGCTATAGGAAATAGATCCTGATGACTACGGCACTCCAAATATGATTAGAGGTATGATATATGTATTATCCACCTTTTTTGTAGTTCTTATAGACATAGGTGTCATCCACTCTTTTCTTTTCCATGGACCTTATTCAGGTCTCGAAGATTCTGGTGGAGTCGTTGGATCAATCCTTATGGATAGAGACTCCTATGGGAGGGGATTTGATGATTACACACTGGTTACGTAGTGTGACCTTACTTTGGGAGGTGATATATTTGGTTGGGATTTCCTAGTAGCGGTGTTGAGGCCTTAAAATGCCATCCTAGGTATGGACAGGTTTTCCACCGTTCATGCTCAGATTGACTACTTTAGACACAGAGTGTGGTGTGTCCACAAGGATGGGACCAAGTTTTTCTTCACTAGTGAGAATAGAACTCTTGTAGAATAGGATGGACTTTCTCGGAAGAGGGTGCAACCGATCACTCAATAGTTGGATAGCCTCACCCTCAGAATGGTGGATGAGAAGTGTACTCACTTTCCTGTAGTGGTGGACAAGTACGAAGACATCCTTCCTGTGGATGTTTCGGGATTACCTCCCCATATAGAGGTAGACTTCTTCATTGATCTGTACCCCATGAAAACACTAATATCCTCACCAACATATTTAATGGATCCCATAGAGATTCATGAGTTGAGGGTACAGCTGGAGGATTTTTAGGAGAAGGGATTCATGTGACCTAGAGTTTCACCATGGGTAGCCCTAGTTTTTTTCCAAGAAGGAAGATGGGAGTTTCAGGATATGCATGGAATTCCCACTCCTAAACCATGTGACCATGAAGAACAAGTATCCACTGCCGAGGATTGATGACCTCCTCGATCAGCTGAAGGGATTGAGATGGTTCTTGAAGGTAGACATTTGATCATATTATCATCAGCTTCATGTATGGGATGAGGATGTACCAAAGAAAGACTTTAGATGTCAATATATCCACTATAAGTTTTTAATGATGCCTCTCAATGTGAATAATGCTCCAGCAATGTTCATGGACTCATGAATAGGATCTTTCAAACTTACCTTGACCGGTTTGTCGTGGTCTTCATTGATGATATCCTAGTGTACTCGGCGTCTGAGGGGGAGTAATATACACGCATTTGGATAGTCTTAGATATATTTTGAGAGTGCCAAATTTATGGGAAGCTATCTAAGTGTTAGTTCTGGATTCTGGAGGCCCACTTCCTGGGACACGTCATTTCAGAGGCTGGAGTTGCATTGGATCCAGTAAAGATAGAAGCGGTGCTTGCTTGGGAGGCACCCAGGAGTGTGACTGAGGCACATAGTTTCTTGGGTTTGTATGGGTAATACTGGAGGTTCATGCACAACTTTTCCAATGTAGAATCTCCCTTATCAGCTTTAACATGAAAGGGACATTCCTTCATGTGGACAGATGATTTCCAGTAGTGTTTCTAGGAGGTGAAGCAGATACTGACGAGTGCCCCCATCTTGAGACTACTAAAGGAGGGCGTTGGGTATGTAGTTTTGTATGACCCATTAAGGGCCGAACTGGGTTGTGTCCTGATGTAGGATAAAGAAGTGATCACCTATGGTTCATGGTTGGTGAGGTACCATTAGAAGAACTATGCGACCCATATCCTGGAGCTAGCATTAGTGGTATTTGCATTGAAGATGTGGTGGAACTACTTGATGGGTGAGCAGTTTACCATATACTCTAACCAAAAAAGTCTCAGGTATATATTCTCTTAGAATGACCTAAACATGAGGTAGTGTAAATATATATATTTTCTCTATGACTATGACTTCTATATAGTCTATACTCTTGGGAAGGGGAACATGGTAGCGGATGCACTTAGTAGGAGATCCAGTTTGCATTAGCTGAGTGAGGTGTCAGAGTAGTTAGTTGCGATGTAGATATCCTTCATGGATGATGATGGAATAACTTATCTTTAGTCAATGACTATCACTTCCCCACTCTTACGGAGAGTTAGAGAGGCATATTTTGTGGATGTTGACTATGATGCCCGACGTGCTCAGTTTTCCTCAGGACAATCTCCTGATGAATATTCGATACGTAGGGAGAACATCATCCTTATCAGAGGACACACTATTGTGCCAGTGGAATCGCGTGAGTAAGTTATGAGAGAGTTTCACAAATCCCCTTTGGAGGTGAATCTAGGAGCGGCGAAGAAATAATAGGACCTATAACGTCAATACTGGTGGTTGGGGATGGAGAAGGTAGTGACGGTGTTCATTTCTCGGTGCATCACTTTTCAGTAAGTGAAGGTAGAGCATCAGGTTCCTACAGGTTTGATTCAACCACTTGAGGTGTTGGAGTGGAAGTGGGATGGTATCTCAATGGATTTCTTGACGGGTTTACCCCATACAACTAGGGACACTATACCATCTGGGTTATTTTTGACCGACTCACCAAGTAGGCCCACTTCTTACCCATTCAGAAGTAGGGTTCAATAGAGAGCTTGTGATGACTCTATGTGCAAGAGATAGTTCGACTCCATGGGGTCCCATCGATGATAGTCTTGGAAAAAGACACACTCTTTACATACCAGTTGTGGAAGGGATTGCAAGAGGCTTTCGGGACTCAACTTTGCATGAGCACAGCTTTCCACCCTTAGACATATGGTCAAACATAGAGGACTATCCATGTTTTAGAGGACATTCTTTGTACTTGTATCTTGGATGTCGGTCATAGTTGGGAGGATTTCATACCGCTTTTGGAGTTTGGTAACAATAAAATCTACCACTCCACCATTGGTAAGGAACTATTCAAGGTGCTTTATGGTCAACCTTGCATATCATTGTTATGTTGGAAAGACCCGAGAGAGTTTGTACTCATGGGTCCATAGCTGGTATGGGATACCATCAAGATGGTGAAAGTCATCCAAGAGCGGATGAGTAATGCACAAATCAGACAAAACTATTATGCTGACAGGAGATAGATTCCCTTGGAGCTTGAGGAGGGAGACCAAGTGTTCCTTCAAGTCTCACCCTGACAGGGATTATAGAGATTTGGCTGGGGAAGCAATTTATCTCTGAGATTCATCATCCCTTTTCAGATTTTGAGAAGAGTTTGTGAGATGGAGTACCACCTAGTTCTCCCCCCATAGATGCACTAGGTACCTAATGTTTTCCACATATCACAACTGAGAAGATACATGCATGATCGATCGCATGTCATTGACTAGGGTGAGTTGGACATCGAAGATGGGGAGACTTTTGTGGAGTCCCTAGTAGAGACTAAGGATCGATAGGAGTGGGTCTATCATGAATGATCGATTCCTATAATGCATTTCTAGTGGTAGAATGGGAATATCTAGAATAGATCTTGGTAGAGGGAGGCTCAGATCCATGCTCAGTACCCCCATTTGTTTTTTTACTCCTTATTTTGGATTACAAGGACGTAAATCACTAAAGGTGGGGGTAATTTAATGTCCCAGAATTCCATGTATTTTTTTTAAAAAAATATATGGGTTATTTTGAGACCAGGAACTTAGATGGAACTTGATTCTGATCTCCAGTGAGCTCGGGATAAGTGTATGAACTTTTTTTAAGTATATTTAAAATAGAGAATATGAGTGGTTTTGGAAGCATTTTAATGGGTGCCCGAATTAAAAATCTGAGGGCACTATTGCATCTAGAATGAATAATTTTCCTAATAATGGACTTAACATCGACCGGTGTGGGTTAAGGGAAAAAGTTAATTTTTGGACTTTTAAGAAAATTTAATAGAATAATTTTATTATGAAAAATAAAATAAACTTTAGTTTATTTTATTTGAATTTTGAATTTCATTGCAGTGTAACAGAAATGTTGTTTCATAAATTAAAAGGCTTAATGTTGCTCAAACGTAGCCTAATAGAAATTTTGAAATGTTTTTTTCCCATTTAATGGCTTAATCAAGTACGAGATAGTGGGAACAATCGAGTTTCTCTGAACTTGTAGATTTGGATTTGGTGAGGGATGATCGATGAATTTCCTATAACGATGAGAACCATCCTCCCTTATTTCTTCTATCCATCGAAAGATCACCAAAAAAATGGTGAGATGTGAATCAAGAAACGACGAATGACAGCAATGTTTTCTTCACCAACAAACGATATAACCTTGAGGTAGGGTTTCTTATTTGGGAAATTTTTCCCCTTTATTTCTTTCTAAAACAATGAACATGGATCAAATCACTAAAAGTTTAATCTGTGGGCCATTTTTTCTTATAGGGTGGAATTGTTTATTATGGGCTCAATGGGGTAGAAACATTGTGTTAATATTCACCCTTCTATTATAACATAGAAGAATCAGGATGAAAAAAATAAGGACTAGATCCCTCCATTGTGGGTGTTCTTTTGTTCTTCAAGACTGAATCCCTAGGTTGATGACGAGACAACATTGAGGCCGTAGCAAGGACAGAGATGATCTGGGGTTTTGAAATATGCTTGTGGAACAGAAAACAGACCACCAGAGCTGAATCGGTGGCCTGGGGAAGAGACCTTTGGAGGCGGCCATGTGTGGGAGGTGGAACGCAGCGACGATATGATATAGCGGCAAGGTGACATGTGTCATTGGACATAGGTAGTGGAACAAGTCGTTGTCAATGGTCGAATATGGTGTCACAGGCAGATATGGCGATCGCGCCACATCGCACGGCTGGAGTTCATGGTCCAACTGGATCACAATGCCCGCCACATCCTAGGAAAACTGGACTAGCCCGCCCCATTTAGCTAGGCCGCCCAGCATGCCAGGCCACCCCATTGGGTTGGGCCTCCCGGCGGTTTGGGCCACCTTAGTAGGCCAGACCCGCAGCCCAGCGGGCCGAACCCGATGCCTACCCAGTCTGGGCCAGGTCCGGGTGATCCGGGATGGGCCAAGTGGACCGAGTCAGATCCGTGTCAAGTTGGTGGACCCTAGGCTGGGTCGGGTCGGTCTGACTGGGTCATCCCAGGAACCGAAGCTAACCTGCCCCATTTTACTAAAATGGTCATAACATATAAACCATACATCTGATTGAAGAGCTATTTATGGTGTCGGGACCCTCGTGAAGAGTCGGTCCTTTTGACATACTTCAAGTGAGTTTCTGTGGAGATTAATATATTACTGATGGATTGATTAGTATATTATCCCATAATCAATCATGCTATGAGTGGAAATCATGTGGATGGTTGTGATGACAAGGGAGTGAATGGTGGACTGTAGTGGGTTGATAAGTGGACCTTAGTGGTCAAGTATACAAGTAGTCGAGCAGACCTTAGTGGTACGATAGATGAGTAGCTGAGAAGACCTAAATGGCCCAATAGATGAGTATCCAAGTGGACCTCAGTGGCTTGGCAGATGGCTATCCGAGTAGAACTCAATGGCCCGACAAACAAGCGGACCTCAGGGACTCATCAAGGATGAGTCCCTCAGTGGTACAAGATGATCCAACTTTATGACTTAGAATCTTGATTTCTATATTTTAAGTTATACCTGTGTCAGTTTTCCATTGCTTCATGTGTGATTTTTTTTTGTGGTCTGCGTTTGTGGTTTAGGGTTCCTATTGAGTATTGTGTTACTCACCCCTGCATGGGTTTCTCCTGCATGTGTCTTGTCTTGTGTAGATGATCGATGCTTTGACAGGGACCTTGGTGGTCAAGGAATAGGCAGTTCCCAGTGAGATCAGACAGGCGAGGTGTACTCCTATGGCTTCCTACAGCTACTCTGCACCTACACTTCAGGTAGGGTTTTCTACGTATGGATTTACAGAGACCTTTGTACTTTCTTGTTTTCAACTTATCTTTGTCAGTCTTATATTCTAGCTCCTTTACTTTCAGATTTTAGTGTATTACACTCAATGTTTGTCTTAGTGGCATGCATGTTTTCCTTTTAAGCATTGTGGGCAGGGGTTGTAAGTGTGTATATGTACCGGTACTCAACTAATGCCTCTCACTCACAGGATAATGCCTTCGGTGCTAGTCTCTTACCCCTTTCCTTCAGGAGTCAGGCTTGGGATAGTTGTGGAATGGGTCCCAGGGTATGGGTTTTGACAATGTATAAATTTAGCATAAGTATAAATATATTAATCCATAACATTATAGAAATAGATTACCATAATAAATTACATTCATATAGTTATGAAAATAACAATAATGTTCAGTCCATGTATAAAATTATGAACATAAAGATAATGTCTATATATAGAGTTATGAACATAAAAATAAATCTTATGTATAGAGTTGTGAATATAAAAAAATGACTATTCATGGAGTTGTGAACATAACGAAAATTTCAATGCATTGAGTTGTAAACATAATAATAATTCCAACACATATAGTTGGGAACATAATAACAGTGTATCTGCCTAGCATTGTGAATATAACTATAATTTCCATGCATAGTGTTGTGAACATCATAATAAATTACAAGCATAAAATTATGATCATAATAATAATTTACAAACATAATATCATTATCTCATGAGACATAATGTTTTACCTAGTTAATTAGAGATATATCATGGATCCACCCATCACATAATGATAAATAATAAATAGGAGTTCCACATAAACATGAAAACATTAAAAAATCCATCATAGCCTAATTAACATGTGATAAAGAAGTTATTTTCATGAAAACTTCTATAAGATCTTATCATAATTCAACAATATAAAAAAGTTGGATGGTATCATTAGATAATATCCCTATTGAATCATAAGATACATTAAAATATGTTGACATTAATGAAAAACATTTTATAAAATTACTAGGAATATTGTTTTAAGATAAGAAGAAATGTACTTTATTTTTTATAGTATTTAGTTAGAAATGTTTTTTTAATAAGGGGAATAAAAATTACTCTTGGGAAACCATGAAAAAATGGGAAGTAATAATCATTAAGAAAAATATATATATAATCAGGAAAATTTGTTCATGTGAAAATAAATAAAAAGGAAGATTCTTTTTACACTTTTAAAGAGAGTAAAGTTCATTAAGAAATAACCAATATAGAAAACATTAAAAATATTATTTTCAAAAATTTTTAAAGAAAGTAAAAGTTAATTTAAATTTACCTTAATAAATAATTCAATCATATATGTGTACATCCATAAAAAACTCTAATGAATATAGAAAAGGAGGATAAAGATTCTTGAACAAAAAAAGATAAGGTCGGTCCCATTTACGAGCATTGTTTTGGTTGAATTATAAAACAAAGGGAGGTGAAATGGTAAAAATATATTTAAAACCAAATAAAAATATGAGAAAACAAATATGTGGTTTTAGATATAAAAAACATATAATTCCCCTAAATGTAAATTTAGTTCTAAACAATCTTAATTTCAAAGTGAGATTAGTAAGGAACCTTTGCAGCTTTGGTAACTTTTGAATCAAATGACCTAGGAAGATAAAACCTAATATGGAATTTTAAATCCCTATAAATTCATGAAAATTATGATTAAACACATCCATGGGAAATATATACACCATATAAAATAATATAGGTGGTGAATATGGAACCTATCATTATGAAAGAAATGTTGATATGAGAAACCCTTAACTTGGATTCATGCTTGGTTGTCCAAACTATAAATTCATTAATAATAAAATAAAAATATTTTTATAATATTTTAAAAACCTTATTAACATTAGTTATATTTCTTATTAATCTTTTATATCTATTTTTTACATTTTAATTATATATTTGTCAGTTAATATTGATTATCGGTTGTTGGTAGATTCAATCGTTTCTTGTCTGCTTCCATATAATGGTGTTAGTCATCATTCCATTCTCATGAGTTCATAATATACATAATAGTTAGGGTACTAGAATAAAAGTTTCATAATGTGTTATTTAGTTCCAAATTCACTCCTTGAGAGCTTTGTGTACATTTGTCCAAGATGAAATCCTTAACGTGCTTGTTTCTGTGATTTTTAGAAAACATGATATTGTATATTAATAATTAGTTAAATATTTATATCACCACTATAGAACCATAAATATAACATAATTTAAATATTAATATCATATGTTACAATTTTTTAAGTTTTAAAATACACCCCTGATGTAAATTTGTAGAATTTTTCATTTAGGTGGTTAAACTGACCCAAACAAGAACATGTTATAATCAATATATTGGTATGATTATGAATTGATTTTATTATAGTATAATTATTAAACAAGTATACTAATATTATTTAGGTTATATAATTGTGATAAATCTAAATTTTAATATTTAGGTTTATAATTTAAAATAACAATAAGGATGATAAATTATTATATACAAAGAAGAAATTGTATCTTCTCTTGGTAACCTTCTTGGTTTTGAAATAATTAGGAAGTTATATTGAGGCTATAATCCAAAAAAACATGGTTGAGGATTATTAATAATAAAATACTTCATATTATAGGTAGGAATTCTAGTTTTTTTATGGGTAGTAGATGAGCCCTTTGATAAGTGAATATGGGTGGCAGTTTGGTCGATACTCATTCCTTATTGCGAAATAAATTTCATTTTCTATGAAATTAAATCAATAATTCATAATTGATGAGGATAGGTTTTGAATTATCTCATAAACACATTTGGATATAATTTTTTTGAATATTTTTTATCTATATTATTAATTAAACACTTTTTTATATTGTTTTACTTTGACCAATGGTAACTCGATTTTTACCTCGATAAATTATTTTTATGAATAAAAATGAAATTTACCTAGTTAAACAATTTGGTAATTATGATTCCAAATATTAAATCTATTTTATTCATTTAAATTTTTAAAATTGGTAACAACTAATTTTAATATAAGAGCACATAATGTGGAAAATTAATTTTTAGAAAAAAATTTATTTTTAAGTATAAAATGAGTTTATTATTATACCTTGTAATTTAATAAGTATTAATTTATTATTAATTTATTATATTATAAATAATATATTTCATTAAAATTATTCTTTAATAGTTATTAATTTAATTTATTAATATAAAAATACACAACAAGTAGAAAAATAGTTCTTTGAAAAATATCTTTTTACCATTAAATGGTTTTATCTTTATTTATAACCAATTTATTATCAATTTATGAATGATTTTTTTTATATATGTGTAAAAAACACATTTCATTTAATTCTAAAAATTTTAAAAATTTAGATTTTAAATAAAAAACATATAATATATAATAATAAAAAATTTAAAATAAATTTTTTTTATTTATCTATGAATAATTAAATAAGTAATCATTATGATTACTTAATAATTTCTTATATGTTATCTATATACTTTACTAATAATTAATTTTTATCAATATTTTTTATTAAAAACATTCTTTAAAGATAATAAGTTTAATAAAGATTCATATTTTATAAAACTATTTTCTTTAAAATAAAAGTTATTTTTATAAATGAATTAGTATCCTTTATTTATATTACAAAATCATTAATTTTATTTCAAGTAAATTTTTTATAATGAAAATGAATATTTTTGACATATAAATAATCTTTGTGTATATTAACTATATACCAGTAATTCCATACTCATAACATATTTACTAGTATTATACTAACTGCATATATACCCATTTTATAATGGTCATATAACAGCTATATTGCCCCCATTAATTTCTATAAATACATTCCATTCTAACATAAAAATTTAAACTTATCATTCAATTATTTTTAATTTTTAATTTTTTAACATGATTTCTCCTTTCATGATTCGTTTTTTTTATTAAAGATTATGTTCTACTAATGGTGATTCTCAATGGATATGTAATCATCTATGGTATGTAATAATCCATGGTGTGTGATACTTAGTGTCATTTACTTTTGTTATAATTTTCCATTATTAATGAATAATGGGTTTCTAGTTTTATTCATATTTTTTTCAATTATTTTATGCTCGTGTTAAATTCCATTGAAATAATAGAAAAATAAATTTAATAATGATTGGGTGTTATAGTATGTTCTCTTCTACTTGGGTAAATAGAATGAGATGTGTGCATTAGTCTAGTATGTCTATAATTAAAGAATCGAGAATTTATGTGTTGGGTATATGGGATTAACACACTCTATATCCCATGGTCGCTTGATGTAATATATAAAGGTATTATATGATTATTATTAATTGAATATGATATAGTTTTTTAACACAAATATGGATACGCATGTGTTTGATAGAGATCACACTAGATCTCTTTGTATATTTATTAGAATTGAATTTTTTTTAGATATCTCTCTTTGATTAAAATTATAAATTGGGGAATTCATGATTATTTTAAATTCGAAAAAGGCTAGTGTGGTCACATTTTTTTGTTATGTAAATGTTGATTATGTTTTGTTACAAAGTGTTCCTATAAAACATTGATAGTTACCCCAAAAGTGTTTAAGAGGATTTCTAAAAGAATTTATTGATGTATTTTCATGATTCGTTATATATGATTTAAAAAATGGTGAAAATTAATGATATATTTTCCAAATAAAGTTTTGGAATATATCTAAAATGATTTTTCGGTACAGTTTCATAATTTTTAACTTATGATGTGACATAAGGTGAAAGTGTACTATGTTTATAAAGCTTCAGTGAAAGTGGGTTATAATTGGAAATATGAAATAATGGAATGACCATGACATGGTGGATAATACCACTTTTTGTTTTGTGATAAGATATACCACATCATGTTAAATTTCACCACATCATGGTTCTTTCATAGTTTTTTATGTGTTATATAATAGCATTTGATATAACCCCATTATCTTAATCTAAGATATCATAACCAGTTATGTGAATATTATTACAGGATTTTGAACATCCATAATGATTCTTAAAATGTTAAATGATTATTATGAGGATTGAACCATAAATTGATATGCTTTTAACATTTGAATGTTTAAGAAATGTTTGATCAATATGGTCAAACATTTGAGTTCCAAAGAGGTCCATTGTTTGGAAATATAAATAGGTTCAATCCTTAGGAAAAGTAAATAGTAAGACATTGTGAAACATGATAGAAAAAATATCTACAAATCCCATTATATTTATCCATTAATATAAAGGTTCTCTAAAATCACTGTTAATAGAGAATCCCTCCCAATAATTGGGGATTCGCACGGTCAATGGATATCTTAGGAGAAAGGTGTATGTTTCTTACTTCTCAGTGATCCCTAAAAAAATTTCATGGAATATCTTGGATATTTTCATATCAATAGAGAAAAGGTATATTTTTCTTTATTTATTTTATTTTATTCAACATGAATGAAAATATTATGTGGTATAGTATGTTTTTTTAATGTTTTCTATTGTGTTTGGATAAGTGTTATTCTCTACAAACCCCATCAAAAAAATCTATGACCAATAAGATATTATTATCCACCTCAGACACTAAAATAATTCTTCTTAAAATCTCCACTAAGAAACTCATATAAACCTATAAATAAAATTTGAGGTGGGAATATCCATATATTTATTGGTTCATCCCTAAATAATAAAAAACCAAGTCAATATAATGCATCCATATTAATTAAGTTAGTAAAATAATAATACATAATCATATCCACACCAACTGATACCATCTAGGGTAATCTAGGTTGCATGTTAGGTAGTGGAATACCACATCCTTGATGCCTCAAAAGATAAAATACAAAATTATATTAAATCCTAGTAATCCTAAAATCATAGTTTCAATCCCAACTCGTTAGATTATTCCTTCCCCAAGTTCACCAAAAACACCAAATATTAAAATGAAGTACATAAAGTAAAACACACACCATAAAAAATAAAGAAGTTCCCTCACAAAAAAAACTCCCACCCGATAGTATCCACATCTCTAACATCTAATGTTAAGCCACCCATACACTATCATAATTGTGTTACATCCACAACCATTCTAGATTTGAACCACAATATAGCTGATCCATATCTAATTCACATCCAATATATTCCATTCAATGGGTTGATATAAGGAATACTAGTTTAACCATCCATTCAATCCCCTCACTAATCCAAATTTTTGGTCACATTTAAAAAAACCACCCTCGGTTGATGGTTTTGTATAGAATAGTGCACTCGTCACTCAAATAACAATGCAAAATATCTCATATAATCTTATACTCATAATTATTATATTAACATAATATATCCTTAAAACATTTTTGTAATCATAATCATCAATATATTATTCACTTCATCATTGTATTCCAACATAAAACTATCACATGGTCAAGTCACTCATTTTAATAATAATGACACTACCCTCCACATAGAAAGACATATCTAAGAATATATTTATGGATTACACCATTTTATGTAATCTATATCATCATCATTCTGATTTATTAAGGTGTACTGTAGTAAAAATCTATGTGATCAAACAAGTTGGTCAATGTCAAATTAAACTGGTGTTGAGCATAATTCTATCATCCAATCGCAACTATGCAACAAACCATTAAATAATATCCCACTTATAAAATAACCACACTCCATGTATACTAGCTTCATAAGATATAGAATATTAAAGGACGTTGATATCATAATGTACATTGTATTATCACAGCACAATCCTTGTGCTCAAATTCCATGCCAAACCCCATCATTTGTTAATTTCATATTATCATTATGATGAGTAAAAAGTATACTTTTAAAATTTTACTAATCTATTTCATCAAGGAACATAGGGTCCAATATTTTAAAATATAAAGAATTATCATTCTAAAAACTCTGATGGCCTCAAAATTATCACCATCAAGATCTATATTGAAAATGTGAGCTATTGACTATTCACATACCATATTCTGATACAAAGGAGAAAATATTTTTTTTCAATTATGTATATATATATATATATATATATAAACACATGAAAATAGAGTTTTATTTATTTAATAAAAGGGACAGTTTTCCCCTACCAGTTAAAAAACTAATATGAATATTATTAGAATATTATATATTAAATAGTTACCATAATATCAATCAAACTTCTTTTCTTTGTATCTATAGTCTCTCAAATTCTATTTTTTCATTTTTAAGAAACCCATTTTTTATGTTTTAATGGGAACCCGTAAAAATAAGAAACACCCGAAAAAGAGGTTATACATAAAATAAAACTATCAATCCATTCCAAATAAACTTTGAAGTGTTACAGACTTTAACCCTTTTAGGGTCTAGTAAATGAATAATTTTTTACACTCCAACTCCTTTTGATTCAGATCTTTAAATGCACCTACCATCTTGTCCTAGGGATTAATGTATTTCTTTGTATTTATCTTACAATCATTAAAGTCATAGAGTTGTATAAGATCTTGTATTTTGATCTATTCCTATAGTTCTTTATTTTTGAAAATTTTAATTGACCATGAAAACATCCTTTTTAAGGCTTCACTTATAATGTTAATGTCTAGTGGTTCTTCCACCCTTTCCTCTTTAGAATGAAAAAGTTGGTCTATAGTAGGTGTGGGTTCAATATTTTCTTACTCTATCCTTTCTATACTAATAGGATGGTTACTTGAATCCCTATAAACCTTAATGAATCCCTCATTATAAATGGTACCCTTAGTTTTATCTTTTATTAGATAATGGTTCTAATTTTATTAAAACTCCATATCAATTTTGATTTCATTATCCTTTTATACATCCCCAACCTTAAATATTTTTTTATTAGCTCTAGAATTATTTGTCACTATAATATCTTTCCTAGGTTAATTTAAAATAATCATGGATTTGGTATCCTTACCTACTGATCTAGTAGTCACCGGATTTAGAAGATTGGATTAGTCCTTGTGTTTCCTCATTCTCTTCTCTTAGTTCACTGAATACCCCCATGTCGAAGCCTCATTTATTCTCGTTCATAATTCTTGAGTGAAAGAACTCTATATTCCTATAATCCTCTTCATATTTAGAGATAGATATGAAATGATCATTGTCCCCTTTACTTTACTTTCTATAAATTTCTGACCCCATACCTGGTAAGTCCTCAAGAGTCCCTGCCTCCAATTACTTTCCACTTCCCAAATTCTTTTTCCATCTAGGAATTAATTGCTTTTATTCATCTTATTCAACATTACCCATGTGATCTTCATCTGACTACCTAAATTAGTTTTTTATCTATAAAATTATATTTATATGTAATAATAATTATATATATATATATCCTTGGGGTGCATACATATATAACCATAAATGTATTTTAATAAGGTAAAGGTGAATAAGTGGTGTAGAGTAAACTTTTCACAATCAATAATACCTTTTATTAATATTTTTATTTAATTATTTATTATTTTATTTATTTTACTTATTTTAACTTTTCTAACAATATCTTATTTTATTTATTATTTTAACTTTCAATTTCTGCATCTTCTTCACTATAATGTAAGCCTAACTCCATCACCACATCATGATTTTTTAGGGGGGTTTAAAAAATAAAAAAAAAAGTTAGGATTCGAAATATTTTTCAAAATAGGTATTAGGTAGCATGAAATCCATTTACACTAGTTCTTCAGTGAGGAATAATTTGCATTCTTCCTCTTCCACCCATGCTAGAGGCGTGAACTATGTGCATGCCTCATGTTTGCTACTTTCAAAAGAGGTGCGAACGAGGTTCACACCTCTTTGTTTTTACTTTTTTTGAATTTCTTTTTTGTTTTGTTATGTATATATATATATATATGATTAAATTGTTATTAATTAATAATATAATTAATAGATAATAATATAATTAATATTTATTCAGGTTTGAGGGATGAAAAACTACAATCACACACGCACTCATACACACTAGTGGGTCAAGCCCTATCCCTCCCAACTAATATTGGGAAGAAACCCCAAGGACACATATTACAGATTTAAAATGGAGTGAAGGCATGGCTTGTTGGTGGATAAAAGGCCCCATTTATGATATCAAGATGGCCTAGTGACCCAAGGTCATTACATGGTCCAAGGGGCACTTTTTTTTGTGTCCAATTCATGTAGTAAGGGGCCACATCATGTGGCCCCCACCTGTGCACCCCTACCTGCAGTTGTTCACAAGACCACCTGCATCACACTCACCTACTAACCATGGCCCACATGCTCACCACCACTGATTTCGTAATGGAACAACCAACCTCATTCATTTTCATGCATATAGGATAAAATCCCACCCCACCCCCACCCCCCTAAAATATAGACGTGAAAATATGCATGTGTAAGGGTTTGAACACTGATATTGCTAGTTTGGGGGTGTGTTCTGAGTACCACTTGGTCACAGTTCTAGCCATGAAAAATAATAAAAATAATTATTATTATTAATTTATTAACATAATTATCAACTAATAATATAATTGTCATAATAAATATTTAATAATATAATTATAAATTATTAAAAATATAGTTAATAATAACAATTAGTAATATAATTAACTTAATTTACAAATAATATGTATGAATATTAGTTATTATATGAATATTTATAATAATTATTAATTAAAATAACACATAATATTATTATTAATAGTAATAATTATCAAATTAATTAGTTTATTATATAACAATTTCCATTACTGATTATATTATTTACTATAACCAGTAATTGTACTAATAATTATAGTATAAATTATAGGATAAATTATAATTATTAATTATTAAGGATATTCATAATTATTATTATTCATTACTAATTATTCTTGATATCTCTTAATTATATTAAGTAATTACTAATTATTACAATTGTTTTTAAATTGTAAACAAATTTAATATATTATAAGGTGTTAATTTTATTAATTAATTACATAATAAATTAATATTTTTGTTATTTAATTATTATTTTATTATTTAACTAATTATTAAAATTAGTAATATTGATAATTATTAATTATATTTATTAATTATAATTATTAGTTTTTAAAACAACGTAATAGTAAAAAATATAAAAAATGTATAACATAGATTTTAGTTCAAAATTTATTATCAATGGAAAAAGTATCACTAGAATCTACATTATCGTGTTTAGAACTACTTCATGCCATAATCTGGAGTATAGATATTGTTCTCACTTTGTTTTTGTCAATGTCTATGCTCTAGCGTATTCTTTTCCTATATAGAATCTATTACAACTATCTCTATATCATCCTATATGATAGGTTGTAGATTTACCACTGGTCTATGAAATTATCCCTAGTTAGATTTTATTTTCTCTATAGGATAAAATATGTGTCCAAGGTGTGTGATATGGGAATACTACAAGAAAATTTATTTTTTGAATTATAGTTAACAAAATATCTATTCAAAATGGGGAAGACTGATTACCAAGTTATGGTAGCCTCATTCACATCGCATAAGATATAACAATGATATCACGTGGTTCCATGTATCATAATATTGATGTGGTGATATATTTATGTGCATCATTCCTACTCCATGCAATTGGGACTCATGAATTCTATCTCGCATCTCAATATATCATGCATGATATTTCCTCTAATCAAAGTCACACTTCCCTAAAATCTTCAGGGAATTAAGTAAAGGGTAATGAATCGGTGGTATAGGAATGGGATAAAAGAACCCAAACCAACTCATAACTGAATCAAAATGGTGACACTCAACCATGTTTATAGTATCATAATGGGATGTATCAAACACTAGGGTTGAATCAGTGTCGGTTTATTTTTATCCAATTTTAACTTTATCCCTTATTATCTCCACACTTGTTCAATAAATGGATCTCTCTCTCTATTTATTTATATCATCATTAGTCTGAATACATGTGATTAATAAATATAAAACAAAAAATAACTCTAGATATGGTTAAAAAGTTTAACCTCTCAAAGGTTGATTACATCCATGATGTATGGTGATTTTTATCCCATGAAAACGAAACTTATTATATTTTATCATAAGAATCTTGGGAAATGGTATGATTGTTTGACCCATAAAAACACTAGAACCGATCAATTAAAAAAACATTAGCCTAGTTCTGTAGATACAAGATTAATTTTTTAGTACCTCAAAGCAGATTATCAATATAAGTGAGTGTCCCTCCTAGAAAAACATGATCTTTTTCCACAAAGAGAAGAATCCTCAATTATTTCCTCAATAGTCTTCAGTTCTTGTAATATCATAATATCTTAAGTTGGGATCACTTAAAATATTCTTAAATATTTTTAAATATTGAATAAAATTAAGCATCTTTTCTTTATTATTTTATATTCTTCTTTATCCCATCAGGATGGAACATGTTTTTTCTATTTCTCTTACATTGATACCTCAGGTCTTCAACAAGTCTGGTATCTTCACTCTTTTTTTAGACACATATAGTTGACAATAGAGTTTTGAATCATGTTTATTTATCTCTCATTACTTTTTTATTAAAATTTTAAATATATTTATATATATATAGAATACTCATAGTATCATTACATCTTCCTTATATTCAAAGTCATAAAAATATCATCATTTAATTCATGGATATTTTGACTTTGGAATTGTTAATGACTCGATTATTTAGTCCTTATATCCTTTCATGATATATTTAAATTATCAAGATATTCTTCATATATAATAATTTGTGTATGCACATTCCATGTGTGCATTGGCTCTTCTTCTTCATCACACACTTACATCATGTAAATATCATGATATTTAGAAAGCCCTTTCTTTTCATTTTACAGATTCTCCATTAATATTATTTCCTTTTCTTTATCTTTAATCATGGAACACAACACAAGATTTTTTTATTTTGAATATGTGGAAAATAATCATCATGATCATATATTATAATTCATTAATAGTATTATGAACTAAATTAATACAATCCATCATCAAAGACTTATAATGAAAATACATACACTGAAAGTTGTTCACTACTTCTCAAATACATATGCAACTTAAATTCTTATGATATACTTGGAATTAATACAATCATCAAAGTTATACGATATTATTTTAATTTTCTACCATAATGATCTCCTATATGGTGTCAATAAATCCTGCTTATTTCTTATTAATAAGTTATAATATCACCATTATTATAACTATAGTGTGGCCATCATTTCATTCCAATTTTATAGGCACCATTCTTTCCATATTTTTCACAATGTCAAAGCCTTCATCCCTTGAATGTTTTTCATTCTTATTATTTTTATTCTACTTCACTATCAACCTTATTCTATCTTGAATAACAAGTAACTTCATCATGATATATATTGAATGAAAGAGTGGTGTAGAATCATCAGAATTTATTCTTATTTCATTAAACTATAAATTTGAGATACTTAGTTCTCAAATTAAGATTATGTATATCTATTGTAAATTTCCATAGACATGGATTTTTAGTGTTACCCTTCCATAGTTTGAATAAAAAATCAAGTTACCATTCCACATGTTACACTTCTATAGCTCAGAAATGGTCTTTACATAGAACTCCAGGCTACCTTGATGTATATTTCTTTAATATGGAATGACCTTTGTGTAGGTATCATTTCACACATCCTACAACATCACAGACATATTCTAGTGTAAGGTTTTCTTTAAAACAACATTTAGATTTTTCTTCTTCAATATTTTATTTGTATATCAAAACATGAAAAAAAAACATTAGAATCGGTCTTTTCATCACCCATTACAATGTGGTGTCAATGTTTTCAATGAAAGATTCTCTCCAGAATTAAGGTTCATAATGAGAGTAAGTGGTGTTGTATTGTTAAAATAGTGAACACAACTTAAATTATGAACAATTCCCATAAATATTTATCCTACATTGAAATTAAAGTCAAGATGTGATGACTTAATGAACTGTTTTTCTTCATCAACAGATTAGTGAAATATGACTGGAGAAAGTTGTCTCTTATGGTCATATGTGCCAACCCACACTAGTAATGTTGACCAATGTAACTTCATGTCCCTATCCAATGTCTTAGTAAGGTGGTGGAATATTACTTGGCCTTAGTTTACATCCCCAAGACACCAAGGACTATAAATAAATTCTAGGGGATTCAATACAATTGGGGGATGATTTTCCATTTGAAAAAAAACAACTAAAACCAATAAAACCATAACTAAACATCACTATATGATGCATGACAACCATTTGATACAACTCAAAGTATAAAAATCACAACCAAACTATATCAAAGTATAAATCAGAAGACAAAACTAACAAGCATTAAATACTCCAAAGATACCAATAAAGAAACTCCAAACATACTCAAGCTCCAACTCCACTAACCATTCCCAACGTATGATGATGAATTACTAAAGAAATGACATACCTTTCCTTTTCATATGTCCTGATAAAAAAATCTACAATGGAACCAATTTTCCCATGTAGTGGGTGAGTATAAAACTCAGTAGGTTTTCCCCAAATGACTTCCCTAATCATGCCACTAGGACAGAACTTGTTGTCTAATTTATATAAAAAAATTATATAAAAATTTTTATATAAAAAAATTGGAAGAGTTTATATTAAATATAAACCACTCCAAGAAAAATATTTTTCATACTAAAAATAGTTTCCAAACCCAAGACATTTCCAAGGGAAAAAAACCAAACAATTCTTTATAACCCTTTTCTACATTTCCACCTTGTCATAACCCAATTAATTCCACATATCCACCAATGAATGAAACCATGGACCTCCCTATACTCATGAGTGGTGTTTCATCCTTTCACCAATCCAACACTTGGTGAACCATTTTAACGGGGGAAATTTCATACACTTATCTGTCCCACTTTTTATGGGGGAAACTTCATACCCTTATTTTCACCGAATGCACATGAACACACACCAACCATTATGCCTAAAACTAATGAAACCATTTTGATGGTGGGGATTTAGTACCCTTATCCATCATACTTTTGATGGGGGAAACTTTATACCCTTATGCATCCCATATGTACATGAACACACACCAACCATTATGAAAAAACCAATTCCAAATCAACCATTTGAAAACATTTCAACAAAAAAATCCTTTTTTAAGGAATTTCCATCAAACCATTTCCATGAATCAAAATAAATTCACATTTTAAAATCATAATTTTAAAATTCATAAACAAAGAACTTTTCATAATAACCAATTTTCAAAATTATACAAACCATCACTAAAGAGGGATTCTAACAATATTTGTATATCAGTATCACAATTAAAAAACAATTGAACCAATTTAAAATAAATCCTAATAGTTCTAATAAGAGGAGTTGAGAGTGAAGCCACCTACCTCACAAACATAGGTGAAAATAAATAACATCAAGTATTCTTCAATAAAACGGGTTGAAACTTAAAAAACCCACCATAGATCTTGGTCCATATCATTAATACAGCAAAGTCCCATCATTATTAGCATCAAAAAATAATATATTTATCCCAAAAGGATTATATTTATGAATAAAAGAGAGTGGATAATAATAAACTTAGTCAAAACAACCAAGAACAAAGACTTACCAAGGAATCTGGCCTTCCAACGCATAGAGAAGCACCAAAAGATTGCTCATCAGTCAAGGGGAAGGGTCTCTCTAGCCTTTGAGAGAATCATAATTTGTGTTAGGGTCATATTTAGGAAAAATGATCCATTAAGAAGAAAAAATGAGTTAGATATACAATTTTATGATCTAACTTTTATATGTGCATGGTTAGGGCACATGGTAGTCAAACTGTGCACTAACTGTGCACGGGCCTCTGCCTCAAGGAGTACGGTTACTCCTGAGTGGCTGTATGATTTTTCCAAACTATGTTCCTTCCTAAACCCCATTGCATCAATCTGTATTGGTTTTTTAGGAGTTTTATAGTTTCTACTAATTGTGATCAAACCATGAACCATCAGAAAATCACCAAAAATATTTCAAAAGTCCTTAAAACCCTCCCAAACTTCTCCTAAACACTTTACATACTTAAAATACAATAATAAATGGGTACTTACTTGAATCATGGGGTTTTACATTCTCCACACTATTGGCCTCTTCATCTCCAGATGTAGAAAACCATCGCTATCCTAAAATAGTTTGTTCCATTGATTGGCTATTTCCTTTTCACATTCCCATATTTCTTCCTAAATATGAACTTGTTTCCATAAAACTCGCACTAGACTGATACATTTCCCATGAAATACTTTGTCTTACCTATCCACAATCCACACTAGAAAGTGAACCAATGAAGCATCCATCTCTATGTCAATGTGATCACATCAAATCACATTGTCAAGATCAGGATGATAATTCTTCAACAGAGATACATGAAACACATTATGTATTGAATTGAAACATAGTGGAAAATCCAACAAATATTCCACCTCACCAACATATTCAAGTATCTCAAAAGGTCCCATGTATCAAGGAGATAATTTTCACAACTTCCCAAAATGATGATGCCCAAGCCTTGGAGAGATTCTCTAGAACATATGACCACTCACATCAAATGATAATGACCATAAATGATGATCCACATATGATTTATGATGACTCTGAGCTGTCTCCAATATTTTCTTGATTAACTAAATCTTCTCCATTGTCTCTTTGATAAGGGTCATCCCAACCAAAGAAGTATTTCATGTTTACACACAAAAAGTGGATAATGACTAGGATTCCCATACAACGATTCAAAAGGATCCATATGTATCTAGGCCTGATAACTGTTGTTATAAAATAACTCCACTAACAATATGTTATCCTCCCATGAGCCACCAAAATCCATTACACAAACTTATATAATGTATTACAACATTTATATTGTCATTTTGAATTGTCCATCCAAGTAAGGATAATTCGTTGTACTCATAGTCAACTGATTCCCAAGGGATTTCTATAAGGATGTATAGAAACATGACATAAACTTCATGTATTAGTGTAATATTATCAAAACTGGTATTCCATGCCTCTTTACAACTTCTCGGATATAGATTTTTGAAAATTACTCCATCTTATGAGATTCAAGAATAGGGATGAAATGGTCTAACTTTGTGAGTTGATCCACTATCTCTCATATGGAATCTTGTTTCTGAACCATCCTTCAGAGACCTATCACAAAATCCATAGCTATATACTCCTATTTCCAAATAATAATTTTTCAAGACTGCAACATACTCATTGGAAATTGGTTCTCTGCCTTAACCTTCTAGAGAGTGAGGTATCTCATCACAAACTCAGCAATTTTTCTTTTCATTCCAACCCACCAAAGGTTTTCTTTTAGTTTATTATACATATTATATATTCATGGATGAACATCCCATATTCAATGATGGTAATAATGAAGAATTTGTTCCTAAAAATCCAATTGTATGACCAACCGACCTCGAAACTACAAAACTAAACTCCCATTTATCTTTAATCACTCAATAGTCTCCCCACCATTGAGTTCTAACCTCATAGAAACACATTATGAATCAGATGTATGTACCTCTTTAACCATAACCACCAAATCAGAAACCAAATAAACTGGAAATAAAATTGTTGCAATACCTCAATCTTTACAATCCAAGTGAATGTCATCTATCACCAACATCAAACTCCACTAATCTAAAGTATCTTTTTCTAACTGATCATATGTATTTATTCTTAATGCACCTACCACCAAATTTCCTTTACTCGGTGTATACATCAATTAAAATTCAAACATTTAGAGATAATCTATCCATATTCTTTGTCTCAGATTCAAATCACTTTGTGATAAAATGTGATTCAAGATATTATGATTTATCAACTCTATAAATTTCTCACCAAAGAGGTAATGATGTAAAGTCTTTAAAGAATGGAATATATCAGCTAACTCTAAATCATTTGTTGTGTATTTTTTCTCATGAATCCATAACTTTCATGATCCATAATCAACAACATAATCTTACTACATGATAACACATCCCAATCTTGATCTTAAAGCATCACAATACACTATATACCCTTGTAATGATTCTGGAAATATCAAGATCAGTGTTATATAAGGTGAAATTTAATTTATTTAAAAGAATTCTGAGATTCCTCGTTCCTTTGGAATGGAATACCATTCCTTTTCGAAGCTATTATTGGTGAATATGGTCATGAAAAGTCATTAAATGTGTTAATAATAACCACCCAACTGAAGGAAACTATGTATCTTGAATAAATTCTTTGGTGGATTCCAAGAGATAACAGCTTCTATTTTTATTAGATCTATAGAAACAACATTATATGATATAACATGGCCAAGGAAATGTATATCTTGAATCCTAAAAAACAAAATTTGATAATTTTCCATACAAAAGATGATTATTAAAAATTTACAACACTTTCGCCAAGTGTTTTTCATGCTCATATCTTGTCCTTAAATACACCAATATGTCATCCACAAACACCACCATAAAAGAATTTAGATATATTTGAAATACCAAATTCATCAATTCTATAAAGACTGTTGGTGGATTCATAATGTCATGACCCATTCTAGTGGGGCTCATTCCATGACTCCCCAAGCCCACCTGCAATAAGACCAGGGCTGGCGACTAGCACTAAGTAGGCATATCACTAAAATGGGAGGCATTTCCTTAGTACTTATACACACACAAAAATATCTAAACCAACATATGATGAAATGTAAAAACACTAGACAAACAACGCATGTATACCACTAAGATATCAACCACATAGTACGACAGTAGAAAATTGGAAAGTAAACAAGGAAAAAATACAATACCACCAAAAGAGTCTGTAAAAAACAAAGTCCAACATGTAAATAAGGGTACTAGGATTGTTGTCGAAAGCTACCGAAAACACCTCGGTCCATATGAACTTACAAGGTACCATATGGTCCTGGTCCTAGTCCTAGTCCACATAGGACTCCGTCAAAAGGTCACTTTTCTGTAAAAGACACAACACATGTAAGAAAATCCCATGTAGGGGTGAGTATAAAAATACTCATTAGGACACCCTGAAACCATAAATAAATAAAAAAAGGAAAGATATAGTCAGATCTATATAGGTATATTTCTACAACATATAACAAGGATATCCAAGTATACTCAAGAAAGACATGCAGTCTAGATGTAAGTCACAACTACCGCATACCACCTCTAGGGATCCAACTCGAAGATTCCACAAATCACTCATCTGGGAGTACACACTTCTAATTCTGATAGCACTAATGACGTCCTTCTGGGAAGTACTGTTCATTGGGAAATATCATGAGAGAGAGATAAACTAAAATTTCTAAAGAGAGATATGATACATCTGAGGAGGATCACTAACTAAGACCTATAATATACTAACAGCTCCATCTAGGATAACCTGATAAGTAGAGGATCGACATTCTGGTAGGATTGGTCATATCAACACTAAGGACACTACCTAGGGCATGAAGCTGAATAGAGGGTCCCTCACCGTGCCTCACAGGGGATTCCAACAAATATATTTAGGAAATGATACTAAAGGGATCATACTCCCGTGTGTAGAAAATGATACACACCAACCTTTAGGGGAATGATCAAGGGCACAAACCCTAACAAACCTTGCCCAAGATACAGTGTAAAATGGAATTAAGCCACATAGAAAGGGATAAAAGGTGGATATAAGTGGCACACGCCGTCTTCCTTGACCCTGGGTACTACTCGTGTACAATGGCATGTGTCGTAAGTACGTGTCATGTGAAAAGGGGTATACAGGGCATGTAGAAAGGCTCACACGCCGTGTCCATCCATCCTGGGTCAACCCATGTACCTCCACTATGTGCCAGTACATGGTGTCAACCCGTGTTCGCCTACTCATGTACCAGTACATGGGGTATCCTATGTATCTGGTCAGGGTTAGCCATGTGGTGGAGTACATTTTGTGTACTCCACCCCATGTTAATGTATCCTTCGAGATACACATAGAGTCTCGAAGAAGGTCACACATGCTAGGTGATAGGTGTCACACACCATGTGACTCTCCACTGCTTCTCGTAACCCCAGTCGCCACTCAGTAGGGCCTATACACTATGTATCCCTAGATACACTCCATGTTCATCGGAATTTTCTAAAAACACTGATTCAAACATCGAACTTATTCTTCATGATACAAACCACTATTTAGGCCACTCCTCATCGGGGAACTCTGGGTTCATGGTCCTCTAATCATTAAATCCCTAATTTGGTAATTTTAGGGTCTCCAATACATCTGGAAATAAAATTATGATCACCTATATGAAGAATGATTGAAGAAATTTATCTTCCATAATAATCTGATCTGTCCGTTACCATCATTGTCACACCTCTACTAGGTTGTCCCGATGTCCGATCCATGATTTTTAAATCATTTCTCTGCAAATTTAACACACAACGATCATTCATTCATAACCCAAGAAGAATAAAGAACACGCAGGGATAAAGGGGGAAGGAATATCATAGAAATAACCTGAGGAATGAACCTCATCCATTGTTTGTTAGGGCCTTGATCTTCTCCAATTAAAAGGATAAAAAACTAAATCAAAACAAAAACCAATGCCCTAAATCAAATCCACATTCACCCATCCCACAATAATGATCAATTTGTGGGTCAACCTATTTGTGGGTTGATCTATGTTCATCGTTGAGTCTTAGAATGGGAAAGAAATAATTCAAGTCACAATCATTAGCTTAGGTTTGGATCACTCATTGAAGAGGTTTGATCATCATGTCATTTTCATTGGAGAGATCCTCTAATTTTGTTGGTGGAAAGATTTATGATTTCTCAATACATCATTGTTCGTCAAATGGATCCTCCATAAGTCTCATATCTACGTCTCCAAAAAATTTCAAGGTTATGTGGCTGACCCTAGAAATTCTTCATAAAATCCTACTTAAAGGCTTTTGTCACTGTGTTGATGCAACAAATAATAAAATAAATATTAAATTTATTTTATTTCCTTAAATGGAAAAAAACTAACTTTCACAACCAACTTGTCTTGGCTAGTGTTAGGCCTCTCATAAGGTAAAGTCATTATTCTAAACATAATAGTGCCCTTGAAATTTTGATGTGGGAAATCATTTAGAAGCTTCCACTTTTTAGGAAAACCACTCGGACATGCTATTTAAAGTTTTAATTTATTTCAAACATTTATTCTAGGCACCTCGGGCCTCAGAATCGCATGTCATTTTATCAACTAGTATCAAATTACTTCCATAAAATCTTTAAAAATAAAAAAATAGGGACACTACATTCTCCCCATATTAGGTATTTACATCCCCAAAAATACAAAATAAGAAGGCTACTAAAAAAGATGTGGGTACTGCGCACGAATTTGATCCTCCCTCTCCCACATGATCTCTGGAAGATTTTTTTTCCTCCACTAGAAAAGAACCAAGAGAATCACTCACCCACAACGGATCCTCTCCTATTGATCCTCGATCTCTACTGGGTACTCTACAAAATTCACTTCATCCTTGATGTCTAGCTCACCCCAGTCAATAACGTGTGATGAATTATTCATGTACATCCTCAACTGTGACACATGGAAGAATTCATGTACCTGGTAAAAATGTGGGGTTATATCTAGGCAGTATTCCACCTCACCAACTCTACACAGTATCTAAAAAGGGTCGATGAACCTCAGAGATAACTTATTATCCTAACCAAATCTCTGCAACCCACATTGAGGTGAGACCTGAAGGAACACATGGTATCCTTATTAAAACTACATAATCCTTCATCTCCTATCGGTGTATAACTTCTACAGACTCCGAACAGTCCTCAAACACTCCTGGATGATCAGAACCTTCTCAGTAGTAGCTCGAACCAACTCCAGGCTAATGAGTACTGACTCTCTTGGGTCAGTCCAGCAAAGTGGTGACCTACAGGGTCACCCGTACAGAGCCTCGAATAGTGCCATACCAATTGTACAGTGGTAGATTTTTTTGTATGTGAACTACACTAGTGGTGTGTGATCCTCCCAGCTATGATTGAAGTCTAACATGAAATCTAATAGAATGTCCTCTAGAACTTGAATGGTCCTCTCTCTCTGTCCATCTGTCTAGGGATGAAATGTTCTGGATAAGTGAAACTGAGTCCCAAATTCCTTCTTAAATCCCTTCCATAACTATAATGTGAAATGAGAATCATGATTTGATATAATTGTCAATGGATCTCTATAAATCCAAACTATCTCCAGCACATAGAGGCACCCCAATCTCTCTACTGAATCCTGCTCCTGGATAGGTAAGAAGTGGGCCAACATGGTGAGTCGATAAATAATCACCCAAATGGAATCATTTACCCTGTACTTACATGGAAATATTTCCATGAATTCCATGGATATCACATCCCACTTCCACTCTTGCACCTCAAGGGGTTGAGCCAAACCCACTAGAACCTGATGCTCAGCCTTCACTTTCTGAAAATTAAGGCATTTAGAGACAAACTTGACAACTCCATTATTTATTCCTAGCCACAAAAACTGACGTTGAAGGTCCTTGTACATATTCTCCACACCTGGATGTAACTCCAAAGGGGAAGTCTGAAACTCCCCCAGAACCTTATCATTCAATGCCATTGGTACAACAATTCAACCTCTGAAAATAATGAGGTACACCCCACCTTTTGAATATCTATTAGAATCATGTCTTGAGGATATATGAGCATGTAGGTTCTCACATTTTCTATCTTGATGTTGTGCTTCCCTTACTCACTGTAAGAGTTTCAGGGTAAAAATCATCAACTGGTGGTAAGCTCTCCCATCTCCATCCACAAAAGATATCTACAATGAGTCAAATTTCTCTGATGCCTCATCCTGAAATTGCGAACTCGATATCCTGCTAAGAGAATATGCCACCACATTTCCTTTCTTAGGAGTATAGATAATCTCAAAGTCATAATCTTGGAGGATCTCTAGCCACCACTTATATCTCAAGTTCAGATCCTTCTGAGAGAAGATATATTTGAGACTCTTGTGATCAAAGTAGAAGATAAACTGCTCAACCATTTGGTAGTGTCTCAACATCTTCAATGTGAAGACTACTACTGATAACTCAGGATCATGAGTCATGAAGTTCTTCTCATGTGGTCTAAACTGGTGTGAACCATAGGAAATCACCACTTTCCTCTGCATTTGGACACAACCAAGCCTGATTCCTGATGCATCAATGAACACTACGTACTTGACACCCTCCTCCAGTAATCTCATGATCGGGGAACTCCTTAAACTTTTCCTCAACTACTAAAAATCATGCTAACACTTCTCTGTCCATATGAAATGTTGTCCCAAATGAGTCCAAGATACAATAAATAATGATTTCCTAGAGAAATCAGGGATGAATATCTAGTAATATCCTACCAGCCCAAGGAAGATCTACACCTCTGTCACACTCCTAGGTGGCTCTCAAGCTAGCACTGCCTCCACCTTGGCAAGGTCCACCACCACTCCATATTCTTAGATAACATGTCCCAGAAAGTGGAACACCTAAATCCATAATTGGAACTTATAGATATTCTCATAAATATGGTTCTCTCTGAGTACATCTAGAACCATCTGGAAGTGTCTCGTGTGCTCCTCCTCATATGTTTAGTACACAAGGATATCATTGATGAACACCACAATGAACCGGTCTAGGTATGGCTGAAATATCTTGTTCATGAGTCCCATGAACACTTCTGGGGTGTTCTTCATGCCAAAGTGCATCAATAAGTACTCATAATGACCATAGAGTCATCTGAAATCTTCCTTCGGTATATCCTCATCCCGTACTCATAACTTGTGATAGCCTGACCTAAGGTCAATCTTTGAGAACCTTCATGCCCCTCTCATCTGATCTAAGAGTTTATCGATCCTCAATAGTGGATACTTGTTCTTTTCTATCACCTAGTTTAGGCACCGGTAGTCCAAACACAACCTCAAGATCTCGCCTTCCTTCTTGGAAAATAAAATAAGGGTCGTCAAGGGTGAAACACTGGGTATCACAAATCTCTTCCACTGTAGTTACTCCAATTGTGCCCTCATCTCGCAAAGATCTATGGGATCTGTCTAATATGATGGTGTAGATATCCTTGTCATCCTGGGGTGAAATTTGATGTATAAATCTATCTCCCAGTGAGGAGGTAATTCTGGAACATCTTCAAGGAAGACGTCCTTATACTCTGCCACTACTGCTAGAAACTGTAAGCTCGTGACATTCGCTACCCTGAGGGTCGAGCTAGCCAAGTGGTGAGTGATTGGTTTCACCCTACTATGCATGAGTCCATCTTGTACTAACTAGGATTCCCTGTCACTGATAAAGGAAAGACTCCCATTATTGTGGACACACTACACCCTTCGCCTAAAACAGTTAACCTAGGAATAGACCAAAGATAAACAATTCATACCAAGAATGACGTCGTAAGGCCTCAAAGCTTCCACCAAGAGGTTCTAACCAAAACTCTCACCTCCAAGGGTAAGGTCACACTATTAGAATAGATGTGTGATCATTGAGTCTCCATTCGTAGGTGTCTCCAAGCATAAGGTTCGAGTCAATGGCTCTACTGGAATCTCAAGGTCTCGTTTCAGATATGTGGTGAGAAAGGAATTTCTAGCACTTGTGTCTATCAATATAGAAACTAGAGTAGAAAAGACATAGATCATACCTAGATTCATCACTAGATCTCCTAGTTCATAAGCCTTGACCACATACAGTTGTCCCTGCCCCTTCCCTCCAACTCCCTAATCATAGCACGTACCTCTTGGGGGTGGTGACGTTAACAAGTGGAAATATCGAACACCTCCAGCTACTCTCCCTGCTCATCTGCCACATCTTCTACCCTATAGATCTCCTCTCTCTTGCCTCTACCTATGACTCAGTGGTCCATCCACTATCTCCATATCAGCAACACAACAGGTTGGACAATATCGAGCGAGATTTCCCCTGTCATCACATGATTAGCACCACCTCTCCCCAAGCTGACTAGATCCACCCTGTGATCCCTAAACTACAGATCCCCTATCCTGGGACCTCCTCCGGAAATGTATCCCATATATGGTTCCATAAGACTATGGTTGGATCCCTTCTACTGAGCTTTATGCACCTGCCTACCCATTTCTGACTATCACCAGTTATCTCTACTCATCTAAAAAGCTCTTGACCACCAAAGCTCGCTCGAGCACCCCAGCATAAGTAGGAATTCTTAGAGCGATGATATTGGCTCTGATGTCCCTCTACAGACCTCTCTAGAAGGTATGATCCCTAAATTACTACTCCCCGACCATATCCATTGAGTACGTGGAGAGGTTTTGAACATTGATGAATAGTAATCCACCAATATGATTCCCTATTGAAGCTGAAGAAGCTATTATATATGCACATCTCTCAGTGAAACCAAAGAAAACTCCTCCCAGAAGAGGTGCTCAAACTCTTTCCATGAGAGAGTCACCTCGTCATGAGTTTGGATGGAAAAATTCCATTATCACCCTGCTGGTCCCTGCCTAAGGCTTGTTTCAAGGATCACCATCTAATCGGATGGTGTCCTGGCTGTACGGAAAACTCTTGTCACAGCCTCAAGAAAATCCTCAACCACATAAGGGTCGGGCTCACCCTAGAAACTAAGGGGTATCTATCTAAAGAACTCATGAATAATTATCATCATGTGTTCCTCATCTTCTACTACTAAAGGTACCATGGGTAGCTCCATAGGTGGTGGTATAGATGGTTCCCCAGCTAGAGGTAACATTTGAGAAATAGGCCTTCATACTAATGCCCCATTATTGAGGGGGTCCTCCTCATGATCAAGCTACTGGATCCTAGCTGGTATGTGTCACAGAAGCATCCAATAAGAAAACAAGATATACCATAGTCAACGAGTATATCTAGATAACTGACTCAAGAGGGACATGGAAACCACACACCATTCCTATGTGATTCATATACCATTGTTTTCCCTACAACCAGTGTTTTCATGTACCGATTCAAAAATCAGGTTATTAGAGTCCTGGTGTATGGATACATCGGTCGCTGCACAAAAACTAGAGTCTCTGGCCTAAAATCCAAACTTGAAACACATAACACTATTGACCCAAACCAATCTCATAGACCTCTGGTCCTAAATTAGAACCAACCTAGCTCTGATGCCACTCTTTCATGACCTGTCCCAATGGTCCCCATTCCATAAATCCCCAAGCCCACCTACAATAGGCTAGGAGCTGTTGATTAGCACTGAGTAGGAATATCACTAACATGAGAGGCATTGCCATAGTAGTTGTACAGAAACACACATATACAAGCCCACAAATGCTAAAATATAAAAACACTAGAAAAATAATGTATGCATTCCACTAAGATACCAACTATAGAGTACGACAGTAGAAAATTGGAAAGTAAACTGCGACAAAATACAATCCCACCAAAATAGTAAAAAACTACAAAGTCCAACCCGTAAACAAGGGTACTGGGGATGTTATCGAAAGATGCTGAAAACACCTCTACCCTTCTGAATTCACAAGGTAGGGTTTGGTCCTGGTCCTAGTCCTGCTTCTCTTAGGACTTCGTCAAAAGGCCGCTCATCTCCACAATACATGACACATGCGAGAAAATATTGTGTAGGGGTGAGTATAAAAATACTCAGTAGGACACCCTGAAACCCCAAAGCAATACACAAAGTAAAGATAAACTCATCTCTACACTGGTATATGTCTATAACAACTACCAAATATATCCAAATATACTCAAAAAATAAACATGGTCTAGAAGTAAGTCACAACTATCGCATACTATATCTAGGGATCCAGCTCGAATATTCCACAAAGCACTCATCTGGTAGCACACACCCCTGAGTCTGATAGCACTAATGAGGTCCATCAGAGAAGCATTATTAATTGGGGAGCATCATGAGAGAGAGATACACTAAATGATCTGAAGAGAGATACGATACATTAGATTATGATCACTACTTGGGCCATGGCATATATCGACAACTCTATCTTAGATAATCTACTAAGTAGAGGATCGACGTTCTGGTAGGACTGGTCACATCAACACTAAGGACTCAACCTAGGTCATGGAGATGAATATAGTATCCCTCACTAGGCCTCATGAGGGATTCCAACAACTCTATCCAAGAAGTCCTATTGAAGGGATCATACTCTAGTGTGTAAGAAACTATACACACCAACCTTCGGGGAAATGATCAAGGGCACGAACCCTAAAAAAACATATCTAAGATCGGTGGACAATGAATTTAAGCCACGTATAGAGGGATACATGGAGTATAGATGTGTCACACGTTGTGTTCCTTAACCCCAGGCAATTCCCATGTACAATGACATGTGTCTTAAGTACATTTCATGTGAAAAGGGGTATACGCAGTGTTTAAAAGGGCTCACATGCCATGTCCATCCATCTGGGGTCCACCCGTGTACCTTAGTCATGTGCTAGTACACTATGTCAACTTGTGTCTTCCTGCCTATGTACTAGTGCATAGGGTATCCCATGTATCTAGTCGGAATATGGTCATGTGGTGGAGTACATGTCGTTTACTCCACTACATTTCTGTGTATCCTCCATGATACACACTAAGTCCCAGGGAAGGTCCCACACATCGTGTGACTCTCCACTGCTTCCCTTAACCTTATCCACCAATCAGCGGGGCCCACATGCCACGTATCCTGAGATACATGCCGTGTTCATCGGGATTTTTTAAAAACCCTGGTTCGAACACTGGTCATCTTCTTCATCTCACCAGCAATTGTTTCGGCCACTCCTCATCAGGAAACCCAGGATCTTAGGTCGTCTGGTCATGCCATCACTGATTTGGTAATTTTTGGGTCTCCAATCCATTTGTAAATCAAATTTAGATCATCCGTACGAAGAACGCTCAAAGAATGATATCTTCTAGAATACTCTAATACATCATTATCTATCACCATCACACCTCCACTAGGTCATCCTGATGCCAGATCCACGATTTTTAGATCATTGTTCCATGGATTGAAGGTGCAACGATCATTCATTCATAACCCTGTGAATAATGAAGAACACATGGGGATAAAGGGGGAAGAAATTATAGAGAAACAATTTGATGAATGAACCTCAAAATTTTTTCATTACAGCCTTAATTAGCTCCTGTTAAAAGGATCAAGAAACTAAATCAAAATAAAAACCAATCCCATGAATCAAACTCGCAATCACCCATACCGCAAGAACGATTGATCTGTGGATCAACCTGTTTGTGGGTTGATTCATGTTCATAATTGATTATAATAAAGGGAAATAAATAATTAAAATTACAATCCCCAACTTAGGGTTGGATCATTCGTTTAATAGGTTTGATTGTCGTGTCTCTATCGTTGGAGAGATCCTCCAATTTCATTATCGCAATGATTTATGATCACTCGATCTATCATTGTTCATCAGATGGATCCTCTAGAGGTGTCCTATACATGTCTCTAGAGAATTATAGAGTTATAAGGATAACCCTAGAAAGTATACATAATATCCAACTTAATGTCTTCTCTCGTTGTGTCGACGCAATAGATAATAAAATAAATATTAAATTTTTTTATTTCCTTAAATGGACAAAAACTAACTTTCATAGTCGACCTACACCGGCCGATGTTAGGCCTCACCTAAGGTAAATTCATTGTTATAAATACAATTTTGTCCTCATATTTCTAATATGGTCACTCTTTTATAAGTTATTCAACTTTGTCGGGATAACTTCCCGTTCGTGCTATTTAAAGTTTTAATTTATTTCAAACATTTATTCTGGGTGCCCCAGGCCTCGTAATTGCATGCCATCTCAGTGTCTAGTGTTGAATTAATTCCATACAATGTTTAAAAATAATACATGGAAAAATCTGGGACACTACAAGTAAGACCAAAATGCATAACCACATACTCATAATGGCTATATCAACTTCTGAATGTTTTCTTCGAAATATCCTCTTTCCAAAATCCCAATTGGTGATATCTTCATTAAAATTAAATTCTAGATAACCACTAAGATCCACTCAAGTAATCAAATATGTCATCAATGCATGAAATTAGATATTGATTCTTTATTGAAACTTGGTTAAGCTTATGATAATCCTCACAAATCCTTAGAGTTCTATCTTTCTTCTTCACACACAAAAACTGGCACTATCAATAGAGGCATGCAAGGTTGAATGAATCATTTACTTTCCAACTCTTACAACTAGACTTTCAATTCCATTTATTTTTTTGGTGACATCTAGTAAGATTAAATGGAAATAGAATTGGTCATAGGGAGAAGATCAGTCGTAAACTACACTTCTTTTTTGGGTGGAAACCCTGAGAAAGTTTTGGGAAAAAACAGCCAAAAAATGATCATCAACCATTGGAAAACTACTATTATTGATCTTATCCATCAATTCTAAGGTCAAAACTGCCAAATTCTATGAGATAATTCCAATTTTTGATGAAAAAAACCTATTTCACCTGCCTTTACATTTTATTCTCCACTAAATAGATTCTAGACACCATTATCAGCCATAAAACTAACCTCTTATGTATAATAATCAATGTCATATTTGAAAATTTTCTTCTAATCCATACCTAGGATTATGTCATAAATATATATATCAAGCATAGAAAAATCCCATATCAGCACAACTCCATCAATAATTATAGAGAATAATTTTCATATAAAGGCTTGTTATTCTCTTTGGCCAAGAAGAGTTTGAAGTTTCAAAACATGAGGCATCATATTGACATGAAAACCCATAAGGTAAATAATATAAAGAAATAAAAAATGGGATGTATTAGTATCAAAAAATCTTGCATATGGGTATAATTCAAAAGAATCATATGTCTTAGCATTATTAGTCCAGATTGATCACCCACAAACACTTGCTCATATCCATATAATTTATTACTTGTTTCACTTTGGTATTTATTACCTTGTTTAGATTTCCCTTTTTGAGGAGGCATAGTATTATTAGAATCACCATGAATTCCTTGGCTCTATTAATGAGAGGTATTTTGTTTCCCTCATCCCATCGAAGCATACGATGTCTACAAAACATGATATGTGTCCCTTGAACCTAACCTTAGAGAAATGTGATTATAGAATTGAAGATAAAACATTTGGTTTCAATTTTGACATGTTCTAGGTGGTTTTGTACATTATCTCTTCATGTGGTCAAATGAACCACATTGAAAACATCCAGTCTTTTGCTTTGGTTTTGGAGGAAGATTCGCTGATCTAGCTATCTGGTTTTGAGTCATACCACTACCTTGGAAATAGATTTCCCTCTTCTTATTATTCCCAACATTGGAGTTCCCACAATTTCCCATAGGTATCAACATGCTTCCCCCACCCATAGTTCATGAGATGCCTCTTCCTGCCATTGTCTCTCTATTCACCATCTTGGTATAATCCATAATACAAAGCATGACAATCTTGGAGAAAATATCTTATCTCTGGACCAATTCAAAAATTCATGCCTTCAAGGGAGCACTTGAAACAACTTCATATAAAAACTGTACTAAATTCATAAATTTAGATGCATATTCTATCACTAAGAGATTCTCCTACTTCAAGTTTAAAAAGTTCTTCATTCTATCAATATTAAATGAGTAGGGATATAATTGATTGTTGAAAATTTCTTCAAAATCCTCCCATGTAATACCTTGGTCTGATTTATCATGGACTTCTAAATCCCACCCCTAGAATACAAGATCCTCTAGTATATACATTTCTAGATTGAATATCAGTTCACCCGGTGTGCTGAATAAATTAAAGACTCGATCCATCCTATTCAGCCACACCCCTGCCTTCTCTAGTTCTGAATCTCCCAAAAAAATGGGTGGATTCTACTTCTAGAACAGAATTTAAGAATCCACTTTCCTTAGTTAATCCCTTAATTTCACTCTATACACATCTTGAATTTCTTGTACAATGATTTGAACTAGCTTTTGGTTCATATGTGGCTCAAGTGCAGCCACATTCTCAACAGCTTCTTCTGGTTGGTTTCTTCTACACCTACCGGGTTCCATTTTCTATAACCACAATAAAAACTATAAGTCTCAAACTCTAGAAACTAAAGGGTTAACAATTTCAAATTCTACCACATCATATATATCACAACATTATTTTCCAAAATCCAACATCTTCCATGTTCAAATATGTTGGAATCACCTGTTTTGATAATCCCAAATCATGCTTAAACATTAATTATGATGTATTAAACCTTTGCATTAATCTTATTATTCTATGCTTAAACGTATTTTATTCTAAACAGTTCATATTCTTACTCGCTTTCTTTTCAAAGTCACAGTTACAGTTAACTGTCACCTTAAGTTACTGTTGCAATAAGTTCACAGTTACAAGGTTACAGTCGAAGACTAATACAAGCTTACAGTTACGAGTCTACTGCTATCTATTTTCAAAGCTCACAGACGAAGGTCACAGTTACAAGACTTCTGTTCAAAGTTTTCTCTGCTCAAGTTCACAGTCGAACAAGTCTACAGTTGGAACAAGTTCACAGTCGAACAATCCTACAGTCATAAGCCTACAGTCAAGGTTACAGTTAGACAGCTTCTGTCGACTAAGTCTACTGATGATCGAAGTCTACAGTTGATAAAGGTTACAGTTCTACAAATTTGATGTTACAAGTCTACAGTTAGAAAGGCTACAGCTACATGGAGTAAAAGCTACCATTGCAAGCCTACAGACAGCAAGCCCTTTGTTGAAGACAGCAGTCAGAAGGAAGTCCACAGTTGGAAGATCACAGTTGAAGTCAACAGTGACATACATTCTCGACTCACTGTTTTAATTTCTTTATTTCCTACATTTAATCTATCTAACGGTCATATCATACATTTTGATGATTTTTCAAATATCTGATAAAGGTTGTCGGATGTCAGGAACCCGTACCTCGTACCTGCTGAAAAGAAATCTTTTCTGTCCCCTGTCGGGAGATAAATACGAGAAGACTACGCTGCCCAAAAAGAATGCGAACTAGAGAAGTGCGTGGTGGACGAAATATACCAGAAACACAAGAAGATAAAAACGAGTTCCATCAAGAACACAGAGAAGCACATAGACAATCAAGTATACTCGAGAAGTGTTCTGTGCATACAAGAAGAACCCTGAAGAACTTCATCGACTACATTCTCACTACCTGTGAACCTGGAGCATACGACACTCTGTTTCTCAAACAGAAACGAGAAGAGGACTCAAACTCTCTTCTGATCGAATACAAGAGCTACACTGAGATCACCAGAACCACTTCTAAACTCTACATCTCTTGTTCTGTGATTTATTCTACATTTTGAGCAGTGTGTGTTATCTGCTGTATTAAACACACACACTGACTCCTGTACTTTCACTGGAGGATCTGTAAATCCTCAGCAAATCTTTTTGCATCCCATTTCCCACTGTGGATAGTGGTAGAGGTCATGTGACCTGGACAGCTTGCTGCTGTTGTTTGTTTTCCCACGAAGAACTGTGGTAGAGGTCTTGTGACCTGGACAGTGTGTTCACTGTTGTTAACCCCGATCCAGGGTGTGGATCATTTTATATAAACTTTTGAGAGGACTAAGTCTCGGCTTGAGACTGAACCTCTTGGTTAACTCTCTGTGTTTATAGCTATACTCTATATCCATTCTCTACATATTTATTTCATATTCCGCTGCTATTACTTTGAAATATAATCTATCTTCAAAGCTACTTTGATAATTAAATTCGCAAGTGTTTATATTTGTTATAAATCAGTAAGTTAGTTTCAAAAGTTAATTTAATCATAAGATTACGTTAACTGAGAATTAATCAATCTTTGAGAAACTAATTGAACCTTTATAATCTATATAAATTCACTACAGTTTAATTTGTTTTTGAAATTGGGGGATTTTAATAGAAATTGTTTTTAACAGAAATTTTAATTGGAACTCAATTCACCCCCCTCTTGAGTGTCCACTCCGACCAACATTTGGTATAAAAGGTTGTGTTTATCTCTGTTATACTTGCTCAAAGTTTTATTTTAACTCTCTGTTTTTAAACTGTGATTGTAGTTTTATCTAAAAGATCTTAAATTTCTGTTAGTTCTAAATTTTATCTCTTTAAAACTTTTTCTAAAATTTCCTTATGGATAATAGACTAGAAGGTGCTGCTACTAACAGGCCACCCTTCTTTAATGGTGTGAATTATGCCCAATGGAAGCTCAAAATGAAAATTCATTTGGAAAGTATGGGTTTTGATATTTGGACTGCTATAGAGTCTCAATACAAGATTCCAGAAACTGAAAGAATAACTTGGGATGAACTTACTAAAGTAGCTTACAATAATAATTGTAAGGCTGTGAATGCTCTCTATTGTGCTCTAGGAGATGAGGAATTCAATAGAATTTCTGCATGTAAAACTGCTTTTGAAATCTGGGACACCTTAGCTGTTTCTCATGAAGGAACAACTAATGTCAAGGAAATGCGGTTAAACACTTATACTATCAAATATGATAACTTTAAGATGAAAGCTGATGAACCTATTTCTGATATGTATCTCAGGTTTAATGAGATAGTCAACACAATGAGCTCACTCGGAAAGATTGTTCCAGCAAAGGAGCAAATCATGAGATTATTGAGATGTCTGCCAGACAGATGGAGAGGCACATCCGTTTCAATTAGAGAATCCTGTGATATTGGAACTTTGCCTGTCAAGGAGTTAATTGGTAAGCTGATGATGTACGAAGAAGAGATAAAGGTAAATAAAGAGGAAGATGAGGAACCAAAACGAAAATCTGTAGCTTTTAAGTCTACTGCATCAAAGAGCAAAGACAAGGAGAAAGTGCATATACCAACTGAAAGCTCATCTAGTGAAGACTTAGATTCTGACAGTGATGCGGAGATGGCACAAATAGCAAGGAGATTCAAGAAGTTCTATAGGAAGAAGAAATTCTTCAGAAAACCAAACTACAAGGGTAAGTATGATAGACAAGGTAAGTGGAAGAAAGATTGTAAGAACACTGATAAAGAAGAAGACATAGTTTGCTATGAATGTAAAAGGAAAGGACACATCAAAGCTGACTGTCCTAAGTTAAAATTCAAGAAGAAATATGAGTACAAGGACAAGAATTATAGGAAAGCTATGAAGGCCACCTGGAGTGCTTCAGAAGACAGCACAAGTGAATCAGAGTCCAGTGATTCTGAAAGAAATCGTGCTAATATGTGTTTCATGACAAACACATCTGAGGTAACCTTAGACACTCCCACTTTAAACTCTTATTATTCTGAAGGTGAAGCAGAATCTGGTTCTGATTCTGAAAATATGTCTAAAGATGAATTGACTGAATACTGTAATATGCTGGAAGAAACGTGTAATGAACTAAAGGATAAATATAAGTCTTTAAAGAAACAGCATGCTCTTACTGCAAGTGTTAAGTCTGCACTTGATGTAGAAAAAGAGAAAAATGTTCAATTATTAAAGGAGAATACAGAACTGAAACTATCTAATGAACAACTTAGAAAGGACTTAGAAAAATTCACAAATGGAAAAGATACTCTAACCCAACTGCTAGGAAAGCAAGTTGCACCTAAGTATGCTACTGGATTGGGATACCAACCTGGACAAAGACAGTTTACTAAAACCCGATTTATTTCCAAGTCTGGAAAAAATCCTGCTAGTTCCAGTTTTGGAAATTCGTATGCCTCAACTGGTTATTTAAATAGTTGTCGATCAAGTAAAGTATATCTCTCTAAATCTGTTGCATCTATTAATTGTATGGGACCCATAAGACAAATCTGGGTACCTAAATCCTTGATTGCTAACATATCTGGACCCAAGAAAATCTGGGTACCAAAGTCATTTCTTGTCTAATCTGTTTTGTAGGAAATCTGTTTGAAAAGCAATTACAAGAAGGTATGGTACTTAGACAGTGGATGTTCAAGACACATGTCTGGGGACTATTCGTGCTTCAAAAGCTTAATAAAGGTTGATGGAGGATATGTCACTTTTGGTGATAACTCAAAAGGAAAAATCATCGGCTTAGGCCAGATTGGTAACACTGACTCCGTATTAATTTCCAAAGTTTTATTTGTTGATGGACTTAAGTACAACCTGCTTAGCATTTCTCAATTGTGTGATGATGGTTTTAATGTCAAGTTTGAAAACAATTCTTGTGATGTTTATAATTCCAAAAATGCTTTAATATTTTCTGCCTTAAGAAATGAAAATGTTTATGCTGTTGACTTAAACACTTTAGCTAAACATAACGTTACTTGCTTAAATGCTTTTCATAAAGAGTCTTGGCTGTGGCATAGGAGATTAGGACACTGCAACATTCACTCACTTAGAAAACTCTCTAAGAAACACCTAGTTAGAGACCTACCTAATCTTGAATTCCCAAATGACAAAGTGTGTAATCCCTGTCAAAAGGGAAAACAACACAAAGTTTCTTTTAAACCAAAGAAAGAAGTTTCAACTTCTCAACCACTTGAACTGGTTCACATGGATTTGTTTGGACCATCAAGAATTTCAAGTCTAAATGGGAAGCACTATGTTTATGTTCTTGTAGATGACTTTTCTAGATATACTTGAGTATACTTTCTAGCTCACAAAAGTGAAGCCTGCTCTTCCTTTGTCAAATACTCTAAGTCTGTAGAAAATCTTAGTGGACTTAAGATTAAGACCTTGAGGAGTGATCATGGCCGTGAGTTTGAGAATCGAGAATTTGAATCTTACTGCTCACACAATGGCTATTCTCATAACTTTTCTGCCCCTAGGACACCCCAACAGAATGGTGTAGTGGAAAGAAGAAACCGAACCCTGCAAGAAATTGCAAGGACTATGCTCAATGAATATGATCTTCCTGTTTACTTTTGGGCTGAAGCTGTAAATACAGCCTGCTATGTTATTAATAGAGTCTTGATTAGACCGATTCTTAAGAAAACCCCTTATGAGTTGTGGAATAATAGGAAGCCTAAGGTTAATTACTTTAGAGTTTTTGGTTGCAAAGTCTTTATTCTGAATACTAAAGATAATCTTGATAAATTTTCTCCAAAAAGTGATGAAGGAATTTTCCTAGGTTACTCTATGTCTAGTAAAGCCTATAGAGTGTTCAATAAGAAAACCAAATGTGTGGAAGAATCTGTTCACATCAAGTTTGATGAGACTGATCCACATGAGTCTAAAACTTATCTTGAAGATGTTGAAGAAGACTTATCTGTTCTGGACCTAAATGACAAGTCTAAAGAACCTGCAATAAAAACATCCAGTTCTGGACTTTTTCCAGAATCTTCCTCTGTGGAACCCGAACCTATAGATGAACCTGAAATCTCTAGTCCAACCTTTACCAAATCAACTAGGATTCTAAAGAATAATCCTTTAGATGCTGTTGTTGGTAATCTTGATAGAGGAACACAAACTAGAGCTTCTCTAAGAAATCAGGTTGAACATCAAGCTTTTCTTTCACAGATTGAACCCAAAAATGTCAATGATGCTATCAGTGATGAATTCTGGGTAATGGCTATGCAAGAAGAACTAAATCAGTTTGAAAGAAACAAAGTTTGGGAATTAGTGGAAAGACCTAAAGATAGTCTTACCATAGGCACTAAATGGGTGTTTAGAAACAAAGTTGGTGAGTTTGGTAACATAATCAGAAACAAAGCTAGGCTAGTTGCACAAGGGTATAGTCAGGAAGAAGGAATAGACTATGAGGAAACCTTTGCACCCATGGCTAGACTAGAGGCCATTAGGATATTACTTGCTTATGCTGCTCATCTGAATTTCAAACTATATCAAATGGATGTTAAAAGTGATTTTCTAAATGGATATATAATTGAGGATGTATTTGTGGAACAACCTCCTGGTTTTACAAATCCCCATTTTTCTAATCATGTTTTTAAACTATCTAAAGCTTTATATGGTTTAAAGCAAGCTCCAAGAGCTTGGTATGATAGGCTCAGCTCTTTTCTTATTTCGAAAGGATTTACTAAAGGGATAGCTGATCCTACTCTTTTTATTAAATGGATTTCTAAAGATGTCTTAATAGTACAAATCTATGTGGATGATATTATTTTTGGATCTTCTAAAAATTCTTTATGTGTTGATTTTTCAAAAATAATGCAAAATGAGTTTGAAATGTGTTTAATGGGAGAACTCAAATTTTTCCTGGGATTTCAGATCTTTCAAAATAAAAATGGTATTATTTTGAACCAAAGTAAATATATTAAAGATCTTCTAAAACGTTTTTCTTTAGATGGCACCAAAGGCAGTGACACACCTATGAGCACCACTTGCAAGTTGGACAGTGATGAAACTGGTGAACCAGTGGATCAAAACAATTACAGAGGTATGATAGGTAGTCTACTGTACCTTACTGCCAGTAGACCTGACATCATGTTCAGTGTATGCATGTGTGCTCGGTTTCAAGACAATCCAAAAGAGTCTCATTTGACTGCTGTTAAAAGGATTTTCAAATATCTAAAACATACTCCCAATTTGGGATTATTTTATCCAAAAGGACAATCATTTGATTTATTAAGTTATTCTGATGCTGATTTTGCTGGCTGCAAGTTAGATAGAAAGAGCACCTCTGGAACATGTCACATTTTAGGCAAGTCACTAGTATCTTGGTGTAGTAAGAAGCAGAATTCTGTTGCATTGTCTACTGCCGAAGCTGAGTATATAGCTGCTGGTAGCTGTTGTGCACAAATCTTGTGGATGAAACACACTTTACTAGACTATGGATATCAATTCAAACATGTCTCTATAAGGTGTGACAATACAAGTGCTATTAACATTTCAAAAAATCCAGTATCTCATGCTAGGACAAAACATATTGATGTGAGACATCACTTTCTGAGGGATCATTATCAAAAAGGTGATATCACTCTTGAGTTCATTGGCACTGAACATCAGTTAGCTGATATTTTTACAAATCCTTTGAATTCTGAGAGATTAAGTTACATCAAACATGAGTTAGGTATGATTAACTATAGCACAGTTGAAACCTCACAGTTAGACCTCACAGTTGAAACCTCACAGTTAGACCTCACCGGTGTACCTCACTGTTACATCTCTCTGTAGGCTGTTTCGCTGTTTAATCTTATTTTATTTTTGCGGGAATTCGAACCGTTTCTTTTCTTTATACTTTTATTTCTAAATCCCTAAATGATAAAATTGAGAACATCGAACATATCTCAATCCACTCATCTCGACCCTTTCTCTCTCAAGTCCTAAACCCTAAACCTTCAACCGAACCTCGAAACCTCATTCAGTTCCAATGGCCAGAACAAAGCGACCCCCGACTGTCAATGAAGATGCACCAATGCCAAAGAGGACTCAAGTCGAATCCAGTGGCATCGGGAACGCCTCGATAAGACCTGTTAATCCACATCTGACTAAGAGAGAAATAGTTGCTGAGAAGGAGCTAAGTGAAGAGTGGATTTTATCGAGCAGATCATTAGTGCTGGCAGTGCTTAATGATCAAGGATGGACTGAATGCTTCGCAAACAATAATGGACCGTACTACCCGAAGCTGGTGAAGGAATTCTATGAATATCTACAGTTCGAGGAAGAGGATGATCAGCATAGACTGGTATCCAGAGTAAACGGTAATGAAGTCAGTTTTTCATCAGTTGAATGGGCTGCATGTTTAAGAGTTCCTCATGAGGGTATTTACAACTACTATTCTGGAGCGGCTCCTCCAAATAGTAGAATCTTTGATCATGAGACGGCTCTGGAAGAATTGACAGGTAATGGCACAGTAAGGAAGATTATTGCTACTGAAATGTGTGGAGAGGACAGGCTTCTGTTTAAGTTTATTCAGCATGTACTGAGTCCTAGAAGAAGAGATTTTGCAACTCTGAAGCATCAGGATATTTACTTGATGTACTTATTAAAACATGGAAGGAAGGTCAACCTTTGTAGGTTGCTGATGGCTCAGATGGAGGACATGATAAAGGCAAGCTCAAAATCAAGTGCCTTGTTTCATGCTAAACTCATTTCGGTTATGTTGAAAGTGAAAGGTGCAGCTGGAAGTCAGGAAGAGATGATAGTGGCAAAGAACAGTGTATGTATCTCAAAAGTAATCTGCAAATTCATGAAGATCAGTTGAAATCCCTGGAAGAAATCATGGGTGAATGATGAGGAGAGAATCTATGAGAATTTTAGCCCTTCTACTCATCCCTCTAGACCAAGAGATAGGAGAGATCCAGGCTTAAAGCCTGATGAGCCTGAACCTGTATACTCAGATGATGAACAGACTGCAGTAGTTGGTAACTCTGCAAGAGAGAACACCCCAATTGATGAAGGGAGTGATCCTGATACTACTCACAGTCCTGTCAGGACAGTGACGTTTGGAGCAGCAAGCCCTCCAAAAGAACTACCTAGTAGAGAACCTGTTCTAAGAGACAGTGAGACTGAGTCTACAGAAGAAGAAGAAGAATCTCAATATTTTGTCAAGGACACCTCTGATGAGGGTGATACAGTCGAAGCAGAAGAGGCTGGAGCTTTAAATGAAAATCAAGAAACTGTTGAAGAAACAAAAGAACTTAGTATGAGCCCTCTGATAGGATATACAGACAAGTCAGTGTCTGACCAGGAAGCAGGAGTGGTCTCTACTATTGTTGTCATGGAAGTGGTTGATGACCCAACAGAGAAGGAGGCTAACCTCACTGGTGAACCTACAGAGGAAGCAAGTATGGAACCTGCTAGAGCTACAGAAGAGAACTTAGAGTTACCCAGAGTTGAGCAGATAGTAGAAAGTGTTCAGGAAGGACCTCCAAGTGAGGGGGAGCGTGTTGGTTCAGTCTCTGTAATGTTTGATATAGAAGGATGGACCTAAGATCCAGGATACATGGTGTTAGGACTCAATTATGAGGATTCAGATGAGGAAAACCAACCACCAAGAAATCCAGTCATCCTACCTAACAGCTCTCCAGTGTTAGAAACTGAAAGATTGGCCACCAAGGAAGACCTTGAATCCTTAAAGAATGAAATGAAGGAGACCATCAGACAGTCTGTTGCTGAATTGAAAACCAGTATTTTTGATGAGCTGAAAAATGTGGAACAATCCTTAGAACTATCTCTAGGATGTGTTGTGGGAAGTCCAATCAAAGAAGTGATGGATGAAATGAAAGTGTGCCACACTCAAATTGAAAGCTGGACTGGAGCAGTAGTGGCCCTCAGACAATCAGTTGCTTCCTTAACTGCCCTGAGCAGTTCTCAGACACAAGTGGCCAGTGAGATTCGATACATCAAAGAAGTGGTCAAGCAGTTTGTGGAAGTATTTGAGTCCTTCAAGAAATCAGTAAAAGAACACTTTAGCAATCAGGATGATGTCATTCAGAAAGTGATTGGAAATATGACTCAGTCTTTCAAGGAGACAGTGGCATTCTCAGTCAAGTCCCTTCCTTCATCTAGCTCTCCTGTAGACCTTGAGCAGTTTAGAAGCCTGCTCAGAGAAGAGCTTACTCAGGCCCGTGCAAATGACACATCAGACCTACAGATCCTTGCTACTACAAGAGAAGTCAGTGGCTTTGTTCGTGAGCACCTACAGGCTGCTACTGCTTCTCAGGAGGCCATCAAAAGTAAAGTGGATTATTACTTTGATCGGATTTTCACCAAGCATCAGTTGAACAATCACTTCAAGCTCATGCTCGAAACTATGAAGCTGCCTCCTGTAACTCAAGCCTTCAAAGAACAAGTTAGAAAGCTACGAGAGTTGACCCCGGCTTTGGATAAATTCTTGGAAAACAAAGATGACTTCTTATCTGCCATGGACAGAGGAGGAAACATCATAATGGATTTCAGGAATCTGCTCCTACCTTTTCTTCATGTGGACTGCACACCTGTTATAGTTCCTCCTGCCCTACCTGTCTCCAACCCCAGTGGTTCTTCCATAATGTCTCCTGCTGACGCCCTCAGAAGCCTTAGACCACTGATCCCTCGGCAAGCTACTCACTACCGGCCTTCAGGAGCCTCTGTTGCTGCCCCTCCAGACATTCCTGCTGCCATTCCTCAGCCTGTTGATCCTTCACCTCCTGCTCCATCTTCTTCCTCCAAAGGAAAAGATCCCTTACCTCCAGATGAAGAGGATTGAGTCTGTTTATATTTTTTTTTTGATAGGGATCATGTATTCACGTTTTGGGTCATGTATTGTACTCCTTATTAATACAATGTTTATTTTCTCTCTCTCTGTCTTTCTTTTTTTTAATCACAAAGGGGGAGAAATAAAGAGAAATAGATAGGGGGAGAAATGGGGAGAAATAGGAAAACTCAAGGGAGAAATGAACCTATACAAAGAGAAGAAATCCTTGCGGATTATACCTAATTTTTGTGCTCATATTGCTAATACTGTGTTTTGCACACTTCTCTCTGATACTTCTATATTTCATACAGACATAATTTGTGATTATCAAAAAGGGGGAGATTGTTGGAATCACCTGTTTTGATAATCCCAAATCATGCTTAAACATTAATTATGATGTATTAAACCTTTGCATTAATCTTATTATTCTATGCTTACACGTATTTTATTCTAAACAGTTCATATTCTTACTCGCTTTCTTTTCAAAGTCACAGTTACAGTTAACTGTCACCTTAAGTTACTGTTGCAATAAGTTCACAGTTACAAGGTTACAGTCGAAGACTAATACAAGCTTACAGTTACGAGTCTACTGCTATCTATTTTCAAAGCTCACAGACGAAGGTCGCAGTTACAAGACTTCTGTTCAAAGTTTTCTCTGCTCAAGTTCACAGTCGAACAAGTCTACAGTTGGAACAAGTTCACAGTCGAACAATCCTACAGTCATAAGCCTACAGTCAAGGTTACAGTTAGACAGCTTCTGTCGACTAAGTCTACTGATGATCGAAGTCTACAGTTGATAAAGGTTACAGTTCTACAAATTTGATGTTACAAGTCTACAGTTAGAAAGGCTACAGCTACATGGAGTAAAAGCTACCATTGCAAGCCTACAGACAGCAAGACCTTTGTTGAAGACAGCAGTCAGAAGGAAGTCCACAGTTGGAAGATCACAGTTGAAGTCAACAGTGACATACATTCTCGACTCACTGTTTTAGTTTCTTTATTTCCTACATTTAATCTATCTAACGGTCATATCATACATTTTGATGATTTGTCAAATATCTGATAAAGGTTGTCGGATGTCAGGAACCCGTACCTCGTACCTGCTGAAAAGAAATCTTTTCTGTCCCCTGTCGGGAGATAAATACGAGAAGACTACGCTGCCCAAAAAGAATGCGAACTAGAGAAGTGCGTGGTGGACGAAATATACCAGAAACACAAGAAGATAAAAACGAGTTCCATCAAGAAAACAGAGAAGCACATAGACAATCAAGTATACTTGAGAAGTGTTCTGTGCATACAAGAAGAACCCTGAAGAACTTCATCGACTACATTCTCACTACCTGTGAACCTGGAGCATACGACACTCTGTTTCTCAAACAGAAACAAGAAGAGGACTCAAACTCTCTTCTGATCGAATACAAGAGCTACACTGAGATCACCAGAACCACTTCTAAACTCTACATCTCTTGTTCTGTGATTTATTCTACATTTTGAGCAGTGTGTGTTATCTGCTGTATTAAACACACACACTGACTCCTGTACTTTCACTGGAGGATCTGTAAATCCTCAGAAAATCTTTTTGCATCCCATTTCCCACTGTGGATAGTGGTAGAGGTCTTGTGACCTGGACAGCTTGCTGCTGTTGTTTGTTTTCCCATGAAGAACTGTGGTAGAGGTCTTGTGACCTGGACAGTGTGTTCACTGTTGTTAACCCCGATCCAGGGTGTGGATCATTTTATATAAACTTTTGAGAGGACTAAGTCTCGGCTTGAGACTGAACCTCTTGGTTAACTCTCTGTGTTTATAGCTATACTCTATATCCATTCTCTACATATTTATTTCATATTCCGCTGCTATTACTTTGAAATATAATCTATCTTCAAAGCTACTTTGATAATTAAATTCGCAAGTGTTTATATTTGTTATAAATCAGTAAGTTAGTTTAAAAAGTTAATTTAATCATAAGATTACGTTAACTGAGAATTAATCAATCTTTGAGAAACTAATTGAACCTTTATAATCTATATAAATTCACTACAGTTTAATTTGTTTTTGAAATTGGGGGATTTTAATAGAAATTGTTTTTAACAGAAATTTTAATTGGAACTCAATTCACCCCCCTCTTGAGTGTCCACTCCGACCAACAAAATATTTTTGAAATTTTCATCATTATTTTTAAAAACAAACCATTTGAAAAATACCACTACCATACCTTTTCAAAATATCAAATTTGAAAAAAAATCATCATTTTTAAAAAATAAAATCTTTTGAATCAAATATTAAATCATTACTCAAAATGAAATATTCTCCCCTAGTGGGAATTCATTTCTAAAATGCATTTCATAATATTCTCTTTGGATAAAATCATGATAAAGAGATTACAACATTTATAAGTGTCTCAAAACACTCATGTACCCAACTCCATAGTTACTTGAGGTTCAATATAAATAGGTTAGCTATGCATTTTTATGCTCAACATTTCAAGTTCTAATGATCCAAATCCTTTCTACCATCCTAACTCAAGGAATAAACCAGAATGATTTTCTAACTCCAAGACCGAGAAACCCATTCCATTTTTTATAAAATGAATGTTGTAGTGGACAAGACTAATACCATTTTTATCATCTCTCCCATACCCATTCGATTAGAAAAATAGTGGGATATTAATTATCCTTAGGTGACACACTCAAGATATCAAAGGCTGGAAATAAATGCCAGGGGATTCAATAAAACTATGGGAATATTTTTCCTTTGAAAAAAATCAACCACAACCAAGAAAACCATAAATAACAATCACTATATGATGCATGATAACCATCTGATACAACTCAATGTATAGAAAACCCAGCTAAACTATATCAGAGCACAAAGTGGAAGAATAAACCAATAAGGCTTAAAGAATACAAATACACCAACATAGTAACTCCCAATATGCTCCAAGATCCAACTCTACAATCCATGCCCAAGGTCTCACGATGCATCACTTAAGAAATTAGATACCTTTCCTTTACTTATGTCTCAATAAAAAATTTCTACAAATGAACCAAAGTTCCCAGGCAGGGGGTGAGTATTAAAATAAATAGGTTTTCCCCAAATGACTTCCTTACTCACTCTACTAGGATAGAACATGTTAGAACATTTATATAAAAAAATCATATAATACAATTGGAACATTTTATAGTAAATCAAGATATTTTAAGAAAAATATTTTTCATACTAAAACAGTTTCCAAACCCAATCCATTTCCAAGGAAAACAACCAAAAAATTCTATAGAACACTTTTTTATGTTTCCACTTTGTCATAACAAAATCCATTACATATATCCACCAATTCCATGGACTTCATTATACTCACAAGTGGGGATTCATATTTTCACTAGGCTGCCACTTGGTGAACCATTTTGGTGGGGGAAAGTTCATACAATTATCCATCCCAATTTTTATGGGGGAAATTTCATACCCTTATCTATCCAAAATTCTCATGAACCCACACAAAAAATTATTCCAAAAACCAATGAAACCATTTTAATAGGGGAAATATCATACCCTTATCCATACCAATTTTGATGGGGGAAACTTCATACCCTTATCTGTCCCAAATGCACATGAACACACACCATCCATAATACCCAAAAAAATTCCAAATCAACCATTTAAATCCATTACAATAAAATATTTCTTTTTTTTAAAGAATTACTATTAAACCATTTCTATGAATAGAAAAGGCATTCACTTTTTAAAATCAACATTTTAAAGTCCATAAAAAACCACTTTTCACAACAACCAATTTTCACAATTTCATAAACCATCACTAAAGAGGGTTTATATCAAGAATTGAAAATCAATATCACAATTCAAAATAACATGTAAAACAATTTGAAATCAAGCCTTATAGTTCTAATAATATGATACAATATTGAATAAACCTACCTCACAAACTTAGGATAAAACTAATAATGAAACAAATTCTTCAACAATACGGGTTGAAACTTCAAAACCCCACCTTAGATATTGTTCCCTATCATGAACATAGCAAAATAACATCATGATTTTCATCAAAAAACATATATATATATATATCCCCAATTAATTATATATATGAATCTAAGAGAGTCAAGAATAAGAAACTCAGGGAAAACAATAAATAATGGATACTTACTAAGGAATCTGGGATTCCATTCACAAAGAATAACCAATGGATTTCTCCCAGATCAAGGGGAAGGGTATCTCAAGAATTTGAGAGAATTGGAAATCATGTTAGGGGTGGACTAAGGGAAAAAAGGTCCATTCAAGAGAAAAACCAAGTTAGATCCACATTTTTCATATCTAAATTTTAGTCATGCACGGCTAGGCCGCACGGTTAGGAAAATCATGAGCTAAACATGAATAGTTCTCTTCCTAAAGGAGAATTGTTATTATTAGGTGGAAAATGTTTTGGAAAAAACTATACGCCTAACCATGTGCCTACCCAGATCCCACTACCTCACTTTTCATTATTTTTTATAGGATTTTCATGGTTTCTACTAACTGTTCTCAGACCATAAACCTCTAAAAATCACTAAAAACATTCCAAAAGTCCTCCAAACCCTTAAAAAATTCACCCAAAAATATTACATAATTAAAATACATAATCAAATGGGGAACTGATCGAAATCAGGGGTCTTACAAGCACCATCACCCATAAACATATTGACCTGTGTGAACAATCCTCCTCATACAATTGATTTCTCTCAATTATGAACCTCCATGGCCACTCAAGGCTAGTTAGACTTTGAGATTGGTTGGGTCTTCATTATGATGGTCTAGATACTCGGGTATTGGCCAAACTTGGGTTTGAAATTTTTTTTCTTTACTCTTAAGATTTAATTTATAAAATAAAAAAAATTATTCTAAAAATAAATATCAAGACTTTCATCCACTTAACCTTGTATTTTCAACCTCATTAAATTAATATAATACGCCTTATAAATATAGATGAAACTATTCAAATATTCAAACTTTGTGGATTATAATAATATATTTAAAAAACTTCAAATCGAACAACACTCACACTTTATTTTTTATATAAGTATTGATAAGAAACCATAAATACTAATGTTCAAGATGTGCCTTCCAATTTTATTCATATAATATAAATAGAATAATTAATTGGGAACTTATTCTCCTTCTTAACATGCTTGGGGTTGCCAACTTATTTCAAGAATCCAGTAATTAACCTGTTGACATGAATCAACTCTTTACTTATTTACAATTAATGCAACAGAAACACAAATTGGGTTCAATAATTTGACCATTTTTTATTTATTTTCAATACCTTGCTTTAAAATGATATGTTAATATGTTCATTGTTTTTCATATATCCCATTTTCCTCATATTATTATATAATTATCTTCTCTCCCCCTTATTGATAATAAATAAAAAGTAAACAGAAGAGGATGGTATAACTTGAAACTTAAAAAATGTTCCATAATTCAACCCACTAAAAAATTAAATGGGACATTCTTAGAGTAGAGAACATGAGGATTTTTATTATAAATCCAATTTTTCCATGACACCAATAATTTTATTCTAACTTATACTCATTACCTTAACTCATTCAAATATTATTCATATGTACTCAGTCTAAAACCAAATGATTCTAATTGATGATTCCCTTCCTTTTAGAATAAAAAACCAAGATCCTACACTCATCTTAATAAACAGGTTTAAAACATTCATGTATATGTATCAGGTTTTAGAAATTATACCTAAGATATCCAAAAATTTATTTATTTTCTTATCATTGATTAAAATAATTTTATCCTCCTTATTTTTAGGATAAATTATTGTAATCCAAGGATGATAGAATGACAATCCGTACCTTTTTAATGAAAAAATGTCATGAACCTTTAAGAAATTATATATTTATATGAATTTAAAGAATTAGGAAGCTTCTCAAGTAACTCCCCCTCAAAGACTATATCCTACTTCACTTAATCAAGGTGTATATTTTCTCCAGATGTAATTAATAATTTCATTTAACAAATCATACCAAGATGGTGGCTTCTTGAGATCTAGAATAGTTTTCCAACTTACTTTACTTCATTAGTTATCAGTCTAAGAACATACATAAACTTCAGTTGCTTGTATAGTTAGCATAAAAATACAACACATATGATTGGGAAATATGGTGGAACCTATTTTCTCATCAATATGAGTGGTTTTTTTGTGAATTCCTTCTCAACCAGTTTTTCCTCTTCAACTTTTCTTTAAATTTGGATAAACTATTCAAACTTTCAAATCATTTTCTAAATATTATTTTTCTTTAGGTAGCATGGGTTATTTTTTTTATGCTTATATGGGATTTTTTTTTAAATTATTTATCAAGTCACATGAATCACCTTGTGATTTCTTTATATTCCTAAACATTTCTTCTTAGGATGGTGTGATAGTTATACAATCCTTTGAGATATGTCTAGACTTATTTCATATTACAAAAATCACCTAAAATTTATTTGGTTATCATTTTTTGACAACCTCTCATGAAATTTGGGATATTTATGGGAAACCTTCTCTTTTATTTTATCTCTATTTTTTCAAGTTCTTTTTACATACTTTTTTACTTCACTAAATCTATTATATATATTATTAATCATTCTTTAGATATATTGGAATCCTATTTGGAGTATTCATATGAATTATTTTTAGTTCTCTTCACTAAATCGGTCCCTTTAGATGTATCAATCTTTATTGGTGTGGTTCCCTTCTTGGAATTATTTTTTTTACTCAAGAAATCTTCACTTATCTTCTTTGAAATCTTCTAAAGTGTATTTTGGTTATAAAATTTCTTTATATTCTTACCCAAGTAAATATCTTCCTTATTATTGAACTTTTATGGAATTATTTCTTCATTTTATTTTGACACCTTTTTTGATGTGAATGTACCATTATTATGAAAATAACCACTACAAACATCACAATATTCTGTGATCATTTCAAATCTATTTTTTATATGTAGATTCTTCTTCAAAGTATTTATATGTTTCATATTCCTAGTCTTACTCTACCTCACTTTAGAATTTATTTTATCTTCAAAACCTTATTGATTACATCAACAATCTAATTCCTTATTCTCAAATTTATTTCAATACTTTCATTTACAAATAAACCTAGTTTTTCTTTTATGTATAGTTTGTTATAAAAAATTTCTATATTGACGGGAATTCTATTTTTGGATTTTTTTTCATCACTATATGGGATCATCATGGAGAACCAGGTTCCATAATACGTATTTCATCCACACTTGAGATAGTTGTAGGATTTTAATCATATCTCCTCAACCATTTTTAATAGGTTTGAATTTAAAACCAACACTATTTTCAGAAACATGTTTAGAATGATCATTAAAATTTGAAATGGATGTTACCTATTTATTTAATGCTACTAATATAATATCATAAAATAATTTTTTTATAATTATTTACACTATATAGAGGTTTTTTTACTTAAAAATACCCCTTAGAATAGTATATGGAAGTAGTATTTCTCCTAGTTTTTTTTAAATACTTGGAATTAGAACTTCCTATATTTTATAATTTGACTTATAATTCAAGGTATTTCATATTTAGGATTTTTTTCTCATCATTTACTAATTTTATTTTTTTCATCACATTATCTTATGATCTTTTCAATGGATTTATCTAGACCACTATGCATCACTTTCTTATTCTGTAGAAAATTTTCAAGCTCCCTGAACTTATTGTATTTAATATCAAGTTGAGCATTCTTGACATCAATGATATATTTTTTCATTATGTCTAATGCATGGAAATTGTTATCAATTCATTCAATGAATTCAATTTTTCTTGGTATTTATTGAAACTAATCCATTCTAACTGGAGAGAATTGTTCTTCAAGAAACACAATTTTTTCATCTTTAGCATTACACTATTTAGTGAGATCAATGCACGTCATTACCTTTTATTCTAGATCTTTCTATCATTTTTTTAATTCTTATTTAGGGAGGAAAATATCCTTCTACAATCTTATAAAAATCCACAATTAAAAGTGACTATATATTTTGTATAGTTATGAAATATATCCCTTACAATGGAGATGGATTCATCTGGTGAACCATCTAATATGTGATCCTTCCCACTTCTTCTTTGTGAATATAAATAAAAAAAATTACATGAAATATTTTTTACCTCATTTTCATCATTGATATATTTTGACCATTCTAAGGTGAAAATATTTTCCAATTACTTGGTAGTTTATGTAACTATCAGATCTTTTTCTTCCATAACAGAATTATTTTCAATAAATCACAGCATGGTAAAACTGCATCATTTTCATCTTTGCATAAGAGGGATATTTTTTCTCATTTTTTCAAATTTTTCCTTATATTATTTTGATTTTTGTAAGATATGATCATCTTATCAGTAGTTGAAATAAATCCTAAAAGTTTTGATTCCATCTATATTTTGTAATAGAGTTCAAAAAAATAACTTATAAATAATATATAATCCAATAATAGGTGTGACTACATCTTTGATACCAATTGATAGGATCACAATGGTATGTATCCAACACTGAGAGGGGTGGGGTGAATCAATTTTAGTGTATTTTTATACAGTTTTAATTTTATCCCTTATTATCTTCTTACTTCTCCATTGAATGGATTTCACTCTCTCTCTCCCTCCCTTTATTTCTTTATCTCATCCTCAGTTTTCATGTATATGATATAAGTAGTTAATAATGAAAAAGAAAACTATAGTTTTTTATTAATGTTATCCTCTCTAAGGATGAATATATTCTTGATTATGGTAGTTTATATCTCACCCACATATATTTTTCTATTTATTATTGTAATAATATCTCCAAGGGTATGACCATTGGACCCATACAACACTTGCACTAACCAACTCAATAGTATGCTTTAACTTAATTATATATATATATAAGTGTTATATTGTAGTACCATGTTGTAGATTCGTAATTTAAATGACTGTCTCTTTTGGAAAATATGGTTTTCTTACTCAAATAATATAAACCTCAAATGCTTCCTCAATCATATTCACTTATTACAATATCAAAATATCCCAAGTTGGGATCCCATATTATCTTATAAATCCTATTTTAATATTTTATAAAATTGAGATTCTCTTATTTCTCTTTTTCTCGTATTCTTCAAGAAAATATAATCGCACTAATTTTGTCTCTTTTTATTTCCTTGATAACTTAGGTCTATAATGATTACATAAACTCTACCTTTTTTATTGATACACAATATTTGAAAAAGGGTTTTGTATTAGGTCTCTTTCTCTCACCCTAATTTTTTTGACCTAAATATATATTTATATGTGTAGGTAATACTCACTATAGAGTCAAATCTACCTCATAGTCAAACTCCCAAATATCTCATCCTTTAATTACTGTATTTTCTAACTTTTTAATTCTTAGAGACTCAGATCTTCATTCCTCCTTTCCTTTCATGATATATTTAAATTATCATGATCTTCCTCTTCTATAAAAATATATATATGCACATTAAACATGCGCAAGGGAGGTTATTCTTCATCACACACTTACAGAGTGGAAACCTAGACACATTTGGAATCTCATTTCTTCATTAATAATATATTTTCAATGGATATTCCTTCTATTATTTCATCTTTAATAACAAAACATGATTCATGGTTATTTGAATTTGAATGCATGGAAATGCATCATAATGTTTGTAAGTCATAAGTATTTAAAAGGACTATGAATTGAAGTCGTATGATTTGTCTTCAAAGACTTGTGATGTAAGGACATAAACTCAATGACATATTATAATTCTAAAATACATACCTTAAATTATTATGATCTCCCTATAAATCATACGATCATCAAAGTCATATGATCATATTTTCATTTTCCACTTCCACAAACTCTTATAAAACATGGACCAATCCTTATCATTTTTCATAGATTATTTGTATTATCACTAAGATTGTCACTACCTCATGGTCACCATTACATTTTTCAAAAACTATTATTACATTGCTTTCCAAAACTCTATAACCTCCATCCATTTCATGTTTCTCATTCATTTTAGTCATCTCCTAATTCACAATCATTCTCATTACATATTGAATCATGAGTAACCTCATCATGATATATCTTTAATGAAGGATAAGTAGAATGTTTTCTGTATTTTTTCATATTTAATTAGAATATAAATTATATATTTTCAATTATCAACTTAATGTTGTATAGTTCTAGTGTACCTTTTCATAGCTAGAGATTTTTAATATTTCCAATCTGTATTTTATAGAAATATAAAGTTACATTTCTTAAACCAGTCTATAACCCTTCCATGGATCATAAATCACATTTACACAAAACTATAGACTACCTTAATATAGTTTCTTCTCCTTTGGAACAAACTTTATGAATGTCTCATTTCATTATTCCACCAATGGCACACTAATATTCTAGTGTAATGTTATATTTTACACAGCATTTAGATTCTTATTCCTCAATATTTTACTTAGTTATCATAGTGTAAATAAATCCTTTGAATTAGTATTTTCATCACCCATTGAATTGTGGTGTTGATGTTTATGTCACAAGATTCTCCTCATACTCGAGGTTAACGATGATAGGAAGAAGCGCTATATTTTTTAAGATTTTCATGAAACATAAATTATGAAAAGTGATAAATTTGTATCCCACATCATAATGAAAATCAAGATGTTGTTTATTAATAAACCATTATGCTCCACCAATGGCACAGTGTAGTCTGACTGAATTTGGTGGTCTCCTACAATCATCCCTACCAAACCACACTAGTGAAGATTACCACCCTCACACACCTATATGCTAACCTGTATGCCCAATTCTACTTAAGTATGTATTATGCCTCACTTATTCATATCCATGGTCACTCTAGGCTGGCTAGCCTTTGAGCTTGGTCATAATGTCCTTTTTGATATCCAAACTACTTGGGAATTTTCTATCCTTAGAATGGAAATATTTTGTTTCTTAAATATTATGATTTTAGTTTTAAAAATATTTATTTCAAACACAATGGAAAAAACATCCATCTACTTATCCTATTCTATTCAACCTCATATAAGTAATCCAATGCTTATTATATATATGTATAAAGATTCTCAAATATTCAAACACATTTTTAAAAAATAATTGATGTTTAAATCTTAAAAGGAAATTCCATTCACACTTATTTTTTCATATAATAACTAACAAGAAACTTTAAATGAAAACTTCCAAGATGTGCCTTCCAATTTGATTCATATAATATAAATAGGATAATTCCTTGGGAACTTATTCTCCTTATCAAAATTATTGGGTTCTTGAACTTATTTCAAGACTCTCTTGATCAACATATTGACATGAAATAACTCTTTACTCATTGATAAAAATACAACACAAACCCAAAGTGTTCTCAACACATGTGAAAATTAAAAAAGGCGCCACATGTAAAGACAAGAATATAATTTCTCAATAATTAAGGTATTTATATCAAATATTTCATTACTTAAATTCCTATTAACTTTTGGGTTTAGAATCTTAGAAAATTAGGAAAATACATTATATTAAAAAACACATACTTTCACTCCAAATAGGTATTTTTTCTACTAATCCAAACTCTTTAAATGATAAATCGTCTTTATTCATGGATAAAAGTTCATAACTAGATATTTGATTTCATAATACTTCCTATAATAATTATTCCCTATAAAAATAAATTTAAAATGTGTGATGATACATTAAATCTCATTAGGGGGAATAAAAAAATTAAAACCCATTAGAGGCCATTTTAAAAACATAAAAATCCAAGAAAAGGTTTCTATTTTTAATAATAAACTTCAAGCTCATAAAACCCCATAATCACTCATGAAAAAAACTTTTTATAAAATAAAACCATTAAAAATAAAAAACTTATAAAAATATGAATTCATATAGGTACATTATATTCATCACCCTTTCAAATCACTCTTTCAATGGAATAACTTATTTGGTTATTTCCAAAATACAATCACTAAAGACTAAATAATTTCCCAATGAGTTGGAGATATATATTATGGTATCACCCATAATTATTCATATTTCCATAGAACCGTAATTTGAATAAAACATATTAGATATTTCATATCCTCATAAAACTCATAAATAGTTACCTTCAACACATAAACATAATCATTTTCAGTAAACCCATAAAAATAATAAGAAATACTCTTAATGCTTTAAAAAACATTTATTTCAAAGGGAATTTTTTTATAAAACAATTAGAATAGGAAATACTTTAGAAAAACATGAAATATTGAAGAGGAATATTATTAAAGAAAACTGAAGAATATGATAGGAAAATTTGATCATGAAAAAAAATTAAAAATATATTCTTTTTACACTTTTGTAAAAAAAGTAGAAAAGGAATCTTCCCTAAAATGTTTAAAAATAGATTTCTTTCATTATCTATAATGGAAAGTAATGTCACGACCCGTCCTCGGGGCCCGTGCCGTGACTACCCCAAGCCCGCCTTCCATAGGCCAGGGGCTGGCGACTAGCACCAAAGGCGTAAAATCCCGATAACTGGGAAGGCATTGCCTTTATAAAAGAAAACAAGCACCACAGAGTACAAGCGGAAGTAAAACACTAAGTACAAAAGAAGAGCTAAAAAGTAAAAAGGGGCCGGAAATACAAGCCCAACTGTAAAGTACAACTCGAAAGGGAAAACAGCGACTGAAAAGTAAAGCTGCTACGCTGAGATGTCCACTGGAAATCCCACCTGAAGGGTGGGTACAGATAGCTCCTCTGCTCCTCGGGTCCCGCCATCCGCTCCGAGTATGTCCCGCCCAGTGGTCCACCTCCGGGTACCGCCTCGTCGTATAGTCCACCTCCAGGTACCGTCCAGTCCTCGAACCTTCGGCTTGTGTCAGCACTGTCCGTCGTCTGCAACCAACACAACGAGGTGCGGGCATAGCCCGTGCAGGGGTGAGTATAACGATACTCAGTAGGGACCCCGAGACCCTCAAGGTCTCACTAAAACCAACAAGGATAAACACAAGAAGATCTCAACAGATAAACTCTACTTAGGTATATGCCCATAAATATACCTAAGTTATCAAGTAACCCATCTCAATCATGAGGAAACACAAGGATTTTGAAAACGACGGATAACCACTACCCGGGTATATGCCCATACATATACCAAAGTTAGCAAGTGACCCATCTCAATCATGAGGTAAACACAAGGTCAAAAGTCTCAGCTCAAACCAGGATTTTCATTATCGAAACCGTAACTGCTGAAGAGCTCCGTCTCTAGAGTGTACAGTGATCCTGTCACGACTCCGAGGCTGCCGCTCACTAACCTAGGACTGCTGAAGTACTCCTCCTGTCGAGTACTGCGGGTTTGCGGCCAACTACCTGGCGCTCCGTCCGCTGAGGGTCTGTCGCCAAATACCGGGCGCTACCCAGATAGCCTACTGAGGTACTCCTCCTGTCGAGTACCGCGGGTCTGCTGCCAACTACCAGGCGCTCCGTCCGCCGTGGGTCTGCCGCCAAGTACCGGGCGCTCCGTCCACTGGGCTAGTCGACTCACTCCAAGTCGAGTCGGTCAAGCAGTCGTCAGGTCTCAGCCGGCTACACGGTCTCCGTACTCTGCACGCTCGTCTCCGGGAGGGTCCGCTCCACGAGCTACTGGTCGATACTCCAAGTATCACAAAGTTCCATGAAGAAGTGTCTCAAAGGTCCGTCTCGTCACAGGGGTCTCAACGCAACAGACGGCGCGTCGATCGGACGCCCGGTCTGTGAGTTATTAGCCTTTTCGTCCCAGGGGCCCGGTTGGTTTCGTGAGCGAAACCAATCCCGGCCGTATCTCAACTGTACCCCGAACTCCCATAGGGTATACTCAAGGGACCGTTACTCAACGTAACCACCAACGCCGCTGACGGTTCGTCAAACGGTCGTCCTGTCTGAAGATATCAGCTTTCCCGTTCCAGGGGCCCGGTTGGATTTCGGGTACAATCCAACCCGGCCATACTTCGACTGCATCCAAAACTCGGGCGGAGTATGTCAAAAGTTCCGTCTCATCAAGAGGAAGACAACGAAACAGACGGCGCGTCAATCGGACGCCCGGTCTGTGAGTTATTGGCATTTTCGTCTCCGGGGCCCGGTTGGTTTTTATGGAAAAACCATCCCGACCGTACTCCACCTGCGTCCAAACCTCGGGCGGAGTATGCCAAAAGATCCGTCTCACTAAAAGGAACACAACGCGACTGACGGCACGTCAATCGGACGTCCGTAGCTCAAGATATGAGCGTTTCCGCTCCGAAGGCCCGGTTGGTTTCGTGAACGAACCAACCCGGCCGAACTCAAAGTAACCTGAAACCTTGAGTGCGATATACCGAAACGACCGTCTCGATCCAAGGATCGCGTTTCCGCTGACGGTTCGTCGATCGGAGGTCCGAGGCTCAAGTTATGAGCCAAAAACCAAGTCTGGTTCGAAACGGGGGGGTCCGGGTCCGGGCCGACCCGGCCCGACCCCCCCATGGGCGGCGGCGGCGGCCGGCGGCGGCGGGCGGCGGCGGCGGGCGGCGCGGCGGCGGCGGGCCGCGGTGGCGGCGGCGGCGGGCCGCGGTGGCGGCGGCGGCGGGCCGCGGTGGCGGCGGCGGCGGGCCGCGGTGGCGGCGGCGGGCGCCGCTCGTGGGTGGCACGCGGGGGCAATCAAGCCCCCGCTTTTGGATTGGCGGCGCGGCTAAGCCGCGCCGTTTTAACAAACGGCCCCCCTTCCAGGGGGCCCGCTATTTGGAAAACCGGGGGGCTGCTGCCCCCCCTCCTTAAAGAACCGCCCCCCTCTTAAGAGGGGGGTTTTTAAGGGTTGACCGGGGAATTAAATTCCCCGGTTTTAAGACATCCGGCCGGCCAGCTGGCCGGCCGGTTTTCTCAAACGGGACCGGAATTTCCGGTCCCCTTCTTCGGCTTCCGACGCCGGCAGCCCGGCCGCCGGTCTTCCTTTCCACCGCGGCCCGGAACCGGCCGCGGTTTCTTCGTCCCGCCGCGGCCCGGAACCGGCCGCGGCGTTCGTCGTCCGGCGCGGTGCGACGGCACCGCGCCCCTTTGCCGTGCTTTGATAAACATTCAACGCGGCGCGACGGCGTCGCGTTTCTGTTGTTTCTACCATGGTGCGTGCGACGGCATCGCGAAGATATTTGCACGTTCATCCGCGTGGTGCGACGGCACCACGCCACTTGCTTCCTCCCGCAAGATAAAATCAACATAAACGTTGGAGGGGGGTTCGGCCGTGTTCATGCGGTCCGGCCCCCCCTCACGTTAAATAAAAACTCAACATGAACATTCAAAGCCTCATGTTAGACATGCCAGATCCACGTTCAAGAAATGGAATAATTAAAGAATGAAACAACAAACCCCTACCTCGGGTATAAGTTCGAGGATTTGACTATGTCCGCGGAAGTCGACGTCGCGGAGATCGGGCGTCGCGGTAGTCGTTCGTCAATTCCGTTGACGAAGAGATGCGTCCGAAGAGGCACGTCGTTGGCGAATCCTTGTACGCCGACGAAGGTTGTCCGAGGAAGGTGTGGTGTTCTCTCTCGTTGACACCGAAGACGAAGAAGAGCGGTGCGGCGTTCTTCGTCGGAAAAAGGGCGTTCCTCGTCAAGTCTTGAGGAAAGTCAAATTATAAAGAAAACAACGAACTCAAGAACCCCTACCTCGATAGTCGCACGTTGACGGAGTCGTGGAATATCGGTGTCGATTCCTTTGACGTCGGAGAAAGAGTCGTTGTCGATGGCGTTCGTCGCGGAGAACCGTCGCGGAAGAGATGACGCAGAAGAAGTACGTCGCGTCGCGGATACGGCGTCGCGGATGGATCGTGTTCTTCGGCGGAGAAGTTCTTCGTTGAAGAACGACGTTCTTCGCGTTCTTCGTTGAGGTTGAAAAAGAAAGAAAAGCTCTCAACCACTTCAAGATGGCTAAGAGTTCTAACCAAACAAAATAAGACAAAGTCTTATTTTATTCACAAAAAGAATTTCAAAGGTTTGAAATTCAAAATGGCTAACTCCAAAATTAACTCACTTATTTAATATACATGAGTTGTATAATTAAAAAGAAGTTAAGTTATCAAGCCATTAAGAGGGAGAGTGGGGAGTTGAAAAGGTGGGGGTTCGTGTGGGCCCCACCACTCTTAATCCTCCCAAGGGAGGTTAAGTGGGTGTGGGTCCCACTTCCAACCTCCTTTGAGAGGTTTTAAGAAGTTATAATAAAATTTGTTCTACACAAATTTTATTTAAATCAACTAAAACCCTCAAAAATTAACTTTCAACCCGCAACAAACGCAACTCCCAAAAAGGTCTCTTTAAGCGAATATCGGCGCTGCGAGTTCATCGGTGCCCTCGGATTTCAATTCCGAGCACCGGATCAAAAGTTAGGAATTCCCGCTCGTTCGTTCACTGAACGTACCCGAGCCAAACTTCGGAAATTAATTCCGGGCACTCCGGGCCTCGGAATCAGGTGCCGTCTGAAACCGCGCTCTTGTAAAATTCTAAAGAAAATTAAGAAAAAAATTTCCCTTGAATTTTACGGGTCTTTACATTACTCCCACCTCAGGGCTTTACGTCCCCGTAAAGATACAACAAAAACTAGGGAAACAAAAGAGGGTACTGAGCACGCATCTGAGCCTCCCGCTCCCATGTGCTCTCCTAGAGATTCCCGTGCCGCCATCTGTTGCGCACAAGAGGAATCGATCGCCCATGTAGGACCCGCTCCTGTCGATCCTCTATCTCCACCGGGACCTCCGTAAAAGTCGACCCATCGTCAACGTCAAGCTCCCCATGATCAAAGATGTGCGTCGGGTCGTGCACGTATCTCCTCAGTTGAGACACGTGGAAGACGTCGTGCACCCGGTGTATCTGAGGTGGTAGAGCCAGGCGATAAGCCACCTCACCAACCCTGTTGAGGACCTGGAAGGGTCCGATGAAGCGCGGAGATAACTTGTCGCCTCGGCCAAATCTCCGAATACCACGTCGAGGTGAGACCGCAAGAAGACGAGGTCACCATCCTCGAACTCTAGTGGCCTCCGCCTCCTGTCAGCGTATGACTTCTGCCGGCTCTGTGCTGTCCTCATCCGCTCCTGGATGACATGGACCTCCTCTGACGTGGCCCGGACCATCTCTGGTCCCACAAGAGCTGCAAGATTTCTTCTTTGCCGATAAGATAAACCTGGTCTCATCCCCTGGATGAACCACATTCTTTGCCTAAAACAGTCAATCCTATCATGGATGATACTAATCCATACCAAGGATGACGTCGTAAGGCCTCGACGCTACTACTAAGAGATCCAACCATTACTCTCGCCTCCAAGGGTTGAGTCACACTGTCGGCATCAGTGTGTGGTAACTGGTCTCCTCCAGTAGATGTCTCACAAGTGAGGGTCAAGTCAACAGTCAACTGGAACCTCTTAGTAACATCACAAAAGAGGACAGGAAAGAAAACATCACAAAGGTATGCGTCTTTTATTATTGCAGCTCATATTACAAGACGCTACACAAAAGCAACATCAACATGGAACTAGAAGTACAAAAGACGTATCCACTAGTTCCTCCCCTGTCCACCTGCTCCCAGAGCTTCAGCATTTGTCGCTGCCTCAACCTCGGTGGCTCCCCCAAGCCTGCGGATCGAGGAGTCGGACAGTCACGTGCCAGGTGACCCTTTCCGCGGCATGAGTAACACAACCTGCTCCTTGCACGGCTAGCTCTGTTCCCACTCCGGGTGCCCTGCACCACCGGTCCTAAAACCCGAGATCGCCCAACTGCTGGTCTGGTCCTCCTGGACCTCTGCATCATCTGTCTACTGCCCACAGATGACTCGGCTTCTGATCGAAAAACACGCGGCAAAGGCAGAATCTCCTGTTCACGCTCGGGGTGTAGAGATACTGGCACAAACTCCACCCTGAAGAAGGTCTCGAAGTCTTCCCATGCGAAGTTCATCTCATCGCAAAACTGAAACAAGTGGCTCCACCACCTACCTGTTGCTGCGTGTAGAAGGCTCGCAGCGAGGATCACCATGAGTTCTGCTGGTGTCCTCACTAGCCTAAACACTCGTACCACTGCCTCCATCCAGTCCTCTGCAGCCTGGGGATCCGTCTCCCCGCGAAACCTGGGCGGTCGCTGGCGCTGAAACTCATGCAGTGCGCTGAGGCGACGTGCATCGTCAGCGGCTACTGCTGGAAGCATCGGGGGCTCGGCGGGTAGAGCTACCGCCGGTGCCACTGATGACAAAGGGCCTTGCACCGAGGCCTCGTCGCTCGGTGGGCTGTCGTCACGTTCGATTATCGGAACCCTAGCTGGCTGCCGTCGTGGGGCCATCCTGAAAGAAACAACGTAACACGATCAAACGATTATACCTGGTGAGCTGACCTGGTTTGAGCTGTTTTAAGGGAAAAAACCTTTGAAAACACACACGCAATAAGTGTTTTCGTGCACAAAGTCGGAAATCAGTTGTCAGGGTCCTGGTGTATGGATACGTCGGCCGCCCGCACCAACACTGGACTCCCTGAACTGAAAACCACACTCGGTACTCTCAACACTATTGCTTCACAGAAAGAAACATCAGAGTTATAAGTTCTGCGGTAGAACCGAACTCCTCTGATACCAATTTGTCACGACCCGTCCTCGGGGCCCGTGTCGTGACTACCCCAAGCTCGCCTTCCATAGGCCAGGGGCTGGCGACTAGCACCAAAGGCGTAAAATCCCGATAACTGGGAAGGCATTGCCTTTATAAAAGAAAACAAGCACCACAGAGTACAAGCGGAAGTAAAACACTAAGTACAAAAGAAGAGCTAAAAAGTAAAAAGGGGCCGGAAATACAAGCCCAACTGTAAAGTACAACTCGAAAGGGAAAACAGCGACGGAAAAGTAAAGCTGCTACGCTGAGATGTCCACTGGAAATCCCACCTGAAGGGTGGGTACAGATAGCTCCTCTGCTCCTCGGGTCCCGCCCAGTGGTCCACCTCTGGGTACCACCTCGTCGTATAGTCCACCTCCAGGTACCGTCCAGTCCTCGAACCTTCGGCTTGTGTCAGCACTGTCCGTCGTCTGCAACCAACACAACGAGGTGCGGGCATAGCCCGTGCAGGGGTGAGTATAACGATACTCAGTAGGGACCCCGAGACCCTCAAGGTCTCACTAAAACCAACAAGGATAAACACAAGAAGATCTCAACAGATAAACTCTACTTAGGTATATGCCCATACATATACCTAAGTTATCAAGTAACCCATCTCAATCATGAGGAAACACAAGGATTGTGAAAACGATGGATAACCACTACCTGGGTATATGCCCATACATATACCAAAGTTAGCAAGTGACCCATCTCAATCATGAGGTAAACACAAGGTCAAAAGTCTCAGCTCAAACCAGGATTTTCATTATCGAAACCGTAACTGCTGAAGAGCTCCGTCTCTAAAGTGTGCAGTGATCCTGTCACGACTCCGAGGCTGCCGCTCACTAACCTAGGACTGCTGAAGTACTCCTCCTGTCGAGTACTGCGGGTTTGCGGCCAACTACCTGGCGCTCCGTCCGCTGAGGGTCTGTCGCCAAATACCGGGCGCTACCCAGATAGCCTACTGAGGTACTCCTCCTGTCGAGTACCGCGGGTCTGCTGCCAACTACCAGGCGCTCCGTCTGCCGTGGGTCTGCCGCCAAGTACCGGGCACTCCGTCCACTGGGCTAGTCGACTCACTCCAAGTCGAGTCGGTCAAGCAGTCGTCAGGTCTCAGCCGGCTACACGGTCTCCGTACTCTGCACGCTCGTCTCCGGGAGGGTCCGCTCCACGAGCTACTGGTCGATACTCCAAGTATCACAAAGTTCCACGAAGAAGTGTCTCAAAGGTCCGTCTCGTCACAGGGGTCTCAACGCAACAGACGGCGCGTCGATCGGACGCCCGGTCTGTGAGTTATTAGCCTTTTCGTCCCAGGGGCCCGGTTGGTTTCGTGAGCGAAACCAATCCCGGCCGTATCTCAACTGTACCCCGAACTCCCATAGGGTATACTCAAGGGACCGTTACTCAACGTAACCACCAACGCCGCTGACGGTTCGTCAAACGGTCGTCCTGTCTGAAGATATCAGCTTTCCCGTTCCAGGGGCCCGGTTGGATTTCGGGTACAATCCAACTCGGCCATACTCCGACTGCATCCAAAACTCGGGCGGAGTATGTCAAAAGTTCCGTCTCATCAAGAGGAAGACAACGAAACAGACGGCGCGTCAATCGGACGCCCGGTCTGTGAGTTATTGGCATTTTCGTCTCCGGGGCCCGGTTGGTTTTTATGGAAAAACCATCCCGACCGTACTCCACCTGCGTCCAAACCTCGGGCGGAGTATGCCAAAAGCTCCGTCTCACTAAAAGGAACACAACGCGACTGACGGCACGTCAATCGGACGTCCGTAGCTCAAGATATGAGCGTTTCCGCTCCGAAGGCCCGGTTGGTTTCGTGAACGAACCAACCCGGCCGAACTCAAAGTAACCCGAAACCTTGAGTGCGATATACCGAAACGACCGTCTCGATCCAAGGATCGCGTTGCCGCTGACGGTTCGTCGATCGGAGGTCCGAGGCTCAAGTTATGAGCCAAAAACCAAGTCTGGTTCGAAACGGGGGGGTCCGGGTCCGGGCCGACCCGGCCCGACCCCCCCCTGGGCGGCGGCGGCGGCCGGCGGCGGCGGTCGGCGGCGGCGGACGGCGGCGGACGGCGGCGGCGGGCGGCGGCGGCGGGCGGCGCGGCGGCGGCGGGCCGCGGTGGCGGCGGCGGCGGGCCGCGGTGGCGGCGGCGGCGGGCCGCGGTGGCGGCGGCGGCGGGCCGCGGTGGCGGCGGCGGCGGGCCGCGGTGGCGGCGGCGGGCGCCGCTCGTGGGTGGCATGCGGGGGCAATCAAGCCCCCGCTTTTGGATTGGCGGCGCGGCTAAGCCGCGCCGTTTTAACAAACGGCCCCCCTTCCAGGGGGCCCGCTATTTGGAAAACCGGGGGGCTGCTGCCCCCCCTCCTTAAAGAACCGCCCCCCTCTTAAGAGGGGGGTTTTTAAGGGTTGACCGGGGAATTAAATTCCCCGGTTTTAAGACATCCGGCCGGCCAGCTGGCCGGCCGGTTTTCTCAAACGGGACCGGAATTTCCGGTCCCCTTCTTCGGCTTCCGACGCCGGCAGCCCGGCCGCCGGTCTTCCTTTCCGCCGCGGCCCGGAACCGGCTGCGGTTTCTTCGTCCCGCCGCGGCCCGGAACCGGCCGCGGCGTTCGTCGTCCGGCGCGGTGCGACGGCACCGCGCCCCTTTGCCGTGCTTTGATAAACATTCAACGCGGCGCGACGGCGTCGCGTTTCTGTTGTTTCTACCATGGTGCGTGCGACGGCATCGCGAAGATATTTGCACGTTCATCCGCGTGGTGCGACGGCACCACGCCACTTGCTTCCTCCCGCAAGATAAAATCAACATAAACGTTGGAGGGGGGTTCGGCCGTGTTCATGCGGTCCGGCCCCCCCTCACGTTAAATAAAAACTCAACATGAACATTCAAAGCCTCATGTTAGACATGCCAGATCCACGTTCAAGAAATGGAATAATTAAAGAATGAAACAACAAACCCCTACCTCGGGTATAAGTTCGAGGATTTGACTATGTCCGCGGAAGTCGACGTCGCAGAGATCGGGCGTCGCGGTAGTCGTTCGTCAATTCCGTTGACGAAGAGATGCGTCCGAAGAGGCACGTCGTTGGCGAATCCTTGTACGCCGACGAAGGTTGTCCGAGGAAGGTGCGGTGTTCTCTCTCGTTGACACCGAAGACGAAGAAGAGCGGTGCGGCGTTCTTCGTCGGAAAAAGGGCATTCCTCGTCAAGTCTTGAGGAAAGTCAAATTATAAAGAAAACAACGAACTCAAGAACCCCTACCTCGATAGTCGCACGTTGACGGAGTCGTGGAATATCGGTGTCGATTCCTTTGACGTCGGAGAAAGAGTCGTTGTCGATGGCGTTCGTCGCGGAGAACCGTCGCGGAAGAGATGACGCAGAAGAAGTACGTCGCGTCGCGGATACGGCGTCGCGGATGGATCGTGTTCTTCGGCGGAGAAGTTCTTCGTTGAAGAACGACGTTCTTCGCGTTCTTCGTTGAGGTTGAAGAAGAAAGAAAAGCTCTCAACCACTTCAAGATGGCTAAGAGTTCTAACCAAACAAAATAAGACAAAGTCTTATTTTATTCACAAAAAGAATTTCAAAGGTTTGAAATTCAAAATGGCTAACTCCAAAATTAACTCACTTATTTAATATACATGAGTTGTATAATTAAAAAGAAGTTAAGTTATCAAGCCATTAAGAGGGAGAGTGGGGAGTTGAAAAGGTGGGGGTTCGTGTGGGCCCCACCACTCTTAATCCTCCCAAGGGAGGTTAAGTGGGTGTGGGTCCCACTTCCAACCTCCTTTGAGAGGTTTTAAGAAGTTATAATAAAATTTGTTCTACACAAATTTTATTTAACTCAACTAAAACCCTCAAAAATTAACTTTCAACCCGCAACAAACGCAACTCCCGAAAAGGTCTCTTTAAGCGAATATCGGCGCTGCGAGTTCATCGGTGCCCTCGGATTTCAATTCCGAGCACCGGATCAAAAGTTAGGAATTCCCGCTCGTTCGTTCACTGAACGTACCCGAGCCAAACTTCGGAAATTAATTCTGGGCACTCCGGGCCTCGGAATCAGGTGCCGTCTGAAACCGCGCTCTTGTAAAATTCTAAAGAAAATTAAGAAAAAAATTTCCCTTGAATTTTACGGGTCTTTACAAGTAAAGTATAATATAAAATGACCTTATGAAATAATACAATTATATATAATTACATTTATAATATAAAATAAATAATATTAACAAGAAGTAGAAATAATTGAGAGACAGACTTCAAAACTTTTAAAGTGAACATTTAAAAGAAACCCCCTTACCTTAAGTCCCGACTATCCTAATACATCCTATAACCACCTGAATAATAAAATAAATTTATCTATTTACTTAAATAAAAAAAAATTTCATTATCATTATTTATTTTTATATATTTATTACTAAGTTTTATTCATTTACTAACTTGGTATTGTACTGTTGGTCGATTTGAAGTCATTTGGTTCATAATCTTCAAAAATGTTGTGGCATAATGGTATCAATTAAATATACTTTTACAATGGTTCAATAAGATCCATAATTTTAAAGGGATATTTTTTATATAATTCTATAAGAAAACTTGTTCAATTGGTCATCAAATAGTTACCATTTAAATAACATTTCCTTGATTAGCATATTTTTAATGGTTAAAATTGACTATGATTGTTTACTATAAATTTCATTATTATGATGGAAATTTTACCATTCCAGAATCATAATCCTGAAATTAATTTATTATTGTTTTTCTATTCAATAATAAATAAAACTTGAATAAATATCCATAAAATATATAAATTTTGAAAAAATCATCCTTCACTTAGGTAGCATAAAACTATCAAGGTAAGTAATGTTTTTCGAAAGAGTTTAAAATAAGGAAAATATAATATATATTTGAGTTTTATAAAAAAAATAGTTTATAATTAAATATATATTTTAGTTTTACTTTTAAATATTTCATATGTTATGGAAAACAGTAAGAGGGAAGTTGAAATTAAAATGCATTGTTTTAAAAAAACCCATATTTTGACATAGTTAGGGCTTATGAAAAAACGTTTGATGAGAAATAATGGGTGATATATCATAACTTATGGATAAAAAATAGGTCAATAACATGATAATGGAATCATATTATAAAAGTAAGATAATTTTTTAAAAAATAAGATAAAAAATAATTAATAAAAATGAGAAAGATGCTTTGGATCCCTTACCCTACTCTTTGAATTACCTCCTTTAGTTTGAGTCTAAATCCATCATAGTAAGAAAATTTAGAAGGAAAATATCCTTATGAATGTGAAAAAATATGTTTAGATAGTTTTTTGGGTAAACTATGGATATAAAACTAAACTTGATATGTGTTTTGGAAAGGTTAAAAAGAGTCCCTTTTGTAGGAAAATATTGATGGAATTTACACAAATATTCAATCTTTAAGGGTTGGAAATATAACTTCAAAATGAAAAGTTGTTCATAAATTGACAATAAATGATATTATATACTATTAAACATCACCATTTGACTTATGATATATTTTTCTTAATTTTTATTATTTTATAAATTATTTTTATCACTGAATACCATTTAAAATCATTTTCAAGCTTATTTTATTAATTTAACATTAAAAATATCTATATAAATATGGAATTCATATTTAAACATTTAAATAATTTATTAAAAATAATTTTATTCCTAAAAAATTTAAAATTATATAATTCATCCAAAATATATCATTTTAAATATTTTAAAAATAGTTTACTTTGAATTTTCTTATGCCTGCACAAGTGTTGCATCAATGTTGTCTAAACCATTCATGATACAATTTATTCTCATTTATATCATGATAACTTTTTTAAGATAATAATTTTTACTTTTTGTACCTTTATTAAGCACTGGGTAAGCATTTGGATAATTAATTTGTTATATAATAATAATATTCATAAATATACATAAATATCATCGATTAGTCATCATGTTTATCCCTTAATATCAATAAAAGACATATACCTTCCTAAATACTAACTTAAAGAGACCAATTTTGACTTTTTCAATGTTTTATTGCATAAACACAAATAAATGATTTTATATATTACCTAGAAATAAAAAATTTATTTATATTAATTTAATAATATTTTTATGATATTTTTAGTATATTATCATATAAGAGATGTTCCATAAGTTTCATAAATTTTTATATTATATTTATTTGAGGATATTTTTATAAAAGTTACAGTACTTGTATAAAATATATTTCTTATTATTCCCTAAAAATAAACTTTTCAAAAAAATCCAAAAAATTCACCCTAAGATAATTTTGATATGATGATACCAAAAAAATAAGTCCATTTTATCAAATTAAAATTCTAAAAATTTAAATATAAATTTTGAATAAAACCATATAGTTAATTGAAAAATAATTTATTTAGAATGAAATATTTTAATTTTATTAAATAAAAACCCATATTCTTATTTCATAAATTGATAAAATTATTTATACAATTATCATATTAATAAATTTCAATATAAATTCATAGAATTAATATAAAATGTTTATTTATAAAATATCTAATAATTAAATAATTATTTAAATATATCATATTAAGAAATAATTTTAAGATAATATTTTTAATATTTCAGTAAAACATATTTTATATCATTAAGTAAATAATAATAATTTTAAATGTATAAATAGTATATAATTTTATTACGTAATATTTTTGTGACGTATGTTTTTTTAAAGTAAATATTTTTTTATTAAATATAAATTCATAAAATTAATACTAACTAAACATAAAATTGGTATATTATTTAAAAATACATGGTTTATCATATTACCCCCTTAAAAAATTGCATCCTCGAATTTTTAGCTTCTTAAAAAACAAGTAATAAATTCACTACTTCGTACTCTTCAAGTATATAACTCCTTATACTATTACCTAAGCCTCAGTATATTATTCCATAATATTTTATTCTTACAATAGAGGATAATATTTTAACAATATGGATATAATAATAGTTTAAAAATTAAGAAATATATAACTATTTTGAAAACCATTCAAGCATGTACAAGAGTCCCTATTTTCTATTATTGTGTTGTTCCTGATGAGAAAGGTTTTATATAGTGAAAAAATATATTAATACATTTTCAAAACCCATTTCAATGTTTTAAAGAGGACTTAGAAACCCATAATTCTAAAATAACCTCCAATAATGTAATCTTGAAAGGAAATAATGGTAAAGAAAATAAATGTGTAGTATAAGATAAACGAAGTATACATAAGTGGAATGAAATAATATTAAGACATTTTAAATGGATTTAAGGAAACCCATATCAATATCATTTTATTTTTAAATAAAGATAATCTGAAATGTGAATGGTTAAGAACAAAATACATATTTATCTTTTAAAATAAGAAAAAAAAAATTTGTTAAGAATAAACATGGACATATATAAGAAAAATAGTCAATAAAGTGAATCAGAGTTATTCTTAATAATAAATTCATCAGAGAATAATAACATGGAATGAAAATGTAATTCCCCATAGAAAAATAAAAAAAAAATATTTAACAAAGATAATGATATAATATATTAATCATAGAATAACATTGTCAATAAAGAATGATTGTGACTCAAGGAAAAGTTATAGAGTCATGAAAAACCCTTAAAATTTTGGTAATTTATGAAATGAAATAAAATTAAAAGTATAACTAGAAATGGAATTGTGAATACCTTGAATCAGATGTAAATTATGATAAGATATGTTAATGGAGCAGTAAGTACATTATGTAAAATTGAATTGGTGCATAATATGAAACATGACTCAAGGAGTGTTAATTAAGAAAAGAAACCCCTTATGAATTATGATAAAGAAATTTAAATACCTTGAAAATAAAGATAAAATAAAATATAATGTAATTTTAGGGTAGAGTAAACCAATATTATAAAAATATATTCTAATAATAGAGTACATGACTCAATAAAATGAGTTTAATTCAAAAAAACCTTATGAACAACATGGTGTGTGAACTATAAATCTATAAGGAAAGAAAATAGACTATCAATTCATCAGAAATGAACATAAATGATTAAATTATTCTTTAAAAGATCTTTTTTTAGAAATAGAGGTAAAAATATAAAAGAATAAAACTTTCAAAGAATCAGTACTTGGAAAAAAACCTTAAAAATCATAAAAACCATGATCACATGTTTTCCTAAAAAAATACTTAACCATTCTTCAAAAAATAATTGAACCTCAATAATCCTAAAAAAATATTTCTTTCTATTTTATCATAATAGATTAATGCTCTCCCAAAATAACATGGATCTCCATGGTATAAAACATTAAGAAAAATAACTCAATCTTTATTACTCAATATTTATTACTCAATTTATAAAATCACAAACTACCCAATAATTTTCTACATGTACCATAGTCATATAATTTTCCAAAATATAAGTAGAACTTACACCATGGTAACTTTAACCACCTTAACACTAAATAAATTTTCAATTCCCAAATTTATCTATATTACTCAATTTATATTCCAAAAATCAAATAAACTTTGTCTCAAATAACTATAATTACCTCAACATAAAATCACATATCAAACCTAAAAGTTATATATACCATTAATATTATGTACCCAAAAATATAATAATATTCTACTCATATAATCTCCAAACTGAATCGTAAATTTAACTTCTGGTTTATATATACCTAAATCATTCATTCTTTCTAAAACCTAATAAATGTATCTCGAAATATCAGTAACCACCTTAAAATCTAATCACATAAAACCTTAGAAGGGTATATATTCCTTTAAATTTATGACAGAATTTGAACTTATTAACCCATGATGGTATCTAACTCATCAATTATCCTCAAATGACAATATCCTAACTTATAATGTTTTTTAAAAACTTCTCTACTACCAATAGTAAATACTTAAGCATAATCACTCAATAATTAAATGATTTTTATTAAAAAAATTATTACATATATTCCCATTACCATTTAGGTTTTGAGTTTTAGAGAATTAGGAAAATACCATACATAACAAAACTCGTAGTTTTTCTACCAATTATTTATTTTTTCACTAATCCAAACTCTTTGAATGATACACATCCTTCATTTAAGATTAAAACCTTATAACTAGAAATTTGGCATCATAATAATTTCAAATTATCTTTAATCCCTAAAAAACAATTTCAAAATATGGAATGTGAAAAATTATCTCATTAAAGGGAATAAAAAAATAAAAACTCATTAGTCTATTGTAAAATCTTGAAAATCCATGCAAGAGTTTATCTTTTTAATAATAAACTTCGAGCTCATAAAACTCCAAATTCACTCATAAAAATAACCTTTTCTAATATAAAACTATTATACCTCATAACAAGAATAGAAAAAAATGAAGTCATCTAGGGACATTATATTTATCACCCTTTCAAATCACACATTAAAATAAATCTTTTAATGGAATAACCTATTTAGTTACTTCTAAAATGTTATATATATAAACTAAATCATTACCCAATGCATTGTAGAGCAATATCTTAGACTCATTAATCATAATCTATAATACCAAAGTGCCATAAATTTAATAAAACTCTTGGGATATTGTATCTCATTATAAAGCTCATAAAGACATACATTCAACTTATAAACACAATAATTTCATGTCAACCCATAAAAATAAGAATAAATACACTTTATACTTTTAACATATTTTATATCAAATAAAATATTTTTTTTAAATAATTATAATATAAATTACTTTGAAAACCCATGAATGTTTGAAGAAAAATATTTTTTAGAACCCTAATTAGTTGTGTTATATTTATTGACAAGTAGTGATTTGTTGAAAATAAGGTTTTTCCAAAGGAAGTAGAAGTTGATTGAAGTTGGATTTGTTGACAATAAGTGGATTTTTGAAAAAAACATTATTTTTTGTGGTTCACGGTGTTAAAAGATTTAGTACCAATAGAATGTTGTCCAGAGGAAATACAAAAGTGAAAATTAATTCTAAAAGGAGACTAAATGGTAAAGATAATGATCAAAGAAGTGATGGAGGCATCTTAGATATTGTTGTGTTGATGTTTCCCAGTATGGGAAAGACCACACCTTAGTCAATGGGCATAGTGAAGATGAATAATATGGTAGGTGGAACACCCCATGTATTATGGTCATGGTAAATAGAGATATTCCTAACATTGGAATGATGGAATAGGATACCTCATGGTGGTTCTTGTGGTGTAATTTCATTGCACCTGTGCAACATGGTGAAGCCCAAACATGGTGGAAAGAAATTTAGGTGGCCATTGAATTCATAGAAGATCTCTTAGAGAGATATGGTTAGTTAAAGGTTGATTATGACATGCCATATGTTATGGTGATTTCAATATGATCAAAGTTTTTATGACATTCCATAGAGGAGTCATCATGATTGAGAGTTTGTACTATATTGAAGACTTGAATGTCAAAGTGATCAGCACAAACAAGGTAAATGAAATAAACTATAATGATGGGTGTGATGTCCTGAGTGTCAACCTATGAGACATAGAAGGACCCTTACAGTCATGGTGATGGTCATGGGGGTATAGTTTGTTCAGACGACCAAATTGGAGATTCATATTTCTATAAGATAAGGAAACACTGCCAACCAGACATAGAGATAGGCATGTTGAAGGTATTATTATCCAAGAGATACACAGAAAATTTCATTGTGTTTGAATAAAATCCTTGTTAGTGGGCATGATGGATGGAGATACATATAATACAAAGGATTTGACTTGAATGATTCTCAAATGGATCATTAATGCTTCATATATCATGGAAAAATAATTTTTTTCGTGATAAAACCTAGATTTAAAGGTGATTATAGTGTCACCAAAGTGGGTTAAATATAGATTTAATAAACACTAAAAAAGAGTAAGTTTTTACTATAAAGAATTTTTCTTATTGACTACAGTTATAGATATTATGGAGGAAGCTATATTGGAGATCATAGAAGAGTTATGGGTGATTTTAATGGACCATAATAGTGATAATAGGTGTCTTATTTTTTTAGCATGATCCCTCATTCTATAAGGGATAAAAAGGAAGTGTGATTCATGACAAAGATACTTGTGTATATTGTACATATAAACTCTAAATGTAAGAGAAGTGTTACAGGTGGGGGCCTGGAAGAAATAATAAAGAATTAAAACCTATTGAATACTCTAGAAAATAAGTTGAAGGATTTTTTAGGCAAAAAAAGAGAACATGAATTATAGAGTCATTCTATAATGAAGTGATGCCACATAGAGGAGGTATTCATATATTGTGAAAGAGAAACCCAATATGACTAAAATAGATAATATATCTATAATTTAGGATGCATGGAAAGTAATTGAAGTTGGTGAAGGGGAATGAAAGTACATAAACTATGTAAAGGAGATCTTTCCCACTATAGTGAGTGTAGGAAGAAAATTTTAAGGGAGTGAAACTTAGGAAACAGTGAGTTGTCCCTAAATTTTGATGACTTTGAGCCTAGTAAAGGAGTGACCTAGCCTGAACTCCATTTAACTATAAGTGAGATTTATAAGGATTTGGTGCATAGAACATCACCAATTAATTCTCCTTAGAGTTTCCCAATGAGGGAAAACTACGTAAATTCTTTTGTCTCTATTTAATTTAGGAATTCACAACAAAATAGTGTAAAATTAATCATAAAGAGTATATGATAATGAAGGGTTGGTCAAGTGATTGAAATAGATAAACATCCATGAAAAATAGAATTTTGATTGAACCTCAAGGTTTATAGGTCACGATAAATTTTTGTGAAATGAGAGAAAAAAATAAATTTGATAAGACATTGAATACCCTAATTCACCCCCCCAGGGTAATCTCACTCTAAGATTATTTAGGGACTGCAAAGTTGAATCAAAGGGAAGGTTTATTTTTCTTAGATTTTTCATTTATCTAACTTGATCTAAATTTTTTTTAAGTGAAATATCATATAACATGAAATATCCTATGTTTTATAGAAATAATTTCAAAACATGGAAAAATAATTTTTTCCTATATGGAAGATTCACTTGAAGATCTATAATAAGTTATGGAGTAAGGAATTGTTTTATTGAACCGACATAGCATTATATTTCAAACATATTAAATAAAAATTATTATTTATGCCTCATTTAAAAATTCATTGATCGGTTCTCTTATAAAATACATTTATAAGGAGGTTTCACATGGAAAGTTCTCTATATATATGTGGATGGAATGGGAATAACTCTATGTAAAATATGGTAAAGAGTGATTCATGTCCAAAGTAAAGAATAATAAATAACATTACATAAGAAATAATTCACCTAATAAGGAAATAAATTATTAATATAATGTAATATATGATTATAACACTATTTTGTAGAAATATTATGGAATTATAGACTCTATTTTGGATCTAAAAAAAATATATGATGAATAATTGGAAACAACATCAATTTTCCAATCAATGAGGTGTTCATGTTATAACTAAGAGAAGATCCTAGACTTTCAAGAGAAGGTGGCATGATGTGAAGTCATGCATGAGGTTTATTATGTGATGATTTAATATTTTTCCTTGGATAACAATATGAAGATTATAGAATAATTATCCAACAATTTAAATATAAAGAAAATAGAAAAAAATGAAAGAACATAGAGGCATGATTTTAGAGCTTTCCCAATAAATTTTAAAGCAAATTACCATGGATAATGAATTGAAGGAAATCATTATTCCACTCAAAATTAAACTCAAATAAAGGTGATAATATAGGATGGATACTACTTAATGTATAAAGGTGACATCTACATAATTTAATGAAAAAGATAATAATATCAAAGGACTCTAGGATAAGATAAAAATCTCACATGAGAAGATTAAAATCCCTTTAAAATAAATCCCAATAATAATAAAGATACTAGATCTAAAATCTATAAGAAAACATAACTTCCATGTTAAATCTCAAAAGAGGATATCCAAAAAATAAGGAGGCACCAATTATGGAAGGATTAGGCACATTATGATCTTTTTTTTTAAGATCAAAAGCCCAAGGATGAGAGAATAATTCAGCAGCACTAATATATCAATAAAGGAGAGACCACATTAGGTATGATTATTATGGTAAATAAATTACTGTTTCTAACCTTGGTCACATGGAAAGGTATTTTAATAGAAGTAATACATGAAAGGTAATAAAATTCATTAGGAGACACTCTACTACTATGATATATGAAGAAAGAGTTTATTAAAGGGAAAAATATTGTTGAGATGGAAAATAATTTCATGTTTTGGTTGTATCATTCACCAATATCCAGATACTAAAAAATCAATTTGAAGTAAAAAAATATGGAAGAGAAATAAAGTATTTGTTGCTATTTTGAAAGATGTGGAAGCAAAGAATAATCTAAATAATAATAAGGAATCCAATATGGAACTCATAACTATGAAGAAAGAGAGATTACTATGTGGTCATTCAAAAAACAATAAAAGTAAAATTATTAATATGAAATAGATAATAAATTTAGAGGTGATATTTACTACTGATGAAACTCAAGATGATGCTTGTTCAAGTGTAATAAATTCCATAACTATGGAAAACCCAAGTCAGGAAGGGTGGAAATGATCACATCCATAAAGAGATTTTGTGATTGGATTAAAAAAGGGGAGTACCTTTGGAAAGAGGTTAATAATATCAACTAAAAATGATAATAATGAAGTTTAATATATGATATAATTCCTTTCCCAAAAGTTGAATAAGGTAAAATGAAATAAGGATATTAAAGGGTTGGTCCAATTTAGCCATCCCTATTCCTCAACTTGTGAGAATTATAGGTACACCTCTCCCTATATACTTCATTATTTATAACTATTTGTTAAAATTTATAGAATTAATGGGGAGATATGATCCATGGGGTTATTATTCTAGAAAATCACATGTTGTGGTACTGAAATAAGATCTGATAAAGCTACACCAAGTGGTATCAGGCCACTAAAGAAGAAGACCAAATGGGAAGAAGTAGCATGAATTTCATATTCATGTATTAGTTTATATCTAAGAAGTTTTTTGGTATTTGGTATCATATAATTAATTTTAGGATATCAAAAATCTAATGATATAGAAGAAATATTCCCACAATTTTAACTCAAAATTTTAGCAATAACTTATCTGTGTCAAGAGATAAAAAGTATAAGGGGGGGTTATGATAAAAATTTAAAGGTTGTAAAGCCTTTTATAAAGATTCTTAAATCCTATTAAGAAATAAATATCCTAGAGTACAAGTGGTACCATTTTAAAAAAAAATTAAAAAAAATAGGATCAATTGCTTCATTTAGTGGTATGATCCTTACTAACAAGTGGTTTTGTTTTTATTTATAACTTTTGGTAAAAAAGTGATGGAGATCATATCTTGTGTTGAGAAGTGAAAATGGAAACACTACTATGAGGTTTCATTTATATTCATGGTTTATATTGATATCCTTGAAGTTTTATATGAAAACTATTGTTTCCTACACTGAGATTAAGCTTGGTAGGCTTAGTGTATTTTTTGACAACCCAAAATTCTAAGGGGGGTCTCACTCAATGGATTTATTAATTATTTGTGATTTTGTAAAGATTTTCTTATGGGATTTTATTCCCACACATAAATGGGGATAAATTTTTAAAGATTAAAGGATATGGATCCATTCAATATGTGGGATTAAGCTTCAAAGTAAAATCCATATTCATGGAGAGGGAATAGTTTTAAGTTCACCTAAAGGGGGAGAGAAAATAGAATTCAAATTGACTTGGAGTTATCCCTTATAATTTCATTGGAAATAAGGGAGAGAAGAATATAAATTAAAGGAAGGTTGTCTCATATTTTCAACAAATTCAATAGGTGTAGATTATTAGAACCCTAATAAATTATGTTGGATTTATTGACCAGAAGTGGTTTTTTGAAAAAAAAAGGTTTATCTATAAGAAGTAATAGTAAAGAGAAGTTTTATTTTTCGAAAACAATTGGATTGTTGAAAAAAAGTTTAATTTAAGATGGTTTTTTTTAAATACTTATCAACAATGTAACGTTATCTGAAGAAAATTTGAAAGTACAAATCAATTATGAATGGGGCATACATGGTCAAGATAAGGGCCAAATAAGTGTTAGAGGAATCTTAGTGAATTAGTTTTTGAAGTTTCCCAAGATGGGAAAGACCACATTGTGATTATTTGTCATGGTGAAGATGAAGAAGGAGGTAGTTGAGACCATATCATGGCTTATAATCTTGGTATAGAGGGAGATGAACAATGTGATAAATCTAGAATAGGCCATATTATGGTGGTCCCTGTGGTGGAATTATAGAGCACCTTTGAATCATGATGAAGCTCTGAAATGGTTTAAAGGTGTTTCATTGGTTTTATAATTTATAAAAGATCTGGTGGAGCAACATGGTTAGCTAAAGTTTGACTATGTTCTGGTACATGTCTTGGTGAGTGAAACATGGGCCCAGTTTTTTTCCACACGGTGAAGGATTTACTGTGGTTAAGAAATTATATTATATTGAGGACCTAAATATTGAATTTTTCAACATAGCTAAGGGATATTGAATATTCTATAGTGGTGGGTGTGTTTTCTTTAGAGTCTACCTATGATCCACGAGAAATAGATTTATGGTCATGGTGATGTGGTTTGATCAGATGATAGAATTGGTGGTTCATATTTATACAATAGAAGGCAACATGGCCAACAGTCTATGGACATTGTCTATTGAAGGGTGTGTTAACCTATAGATATACATTCCACATTGTGGTGTTAAAATGAAAGTTATGTTAGTGGGAGTTTCAATTGGAGATGCACCAAATTAAGAGGATTTGACTGCAATGATACTTTAAAGGATCATTAATTCATCATAAATAATGGTACTATAATTTAGGTCATATTCAAATCCAGATTAAAAGGTTATTATAGTTTTACCGAAGTGGATTAAATGGAGATTTAATCCAAACTCTAAAAGATGATTTTTTTTATTGTGAAGTAGCTATCATTTTTATTGGAGTTATGGAGATCATAGAAGAAATTATAATAGAAATCATGGAGGATTTATAGAAGATTTTAATGGACCATATTGTTGTTAACAGGTGTCCAATTTTTTTGGCCATGATCCATCATTTTATAAGGGATCGTCTATAAGTAGGAGGCATGATATAGAGTCCTATACATATTTCTCATATGAACTCAAAAAGGAATATTGGTGTTCAAAGTGAGGTGATGGAAGAAAGAATAAGTTATTAGAGGCTGTTAAGGACTCTAATAAATAATATGAAGTAATTATTGTCTAATGTAAATGAGAAAAGGAATTATAGTGTTATTATGGAAAGAAGATGTGTTACATCAAGGAGGTATTCATATATTTTAAAGGAGAATCTTGGTGGGACTAGAACATATCATATATCTATACTTGAGGATTAATTCTAAGCAAGTGAAGCTGGTGAAGGGATATGTAAGTCAACAGACTATGTGAAGGTAATATTTTCCACAAAAGTGAATGTTGGAAGTCCTAAATTTTTAAGTTAGTGCTCATGTGAAAGGAGTAGCCTACCTCAATCCCCATTTGAAAATAAATTCAGCTTATAGTGATTTATTACATGGTTTATCATTGATGCATCCTCCGTGGAGTATCCCAGTGAAGGTGAACCAAGTAAATTCCCATGTCTCTATATACTTTCTATATACACACAAAAAGATGGTAAAATGAATCATAAAGAATATATGATAATAAATGGTTGGTAAAGTGATTGAATAAGATCAACATACAATAAAAAGATTACAGTAATTGACCCTCAAGGTTGAGAGGTCAAGATCCATTTAGGGTAGTGAGATTTAAAGGAAAAAGTGTCCAAATTGGATAAGACATTGCATTCCCTGATTCACCCACCCTCCCCAGTTTAATATCTATCTAGGACCATTTAAGGAATAAAAATATTAGAAACAAACTAAAGAATATGGTGTGAAATTTCTATCATGTAGAAAACTTTGAAAAATATATTCCTTGAACATTTTTTTAAAAAATAGAAAATGGCTGATGAAAAAAAGATTAAAAATTGATTTCATTCATTATCTTGTATGAGAAATAAAGTTTAATATAAAATAACCTCAATCAATATAATAATTATATATAATGAAATTTATAACATAAAAAATAAATAATATGAATATGGATGAGAAATATTTGGGAGAAAGACTTCAGAACTCTTAAGATAACGGTTTAAAAGAAAACCCCTAACTGTGAGTTCTAACTCACCTCTTACATTCTCTAACCTATGGAATAATAAATATGTATTAATTATTTTATTAATTAGTAAAAAAATAATTATTATTATTATTCTTTTATATTCATTTATTACCATGTTTCATTCATTTACTAAATTGATATTGTACATGTCGGTCATTTTGAAGTCATACGGTTCATAATATCTAAAAATGTTACGGTATAATGGTATCGATTAAAGATTATTATACAATGTTTACATTATATCCATATGTTTCAAGGTATGTTTTTTATTTAATTCCAAAATAAAATGAGTCTAATAATTTATTGAATAGTTTTCATTGAAATAATTCTTCCTTTGTAAGATTGTTTTTTACAGTTTAAAATGACTATGATTATTTACTTGTAATTTCATTATTATGATGGAAATTTTACCATTAAAGAATCATAATCATGAAATTGATTTATTATTAATATTATATTCAATGATAAAATAAATTTTGAATAATTAACCATGAAATACATAAGTTTAGTAAAAATACTATCGTTCACTTAGGTAATGTAAAACTGCCACAGAAAGTGATATTTCTTTAAAGAGCTTAAAATATGGAAAAAATAATATATATTTGATTTTAAAAAAACCTAAATTTATAGTTAAACTGATATTTTTTGTTTAATTTTAAATATTACTTATGTTATTAGAAATATTAAGATGAAAGTTGAAATGAAAATACAATTTTTTGGAAAAACTTGTATCAAGTTGTAGTAACAGTTTATGAGAAAGAGTTTGATGAGAGGTATTGGGTGATATCTCATCATTTAGGGATAAAAAATTTAAAAATTAAATTATAATGGAACTATTTTACCAAAACAAGAAAAAATTTAGATTATTTTTTAAGATAAAAATTATAAATAAGGCAGGATAAAGAGGATTGCGAACTCTTACCTTTTTCTTTGAATCACCTCCTTCGGTTTGAGTCTAAATCCTACATAGAAAAGATTTTTGGAAAATATATATCCTTATGAATGTGTAAATTTATTTTTATAGAGGTATTTTGGAATAATATGAAGAAAAACCTAAACTCTATATTTTTTTGGAAAGGTTAAATCGAATGCCCTTTTATTGGAAAAAATTGGTTGAATTTTCTCAAATATTAAATCTTTAGGGGTTGAGAATGTAATTTTAAAATGGAAAGTAACAAATAAATGTAAAATGGATGATATTATATGAAATAAAATATTATAATGTTACTTAATATAGGGTTTATTATTTTTAATAATTTAAAAATAATTTTTAACATTAAATACCCTTTACAATCATTTTTATGGCCCTTTTCATAATTTGACTTCAAAAATATATATAACTATATAATTAAAATTTAAAAATTTAAATCATATATTAAAAATAATTTTTATCCCTAAAAATAATGAAATTTTTTAACTAAATTAAATATTATCATTTAAAAAATTAAAACTATTTTCTTTGACTTTTATCCTGCTTACACAAGCATTGTATCGATGTTGAGTAAATATTTTTGGATAAACATATTATTATGTAATATTGAAAATTAATAAATAAAATAAATATGTTTTATTATTAATAAATATAATCATATGAAATAATTCATAATAATATTTATTCTCATTTATATCATGATAATATTTTTAAGAAAACAATTTTGACCTTTCTTACCTTACGCAAGTGTTGGGTAAGCATTTGGATAATTAACTAATTATGTAGTTATAAAATTCATAAATATACATAAAAATGATTGAGTTGTGAAAATTTTTAAATATTAATTTAAATAAAAAACTTATCCCTTCCTAGATACTATCTTTTTAACACCATTTGTTACATTTTCCAGTTCTATACTAGCACGGCGTGAACACAAATAAATGTTTTCATATTTTATCTTAACAAAACAATTAGTTTATATTAATTTAATAATAATTTTATGATATTTCGATTATTTTATCATGAAATATTTTTTATATAAGTTTATAAATTTTTTATTTCATATTTATATCATTATGGTGTCATTAAAGTTACGGTATTTCTAAAAACTATTTTACTTACTATTCACTAAAAACGACTTGTTCATGAAAATCTCAAGAAATCACCATATGATAATTTAAACATGCTGATAGAAAAATAAATTCCATTTTATCAAATTTAAATTCTAAAATTTAAAAAAATTACTTTTAAATAAACCCATTTTGTTCATGGAAAAACAATATATTTAAAATAAAATCTATGTTTTTTCTCAAATAAAAAACCATATTATTATTTCATACATTGATAAAATTATTTTTATGATTATCATAATAATATATATCAATATAAATCTATAGAACTAACATAAATTGACTTTTATATAATATAAAATAATTAAATAATTCTTTAAATGGGTCATAATAAGAAATCATTTTAAGAAATATATTTAACACATGAATAAAATATATTTTTCATAAAGTAAGAATAATAATTTCAAATATATAATGAGAACATAATTTTATTATATAATTTCCTTTTTGAAATGAATATGTTTTAAAGTAAATATTTCTTGAATAAATATAAATTGATACCATGCATATTAAATAAACATAAAACAGGCATATTATTTAAAAATACATTTGTAGTCACACCATGAATATATTAGAAGAAATAATATCCATGTAATAAAGTGGGAGAATCTAGATAATAGGCCTCACATATGGAATACATGAAACCTAGAATAATAAAAAATTGATATACAATTAAAAAAATAAATCATTTACAACAAAAAATAATAATTTAATTGTATAATTAATATTTATTTATATCAAGAAGAAGAAGACTATCTAGAATGAGCCTATAAGTGTGTACAACATGTTTGGAAGTGTCTATGGGTATTGATCCACCTATATATAACATTATTTTAGTTATAGTTTCATAATATAAATTTGCATATTTGAATTTTATATAATAATGTTTAATAATCATCATCCACATGGGAAATCCTGCATAATATCCATAGGAAATGGAATGTGAACATATGAAGAAAAGTGAGGGATACACTTCCACACCCACATCTCAATAATAATACTGCATCCTATAATCTATATCTTATTGATGTGACATACACTAAAAATTGGTTTGTATATATATGTAAGGAATTTTGGCCCCCAGTTTTGTCTCTATATTTAGTCAAGATCCCCAAGTAAATGTAAATACATCATATGGAAAATTTAATAGAATAATCGATAAAGATCATGTTTCCAATAGGTTGTAAAATTTATGTGCATGAAAATATCAAGACATTGATTTCATCAATGTCATCATCCTTATGGGTGAAGTGTTAATATATCCTTGGTATATGTAGATTTCTATCGATGATGGATATTCCATCATTCTAAACATTTACAACTAATAGTATTTATAACAAATCAAACCAATCACAAACAACTCAACCTATCACAACCACACTCTTGGTAGGGAGGCCTAACATAATAGATACATCCATGAGTGTAATGGTCATATCTACATCTAGTATATGGTAAGTATGTGTCTCAAACCTCTATCTCTCTGAAAGTGTTGTGATGAGCTGGTGATTGAAAATTATGAAGTTGCACATCACTACACCATAAACCTTGAACATCATAAATGGGGGATGATCTTATGAGAGGGTGTGATGTGATTGAAGTAGTGTGACCTCTATACACTCAAAGGTGGAAGAGTATATCCCACTTAGATAGCATGGGAAATATGTTTGTCCTGGAATGTGAGCTAAGGAATGTCTTCCATACATACATATAATATAATATTTACCATTTATGCTTAATGAAATACATTTTCTAAAACATTTTTTTATGAAATATAAGTATATAAATGAGGTACAAATACATAATAAAAAATAAAACCAGCTAAAATGCAATAAATATTTTATGTAAAATTGATATAATATATAAAAATGATCAATTATTATGGGAAAGGGAACTCATTCTATGATGACCCCCTCCCTTGAAAGGTACCCCTCTGGGGATGGAAATGAAGGAAGGGAGGTAATGGCCCCTAATCCCTGCCTCCAATAGGCCCTGAGTTAGTGGCTTGCACTGAAGGTATAAAAATCTCATATATAGAAGGCATTACCCTTAATGATGATGTAGGATCATGAGATAATACATTGACCACCAAGAAATTATGTGACATAATATAAAGGAAAGAAACCAAAAACCATCCCATAATGCATGTGAAAATTAAACAAATACACAGAGTCTCCAAAATAAATACCCAAAAGAAAAATCCTAAGGAAGAAACACAGTGATATCCCCAAAGTTTGATCTAGTAATATCAATTATATTCTATATATTCCTATAAGAAACCTGAAAAAATTGTATATACATCGGGTACGCATAACATGTACACCCGGTATGATCATGCCCAAAGTCTCTCATGTACATGTGAAATGATCATACTAATGTACCCGTGAGAGAATAGTAGCATAAACAGCACCTAAGTAGGTCAACTGACCAATTCCATCCTCACCATGGCATATTCTCCAAATAAAACATCCAAATATAGTAACATAATAAGTAAAATATCGATAAAAGGGTACCCCACACCACTTTACCCCTGATTTTCACTCTCACACCCCAACTTCTTACATCCTAGTGCTCCCATATCTTTTATATAATCCTACCTGAATACACATGGGAAACTACATCATTCTCAGTACTCCATGTTAAACTGGCCATCAAATCCCACCCAAAGACACATGGTTCATCACAACACATCCTTCCCAGAGAAACTTGGTCCACCACATCGCATCTTAACCATTACCATAACCATAATAGTAGGTCACTATGAACATGAGTTAAATAAACCTCATTACCTCATCCTACCAAGCATGACCCTTACTATTAACCACCTCATCATATCCTCAAACATCCCCACTAGTGAACTTTAGAATTTTTTCCATCATAGCCCATGCATATCAAACTCACTTGGAAGAGAGAGAAAGGATGAGGGGGTAGCTAGAAATATTTCATCATAGTATAGATGTCAGGAAAAACAACCCCAAAAAATGTTTTTGTCAATACATGCTTCTCAATTTAGGTGGGATACATATAGAAATCATAATGAAAAAACATTGTATACATAGAAGTCACACAGACAAGTCAAACCTATGGGTTACAACAAAAGTACTATCCTAACTTGCAACATCACCATAAATATTCACGACCTCTTCCACTTTTCCTGCCACCGAAAGATGAATAACACCACATAATAAATCCACAATATGTCTTTATTTTTAATCTATGAAAATTTTCATATTTACCAATTACAATCCAATTTTATTTATACATCCCATTAATTTCATATTTAATAGAAACCACTTGATAAAAACTTCCCATTTAAATTTAAACATTCATTAATCACTCCAACTAATGAAATTCCAATTTCATTATTACCAATTAATTTCATTACTATCGGGAAACTAGAATAATATATCCCTAACACAAATAACCCACCTTCTCATGGAAATAAGGCCCCACACCACAACCACATCTCATCACAACCAACACATATCATCCCATGTAATATCCCATGCTAGCCAACCATTACATCACTTACCAACACATACCAAATCCCATATAGCCACCACCATCACTAAACAATAACCCACACCATATAATACAACACAGTAAGGAAAACCACACCAAGAAACATAACTCAACTTACACATATATCATAATTCAGGTTCATGGTATTTCATTACATTTAATTCTTTACATTTAAGGTAATTCTCATATAAACTATTATTTTCCTTAGGAAACCAATTTATTAGGTGGATATAATTTCTTAACTGATTTCATTCATGGTGATCTTCATAAATCATGCCATAGGGTTTCACAATAATATTCAATACAATAAAAATAAGGCTCCCAAAAACCCTAATTTTTAGCAAAGGCATAAAGCATGCATAATAGAAATAACATCAAAATTTGTAATCATGCATTTTATTTCCCTTACCCTTAAATTTAAATTAATCCAATTAATTATATTTATTAATTCAGTGCATACTACCTACATAAAGGAAAATAAAATCATGATCCCTTTTGTATGTACAAATAGAAGAAAGATAATGGATCCCATACCTGGGAGAAAGAATCTGCACACGATTTTTTGCACCAAAATAGGGGTTTCATACATAGGATTGAATTGCCACAGTAAGAACTCAAACCAAAGGAACTAGGGTTCTACAGATCTAAGGAAAAGGCTCTAGAACCTCCTATATTTATAGAAATAAAATAGAAAATAATGAAGGAAATATATTTGTTTTAGAATTAATGATACAAAATAATCAGGATTTCATATTGCTGATAAGATTTTAATTAACCATTAATATTAATCACATTAAATTCCACATCGAAGGACTCATTAACATCCTTTGTTATCAACTAAATTCAAGGATATAATTTTCATCCTCAAAACAACTTATAAATACCCTTAATTAAATCTTTAAAATCTCATTTACATTAAAAATATCTATTCAATACTTTTATGGGTATTCTAGGAAAATGCATAAATTTTAAAATTTTAGTTATGTCTTAAACTGGCCACATGAATTAATATACGACATGAAAAAAAATGTGACTACATGAAGGAAACAATTGATTGTGACAACTAACTAAAAAACTGACCAACCAGCTAAATGAACAAACAAATGACCACAAGAAGGAAACAAGTTATTGTGTGAAGGAAACAAGTGATCGTTCCATTAGACCACATAACTCGAAAACCTACCACATGAACAAACAAGTGACCAAAAAAAGGAAAAAATTAACCACATGAAGGAAATAAGTAACCATTTCAATGGACTGTAAGACCAACCAACCTTCCACATAAACAAACAAGTGACCAAAAAAAGGATACAATTGATCATAATAAGGAAACAAGTGGATGTTTTAATTGACCACATGACCAATCAACCTACCACTTGAATAAATAAGTAGCTCCAATAAGGAAACTCTGGTATCATAGTTATTCAAGTTGTTATGAGAATAAACTTAGAAAATAAAGAGGTAAAAGACTCAAAACACCCTCTTCACTCCATCAGGCCTCAGAAAAAACAAAGGAAAGTTTTTTAGAAATCCAGGACCTTACATCAGAAACCACTCAAACAATTATCATCCTCAATAATTTAAAATTGAAACAAAAAATAAAAGGGAATTTTTAAAAAAATATGTCATGTTATTTACCTCTCAAGGATCTCATTACACCCCAAACACCACCACACCATTTCATGCTAGAAAAAATCATCCTCTATTCCACATAACCACTCACACAACCATTTCAACTTCTACACCACCCAATCTAACAAATACCATAAATGTCACATAACACTTCCATCATCACAAAAATCAAGGAATCCCACCTCCCATATAAATATATTATCCCCTTTTGGTGGCACTTACTCATATTCATAGTATTAAATTGTGTCATAAATATTACACATCTTGATTGGTAAGGGTTCTTACCCTATTCATATACTTGAAGACACAACACACATCACCAGAAAGAGAAAAATAACATGTCATAAAATAAACAAGGTTAAAACATCACATCATCAAATCAAAAAATATAAAGGAAAAACTCAAAACAAGGTACTAAGAACACATCTATATATCATACTCCCAAGTAATCTCCTTTGATCCATCATTCCTTCACAACACATAAACCAAAGGGATGGTCTATTCACACATCACCTTCTTCCAATGACCCTATATCTATACTAGCTACTCCATAAACATCATGTCTTCCTTGATAACTAACTATCCCTAGTCAATGGTATGGGATTCATCATGAATATTATGATGGAGATTAGATATGAGGAAAAATTCTTGAATCATTTCCAGTCGTAGTGGAAGTTTCAACCAGTAATCCCCATCGACAACATTCCCCAACAACTCAAAGGGCCCAAAAACTAGGTAAAGAGCTTAATCCCCATAACAAAACTATGCTACCCATGATGAGTAGAAACATTCAATAACATTTTTTCACACAATAAAAACCCCAAGGTCCTCCTCCTGTGATCGGTATAAAACTTTTGTTGGTCTTATACTGCCTTCATCTTCTCATGAGAAACCTGAACATTCCCTTTTATTCTATGCACCACATCAAAACCAAAAATTGATAAATCTCTAACCTCATCCCAGCACAATGAAGAATGATATGGCCTTCTATATAAATCTTTAAATGGGGTAATGCTAATGGATGAGTGGTTGCATTTATTATAAGGGAACATAACCAAGGGAAAGTTTTTTTCCCAAGATCCGCTCAAGCCTAAGATGCATATGCATAATATATCCTCCAGTGTCTAGATAGTTCACTTCATCTTATCATATATAAGAGGCTAGAAATTAGTTTTGAAGAGAAACAGAGTTCCAAATGCATGCTATAATACTCTCTGGAATCACAAGGTAAAATGTGCATCTTGATTTAAGACAATGGGCCTCATAACTCTATGTAGACACAAAACCTCATCCACATATCTCATTTCTAATACATCAATGATGACCAACTCCTTGATCACTAGAAATCTGGATGAATTTTTAAACTAATCCATTATTACCTAGAAATATTCGCATCCTCTATGAGTTTGGGGTAATCATGTGATGAAGACCATCGATATGTCTCCCCACTTCCACTCGGGAACATATAAGGGTTGTAAAAAAATTATAGGAACATGATGTTCCCCCTTCACCTACTAGTAAACCAGACATTGATTAGTCAACTCTTCCCCCACATGTTTTATCCCAGTCCAAAAAAATTGCACCCTTAAGTTTAAATACATCTTGGATACTCTTGTGTGTACCACCAAAAGTGATATATGAAAATAATTATGGAATTTATTATGAATCACCACCAAAATTAATAACATCCCTTAAAACATCATTTGGTTATGACCATCCTCCAACGATCCCTCTAGAACATCACTATGGCTAATATGGTCTCACATCACCACCACCTCTAAGTCTCCCCACTAAGACTCTTTCACCAACTTAATTAGAGAAGTCTTCACTATCATCTGAAAAAACAAATTAACCTTCATCATCATCCACCATTTCATACAAGTACAGGGATGAGAACTCCTCCATCAACCTCTAAGAATCCTTAGAATTTTGAATAACATCCTTCCATAACTTCATGGTCAGTGCATTAGCAACGACATTCCCCTTTCCTTAGCTATAGGAGATATAGAATTCATATTCCTGGAGAAAATCTATCCAATGATTTTATTGAATATTCAGATCATAAAGAGAAATTATATACCTTAATATCTTGTAATCTGTGAAGACCACAAAGAATTATCTGATGAGATAATATTTTCACAACTTCAGTGAAAAAAAACTGCTAATGGATCTATATCATTGGTGGCATAGTTACACTCATGGAGTAATAACTTCCTAGATCCAAAATAGACAGTTGCCTTCTATTGTATTTAGATCCATCCCTAGACTATATGGTAAGTGTCACAAAACTCCTAAAATATTACCACTTCCTTGGGAAACTGGATCACTAGAGCACTGATCAATTTCCCATTCATGAAGTCAAACACTACCTGGCACTAATTAGTCAAAATAAGATCCTAGAGATTCCTAGTAATATCTTTTAATATGGTTGAAATCCATTAAAAACATACACTAACCTCTAGTAATAGCCTAAAAGGCCAAAGGAAGTTACAAACCTCTGACACATTATTAGGTTTCTCCCAAGAAACAACTACCTCAACCATGGAAATTTTTATGGACACACCCTATTGAAAAACCACATGACTAAGGAAATACTCCTCCCATTTCCAAACCATACACTTGGGAAACATTCCATAGAGTTGGTGGTGTTTAATAACTTTTAAGATAGTTCTAAGATTATTAGAATTCTCCTCCACTAACCTCTACTAGATAAATATGTTATCGATGAACATGGCTATGAAATGGTCAAGGAACTCACAAAACATAGAGTTCATGATCCCTATGAACATATTTGGTTCATTAGTGAGATGAAAATTCATGACCACAAACTCAAAGTACCCATGCCTGTATCGAAAGGTATTCTCTAGGATTATTCATCCTTCACCCACAACTAGTGACATATATATCATAAATAAACCTTAGAAAACCTAAAATCTCTTCTCAACTGGTTAAAAATATCTTCAATCCTTGGGATAGGTTTACAATTCCTGATTTTCACTTGAGTGAAACACTAATTTTCTATGTACAACCTTAGTCTACCATCTACCTTCTTTTCAAATAACATTGGATCACCCCACTACAACTCACTAGGTTAAATAAAACCTTTATGCATCAGATAATCTATATAAATCATTAATTACCATAGATCAAAAATGTTTCATCCGATAAAGATCCATAAAAATCAAAGAAGAATTAGGCTATCGATCTATCTTGAACTGGCTATCACATAGAGGGGTGAGAATCATAAAAACATTAGAAAAAATAGCCAAAAATTATCTGATGACCTTAGGAACCTCCATCATCCCAACATCTACTGATTCTCTAAACAACTCATCTATCAAGAAATGAAGGGGATCCACAAATCTACTGCCCAACTAACAACCTTTCTCACCAAGAAAAATCACATGCTGACAAACCACATCCATGAATATTACCTTTCTACAAATGTAGTCGATAACCGCACACATGAAATACAACCAATTGATGTTAAGGTTGACATTGTATAGCTGTATATGAAGCAAGAAGAGATCCCCACATGACTGATGTGTCCCCATAATTATTATATACCCCTGGAACACATCAAACAAGTTAGTCGAGCCTCTAGTAGGCATAGACAACACTGGGAGAATGGGATGACTCTCTATGTCTAGTCCTATAGCATGAACTAGAGTGGGTGAAATGATGCATTGTCATGGGAATCTCAACAAAATTATTCTTGAACCCAAAATAAATACAATACAGTGGGAATCAAGTTGTGTCTAGAGAATATAGTGTTGTGGGTGCATTGAAATCATATCTTCTGTGTTAAATTTACTCCAAACATTATGAAATATTGGTTTAAAATTCAATTTAAATTTTTTTTTATTTCATTGGATCATTCACTTATTCCTATATTGAATCATTATTAAGTTTTTCTCCATTTTTTATTATCAATTGAATCTCATTGAGTACTTTTATCAAGATATTTCAGTTCAGATAGATAAATACAATGATCATTGTAGTCCCTACTTATGCCTATCCTAGTGATAGGATACCTCCATTCACCCTTGAATTCCCCCACTGCTTACTATTTCATGCAGTGAATTAAATCCAAGTGCCTTATGAGTGTAATTTTGAAAATAAATAGATGAAATTAAAAGGTAAAACCATAAGAAACGTCTATTGATTAAAACCATTAAGATCTATAGAGGAGTTAGTAATAACATTAAATGATCAGAATTAGTCAATATGGGGTATGATAGGATTCTACTTTGTAAAACCAAAAATGGCCTAGTGTTCCATCATTGGATTTTTAACAATGGATAAAATAAAACAAGAGTTATGGAGAACAGTGTGTGAGTTTTCTCTTCCTCGAGTGAGCCAGTCCCCTTCCTATTAAAGAAGAATTCTTGGTTATCTGAGCGTACTTCCCTCTATCTGAGTGGCACAAACTTCTTTATGAATTTAAATAATTTTTTCTTTATTAATCTTGGAGTAGGTTTACTTTATTTTGGATGATCATAATGTGTCCAGGATCAAGGGTCTGAAGGACTTCAAAGCTCCACCCATGATCAATTTCAGTTTCCTTTTTTTATTGAATGTTCTAGTGCTACATATCATATAATATTTTTTATTATAAGGGGAAAATACTATTTTTATTTGGTTTATGAGCCTAATTATTTAATTATTTTTGTAGTTATAATTTTTTTAAATGTAAAACCTCATACTCTATTAGTGGATGCATCTTGGATATTCCATCATCAGTCGATGAATTCCAACCATCTCTTGTCAATGGCACTACATTTTTTACTGGGATGGATACTCATGTATCTTTCTTACCTCATACTTGAATCTTACACCTTAATTTTTTTCTATTTAATGGTATATTTATCTTCTTAAAATATTTAGATAGTACAAAATTCAATTTGACACCTCTCTCTTATTTTCTTCAAATCCTCATGGGATCTTGGTCATTCATCACACATATCTAGTGTCGGTGGGAAATGATATTCTTTTCAATTGAGAGGAATTTAAAAACTCCATTAGAGGTGGCATGGGAAGGGATACATCACTCATGGACCATTATTCTAGATCTCCACCTCATTCAATGTGGAGATCAAATTATATCGATTTACAGTTATGACACTCCTGAAAAAGTGACTCCGCTTCATCGTCAACCCATATTCATGGGTGGAACCAAAAGGTGGTGCAATATGAGTAATAAAAATCCTTATTTTTATCATGGTGGTGGAAAATAAAAGGTGTTGGGGACATTTGGATTGATTCCAAACCTATATATCATCTTCAATATTTAGTCGATAGGGATTGGGTTCTTCAGGGTAATTGGAAGCTTGAAATCGGTTGGTGGTTGCATGGTAGATTGAGAGACTGAGCCATGGTAGGCTGAGGTGGTAAAATCTTATAGTAATAAATCCTACCATGAAGGACATGGTTAATGTTCCAACTATGAGATTAGTTGAAAGGGGGAAATCTCATGATAGGTATTCCTACCATGATATTTGTGTTATAGTAAGGAGATGAAGTGACCATGAGAAGTTCTTATGGTCATTTCTTCATCACAGTTAGTAGTGTAAGTGCATGTGGATAGTAGTCATAACTACTATGTCATGGTAAGTTATTAATAATGGGGATAGTCTATAATCAATAACCACATCCATTGTAGTAACATGTTTGTAATATTCAATGTAGTGATCTTGGGTTCCATGGTCACTTCTAGCCCTTTGTAATTTTTCAACCTACAAAACAAAAAGATTCACATTTTATCTTAGTGCAGTATTTTTATACAATTAAAATTCACTCTAATAATAAGAGTAAATTCAACTCCAAAGTATGTCTTAAAAAAATTTATATCAAAATATGAATATATCAATAAACACCAAAATTAAATCCAATCTCCAACTAAGTTAAAATTTCAAATAGTAAAAAAAATCACTATTTACCTAGGAATCAAATTAAAATTACGGTATTTTCAAAGAATAACAGAAAATAAAAGTTAAAAATTAAAAATCACATTACTCCCCCACACTTAAAATATTTCAATCCCCAGAAATATTATCATTGAATTCCAAACTATTCAAAAATGAATGCATCCTACCTATATCTAAATTTAACATCTGAAGAAGATGTAAACTGAGACTTATCCATTTTGAAAATCATCATGCCTCATATTTGAATCAAACCACCAACTCATTTATATTCAGTCAAAATTACATGTCTATAAGGGGGGAGAATGAGATTTAAGTGGAATCAAAAGTTTAATCACAAGCACTTCCATTGTTTCCTCTTTCCTAAGTTTTCTCAAACCAGTTTTTTATTTTCCACTTTATTGATACAACTCAAATGAATGTGTTATAAGTAAATTTCTCCCTTTATGGGTTAAATATTCCCCTCACCTAAATAAATTCATTTTTTATATATCTCTTTATTTGAATTTTTTTTAAAGCATAATTTTTTCTAAATAACTATTCATATGACTTATTAATATTGAAAAATGGATTTATTTAATTACAAAAGCACACACAGTGACCTTGTCTCAAAGAATCACCATGGGATCCAAATTTCCTATTTCCATTCCAGGTTCAAAGTACTTATTTCATTATCATTTGATTTATATCCCTAAGGTATTTTAGAGATATAGTTACTTTTGATCATATTCTAAATTCCAATAAAACTCAAGTTATAAGATTGATTCCACAAAAATATTTTCACTCACACTCACTTTTCTAGTTCTATGAATAAAATTCCATGAATATAGTGACAAACTCGCTCAGCAATCACTTAAATTATTACTGTTTTACAACTAATAAATTACTCAACTCTAGAATTATTATTTTAAAAATCGGAAGAAAATAAATGAATTTAAAGAAATGCTTGAAAAGTCAAAACAAAAAAACTATAAAAAATAAAAAAGTGAAAAACTATATTTATAGAAAAAATATTTATTTATAGATTTTAATGAACTAGTAATAATCATTTAAGAACTATAATAATAAGTTTATCTCAATCCCATACTTGGTTCAAACACTCTTCCAGTTGAATTATAGTATGAATTTTTTCAAAAAAATATTTCAAAATAAATTAAGGAGATTGACTAATATAAGGGAAAGAAACCACTAGGTAGTGATTTATTTAAAAGTAGTAAGGAGGAGTCAGGACTCCTCTATAGGTTCTTTACAAATGTTTCCTTGGAACTTATTTAATTGTTGTATGTTCACCATAAATGGATATTTTTAACCTTATCCTTCAGTTTCAAATGAACCAAAAAGAAAGTTATAAGTTACTATGTTTGGTGTAGTCTATTTGGAATGAATCTTACTAGAGAAGAGATTCATCCCAAAGGAAAATAATAGAACTTTTTCTCCAATTCTAAATTTACTTTTTTGGATCAATTTTTCATGAATATATTTATTTTCCTCCTTGTACAATAATTAGTTCTCATGTGATTCCATTATCATCTCCTCAAGATCTATAATTTGTAGCTTCCTATATTCTTTTGCCTTACCTAACTCGAGGTTCACTCATTTGATATCCCAATAGGCTTTGTGTTGTAGATCAATAGGAAAGTAGAAGTGTTTACCACAAGAAATCCTATATAGGGGCATACCTAATGGGGTTTTTAGTCAGTTTTATATACCCAAAGTGAATATTATAATTTATTACTCAGTTGGTATAGTTGGGTTACACTTTCTTTTTCAAAATTCTTTTGACCTCTCTATTGGACACCTCAGATAGTATTTTATTTTATGGGTGATATGCAGTGGAGGTTTTATGGTGAACACCATATTTCTTCATGAGTGCCTCCATATTATTATTGAAAATTTGGGTTCCTTGGTCACTGATTATATCTTGGGGTATTCCAAACCTACAAAAAATGTTTTATTTTAGAAATTCAATGATGGTTTTTAAATGTTTAGTTTGAGTGGATTTTACTTCAATCCAATAAGAAACATAATCTAATTACAATAGAATATAATAAAATCCAAATGACATAGGTAATGGGCCCATAAATTCAATTCCACATACATTTAACATCTCATATAAAATCAAAGGTTTTATGGAATCTCATGCCTTTTTTAAATTCCACTAGTAAATTGGAATTTCATAAATTTTTAAAAAAAATCATGTGAATTTTTAAATATTAAGGGCCATAAAATCTAGTTTCCAAAATAATTCTAGAAGTTATTTTAGGTTCAAAATAGCCTCCACATGTAAGATTATATAAAAAAATCATGTACAGATTTCATTTCCTCTTTAGGTATGCACCTTCTAATGACTTGGTCATTTAAAATTTTCCATATATAAGGATCCTCCTAAACATAATATTCCATTTCAAATTTATTTTACCTATTTTATTTTTAGAAAATAAGAAGGTTACTATTTTGTGACAAAAAAATTCACAAAGTCAACATATGAGGTAAATTAGGTGAGGTTATACAGTTTCTCACTAGGGAATGAATCATCTAGATTGGTCTTAAGGATTAGTTCTACCTTGGTAGTGTGAGGAAGTCTTATCATATATTCAACCACTATATTTTCACATCCCTTATTATATTTAATCTCTAGGTAAAACTATTTTATTAGAGACACCCATATCACTAGTTTGGGATATTCATTGGCTTTCTTAATCAAATAACTCAATGATTCATGGTCAGATTAAATAACTACTTTAAATTATAAAAGATAAGAATGAAATTTTTATAAATCTATTAAAATAGACAAAAAATACTTCTCTATTGTTGTGTAGTTGATTTGGGGAGTGCATAAGGTTTTAATTATAGGATATCACTTGTGTAAGTCCATATATATTTTAGGAAATTATCACACCTATAGCTCTATTGGAAGAATCACACAAAATCTCAAAGGGATAACTCCATTTTGGTGGGTAGATTATGGGGTGAGTGGTCAAGCACTCTTTAAATTTGTCAAAATATTTCATGTATGAATCATCAAAAAAAAATCATTTTTCTTTCTTGAGTAGGTTAGTTAGGGGAAAATAAACTTTTATAAAGTCCCTAATAAACCTTTTATGTAATCCAACATGGCCTATAAATGATCTAATGTGTCTCATAGTGGTGGGGTAAGACAAATTATAAATGACATCAACTTTGGCTTTGTCATCGTCAATCTCATTTTCAAAATTAAATAGACCAAAAAATTCCCTTTTCTAACCAAAAAATGACACTTTTAAAATTTTAAAACCATTTTTTTCTCAATACATATTTTTAAAACCTTTTTTATACTCTTTGGGATGCTTTGAAAACAAGTCCCATACATAGTGAATTCATCAAGGAATACCTCTAGGAATTTTCAAATTAATTCTATGAAAATAATTACAATATAGCATCTAAAAGTAACTAGGTAATTTAAAATACCGAAAGGCATCCTTTGGTAAGAAAATTTACTGAAGGGACATGTGAAGTTGGTCCTATCTTTGTCAAAATGGGATATTGGAACCTAAAAATACCCATAAAATCCATCAAGGAAACAATAATGACCATTTAAAATGAGTATCTCTAACTTTTGGTTCATAAAGGGTATTGGGAAGTGGTAATTTCTAGTCACATGGTTCAATATTATATATATGTACAAACTCTCTAGCTATTCTCAATTCTTGTGTGCACTAACTCATTTTTCTCATTTTGCACAATAGAGTAACCGATTTTCTTTGGGACAATTTGGATGGGACTTACCCATGGGAGTGAGAGATGGGGTATATTATTTCAACTCCTAAAAGTCTTTCTATCACTTTTTTACTACTTCAAGAATGGTTGTGTTAATACTCCATTGTTATTGTCTCAATGGTTTTAATTCATATTCCAACAAAATACTATGCATGTAGGTGATTGTGATAATCCTTGGGATGTCCCCTAATGTCCATCCTAATGACCTAGAATTGTTTTTCATAATTTTAAGCAGGTGTTGTTCTTGGATACACTCTAAATCATTTGATATTATGATTGTAAGTTTCTCATTTTATATTAAAAATGAATATTTTATGTTTGATGGTAGAAATTTTATATCTCAATAAAAGGGGTTTTATGGTGACGTTTCTAGATTATTGTTCTTTATGTGAGAAACCTACACATTCAAGAGAAAACTCTTAGTATCTTAATTTAGTAACTCTTCAAAATATTTTTCATCAAATTCTTAAAATTTATCAACACTCGGGAATGTATCTAGATTAAATTTCTTTTCAAAAATAGAATTTATCATGTAGTATGGGTGTTTCCAAAGGTTCTTCTAATATAATTATATCATCTATCATTTCTATTTCAACCCTAGAAAAACAAGGTAGCTCAAATTTTTTTAATTTAAAAATAAAATGATCTTCATGTTGCTATTTAATTGAATCAACGATGTTTTAATCTACTGTTTTTTCACTAAAAGTCATGGAAAGGGTGCCTTCATTTAAATTTATGATGGTTTTAGAAGTCTTTAGGAATGGCCTGCCTAAAATAATTGGAGAGTTTTCTTTACCTTTTCCTTCTTCCATATTGAGAATGTAGAAGTCAGTCGGGAATGGGTAACCTTGTACACTTGCCAAGACTTATTCAAGGACACCTACTGGGTTGGCGGTGGCATGATTGGGTAGTTGAACAACCACACGGGTGGGTTTTGTTTCTCCTATAAATAGAGAATAATAAATACAATAATGCATCACGTTGATTGATGCTTTTAAATCACATAGTGTATTGGAAAAATCCATCTTACCAATTGTTTAAGTAATAGAAAAAGTACCTGGATCTTGGAATATTGGGGGGATTTTAGGGGTAATGATAGAAAAAACATTCTTACATAAACTTTCCTCTTCATTACCTTTAAATCTCCTTCTACCAGTTCACATGTATTTAATGATTTTTGTATACCTTGGAATCTAGTGGATGGATTCTAGTAGGGGTATATTGATCTCAAATTTCTTGAAGACCTCTAACATCTCCTCTTGTAGTGACTCTTCCATGATTTTATTTAGTTCTTGTATCCTTTTCAGGAAGGATGGATAGGTTTATTTTGGATCTTCTATTTTGGATTTCCCTTTGACTTTATTTGAGGGTTCCTTCACTGGCTCCTCTTTGGGTTCTTTTTCTTGGGTAGATTTCTCGTATTCGGGAAATTTTTCTCTTCTAGCATTAATTTCCAGGGGTGTTCTTTTCTTTTTTTCTAGCTTCTTTCCACTCATTAATTTAATAACACTAAAATTTCCTTTCGGGTTACAAATTTATTGATATGGAAGTATACCTAAGATTGGATTTTCCATATTATTGAGGTTGGTCATGAGATGGTCAAACTGTCATTTCAATTCCATCAAATATGATCCATGAGTGGTGAGTTTGATCTGTTAACTATTTTTAGATTCTATTATCTATCTCATCATGTCCTTCATGGAAGTTTAGTATGTTTTTCATTTTTGGTATCTTGTACAGGGTTATAAATTTTATCTCTAGAATGGAGGTGGTTGGAAAATCTATTGAGAATACTATTAGGATTATTGCTAGAATGGTTTCCTTTGTTGATGTTGGATCCCAACTCCAAATTGGTTAGTTTAAAAATCTTTGTTCCTTGGTTTCCACTTGGTTGGTTTTTGAATTTCCTCTAGAACCTTGCATCATAACTTTTTTTCCCTTGAACTTGATGGTATCCATCAATGAAATGATCCTTAGAATAGAATAGTTGGAATATCCTTAGGGTGTGGTGGGTGATGATTCCTATAATTTTTTCATAGCTAGTTGTCTCACAAGAGAAGTTAGTTCTTCAATTCTATTTTCTAATAAAGGTGAGTTGGAAATTTTTACCTCATGTATTCCTCTAGTTATATTTATCATACCAAATTTTTTAGAGTTGTGTGATATCCTCTCAATTAGTTCTCGTAATTAAAATAGTATCTTATAAACTAGTGATCCTCCTAAATAAGCATCAATTTGGTTCTGGTAATTGTCCATAAATCCTTGGTATAAGAATACCAAGATGTGATGTTCTTCATACGGAAGGTGTGGGAAGAATGTAGTTAGATTCTGGAATCTCTCTTAGATCTCAAAGAGAGTTTCTCTAGTTTTTTATTTGATTCCAAAGAATTACTTATGAATTTGAGTAATCCTTGAAGTAGGGATGAATTTATGGAGAAAGTTATTTTATAGGTCATCTCATGAGGTGACTTCTCTATGATGCAGATTGTATATCTACTCCTTGGATTTCCCTTCAAGTGATAAGGGGAAAGCATTCTAACTGATTTGAGCCTCAATGAATACTGTAGTTCTAAATTCATTTTAAACTTATTTTAAACCACCCAAGTGCCTATTTGAGTCTTCACCAGATAAACTATGGAACTTATGTAGTATCCCAGTCATTAAATTTTTGATTTCATAGTTTTGATGATCATTTAATAGAAATTTTTGGTTATTAATATTAAAATTAGGCTTGTATATTTCTCTCAAATTCCTATTAACTTGAGAAATATTATCTTTAATTTTTCTCTTCCTATTGTAACTTTTATGGAGGAAGATATTGTGGAGGAATATTCATAGAATAGAATGGTGAAAAGCTCTCTTTCCTCTTATTCTATAATTTTTAGAGTTCTAAGTCACGCCATCAAAATTCTCCCAACCTCCAGATCAAAACTAGTGAGGTTGGAAGAAATAGATCTCGTTATTAGAAAAAAAAATTAAACAAAAATAAATCAAAACACTGGATTCCTTGAAAATTCCACTTGGTTTTATGTTCTTCGATCGATGGGTGATCATAAAAACTATTTTTAAACCAGAGATAAATATAGTACAATGGTACTTAGGTTTTATTTGTAGAAAATAGTGTTGTGGGTGTGTTGAAATTGTTCTTCATGGGTTTAATTTGTTAAAAATAGTATGAAATATTGGTTTAAAATTCAATTTAACAAACAGTGATCTCACCTTGGATCGTTCCATCATTCCTATATTGAATCATTATTCAATTGGTCTCCATTATTACACTTATCAATATAACCCCATTGATTACTTTTATCAAGCTATTTTAATCCAGATAAGGATATTTAATAATCAATGTAGTCACGTCCCTTTCCTAGCCTTATGATTGGATACCTCTGTTCACCCTAAAATTACCCCCAATGTTTGCTATCACATGTAGTGAATTAAATACAAGTGGATTCTGTGAAAAATGTTGATAATAAGAAGAATAAATTAAAATATAAAACCATAAGAAACCTCTAATAATTAAAATCATTAAGATCTATATAGGATTTAGTACTAACATTGAATGATCAGAATTCATCAACCGGGGGAATGAGGTGATTCTCCATGGAAAAAAATGGCCTAGTGTTCCATAATTAGAGTTTTAACAATGGAGAAAAAAATGAGAGTTGTAGACAGGAGTGTGTGAGTTTTCTTTTCTTGAAAGAGCTATTCCTCCTCCTATTAAAGAATAATCCTTAGTTATCCAAGCATGCTTCCCTCCATGTGAGAAAAATTAACTTCTTTAGAAAATTATGGAATTTCTTCTGTATTCATCATGGAGTAGTTTTACTTTATATTGGATGATTAGTGCATATCTAGGATCAAGGGTCTGGATGACTTCAGTGTTCCTCCCATGATCAATTTCAGTATCCTCTTTGTGGTCTAGTGTTATGATGATTTGCAACATAGAAGATATTTTTTCACTTTGATGGGAAAAATGGGCTTAGGATTTAGTTGATGAGACTCATTATTTACTTGAACCTAGGAATTATCCTTTTTTTAAACATGGAACATCATAATCTTTCATTTTCGAGAACTTTAATGTTCCATCATCGACCGATGAATTCCAACTATTTCTTATTACTAGAGTTGAATTTCTCAGCATGATGGCTTCTCACATTTCATGCATAAATCATGTTTGAATATTAAACTTATGAGTGGTGTTATTTCCTAGAATAGGGAGATTCTTAAAATCCTCTAATAGCATGGAATTCAGTTCGATTTTTATCCCATGTTTTATTTAACTCCTCATGGGAGTTCAGTTGTTCATCATGTGACTCTAGTGTTCACAGGAAGTGATCTCCTTTGCAATAGAGTAGAATATAAAAACTCCCTTAGAGGTGGAATAGGTAGGAATAATTTATTCATGGTTTATTATGATAGATATTAACCTCATTCAATTCAGATATTTTATTGGATTGGTGTACATCCATGAATCTCATAAAAAGGTGGCTCCACTTTATCAATGGCCTAGATTCAAGGGTGGCACCAGAATGTCGCACAACCTAAGTAGAAAGAATCCTGTTTTTTCTCATGGTGGTGTAAAATAAGTGGTGGTGGAAATATTTGGATAGATTCCCAGCCTTTGGATATTCTTAATGATTTAGTTGGAAGGGATCAGGTTATTTAAGGGAATAGGTGTCTCGGAATCAGTTGGTGATTGTATGGTAGCTTGAGAGGTATAAGAATGGTAGGAAGATTTTAAAAAAACTTATGGTAAGCATTATACCATGAAGTAAATAGTCAGTTTTCCAACCATGAGATTGGTTAAAATGGGAAAAACGTATGTTAGGTATGTCTACCATAAGAGTGGTGGAATGGTAAGGTGATGAAGTAACCGTGATCAGTGCTCATGGTCAGCTCAATGCATGATTGGTTCTTCTTCATGGTAATTAGTGGAATTTAATATAGATGATAGTCATACCTACCATTTAATGGTAGGTTCTAAATATTGAGGATATTTTATGGTCACTAACCATAGTCAGTGTAATGATAATGGATGGAATGGTCACTTCCATCCCTTTGTAGTTGTTCAACCTATAGAAAAAAATATTCCCATTTTTTCTTAGTATGGTATTTTTATATAATTAAAATTCACTCTGATAATAAGTGTAAATTCCATTCCAAATTATGGATTCAAAATTTATATCAAAATATGAATATATCAATAAACATCATAATTAAATCCAATTTCTAACTAAGTTTCAATTTCAAATAGTCAATGAAAATCACCATTTACCTATGAATCAAATTAATACTAGGATATTATCAAATAATAACAAATAATAAATGTTGAAAATACCACCTCACATCATGCAACAAATTATTATGAAGATACTAAATCAAACAATGAAAAAACTAGAGTGGAAGATAATCTAATCATACCTCTAATTATATCCAAACCCTTTAGCATTGGAAAATCCAATGTATGAAACTATCTATGAAACATATGTCTCTTTTTTCTCCCTGTGGTACAACACCCACCAATGACGATCTACACCCCCCCCCCCCTCCATCTGATTGACTACTAGTGGGAACCAGTACCTCTTCTAGGATCAGATCAAACATAAGGATATCTTGATCTCCTCCAACCAACACTCTATCATTAAATCTGGGACACTACCCTCATACTTTTCTAAATCATACCACTAAAAGGAATGAATATTCCTTTTACACTGATCATCCTCCTCAATGGGGTCGACCCTCCAATGGTAAATTGGGCCATTCTGTTGAACCTCACTAGCCTAAACCACAAGAGGATGACTTCTAGGATCCATAAATAAAAAGGAAAACCAAGATTCTCTAATCCAGGTGGTATGGAATTTTATTAAGACACAGTTATTTCATATTAACTCCCAAAAACCACCTGATTCAAATTAGAATACAAGAAATCATGATTCATGTACCTCTTCTAGGTCTCTACCCTACATGTGGAACCACCTCACTTGGTCATTTTTTAAGCTCAAATTCCTTGTATCGGACCATTGGGGGCCCTAAAATCCCATGTCCTAGATTTTATTCTCTATCCTATACCACAAACCATGTTCAAATAACTTTTTTTCCCTACCAACCCATGCAATATTCATTGTTCCTAACTCCAAACTTTATCCTATCTCTCAACTAAAACCTTTGATACCACTCTTTCATGACTGCCACCCTACAAAGGTACCCCTCTTGGGAAGGTAATGAAGGAATGGAGATAATAACCCTCAAGTCTCACCTCTAGTAGGCTGTAAGTTTGTGACTAGAACTAAGAGTATAAGAATCTCTCATATGGAAGGAATTGCCCTAAAAGATAATATAGGATGAGGAGATAGTACATCGACCATCAAAAAACTCCATGACATGATATAAAGGAAAGAAACCAAAACCATACCATAATTAATGTGAAAATTCAACAAATACAAAGTCTCTAGAAGAAATACACAAAATAAAAATATTAAGGAAATGATATAGTGAAGGCCCCAATGTTTAGGCTAGTAATTTCCATCACAGTCAATGTATTCTTCCAAGAAAACTGAAAATAGTTCGTATATATGGTGTGATAATAACATGTCTACTCAATAGGATCATACCCAAATTCTATCATGCACATATGAAACGAGAATACTAATTCACTCATGACCAACAACAGAACCACTAACCAATCTCATCCTCTCCATGGAACACTGTCAAAATAATGCATCCAAATGTAGTAATATAATAAGAGGCATATTGATAAAAGGGTACCTCACACTGCTTTCCCACTGATTTTACACCCTCCCACCCCAAAATTATACATCCTAACACTCCCATATATTCTAAATATTCTTGACTTAATACACCTAGTAAAATGCATCATTTCGAGCACCCTACATGAAAATATCCATCACATCCTTCTTGAAGATACCCAGGATGCCACATCACATATCAACCACTTCCATAACTAGAATAATTGTGTATCATGAAAATGATAGAAATCAATCTCATTATGCATGAACCCCACTATGAACCACCTCATCATCTCATCAAACATCACCACTAGTGAACTTTTGACTTTTGTACATCACAGCTCATGCATATCAAACTCACCTAAATGAGAGAGTGGAGGAGGGGGGAGTATCCAATAATCTATCCTCACCATATAGATGTTGAGAAAAACACCTCCCAAGACATTTGGGTGACTTCATGTCATGCTCAACATGGTTGGTGTGCATATAGAAATCACAATGAAAATAAAATTTATATATAACAGTCACACACACAATCATAGACTATGGGTTATCAATGAGAGTACCAACCCAACTCACAAAATCACCAAAAATCCTCAAAAAAACTACCACTTATGCAAACACCTCTAGATGTATATCACCACACAAGAAAGCCATAATATGTATTCTTTTAAAGTTAATCCAAATTCAAGATTTACCAATTACTAGAAAATTTCATTTATCCATCCCATTAATTTAATATTTAATAACAACCACGTAAGACACACTTCCCATTTCAGTTTAATAATTCATTAAGCATTCCAACCCATACCATTTCAGTTTCATCATTATCATTTAATTCAATTAATTCTGAGAAACTAGAACAACACGTCACCAACACAAACAACCCACCTTATCATTCCAAAAAGACCCCACACCACAATCACATCTCATAAAAACCACCACATATCACTCCATGTCACATCCTAGGAAAACCAACCATCACCTCACTACACAACACATACCGTATCCAAACTGGCCACAACCATTAATGTACAACAGACCACACCACACAAGGCAACACAGCAAGAACAACCACACTAAGTAACACATCTCAGCTCCCACATATCTCAAAATCCAAGTTCATGGGATTTTAAAAAATTTACTTCTTTACTTTGAAGTGAATTCTCACACAAACTAATATTTTCCATGGGAACCCAATTTATTAGTCGATTATACATTCTTATAAAAAATTATTCAATGTGATATCGATCAATCACACCATGAGGTTCTATAATCATATCAAATAAAACACAAATAAGTCTCCCAAAATTTGTTATTTTTATAAAAGGAATCAACCATGTATAATAATAATAACATCAAAAGTAATAAAACATGTGTTTCCTTTCCCTTTTCCATCAATTTCAACTAAACCAATTCATTATATTCATTAATTCAATGAATACTACCTCCAAAAAGATAAAAAATCATGATACCTCATGAATATATAGCTAAAACAAAGAGTAAGGATCCCCTACCTAGGAGAAAGAAGATTCACATCATTTTCTACACTAAAATAGGTGTTCCACACATAGGACGGAGTCACCATCACTGACAAGATTTTAATTATCCATTAATTGGGTCCCATTAAATTACAAGCTGAAGGACTCATTAACAGCCTTGCTCATCATGGAATTTCAAATATATAATTATTCTCCTAGAAACAACATTTAAATACCCATAATTAAATAATTAAAATTTCATTTACATTAAAAATTCATATTTACAAATTTTAGGTGTATTCTATGGAAAATTGTAAATTTTAGCAATTTGGATAAAACTGAATTGACCACACCAACCAACTAACCACAAAAAAAATAAGTGATCACTTGAAGGAAACAAGTAACTACTCAAAGGAAACAAGTGATTATGCCAACTGACCACATGACCAACCAACCTACTACATGAACAAACAAGTGAATGTATGAAGCAAAAAAGTGATTGCATGAAGGAAACAAGTGACTGTATAAACTGACCTCATGACCAAACTACATACCACACAATAAAATAGTGACCAAAAGAAGGAAAAAAGTGACTTCATGAAGGAAACAAGTGACTATTTCAACTTACCACATGACCATCCAACCTATCACATGAACAAATAAGTGATCGAAAGAAGAAAATAAGTGACTATGTGAAGTAAAAAAGTGATCATGAAAACTGGATGCATGACCAACCAATCTAACATAAGAAAAAAAGTGACCATAGGAAGGCAATAAGTGACTATAAAAAGGAAAAAAGTGACCATTCCAACTAACTTCATGACCAACCAACCTTCCACATAAACAAACAAGTGACTGCAAGAAGTAAACTCGTGTCTCATGGTTAGTCAAGTGACCATGAGAACAAACATGGAAAATCAAGAGTTAAAAAACTCAAAACACCCTATTGACTCCTCCAATCCTTATAAAACACAAAAGAAAGGGTTTTATTAGTCTAATAACTTACACCTTCCAACCACATTCAAATATATTTATGATCATGAACACTTATGAAATATATAGTGAATCTTAGTTTCACTCCTCATTATCGAGGCTAGTCCATCTCATTTCTAATACTAGTAGAATTTTTCCTTCCTTGGGGATTAAACCGAGTAATATTAGGGACTATAATTGGTTAATCATTAAGAAAGGTAAAATGATAAAAATCACCAACAAGCATCCAAGGTGCACAATACCATCCTACCAGAGTTCTCAAGTGATATAATATATTTATATATTGTTTTCCATGAAAATTTAATCAATGAAAAATCTACAATGACATATGTACAAGGATACCTCAATGCTTATAAATAAATAAAATCACAATACCAGTGTTTCAGTAAGACCAATATCAATCAACAACTATTTTCTATGAGTGGGTCAAGAAAATTTGTTACCATAAAGCATCTCCATTCATATTCTAAGATTTAAACATAAAATGATGATGAATACTATAAAATCATATCAATGTCTCTTTAGAAGTATTTACTTAAGTGAATCCATTTTGGAATCCCCTAATAAGCATGTTGTTAGTGTTTGAAAAATTACTTCATACATGGATAAAATTTCTTATTTACTAATCTTAGGATTGATAGTTATGAACACTGTTGAAGACCTCATTTATGAACTCTTCAATATTAGTGATCATATGTCTATATCTTCAAAAACCATCATATTCCAACGACCATTTCTCCTTTGAAATTTGTATCAAGTAATCATAAATGTCATAATTGCCCTTTCTAATTAATTATAGATATTCATTTAGTTTTTTCTATTGTTTCTTATACAGTAAAACAAGTCTACATTAATATATTTAAATGTAAAGTAAAAATTATATGAATTGATATAAGTTTAAGGAAACAAACCCATATTTGGGATATCCTTCTTTAATGCTTAATATTTAAAATGCTCATTAACATTATTGATAGTTTTTTCAATGTAATATTGAAGATAACCATTAGGTTCTCACCATGAAAGTCAATCATATTTAATATCCTGTATAATCACTTGATGATGATTATGTATCATGAAAACTCCTTGTATTTTTGTAACATAGGTGTACATAAAAGCCAAGAACCAACTCCATGATTCAAAGTTATTCTTATTAATAATGGAAAATACAAGTGGGATAGGAGAACGCTTACCATCCTATAAGTCATAAATTAGTAGTTCACTTATATAATTTTCATATAGAAATATTAAATCCACCTAAATTAATTATTTTAAATAAGAAAATGTAGAAATAAATGGTTTGAATACCCAAAAATAGCCTATGGAATTTCACCTTTACTTAATAAACCCAATTACCCTAGCGGACATACTCAACATTTTCAAGATGATGAATGGCCTAATTTTTTAGAGATAACAATATCATTAGTTTCAGAAAAACCTTAAATTAATTATCTTAATCACCATACACTTTTATAATTTACTTTTTTCCATTCAATACCTTCCATATGATATCCTATATTTGAACATTTTTTGTATTTGTTCTTATATGATAGACACAATAATGTGTTAAAATGTTTATATCATCTCAAAAATAATAGTCAATATGAATTCCACATTTATTAAAAATGATCCTATGATAGGCTTGATTGAAATACATGTTGAGAGCGAGATGGATCCTTTCTCTCCCGGTTCGCTCCTCTCACTCTCAGCTTTGCCTAGGGTTTCATCCTCAAACCCTCTGTTATGGGGTTGGCTGTATGCCTGAGTGCCATTCTCTATCTTACCATCCTATCCTAGCTTCATCTCTCCTCCTATTCACTTCTTCTCACTCCGTTTTTTCAACGTCTCCATGGGTTCTTCCCTGGTTCTTCTTTCATGGCTGCCTCACGCCATGTTTCCTGCGAAGTTCGTGTGATGTTGAAGTCCTTGGCCGCTCTTTACCCTACTCTGACCCCTTGTTCCTCGGCGCCTCTCCAAGTTAGAAACGGAGTGAGGGTAACAAATGGGTTTTGGGATTTTTGGTCGGTGTTCGACGGGTTTCATGGAGCCACTCGAGTCTTTACCCTCGTCATCGAAGTCATCACTTGGAGTTCTCGTCCGATCATCCCCACTATAACCTCGCGTTCTGCAACTCCTCTCCATGTCGGATCTGGAGCGGTTGTAACTATGAGGTTCTAGGTTGTATGGTTTGGAGGTCATCACTATTCTATTTGCGTGTTCTTCCTCATTGGTAATGTTCTGGGTTGGTAATGTTCTGGGTAGAAAACGATTCTCTATTGCGGAGTTTTTGTGTTCGATATATGTCTAGTTCTGGTTATGGGTATTTTTTCTTCTCGTTATGGCGAAGGCATCAGTGGTCTTTTGGTGTCGCGCCGATGTTGGTTATTTTTTGTTGAGGATGGTTTCTCTGAGATGGTGGTTGATTGCAGTGTTAATGACGATGGTTGAAATTGTCTTTTGGTGCCAGTGGTTTGTGATGCATCTCCAGATCTGGAGGGTTTGGACATCTCCAGCGATCTTCTCCACACCGGCGTCTCGTGGAGTTCCCATCCGCCCAACTCTACTCTGACCTCGAGTTCCTTGGTGCCTCTCCCAGTCGGATTTGGAGCAGTGGATTGTTTGAGGTTCTAGAAAGTGTGGTTCGGTGGCATTCAGGGCTCCTGATGCTGGTGATGATGCTGATGGTGAAGGTGGAGCGACGACTTCATGGTCTTTTGATTCCAATAACTAGTATCATGTCTTGGGTAAGGGTGGAGATGAGGAATATTGTATGATGGCGACAACAGAATCTAGTTGAAGGGATCGTCGGTGATTTGGCATGAACCGATTATTGGCATTAAGCGACAATGGGGTTTTGAGGTGACAAGGTGCACGAATCAAGGGATCACATGACGCTTGGTGGCTCATGGACCAAGAAAAATGATGAAGTTTGAATTTTGAATTTTTGGTCATTTGAATTTCTTATTTTTCTGTGGGTGGGACTCTAGTAGTGATTTTGGTTTACTTGTCTTGGACTAGTCACTGGTTTGATATTTATTTGGTTCACACTTACCCATAAAAGTGTCATTAGAAAATAAAAATATGGATTGAAGATGATAGGCTTGATTGTACACTGGTTTTCAGGCCATCCAACATAAATATCTTTTAACATGAAAAAAAATGATCATATATTTCCCTAATGTGAAAATTACATTCTATCCTATATTTTCATAATAAATGATGTATTTAACATTTTTAAACTCATCAACCATGAATAAAAAATGTCGCTTTATTTTCTACTACTTAACCACATTTTTTAATGCACTTTTGATTTCAAACTCTCCTCCAACATTTAATGTGTTATCAGTTGAGGAATATCTATTACCTAAAATGCCTAGGAATTCACTATCTAGATCAATAAAATCCCCCTAAAATTTTTATACACATGGTATTATCTCTACTCAAAAAGTAAATAATGTATAATGGTTAATAGTGTATAATTATAATCTACTTTAAAAATGAATCTATGAAGATCGATTAAGCATATCTTCATCGCCTACCTTGTCTCATATCAAATCATCAGATAATTACTCTTCATAGATAGTCTAATTTATTAAATTTGAATAATTTATTTTGATGTCTCCTATATTTCTATTGAAATTTATGTCTCCATGTTCATAATTAAGTTTCAACTCATCAATAAAATAAATATCTATATGAAATTCAATTAAACCATGATTATATTTTTTTTCTTTAACAAAGATGATTCTTCCATCCAATCATCATCATTGAGAATAGGATATTAAATAATCCATAGGCATTAAATATATTAAATATTTAAATATTTTATTGATTTTATTACTTGATTGGCCCTCAGTTTTAAGAGACTGTGAATCCTCATATAAGCTTCTTCTAATTTCATACAATCAAAAAAGATTAGTAGCTCTTTTTAGTGGTAAACTATAGAAAATACCTTGATAATTATAAATTTATTATCTATTATATTATATGGATGAAGACATGACTACTTATAAAAAAAATTAGTACCATTTCATATATATATTACATCATCAAATGCCAATTATTTTTGAATTAGTCCTGGGTAAATAAATGTGACTTGATATTTTGATTTTTTATATGGATTGGTGTATTGTTGTATGATAAACCAACCAAGACCAAAGGGGACAACTATTTAATCCTATATTCTCTTGGATTTCAAAAAAAATCATTCTCATTTCATTTATTATGTAAAAAACCAGTATCAAACAGCTTCACCTCTTATGGAACCTCCTTTTATTATAATATTACCCACATAAAAGTGAAGGGTTCAGGGGTTTTGTGATACATAATAATTTATCATGAATATATGGATCCTTACATTCTTCGATAGAGGGATGACATATAGGTTTTCAATTAAGAAATTTAATGTAATTATAAAAAAAATATACAACCAATTAAAAAATAATTTCATCATACAATTCCAATCAAACATTGGTCTTTCATCTCAAGATAAATCATTATCAATTAATTTTCCATTTTTTTTATTGATAGTTTTTATTTACTATATAGAGTGCAAAAAATTAAAATATATTTGATCAACATTTATTTCATGTGGTAAATTAAAAATAAATTTTTGTTAGAATAATATTTAATTTTATCATACATTAAAAAATATTACTCTATAAATTAAATTTAATATATATTTTTGAATATCTTAAATTATTTTAAAACTTTCAAAATAAATGTACATCAAAAGGTTTTAAAACTTTCTTGATATGGGAGAAAACGTGTGATATGTGCAAGTGTAAGAAATGATGAGTGGGTGATTGAGTGCTAGTGATAATGAAAACAATGGTGATAGGTGGTAGTCATGAAAACCTTGGGTAGTTTCAAAGGCCTTTGTAAATCAAAAAATCCTCTTTTCATGACTAATAAGAGTAGCCAAACGTTTTTCCCCTCCTTGAATGCCCCATTTTCTACTATTGTTTTATTAATGATTATTTTTATTATTATTCATAAAATAAAACATTTTTATACTTTATTGAAATTTATTTTGATATCATTTTAATAAAAATGAAATAATATATTAATTTATTTAAATTTTTCATTTAAATTTTTTGTTTCTCAAAGATATATTATGTGATTAACATTATTTAAAAAATGATATTATTTTATTTATTTTAATTTTAAAAAATTAACCTGTCATTTATCTAGTAACTATATATATAAGTGAAATTTCATTTTCAAAATATTTTTTAAAGAGAATTTTAATTACTCTTTTTATTATTTTGAAAATATATATTTATTCCTGAATTTTTTTAAAATTATTAATTTTAATATTGTATGTGTGAATTAATTTATAATTGATTAAATATTTTAAATTAAATTTACATTTCATTAATTTTAAATTTATTATTAAATTTTATATATACATTCACAATAAAATAATTAGACAATATCATTAAAAATAATAAAATGATGTTGAGTTATGTGGTTTGGCTTTGGTTTTTACAAAAATGATGAACCAATCACATCCTAGGAGAAATATCCATCTTGTTTGATCATCTAAATTATAAAAAATTATTCAATCTGCTTAATCATTATATATAGATACAGAATTTTAATAATGTAATCTCATTTGGAACATCTATTTTTTAAAATATTACTCATATATAAGGGAGGGGTACTTGGGGACTGTGATAAATTATATTTATCATTGACATGTGGGTACTATATATAAGGGAAAAGGATGATATTAAGATCATAAAAATAAGATTAAAACTAATTATTATAAATTGTAAATGAAAATAAAAATATATTCATTGGTCAGTCTAACTCATTATCATTATATATTTATTAAAAATGTTGATAAATTGAATTTAATAGTTAATTACTTCATTATAATACTTTATTTTCATATAAAATAATAAATATCTTATTATTAATTCTTTCAATAACACTTAAATCATCCAAATATCATATTTACTTATAAAAATTTTTCAAGATCATTTAAATCGTCCAAATAACATATTATTTAAATTATAAAATCTTTAAATTTTTTAAGTGATTTAAAAAAATGGATAAATGATAAAAATAAACTAACTAAAAAAATAAAATTTAAAGAGTTAAATTTTAACTTTTCTAAAAAGGAAAAATAATAATTTGATAACTAGATTCTGATTAGGTTGAGCATTGTTGTAATATCAAAAGAAAATAATAAGAGAATAGGGGGCTCCAATTTTATAGTTTTGGTGAAATGATGAGTAAAACCCAATCATAACTCATGTGAAATCTTCACACAGGAGACATAAAAATAGTTTGTACCTCCTGTTGGGAAAATGAGGACATGTGAACCTTGTTTATGCTTCCTAGTCAATGTGATAGTATGAATAGGGTTTACGTTTCCTTAGACCCATTATAGAAAATGTGTTATACCCTAACCCATTTTTTGGTTTTTTCTAAAAACTAAAGAAGAAAAACTACTTTACCCCCATCTTGTTGAATTATATGGTGTTATATTATTTTGTGAAAGTTGTTTTCTTGGTCAGGTGTCAGAGCTTCTGATATTCAGTCTCCAGAAGTAACACTTGGGATACCCTAGAAGGTGATAGTGTACTATCACCCTGGGACTTCTAGATTCATGAATCATAAGTGAGTACACCAAATACAGCAGTTTTAGTTGATCAAATTTTTTACTAGAGCCTCAACTGATAGGTCAACATAAGTACACTAGATTTTGTGATTTCACCAGAAGATGGGTTCAGTGGAAGTGGATTGATATGATTAATTCTATGGATAGAGCATAGTGGAAACCCAGGTGTGGGATTGCTAAGTAATATCATATGAGCCATGTACTCAAGGTTCATCAATAGATCTACAGGATTGAGTGAAGAAGAAATAATTGGAAGCTACTAAATAGTGAATGAAATTCTAGAGTAGTTGATGCAAGTGAGAAAATTTATGAATTCTATGAAATCTAATGGTGATATGTGGAAGAAATTCCATGTGGGTTTGGTAAAGTAAGATTCATCAAAGTAATTAGTGTAAAGTGGAGACATTCACTATCCGTTAGGTATTGGTAGTCAGAGAAAAAAATTCTATAGGAAATAATAAGTTTCCAAAGTCAACAGAGAGTTTCCCACACATGTCAGATGGTGATGTTGATTGGATCACCTACTAGGCCAAATATATATATATATATATATATATATATATATATATATCTGTGGGGGGGGGGATTTGTATAACTATGTAAGAGTCTATACGATGACTGAAGATCATTGATGAGGCCTAACCCAAAGATAGATATGGCTCAAAAATTGAAAACTTATCCATATCTAGGTATCATAGGTTGAAATACTAAAGTTAGGAAACTAGGAGGAAGCGTGTCGGAAGATGGAAAAACTAAGTAATTGGTGGGTATTCTTTTAATAGTCTAAGAAGGTTTATCAGAAGTTTGTAAACCTAACTTAGATGTACTCTTTTTTTATGGAATAAAATATAATATGAAATTATCCCATGGATTTAGGATGAAATCTAGAGCCATATAATCTTTATGTGAATTTTTTTGTACTTTATGCTTGAATGTTTGTGTTTATTGTGTTTGTATCCTCTTTTGTATTTTCTATTAGGAGGATCAAGAGTTTAACGAAACCAGATGGTGGAGGATGAATCAATTTGGTCGTTAGGGTGCTTTTTGTTCCTAGTTCTGATCTTCAAATTCCTTAGGGGTCTTTCAAATAGAGGGAGATGCTTCTGATGGTGTATATCCCACTATTCTGGATTACTATAATAAGGAATCTCTAATGATCATAATTTTTTACCTCATCTCCAAAAAAGTGGTATCAGAGTGGGTTATCATTCTGATTACTGATACTAATAAGTTGTATCAAATCTTGGTTGTAGTTCTTGTTGAAATAGCATGTTATATATTTATATTATGTATTAGTTTATTAAGTACTTGGAAGGATGATACTAGAAGAACAATTTAAGTACCTAAGGGATTATTGAATATCGAAATTTCTCTTGATCAGTTGGTTCCATGAGGAAAGTTCCATTATTTCTAAATTTAAAATCTGTTTTTAAAGATTTTTGGGTTCTCATATTTAGGTGGTTTATAAGTTTATTAGAATAATTTCATTGATAGATAGTAGTGGTACTAGATGTATTTTGTCTATATCAAAAATTCAATTGATCAATAGGTGTCATGTGGAAAGTCTTATTCATTGACATTGAATTATAGAACCTAGAGGAATAAAAATAAAATTTATATAGAAGACAACAATCCTTTACATTATCTATATTTAGTTGGAGATCACATATCTAGTGGAAATCATTCAAATAGGTTTTCTACTTGTTTGATGATCTGGTGACGGGAATTGAAGATATTGGAGGAAACTAGTGTTGCCACTCCTAAAGGGTTTGTAGTTTCATTAGATGGAGATGTCATCCAAAATAAAGGATAGAAAGTTTAAAGACCATGATATAATGTAAAAGGATTGTTTTAGAGGATTTAATTAGGAAAATTATGTATGTTTATATTAGGAGTTTTCAAAATAGGAGATATTCGTGCTGAGGAAAATTGGTTAGGATTGAAAGGTCTATTCTTGTAAGGCTAAATTCTAGAGGTTTAATAAACCTGAAGATGATATTGGGTGACCAAAATCTTACCAAGTGTGCTATAGAGCCTATATTTAGAATTATTGGTGGTTTAACATGGTTATAATTTCATCAAAATATGTCCAGCTATAAAGTAGGTAGAATTTTGGAAGGGTGTCAGAATCCATGTTGGGGGGTTCATGGTGGTGGCACGTGTAGATATGTTTCAAGCACCAGAATATGAAATTAATATGGGGTGTTATCCATGTTAAGCATTATATAATAAGAATATTGATTCTAGGTAATGTTTATTACGAGCACTTGGGAGTTAAAAATGAATGAATATGACAATTATATGTTATGTGAAGATTCATTGTAAATCAATGACAGTGAGTGAAATATTTGGTGTTTGTGGTTGGTGTTCATGTTTTGATGGTGTTTTTATTTTAGATCCATTGTTATTAAAAATATATTAATTTATAAATCAATAAAAACTATGATGAAGTTAGACTAAAATTGGATCTAGAATATGATATGATTTGAATCATGTTGGAGTTCTAGAATACTACCGGTTGTGTTTTTTTATAGTAGAAGATGATTGACCTAGAACACTGAAAATTAGAAGTGTGTAGTGGGTTTTTGTTTAAGGAAGGATATTCTATAGGATTATCCAGATTTCAAGAATTTGGATAGGTTTTATTCACCCATATGTAAATTCTATGGATGATTTCAAATTTCATCATGCTGAATTTGAATAAAGGATAACCCCAAGTCATGGAACGTGTTTCTTTTCAAGATTTTTTGAATCTATGTAAATGGCCATTGGAATATTGTCTAACCATTGGAAGGACCTCTAAAATAGAATTTATATCCTAAAATGGTTGGGATCAAGGATGGATACAATGAGAGAAAAGTTCCATGCATGTCTTGGTTTCACTGATTAATAGTTCAGTGGGAGTTTCTCATGCCAATTTCATCAAACTTTTAAAAAGTATTGAATAGATTTTAGTTTTTATGATGTTGAAGTAGTTAGGTTTAATAAAAATATCAAGGGTTTCAAAGACTTGGAGATCAAATTTGGGAAGTGGACGTCTAGAAGATAGAGGTCATAGACCTGGTGTATAAAATAGCTTATTGATGTAAATTTCAACAAATTCATAGGATGGAAAATTGGTTTCTATTTTTCTAGATAAATTCGATAAAGGTATTTAGAAAAGTTTCATGGATTCAATAGAATGTTATATCATGGTTCCAAAGAACTAAAAAGGAATTGTTTAAGTGTTATCTAGGATGGTTGGAAAGGGAATATAGGAGATATTTATAGATATTATAGAAGTAGGTTGAACAAAATCTAACTAGGGGGACTTTGGTGTGAGTATGAGAATAGACTTTGAGTGGGAGGTTGTTGGAATAAAATTGAAAAAAACAATTCTCAAGTGGGATATTGTTAGGTTTTAGTATGAGAAATATTTCCTTGGTATAGTGTAAGAGTTCTAAATATTAATAACTTTAATAAATACTTTGAAGAACTAAGAAGAAAAGTGGTAGATTGTATTCACTGGATGACACAATATCAGTTAAAAATAATTTTGATTATAGCCTCGGGTTTCAAGTATAATGACCTGAGATTTCAATATATATTATCCTTGAATAAATATTTTCTTAATAGTGTATTTTATATGAAAAACCAAACTAAAATGAAAAAATTTGATATATTTTGATTACTAAATATGACCGTTGAATCTTAGTCATTAAATTGGCTAGCAAAAATTGAAGTAACCATATCAAAAAATAAATAATGAATGTAAGAAGAAATGGAATCTTGAAGTGGAATTATTCCATATGAATCCCATTTTTTCCAACTCATAAGGTAGGTAACTTCACTAGGGTTTTCTCTTGATCAAACCCATGATGAATTTGATCAATTATGGTTTGAGTGAAACCATATACGAGAGAAGTTCAAGAACAAAAATATTTCCACAAGATCTATTCTAGCTAAACCACCACCCTAAACTGCAACCAAATCTTATAAAATGATTAGTTATTAGGTAGAGATCATAAGGGATTATGTAAGTATAAAATGGGATTACATTTAAATGTAATAAAATATTTATATGTATATATATATCATTAATTTATATACTTCTCTAAAGTTATTTTTTTAAAATTCACTTTATGCCTAAAATATGTTATTTTTTAAAATTGGAATTTTATTTTAAGAAAAAAAGTATATTTTTATTTAATATTAATAATATATATTAACAATATATTAATTAGTAAATTAAAAATTTTATTTAATATACCAAAAGTCATTTTTCTAATAAAATATTTTTTTACTATATTTTATGTTTTAAATTAAAAATATAATTTATAATTTTTATAATGTAAATTTTAAAAAATTAAAAAAAAAATTATATTTATCATGTTCATATTATATTAAGATAATTTTTTGAGATTTTTCTGAAAATATTGATTTTTAGGTGAATATTATAAAATACTATTTTACAAATAACATGAATTTATGAAATTTTTATTATATAATAATGAATTTAAAATTTATGAATACTTTTTCTTATGAACAAATATGTATTTTATAAGTTACTTTTTTGTTTTAAACAAATTATTTTAATTTATAAACCCATATTTTACATTTTATAATGTAAGTCATATTTTTCAAAACAAAATATTTGTAATACATTGTAAATTTAGTATTTTAAAGTTAATCTTTATTACTTATAAAAAATGAATCAAACAAAATGGATTTAAAATTTAGAATCATTAGTTCCAAAATATATTATAAGAAGTGTTTTATTTTTGGGCATAAAGGATAAATTTCCTAGGTAAACACTGGTTACCATGGTGAAAACGAAAATGGTAAAAGGGAGTAACCATAGTGGTAAAGATCCTAAAATGTTTAAAACATGTTAAAATTTGAATGTTGGAGGTTTTTATAAACTTTATATCTACTCCAATCCATTATTTATCAATTTTGTATCCAATTGAATTGAGACTGACTTCCCATTATTGAAAAATTTTTGTTATTTAAAAAAATGTCACTCCCCTTCACTTATAAAAGGGGTACTCCTCTCCTCACCCACACAAAAACATCTTAATTTTGGCTCAAAATATGACCAAACCTCTACTAGACACTCTTATACATATTAATGTGTTTTTTCTTCTCAAAACACCATCCCTAAAAGTTTTAATCCCTTTCATAGAGGAGATAATCCAAGAACTGAGGTATAAGTTCCTAAACTCTCTATTTTTTCTATTTCCACACATGATTTTATTCTTCCTAAAATTACATTTTACAATTATAAAATTATATCATCTGTATCATTATTATACTTTTATGTTATTATTATTATAGTATAAGCATTAACCAGTATCCCCTTTTCTATTAAGAAAAATGAAAACGTGTATCGTGCGTTGGGCAGACTACTACCGTCATCACGCAATAGGATTTATTTTCCATCACAAATTATAAGGATGGTCCTAAGAGGGAATTTAATATATAATTATTATATTTATGTGATATTTTATATTATTAAATAATAATCCATATTACTCATTTTTTATATTCTTTTGGAAAACAAAATCATTAAGCATGTATATGTATATACTACTGGCTCCATGGAATAATAGATTTTTGTTTTTCATTTTGTCACCACATTACATGGATGGTCATGAGAAGGGTTTTAAAGGATAAATATTATTTTTATGATATCATTAAGGTTTTTTTATAACAAATTTTAGAAAATATTAATGATATTATCAACAACTAATTATCATAAATTCAATTATTTAAAACAAGCATCTTAAGAGGAAAAACATTAATCAAAATTATGTAATATTTTCATATCCACTAATTATTCTCATAATTACTTTATAATTATAATATATCACACTAATAAACACTAAATGATATCATTATGATACTGTAGTAATGATATTATAACTATGTCGCCTCATAATCAACAATAATCATGGTATGTTCATGATTGGGTCGATTTGACCACCTAATTGAACAATGCTATGAAATCATATAATGGAATATTATAAAAACTTAATTACTAGTATAATATTATATTTTTATGTAAATAATTTATTTTTTTGGTTCATTAAAGGATTCATCAATATTTAACTCATTAATTAATAAAAAACCCTTTATAGGTTATAAAGTCACCAAAAAATATTCATTATCGATTTCATATTCTAGGATATAGGATAAAGTACTAATTAAAGGAAATTTAAAATTCATATATTATTATAATTCATAAATTATATTAAAATAAATAAAATTTCCATTAAAAAATTAGGAATAATAATTAATACTAACACCTCTCCAACAAAACTACTACAAATAGTTAAAATTATAAACACCCAATGTTGGAAAATGGAAAGAAACTAATATACATATAGCTAATGATTATAAATGAAAATTATAAATAATTTTAGGTATGAATATTATTTTAAAATCATTTATTAATATGTTTATGTTTTTTATATAGGATCTTTGAGTGCATTCGACTAATAATGGAAACAAGGTAGGGATTCTTTGTCTCAAATTTGAATCCCATAAGACATGTTTAAGTTATACACTATATTTCATTTTAAATAGAGTAACTAATTCACTATTTTTATCTTATATCATGATCTTATTATATTTCAGTATATTCAATTCTATATTTAAATTTATACCTCTCATGGGTTTTCGATTCAAAAGGTATAAAGGTTGTAAGGTGTTTTTATGACTCAAATCTCTTTTATGGGTCTTAAACACTCTTCTTTTTCTATTATCTTACAATATTTTCATATTATAAATTATTATTATTTTAGGGTGAAATAATACCTAATTTTATAGGTAAATCATACTTCAAGTCAAATTCATATTCCTTTGATATTCTATTGTTTCATTAAAATTCATTTTGTTAAGAATAATTCTTGTTAATTTTAATGGATTTTTCTTTTATATCCATGTTTTTACTTCCCACCAATTTTATCCCCTATTTTTTTGAAATATAGTTTGGATTATTTTATATGATTATCATAATTATATTTACCCATTTTTAGAATGAAAATTTAATACACTTGTTAATGATGTGTTATTTCATGTAAAGGAATTTCAAACTATTAAATAAAAGGGTATTCAATCATTTAAAAATAAAAATTTTCACCTTCCACTCCACCTTTTTTTTATTAAAAATATTTATTTTAAATTATATTTTATTTTTAACTCTTTATAATAATGTTTTAAAAAATTATTCTCTTTAAATTATCAAAAATGTATTTTAAAATTAATTTAAACTTCGTCTTCTTTGACAATGATTAAAAGGTTTTATCAAAAAAAATATTTTTACTTCTATTTTTCCACCAAGGTTTATCCCTTATTAAGTTCTTTTTTGATCCTATTCTACATTTTTTTATGATATTATTCCTTTTGTACTATGATATTTTTGATATCATGTGATCTATTATGTTTATGTTATTTGAAGATTTTTCAAAGTTTAAGAAACCCATTTTTCCCATGAATTATTTAAAATCTAATGACGATTGATTTTAAGTGGAAAGAATGTGTATTTATAATGATGAGTGGGGTATTATATTTCAATCCAATTGATTTTTTAAATTTTATATCTTAATAGATAATTAGGCATGGGAATAATGATTTTGTTCACACAGTTGTGGGGATGATGAATTTTCTCACATTTCAATCATGGACATAATGAGTTTTTCACATAGGAATGGGTAAAATGGGTTTTCTTACATATTTTTTTCTATTTTTATGTTTTTTCAACATTCCTAAGTTTTTTATCAATCTATTTAAAATTTTTAATATTCATTTTATTTCCAGGAAATACCATGTTTTCAGAATTACACCTTATTTTTCAATTATTTAAAACATTTATGTCATTATTATGTGTTACATGATCATATAGATGTATTTTTAGCCATTTAATATCTTTTATACTTCATTAATGATCTATTTATGATCTTATTTTTCTACAACATGTTTTATGATTGTTATATAAGTTATTTTGATCTTTTACTGTGATATTTATTTCTTTCTCATGTTCTCCTTCATGTTATGATATGTCTTTCCCTTACTGATATTCTAAGATCCCCCCTTTCTTATGTTTCCAATACCCGGGTTTTGAAAAAGATTGTGTCATTAGATATATTTATAAAATGTTATATGGGAGCATAATTATGGAGAAATTTTCACAAGTGTTTTAAAATAAGATATTTATGTAGATAATCTATAAGACATTAGAAATTTCAATCATTGAGTTATGAAACTATTTTTGATATGTATTATTTAAGTCAATTTTATATTGGGTCACTTAAGTTGGTATAAAATAAGGGTTTATTTATTTTTGAAGATTAGATTAGTTACCTTTGGTTTTAGGGTTATAGAACCTTAGTAAAAATTATATAGATGATTTTAAGTATAATATAATATCCTGAAATGTTGATAATGTCTTGAGTAAATGGTTTTCCCATGAAATAAATCCACGTATAGATACTACAAGTGTATAAAGGACCTAACATAGATGTACCTAGAGGTTATAATCTCAAAAATGGTGTATTGGGTTGTAGCAACCCAAACTTTGTATAAATATATATTATATCTTAATAGATAAATATGCATTTCATTATACAAAAACACACATGAGGACCATAAAGGTTTAGTGTCCTTGGAAACTTAGATACATAAACAACTAGTTCATAAGTGAACTAAAAAATCTCCCACTAGGTTATTTATAACTATCATCCTTAGACATATCATACTTAATACCTTTATTCATAACCTAGAGAAATAAAGCATAAGAAAGGGTGATATCATATGATCAATAAGGGTAAATAATGGAGAATAAATGATCACTTAAACATAACATTAAGGGTATGATAACAAGATTATAACACTTGAAACCCATTCCATGTATAATATAGATCATAATATTGAGTCATGGAATAATTCTTGGTAGTTTATAAGACATTAAACATAAAGGAATCAAAGAACATGGGCCATGATAGAATAACATTAGCATAAGACTTAGATTTATGGCACACACATAAGCATAGAAAAATCATTTACTTAGTAGTAGAGGATCATTTCCAAGGAAATTATAGTGGATTGGATTCACTCTCCAAAACATTGAAATATTCAAGGTTCACTCCCAAGACTATCATAATGGACAAAGTCCATTACTGAACTAGGATCACTCCTCATTCAAGTCATGTTTATCTCATTTAATATTCATCTTTATGCAACGCATTAGAGGGACAAAAATTTTAGGACCACCCATCATATAATTAAACTCATATATATGTGTGCCACAAGATCATAAAATATACTTCATATCATAACTCATGAAAAAGAAATGGGTTTCATAGACATTTTATCATGGCATAACCTGTGTAAAAGTAATGGGTTTCATAAACATATTATCATCAATATCACAAAACATCCAAAGAGAAAATATGGATGGTATATTTGGATATTATCCCTAGTATATCATATGTTAAATCAAGTTTATTTTTCATTTATGAATTGAAATACCATTAAAATATCATTAACACATTCTAGAAGAAAATCTCCTTTTTAAAACTAGAAATTCAAAAAATATTGTGAAAATGATTTTATTTGAAAATAAAATTGTAAAATTATAAATTAATATTTAAAAAAGAGATTTTCTTCTAGAATGTGTTAATTATATTTTAATGGTATTTCAATTCATAAATGAAAAATAAACTTGATTTAACATATGATATACTAGGTAAAAGAAAACATTCCTTTCACACTTTGGTAAGAAGTGAAAAAGTACCCCACTCATAAAGTAACAAGAATATTCCTTTTGAAACATTTTAAAAAAATTAAATAATTGGTAAAAATTACTTTAAAAAATAATATAATAATAGTAAAAACATTATTTAATTTTTTTTAAAGACACATGGTCATGGAAGAGAAAGGTTTCTCGACGGAAGAGAGAAATAAATTATGATTTCCTTAACAACATTATTTCAGTATCTTGAGCACTTAAAGAGAAGAAAATGAAAGGAAAAAAATGTAATATCAATAAATAACTGGAGTAAAATATAATTCATCAGTTTCTTGAGATATATATCATAATATTTCATTATTTTAATAATAATCATAAATAGTCTTAATAAATAATGAGAGTGTAACATAAAACACTTACCACTTTGATAACTTTTGAATTGTAAGCCCCATGAAAGAAATAAACATAGATGGATATTTATATCCCATAATTTTTATGATAATAATCATAAAATAAATTAATGGGTAGTACATACACCACGTAAAAAAAACAATTAGTGAATATGGTATGTGTACCATGAAAATAAAAGTGAGATGAAATTACCTTACCTCAGGTATAAATTCCTTTATATGTGTCCAAACCTCTTATATAATAAATATATATTTATTTTAAATATTTTATATAACCATAATAACATATATAATACCATATATGATTTACTTATATCCTTTTATCACCCGTTTATTGATAATTCTTTATTAAAATTACTATTCTGGGTAACAACTGCTTCTTTTTTCATGTATGTTTTGGTTCGGTAGTTTTGGTCCTTGTACTTTTATCATAGTCCCATCATATTCAGGATGTTAATAATGATATAAATATAATATATATTAATTATATACATATTTATATTCAACCATAAAAGTATAGATAGAAAAATTAATTACACCATTTATATAGATAATAGGTTTTATGTGCGTATGAACGTTGTTTCCATTTTTTTGATGGATAGAATAAAATAAGGGTAAATAATATTTCACATTTCAAGATTAATTTTTACATAAATATATCATATACATTCATTAAATATATCTTTATTACTATAACTTCCTGAATTTTCAGAGAGGTATAGATTCTTTTAATTTTTTCCACACCCTCATTAAGTCATCATGTTGGCTTAGACCCTCATGACCAGGCCTTTAGGCTGGTCAGTTTACTTCTATAAATAAAGTAGCATGAGGTATGGAGGCTCAATCTTATAAAAATACATGATGTGTATTTAATAAATGACATGTATCAGCCTGGCCAGACCCCTTTCACATTGTGCATTAGTTTTTCTCAAGAAGGGGGAAAACCCGAGCTTTACACGGTGTGTATTATATATGCACATGATGAATTCAATAAATGAATTGTATATATAATAAAAATCATGTATATGTAGAGTATTGATTTTTTAAAGTGGGAAGAACTCTCATTTTTATATAACCCCTTATTTCTCTAGAAGGAGCTACTTGAGGGATCTCATCCTCTGCCTAACCGAGGTTCCTTCAGTTCATCTCCGTTTGAGCTCTGTTTTCTTCACCGTCAGTCACATTGGACCCAAAAATGGTAATATTATCATTCTTATTCATTTATTTATCAGTTTATCTCACCCAATTTTTCACTATTTTGGTGTGATATCATATTCCACATTTTCAAGCCTTTTGTCTATATTGTCATTTTTTCTATTATATCTTGATTCAAAGGCCAACAATGGATGAGGGGTTATCTACTAACCTAATTTAGGTGGTATATTTTTTCAAATAAAATTATTTTTTTATTTATTATGAACCTTTTATTCATGCATTTTACTCTTATGGTTATTCCTTCAATTTTATAATAAATTAAATTTAAATTATAAACCCATGTTTAGTGTAGTTCTAGAAACCCATGAATTAATGTTGCAGGGTGAATACCCCATTGAGAGATACCCCTATGGGTGTGAATTCCTTAATGGATTAATATCCTCATTCCTTGTATTTATTTTTAATCCACTAATGGAGGTGTGTTATTTTTCCTATGTTACTAACTAATTTTTTTTAAATGGTATAAATTTTATGATAGTTAAAAATATCCCTTTACACCAATATAAGGGCGATACAAGGGTACCAACTTAAAAATTTATTAGACGGGCAAGTAGGGCTTTATAATTATTATTGAAAATTAATCTTAAAGTTATGGTATCAATAATTTGATTCTTTATAGGATTATTTGGATGTTATCATGGGGTAGATGTTTTAACTTACCTGCGAGCGATACTAGGTTCCCTAGGGGAATTACCATGGATGGGATCAGTGGGCTATATAGCTATGATATGCCACGAGTGATACTTGGTACCCTATGTGTTATACCTATGATGGGATTATATGGTTATTCCTTTACACCATGTTGATAGTGATACTTAGGATTCCTTTTACGGATCGACTTTGATGGACTCTTACGATGATGGGTATTTACAGTGCACTTGGATTGATACTTGGGTTCCTTTTTATGGATCACCTTGGATGGACTCAAGATTCAATTTAATAAATTATAAGGATTTTTTTAATAAAATTTCAAATTCTAGTTATAGATCTCAGGAGACTATATCCAGGACAAATAATATGCTTGGGTTCCTTCCATGTTTATACTTGACTCTTTAATGGGCCAGTCATATCTCTTCCCATGTATGTATGCTAGGAGGTTTATAATACCTAATTATTAAATCAGTTTAGTTTGAATTTTTTTTAGAGGTATCCAGCTTAGTCTGAAAGAGGTGTTTTTAGTACGTTATCCCATAAGTAACCTGGTCCAAATTGATTTTTTTATTTAATTATTTATTTATTTTTTCACTTTTACCATTTCCTACACACTACTTATTTTATCTACACATACTGGATAGTTCTAGAAACCAATGTTGGTTGGCCACTAAGTATATCTCACACCATGTTAGATCCACCTATAGTACTCAAACATACCTCATGATTTCACGTGTAGATAAATGGAATCTCCCAATATTAGAAGTTTGATTCTCATTTCTGGGTTGGAGTATGGAAGCATAATACTGGGCTTATACTCATGATTCTAGTGGTGAAACCTTTCAGTCTTTTTTCTTTTTATTTAGCATGTTGTATATGCATGTTCCCATGTGTCCCATTTACTTTCTTTTTTGTATAGAATCATGTCATGATCATCATTTTTGTACCTCATATTGATTTAGCTTATGTCTATTTATTATATATTTGATTTATTATTCTATTTTTGATTTATTACTTCTTATGTTATATCTATTAATTATTTACCAATGTTTCTTACTCTAATCATGAGTGTATAGTCTCTCCACCATACCATGAAAAACCCTTGCTATTAATCAGAATCCTCTGGTGTATGGGTAGGCACACTTGAGGTCATGTGGAAAAATGGCTTTGGGCAACGCTTAGAGGCTTCCGGGTCAGGATGCTACAAAGTGATATTAGAGGGAACTTTTTCCTTTTGTATTATTATTTTTTATTAGATAGATGACTAGGAATATGTATTAATTTGGTAATGAGAATTTTTTTGGGAGTATATAACCCATGTACAAGGGAAACCAAAATAACCTGGGATGGGTTATTTCAATTTTGGTTTGTGCCTGTTATGGTTGTACTGATTTCACCATTTGGTGATGAAAATGTTTTTTGATTTTATTATTGCTAATATTTTTATTATTAATTTCCTTTTTTCTTGGCTTGGTATGGAAAGTATGTATCATCTCATGAATCAGTATAGGCACTTGATGATTCACATTTCATGCATTATTCCATTCCATATAGGTATATCATGTTTCTTTCATTACCTATATTACCTATGATGGTTGGGAGTTCCTATATTATTATATTTAAAAATTTGATGATGTTTTTTGTAGGGATAAACTTATTGGATTAATTAAGGCTTAAACATAAATCTAAATAGTTTTTTCCCATATATATTTATTATGGCACCTTAATTAACCATTTATGCCATGTTTGAGACATGAACCACGGTTATATGGGCTGAAACATTAGTTGATTTGATTTCTTGAATGAAAATTATAATTTATGAAGAATTTAATTCTATAAATTGGGAATGGTCATTCATTAAATAAAATCAATATGCATGACTTTTCACATCCTAACATCGGATGTAAATTTCAAGTCATAGTTACATGATGTACCAATTATAATTTATAAAAAGTATGGGCCTTTATAAATTTTGAATACTAACGCATATAACAAAATTATGATATATTTATACATATAAATAACTGTGAACTTATATTTATTCAAAATTTTAAATGAAATGGTTACTATTAAATGGGGATACCAATTGAAAAGTAAATGGTGTTTTTCTCTATATCATGAAATTGACACTCCATGTACCAGAGCCTCTACTATGTGATGTGATACCTTTGAAGTTTTTGGTCACAATGTAAGTGCGGTGTTGGGTGGGAAAAAATTTCTTTTTCCATAATCAATTATCAATATAGGATCAATACAATGATGAATTATATTATCCATGGATTTAATAAACAAAATAGACAAAGAAAGAAAACTCCAGAACAGAGAGAGAGGATATTTTGTATCATGTTTATAAATAATTCAATTAGGATATTAAAAAATTAAATACCCGAAATTAGGTACTTTCTTAATTGAAGATAGTTGGTTGTCTGAAATGGCCCTCTTAGATTGCCTTTATTTCTCTTAGGAGTATCCAAGGGTAGAATCCCTCTAGTGGTGATCCACAGGTGATCTAATGGTCTCTGAGAAACACCACACGAACTCTGGGTTATCACACGGAAAATTGAATGTCTTGTGTTGATCATTCTTGATCATTCATTCTTTGGTCTTAAATAATTTCTCTCTGATTTTTTTCATTATTAATAGGGAGAGATCGGATAAAAGTTGATAGAGAATTTGTTTCACTTAGCAATTTTTCATTATTGACTTGGAATTTATCTCACACCCATCACACAATAGAAGTACCCGTCTATTGATAGATCTTGGATTTCAGTTACAAAATTTAATTTCATAACATCAATTAAATACAATTATAACCATTAATGAAATCCCAGGACGCGTAATAATAATAACAGTATTACTATTTTTTGGTGTGCCAACTTGTGAAAAATGGAACCATTAATGAAATCCCATGACACATAATAATAATAAAAGTATTATTATTTTTTGGTGCACTAACTTAAGCAAAATGGAACCATTAATGAAATCTCACTCCACCTAATAATAATAACAGTATCATTATTTTGTGTTATGCCAACTAAAAAAATGGATAAATAATATGTACTGACTTGTAAATAATTATTTTATCACCAGATATGGTCTCAGTCTGTTTGAGCTCATCTTGCATTTATTGGACACCTGAATAAATGTTTATTATCTTAAATAAATATTTTTATTTACAAAATAGTAAATAAATATTTATTAAATGTTCAATAAAGTAAATAAATATATTTTATTCACAATATGGTGAATAAATATTTATTTAATTTATAAGATCATTTTAACTTGAATAAAATTATTCCTACTTCTTGAGAATAATATTCATTCCATTAATTAAATTCAAATAAAATTTAATAAATACCACCAAAAACAATTAGTGTGTGACCCTCTAGGAATCTTTCTCATTGACATTAGGTGAGCTTGCATGAAGTCCAAGATTACTATCTAGAAATGGGTCAAGGTACCCAAGAGAAAGAACTTAAAGTCGTAATGAAAACATCCACATACGAATGTTCACTGTATAATATAATCCCTTTGTCACAATATCTCATCAAGAAGGTTTCATGATGGTGTCATCAACCTATATGCTTGATACATAATTCTTTGACTACCTAAAATAAACTCATCATTACACCATGTCCATGGAATTTAGGGTCATGGTTCTACTTTAATAAAAGGGTATAGATTTCAACTACCATAAATATGGAAGGTAAAAATCCTTACTTGACTTATCCATTAATAGCATGTCATTCATGACACACCCAACATACCGTACTTCCTGCCAACATATGGCGTGATGGTTTTCATCAGAAAATATAAGTGCATGATTAGTGACACATATTAGTGACAATCTTAAATTCTAAGGACCATTACACATGCTCGCATATAGGAATATCCAATGACACCAAAATATGAGGAATTCATATTGGTGAGTATGTTCCCATAATCTCCTATCTTGGAGATTACCATGTTAGAACTTCATGAGAAGAAGTCTCATTTTCTTATGAGTAATCATGCCTGGAAGTCTATATACTATGTGTCCCATCATAGTATGTTATCCAACTGCATAACTATATTAAGAATATTGTCATACCACTTCAAGGTTCTCATCATAGTGGGGAACTGCTATGACCTTATCAATGTGAAAAATACTCTAGTACATTATAACATTATAGTCATTTAGAACAATGAAAAATATGTAATTAGAAATTTAATATTTAATAAATTAAATATTCATGTAATCAAATTACAAACATTTGGTTCTAGGACACCAACTCTAACAAACTCCCACTTGGACTAGAGCCAATTGCTTGCGACTTTTAGTCCTCTAGACCTCACATGATGATCATGTTTCCATTGAGTTAAGGCTTTAGTCAAGGGGTTAGCCATGTTGTCTTTAATGGAAATACTACTCACCAAAACTTCACCTATCTGAGAAAAATCCCTCAAGAGATGATACTTCTAAAATATGTGCTTCATCCACTGATGTGACCTTGACTCTTTTGAAAGAGCCGCTACTATATTATTATCACAATAGAGTGTGATGAGATATTTAATTCTAGATACTACATATAGCTATTTAATGAAGCTACACATCCAATACACTTCTTTAGCTACCTCATAAGTTGTGGTATACTCAAAATATATTGTAGAATCTACGACCACACCTGGATTTGAGCTCTTCCGGTTCACAACACCTCCATTCAAAGTGAAGATGTATCCCGTTTGTGACATCATGTCATTTGATTAATTTTTAAACTAGTATATTCATATCCTTTTATGACTAGTTCCTTATCTCCTCCATAAACTAGGAACACATCCTTAGTATTCCTTGGATACTTAAGGATAGTCTTGACTACTATCCAATGGCGGTCACCTGGATCAGCTTAATATCTGCCTACTGTAATTAATGCATAGGCGATATCTAGCCGAGTACATAGCATAGCATACATGACTGACCCAATCCCTAATGCGTATGGAATCCTTTACATTTTCTTTATTTCCTCATGAATTTGAGGAAACATTTTCTTGGAAAGATAAATTCCATGTGATGTTGGCAATAATCCCCTCTTAGATTGTTCCATACCGAATCTCTTCAGTATCTTGTCAATGTATGTACTCTGACATAGGTTGAGAAACCTCTTCGATCTATCATGATAGATCTTGATCCCAAGAATATATGATGTCTCACCCAAGTCATTCATGGAGAATCATTTTTTCAACCATGCCTTAAGAAAACGAATCCACTCCTACTGAATCATTTTTAGACACAAGGCCCACATTCATTCTTTATAAAACAAAATTTCTTTTTGGGTACATCAAAATGAATTTTCCATGACCTCAATGCTTGATTTAATCCATAAATGGATTTTATCCAACTTTCATATCTTATTGGCATCCTTTAGAGTCACAAACCCTTCAGGTTTTTTCATGTAGACATCTTCCTAAATGTTCCCATTAAGGAAGGATGTTTTGAAATCCATTTTCCAAATATCATAGTCATGGTAAGTGGCACTGGATTGTATAATTTGGATGGATTTCAGCATTGAAACTGGTTAAAATGTTTCATCATAGTCAATACCTTGATATTTTTTAAACCCTTTTGCAACATATCATGTCTTATAGGTACTAACTTGTCCTTCCATGTCAAATTTCTTCTTTAGTACCCATTTTCAACCAATAGGATTTACATATGTTGGAGGATCTACCAAAATCCAAACTTGTTTTTGATACATGGAATCTATTTCATATTCATGGCTTCTTGCCACTTGGAAATATTTATGCCACTTACTGATTCCATGTAGGTTATAGGATCATTATTATCAACTAATAACAAGTAGGAATCCTTGGTAACTAAAAAACCATAATGTTCTAGTTCTCTAACCTCTCTTGTACTCCTACTCAATTCTTGTATCTCAGGAATAGATTCTTCTTCCACAGGGCTTTGTGGAATCTTCTCTTATACCAAATTTTGGGTGCTTTGAGCCTTGAATTCATTGAAGTCTATCCCGCTCCCACTATCTATTTTAGATATTTTCTCCCTCTCAAGGAATATGGAATGTTTTTCCGCTATAACATTTTTGTCTCAGGTGTTTTACAGGTAATATCCCTTTGTTTCCTTGTGGTATCCTATAAAGGTACACTTTGTTCCTAGGGGTGAAAGTTGGTTACCTGAAGAGGCCTTAACAAACTCTTCACTTCCCCACACATGTAAATTTGATAACATGGATTTTCTTCCACTCCAAAACTCATATGGAATACTGTTTATCGATTTAATTGGTACTTGGTTTTGGTATGTGTGCCACTGTTTGTAACGCATATTCCCAAAATGATAATGGAAGACTTGCATGACTCATCATTGATCTCAACATGTCCAACAAGGTGTGGTTCCTCGTTTTTCTTACACCATTCTAGTGAGGTGTGTAAGGAGTAGTGAGTTAGGATAGGATCCCAAACTCCAATAAGTAATCAATGAAGACTTGATTAATATATTCTCCACCTCGGTCTGAGTGGAGTTTCTTAATCTTCTTAGAAAGATAGTTCTCAACTTCATTCTTGTATTCCTTGAAATTATTAAAATAATATTACTTATACCTCATTAAGTAAATATATCCATAGTTACTAAAATCGTTAGTAAAAATTATGAAGTATGAGTACCCACCCCTTTCTTCAACTCAAAATGGTCCACACACATTGCTATGAACTAACTCAAGAAGCTCTTTAGACCTTTCACCTTTCCCAATAAATGGTGATTTGGTCAATTTACCTTGTAAACATGCATGACATACACCAAGTGGTTTTAGTTTGAAAGAATCTAAATATCCATCTTGATGTAATTTTTTCAAGCATTTCTATTTTAAATGACCTAGCTGGTGATTCCAAAGTTGGATGTGGTTGAGTCATGTGAATTAGCTTTATTATAGATTTCCATTACTTATTTTGTGTAATCTAACACATAAAGACCGTTATGTAAATGTTCCTTACTATAAGAAATTTTGTCTTTATAAAAGAAGAAACATCCATTTCCGATCTTGAAAATAAATCCATTTGTATCTAGTTTGGATAAAAAATAATTTTTTTGGTCATAGAAGGCACATAATAACAACCCTTTAAAACCAAGACCATCTCAGTTGGAAATGTGAGGTGGTAGTACCCAATAGCTACAACAGTAAGTCTAGCTTTGTTAGTTGCTTGTAGATCTACCTCCCCTTAGTCGATTTTTCTGAATCTACTTGGTTCTTGTATTTGAATACATTTACGACCACAAAAATATTTATTTAATAACCAATTTGTAGAAATAGATAAATTTCACTTGATAAAAAATGTACATGAAGCTTACCCTTGCTTCTTTATCTAGGTAAAGTTCTTCTTCTAGTGGCCCTTCTTTCCACATGCGGAACAAATAGCTTCTAGTTCCCTTTCCTCCCCTTTGATCTTACTTTTCTTGGAAGGTTGTGAAGAAGCTTTGGGATTAAATCTATTTTCATTCCCTTTCCTTTTATTCAATATAAGGACAAAATTATTTTCATGATTCATGTATTTATCCACTTGGAGAATGAGGATAAAATATCTGGTAGAGACTTTTCAATGTTGTTCATATTAAAATTTACAAAAAAACTAGAGAAGCACTGAGGGAGTGATGCAAGAATGAGATCGGTGCCCAATTCATTAGGGATTTTAAACCCTATAACCTCCAAGCGCTCAATGTAGCCAACGATATTGACTACATGAGGCCCAATTGGGGCACCCTCTCCAAGATTACACTAAAAGAGTGCCTTGGATATCTCAAATTGTTCTTGTCTAGCTCTTTCCTGGTAAAGACCACAGAGGTTCTCAATCATGCTATACGCATATATGTTTTCATGAGACTTCATGAGTTTACCATAAATCAATAAAAGCATAAAAAATTGAATTTCAACCATGATGTTCATATGTTTCTCGTAGACTAGGAACTCTTCATCACTCACCACTTGTGTAAGTGGATCCGGAAATGAGGACTCTAGCACATAAGATTTTCATTCATGGTGTAGAATAAAAGGCATCTAAACCATTCCATGAAGTTATTTCTAGTGAGGAGGTTGTCTTTATCTAGTATTTATCATAGGGATGGTGTGGATGGTGAGATTGTCATTTTTATTCAACAATTAAAATACTAGAATATTAATAATTTGCAAGATTACAATTTTTGTGAGAAATAATAAATTAATTTTATTAAATCTCCCACTATTTTATCAAGTCCCAATATCTCTCACCATTGAACTAGGAATTTATAGTTGCTAGAAAATTCTAGTGGAAAGGATTTATATTCCCCTTTGCATAACCCTAAAAAGGGTTGTTCAAGCTATTTAAAGGTATTTAGGTAGGTAGGTCTTTGCCAACTGTGGGCTTGTAGCTCCTTGATCTGTTGAGTGACTCCCGAATCCAAAATTCTGACTTGGATTTTCTCAACACTTAACTCCAAATTATATGAAGTCTAGAAATTGCCACTTCTATTGATGTAAAATATTTAATTCAACCAGAAACTTTCATAATAAATTCCTGTATAAAAGTAAGTGTCCCAATAAGGTTTGTTTAAACACATAGTTTTATTGAGTCGTGTTCTTAATCAAGTAACGGAAGGCTTAGTATGACTTAATATTTTATTAAGGTATTTTATATATTTTATACACAAATTGACTTATTATCATTATCACATTATTTTTAATATTAAGTGTAATTTACTTAAGTTATTCACCATATCTTAGATAATATTTATGCCTAATCCTGGTTTATTTTAGTTCCATCTCACATTCTTGTTAATTCATTCATTATGTAATCGCAACAATACATCCATAATGAAAAACCATGATACTAATAGAAATAAATTAAAGGGTATCATCATGAGCTTTTCTAATGGTTAGTTTATCTATTAGTTGATAAACTAACCATTGACCAAATGGAGAAGCACCTTGAACCATTTAAGGTTCGTGTTTACATCTTTCCACCTATCCACCTTTGTATCTCCTTGGATTGGTTTCACCTCGACTCCTAACTTGAACTACCTCAAAAAATTTGGGAGCTCTTACCAAAAACATATGCTTTTACTCACATGTAGGTGAGGGGTAAAAGGGGGTTTACATAAAAGAAAACATGGGCACGCATGCCCTACATATTAATGAGGAGAGATGGCATGTAGGACGAAAATTTATTTTAATTAAAAACTAAAAGGAAACCAATCACATATAAAGGTCTATTCTAGATCATGATTATCCACATACATGCAATGAATTCATACATTTAATAAAACTATCATTCAATTATTTAATTGTTCTTGTTTAAGATAAATCGTACTTGAATTGATTAATTATTATCTTTAATTAATCAATCTTTTTATCTTAATACTTTTCTTAATTTCCTTGAGATTCTCATCCATTATAATTTTAAAAAAGGTAAATTCCTTTAATATTAATCATGTACATAAATACACCTTGTAGGTAACATGGTTAATACTTTTTCAAATCTACCCAACATTTATTATATTCATATACTATTTTACTCTTGTGACATATAGAATACATGATTTAATGCATACTATCACAATGTGTACTTCACGGATGATTACACGAATCACATGATTTTTTCATCCATGTGTTATGCTTCAATTCACAGAGTAACAGCCTATAATATGATTTATACATGATATGAAGATATAAAAATTACACAAATATTAAAGTTTTAATTTTTTGTAATTTGGTAGCAGTACACGATGTGTAGTTCCAACTACAGGGCATGTACTATCGTCATCGTCTATTTGAAGTACACGCCTAGGGACTCGGCGTATGAGTCATACTTCAAAAATCCCGGAGTAAAGGGTGTGTCCAGTGGGCCACATTCCATGTTAACTCTGGGTTACATGATCACCAGTCTGATAAGCTGTGTATGGGATACATAGTTTGTCCTTGACCCTAAAGGGACTACACATCGTGTCAAGTGTGCCACATAGCATATAATTTAGAGACTGTGTGTTTGTTTATCCCGGTCAACACACGGTGTAAGAATTAACTACACCGCATGTCATTAATGCACAAAACTTGAGTAATTACTGAACTACTTCTGATTCACTAACACAACTACATGGAATCTAATTCAGATTACATGGAATTTACTACTGTATAACCTGGACAGAATCCTTGGCACCTCTAAATGAGTTCCTCAATTTAATTTTAATCAAAAAATTAATCATTTCTATTAGATCTGTCATAAAAAATGGGGGAAGAAAAGCTATCATAATTAAGATTTAAAGAACGATCAAATGTGAATTGAATTACTAAATTATTAATTAATAAATTACCAATGATTATTAAATAATTATAAATGGTGATGATTCTACTCTAATAACACTTAAAGGTTCCAAGCGTGGTCGAATCATGGTGTTGGGTGGGACCAACTTTGTTTTTTCCATAATTTATTATCAATCTGGGATCAATATGATGATTAATGCCAGTAACCACTAATAGAATCAAGTAAATAGACAAATAAAGAAAACTCCATAATCGAGAGAGAGGATGTAGAACATCATGTATAAAATTAATTTAATTCAGATCTGAAGAAATTAAATACCTAGAGTTAGGTACTTTTTTTATAAAGATCATTGGTTGTCATAAATGGCCCTTCTATATTTTCTTCATTGTTCTTGGGAGGATCAAAGAAAATAATACCTCTAGTGGTGATCCACACATTCTCTTATGGTCTCCGAGCAACGCCACTCAATCTCCAGGTGCTAGCACGGTGAATTGAATGTCTTACACTGGTCATTCTTGATCATTCGTTCTTCATTATTGAAGAAATTATCTCTTGGGTTTCTTATTCTTGAGAGGGAGAGAGAAAATAGGAGTCGAGAGAGAATTTTTTTCACTTAACAATTCTCTATTCCTGACTTAGAATTGATCTTGCACCCATTGCATAATAGATGTACCTGTCTATTGATAGATTTGGGATTTTGGTTACAAAATTTAATTGCATAACAACCATTAAATAAAATTATAACCATTAATGAAATCCCATGACACAGAATAATAACAATAGTATTATTATTTTGTGGTGCACCAACTTGCACAAAATGGAACCATTAATGAAATCCCATGATACATAATAATAATAATAATAGTATTATTATTTTTTGGTGCACCAACTTGCAAAAAATGGAACCATTAATGAAATCCCATGCCACCTAATAATAATAACAATATCATTATTTTATGTTGTGACAACTTATAAAAAATGGATAAATAATATTTATCGACTTGTAAATAATTATTTTATCACTCTACACAGTCTCAGTCCATTCAAACTCCTCTTGAATTTATTGAAAACCCAAATAAATATTTCATTCTTTTAAATAAATATTTTTATTTTAAAACCAGTAAATAAATATTTATTAAATGTTAAATAAAGTAAATAAATATATTTTATTCACAATATAGTTAATAGTATTTATTTAATATATGATTTGATTTTAACTTTAATAAAATTATTCCTCAGTCATGAGAATAATATTTATTCCATTAATTAAATTCAAATTTAATTTAATCGAGACCACTAGAAACACTTAGTGTGGGACCCTATATGATTCTTTCTCATTGGAATTAGGTGGGTTTTCTTAAAGTCCAAGATTACTATCCAACAATGGGTCAAGTAACCCAAGAGAAAGAACTTAAAGTCATAATAATGACATCCACATATAAACGCACACTATGTAATATAATTCTTTTGTCAAAATACCTCATTAGGTAGTTTGCATGATGATTTCATCAACCTATATGCTTTATATATCATTCTTTGACTACCTAAAATAAACTCTCTGTTACACTATGGCCATGTAATTTAGGGTGATGGTTCTATTTCAATCAAAGGTCTGAGATATCAACTTCCATAAATATGGAAGGGATAAATCCTTCCTCGAATAATCCATTAATAACATGTCATTAGTGATGCACCCAATGTACCCTACTTCCCACCAACATATTTCATGATGGATTTCATTAAAAAATATAAGTACACGAGTTTTGACATGTATTATTGATAATTTTGAAGTCTTAGGACCATTACACATGCTCATAGATAAGAATATATGATGACACCAGAACATGTGAAATTACTACTTGCGGGTATGTTCTCATAATCTTCTGTCTTGGAGATTTCAAATTGTGAATTTCATGATAATAAGTATCATATTCTTACAAGTAATCACACCTGATGGTCTATATAATATGTGTCCCATAATAGTATGTCATCTAACAGTAGAACTATATTAAGAATATTTTCAAAGTACTTCAAGGTTCTCATTATAGAGGGGAACTGTTATGACCTTATCAATGTGACAAATACTCGAATACATTATTACATTATAGTAATTCATAACAATGAAAAATATGTAATAAAATGATTAATATTTAATACATTAAATATTCATGTAATCAAAGTACAAACAGTTGGTTCTAGGACACCAACTCTAATAACCTTGACCTTGATTTGAACTTAGTAGTGGGAAGTAGGTAGTGTCTCTTATGATATGTTGTGATCTTTCTTGTTGCCTAGAATCAGATTAGGAGTAGGAAGAGAGGTGTGAATCATTTATAAGAAGTTTATGTACCTATATTTTCTGGTTATCTTGTTTCCCATCTGTAATTAAATCTTATCAAAGGTGTGTGTTTGGAAATTGTAGAGCTATACTGCCACAAAGTCCTCAAGTCGTGCGTTGGGGGGGTGGTAATGATAATACTCTGGAGGTGGTGGGCCCTAAGACACCATTATTACCTCCGGAAATTCTACTAGAGTCACATCATATTCTTCATCCACTAGTAATCAATGCTCAGTTTCTATAAATATTCTTACACTTAATGCATTCTATCCATGGGGCTCCACGAGCTACCCCTACTATGGCAGAGTTGATGTAATAATTTTAGTAGCAGCATCCTCCTACCTTCTCAAGGGATGGAAAAACTCTGGCTAAAAATTATTGGCTATAGGAAATGTTGAACATATTAGAGTATTTATAGATACATCCAGAGTGTAGGTTCAAGATCAAAAACTATATGCTTTGTGGTTATGCTAAACGTTGGTGGGATGATATCACCTAAGCTGATCTTCATCAAGGTACGGTCTATGTGGAATTCCAAATAGACATTTATGACTAATTGATTATTACTATCAATATAAACTAAGAGAAGAACATTCTATGGATTTATGGTTCTATAGTAGGGTGACATGTACGTGATGAAGTATTCATCTCATTTCGCTGAGCTTAATAATTTTGTGCTGACACTGGCTAGTGATGAGTTGATGACTGTGAGATGATTTGAGGATGTTCTTATTTACAACATCTGATTGTAGGAAAATTTATTATAATTGACCACTATTTAAAATATAGTGAACCATGTCCTCATCCCTGAGTAGAACCAGAGGGAATCTAGTTGTGTGAGTTAGTTTGGTTCAGTATCTAGTTAGGGAGGAAGTTTTTCTAAAGGCAAGAAATGTTGCTTCGAGTCTACTCAGAGTGGAAGCATAGGTCAGATTCCATGAACTGACAGTTATGTGGTGTACCATCAGTGTGGTAGGACTGTCCATAAGAATCCCCAATGTATGAGGGACCCTATAGAGTTTTGAACTTGTGGAAGGATGGGTCGCCTTTAGCAGTTCTGTCAAATTTTCCCTCCAGTTCCTATTGAAAAGGGATTTTTACGAACACTATATTCAGGTATAGGATCAATAAATCCACACCAGATTGGGAGATATAGTACTACCATCTAATTAGTCCAAGGAGGTAGTCATGGAAAGGGTGATTAGACTTCAAAGGTTCAGCGCCAGCAGAGTAGACCTTCCCAGGTTAGTCAAGTTTCAAATCCGGGTCATGGATCTATCCATATCTATGCAGTGTAGCTTACTCGTGAGTAGAAAGGTATGGGTCCTTCTACAGTTTGGGCTAAAATTCTAATAACCTCTACTTTAGTATCTTCCTTATTTTATACAAGCACTTCTCAAACTTTTATATCTATTGTAATTATGGAAAGTATGGTCTTATAGATATAATACTTTGGTGGTGTCATGAATCTCGACATGTCATTAGGGGTTATATTAGAGACTGTGAACCAGTGCAAGGAGTGTACCCTTGAGATAGGTGGGTACTGATTCTTGTGTAATTTATTTTTCCTTGAGATGATAGGTTTGGATATCATACTCATAATGGGATGGCTAGTACCTTATCATGATCATGTAAATTTTTATTGTTAAAATGTGTCTTTATCATCACCTGAGGGTGGTACCTATATACATAATGGTGAATGTGATGTCCAATAAAGTATATATGGATCTGATAATCATGATATGTGTAGAGTTATAGCCTAGATGGCTAGTATTTTTATGATTGATCAAGGAATACAGCTTATAAAATTCACTCATGTGGTGAATTTTTTCAAAGATGTTTTCCCTAAAGACTTCTCAGGATTACCTCATGTGAGATAGCTAGATATAACCATCAAAATTTTTCCAATTGAAACACCAATATCCATTCCTCCTTATAGGATGGTACCCATAGAGATACAAGTACTTAAGAAGTAGTTAGAAGACTTGGAAGCTAAGGGTTTTATATGGCCCATTACTTCACAATGGGTTTCACCTATCATTTTCAATAAGAATGTAGATGGTACCCTCATATGTGAAAGGATTATAGTTGGTTGAGCCAGTTTACAGTTAAGAACTGTCATCCACTTCCCCGTATAGATTACCTCTTTGACTAGATCTAAGGATAGATGGTTTTATCTAAGATTGATTTAAGGTTGGGCTACCATTGGGTGCATGTTAGATCATTATACATACCATGTATAGAGTTATAGAGTTTATTCATATTGTATGAGTATCTTGTTATGTCATTCAGTCTTAAAATCATTCAAGTAGTTTTCATGGCCCTAGTGAATTTGGTTTTCCATCTATTTTTGGATTATTTAGTGGCGGTCTTCATGGAAGACATCTTGGTGCATTCCCACACTAGACATGACCATGCCAAACATATTATTATCATTATGAATACAATGAGAGAGAACCAAATATATGTTAAGATTTCCAAATTTCACTTTTGAATTTATAAGGTTCACTTCCGGGGTCATATCATCTCTGAGGTAAGAGTATCTATTGTCCCAGAGAAGGTGAGAACCGTAGTATCCTGGGAGCAACCCAAGAATGACTTTTCTATATGTAGTTTCTTAGGGATGGATGGATATTACTAGAATTTTATTCCAGACATCTCATGTCTAGAATATCCTCTCATAGGATTAACTAAAAAGGGAAGGAATTTCTTGTGGTTTGAATTCTATAAAGCATTCTTTCATGATTTTAAAGGTAGACTATCTTTAGCATCAATCCTGATTCTTCTAAAGCCTATAAAAATATATACATTTTATTATAATGCATCATTAATTGGTCTTAGAGTAGTTTTGATGTAGGGAGATTAATTTTTAATATATGGTACCCACTATTCGAGACCTCATGAGTGTAATTTCCCTATGAACGACCTCAAGATAGAATCCATGGTTCATTATTTATGCTTTTGGAGTCATTATCTATTGGGAGAATAGTTCATCATTTACACAAACCATAAAAGTCTCAAACAAATTTCCACATAGTGTGATTTGAATATCAGGTAGTGAAGGTGGGTAGAATACCTTTATTAGTTTGATTTTGATATGTATTATACTCCCATAAATTTAAATACAATGTATGACACACTAAGATGAAAGACTTAGATGCAGGTCATTGAAGAGGCCAGTAGTGAGTGGTAGTCGAGGGCCCTATTTTATGAGATGCACCTGGACGTTTAGGAATATCACGGTTATCCTGTATTGGAATCTTTGGTAGTGGCATCCTTCCTTATGTAATGGGTAAGTATAAGGTAGCTTTCAGATAATAAGGGATTAATCCTAAGAAATAGTGTATCATGATATGACCCACCACTTAGTTAGTTTATCGATGAGAAAGATATTTTCACATCCATGGATGTATTTGGGTTCCATCAGACATAAGGGAAGAGTTGATGTGAGAATATCATACCTCTATTTGGGAAATACACCATGGTCTTACCAAGATATACCAAGAAGTATGTTTTCAGTATTGGTGGTTGGGTATGAAGAGGTAGATTGTAGATTTTATCACTCGGTGCTCCACCGTTATAAGGTGAAGGCTGAAAACTAGCAACCTACTAGACTTTTAAAGCCTCTATCCATTCTTGAGTGGAAATGGGATGATACCCCTATGGATTTTGTGAGGGGTTTTCCAGGATCACCTTATGGTAGTGATGTGGTATGGGTGATTGTAAACAGGTTCACTAAGGTCACATGTTTCTTACTTATCGGAGAGACTTTCCCAATTGATGAGTTTGGGAAGATTTATTTCTGATATATTTTACTCCTTCGGGGTGTTCCTTATTCTATTATATCAAATTGAGATGCCTAATTTACATCACCATTCTAGGAGGGTCTGTAGAAATCATTTTTTTTTCATGTTATTTTGAGTATAGAATATCACCCTCAGATTGATAGTCAGTCTGAGCATATGATATGGGTGTTAGAGGACATGATCTAATCATGTGTACTTTATTTTGTAGGTTATTTGGAGAAACATTTACCTCACATTGATTTTTCCTATAATAAAAATTTCTTGTTAATTATTCAAATGGATCCATATGAGGCCCTTTAAAGTAGGTCATGTCATTCACCCCTAGCTGGTAAGAGGTAGGTGAGGTAGCACTACTAGGTCCCTATTTCATTTAGAAGAATTTAGAGTAGGTATATCTGATTTTGAAGCATATGTCTATATCTTATTCCAAGCAGAAGACTTATATCGATCGTCATCGTCGAGCTCTAGAGTTCAAGGTGGGGTATTGGGTCATTCTATGAGTTTCTCTTAGATTGGTTCATAGATGGATTTACATATAGGTAAAGATATCCTATCATTACATTGGGACTTTTGAGATCTCAGAGTCGGTCCAATAGCCTATTGGTTGGATTTTCCTTAGAGATATCAGTCCATGCACGATGTCTTCTATATTTCACATCTTAGTCATTATTACTATAACCCATCTCATTTGATTAATCCTGAGGATTTTTATTTGGAGGTAGATGTGTCCTTTGTGGGGAATTATATACATATCATTGATCAGAGCATGAAGGATCTCTAAGGAATGTCAGTTTCTCTAGTTATAGTACTATGGTAGTATGTCTATGTATAGGATGAGACATGGGAGAGAGAGTCTGATGCATGTGAATAATGGCTAAAACTTTTCTTAGATGATTCTTTATCACCCTCGAAATGAAAACTTTAGAATGAGTTGTTTTAATGAGAGGATATTGTAACATCTTGGATTTTCAAATAGGTATGTATTATTCTAATTTTTGGTTACACCCTCATTGAGTAATTCTATTGGATTAGACCCTATTGACTGGGCCTTTCGGTCGATCAATTTTCTTTTGGGGGAAAAGTGTCAGGAGGGTTGGAGGCTGGAAGTTAGCCAAATACATGATGTGTAATAAATACATAGAATGTATTTAAATACATTATGTGTATTTAATACATAATGTGTATTGTTATACCCAGACCCCTTACACATCGTGAATTGTTTTTTATTGGGAAGGGGAAAACGTGATATTTACATGACATGTATTATATATACACATTGTGAATTAAATACATGATACATATATATGATACACACCATGTTTATTTTTAGGATTTTTTTATAGGGGGGATCACCCTTATTTTGATAGAACCCCTTATTTCTCTAGCAAGAGTCATGTGAGGGAGATCCTCCTCCACCTAACCTAGGGTTATTCGATTCTTCTCCGTCTGATCTTCTTTTTATACACTTTCATTCATGTTAGATTCAAATAGGTAAGCTCATCATTCTTCTTTCTTCATTTCTTAGTTTATCTCAATGTCTTTTGTTCTATTTTAGTGTGAGTTTATATGCCCTATTTTCAAGGCTTTCATCCATATTATTTTTTTCATCCATTATAGATCGATTCAAAGGTTGAAAATGGATGAGGGTTCATCTACCAACCTAAGGTAAGTTGTCTATTTATTTTCCATAAAATTATCATTTTATTTATTATGCATCCTTGTGTCATACATCATACTCCTACAATGATTCCTTTAAATGTTTAATAAATTAAATTTAAATGATAAACCCATGTTTAGTGTAGTTATAGAAACCCACAAATTAATTTCTTAGGGTGACCACCATAACGCGAGCTACCCCTATGGGGGTTACTTCCTTAAATTCTTAGGAGCCTATTTCCTTGTGTTTATTTTTAACTCACCAATATAGTTGTGTGAGTTTTCCCTTGTTATGAATTAATGTTTTTTTTAAATGGTATGAATTTTATGGTGGTTAAAAAATCCCATTATACCAAGATGAGGGTTATGTAAGGGTCCCAACTTAAGGATTCTTTTATGGGATCATTGAGCTTTATAATTAGAATTGAAAATGAATCTTAAAGTTCTAAGAGAAATACTTGTATTATTTATAAGATTCATTAGATGGGATCACTAGATGGATGTTTTACCTAACCTGCAAGAGATACCATATTCCCTAGGGGAATTACCATGCATAGGATTGGTGGGATATATTGTTATTATATGTCATGAGTGATACTTGGTCCCCTATATGGATACCCAATGTAGGCTTAGGGGGTTATTTCTTTACACCATTCCAAGAGTAATACTTCGGATTCCTTTTATGAATCACCTTGGATGGACTATTATGGTGATAGGTATTTATAGTGATCCTAGATCAATACTTGGGTTCCTTTTTACAAATCATCTTGGATGAGCTCAATATGCCATTTATTAAATTCTAAGGATGCCATGTAATAAATGCTTGAATGCCGGTTATAGATCTCATGAGCCAACTGCCAAGAAAAATAACATTATTAGGTTCTGTCTATATTTATACTTAACTCTTTGATGGCCCAGTCATATCTCTTCCAATGTACGTATTCTAGGTGTTTTATGATACCCACTTATTATATTATTATAGATTTTATTTCGTTCAGAGGTATTCGGCTTAGGCCGAAGAAGGTTGTGTTTGTCGATTATCCCATGAGGATATTGGTCCAAAGTGATTTTTATATTTATTTATTTATTTATTATTTAAATTTTACCATTACCTAAAAATTTCTCATTTTATCTACACAGACTGGGTAGTTCTATACATCATTGGTGGTGGCCTGAAAAGTATATCTCATACCATGTCCAGGCCGCCTATGGTACTCAAAAAGACATCACGATTTCAAGTTTAGATAGAGGGAAGCACCCAACTTCTAATGTTTTATTCTCATTTATGGGATGTATTATAGAATTTAAGGACCAATCATATGCTTTTTATTCTATTGGTGTTAGCTTTTGGTCTTTTTTATTTTGGTTTATCATGTTGTATCTTCTTATTCATCTATATCCCGTGTACTTTTATTTTTTTATAGAATCACTAGATGATCATCATTTTTATACCCGGTATTTATTTAACTTCCACTTATTTATTATATGAATTTTTTCTTATTATTCTACTGATTTATTAATTCTTATTTTGATTCTAATTATTATTTACCATTGTGGATTACTTTGATCACGAGGGTATGGTCTCCCCACCGTACTGTCACCAACTCTCACTTCTAGTCGGTAGCCTCTAGCGTACAGGGATACATGCTTGTGGTTATCTGGACAATCAAATTAGTTCACTAATTCATGTATTCTTATTAAAGATTATACAATTACCATGAATTTTAAAATTAAATGAAAAACGAATCACATCACTTTGTGGAGGTGGTAGTCAACACATACAGATGAGTGACATTATCATTTCCTAGTGGATTGGAAGGTAAAATAGTATATGTGATATTTTAATTATAGTATTATAATTGGTTAATAAATATAATATATAAATATTAAATCTATCATTATATCCATCTTTGATAGATGGTCACAAAAAATAAATTACATCAGCTCATGAGCCGGTAGTCCAACATACACACGATCAACATATTAATTTCACATTTGATGGAATCTGTCACACCCTGACCTTAGACACTTATTTAATTCATTATTTTCCTAGATTTGAATATTTTTTTTCAAGGTTTGGGGTGATCCACAGTTTAAATTTTTGAATTTTAGAAGTTTCAGGTGGATTTTTTGCATGTGCAAAGTTTGATAATGGTTGGGTAAACCATGCGGCCCTTCCCAGATAATTGTGCGGCCTATGTTGGGTGTCTAGTAGTGAGGTGTGTGGGTTGTGTATGGTTTGGGAAACTATGTAGCTAGCCTGTGCATGTGTCCCTTCTCTCCAGTAGGGTTCACATAGTTGGAACGCAATCTGGAAGACCATGCGGCCAAACCATGTGGGATGCCTGTGTTCAAAAAAATAAAAAATGAAATTAAATGAAAATTAAAATAAATTAAATTAAATTAAACGATTTAATAATAATACGATTATTATTATTATGAATAATATTACTATTATTATTAATTTTACTATAATTATTATCAAGTTTATTAATTATTTTGGTTTTTCTTTATTTTATTTTCTTTTATTTTCTTTCTTCTCTTATTTTTATTTCCCTCTCTCTTATCCTCCCCTCTCCCTCGTATGACACCCTCCCCTTCCCCATACTTTCTTTCATATCCCCCTCATCCGGCTCCCCCCTCTGATCACCGACTTGCCACCGTTTCTTTGTGGAGTCTCTCCAAAACTCCTAGGTAAGGCCTTCTCCCTCCTCCTTCTTCTTCGATTCGGCCGATTTAGGTCCCCCGAGTCACCATGTGTAGCTTGGCCAAAACCCTAGGTTGGGTTTAATCTATTTTTATTTGTTTCTTCCAATGATAGGATGTCTGTAAGGTTCATCGGGCCCTACCTGTTCAATTTCTGACAACCTTCTCCGAAGGTGAGGCAGTTTAGGTTGATTTGGTCTATCGTCATCATTTTGAGGTAATATTTATCATCTATAATTATTTTTTCTATTTTTATAGTTGGTTATTTTGTGTTTTATGGGTTTTTGGTAATTTACATTGAGTGTTTGGGTCTTCACTATAGTGTTTTGGGTTTTGAGTTGTGCTTTTAGTGCGTTTGATGATTCTGAGAAGGCTTGCATGCACATACATAGGTACATGTGTGTATATATACCCCACTTGTACATGTTTCCTCATGGAGAGAATAATGTGTACATGGGTTTAAAGGGTATAATTATATGTATATGAATGTATTATTTTTTCGAGGGTGAGGCGTTTGGTGCCATTATTGAAGCTGTCAATAGCTGATTGTTGGATGGGTCTACTTTTGTGGTATGTTTACTATGCTTGTACCTTTAATTTGAGTTTCCTAATTTCTTGGTATTTTAAAAGTGTGTTTTTATATTTATGTGGTATATATATATATACGTACCTAGGTGTTTGGTAAAATTTATTGCGCCTCTTATAATCGGTTTCCCATTTAATTATATAACTTGTTAAATCATGTTTACCAGTTTCTTTTAAATGTGAAGTATCCTAAGTGTTTTAGAATAGTTTACTGCAAGATTTCTATCTTTTAAAGTATATTTTTTGGAACTTAAATTCATTGGTTAAATGTATTATTCAAACCTTGTATTTTTTTGGCACCTTTCAAGCATGTTTTGTATTTTTATCTTGAGTTTGAAAATGTATTTGGAAAATGAATTTGGATTTGAAGATGTAAAGTCTAGTTTGGAAAGTTCTTATGAAATTGTAATTTCACATTATTTTGGAATTATTTTTTGAAATGTTTTAAAAAATTCATTTTGGTGTGTAAAGTTAGAGGGCCGTTTGGAAAACGAGTATGTTTTTAAAGAAAGGGTTGAATGTTTACATCCCTGTTGGCACCTTTGATAATGTGATATATAGTGGGCACCCCTATAGAGAGATTTTCCTATATGGGTTATCGTATATGTGGTGTCTTTGTTTGGGGTAGGAATATTTAGTGATGGCAGTTAAGGTGATTCATGCATGTGAGGGCCTCCTACTTACAGAGTATACTTTTACCATGGTCTTCCTAGGAATCATCTAGTGGGATGATTGATGGTTAATTATCAACCTCAATTAAATGTGTTGGTACCCCCTAGATTAGTTGATAGGCCAGGTGGGATGTTCCATTGGATTGGTTAGTTTAGGATAGCCAGTTTATTATTGACTATGGAGTTTCATCGTACATCAGTAGGTGGTTCTGAACCAATTACGTCCAGGGATTGCTTCTAGATTTGTTTAATAAACCCCCATGATTTCATACTTTTGTGTTACTATTTCTTTTTGTGGAACTATTGGTTATTTGAACACATGAAACCTTTGATTTTCTTTTCATAATTAAAATACCTACTCTAGAACTAATTTTCTTTTAAAGGAATTTATTGAAATGACATATATTCCTTGGAAATTTTTTTTGGAAAGTGAAATGAAAATGGGTTCTTGAAAATAGTAACCTATTGATTATTTTGATAAAAGAGTGGAAAACTATATTTTTCTTTTTTTTTCAAACTAGAAATAAATGATTTCATTTTATAGGTGGGGCATTTGGAGTGGTTTATTTTTTCATTCCTACTAAGCATCTTGGTGATCATTACTACTCTATATTTTCAGTTCTAGGTTCTTCCATATTTAGTCCGCTCTCAGAGTGATCTTTGTTCTGTGTTTAGTGGTGACCCATGAGGTCACAGAGAGGTACATGTTGCAGTTTATTTCCTATATGAGTACTTTTTATATTGTTCATTTTATTTTCATTTTTTCCCTCTTGTTAATGGGAATAATCATTCCCACCTATTTATTTTTAATTATCGACACTAGTTTCTAGCTCTTAGGGATTGGGAATGCATTTCAGGCCTTTTCATGGACTGGCTCGGGTGACTGGTCTAGGGTTGAACCGGGTTAGTTTGTGAAAAAATGGTATCAGACAATTACCTTTGTTATTGGGGTGTCAGGTAGTTGGATACTAGGGTTATTGGGACTCAGGAGGTAGGTAAAGGAAAAGAGCTTTGTGAACTCTTTCTTGTTTTGATCCTCGATTTACCAGGGGCAGTCTATGATTTGAGCCTTTTGTCTTTGTTTGGATTGAGGGATGATAATAGAGGTGATTCAGTATCATGTTGTGATCTTTAATGGAGTAGTGACCTAAGTAGAGTCCAAGTGCATGGTTCAAGGTCTTCTTAGTTGTTATTGGTTACTTGGGGAATGTCCCACTACCATGTCATTGGGTTAGGCATGACTGCTAGTTCCTCCTTCTGATAGTTTGGTGTAATTTGAGTTTTGTTTTGGTTACAGTTGTTGTGACTATATTTTTGAAAATAAAATTGGTTTTTGAAATGGAAATTATTTCTTTAAATGGTTTTGGGATTGAAAAAATGTGTTTTAAAGTAAAGTGTTTTGTATTGGAATTTGGTAAATGCTTGGGTTTTGATGTGGAAGAGAAATGTGTGACCCTTGGTTCTCCTTATGAAAGTTTACATATGCGAGGGTGTGTTTGGGAAGTTCATATTATCACTTGTGTGTGTGGATTATGTAATAAGAAGTGGATGAACATATATGTGATGGTTCATAGGATTCCATGGGTTGGTATTTAAAATTAATTGTTTGACTTGGATTTTTTGAAATACGCTTTGAGTGAGAAATGATTTGGGTTTGGTTTTCCTTCAAAGAGTGGGTTTTTTTGTGAAAAATAGATTTACGTATTTGGAAAGTGTCCTTGAAATAAGTTGGTTTTGAAAATTTAAATGGAGAGGGGATGTTGAAAATAGGAGTTTCGGTTTTGTTGGTATGTTTTCAGTTTGGGAGACATTTGTTTTGTCTCAAGGTGTTCTTTTTTATTGTTTTTCTATTTTATGATTGGTTTTGGTTTTGTAATTTTGTGTTATTTGGAATATACCATCTAGAAAGGTACCTAATGTTTCTAGTGAGTCTTTTCTATTTTCTAGTTCTTCTTAGATGTTGCATGTCTTTCGTGGTGATTTAGGTCTGTTAGAGGTCATGAAGTGTCTTGATAAAGTTGGGTGTGTCTTCAGATTTTTGGGAACTCTTGAAAATATTAGAGATCGAGATGTTCTGGGGTTGTTTTAGGGTCCATGATTAGAAAAATGAGAGTGTTCACCCCGCAATAAATGTAAGTTGGGATGAAGTGGGAAGTTTTTAAGTTTGTCTTCATCCGATGGTTTATACCTAAGAAGGCGAAGATGAAGAGAAGGGAAGATCACATGAATATACAACATGGTCATGGGATGATGAAAACTTATGTTGAACATGTCAAGGAGATATTTTCTTGGCTCCATAGGTGGCGATGCAGGATATATTGAAGGATTCTCTTTTCATTGGGGGTATTCATCTAGATATCAAGGAGTGAGTCCTCTTATCTAAGGATATCCATTTTGAAAAGTTGGTGGGAAAAAAATTTGGATGAGTTGGTCCCCGCAGCTCAAGTTAATGATCTGGTGTATCTTGTTGATCATGAGTTTTACCCATCTATATATAAGGTTATGTTAGAGGGATAGGTCTCTGAAAAGTCTCCATCATTGATTCTAGCTCCCAGATCATTATATCGTTCACCTGTGTGCCACTAGTGTGGTAGGTTCGGGAATTCGAAGTCACCTTGTCACATCCCTCCGAAGTCCTGTCATCATTGCAGCTATCTAGTTCATCTAGAGAAGTTTTTCAGGAAGCATCTCCCGAAGAAGATGTTGTGATCAGATGATGTTAGTACCAAACTTTGAGACAGGAGATGCTTCAGTCATCATGGCACCAGCCACAAGCCTCAGAGTGAATCTCGTGCATAGTCAGAAGTTTTTTGGGGTGTGTGAAACCTTGGCCCAGTTTAGTTCCCTATGTTGGGATGGATATATTCAAATTTTCCTAGATTTTGTTTTTCATGATATTGTAAGTTCATCTTTCCAATTTAGGTGTGATAAGTTGTTCTATTGTAATCTAAGAAGTTGTTCCTGTTTGAATGTGGCTTTTTGAACTGTTTATTCTTTTTAAAATAATTTTGGCCTTCATATGGGTTGGTTTCGGTTTTGGTCTCTATTTTTCTCATTTATAGAAGCTTGGTTTTTTTTAAATGGGTGGATAGTGATTTTGGTTCACTGTTTGGTTTTGTCCAAAGTTGTTTTGCGGGTTTCCCCTGGTGTTTGGGAATTTTGATGGTGTGGGAAATTTTTTAATTTCTAATCTTGGTGGTGGTTTGGTTTCTCCCATGCTAAGGGAAGTTGGTTTAGTTTGGGTTTGGAGTTCCCTAATTTTCTGGTTATTATGAAGGGGTTTTTTGGTTAGTGTAGATAATTTGAGTTAGTTTTGGGGCCTCTATTAGCCAAGTCACTCCATATTGGGTTTCCCATTTAAATATTTGTGGTGTTGGTTGGGTTTGGAGCTTACATGTTAATTGAATTCTTGTGGTGGGGAGAACCCTCTCATGTTCTCCTGTCATTATTAAGCAACGGTTTCCTTTTGATCATTCGGGTGTGACTTAGGGAATAAAAATTCTCCCCAAAGTGCATGATTTTTCTCTATTCTGATCAGTAATGGACTCAAATTTTGGTTATATTTCACATAGGTGACTTTATAGGGTCAGAAAGTGTCTAAGGTGTGGATAATTATAACACCCCGACCTCGGACACTTATTTATTTCATTATTATTTTTTATTTGGATCTTTTTTTTTTTGAGGTTTGGGATGAGACCCAGTTTAAATTTTTGAATTTTAGAAGTCTCAAGTGGATTTTTAGCATGTTCACAGTTTGAACACAGTTAGGGTAAATCGTCCGGCCCTTCCCAGATAAATGTATAGCTTGTATTGGGTGTCTAGTAGTGAGGCACATAGGTTGGGCATGGTTTGGAAAACCATGTAGCCATCTTGTGCATGTGTCCCTTCTCTCCAGTAGGGTTTGCATGGTTGGTGCACGGTCTAGCAGACCATGTGGCCAAACCATGTGGGATTCCTATGCTCAAAAAAATAATGAATAGATAAAATTAAATGAAATATAAAATAAAATAAAATAAAATAAAATGGTTTAATAATAATAATAATATTATTATTATTATTATTATGAATATTATTATTATTATTAAGTTTATTATAATTATTATCAAGTTTATTATTTATTTTGGTTTTATTTCGGTTTTTCTTTATTCTCTTTTATTTTCTTTTCTTTTTTATTATCTTCTTTTTATTTCCTTCTCTCTTCTCCTCCCCTATCCCTCACGCAATTCCCTCCCATGTTCCCTACTCACTCATGTTTCCCCCTCCTCTAGCTCCCTCCTCTGATCATCAATTCACCACTATTTCTTCATGGAATCACTCTGAAACTCCGAGGTAATTCCTTCTCCCTTTTTATTCAATTTGGTTGATTTAGGTATCCCTGTATCCCAATGTAGATCAGTTGAAACCATAGGTTGGTTTTGATCTATTTTTCTTTGTTTATTCCAATGTAAGGATGTGCGGAAGGTCCATTGAGCCCTTCTTCTGTGGTTTCTTACAATCGCCACCAAAGGTAAGGAGGTTTGGGTTGATTCAATGTTTCGTCGTCTTTTTGAGGTATTATTTTTACTATATTCTTATTTTCTATCTTTTTAGAGTTACATATTTTGTGTTTTATGAGTTTTTGGTAATTTCCTTTGAGTTCATGGTTCTTTTCCATAGTGTTTTGTGTTTCTGATGGTGTTTGTAGTGCATTTGATGATTCTGGGAAGGCTTGCGCACACACACATAGGTACGTATATATATATACCCCTTGTACATGTTCCCTAATAGTGAGGGGAATGTGTATATGGGTTTAAAGGGTATAAATATATATATATAAATCTATTTGTGTGCAAGGGTGAGGTGTTTGGTGTCGTCATTGAAGCTGGAAATAGCCAATTGTTGGTTGGGTCTACTTTTGAGGTACGTTTCCTATGCCCATGCCCTTAATTTAAGATTCCTGATTTCTTGGTATTTTAAAAGTGTGTTTTTATATTTATGTTGTATTTAAATATATATATATATACATACCTATGTGTTTGGTAAAATTGATTGTGCCTCTTGGAATTGGTTTCCCATTTAATTATATAACTTGTTAAATCTTATTTACAAGTTTATTTTAAATGTGAAGTATACTAAGTGTTTTATAATAGTTTACTAAAATATTTCTATCTTGTGAAGTGTATTTTTTGGAACATAAAATATTTGGTAAAATTTATTATTCAAACCTTGGATTTTTTGGAACCTTTCAAGTGTGTTGTGTATTTTTAACTTGGGTTTGAAAATGGATTTGGAGAGTAAATTTCGATTTGAATATGTAAAGGCCTGTTTGGAAAGTGATTTTGAAAGTGGAATTCCACATTATTTTGGAATTGGTTTTTGAAATGTTTTGACAAATGCATTTGGATGTGTAAAGTTAAAGGATCATTTAGAAAACTAGTATGTTTTTAAATAAAGGGTTGAATGTTTATGGCCCGGTTGGCACCTTTGATAATGTGATATATATTGGGCACCCCTATAGAGGTATTTTCCTATATGGGTTATCATATAGGTAGTGTCTATATTAGGGGTAGGAAAGTGTGGTGACAATAGGTAAGGTTATTCAAGCATGCGAGGGCCTCCTACATATATAGTATACTTTTACCATGGGATTCATGGGATTCATCTAGAGGGTTGAGTGAAGTTTTCTTATCAACCTCGATTAGATGGTTTGGTACCCCCTAGATTAGTTGAGAGACCAAGTGGGATGTGCCACTGGATTGGTCAGTTTAGGATGGCCAGTTGGTTATTGACTATGGAGTTGAATCATATATAAGAAGGTGGCTCCGAATAGATTAAATCATAATATTTATTCTATATATGTTTAGGAAACACCAATAATTGTATACTTTTATGTTCTTGTTTCTTTTTGTGGAACTTTTGGTTATTTTAACTCATGACACATTGACGTTTCTTTTCATATTTAAAATACATTCTCTATCATTAATTTTCTTTTAAATGAGTTTATTGAAATAAATTATATGCCTTGGAAATTGGGTTTGGAAATTGAAATGAAAATGGGTTCTTAAAAATAGCAGCATGTTGATTATTTCGATAAATGAGTGGAAAACCATATTCTTATATGTTCTATTTTCAAACTAGAAAAAAAATATTTCATTTTAGAGGTGGGGAATCAGGCATGATTTAGTTTTGGAATTCCTACCAAACATCTCGGTGGTCATTCCTAATTGATCTTCTCGATTTCAGGTTCTTCCAGATTTAGTCTGCTCTTGGAGTGAGATTCATTTTGTGTTTGGTGGTGACCCATGAGGTCACATGGAGTTACGTATTGTATTTTATTTCCTCTATGAGTAATTTTTATATTGTTCAGTTTGATTTTCATTTATTCATTTGTCTCTTGTTAGTGGGAAAAATTGTTCCCACATATTTAATTTTTATGCCTGACACTATTTTTTAACTAGTGGGGATCTGGAACACCCCTCGGTCCTTGCCGCAAACAGGATCGGGTGACTAGTTCAGGTTTGAACTGGGATGGTTCATGACAGAATGGGAGACGAATATACATTATTCCATTAACATGATAACATCTGAGTATATGGGAGATATTTTGGTTATTATTTCATAAAAATTTAATAATATTTTATATAGTTATAAGAATAAATAAAATAAAAAATCATGGTTGAGAACTTTACTTATTCTTCAGACAGCCACTTTAGGTTTATATCTAAATCCATACTATGATGGTTTCTTGATAAAAATAAGGACACTAGATCATGGGGAGGTATGTGAGGAATAGATTTGTGTAGGTCTTGGATAAACCAAAAAGTCTCTCTAAATGTGGAGAGGAGAGGATAGGGGGTTCTTTTTTAAGTGGTGGATAGGAAACACTTGGAATTTTTTTAAATAATAAAATATACCCATGTTTTACACACACCAAATGGATCCAAAATTGATCAATCACAAGACTTAGATGACATAATTTCTAAATATGGTCATAAAATAAAAACTATACAAGTTTTTAAGTCATTTTAATGCTTATATTTTTTTTAAACCTGGTAAACTCATATTAACCTTAACCATGGTAAATAATTTTTAATGTTTTTACTATTAATTATAAAAAAAATTGAAATTATTATATAATATTAATTATTCTAATTCCAAATATGAAACCCATTTGAAAAAATTAAATTCAAATAATTGGTATAATTTAATTTAAAATTAAACCCGTAGACGTGACGAACAAAACGATTTTCAAAAAAGTTTTCTTAAGTACAAAAATTTTTTAAGAAAAAATCAACATAAAATTGATTAAAATTAAATAAATTATATTAATAATAATATAATTGAACTAATTTTACTTTTAAATTATTTTTAAACAAAATTTAACTTTGTAAATTCTTTCAACAAAACGACAATTTTAATAAAAATTGGTATTTTATCACTATTCATTGAGAAAATTAATCTTTTCAAAAAATTATCAAAAATTCACTTAAAGATAATTTTAAAATGTTTATTTAAAAAACAAATTTCAATTTTTTCAAATATAATTTCTAAAATTATCAAAAATTAATTTCAAAATAAGTTGTTCAAAATTGGTAAAACTGCAGTTTTTCAAGAAAATGCATTTTTCAAGGAAAAGATTATATTATGTTAACTCTATGAAAAGTAATATTCATTATACAAATTTAAATTCATATATATAGATATATAATCTTTAAATTTTATTTAAATAATTCCTAATTATGAGTTATTTTAATTAAATAAAATGGAAAATAATTATACACTTTAAAACATTTTTCAGAAATAATGTGTTTTTAAGCCTAAAAATAGATTTATACCAAAATCATGAAAATTACTGATTCAAATGAAATTAATTATATAATTATAAATTAAATGGATTTTATGTCACTTTGATATCAAATCCAATATATAATCTAACATTAAATTACTTTATTTAATGAAAGGAAATGATATTTTATGAAAATCTATATTTTCATTGAAAACCAAATCTTTTAAGAAAAAATGTAAAAATTTCACTGTGAGATAATTTTTATATTTTTATTTAAAAACTGATATAATTTTTATAAAATATCATTACTAAAATTTTAAAAAAATTAATTATAATATCCATTCATAAAAATTAATAAAAAACATTTTTGAAGAAAACGTATTCTTAAATCATAAAATGGATTTAAAAAAATTCATAATCAATAATCAATAAATTTTTATTTATTAGCACTATTATATATATTTTATAATGTCTTTAATCCTATTTTTACCCACCAATTCAATGATCAAGTTATAACTATCATATTTGAGTAATAATATTTTAATAGTATAACTAGGTTCATTAAAAACTTGATGTTGCATGTAACGCAATATATCAAATAAAAATTGTATTTAAAGATAAATTTATTTAATAATATTAGGGTGTTATATCCCCCCCCCAATAAATTTCATCCTCAAAATTTCAACTTGATCTCGGTAATCAAGGGTTTGATATTTGAAAATACCTTTTTTTAAAACCCAAATCATAAAAAGGGTTAATAAAACTTCATCTTAGAAAGAGATAAATTAAATTATTAATTTCATCTACAATAACACAAAAATGTGTTTCTATATAGGAGAAAATTAATGGGAAGTGAAAATATGGACTTCGAAAAGAAAAAATAATGCCCAAGGACTAATATAGAGTGATAAAGAACATGTTCAAAAGAAAGTTAATGACCACAAATCTATAAATATATTATAGTTGAAAATACCATTTATTCATCAGAAATGAAGGTAAATGTATAAAATTTTATTTCAATGTCATTTTCCTAAGTTTTAGGGATTCTTTTACTATCAATATAGAGAACAACATAAAATATACTTACTTGATATATTTTATTTCATAAGTACAATTTCATCATTTGGTTGTGCTTCAATCAATTTTCCATCAATTTAATACTCCAAAAAATGAATATCTGAGATGAATTTTTTAATCCTTTAAGCACTAAAACTAAATTTTTAATGAATCATAATATCTATAAAATAATGAAAAGTCATTTCATTTGTCTATAAATATTTACTAAAACCAAAATGGTTAGTACAAGTTATCTAGTATAATAAATTAATCTATAAACCTCAACAGTAACCCATAAAGTTAAACTTAATATATATCTATAAAATAATTTATGTAAAAAAAATTCATATTAATTAGGACATCATGTAGCCCATTGGTAGTCATTTAACCCTTTTCTCCCTTTGGTTGTGGGTTCAAGCACCATGTCCTTGACGAAAGTGACAGGTTGTCACCCATCATATGGGTTGTATTTTTTTAACTAAAAAAATATAATTCCTATAATGTTCCCAAAAATGTGATTAATATCCTAAAAAATAACATTAATCATCAAATCACTTTTTAACCACTAAAGTTTTCTATAAATATTTTTTCCACAAAATCAAATAATCTTAATTGACTATTATTACCTTAACATCAGATCATATTAACCCTATAGGTTATAAATATATTTAAACATAAGAAAATAGTATTATTCCTTGAATAATACTTCATATTGAAACTAAGGGTTATATATAACAATAAAACATCTCCCTAAATTTCATTAATCACATAAAAATTCCATCACTTAAAACCTTAAAAGGGGTGTCTATGACTTTGTACTTATGATCAACCATAAAATCATAAAAACATAACGGAATACCTGACTCTTAAGTTATTCTTAGATGAATACATATATCCTTTCTAAAATTAACACAATTATAGGATCTATATTGGGGTGGCATGACCCTCCATCATAATATTTTCTACTTTGGGTCACTCCCTCGTGATTTTTTTCTTCAGCAGGGCTCACTTCCCACTAGGGTGGATCACTTATCATCACCCTTTTAAAGGGTCATATTATGGGGAGAGGATAATGGGGGATTATATAAAATTACCAACACCATTCCAATCCCTGATTTGGGACAATATACAAGGCGTCATGAAGTGACACACATATGTCATGTCATGACACACTACAGCCAGTAGTCCTTGATCCATAGGGATGAACTGAATTCATTTAAAACTCAAAAAATCTCCCCCTTATTTATTTAACTACAAATTAAAGTCTTACTACCTATTATGATACTAATTTTAGGATATATATTAGATATTCAATACCCTCCATTACAATATTGTATTCTTTGGGTCACTCCATCATGGTTTTGTTCTTCAAAAGGGATCACTTCCCACCAGGGTAGATCACTATCCATCCCCCTTTGAAAATTCCTTATGATTGGGAGAGGATCACTGGTAATTATATACCATTACCATAACCACTCCAATACCCAATATATTACAAGGTAAAAGTCTTCATGGAATAACACCCATATGTCACGTTGTGAAACACTACAGCCAGTGATCCTTAACCTGTAGGGCTACACTACATTCATTTGGGACTCTAACAACAATCCTTAGATGTTTCATTATTATTATAACCAATATACCATGGATAATAATAATTATAAAACATAATTCTTGAATCCCAATACATAAATACTTCAACCATTCTACCTTAATGATTGGTATAACATAGGTCCTTCCTTGGTCTAGGAGTAAACCTTTAAAAGATTTCATTGACTCTGATAATCTCCATGTTCCCCATACATAATATATTTAACTCCTTGAAAATTCATTGTTATATTAACTTATTTTCCACACATAAAACATTTTCATATTCCTTTGAGAAATTCTCTTGGGTTTCTTTTCCTCATTTCTAACATAAATTAAATTTAACCTTCTTTCCTCTATGTTCATTACCACATAAACTTTTATAAAATTCCTTCTTCCTCTTATTTGAAATGTTATTAATCTAACTTAAGTTCATGTTTTTAATCATATATTGTGATTTAATATTAAGTATAATCACAAGTTTTCTCCTTTCATATCCTATTTCATTTAGTTACTCATTATGAAAATCACTCCATTGTCTATCACATTCACCATTACATGAATCATCCTAGTTCTATCCATTTTCTAAAACCAAAAACCATTTTTTGAGCAACAATAATCATAGTGTAAATAAACATATTCATTTATATTATGAATAAATCATTAAATATTATTTTACATCTAAAACACCATAGGTTTAACCAAGTTCATTCATTATTATCATCTATTAAAATTCTTCATGATGGTTTATAAAGAAAATGTGAATTAAGCTAAGCATATCCCCTAAGAGTTTCAAACCAAGTGCATAGTAAAATAACACTCACTGTGCACTAGAATGATGGATGATTTATACTCAACCAAAAAAATTTAGATTTATTACCCCTAGATTCATTTGTTCCAAAATCACATCCACTTGTAGTATCCAGAAAATTATTTTTTTCTATGAAACTACACACATTTTCTTACCATAACTTACCACATTCTATTATACTTAGGATTGTTCTAATTATTATTATTAAATTTTTCTCATCCTAGTATCCAAAGTTTGACTTAACTTTTCCACATAAACTAATTGTAGTTACCCAAAATTTTGATACATAGATATTACATCTTAATAGATGAATATTCATTTCATTATACAAAAACACACAGGAGGAATGTAGAGGTCTATTTCCCTTAGAAACTTGGATACATAAATAATTGGTTCATAAGTTAATTAAATCATCTCCTTATAGGTTCTTCGTAACTATATCCCTTCTTAGACATATCATACTTATTACCTTTCTTCATAACCTGGAGAAAGAAAACATAATAAAGGGTGAGCTTAGATGATTGGTAAGGGTAAACAAGGGAGATATCAATGATCACTTAAACAAAACCAGATAATAAGGGTATGAGAACCTGAGTATAATATTTGAAAACCATATTATATATAACATAGATCATAATATTATCTCAAGGAATAAATATTGGTAGTTCATAAGATATGAAACATAAAGGAATCAAATAACATGAGTCATTAGAGCATAAAATTGTCATAAGACTTCGACTTGTGGACTACATACAGTCAAAGAAAAAAAAATTATGAGTATTCAAGGGTCATTTATAAAGATATTTTAGTATATTGAGTTCACTCCCTAAACCATAATGGTATTCAAGGTTCACTCCCAAGATTATCATAGTGGAAAAAGTCCCTTACTAAACTGGGTTCAGTCCATATTCTGGTCTTATTTATCTCATTAGATATCTATATTTAACCAATGAATTGGAGTGATATATAATTACAAGACCACCTGTCACATAATAAAAATCATAAATATTCATGACATAAGATCATAAAACATTCTTCATATCATAACCCATGAAAAAAATAGGTTACATAAATATTTCATCCTAGAATCACTCAGGGAAAAGAAATGGTTTTCATAAAAATCTTGTCATTATAATCACAATCCATCCAAATAAACTATAAGGATGTTACCTTGGAATCATATCCCCACTATATCACCATTATAATCAAGACTTATTTTCATTGATGAATATAAATTCCATTAAAATATCATTAAAACATTCTTGAGGAAAATAAACTTTCCACTCTGAGAATCACCTTTTAAAAAATATAAATTAAAAAAATATTATGAAAATATTTTTATTTGAAAATAAAATTGGAAAATTTCAAAGTAATATTTAAAATATTTATTGTTAATGAGGGTGTAAAATTATGTTCATGTTCTACAAGTTAAAATAAATCATTCCTTTCACACTTTGGTAAAAATTCAAAAAGTGTATTGTAAAAAAAAGATTCCTTTTAAACCATTTTTAAAAATTAAATCATGAGAAAAAATTACTATAAATAATAATATGAAAATATAAAAAACATTATTGAAAACATCTTAAAGAAAACATGGACATGGAAGATAAAGGTTTTTAGACTGAAGAGAGAAATAAATTCGGTTTTTATTAAAATAATTATTTCAGTTTAATGAGTACTTAAAGAGAGGAAAATGAAAGTAAAACATATAATCTCTAGAAATAACCATAGAATAATAAAATTCATGAGTTTCTTCAGATATAGATCATAATATTTCATTCTCTAAAGAATAATCATAAATAATCCTAATAAATAATGTGATTGTAACATAAAGCCCTTACCACTTTGATAACTTTTGAATCATAATCTACATGAAAGAAATAAACTTATATACATCCCATTATTTTCATAATAAAAATCATAAAATTCTTTCACAGTAATTATATACATTAAATAAAGGAAACAAGTGGTGAATATGGCATGTGTCCCACATAAATAAAAGTGAGATGAAAATTCTTTACCTCAAGTATGAATTCCTTCATAGATGTTCCAACCTCCTGTATAATAAATATATATTTGTTATAAATATATTTCAAAACCATTATCACATATATCATACCATATATTATTTACTTATAGCCTTTTATCACCCATTTATTAACATTTTTTTACTAAAATCACTATTTTGGGTGATAACTAATTCATTTTTCATATATGTTTTGGTTCGATAGTTTTGGTCCTCATACTTTGATCATGGTTAAATAATTTATTGGATTTTAATTATGATATAAATATAATATATATTCATTATATACATATTTATATTTATCCATAAAATTATAGATAAAAAATGAATTACACAATTTATGGAGACGATGGGTTGTACATATGTAAGAACGTTGTTTCCATTTTTCAATTGATGGAATGAAATAAAGGTAAATAATATTTCACATTAATATAATTATTTTTATATAATATATATCATATATATTCATTAAATATGTACTTATTACCATCCATGAAAATATTAAATAAAAACTGAGTCACATCGCTTCGTGGATGCGGTAGTCCACATGTACGCACGAGCGATGTTATCATTTTCCAATGGATTAGAAGGTAAGAATTTGGATATGATATTATAATTAAATAATTATAGTTTTTTCATAAATATTTTATATAAAAATTATATCCACCATTATATCCATCCATGAGATGCAGTGATGGAAAAAGAATTACATCGGTTCGCAAGGCGGTAGTCTACCTTACACATGATCAACATTTCTTTCTCATTTAATGGAAGTGGAGCTAACATAATAACAGCTCAGTATATGGTAGAAAATTGTTTTATTATTTCATATCAATTTAATAATATTTTAATTAATTATAATAAGAAATAAAACAAAAATTCATGGTTAATAATTATACCTTTTCTTCAGACAACCACTTTAGGCTTATACCTAAAGCCTTCCTAGGATGCTTTCTTGATCAAAACATGGACTATATTTCATGGTGAGGGACTTAATGAAGTTATTTTTGGTATTTATTCACTGAAACAAAATGCTGTTTAAGTGTGTAGAGGATAGGATATGGGTGTTCTTTTATAAGTGGGGGAGAGGACACACTTAGAATTTTTGAAAAGAATAAAATATACCCACATTTTACACACACCAAATAGATCAAAAAAGGACCATTCAAAAACTTATATGATATAAGATCAAAATATGTCCATAAAATAAAAATTACACATGTTTTTAGTTCATTTTAACCCTTATTTATTTAGTTTAACCCCCTAGTAAACCCCTTTTAGCCCAAACTATGGAAATTAATTTTTACAATTTTTACTATTCATTATAAAAAAATAAGTTTATGTTTTTAAATAATATTAAGTATGATTATTTTAAATATATAATCCAATTTAATAAATTAAATTAAAATAATTATAATAATTTAATTTAAAATTAAACCCACAAACGTGACTAGAAAATAGTTTTCCAAAGAAAATGTTTTCTTAAGTACGAAGAGTTTTTAAAAAAAATGAAAATAAAATTTATTCTAGTGAACTAAATTTGTTTAATAATAGTATAATTTAACTAATTTTACTTATAAAATTATGTTAAAATAAAATAAAATTTTTAAAATGTTTTAAATGAAAAAGACAATTTTAATAAAAATCAGTATTTTTTCACTATTCATCAGAAAATTAATCTTTTCAAAAAAATATCCGAAAATAACTTTAAGATAATTTTGAAATTTTCATTTAAAAAATTAATTTAATTTTTTAAAATATATTTTCTAAATTTGGTAAAATTTAATTTTAAATTAAGTGTGAAAAATGTGGTAAAATATGGTTTTTCTAAAAAATGCATTTTTAAGGAAAAGATGATTTTACTTTAACACTATTAAAAGTAATATTCATTTTATGAATTTAAATACAAATATATATATTTATATAATCTATAAATTTCATTTAAATCATTCATCATTTAGTTTTATTTTAATTAATTGAAATTGAAAAACACTATGCATTTAAAAATAGTTTTCATAAAAAATGTGTTTTTAAGCATAAAAATAGATTTATACCAAAATCATAAAAAAAATTAATTCAAATTAAATTAATTATATTATTCTAAATAGAATTAATTTTATGTCACTTTAATTATAAATATAATATATAATTATACTTTTTATTAAATTATTTAATCAAGGGAAAGGACAGCTTTAGAAAAGTTAATATTTTCCTGAAAAACACAATCTTTTTAGAAAAAAATACAAAACTTTAACCATAAGATAATTTTGATATGATGATTTCAAAAATGTTATAATTTTTATAATATAACATTATTAAAAGTTTTAAAAATTAATTATGTTATTTGAGCATAAAAATTAATAAAAAACTTTTTTGAAGAAAACATATTCTTATAATATAAAATGACTTAACTAATAATTGTGTGATTATTTCACAATAATTAATAAATAATTTTGTATTGATTAGGACCATTATATATATTTAATAATTTTTATAATCCTATTTATACCCTCTAATTCAACAATTAGGTTATAACTATCATATTTAAATAATAATATTTTAATGGTATAATGTGGTTCATTAAATCTCAAAGTACCATGTAACACAAGATATAAAAGTAATAAAATTTACTTAAAGGTAAATATATTTTAAAATATTTGGTTTTTATGTGTGTATTAACATAATTGTCACCTGGTGCGCAATAAAGAGGCCAAACTACACACCTAGTTTGAAACTCCTAGAGGATATGATTTTTTTATAATATGATCTCTATAAATCGCTATGAAGGATTGATTTCCCAGTTAATTTGAGGGATAAAGTTGAGAAATATAAGATAACACAACTTAAAATAACCAAGGTCAAACTAGTAATGATATAGATTGAATTAAAAGAACTATAGGCTAATGTGATATTATAAAATAACAACTTATTTTAAGGTTGAAATTCCTTTCATGATTATGATAATTCCCCACTAGGAGGAACAATGGGTGTGAAGGACAACACAAAGATTACCACAATGAATAACCCATCATAATGGGATATAGAATGAGAAACCTTGTGATTATTCCAAACCATATATCATTAGAAATATGATTAACAATGTGAACAAATTAAAAGTCTCAAACACACCATATAATAGAAAGATAGTGTCTCATGAAAGATCAAGTGATAAATATGATGAAGTAAATAATTTTCAATTCCCTATAAGTCAAAAATGTTGGAAAAACAACAAGAGGATTTCCTTAAGGGGATTTGAAGATGGTTTAATTATGGAAGATGGGGTCACTGAGAATTCAATTTTAATAGGAAAATTAAGAGGTCAATTAGAATGATTGGAGTAGAAAATTTGCATCTGAAGGCACCACTAACAGTCTAATTCCTTCATTGTAGAAATCCTAGACATTACCCAAGTCAGTGTCATAAAAACAAGAAGGATAATAATGACATGTGTGAACATACACCATAATGAAGGGAACAAGGTGGATTATGTTCAATGAATTCTAATGAAGTGGATTGGGATTACTAAATCGTTCACTTTATAATTGTGAATATGGGATCTTTATTCATTCCACTCTATTTTTCCTAGATTATTTTCTAAGTGTACCACCATATTTTTTGTTTACAAAATAAAATATCTAGTCATATGATGGTTTCTTTTTAAAATTTATCTTTATAAAAATATAAATATTATTATAGGTCCTTTAGATGGATTTGACTTATTGGATTAACTATTTTGACATAGACCCCATATTCACTGATCATGGTTAGAATACCCATAACATTTTCACTATTCAAAATGTATGGGGGTGTAAATAGGAACCAACAGTCATTGTATAGATATATTAACATCACTATAACAATAAATTACACAAATAAATCATCTAAATCATTATACATCAATGAACTACCACCATGTTTAGGAAAAAATGTTTCTAGATAAGTTGAAATAACCATACCAATGGTATATTTAGACTAAAATCACCCTCTTCTTCCACTAGTCCCATAAGATATTGTCGTCAAACAAAAAAGGAGGCCACCTAGTGACCTCGGGGTTAGAAGAAATTCAAGAATCATTTATTATTCTCCAAAGCATGTGTTCCCATACAGTGTGTGTGGGAAATAGTTTAGGTCTTCTAAGGCCCTATTTAGACACATAAAAATCCACCTGGAGTAGAATTAGTGTGTCATCTATCTATCGTAAACCTTTTTTCCAAAGTATTTTGTGCAGTGGGTAGCATAAATACTAGTGAAACAAGAAAACAAAGTTATGGATGGTTATTTTTTGAATTTTTCAACATAGGAAAGATAAAATAAAGAGAGGGTGTGGGTATATGCATTAGATAAGGCTACTTTGAAAAGTGTTGGGAGGGGTCTGAATATGGATCTCAATTAGCCATATAAGGAGGATAATTATTCATCTAATTCATCATTCAACCTCAAATTTCTGTTGACACTACCAAGTTTAGGAACCATAGGATATGAGTGATAGGTGTATGTAGTGTATCTATTATAAAAATATAGAATCACATTTCATTACTTAAACCAATTTATTATAATTTATCACTACAGTTATGAACTACAAACTCATAGTAAAATAAAATAGTTCTTAACACAAAACCATGGGAGGTATTTAACTCAAATAGGAAGGTAGAAACATGATATTGGGATTATGATTACTATAATAAAATAGATATTTTTTATACCTCATTATAAAATTAAATCTTGAGTCATATTACAAATACCCTTAGCTAACTTTGTTAGTATAATAATTAAAATTGTGAGGATGTAATTTAAATAAGGGGGGATGTGATGACCCAATATTTAACTATATATTATCCTTGAATAAATATTTTTTTAATAGATAATTTCACATGTAAAACCAAACTAAAATTAAATTCCTTAATATATTTTGGATATTAAATATGACTATTAAAACATAGTTATTAAATTATCTAGTATAAACTAAAGTAAGAATAAAAAATCAATAAAGAAAGTAATAAGAAATGGAATTTGGAATCAAATTTCTTCCTTATGAATCCCATTTATCTAAACTTGGAAGTGAGGTAGCTTATATAAGGTTTTACCATGACTAATCGCAGTTTGAACTCAATTAATTACAATTTGAGTGAAACTGTATATGGGAGAAGTTCAAGATCATGGAGATTTCCACAAGATCCAGGCTAGCTAAACCACCACCTAAAACTATAACCAGAGCTTATCTAATGATTAGTTCCTAAGCCGAGATCATAATGGGTTCTATAAATAGAAATTATTATTATATAAAAATGTAATAAAATATTTATATGTATAAATATATAATGAATTTATATTCCTTTTGAAATTTATTTTTACTAAATTCACTTTATGCTTAAAAATATATTTTTTAGAAATTGGAATTTTATTTCACGGAAAAATATTATTTTGATTGAATAATAACAAGATATATTAACACTATATTAAATAGTAATTTATAAAAAAATTATAGTTAATATACCAAATGTCATTTTTTTGTAAAAACAGTATTTCACTACATTTTATGTTTTTAATTAAAAATAAATTTATAAATTTTTGGTTGTTTATTTTAAAAAATAAAATATTTTTTGTATTTATCATGTTCATATTATTATAAATTATTTTTTTAGATTTTTTTAAAAAAAATGATTTTTAGGTGAATATTGTTAAATATCATTTTTAAAAATAACATGACTTTATGAAGTTATTAGTATATAGTTATGAATTTGGAATTTGTGAGACCTTTCTTATAAGACTGTATATATATTTTATAATTAATTTATAATTTTAAAAAAAATGGTGTTACATTATAAACTCAAATTTGACATTTTAGAATTTAAGTCATATTTTTCAAAAAAAATTGTTTTTAATACATTATACATATAGTATTTTAAATTAATTTTTATCACTTTTAAAAATTAAATCAAAAAAATGTAATTGAAATTAATAATAATTAGTTATAAATTATATAATAATTACTATTTTATTTTTGGGCTTAAAGGATAATTTCCCTAGGTAAAAACAAGTTGTCGTGGTGAAAACTAAAATAGTAAAAGTGAATAACCTTAGAGGTAAAGAGCCTAACATATTTAAAACATATTTATATTTGAATTTTGGAGGTTTAGATAGAATTTATCTCCTATTCACTCCATTATTTATTATTTTTTTAGCAACTTTACTTGAGGGTGATTTCCCATTATTGAAAACTTTTGAGTATTTACAAAAATGTCACTCTTTTAACTTACAAAAGAGGCACTCCACCCCTCACTTCCCCTCACAAAAAAAAACCACTAAATTTTGGTCTAAAATATGAAACATTAACTCATTAAAACTCCTATAAACCTTAAGAAGGTTCTTTTATTCTCAAAACATCAGCTCTCAAAGTTTTAATCCTTTTCCCAAAAGAGATCATCCAAGAGGTAAGGTATAAGTTCCTGAACTCTCTATCTTTTTCTATTTCTTTGTATGATTTTATTCTTACTCAAATTAAATTTCACCATAATAAAATTAAAAAATAATTATATTTATTATACATTAATTTTATTTTAATTATGTTAAAATCATTAACCACCCTCCCTTTTTCCATTAAGAAAAACAAAATTGTGTGTTGTGTGTTGTGCGGACTACCGCCTCCACAAGGAAATGCGTTTCATTTTACATCACTGCACTATAAGTTTAGTCCCAATATGTAATTTAATATATAATTATAATATTTATGAGATATTTTATATTCTTAAATTACAAAGCATATTACTCTTTTTCCTCGTTCTATGGAAAATGAAATTGCCAACCATGCATACGTGTGGACTACTACATCAATGAAATGATCAATTTATATTTTATATTTCATAAATTCCTTACATGGTTAGTCATGAGAATAATTTTAAAGGATAAATATTATTTTTATGATATCATTATGTTTTTGGTATTACAAATTTTATAACCTATTAATTATATGATCAACAACCAATTATCATAATTTAATTATTTAAAATAAGTGTACTAAAAGAAAAATTGTTAATCCAAATTGTATAATATTTTCATATGAATTACTTATTCTTATAATTCATTTATAATTCTTAAATATAAAACTAATAATAACTAAATTTTATCATTATTTTACTGGTTTAATGATACTACAACTAAATCACCTCATAATTATCAATAATCATGGTATGTTCATGATTGGGTCGGTTTGACCACCTATTTGAACAACATTATAAAATTATATCATGGATGATTATGAAAAGTTAATTAATATTATAATATGATATATTTATGTAAATAATTTCTTTGTTTTTGTTATGTAAAGGATCCATCAAAATTTAACTCTTTAATTAAGCACCCATTGTAGGTTGAAAAATCATCAAAAAATATTTGTTTTCGATTTCATCTTCTAAGATAAAAACTAAAGTAATCATGAAAGGAAATTTAAAATTCATAAATAATTATAAATAATGAATTATTGTAACATTAATTAACTTTTAAAAATTAAATTTTTAAGAAGATTTAATTCTGACACTGTTCTTATGAAACTATTATAAATGGTTAAAACTATAAACACCTGATGTGGGGTGATAAGAAAAATCTAACTAATATACATGTGGATAATGATTATAAATGGAAATTATAAATATTTTTAGTTATTAATATGGTTTTAAAATTATTTATTAAGATATTTATTTTTTTAATATATGAGCTTAGAGTGCATTAATCTAAGCAGGGAAACAAGGTAAGGGTTTCTTTGTCTCAAATTTGAATCCCTTGAGATATGTTTAAGCTATAATACATGTTTCATTTTCAATGGATTAAATAATTACCTACTATAATTGTATGTAATTATCCTATTATATTTCATTATATTAAATTTTCTATTTAAATTTATACCTATCATAATTTTTTGATTCAAAAGATATGAAGGCTTTAAGGGTTTTTCATGACACAAATCACTTCCTTGGGTCATAAAAAATATTATCTGTCTATTATATTTAAATATTTGTCTATTTAACCTATGATAATTTTAGGGTATATTAACACCTTATTTTCTAGTTAAATCATGTTACACACCAAATTATTCTTCCTTTATGATTCTATTATTTCATTAAAATGCATTTTTTAAGAATAACTCCCATTAATTTTAATGTGTTTTTATTCTATATCCATATTTTTACTTCCCTCCAATGTTATCCTATCTTTTTGGGAAAGATAATATATATTATTTTATAATATTCTGATAATTAACTTTCCCATTTTAAAAATTAAAATTCAATACACTTTTTAAAGGTGTGTTATTTTAAAAAAAATTATTTCAAAATATTAAAGAAAGGGGTTTTCAATCCTTTCAAAATCAAATGGTTTACAATAAAATACAAATTTATTTTTGAAAAAAATTATGTATATTCAAGGATATTTTATTTTTAACTCTTTATAATAATATATTTAAAAATAATTATCTTTTCCTTCTCATAAAAACTTGAAATTAATTTTCACTTCATCATTTATAATAATTTTTAAATGGTTTTGTGAAACTTATATATTTTCACATCTATTTTTCCTCCAAGTTTTATCCCTTATGAAGTGATGTATTAATCATCATATATATTTTACTATGATATGATTACTTTTATAAATTGATATTTTTGGTATCCTCTAATCTTATATGTTTAGTTTATGTTATTTTTAGGAAAGTTTAAGAAGCCCATTCATTTTTCATGGGTTCTTTAAGATATGACGATGATTGATTTTAAGTGGAATGAATATGTATGGATGATGATAGTTGAGGTCCTATATGACCGTAAAATTCATTATTTTAATCTTATTTATCATGATATATTAAATCTTACACATAATTATTTTATTCACATAGGTGTGGGTATGATGGGTTTGCTCACATTTTAGGCATGGGAATAATGATTTTTTCCACATAGGTATAGGAATAATGAGTTTTCTCACATGGGTTTTATTATTCTTATGGGTTTTCACATTCCCAAGTAGTTTATCATGTTATTCCAAATTTTCAAGGTGTATTTTTTCCATGAAATGTCATTTTTTAGGATTACACCTTATTTTTAAATTACTCTACACATTTATGTCATGCTCATGTGTTATATGATCATATAGATTTATTTTGATCCATGTCATATCTATTATTATTCTATAATTATAATTTTGATCTAATATTTCTCTAATATGTTTTATGATTATCAGTTAATGTAGTTTGATCTTTTATTATGACATTTATGTCTTCCTCATGTTCTCTTTCATGTTAAGATATTTTATTCCATTACTAATAATCTGAGCTCAAATATTTCTTATGTTTCTAATACCTAGGTTATGAAGTTTATTATATCAAGTGAGATATCTATAAAAGGTTCTATAGGAACATGATTATAGAAAAATATTCATAAGTATTGTAAAATAATATTTTTATGTAGCTAATCTCCAAGAAACTAAACCTTTCGGTATTTGGGTTGTGTGACTGTTTATGAGATGTATTATTTAAATCATGAGATTAATATATTATTTAAGTTGTGTTTATATTGGGTTTCTTCATCAGGTTAGTGTAAATATGATGGATGGTGTGATTTCATTGAATTCTGGGTTTAGTAGAAGTAGCTAGATGGGTTTGGTTCAGTAGATGGAGCACAGTGGAAGCTCAAGTGTGGGAATGATAAGAACTATCATCTGATGTATTTAATTTGTAGTTGGCAATGGATCTAGAGTAATGAGTAAATAAAATATAAGTTTTGGATACTGAATGATAAATGAAATTCCATAGTAGGTGATGTAAGTGTGTAAGTTCATGTGTTATTTGAACTCTAGTGGTGAGATATAAAAGTATTTATTTATGGGTTTGGTAAATAAAGATCCATAAAATTCATTGAGTGAAGTGGAGATAACATGAACTATTCATGAGGTGTTGGTGGTCATATAAAAAATGATGCAGAAATTATAAGTTTTCATATTCAACATAGGTTCACCCGCACATGTCGGATGGTGGTGTTCACTGCATAACCAGCTAGAACCACTATATATATGGGATTGGTCCACATATGCAAGGGTAATATATGATGACTATAAATAAATGATGGTTCCTAACTGAAATTAAGATGTGGCTTTGGAAGGATCATACCTATGCACATCTAAATTCTAGAGGCTAAAATATTGAGGGTGAAAGACTGAGAGGAAGAGTGTCAGAAATTACAATAGTTAAGGAATTGGTGAGTCTTCTTCTAATAGACTGAGTATATTGGTTAGAAGCCAGTAAACCTTGTAACAAATATATATTGTGTTTTTAATGGAATTAAATAGATATCCTCATTCTCCCATGTACATGGGATCAAATTTCAAACCATGTAATCCTTGTGTGAATTTTGTTTGTACTTTATGAATGTGTGTGTGTGTTTTTTTCATATGCTTGTTTGCTTGTGGGTTTTAAAAAGGGATAATCATGATGTGGATAGAACAAGATGGTGGAGTAAGACTCAATGTGGTGCCTAGGGTGATCCGTTTTCCTATTTATAGTCTTTGAATATGTGTGGGATGTTTTGATCAGGGGAAGACACTTCTTACAGTTGATGTTCTTCTGTGTTGGATTTCTAGAAGGAGGAACTTCCAGTGATTGAAATATTCACCCTCATACCCAACACATGGGACTTCATTTAAATTGTTCTTTACCTTCTACATCCTCTTTTTTTCTGATTCTACCACTCATCCTCCACCTCAATTTCATATTTTCAAACTTTTATACATCAAACCTCTTATGTTTACTCCTTAAATATGATAATTTTTCCCCTAAATATTTAGAAACCTCCCCAAATGGACCTCCTCAACACTTTATTCATGCTTTACAAGACTTACCTATATCTAATCACACCTCTATCTCCCTCTCTAGATTTATTCAACTATAAAATACTAGATGGTCATTATTCCCTATCAGACATCAAGTTATATCCCTATCTCTAAAATTACCCAGTTTTCTAAATCCTTATATTCTATATTATTATGGCTTGGAAGTGTTTATAGGGATTTGGGGGGAATTCTAGAGGAAATAGTGTAGTGTTTATCCATCTAAAGGGCCACCACACCATGGTGGTATCCATGATGTTGGTCGTGGTGATGTCTTTTGGATCTATGGATGTGGTGTGGTCATTTTGTGTTTTCCGTTCTTAGACATTGGTCATTTTGAGTTGTTCATTTGGTTTTGGGGAACACCATATGGAATGGAAATCCTATAGAGGATATGGTGGAAGGAATGTTTCCTTAGATGTTTCTCCTATGAGAATCATGGAATGGATCTATGCCATATTGGAATGTGTGGGGTTGATTGAGGTCTTTAGAATTTTTCAATGGGAAGTAGAGGTAATTGAAATTTCTTGGGTGATGGGTGAAGTGGTATGGAATCAAGGTGACGAAAAGATGAGCATAGGGGAAAGGAAATGGTGAGTTTGATCTTTCCACACCATAGTCTTGGTCATAAAGTTTTAAAACAGAAAGGTATTTTTCATTATGTCTATTGGCACTCATTTTTTCACATGAGGATGAAAAGTTTAAAAGGAAAAATATTCCATATATAGAGAGGAGTAAAAGGAATGAAAAGTGAACAAAAACCCCTTTTCCCATAGGTTTACCCAAGAAGATCTCACAGATAGCCCCACTTGTGCTTTCTAATACTCATGAAGGTCTAACCTATGTGGTCTAATATTAGTAAAAAACCCCTCATATAGGTCACACATGAACAAGTGACCTTCATGAACCACCTTATTCACCTAGGGTCCTATATTTCCTACAAATAGGACCCTTGGTTTCCTCATTTTACATGACTATAATCCATAGGAAACCACTGGAATATTTTCATGCCCTAGACCTTCTCCCAAGTCTTCAAAACCCTGTAGGTATATCTCCAAACTTCAAATGAAGAAGGAATTAAGAGGATTCGAAGGGTTAGAGTTACTCCAAGGTATAAAAGACACTAAATACCTACACAAAGATCTCTTTCCCATGGTCTAAAAAGTACTAAGGAAAAGTATCCTTCCCCATCTCAACACTTGCATGAGGCCCTTCCATGAGCATTTGAGGAGACCCTTGGAGGCCCGAGTTTGGTCTCTCCCAACTTTAGTCACCCAGGTTTTTCTTAATCCTAGTTCACCCAAGTAACACTTATATAGGTTCCTTTAATTTCTCCCAAGTAACATTTGGGAAAGGTACCTCCCAAATCCACCCAAGCATCACCTAGGAAAAGTACCCAAATATATTTCACCTAGGTATCACCTAAGTGAAGCTGAAGTTAGATCTCCTAGGTATCACCTAAGTGATACACTCACCAATTCACCCAATCATCACCTAGGTGAAGCACTCTATGAGCCCTTTTTTACTCCACCAATAATGGGAAACCCTTTTACCTCGGTCACTCATCTAAGTGGGGATAATCCAAGACCCCCTCTAAAGCCTCCTCATATGTGTGAACATAACCTAGGGAACATAAGTGTACCCTCTTGATTATACATTACCATGGTAATGAAAGTCCCTAATTTTACCTACCTAATAGTTAGAGTCCTTGAAATGTCCTCAATCATACATTCTTATGTTAATGAGGATCCCAACCTTAGGGATGGTAGCGAATGGATTCTTGGGTTGTGTAGTGACATATATTTCATGAAATGTGAATTAAATCGGATGATAAGCTTTTATTGTCATCTACCACCTTTCCCTTTCCTATTCTTAAACATGTTATAAGGGAAAGCACATGGGAATTCCTCCTTAAGTAAGCCACTAGTATTTATTATGGTACATATTCCACCTTCTACACCATTTTCATCATCAATGAGTGGAAGAAAAGATATTGTGAAAAGTTCCATATCTTTTTCTTCATCTTGTTTCTCACACAAAACATGACTCAAGTGGGATTAGAGTTTAGTTTTGATCATGTTATTAGTATGATCAAATATCCTCAATTGGGAATCCTCCATATTTTTAAGCCCCAATCATTTTGAAATGTATGGGATTTGATTCTTATCCAAATAGGACATGTAGGAAGCCTCCCTGAGGTTCAAACCCAACACCTTCAACTCATCCTAATATTATCTTTTCTATATTAATAGTAGTGTAATATCCAACCTGAGAAGCCATATCCCTTATAATTCCCTTGGGACATTTTTTGTGTAGATCCCACACCATCCTTTAATAGGCCCATTTCACCTAGATGTCCTTGTTGCATGATGTTAAACCGCATGGTCTACTCCTTGTCACATGACCATAAAAGTTATTATGTGTCCCATTAAGTGGAACTGAACCATGTGGGTTCTGATTCCTCTCATGAGGATATGTAGGAAGCATTTATCATGGTCATAATCCCAATGTTGAAAAAACCTTTATCTCCCTGGATAATGAAAAATCCATAGTTAACAACTATTTGTCTTAAAACCGACATCACAAAATAACAAATGTAACCAATATGGAGAAACTATGATGAATATATGTGGTTGCATTGATGGATAACTTTGGATACATACATATAGTTTCCCATTAACACATTTATATAATCTGTTGTTAATGTATAGGGATGACCAGATCCATATTAAGAATTTAAATGGGATTCACAAAATGTCTTAAATCTGTAAGAGAGTCCTAGAGTAGGCAATAATTCCCCCAAAGGGGTGTGATGATCTTGACCTCCCATACTCTCAACCAATGTGAGTTTTTAAGCATAGTTGTTTAAATTCCCTAATGACTTCATTCCTTAATAAAGTAGGCCCATGGTCCATCATGGATATGAGAGACATTAGGTGTTTCCAATTCCACCAATAAACCCTATTGGAAACTAACCTTCCATGATCGGGAGTGGAAAAAAAATAGTTAACCCGACATGAATCCTTTTATGACTATGTCACCCACATGGAAAGCCTATTTTTACCACCAAAGAAATGAAAGAGGGTGAGATATTGATTTTTTTAAGATAACTAATTTCACATGTATTCATTTATTTTAATGTTTATTTAAAGATATTTCTTACATGTGTTTCCCATGTTTACAACAAATAACTTCAACCATAACTCCCTTAAATTCAATTGCATCCTACCAAATGACATGAACATACATGTTAACTTCTATACAAGTTGAATCCCCATCTAACCAAAATACACCATCACCAACCCAACATCTTTAATGCTGAGTTTCAAACACACTAGTTTGGGAGTAATACCTCAATGGTAATGTCTTGACCTTAGAGGCCACACAAATATCCCTATAAGATATGAAACCCCACCAATTTTCCACTCAATGATTGCTGGAAACTAAAAATAATATTTTACCCATCACTATCTCAAACTGTTTCAGGATCCTTTCCCCAAAATGCAACAATAGGTTCCTCCATTACCATAATAAAATAAACCAAGATATTAGTAATGGACTCATATCAAGAGAATGGGAGTCGTTGAAAATGGATCATGCTAATAATTTCCACCACCAATTTCATGTGGCACTATTTCCTCAGTATGATGAGGATGTCACTCTATGGACTCAGGCTTAGGACACACCGACCTAGGTGCCTAGAACAACCCACTGAGGGTGAAAATAAAAAAAATGACCAAGCTCATGTCCCTATTCTTTTCAAAGAATCCCTCCCATAAGATTTGATGGAAACCTATGAGAAGGCCCATAAACCTACTCACACACATAAATCCTTCCAATACAATTTGGCATCGATTCTAGAAACCTACCGGTATGCCCCAACAATAGACAGGGGACACACCCATGTCTCTTCCCCCAAACATGATGAATTTTTGTATATTTCAACAAGAAATAGAGGACATTAGTAGGGACACATCCATATTCCAATCATGGAATGGGAATATATTCTAATTTTAGCTATAGAAGTCAAACATTTCATCCTATAAATGATGAAAGGAAAATCATCTATTTCTGTCCACATTATACAAGTATTCTAGGATATAATGGTTTCATCAGCAGTGATGGAGAGTTAGACACACAACCCCGCATCCATATATGAAGATACCCATCAACATGATAAGATGGCCACTCAAGATCATATGTGTATTCCTACTCTTTTCCGGGAGGGTCATCCAAAAACATTAGTGATAAATGTTGAATAGTATCGAGCATATATCCCTATTCCAACTAGAGTTCATTGGTCTACTTCATTGTCCACTCTTAGGTAGGCATATATCCCTTCTATAATTTTAGAATCTTGTCAGAAAATCATAACAGAATCATAAGAGTTACTTTGACATTTTTTGTATGAAATTCACTATCCACGGTGTGTGACTCTAGAAACCTGAGAGAGCACCCAAAAATAATTATCACCAAAGGAAAATTGAAAACTAAGATAAGGGGAAAATCCTACTCTACTCAAGGTTAGAGTTCTTGAGTCCATAAAACATTTTTCAATGGTGGCCCAAGATCCTACTAATCCATCACCAAATTATGGAAATAGTAGTTTTAATTTTGAAGGTACTCCCTGGAAATCTTACCATGAATTCCTCCTTCTTAGTCAAGAGATGATTTATCATGATAACCCTTATCCTAATGAGTACTTAAAAACCCCTCCTCATTGATAGATTATCAAATGGTAAGAAGATACTCCCCTTTCCATCATCCACCCTGAAGGTCCCCTATAGGGTATACACTACAAAAATTCTCATTTCAGTCGAACATCAATCCATGATAGTAGTTCTATTCATTATAGAACTTATTGTGAAGGTCCTACCCATATTAATATTTCATTTCAATAAGAAGGTCCTACTCTTACTGAATCAATTATGATAAATCCCTCATATAATGAGTCACTTGGGAAGATGAGGCGAGTCATGCCTGGTGCATTTTTTTGATAGGTAATATCCTTTCTCAAAAAAAATATAGTGAAAGACAATGATCACTCTCTGAACCACCCTTGGAATTTCTACCTCGTCAACATAGTATAGGAGATTCCTCATAACCCCACCGCTCACAGCAAGGTAGCCAAGAAGTGCCAACTTTGGTCAGATCAAGTGGATGAATCTTATATAGAGTACAAAGTGGAAACATTTATTATCATGAAAATATTAGTTTAATAAAATATACCAGTCATGTTTTGGCCCTTATCTAACCCTAAATATAGAGTTTTGGAAACATTTTCAGAATAATGTGTGAATGAAATTCACCTAAACATACGGATTAATATTTATCACCTTAGGGATAAATTATTTCCTTACAATGGATATGAAATTAATGTTAAGGTATTCAAAGAACTATGTCATAAAATTTACTTAGATTCCCTTCTAGTTATGTGTTTCTTGAAATTAGGGAACTAGAAGGAGTGTCTCTAACACACATGTGTTAATGCATTAATAAATCTATAACATTTGATCGCCAATGCCCAAGCTAGTTTCAAAATTAGGGGATGGTGTGAGAACATATTATTTCATTTTACCTCACTCCCTAATCAGTAAGGTACACTAGATATGACATCATGCAATTCCATTTCTTCTAGTTGGATCTCAAAAGAAAACAATTCACACGATAGATGGCATGCTCACCAAGAATAAACCATGAACAAATCTCAGAAGCATCAATACTGATAAGAGAAAACCATTTAAATACTCTTGAAAAAGGAATACAAGAAGTTTTATGAGGATTATCTCTTAAGGAATGACAATCACCAAACAATAACAATGCCTTTGAAATCAAGTAGCTTACATACAGATCATACAATGCACCCGGATCATACTTGAACAAAAATTCATAAGATCAAGAGAGAAGTCATGTAATATGAATCCATAATATATATGAGAAGCCTCATCATATAGGGTTGGGGAACTTTTAACATAATCCCTCCCCACAAGCCCAAAAAATCTAGACCAAAATGTTGCAGTATTGAAATGGGAACAATCCCAACCCATAGGGATGGGGGGATTTTTACCTCATTATCCTCTCCAATAAAGGAAAGTTTTTTCTTGGTTAGGAGGAGTACTGAAAGGAATACCCTCCCATTTTATCACATTTTGTGACCCAACTTACTTTATTGGAATATTCATAATGAAAATATCAGGAGATTCCATTCAGGTCACCATTCGTCAGATGTCTCTAAAAGGATCCTTAAAGGAAAGAATGAAACCCTATAGAGGGTGCAAACAAGAGTGATCTATCAAGGGTATAATCACTCCTAAATATCACAGTTATTTTAGTGGTTATTCTCAATGAAAGTAGATCTACTTTCATTACAATGCTAATGTGACACCTATAATGCATTATGCATCAGTGAAAATGATTTTCAACACCCCTATAGATAATATAGAACATGAAGCTGGTATATGGGAAAAGGAGTAGGATTTTTTCATCCAAAATATATTCCATATGGAAATGGTTAAAAAATTTATGCATACCAAGAACTATAAGATCACTAAAAATGTGGTTACACCCTCGAATGATCCACTCCACCTCCTCAGCGAGAATATGTTGAGGAAAATGGAAAAGGTGTGATCGTATCTCACCCTCCACCTGAATAGGTTTAACCCCTTTCACATTAGGAAATATTTTCTCAGTATAAGGAAGAGACGAAGGATTTGACAAAGATAAATCAGTAACTACTCTGAGGAAACATCCCTACTAGATATGTTCTGCAATTAGAGCTTCTTATTGTGCTCTCAGCTAACGTACCTCAATAAAGAAGAATCATCACAATAATCTAAGTATAGGGAAAAGCATCCTCTCAATGTGGGATACCGAAAACCAATATAATTAGACCCCATAGTAGTAAGATGTTATGAGTTCTCTCCATTAAAGATAAAACCAAAGCTTGGTCATATACATCCTCATTGGCCAGCCCCTACAGGTTACTCACCATGAGTATAAGAAGAACTGTCATAGATGACTCAACCTATTGTCTCCCTATTCAGGATCCTGCCTATTTGGTTGTTTCTCCCTATCTCATCGATAGTATTAATTCAATAGTTTATTGATTGGAATATATGAAAGGAAAATATTCCCTAGTATAACCAAAAAGTAAGCCATACCCTGAATGGCTGGATGCGACTCTTTCCTACCAAACTTTGGGAATCCTATATTCCCAATATTCAACGGATTGGTGGATCCATAAAAAATCTGACTCACTTCATGTATAAGTGTAGTCTCATTATGGGAACCCTCAAATAGTAATATGAATCCAAAATCAGGTGTTTTGTTAAGAACTTTGAGGGACCATCCTTTTTCTGGTATACCAGTTTTCCAGCCGATTTAGTCAAGGGGTGGGAAGATATTATCCAATAATTCCTCTATTAATTCAATTGTACACTATATAAAATGACAATTCTAAACCCCTTAAGTTTCAAGAAGTGATATAATTAGAGGATCTTATATTTTATTACCAAATATATGGGTTTTACTTACTCCCTAAACCTATAACTTTCTTAAGAGGACTTGTTTAGTATTTTCATTGAGAACCTTTTTGATGAGATGTGAACACCACTTATCCAAGTAAAGTATTTGGGTGGGTTCTTATATCTTGTCATGTTTTCACAGAGGTTTGAAGATTCTATTTTGAAAACTAGATCAATATATTGACCAACAATGGTAGCTCAGGGAAAGAGAATGGGTAGAGTGGGAATTATGGCCATCACCTTAAAAATGGAATATATTCCAACTCTATCCCTAAATCCCACACCTCCTCACATGTCACCACCTTATAAATTAAAAAAAACATAAAAAAATACCCCCTTAAAGATGAGTAAATAGAATCTAAATTCTATCAATTTCAATACCATAAGAATAAAGTTTATTACTTTCAAGATGAACAAGTTTTGAGATGCTTTATAGCAGCTATAGAAAATAACCTATTAAAATTTATAGATTCTAAGATGCTTGATCATGTTGGTATTCATGGTTTCCAAAATTTATGCCCCTTTCACTAAATTTTGGGTCATACCATACAAAAGTGTTTTATTTTTAAATATTTCTTGAAAAATATTATTAACTCCAGGTAATTGAAGCTAGGAAATCCACCAACACAAGTAGTGTGTGTTTCTGACATCACTCCCAAAGAAGAAGGATAATGGTAAGAAGTTATGAGAAAGATATAATATAATTTCAATGATTAGATGACCATAAAGATAATCAACTAAACTCGTGACATCCTCAGGGCATAGCTAAATCAACCAACTAAACCCTCAATTTCCTCTACCATAACACAACTAAATTCTTTGGCACTACAATCTTCCAAAATATTATCTTCTAGGAAATTTCCTTGCTTGAAGAAAAAAATATGTTATAGGAGGATGAGCTCGTATAGATTCCAAATCCAATCCTGACTCTCAGATTTCATGTCTTCGTCCCCTAGAGCATGGGCACCGTCCCACCAAATAGTACCACGGGAATTTTCCCGCTATATAGAATCATCATCAAATAAAGACTTAATCTCCAGTTACATTAACATAATTAAATTAATGGATCCCTTATCCCATGATGTGAAAGATTATGAACCTAATTTACCTATTCCATATTGAGGAACCATAATAAGAGGTTGTAAGAGCTCAAGAGGTAGAAGATGACATAGTCATGGTTAAACCCAACATCCTAGACACATTCCCTCCAGAGCTATTTATACTATTGAGAATCATGGAATATCCCTTCAGTGAGGACAGTAAGAATAGGGAATAATTTCCACATTCACTAAGAGTGTCCCAGATGCATTCATTTTGGAATATCAACTGAAAGTGATGAAATAGCCTCATCAACCCAAGTAGGTAGGCAAGCCCAACTAGCCTAACCCATCAATAGAAAAAAATACCCTCAATATCTATTCAACCACCCAAATCATCTACCTTAGACACCTCAACCTCTAAGGTTACTATTAGGAAGAAAATTCACATAGAAATACGTAGACCTTTGACTCAAAAATATGAAATCCATAGGTAGTTGGTCATAATTCTATCAAAACTTTCAATAATATATGCTCTTAACTTATCACAAAACCTCTGAGAAGCACTTTTAGAGGCACTACTAAGCCCTCATGAGTTTGAAGATGATTCATCACTACTGAGGTATACCATAAAAATATATACCCAATGAAATTTCATGTGGTTATCTCATTTACATAACAAGGAAAGGATGTTTTGATACAAGGAAACATCATACCCTTATCTATGTCTAGTGGTATAGATGTAATTGATATCTATTTATATTTTATTGATAATTTCTTAGGATTCAATTTCATTCTGATTTGAACACTTCACCGATTAGAATATAGTGAATTTGTCCTATCTCCCTCTCTTATGAAACTTAAAGGGTGTGAAAAAAGTGAACCAAATCCCCTTATATGGATTAATATTAGAACTCAATTTGGGGTCCTAATTTCAAACTTTGAATTCATTGTCATCTGGTAGGATACGGCCTTCAATATCCTACTAGGAAGACCTTGGATTCACCAACATGTGGAAATAACTTCATAATATCACTTGTGAATAAAGTATTATGTAAATTCATAAATGGGGACATTATATGGTGATAAAACTATATTTGAATCTAGTGAGACTCAATACATTGATGTAGGATTTTATCAGAGATAAGGGAAGCAACCCATGACTAATGATGTGGCTTAGGTTACTTCCCCAAATGGTCTAGAAATAACCCTGACCAACCCTTTCAAGGAAATCAACGATAAATATGTGTTACCTATAAATTGAAATATGTAAATTGAGGATTAATAATGTACTTATCAACCCTCATGATATTAGTCATGTCAGTTGAACTTGATTTTAATGAATAAGTCTCTAATCCTCCTATGACAACCCTGCTTTTTATTACAAATTAAACATGCTTTATTACATAAAACTTCACTTGATACAACAAAGAATATCAAGAGGTTTAGTGTCTTTGGGGCTTAGGATCATTACATAAAAACTTTAAACTTGAAACACAACATCCTTATTGAAAACTTCCTTTACATGACCACTACATTCCTTCGTACTTAGCATTGCATGGGATAACCTGAGGACATGCATAAGAAAAGGGTGAGCTGTAAAGCCCAGTAAGGGAGTACATAATGAATAACATGAGGAGTACAATACATGTTAGGCAATAGGCATATCAATAGAGCATAAGAGAGACATGAACATAAAGGCATGATAAAGCATGATAATCATAACATGGAAATGTGGCAACAACACTTAACATTGAATTAGCATGAGCCAAGGCTCATTGCACATGGAGCATGAGTAAACCCTCATTGCACTTGAAGCACGAGTAAACCCTCGTTGCACTTGAATTATCATGAGTAAACACTCATTGCACATGACGTATCATGATACTATACTTTACCCAATGCATTGGAGCGCTATCAGGGCGCACCCTTCTTAAACATTTCATTTCATGCATAAGTGTGCCACATGGATCATAAAACATGGATTCATAAAACATAATCATTTATTCCACGATAAAGGAATGTGGAATTCATACATGAAACTTTACAATCAATAAGTAAACGTGCATAAAGGTGAATACCCTTGATGGAGAAATGGGCATGGTATTCACTACACAATGATATTGGCTTAGAAAATCGGTGTGATTTCGGCAGCGTAACGGCGTGACATAAGAATTCATAAAAAAGGATGATGAGAGAGAAAGGGGTTCCTCATCATATTTACATGTAATGGACAGTAAGAAGGTCATATAGATACATGTCCCAACAATTGAAAAGGAATTTAGATTCATGATACAAAAGTATTGCTTGAATATAGAAGAGGAGAAAAAGGTTCCTTTCGGAATTTCGGCATAGTAACGGGTGTACATGGGAGGCATTTAATGAGAGAGAAAGGGTTCTCCCATCACTCAAACAATAATAGGGCAGTATGGGGGAGGTGCGAAACCATACCCCAACATTTATAATTGAAATAAAAATGGAAATACAACTTAAAGAAAATTGACAAAAAAATGAGAAAGGAAGAAAACCCCTTACTTGGAAGTGTGCTTCCAAAGCCTAGAGAGAGGCTTGTGAGAGGCTTCTTGGGAGCTTGGGGCACCTTGGGAGGATTATAGAGAGAGTAGGGCAGAGGTTGGACGAACTTCAAGGGCTTTGAGTGAGGAGGAAGTGGGAGCTTGGGTGGGTTTATATAGGAAAGGTGAGAGAATTCTTTATTATTTAGGTTTGGGACCCCTTATATTAAAATAGTCCAAAACACAAACCATACCATGGTATTTGCCCATGGTTTCTGGAAAAGGAAAGAGGAAAACAATATTTTACAAGTCCAAGGTCCGAACTTATTAAAAAATTAGGGTTGCTTATGTGGAGGTGAGTCACACTCCCATGGAAATTAATTTAAAAAGGCAAAGTGTTGAATAAGTCTTGAGGGCTCCATTAATGCTTTGAAAAGTGAGTCAAACAAACCCAAAAACTCATTATTTTAATGATAAAACACATATTGGCCGAACATAAGTATTATGGTATTTTATTACATCACCATTGGGTCATTATGATGTCATAAAACACATTATATATTTAAATGGTATTTAATTTTTACCCAAAAATTTGATTGTCTCAGAAAATTATGAAAAATTCACCGTTGGATAATTTCGACGTCCTGATTCCAAAAATAATATTTATTTTATCTAAATAATTTTCTAAATATGTGAATTTTCACTTTTAAAATAAAAACCGACATTTATAAAAAAATTCACGGGTTTTGACAGAAATGGCTTTCAAACCTTGATAAAAATTTTAATTGCATTCATAAAATTATAAGATCATTTATATTTAATAAAAATTAATTTAATATTAATAATAATATTTTATTAAAATATTATTTAATTCAAAAATCCTTTAATTTAATAAAATATAATTCTTAATTAAATAATAACTAAAAACATCATTTGTACTTTAAAAACTAATTACAATGCATCAAAAATGACTAGAAATTATATTCATTATTATATACAAAAATAATGTACATGAACATGGTGATACTTATTTGTTACATAACCCCTTAAAATAGCCGCATAAGACCTAAGGGTAAGGTGTGCGATGGTGACAGACTCTTGGGGTTGCTCGGATAACATCGCTCGAGTGGTGATCTCTATCAACTTCCATTTTTCCCGTAGACGATCACGTTCGAGCTTGACTTGATGAAGCTCAGCTTGGGCTTGGTCAAGGGAAAAGCCCAAAGACGCCACCTCCTTTCCGAGCTCCGACAAATGGGCTTCGTAAGGGGCAATTCTACTGGATGAGGCCATCGCTTCCTTTGTCTGAGTAGAAAATTGGTTCGTTAAAGCCTTATATTTAAACTACCCAGATGATCACTGTTCAACGGCTATAAAAGTAACGGTCACAAATCTTAACGTAAAACTTAAAGAAGTTGACATCTTATAAAAACATTTTTCATAAAGAAACATTTAACTGGATCAAGAGGGATTTTCCATTAATGAAACTTTGGGTCGTTACAACATTCCCCCCTTAAGAAATTTCGCCCTCGAAATTTTCCTTTTCCCACACTAAAACAAATGTGGGTAACTTAGCTTCATCATATCCTCTGACTCCCAAGTTGCTTCTTCAAACTTGTGGTTTCTCCACAACACCTTGACGAGGGGCATTGTCTTATTTCGTAGAACTTTTTCTCTACGATCTAAGATCTTCACTGGTTGCTCCTCATAAGAAAGATCGTCTTCTAATTGTACCACCTCGGAAGAGAGTACATGTGAAGGGTCTGGTATGTACTTCCTTAAGAGGGATACATGGAAGACATCATGAACCTTGGCCATAGTAGGTGGAAGTGCTAGTCGATAGGCCACAGCCCCAACACGATCAAGAATCTCGAATGGGCCGATGTACCTTGGACTTAACTTCCCTTTCTTTCCAAACCTCATGACCTTCTTCCACGGAGATATGCGTAAAAACACCATGTCTCCGACTTTAAACTCAAGGTCTCTTCGACGATTATCTGCATAACTCTTCTATCGACTTTGGGCTGCCTTGATATGCTGCTGAATGGTTTTCACCTTCTCCACCATTTCTTCGACCATTTCTGGTCCAAGCAGCTTACGTTCACCGACCTCATCCCAACATGCCGGTGTTCTACACCTTTTCCCATACAGGGCTTCATATGGTGCCATTTGGATGCTCGAGTGGAAACTATTATTATAAGAGAACTCAACTAGAGGAAGATGTTGATCCCATCCTCCTTTAAAGTCCATTGAGCACGCTCTCAATATATCCTCAAGTGTTTGGATAGTCCGCTCGGATTGGCCATCAGTTTGAGGATGATAGGCCGTACTGAAGTTCAGTTCAGTATTCAGAGCATGTTGAAGACTCTTCCAAAACTTAGAGGTAAATCTTGGATCTCGGTCAGACACAATAGATAGTGGTACTCCATGCAACCGTACCACTTCCCTGATATATATCCGTGCCATTTGATCCAAAGAGAAATCCTCTCGAATAGCAATGAAGTGTGCAGTCTTTGTAAGACGATCCACAATAACCCAGATTGCATTGTTGCTTTTGGATGTCCTTGGAAGTCCAGTGACGAAGTCCATGGTGATGTTCTCCCATTTCCATTCTGGTATGGGCAATGGTTGCATCATCCCCTTAGACTTCTGCCTCTCTGCCTTCACTTGCTGACACACAAGGCACTTTGATGTATATTCGGCGATCTCCTTCTTCATATTATCCCACCAAAAGTTTTCTCGGAGATCTCGATACATCTTTGTGCTCCCTGGGTGAATAGAGAAATTTGAACTATGTGCATCATCCAAAAGTTCCTTCTTCAGCTCCGAACTTGATGGGACACATAGTCTTTTCCCAAACCACACAATTCCTTCTTCATTAACATTAAACTCTGAGGATTTTCCCTTTTTGATAGCTTCCACTTTTTCTTGGATTCTCGCATCATCCTTTTGAGCATCCTTTAACCTTTCCAAAAGAGATGGTTGAGCAATCATTTGTGAAAGGATTGATGATGTTCCCTCCTTTATGATTCCCACGTCCATCTTCATCAAGTCTAAGAAGATTGGATCCTTCTCAATTCTCATCATTGATAGAATTGTTGGATCCTTTCTACTTAGGGCATCCGCTACCTTGTTCGCCTTCCCAGGGTGGTAATGTATTGAACAGTCATAATCCTTTATGAGCTCTATCCATCTTCTCTGGCGCATATTAAGCTCTTTCTGTGTGAATATATATTTAAGACTCTTGTGGTCAGTATATATCTCACATTTCTCTCCATAGAGATAATGCCGCCAGATTTTCAAGGCAAAGATCACCGCCGCCAACTCCAGATCATGCGTTGGATAGTTTCGCTCATGGATTTTCAACTGTCTTGAGGCATAGGATATCACTTTATCATTCTGCATCAGCACACATCCTAAGCCCTTCTTCGAAGCATCACTGAATACCACAAAAAGCTCCCCACTTGTGGGTAAAGTGAGCACAGGTGCAGTGATAAGCCTCCTTTTCAACTCCTTGAAGCTTTCTTCGCATTCATCACTCCAAGCAAACTTTACTCCCTTTCGGGTTAGCTTGGTAAGAGGGTTGGACAATCGTGAGAAGTTTCTCACAAATCGTCGACAATATCCAGCTAACCCCAAGAAGCTACGGATATCAGTTACCGATGTTGGCCTCGGCCATCCCTCAATTGCATCTGTTTTGGAGGGGTCCACAGATATCCCATTGCTTGTGATGATATGGCCCAAGAATGAGACCTCCTTCAACCAGAACTCACACTTGTTGTACTTGGCATAGAGCTTCTCCTTGCGCAAAGTCTCCAGTACAGTTCTTAAATGCTCCTCATGGTCCTCCTTGGTTTTGGAGTATATTAGAATATCATCTATAAAGACTACCACAAATTTATCTAGGTAATCTCTAAAGACTCTATTCATCAAGTCCATGAATATTGCTGGAGCATTGGTGAGTCCAAAAGGCATTACTATGAATTCATAGTGCCCGTACCTTGTACGAAAAGCAGTCTTGGGGATATCTTCCTTCTTCACCCTTACTTGATAATATCCCGACCGCAAGTCGACCTTGGAGAAGTATTGTGCTCCACGCAGCTGATCAAACAAGTCATCGATTCTTGGGAGAGGATACTTGTTCTTTATCGTGATTTTGTTAAGTTCACGATAATCGATGCAAAGCCGCATTGACCCATCCTTCTTGACGAAGAGGACTGGTGCACCCCATGGTGATGCACTTGGGCGTATAAACCCTTTATCCAGATTCTCCTGTAGTTGTTTCTTCAGTTCTTCAAGCTCAACCACAGCCATTCTATATGGAGTCTTGGATATTGGTAGCGCCCCAGGTATAAGTTCAATTGAGAACTCAACATCTCTTCTTGGAGGAAGACCAGGAAGTTCCTCGGGAAATACTTCAGCGAATTCCCTCACAATAGGCATTTCTTCAAGGGTGGTTTCTTCCTTGGACTCAATCATCTGAGCCAGATATGCGTGCTCATAAGGCAGTAAAATCCATGCTTGAGATGATGGAGCTAAAGGAGATTCATCTTCCTCCTGACACTTTTAAAGAATCGGGGGTCGATTCTCCATATGGAGTGTGATTTCCCTCTCCCGACAATTTATGTTGGCTCTATATAAGGAAAGCCAATCCATGCCAAGAATTGCATCAAATTCCACCAAAGGGAGTATGACGAGGTTCGCCGGGAAATTCAATCCACAGATTATAACAGGGGAGGACTTATACTCATGGGATGCAATGATTGCCCCATTTTCCGTACTCACTGACATCTTTACTTCCATGATTTGTGGTGGTGCAGGGATTATTCTACTAAACTTTTGAGATATAAAAGAATGCGTAGAACCTGAATCAAAAAGTACGTTCGCTATTCTTGAATGAATAACTAGCGTACCTGTCACCACTTCGTTGTCGGGGTTCACTTCGGCAGAAGTGATGGCAAAAGCTCTTCCTTTCTGTCTTGGAGGTTGTTGATTGCCTCCGATAACCCTTGGATTAGGGCATTGATTCGCAAAATGACCCGGTTCTTTGCATTTGAAGCATTGAACAACGCTTTGAGGTTCGAACGGAGCGTTCCTCCCCTCCGTCGCAGCCGCGGGTCCTTCTTGCTGACAGTTAACAGCTAGGTGCCCTTCTCTTCCACACTTGAAGCATTTTCTTGTCCCCCTAAGGCAATTTCCAGGGTGCTTTTTTCCACACTTTTGGCAAGTGGGGTGCTGGAATTTCTTAGCGCCGTTGGATTTATCCATCGGACCACCAGCATTGAATTCCACCTTCCGCTTCTTGTCCCCATGATACCCCTGTGATTCTCCGATCTCCATTTCAACCTTGAGGGCACATCGGACAATTTCCTCATAGCTGTCGAAGTCACGGATCACTAATGCTTTCCGCAAGCTAGGCTTCAGCCCACCAAAGAAGCGGTCAACCTTGCATTCGGGGGTAACGACAAAGCCGGAAGCGTATCGTGCAATCCTTGTGAAGTTTTCCTCGTACGCTCCCACAGATTCCTCATCTTTCTGCTTGAGGGAAAGGAAGTCCCTTTCCATCTTAAGACGGAGGGTGCGTGGAAAATATTTATCGAAAAACATCTTCCGGAATACCTTCCATTCCAAAGCCTCGATCTCCTCCTCAGGCTTCGTATTTTTGATCAACGTCCACCATTGATCAGCTTCACCCTCCATACGATAATCCGCCAGGAGAACCTTCTCTTTTTCAGAGCATTGGAGGATGGAGAATATCTTTTCAATGGAGTTGATCCATTGTTCAGCAATCGTGGGATCGGATGATCCACTAAAAGTAGGAGGCCTTTGTCTCATGAAGCTTTCAATAGAGACTTGTTCTTTCTTAGGGGGGGTTGAACGTTCCTCTTGACCAGTGTTTCTATTCAAAACTTGAGTTAGCTGAGAGAGAAGCGTGACAAAGTTCGCGATTCCCGCTCCCATTGGATTGGGCATCTCATAAGTACAATCATCACACTGATCTTCACAACGGTTGTTAGCCCGAGTTCTCCTATTACCGGCCATTGGCTGGAATAAAAGGAAAGTTAGGGGTAACACATAAAGGGTAATCCAAAGACAAAAGTTGATGACTTATAAATAAACTTTAATCTCTTTAACTCATGAGTCTATAGGATTCAATCCAGGCTTTTCATGATCTTACTTCTAACATATATTCTTAGGGGAATTTTTCCCTTAATAAGGGTTCATACTAAGATTGTGAATTTATCAAAACATATCCCCCGGGAGTGTCGTAACCAAGAGTGCAGCAAGGCCCGTTGTCGTGCACCAGTTCCCGTTCGAGTCTAGCTCAAAGCGGTGTTTTCGGGTTTTACCCCTAGGATACATCTGTGCCAGAGCCGCCTCTACCTGCTCGTATCCAGACAGGGATGTATTTGTTTGATAAAACACTTACTTAGTATTTACCAAAACTTAGGGATGTTTTTATTATGCTTATTCTTGTATCTAAGGCTTTACTAGGGTTTCCTAATCCCAAAAATAACTAAACCTATCCTCTGATACCAACTATGACAACCCTGCTTTTTATTACAACTTAAACATGCTTTATTACATAAAACTTCACTTGATACAACAAAGAAGATCGAGAGGTTTAGTGTCTTTGGGGCTTAGGATCATTACATAAAAACTTTAAACTTAAAACACAACATCCTTATTGAAAACTTCCTTTACATGACCACTACATTCCTTCGTACTTAGCATTGCATGGGATAACCTGAGGACATGCATAAGAAAAGGGTGAGCTGTAAAGCCCAGTAAGGGAGTACATAATGAATAACATGAGGAGTACAATACATGTTAGGCAATAGGCATATCAATAGAGCATAAGAGAGACATGAACATAAAGGCATGATAAAGCATGATAATCATAACATGGAAATGTGGCAACAACACTTAACATTGAATTAGCATGAGCCAAGGCTCATTGCACATGGAGCATAAGTAAACCCTCATTGCACTTGAAGCACGAGTAAACCCTCGTTGCACTTGAATTAGAATGAGTAAACACTCATTGCACATGACGTATCATGATACTATACTTTACCCAATGCATTGGAGCGCTATCAGGGCGCACCCTTCTTAAACATTTCATTTCATGCATAAGTGTGCCACATGGATCATAAAACATGAATTCATAAAACATAATCATTTATTCCACGATAAAGGAATGTGGAATTCATACATGAAACTTTACAATCAATAAGTAAACGTGCATAAAGGTGAATACCCTTGATGGAGAAATGGGCATGGTATTCACTACACAATGATATTGGCTTAGAAAATCGGTGTGATTTCGGCAGCGTAACGGCGTGACATAAGAATTCATAAAAAAGGATGATGAGAGAGAAAGGGGTTCCTCATAATATTTACATGTAATGGACAGTAAGAAGGTCATATAGATACATGTACCAACAATTGAAAAGGAATTTAGATTCATGATACAAAAGTATTGCTTGAATATAGAAGAGGAGAAAAAGGTTCCTTTCGGAATTTCGGCATAGTAACGGGTGTACATGGGAGGCATTTAATGAGAGAGAAAGGGTTCTCCCATCACTCAAACAATAATAGGGCAGTATGGGGGAGGTGAGAAACCATACCCCAACATTCATAATTGAAATAAAAAGGGAAATACAACTTAAAGAAAATTGACAAAAAAATGAGAAAGGAAGAAAACCCCTTACTTGGAAGTGTGCTTCCAAAGCCTAGAGAGAGGCTTGTGAGAGGCTTCTTGGGAGCTTGGGGCACCTTGGGAGGATTCTAGAGAGAGTAGGGAAGGGGTTGGACGAACTTCAAGGGCTTTGAGTGAGGAGGAAGTGGGAGCTTGGGTGGGTTTATATAGGAAAGGTGAGAGAATTCTTTATTATTTAGGTTTGGGACCCCTTATATTAAAATAGTCCAAAACACAAACCATCCCATGGTATTTGCCCATGGTTTCTGGAAAAGGAAAGAGGAAAACAATATTTTACAATTCCAAGGTCCGAACTTATTAAAAAATTAGGGTTGCTTATGTGGAGGTGAGTCACACTCCCATGGAAATTAATTTAAAAAGGCAAAGTGTTGAATAAGTCTTGAGGGCTCCATTAATGCTTTGAAAAGTGAGTCAAACAAACCCAAAAACTCATTATTTTAATGATAAAACACATATTGGCCGAACATAAGGATTATGGTATTTTATTACATCACCATTGGGTCATTATGATGTCATAAAACACATTATATATTTAAATGGTATTTAATTTTTACCCAAAAATTTGACTGTCTCAGAAAATTATGAAAAATTCACCGTTGGATAATTTCGACGTCCTGATTCCAAAAATAATATTTATTTTATCTAAATAATTTTCTAAATATGTGAATTTTCACTTTTAAAATAAAAACCGACATTTATAAAAAAATTCACGGGTTTTGACAGAAATGGCTTTCAAACCTTGATAAAAATTTTAATTGCATTCATAAAATTATAAGATCATTTATATTTAATAAAAATTAATTTAATATTAATAATAATATTTTATTAAAATATTATTTAATTCAAAAATCCTTTAATTTAATAAAATATAATTCTTAATTAAATAATAACTAAAAACATCATTTGTACTTTAAAAACTAATTACAATGCATCAAAAATGACTAGAAATTATATTCATTATTATATACAAAAATAATGTACATGAACATGGTGCTACTTATTTGTTACATAACCCCTTAAAATAGCCGCATAAGACCTAAGGGTAAGGTGTGCGATGGTGACAGACTCTTGGGGTTGCTCGGATAACATCGCTCGAGTGGTGATCTCTATCAACTTCCATTTTTCCTGTAGACGATCACGTTCGAGCTTGACTTGATGAAGCTCAGCTTGGTCTTGGTCAAGGGCAAATCCCAAAGACGCCACCTCCTTTCCGAGCTCCGACAAATGGGCTTCGTAAGGGGCAATTCTACTGGATGAGGCCATCGCTTCCTTTGTCTGAGTAGAAAATTGGTTCGTTAAAGCCTTATATTTAAACTACCCAGATGATCACTGTTCAACGGCTATAAAAGTAACGGTCACAAATCTTAACGTAAAACTTAAAGAAGTTGACATCTTATAAAAACATTTTTCATAAAGAAACATTTAACTGGATCAAGAGGGATTTTTCATTAATGAAACTTTGGGTCGTTACACCTCCCATCAGTGGTGATGCTTCAGGTAAAAATTACCTCTCTATCCCCGAAAGTTTAGCAAGACCCAACATTACTAGATAAACCTAAAGGAATCATCGTATCATTTCTAGGGAATGCAGATATCTTTATATCTGAATCTAAAAATTTTAATCTTTCTTTAAACTCTAAAGATTACCCTTTTTCACTCATCCTTCCCAATGTGGGAATAGATTAAGAGGAAGAGGAATAATAAGGGGAAGATGAACTCAAATACACTCCTCCAACATTCAAGGAAGGTGTCTCTACCATAGATGAAAAACTCTAACAGGTAAATTTGGGAAAAGAGGAAGACATGTGACCTACACTAATAAGTGTGACTATCCAAATTGAAGAAAAATAATTCTATACCTATTTATTAAATTGGAATAAAGATGTATTCACTTATAATTACATATAAATTCCACACCTCAATCCTAAGGTGTCTACCCACAACCTGGGCATTCCCGAAGATCATTAGGCTTATAAGAAGGTAGCAAAAAGAATGCATCCAACTCATGATACCGAATTTGAATCCCTAGTTAATAATATCATTAGAGATAACTTTATTCAATAAGTCCAATACCTAAAATGTATCACCAATATAGTCCCATTCAAGAATAAAAATGGGTATATTAGGGTTCTCACCAATTTTAGAGATCTCAACTGGCACTATCTAAAAGATAGCTTCCTGATTCCAATTACAAGACTTATTATTAATGAAATGGATGGATATAAAACTGCATCCTTCTTGGATAACTGCTTAGGATATAACCAAATCCTAATGGCCCTTGAAGATGAAGAATCAACTACCTTCAGGGTACCCAAAAGAGTATATTACTATCAGGTGATTCCCTTTGGCCTAAAGAATACTAGTTCTATATACCAGTATGTCATGAACCACATATTCAAACCCTTTCTAGGAAAATATGTCAAGTGCAACATTGATGATATGGTGGTGAAATATTATCAATGTTTTAACCATCTTATTGACCTTGAAATAGTTTTCAATAAACTGCGATAACATATTCTAAAAATGAACCCTCTAAAATGTTATTTTGGTGTACCTTAGGAAATTTCCTTGGATTCATAGTACGCCATCATGGAATCATTGTTGACCCGAAGAAGATAAATGCTATCCTTGAAAGGTTACCTCTTTGAAACCTCAAATATTTGTGAGGAATACAAGGATATATGTCCTTCATTCGATACTTTATAGAAAACTTGGCTGGATAATGTTTAACTTTCACCAAGTTGGTGAAAAAATGAATCACATATTAGTGGATTTATGACTTTCAAGAAGAATTTTATAATCTCAATAAATATCTTTTGAGTCCATCGGTACTGAGAGGAAGCACCATCAATCTTCGATCTTGACGGTGATCGCTTCTGTATCATGGTGCCGCAGCTTTGGAGCATGGATCTACACCCAAAGATATGATGTTTCACCATAAGGTAGTCAGATTTTATTTTTAAATCATGATCCAATTTTTTTTTCATTTTTTAAGGTTTTAGAGCCCTATTATGACTGCTATAGATCCCCTAGGTGTTTATATGTAGGTTTCAGGGAAAACCAGGGTGATTTAGTTGGCTCGTAGGGAATCCCCATTCTAAATTCTTGATCACACAATATGTGGTTCATTAAAAAATGTTGTGTGTTCTTCCAATTCATGAAATATTTCTTTTAGGGACTACAAATCATGTATCATGGTTACACGTTGTGTAGTGATCCCATGTCATTTGGAAAATGGACTTGGCCAGGGTATCTGTCTCAATGGACATGGTTGTGTGAAAGTACATAGACATAGACATGGGAACAGGGTGAAGTACATAGAAATGGGCATATGATATGACCAAGAGTCTAGGTAGCTGGTACATGATGTGTACTAGGGGTACACACCATGTGTGAGACACGGATGGCCAAGCTGTGTGGGGAAGAACATGATCAGAGGCTCAGGTGAGGCCAGACATGCCATGTACAGCATGTACATGCCGTGTAAACTCACATGGCTAGACAAGACATGTGGAATAGGACATGGCTAGGTGTTCAAGAGGGTTCACATGACGTGTGGACCCTAGTACATTCCATTTACTTTTCTTGGAGACTTCTTCCCAACATATCTCCTCTTCAGGGCTCAGATTCAGGCCTACGAGTAGCCTATCCTGAGTAGTTTTCTGCATATAATGTGATAGTAGTCTTTGTAGTAGATTGTGAGATATGAAATGGCATGATTCAATCACAATGCTATAGTAGTGGTTCTATACTTAGGTAGTGATCAGGGTGGATCACTATGTTGACATCGGGGTCGGTACCCTTCCCTATCATCTCTGGATGCAGGTCCCCTATACTCTTTGGGCTGGTAGAGTCATGCTCCCCTATCATATCAAGGCACAGGTCCCCTATATGTGGTAGTGTTTCAATGTGAGGTATGATGAGAATGATTCTTCTTTCATTTGTAGATAAGCAATTCCATATATTAGTTTAGTTATTAGTGATAGATATTGGTACTGGTACTCTCCAATCATATCAGGGTACAGGTTTACCTTACCTCTTTGATTTGTACAAACGGAACTCCCCCATAGCTGGTGAAAGTCCTCTACCCATGGAGTAGTTATCCTGGGGTCAGAACTCCCCTGTTAGACTAGGGTATAGGTACCCATGTTTTTCATGTAGTTGGAGATTAATATCCCTTGTCGTATCAAGGCATGGGTCCTCCTTACTCATTGGATATATATAGTGGGAACTCCCATGTTGTACTAGGGTGTGGATCCTCTATTCATGGATTTGATACTCTCCTATCACATCAGGGCACAGATCCTCCTTATGTGATGTATTTATAAATTGGGTACTCCCCTATTGAGATAGGGTGTGGGTCCACTATCCTTGGATTTGGTACTCCCCTATCATACCAGGGTGTGGTTCCTCCATACGCTTTGTTCAGGCATAGTGGTACTCCTCTATCGTACTAGGGAGCGGGTCTTCTAACAGGATGTTGGTACTCCCCTATTGTTTTAGGGTGTGGGTCCCATATTACGATTATATAGTTATAGTGGTACTCCTCTATTGTATTAGGGTGCAGGTACTCTATCTATTTAGTGGTACTCCCCGGTCATACCAGGGTCTAGGTCCTCGTTTATGGGGTGGTACTCCCCCTTCTTAGAGTAATGGTGGGGATTGGTGCCTCTACTAGAGTTGGAGCTCCCTCAGATATGGGATATAGTTACAAGGATCGGTCCCCTCCACTTTGTATGCATGATACCTAGTTTTGAGTTAGTTCTCCCTCGATGCAGTGTGGTGGGGGCCTCTCCCTACAAGTATTTAAGTGGTTTCATATGATGGTTAAGATCTAGTACTCTCTTAGATAAGGGGAATTGATGAGGTGAATGTCCCTCCACTCTCTCTATCTCTTTAGAGAGGTTTCATGTGGTGCATGGTCTAGAGAAGTGATCCCTCGACTGTGTGTGATGATGAGGGGTGGGCCTCTCCACTTGGGTTATTATGAGCATATGTAGAGTGAAAGATAGTGGTGATAGGACATCTGGTGATGGTTATTAGATTTGGACCTAGATATCTATTCCCAATAGAGTTCATTCTCTCATACATACCATCAGGGATGGTAAAGTTGTTTCTTGATAGATTGTATCTTTTGGATGAATGACATCTGGGATGGTTGAGCTCATGGAGTGTGTTCTCCTGGGTGTGTGTTAACTTCAATCCTTGAGTATAATCATGTAGCTAGATATTATTTCATAACCTCATGAGACTTGGATTCTGAGATGAGTATATGCGGGTTGATACTGGGAGTCCTTGAGGTGTTGTCATGTGTCTTGGTTGACACCCCATGTGGACTGATCTGACTAGTTGTGTATAGTCGAGGATGGGTTCAAGATAAATTTTATCTCTCATTTGGGTATCCTCTTGATGGGTTTATAAGATTGTTTTCTTTTAGTTTATCCCTTTTATTTGAGGTTTCGGGGTGCCTACTGAGTATTTTTATAATCACCCATTCATGGGATTTTCTCGTACATGTTGTATATTGTGAAGACCATAGGATTTTCAATGGATTCCTATAAAGACTTGGAGTAGGTGGAAATTAGTGATCTAGACCATTCGTGGTGTTAACCAAATATTGTCTAAGGATATTTCTAGTAGTTTCATTTGATATTGATCCCCTCCTTCTAGGTATGTTGGAAGATTTTACAGTTTTTTGTGGGATTTTATTTTTCCCTTTTTATGATTTTAGTACTCCTATTGTACTTTGGTTGTGGGATAGATATATAAATTAATTTATTTTCAGTTAATATTATTTTTGTACTATTTCATGGATATGTTTTTGGGTGTCATCATATAGGTATCATAGGCTAATGCCTCCCATTTTTTTGATATTCCTACTCTGTCTTAGACGCCATCCCTAAGCCTATTGGGGGTGATCTTGGGGTGTTCATGTCTTGAGCCTTGTTTGGTTGGGTTGTGAAATTTACCATGTCATTTTTATCATATCTAGGAGCCCCAAGGACATGGATTACATATTTCCCCCTTCACACCTAGAGAATGGTGGAGCATTATTAGCTAGATCACCATGAAATGGATTGTAACACCCCAAGCTTCTACGGTACGCTTCTCTTTGAATAATGTGATAGCGTGTGTTGTACGCAACACCGAGTTCTAACACACCATAACTAATCAAACTAGCCGTTATGAATAGTAATACCTACTTTTTGAAATTATATATTTTATATTTGAAAATGGACTTCATTTTTGGATTCGGAATATCGAATTTAGCCTAAGGTGAAATTTTGGTACATTTCGGATAACTTTCATATTTTGATGAATAGTGAAAATTACTAAGTTTTAATTAAAAACAACTTTTTTAATCAAAATAATTAATAGCGATAAATTATGAATTTGAGTGGTTTTAAAGTATATTTAGAATATATTTTTACCATTTAATATAATGTTGGTCATTGGACATAATTTTACAATTAAACTGAACATAAACGAGTGTCAATCTTTTGATAGTTATTATCTCTTAAAAAACACGCTTTTTGTTTTGACAGCGGGAATTAATTTTAAATTAATTTCTGCCACTTTTGTGTTTTGAATTTAGGAAAATGGATTCCATATTTGGAATCATGATGTTCAAATTGTGTAAATAGGTAACTTTTATTTTTAGACATTTTGAATAATTACTGCGGTAAATATTTTATTTACCATAGTTAAGGGTAAATCCGGTAAATAAGGGTTAAAAAATAATATTATAATAATACTAAATTACCCTAAAACGTGTCTTAACCCTATTGGTTGATACATGGTCGACCATGGGAATCTTTGGGTCTATTTTGGGACCCCATGGATCCACTTGTAAGTGATAATGACACTTTATTTTAATTAAGTTAAAATGAATACAAAAATGACACAAGCATATAGCTTTTAGAAAAACAATTGTTACATAGGGTTATATATGTTGGATTTTAGATTATAAATATTCATTAGAAAGCTAAAAAGCTTTCCTACATAATGATATTTTATTTATAATTTTTAGACATTAAATAATTTATTTTATTTATGACACAATGATGATGAAGTAATTACTATAATAGTGAAAAATTAAAATAATTGATATTATAAATACCCAAATAAATATAATATGAAACTTTTAATGAATTAAACTAATTTTATAGGATAATATGATATATTAGGATTGATTTAATTGACTTTTTTCAAAGTAATCAATCTGTTATGAGTTTCACAAAAATCAACTATTGAATAGTGTCAAAATTGACATAAAAGAGTTCTTAAAACAAATATTATATTATTAATTGATATTAAATTCCTAAAAATATAAGGTTCTGCCAAGAGACTTATATAATGATATTTTCATCATTAATGTACCACTTGGGGGTCTCTTGGATGTATATAGTAAGTTTATTAACCTTATTATATAAAAATACAAAGAGACATTGTAAAAGTGAAACTAATTAACTTAGAGTTAATAATTAAATATAAGGTTAATATAAGTACCCAAACCTGTCTAAATTCTATTGGTTGAGTGGTTTTCGACCTATACCCACCTTAACCTTTGAATAATAAGCTTTGGAGCCATTAGAAACCGAATATGAATTTATTATAAATTAATATTTCTAGCTTTTCCAAAGGTGCCCCTCACCCCTCTTATAAAAGGGCACTCCTCCTTCTCATTTCTTCACACCTTAAAAGCCTTTTTTTTCGACCAAACTCTGCCCAAATACTCTCCCAACATCCCTAACTACAACCTAGAGGCCTTAGTTTGATCAGAAAGCCAACCTAAGGAGCCCTTTTGATCAAATCAAAAGGAAGAACCCGAAGAAGAGGTAATGATTTCACCACCCTTCTCCAAGTTCATTTCTTCTTCCACTTCTTCTTCCTTTGTTCTTACCATTATAAAATAATAAATCCAGTATCTCACATATACTGTGATTTTATTATAAATATGGTACAACCATATTCAGTATTCTATCCACCCTTTGAATAACATGTCACCATACGTGCGTACGTACGGACTACCGTCTCCACGTCGTGGTGTAATTGTTATTCAATATAATATTATTTGGATGGGTATAATAATGATGTGTAACTCATGTAAATAATAAATATAACATGTTAATGATTCTGTATATATGATATACCATCCATTTATATATTATTCTAATATCGAAAGAATGATATTGTCGCCCGTGCGTACGTACGGACTACCGTCTCCACGAACGCGATGAGATTCATTCTCCATCGTATCCATTCAAGTATTATTCTCATTTTAGGGTTAAAAATAATGTTAATATCATTATGATTATGAATAAGATTTAATCTATCCATTAAAAACATGTCTTACGTAACCAAACATTTAAGAAGAACGAATCGATTATCACCTGAAACGACGATAATACTAAGATATTATTAATAAAGCAATGTTAAAAGATCATATATGATATCATATTAATGTATATGATTCTTGTATAATTTAATAACAATTATTTCACCATTATACAGGAGGTTAACCGACCCCAACAAAGGAAAAGTACAAGGTAAGGGTTATTTCAGAATCTCTTCATTATCCGAGGTTGTTTATACGTAATAATCTACTGGGATATCTTTATCATCCACATCCATGTTTCTTAAAAATGTATTTCAAAACATTTTTACTATTTACAAGAATATGGGTTAAAGTCATTTATACCCTTGTTTGACTTTTTATAAGAGGTTTATAAAGGAATCTTTCCGTCGTTTTCGAAACAAGGTCCTTTTTAACCTTTTCGACAGAATTGAGGTAAGAATGTTTTTTTTAACTTATACGGCGGGTGCGGTTATTTTACGCCGTTATAAAATCTTCAAAGCTTCCCATACAAGATTATAAGAATATTTTCAAAGAAAATGTTTTATTTTATATGGATCTTAAATGATTTCAAAATAAAAGGAGATATTTCTTTTAAAAGAATTTTGATTTCATCTATGTCAACATCCTTTGATGGATTTTAAGATTATTTGAAGTTGATTTATTATGATACAAAACTTCTATATTGTATTGAAGGTTTTGTGATATGTTTGACTGTGGATGTGCTATTTTTATACCATTCATAGTTTATGGTGAAAGTATTGACATTTCGTATGCTAGTTTTAATACGAATGTTTATGTTATGTTTAAACCTTTTCATATGGGAATGCATTGGACTTAATAAGTGACGGGTGGAGCCCGCTATAGCTCCTCGATGCATCGGTAGGTCTCATGAGACAAACTAGTGTCTTGGCACAAGGCCTTGACAAAATATTATTTGTAGTCTTGGCACGAGGCCTTGGCTATGTGGTTATGATAGTCTGGCATTATGCATTCCAACATTATGAAAGTGGTTATTGATTTTGCATGTGATTATTCGATTAGTAGAATAACCATGTGAATAAGTAAATGGAATTATTTCATTTCATTTATGCCATACTATGTTGAAAGTTCAAGTTTTAAAGGCTTTTGTTTTAGTTATACATTGCCTTAAATGTTTATTCTTATTTATGAAAGTTTCCGCTATATTGTTATCCTTACTGGGCATTTGAGCTCACCCCTTTTCTATGTTTTATTTTTCCCAGGAAGTGAAGAAGTAAATTATGAATGACCTGCAGGGATATTATGTGGGGATATGAGTGTGGATTATGGAGACAATATGTTGTTGTAGTAGTTTTTCGTTTAATGATGTAATGTAAACCTTATGAATATATCTAGTGTTTCCAAGGCTACTAAACCAATCGGTCTTTCGAGATTTGATCTTTCTTGTGATCATGCCAATGTTACGAAGTAATGCACCGACTCTGGGCAGCTGGGGTCGGGGCGTTACAGTTGGTATCAGAGGAAGTTTAGTACAAACCTTGGAAGCTATATTTAGATAAACTCTGATTCGAGCACGTAGACCTAAGATGAACTTTGAGGATTAGTATAGAAGAACTTCCTAGAATTTTGGTATTGTAGAGATTTTGTGAGTTTTCCAAGCAATACATCCCTGTCTGGATACGAGCAGGTAGAGGCGGCTCTGGCACAGATGTACCTAGGGGTAAAACCCGAAAACACCGCTTTGAGCTAGACTCGAACGGGAACTGGTGCACGACAACGGGCCTTGCTGCACTCTTGGTTACGACACTCCCGGGGGATATGCTTAGGATAACTCTCATTTTCTTTACAAATCATTTTGAAGGGATTATGAGTATATACTTCCTCAAAGAAAACATTATTATGATTATGGATTATATCCATAAATAGTTCAATTTATGTTAAGTGTTTTATAAGTATGGGATTATGTATTTTGATTCATAAACTGATCTAGTTTATGCCATTGTTTAGAAATGGCGCCTAGTGGAAGAAATGGAAACCGTATCAATGCACGCACTCCATGTAGGGATTGCCCTCCTGCTCAAGATAATTATAGTGGGGCTGGTGATGCAACTGGTGCTGATCAGCTAATCACCATACTAGGACAACTTATTCAGGTTATGAATAATAACCTTACCCGTATGGAGCACCCTGATCCGCTACGTGGAGGATCAATGTTAGATCGATTCATGAGGCAACAACCACCAACGTTCAATGGGAATACAAATCCCTTAGTAGCTGAGCAATGGATATTTTCCCTAGAGAAAATATTTCAGGCTTTGGGGAGCAGTGAAAGGGAAAAAGTTATCATGGCAGTTTACCGCCTCACTGGAGATGCTGATCAATGGTGGTCATTGATTCAGAACATGAAGGAAGATGATGAAGTATCAAATATGGAATGGAGGGAGTTCAAAGATCTGTTTTTAGAAAAATACTTCCCTCGCGACCATCGAGCAGATATGGAAAGGCAATTTCTGAGTCTGAGACAGAAGGAGGATGAGAATGTCACAAATTATGAGGCTAACTTTACAAGGTTAGCGAGGTATGCTGGAGATTATATTCACAACCCAAGAAGTAATATTGATCGTTTCTTTGATGGGTTAAAACCATTTCTCCGTCGAGCGTTAGTCTCACAATCCTTTTCATCGTACGAAGACATTGTCTCATGTGCTATCAAGACCGAAAAGGAAATCTTCTAAGTCTTATGACTTTAAAGAAAAGCAAGAGAAGAAGAGACCTGCTGATCAATCTGGGAATGGAAATAAGGGGAAGAAGGGAAAGGTTGAATATCCATCTTGTGGTAAATGCGGGAAGAAACATCCTGGTACTTGCTTGAAGGGAATGGGAGTCTGTTACAAGTGTGGTGAAAAAGGCCACCAAGCTCATGATTGCAAGGGGAAGAAGGAAGCTACCAACGTTCAGTGCTACAATTGCAGGGAGATGGGGCATTATGCAAATGCATGTCCTAAGCGTCAGGAGAACTTACCTCAGAAAAGGCCAAGGGATCAAGGCCAGGCTTATGCTATCACTACTGCTGAGGTAGAAGCTCCGAAAGACGTGGTGGCAGGTAATTTAATGGTTTCCTCAAGTTTAGAAAATGCATTATTTGACTCTGGATCATCACATTGTTTCATATCTTCCCAGTTTTCTAAGAAAATTAGATATTTCCAATTTGATTTAATAAGGGAGTTGTCAGTTAAAACTCCTAAGGGAAGTATCGTTGCAACAAAGTTTTGTGAATCAGTCCCCATTAGAGCACATAAATTTTCTTTATCTGCTGATCTCATCGTCATACCTATGATTGAGTTTGATATAATCCTCGGTATGGACTGGCTTTCGGACTATGATGCGAAGATTTATTGTAAGAAGAAAGAGGTTACGATTCTTGATGATAATGATAAGGAACACCTTATTTTTAGAGCAGAATCGTCACCACCTAATTCTTATTTAGATCCACCCCCAGTAGCTCAACTAAATTCAATTATTGGGGAGGAAGAGAATGAAGTAACTATCGGTGAGGAAAGGAATGTTCAAATAGAGGATGTACCTGTTGTGAAATAATTTGTAGATGTATTTCCGGAAGATTTACCTGGACATCCTCCAGAACGAGAAGTTGAGTTTTCCATTGATTTGATTCCTGGATCAAGGCCTATATTGAAGACCCCTTATAGAATGGCCACTGTTGAGTTAGTCGAACTAAAGAAACAACTAGAGGAATTGAGTAATAAGGGATTTATTCGCCCTAGTGTTTCTCCATGGGGAGCCCCTGTTCTTTTTGTTAAAAATAAAGATGGATCTATGAGGTTATGTATCGACTACAGGGAGATCAATGCTATAACGATAAAGAACAAGTATCCCCTACCTCGTATTGATGATTTATTTGACCAACTGCATGGAGATCAATACTTTTCAAAGATTGACCTTCGATCTGGATACCATCAGTTGTGTGTGAAGAAGGAAGACATTCCGAAGACAGCATTTCGAACTAGGTACGGGCATTACGAGTTTACTGTAATGCCATTTGGATTGACTAATTCACCCTCTGTATTCATGGATCTGATGAATAGAGTTTTCAAGGAGTATCTCGATGAATTTGTGGTGGTATTTATTGATGATATCTTGGTATACTCCAAAACCTACGAAGATCATGAAAATCACTTGCGCATTATCTTGAAGACTCTGAGGAGGCATGAATTATATGGGAAGTTTAGCAAGTGTGAATTATGGCTTCAGGAGATTTATTTTCTTGGCCATATTGTCTCTAAAGATGGAATCTCTGTTGATCCTTCTAAGACCAAGGCAATCTAAGAATGGCCAGCACCTACGAGTATAACTGAGGTACGTAGTTTTATTGGTTTGGCAGGTTATTATCGACGTTTCATCCAGAATTTTGCCCGATTGGCTAACCCATTAACGAAGCTCACACGTAAAGGGGTTAAATTTGTTTGGACAAAAGAGTGTGAAGAATTTTTCGAAGAACTGAAGAGAAGATTAGTCAATGCTCCTATATTGACTCTACCATCGGGGAATGATGGGTTCGTTATTTATAGTGATGCATCGAAGAAAGGACTTGGTTGTGTCCTTATGCAGAATGATAGAGTTATTGCCTATGCATCACGACAGTTGAAAATTCATGAACAAAACTATCCTACTCATGATCTCGAGTTAGCAGCAGTGATCTTTGCTTTGAAGATATGGAGGCACTACCTCTATGGTGAAAAATGTGAGATTTATACTGATCACAAGAGTTTGAAGTATATTTTCTCACAAAAAGAACTCAACATGAGGCAAAGGAGATGGCTTGAATTACTCAAGGATTATGATTGTACGATACACTACCACCCAGGGAAGGCAAACAAGGTGGAAGATGCTTTGAGTAGAAAAGACCATGGAGTTTTGAACAATATGAGAATTGAAAGGGATCCAATTTTCATGGATCTAGTGAAGATGGACATGGGAATAACCAGGGAAGGTGAAACATCAATGCTTTTTCAAATGGTTGCCAAACCATCTTTACTAGAAAGGATTAAGAGTTCTCAGACCGATGATGAAGAATTCCAAAAAAAAATTAAAGCTGTGAATGATGGGAGATTGAGAGACTTTGTGTATGAAGATGGAATTTTGAAATTCGGGAAGAGAATTTGTGTTCCCAATATACCTGATCTAAAAAGGGAATTGCTGGATGATGCTCATAGTTCCAATTTCTCTATACACCCTGGGAGCACCAAAATGTATAGAGATTTGAAGGAACATTTTTGGTGGGACAACATGAAGAGGGAGATTGCTGATTTTTTGTCAAGATGTATGGTTTGTCAACAAGTGAAAGCTGGAAGGCAACAGCCTAGAGGAGTCATGCAACCTCTTCCCATACCGGAGTGGAAATGGGACAATGTTACGATGGACTTTGTCATGGGGCTACCAAAGACTCCTAGAAGGAATGATGCAATATGGGTTATTGTTGATCGTCTTACCAAGACAGCACATTTTCTTGCTATAAGAGAATATCTACCCCTGGAACGTCTAGCAAGACTATATATTAATGAAGTTGTGAGACTTCATGGAGTACCCCTATCGATTGTTTCTGATCGTGATCCCCGTTTTACTTCAAGATTCTGGAAAAGTATTCAGAAATCCCTGGATACTGAACTTCATTTGAGCACTGCTTACCACCCTCAGACAGACGGACAATCAGAACGGACTATTCAAACCTTATAAGACATGTTGAGATCTTGCTCACTTGACTTTCAGGGTATGTGGGATCAATATTTACCTCTGGTAGAATTTTCCTATAACAATAGCTTCCATTCAAGTATTCAGATGGCACCATATGAAGCATTATACGGAAAGAGATGTCGTACACCAACCTGTTGGGATGACGTTGGTGAAAGAAAACTTGTAGGCCCAGAACTAGTGGAGGAAACGGTGGAAAAGGTGAAGGTAATCCATAATCACATCAAAGCAGCTCAAAGTAGGCAGAAGAGCTATGCCAATAATCGAAGGAAGGATTTGGAATTTCAGGTCGGTGATCATGTTTTCCTAAAGGTATCTCCATGGAAGGGAGTCATACGTTTTGGTAAGAAAGGTAAATTGAGTCCCAGGTACATCGGACCTTTCGAAATTCTAGAACGAATTGGGGTTGTAGCTTACCGACTCGCAATGCCGCCAAGTCTCTCCAAAGTTCACGATGTGTTCCACGTATCTCTATTGAGGAAATACATGCCTGATCGGACGCATGTACTCACCTGTGAGGAATTAGAACTGGAACCCGATCTGTCTTATTGCGAAGAGCCCGTCAAGATTATTGATACGAGAGAACAAGTGCTGAGAAATCGGACGACGCGTCTGGTAAAAGTTTTGTGGAGAAACCATAAGATGGAAGAGGCAACGTGGGAACCCGAGGAACTTATGATGAAGAACCACCCGAGTCTTTTTATGCAGTAATACCCTAGAAATTGCGAGGACGCAATTATTTGAAGGAGGGGAGAATGTAACACCCCAAGCTTCTACGGTACGCTTCTCTTTGAATAATGTGATAGCGTGTGTTGTACGCAACACCGAGTTCTAACACACCATAACTAATCAAACTAGCCGTTATGAATAGTAATACCTACTTTTTGAAATTATATATTTTATATTTGAAAATGGACTTCATTTTTGGATTCGGAATATCGAATTTAGCCTAAGGTGAAATTTTGGTACATTTCGGATAACTTTCATATTTTGATGAATAGTGAAAATTACTAAGTTTTAATTAAAAACAACTTTTTTAATCAAAATAATTAATAGCGATAAATTATGAATTTGAGTGGTTTTAAAGTATATTTAGAATATATTTTTACCATTTAATATAATGTTGGTCATTGGACATAATTTTACAATTAAACCGAACATAAACGAGTGTCAATCTTTTGATAGTTATTATCTCTTAAAAAACACGCTTTTTGTTTTGACAGCGGGAATTAATTTTAAATTAATTTCTGCCACTTCTGTGTTTTGAATTTAGGAAAATGTATTCCATATTTGGAATCAGGATGTTCAAATTGTGTAAATAGGTAACTTTTATTTTTAGACATTTTGAATAATTACTGCGGTAAATATTTTATTTACCATGGTTAAGGGTAAATCCGGTAAATAAGGGTTAAAAAATAATATTATAATAATACTAAATTACCCTAAAACGTGTCTTAACCCTATTTGTTGATACATGGTCGACCATGGGAATCTTTGGGTCTATTTTGGGACCCCATGGATCCACTTGTAAGTGATAATGACACTTTATTTTAATTAAGTTAAAATGAATACAAAAATGACACAAGCATATATCTTTTAGAAAAACAATTGTTACATAGGGTTATATATGTTGGATTTTAGATTATAAATATTCATTAGAAATATAAAAAGATTTCCTACATAATGATATTTTATTTATAATTTTTAGACATTAAATAATTTATTTTATTTATGACACAATGATGATGCAGTAATTACTATAATAGTGAAAAATTAAAATAATTGATATTATAAATACCCAAATAAATATAATATGAAACTTTTAATGAATTAAACTAATTTTCTAGGATAATATGATATATTAGGATTTATTTAATTGACTTTGTTCGAAGTAATCAATCTGTTATGAGTTTCACAAAAATCAACTATTGAATAGTGTCAAAATTGACACAAAAGAGTTCTTAAAACAAATATTATATTATTAATTGATATTAAATTCCTAAAAATCTAAGGTTCGGCCAAGAGACTTATATCATGATAGGTTCATCATTAATGTACCACTTGGGGGTCTCTTGGATGTATATAGTAAGTTTATTAACCTTATTATATAAAAATACAAAGAGACATTGTAAAAGTGAAACTAATTAACTTAGAGTTAATACTTAAAGATAAGGTTAATATAAGTACCCAAACCTGTATAAATTCTATTGGTTGAGTGGTTTTCGACCTATCCCCACCTTAAACTTTGAATAATAAGCTTTGGAGCCATTAGAAACCGAATATGAATTTATTATAAATTAATATTTCTAGGTTTTCCAAAGGTGCCCCTCACCCCTCTTATAAAAGGGCACTCCTCCTTCTCATTTCTTCACACCTTAAAAGCCTTTTGGTTCGACAAAACTCTGCCCAAATACTCTCCCAACATTCCTAACTACAACCTAGAGGCCTTAGTTTGATCAGAAAGCCAACCTAAGGAGCCCTTTTGATCAAATCAAAAGGAAGAACCCGAAGAAGAGGTAATGATTTCACCACCCTTCTCCAAGTTCATTTCTTCTTCCACTTCTTCTTCCTTTGTTCTTACCATTATAAAATAATAACTCCAGTATCTCACATATACTGTGATATTATTATAAATATGGTACAACCATATTCATTATTCTATCCACCCTTTGAATAACATTTCACCATACGTGCGTACGTACGGACTACCGTCTCCACGTCGTGGTGTAATTGTTAATCAATATAATATTATTTGGATGGGTATAATAATGATGTGTAACTCATGTAAATAATAAATATAACATGTTAATGATTCTGTATATATGATATACCATCCATTTATATATTATTATAATATCGAAAGAATGATATTGTCGCTCGTGCGTACGTACGGACTACCGTCTCCACGAACGCGATGAGATTCATTCTCCATCGTATCCATTCAAGTCTTATTCTCATTTTAGGGTTAAAAATAATGTTAATATCATTCTGATTATGAATAAGATTTAATCTATCCATTACAAACATGTCTTACGTAACCAAACATTTAAGAAGAACGAATCGATTATCACCTGAAACGACGATAATACTAAGATATTATTAATAAAGCAATGTTAAAAGATCATATATGATATCATATTAATGTATATGATTCTTGTATAATTTAATAACAATTATTTCACCATTATACAGGAGGTTAACCGACCCCAACAAAGGAAAAGTACAAGGTAAGGGTTATTTCACAATCTCTTCATTATCCGAGGTTGTTTATACGTAATAATCTACTGGGATATCTTTATCATCCACATCCATGTTTCTTAAAAATGTATTTCAAAACATTTTTACTATTTACAAGAATATGGGTTAAAGTCATTTATACCCTTGTTTGACTTTTTATAAGAGGTTTATAAAGGAATCTTTCCGTCGTTTTCGAAACAAGGTCCTTTTTAACCTTTTCGACAGAATTGAGGTAAGAATGTTTTTTTTAACTTATACGGCGGGTGCGGTTATTTTACGCCGTTATAAAATCTTCAAAGCTTCCCTTACAAGCTTATAAGAATATTTTCAAAGAAAATGTTTTATTTTATATGGATCTTAAATGATTTCAAAATAAAAGGAGATATTTCTTTTAAAAGAATTTTGATTTCATCTATGTCAACATCCTTTGATGGATTTTAAGATTATTTGGAGTTGATTTATTATGATACAAAACTTCTATATTGTATTGAAGGTTTTGTGATATGTTTGACTGTGGATGTGATATTTTTATACCATTCATAGTTTATGGTGAAAGTATTGACATTTCATATGCTAGTTTTAATATGAATGTTTATGTTATGTTTAAACCTTTTCATATGGGAATGCATTGGACTTAATAAGTGACGGGTGGAGCCCAATATAGCTCCTCGATGCATCGGTAGGTCTCATGAGACAAACTAGTGTCTTGGCACAAGGCCTTGACAAAATCTTATTTTTAGTCTTGGCACGAGGCCTTGGCTATGTGGTTATGATAGTCTGGCATTATGCATTCCAACATTATGAAAGTGGTTATTGATTTTGCATGTGATTATTCGATTAGTAGAATAACCATGTGAATAAGTAAATGGCATTATTTCATTTCATTTATTCCATACTATGTTGAAAGTTCAAGTTTTAAAGGCTTTTGTTTTAGTTATACATTGCCTTAAATGTTTATTCTTATTTATGAAAGTTTCTGCTATATTGTTATCCTTACTGGGCATTTGAGCTCACCCCTTTTCTATGTTTTATTTTTCCCAGGAAGTGAAGAAGTAAATTATGAATGACCTGCAGGGATATTATGTGGGGATATGAGTGTGGATTATGGAGACAATATGTTGTTGTAGTAGTTTTTCGTTTAATGATGTAATGTAAACCTTATGAATATATCTAGTGTTTCCAAGGCTACTAAACCAATCGGTCTTTCGAGATTTGATCTTTCTTGTGATCATGCCAATGTTACGAAGTAATGCACCGACTCTGGGCAGCTGGGGTCGGGGCGTTACATGGATGGTCCTAGATACAAGACCTTAAAAGTCACATCAAACATCCTTTTCAAATGATATTAAATTGTAGAGAAGTGTCCCCACCATAATATATTAAAATTTATTGTTAATTTCCCTACCGTGTGATGTAAAACTACTCATGGTTTTGACCCTCATCTGAGAGGATCATCGTTCCTAGTATCGGTATCCTACCACATCTCTATATCAGAACTACATATGGATTGACTGTCATCCTAATGAGATTCATAGTGATTTCTAAATTCTTCATCCTAGGACCAGCCACAAACACAACACCAATCCTTATATAATACATATGATCCAAATCTATGTAAAACATTCTCTACTGAGCTATGACCAACATCATTCTAAATTCCTCTATAATAATCCAGACATATTCCTTTCACAAATCACACTTCATGTCTTGGAAAACAAAGATCCCAATAATCTTTATATGGATACTGGTAATGAGATCATCCAACTCCAAAGGAAACCTTTTTTAGACTATGCATAATATGCCTCAAACATGGATCTGCATAATGTGCCTCTAAATATAGCCTATCAATCAAAGTAATTTATGTCCCCAAGGGAAATTCCTCAAAACTTCGCACACTTTTATGACATCTTAATGGAAACCACTTTTTGAACATGGTACATGGTCATCTATTACATGCCTATATCATCCCATTACTTCAAATATAAGAACCCCAAGGTCTCAATTTATGACATCCCTCACACCCCTCATGTCTAGACACCACTGAAATATATTTGCTGAGTACCCCCAAAACCATGTGTTCTATGGAGTGGTGTCTCCACCATGGTATTGGTCTACACTACATGACCTTAAAATATTTATATAATCTTCCTCTATATTCTCTCCTACACATTTTCATAATCTATACTAGGAATTATAATGTGAGTTCCTTCCTTGAAAAACTTAGGACTAAATTAAAATTAACATCCCTCATCCATGGCCAATTCCAATATCAATGTTTTATAGAATATTCCTCTATGTTTTTATCAATGTACGCCCCGACAACATCAAAATAGATGTCACTTTTTAAACATGGAATGTGATCATTCCTTGAATACTTGTCCCAAGTCATCCCTTCAAATCCAAATAAAATAATATATCATGACTTAAAAATTTACATTCTCATATTCATAAAGTATTGAAGCATTCTTTGCCTACAAATCCAACTTGGGTCATTATCCCTATAACATATAGTCAACGTTGTTTGACCTAAAACATCAATCACATTAGTCCATATTGTAATACCTTAAACTTCCAATTAAATAGACACAACCTTTCCAAGATGAAAAAACATGAAGAGAACCATGGGAAAAGTCTAATTTCATATTTTTAGTCATGCACTCTACATGATTTAGGAAAAAATTGAACAATTTAAAAAAAAAATTAAAAAGGCACAAAAACTTTTTAGGTCAAAACCCCATAAATGGAGACCTAAGAAAAATCTAAGTCTCATATGATAAGTCATTTTTATATTTGAATTAAGAAAAAAATAATATAATGATGAAAAATACACAAATTGTTTAGGTTCTATCATAGGGATCTAACAACATTCTAACTACACTCTTAGGGTCCCAAGACCATGGAATAACTTAGAGAATCTTCATGTTACTATCATTTTAATTAAGCACATTGACACAAGGGAGTTCAACTAGACAGTAAAACTTCAGTATTATGTTTTAATTTTATGGAAAATAGGTACAAAGAAATAGATGATTGAGAAAAAATCCTTTTCATTTATAGATTAAAAATTCATAGGAGCATCCACATACTAGATTCACTCTGTCAAGAATTATAGCATGCCACCAAGGAAATTTTTGATCTTTCAAGGAATCACTTGAGTCTTTTCTATGGTTTTTTAAAGATCAGTAAATTTTATAGTGATGGAATCCTTAGTGTGATGAATTTTATCCTTTTCCATATCAATAGAATATTTTCCCTAGACCTAGACCCTCTTTAATTATTTTTTGAGTTGGGAAATATCTCCCTTAATAAAATCCAACTCTTCTAGAAGATGTATCATCTAAATATATTTTTACTTGATTTGGAACTGATTCTTCTCTAATTATTTGGAATGGTTAAGATCTAACTAGAATAAAAAATATCTATGGTTATCAAATTGGAAAATTAGTTGCACCACAAACTATCATGGACTTTTCACTTACTCTCAGTTCTAGATATTCTCCTTTAAAACATGATGGATTGTTTGATAATAAAATCTATCATACCCCAAAGTCATGAGGGAATGTATTTAAGAGGTGTCTTAGAAAAAATCTTCCAAATGTCTCACCAAAAAAATGGCATGAAACTCAAAAGGAATCATGTTCCTCTAGTTATGTCTTGGAGACACTTTCAAAAGAGGAGACATACCTCAGAATAAATTCACTCATGGAATTAACTCATAATATTCTTCTAAAGTAACATCTCCCTTTCCATTCACCATCAGTTTAATTGGGGTGAAGGATTCCCTTTTATGTTCAACCATTGGGGACGATGGCACTAAAAGATGAAATAAATTAGTCATCAACATTGGAAGATAGTACAATTAAAGGAAAAAAGAGATTGAAGTAGTTGATGACACCCAATGATTGATAGATTAGTTGTGTGGATTGATTCCTACCTAGAATTATAGGCCTTAGAAGTTTGAACTAGGATCTTCTAATGAGTAGAATCTTACTAAGTTTTCTTGGGACCTGCTATGGAAGGATCATGAGAATCCCCCTCTTTGGTACCTTGATCTAGTTCTCCATCAACAAAGGGAGCAGGAGGGACCTTAGTGGTATAGTCTTGGATTACCATGGAAATGTTTTCTAAAGATAAAGCTACACAAATAGAATTATTTAATTTAATGCATCGGACATAGGAAGGTCAAATGTATGTGAAATCATAAAAATGAGAAAACTCATGTCCATATAATTCCCTATGAAAGTCCCTAAACTCCACCATAGAGGCATAAATATTAATGTTTTTCAAAAAAATATTAAAGTTCCATTAGTTCATTATATAATTCTTCATGTCTCACAGCATCCTCAACAGTAGTAGTATCTGAGACACATGGATTAGGACCCAAATTGGCTCTTCCATCAATTATTTTTGTTGGATTCTCAACAAGAACATCCTTTTTAGGCCTCACTGAATTAGGTTCAACACCGATATATTCATTGAACGGACTAATATTCTGATCAAACCCTTCTAAGATAGTGAAAGTACTAGTGGTGGTTTTAATAGGATCCCCCAATATATGCAATGGATCTGAAATATTGAAATGATAAAGAGTCAATGATGACTAAATAACACATTATGATGAACATGGGACATTAATAAGATTCTTCTTTCACTTTTCAATAGCAGGAAAAGATGTGGTCTTGTCCCTGGAAAATTCTCCCATTAGGGGAACTAAATTTCCAGTAAGGATTTGTGCCTTATCAATAGTACCCTCCTCATTTCTCAAAGGGTAATCTCTAATCCCCATAATAGAAAAGAGGGAGCTAATTATGTAATCAACAAGTAGGATTAGATGTATATTCTAGAAAATTGATAAAAAATAATGTTGTAAAAACTCACCATGTTTAGTGATGTTCTTGGACAATGTCTTTATTCTCCTCTATCCCTTTTTCTTAGACTACAAAATATTGGAACTTGCTCCCTAAAATACTTGTACTGGAAGAGGAAATAGAGAGAATTCTCCCAATATCTCTTCATCCATGGAATCTATGACCTAGGGATAACTCCCCCAATTCAAGGGTGAATCCCAAAGCCCCAATATGGGTCCCATCATTCCATATTTTGGTGACTCAGACTCCACCCATGGTGCCTCTTCTTTTTCCCACTATAAATTGAATTCATGAATTTCCTCTCAAAAAATGATGATGGAGGAGGAAAATAAAGGAGAATAGAAGAAATTAATAACTCATTAATATCTATGAAATCATCTCATTCATTATTTTCTTGATCATCTACCCTCTTAGTAGGACATTGGTTTATCATATCCTTTACCCAATTCATGGATAGAATCTAGTAATTAGTGGAATACACAATAATATCTAGTTTATGAAGGTACTTTTCCACTTTAGAAAGATCAATATCATAGTGGAAGCATTAAGGGGCTTGAATGTCCCCAAGTTATGGGACATGTATTCCATCTTTTAGAAATATCCATAAATCCTCAATGTCAGAGGTTATATCCTTCCAAAATTGAAACTCCTTGTGATGAATGTAGTATGATGCTATCAGGGTCGGTTGTGAATAGGACCTAGAATACATTAATTTTATTGATTTTTTACGCCTCTCTGTTATGATAGGAGGTTGAGCATATGGAGATTGAGTTTCCTCCTGGTGGTAATGACTAGACTGCCTGGTCTCAACAAGCATAGTCTCTTCAACTCTATCCTACTGTGAGGCCTGCATCTGAGATTATTTAGAAGATTATGGAGCCTCATCATTGTTATCATTTGGTTGGAACTTTCTACCTCACTTTCCCCACCCATAAGTTGTCATAGTTTCAACTTGGGGGATTCTTTTTGTTAAGGACCCTTAAGGATATGAGAAAATCCAAGCATTAGCATACCCTGAAGTCAACCCAATAGACACAACCAATGGAGGAAACTAGATTATTACTTAAGATACCTCTAGATCCATGGGGATACAGATCTGTCAAACCACCATTGGGTACTTCTCTAATAATACATGTATCAAAGTGGATATAGTTAGTTATTGTAGGCACTTAAATTGGAAAGAAAATTTATATGAATTGTAATATTCATAGATGACCTCACCATCAATATAGATTTCCAGCATGCTATCTATGAAAGATATCTTGTATGAACTTAGTTCTTCATTACCAATTCCATTTTTAGTAAATGTTCCCATTTATGGATTCCAATGTGGGTAGAAATTAAATTCCCGTAATAGGTTAAAGTTCTTCAAAGCTTCATCATGTTTCATGGATAGGGGTTGGCTACTAGAAACAAGTTGGATGAATAGTCAAAATCTACCTCCAAGAACCCTGATTTCAATCAGAAAAATGTAAGAATATAATTTTGTTCTGATCTACCCCCCAAAACACTTGAAATGACCCTAAAATCTGGAAGGGGTCATTCCTCGTATAAACATGAAATAATCACAAGTGGATGTTTTCCAGGATGTGGGCTTCCAACCCCACATTCTTTCCTACAGTCAACCTAGATTCCATGATGAATTCCCATATCCTCACACCACCATTGGATTCATGGATTGACTGTATATAGATACTCAGCCACATTTCTAGAAACTCAGCAAGGTGCGTTTTGGCAGGGATTTTGGACTCGAATGCGTACTTCCATTGATCATATTTTCCCTGCTCCAGTGTAGTCCAAAACATACCAAAGATGACCCTATTTTCTAATAAGGGGCATCCCATTAGGAATCAAAAACTAGGACCTTCTTATTTTGGATCTATGAAAACCTTTATCTGTTCCTTAGAATGGAAATTACCCCTTGGGTGAGGGTCTTCTTTCCTAAAATCTCAGAAAACCTATAATAGCTTACGTGTCAAAACAAGTGTTTATTCAGCACCATCCCATGCCGCATTTAGTTGGATGAATTTATCATACATCTCTCTAAGTATGGTATCTCCTTAGATATTGTAGATTCTCTATAAACTAATTTCAAATTTTCTATGTCTCAAATGTAAATTATTATTTTTGTGATCCATCAGCTGAGAAACATGGGAATGATGTATGGGTTTTTTTACACATAGTTTTGGGCCACCCAGACGGCCTCATAGATGTAGACCGACTTCATTTAGAATTACAATTTAGAAAAAGTATCTCACACCCATTATTACCACATACACTTTGGTTTGATACCCCCTATATGGTAGAATTCCTAGTCTTCCTTCCAAACTTTTGATTAATCTATCTTGGTATCACAAAAGATAGATGAGTAGCAGTGCATTTTTAATTCAGGAATGTGAGGCTTCAAATCTGGAGTACAACTATGATGATTCATTACACATATGGAGGGTACCTTTACATCATTTATTAATTATCCCCTAGATGATATGTTGGAATTAATAAAATTCACATACCCCTGGAACCTAGAAAGTGGAAAATAATTCACCATTTTTGAAATGTGTATGTCTCTAAAAATTTATAGTTATAAAGTGGAATCGGTTCAATTTTAGTATATTCATGGTGGTACTTCTTGAGATTAATTTCCAAATATAAGATTTTGGAGTCACTCAATTCATAATAATATGGTCTGAAGGTGTCCACCATTTTCTTTATGCATGCACTATCTTGTTCATCAAAGACTCAAACATTTTGAGAAACTATTGAAAATCTACAAGGAAATGCCAGGATTTTATTAAAAGATAAGGTTTTAGTTTGAAATATTTTAAGGAAAAGAATTTTAAAAGGTAGGACCTCATGCAGGTCACTTTTCCCAAGTGACCTCATGTAGGTCACTTCACCGAAGTGACCTCACACAGTTCAATTTCCTAGGTGACTGGGCAGAGGGGATCACTAAAGTCAAATTATAGAAGAGGATAATGCAAGTGAGGGAATACTATGATTATGTGATTAGAATTTATATGAAATTATTGTGTTAATGACTACTGTGGTGAGAGTTAAAATGTGTTGAAATAGTGTAAGTGAAGAGGGAGTCGTTAGGTAGGTTGTGTTATTTATAGACAAGTGGGTACCAAGGAGGTCACCATGTACGACACGTCTGCCCAGTCTACCTACACAAACAACCTATGTGACTAACCATATGGTCCTTACACTCACTTCTCCCTTGCACAATACATAATCTTTAATGTTCTCAAAACCTGAGTATGAATGTGCATAAACATGTGGAGGCTAATGAATGAAGGATCCATCAATGTCCACATTTATCTCTACCTAGAGATCAAATATTCTTCTTTTGATTGGATACAATCATGAAGGGGGAATTTTTTGAAACTCTTTTTTTCGTAATAGGATAAAAAGTTTTGAAGGAAAAATATCCCATATATAGGTAGGAGGAAAAGGTATGAAAAGTGAACAAAAAAATATTTTTCCATAGATTCTCCCAAGTCGGTCTCATGAAAATCCCCACCTACACAACCTAAGACTTGAAAAATTATAACCTATGTGGTCCAACATGTTTATTAAACCCCTCATGTAGGTTACACCTATGTGTGGACCTACACGAGTGACCTACACAAATAGCCTCTTTCAGTTAGGGTCTTGATATTTCTTATAAATAGGACCCTTAGGCACCTCATTTGACATGACTAGAAGCCGAAGGAAACTAATAGAAGCTCTTCTCACCATATTCCTTCACCCAAGTCCACAAAACCCTCCAATTAGATCTCCAAGATTCAAAATAAGAGGTAATTAAGGGAATTAAATGGGTTAGAGTTCCTCCAAGGTCTAATAACACCAAATACCTTCTCAAGGATCTTCTTCCCCCTGGTCTAAAAAGTACTAGGGTGAAGGCCCCTTTCCCAACTCAACACTTGCATGAGGCCCTTCTAGGATCACTTGGGGAGACCCTTGGAGGTATTATCATGGTCTCTCCCATGTTTGGTCACCCGGGTTTTTCTTCATCCAAGTAACACTTGCATGAGGTGCCTTTAAATTCACCCAAGTAACATTTGGGAGAGGTACCTCCCAAATCCACCCAAGCATCACCTAGAAGAAGTATCCAAAGTCATCTCAGCCATGTATCACCTAGGATAGACACCCTCCAATTTTCTCAAGAATCACCTATGAAAAGAAACCTCCAATCCCTTTTTTACACCTCCAATGATGGGACACCCTTTTACCTCGGTCCCTCATCTAAGGGGGGACAATACAAGGCCTCCTCCAAAGCCTCCCAACATGTGTGATTAGAACCTAAGGAATACCATCATTCCCTCTCGATCATACATTAACATGGTAATGTAATTCCTAAATTTAACCTACCTAATAGGTAGGGTCCTCAGAATTTCCTCAATCATACATTCCTATGGTAATGAGGATCTCAACTTTAGGGGTGTTAGTAGATGGATTCTTGGGTCAATCGGTGACATAAATTGACTAAAATTTGAATAGAATTGGATGAAAAGATCCCCTTTTCATTCATCACCTTGACCTTTCCCATTCTTCAATATGTTGGAAGGGAAATCACATGGTAATCCCTTTTGGGGTAATCCCCTTGTCTTTCTTGTGGTACATATCTCACCTACCACATCCTTGTCCTTACCCACCATTGGATAAAGGAGATTTTGTGAATTTCTATATCTTCCACTTCCTCTTGTTTCTCACACCAAGCATGGCTCAAGTGGGATTAGAGGTTACTTATGATCATGACATCGGCATTATCAAATATCCTCAACCATTCCTCTTACATAAGTGTATTCCCCAACCCTTTAAAACTACATGGGATTTGATTCTTATCCAAATGGGATATATAGGAATCCTCCCTGAGGTTCAAACCCAACACCTTTAACTCAACCTAATATTCTCTGGGCCATATTTCTAGTAATGTTACATCCAACCTGGGATTTCATATCTCTTACAGTTTGCTCGATCTATTTTTGAATAAGTCCCACACCATCCTTGACTGGGTCCCTTTCACCTAGATGTATTTAATACATTATGTTAAACTATATGATCTGGTCCTTGTCACGGGAGATTAAAAGGTATCATGTGTCCTATTAAGTGGAACATAACTATGTGGGTTTTTATTGCTCTCGTGAGGATACATAAAAATACCCTATCATGGGCCCGGTCCCAATGTCAAAAAAAACTTTGTCTCCCTAGATGATGATAAATTCCAAAGTTCCCAACCATGTGGATTGAACTGGCATCACAATATAACAAACGTAACAAATATGAATAACCTCTGATGCATACATATGGTTTCATTGATGGAGAACCTTGAATACATACATATGGTTTCACATTAACACATGTCTATAATTGATTATTAATGAATATGGGTGACCTATTATATATTTATAATTTAAAAGGAATTCATGAATATGTCTTAAATCTATAAGAGAGCCTCGGGGTAGTAAATACTTCCCTTAAAAGGGTGTGATGTACCCGACCTCCCATCCTATCATCCAATGTGATTTATTAAGTTACATTGGTTAAATTTACCAATGACCACCCGCCTTTGGAAATTAGACCCATGGGACATTATGGATATGATATTCATTGGGTGTTTCTAGTTTCACAAATAAATATTGTGGGAAACCGACCTGGAATTATCAGGTGTGGAAATAGTGTCATGGTGATTACCCTGGAAGATGATTGTGGGTATAAAATTTTGTATTCCACACCATGAATCAAGTCATAGTAAATATTAAAGAGGTATCTAATGTGGTATTTAAAATTCAAGAGTCTTATAGGTTCAAACCATTTTAAATTATGGAAAAATTGTATCTTTTACCAAGGGGAACCATAGGCATAATGTAAGCCACAATACTATGGTTGAGACCATTTTTTATTCCTCTAAAAATAGACAGTCCAGACTTCCTTGGTTTAATTTTTAATCTCTTATTTTAAACCATAACTAACCCCTAGTCCCTCCTAGCCCTCTCTAACCATTTCCCTTGAGATATTAACCTATTAGTTCATTAAGATCAAATTATCTTGGATCAAGGTAATATCTTATCATATTCTCTTCATATTTAATGTTTCTTTATTTCCAATGGTTTTTTTTTTGTGTTTTTTCTCTATTTTGGGATAATTTTAAAGCTTGAAAATGATGTTAGTTTTCTATGGTTATATTCTGGACTAGTTTCCTTTTAGTTCAATGGTGGTTGATCCTTATTCTTCTATTCTTGCTTGGAGAACATTTAAATTTCCATCTCAAGGTTGATGATTCATTACTTATCTTTTTATGTTTCTACATGAAATTATCTTTCTTTACTTGCTTTGGGTAATGTTTTAATTGACCTAATTGAATATTATAACCAGAATAAAGAATGGATTTTATGGGTGTTGTGATCAAATGTGGTGAAATTTTGTTGATGACACCTCTTGTTATTTATTATATAGTGTGTTATCTACTTTTTGTGATTTTTTTGTTTTTTGGGATGTTTTATATGATTTAAATTGGGTAAAAACATAAATTTTGTAATGATGAAGTGAATAATGAATATTCATGTGGATTTGATTATTGTTCTTCCTTGAAAACTATTGAATGTGAAAATATTTCTTGAAGCTTGTTTTTTTTATTATTAGATTTTAATAGTTATTTTTATAGGTTTCTTGTTTATGGAACCTATGTATAATAAATTTATTAATTCAAATATGGTAATAAAAAGGTTTATTAATTGAGATAAATGTTTTGGGATGATTGATCCCATTCCTTTCTGTTAAAGGCTTGTATACCTTGGAGTTATGGATTTGGTTTTACCTTGAATTTGTGTGATGAAATGCTTTTTTTCATTTATGTGTGCTCTAGGATGGTAGAGCCTTATTTTTGTTAAAATTAGGGTTTGTAATGTATGGGGTGGTTAGATAAGTAGTAGATGACACAAGTTGAGAGAGGGGATTACTTTTAGCCTATCAATTGAGATAAGGTTGACATTGGTGTGGATGGTTCTATTTAAGAGCTAGGATTTACTGTTTTTTAGGTTGCTATATTTGATATAGTTTGGTGAGTTTCTTTGGTATGGGTTGATATATTGGCCCACCCATATAGTTTTATGTTTTATTTTGATGGAAATTTTTCTATATGGTTATTCAGTGTGGATCCAACCTGCCAAATATAGTTGGTTTATACACTTAGAGTGAATCTCTGTAAGGTAGCTTAGGATGAGTATGAGAGTACCCAATTTATGGAATGGTAAATGGATTGATAATGAACTCATAGGATGGGTGTTGATGTTGGTAGTGTTTAATAACAATAACCATGTGATGGTTTAATGTAATACTCTATGAGTATGGAGTGAGAAATTTGGAATTTCTTATGTGGATTAAAAAGCATTTTCTCTTATAATAAAATGAATTGTTTATACTAGAATTTTTAATTGGTTTAAAATTAATGAATAGTAATTTATAATTACTAGTGAATTTGGTTAAATATGATAAACCTTGATGGTTATGTGCATGAATGAGATCTTTTTTCCTAGGCCTTAATAATGGCAGTCAATTTTTATGTCGAAAATGGCTACATTCGGGTTTAAAGATAGGAATTTTTTCATAATTTGGTTTTGTGTGATATTTATTCTTATATTTTATAATTTCATACACTCCACCACCTGATTTGGGTGGTAATTTGATGTCCATATGTTTTGGGTATGGGTTTCTTCCCCAAAATTCATGTTGGTGAGAAAATAGATAAATTAATTTTCCCACTTCTTCAATCTCCCTTTGGCGGTTCATAATGTGTAGGAATATTTATGATGTAATGGATTAAGGTATAGGGTATATTTATACACATGGTGTAATGTTTCATGTTTTTACTATACTTTTATATGCATACTATAGTGGCTTGAGGTTATAGCACATAAATGTACCTGGATGGGGTGACTACGACTTCCTGTAAGTGAACATGCATGGGATATAGTGTCTTGAGGTGTAATGCATGATACATGGGTTGAAATGGCTTCTAAAATTACTATTGGTTATGAGGATGAGGTTTTGATAAGATACATGGTATGTGGGATGAGATGTTATGTGTATGAACGGGGTGCAGGATGACTTATGTAAGGGAATAGAGCACATGATATTTGATATTAGGGTATAAAAGCAACAAACCAATGGGGAAGTGGATGTGAGGTACCTTTTCTTATGTATATGTTTTGATATAGATATTCTTACTTATATGTGTTACTTGGTGAGTGAGACTTGGTGAGTATGGAATATAGTTTTTCTCAGTTTGGTAATGAGTTTCTTTCATTTGTTTTCTCAATGATCATTAGTATGCTTCATTCATATTTACATGAGAGGTTTTGGGGAGCATCCTACTAAGTATACCTGTATTCTCACCCCATTTATATATTAAAAAAAATTATGTCTATAGGAGTTGTTTGGTAATTTATCTAGGTGTTACTATCTCAAATTAGTTGTTTAGGATATATTAGAGTTTCATGGTCACTTCCTAGGCTTTCTTTTGGTATTTTCAATTGTCTCTATTATGTATGAAATTATATTCATGTATTGGGATGGTTTTTTTATCTATATAATGGTGTTGATCAGTGGATATAATCTTGTATCTTATTATTAAATTTATATATTGAGGGAAATTATTCCCACTTGTATGCATTTTATACCCTTGCACAAGAGCCTCAGCCCAGTTAGTGAGGACTCATCAAGTGAATCCAAGAGATCTGAGATCAAAACCAAGCGGAGGGATAATTTATGAGTAATATAGAAGTATTTTAGTATTTACTATAGTAGTACTGTATCATTACTGTATTAGTTACTATTTGGTACTGTAGTAGATGGAACTATTCACCTGTTGGGGCCTTCGGGCCACCAGTTTGATCTTCAGGTCCTTCAAGGCCACCCAAGGCCTTCAAGCTAGTAAGGATTTTAGGACACCACAAGGCCTTCGGGCCACCTCAAGGCCTTCGAACCACCTCAAGGACTTCGGGCCACTTAAAGGCCTTCAGGCCAAATGATCAATGAAGTTTCCCCAGACAAACTCTATAAAAAAAGGAGCAGCCCCATAGGACGATTCAGAGCAGGCGAACCCACCAGAGCATAACCAATGGATTTGGAAGAATTAGAGGGTATGGTAATGCCATCGGGACCAGCCTTTTCTTTCACGGGAAGCTTAGTCGGACATCCATGCAAATGTGGATAGCTACCATCATGATGTAGATGTTGGGGATGGGAATTTCCTTATAGTTATAGTCTGGTTGAATTCCCTAAGACCTTCAGGTCATGTAATGTCTCATAAGCCTATGGTCCATGTAATCTCTAAGCCTATGGTCCTTGTAAGGGTTCCCCATCATCCCTTGAAATGGGGGTTATCAAAAATCAACACAAAATAAGGCCTTCGGGCTATTCGGGTTTGCATTTTATACCCTCAATGTTAGTCATCGACCCATGGCCTATTGGAGGTGGTCTTCAAGGGTTATCCATGTCTTCACTACTGGCCTGAGAGGGGTACTAGTGGAGGGGGGATGTGAAAATTTTATATCAAAATTTATTATAGAGTGATAGGTTGGATTTTAGAGATAGTAATTAGTGCAGATTTCATGGTTTTGTAGAGAAACTGTATCAATTGGACTTAATATGTGATGTAAACAAGGGTGACTAGCTAGGACATGGGTATTTAGGTCCCCCTATAATCTGACATAATGACCATCAATTTTACTAAATATACTAATTTAAGTGATGTTTTTTTTGGGTTAGAGACCTAATAAAGGATCATGCATCATGATTGTTTGTGCCTATGTTTGAATTTGGTAGACAATGGGAATTAGGTTGAAATTGAATTAATTAAATAACATTAAATGTTTCATATTCTAGGTTTATGAGTCCCTAAATTTTTTCTTTTCTAGCAATGGATCCAGGTTGATAACCTTATCGGGTTTATTATAAATATTTTCATTAGGATGTTCCAGTAGATCATCATATAGTAGAGGTTAAAAAATACTTGGAGGAGAACACTCCAATAGTTTCAGTGTTAGGGTCTACAAAAGTATGAGGGATCTATTTCATATTAGGAGACTGAGGATTAGTTATAGGAGGTAGATATCTTATTCGGTTCAATCTATGATCAGAATAACCATTTGGGTTTTTTTAGATTTTAATATGCTATATAGGGTAGCTCAACAATGGTGGTTTTTATTCCTCAAGGATCATTAAGATTTGTTGTTACATGGGAGAAGTTTTTTGATCATTTTCAGACTAAGTTTCTTTCTTCAACCATGAAGGAATCTTGTCAGTAGGAGATTCATAATCTCTTCTTAAGGAATTATAGTTTTTTAAAGGTCAGTATCCATTATATGAACCACTTGTCTTATGATTCAAATCTTCTACCATATGATGGTGCTAGGGAAAGGGATTTTAAGGAGTCTTTACATCTAGATATCCAACACCAGGTCACCCTATTTATATTGATGACATATCTTGAGGTGTTGGTGGGGGTAGATATCATTGAGAGGGTTCTATATAAGAACAAATAATCATGGTAGGGGAGTATATAGGACTCTCTATAAAGTATAGTTATGGATATAACTTCTTAGTTACCTGGTCAGTAAAAGAATCAATCATAAGGGAGTTTGTTCTATCCTTCTTCATCCTATTTAATGGGGATGGAAATTCATTGACCCATGTTAGTAGATTGATCATGGTTTGTTATGCATGTGGAAATCATGGACATCAGGATATTTATTTATCTACCTTACTCAGTAGTCATCTTGGAACTAGTTGGCCTATTTAGGCTCATTTTTTATAGGATTATCCTCTAAGGAAATAGTAGCAGTAGGAAAATCCATCCTTTGATCAGTAGAAAGGAGAAGGGGTGGTAAAAGTACATCCCTATGATTCCCCTTTTCCTTAGGGATAGTGAACAAGGTATGACCTTATAGGTGGTTTCCTTCAGGTCTAGAGGGGTCATGGAGGCAGATGTGGTCTGATGCATGACTTAGAATTTCTAGTGTTGAGTGAGCCAGATATCATGTGAGGTATTACCTATTTATATTATACATGGGTGTATTACCTATTAAATTTGGGAGTTACAAACTCCTTCATTATACCATACCATTCCCATGCCTTAAAATTTGAGGTGTAGAGTCTTTTAGTGCCATTGTAATTAACTATGTTAGTTATAGGTCGAGCTATCATGTGTGATGTGTGCAGATATTGTGAGTTTATGCTAGGAAAAAATCATACATGGGGAGATTTCCTATGTTTGTAGATACAACAATATAATATCTTCCTTGGTATGTATTGGTTGTATTTAATACTATCTATTTGTGTATTATGATAAGAGGTTGGTAATATTCTATGATGCAAGTAGATATAAGGATGTTTTTATTGTAAAACAAGACCCTTGGATGGGTTGGAGGCATGTTGATTCCCTGTCTTCTTTAATGGCCAATCTGATGTTGAGTGTAGTAAGGGAATAGTCAATGATGTTTCCTAGGGTTATAGAATAGTTCCATGATTTCTTTCTATAAGAGGTCATAAAACTACCCCCTCAATATGATATTGAGTTTGGGATAGAGTTAAAAATAGGTGTCACTCTAATATCAATGTATTCATATGGGATGGAACCTACTAATTTATGAGAGCTTCAGATTCAAATTGATTATCTTATGCATATTGGATTCATTCAACCTAGTATTTCATATTGGGGTGCCCCAATTATATTTGCAAATAAGGTAGGTTCCAACCTCTGTTTTTGTATTTATTACCATCATTTTAATTAAATGATAGTAAATAATTATTATCCCCTTCCATATATTAATGATTTATTCAATCATTTGAAGGGAGTAATCTAGTTATTGAATATCGATTTGTGGTCAATAAATCATCAGATGCTAGTGGAGGATAAAGATATTCCAAATACTACATTATGATGTCATTTTGGTCATTATGAGTTAATTTTAATGTTGTTTGTTGTTAAGAATACTCCATCCATGTTCATGGGACTGATGAATACAACGTTCCATAAGTTTTTGGAATGGTTTTTTTTTTGTGTTTATTGATGACATACTTGTGTTATCTGAGTTAGATGAGAAGCATGTGGAACATCTAAAAGCTATTTTGGGAGTTCTTTAGTATCATCATCTATTTATAAAGCTCTATAAGTGTTATTTATGGTTCCATGAGGTATGTTTATATGGATATGTAGTGTCTCGGTGTAGAGTATCCATGGATCCGTTGAAGGTTGAGTTGGTAGTTTCTTGGGTATCCTCCAAGAATGTTTCATTGAAGTGTATTTTCCTTGGTATTTATAGCTATTACAGGAGGTTATTACTCAAATTATCTTAGATTTTGGATCCTTTGGCATCTTTTACTAAGAATTATTTGACATTTTTGTGGACTTCCCAGTGTCAGGATGCTTTTTAGAATTTAAAGGATAATTTTTTCAGTGCTTCTATTCTTCGTTTGTAGAAAGAGGGAATTATATTCATGGTTTATTAAAGATATTCACATATTGGTTTGGTTTGTGTTCTGGTAAAGTAGAGAGTTTTTATCTCTTATGGGTCTCAGAAATTATGAACCCATCAATTAAATTATTCCACTCATGATCTTGATCTTTATGTGGTTGTTTTTACTCTAAATATTTGGTATAATTATCTCATTGGTGAGTACTTTTGGGTCTTCACAAATCATAAGAGCTTTAGGTATGTATTCTCTCAATGTGATTTGAAATTGCAGTATTGAATGTGGATAGAATTCATAAAAAAAAATTAATGTTGGATTTATTATACAACGGGAAAAGGGAATTTGTGGATGATTCATTGAGAAGGAAGTCATTTGGAGATATGTGGGAGTTTGGTGATGGAGAAGGGTGATAAAGGAGAATTCTATGATGCACCTTGATATGGGAATAGTTGGTAATAAAGGGTGCCTTTACTGGATGATGATGATTTCATCATTAGTAAAGTGGGTGGAGGAGTCTCGACTGAGGGATTCTAAGGTGGATGTTTGGAAATATTTAGTTGTATATAGTGATACTCTTGAGGGATGGTCTAGGGATAATTGGAATTGGGTGTTCTTTTAGGGGAGTCGCTTCATTCATTTAGCAATGCATGAGGTGGTTATCTATGAGTTCTGTAGTTTTCCTTTATAGATACATCCTAGAGTGTTGAAAATGTGTCACACCATGTGATGTAAATTTTGGTGGTCTTTCATGAATAGATCTATTATAGAATTTTTCTCTCGGTTTTTGGTTTTCTAGAGGGTGAATACTGAGTACTATGTTCCTAATGGGTTTCTTCAACTGCTTGAAATTCCCTGGTGGAAGTGGTATGACATCTTGATGGGATTTTTTTCCATTTTTACTCAATATCATGGTGGATTTTATTCTATATGCGTGATCATAGACCTATTAATTAAGTAATATCACTTCTTAACAATTAAGGAATCAAGATCAGTGGATATTTTTTCAATACGGTATCTGGGGGAGGTAATGAGGCTTCATGGGGTTTCAAAGATGATAATTTCTGATCATGATCCCTATTTCATCTCTAGGTTTTGGAGAGGCATCCATTATTCTTCTATCTGTTATATATTCTTTATTGCCACTTTTTATCCATATAAGGTTAGTCATATAGAGAAAACTACCCATAATCTAAAGGATATGTTATGCGCATGCATTTTGAATTTTTGGGTTTCATGGGTATAGTACCTACCCTTGGTGGATTTTTCATATAAATATATTAATAACTCCACTATTGGTATGGGTTTATTCAAATAATTTTTTAGAAAACATTTTCAATCTCCATTGTATTGGACCAAGTTGGGGATTCAACAATTTTTGGGCTGGAATTAGTGTAGAGCATGATAGAGAAGGTGTCAGTGATCTGTGAGTGAATAAAGGAAAAGAAATATCATCATAATTCATATATTTATCATAATATTATGACTATGGAGTTTAATATTTGAGATCATGTGTTATTTAAGGTATATCCATGTCATGGATATTGAAGGTTCAGACAAATAGGTAAGCTCTCTCCTTGATTTGTTGAAACTTTCTAAGTATTAGTGCATTTTGAATCCATTATGTATCAGTTTTCAACACCCCCATGTATGAGAAAGATTTGTGATTTATTTCATATGACACATCTCCGCCACTATTTTCATGATGATTCCCATATTATCGATCAATGCAAGATTGACGTTGAGGATGATATGACCTTTGAGTAGAGGCTTATTGAGATCTAGGACCATCGAGAGAATGTATTGTGTGGGTGTGACATTACCTTGGTTTGTGTCCTATGGAAGCATAGTGTCTTAGAGAAGAGATCAAGGGAGTGGTAATCACAGATTCAATCTCAATATCCTGAGTTATTTGATGTTTGATCTTTTTTTATATTCTGTATTTGACCCTTTCTTGTTTTATGAGATGGTGGTTTTTTTTGTGTTTATTCACACTTGACACATGATGTGTTGCTGGTGCTTTGTTTTAGAGAGGTCCTTAAGAGGTATATTTCAGCATTGTTTTTTGTTTAACCTTTATTTATTTCCTATATTTTAGTTTAAACTCTTGAGGATGATAATTTTTTGATATGTATCTGATGTAAGGGCCCAATTTCCAAAATCCATCCCTTTATGTGTTCCTAGGGATTAGAGGTACCAAGATGGATCTTGGGGGTGTTATGGAGGTGAGAGGGGAGTTTTGGACATCTAACGAGCCACCACTCGATGTTAAAAAGTGTGGCATTGTCTTTGGTGAGATCTTTTGGAGTTTTTTACAAGGTGTGGCCATTTTTTGTTGGTAGTTCTAGGATCTTGAGTGATTATGGTTGGCCATTTGGTAATAGGGCACACCAATGGGAGTGAAATACCTAGGGATTTTGTGGTGGAATTTTTTTCCATAGATTTTTCTTCTATCTGAAACATAGAAGGGATCCATTCCATATTGGAAGGTGTGGTTTCACAAAAGTTCTTGAGAATTTCCTTGTAGGAAATAGGGAGTGTTGAAATTCCTTTGTGATGGGTGTGGTGGCATAGTGGAGCAAATTCAGGATTCCTATATAAATATAGAGTAAATAATTCCATAGTTTTCCTTTTAATATCTTCCTTCAAACTCTAGTCGACCCATAGGCCCTCCTATCCCTCTCTAGTCAATTCCCTTGAGTGTTAAACCACTTGGTTTATTGGGATCAAATTATCTTACATTAAGGTAAACTCTTATCTTCTTCTCTTCACCTTCCTTGCTTATTTTTTCAAAAGGTTATTTTTTGTGGAGTTTCTCTATTTTGGGTTGAGTTTCAAGACTTTCCTTGATAGTGATTTGTTTTGGTTAGGAACCTAATTGGTTTCTTTTGATTTCGATGGTGGTTGATCCTTGTTCTTCCATTATTGTCCATAGAATGTCAAAAGTTCCATCTTGAGGTAGTTAATTCATTAAATCTATTTTTTATGTGTTGATGTGAAATTATCATGGTTAATTTTATTTAGGTAATTGTGGAATTGACCTAATTTAATATAATAAATAGAATCAAGAATTAATTAGATGGTTGTTTTGGTCACATATAGTTATGCTTTGTTAATGATGCCACTTATTAATTACTATATTGTAATTTATCTACTTAATTTAATTATTTTTGTTTTTTATCATGGTTTATATGATTAAAAAAATTTAAATAATATAAATATGGTAATGATGAAGTGAATAATGAAGAGGCATGTGGATTTGAATAAAAATTTTCCTTGAAAACTGTTGAATGTGAATGTATTTCTCTAATCCTGTTTTTACTTGATTATTATATTTTTATAGCTATTTTTGATAGGTTAATTTTTAATAAAACATATTAATAATTAATTTTTTAATTCAAAGATATTATTAAAAAGTTTTTTTCCATTGATAAATATTTGGGGTTGAGCGGGACCATTCTTGTTTGATAAAGGATTATATTCCTTGGAGTTATATACTTGGTTTCCCTTTGAATTTGTGAGATGAAAATACTTTGTTTCCATGTATGTGCACTCTAGGATGGTAAATCCCTAATGTAGTTAATGTGTGGGTTTTTAATGGATGAGGTGGTTAGATGAGGGGTGGAAGACATGCGTTGAGAGTGGGGATTTCTTATAGCCTATCGATTGAGATGAGGTTTATATTGGGACAAATGGAAAATGTTGAGAGGTGGGTTTCCTTATTTATAGGGTTATTTTATTGGATGTTTTTTTTTGGGTTTCTTAAGTATGAGATGATATTTTTGATTTATCATATGTCTTATTGTTTACTTTTGATGGCCAGTTTATTGAATATTTATTTGTTGTGTCTCTCAATTACCTGATGTAGTTGGTTTATGCACGGAGAATGCATCTCCTTATGGTAGCTTAGGATGAGTCTGAGAGTATCTAGTTTATAGAATGGTAAATGTATTTTTAATAAACTCATGATATGGGTGTTGATTTTGGAAATATTTAATAGTGATATCCATGGGATGGTTCAACAAAATTCTCTATGAGCATGAAAAAGGAAATCTGGAATGTTTAATATGGATTAAAAGCTTGTTTTATTGTAATAAAATGAATTTTTTAAACTGGAATTTGTAATGTGTTTAGCAATGAATGAATATTAATTGTTAATTATTAGTGAATATGGTTAAATATGTTAAACCTTTATGGCTATATACATGTATGAGATATTGTTTCCACGGCCTTATTGGTTTCATCCGAGTGTCATGTGGCATGATAGCTACAGTTAATTATGAGTATAAGTATTTTCCCTTAGTGTGGTTGTGCATGATATCTATTATTATATTTTATGATTTTATATGCTCTACCACCTAATTTGGGTGGGTAGCCAACACCCAAATGTTTTGTGTATGGGTGTTTTCTACAACATCCATGTTAGTGAGGAAACTGATGGTTGACTTCTCCCACTTCCCTACTCTCCATTTTATGTTGCATAATGTGTAGGAATATTCGGGATATGATGGACTATGTTATAGGGTATGTGTATACGTGGGATGTGATGGCTCATGGTTTTACTATACATGGATGTACAGGTTATATTGGCTTAAGGTTAAAGCACATACTTGTATCCGATTGTGGTGACTAAGGTTTCTCATAGGTTTATACATGGATTGTAACAGCTTCTAAACTTACTATTTGTTATGAGGATGATATTGTGATGAGTTTCATGGTATGTAGGATGAGATTTAACGTGTATGCACAAGGTATAGGATGACTTATGGAATTTATGGGAGCACAGGATGTTTGGAATTAGAGTATGAGAGAAACAAACCAATGGTGAAGTGTATATGGGGTTCCTTTTACTATGTATATGTTCTGATATATATAAGATTACTTATATATATTACTTAATGAGTTATCCTTAGTGTGTATGGGATGTATTTTTTTCCAAGTTACATAATGATTTGGTTTCATTCGATTACTCATTGGGATTTGGTATGATTCTTTCACATTTTCACGAGAGGATTTGGGGAGGATGTTATTGATTATACATGTAATCTCACTTTATCAATATAAAAAAAAATTAATTATGAAAGATCTGTTTGGTGATAAAGTTGGGTGTTTTATAAAACACAATTTTATTGAATATTTTATTGATAAAATATTATATAATTTTCTCACATTATGCTAAATATGTTCAATTATGAAATATTTGGGATTAGATCATTCATTTGCAAATTTGATGAAAATTCCAGTTTTACCATTTTAAAATTCACTGTAGTATTTTGGGAATAAATATTTTTATGTAAATTATTTTGACTTAAAATTTTGTAACTATCTTCTTGACTTAATGGGATACAAATTCAATTCAGGACATGTCAGCTGGATCATGAATTTGTGTGGAGTAAATTGGCCATGAAGACAAAGATGGACTGAACTATCCATATTGGAAATCACTTCACCATTTGAGATGTATCTTCTTCATTCGGGCTTGGATTGGGCCCAAATTTTGAGGTAAGATCAGGGACATGATTATGCACAAATAATACTTCTATAAGGATGGACAATTCACGCGTTTTGGAGGTCAACTATGCGGTTCAAGTTGGATTAAAATATTTTTCTGAATTTCCCTTTCACATTTAATAAATTTTTGTAACCCTAGCCCTCTACAACTCTATTTAAAGGATGTTTTAACTCTTTGGAAGGTCTGGTAAAGGCTTTGGGAAGGTTTTCACGAAATTGTGTCTCTTGGGATCCCCTAAAAACTCTTGGAAGAAGTAAGGCTTTGTGCAAACATCTCTTCTAAAAAGGCTCTCCTCTACCACCTCCTCTTTGTATTTCTTTTCTTTCATGTTTGTATCTTGAATTTTTCTTAAATTAATATTATGTGTTCTTACCTTTTATTATTCTATTAATATTCATAAATGGGATGGAATAAAGAGTGGAGATGAGATTGGGTTCTACCCTTTCAATCCTTTGCTCATGCAAAACATCTCCACGATGATCACACCGCCCATGGAAGAGTAGTTTTATTAGTGATCGATCTATCTTATACCCTCTTCATTTAATTATTTTGAATCATTGAGATACTGTAACTCACTTTATATTATCCATGAATTGTGTTTTTAAATTATAAGAAACTAAGAAAGCAATTGAACAATTAGTACAAAAACACGTGAGGTCGATATTTTGTATAAATTGTGAGAGCGCGATATTAATCGGTAATACAAGATCACACGGGATAAATTTGTAGAGTTCAAATATAATCCCTAAACACAATTCATCCTCATTTACAAAATGGATATGTTATCTAATTAACCACTGACCATAATCTAACCTTAGAACAACAATCAAACTAGGGTGTTGCGATTACGTGTTCTGAAGCTAGCCTAGGGTTTAAGTAATTTCATCTTTGTGTTTAACTTAACTCTCATAGGGTTTGAGGGTTAACAAATTAGGGGATCATAATTAAGTGGATATTGATTTAAATTATAATGATTAATAAGTAAATTAATAGGTAGAGTTATATCTATTACACATTTTAAAATGTTTTCTAAAAAAACATCTTTGTGTTGCGTCTTTTTAATCAAACTTCATTTCAAAATTAAAACAAAAAAATGAAATCTTCTTCCAGCAAACTTATTCAAGTTTTATAAACAATAACACCCCCCCCCAATACTTTCAAGTATTGTTTTAATTATTTTCTATTTTATTTTTATAATACCTTTAATAAGTTGTTTTAATTTACTTTATCCTTTGAGAGACGACCTTGGTCATCCACTCTACTGCACCTAAGTACCCAAAAACCACTAATCATTTGAGGGCGCCCACAACAGCACATTTAAAATTGGAATCGTTGCTGGGGAGTCAAGTAATTATTTCAACCAATTAGAGGTATTTATTTTATTTTACATTTTATTCACTTCCTCTCTTCTTTATTCCTTCTTTACCCAATCTGAATTCTTTTTTTTTTATTCTTGTATTTTCTTCTTCTTCTTTTTAGACCATAAACTCAAACTTCTCATTTTTATTATGGTCAATTTTCCTACTTTTAATTTTTATTTGATTTATGACATGAACTAATCCCGAAGATCTCTTAGATATTGACCCTGATATTTAACACACCCTTAGGGATCGAATTAGAAATTCTCAGTCTATGGGAAGTTTCAACATTCAAATAGTTGGAGAATTACTCCAATATCAGAATACTGAAATTTGAAGCAATTAAAATTAAACCATAAAACAAGATCCAATAGCTGAAAATAATGTAAATGAACTTAATAGAACCATTCAAGAATTGGCTGCACCCGATATTAATTATCAACCAAATTGCATTGCATATCCAAATCTTGAATCGGACTTTGAACTGAAATCTGGATTAATTCACCTGCTTCAAAAATTTCATAGCCTCTCTGGTGAGGATCCCAATAAACACATTAAAGAATTTAATGTGGTTTGCTCAACCATAAAACCAAGAAATGTTTGTGAATATCAAATCATCACTAAGAGCATTCTCATTTTCACTTGACGGAGCTGTGAAAGACTGGATGTATTATTTACAACCTAAAGATGTAACTTGTTGAAACGATTTGAAACGTCTTTTCTTGAAGAGATTTTTTCTATCATCAAGGACCACATCCATTCTAAAGGAGATATCATGGATCAATCAAGCCTAAGTGGAGTCAATGTATGAGTACTGGGAGCGATTCAAGAAGTTGTGTGCAAGATGCCCACATCACCAAATCAGTGAGAAAATCCTCATATAATACATATATGAAGGACTCACACCTATGGAGAGGAGACTGGTGGATGTCGTGGCTGGAGGAGCATTGGTGGACAAGACACCAGTAGTTTCACATGCATTGATCAACAAAATGGCTTAAAATTCCCAACAATTTGTCGATCGAGGTACACCACATGTCAGGGGAGTACATCAGGTAAGTCCTTCTCTTGAGAGTCATTTGATTGATACCAAGTTAGAAGAATTGATAACTATGGTGAGGAAAATTTCTTTGGCGCAAAAGACATCCCAACCGCCTCCTTCAAGGCCTTGTGGGATTTTCACTAAGACAAGTCACCCAACTGACTATTTACCACAACTACAAGAGACAGAGGATTGTGCAGTAGTATTCTCAGGGAGACCATATCAGCAGCAAAAACAGACATACCCCCAAAAGAAGTTTGATTCATTTTCTCCAACATACAACCAAGGCTAGAAGGATCAACCGGACATGAGGTATGGATCTGTACAACAAAAAAGGCCCCCTTTTTAACAAAACTTCCAGCACCCTCCACCTTACCAATAGGGTTTCCAACAACCCCAAAGGAGATTTGAAACCCAAGCATCAACAAGTCAAAAATAAGGGAATTCTCAACCAAAGGTAGATTCTAACACTGATGATATTTTGACGAAAATATTTCTTAATCAACAGAATAAGTTGAAGATTCAAGGTTCGAAGCTGAGGGAGTTGAAGACACAAATGAGCCAGATTTCCACCACCCTCCATGAACTGGTAAGTAAGAAATATATAAATCTACCTTACCAACCTACTCCAAATACAAAGGGGAATGTCAGTGCCATCCCATTGAGAAGTGGGAAGCAAATGAACGATACATCTATACCTACCATTCCACTGGGATTCACCTCAACTCCAGAGAAGCCTCATTCCATACCAGCTGAAGAGAAACTAAAGGAGAAAGACAAAAGTAAGAAAAATATTGATTATGTTCCTCCTAAACCACTTCCATTTCCAAAGAGTTGTACAAACAAAAAATATGGATGAAGAGGAAATTAAAAAATAAGTTTTGGACACATTCAAGCGTGTGGAGATCAACATTCCTCTACTTGAAGCCATCAAGAAAATCCCAAGGTATGCGAAATTATTAAAAGAACTTTGTACCAATCAAAGAGGGCTTAAGGGAAATGAGAGGATCAATATTGGAAGGAATGTGTCATCACTCATTACACCAACTCTAGCAATGCCGACAAAGTGCAAGGATCCAGGGAAATTCACCATCCCATGCACCATAGGGGAGTTACACTTTTCTAATGCTCTTTGTGATTTGGGAGCTTCCATAAATGTGATGCCTCACTCTGTATTCTCTTATTTTCTGGTTGGTGAGCTGAAGCTGACGAGAGTAGTGGTGTAGTTGGAAAATAGAGCTACAACATATCCAGTGGGAGTCCTTGAGGATGTACTTGTCTGGGTAAGAGACATGATATTTCAAGAATATTTCTACGTTCTAACATGGAGGATGATTAGGTAAGTTCTCGTGCTCCTATAATATTAGGTAGACCCTTCCTCAAAACTGCAAAAACTATCATAAATGTCAATGAGGGTACACTTCCATGGAATTTGGGGATGAAGTTGTGATATTTAATGTTATGGATTCCATGAAGTACCCCTCATAGTATCATTCTGCATTTGTTATCTCCAATTTTTAACCACCAAATAAAAACCACATATAATTTGATTGTTCTATTCTTAGGTATATTATGAGTATTGGTTCTAGTTTGATGTCTTATAGTACTTCCACACCAATTTCTAATGCACAATACTCTCTTAGATTTTATTTTGAAATGGAATCATATTATTATTTTTATCATTTTAACTCTAATTATGACATGGATGTTGAGTTTTTTGATGGATTTGATGCTTTATTCTCTGATTTTGATGATGTATATTCTGATATTGATGCTCTTTGTGCACATATTTCAGTTCCTTCTATGTCTCCATCCATACACCCCCCCCCCTTCATTGGAGATGAATCCATTTCCACCAAATCTCAAATACTCATACTTGTTGAGTGGAAAGAGATTACCTGTTATAATTGCTAATAATCTACCTTTTGAACATGAAGAAAAACTTTTAAATATTTTGAGGGAGAATATTAAGGCAATCGAGGGGACCTTGGCTAACATATCAGGTATTATCCCCTTCATTTGCATGTAAAAGATTCTCTTGGAGGAAGGGGCTAAACCGGTTAGGCAGCCACAAAGGAGACTCAATCCAACACTTTTTAAGGTTGTTAAAAAAGAGGTTGAAAAATTGCTTGAGGCAGGTATAATCTATCCTATTTCAGATTCCCAGTGGGTGAGTCCTATTCAGTTTGTGCCTAAGAAAATTGGTGTTACTGTTGTTAAAAATGAGAAAGATTAGTTAGTTCTAATGAGGGTGAAAAATAGTTGGCGTGTGTGTATTGATTATAGGAAACTAAATCATTCCACTCATAAAGACCATTTCCCCCTCCCATTTATTGATCAAATTCTTGAGAGACTAGTTGGGAAAACACACTACTATTTCTTGGATGGATTTTTTGGATATTTTCAGGTTTCTATTTTCCCATAGGATCAAGAGAATACAATATTCACTTGTCCATTTGGTACATTTGCCTACCAAAGGATGCCATTTGGACTTTACAATGCCCCAGGTACCTTCCAGAGATGCATGGTGAGTATTTTTTCTGAATTTATTGAGACCTCTATGGAGGTATTAATGGATGATTTTACAGTATATGGATCTTCATTTGATGAATGTCTAAGTAGTTTGGGAAAGGTGTTGAATATTTTTATTGGGAAGAATATGGTCTTGAACTTTGAAAAGTGTCATTTCATGGTAGATAATGGCATTGTCTTAGGGCATGTAGTGTCAAAACATGGGATAGAGGTTGATAGATATAAGGTAGATATTATTTCATACTTACCACATCCTTCATGTGTGCGTGATGTTAGATCTTTCCTAGGGCATACACGATTTTATCGGTGCTTCATCAAAGATTTTAGTAAGATTGCTCTTCCTATGTCACGATTACTTCAAAAGGATTCTGATTTTGTGTTTGAGGATTATTGCAGGACTTCCTTTGATGAGCTAAAGAAGTGTCTGACCACTCCACCAATCAGGCATCCCCCACGGTGGGAGATTCCTTTTGAGCTTATGTGTGATGCCTCGAACTTTTCTTTTGTACATGTCTTATCTCAAAGGGTGGAGGGACGTTCACATGTGATTGCCTATGCATCGAGGACACTGTATTCAGCCCAATCAAACTACACAACCATGGAAAAGGAGTTTCTTGCTATCATATTTTCTTTATATAAATTCTGTTCATATTTATTGGGCTCTAAAGTAGTTGTTTTTTCTGACCATTCAGCTCTTCGGTACCTCTTAAAGAAGCCAGACGCAATGCCCGGACTTATCTGATGGATTCTCCTTCTTCAATAATTTGATATTGAGATAAAGGACAAGAAGGGGTCATAAAACCTAGTGGAGGACCACATGAGTAGGCTTACTCACACACTAGAGGATGACACCTTGGACCAGGTACCACTTCGGGACACTTTCCCTTATGAGCATCTTTATTCCATCTCAGGTATGCATCCTTGGTATGTGGATTTAGTGAACTACCTTGTTGAATCTGAAATCCCTACAAATTTAAAGAAACATCAATTCCAAAAGTTAAAGAGTGAGTCTAGATTTTATGTGTGGGATGATCCCTACTTATGGCACATGTGTAGTGACCAAGTTATTAGGAGGTGTGTTCCTGGTCATGAGTTTGAGTCTGTTCTACAATTCTATCATACACTTGCTTGTGGTGGACACTTTGGACCCCAACAGATAGCTAGGAAAGTTTTAGACTATAGATTATATTGGCCTAGATTATTCCGTGATTCTCATGTGTATTTTAAGTCGTGCTCACGTTGTCAACACACGGGAAACATTTCTAGGAGACATGATATGCCTCAACAACCCATATTATTCTATGATATTTTTTATGTGTGGGGAATCGATTTTATGGGTCCTTTTCCTAGTTCATTTGGGTTTTTGTATATTTTGGTTACTATTGATTATATGAGTAAATGGGTGGAGGCTAAGGCCACTAGGAATGATGATTATCATTTTGTAGTGGACTTTGTCAAGACATAAATTTTTTGTAGGTTTGGAGTACCAAAGGCCATCATCGGTGACCAATGGACACACTTCTACAATCGTAATTTGGATTCCCTCCTTCAGAAGTATGGGGTGACACACAAAACATCAACACCATACCACCCCAAAAAAATGGCCAAGTTGAGGTTTCAAATTGTGAGTTGAAACAAATTTTGGAGAAAATTGTGCAGCCATATAGGAAGGATTGGATCAAGTTCTTGGATGATGCATTGTGGACTTATAGGACAGCATACAAAACTCCCATCGGTATGTCCCCATTTTGGATTGTTTTTGGGAAAGTGTACCATCTCCCTATGTAAGTTGAGCATCAGGATTATTGGGATATAAAGAAATGCAACATGGATTTGGCCCAAGTCGGAATCCAAAGGAAGATGCAAATTCAAGAGCTTGAGGAGATTCGATTGCCTTCTTATGAGAACTCAAGGCTCTATAAGGAATGATCCAAAGAAGCTCATGACAAAATGATCCAACAAAGGGAGTTTCATATTGGAGAGAAAGTCTTTCTCTACAGTTCATGACTGAAGCTGATGCCTATGGAGATCACACAAGAGGACACAAGAAAGATATTTACTATTAATAGGAAATGTTTGAAGAGATACATTGAGGTACTTCCTACTGATACAATGGATTTTATCACACTGCCTGACCCCATCACCACTTGAGCATATCAGGATCTTCCTAACCCTTTAACTTTTTTATTCTTTGTCCTATTTAAAATTATACATTTCATGTGCATATATCATCTCATGGGTTCACATTGAGAACAAAAAAATATTTTAAGTGTGGGGGAGGGAACCTTTTATTTTAGTAATTTCAATTGTTTTCCTGTTTTAAAAAAAACAAACAAAAAAAATCGTGTTTTTCAAATTTTGTGTGTTTATTTTTTATATTTTTGTGTGTTTTTGAAAATTTTGAGCTGAAATGGTTCTCATCACCATTTTGGAATCCGTATCAATATGTGAAACAAGTTATCCCTTGAAACTAAGCTTAAATGAATGTTGAAAATGACATTTTTCAAGTTCAAATATTTAGTAATTTCATGAAAAGTACACTGAATTTTGAATCCCTTGGCACATCTCACTATCTTTATATTTGAAATCACTTTTCTATGAGGATTCTGAACCACTATTTTCATATTCTTCACATTCAACTCACTTATTGAGATAACCAAACCATGCTTGATTTAACCAGAATTTGATTTATTCCTATCAAAACTTGAGGGTTTGAGGTACTTATATTTAAATGATTGAGGCATTTGTTTCGTATTAAAGCCCCTATTTCAAAGAATCTTTTTTTATAATGGCCTACCTTGAACATTTAATCCTTGTAGCCCTTAGAATCCATGAGCATCCTGTTAGTTTAGCCACATTACAAGCCAACTTTTCCTATCCAACCAACTCTTGAAGTGAAATTTCATAATCTAGTTGAACTTAAGTGTGGGGGAAGCTATCTTGTGTTGTGCTATGACATTCTGTGATACTTTGGGTGGAAATTTGAATTCTGAAGAGATGTTTTTTCTACTGAATAAAATCATTATATTGAAATTTTTTCCTTTTATGAATCTTTTATGATAAGTGAAGTTGTGCCTTTTCTGGATCTTCTAATAGAGGAAGAAAGTTGTGCCTATCTGGTGCTTTCAAGAAAATCATGTTTGAGAAGATTGACATTTTTTATGCTGAAATGATGAATGGTGTAAACTTTCCATGAATTTTCATGATGATGGGGCTGAATTGATACTATGGGGATTGAGGAGGAGGCCATATTGAAGTGAAAATTATATTAATGCAATTTTTCTTCAAAAAGAGTCAAGCCCTCCTCATTCAGCCTCAGAATTTTTCACATCTTAATCCTACTAAACGAAAGCCACAAAACAACCTTGAAAAGTCCTCATGATAAACATATGTACTTGAATCACATTGGGTGGCGATGTAGGAATTTATCAAGCCTATGGTGACCCTTGTATGAGTTTGTATGAGAAATACATTGCTAAAAATTGACATTTGTGTGATAAGAGAAAATTCAAGTGAGGTAAGTGTTTTGTACATGGGAGGATAAATGAAGTGGAAATATATTTAATGATATAAATGAAGAACTTGAAATAATGGTTTTTTATAAGGCATGATGCCTTTTGTTTTTGGGTGTGGAGTTGTTGGATCTCAAGGATATGTGTTTTAAAATTGGTTTTGATTTGATATTGATATTTACTTGATATGATGTTTTCCCCAGGATTGCAAAAGGGTAAGTGTGGGGGAGTTGATAAAATAAAATTTTATTGAATATTTCATTGATAATAGATTATATAATTTCCTCAAATTATGATAAATATGTTCAATTATGAAATATTTTGGATTAGATCATTCATTTGCAAATTTGATGAAAATTCCAGTTTTACCCTTTTAAAATTCACTATAGTATTTCGGAAATAAATGTTTTTATGTAAATTATTTTGACTTAAAAAATTTTAATTGTCTTCCTAACTTAATGGGATACAAATTCTATTCAGTACTTGTGAGATGGATCGTGCATTTGAGTGGATTAAATGGTCCATGAATACAAAGATGGACTGAACTAACCAAATTGGAAATCACTTCACCATTTGAGCCGTATTCTCTTCATCCGAGTTTGGATTGGTCCCAAATTTTGAGGGAAGCTTTGGGAAATGATTATGCAAAAATAATAATTCTATAAGGCCAGCCAATTCACGCATTTTAGAGGTCAAATATTCAGTTCAATTGGGATTAAAATATTTGTCCAAATTTCCCTTTCACATTTAATAAATTTTTGTAACCCTATCCCTCCACAGCTCTATTTAAAGGATTTTTTCGCTCTTTAGGAGGGTCGGTCAAGGATTTTGGAAGGTGTTCCAAAAATAGTGTCTCTTGGGATCCCCTCAAAACTCTTGGAAGAATTAAGGCTTTGTTCAAAAATATCTTCCAAAAAGGCTCTCCTCTCCCACCTCCTCTTTGTATTTCTTTTCTTTCATGTTTGTATCTTGAATTTTTCTTCAATTAATATTATATGTTCTTAAATTTTATTCTTCTCTTAATCTTCCTAATTGGGTTGTAATCAAGAGTGGAGACGATATTGGGTTCTACCCTTTCAATCCTTTTCTCATGCAAAACTTCTCCACAATGACCACACCACCCATGGAAGAGTAGCTTTCTTAGTGATCGATTTATCTTCTACCCTCTTAATTTAATTATTTTTAATAATTGAGATACTATAATTCACTTTATATGATCCGTGAATTGTGTTTTTGAATTATAAGAAACTAAGAAAGAAATTTAACAATTAGTACAAAAACACACGAGGTCGATATTTTTTGTAAATTGTGAGAGCGCGATCTTAATCGGTAATACAAGACCACACGGGATAAATTTGTAGAGTTGAAATATAATTCCTAAACACAATTCATCCTCATTTACAGAATTTATATGTTCTCTAATTAATCATTGATGATAATCTAACCTTAGAACAATAATCAAAGTAGGGTGCTACGATTGCGTGTTTTGAAGCTAGCCTAGGGTTTAAGTAAATTCATCTTTGTGGTTAAGTTAACTCTTGTAGGGTTTTAGGGTTAACAAATTAGGGGATCATAATTAAATGGATATTGATTTAAATTATAATTATTAATAAGTAAATGAATAGTTATAGTTAGATCAATTACACCTTTTAAAATATTTTCTAAAAGACATCTTTGTGATGCATCTTTTTAATCAAACTTCATTTCAAAATTAAAAACAAAAAAATGCAATCTTCTTCTAGAAAACTTCTTCAAGTTTTATAAACAATAAACAACCCCCCCCCCCATCCTTTCAAGTAGTTTTTTAATTATTTTCTATTTTATTTCTATAATACCTTTAAGAAGTTGTCTTAATTTACTTCCTCCTTTGAGAGATGACCTTGGTTAGTCACTCTCCGCACCTAAGTACCCAAAAACCACTAATCATTTGAGCGCACCCACGACAGCACCTTTTAGTGTTACTATCTCAGTGTAGTTGTTCAAGAGCTATTGGAGTTTCATGGTCACTTCCTAGTCTTTCTTTTGGTATTTTCATTTGTTTCTATTATTTATGACATTACATTCATGTTTGGGATGGTTTATTTATCTATGTGATGGTGTTTATTGGTGGATATAATCATGCATATTATCCTTAAATTTATATATTGAGGGTAATTCCTCACACTTTTATTCATTGTATACCCTTAGTGATAGTCACCAACTCATGGCCTATTGGTGGCGGGCTTCAGGGGTCATCCTCATCTTTACTATCGGACCAGGTGGGGTACCAATGGAGGGGGCTCAGGACACTGCCTCTCTTGTGAAACCTCACATTGAAGTTGAGTCAACCCAAGATAAACATATATTTATTTTATATCATTTCTATATAAAAAAAATTAAAACTCACAAATAATCTTACAATCCCAAAAAAATGAAGGTTTAGTGTATTTGAGGACTAGTAACATAAGAAACTTATTACACATTATTACTTCAACATATTTCATAATAAACTATAAATAAGGCTTCTTTATACACATATTATTGTATATAATTTCCTAAATAATGGAAAACAAAAATGAGTTGATCTAAAACACTCAATAAGGGAAACTTGTGAACAAGGCACAACAGTTTAGATCATAAACTTGTGAGAAAACATGAATCAAATGAGAAATATCTTATTAAATGAGCCTTATAATAATTAGAGAAAATAATAATCAATGGTAGAACATCATTGATAATGGTTTAATATAAAACAATCATTATAAAATCATAAAACATATACCATGGATTGGAAACAAATTAAAATAATAATAATCCAAAAATATATAACATTAGATCATGAAATAACATGAAAATGTGGTATATCCTAAAAATGAGGCAGAACAGTAGAAATTTTCAACAAACATAAGAATAGGAAAATATTGTGAGGAAACCCAATCATGGCCATGATTTATTAACAAACTCAATCATTTAAACACTTTAAGAATGTAAGAAAACATAATCATGCCCATGCCTTTCATTATCTAATGAGATATAAAATCTTAAACAATAAATTGGAAGGATATATAGAACCTCACCCATCATCATCCTAAAATTTTATTCATTAATGGAACCTTTAAAATAAATAATAAAAAATCTAACAAATTTGTATTTGAAAATAAAAATATGTGTGTGAAAAATAAATACCTTTATTATTTAAAATACCTTTATTGAAACCCATATTGTTAAAAAGGATAATAAAACCTATATTTAAATAAATTAAAGTGAATTATAAATATCATATGAGATAAAAAATATTTGGGTTTTCAATTAATAAATAATAACATTGGTGGAATAAAAATATGGACATGGAATATAAAGTTCCATTAGAAAGGGTATGAATTATTCTTAACAACGTATCACTTTTAGGAAGAAGTAAATCTATAAAAGAGGAATATTTTGATTAAAAATTTAAATTATACTGATAAAAATATAAAACATCATATATAATAGATATATGGAATAATAAATGAAAATTGGAAGATCTTAGTCAAGGTATAATATTTATGACTCAACAAAAGAAAATTGAGTCAATGAAAAACCTTACGTTGAATTCTTGCTCAGTTGGACACATTTTAACTTCATATATAATAATAATATAATAATTAATCAAATATTACATAACCTAATTCATATTTATTTATTTTTTAAATAATATTTTACTTCCATTCATTGCATAATTTTTACTTTTTTACTAAATATTAATTAGTTGTAATTAGTTGTTTTAATCAATCCATGTATATTTTGGTATAACAGTTCTAGTTTTCACACCATGTTTAAAAATATTTTATATTCATAATGGTAAAGGTTCTAGAAATATAAGTTTAATAATGATTTATTAAGTTCTATGTTCATTCCATGTAACTTTTAGGTATGGTTTGTAAAGAAAAAATTTAAAATGAGTTTATTTCGGTAACTTTTATATAACAAAATGTTGTTTAGTAATATTGAGTTAAATATTAATATTATCATTAAATAATAAAAATAATATTTTTTATATATTAAGATAATATATTAACATAAATTTAGTTTTCATAACCATCAATGATAAAAATTTATAGCATTGTTCATGTAGGTGGTTAAACCGAGCGAAATAAAAACATACTAAAATTAATTAGATAACTATGACTATGGAATAATGTTATTATAGTATTTATAATTAAAAAATTATGAGAACGTCAAAAAATTATAATTATTATATAATATCACTAGTATAAGTATTTTTTATTCATTCATGATATAATCAGTATAACATCATTTGTGTAGGTGGTAAAACTAACCCAAAAAGGAGCATATTATAATGACTGAATGAATAAGAACAGTATATTTAATAATGGTAATATTAATTTTATATAAGATTAATGATTTAAAAAATATTATAATATATTGATAAATAATATTTATAAATATTTATAAGAAGAATAAATGGAAGAATGATAAGAGAGGAGAAAATACTTACATAAAAGAATCTAATCTTCTCTTAGAATCCTTATTGATTTAAAATTGATTTGGTAAATATATAGGGACCATAAGATCAATAATGTGGGAGATTATTATTTGAGAATTAAATAAGGAATATTAATGGTTAGAAATAAAAAATTTAGATAGAATTTGAAGGCGTGGTGGAAGGCCCCTTTTATAAGTGAAGGGAGTGGCACTCATGTAAATAGTAAGAACTTTTAAATTTAATAAATTCATTTCTCATTGAAAGTTCCTAAAATTTAGTAAGAAGTAAAATATATGATAATTTAATGTTTAAATTCACTCAAACAATAAAATTGGGGCATGTTTTAGTGATAATTGTGGCCTTATCTCTTAGTTTGTCCCCCTTTTTAACCCAGGCCATGGTGATAAATTTTTTTCATGGTAAGTTATTTTAATGCCCAAAAATTAAGTTAAACCTATTAACTAATATTTATTTTTCTAATTAAAAATATTGAACCCATTTTAAAAGATTAAATTTCTAGAGTTGGTAAAAAATAATTTTAATATAGGTGTGTATTATATAATAAAAAATATATTTTTATTATTCTCTAAAAAATTAAGTTTTCCAGAAAATTACCAAAATTTAACCTTAAGATAAATTTGATAGGATGAATTTAAAAATGAAGTCTATTTTATTAAACTCAAATTATAAAGGTTAAAAATTAATTTTATTAAAAAAATGCATAATGTGGAAAAATAATTTTCAAAATGATATTTTTAAGCATAAAATGAATCAATGCTTCATAATGAAAATAAAAATGTATTTCATTAATAATTACATGTTTATATCATCATAAATATTACTTATAAACCCCCTTAAGACCTATTTATAATATCTAAGGGTAAGTTAGGAATTTTTGAAGTTGTAGGAGGTAATTCATCTAGCATAGATCTCGTAGTGATTTCCACGAGCTTGAAATTATCCTACAGGAGATTTCGGTCAAGTTGTATCTATTGAAGTTTATCGTGGAATTAATATTGGTAAAACCCTATAGATTCTACCTCCTTTACAAGACCAAAAAAATGAGCTTCATAATTAATAATAATACTTATTTATTCTATTGGTTTTCTTTTATAATTTCATAATTTAGTTATCTCTATTTATACTTACCAATTCAATGGTTATGTTATAACGATCATATTTATTTTATTAATATATCATGGTTTATTTTAGTTTATTGTTTCATATTAAATAATATATTCAAAAATATATATTTATTTAAGGGTAAATTCTTATTAAAATTATTGTTCATTACATTCTACCACCCTTAAAAAAAATTTCACCCTTGAAATTCCCTTACTTGGAAAAAAATTGGTTAGGGTACTTTTGACTTATTACATACTCATATTCCTATATAGATTCTTTAAAATTTTGATTATACCATTGATATTTGACCATATGATTAGTATTATTCCATATCACCTTATATATTTGATCCAAAATTTTAACTAGTTGTTCCCCATTTGAGAGATCATCTTCCCACTTCATGAATTTTGAGTTCAGCACAAGTGAAGTGTCTAGTATTCACTTCCTCAAAAGAGATACATGGAACATATCATGTAATTGGGAGAGGTTTGGAGTAAGTACTAAAAGATAAGATAAATACTTAACATGGTCAAGTATATTAAATGGACTAATATACCTAGGGCTCAGCTTCCCATTATTCACAAATCGCATAACCCTGTTCTAAGGAGATATCGGTAGGAACACCTTGTCACCAACATCAAATTATAGATATTGTTGATGGTTATATTTATAAATATTATGTTGAATTTTTAATTATTTTATATGCCACAAAATGGTCTGAACCTTCATTTCATTTCTTGGAAAATGATAGGTCCTATTAGCTTCTTCTCTCCAACTTCATCCTAGCATATTGGAGTCCTATATCTCTTCCTATACAAAGCCTAATATGGTGCCAGATGAATATTAGAATTGAAACTTTTGTCATATTAAAACTCCATTATGGGGATTTGTTGATACCAATATCCTTGTAAATCTATTGAATGATATCTTAGTATATCCTCAATATTTTTAATGGTCCTTTCGGACTGACCATCTATCTGATGGTGATAAGAAATGTTGAAACTTAGCTCTATATCCAATTATTTTTTAAGACTTTTATAGAACCTCAAGGTAAACCTTATATCTCAGTTATATATAATGGATATTGGTACTCCATATAGCCTTACCACTTCCCTAATATATATCTTGGTGAGTTTTTCTAGTGATAAATATTCTTTGATGGAAATAAAATTCACTGACTTTGGAAGGTGATCGACTACAACCCAAATAGAATTATGGCACATAGAAGCTTTTGGGAGTCCTACAACAAAATTCACGGTGATGTTTTTCAGTTTTAATAACTGTATGGGTAATAGTTTCTTCATCCCCTTATACTTCTATCATTCAACCTTAACTTATTAGCAGACCAAGCATCGGAAGATGTATTTTTCAATCTCCCTATTCATGTTATCCCACAAAAAGTTTTGATTTAGATATTTATACATATTCATGCTTCCTAGATGAATAAAGAAGGATGATTTATGTGAACCATCAAAAATTTACCTCTTCAGTTATAGTTTTATGGGACACATATCTGGGTTCCAAACCTTGTAACTCTATATTTATCAAAGTTTAACTCCAAAAAAATTTCCACCTTTTTTGTAGCTAAAAATATTTTTTATAGGATTATTTTATCTTTAAATGGATGGATAGTTGAGTATATATTTTGGAAATATGGGATTTTTTCCCTTTAATTATGAATTAAATATTTATCCTTTGTAAATCAAAGAGTATTGGGTATTTTTCAACACTCATCATGTATAAGGTAACATGATCTATCCTTCTCAGAGCATCAATCACCTTATTTTCCTTCACTGAGTGGTAATGTATTGAGAAATTGTAGTCATTGATCAATTATAACTCTCTAATTTGATGTATGTTTAACTCATTTTATGTGAATATATATTTCAATCTCTTTTGATCATTATATATTTATATATATATCACACTTTTCTTCATGGAGATAATGTCACCAAATCATTAATGCAAATATCACTTCCTCCAACTCCAAATCATGTGTTGGGTAATTTTTCTCATGGGTTTCTAATTTAAATGAGGCATAATAAATTAACTTATCATTCTACATGAGTATGCATCACAAACCCCTTAATAAAGATACATTATATATTACAAACCCTTCACCACTACAAGGTAATGTAAGAATAGTTTCATTGACCAATATCTTTTTAAGATCCTTAAATTTTTCATCAAATTATTCTATCCAGAGAAAATTCACTCAAATTTATGTTAACTAGGTTAGATATTTGGAAATTCATGAGGAATTTATCAAAAATCATTAATAGTATCTAGCTAATATAAGAAACATTTGGATTTATATCATGGTGTTTTGTCTCAACCATTATAAGATCATGTCTGTCTTCGATAGATCCACATATATAACCTCACTTGTGATTAAATGACCTAAGAATGATACTTTTTATATCCAAAATTCACACTTATTGATCTTGGCATATAATTTATAATTTTATAGGGTTTTTAGAAAAATCATAAAATTATCTTCATTTTATTCCATTATCTTATAATATATGAGAATATCATAAATAAATATTACTGAAATTTTTTTAAGGTAATCTCTAAATACTTTATTCATCGGATCCATGAAGATATCAGGGAAATTTTTTATGTCTGAATAGCACCACTATGAATTCATAATGCCCATTTATTAAGTGGAAGAAAATCTTAGGTATATCTTCCCTTTTCACCCTTAATTGATGATATCTAGATAGAAGGTCAATCATTGATAAATATTAATCTCTACATACCTGGTCAAACATATCATCAATACTGGGTAGAGGATATTTTGTCTTGATAATGATCTTGTTAAGTTTAAAATAGTAAATATAGTGATGCATTGATTCATCCTTCTTCTTCACAAAGTGAAATGGATCACCCAATGATGAAGAACTCAAGCATATAAAACCCTTATCAAGATTTTATTGGAGTTTCTTCTCCAATTCCTCTAATTAAATCAGATCCATTATATAATGAGTTTTTGATATCAGCATAGCACCAAGTATGAGTTAAATTTAAAACTCAACCTCATGATATAGGGGAATTCCATGCAATTACTTTGGAAATATATCATCATATTCCTATATAATAGGAATATCTATAATGTTGAGTTTTTCCATAACCATTTTAACTAAATATACATCATTATTGGGTATTAATTCCCATATAATAGAAGTAGTTTCTATAGGAGGTTCATAGTCAAACTTGCACTGATAGGTGATCATGGGATGATTTAGGATATTAAATATGACTTCTCTATCCTGAAAAATTAATATGGGATATATATAAAGATATCCAATCCATGCCTAAAATCACATAAAATTTATCAAAAGGAAGAATTATAAGATTTATATGAAGCACATTCCCACAAACCTCTATTAGAGAGGATTGGTATACTTGAGATACAATTATCATTCCACCAAAATTTTTCATTAATAATTCAGTAACTGATCATTAGGGTAGTATTTTTATGTATTTATAAAAAGTTATATATTCAAATAAGTGATTAGAGCTAGAATAAAATAAAAAAATCATTTATAGAGTAGATTATAAGCATACCTTTCACCGCTTCATTTTCATGACCCACTTCCACAATTGTGATAGCATAGGCTTTCCCTTGTTCCCTTGTTTTAGAATATTTTTGACATTGATTATTTCCATCAACCATTTTATTAGGTAATTAATTCACATAATTTACAAACCCATTGCATTTAAATCATTAAAGTGTGGGTGGATCATTAGTTAGGATCTTCTTCATCTCTATTGTGTTAATTAGCATATTAAAATTACTTCAATAGTTGTGGGATTGGTGGATTGCTTTACCACACTTAAAAAACTCCACTAATCCTGTGTGGTAATTACTCAGGTGCTTCAACCCACATTTTTGACATGTAGGTAATGAGATTTTCTATCCCCAATGTGACATTCCATCAGAGATTTCATGATACTCTACTCTTCTTTTTTTCTCTCCAAAATAATGAGTCCCTAGTTTCCATCTCCACCTTAAGTACACATCAAAAAATTCCTTCATAACTTCTTAAGTATCTTATGGTTAGTTATTTTTTTAAAGTCTTGGTTTTAGGCCATTAAATAATCGTTCAATCTTGATTTAGATTCCAATAATAAAACTGTAGGTGTAACTTGAAAGGCTCATAAATCTAGTTGTATAAGTACCAATGGATTTATATTTATTTAATTTCATCTTTATAAATTCTCATTTCATTTTTTTGTGAATATTTTGGGGAATATATTTAGTTAATAATATTTTCTTGAACTCCCCCATCCCATAGAGTCAAATTTTCCTTTTACAATGTATTTTTAATGAGGGTCCACCATTGGTCAAACCCACTATACAAATGATATACAACTAAAATAACCTCATTATGGTATAAGAATTATAGAATAGAAAATATTTTCACTATTGAATCAATCCATTACTCATAAATTAGTGGGTTAGATGGCCCACTAAAGGAGGGTGGGTGTTGTATCATAAAGGACTTGATAGAAATTTTCACCTTCTTTGGTGCATTATGAAGCTCAAAATGGTTTGAATTATTATTCACAGCTTGATAAAGTTGGGTGAACATTTCTATTAGGTTTTTCACCCCCGAACCCATCCTATTTGGTTTCTCATTAGGATAATCACTACATTGTCATTCACACCCATAGTTAAATTAGTTCCTCTTATTTACATCCATTTACTAAAAAAATTAGGGATGAGGATACTTAAAAAATTAAAACTATAAAATTAAAATAAATAACTCATAAATAATTTGTATACATAAACTTATGAGCTTTTAGGTCTCAATATAGGTTATCTATGGTAATTTTATCTTAGTATTTTTAACTAAAATATATTAAAATCCTTAATAATGGTTTATATAGATAATGTGAATCTACCAAATCATATCTTCAGGAAGTGCTAAACTAAATATACTATTAGGCCACTTTTTCATGCACCAGGTGAAGATTGAGTTAATACCCAACCATATTTTTCAAAGTTATTACCCCTAGTTCCATCTATGCCAGATCCTATATAAACTTGTTTGTATCAAGATATAGATTTCATTTTAAGGAAACCGCACAATATCTACTTTATCAAAACTTCATGATTTTATCCTATAATTAGACTTATTACTTGGTTTTTCACTAAAGTTATCTAATTATAATCCCCAAAAATAAATAAACTAATACCCAAAAATAACTAAACCTTTCTAAGATACCATCTAGGGAAACTCAAGCTAAAAATATCTTTATTTTACACTATTTTCATAATATAAGCATTATAACTCACAAATAATCCCACGGTATCAAGAAATGAAAGTTTAGTTCCTTTCAACACTAGATACAAAAAAACTTATTACACATTATTAATTAAACATATTTATTAATCAAATCTACATTATAAATACTTCTAAAAAAAGTCCTCATATAATTTACTAGATAATATAAAACAAAATGGGTGAGATCAAATGCTCAGTAAGGGAAACTTATCAATGAGATGCAAAGGATTAGATCATAAATTTGTGAGAAAACACGAAATAGAGGAGAAATGTATAATTAAGTACACATTGGAATTATAATAGAAAATAATAATCAATTATATAACGTCATGGATAATGTAATGAGATAAAATAATCATCATAAAAGCATAAAACATATACCATGGCCTGAAAATAAATGAAAAAATAATAATAATCCAGGTAAATATTACATTAGATCATAGAGTAACCTAAAATGTGGCATAGCCAAAAATTTAGGTACATCACTAGAAATATGGAATAAACATAATAATTGGAAAAAATTATGATTAAACCCAATCATTCACATGCTTTGTGAACATACTCAATCATGTCCATAGTTTAAAATATTGATCAAACACAATCATGACCACACCTTTCATTATCTCATGAGATAAAAAATATTTACCAATGAATTGGAAGGATATACATTACCCCAACTATCATCATCAATACATATGTATGCCACATGAATATAATCATTCATCATCTCATAAATTACCCATGGAATGAAAATGGGTTTCATAACATTTCCAACTATTATCGCATAAAAATGGTATTGAGAATTTGATTGGATGAAACCAAAATACAATCACCCAAAAAGTTTATTTCATAATAGAATTTAGAGGTTGATCAATAAAATTTCTCTATAGGATATAGTTCATAGATATTAAGAGAAAATTGAAAAGAAAAAATTTTCTCAAAAAAAGTTAACATTGACATAAGAGAAAAAATTACAAGTAAGTCCTAAAAATAATTTTCTAAAGTAAAATAGAAGAAATTTAAAAATTTAATCCTAAATATGATATTAATTAATGGAACCAAGAAAATAAATATTGATTAGGATAATAAATGTGGAGTGGAAGATAAAAATATGTGCATGAAAAAGAAATTACTTTATTATTTTAAAATGACTTTATTAAAACCCACATCAATAATAAAAGATAATAAAACCTATATTTAAAGAAATTAAATATAATTATAAATATATTTGGATTAAATCATATTTTTTTAAAATTAATAAAGGATAGAATTAGTGTAAATAAAAATAATACATGAAGTGAAAGTGCCATTAGAAAGGATATGAATTATTCTTAATAAAGTAGCATTTTTAATGAGGAAATTGACCAAAAAGGAATATTTTGATGAAAAAATATAAATTAACTAGATAAAAAATATAATTCATATTATTTAATATATAAATATAATAATAAAGGAAATTTTTAAGAGTTTACTCAAGGAAAATAGTTTATGACTCATTGAAATAAAATTGAGTCGATGAAAAACTTTATCATGAATTCTTGCTCAGTTGAACATGTTCTGACTTACTCTATAATAACCATAGACTCATTAATAATATATTAAAAAACCTCATTCATGTTTAATTCCTTTTTTAACAATATTTTATGTTAATTTATTACATAATTTTTACTTTTTAAGTTAATATGAATTATTGGTAATTAGTGGTTCTAATCATTTCGTGTTTGTTTTGGTATAACAATTCTAGTTTTCACTCCATGTTTATAAGTTTTTCATATCTATAATGTTAAAGGTAATGGTAATATAAGTTTCATAATTATTTAGTAATTTAAATTTTCATTCCTATAGAAATTTAAGATATGATTCGTAAAGATAAAATTTAAAACAAGTTTGTTTCAGTAACTTTTATCAAACAAAATGTTGTTTAGTAATATTGAGTTAAATATTAATATTTTGATTCGAGAAACTAAATAAAAAAATTTATATTAATATCATATATTATCATAAATTATTTTTCCATAACCATCCATGATAAAATCTAAATCATTGTTCATATTGGGTATTAAACTGACAAAAACAATAAAATGGTTGAATTAATTGGATAAATATGACTATAGAATGATTTTCTTATAGTATTTATCATTAGAAAATTATGAGAAAATAAAAATTTCATAATTTTTATATAATATTACCAATATTTAATATTTCTTAATAATTCATGATATAATCATTATAACACAGCTCAAGTAGGTTATAAAACAGACCCAAACGGAAGTGTGTTATAATAATTGAACGAATAAGAACAAAATATTTAATAATATTAATATTACTTTTCTATAATATTAATGATTTCAAAAAAAATTATAATAAATTGATAGAAAATATTTAAGAATATGTATAATAAGTATGGAATAATTATAATAGAGGATAAAATATTTACATGGAATAATTTAATCTACTCTTAGAATCCTTCTTAATTTAGAAGGGATTTGGGAAATTTAAAGGGACCATAATCTCAATAATGTGGGAGTGGGTTATTTAGAAAGTAAATTAGGTATAGAAATAGGGATAATTCTAATTTTAAAATTTAATTTGAAATGGTGGTGTAAATATCCTTTTATAAGTGAAGGTATTTGCACTCTTGTAAATATTAATAACTTTTAAATATAATAGATGTATTTCTCATTGAATGTGGATCCTATTTAGCCTAATTTTGAATATAGGATAGTATAACATCAAAATTAACTTACAAAATCAAATTATGTCCTTTTTTAGTGATAATTGTTTTCTTATCTCTTAGATTAACCCCTTCTAAACTTTTTAACCCTTGTTGTAGTGATAAATGTTTACCGTGGTAACTTATTTTTATGACCAAAAATTAAGTTGAATGTATTTCCTAATATTTACTATTATAATTCAAAATATTGAATCCATTTTATAATATTCAATTTATAGAGGTGATAAAAATTAATTTCAATATAAGTATGCATTATATAATAAAAACAATATTTTTAGTATTCACTAAAAATTCAACTTTTCCATAAAATTCCCAAAATCTCACCTTAAGCTAATTTTGATATACTAAATTTAAAATTTAATTCCATTTTATAAAATTCAAATTCTAAAGGTGATAAAAAATAATTTTATTACAAGAAATCATAATGTAAGAAACAATTTTTAAAATGATATTTTTTTGCATAAAATAAATCAATGATTTTTTATGAAAATAAAAATTTATTTAGTTAATAATTATAATTTTATATCATCTTAAATCCTAATTAATAAAGAGACTAATTTTAGTTGTGATTTTTATTTATTTTCAATTATTATCTTTTGTTTTCAATGGTTTTCAATGAAATAGAAATATTTCATTGATGAAAATATGTTGAAGAAGTTATAAAGAAGATGTTGCTGGAAAGTTTGGTTAAAGCATCTAAGATTGGTACCAAAGTTGATGTTTCTTAGATAAATTAATAAAGTATAAAGTAAGTGATCATGTATTATTATATCAAGGAAGGTGAAAGTTCTTTTAAATAAATTGAGTTTAATTATGTTGATTGATGAGTTGTTCTTAATGTCTCAAATATGTGATTGGTGTTTGGAGAAGCAAGGTTGTTACCAAGATTCCTAAAAATTGTTCTCTAAAGAAATGTGAAAGAAGGAAGAAGTTGTATAATTTAGTAAATTGATGTTTGTGAGGTTCTTGAATTCATTTGAAGAATTTTGGCATTTAATTTAGTGAATTCTAGAATTTTCTAGACCCACTTAGCCGATTCACATAGGAAAATATCTATATATCCATTTTGCATAGCATATTTAGTTACATAGCTGATATTACATATAAATTTTCAATAACATAGATGATTGTGTCATGTAGTCATTTTCATTAATGTATATAATTGAGTCATTTAGTCATTTTTAGTGACCTAGTTGGTTACTTCATAGATCCAATTTTAGTGACACAGTTTATTGGGTAACATATCTATTTGCAGAGATATAGTAGATTTCTTTACGTAGTTTTTTTAAATATGTAGTCTATTGAGTCATGTAGCCAAATTATTCACATAGGGTATTTTTATACACATTCAATGGGATGTAGCTAAGATTTAAATTGGTTTGGATTTGAGAATAAGAATTCCAAGATTGAAGTTGGCATGGTCGCATCTTTGTATCATGCTTGAATTGATACATATTTGTGATTTTAATACTGAATAAAATTTCAAAAGAAATATCAAAAATATTCATCATATAAATATTTTATTGGATGAAATATTTTTGAATCATATCAATGGTCTGAGGAAGAATCTTTCAAAATATTTTGATATATTCCTATAAAGTTTTTAAGTAACACAAGATGAATTTTCATTGGATTTAATACATATTAAGAAGTTGTATCGGGCATAATGTTTGAAGAACTTTATGAATTTTTCATAAATATATTAAATTTTATGATTCAAGGATACTCATTCAATGTTCTAAATATCATATAGTAAAGATTCATGATTCTCATCAATTCAGAATGAAGTTTGAAGTAGTATGTTTGAAGAATCACAAAGGAAGATTTTGATTCATGTTGAGATTTCATGAGGATACAAGAATATTAATGACACCAATATCTAAGGAATTTTCCTATATATATTGGTTAACTCCTATATTTTAGGTAGTTTTGAATGCACTAAATAAGAGGAAGTTTTCAAGAAGGTCACTATAAGTATACATTGAGAAGTTTGAATTTTAAATACACACCTCACCCTAAAATTATTGAGAAACACTACCTATATACAGGGGTTTTGATTTTTTATGAAAGTGTTATGAGAATATAGTTTTATGGATGTGTTTTGTGATTAATAATTGAAGCTTTTTAAGGAATTTATGACCATTAATCTTGATATCTATTCTCATTTGGGTGTAAGTTTTTAAAGAATAAGTATCAGATGAAGTAGGGGTGCCAGATGGAGCTAAACTGTTAGGTGGAGAAACAGTGCATCAGCCGAAGGAAGGAATAAAGGATCATACATATACTGGATAGAGTTTGTTTATAATTTTTTGATTAAATGAACAAGGTGAATAGGAGTTAATGGAATCACTAGGAAAACCATAACTAGATGAAAATTACCAGATGGATGGGATTGGGTGAAGGTTCATATGAATAGGTTCCAAATAAAGAAAGAAGAAAAAAGAAATTTGTTTTCCTATTATTGTTCAAGTAACAAGGGAATAAAAAGGAACGGAAAAACGGAATTGTGATATCCAATAGAAGTCTCAATGGGTGGAAGAATTTATAAGTGTTACAAAGTATCTAACTAAAGAATTTTGAGACTATCTATATAGGCGGTATAAAGAATTAGTAAGGAGCTGTAAGGTGGAATAGGTCATCATCAGTCTGGGGAAGGAGTTTTTTTTTATCCCCCCTCCTAAAGTGTAGATACTTTTACTTAGGATAAGGATTATTTTCTATCCAAACCACTATAACTAGTATCACATTATATTGTAAAAACTATGTACTAGTCATTAACATACACATAAAGGACTAGTTACTCTTATTAAGTAGGGAGCCTTGTAAAAATGTGATGTGGGATATTTCACATGATTTCGTATAATTTTATATGATAAAGAAAATAGAATATGAGAATGAATATCCTAATAGGTCTAATAGGTAAAGGGATAAAAATTTATAATTGAATAAAAAGTTTTCAACACTGATTCACCCCCCCCCCCCCTCAGTGTTTAGTATATCCTGAAGTAGTCCTAACAATTGGTATCAAATAAAGTTTCACCTATATTGGATTCTATATGTTGATGTCATTATCCTTTTATGATTTGAGTCACTTTCTTATATTAACAATGAAGTGTAGTTTTTGTGAATATTCAGTTTCCTCTGAGAAAAATTCTATTTCTACCAATACCATGATGAACAGAAGAAAGAAAGAGAAAAGAAAGCTAAAAAAGAAATCCATATTTCTTAAATAACAGGAAGTATCGGTTTCTCTATTCCATGATAATATAAAATATATATCAGACCTAGAAACTAAAGAGTGGGTGGATAAATTTTCCACCAAGGAGAAGGAAAACGTTCCTACCTCAAGTGAATCAAGAACAGTAAGTGATCATGAGGTGTGTGGAGATTCTAGTACAAACTATCCTGAAAAATAAGATCCTAGAATAAGTGGTGGTAGTGATAAATCTACAACTTCTCAAGATATATCAGTTGATATATTGAAAAATATTCTACATTTTGTTTCTAAAGAAATGTTCTCACTTGTTTTTGAAGTCTTTCAAAGTATGCAGGAAGAGATCACCCAATTGTAAGAATAAGAAAACAACATGGATAAGTCTTTACAAGGAAATTTTTTTTAATTTATAAATCTCTCCAAATAGGTTAGTGTCATTGGATAAATAAATTTGTATCTTGAAATAAGTTCCTTATAAATAAAATACAAATGGATATAAATAAGTTTAAGTAAAATATGGAGTGAATAAGACTTTGGAATAAAATATCCATGCACTTAAAGAAAAGTTAAAAAAATAGCATTGATGTTAAGGATTTTTAATTGGAAGTTAAATCCAATGAAATCAAGCTTTACTCTTTTTAAAAAAATGAATGTATTGGAAGTTGAATAATGAATAATATTTTTTAAGAGAATGTGATTATGATTGAAGATCACAAAAACACAATCAATATGAAATTTCTAGAATTGGAAGTTAATTTTTCCAATATTGAGAAGACGCATATTGAGACTTCACAAAATAAATAGAAATTTTTTGTAGAAAATAAATGTTAACTAGAGTATTATGAAGTTCAAATACATCTAACATGTGATTACAAGATTATTACTCTATTCAATTATCTATATCAAGAAGCTATAAATAAATAGTTACCATCCATACCATCTTGTAATAATTTTTTTAAAACTGTTTTCATGAATATTGTAGGTTTGAAAAAAATCTATACAATTATGGATGAATTAATGAGATAATAAACCTTCCACCATGACTAGGGTGGATAGGAAAAATAAGTGTACAAACTAGTTCCCCATGAAGATCCCAACAAATTATGAAGAAGACACAAAAACATCATATAGTTAATACAAAAAGGAAAAGGTTTTTGGGTCAATGTTAGTGTTTTAATAGATTCAGGAATTTTACATTGTATTGTTGGTAAAATAATCTAAATTCTAAATCATAAATGAATCTTATGGTAAGGTGGAGCAAGTCATAGATTAAGAAGAAACATCTACAATGTAAGAAAAATCTAAAAACCTCCAATAGTTTTAGAAAGCTTGAAAATTCCTATGATATTATCAAATATGTTGGTCACAAAAATGGTATATTCATATCTAAATATATCTAAATATGTTAATAAAAAAATACCACATAAGTTAGTTAATAAATAAGAATCATCATTGGGAAGAAAATATAAAAATGTTGTAAAAAATACAAGAAGTTGAAGAAAAGTGCATCATCCAAAAGAACTAATATAAAGGATGGAACTTTGAAGAATCCATATAGAAAATACAAACCTATTTTTGAAATTCCTAATGATATGATAGTTATCTGGATAGAATATTTTTAAATAATGAGGAAAATGGAAGAAGTGAAAGAAAATACTTGTACAAAAGAACAAGAAAATATTCCATATTAAGATGAAAAAGTTTTTTGTGTGAGGTGCAACATAAATGGACACAGACCTAAACATTGATCTAAAATAATTCCATATTCAGAATAATTCTTTAAGAATATGAAATTTTTACCAGGTGATACAAGTTCTCTAAAGTCTCTTGGGGAAATAAATTTTATACACAATGAAATTAAAGAAGTGATAAGATCCACATAGCCCCAACCATATTTGAATTTCAGATATGGAAGTATGAAGAGTGGATAAAATAGAATAACCTGGTTGAGAAAATCATCTCAACCTTGTTGTTCACATTAATAAGAAATAAGGATCCACTGTATTCCCTTAATCTTTGTGTATTTTATTTTTCATTCAAAATAGATAATTAAATGTGAGGCATGTACTCAAGGGGAGAACTTGAGTATAGGAGGAATGGCTTCCAACTTTGGATAGAAAATATAAGGAAGTTCTCATTCTAGAATTTTTACTAATTTGTTTTATTGGAAAACTTATAATAGGATCATTCATGATGAATTTGAATTGGTTACTGTTAATAAAATATAGAAAAGTGAAGAAGATTTTGTTTGGATTTGATCTTACTTTTACAATTCTAAAGGAAGATAGTTAAGAAATATCATCCTTACTAAAGATGTGGAAATTATAAAATATATACACATAAGAAAATATCTATTTTAGAACTTTCTCAACATAAATTTTCTAAATAATAACTATTGAATAGATTCATCATTATGAATATTATAAGAAAATTCTCCTCTAGGGAGATACATTTCATGAAAGTTGAAGATTTTTCCAGAATCATTATTTCATACAAATTTGATTTTTCTGTAAATTATTTAAATATCATGTCATTGAAAAATTTACATTTTTTATTAATCTTTCATCCTTGGTTACAAAAAAATAACAAACTCAAAAGAAAGGGGAGTGATTGAATTAATCAATGACATAAGAAAAGTATAAGTATGAAAGTGATCTAAGGATGTTTATCTTTCTTTTGCACATGAATGATTTTTATCTATTTTTTGAGGTGAGTATTGAATTTTGAGGTTAATATATCTTAAAAAATCATATCTCAATTAATATCCTCGTCTTATAATAAAAGTGGGAAACCCTTGAATACAATTTTATAAGTTCTCATTCCATGAGGTATCAAGATCAGTTGGAAATGGATAATTTTGTAGTCTAAATAAAATCCTCTTATTTTATACACCAAGAATCGATCACATAGACTTAAAGTGAAATTATGGATCACACATTTCTTGAGTTTGGATTGGTACCATTTTCCCATGAACTTTTTATTTCTTAAGTAAAGGGGGGAGACTGATATTGACGTATTCATTTAGAAAGAACATTGAAGGTATTTCCAAAAAATATAAAGGGTTAGATTTAAGAGACCATTTTGTTTTGTGAGTTGTAATTTTTTTCAATGTTTTTCATTGGTTTTAAATGATTTTCAATGAAATATAAAGATTTAATGGATGAAAATATATTGAAGAAGTTATAAATAAGATACAGTTGTAAATTTTGGTTGAAGCACCAAATCTTGGTACCAAAGTTGATGTTTCTTGTATAAATGAATGAAGAAGAAAGGATGTTCTCAAGTCTTATTATCTCAAGGAAGGTATAGGTTCTTTTAAAGACTTTGAGTTTATTTATAATTATTGATGAGTTTTTTTTAATGTCTCAAACATGTACTTGATGTTGGGATAAGAATATTTGTTATTATAATTCCTACAAAGTGTTCTTGAAAGAAGTGTGAAAGAAGGAATAAGAAATATATATGAGAAATATTATGTTTGATATAGGATGGAAGTTGGATAAATAATTTCATCATTTAATTGAGTGATGTTTGGAATTTTACAAAATCCATGTAGCTGATTCACATATGCAAACCACTAACTATGTAGCCATTTTACATAACTGATTCAGCTACATAGTTGAAATTGTGTAGATATTTATAGAGACATGTTTGATTTCTTCATGTATCCATTTTCATATATGTAGTAAATTGTCTTGCATAACTATTTTCAGAAATGTAGCTGATTACTTCATATAGCCATTTTCATCAATATAGTCGATTGAGTCACATAGAAATTTGCAGTGACATAGCTGATTGCTTCACATAGTCATTTTTAAAAACATAGCCAATTGATTCATTTAGCTTAATTCTTCACATAGGGTATTTATGATACACATGAAATGTGATGTAGCTGAGATTGAAGTTGTTTTGGTATTAAGAAGAATAACTCCAAGATTGAAGTCGATGTGGTTGCGCTTATGTATCAAGAACGAATTGATACATACGTTTGGTTTTAATTTTGAATAAAATTTCAAAGGGAAGATAAAAAAGGAGTCATTAGATGAAGATGTTATCAGATGAAAGATTTTTGAATCATGTTAATGGTCAGGGGAATAATCTTGAGAAATATTTTGAGATGTTCCTATAAAGTGATAAAGGAACATCGGACGTAGTTTCAACAGATGTAAGACATGTGAATAAGTTGTATTGAATAGAATGTCTAAAGAACTTAATGAAGTTTTTGTAAAGATATTAAATGTAATGATTCATAGTTTTTTGGTCAATGTTCCAGATATCACGAAGGAAATATATGTGATTATCGCTAAGTCAAAAGGAAGTTTTAAGGTGTATGTTTGAATAATCACAAAGGAAGATCATGATTCCAATTGAGAATTTAGGAGGATAAAATAATATTGTTGACATTAATATATAAGTGTGTTTCCTATAAATATTGGTTAACTATTAAATTTTAGGAAGTTTTTAATGTAGTCAACAGACAGAAGTTTCCAATCGGGTCAGTGGAAGTATTCAATGACAAGTTTGAATTTAAAATATGCACCTCACCTTAAAATTATGAAGAACTACTACCAATATAAAGGGATTTATGATGTGATGAAAATGTGTGATGAGAATATAGTTGTGTGGAAGTTCGTTATGGTAAATAATTTAAGTTTCATAAGGAAGTGATGACCATGAATCTTGAGAGCTATTCTCGTTTGGGTTGAAATTTTTAAAGAAGTTCCAAATGAAGTAGGGGTACTGGATAAAGCGGAAGAACCTAATGGAGCAACAATGCATCATCTGAAGTAAGTAATAAATTATATTTCATATACCAGATGTATTTTCTTCATAAATTATTGATTGGATGAATAGGGTGAAGAATAGGGATTAAAAAAACTATCACTATGAAAACCGTTACTGGAAAAACATTACTGGATAGATGGGATTAGATTAAGGTTTGGATGGATAGGTTCCAGGTGATGAAAGAAGAATAAGTAAAGTTGTATCCCAAATACTACGCAAATAACAAGTGAATAATAATGAAGGGAAGAACAAAGTATCATTGTTAAATATAGTATAAGTCTCAATAGTTGTAAGACTATATTGGTTTTTCAAAGTATCTAATTGCAGAAGTTAGAGATTTTCTACACATACAGTATAAAGAATATACAAGGAGCTAAAAGTTGGAAAAGTTCATCACTAGTCCAAGGAAAAAGGAGTTTTTTTTTATCCCCATCTTAAATTATAGGGACTCACACTTAGGCTAAGGATTATTTTCTATCCAAACTGATGTGATCAGTATCATATTATAGTAGGGGATTTGTGTACTAGTCATCACCATATATGGAAAGGACTAGCTGCTTTTATTGAGTAGTGAAACTTGTAAAAATATTGTGTTCCATCATTTACTTTCATTTATATACATACATACAATAAGGGAAATATGATAGGAGAATCATGATTCTAACGGGTCTAAGAGGTAATGGGATAAAAATTTATAATTGGATAAAAAGTTCCCAATATTGATTCACCCCCACCCCCCCCCCCCAGTGTTAAGGAAATCCCAAAGTGGTATTAACACTTGCAAAACATATTAATACCTCTGCATAATAAATAAGGGTAAGATAGGTAGTGGTGGTAGTCATAAGTGGTGGTTTATCTAACATGGATCTCATAGTCATTTCCATGAGATTGAACTTCTCTCACATTCGATTTTTCTCACGTTGTATTTGATGAAGTTTGTCTTGCGATTAGCCTAAGAAAAACCCTCGTGACACTAACTCCTTTACAATATTGGAAAAATGGTCTTCAAAAGGAATACATTTACTTCTTGATTTCATTAATTCTACTTTATAAATTTTATAATTTTTTTATTCTATTTATACTTACCGATTCAACGATTATGCTATTACGATCATATTTATTTTATTAATATATCATGGTTTGTTTTAGTTTAGTGTTATATATGAAAGAATTTATTCCACAAAATATTTATTTAAGTATAAATAATTAATAAAATTAGGTTCATTACAGAATTTTTTTAGTGGATTTTTTGAAAAAATAAACTATTGAAATGGGTTTAGGTTAAAAATATTTTTAAAAATAGATTGTAAAGGAATTAAATCCCCAAAAACATTTTACTTCAGGGATTTAATTTATTTGTTAAAAAACATTGAACAAAAGGCGTTAAGAATCCTAATGGATTCTGTTCAAATAAAAAAATAACTATTTTTTTTGTTTCAAATATATATGTATATATATTTTAAAAAATTATTTTTGTTTATATATGTATATATATAATTTATCAAGATTTAATTGTTATTATTTTCAATATTAATTCCATTAAAGTGATAAAAAATATAATTAAAACCCATACCCATGGATCATTTTATAAGGGGTGGTGACCTTAAAATCCTTAGAGATTTCCAATGTGGGATTATGTTTCCCTTTTTTCAACACTAGAATAATATTATACTATTATTATTATTAATTATTAATTAATTAATAAGTACTTAATGAATAATAAATTAATAATTCATAAGTTTTAGTTATTAATTAATAATAATTAAGAATAACTCATAATTAATTAATTATAATTAAAGGTAAGAAGTGTGTGATAAATAATAATTAGTAATTAATTTATAATTAATTAATTGTTATTAATTATTGGTAGTTATTTCATACTAATTAATTATTATTAATTAATTAATTACTAATTATAATTATTAATAAAGTTAACAACAATAATTATTAATTATTTATACAAATTATTTATTATTTATAATTAATTAATAATAAATAAATAAATAATATTAATTATTTAATAATTACTTAATAATTTATAATAGTTAAGAATAATTAGTAATTAATTTTAATTAATTTAAATAAGTGATTAGTTAATAATATCAAGTAAATAATTAATAATAATCAATTATTAGTTTTTAATAAATTACCTAAAAAATAATTTTTAATTATTATTAATAATTATTAATCATTAGTGACTAAATAATGAATCTAAATATATAAAATATATATTAGGTATAGGTGATTACAAACCACAAATACACACGCACTTGGACAGCCCAGTGGGTCAACCCTTATCCCTCCCCACAAGGAATGGAAAGCACCTACTAGACCTATTTTATTACATAGAGTGGTCTAAAGACCCAATTCATGATGTCTCTAGGACCTAGTTGAGTGTGGCCCAAAGGCCCTAAAAGGATATGACCTTAAGGTCTAATTGAGTAGTATGCATCACTCTATGTCACTAGTCTTACGGTGTGCCACCCCCTACCAGCAATCATCAGTCCATATGTTTAATAAAAATTATTAATATTTATTTATTTATTAGTATATATATATATATAATAAGTAGTAATTATTATTAACTACTAAGAATTTTTAATTATTAATTAAGTAATAATAACTAATAAACTACTAATTAAGATTAATTATTTATTAATTACTTATTATTATTGATTAAATAATAATTAATTACCAATTATTATTAATTGATTACTATATTTATTTAATATTTTTAATTATTTAATGATTAATAATAATTAGAATTGTAATTCATAATAAATTTTATTAATAATAGTGTTTTGATTAATTATTATTAATCATATTTTTAATTACTATTAATTATAATTAATAGTTAATAATTATTTTTAATTACCTTATTATTAATAATTAATTGATTAATACTAATTATTGAGGTTCCTTAGACCCGCACTCCTAGGTCTGGTGCTAAAAACACATACATTTACAAAATAATTTTTATACTAAGTGAGATTATCCAAGCTAAACTAGCACAAACTTCACATTAGTATTACATCTCACAATAATCTCACACAACTCAGAGAACCTTTTGGTTTAGTGTATTTGAGGACCAGTTATAGAGGTGATATATTTACAAAACTTGTGAACATTTCTCTATTATTAGACCATACTAGACACCCTTCTATGATTCTCATAGGTTACACTCATCTTCATAACCTGGGGAAACATAATCATAAGAAAGGGGTGATATCAGATGCTTGGTAAACATAGGTGATAATAATCAAATATCATAAGTGAGCATAAGATAGACATATAGGTATAATCAGGATACATAATAAAGTTATAACCAACAAATCATAAATCATAAATCATGACATAAAGAAAAAGCCATGAATCAAAAGAGTGTGGAAACATTATCCAATAAACATGATTTATGAGAGCATAACATTAGGATACCTAATAAATGTCGCACAACATTGGTATAGGGAACATTAATTTCATGAGCCTGGCCATCAGTTCCCATGTTTAATAGATTCTAAAAAAGTACTCATGAATACTTATCTCATGAGATATAAACTTTTAACCACTGCCTTAGAGGGAAAAATAAGACCCCACCCAATATTCATCCATACTTACATGTGCCATAAGAAATCAATTATTCATCATATCAAAAAGAACCTGTGGAAAGAAAATGGGTTTTATTCAACACATCATAAATAACCCATGGAAATAAAATGAGTTTCATTTATCACATCAAAAAAACCCATGGAATAAAATGGGCTTCATATCCTTTTGAAATGGATTCACATAAGGAAATCAGCAACATTATAAACTCGTGGAAAATAAATGGGTGTCCAAATATATTTGGTAACTTTCTAGGAAAACACCCTTCAATAAAGATAAATCATATGGTATTTACACCGTATAGATAAAGGGTGTATGGTTAAGTCAATAATTTCAACAATCAATAAATGTATGAAATCTAGGTGATAACTCTTCAATAAAAGGAATGAAATATATATTTTTCATAAATGAAAGGCATTATAAGAAAAGTTATTCCTATTCATAGTGGATGGTTAGGTAATAAAAAGTAAGTATGGATCATATATTTGATAAAAAATAACATAACATAATATATATGGATAAATAAGGTGGATGGTTTCAAAAGAACATATCCCTAGTGTAATAAAGAAAACTTACACTACTACAAAATGAAGCTATAGCCATGGACCTATAGCCACAGTTTTATAAATCCATGGCTATAGCATGGTTATATCAACGAATGAAAATTCATATGTGACTATATGTGCGATTTGGGAAATATTCTCTCGGGATCCTCCTACGGAACCCTCCCCGACTCACTCCCCTCCCCCGACGCACTCCCCTCCCCGGACGACTGCGCCTCCCCCCTCCCCGGACAACAGCGCCTCCCCCGACACCGACAGACTCCCCTCCTCCCCCGATGCACTCCCCTCCTCCCGACGACCTCTCCTCCTCGGACGACCGCGCCTCCCCCGACGGACTTCCCTCCTCCGAATGACCCCGACGAACTCCCCTCCTCCCCCGACGGACTCCCCTCCTCCCCCGACGGACTCCCCTCCTCCCGACGAACTCCCCTCCTCTGGATGACCGCAACTCCCCTGCTCCCAACGGAATCTCCTCCAACGACGAACTCTCCTCCTCCCGACGGCCTCCTCTGGACGACCTCATTTCCGGTATCTTTATCATTCCATTTTTTATCATTTCCAGTATCTTTATCTTTAACAATAGTTTTTTCAAAATCCATATCAGTAGTAATTAGATCCTTCTCAAGAATATTTCCACTCTTTTATGTAAGATATTTCTGTTGCTCGGGTCGATCCTCATGAATAAGGATACTAAATCATACCATTTTCGAATCTGAGGCATCCAGAAATTATATAGGGTATGTCAACATTTTAGAATTGTGTTCCATGGATTTTGGTTTGATTTCCATCCCTTAAATATCGTATGATGCATCGTGGTTTTGTATAGGGTAATACTGTAGATTAACATCAAGAACTAGTAACATTAGTGTAGGATATTCCTTCATCTTCCAATTATTTTCTACCATATATATCTATTTTTTAGGGAATACTAGATTTCTAGTTGTTCAAGAAAAATTAATGGGGCTTATTCCCAAAAAGGAGGAAAATATGAGAATATCATGGTGATATAACCATATGTAACATATGATTTTACAATTAATCTATGGTTGTTCCTAGAGATAGATGGTCTATCCATCATTGAACATCCGATAAGGATAGGAATCAAGCCTTATATAGTTTTTTATGGTAGAGCTGTTAGATTTATGCAACACCAGAGATGGTGAAAACCATGTGAATAATGGGTGCATGCATATAGTTTAGGTTCACAATGCCTTGATCTAGTCTTCTTGTTTGAGTTCATGGAGCTTAGTGAAAATGAAAATAGTTTATATTCTTGATGATTTGAGTATACAGAGGATCTTTAAGGATGATAATGCAGTGAAAAATGCTTAAAACCCATGTGAACGGATACCAGGATGTCCTATAACAAATGAAGTGATCCTGAAGACGGTTGATCAATGTTTAATGTCATACCTCTTGGATGACAGAAAACAATTTAAATTCATGATTCATGGGCTACTGAAACAGGTATATTTTGAAAAAAAATTCAATTCATGAATGAGGTTGAATTTGATTTGAATTGAGGGCAGGACATCCCACGCACCACACAAATACCTCAGAAAAAAATTCCATATCGTATAATGTTATAATGATCAGACCGAGATGAATGTAGATGATATTTTAAATTCATGATGCTTGGAATATGTTTAATTTGGTTTCACAGTAATATATGTGTCACAAAAGTGGTAAAACCTACTATAAATGGACCCAAATAGTCTTATATACCATGTTCACACCTTGAGATGGACTACACACAAGTTAAAGTCATAATGTTGTGTGTGTAAATGGGACTAAGGGGATGTAGGGTTGAAATATATTTATCTTGACCTATAAATGAGAGGTATAAGAATTACAACGTATCCCATGAAAATGGTAGTCAATCCACACATGGTTCAAAATTATGTAATAGTAGGATTTCAATTCCAAAATTGGGGGAAATACTCTCTCGTGAGGGAATCCCAAATTTATGACACGGGTAATGCTAGAGTTTAGCATCGTGTTATATGGATGATGGTTTAGTTCGTCTCATATCATATGATTCATATTGATTCCAAGTGAGGTGATTTTTTAGACAATATCATACATATATTATGAGGCACCATGGTTATAAAAATTGTAAGACCTTTCATATCATCCCATAGTTATCATATGAGTCATCTTAATTTTATATCGAGTAAGATCATTATTTAATTTTGTGTGCCTAGGATGTCAATATCTATAGTTTAAAGTCATTAAACTCAAACAATATTGGTAGAAAATAGTTATTTTCATAATTCATGGAATATTACTCCTTGTTTATGTTCAAAGATTTTAGATTAAGGATATTTTTAAGGTCTTGTTTCTTTGACCAGTTATGAATATTTTAAGGTCATACTAGCTCGACCATGGGGTTTCTGGTAGTTTAGGGTCATAAATCTTGGAACATTTGTGAATATTTTATGTTCATAATTCTTGGAACCATGAAAATATTTTTAGGTTTTCTTTCTTGGACCATGGGTATCCTCATGTGAAGTACTACTTCAGAAACATCACATTGGTGGGAGGTGTGATACGATCTCTATATATGGTGATCAAAGAGTATACCCCGTTGGAATAGACCTTATGAATGAGGTAAGGTCATTCCCACTTGGGCACCAACTTCGGTTTATTTATTTGGGTATCATCCTTGTTCTGAGATCTAGTACCATGTCACCGTATTGTATGGAGCAGAGGAAAACATATTTTTGAATTATATTTTCATCTAGTTTTGGTTTCTCTCTAGATTGGGAAATGCTTGGAAGTTGTTCTCTATGAGGGATTCCAAATCATCCAAGTGATCTTCTTTCATTCTTTCTAGACTATTTTTGTTGTATAAATCTATTTAGATCTATGGTATCTAATCCTTGATGGGAATGACTTACTTGGTTTCACATACTAGGGATATGAGGTCACTGGGGTGGAATTAAGAGTCATCATCCAATAGGTATAGAGGAAATTCAAGATATTATCAGGCCAACTCTTATTTTTTATAACCCAGTGTTTTCTATAGGATAATATATTATTTCTTATTTCATTCTTCAATCTACACATTTTCTTATGAATTCTAGTAAGTAGTAACGTTGGACCAGATTTTGTACTTCGTGTAAAATTTCATTAAATCCTAATCCTAAAAGTTAGTGCCTTATTATTTGAGAATGGAATGAAGAAATCCAAATTGATATATGGTGTGGTAGATCAAAAACATTATCACAAACATATATTTAACATCATTGACGATAACTACTTCTTCCCACTTGGAGAAGAATACCATTTCGGTTAGAATAAACTATAATAGGATATATTTTGCTAGTGGGTATGGCCCTATGATATGAGACCCCATAGTGAAAAAGGAAAATATTACATGGTGGTGTGGAGGATCTATAATGGTTGATGGAAAATAATTGAATGTCTCTAACACCCATGAAAACTCTGAGAAAAAATGGTGTAGTTATGGAGCATAGAGGGCTAAATGTATCCCAATAATAGTATCTGTTGAGAGTGCTTCAGTCCCACATGATGGGTGAATTTGGACCCAACATTGACCTCCAAAATAACATGAGGTATCCCATATATTTGGTTGTAATATACGATAATTTCATTAAACCCATATCTTTTGAGGGTGACATTAATTTATTCATACTCTGGAGTGTAAACGGCAAGGCTTACCGGTGGATTCACTTATGCTCAGCTCAGTCATGATGGAGAGTACCATGATAGGGATACTCGATATAGGGAGGGATCTAATAGTTTATTTCCTCTACTATGGGGTGACTTTAGGTTCATAGAATATAATCACTAAAGGAAAGTTGGTTTAGGTTCTTGTTATCATCATCTCAAATGGAATGGGGACAATGACCCTTGGATAGGGCACATGGATGATCAAATCATCATTTTCAGGATCATATAAGAATGTGGATAAACTTTTCAAGTGTTAATATCAACCATTCTATAACATGGGAATTTTATTCACCTTCATCATAGAAGGGAATTGTACCATTAGTTGGTGGGTATGATCTAGTAGGGACATGAGCTCTTTCATCATAACAATGCGGTCACCATTAATATATTTGAGGGATAACTTGGATTCTCCATTCATATCCATTTGGGGGAAATAAATATCATCTGATAACTTATGACCAGTAATGAGAGCCTAATAATTTGCCTCATCATCAGTGAAACCTTATAAAAATAGGAAAAAGTATGATTGGACGTCTTGTGTTGGTGTGATAAAGACAACCACCTGGCCTACTCAATTAAGATTGGAATTATTAAGCATTATTTCAGTCGATCTTTGAAAATCACCATCAAAATATGTTTTCTAATACTCTTTGACATGATCCACTAAGAGGGTAGCCTCATTTGGGAAATCAACATTCAGGGGTAGTTCTTCAGGGGTGGATGTGTGTCCATGAAGTCTTATATTGCCTAGAATTTGACAACCATATATGGGATGAACCTAATGTTGAAATACTAGAGGATCACATCCCAAAACAACATTCATCCAATAAACATAGGGTAATTGAAGATATACTTTAGGATTTTTACTTGTGTCACCAATTGTGTCTCATGATTCTATATATAATATCACAACTTCTACACTGTAAAAACTATTGCAAGGAAACTCTTATCTATAGGAGAGTATCTATTATATATACCGAGGAGCATTCGACTATGATATTATAAACAATTTTCTATTACCTCTTTGTTTTTTTGGGTTAGATGGGTTACAAGGGATCATTCCAAGGAAGTCCCATAAATGAACAATGTCTTTCCTAAAATGGAAGAAATCAAAACTGACAGTTGTAAAATATAATGCTTAATGTTATCAATAATCGATATGGAACTCCTCATCCAATTTTTTAATAGGTACTTTATTCATTGGACACTAGAGGATCTTACACTATCCAACTAGATTCACATTAAATCAGTTTATATAGGTGAATAGACCTTGGAGGCCCCACAACTCTTAGAGATTCCATGGGGGAGGAATCTGATTGATGGACTTGATCATCTCTGGGTCAATCTCGATGACCATATATCTTGTAGTAAAGTGGAGAAACCTAATAGAGGTAACCCTGAATGTTAACTTCAGGGAGTTTATCTTAAAGTGTATGAAATATAGGAAGATAAACAATTTCTCAAGATCCTTGAGATGGTCCAAATATGGTAGGATTTTTCCACCAAATAATCCTAGTAGCATTCCACAAATTTCATGATAATTGGCTTGAATATATGGTGCATGGATAGTTGATAAGTGGATTATGCCTTATTCTATCCCATGAGAATCAATTAAAAGTAGAAATTCCCCTATGGAACCATAATTATGGGAGACTCTACATCCTTGGGGGCCATCCATGTCTGATTATACCTAGAGTATCCATCCATAAAAGATAGGGCCTGGAACCCTGTTATAGCATTGATTAATAGATTTTTCATTGGAAGGGAAAAACAATACTTTAGATAATGGTGGTTGAGTTATAAAAAGTCAATATTTATGATTACTTAATATCTTTTGAAACAATACATATAATGTTAAGTCATTTTCTAGATTATTTATCTAATGTATGTTTATCTCCATCCTCGTCGCACCCTCCTCGTCGCGCCCTCCTCGCCGCGCCCTCCTCCTCGCCGCGCCCTCCTCCCCGACGCCTCCTCGCCGACGCCTCCTCCGCGCCGTACCCTCCTCGTCGCGCCCTCCTCGTCGCGCCCTCCGCGCCGCGCCCTCCTCTCCATGGTGTCAGTGAGCATTACTCGGTTATGGAACTGAAGAATATGGATGAGGGTGGTCCCAAGAATCCCTCCAATTTCTCATTTTCAACAAGCGGCAATGTATCGGAATAGGTTTAAGGGAGTGAGGCCACATTCATGAAGAGTTCTACAGAAGTGGGAGGTATTGTGATGGATAACCATTTTGATCTTTTGTCATATGATGAACTAGTCCAGAATTTTGAACAATACCTGGTCAGAACCATTGGAGAGGAGTAGGTCCCTGAAAATTGGTCATGTGATGAATTTTCTTTCCACTTTTTAGGTGATTTAGAGGACGAGGTTCAGGATTAAATGTATCCATGTATGAGAAGAGTAAGATAGGGAGGGTCAACTAGAAAGATAAAAGGGATTACTCATATTTTTCTCTACCAATGGGGACTAGGTCTATGAATATGTCAAAGGACAAATAGAAGTAATGTAACCCACCTCTCCAAGGTGGTCTTTTAGTAGTGGGATATTCCTGATAATCCTTTCAAAATTCTTGTGAAATCATAAGATGATGAACCAATTAAAGATACCCTTTCCTTTACTTTGAAAAATTATAAAATTGAGGATTTTTGTTTTGATAAGAGGTTGGAGGAGGCTGAATAAATCACTTCTAACTTATAAACACTCCTAGGATCACTATTTTTTCTTTAAAAAGAGCAAGATGACCAAATTAATGAAGTTTTTTATTTAATTGAACAAGCTTTTCTTTTATATTATTGTGATTTTTTTGTGTATGATTTTGATTTCTCTTCTCCCTATGTATGTTGTGTAGATTCAAGTGAACTTCATGATTTACTAGAGGTACATGAGAAGGTTATTAATACACCTGATGAGAAACTTTTGAAACTCAAAAAATCTAATTGTAATTCAAAGTTTGGGAGTGGTCGAAGAGAAAGAGGATATTTTGAAGTTGCGCACTAATGAAAAAGTGGATATTGATACATATGTGGTTTTTAATAATGAATTTATATAGGATATTGAATCGGATGAAAAATCACATCCAAGAATTGAATTTTTACTATTTATGCACATCACTCCTCAAGTTGAAGAAGAGGGAATATACCCCCTTTTCCCCCCTTTCCACTACTCCTAGGAAGTTATAATTTCAAAGTGGTAAAATTAAAATTATATGAAAATGGGGTGTTAAAAAAATATTTGAGTTGATTATTATAGCTAGAAAGAAGATTTTATGCTAGTTCTTAAGTAAGAAGACACATCCTCCATCTAATTGGGGTTGAATCAATGATTTTTCAACTGTGAGCAATCTAAATATAGAACCCCTTGGGGGATAAACCCAAGATTATCTTGTTACTTTTTTTAGTTTTTTTATTTGACCTTCTTTAATAAAGTTTTTTTAATTTAGGTATTTTTTTGTAGGAAGTTAGGTGGGTCACTTCACATGGCAGCCCATTTTGAGTAACTTCTTTCACTCTAAGAAAATTTTCAGGTTGTTTCCTTCCACCCTTAATTTTTAAAGAGTTTAAATTCTTATTATATAATTCAAATTAAGTGTGAGGTAAGGGTACACAATTTTTTTATAATCCTAAATTTTGTAATTCTAAATCATTGTTTAAACATTCCTTTTTATTGATTTTTATTAAAAAAAATTATGTTATTCACATAGAATAAGTGAATGTACGTTATAATTTCTATTTTTTTAGTACTTTGGTGAGCATAATTTCACATCCTATTGAAGTATAGATTCAACGATTTTTATAGATCTAGAGAAGTTATATTTCATAGTAACTTTGAACCAATCTACCTTAGTTTTTACTCTAGTTTTTTTCTGTTTTGAACTTTAAATTTTATAAATTAATGTATATGTTTACACTTATAGGAGATGAAATTTTGGAAACCAAAGGTATTTATTCAACAAGAAAAGAAGGGAAATTTTTTCCAATGATCTCAAATGAATATAGCATCTACACCATGGGAGTAATAGTTTAAATTCTGTGATTTTTCTACTTAAACTTGAAAATTCACTTCTTTTTTTTAGTTGAAATAAATGGTTGGAAGTTGCCTTTTAATAAATTTTGTATGCTGAAATCATCTTGTTAAATCTGTTGGTTGTTGCTTCCTTTTTTACTACCTTTTTGTATTGAAATTCTGGTGTTTATGCTTATTTTAATGTTTTACTAAAAATCATTTTTGAACTTCAAATGTTAACATGCATCTACATTAAAATCCATGAATATGTGTTGAAGTTGTTAACATAGTAACTAGTGGGTATCATTCATGCATTTTGTGTGATTTTTTGAACTCTATGTTCTTCATTTATTTTGTTTTTAATATATTAGTTATATGCTTTGTTTGTAATTAGATAAAAAAAACTTTATTGTTACAAATTGATGCATATATCTAATAAATCATTTCTACCATAGGACGAGGTGGTTGTTGTTGGTTCAAATGCGGGCACGTTGGCATGCAACCGACAAGCAAGGGGGAACATCCATTCTTGGTAATGGACATCTATGTGAACTTCACTTCTCAGTTATTGGTTTTTATTAGAGTGATATTAACATATTATTTTGTTCCCATGTAGTTTTACAAACATAAAATAAAAATTTAATTATAGTTTTATGGTTCCAATTCTAAAATCTTTTTATGATCTGAATTCTACGGTACTCAATTGTTGTGCTCGATATGATTGTATCACCTTCTTTCTTCCATAAACCTTTTACAGTTTGATGAAGATAGGGTGCAACTGGTGATGAAATTTTTGAAGCTCTAATTTCTAATAGTTGAACTTTTCAAAACAAAACATTTTCCTCTAAAGTAAGATTTGATTTGTGGTTCTTGCATCTACTATTTTTGCAGGATACATGTTTGTATTCAGGCACATAAACACAAATATATTTCTTATCAATTATTTATTCTCTACATAATTACTTCTGATTTATTTTGATCTTTTTTTCTTTATTTCTTGTAGGTAAAATATAGGCTTAGGGTGAAAAAGAAATATGCACCCAAAGTACTCTTAAGGCACCATTTTGTATGATGGTAACATTTTGGTAAGTTCATTTATTTCTTTTTACCATACTACATCATGTATGTTGAGAGGGGTCTTTGATTTGTGGTTCTTACATCATATATTTTTGGTCTTTTGTTATATTTTTTGAAAATAGTCATTTTATGTCTTGAAGTGTTTTTGATAATATCTTCGGGATGTATTGAAGTATGATAGGGGGGCTGGGTGGAGGGGGGCAGGGGGCAGGGTGGAGGGGTGTAGGGGGGAGGGGTGTCCAGGCAGGGGGAGAGGCTGTCCAGCAGGGGGGAGGGGCTGTCCAGCAGGGGGGAGGGGGTGTCCAGGCAGGGGGAGGGGCTGTCCAGCAGGGGGGAGGGCTGTCCAGTAGGGGGGAGGGGTGTCCGGTAGGGGGAGGGGTGTCCGGTAGGGGGGGAGGGATGTCTGGTAGGGGGGAGGGGTGTCCGGCAGGGGGGCGGGCTGTCCAGCAGGGGGCGGGGCTGTCCAGCAGGGGGGAGGGTTGTCCAGTAGGGGGGGAGGGCTATCCAGCAGGGGGGAGGGATGTCTAGTAGGGGGGAGGGCTGTCCAGCAGGGGGAGGGTTGTCCAACAGGGGGGGAGGGGTGTCCAGGCAGGGGGCGGGGGTGTCCAGGCAGGGGGCGGGGGTGTCCAGCAGGGGGCGGGTTGTCCGGCAGGGGGGCGGGTGTCTAGGCAGGGGGGCGGGGGGTGTCCAGCAGGGGGCGGGTTGTCCGGCAGGGGGGCGGGCTCTCAGGCAAGGGGGCGGGCTATCCGGCAGGGGGGAGGGGTGTCCGGTAGGGGGGAGGGGTGTCCAGTAGGGGGGAGGGGGTGTCCAGCAGGGGGAGGGGCTGTCCGGCAGGGGGGGAGGGTTGTCCAGCAGGGGAGAGGGCTGTCCAGCAAGGGGGGGGATGTCCAGCAAGGGGGGGGCTGTCCAGCAGGGAGAGGGGTGTCCGGCAGGGGGGAGGGGTGTCCGGTAGGGGGGCGGGGCTGCTAGCAGGGGAGCAGGGCTGTCCAGCAGGGGGGAGGGTTGTCCAGCAGGGGGGAGGGATGTCCAGCAGTGGGGAGGGATGTCCAGCAGGGGGGAGGGCTGTCCAGTAGGGGGAGGGGTGTCCAGGCAGGGGGAGGGGCTGTCCAGCAGGGGGAGGGGTTTTCCTTGAGGAATGTCTAGCTGAGAAGGAGCATGAATAGTTGTAATAGCAGGTAGAGTAAAATGTGGCAGCCCTATTAGTATATTTCATGTGTAACCTATAGGGTGAGGTCTGTAATAATGGTCCTAGACATGTTCTGGTTGTGTAAAAAATGTTGGGAACAATCTATTTTCTATTTCTTGATTCATGTATGTTAGTTGTTGGTACCCCAGGTGACCCTCTTTTTAACCTTCTTTGTATTTTTTTCTAACATAGTGTTTGGTATTAATATTTCCTATTTCCTATTTTCAATCATCTTTCAACGAAGTATTAATAGAGGATGGCTTGCAGAATTTCTGTACAATTTTTGCACTTATCAGTGGCATGGGGGGGTGTCCAGCAGGGGGGAGGGGTGTCCGGCAGGGGGTTTCCCTCTTTTTATTAAAACAGTTGTTTGAACCAAGACAATCTTTAAGTGCCATTAGACTTTTAAGATGGGTCCCATGTTGTGTGACCATGTCACATGGCATGTGATATTTAAATCCAACCAAAAGCCCAGTTCCACAGCCCAGGGGTCCCATAGTACCAGTAATGTCAGATTACATGTTATGTAACCTGTGATTTTCCTAATCCCATGGGGTATTCCTCTAGGTATTCCTACACATTTCTAGATCTCCAAACCTCACCGAATTAGGTATATCAGGGGTCATCCAATCCTCTAGTCATCACAGATTAGCATTCATTTCTTTAAATCTTTTTAGAAAACATCCTCTCATGCCATCTATATCATCCTATTTGAAACTAAGTGGAAGATGTTGCCCCGAAAATGTCGCTGGACCGGGCCAACACATTGTGGTCACGCCGCGGTCACGCCAACGGTCACGCCACGGTCACGCCGCAGTCACGCCACGGTCACGCCGTGATTTGGCCCTGCTCCAGGAGGACACCCTGTGGCGGTTACTCCTCCAGGACGACACCCTGCGGTGGTCACGCCGCGGTCACGCCGCGGTCCACGCCGCGGTCACGCCGCGGTCACGCCGCGGTCACGCCGCGGTCACGCCGCGGTCACGTCGCGGTCACGCCGCGGTCACGCCGCGGTCACGCCGCGGTCACGCCGCGGTCACGCCGCGGTCACTCCGCCGTCACGCCGCCGTCACGCCGCCGTCACGCCGCCGTCACGCCGCCGTCACGCCGCGGTCACGCCGCGGTCATGCCGTGATTTGGCCCTGCTCCAGGAGGACACCCTACGGCGGTTACTCCTCCTTAGAGAAACATTGAATGGTTAGCTCTATAGTTTTTTGTATTTCCTCATTCCTAAACTATATCTCCTCTCAGCGCTTCCTCTCATCCATCTTTCCACAAAACATGCATAGCAGGTGGTACAAAGGCTCAATTCAACTGAAAACATTGGTTTGGAATTGTCTGGCATATTTTATTGTACATGTATCACATAATATTTGTTCGGTAATTCTTCTTTTTCCTCATACTCTTCACATGTTGTCTGAACCAGATCATCCTCATCCTCTGCACATGTCGTCTAAACCGGATCAGCCTGTTGTGATGGAAATTCAATGTCTGCTTTTGGCTGTTTTAGATGAAATTCCTTCATAATTCCCATGTTATGTAACCTGTGATTTTCCTGATCCCATGGGGTATTCCTCTAGGTATTCCTGCACATTTCTAGATCTCCAAACCTCACCGAATTAGGTATATCAGGGGTCATCCAATCCTCTATTCATCACAGATTAGCATTCATTTCTTTAAATCTTCTGAGAAAACATCCTCTCATGCCATCCATATCATCCTATTTGAAACTAAGTGGAAGATGTTGCCCCGCGGATGTCGCTGGACCGGGCCAACACGTTGCGGTCACGCTGCGGTCACGCCGCGGTCACGCCGCGGTCACGCCGCGGTCATGCCGTGATTTGGCCCTGCTCCAGGATGACACCCTGCGGTGGTTACTCCTCCAGGACGACACCCTGCCGCAGTCACACCGCGGTCACACCGCAGTCATGACGCGGGTCACGCCGCGGTCACGCCGCGGTCACGCCATGATTTGGCCCTGCTCCAGGATGACACCCTGCGGCGGTTACTCCTCCAGGACGACACCCTGTGGCGGTCACGCCGCAGTCATGTCGCGGTCACGCCGCGGTCACGCCACGGTCACGCCGCGGTCACGCCGCGGTCACGCCGCGGTCACGCCGTGTGATTTGGACCTGCTCCAGGACGACACCTTGCGGCGGTTACTCCTCCAGGACGACACCCTGCGGCGGTCAGGCCGCGGTCACGCCGTGATTTGGCCCTGCTCCAGGACGACACCCTGCGTCGGTTACTCCTCCTTAGAGAAGCATTGAATGGTTAGCTCTATAATTTTTCTTATTTCCTCATTCCTAAACTATATCTCCTCTCAGCGCTGCCTCTCATCCATCTTTCCACAAAACGTGCATAGCAGGTGGTACAAAGGCTCAATTCAACTGAAAACATTGGTTTGGAATTGTCTGGCATATTTTTATTGTACATGTATCACATAATATTTGTTCGGTAATTATTCTTTTTCCTCATCCTCTTCACATGTTGTCCGAACCAGATCATCCTCATCCTCTGCACATGTTGTCTGAACCGGATCAGCCTATTGTGATGGAAATTCAATGTCTGCTTTTGGCGGTTTTAGATGAAATTCCTTCCATAATTCCCATGTTATGTAACCTGTGATTTTCCTGATCCCATGGGGTATTCCTCTAGGTATTCCTATACATTTCTAGATCTCCAAACCTCACCTAATTAGGTATATCAGTGGTCATCCAATCCTCTAGTCATCACAGATTAGCATTCATTTCTTTAAATATTCTGAGAAAACATCCTCTCATGCCATCCATATCATCCTATTTGAAACTAAGTGGAAGATGTTTCCCCGCGGATGTCGCTGGACCGGGCCAACACATTGCGGTCACGCCACGGTCACGCCGCGGTCACGCCGCGGTCACGCCGCGGTCACGCCGCGGTCACGCCGCGGTCACGCCGTGATTTGGCCCTGCTCCAGGACGACACCTTGTGGCGGTTACTCCTCAAGGATGACACCCTGCGGCGGTCACATCGCGGTCACGCCGCGGTCATGCCGCGGTCACGCCGCGGTCACGCCGTGGTCACGCCGCGGTCATGCCCGTGATTTGGCCCTACTCCAGGACGGACACCCTGCGGCGGTTACTCCTCCTTAGAGAAACATTGAATGGTTAGCTCTATAATTTTTCGTATTTCCTCATTCCTAAACTATATCTCCTCTCAGCGCTGCCTCTCATCCATCTTTCCACAAAACGTGCATAGCAGTTGGTACAAAGTCTCTATTCAACTGAAAACATTGGTTTGGAATTGTCTGACATATTTTTATTGTACATGTATCACATAATATTTGTTTGGTAATTCTTCGTTTTCCTCATCCTCTTCACATGTTGTCTGAACCAAATCATCCTCATCCTCTGCACATGTCATCTGAACTGGATCAGCCTGTTGTGATGGAAATTCAATGTCTTCTTTTGGCTGTTTTAGATGAAATTCCTTCCATAATTCCCTCATCTCATGTAGCATTCATTGGAGGAGGATGATCACTGCCAAGTTGAGTTTTAAAGGATGCACACAATCTATTTGATGCAATTCCAAAGAGGATGTTCCTATTATAAGGGCCTTATTTCATGCTGGAGTTCCCACATTTCCCCCACAAGCTGGCAAAGGGAGGTCTGTTTGGGCCTATGCAAACAGGGCTTGTTTGTTATGGACAAAGATGCAACTGGAGACTTGGTTTTCTTGAAGAGTTTCCATGAAGGGTCTTCACTGTAGAGGAGACTAGCTCTGGTCTGTAGTTGGTAGTTGCTTCATGATGGTTCTCACAACCGTTTGACTGAATTTCACACCAAACCAAGCCCTTCTAGTGACTATTTTTCGATGCACTATAAAAATCCCATGGCAAACCACCAAAATCAAACCAGCTATTCCAGGGCCATTTCCACTTTCACTAAAAAATCCAAACTCAAGCCCTACTACAATTCCAAGCTCCCACTTCAATTTAGCCACTATGAACTCCTTCCCAGTCCACCACCATTTTTCAATCCACCTAGGCAACCCATCCACAACTTGACCACCAATCAGGTCTACCCACCTCTCAACTTCTAAGCCACCAACCCCACATTTTCCACCAGTCATCCCACTTTAAAATCATTCCAAACCTCACCCAATTCTAACCAATTAAACCAGAACCCTTAACATTGAAGCCCTCATCTAAATTCATGTTCCAACTCACTTATTTTAGACCCAATCAGCCCTGCCACTTCAGAAAAACAAGAGCATCCTAATTAAAATCCAGTCAACTTAGTTTCCTTCATGCTTGCCCCATGAGTCCACAGCCTCACCTCAACCAAATTATTAACCACCTGGACACCTGGAAGCCACAAGAGGCGAGAGAAGGTTTATATATTTTTTTTGTAATATTTTATTCCATTGGAAGAGAATTTGTTGGATGCTGCCACTTGTAATGAGGTACTTAATTTCCTCTCCCTCTTTCTTCCATTAAATATTAGACAGATCCTATGTAAAAAAATCATTCTCCACCTCCGGGGAAGGAACTCTCAGCTACCGTTCTTCTATTCTTCTTCCTGCTGATGATAAAATTCCCCAAGTATATTGGAAAATTTTATTCATTTTTCTTCATTTACCTCTTCTTACTTACTTCTGATTTCAGCAGCCGGATTCGGTCTTTTAGCAATAGCCCATGACATCCATCCGTTGTCTAGGGGGTCCAGTGGGGGGGTCCAGTGGGGGGGGGTCTGTCCTGGGGTCTCCAGGGTCTGGGGGGGTCTATCCTGTGGGGTCTGGGTTTGGGGGGGTAGGTTCTGGGGGTGTCCATGGTCTGGGGGGCTGTCCAGGTTCTGGGGGGGGTCTATCCTGGGGTTTCCAGGGTCTGCGGGGGGGGCAGGACTGGCAGGGGTGTCCAGGGTCTGGGGGGGGGTTTTGTCCTGGGGTGGGGTCTGTCCTGGGGTGTCAGGGTCAGGGGGCAGGGGGCAGGGGGCAGGGGTGTCCATCAGGGGGAGGGGTGTCCAGCAGGGGGAGGGGTCGTCCAGGCAGGGGGGAGGGTGTCCAGCATGGGGGAGGGGGTGTCCAGGGGGTGGTCCAGGGGTGTCCAGGGTGGTGGTGGTCCAGGGGGAGGGGGTGTCCAGAAGTGGTTTCTATTGCTGGTATTCTTTTTTGGACTTCAACAGATTATGAAGGACTCAGCAAATGGTCCTTCAACATATTATGCAAGGACTCGGCGAATGGTTCTTCCACTTCTTCCTCTTCTCCCCCAAACTGTAACTCTCTCCTCTCTCTGTACTTCTTTCTCTCAATAAAAAAATTTACCATTGGTACCTTCTTGTTTTTCTCCTCTCTCAATTTTATTCCTAACAAAATGTGTGTCCTCTATTTCTATCAACCTTCAGCACACCTTCTATACATATTCAACTTGTATTCCTTCCACCTATTTCGCAAATAATATGTGCCAAGAAATGTATGTTCTGTGTTGTTCTCAGTGGTCTGCAAACCTAGGTTCTGTGAACTGAAATGTATGACATAACATATGTTTGTGCTTATGCTCTATATAAAAAAATGATATTTTGTGCTTCTCAATGCACCTCCAAGTCTCCCATTCTTCTTCAAATATCTTCCACAAACTTCATTGATCAATCAACATTCAATATAAAGTGGGCAGGGGTGTCTAGGGGGTCCAATGGGGGGGGGGGTCTATCCATGGGTGTCTAGGGGGTCCAGTGGGGGGGTCAGTGGGGGGGTCTGTCCTGGGTGTGTCCAGGGTCTGGGGGGTGTCAGGCAGGGGGGGTGTTCAGGCAGGGGGAGGGTGTCCGGGCAGGGGGGGTGTGCAGATGGGGGGGCAGGGAGGGGGGTAGGGGGGTGTGCTGGGGCAGGGGGAGGGGTATGTGCAGGTGGGGGAAGGTGGGGGGCAGGGGGCAGGGGGGCAGGGAGGGGGTGTGCAGGTGGGGGGTAGGGGGTGCTGGGGCAGGGGGGACTTGTGCAGGGGGGTGTTGGGGGCCTGGGTGCAGGGGGGCAGTGGGGGTGCCGGTGGGGGGGTGCATAGTGGGGGTGCAGTGGGGGGGAGGGGACCTGGGTGGAAAGGGGTAGTGAGGGGGCTGGGTGTAGGGGGTGGGGGGTGGATATAGGGCTAGGTGCATGGGGGGATGGGGGTGGGGTTGGGGCCTGGGTGCAGGGGGGGCAGTGGGGGGTGCGGGTGGGGGTGGATAGTGGGGTTGCAGTGGGGGGGAGGGGGACCTGGGGTGCAAGGGTAGTGAGGGGGCTGGGTGTAGGGGGTGGGGGCTGGATATAGGGCTGGGTGCAGGGGGGTAGGGGGGTGGGGGGGGATAGGGCCTGGGTGCAGGGGGGCAGTGGGGGTGCAGTGGGGGGGGAGGGGGACCTAGGTGCAAGGGGTAGTGAGGGGGATGGGTGTAGGGGGGTGGGGGCTGGATATAGGGATGGGTGCAGGGGGGGATGGGGGGGATGGGGGGGCTGGGGGGGCTAGGGGGCCTGGGTGCAGGGGGGAAGTGGGGGTGCGGGTGGGGGTGGATAGTGGGGTGCAGTGGGGAGGATGGGGACCTGGGTGCAAGGGGTAGTGAGGGGGATGGGTGTAGGGGGTGGGGGATGGATATAGGGTTGGGTGCAGGGGGGATGGGGGGGCTGGGTGCAGGTGGTACTGGGGGTGTAGGGGGGGTGTCAAGGGGGGTGTCCAGGGGTGTCAAGGGGGGGTTCTAAGGGGTTCTATCCAGAGGGGAGAGTGGTGGTGTGTAAAGGGGTGGGGGATGTGCTAGGGGGGTCTGTACAAGGGGGAAGGGAGGAGCTATAAGGGGTCTGTCCAGTGAGGGGGTGTGTAGGTGGGGGGCAGGTTCTGGGGGGGGTCTGTGTTTGGGGGGGCAGGTTCTGGGGGGGGTCCATGGTCTGGGGAGGTGTCCAGGTTCTGGGGGGGCAGGTTCTGGGGGGGGGGGGCAGGGTCTGGGTAGGGGGGGGGGGGCAGACTGGCAGGGGTGTCCAGGGTCTGGGGTGGGTTCCAGGGGGGTGTCCAGGGGGTGTCTCGGGGTTTAGGGGGTGTCTAAGGGGTGTGTGCAGGTGGGGGGTGTCTCGGGGTTTAGACTAACTTACTTACATATCATTCTTAAATTTTAGTTCTATATCATGTAGTATAATTATGAGTTCATATTTCCTCATGAACTGAATATTTAGAAGTTAAAAACAATCTATATATTTTAGTTGGATTACTATAAAAATAAAGATTTATTGTAATCATGAATTGAGCATAAGAAAAATTTATGAATTAAACTACTTTTATAGTTAATTTAGTAGGTTTCATTTGTATTGCAAGCATGCTAACTGAATTAAATTTTGTGGGGGGCAGGGAGGGGGTGTGCAGGTGGGGGGTAGGGATGTGCTGGGGTAGGGGGGGCTGCTGCGGGGGGGGGGGGGGGGGGGGGGGGGGGCGGTCTGCAAGGCAGTTGGGAGGAGGGCAGGGGGGGTCTACAGGAGGTGTCTAGGGGGGTGTCTGGGGGGTGTCCAGGGTGTGTCCAGGAGGTGTCCAGGGGGTGTCCAGGGTCTATCCAAGGTGTGTCCAGGGGGTGTCCTGGGTGTGTCCAGGGGGTGTCCAGGGGGTGTCCAGGGGGTGTCCAGGGGGGTGTCCAGGGGCGTGTCCAGGGGGTGTCCAGGGGGGTGTCTAGGGGGTATTTTTTTTTATGGATTTGGACACCGTATAGCCACGGTTCTAAACTGTGGCTATTGGTTTATTGCCACGGTTTTTAACCGTGGCTATAGACATAATTCCACAGTTTTAAACTGTGGCAATATATTCTGTCCGGCCTTTAGTATAGCCACGGTTTCAACCGTGGCTCTATATTTAAAGCCACGGTTTGGAACCGTGGCTATAGGTCTAGGCCTATAGCCAGGCCAAACTTAGCCACGGTTCGAGGAACCATGGCTATTACCTATAGCCACGGTTTGAGGGCCTATAGCCACAGTTTAGAACCGTGGATATAGCCCGAATTTCCAGTAGTGTTATAAGGATGTTTACCTTGATGAAAAAATCCCTATAAAATAATGCTTCAAACATATCACACAAGAATGGACCAATAATCAAATTGTTTGATAGAAAATTTTCAATCCCCCAAAATAAATATATATATATATATATATTATAGAATAAATCATTTAATATACATCCAATGACTGTAAATCCTTTAAAAAATAGAGGTGAAAACTCAAAATATCTTTTAAAAAACATTTTTCACATTGAAATAAAATAAAAACATTCATGTCACATTAAAAAGTACATTTTTAAAAGGTGAATTGAAAGATTTTTAAAAAAATTACTTTAAAAAAGAATACTTAATAATTTATCCTTGAAAATGATATAATTTTTTCTAAAAGAAATGTGGATATAAATATATACCACTTGGTTATAAAAGGAACATTTTTAATACTTTGAAATTTCCTTTTTTGAAAAATAAAATTGTAAAAAGAGTAATAAAACATTATTGGTATTAAAAATTAATTTTCCCAAATAGGATTATAAAATACCATATAATAAATATTATTTTGGTAGAAACCAAGCATATAAGAGAAAAGTTTAATACTATAACTCAAATAAAGGATATTTTATTTATTAGTATCCTTTATGGGAAATATACTCCCTAAATAATGAAACATTTGAAAAGGGGTTTATGTGGTAAAAATATAAACAATGAGAGAATGCCATATAATAAAATATAAGGGAGTAATGTACCCAACTTTAATGAAATAATTTCAAAATAACAATCATAACTCAATTAATTAAAATTGAGTTACCAAAAACTATTATAACTAGGGAAATACATGATTTAAAAGACATTTGAAGAAAATAACTTGATTTTTTTTATTATATCCCATGAAATACATGGAAATAAATTATATAATATTCATGTAATATTAAATAAATAGAACACCATACTAAGGAAACATGGTGTATAACATGTAACATGTCTTAATGAATCAAAATTGAGACCAAGAAAACCCTTACAAGCTTAGAAACTTTCGAGTCAAAAACACATTGAAGGATGTGATTTAAAATTAAAAATTAAACATCATGAAAAATTATAGAATCATGATAAAAAATATTAAATGGGTGGTAGTTACACTATATAATTAAAACATGGTGTATAATAATAAATATGTCTTAAGGAGTGAAAATTTTAGATAAGAAATCCTTACCTTAATTTATACTTTGTTGAGATGCAATCTAAACTCATATATAATAAAAATTACTATATTAATCACCAATTTAAAAACATTATTAATATATATAACCTTTTATAAACACCATTTATAATTATTCTCTACATTTATATTAGTTAGTTATTATCTATTTTTGATATCGAGTGTGAGTAATCTTGTTCATTTTGAACTAGTTTCGTAATAACGGTGTTTTTGTTCATTATTATCCTATATTTCATCATTAATAGATTATAAAAGGTACTATAATTAGTTTTTAATAATTATTTATAATATTATAATTTTGGGAGTTTTTTTATATTATTTAAAGATTAATTTGGGGGTGAGCAGGTTTTGATGATTCATAGTTAATGAAGGGTGTTTTCTTAAATAATGAGTTCAAAAAATTATATTACCATTACAGAACCAAAAAAATAATTATTTACTTATTTATATAATATATTATCATAAATTAAATTCCCATATTCATATATGATATAAATTTATATAATTCTCCAAGTATGTGGTTAATCCAGCCCAAACAAGAACATGCCATAATTAATGGATGATTATAAAGTGATTTAGTTATAATATCATTATACCAGAAGAATAATGATTTTATTTAGAATTTATTAGTGTTATATATCATAATTTTAAATATTTATAAGAAAAATATATCATATATTAAGTTATTAAATAAGACAAGGAAATTATTTTTTTCTTTTAGAAAGCTCTTTTGGATGGTTGAATTTACCATGGTTTTTTTAGTCATATTGTTAATAGGTTGTCCAATTTGTCTTTAAAGGACCTTAATAATTTCATAAAAATAATATTTTTCCATTAAAATAATTATAATTACCATCCATGTAAGTTGGTGGTGAAAATAAGTGTGTAAATCAATCATTTGATAGAGGCAATATTCCACATGTACTCATGGATAATGATTTCATTTTCTATATAATGATGAAAATGAGTAATATGGTTTATAATTTAAGAATATAAAAATTTTCATAAATATTATTCTTATATATTAAATTAATTATTATTACTAACCTTGTAAGGTGGTGAAGGAATATTAAACACATTGTGTCATGGAGGTGGTAGTCTGCACAGCACATGAATGACGATTTCATTTTTCTTAATAGAAAAGGAAAAGGTGGTTAATGCTTGTACCATAATTATAATAACATACCAGTAAAATAATGATACTTATGTTATCATTTTTATATTTTTTAATTTAATTTTAGGAATAATAATCGCACATAAAGATATAGAAATGAGAAATGAGCAGTTAAAAATTTATACTTCACTTCTTGGATTATTTCATTTTCAAAGGGGGTTAATCCATTGAGGTTTGGAATTTTGAGAATACTAGGACCTATTTAAGGTGGATAGGAATTTTTAGGAGAGGTTTGGAAAGATTTTGGGATGAAATAATAGGTTTGTGGTGTGAGGAGAAGTGAGGATAGGAGTTCCCCTTTTATAAGTGAAAAGGGGATGAGATTTTTGTAAATATGCAAAAACTTTTAATAATGGGAACTCACTCTCAAGGAAAGTATATCTAAAATTGGGAAATAATGGATATGGTAAGTGATAAGGTATAAAAATTCATCATACACCCATTCACATAAATGTTTTAAACATTTTTTTAGTCTTTACCTTTTGGTTAAACCCTTTTTACCCCTTTTGATTTTTACCAAGGTGACTAGTTTTTACCAAAATAATTTATCCTTTATGCTCAAAAATAAATTGGTAATTATTAAATAATTTGTACCTATTGTTTCCAAATTTCAAATCCATTTTATTATATTAATTTTATATTAGTGATAAAAATTAATTTTAAATTACTAAATATATAATGTATTAAAAACAATTTTTGTAAAAATATAACTTAATTTATAAAATGTCAAATATGGGTTTGTAAATTGAAACCAAAATTATGAAAATTATAAATTCACCTTTAAAATAAATTTTTTTTCTTATAAAAATGTTTCATTAATTTCCAATTCATACTTGTGTAGTAATAATGTCATAAAATTCATGTTATTTGTAAAAATTGTATTTTACACTATTCACCTAAAAACAATCTTTTTAGATTAATAAAAAATCCTAAGATAATATTGAAATTTTTAATAAAATTTTGAAGTTATTTTTGATAAATTAAAATTTATAAATTTATAAATTACCTTTTAAATAAAAATACAATATATAAATAAAAACTACTTTTATAAAAAAAGACCTTTTTTACACTTCTAGTGTTTTTAATATAATTTCATATAGATTTTAAAATAATTTAATATTTATATGTTATATTATAAATCAAAATATTACATATTTTAATAAACTTTAAACTATGTTCAATTTAATTTTTAAAATACGATACACCTTTTTTTTAAATAGTCCTTTGAAAGTTAGCCTTTTTAAAATATTAATCAAAGAGAATAATAATATATAATTATTTTAATTGATTATCATCCTTTTATATAATAATTATTATATTATTCATATAATTTTAATATTTCATGGTTTTTTTAGTTAGTTGTTGTGTTATTTTGGTTTTTCAAGTGACACAAGTTATTAAAGATAGAATTAAATTGAAGGGTCCAAAATCTCAGGTCGTTGCATTCTACCCCCTTAAATAAATTGTATCCAAATAATTTTAATTATTAATCACTGATGAAATTAGGTGAGGGTAATCTTAATATATCCTTTATTTTGGATATAACTTCTAATATGTAATCTACCTTACTCTCTTAGGCTATACCAAGTTACTTATCTTTCCTCAAACAATACTAATCTTTCATACAATCATGTATTTTAGTACCTATATACCATAATCATATATTCTTCATTGCATACGTCTACCAAAACCATTTGAATCTCTAAGACATTAAACCACAGATAAATCATGTATTCCTTTAAAAATTAACTCTTATATTCAACTACTAGTTTATAAAGTCACACACCAGTCTATATATATCATGATCCCAAAAATGAGATAAACATCACCAAAAATATCATGGATCAATTTTTTATTAAATAAATAATCAATTCTAAGGTTGTAAATAATTTATAACTCACTTTTATAAAAATAAATAAACACTTTATTACCTAAAAATCAAGCATATATTAAACCTAAGATTTATCCATACCTCAATCATGTGTTCTCTGATAGTTATACCCCAAAAATATAACCATGTCATAAAATCACTCTTTAAGGTTATTGATGCTATTTAATATTTTTTTCATACCTTTAAAGTAAAACTGATTAAGAAAAATCCTTATATGTTTTACATAATCCATAGTAATTTTAGAATATATCATAATATCATCGATAAATATCAATCACTAATGAAAATAGCTAATAGTATCATGATTTTATTTCTCTAAAGATATCAGCCTCACTACCTTAAGTAAGACAAAGAAACTTATATTTTATCAATATAACAATCATATACAAAAAAATTTAACCATTTAAGTATGATACCTTATTTAGTTATAATATATAGTGGTTTTTAGATACATTCCTTTCTTTGTTTCATTTTTTGTGATCTTTTTTCAACTAAATACTAAAACCAAAATGATTTTGATAATATCCAATAAAAACATAGTAAATTATTATATGAATATAAAAGATCAATCCCAATATGTTTTCTATAATGAAACATTCATTTCAACCTATATTTGTTCATTTTAACTATGTCACACTTGGTTCATCCTATAACTCTCTTGGTTCTATCTAGGATACTATAATTTATGTTCTCTCGCAATTCCTAACCTAATCCCTTAAATTAATCAAGAAATAAATCATTTATAATGGTTTTTAAAGAGAATCTAACTGACCAAATAATATCCCCTTAGAGTTTCAAGCAAGATGTATAGACTTATGCCCACTCATCATGCACCAGATTAAAGATCAAGTAAATTATCAACCAGCCTTTTGTGGTGACTACCCTTAGGTGAATGTATACCACAATCACATAAACATTCTATTATCTAGTAAGGTATGTAATTTCTAATAGAACCATACAATATCTACTTCTCCAAATCTTTATGATGTCATCCTATACTTAGACTTATCCATTAGACTTATCATTTGGTTTTTAATTAAATTTTTCTTATCCTAATCAAAAAAATAACTAAACTAATCCCTAAAAATAAACAGACACTCCTCTGATATAAATTGGGGTTCCCTAGACCCACACTCTCAGGTCTGATTCTAAAAACACAAACTTTTACAAATTAACATTGATACCAAGTGAGGTTATCCAAGATTAACTTGTAAAAACTTCTCATTGGTATTTCATCTCACAATAATCTTACACAGCTCAAAGAATATTTTGGTTTAGTTTCTTTGAGGACCAGTTATATAGGAAATATATTTTAAAAAACTTGTGAACATTTCTCCATAATCAAACCATACTAGACACCTTTCTAGTATTTTTTTGGGTTACACTCATCTTCATACCATTGGTAAATGGAAACATAAAAATGGGGTGTGATGATATTCTTAGTAAGGGTAAACATAGGCGATAACAATTAAATATCATAAGTGATCATAAGATGACCATATGGGAATAATCAGGATATATAAAAATTTTATACATAAATATCATAGATCAAAAACCATGACATTAGTAAATATTCATGAATAAAAAGAGTGTGGAAAAATTACCCAATAAAAATGATCCATGAGAGAGTAACATTAGGATACCTTAAAAATATTTCACAAATATTATTATAATGAATATTACTTTCATAAGACACACCATCAATTCCCATGCTTATGAGCAAAAAAAAACGTACTCATGAATACTTATCTCAAGAGATATTAACTTTTAACCAATGAATTTGAGGGTTATATAGTACATCATCATCATTCATCCATACTTACATGAGTCATAATAAATCAATTATTCATCATAGAAAAAAAAACCCATGAAAAGAAAATGGGTTTCATTCAACGCATCATAAAAAACTCATGGAAAAAAATGGGTTCCATTCATCGCATAAAAAATAACCCATGGAAGAAAATGGGTCCCATATCCTTTTTAAATGTATTCACATAAGTAAGTCATCAATATTATAAATCCATATAAAATAAATGTATATCCAATTATATTAAGTAACTTTCTAGGTAAATACACTTTAATCGCGATAAAGCATATGTTATGTACATTGTAGAGATAAAGGGTGTATGATTAAGTCAATAATTTCCAAAATAAATCAATGTATGTAATCTAAGTGAACACCCTTCAATAAAATGAAATAATTATAGAGTTATCACAATGAAAAATCATTATAAGAAAAGGTATTCCTATTCATGGTGGATGGTTTGGAAAGAAAATGCAGTGATGGGTCATATCTTTGATAAAAAGGAACATTACATAAGCTATATAAAGAAATAAGGTAGATGGTTTCAAAATAACATATCCCTAGTGTAATAAATAATACTCAAAAGGATATTTCCCTAGATGAAAAAAAAATTTAAAAATAATGCTTCAAATGGTATCACACAAAAAGGGATCAAAAATAAAATTATTTTATACCATGAGTTTAATCCCCCAAATTATAAATATATATTTATTTATTAAATAATAAATAATGTAACATAAATCCCATGAGTTTAAATCCATTTTAAAAATTGAGTTTAAAACTTAAAATGTCTTTTAGAAAATAATTTTAATATTAATGTAAAATAAAAACTTACATGTCACTATCAAAATTAGATTTTGAAAAGGTGAAGTGAAATATTTTGAAAACTTTTAATTTTAAAAAAAAACCTCCAATAATGGATCCTTGAAAATGAAAAAAAATATCTAAATTAAATTTTTATCCAAAGATAAAACATTTGATTATGAAAGGATCTTTTTCAATACTTTGAAATAACCTTTATTGAAAACCCAAAATGTAAAAATATTAATAAAACCTTCTTGGTATTAAAATTTTATTTTACAAAATAGGATAATAAAATATTAGTGTGGAGGATTATAATCATGTAAGAGAAAAATTAAATATTACAACTCAAATAAAGGAGATTTGAGTTATCAATATCTCTTATGGGAAACATACTCCATGAATCGTGAAACATTTCAAAAGGGGTTTGGGTGGTAAAATTTTAAACAATAAGATAATACCACATAATATAATCAAAGGTAATAATGTACCCAAATTATATGAAATAAGTTCAAGAGAATTATCATAACTCAATAAATGAAAATTAAGTTACTAAAAACTCTTACGACTAGGGTAATACTTGAGTCAAAATACATTTGAAGAAAATAAATCAATTTGGATTAGTATATCCCGGGAATTATAAGGAAATAAAGTATATAAAATTCATAGGATAGTAAATTAATAGAACACTATACAAAGGAAACATGGTTCATAACATGTAACATATCTCAAAGAATCAAAATTGAGACTAAGAAAACACTTTCAACCTTAGAAACTTTCGAATCAAAACCTATTGAAGGATAAAATTTCAAATGAAACATTAAGAATCATGAAAGATTAAAGGATCATTAAAAAATATTATAGGGTAATTTTTTACACCATAAAAGGAAAACATGGTGTATAATAAGAAATATGTATTAAGGACTAAAAATTTGAGATAAGAAAACCTTACCTTAATTCATGCTTAGTCAAAATGAACTCTAAACTACTGTATAACAAATTTAACTATATTAATCATAAATTTATTAAAATTATTCATATCCATAACCTTTTATAAACATTATTTACAATTATTCTCTAAATTTATATTAGTTAGTTGTTATTTATTTTCGATATCGGGTGTGAGTAATATTGATCGTTTTAAACTAGTTTAGTAATAGTGATGTTGTTCTTCATTCTCCTCCCAAATTTAATAATTCACATATCTTAAAATTTATTGTAATTGATGTTTTATAATTATTTATAATTTTATAATCTCATTCTATTTTATTTTTTTTTATGGTATTTAAATATGAATTTGGAAATGAGCATGTTTCGATGATTCTTAGTAAATAAATGGTTGTTTTCTTAAATAATGAGTTAAATATTTTTATATTACTACTATAAAACCAAAAACAACCCATAATTTACTTATTTATATCACATATTACCAGAAATTAAATTCTCATAGTCATACATGATATAAATTTATATCATTGTTCAAGAGGTTTTTAAACCAACCCAAATAAGAACATGTCATAATTAATAGATGATTATGAAGTGATTTTTTTGTAATATCATTATAACAAAAGAATAATGAAATTATTTTGTTTTAATTAGTATGATATATCATAATTGGAAATAATTATAAGAATAATATAACCTATAAAAATTTATTACATAATATGAAGAAATCATTTTTTCTCTCAAAACGCTCTTTTGGACCGTTGAATTTACCGCGGTTATTTATTGATCATATTGTTAATAGGCTGTTCAATTTGTCTTTATAGAAACTTAATAATTTAATAAAAAATATATTTATCCATTAAAACCATTATCATTACCATCCATGTATGGTGATGATGAAAATAAAAATGGAAATCAATCATTCCATGGAGGTGGTAGTCCACACATACGCATGGATGATGATTTCATTTTTCATAGAATGGGAAAAATTAGTAATGTGGTTTATCATTTCATAATATAATAAATATAATATATATCATACTTATATATTAAATTCTATATTAGTACCATCCTTTTAAGTTGGTTATGGAAAACAAAACACGTTTCATCATGGAGGTGGTAGTTCCCCCAACACAAGAATAACAGTTTCATTTTTCTTAATAGAAAAGGGGAAGGTGGTTAATGCTTATAATGTCATCATAATAACATGACAGTATAATAATTATACTGATTTTATTATTTTAATATGGTGTCATGTAATTTTATGAAGAAGAATTGTACATAAATAAATAGAAATGAAAAAGGAGCAGTTAGAAATTTATACCACACATCCTGGATTATCTCCTTCTCAAAGGGGATTAAGCCTTTGAGATATGTACTTTGGAGAATACCAAAAAATATTGAATGTGGATATGAATTTTTTTTATATTTTTGGGTATATTTTCGTCCAAAATAATTGGTTTGTGGTGTGATGGGAAGTGAGGAGAGGAGTGCCCCTTTTATAAGTGAAAAGGGATGGTATTTTTGTAAATACCCAAAACTTTTTAATAATGGGAACTCATTATTAGTGAAATTTTCTCCAAAATTAATAAATAATGGAGTGGTTAATGGATAAGGTTGATAAATTCCTAAACCAACAATTACCACATATATTTTAAACATTTTTTTGGTGTTTCCCTCTTGGTTGAACCCTTTTTACCCCTTTTTGATTTTTACTGAGGTAACTAGCTTTTACCAAAGTAATTTATCCTTAATGATTGAAAATAAATTAGTCATTATTACATAATTTTCACCTAATGATTTCAAATTTTAAATCCATTTTATTTTAGTTATTTCATATCAGTGATAAAAATTAATTTTAAAAAACTAAATGTATAATGTATTAAATATAATTTTTTAAAAAATATAACTTAAGTTCTAAAATGTCAAATATGGGTTTATAAATTGAAACCAGCATTTTTAAAATTATAAATACATTTATAAAATATATATTTTCTATTAAAAAAAAATTCCTGAATTTTAAATTCATACTTACACAGTAATAATTTCATAAAAGTCATGTTATTTTTAAAAAGGGTATTTTGCATTGTTCACCTAAGAATAAATATTTTTAGAAAAATAAAAAAAAATCATCTGAAGATAATATTGAAATTTTTAACCAAAAAATGAATTTATTTTTATCAAATTAAAATTTTAAATTTTATAAATTATATTTTAAATTAAAATAAAATATATAAAGAAAAAATTATTTTATTAAAAAAACCTCTTACACTTAAAATGTTTTTTATCTTATTTAATATAGATTTATAAATAATTGAATATTAATATATTAGTTTATAAATAAAAATATTAACTATTATAATAAACTTTTAACTATGATCAATTTAATTTATTAAAATACAATACACCCTTTTTTAAATGGTTCTTAGAAAGGAATCCTTTTTAAAATATTAATTTAATAGGTCCAAAATCCCAGGTCATTAAATTATACCCCATTTAAATGAATTTTTCCCTTACAATTTTAATCATTACTCATTTATGAAAGTAGGTGAGGTTAATACTAGATTTTATAGGGTGGGGAGTCAAGTGACATCGTCGATGTGTGCATAGAAAAACCTAATTCGAACCTCAATATCGTCAAGGTTGATTCTTCATCCACTGATCATGTGGATGTGCCTAGAAATAGTGATTTTTTTCACCTATTTTCTTGAAAGAGTGTGTCTTTGAGGAACCATACACCTAAAGAAGTTGAGTTGAAGCGATCTTTTGCTGATATTACCAAATCGGATTCCAATCATGCCTTCTCTAGTTTTCAAATCTCCACTCCTATGAGGGTTGTTGGTAAAAAGTGAGTGGCACATATTGTAGTCAGACAGGAAACACTTTAGGAAAGGATTAACCAATGAAAGTTCTCCATTACTACAAGTATGTTACTCTTGAAAGGAGAGAATCTATAGAGCTTCTTTGATTTTTTTTCATAAGAATCACATAAATATAGGGATTATTTGAATGGAAGATGACTTCCATGGGCCATGGATTCTACCACATAGTTTTACCTTCTGATGAGATTAAGAAAAGGGCATGAGGATTTGGTTCTATTTTTCTGGAACCAGGTGTCTTTCATATCTAGGAATGGAACCAATATTTTGAACCTTCCAATATCAATAACATGAATGCTCAGGTATGGATTTGAATCCTCATGTTAAATTAGATATACTGGCAGTCCCACAATCTTTGAGACATTTCCTATTCAGTGGGAACCCCCATAAGAATAGAAAAAGAAACCAACAACCCAAAGTTTATCCATTTTTTAAGGGATTTGGTTAATGTTGATATATAAAAAACTCAGTTTTAGGATGTAGTTATCAAAACTATTAAATATAGTTTAAATTAAGAAATAATATATGAGATACTCCCCAAGTTCTTTTAGGAATTCAAGCTCATTGTCCATGATATCCAAAAATGTAAAAGGATTAAAGTTTATAACTTCTAAAAATTGAAAGGGAATGATGAATACTCTTTCCAAAATAAGATAGCCAAAGGGAAGCATCTGGACCCCTCTAGATCTCATGTCATTATTGAGTAAGCTAGAGGGATTAAGAATTTCAAGGGGTGTAAAATATTACATTAACCACTCTTATAGAAAAGATCCACCTCCACTTGGTTGGCCGACCTCTTGTATAAAGAAACTATAAAATGATTTTAAACTGTGGCATATGATCTCACCCATCCAGTAGATGGTTTTAATGAGAAAATCACCTGTGTGTCTAAGAAACTTCACATGTTTACTTGAACCATCCTATTGATAGTGTGATGGAGGTTTTCCCTTAACTATACTGGGAATAAGGTAATAAGGATAGGGTTTCAAATGAATATACGGGTGCCACTTGTGTTTTTATCCCCACTCATAGTGATGAAATCCAGGAGACAACCTCTAGATGGGAGTTGAATAACCTTCAGGACCTTACATGTCCTAATTCTTATATCCCAATAGTCATTGAGAAATCAGGAGAAAGGATTGTTGACTTGTTGAGACTAGAAGAAGCCAATAATTGGAACACACAAAGCATGCATTATGATGATAAACACAATGATTTGGTGTCTGCACCAAGAATATCACATTATAAAGGCATGGAGGACCCTTCTCGGAAGGAGGAGAAGCTATTCATTCATTTACCTTTATTAAATACTTCTATATGGAAAACTAATGAATCTCTATCCACAATAGTGGTTAGTTTTTACAAAAAAAATATCTCTAATTGATGAGTAGTTTTGGGATGATGATCCTGAACACCCTCAAATCAATGAGATAAATGATATTATTGAAAAGGTGGGGGAATATAAACCTATTAAAAAATATAAAAATCTTCCAAAGGGATAAAAATCCAATAAAATGGGAAATTAGTAAGAAGAAGGGGGATAAACCATGTGAGGAAATAGAAAAAAAACAACCCACCCCTCACTAGGGGTAGGACATATTATAATAAATTAGGATTATGTATTGGAACTACCAGGGGATTGGGAACTCTCCCACTGTGATATCCCTTAGACACCTTCTTGGAATCAAAAAACTATTATTAGTGGGAATTTATAAACCCAAGATTAGATTTGAAAAATAGAAGGATTTTAATTGGGCCTCAATAGGCTACTCTCTTATCTAACATAATGCTTAGGGAAATGATATGGAAACCCTGTTGGTGCTCAAACATTATAGTATTTTGGTCCTCTCTCATCAAAAAATCACATAGTTTATCTATTTTTCATTCATCATGAATGTCACTTCCCTAAACTTCTCCTTTGATTGTGTCTCTACCTCCTACATTGGGAAGAGGGACCTTTGGAGAGATTTATGCCTGATGACTACTCAGATAAAGAAAATTTGGGCTATTATGGGTGATTTTAAATAGTTTTAAGACCTGATGAAAGGACTATAACAACCTCCAATGGAATATATTCTAAATATTTATTTTCTTACATTTATAAATTCAACTTGGTGGAGGTACCCATTACTGGTGCTAACTTTATGTGGGGAAAATACACCATAAAAAGGAAGTAGGATAGAAAGATGGATATGTTCTTCTACCACATTGATGACAATAGTATACCCATTGAAATTTTAGGGTTCACCCTCCCTAGATTTAATTATAACCATAATCCCATCATTACTGGGATCCATATGAGCATGAGTATGTTAGTTTATTTACCTTTTAAATTCAATAATTCATGTTTAACCATCCATAGATATAGGGATGTTGTTTTGAATGTATGGAGGAGTGATTTCATTAGAAACACCCTCCAAGTTCTTACTGTAAACTTAAAAAACGTCAATAACTTGCTAAAGGATTAGAGTAAATATTCATTTTACAGATTGGATAATGACATTAAAGATTTTGAGAACCAAATTTCTTACTATTAGATCAGAAATTAGAACCAACTTACTCCTTCTTGGGATGAATTATATTTTCATTCCAAGCTCTGTGATCTTCTTTATCTTAAGGATTATCAATGAATTAGTAAAATTTGAAATGGCTTCAGCACGACGATAGGAATTCCAACATATTCTAACATCTCCATAAAGAGAAAGTGGTAGGAAGGAATTTCAACTCCATCTGTATTGATGGTGGTCTCTTTACCTCTTAAAATGACATTGTTAATGTTGTTTTAGATAATTTTCAAAGGATTTATAGTGGTGATGAACTTGAAAATTCTCCTCATATGATCAACAAAATCCTTTTCTGCATCATAGAAATCCAAAACCAGGCCCTCATTGCAATTCCCACTAAGGATGATGTCAAACACTCTCTTTTATCACTGAACCTAGATAGTGCAATTGGCCCTAATGGTTTCTCCAATAAATTCATCATGTTTTACTAGGATATTTTGAATCCTAAGATAATGAATGTTGTAAAGGAGTGAATTTTATAAACCTCAATTTCATATGGGTTAAACTCTAATTTCATTTCCCGCATACCTAAAAAAATAATGTGGAAATTAAGGATATCAGTTTCTATTGGGAAAATTTCTCCCAAGATGATTAGAAAAATTCTAGCATTGAGATTTGGAAAATTTATGAGGGAGATCATCACTCATAATCAGTTTGTATTTTTCCTAGAAAGAAGCATCCAAAACTATTTTTTCATTTCCTCAAAATTAATAAACCTCATGAGGAAGAGAGTGAAATATGGTAACTTTTCCTTAAAAATTGAAATTTCTAAGGCTTTTGATACTATAAATTGGACCTTCATATTTTTTGTCCTCCAAAAGCATGTCTTTTCCATCACTTTCATCAAATTGGTCTCTAAAATCCTAAAAAGTTGAAGAATTTTAGTTCTTGTTAATGGATCCCCAAAAGTATTCTTTGAGTGTTCCATAGGTGTGATATATGTGGATCCCCTATCAAACCTTATATTTGTGATTTTTCAATTTCTATCTAAGTGTATTTCTAATCTATAACATATGGGATATTATAATAAAATGAATGATGTAATAAATTTATCTTCCCCTTTGCATATATTTTATGTTGATGACATCCTTTTATTTAGTAAATTCTCCCAAATAATGACAGAATCTATTAAAATGATCTTTAGCCACTATGAGAAAGTTCCTAGAAAATCCAGAAACTAGAAGAAATTTATTATTTTCTTTGGAAATGGATTTCTTACCTTAAGGAAAAACATAATTACAAGGGATCTTGGAATGAAGATGGAATCACTGAATTTTGATTATCTTGGTGTTCCCATTTTCTATGGAAAAATTAAAATTCAATACCTGATGAGAATATCTTCAAGGATTGAGGCACAAATGGCCAGTTGGAATGGAAGATACATGTCCCATGTGGGAAGAATCTTCTTAGTAAACTCATTGATCAACTCAATGTTTTTTATACCTTATTTATTTATAAATGGATCAAAAACCTTATTAAAATCCTTCAATGTAATATTGGGAACTTTATTTGGATTGGGAGTTCCTGTGGAAGAAAATTGACGTCAGACATATGGGATAAGTGTACCAAACCCATTGACATGGTAGGTTTGGGTATCGAGGGTCTCAAAAAAAATCAATTAATCTCACCTCATGAAATTTACATGGAACCTTATGATATCCATAGATAATTACCTTGAGTTATATAGTGGAAGGTTCATCTAGAAGTCGAGTGATGGATACCCTTTTTATTTATCCTCGTCTGTTTTTCTTACTCTTAAATATACCTATGGTGAGATTATGATTAATTAAAAATTAATAGTGTGCAAAAAATATAAACTAAATATATAGGACACTCCTTGGATAGATAATACATTAAGCGACACCATATTGGTTCCACAAGACATTAAAAACATGACCATAGCTTATTTGAGATAGAATTTAAATCATTTTTCTAGAATTATTCCTCATGACATTAGGATGGAAGTTCAAAATTAAAAATACATCGACCGAGACACTCTCATTTAGACCATGAATATAAATGGAAAATTATCTATTAAATAATTATACAAATCCAAATTCCAAAATAATTTCAATGTACCTGCATGGTTATATAAGTTTAAGAGGCCCTTCATTGAACCCTCCAAGTTGCTTCTATTATGGAAGATATAGAAAAAAAGGATCCTGAAACATGAAAATATATATAGAGATTAAATCTAGATTTATTTTTATTATATACTATGATTGAGGGATTTTGAATCCCCACATCACTTATTTACTACCTATTATCTTGCCACTAAATTGTGAATTTACTTATAATAGGTTTTTGTCTCTAACTTCTGTCTAGGGAATTAGTTCTCCAGCCTTATGACATCGATCGTGGAAGTGTACTACAGTGAATAAGTGTTAAATCTTCTTCTATCATCTTCTGCTTCCATGGTGGATTTCATATGGAAGGATAGGAATTAAACAACCTTTGACATCTATAGATCTTTCTTCATTGTGAGCATCAATGCTATTCCTGAATATGTTCAAACATCTTCTAAAATTAAAATAGGTTCAATGAGAAATGATATTCATGACTTAAATCTATTGAATTTACTTGGTGTTCCTGGAAAGACCAGGAAACCACTTATTATGAAATATATTTTTTGGATTACCTTATTCATTATTAGATTAAATCAAACATTTATAGTGAGGATTCCAATGTGACAGGTCATGTGGTATGTGAATATGTCTTTCGAACATACCATGGATTTTTCAAAGGGTGTTTTTACCATTAAATTGGTAATGGATTTTATTTTTAAGCCGATATTTTTTCAATGATATAGGCTGTCAAATTTTTTATCCTTCATGATTGGAAATTTATATGGATCGAATCAAATTCTACTCTTGTGGTGGAGGCTTTGAAGACCAAGAGTATAAATTTCCCATAGAAATTACTTACTCTTTAGATTAGTTGATTAAAAAGGTGGAGGAGTTTCATTTTATTGTGATTAATTCATATAGGTAATCCAACAAAGTTTTTGATGTACTATCTAAAAAATAAATTGGATAGGAAAGATCGATGTGGTCCTATATGGCCCCAAGTTTCTGTTCGTCGTTAGTTGATTCAGATGCTAAGGGTGAAATTCATACCCACTCTATCATCCACCTTTGAAATTTTTTCCTTATTTTTTTTATTTTTGGGACCGGGTTTACCTAAGTCCAAAAGCTACCTTATATAGGTGGAGTTAATCTTAACATATCCATTATTCGAGATATAACTTCAAATATGAAATATACCTTACTCTATTATGTTATACCGCATTACTTATCTTTCCTAAAACAACATTAACCATTCATACAATCATGTACCCCAGTATGTATATACTCTAATCATATATTATCCATTACATGTATTTCCTAAATCCATTTAAATCTCTAATACAATAAACCATATAGAAATCAAATATTCCTTCAAAAATTAACTCTTATCTTTAAACACTAGTTTATAAAGTCACTCACTAGTTCATATATATCATGATCCCAAAAATGGGATAAACTTAACCAAAAATATCATGAATCACTTTTTATTTAAATTAATAATAAATTCCAAGGCTATCAATACAATCTAACTCACTTTTCTCAAAATCAATCAGCCCTTTATTACCACAACATAGATCATATATAAACATAAGAGTTACCTACACCTCAATCATGTGTTCTACAATAGTTATCCCCCAAAAATATAAATTTGTCATAAAATCACTCTTCAAGGTTATTTATACCATTTAATATATGTTTCCATACCTTTAAATAAAAAACACTAAAGAACAATCCTTATAGTTTTCACATAATCCTTATGAATTTTATAATATACCAAAATATCATTGATAAATATCAATCACTAATGAAAATAACTAAGGGTATCAATATTTGATTTCTATTAAGATATAAACCTCATTACCTTAGATACAATAAGGAGACACACATTTTTTCATTGAGAATAATCATTTACTAAAATTCTCAACCATTTAATTATTCTCCATTATTCATTTATAAGACCTAGTGGTGTATGGATACATACCTTTCTAAAATTCTTTTTTGTGATCCTATTTTAACTAAATACTAAAACCAAAATTATTATGAAAATATAAAATAAATTCATAGTACATGATAATGATCATATGAACATAAAATATCAATCCTAATATTTCTTCTCCAATGACACATTTACTTCAACCTATAATACTTTCATTTTAACTATGTCACACTTGGTTCATTCTATAACTATATTGGTTCTATATAGGATACTTTAATTTGTTTTCTCCCATACTTTTTAACCTAATACATTAAAGTTACTAAGAAATAAATACTTCATAATGGTTCCAAAAATAATTTTATTTACCAAAGCATATCCCCCTGGAGTTTCTAGTCGGGTGTGTAGTCTTAGGCCCACTCATCGTGCACTAGAGTGAAGATTAATTGAATGCTCAAAAATAATTTTTCAGGTTGATTAGCCCTGGGTGAATTTTTACCACAACCATATAAATTTCTAGTATCTAGATAGGGATGTAATTTCTAGGAGAACCGCACAATCTATACTTTACCAAAACATTGGTATTTCATCCTATACTTAAACTTATCCCTAATACATATCCCTAGGGATTTCACTAACGTTCTCTTATCCTAATTAGAAATAACTAAATTAATCTATAAAAATAATTAAACATTCATCTGATACCAACTAGGGTGCCCTATATCCCCAATCCTAGGTCTAGTGTTAAAAACACATACTTTTACAAATTAACTTTGATATCAAGAGAGATGTTCCAAGATAAACTTTTACAAACTTCAAATTAGTATTAAATCTCATAATAATCTCACACAACTTAGAGAACCTTTTGTTTTAGTGTCTTTTAGATTTATATACAAAGGTAATGTTTTTTATAAAACTTGTGGACATTTCTTCATAATCGAACCATACTAAACACCATTTTAGTCTTCTCATAGGTTGCACTCGTCTTCAAAACCTAGGGAAATGGAAACACGAGAAAGATTCTAAGTAATGGTAAACATAGAAATAACAATAAAATATCATAAGTAGGCAAAAAATGAGAATATGGGTATAATTAGGATACATAATAAAGTTACACACAATAAATCATAGATCATAAATCAAAAATAAGTTAAAATTAATGAATCAAAAGATTGTGGAAACATTATTCTATAAACATGATTCATGAGAGTGTAACATTAGGATACCTTAGAGATATAGAAAAAATATTAATATAAGGAACATTATATTCATGAGACACACCACTAGTTCCCATGATTATGAGAAACTAAAACATATTCATGAATAATTATCTCATGTGATATAAATTTTTAACCAATGTATTGGAGGGAGATATAGAACCTTGTCTCTTATTCATCTATACTTACATGTTTTGTATGAAATCAATTATTCATCACATAAAAAAGAACCCCTGAAAAGGAAATAGGTTTCATCAAACACATCATAAAGAACCCATGGAAATAAAATGGGTTTCATACATCACATCAAAAAGAACACATGGATGAAAATGTTTTTCATATACTTTCTAAATTTAATCAAATAAGTAATTCATCAAGATTATAAATACAAGGAAAATAAATGTGTATCCAAATATATTTAGTAACTTTATAGGTAAATACCCTTCAATCAAGAAAAAGAATATGTTATTTACGCCATATAGATAAAGGTTATATGGTCAATTAAATAATTTCCACAATATATATATGTATGGAATATAGATGAACATCCTTTAATAAAATGAAGAAAACATAGTGTTCACAAAATAAAGTAATTAGGAGAAAATCTATGCCCATTATAAGTTGATGGTTAAGAAAGAAAAAGGTAATGATGGCTCATATCTCTCATAGAAAAGAACGTTACATAATATATCTAGAGAAAGAATTTTTATGGATTTAAAATAATATGTTTCTTTTATAATTAAGTAAACTTATAATTATTTTGACCCTAGATGAAAAACATCCTTTCAAAAGAATGCTTTGAATGGTATCACACAAGAAGTGATCAAGAATCAAATTGTTTGATATCGTGAGTTCAATAAACCAAATTATATATATATATATATTAGATAATAAATCATCTAACATAAATCCCATTAGTTTAAATACTTTTTAAAAATAGCGGTGAAGATATAAAAGAGCTTTTAGAAAACATTTTTAACATTAAAGTATAATAAAAACTTACATATCACTTTCCAAAGAAACTTTTTAAGGTGAAGTGAACGATTTTTAAAAAATATATTTTAAAAATAGTATCCAATAATGGATCCTTGAAAATTTCATAAATTTTTCTATAGGAAATGTGGATCCCAAGATAAAACATTTCATTATGAAAGGAACCTTTTTAATAATTTTAAATTAAATTTATTGAAAACCCACATTATAAAACGAGTAATAAAGACTTCTTGGTATAAAAAGTTAATTTTTTTCAAATTGGATTATAAAATTACATATAAATAATTATTAGTTTGGGATATCCCAATCATAGAAGAGAAATTTTCAATATTATAACTCAAATAAAGTAGATTTTAGTTATCAATATCCCTTGTAGGAAACATACTCCATGAAGCATGAAACATTTGGAAAGGGTATTATGTGGTAAAAATGTAGAAAATGATTTAATAACATATAATACAATCAAATGGAAAAATGTAACCAAATTATATGAAATAATTTCAAGAGAATGACCATAACATAGTGAACAAAAATTGAGTTACCAAAAACTCATACGACTAGGGTAATACATGAGTAAAAATAAATTTTAAGAAAAGAACTTGATTTGAATTAGTTTATATCATGAATTATAAGGAAATAAAGTATAGACAATTCATGGAATATTAAATCAGTAGAACACCATAAAAAGTAAACAAGGTGCATAACATGTAATATGTCTCAAAGAATCAGAATTAAAACTAAGAAAATCATTACAACCTTAGAAAATTTTGAGTCAAAAACCCATTGAAGGACATGATTTCAAATTAAACATTAAAAATTATGGAAAATGATATGATAATGATACAAAATATTAAATGGTAAGTGGTTATACCATACAATTAAATCATGGTGTATAATAATAAATATGTCTTAAGGAGTGAAAAATTGAGATAAAAAACCTTTACATTAATTCATTCTTAGTCAAAATGAATTATAACCTCCAATATAAAAAATGTAACTATCTTAATAACCCATTTAATAACCATATTTACATCCATATACTTTTATAAACTTCATTATTAGTTAGTTACTATCTATTTTCAATATCAGGTGTGAGTAATCTTGATCGTTTTGAACTAGTTTCGTAATCGTGGTATTGTTATTAATTCTTATACCAAAGTTAATAATTCTAAGATAATATAAGGCATTGGAATTTATGTTTTATTATTATTTATAATGTTATAATTTCATTTTATGGAATTTTTGTTACAACCTTTAAAGATGAATTTGGAAATGAGCATGTTTTAATTATTCTTAGCGAATGAAGGGTGTTTTCTTAAATAAGGAGTTGATTATTTTTATTACCATTACAGAAACAAAATCAACTCATTATTTAATTATTTATAAAATATATTATCAAAAAAAATTCCCATTTTTATCCATGATAAAAATTTATATCATTGTTCATGTAGGTGGTTAAACCAACCCAAACAATAATATATCATAATTAATGGATGATTATGAAGTGATTTAGCTAGAATATCATTATAAAAGAAGCTTAATGATCCTATTTATTTATTATTAGTGTGATATATCAAAATTGGAAAGAATTAAAATAATAAGATATCTTATAAAAAGTTATTACATAATTAAAATAAATCATTTTTTCTCTTAGAATTCTCTTTTGGACGATTGAATTTACCACAGTTGTTTATTGCTCATATTGTTAATTGGTTGTCCAATTTGTCTTTATAGAACCTTAATAATTTCATAAAAATCATAGTTATATATTAAAATTTTCATCATTGTCATCCATTTAAGGTGGTGATTAAAAGAAAAATAGAAATTAGCCATTCTATGGAGGCAGTAGTTCTTACGTACACAAGGATGACAATTTTATTTTCCATAGAATAGGGAAAATGAGTAATATGGTTTATCATTTAAGAATATAAAAAATTTCATAAATATCACACTTATATATTAAATTCTCTATTATTACCATAATTTAAAGTTATTGAATGAAAAGTAAACATTTTTGTGTGGTGGAGGTAGTAGTCCACACAATGCATGAATGACGTTTTCATTTTTTTTAATAGAAAATAGAAAATAAATTAATTAATATACCATCATTATAATAACATACAGTGTAATAATGATAATTTTGTTTTCATTTTAAGATGTTTTAATGAAATTTTAGTAGTAATAAGTGAACATAAAAAAATAGAAATGAGAAAGGAGTGGTTAGAAATGTATACCTCACTTCTTAGATTATCTCCTTTTCAAAGGGGGTTAATATTTTCAGGGATAGACTTTTGAGAAGAAAATTGATATTCCCAAACACATCATTAATTCCTCTAGGTGTGGATTAAATTATAAATTTATATTATTCTGAATAATACTAACTATAATGGCGCATCATAGTGTAAGTACAGGGTCAAACCCATAGAGAGATGGGAAAGCAATGATGAAAATTCTCGACCAAAGGTTGGGTATCTAAAATTTATGGTTAATTTTAATTAATATAATGATGAAATTGAAATAAAATAATTCAAATAGAGAAATAGAAGATAGGGGAACCAGTTTACAGGGGTGTTTTTTCTAAATAAATTTATCCTTACTCGCAAAATAATCATATTAGACATATGCGCAATCAAACAGTTTTTTCAATAGAAGAAATTATCATTCCCTACCAAACTTAACTAGTATCCTAATTAGTCATATATATATGAATCAAAATAGATAAATTTCATTAAGTTTGTATTTCCAAAAGTCTAAGAGTAATTACATTCAATGGTCATCAATAAATTATCTTAATCGTATTGGGGTTCATTCATTATTGAAACACATATGATCAATGATTCAATGATGAATAAGGTGGAAATGCATGTAAAACATGATACTATCTTATAAAATCATTATTATGAGAAAATTTAAATAGAACTATGATGGTACACACCCCCTATAACCGATTTAGATCTCTCGTATGGGTTTTATCCAACCATCATCGGGTGATATCGAATGATGATTAAACCCAAATCCATAGGGAAGATAACAGATGATATTGAATGAGAAAAAGAATAAAGTAAAAGATAGATTGGAATTAAAATATACATCATTCAATGATTACATAAAATAAATGAAATAAAAACATAAATAAAAACCTATCTACGAAGAAATTCCGGACGAAACCCTACGAAAACCTCCTAGTAGTTGATCCTCTCCACATTCAATGGAATGCTTTTCTCTTGGATATAATCCCCCTTTTATAGGCATCATGGTCATCACAAGGGTTCCACCGGGTCAATTATGGCATTAAATTGTTGTTCGGTTCAAAAGATACCATAAAATCCCATTAATGATACATTGGAAATTAGTGTTTTCTGTTGTATTGGGAAATTACTAGACGTGCAATATGTTTACACGACATGTAATTTACACCCTGTGTACTAATTTCACGACTTTCATCCACTCTAGGCATATGTCACATGTTTCACAGTGTGACACATATATGTCACGGAATGACACATGATATTTTCACTTTATCTTGATTTTCTACACCTCCTAACCTATAGTTCTTCCACGACTTGCACCAGTTCACCATAGGAAATGATTACATAATGTTTAAATTCATCTTCCTCTTCTAAAATCTCCATTTTTTCATGGATCTTCATTTTTATTCCTTGTAAGTTCTCCATGATCATCCTCAAAATCTGGTGTCATGCCATGTTTTTCTTTCTATTGCTCTAAATGTAAATCTTGCATATGAATTCACAAAACATTAATATCAAGCACAAATATTATATTAAATTAATTAATATCTAATGAATTCATATATAAAATCACACCAAAATATTTATACAAAATAGAGTTGTCAAAAATAACCTATTGAAGGTGGATAGAAATGTTGAGGAGAGTGTTGGGTAGATTTTGGGATAAACTAAGTGGGTTATGGTGTGAGGGTAATTTAGGACAGGAGTACCCCTTTTATAGGTGAAAAGGGATGGAATTTTTTTAAATACCCAAAAAAATTATAATGGGAACTCTATATCAAGGAAAATAGCTATAAAATTGAGAAATAATAGAGAATGGAAGGGATAAGGTTCATAAAGTCCTTGACCACCCATTCCCATACATGTTTTAAACATGTTTGTGGTCTTTCCCAATTTGTTAAACCCTTTTCTCCCCTTTTGATTTTTATTTAGGTAACTAGTTTTACCAAAGTAATTTATACTTTATGATTGAAAACAAATTAGTACATTCTATATAATTTGGAACTAATGATTAAAAATTTTAAATCCATTTTATTATATTAATATTATATAAATAATAAAAATTAATTTTGAAATACTGAATCTATAATGTATTAAAAACAATATTTTGAAAAATATAACTTCAGTTTAAAAATGTAAAATGTGGGTAAGTAAATTGAAAGAAACATTTTTAAAATTATAAATTAACATATAAAATATATATTTGATCTTATAAAAAGGTTTTATGAATTTAAAATTCATAATTTTATAGTAATAATGCCCTAAAAGCCACGTAATTTATAAAAACGGTATTTTACACTATTCACCTAAAAATCAATCTTTTTATAAAAATACCAAAAAATCATCATAAGATAATATTGACAACTTTAATCCAAAAATGATCTTATTATTTCAAATAAAAATTATAAAATTTATAAATTAGCATTTAAATTAAAATAAAATATATAAAGAAAAATTTCTTTTATTAAAAAAAGACTTGTTTACACTCCAAGTGTTTTTAATCGTATTTCATATAGATTTATAAATAATTGAATATTGATATATTAGTTAATAAATATAAATATTACCTATTATAATAAAATTTTAACTATGATCGATTTAATTTATTAAGATACAATACAATCTTTTTTAAAATGGTTCTTCGAAAGGAATTAATTTTAAAATATTAATCAAAGAGAATAATAATATATAATAATTTTAATTGAGTAATCAACCTTTTATCTAATAATTATTATATTATACATGTAATTTTAATATATCATTGTTCATTTTAGTTGGGTGTTGCGTTAGTTCGGTGTTGTGTGTGACACAAGCTACTAAAGATAGTGTTGATTTAAAGGGTCCAAAATCTTAGGTCATTATAAATTTTTACTTATTAATATTAATTATTTTAATTAATATCTATTAATTACTAATTATTACTAATTATTACTAAATAAAATCATAATAACAATTTTTAATTACCTTATTAATAATTAATTACTACTAATTGTTACTAATTATTATTATTTATTACTGATTATTATTTATTAATAACTAATTATAATTATTTAATTGAAGATTATTATTAATTATTATTAATTAATAACTAAAACTTATTAATTATTAATTAATTATTAGTTAAGTAATTATTAATTAATTACTAATTATTAATAATGTGTTATTAATAATAATATATTATTATTTCAGTTTTGGAAAAGGGGAAGTTGAATCCCACATTAGAAATCTATAAGGATTAAAAGGGTACCCTCCATATAAAAGGATGCCCTCACTGGGGGTTTTAGTTATATTTTCAAATTACTTTAATGGGAGTAATGCTAAATATAATAGTTTTAAAAATTTTCTAGAAATTTATATATATATATATATATACATACATACATATTAAAATTGAAAAATAGTAGTTAATTTTTTTTCTGTTTGGACAGAAGGCATTAAGGCCCTTAATGCCTTCTATTCAAATATTTTAATAATGGTGTTAAATCCCCAAAGGTATTTCACTAAAGACAAATTTTTTTGGGGTTTTAATACCTTTGTGACCCCTTTTCAAAACCAATCTTAACCTAAACCCATTTATATAAAAATAATTCAAAAACCCATTAAAACTCTCATTTCACATGCCTAAGCCAAGTCTATCACACCTTTTGTATCTACTCGATTCTTCTTCTTCCATCGAGCCAGCACTTGATTTTCATGGTCTAGCTACTTTTCCATGGTATTAGTTATCATATATTTATATATTCCATAGATTTGGTCCTTAAAATAGAATATGATAGATGATCACCCCCATCACCCTCAACTCTAATTGGATCTACTATTTTCATCTAAGGCAGTGGCATTTCTTGTGTTATTGGGTGCCATGTCATGGATAGATTCATGAGATAAAAGGAGGCTTCAAATCATCGATAGTGATGGTTATCAGTGAACACTGGCCAACAAGGTTATTCAGGTCTTATCAAAAGATTAATTATGGACTAAACACATTGAACCCGTCATATTTTATTTGATAAATGTGTTATAATATAATTAATGAGTTCTTGGATAAGATATTATCTTCATCAGTCTGAGAAAAGTTTCTTTATGTTCCTACTAAGTTTTTTAACACCCTTAGATGTATGTTATACTTTTTTATAAAGTAAAATGAAAAAGCGCCATTTATTGTTAGAGGATAAATAGTTTCAAAACTTTTATAATTTATTTGTACTTATGTTTATGAACCATTTCTAGGGGTAGCATAGGGTGAGTTATCATACATGAACACTATTATCGATGAATTTAGTAGATATGGATATGTTTAATTAATACAATATAAATCAAATTCATTTACAATGTTTAAGGAATTTTAGATTGAAGCAGATAATCAACTTAATAGGAAGATAGAGAAACTTTGGAGTAAAATATCTTAATTAGGCACTCATTAATCACTTGAAGAAGTATGGAATTGTTTCATAACTCAATCCTCTATATACACCATGTTTGAATGGTGTTGATTAAAGGAGGAATCACACCTTTCTTGATATACTGAGATCAATGATAAGTCAAGAAACTCTTCTAATATGATTTCAAGTATATTCTTTACAAACAATATTAAATACACTTATAAAGAACGCTCATAAAGTGAGTTGACATATGGTGGGTTTGAAGATCAACCAATGAGACTTATTCAACATATTAATATTATTTACACTGAGATTTGGGGTTCTCTCACAAATATTATTCTATCTGATAATATAGTGTTTAGATTTATCTCATATTTGGAGTATACTATGACTTGATTTCTTAAGTTGGTGTTTCATGAGCTTTGAATGTGTTATCATGTAATGACCCAAATTGTTATGAATAAAATTCCCTTTCTTTTGATTAAATGTCTTATGGATATAGAAAACACATGAACTCATTTTGTTTTATTATATCCAATTGGATTTAAATGACTGTTAAGCATCCTTATCATTGATAATATAATCCTTGAACAGTGATCACATGACTAGTATAAATATAGAGTTTTTACAAATCCTTTTGGCACAGAAAAAAGAAGTGATGGCCGCAACCAATAGAATTGTACCATATAAATCCCATTTATCAAAGCTTATAAGGGAGATATAATTTATGTAATTTTCCATATACCAAGCCCAATCTGAGATCCAACAACTTAAGCATAAGAAAAACCATTTATGGGATAATTTCAAGCTCATCGAGATCACGGCCTAAACCATGTTCACCGAACACCCCCATGAAAGCCCCTCCATCACACACCTTACTATTAGGGAGTATGCTGGTGTAATAAAGGGATATGTAACAAGAACCTATCATTATTATTATGTACATTATTTTTTTTATAGAATAATGAATATACTTTCATTCTATTATTGTTACTTTGTAAATGATTTTCAAAAGCACAAATAGTATTTTTGGTTAATATTCGAATTCAATTAAGGAATCTATTTTGATGAATTAATGAATTTTTGAAATAAATAATATTTTAATAAAATATTATTATTAAATTACATTTATTAAATATTAATGATCATATAATTTTTATGAAGTCAAAAGTAACTTTTATTAAGGTTTGAAAACTATTTTTTTCAAAACCCGACAATTTTAAATAAATGTCAGTTATTATTTTATAAGTTAAAATTCAAATATTTATAAAATTATTTAGATAAAATGAATATTATTTTTGGAATCATGATTTCAAAATTATCCAATGGTGGATTTTTCATAATTTTATGAGACAGTCGAATTTTTTAGTAAAAATTAAATATCATAAAAATATATAATGTGTTTTATGACATCATAATGACCCCATAGTGATGTAATATGTAAAGACCCGTAAATTTCAAGGAAATTTTTTTTCTTAATTTTATTTGGAATTTTACAAGAATGCAGCTTCTGACGGCATCTGATTCTGAGGCCCGGTGTGCCCGGAATCATTTTCCGAAGTTTGGCTCGGGTACGTTCAGTGAACGGACGAGCGGGTTTTTCTAACTTTTGAACCGGTGCTCGGAATCGAATTCTGAGGGCACTGATGGAATCGCAGCGCCGTTATTGCTTAGAAACGCATCTTCCAGAGTTGCGTTTGCTCGGGTGTGGTTTTTAATTTTTGGGTTTAAAGTTATGAAATAAAAATAAAGTTGTGCGACAATTTTATTTTAATTTCACTTAAAGCCACTTGAAAGCCACTTGGAAGCCACTTAAAACTTATTAAACGGAGTTGATACGGATAGAGTGCTATCCAAAAATATCCTACCCCCTTGGTAGGATATTTGTGAGGTGGGGCCTGCATGAGCCCCACCGTTTCTTTCCGCTAAGTAACGCACCCGCGAAAACCCATCATTATGAAAGTCAACTGACGTGTTTTCTTAATTTCTTAATGCACCAATTAATTTGGAAGTTTTCTTCACTGAATTAATTCTATGAATTAATTTATTCGTTTCTTAACCTGTTTGAAATCCGTTGGCATAATAATAAAATAAGACCAACGCACGACATCTGGAAAAATGCTCGTTGAGAGGTTTTGACAAGTTTTGTGCCTTCACCCTCCTTCGTGAAGAACGCGAAGAACGCGAAGAACGCGAAGAACGTCGTCACCCTCGGAGATTGACGACGCTTCATCCGAGGCGTTCTTCCCCGCCCCGATCTCCGATCACCTACTGCTGGAGGTAAGAGATTTCGGGTTTCTTTTAAAACTCCTTTGTGGTTTATAACAAAACATGGATTTAATTATTTATAATTAAATCTGTTGTTTCTTGATCCTCAGAGTTCGTCGACGCAATGCCGGACACCGCGACGACGCGACGGTCCCCTCCTCCCGCGACGATCAAATCCGCGAATAACGCGCGTGCGACGACTTGAAGAGGTAGGGGTTTGTTGTGAAAGAATTTATGTTCCCGTGATTGTTACTTTCAAAATAAAGAACCCAGTTTCATAAGAACAATTTTAATTTATTAAAATTGTTATTTGTTATGTTTTGATATGTTGATATTTCTCCCGACTGTTATCATCTAACGCGGAGGGTGCGGGCCCAACAAACACGGCCCGACAACCCTCCTCCGTTCTTCGTTGTTGTGAGGATTTGGCAGGCGACGACAAAGCGTGCCGCAGAGGCGTTTTGATGATTCCGCAGTGAAGAACGGATCCCGGGATGAACAACGGTGCAGGCGGGAAGGGAATCGGACCACCGGAGCAACTCCGGTGGCCCGCGGAATCCACCGGCGGCGAGGGTCGCCGGCGGCGGCGGCGCCCCGGTGCGCCGCAGGAAGAAGCCGTGGTGGCGCCAGCGGCGCCAGCGGACCCGCGGTCGCGCGGGTCCGGCGCATTCGGGATGTGGCATCGCCGCGTCCGTTGACCAGGGCGGCCCCCCACGGGGGCCGCGGGGTTGTCACGTAGGGGCAGCATACCCCCCGCGTTTGCTCGGCCGCTCGGTCGAGCCGAGCCGGGCCAGGCTACGCCCTGGCCGGACCGGACCGGGTCCAGCCGGGTCAGACCGGGTCGGGTTGACCCGGTTTGGCCGACCCAGGGGGGTCGGGCCGGGTCGGCCCGGGCCCAGACCCCCCGTCTTCAGACCGTTTTCGGTCTTTTGCCCGTAACTTGAGCTACGAGCCTCAGAACGACGTTCCGTTAGCGGAAACGCGATCCTTGGATCGAGACGGTCGTTTCAGTATATCGCACTCAAGGTTTCGGATTACTTTATGTTCGGATGGGATGGTTCGTAAACGAAACCAATCGGGCCTTCGGAGCGGAAACGCTTATATCTTGAGCTTCGGACGTCCGATCGACGTTCCGTCAACTTCGTTGATTTCCTCTAAGTGAGACGGATCTTTTGGCATACTCTGCCCGAGGTTTGGACACAAGTGGAGTACGGTCGGGTTGGTTTTGCCTTAAAAATCAACCGGGCCCCTAGGACGAAAAAGCCAATAACTCTCAGACCAGGCGTCCGATTGACGCGCCGTCTGCAACGTTGAGTTCCTGCTGACGATACGGAACTTTTGGATACATCAACTCTGGAAATTGTGTCAATTGATGTATCAGCCTCTCAGCTCGTGGAGCGGACCCTCCCGAACGAGCTTGCTGTGTGCGGGAACCCTAGGGCTGGCTGCGACTTCGACGACGACGACTGTGCAGAGATCCTCAGTGGACTGCGACGATGAAGGGTGCTGGTCTTTTATCCTATGTGGGTCCTAGCCATGCTGGTCTTGTATCCTTTGTGGGTCCCAGATTAGATGATTCTTTGCTGGTCTTGAATCCTATGTGGGTCCCAGCATAGATGAATCAATGAAGAGTGCTGGTCTTGTATCATATGTGGGTCCCAACCATGCTGGTCTTGTATCCTTTGTGGGTCCCATCTTAGATGATTCAGTGCTGGTCTTCAATCCTATGTGGGTCCCAGCATAGATGAATCGATGAAGAGTGCTGGTATTATATCCTATATGGGTCCCATCCATGCTGGTCTTGTATCCTTTTTGGGTCCCAACTTAGATGATTCAGTGCTGGTCTTGAATCCTATGTGGGTCTCAGAATAGATGAATCAATGAAGAGTACTGGTCTTGTATCCTATGTGGGTCCCAGCCATGCTGGTCTTGTATCCTTTGTGGGTCTCAGCTTAGATGATTCAGTGTTGGTCTTGAATCCTATGTGGGTCCCAGCATAGATGAATCAATGAAGAGTGCTTGTCTTGTATCCTATGTGGGTCCCAGCCATGCTGGTCTTGTATCCTTTGTGGGTCCCAGCTTAGATGATTCAGTGCTGGTCTTGAATCCTATTTGGGTCCCAGCATAGATGAATCAATGAAGAGTGTTGGTCTTGTATCCTATGTGGGTCTCAGCCATGCTGGTCTTGTATCCTTTGTGGGTACCATCTTAGATGATTCAGTGTTGGTCTTGTATCCTATGTGGGTCACAGCATAGATGAATCAATGAAGACAGCTGGTCTTGTATCCTCAGTGGGTCCCAGCTTAGATGATTCAGTATCTATATCTGATCATCCCTTTCACCTTTTTGACGAAGTATACCTGTGTGAGCTGAATCCTGTGTTACTCTCCTTTGTGGATTGTGTTGAACTATCCTGTGTGGATTTACTGTTTACTCTTCTTTGTGGATTGTGTTGAACTATCCTGTGTGGATTTACTTTTTACTCTCCTTTGTGGATTGTGTTGAACTATCCTATGTGGATTTACTGTTTACTCTCCTTTGTGGATTGTGTTGAGCTATCCTGTGTGGATTACTTTTTCTCTCCTTCATGGATTGTGTTGTGCTACTCTGTGTGAGTATACGATTTGCTTTCCTGCGTGGACTAGGTTGTGCTTGGGCTCGGATGTTGGAGCCGAACAGAATTGATGACTTAGGTATATGTATGGGAATATACCTAAGCAGTGTCGATTGTTACTTCGTGATTGTATCTTTCCTTTGTGGTTTATCCTTTGTGGATTTCGGGAGACCTTCGGGGTCTCGGGGTCCCTACTGAGTAGCTTATACTCACCCCTGCACGGGCTATGCCCGCACTTCGTTGTGTTGGTTGCAGACGACGGACAGCGCTGATCATGGTGGAGGCTTGCGGAGCAGGACGGTACCTGGAGGTGGACCACTAGGCGGGACGTACTTGGGGTGGACGGTTGGACCGAGGAGTTGTGGATGCTATCTGTGCTCGCCCTTCAGGTGGGACTTCCAGAGGACAGCTCGACGCTGCGGCTTTTCTTTTCAGTTGTTGTTTTTCCCCTTTCAGTTGTACTTTACAGTTGGGCTTGTATTTCCGGCCCCTTTTACTTTCAGTACAACTTGTTACAGTTTTTACTTAGTGTTTACTCTTTCCGCTTGCTTACTCTGTGATGGTTGTTTACTTTACAAAGGAAATGCCTTCCCTGTTTATCGGGATTTACGCCTTGGTGCTAGTCCCCAGCCCCTGGCCTATGGAAGGCGGGCTTGGGGTAGTCACGACACGGGCCCCGAGGATGGGTCGTGACAAATTGGTATCAGAGGTGGTTAGTTCTACCACAGACTTTGATCTTTCTTCTATGTGAAGCAATAGTGTTTAGCGTATTATGTGTGGTTATCAGTTCAGAGAGCCCAGTGTTGGTGCGGCGGCCGACGTATCCGTACACCAGGACCCTGACTTCTGATTTCTGACTTAATGCACGAAAACATTGATTGCATGTGTGTTTAAGTTTTCTTTGTGATTACTTATGTCAGCTCACCAGGTATACAGTTCTGACCGTGGCGCACCTGTTTCTTTTCAGGATGGCCCCACGATGGCAGCCAGCTAGGGTTCCGAGAGTGGAGCGTGATGACAGCCCACCGAGCGACGAGGCCTCGGTGCAGGGCTCCTTGTCAGCAGAGGCACCGGCGGTACCTTTACCCGCCGAGCCACCGATGATACCAGCCGCTGACGATGCACATCGCCTTAGCGCGCTGCACGAGTTTCAGCATCAGCGACCGCCTAGGTTCCGTGGGGAGACGAACCCCCAGGCAGCGAAGGACTGGCTGGAGGCAGTTGTACAGGTTTTCAGATTAGTGAGGACACCAGCAGACCTCATGGTGATCCTCGCAGCGAGCCTCCTGCACGCGGCAGCAGGCGGATGGTGGAGCTTGATGCTCCAGGTGCACGACGAGACATCTCTCCTCTGGACGGACTTTGAGAGCATCATTCGCTCCAAGTTCATCCCATCCACCCTCTGTGCGGTGCACATCCAAGAGATGCTACAGCTACGGCAGGGCAGCATGACGGTTGCCCAGTACTCGGTGAGATTTACTGATCTCTCGCGCTACTCCACCGATATGGTATGGGACCCGTTCTTCCGGGCCCGGACCTTCGAGCAGGGACTGAGGCACGAGATCAGGGCTTCGATGATCTCCCTCAACATTACGACTCAGGAAGAGGTGTTAGAGAGATCCCTTCTAGTGGAGATTTTTCTCGCCGAGCAGGCTCCAGTGACAGGGCCCTCCGCAGGACGGCCCGTAGCAGGGTCTTCTGCAGCTGGCAGTAGACAGGTGACACAGAGGTCCAAACGGGCCAGACCATTAGATGGGCAGTCTCAAGATGAATATTCGGTTGTGCGGGGCACCCGAAGGAGAGCCAGCTACAAGAGGGGAAAGAATTGCTATGCATGCAGTGGGTGAGGTCACATGGCTCGAGACTGCCCGGCTCGTCTTACAGATGAGCAGCAGGTGGTAGAGGGACCTCCCAGACAGAGGTTCGGCCACGGTGGTCCGCAGGGTGCAGGCGGACGAGGCAGAGGAGCTGGCCGAGTAGCAGATGGTGGGCGACACTTTGAGGTGTTTCCACCACCACCACCAAAAGGTCCACCCCGACCATAGGGATTTGGTGGACATACGAGAGCTCGGCTTCAGGTAGCTGAGGCCCTCGATCATGGAGCTCTGGGAGCATATGGACAGGAGCGGAACTATTGGATATGTCTTTTGTACTTATAGTTCCTTGTTGTTGTTGTGTAGTGTCTTTGTATTATGAGATGCAATAGTAAAAGACGCTTACCTTTGTGATGTTTTCATTCCTTTCCTCATTTGTGTTGTCACTAAGAGGTTCCAGTTTAGACTGTTGACTTGACCCTCACTTGTGAGACATCTACTGGAGGAGACCCAGTTACCACACACTGATGCCGACAGTGTGACTCAACCCTTGGAGGCGAGAGTAATGGTTGGATCTCTTGGTAGTGGCGTCGAGGCCTTACGACGTCATCTTTGGTATGGATTAGAAACATCCATGTCGGGATTGACTGTATTAGGCAAAGGAAGTGGTTCATCCAGGGGATGAGACCAGATTTCTCCTATCGGCAAAGAAGAAATCTTAGCAGCACTTGTGGGGCCAGAGATGGTCCAGGCCACGACAGAGAAGGTCCTGGTCATCCAGGAGCGGATGAGTATAGCTCAGAGCCGACAGAAGTCTTATGCTGATAGGAGGCGGAGGACACTTGAGTTCGAGGATGGCGACCACGTCTTCATGCGGGACTCACCTCGACGTGGATTACGGAGGTTTGGCCAAGGTGGAAATTTGTCTCCATGCTTCATCGGACCCTTCCAGGTCCTCAGCAGGATTGGAAAGATGGCTTATCGCCTGGCTCTACCACCACAGTTGCGCCAGGTGCATGACGTCTTCCACATATCTCAGCAGAGGAGATACGTGCACGACCCGACGCAAATCTTTGACCACGGAGAGCTGGTCTTTGATGATGGGGTGACTTTTGCGGAGGTCCCAGTGGAGATCGAGGATCGACAGGAGAGGTTCCAACGTGGATGATCGATTCCTCTAGTGCGCTTCAGATGGCAGCTCGGGAACCTCCAGGAGAGCACTTGGGAGCGGGAGGCTCAGATGCGTGCTCAGTACTGCCTTTGTATCCCTAAGTTTGTGGTGAAGCTTTACGGGGACATAAAGCCCTGTGGTGGGAGTATTTTAAAGACCTGTAAATTTCAAGGAAATTTTTTTTCTTAATTTTCTTTGGAATTTTACAAGAAAGCAGCTTCTGACGGCACCTGATTCCGAGGCCCGATGTGCCCGGAATCATTTTTCGAAGTTTGGCTCAGGTACGTTCAGTGAACGGACGAGCGGGTTTTTCTAACTTTTGAACCGGCGCCCGGAATCGAATTCCGAGGGCACCGATGGAATCGCAGCGCTGGTATTGCTTAGAAACGCCTCTTCTGGAGTTGTGTTTGCTCGGGTGTGGTTTTTAATTTTTGGGTTTAAAGTTATGAAATAAAAATAAAGTTGTGCGACAATTTTATTTTAATTTCACTTAAAGCCACTTGGAAGCCACTTAAAGCTGCTTAAACGGAGTTGATACGGATAGGGTGATATCCAAAAATATCCTACCCCCTTGGTAGGATATTTGTGAGGTGGGGCCCGCACGAGCCCCACCGTTTCTTTCCGCTAAGTAACGCACCCGCGAAAACCCGTCATTATGAGAGTCAACTAACGCGTTTTCTTAATTTCTTAATGCACCAATTAATTGGGAGGTTTTCTTCGTTGAATTAATTCTATGAATTAATTTATTCGTTTCTTAATCTGTCTTTTATTTTATTTTAATAAATGGTCAGGGGTTTCCCCTCTGGCTACACTTTCCTGGTAAATCCGTTGGCGTAATAATAAAATAATACCAACGCACGACATCTGGAAAAATGCTCGTTGAGAAGTTTTGACAAGTTTTGTGCCTTCACCCTCCTTCACAAAGAACGCTAAGAACGTGAATAACGCGAAGAATGCGAAGAACGCTGTCACCCTCGAAGATTGACGATGCTTCATCTGAGACGTTCTTCCCCGCCCCGATCTCCGATCACCTACTGCTGGAGGTAAGAGATTTCGGGTTTCTTTTAAAACTCCTTTGTGGTTTATAACAAAACATGGATTTAATTATTTATAATTAAATCTGTTGTTTCTTGATCCTCGGAGTTTGTCAACGCAACGCCGGACACCGCTACGACGCGATGGTCCCCTCCTTCCGCGACGGTCAAATCCGCGAAGAACGCGCGTGCGACGACTTGAAGAGGTAGGGGTTTGTTGTGAAACAATTTATGTTCCCATGATTGTAACTTTCAAAATAAAGAACCCGGTTTCATAAGAACAATTTTAATTTATTAAAATTGTTATTTGTTATGTTTTGATATGTTGATATTTCTCCCGACTGTTATCATCTAACGCGGAGGGTGCGGGCCCAACAAACACGGCCTGACAACCCTCCACCGTTCTTCGTTGTTGTGCGGATTTGTCGGGCGACGACAAAGCGTGCCGCAGAGGCATTTTGATGATTCCGCAGTGAAGAACGGATCCTGGGATGAACAACGGCGCAGGCGGGAAGGGAATCGGACCACTAGAGCAACTCCGGTGGCCCGCGAAAGCCACCGGCGGCGCGGGTCACCGGAGCGGCGGCACCGGCGGCCGGCGGCGGCGGCGCCCCGGCACGCCGCCGGAAGAAGCCGCGCCGGCGGCAGCGGTGTCAGCGGACCAGCGGCCGCGCGGGTCCGGCGCACTCGGGACACGGTATCGCCGCGTCCGTTGACTAGGGCGGCCCCCCGCGGGGGCCGCGGGGTTGTCACGCGAGCGCAGCATGCCCCCCGCGTTTTCTCGGCCGCTCGGCTGAGCCGAGCCGGGCCGGGTTGCGCCCTGGCCGGACCGGACCGGGTCGGCCCGGGCCCGGACCCCCCGTCTTCGGACCGTTTTTGGTCTTTTTCCTGTAACTTGAGCTATGGTCTTCCGAACGACGCGTCGTTAGCGGCAATGCGATCCTTGGATTGAGACGGTCATTTTGGTATATTGCACTCAAGGTTTCGGATAACTTTGAGTTCGGCCGGGATGGTTCGTACACAAAACCAACCGGGCCTTCGGAGCGGAAACGCTTATATCTTGAGCTTCGGACGTCTGATCGACGTGTCGTCAACTTCGTTGATTTCCACTAAGTGAGAAGGATATTTTGGCATACTCCGCCCAAGGTTTGGACGCAGGTGGAGTACAGTCGGGTTGGTTTTTCCTTAAAAACCAACCGGGCCCCTGGGACGAAAAAGCCAATAACTCTCAGACCAGGCGTCTGATTGACGCGCCGTCTGCGACGTTGAGTTCCTGCTGACGATATGGAACTTTTGGATACATCAACTCTGGATATTGTGTCAGTTGATGTATCAGACTCTCAGCTCGTGGAGCGGACCCTCACGAACGAGCTTGCTGTGTGCGGGAACCCTAGTGATGGCTGCGACTTCGACGACGACGACTGTGCAGAGATTTTCAGTGGACTGTAACAATGAAGAGTGATGGTCTTGTATCCTATGTGGGTCCCAGCCATTCTGGTCTTGTATCCTTTGTGGGTCTCAGCTTAGATGATTCAGTGCTAGTCTTGAATCCTATGTGGGTCCCAGCATAGATGAATCAATGAAGAGTGATGGTCTTGTATCCTATGTGGGTCCCAGCCATGCTGGTCTTGTATCCTTTGTGGGTCCCAGCTTAGATGATTCAGTGCTGGTCTTGAATCCTATGTGGGTCCTAGCATAGATGAATCGATGAAGAGTGCTGGTCTTGTATCCTATGTGGGTCTCAGCCATGCTGGTCTTGTATCCTTTGTGGGTCCCAGCTTAGATGATTCAGTGCTGGTCTTGAATCCTATGTGGGTCCGAGCATAGATGAATCAATGAAGAGTGCTGGTCTTGTATCCTATGTGGGTCCCAGCCATGCTGGTCTTGTGTCCTTTGTGGGTCCCAGCTTAGATGATTCAGCGCTGGTCTTGAATCCTATGTGGGTCCCAGCATAGATGAATCAATGAAGAGTGCTGGTCTTGTATCCTATGTGGGTCCTAGCCATGCTGGTCTTGTATCCTTTGTGGGTCCCAGCTTAGATGATTCAGTGCTGGTCTTGAATCCTATGTGGGTCCCAGCATAGATGAATCAATGAAGAGTGTTGGTCTTGTATCCTATGTGGGTCCCAGCCATGCTGGTCTTGTATCCTTTGTGGGTCCCACCTTAGATGATTCAGTGTTGGTCTTGTATCCTATGTGGGTCCCAGCATAGATGAATCAATGAAGACAGCTGGTCTTGTATCCTCAGTGGGTCCCAGCTTAGATGATTCAGTATCTATATCTGATCATCCCTTTCACCTTTTTGACGAAGTATACCTGTGTGAGCTGAATCATGTGTTACTCTCCTTTGTGGATTGTGTTGAACTATCCTGTGTGGATTTACTGTTTACTCTCCTTTTTGGATTGTGTTAAACTATCCTGTGTGGATTTACTGTTTACTCTTCTTTGTGGATTGTGTTGAACTATCCTGTGTGGATTTACTGTTTACTCTCCTTTGTGGATTGTGTTGAACTATCCTGTGTGGATTTACTGTTTACTCTCATTTGTGGATTATGTTGAGCTATCCTGTGTGGATTACTTTTTCTCTCCTTCGTGGATTGTGTTGTGCTACTCTGTGTGAGTATACGATTTGCTTTCCTGTGTGGACTGGGTTGTGCTTGGGCTCGGATGTTGGAGCTGAATGGAATTGATGACTTAGGTATATGTATGGGCATATACCTAAGCAGTGTCGTTTGTTACTTCATGATTGTATCTTTCCTTTTTGGTTTATCCTTTGTGGATTTCGGGAGACCTTCGGGGTCTCGGGGTCCCTACTGAGTAGCTTATACTCACCCCTGCACGGGCTATGCCCGCACTTCGTTGTATTGGTTGCAGACGACGGACAGCGCTGATCGTGGTGGAGGCTTGCGGAGCAGGACGGTACCTGGAGGTGGACCACTGGGCGGGACGTACTCGGGGCGGACGGTTGGACCGAGGAGCTGTGGAGGCTATCTGTGCTCTCCCTTCAGGTGGGACTTCCAGAGGACGGCTCAACGCTGCGGCTTTTCTTTTCAGTTGCTGTTTTTCCCCTTTCAGTTGTACTTTACAGTTGGGCTTCTATTTTCGGCCCATTTTACTTTCAGCACAGCTTGTTATAGTTTTTACTTAGTGTTTACTCTTTCTTCTTTCTTACTATGTGATGGTTGTTTACTTTACAAAGGCAATGCCTTCCCTATTTATCGGGATTTACGCCTTGGTGCTAGTCGCCAGCCCCTGGCCTATGGAAGGCGGGCTTTGGGTAGTCACGACACGGGCCCCAAGGACGGGTCGTGACATAATAAAATATTATAAAAGGTGTATTCGTCCATATATATGTTTTTACTTTAAAATTATTTAATTTTAGGTTTATTTTATTTATTTTATAAAGTCTTAGTGAATCCTCCAAGACATATAAAATATTTTAAGATTTTAAAATCATTTCCTTGAAAGTGTGACTCACCTCCACATAAGAAAGGGAAATATTTTAATATCTTTATCCCTTATCCTTATAAAATAATTTATACCACTCCCCTTTTTCAGAAACCATGGGATGGTTTGTGGTTTTGAATATTTCATTGTGTAGTGTCCAAAACTAAAATAATAAAGAATTCTACCTCATTTCCAATATAAACCCACCCAAGATTCCATTTCTATTACCTTGAGATATTTCTAGATCTACCACCCTCTTCCCCCTACTCTCTAGATTCCTCTAAAGGTTCCCCCAATCTCCCAAGAAGCCTCCCCCAAGCCTTTGGGATCACACTTCCAAGTAAGAGATCTCCCTCTCTCATTTTTCTTCAAGAACCACTTTTATGTCATGCCTTTTAATTTCCATTTTATTGATTTGGTATATGTTATTCCATGACCCTAATACTTTCCAATTGATGTATAAATTATGATATATTCTTTTCACTCTCATTAATCCCCCCCATGATCCTTTAATCCCCCCGTTACTATGTCGAAATTCCATAAGGGATTTCTCTCTTCTCATTTCCATTCAAGAAATTATTTTATATTATGCATCTAAATTATATTTAACATGTTGGGATATTATGTTCCATAATCTCTTTAATATCCATCCCACGTAGAAATTATGAGATACCCCTTTTTTCTCTCATAAACTCAATTTATGAATTTCTATATAATGCTATTATGTTGCCAAAATTGCACCACGATTTTCCATCCCAAATTCATTGTGTAGTGAATACCATTCCCATTCCTCTATCAAGGGTATTCACCTTTATGAACATATATTTATCTAATGGTGACTTAAATGTATTTATTCCAAATTCCTTGATCATCTAATATATAATTATGTTGAATGAATCCATGTTATATGATCTATGTTGTACACTTAAGCATGAGATAGAAATGATTATGAAGGGTGTGCCCTGATAGTGCTCCAATGCATTGGGTAATGTTTAGTATCATGATACATTATGTTGATACATAGGTTTACCTAATTACATTATAGTACTTTTTTCCACCATGTTGTTATAGGGGTTTACTTGATTCCTTTATGTTAATGATGTAGTGTTTTAAGTTGTTTCCACATTTCCATGTTATGAATATCATGTCATATCATGACTTTATGTTCATGTTTCTTTTGTGCTCTATTGATATGTCTATTTTCTAACATGTATTGTCTTCCTCATGTTATTCCATATTTATTCCATTAATGGGATTTATATCTCATCCCTTTCTTATGTCTTTCCTCAAGATATCCCATGCAGTGTTAGGTACGAAGGAATTTTGTGGTCATGTAAAATAATTTTTCAATAAAGATGTTGTATTTCATGTTTTATATTGTAATGTAATGTTCCTAATCCCCAAATACACTAGAAATATCGATCTTACAAGTTTTATTAAGTACAATATTATGTAATAAATCATGTTTAAATATGAAATAAAGTGCAGGGTTGTTATAGTTGGTATCAAAGGATAGGTTTAGTTATTTTTGGGATTAGGATTAGAAAACTCTAGTGAAAGCCTTAAGGATAAGACTAAGTCTAAGAAAATAATCCCTAAATTTTAGTGACTATAGAGTAAGTGGTTTATCAAGAAAATACATCCCTGTCTGGATACAAATAATTATAAGTGGCTCTAGCATAGATGTATCTAGGGGTAAAACCCAAAAACACCACTTTGAGCTAGACTCGAATGGAAACCGGTGCACGACAACTGGTCTTATTGTACTCTTGGTTCGAAACTATAGAGGGATATTCTTTGGTAAATTCATAATCTTATTATGATCCATTATTAAGGGAACAAAAAAATATCATAAGAATATACGTTAGGAAGTAGATCATGGATAACTTAAATAGAATCCTAGAAACTCATAAGTTAAGGAGAAAATTTTAATTTATAAGTTATCACTTTTTGTGTTTAATAATTTAAAATACTTACCCCCAATTTTCCTTTTATTCTCGCCAATGGAATATAATAGGAGGAATCAGGCTAATAACTAATGTGAATATCAATGTGATGACTGCTCTAACGAGATTCCCAATCTGATGGAAGTGGGAATCGAAAACTTTATCACGATACTCTCTCAGTTAACTCAAGTTTTGAATAGAAACCTGGATAAATGGGAACATCCAACCCCCCCCCCACACACTAAGAAAGAAAATTTCATAATAGAGAGCTTCATGAGACAAAGGAATCCTACTTTCAATGGATCATTTGATCCCTCAATCATCGAACAATGGATCAAATCTATTGAGAAGATCTTCTTTATCCATCAATGTTGCAAACAAGAGAAGGTTCTTATGGATGCTTATCATATGGAGGGTGAATATGATCAATGGAGTAAATTGATCAAAAATATGAAGCTTGAGGAAGATATTGAAGTGATGGGATGGAAGGATTTATAGAAACTGTTTTTTAATAAATATTTTCCTCGAACCCTCTGTCTTAAGATGGAAAGAAATTTCCTTTCACTAAAGAAAAAGGATGAAAAAATTGTTGGGAAGTATGAGGAAAACTTCTCCAGACTTACACGATACACCTCTGGTTTTTTCGTTGCCCATGAAAACAAGGTTGACTGCTTCTTTGGTGGGATAAAACCTAGCCTATGGAAAACCCTAGAGATCTGTGACTTTTACAACTATGAAGAGATTATCTGATGTGCCCTCAAAGTAGAAATGGAAATCAGTGAATCTCAGGGGTATCACAGGGATAAGAAGAGGAAAGTGGACTTTAATCTTGGAAGTCTGATAGATAAATCCAATGGTGATAATAAATTCCATCACCCCTCTTTCCAAAGGTGTGGAAAGAAGCACCCTGGAAATTGCCTGAAGGGGGCGAGGAAATGCTTTTGGTGCAGGAAGGAAGGGCACCTAGCCAGTGATTACTGGTAAGAAAATCTAATACTGCGACAGAGGAAAGGAACGCTCCGTTAAATCCTCAATGCATTTTTCATTTCTAAAAATTCAAGGAACCAGGGAACTTTTAGAACTAGTGCCCTAATCCAAGGGTTTTTTGAGGCAACCAATAACTTCCATGGTAGCAAGGGTGAGATTTATCCATCATTGTCGCCAAAGTGAATCCCGAAAATGAAGGGGTAACAGGTACGCTGGTTATTCATTAAAGAATAGTGAACTTACTTTTTTATTCTATTTCTACACATTCTTTTATATCCCAAGAGATTAGTAGAACAATCCAAACACAACCACAAATAATGGAAGTATAGATGTCGGTGAAGATAGAAAATGGGGAAATTATTTCATCCTATGAATATAACCACTCCCCTATCACTATTTGTGGATTGAACTTCCCAAAAAACCTTTTTATACTTCTCTCAGTGTAATTTTATGAAATTATTGGCATGGATTGGATTTCCCTATATAGATCCAACATTAATTGTCATGAGAGGGAAATCACTCTCCGTATGGTGAATCAACCACTGATTCTATACAAGTGCGAGGAGGAGGAGGAATCTTCTTTAGCACCATCATCCCAAGAATGGATATTACTACCATATGAGCATGAAAATATTTCTCATATGATCGAGTATAATGAAGGAACCATCCTCAAAGACATACCTATTGTGAGGGAATTCACTGATGTGTTTCCTGAGGAATTTTCTTGTCTTCCTCCTAGAATAGATGTTTAATTCTTGATTGATATTATACCTGGGGTGTTTCCAATATCCAAGACTCTATATATAATGGTTTTTTTATCTTTAGGAGATAAATAAACAACTATAAGAGAATTTGGATAAAGGGTTTATGCGCCCAAATGCTTCACCATGGGGTGCACCAGTCCTCTTCATCAAGAAGAAGGATGGCTAAATGCACCTTTGCATTGATTATCAGGAGATCAACAAAATCAAGATAAATAACAATTATCCTTTTACATGAATTGATGAATTGTTTGATCAACTACATAGAGCACAATAATTATCTAAGGTGGATCTACGGTCGGGATATTACCAAGTAAGGGTGAAGGAGGATATCTCCAAGACTGCTTTTCATACAAGGTACGGGCACTATGAATTCATACTAATGACTTTAGGACTCAATAATTATCTATAAATATTCATGGACTTGATGAATAGAGTCTCTAGTTATTACCTAAAAAAATTGTTAGTCTTTATAGACAATATTCTAATATAATTCAAAACCAAGGAGGAGAATGAGGAGCATCTGAGTACTATGCTAGAGACCATGTGAAAGGAGAATCTCTATGCAAAGTATAGCAAGTGTGAGTTCTAGTTGAAGGAAGTATCATTCCTGGAGAATATAATCACAAGAAATGGGATATCTATATATCCTTCCAAGGAAAAAGAAATTGAGGGATGTATGAGACCAACATCTGTGATGGATATCTATATCTTCCTTAGGTTGGCTGGATATTATCACTGATTTGTGAGAAATTTCTCATGATTTTCAAACCCTATTACCAAGATAACTCATAAGGGATTAAAATTTTAATGGAATAATTAATGTGAATAAATATTCATAGATTTGAATAAGATTCTTATCACTACCCCTATTATCAAACTACCCATAAGTGGATATATTTTCATAATCTTCAGTGATGCTTCAAAAATGGGATTGGGTTGTGTGTTGATGCAGAATGATAAATTCATTGCCTATGCCTCAAGGCAGTTGAAAATTCATGAGAAAAACTATCCCATGCATGATATGGAGTTGGTAACTGTGATATTTGCATTTAAAATATGGTTTCATTATCTATTTGAAGAGAAGTGTGAAATATATATGGATCACAAAAGTATCAAATATATATTCACATAAAAAGATCTGAATATGCGCCAATAAAGATGGTTAGAGCTCATCAAGTATTACAACTGCTCAATCCATTACCACCCTAGGAAAGAGAACAAGGTAGTGGATTATCTAAGTATAAAGGACTCATCAATTCTATCATTTATGAGAATTGAAAAGGATAAAATCTTTTTAGATTTGATGAATATGGACATGGGAATCATAAATAAGGGGATATCATCAATACTTTCATAAATTATTGCTCAACTATCTCTTCTATAAAGGTTAAGGGATGCTCAAAAGGATGATGTGGGAATTCATAAGAAAGTGAAAGCTACCAAAAAGTTAAATCCTTATATTTAGATGTTAATGAAGAAGGAATTGTGAGATTTGGTCAATACTATGTGTTCCATCAAATCTGGAGTTAAAGAAATAACTTTTGGATGATGCACATAGTTCAAATTTCTCTATTCACCTAGGAAACACAAAGATGTATCGAGATCTCCAAGTGAACTATTGGTGGAAAAATATGAAGAAATAGATTGTTGAATATGCATCAAATTTCATGGTATTTCATCAAGTGAATCCTAAGAGGTATAAGTCTAAGGGGATGATGCAACCATTACCCATACCGATATGGAAATGGGAAAACATCACCATGGACTTTATCATCGGACTTCTACAGTCATCCAAGGGAAACAATTCTATCTGGGTTATTGTGGATCATCTTAAAAAGACTATACATTTAATTAAGATTCAATATGATTTATCATTGGATCAACTCACATAGATATACATTAGAGAAGTGGTAAGGATGCATGGAGTACCACTATTGATTGTGTCTGATTGAGTTCGAAGATTTACCTCTAAGTTCTGGAAGAGTCTCCAATACACTCTGAACACTGAGTTAAACTTTAGCACGATCTATCACCCTCAAAATAAAGTTCAATCTGAGTGGACTATACAGACACTTGAGGACATGTTGAGAGATTTCTCAATGGACTTCAAAGACAGATGGCTCCAACATCTTCCTTTGATGGAGTTCTCTTACAATAAATGTTTTCACTCAAGCATCAAAATGGATCATTATGAAACTTTCTATGGGAATAGGTTTAGAACACTAGCATATTGGAATTAATTTGGGGAATGAAAACTTCCAGGTCTGGAAATGGTCGAGGAAATGGTGGAGAAAGTTAAGACCATCCAGCAACACATCAAAGCTGCCTAGATTCAACAAAAGAGTTATGCTGACAATCGTCGACGAGACCTATATTTTGATGTTGGAGACATGGTATTCCTCTGCATATCTCCAAGGAATAGAGTTATGGTATTTTTGAAGAAGGGACAGCTTAGTCCAAGGTACATCAGCCCTTTTGAGATCCTTGATCGCATCAGAGCAGTGGCCTATTAACTAGAACTCCCACCGAACCTGTCTCAAGTAAATTATGTATTCCATGTATCACTCTTAAGGAAGTACATACTAAACCCATAACATGTACTCAATATAGAGGTGGTACCTTTGGATAATTACCTTTCCTATGAAGAGAAGTCGGGGAAGATCTTAGATCATAGGGAAAAAGTTATACAAAATAAGATAATGCCCCTAGTCAAAGTGTTATGGAGAAACTACAAGTTTTAAGAAGCAACATAGGATCCAGAGGAAGTGGTGAGGTATAATTACCCTCATCTATTTTAGTGTGGGTAAAGAAAAATTTTAGGTTGAAATTTCTTAAGGGGGGGAAGTTGTAACAACCCAAACTGTTATGAATAAAATTCCCTTTATTTTAATTAAATGTCTTATATATATAGAAAACATATGCACTTTTTTTGTTTTATTATATCAAATTGGATTTAAATGACTGTTAAGTATCCTTACCATTGATAATATAGTTATTGAATAGTTATCACATGACTAGTATAAATATAGGGTTTTAACAAATCCTTTTGGAATAGACAAAAGAAGTGATGGTCTCAACCAGTAGAATCTTACCCTATGAAGACCATTTATTAGAGATTATAAGGGATATAGAATTTCTAGGCTTTTCCCTAGACCAATTACAATCCAAGATCCAAAAACTTAAGCGTGACAGAAACCATTTATGGGAAAAGTTCAAGCTCATCGAGATCACGGCCCAAACCATGTTCACTGAACAGGCCCATGAAATTCCCACCATCACACACCTTACTCTTAGGGTGTATACTGGTGTAATAAATGGATATGTAACAAGAACCTAGAATTATGAGTATATACATTATTTTTTATAGAATAATTAATATACTTTCATTCTATTATTGTTACTTTGTAAATGATTTTCTAAAGCACAAATAGTATTTTTGGTTAATATTCGAATTCAATTAAGGAATCTATTTTGATGAATTAATGAATTTTTGAAATAAATAATATTTTAATAAAATATTATTATTAAATTAAATTTATTAAATATTAATGATCATATAATTTTTATAAAGTCAAAAGTAACTTTTATTAAGGTTTGAAAACTATTTTTTCCAAAAACCCGTCAATTTTAAATAAATGTTAGTTTTTATTTTAAAAATAAAAATTTGCATATTTATAAAATTATTTAGATTAAATGAATACTATTTTTGGAATCAGGATGCTGAAATTATCCAATAGTTAATTTTCATAATTTTTTGAGGCACTCGAATTTTTGAGTAAAAATTAAATATCGTATAAATATATAATGTGTTTTATGAAATCATAATGACCAAATAATGATGTAATAAAATACTATAAAAGGTATATTCAGACAAATATATGTTTTTCCTTTAAAATAATTTAATTTTAGGTTTATTTTATTTATTTTATAAAGCCTTAGTGAATCCTCCAAGACATATAAAATATTTTAAGATTTTAAAATCATTTCCTTGAAAGTGTGACTCACCTCCACATAAGAAAGGGAAATATTTTAATATATTCATCCCTTAGACTTATAAAATAATGTATATCACTCCCATTTTCTAGAAACCATGGGTAAAAACCATGGGATGGTTTTTGGTTTTGAATATTTTATTGTGTAGTGTCCAAAACCAAAATAATAAATAATTCTCCCTCATTTCTTATATAAACACACCCAATATTCCATTTATATTCACTAAATATCTTTTAAGATCTAACACCCTCTTATCCATGCTTCCTATAGTCCTAAAAAGGCACCCCCAATCTCCCAAGAATCCTCCCCCAAGCCTTTGGGATCACACTTCCAAGTAAGGGATCTCCCTCTCTCTTTTTTCTCCAAGCACCTCTTTTATGTCATGACTTTTAATTTCCATTTTCTTAATTTGAGATATGTTCTTCCATGACCCACATAATTTCAAATTGATGTATAAATGATGATATCTTCCTTTCACTATCATTAATCCCCTCCCCCATGATCCTTTAAGCTAACTTGTTACTATACTGAAATTCCGTAAGGGATTTCTCTCTTCTCATTTCCATTCAGGAATTTCTTTTATATTATGAATATAAATTCCATTTCACAAGTTGGGATATTATGTTCCATGATCCTATTAATTTTCATCCCATGTATAAATGATTATATACCCTTTTCTCTCTCATCAACACAATTTATGAATTTTCATATGACGCTGTTATGTTGGAAAAATTGCACCGCAATTTTCCAAGCCAAAATCATCGTGTAGTGAATACCATACCCATTACTATATCAAGGGTATTCACCTTTATGCGCATATACTTATAAAATTATGACTTAAATTTATTTATTCCACATTCCTTGATCATGGAATAAAAAATTATGTTGAATGAATCCATTTTATATGATCTATGTGGCACACTTAAGCATGAGATTGAAATGATTCTGAAGGGTGTGCCCTGATAGCGGTCCAATTAATTGGGTAATGTTTAGTATCATTATATGTCATGTTGGGATAGGGGTTTACCTTATTCCTTTATAGGACATTTTTCCACCATGTTGGGATAGGGGTATACCTGATTCCTTTATGTTAATTATGTAGTGTTTTAAGTTACTTCCACATTCCCATGTTATGAATATCATGTTATATTATTCATTTATGTTCATGTTTCTTTTGTGATCTATTGATATGCATGTTGACTAACATGTATTGTATTTCTTGTGTTATTCCATTCTTATTACCTTATTGGGATTTATATCCTACCCCTTTATTATTTCATTCCTCATGATATCCTTTGCAGTGTTAAGTATGAAGGAATGTTATGGTCATGTAAAAGAAGTTTTCAATAAAGATGTTGTATTTCATGTTTTATGTTGTTATGTAATGTTCCTAAACAACAAAGACACTAGACCTCTTGATCTTCTAAGTTGTATTAATTTAATTTTAATGTAATAAATCATGTTTAAATATTAAATAAAGAGAAGGTTTTTTATATATCATGTCATATTTTTAATCAACATGTTAATTAAATCCTTATAATTCCATTTTTATTTCATTTTTTGGATAATACCTATTTTTAATTGTCTTGAGAGGGAACCCTTACATAACCTAAAAGTACTTGAATACATGTACTGAAGGCCCAAAATACATGGACTGAAGGCCCAGAGGCATAAAGGTTCTGAGATGTGTCCTAGAGGACCCAAACTACAACATCCCCTCCCACCTTTCTCTTCCCATGTTATCCATTAACACCATAAATTATATTTTGTAGACTTCTATAATCACCCTATACAGAAGTGTGCAAGGATTTAATCTTGAATCTTGCTTTGATATACATTCACTACTACCAGTTACTGGTCACTGCTCTAATGAAAGGAGTGAAGAGATTCAAAGAAAGAACAAAACACATTGTGGTGTATTGAAAAACACATCATGGTTTTAGTGATAATAAAATGAATCGTAAAGAATTTGGTGAAAAACCTTTGTTGTTACCCATGGTTTCTAGATAATATGAGAAGCACTATTTGGTGGTCATGAAAATATTTACTATATCATAATTTTTATCACCACATCATAATATCCTAAAAATGAACATAGTTTTTCAAAGTGGTCTAATATAATTTTATAGATGATTTTTATGATGTACTAGACTAAAAATTTTCTTTTTGATTTTGAGATATTCCAAGAGAATTTTGGTAATTTCTCACTTGAGGGGTAAAATAGTGATTTAACCAAGTAAACGGCCCTTGAAAGATTTTCTAAGGGTCCCATTAATCTCAAAATGATATTTTCTACCCTAAGAATGAATTTTGGTGCAAATCTGGGGAGTATTGTTCATAAATGTTTTAATTATGAATTTTTTTAAAATTTTTGAATGCAATTATTTGAATTTGGAGAATGTTTTTAATTATCATGAAATAAAATCTCAGAAAAATCTAACAACATTGATCCTATAATGCGGTTTTTTTATCAATGCACACTCTTAGTGTGATTTGAAGGATCTTCAATTTCAAAAAAAATAATTATAGTGTGGTGTGTTTTTTCAATTTTATAATAATTTATAAGGTGGTGTGGCCATTCTATACTCATGAGGAAAAAGGAATTCATGAATCATCATTTGTGGTAGTTATCAGTGAACATTAGCCAGTAGGTTCATCTAAGTTTTAGAATAAGATTAATAATTCCTAAAACATCTGGAACCCCTCATGTTTTATTTTCTAAATGTATTCTAAAATAATTAATTTAACTAGATGTTATATAAAATAACTATAATAAAGAGGCAAGAAAAGAATTGAAAAATGTGTTTGAGCCTACCTGGAGGGGGACCACCATCACTTCCTCTCATCCTCCTCTGATCTTTCTCCCTTGAACAACATGAAAAAACAAGGCTAACAGGATGAAAAAACACTTATTTATAGCTAAACATTCTAAAACAATATTGGGATAATCCCAAAACCCGCTATGAAATTAAATTACCCAAAATCACATGTATTATTTTTAATAAATTATATAATTTAAATACAAAATTCTAACACTCCTTCGATTTACACCCTAACTTCAGCACCATGGTAAACACCACATTATGACATCAACATAACCATTATAAAAAAATTCAAAGATGTTTACTAGGTTAAATCATCATTTTTCATCATATGAGAAATTACCAAAACACCCTTGGAATTTCACAAACTCAAAAAGTAAATTTTTTGTTTTTTTAAATTATTATAATCTTCTAGAAAAATCTATTAGACTACATTGGAAAACTATGATAATTTTTTATAAAAAAATGATGTGGTGATAAAAATTACAATGTGGTTCTTCTTATGCCTAGAAATGAGTGTAGTTATTCTTATCTAAAAACCATTTCTAGTACCATGGGTGTTTTTCCTAGATTATTTATAATTCATTTTCTCAATGTTAAAACCACGATGCGTTTTCAACACACCATTATGTGGTTTGATCATTCTCTCGATTTATTCACTTAATTTTAGCATTTTAAACTCCAATAAAACTTAAAGGAATCCATAAACATGTTGGTAATAAATACAATACAAAAACACACTCAAACATTATGAATCACCAACTCAATAAACCAATTTAAAGTATACTCCCAATTTAAGAGTGATCTAAGCACCATGTTATTAGATATAGTAATGATTATTAAAGAACTCCAAATCTTCATGTAAAGAACATTACTATATTGATCAAGTATCATTTAGGTCTTTTAAATATCCCCATTATAAAATCACATCTTGGGGAATCTTTATAAGTGTATATGTCATTTTTTGTAAATAATTTCCTAAAAGGATAATATAAGAGTTTTATGGCTCATCATTGATCTCACCATGCCAAGAAATTTGTTATTTCTCATATAAAAAACACCAATATAGCGAGTTATATGGGGAGGAATGATTTGTGAAATAATTTTACACTCTATAAAGTGATCAATGAGTCATTGGTTAAGATATTCTCCTTCTTGATTTTAGAAAATTTTATTTATATTCTTACAAAGTTAATACTCTACTTCATTCTAAAATTCCTTAAACTTTGTATAGGAATATATCTATATCATATTAATTAGAAATATTTTTACCTATTAAATTTATAGATAAAAGTGATAAAGTATGAGAAATATCCTCTTTATACAACTAGAAATTTTCCACAAACATCAATTTGAATCAATTCTATAAGTTTTATAACTCTTTCTCCTTTACAAATAAAAGGTGTTTTAGTTATTTTACCTTGAAAACAAGGATGGAATATATAAAAGGGTTTTAACTTAAAAGAATGTTGATAATCTTTTAGAGTAACTTAGAAAAACTATATTCATTTACATGATCATTCCAAAAGTTCCATAGATAGGTGTGATATGGGTTATGAAAACTATATTTTTCTATGATTTCTGAAAGTAGATTTTCTAGTTTAGGTGTGTATAAAATATTATTTAAATATTTCATATCATAATATATGTTGTTCTTATAAAAAAGTAACTCTTATTTCTAAAAATTAAATAAAATAACTTTTTTTCTAAGATTGATACTCATATTATTTTTATGACAATTCATAGTACATAATAACAGCTATTTAATATAAGAACCAATCCACTAGGTAAAGTGAGATAGTATTATTTTATTATAAATTCTAAAAATCTAGCTCTATTTGATACTCAGAGATCTGATATGCACTTTATATAATGCCCTATATCATAAACAACCCATAATTACATGATTTATAATAAGGGTTTCACTTTCTTACATTTCCATGATCTTTTAAGTTTATATTTTTAGATAATAATGAAAAACATTACATAACAAAGTGAACACTTCCACATAGTATACATTTTTTCCATAAAAATAAGTCTTTAATTTTACACCTTAGTTTAATTCAAGACACTTTTTTTTCTTTTAATATGATTCTAAAGTGTAAAGTTTTATGTTTTTTTTGTTCATACACATCCTTAGATCCTGTGAAAAACATTTAAAAACTAGGGATGAGAAAAAAAATCTCGTTAAAGGATATAAAAATAAATAATTCTCATTAGTCCATAAAACCCATTAGCAAGCATAAAATAAGTATCTTGGAGCATCATATTCATAAAACATGATCATTCATGTTTAAACCATGTATGAAACAAATGAGTCCCATTTAATTCTATAGGAGTAACCTACCAGTTCATCTATCTTTTTTTCACCTTCAAAGACTATTCATTACATAATGCATTGGAGAGCAATAACAGGCTCACCTGTCTTCATCTATAATACTCAAGTAATACATCATGAAGAAAAAATTTATAATATTTTTATTTCTCATCATAAAATAGTTGAAAAACTTATTTTAACCCATAAGTAGTAGTAATTTCCATTTTTATATAAAAATATAGAGAAATGTTCCTTTCTTTTAAAAACTATTTAAGTGAAATATTACTTGAAGAACGGGAATAGGATCATATTTGAAAACCATGAAAACTTGTAGATAAATATTTATAATTAATAATTTCTATAGTTATGGGAAAGGTGGTTAATTTTTATACATTAAAAAACATTCTTTTTCACTTTGGTGAAACAAGTCAAAATGACTCATACAGTAAATGTTAAAAAGATTCATTTTAAAAACTTTTTTAAGAAAGTAAAAATTATTTGAAATATAATTTAATAATATTTGATTCATAAATAATAACATTCTTGTAAAATTTTTAAAAATATGGATGTGGTGGAGAAATATTTGAAAGGAATACTTTAAAATAAGGTTTTAAATAAAAATCTATTACCTTAAGTATCATCTAGATTTTTATATTCTCTAACTTCTGAGTAATAAAATTATATTTCTTGTATACTTTCTTAATAAAAAATTTCATGTTCATTTCATTATTATTATTTATTTTATTTCATTTATTACTATGACTTATTTATTTACTCAAATGGTTAAGTTTGTGTTGGTCATTTTGGGGTCGTTCGATTTATAACCTCAAAATAACATTGATGTGTTGATCGTGGTCAAAGGGGTCATTATTCCATCATCTGGAAAATATTAAAAATATTATAATTATCATTTTTATACATTAAATATAATTTTATAACCATCTATGTAAGTTTATCATGAAAAATGAATCACAACGTTTCCTTGAGACGGAAGTTCATACGTACGCATGAATGATGTTTTCATTTTTCTAATGGGTGGAAAAGAAATAAAGTAGATAATATTTTAATTTTATAGAATAATAAAATTTTATAAATGTTATATTTATTCATCATTTCCATACTTATTAAAATCCATGTGAGGTGGAAACAAAAAACGAATCACATTGCTTTATAGAGGTGGTAGTCCGTACGTATGCACGAGCGACATTATCATTTTCCAGCGGATGAAAAGGTAAGAAGGTAAGTAATATATCATCTTTAAATAATAATTATAATGTAATAAATAATATATATAGTCATTTTATTCATCATTTTAACCATCCATATGATCCAGTGATGAAAAACGAAACTCATCACTTTGTAGATGTGGTAGTCCACACATTCGTACGAGTAAAGTTTTCATTTCCCATAGTTTATAAAAGGAGATTAAAAAGGGTTATGAAATAAACATTATAAAATTTAAGTATATGTAAGATAATAATATTATTATATCATTATGTTTAAAAAATATTTTAAGGAGGTAAAATAATAAATAAACATGAAAACACTCGGTTAAGAGTTATACCTATTCTTTGAAAACCTCCTTTGGTTCACATCATAAGCCTTCTAAGTTTGATCCTTTGGTGAGACCAGTACCAATAGGAAGTAGGAAGGGATATCGAGAAGTTATTTGGGTAGGTATTGGTTGGTCTAAAATTTTCAATGTATGTAAATAAGAGATCATAGGGGTGCCCTTTTATAAGTGAGGGGAGTGGCGCTCTTGTAATTATTCAAAGGTTTAAAATAATATAAAGTCTTAATCATGGTAAAGTGGCACTTAAACAATTAAAATTATAATATAAGGTAATAAGGGTATAAATAATCTCATAAAATAAAAAATAAGATAATATTTTTTGACTTTATCACTTAGTTTTTACCTTAATTAACTATATTTACCCTTTTACCATGGTGACAATATTTTTAACAAAGTTACTATTCATATTGACCAAAAATGAAATTTAAATCATTAATAAATTTTATCCTCTTGATTAAAAATATTAAATCCATTTTTCATGATTTTATTTGTGGAATTGGTAGAAATTACTGTTAATATAAGAACACAAAATGCAATGAAAATAGTTTTTTTGAAAAATATGTTTTTAATCCTAAAAATGAATTTATACTGAAATAAAATATAATATTGATTCATATGGAATTAATTATATTATGTTAAATAAAATTTATAATATGTTACTTTAAATCCAAATAGAAAATAAAATTTTACTTTTAAATTACTTGATTTAAAAAAAAGAAATGACATTTTTTCAAAAATCAGCATTTTTTACTATTCACTCAAAAATCAATCTTTAAAAAAATCCTAAAAAATCAACTTAAGATAAATTTGATATGAAAATATCAAAAATAAATTCCATTTTATCAAATTAAATCTATAAAATTCATAAATTTAACTTTTAAATAAAATCATATAATTCCTGAAAAACAATTTGGTTTGAAAAAACTATTTCCTTATCAATTTAAAAATTGGTTAAAATTAGTATAGTGAAAATAACTCCCTAAAATATATTAATGAATATTACTAATATATGAAATTTATTTATTATTAACATTACCTAGGTTTTCACATTCTTCCCCCATTAATAAATTGTGTCCTCATAATTTTATTCATTACTTAAATAGGTGGGGGTATTTTTCTCTCATACCTTTTTCTAATTCTCATTTTTCTTATTAAATCATATGGTTCTTATATAAAACCTTAACCAGGTGAGTGACATTATTTTAAAAAAACCTGATCTCTATGATCTAGAATCTAAACTGGATTTTTCTCACAAGAGAGATTATCTTCCAACTAAACTACTTTAGGTCTCAAAACATGGGACTCATCAGGTACGTATTTCCCTAAAAATAAAACATGAAATACATTATGTACCTGAGATAAAATAATAGGTAATGACACTCAGTATGAAATTTATCCCAATTTTTATAGAATTTCGTATGGACTAATATACCATAGACATAATTTTCCTTTCTTTTCAAAACACATAATATAACGACCCATACTTTACATACATTGTTATTACTTCAGAATTGAAGCATATTTATTACAACATGTAACAAAACCATGAAAGGACTGTATAGGTATAGTGTCTTTAGAAAATGGGAAACATAAACAACTAGTTCATAAATCATATATGTTTTCTCTCATTTATTTCATCATATCTAGAGTCCCTTTTTGCATATTCTACTTAATACCCTTCTTCCAGACCTGGGGAAAAGAAAACATAAAAAATGGTGAGCTCAAATGCTCAGTAAGGGTAAACAAAATAAATATCAATCATATCATATTCTTAAGAACATAACATTTTTAAAACCTTGTCCTACAAAAGAGATCATAATATCATGACATAGGATCAATCATAATAGTGAAATGAATCCAAATAATCATAACTTAAAACATGAATAGAGAGTCATTTCTTATTAGTCAAGACTCATTTCCAATACTATCTTAGCGGACAAAGTCCATTTCTGAACCGAGTTCACTCCTCGTTTCATTCCTGTTTCACTAAACCGGATTAACCTGCCATTCCAGCCATGTCTATCTCATGAGATATAAATCTTTACCCAATTAATTAGAGGGAGATATAGGTTCCACCCATCTCATAATGAAACCATTCTTATGTGTGCCATAAAATCATAAATCATACATCATAGTATAACGGATGTAATAAAAATGGGATTCTTAAACATCGTGCCATCATAACATAATACATATAAGATAAAAGGACTTCATAAAAATAATTCCATCATAACATAATCAAAACAATGTAAAAATAGGGATAGAAACAGAACCCTATATTATCTTAGATGGAAAATAATTTTGATAAAATTATTTAACTCCATTCTTGAAAAAAATATCCTTTCTACTTCAAAAACATTTTTTCCCTTTCTTAAAATGTCATATAATTTTAAACTAAAAAAAGTTGATTAAAAATAAACATTAAAACCTATAAAGTAAGCTTCATGTAAATAATGTTCTAAAAATCCATTCATGCTGTATAAGTTAAAAAAACATTCTTCTCGTACTTTGGCCGGAAAAGTCAAAAAGTACCTCGTAATAAAAACGACAAAAAATTACTTTCATATCTTTTACTAAAAACTCACCATTGAGTAATATTGGATTTAAACAATTTTATGAGGATAGAAATAATATTATATATTGATGAAACATGGATGTGGATGATAAATATGACCCAGTAATTACTGAAGTATAAACAATCTCGGATAAAAATTGAGATTGCGAGATTTTCCCTTACCTTAGGTCTGATTTGCTTCGTACGTGTCCAAACATTCTGTATAATGATTTAAATAATGTTATTGACTTATTCCAGAATCGTACTCATTGTTATGATATCATATATGGTCATATTCTTAGCTGCTTATTAGTAATATTTCATTGTTACTTGTTATTCGGGTGTTTATTGCTTTTTGTTCTTATGTATGTTTTGTCGAATAAATTATTATTCTTATTTTTAGGTTATAGATACCTCATTTCCATAATGGTATTAGTGTAATATATATCATATTTATTCATTCAATTCATTCAATTCATTTATATAATCATTATTCAATGAAGATCATGTAGAATGAGTCGCATCACATCGTGGAGACTGTAGGCCGTACGTACGTACGAGTGATGATATCGTTCCCATGATCATGGAATTGAATTGAAGTTTATGTATACTATTTTAGAATAAATATAACTTTACAATAGTCATATTAATTTATTCTTTACACCATTATACCCATCCAAGTAAGGTGGTGGTGGAAAACAGATTACACCACGGCGTGGAGACGGTATTCCGTACGTATGCACGCGCAGTGATTTCGTTTTCCGTAGGATGGATAGAAGGTGAAATAGGGTTGTTTCATATTTATAATAACATATCAGTATATGATTGATACTGATGTTATTAATTCATAATTAAACAACTAAAGAAGAATAAGTATAAGAAGAATAAATAAAGTTGAAAGAATCGGTAACGAACATTACCTCTTCTTTGAAGCGCCTCTTCTTAACCTCCTCTTAGGGCACTAAAGATGGTCTTTGAAGAACACCAGGACCTCTAGGATGTTTCTAGGGAAGTGGAGAAGATAATTTGTCAGGGTTTTTCCGAGATTGATGGCTCAAAGTGGTGTGAGGAGGAGATGGAGTAGGTGCACTTTTATAAGGGAGGAGAGGGGTACCTTTGGAAAAACAAAAAATATTATTTTATTATAAAGTCATATTCGGTTTTTAATAGCTCCAAATTAATTTATTTTGAATCTAAGGTGGGTATGGGTCTAAATCCTCTCATCCAATAGAATTTATACAAGTTTAGGTTACTATTTTAACCTTATCATTTAGATTTAAATTTAAGTTAAATAATTTTAATTTTATCGAGTCTTCTTGTTTTCTTACACTATAAGGTTAATAAACTTACTATAACAAGACAAACGAACCCCAAGTTTTTAATTATTAATATATATAACCTTATCTAAGTCATTTGGCCGATCCTTATATTTTTAGGAATAAAATAACAATTAATAATATAATATTTGTTTTAAAAACTATTTTATGTCAATTTTGACACTATTTGGTAATTGGTTTTTGTAAAAATCATAACAGCATGATTAGTTCGAAAAAAGTAAATTAAATCAATACTAATATGTCATATTAACCTATAAAATTAGTTTAATTCATAAAAAGTCTCAAATTACATTTATTTGGGTATTTATAATATCAATTATTTTAATATTTCCTTAATAAGATAATTACTGCATCATCATTGTGTCATAAATAAATTAAATTATTTAAAATCTAAAAATTATAAATAATATACCATTATGTAGTAAATCTTTTTATATTTCTAATGAATATTTATAGTCGAATTTATCTTATTTATAACCCTATATTAAAAATGTTTTAGTTATTAAACTTTGATTTTAACTATTTTAATTCTTCTTTAAATAAAATAACTTTAAATGTCCTAATCTAATCCAGGTGGACCTAAATGGTCGTATTTTATTCCTAAGGTTGTTTTTAGTCGAATTAAACTTATCCAATATAATTAGGACATGTGTTAGGGTAATAATAATGTCATTTTTATCCTTAATTACCCTATTTACTTTTAACCATGGTAAAAAAAACTAAAAAGTTACTATTCACCAAAAATTATTTTTATCTTATTGAATCACATTTTACTCCTTGATATTAACCGTGTCTCTCGGATTTTCGAAATTCCACTCATAGAAGCGGTAAAATTAAGTTTTATGTAAATTTTCAAATTCTCCTAGGAGGTGGGTAAAAGACGGTGAAAACTTCAATAAAATTTTTATATATCTAAAATTATTATAAAATGGCTCTAATGAATTACTTTGAACTTATATAGGTATTATGTATCAATTTTGACCTAAAATAAATTTAAATAAAATAAATAATTATTTAAATAAAAAGTCGGTTTTTAAATAGTAACCCAGTGTTTTCACTATTCATCAAAAATTGAAAGTTTTCAGAAAAATACCAAAATTTCACCCTAGGTTAATTTCGATATTCCGAATCCAAAAATAAAGTCCATTTTGAAAAATAAAATTTATAAAATTTTAAAAAGTGGGTATTACTATTCATAACAGCTAGTTTTAATAATATTTTAATATCATATCATTGTTTAGTGAAACTCGGCATTGCGTACAACGCAAGCTATCGAGGAAGGTCGTGATTGCGTGTAAAGCAAGCCAAGCTAGTGTTGTGTGTAGTGAAAGATTACTTTGATGATGTATATAACATAAAAACAAAATATTTCTCATAAAAATCTCGGGTGTTACATTCTACCCCCCTTAAAATGAATTTCGCCCTCGAAATTCGTCACTTTGTAACAAACAGATGAGGATACCTCTCCCTCATCATATCCTCAAGATACCATGTATCTTATTCTAATTGGTGGGTCCTCCATAAAACTTTCACCAAGTGAGTGGTCTTGTTCCGTAGGACTTTTTCGCTATGATCCAGAATCTCTATCGGTTGTTCTTCATAAGAAAGATCTTGATCCAGCGGTACAACTTCTGAGATGAGTACATGTGAAGGATCGGGTATTTACTTTCTCAGGAGAGATACATGGAACACATCGTGAACTTGAGAGAGATTCGGTGGAAACGCCAAACGGTAAGCTACCTTCCCAACACGATCCAGTATTTTGAAAGGACCGATATACCTAGGGCTCAGCTTTCCCTTCTTTCCAAATCTCATTACTCTCTTCCAAGGAGATATTCGTAAGAACACTTTATCTCCCACTTCAAACTCTAGGTATTTTCTTCGGTTATCATCATAACGTTTTTGTCGACTCTGAGCTGCTCTTATGTGTTGTTGAATAGATCGGACCTTTTCTGCCATCTCATCAACAAGATCAGGTCCTAATAGCTTTCTTTCCCCAACTTCATCCCAGCAAGTTGGAGTTCTGCATTTCTTTCCATAGAGAGCTTCATAAGGATCCATCTGAATACTGGAGTGAAATATATTATTATAAGAAAATTCCACCAAAGGTAGGTTTTGATCCCAACCACCTTTGAAATCCATAGAGAAAGCTCTTAACATATCTTCTAGAGTTTGAATTTTTCTCTCAGACTGACTGTCTGTCTGAGGATGATAAGCAGTGCTGAAACTCAACTCTCTATCTAGAGTATGCTGAAGACTTCGCCAGAACTTTGAGGCAAACCTCGGATCCCGATCAGATATAATTTAGAGTGGTACTCCATGAAATCTTACCACTTCCTTTACATATATCCTGGCAAGTTGATCCAAAGAGAAATCCTCTCTAATAGCAATGAAGTGTGAAGACTTTGTAAGACGATCAACTATGACCCAGATATCATTATTGCATTTGGATGTTTTAGGAAGTTCGGTGACAAATTCCATAGTGATGTTTTCCCATTTCCATTCGGATATGGGTAATGGTTGTAACATCCCCTTAGACTTCTGTCTCTCAGCTTTAACTTATTGACAAACCAAGCATCGAGAGACATATTCAGCAACATCTCTTTTAATGCCATCCCACCAGAAGTACTCTTTCAGGTCCCTATACATCTTCGTGCTTCCAGGATGAATAGAGAATGAAGAACTATGAGCCTCATCCAGCAGCTCCTTCTTTAATTCTGGGATGGAAGGAACACAAACCCGATTCCTAAACCTTATTATCCCATCACAATCAAGGTTGAATTCAGGAACATTTCTTACCTTCTTTTGTAACTCTGCATCTTCTTTCTGTGCCTCATTAATCTTCTCATGTATAGATGGTTAAACATTCATTTGAGAAAGATACGATTTCCCCCCTTCCATTATAATTCCAAGATCCATCCTTTGTAAATCCATAAATATTGGATCTTTTGTGATCCTCATAATGGATAAGCTAGCATGGTCTTGTCGACTTAATGTATCTTCCACCTTGTTTGCTTTCCTAGGGTGGTAATGAATTGAGCAGTCGTAATCCTTAATCAGCTCCAACCATCTTCTTTGGCGCATATTCAGCTCCTTTTGTGTGAAAATATACTTTAAACTTTTATGATCAGTATAAATATCACACCTTTCTCTATAAAGATAATGCCTCCAAATCTTTAATGTAAATATTACCACAGCTAACTCCAAATCATGAGTTGGGTAATTTTTCTCATGGATTTTCAACTGTCGTGAGGCATAAGCTATCACCATATCATTTTGCATAAGAACACACCCTATTCCCTTCTTGGATGCATCACTACAAATCACACACCTTTCTCCACTACAAGGCAGTGTGAGCACAGGTGCACTGGATAACCTTATTTTTAACTCCTTGAAATTCTCTTCACACTCCTCCATCCACACGAACTTAACTCCTTTTCGAGTCAACCTGGTGAGTGGATTAGATAATCGTGAAAAATCTTTCACAAAACATCGATAATATCCATCCAAACCAAGAAAACTTTGGATCTCAGTTACTGTTGTTGGTCTCGACCATCTTTCGATAACCTCTGTTTTTGTAGGATCCACAGATATCCCCTCTTTTGAGATTATGTGACCCAAAAATGAAACTTTTTGAAGCCAAAATTCACACTTGGTAAATTTGGCATAAAGCTTCTCCTTTCTCAGGGTATTTAATACAATTCTCAAGTGATCTTCATGTTCTTCATTTCTCTTTGAATAAACAAGAATATCATCTATAAAGACTACCACAAACTGATCAAGATAGTATCTAAAGACTCTATTCATTAGATCTATGAAGATAGCAGGGGAATTAGTAAGACCAAATGTCATCACTATAAATTCATAGTGTCCATACCTTGTACGGAAATCCGTATTTGGTATATCCTCCCTTTTGACCCTTAATTGATGATACGCAGAACGAAGATCAATCTTGGAAAAGTATTGAGCTCTGCGTAGTTCGTCAAATAAGTAATCAATGTGTGGGAGAGGATATTTTTTCTTGATAGTGATCTTGTTAAGTTCTCGATAATCAATGCAGAGTCTCATTGATCTATATTTCTTCTTAACAAACAGAATAGTTTCTCCCCAAGGTGACGCACTAGGGCATATGAATCCCTTATCAAGATTCTCTTGGATTTGCTTCTTCAATTCCTGCAACTCAATTGGGGCCATTCTATAAGGTGTCTTTGAAATAGTCAAAGAACCCGGTACGAGTTCTATTGAAAACTCAACTTCACGATTTGATGGAAGACCAGGCAATTCCTCCGGAAAGACATCATCAAACTCCCGTACAATGTGTGTATTCTTAATCATGAGTTTCTCACCAACCATTTGAGATAAATAACCTTCATTTAGTGGAATCAAGACCCATAAGATGGAATAAATTTCCACCGGAAGGTTATGTTCATCCTTGCATCGATAGACGATCATAGATTGATCTGGAATATGAAATGTGACTTCTCTTCTTTGGAAATTGATATGATATCCATATAAAGAAATCCAATCCATGCTAAGAATCACATAAAATTCCACTATAGGAAGGATCACAAGATTTGTAGGAAGCACTTTCCCACAAACTTCAATTGGAGAAGAATTATAAACTTTTGATGTGACTGTTGTGCCATTAGGGGTTGTCACAGCTAACTCAACATCTAATTGTTGAGGTAATATGGTGATACCCTTAGAAAATTCTTCAGAAATAAAAGAGTGGTGGATCCATAATCAAATAAAACATTTTCTACTTTAGAGTGGATGGTAATTGTACCTTTCACCACTTCGTTATCGTACTCCACATCACTCATAGAAATTGCATGTGACTTTCCTTTTTCTTTAGCCTTAAGAGTTTGTTGGCGTCGATCATCATCAACAACCCTTGGATTAGGGCATTGATTAGAATAATTCCCCATTTCCTTGAACTTGTAACATTGATTTTTAGGAGGTTCACTCTGTGTAGCCTTTTCTTTGTTCGCATCACTAGACATCTTCCTCCCATCATTATGGCATTCAAATGCCTGATGACCTTATTTTCCACATTTTAAACATTTACTTGTCCCTTTAAGACAAATCCCTACATGTTTCTTTCCACACTTTGAGTATAAGGGGAAACTCATCTTCTTTTCAGTGTTCTCTTTAGATTTTCCTTTGAATTCCATTTTCCTCTTCTTATCAAACCCATATGACTGATGGGTTACTCCAATCTCCATCTCAACCTTGAGAGAACATCGAACGATTTCCTCATAGCTATTGAAGTCCCTTATGGCTAACGCCCTTTGAAGACTTGGTTTTAAGCCACTAAAGAATCAATCTATCTTACTCTCAGGTTGGATAATAATCCCATAAGCGTACCTTGCAAGTCTTGTAAAATTTTCTTTGTAGGTACCAATAGATTCATCATCCTTTTGCTTCAGTTCAAGAAACTCCTTCTCCATCTTTGTTTGAAGAATACAAGGAAAGTACTTATTGAAAAATAAGTTCTTGAACTCGTCCCATTCCATGGACTCAATTTCATCTCTCAGCCTTGTATTCTTGATAAGATTTCACCATTGATCAGCTTCACCTTCCAAACGATATACTGCTAAGATGACTTTATCATGTTCAGAACATTGAAGAACTAAAAATATCTTTTCAGTGGTACTGATCCACTGTTCAGCCACTAATGGATCAGTAGACCCGCTGAATGAGGGTGGATGCTGCCTCATGAAGGATTCAACAGAATGTTGCTTCTTCCTTTTCTCGTTTGGAAGTACTGCATGATTCATAGCTTGAGAAAGTTGTGTGAGCATGGCTACAAGATTTTTCATTCCAGCTCCCATAACGTTTGGTTACTCAGGGGGACAATAATTTCATTTCCCGTCGCATTCCGCATTAACATGGTTCCTTCAGGTTCCAGCCATTGACTAAAACCAAGAAGAATAGTGTGAGAAACACTAATTATAATAGGAAAACCACATAATCAAGAATAAAATTTCACGCTTTAGGTCTTATCATAGTTTATTCATGGCCATTTATAAAACACTAAGATTGTGTTCTATTCTTAGATATATCCTTAGGGTTCTTACTAAGTCTTTCACATCCTAGTTTCGAAAGGTTGACTATACCTTTCCTCTGATACCAATTATAACGACCCATACTTTACATACATTGTTATTACTTCAAAATTGAAGCATATTTATTACAACATATAACAAACCCACGAAAGGACCATATAGGTATAGTGTCTTTAGAAACTGGGAAACATAAACAACTAGTTCATAAATCATCTATGTTGTCTCCCATTTATTTCATCGTATCTAGAGTCCCTTTTGGCATATTCTACTTAATACCCTTCTTCCAGACCTGGGTAACAGAAAACATACAAAAGGGTGAGCTCAAATGCTCAGTAAGGGTAAACAAAAGAAATATCAATCATATCATATTTTTAAGAACATAACATTTTGAAAACCTTGTCCTGCAAAAGAGATCATAATATCATGACATGGGATCAATCATAATAGTGAAATGAATCCAAATAATCATAACTTAAAACATGAAACTTTGTGGAATACACACATAATCATATAGATTCATTTCTTATTAGTCAAGACTCATTTCCAAGACTATCTTACTGGACAAATTCCATTTCTGAACTGATTTCACTCCTCATTTCAGTCCTATTTCACTGAACTAGATTAACCTTCCGTTCCAGCCATGTCTATCTCATGAGATATAAATCTTTACCCAATGCATTGGAGGGAGATATAGGTCCCACCCATCTCATAATGAAACCATTCTTATGTGTTCCATAAAATCATAAATCATACATCATAGCATAACCCATGTAATAAAAATGGGATTCTTAAACATCGTGTCATCATAACATAATCCATATAAGATAAAAGGACTTCATAAAAATTATTCCATCATAACATAATCAAATCAATGTAAAAATAGGGATAGAAAGAGAACCCTATATTATCTTAGATGTAAAATAATTTTGATAAAACTCTTGAACTCCATTCTTGAGGAAAATATCCTTTCTACTTGAAAAACATTTTTTTCCTTTCTTAAAATGTCATATAATTTTAAACTAAAAGAAGTTGATTAAAAATAAACATTAAAACTAGTAAAGTAAGCTTCATGTAAATAATGTTCTAATAATCCATTCATGTCGTATAAGTTAAAAAAAAAATTCTTCTCGTACTTTGGCCGGAAAAGTCAAAAAGTACCTCGTACTAAAAACGAAAAAAGATTACTTTCATATATTTTACTAAAAACTCACCATTGAGTAATATTTGATTTAAAAAAAATTATGAGGATATAAATAATATTACATATTGACGAATCATGGATGTGGATGATAAATATTCCCAAGTAATTACCGAAGTATAAACAATCTCGGATAAAAATTGAGATTGGGAGATTTTCCCTTACCTTAGGTCTGATTTGCTTCGTACTTGTCTGAACCTCCTGTATAATGATTTAAATAATGTTATTGACTTATTCCAGAATCTTTCTCAATGTTATGATATCATTTATGGTCATATTCTTATCTTCTTATTAGTAATATTTCATTGTTACTTGTTATTCGGGTGTTTATTGCTTTTTGTTCTTATGCGTGTTTTGTCAAATAAATTCTTATTATTCTTTTTAGTTTATAGGTAACTCATTTCCATAATGGTATTAGTGTAATATATATCATATTTATTCATTCAATTCATTTATATAATCATTATTCAATGAAGATCATGTAGAATAGTCGCATCACATCGTGGAGAAGGTAGGTCGTACGTACGCACGAGCGATGATATCGTTCCCATGATCGTGGAATCGTATTGAAGTGTATTTATACTATTTCAGAATCAATATCACTTTACAATAATAATATATAGATATTCTTTACACCATTATACCCATCCAAGTAAGGTGGTGGTGGAAAACAGATTACACCACGACGTGGAGACGATATTCCGTACGTACGCACGCACGGTGATTTCGTTTTCCGTAGGATGGATAGAAGGTGAAATAGGGTTGTTTCATTTTTATAATAACATATAATTATATGAGTGATATTGATGTTATTACATCATAATTAAACAACTAAATAAGAAGAAGAAGAAGAAGAAGAAATAAAGTTGAAAGAATCGGTAACGGACATTACCTCTTCTTTGAAGCGCCTCTTCTTAACCTCCTCTTAGGGCACTAAATATGGTCTTTTAAGAAGACCAGGACCTATAGTATGTTTATAGGGAAGTGGAGAAGATAATTTGGCAGGTTTTGGCCGATCTTGATGGCTCAAAGTGGTGTGAGGAGAAGAGGGATGAGGTGCCCTTTTATAAGGGAGGAGAGGGGCACCTTTGGAAAAACTAAAAATATTATTTTATTATAAAGTCATATTCGTTTTTTAATAGCTCCAAATTGATTTATTTCTAATATAAGGTGGGGATGGGTCTAAATACTCTCATCTAATATAATTTAGACAAGTTTAGGTTACTATTATGACCTTATCATTTAGATTTAACTTTAAGTTAAATAATTTTACTTTTACCGAGTCTTCTTGTTTTCTTACACTATAAGGTTAATAAACTTACTATATCAAGACAAACGAACCCCAAGTTGTTAATTATTAATATATATAACCTTATATAAGTCATTTGGCTGATACTTAGATTTTTAGGAATAAAATAACAATTAATAATATAATATTTGTTTTAAAAACTATTTTATGTCAATTTTGACACTATTTGGTAATTGGTTTTTGTGAAAATCATAACAGCATGATTAGTTCAAAAAAATTAATTAAATCAATACTAATATGTCATATTAACCTATAAAATTAGTGTTATTCATAAAAAGTCTTAAATTACATTTATTTGGGTATTTATAATATCAATTATGTTAATATTTCCTTAATAAGATAATTAATGCATCATCATTGTGTCATAAATAAATTAAATTATTTAAAGTCTAAAAATTATAAATAATATACCATTATGTAGGAAATATTTTTAGCTCTCTAATGAATTTTTATAGTCTAATTTATCTTTTTTATAACCCTATATTAAAAATGTTTTAGTTATTAAACTTTGATTTTAACTATTTTAATTCTTCTTTAAATAAAATAACATTAAATGTCCTAATCTAATCCAAGTGGACCTAAATGGTCATATTTTATTACTAAGGTTGTTTTTGGTCTAATTAAACTTATCCAATAGAATTATTACATGTGTTAGGGTAATAATAATATCATTTTTACCCTTAATTACCCTATTTACTTTTAACCATGGTAAAAAAAAAGTAAAAAGTTACTATTCACCAAAAAATTATTTTTATCTTATTGAACCACATTTTACTCCTTGATATTAACTGTGTCTCTAGGATTTTTGAAATTCCACTCATAGAAGCGGTAAAATTAAGTTTTATGTAAATTTTCAAATTCTCCTAGGAGGTGGGTAAAAGACGGTGACAAGTTCAATAAAATTTTTATATATCTAAAATTATTATAAAATGACTCCAACGAATTACTTAGAACTTATATAGGTATTATGTATCAATTTTAACCTAAAATAAATAATTATTTAAATAAAAAGTCAGTTTTTAAATAGTAACCCAGTGTTTTCACTATTCATCAAAAATTGAAAGTTTTCAGAAAAATACCAAAATTTCACCCTAGGCTAATTTCGATATTCCGAATCCAAAAATGAAGTCCATTTTGAATAATAAAATTTATAAAATTTCAAAAAGTGGGTATTACTATTCATAACGGCTGGTTTTAATAATATTTTAATAGCATGCCATTCTTTAGTGAAACTCGGCATTGCGTACAACGCAAACTATCGAGGAAGGTCGTGATTGCGTGTAAATAAAGCCAAGCTAGTGTTGTGTGTAGTGAAATATTCCTTTGATGATGTATATAACATAAAAACAAAATATTTCTCATAAAAATCTCGGGTGTTACACATAACACTTTTCCAAGGAGATACTTTAAGAAAAACGTGATCTATTACCTCAAAAAATAGATCTTTCCTCTGGTTATTTGAATAAATTTTTTGCCTACTCTGAACTATCCTAATACGGTGATGAATCATATTTACCTTCTCACCATCTCTTTTATCAATTCTGGTCTCAACAACTTTCATTCACCAACTTCATCCCAACCTGCTAGAGTTCAACACTATTTTCTATATAATGCCTCAAAAGGTGTCATCTGTATACTAGAATGAAAACCATTATTACGGAAAAATTACACTAATTAGATATGTTTATATCAACTTCCCTGATGATCCAATGAGAAATCTTGAATCATATCTTCAAAATTCTGAATTTTTTTCTCTAACTATCAATCAAATTATGGGAGAAAAGTTATACTAAATTTTATTCCAGTACCCATCAACATTTGAAATCCTTTTCAAAAAATTTAGGTAAATCTAGGATCACAATTAGATATAATATAGAGTTACACCATGTAATTTTAATATCTATTTAAGATAAAGTCTAAAAATTCAATCTAAAGACATAGTATCTCAAATAAGAAAAAAAAGTTACAGTTTTAGACAATCGATCAATAATAAACCAAATCACATTATTACCTAAATATTTATTTGGTAATACCATCATGAAATCCATTTATATATTCCCCCATTTTTATTTAGGCATTGGAAAAGTCTGAAACATCCCCTTCAGTAGTTTTTATTTAGATTTAACCCAGTGACAAGTCAAATATTTCATGGTAAATTAGTCAATATATTTCTGCATTCCACCTCACCAAAAATACTCTTGAAGGTCTCTATGCATTTTAGAATTTCCAGGATGAACAAAAAATGGAGAGATATGAGCTTCACATAACAATTTATTCTTCAACTAGGCATCACCTGGAACATAGAACCACTTTCAAAATTTCATAACACCTTCTTTTTCAATATTAAATTTATAAAACATACAATTCTTGACCAATTCTACCATTTCTTTCAAATCATGATCTTATTTTTAAGCATTCTTAATTTTTTCTGACAAAGATGACTTCATTGACACCTGAACAAAAATAGAGGGAGTTCCTACATGAATAACTCCTAGGCCATCATTCATTAAATCTTTAACCAAAGTATAATGTACCAAATGTATCATGGTTAATGATATATTATATTTTCTAATTAAGGTGTAAAATGCATTTTTTTACCCAAATTATAGAGAATCATGTAATCATAATCCTTTATCAATTTAGACTATCTTCTATGGCTCATGGTCAACTATTTTAAGTAAATATATACTTTAAAATTTTACATTTTTTATATATTTCACATTTTACTCCATATAAAATATTCCTCCAAATTTTTAAATAAAAAAACACCACTCCAAGATCAAGATCATGCGTAGGGTAATTATTCTCATGGAGTTTCAATTTATGTGAAAAATATGCAATTACCCAGTCATTTTTTATTAAGATACAACCAATTCCATTCAAAGATGAATCACTATATATAATAAATTCACTATTTATTTTTGGAAAGGCTATCATTATTTCATTAACCAATCTTATATTAAATTCCTAAAAACATTCATTATATTTCTTTATCTATATGAATTTAACTCCTTTTCAAGTTAACTTAGTGGGAAAGATAACCAATAAAAGTTTTCAAAAAATCATTGGTAGTAACCTTCTAATCTAAGAAAGCTTTAAATCTCAATGACATTTATTGTTCATAGACACTCTTTCACCACTTTAGCTTTAGTGGGATCAATATTTATTCCATATTTGGAAATAATATGCAAAGAAATTTTTTTTGTAACCAAAATTAATATTTTTTAAATTTTCTATACAACTTAATTTCTTTTAGTGTCTATAGAAAAATCCTTAGAATTTTCTCATATTCCTCATAAATTTTATAATAAACCATAATTTCATTAATGAAAACCACCACAAATTTATCTAAATACTCATAAAAATTTCTATTCATAAGATCAATAAATACAAAGGGTGAATCTTTCAACCTAAAAGTAATAACCACAAACTTATAATGGTCATACCTAGTATGAAATGAAATCCTTAGAATGTATTCCTCATTCAGCTTTATTCGGTGATACCCGGACCTAATATTAGGGTGAATCTTTCAACCCAAAAGTAATAACCACAAAATTATAATGTTCGTACCTAGTATGAAATGAAATACTTAGAATGTATTCCTCATTCAGCTTCATTCGGTGATACCTGGACCTAAGATTAATCTTTAAAAAATATTAATCACCCGGAGGTTAATCAAACAAGTCATCAATATAATGCAATGGATACTTATCCTTAATAGTTGTGTTATTGAGTGGTCTATAATCAATGAAAATCCTCATAGAATCATCCTTTGTTTTTATAAACAAAATAGGATCACCCCAAGGTGAAGTGATAGGGTAGATGAAACTCTTATCAACCAACTCTAATAACTACTTTCTCAATTCCAAAAGTTCTATTAGATCCATTCGATGAGGGGGTTTTGAAATTGTCTTGGCATTCAACTTTCTATTCAATAATAACACCATAAAAATCATTAGGAAATACATATAGATATTCATTTACTATATACACATCACTAATTTAAATAGTTCCTTTCTTTTCAATAATATGTGTAAGATAAATTTTACTTCCATATTTTATCAATTTCTCAACTTATTGATATGTTATCAAAGATATGAATTCATTATTATTTAAAAATAAAAATTATTCTGAAAAATAACTTCTTTATCTCAATATTCTATCTTAGTATGATAAATTGAAATCCAATCTAAACCTAGAATAACATTAACCTCTATAATAGGAAACACAAAAAACGTTTTCAGGAAAAACTATTCCATATATAATTACATGAATATTTCTATAAATTCTTGTTTCTTTTATACTATTATAGATAGTTTTTACCAAGAATTATGACTTTATTTATTAATATGGTATTTATATTCTACTTGAAAATTTCTTATATATAAAATAATGTGTGGTCCCAAATCAAAAGAGACATTGATATCATCTGAATAAATAATTAATGTACTTATAACCATTTCATTTGAGGTCCATGTATCTATCATAGTAGTATATAAAGACTTTTACACACTTTTATTATTTCGATCTTGATTAGTCCGACCTTACATAACTAACTTTGGATATGTTTTATCTTAATAACCCAACTCATTATAGAAAAAACTTCTCATAGTTGGCTGAATGTCTATTTTCTCATTACTTATTAGATCAGAACTCTTTTCCTTATAGTCATGATCCAACTGACTAAGTTTTCCACATTGGTAAAACCTTCCTAATACTACCAAACATTATTTGAAATTAATTTTACCACTTTTGGAATATTTAGGTGTATTACCTCAAAATTTCTTGGTTTATGATTCTCTATTGCTTCCCACCTTGACCACTTATTATTCTTATTGTCATGAAGTACATAAGAATTTCAAAACTTCATTTAAACTTTCTCAGCATAAAAAATATCCTCCTCATAAATTTTAAATTTGTGATAGTACAACACTCTTTGTAAACTTGTAGTTGGGGGGTTTGGTTTAGTGGTAAGCACCCTGTAATTCTACATGAAAAATGGGGGTTCAAAACCCATGGGGCGCAGGTACTGTAGAAGCACTGTAGCGTACTGTAGTAGTGGCGGCACTGTAGCGGCGGCAGGTCATTGTATCGGTGGCAGGTCACTGGAGCGGAGGCAGGTAACTATAGCGGCGGGAGGGTACTGTAGCGGCGGTGGGTACTGTGAAGTACTGCAGCAGTGCAGGTACTGTAGCAGTATTATTCACAGAATGGGATTCAGGCCAAAAATTGGGCCTACTAGCCATGTAATGGGTTAAATGTCGACTGGGCCTTCGGGCTATCTAATGGGTCTCCCTCTACCCAGATAAAAGAGGTCTTTTCTTTGCTTTAATAATAAATGAGGCTTCGGCCCCAGCCTTTTAAAAAAACACTCTTTGTAAACTTGGTTTCAACCCTATGTAAAATCTATCAATTTTACTCTCATAGTATAGAATGAAATTTTGTGCATACCTATCCATTATTGTGAAATTTAATTCATAAGTGTCCATTGAGTCTTATTCCTTTTTATTTAACTCTAGAAATTACCATTCCATTCTAAGTTGTATAACTTTTGGAAAATATTTCTAAATAAAAAGATATTAAAGACCATTCACTCCAAGACATCAATCTCATCTTTTTTTCTTAGTATTATTAATAAGAGACAATAATAGACTTTCTTCATGTTCAAAATGATAAATAGAAATGGATTCCTTTTGGTGTTCCATACATCCCAAAACTTTAAATATATTCTCCAATTAATTAATCCATCCTTCATCTTTAATTATCTCTAAAGATCCATCAGTTATATGGTGATGTTTCATGAAATGCTCCACAATAAACATGTTCATGTTTGGAGAATTCAATCGCTCTGTTTCATGGGTGCCACCATTAATAGCATGCGTTAACTAAGTAAGAAATTCCAAAAACTAATTTTTTTAACCATTCTAGGTTTTTAATTCATAAGGTTATCATCCCTTTGATGCTTTCCTACTTCATCTCCCATGTTTCCTCTATGAAAAACCATTCTGAACAGACATGGATTAGATGAAGCAACATATAAATATTCAAAATTTATTTCATGATAAAATAACCACAAATTATAATCTCTTAAAAGTGTATTTTAACTTCACTCTAACCATTACTATTATTTAAACCTTTTCTCCGATACCAAATATAACATATTTTATCATAAACAAGCCATAATTACATGATTTATAACAAGGGTTTCACTTTCTTATATTCCCATGATATTTTAGGTTTAAAGTTTTATAGAATTAAAAAACATTACATAATAAAGTGGACACTTCCACACAATATACATTTTTTACATAAAAATAGGGCTTTAAGTTTACACCCCAGTTTCATTCAAGACACTTTTGCTTCTTTCAAGAGGATTCAAAATTAGAAAGTTTGACCTTTATATAGTTCTTATACATCTTTAGTTCTTATTAAAGCATTGTAAATATTAATATTATCAAACAAATCTCAATAAGGTATATAAAAATAAAGTAATCTAGTTATTCTAGTAAAAATAAACAAAACCTATGAAAATGTTTACCTTTTTCACAATAAAACTTTGAGCACATAAATATAACATACCCACATGATAAAATCAACCTTTATTAAAATAAAACTTTGAAACCCATTAGCAGTATAGAAAATCATGAAGGAAACATGAGGTATATGGGAACTCGTGAAAACATTCCTTGAAAACCTACCCATTCACCTTTAAAATTTTATAAAATCATGAAATAAGTATTTTGGAGCATCATATCCATAACCCATGTTTGCTCATGTTTAACTCATGTCATAAATAATTGAGGCTAGGTTAATTCCATATGTGTAACCTACAGGGTTATATCCCTTATTTTTTTCTCTTCCAATACTATTCATTACCCAATGGATTAGAGAGCTATATCGGGTTCACCCATCATCATAAGCTATATCGGGCTCACCCATCATCATCTATAATGGTCAAGTACCATGTCATGAATAAAAAAAATTATAATCTTTCACTTTCTAATTATAAAACCCTAAAAAACTCATTTGAACCCATAAGCAATAGCACTTTCCATTTTCACATAAAAATACAGAGAAATTTCCCTTTATTTTGAAAAATATTAAAGCAAAATATTTCAAGAATAACAGAAATATGGTATTCTTTGAAAAACTAATAAAACTTTTAAATGAATATTTATAATTAATAGTGGTTGTGATAATGGGAAAAGGAAGTCTAGTTATATATGTTAAAAATATTTTTTTCACTTTGGTAAAAAAATTCAAAATGACCCGCATGAAAAATGTTAAAAAGATTCATTTCTAAAATTTTTAAAGAAATTAAAAAAATAAAATGGAATTTAACGATCTTCGATGTATAAATAATAAAATTCTTGGAATATTTTGAAGAACATGGATATGGTAGAGAAATATTTTAAAGGGATTCTTTAAAACAAGGTTTTAAATAAAAACCCTTTTACCTTAAGTCTCATATAGCTTTCTACGTTCTCTACCTCTTAAATAAGAAAATTATATTAGTTTTTTACTTGATTAAAAAAAATAAAGTTAATTTCATTATTATTATTACTTTTATTTCATTTATTACCATGACTTATTTAGTTACTAAAATAGTTAAGTTCACATTGGTCATTTTGGGGTCTTTCGGTTTATAACCTCAAAATAATATTAGTGTGTTGACCATGGTAAAATAGATCACTGCTCCATAATTCCCAAAATATTAAAAATTTTATAATTATGATTTATATACATTCAATATACTTTTATAACCAACTATGTAATTTGTTCATGAAAAATGAAGCACACTATTTCGTGGAGATGGTAGCTCGTATGTATGCATGAATGATATTTTCATTTTTATAATGGGTGGAAAACAAATAAAGTAGAAAATATTTTAATTTTCCAGAATCATAAATGTTTTATACATGTCATATTTATTTATTATTTATATCCTTATAACAATCCATGTTTGACTATAATGAAAAACGAATCACATCTCTTCGTGGAGACGGTAGTCCAAACATATGCACGAGCAACATTATCATTTCCCAATAGATGGAAAGTTAAGAAGTAAAGTAATATATCATATTTTAAGAATCATAATTATGTCAAAAATATCATATATATTCATTTTATCCATTATTTTAACCACCCATATTAGTCAGTGATGAAAAATGAAACACATCGCTTTGTGGAGGTGGTAGTCCACATGTATGCCCGAGCGAAGTTTTTAATTAAAAATTTGCTTAAAACTAGTGTAGTGAAAATTAATCCATAAATTATAATCATTAATATGTATAAGAAATTAAATTATTTTATTATTAATATTACCTGGGTTTTCACACTTTGTGATCTTCTTGAATCTACATAGTTCTTGTATTTTAATAAATATTTTTGAGTTGTGAACTATATCCAATATCCAACTTAAAGAAATAAAAATATTTCATTCAATGAAAAGTATACTTGAGGATTCCCATTGACTCTTATTCCAAGCATTTAAATTATTCTTATAGTGTCCCTCTATTCCACATTCAAAGAATGGTGTACAAGTGCCTTTGGATTTGATTTTTCTATTGGAATATTATCCTTTCCCTTTCTTTTATTATTCACCATAAGGATTAAAGGATTAACTTTATTTATGTACTTAAATTCATATAAAATTATTTCCAAATTATTTTGTAGAAACTTCTTCATATTTTTCATATTATAATTAATAATGAATATTGAGAAGTTGGGTGGTAAGTATGGTAATATAAGATCAGTAGATATTTCCTTATATAACTTGAACCCTAAAGTTTCCAATCACTTAATGTACCCAATTATTTTGAGTAGATGAGTACTATATTGGGTTCCTTCTCCTGTCTTGTATATGAAAATTTCATTGGAGATCTCATATCACTCTTACCACATTCTCTACTAGTATAACACTTTGATATGAAACAATATCTTGTATGCATATTTTTCCTCACACATTTTTTTATAATTTTATAATAATTAATGATAACATAATGCATTGTACATCCATTGTATCATCCTTATTCCACATGTAGGATTTTTTATCTACTTTACTTACTCCATAAGGAGGCTTAGCAAAAATATGGGAATCTGACACATAAAATTTCTCTCTTAGCATAGTATGATGCGCAATCACTTATATAACTCCTAGAAATTATTATAGGATAAAAAAATTTATTTTTCAAATATGATTTTCATCAATAATAATTTTGTTGTATTAATTATAATTTTATATATAATAAATAAAACTTTAGTAAATTATTATTTTTATCTTAATTACTAATAATTTAAACTTTATTAATTGATTTATAATTTAATTTCTCCCATTATTATCACAAAATCCCAATATTACTCAACTATAGGATTCAGAATATCCAATTGCTTGGATATTCTAGTGGGAAATGAGCCCTAAACCTCTCTGCATAGTCCAGTCTATGGTTACACCACTACTTAGAGAGTTTAAGGTTATATTTTTGGATGTACAACTACATTAACATGTATCTCCTTGATCTATCAAGTGGATTCCTCATTACTATAAATCCTAAACTTGGATTTAATTAACACTTACCTTTAAAATTTTACTAAAAAATATATGGATGTTTATTTGATGTTGATTTTTTTAATTCAACCCATAACTCTAATTATAACTCCTCAATAGGTGGAGGCACTCTAAAATATGGTTGAAAAACACCTAGAACTATGGTTTTATCTTAACTCAAGTGGTGAAAGGCATTAATACTTGATATTTACTTGAGGGTTTTAATTTTTCTATTTGACTTGGAAAAAGAAGTTTGCTTATATTTGATCATGATTGTTAATTTAAACTATGTGATACATTGATAAAGAAATAACCATGCATAAATAGAAGACAACCATCATGTAATAATTCATTTTTATTTTTGCATGCTTATTAAATATCCTATATGGTTACGTTCATCCATATATTTACATAATTAACCATGAAAATACAAATATTAACTTTTATCTTGATCATGAGCTTTAAACTAATGATTAGTTTAACAATCAGAATATAACTCAACCAATACCCTCAAAGAAATCCTTGAACCATGATCTGGTTTGAGTTATATCATCCTCATTCTCTTGTGAATTTGTACTTGTTTGAGTTCACTTTAGTAATCGCCTCAAACCACCTTATTATGATGATCTTAATTATTTAAAATTGTATATACACATGAATTTAATAGTAACTCAAGAAGTATGAATTATATTTAATAATTAAATATGGAAATGCGAATGCATATACAATTTAAAGAATTAGGGGTGATACGCAGCTTATAAAATAATAATTAAATAAGTAATTATTACATATCCAGGCATCATGTAACAATTAAAATTAAATTAATTAATTAATTAACTCAATCATACATAAGTATATCAATACTCATGATCATTTAATATGAATTTACAATCGCAATGGTGTTGTGGGAAGTTAAGGGTGTTAGAGACTTAATGGAGATTTTGTTTCTAGGTTATCAAGTTGGGGAAAGGGGTAACACCCTCATTAGGGTTGAGAAGCAGCACCCTGGGAAAAAAATATCAACATTGACCTGACCCACTATGACCTAGTTTGGGTTTCCTAGTTTGACTTGTGCCTACTAGGCATAGTGGGTGAGCAGTTTTTCCCCTTTGAAGGGGTGTTTTAGGGTAATATAGGGCGACACCAACCCCACCAACCAAGTGTGTAGTCAAAAATGCACAAACACACACACACATGTATATAATTAAAAAATAAAGTAAATATTTTACTATTATTATTTTATTTCTTGAAAAGAACCCACCCACCCCTGTTAGTACGTATAGAACATGTGTTGAGGCTCTGGTCCGAGAGTGGTTACCTCCATTTGGATAGTTGTATCTTGGTCATTCGACTATTAATTTATGTTTCATTTCAACTATTGGTACTATATTGACCCCCTCTTCTTGAATTCATGAATGTTTCACTAAAATTGTTGACACCAAAAAAAATTCTTGAATAAAGGAAGATGGGTATAGTTAAAGCATTTGTTTAACTATACCCATGTTCCTTTTTAATTTATGTATTCTTTTATTGTTGTATCTTGAATTCTTGAATGTTTCAAATATTGGTATTTTATTATTTCATTTCAACTATTTGTGTTTAATTACCCTAATTCCATATAAAGGAACATGGGTATAGTTAAAGAATTTGTTGATATTTTTCCAAAAAAATTGACTTGATATGTTTCGTGACACCAGATCTGTTATACCAATACCTAAATTTCCTTATAGAATACATACACAATAAATAAGAATAAATAAACTAAATAAAATGATACCTCGAACATTTTATGTGATCTAGTCATACTCTACTAGCCTCTGGTTCATCATAAATTAAAGGATCTAAGTGAGAACCCCTCTAGAATCATTGACACATTCTCTAAAACCCCTCATTCATCGATCTCTAATTCCTATGTGATAGAATAGAATAATATAGAATTTTAAAACATTTGTATGATCACTAGAATACCATGAACATGTTCTATGAAGGATAAATTGGATCAGTGGCATTCCTCTCTCTTCTTTCTCTCTCTATATCTAAAGAGAATTATAGGAGGCCAAAATACCTAAAGATGGAGAACTAATTTTTTTTCTTAAAAGATTTTTTTATACCTAGGTTTTAAGTTTCTTATTTTTATTTTTTTCCCTTAAGAAACTAATCCTATAAGAATGACTCAAAATTCATTTTTAGACTTGTTAAACTTATCATAAATATTATTTTTACTTTATCACTCACTTATAACACTTTCATGCATCATGTGATGAAATATTAACCATTTACTTGGATTTTATCCTCCTGTATATGTTTAATAAACCTTAAATGCATAATGAATATTAGAAAAACAATTTATCATATTCACTTATTTAAACTTAAATAATTTATGAATATCTTGACAATTAAATTAAATTTAAATTATTATAAAATTGAATAACTTATAATTGAATTTATTTATTTATTTATTTATTTTACTTGTAATCATTCACACTCAAATGATCATCGACCCATGAACATGGGTCCCACGTCATCTTAAAATCTGATTCAACTGAATTAGTGGAGCATCTATATACACTATGTGTGTGGCCCTCTATGCCCTAATCTTGATAACAGTTATTCCAACTCATATATTTGGATAATGTGTGAAAAAAATCACTAACACTCGACTTGGGAGAGTTTCATGGGTTTGTTCAGACCACCCATGAAATGTGTTATTGGGGAGTTGTGAATACATGAGGGGATGTGTAAGATAACATGTAGGAGAAATGTCGGAGAGAAGTTTTCTAAGAGATCTGTATATATGTGAGGGTTTGTGTGAGTAACTTCACATGTACCTTGGAAATTCCTAGTATACGCTTGAGAACAAAGAAGGAAATATGAGCAAATACAGAGATGATATTTTTACCACCCCCCCACCCCAGCATTTTTTATTTCAAATAGACCAACACAAGCCACAAACTGACCTATGAACCTTCATCCCAATATAAGTATCTAATAATACAAAAGGACCCCTAAATAGTTTAGAATAATTCATATCAATGAAAACTTTCCTAGGAACATGAATTGTGTAGTATAATCTCTTTATAAACTAATATATCATCAAGTAGGATGCATAATTTTTGTTATCATCCTTTCATGATCGATGAATCCTTCTTACTATTTTATATGGGATTTCCTACATCTAATAAGGCCATGTATTTAATGCAGGCACTGCCATCTAAGTTAAAGGTCCAAATATATCTTCTTCTATCACACATAAGGGACAAATCCCATCTTAATCATTTAACCAATGTCAAGTTATTCAAAACACACCTGAAACAATCTACCTCACCAAAAACATAGATTTCCATGCTTTTTAGTATACACCAAAGTACATGATTCACAGCACACATTGATAATTATGAAAAATTGAGAGACTAATACACATGCTCATTGATAGAAACATCTAATCATAATTAAATAATATGAAATTAATATTGGTGGGTCAGTCCTCATGATCTCCCATACTTTGAGATCACCAAGTTTGAACTTCATGATAATAAGTATCAATGTTTATGATCTTTGTTTCTCCCATTATAAAACCCTAGATTTCTCTTGAAATTTCCAGTTATCTCATTAAGCCCGAAGGTTCTAGATTTATCTGATGGACCACCTCATCTTTTTCTTTCAATGACAGATTTCATAGAAGTTTTCAATCTTCTAAATCTGACCCTGGTGGCTCACTTCAAGAATCATCGGCCTCCATTAGATGCTTTTGAAAAGTTTGTCTTTGAAACTTGGGGGGTTACAAGAATGGGGGATTGTTGGTCTTCTCAACACACTACATATAATGATTTGGTTTTCCTTGATGAATGATTTGAGACTTTCATGGTCCAATGATCCTTGAAAATTAAATGGATGAAGTTTCTATATATTTCAATGTTCATACAATTTTCACATGAAACATGATTCCCCTACCATAGCAGCTTGGGTAAGCTTTCCAGAACTCCTATCGCCTTTCCAAAATCCCTCAATTATCTATATGCTTGGAAATTTGGTAGGATTTTATTTTTTTCTGATAGTAGAAAATTTTCTATTTGTCATCCAATTTATCCATGTATATGTGTGGAATTTTATGTTTCAAATCCACCAGTGGAGTTGGTTTGGATTACTGCTAGAGAATAATTTTGTTGTAAACAATCATTGGTCTTCAAATATTAGGCTAACTATTTCTCATCAAGAAGAAATCAGTTCATCTATTTTAAACATGTTTTTAAGGATATAGGAATGGGATGATCGAACTGATAGCATGATAGGCATTGGGAATAGATTCTTTCAATGTCCACGTAGTTGATCAGTTGTATAGTAATGGATTAGTACATAATAATTTCATATAGAAAGAGGAAATAACCTCAAATGATCTAAATACTATGGACATACTTGACCATTTGAGGCATCATTTTTTTGATCAAAAGTCGATAGTGTAGGCATCACCTGATTCAGGGGGATGATGGAGTCAGTGCAGCTGATTTCTTGGATCTGATTAGTATTACTCTGAGTCCTTCATCATATGCAGAGGCAATGCGACCTGGTTTCAAACCTGATCATGATGTGGTGATTCAAGAGGAAGGTGAGGGATTTCCAACAAGTTACATTGAATAGGATATTTCAAGGTAGGTAACGTCGGTTGACCATGGGGCTTGGGTGAATGAATATATTAAGTCAAGTTAGAGACAAAACATGCCAATATTTAAAATAGGTAACCGATTTGAAGGTTTGGAAATCAAGGGGTCGGCTCAGGATCAAAGAGTTTTAGTACAGGTGGAGAACTCCACTGAGGGACAAGGATTATATGAGGAAGAGTCTGGTGAGGAATTTTCTAGTTATTTCTCAGAATATATTGCAAAAGGAAGACACAGCAAAGGTATTTACTACCTGTGATGGAAGAAGGGGCTGAAGGAAAACAGAGATTCAAGGAGCTACATTTTTTTTAAAGGGAGGAAAAGAAAATGGTGTGAGTAATAATCTTATTTACCTAAGATAATAAATACTAGGTCTATAAAAAATAATAGACCAAAGGAGATGGATTGTGAGCTATATAATAAGGATTATGCGTGGGAGAAGATTCTGAACCTTCAGTATGAAAAGCAAATGGCCGAATATGGTGATTCTAAGGATCAAGAGTAGGATGGTGTATTGATGAAAAAAATTTATCATATGTATGAAGGATCTAAATCAGTAGATCATACTAATAGTGAGGTCACCTCTGACGTGAATGACCCCTCTAAGGGTTTCCTGGATGTCTAGTAGTGGGTGGAAGGTGTGGAGGATGCAAAAAATAAAAAAATATTGAAGTTGATTATTCATTCTGAGGAGTAAATGTTTGAGGAGGCTTTTATAATTGATTCCTCATAAGAGGAAGTTGACATAATGACTGAAAGGATGGTAATAGTGGATAAAAATAGTGAGTAGTGTGTATAGATAAACAAGAAAGATTGTATCTTGACAAGATGGTTCAATGAAGGTAAGATTAACATAGAAGAGTGCATTTAATCTTTGTACAAGATGGATTATTATTTTGAAAACCTCATAAAGGATGATTTGGATACAATGGTAACCACTATCTATTGGAAATTATATAGGGAGAATGTCTCCAATAGGCTTAATATTTTTTTCAATGATCTTGTGGTATCTTATAATGTTTGATGTTTTCGGTGAACTTCTGTGTTTTCTCACTTTTTAATTAAAAAAATTGAAAATAAAAAAGTTAATTTTCAATCAAGTTAGGTCTAAGACACTCAATATATCAAGATTTAGCAGTTTTATAAGATTTTGTACATGTATTACCAAATGAATTTATTGTACCTCCCCCAAAACAAGAATTTTAGTTCTCTATTGGACTCATTCCTCAAGCCTATCTCATATTGAAGTTGTCATGAAATATCTCTATTTGAGTTGGTTGATCCTAAGAAGTAGCCACGAGATATCCTAGGAAATGGATTCATTCATCCTAGTATATCACTTGAGGTGATTTTTTTCTATTTGTAAAAAATAAAGATATCTTAATGAGGCTACATATAGATTGCATATAACTAAACAATATTAAAATTAATAATACATATCAATTTTCAAGAATCAAGGATTCATTTTATCAAATTCATAGTTCCCAATATTTTTCATAGATTGATCTTAGATCTGGATATCCTTATTTGAAAGTAAGAATTTAAGATATTCCAAAGACAACATTATGTAAAAATTAAAATAACTGTGAATTTTTTTGATTCCTATTGGTTTAACGAATCCACCTTCACTTCTTATGGATTTAATTATTAAATTCATTAAGTAATACCTTGAAAAGTTTTTTATAGTTTTTATATATGATGTTATAATTTGTTATAAAGGATTATAAGATCATGAAGACCATAAAATTATTGTTATGAAAAAATTAAGGATGAAGAAATTATATTTTAAGTTCAACAAGTATAATTTTTAGTTATATAAAGTTACATTTTTAGGAAATGTAGTTATCATTAAAGGGAAATTTATTGATCCCTAAGAAACTAATGAAATTAATGAATAGTCTAAACGAAAAAAAATTATTCTTAAACAAGATGGGTAATGTCAACACTTTTTGAAAAAAAATCCATAATTGGTCAAATCACTAATTAATTTAATATGGAAAATGTAACACCCTGAAATTTTAAAATATGAACATCATATTCAATTGTGTGTGTGACATGCAACACCATGCACAGAAGGGAATATAACATCCCAAGACATTATGATATATTTACAATTTAAAAAAAAATTAAATATATTCTATAGCTTGAAATTCATGAAATTCTAAGTTTATCTTACGCTACATGCAGTAATGAGTTTATTCAATATCTTGTGTTACACACATGGCCGAGTTTTACCAAACAACAATATACTATTAATATTATTATTTAATATGATAGTTATCACCTAGACATTGGAATGGTGTATATAAATAGGATTGACTAAATTATTAAAATATATAGTTTACATACATTTATTTGTTATATATTGATTATAAATAATAGTACTAATCATTTAAAAGAAAAAAAATGTTTTTAGAAAAACTGTATCTTCCTAAAAGACGGTTTAGTCATGCTTGGTGAATAGAATTTAAAATTAATTTTTAACACTTTTTGAAAATTTATTTGAAAATAAAAACTAATTTTTGAAGTCATAATATCAAAATTATATTAGGGTTAATTTTTGGGATTTTTATGAGGAGTTTCATTTTTTGATGAATAGTGAAAAATACTGGATTTTAATTGAAAATTATCTTTTCATCTAACAAATTTATAATGTTAAATTATATTTTTAATTGGTTTTAAATTAAAAATATTTAAATTATAAATATATTAATCCAATTTATGTCATTGTAATCATTTTCATATTGAATATAGATATAAAAACTTTGTGAACTTTTGAACATTATACCTTTAAAAACTTGTTTTCTCTTCCTGTCTGTGGGATTAATTTTAAATTGAATTTTCCCAATTATATGAATTGAATTTGAAAAAATGGAATCCATATTTTAAATAAGAATAATTTATAATTTTTAATGGGGTACATTTAATTTTTTACCAAAATTATTAGTGAAAACATTTAAAATTAATCAGAGCGATTAAGGTAAAAACAAGTTTACTTAGTTTCTAAACTTAAAATATAAGGTGTAAAATTACCTACCAAATTTTTCAAAACCCATTGTTTGGACATATTTATACCCTTAAAAATTTATTATATATTTTTATAAGTTATTGGGATATTATTCCATGAAAGTGGCCTATATAATAAGTTAAGGAAAAAGACAAAAAAAGAACCATCCTTGGATTTAATATTTATAAAGTTTTGAGATAGGGAAAAACATAATATTTTAGATTATAAATATTATTTTTAAATTTAAATGAGTTTTTTTATCATGATAATTTATTTTAATTTTTTAAAGATTAAATAATTTCTTTAAATGGTTAAGAAACGCCAATGTGGGAATTATTTAGTTAATAATTAACTAAAACAAATGATACCAAAAATATTAAAAGTGTAGTAAATTGAATGAATTATTGTATTAGATTAATTTTTTAGATGAATATATCATGTTACACAGGTATGAACTTAATAGATTCAAATTCCATCATTATCTTGATATTTTTTAAATTAAATTAAATAAATAATGTCCAAATTGACATTAATGTTATTTTATAATAAATGATATTTTATTAAATGATTTAAAATTACAAAAGAAAATATCTTATACCAAGTAATTTGTAAATGTTAATAAATATAAAATATGATCCATTCATAGACCAATTTATCTTTTATAATGAACACATTAACCCCTAAATATTAAAAAAATTTGTTAGTTCGACTAGGGTTAAAGTAGTGTTTGTGTGTGTTACTTGCGCTTCTGTTAAATAAATTTCCAACACACATGGTATTTTTTATTTTATAAATTATATATCATATTTATAACCAGTGATTCTAAATTATCTAATAATTATCATATTAATTTAGTCTTAATTAATAAATTACCTAGGTTAGAAAATTAGTTACCTTAATTAAAACCAAAATGGTAAAAGTGGGAAACATAGAAGTTAAGGAACAACATTAGAAAAATGCACTTATTTTTGTATTATGGAGGTTTTCATCAAAAACAATCAACCCTCACCTACATTATGATTCAATTTTTGAGTCATATTAGGTAAGGGATACCTCATAATAGTGAATAATTTTGAGTATTTACAAGAATGTCACTCTACCACGACTATAAAGGGCACTCACTCTTTCCCCTTATTCACACCTGTCAAGCCATTTGGCTTGAAATAACCATGAAAAAATCACTTCCCAACTTCCCTACCCTCATCCTAGAAGCCTTATTTTGGTAAAAAAAATTAAACCATTTATGTTTTTAGTGAAAACCTAAGGAGTATACCTGAAGAGGAGGTAATGTTCTCCTAAACGTGTTTTTATTTTGTTTCATTCTCTTCATCCTTTAGTTCCTATTATACCATAATTATATAATAACCTCAGTATATTTCATATAATGATATGTTTTCATGTTAATGGTATGACCTAAAACATTACACACTTCCATAAAATGGGTTATGAAATCATCGTTTGTGTGTACGGCGGACTACCGCCTCGCGAACCAATGTTTTTCATTTTTTCCATTACTACCTTTAAAGGTTGATAATAATGATGGATTTATAGTCTATATATGATATATATGATATTTATGAAGTTATTATGTTTCTATAATTATTGTATCACACATAAATTCATGCTTTCTATTTTGTGGTAACACGATAACGTCATTCATGTGTACGGCGAACAACTGCCTCACAAAGCGATGTGATTCATTCACACTTTACATGGAATGTATTAAGGATGGGTTTAATAAACATGTGTGATCTATATAACACAAAAATTATATTATAATGATAATATATATATATATATCGCATTTACTTTTCTTTCTTTCAATACAACAAGAAAATGGAAACAACGTTCATGCGTGCGTACAGCCAACTATCTCCATGAATGGTGTATTTCATTTCCTATAAATAAATTTTAGGAATTACTCAAAATAAATATATACTGAATATATATTATATTTATATCATATTTTAAATTCTGGATATTTTGAAATCATGATCGAATTTAGAGAAGAAAAATAACAAGTCAAAATTTACTCAAAAAACAAAGCAGTTACTACCCAGAACAATGAAAATAATGAGAGATTATTAAAGAATGGGTGATAAGATGTTATAAAAGAATCATATAAGATATTATAAATATTAATATGGTTCTTTTGTGAGTTAATAACATGCTTAAAACCATTATATAGGAGGTTAAAGAGAATTCAACCAAAAGGAAGCGTAAGGTAAGGGTTTTCGTCTCAATTTCATTACATTGAGGCATATTGTAATGTTATGCACATAATTACTTTTATATGGTGTATATACTTCCCATTTTACATGTAATATCTTGAATAATTCAATATTAATGGTATATTAAGTTTCAATTTTAATTGTTTCATCTAATTTGATTTGAACTTAAAGTTTCCAAGTGGTAAAGAAATTTCATAACTCAATTTATTTTCATTGGGTTATATTACTTCTTAATTATTATTGATATTATATTATTATGTGTATAATTAATTTTGACTATCTATTTTTTTATTTCCCACTTTTTTATATGGATTTAAATTTGATACACATAATTGATTCATTTATTAATTCTCACTTCAACGTTATGAGCATTTTAAGGGTTTATTTAACAATCTCATTCTAATCGAGATTATTTATTCTTGAATTTCCATAAAAGTGAATTGTATTATAATTATTTAATAAATAATTTAATTTTCTTCTCCTATAGTCATTCATGATATTTTTTAAGTGATAGTACTATTTTTACACTCTTTGTCACTTAAAATTATTAAGAAAATGTTTTAATAAAATATGAATTCAATTCTCTCTTCGGTCAAAAATCAGTTTTCTTACAAATCCATTTTTTCTAAAAAAAATTCAAAATTTTTTTCTTTAACCCTTTCAAAATGATTTATTAAAATTTATTTTTACCCATTTTATCTTTTTATAAAATCTTTTCAAAGTAATCTTCTTGTCTCTTTCCGAGCAAGGCACTTTCCTAACCTTTTTACCGTACAAAAAGAATATTCCCTAAAGCATGTATGTAATTACCCACTGACATGAACATCATTTATTTGAAGCATCATTTTCAATTTTATGAGGTTCTTTCTAAAGGAAATTTTTTTAAAAGAAATTTTTTTTCAAATTTTTTTTCAAAATGAAAAGGAAATTTTCATCAAGAATGTTTTTAAATATCTTTTATGGTACTTATATTCATCAATGAAAACAGCCCTTTTATTCTTAAACCAATGGGTATATATTGATACCATCCTTATTCTTCCTCTGGATGGTTTGTGATAATTTTAACTAAGGAAAGTATTGAAAATTTACTTCCTTGATTCATTTTTGTATTCAATAACTTTTCCTCAAAATGTTCACTTTCATGTGATTATTAGACATTAAATTTTCCCTAAATATCCATATTATTTAGCATGGATATGCTTATTTATTAAATAGTATATCATTTATAAATATAGTTTTTTAGTTTGAAAGTTATTTTTTTGAATGGGGAAATTTTGATAAATCCATATCCTTTACTCAATATAAATATTTGATGTTAAGGCATATTCATCATGAATTAAATCAATTATTAAATATATAATAATTGCTTTGGACATGTATTGAAGAGTGGGGATCAGACTTTATATAGCCCCTTGATGCATCAACAAGTCTCATGAGACAAATCAATTAGCCAAATTAAATGGGTTTCTACCTATAGTTTTAAATTGTCTAGAGGATATATCTTGATAGTAGAGGTTTTCATATTCCTAAGACATGACGTCCAATAATTAAGCATTTTTTTCATTGAGAATTCTATCATTATTATCCATTATATTTTCTCTATGATATTATCTATGGATGCATTTCATTCTCATTTTCTTGATTAAATGGCATGTTTTTTTAGTTATTTACCTTGATATATTGATTTTTCCTTATCTATTCATGTATTCAAGTTATTTAAATGTCATGTGTGTTTAGTTATTTACCTTTATATATTGATTATTCTTATTGATTCATGAAATATTCCACTATACTTAACCCTTGCTAAGAATTTGAGCTCACCCTTATTTTGTTTCATTTCTATATGATTCCATGAAGTTTACTATGACTGATATTGAGGGATATTCTAGACGGAATAAAGTTATTCTTGAAAAAAATTATGTTGTAATTTGTTTAATAAATTTTAATACAGGGCTCGTGTATGTATCTAGTTTACCAAGACTACTAAACTACTCAATCTTTTGGTATGTGATTTCCTTTCATCTTATACCAATGTAATGGTAGTAGGAACTGGCTCCTGACTGCTGGGGTCGGGGTTATTGTAGTTAGTATCAGAGAAAGTTTAGTAGAAACATTGTAAACTAGATTTATAAAAACATAGATTAGGGAACATAAACCTATGATATAATTTAAAGATATGTATATAAGAACATCCTAAAGTTTTGGTAAGGTAGAGATTATGTAGTTTTTCCTTGAAATACATCCATGTCTGGATAATACAAGTGGAAGTGGTTCTCACATAGATGTACCTAGGGGTAATAACTCCAAAAAGGGAATGTCAGGCTTGAATAAAGTGTAAACTAGTACACAACAACAGGATTTATTTCACACCTGTTTTGACACTCTTGGGAAACATGATTAAGACAATTCACATTTTATTTTCTAATTATTGTGAAGGATTTGAATAGATGGTGATAATGAATTACCTAGGTTAGACCTAAGCTATCTTATATTAAAGATAAGGTGTCATGATTTTCACATCCAATAAATTATATTATGGTTAACACCTAGATCAAGGAAGGATCTATGATGAAATAAAATGGATGAAGTATTTATGTATTGGGATTCATGAATTAAATTTTGGATATATTTTTACCAATGTTATTTTGGTAATAAGAATCATGAAACATATAAGGATTATGTTAAATTTTAGAAGAACATGTGTCTCCATTAACTTATGAGTTATGAATGCCATCATGGGATTATGAGTTTAAGGTTGATAATAAGTACAAAGTCTTAAACATCCCTTTTTAAAATTTTTTTGGTAGGAATATAACATGATTAAGGATATTTTGAGAGAAATTTATGGCAATGAAACCCATTGGTTTAGTATATGTGTTGGTGGAAAATTTATTTGAGGAATAATGACTTTACATTTTATAGATATAATTTAGAGGTATTGATAAATTTTAAGGTTAATATGATAATTAATGACATTGTAATAATAGTCAAATAAGATTATTGGACTTTAAAAAAATGGTTGTTTTGAAAACTATAGTAAAAAAGGTTATTTAATGATTACTTTTATTTCAAGTATGTAAATCATATTTATTTTGGTAATTATATTAGTATAGTTTAGAAAAAGGAAAACATTTGTGTTCAGTGAAAACTTGTCATGTCCGATAATTCCATGGGGCTTTAACCCATGACCAAAAGGATGATAAGGGTTTAGTGACAACCACTGGCCTATGCGATGTCCTGGTTAATGTGTCATTGTTTTTAGCTAAACAATTTTATGAATAAATATTAATGATGAACCAATGATATTACTTTTTAGGTTTAGAGATTAATGTATTAAAAATATTGCTTTTGGAAAATATTTAGAGATGGATGGAAATACTTTTCACTCTTTTATGGATATTATGATCCGTTAAAAGTAAATTTTTGTGCTTCAAGCATAAAAAATCATTTATAGACATTCATTTCTTGGAGTAAGCAATCGAAGCACAACCGAAGGATGAAACTATTATTATGAAATAGAAACATATCAAGTAAATATATTTCCTTATATTCTTAGATGGTAAAAAATCCTCAACTTTATAAAAAGGATCTTAAAATAAAATTTCATCCTTTTACCATCATTTATCCAACTCGAAAACCTATACGTGTGTTATTCCATATGACCTTCATACTTCTCTATTTCTCTTATTAAGAGGATAATTTGTTAACCCTTTTTAAGATGTGGGTTTTTCATCAAATTAATTTCCAAATATCAATCCTTTAACTACCAAGATCAAGTTTAAATTGAGAGTATTCAGTTAATTTAAGGTTGGGATAATGTAACACCCTGAAATTTTAAAATATGAACATCATATTCAAGTTTTTATCTAACACACAACACCAAGAATAGAAGGGAATATAACATCCTAAGACCTTATTATATATTTACTATTTTAAATAAATTCAATACATTCTATAGATTTCAATGCACGCAACTCTTAGTTTTTCATACATTACATAAAATAGCGAGTTTCTTTGATAGCTTGCGTTACACGCAAGGTCAATTTTTACCTAACAACAATATACTATTAATATTATTATTTAATATGATAGCTATCACCTAACTGTTGAAATGGAAGATATAAATAGGATTAAATAACTTATAAAAATATATATATTAGACATATTTATTGGTTATCTATTGATTATAAATAATAATCATAATCATTTGAAAGAAAAAGAAATGTTTTTAGAAAAACTGTATTTTACTAAAAGACGATTTAGTCATGCTTGATGCACATAATTTAAAATTAAATTTTAACACTTTTAAAAAACTTATTTGTCACATACATGAATTTTTTTAAAGTTATTTTTTCATTTAATTTCCATTGTTTCTTTGTTTTGGGGGTTTCTCATACATTTTTGGAGGAAATGATGAGTTTTCATGATTTGGTCCAAACCATGAGCCCATTTCCAGATTTAAAAACCAATTTTTTTTATTTTATAACTATTTCATTTTTCAACATTTTATACCCATTCCACTTTACAATTGAAACCCCCTAGTATATTAAAACCACAATATCCATTTGGACCTCATAGAAATGCATAATCATGATGGATTTGAGTTTTTTATTAAGGTATTGGGCCAGCTCGAAATCCCATTTCCTACTTTAATTTTTTTTAATTCTTTAATATATCATTCATTTTTTAAGTTTGTTTGGTGATTACAACTCTCACCCGATCCCTCTTACCCAAGGTTCCCCCCATACTCTCCTCCCCCTCTTTGGAGCTCATATTCATCGCGAATTTGGGCGAAACTTCTCTGGATTTCTCAAATCCCCTGGATTTGAAGAGGTAAATTGTTTCTTTCATAACTCCTTCATTTTTTACTCGTTTTCCCCATTATAGTTCCTACATGACCTATTTATCCTTATTTAAACCTCACTTTCATTTTTGGCTATTTGTAAATTCAGATACTAGTGTATTTGGGTCGCTTTATTCAATATTTCTTCAATTGTTTCTCTCTTCATTTCCTTCCTTCTCCTTAGGGTTTCCTCCCTCTTTCATGAAGTTCTAAAATGACCATAAGTTAGGGTTCGTACCTAGGGTTTGATTTTGTGTCTTTTTTTTCAAATCTTGGGGTTTTAGGTTGGATTTCACTCCCTCATGGTCCGGCAGTGGTGTGGTTGAAGTTTCGCACAACGAATTGGTGTTTTGAAGAAAAAGGTAGGTGGTTCCATGTGTAAGAATCCTAAGATGAGTTATCTTTGCTTAATTCATATTTTTATCACACTCCTCTTACATTATTTTTGGTGCGGGAACCATTTTTTGTAGTATTGATTCAGCGTTTTGTTTCAAAGTTTCATATTGGTTTGAAAATGTGTGTTTTCCATGTGTATCTTTTGTTGTATCATTTGAGGTAATTTGATAACATTTTAAAGTGGTTTAATAAATGTTTATAGGGATTAAAACTCTATTTTTTATTGGTATTGGGGTGATTTTGGATTTGAAAGAGGGTTTTGAAATGGGTTTTGCGTGCAAAACATGGTTATACCCCTTGAGATTGTTTTATGAAAATTGTAAGTGATTTATTGAGTTAAACATAGTGTTCAAAGGATGTACATGTACTTTTTTGGTGATTGTGCTCACTTAAGATGGATTTTTGAAAGTTAAAGTGGTGATTTAAGATTTCAAACATTTTTAGAATGTTTTATAAATTTTTGAAATGATTTATCAAATTGAAAGAAAGGAACGAAACACGTTTGTAGGCTGTTTTGTGTGAGTATGATGTGAAAATTGAATATTTGTTTGTGAAAGGAGTATTATGTGAAATTTGTGTGGGATTTTTGGTGTGTGTGTGACTTGGAACTGGTATTTTCATGTGAAAATTTTATTTCATGGCTTTTGGAACTTTTTTGAGCACAAGAGGGGGAAAACTCGGGTATCTAGGTGGGTGGACGTGTACTAGAATGCTAGTGATCCCGTTGGGTTTGGCCCCAGTTTCACATAGCAAGTTTGAATATAACAATACTAACTAAACTATGATTATGATGATGATTTTGGGTGGAAACTAGGTTATGGGTATGATCCCTACTAGTGTCTCGTGTGCACGAGAACAAATATTTGTATGGTTACTTTCACCGAGATACGAGGTACTTGGGACCCACAGTAAGCTAGTGCCTATGGGTTATTTCCTGTTGTTTATGATCATTAGATACTTTATGATTATCATTGGCATACGGTATATTTGGATAAAAAATTCAATAGATTTGGAATTATATTTAAAAGTGTTGATTCTTTAAAGTATCCCACTTGAAAACTATATTTATTTAAAGTTACATCTCTTTAAAATTCTTATTAGCATTTCATGTTTATGAAAACTTGCAAACTTTTCGTCCTTGAATGTTTATCACATGGAATCTTTTAGTGGTAGAATCCTACTGGGATTTTTCTCACACCCTAATTACACCCTTGGGTGTAAGTTTACTTGTTTATTTTGACGCATTTTTGGGTAAAGCTTTTAGTGCTAGTGGTTCAGGTTTCTAGCGGTCCTTCTTGGAGTAGTGTCATGGAGATGGCTTGAGGGCAGTGCCCCTTGCCATGAGGAGGTTCTTGGGCTGTCTATTTTGGGTTTCTTCATTTGTTATAGTCTTTTATAATTGTTTTAAATTATGTAATTCAATTCTGAATTTTTGTAAAAGATGTTTTGTTTTGAAAAATCCAGATTTTTTATATTGGATTTGTTTGTTGTTTTATGTTTATAAACTCAGGTAAATCATTCCGAAATTCCATTTTGTGATAAACATGCACTTGTGCTAGCCTGTGGGGATTGGGAACACCCTTCAAGCCTTTCCACGGGCTGGGTCAGGTGCCAGTTTTAATGGAAACCAGATTTGGTTTGTGACAAAATGGTATCAGAGCGAGGTTATGTTCACTCTTTGGGTCATGTTATTTGGGGAAGAGTCAGGATAGTCTGGAGCTAGGATTGTCGAGACTTGAAATTCCAGTTATTGGTAGTGTTCCTAGCCAGCACACCTCATGATGAGATTCATGTCTCTAGGGGAAGTCATGATTTATCTATTTCCTTTGTTTTTCTTGGTTTGATGATGATTAAGGGAAATGAAAAGAGAGTTTGGTTAATGGTCTCAGTGAGTTCGCAGGGCTTGGAAAGCCATGTGGAGCTAGGGATATTTCCCTAGAACACTCTCCATGATGGTGAAGTGATTGGTGTATGGCCTCCAACCATATGTCCAAGTCACCCACCAAAACTAGTTTCCTCTCGCATTGTCTCGTGTCTCTTTGTGTTGGAATTTTGGAACTTGGTTTTAAGGAAAAAAGACTTGATTTAAGAAATGTGAACTTTTATGAAATGATTTTTCAGTAAAGCGTAAGTGGATTGATTTATGAAATGGTGGAACTGAATTTTTAGAATTGTTTTGAAATGGAGAATGGTATGTTTACACCTCTATTGAAAGTAAGAAATTATGTTAAAGTTGGTTTTGAAAAAGAGTTTCCAATAGAGTTTTCTAAACTATTGAAAGGTGTTTTAATGGGATGGAATGTTTTGGAGGTCATGTGTAGAGTTTAGAAAGGGATTTTGATTTGGTAACTAAAGATCATTTGAAAAGTTTTATGAAATTTTGGAATCTTGTTTTGAAATGAGAAGATTTGAGTTCCCAATTTAATAGGGATTTATGAAATGGAGTTTGTCATGAAATTAGAAGTGTTTTGAAATTAATGTACTTGAATTGAAAGTAAGTTTTTACTGAATGATTGGTTATCTTTTGAAAAGTTTTATGAATCATTGGAACCCTATTTTAAATAATAAGATATGAGTTTTCAAAGGAATAGAGGTTGATGAAAGGGAGTTTTAATAAAACTGGGAGTGTTTTGAAATGGGATGAGATGTTTTGAAATTAATGTGTATGAATTGAAAGTGATTTATTATTTGAATGATTGGGCCTTTCAAGAAAAAAAAAGTTTGTTAAGATGTAAATTGGGATTTTGATTTCATGGTTAGCATTCTTGAGAAAAAATTAAGTATTGGTTGACTATTTTGGTTTTGAAAAGTGGAAAGAATTTTTGTTTTAACCTTTGGTATTTCCATGGAATACCACATGCATGGGGTTACATGGGATAATTAATGGTTAATGGAATAGATGGATGAGTGTTGGGATGGATATGAGGAGGGTGTCTGGTCTGGTACAGAAACATGCATGTGTAAGGCCCATGGGGTATCATTGGTGGATGCGCTAACCGCTGAACCATTTATTTTTAAAGAGATGATTTTGAAGGAAAACCTGATATCTTGGTGACTAGTTTGGGATGGTGTGTCTTATGTGTTTTTGGAAATTTTTTCATTGTGGGATGTTTTGAGTCCAAGAACCCCTCTTGTTTGAATGGTGTTTTGGGTTTGTGTTTGGTTGGTAATTTGGGTTGAAGGGCTGGTTAGTGGTCTCTTCTGAGAAAAGTTCGGGAAGCCTTTATGGTGGTTCCCCTCATCTGTTCGGTTCTAGTTTTTGGCATGTTTTGACCAATGGACTAGCTTGGTTGGGTCCTTTGGTTCTCTCGTTGGATAAGGTAAGCCCCCACTAAGAGTTAATGCACGACTGAAGTGTATCCCATACTATTTTATCATTGGAAAATCCTCTAGTTGATCAACATAAAGAATTTATTCTCGAGTTTTGGAGATTGAGTATACCCCCTTTACCTTTCCATGTTTTGGGGATCCTTTGGTGGTAGGTGAGTGCTCGTGAAAGGTTGAAAGAGACCTTGGTTTCTTAAGTTACCTGATTCGTCGAAGGTGAAAGTAGTATGGGGTTGTCTGTGTGGATGGTGTCTAAGAGGGCCTCTGGGTTCTTTATAGACTCTTCGAAGCATGGGTTTATGTTAAACCACCAGTATAGGAAATTTTTTCATGAGAGGTTGTTATGGACACTTTTTGGAATTTTTGATGTTTTGGTACATTGTATAAGGTCCCCCTCTATGTATTGCTTCTATCAGTCACAATGGTCATGTTCGGTGATGTATTGTGATGTTGTGTGCTCGTTTGACTGTAAAGTTGAAGGTTGTGTAATCATATAAGAGTCTCTATTTTGTAAGAAGTGTGTCTCCATTTGGAAAATCCTGACATCCTATGTTTATAAGAAGTTGTTTCTATATATACTTTCCTCTTTCCGTTTTTCATCCAAAGAAACAAGGGGTGATGTGTGCGCATCTTCAAAGCACTTGTTTTAGTGAAATGTCGGGTTAGGGTAAAGTGAGTTTGGAATGTGTTATGTCTTGGTGAACCCATCTGGGTTAGGGTATAGTTTTCATGGAACCAAATTGAGAAATTCCATTTGGTGGGTTTCCAAAGCCTAATTGTGAGGCTGAAGAAGCTTCAATCGTTTGAGCTCCAGCCAATAGTCCTGGAGTAAAGTTGTCACATAGTCAGGGGAAATCCCAGGGTCGTTCAAACCCTTGTATAAAGTCCTATCCTCAATATGAAAGATGGTAATAGTTTAAACCGGTGGTGTCTTCATCTTGCTTTTGTTGTTCTCGTTCGATGGGAAGAGGTAGGAGGACCTCATGTCCATGTTATCGCTCAATGTTATTCCTTCCCCCTTTGGTTTACATTGAGTTTTTGGAGAAAGGTCTGAGATCTTGATAGACAGGTTGAGCACAAAGTTAGTAGTAACCATGCCTCAGAAAAGCATGCAGATAGAAGGATCCCCATGGTTAGCGCATGGTTTCCCAAACCGTGAGGACTAACTGTGCGGTCATCCCAACTCTTTAAATTTTGGGGTCGTTTTGTGTCATCCCATGCTGGTCGGTTAAGATGGTTGGTTCTTATAGTGGGGAGACCCACTATGAGTCTTATGTAAGTTATTTTGTAAATTTCTAATGGAAGTCTACCCCTTGTACCAAGGAGTCCGTTCGGGCCTCCCCCTGTTAGTGTCCTGATTCTGTCTCGGGAAAAATATAGGTTGTCTCTTATGGTGGGGAGCCCATTTGTGTCCCCTCGTACTAGTAACTCAGATTTTTCCTTGGTCTTGGCTTGGTGATAAGTAGTCTCGTTCAGAGCTATCTAACTACTAAAATATTCTTTAGGTAAATTTTGGGATTGGAGAGCACCCAACGGTTTAGTTAAATTAAGGTAAGTGTAACCTTGTTTGATATTGTTGTTCATTGGGGTAAATTTCTTGAGTCTTGTTTGGATAGTGTTTGAGGAGTTTTATTTTGGGATAAAGTCTAAATGTTCTTGATTGTTTCAGAAAAGTGGTGTAAGTTTTGGTTTGTGAGATTATTCCTTCCTTAATTGATCACTGGAGGTGTTTTGGCCTTTGGGGTCGAAGCTTGGTAAATTAGTCCATTTCGGCCTTTCGGTTGGGTTTGGTTTTTGATTTTGGCCTTGTTGTGGCTTTTTTAGGGCGGAAAGATTTATGGTGGGGAGAATTGTCACATCCATGAATTTTTTTAAAGGTATTTTTTTCATTTAATTTCCATTATTTCTTTTTTTTTTGGGTTTCCTATACATTTTTGGAGGAAGGGGTGAGTTTTCATGATTTGGTCCAAACCGTGAGCTCATTTACAGATTTAAAAACCAATTTTGTTTCTTTTATAACTCTTTTCATTTTTCAACATTTTACACCCATTCCACTTCCCAATTGGCATCCCCTAGTATATTAAAACCACCATATCCATTTGGACCTCATAGAAATCCATAATCATGATGGATTTGGGTTTTTTATTAAGGTGTTGGAATAACCTAAAATCCAATTTCCTGCTTTTTTTAATTCTTTAACATCTCATTAAATTTTTAAGGTTTTTTGGTGATTCCAACTCTCAACTGAGCCCACTTACCCAAGGCGCTCCCCCATGATATCCTCTTCCTCTTTAGAGCTCATTTTCATCTTGAATTTGGGAAAAACTTCTCTGGATTTCTCAAATCTCCCAGATTTGAAGTGGTAAATTGTTTCTCTCATAACTCCTTCAATTTTTACTCTTTTTACCCTATTCCAGTTCCTATATGACCTCCTCATACTTATTCGAACCTAAATTTAATTTTTTTTGTTTGTAAATTCATCTACTAGTGTATTTGGGCTGTTTTATTCAATATTTCTTCAAGTAAGTGTTTCTCTCTTCATTTACTTCCTTCTCCTTAGGGTTTCCTCCCTCTTTTATGAAGTTCTAAAATGTCCAGAAGTTAGGGTTCGTACCTAGAGTTTGATTTGGTGTCTTTTTGGTCAAATATTAGGTTTTTAGGTTAGATTTCACTCCCTCGTGGTGTGGAAGTGGTGCGGTTGAAGTTTCGCACAATGAATTGGTGTTTTGACACAAAAGGTAGGTGGTTCCATGTGTAAGCATCCTAAGATGTGTTATCTTTGCTTCAATCATATTTTTATCGCACTCCTGTTATATTATGTTTGGTGCGGGAACCATTTTTGTTAGTATTGATTAAGCATTTAGTTTCAAAGTTTCATATTTGTTTGAAAATGTGTGTTTTCCATGTGTATCTTTTGTTGTATCATTTGAGGTAATTTGATAACATTTGATAGTGGTTTAATAAATGTTTCTAGGGCTTCCAAATCTATTTTGTATTGGTATTAGGGTTATTTTGGATTTAAAAGAGGGTTTTGAAATGGGTTTTGTGTGCAAAACATGGTTATACCCCTTGGGATTGTTTTATGAAAATTGTAAGTGATTTATTGAGTTAAAAAAAGTGGACAAAGGATGTACATGTACTATTTTGGTGAGTGTGTTCACTTAAGATGGGTTTTTGAAAGGTAAAGTGGTGATTTAATATTTCAAAAAAAATTAAAATGTTTTATAAATTTCTAAAATTATTTATCAAATTGCAAGAAAAGCACGAAACACGTTTGTGGGTTGCACTACTAGAAATATGGGATTTTGAGCCCCTTAACCTATAGAAACCGCCATTGGCGGTCACTATAGGTTACCAATAGCGACCGCCAATGGTGGTCGCTACATTTCCTTAAAAAAAAGGGGGGGCTTCCGCGCCCCCTCCTCTCACGAAGCGCCCCCCCCCCCCCCCCCCCGAATTCCCCCCTCCCATCGCTCGCGCCCTCCCCGTCGCCCGCGCCCTCCCCGATGTCGTGCGCCCTCCCCGCCGCCCCGCCCTCCCCGCCGCCCCGCCCTCCCCACCACCCCGCCCTCCCCATCGCCCCCCCTCCCCGCCGCCCCGCCTTCCGCCGCCCCGCCCTCCGCCGCCCCGCCCTCCACCGCCCCGCCCTCTACCGCCCCGCCCTCCGGCCGGCCGCCCTCCGCCGGACCTGCCCTTCGCCGTCCCTGCCCTCCGTCGTCCGTCCTCCGGTCGCCCTCCCCCCTCCGTCCGCCCTCCGGCCGCCCTCCGCCCTTCGGCCACCCTCTGGCTGCCCTCCGGCCGCCCTCCGTCGTCCCCGCCCTCCTCTGGCCGCCCTCCACCCTCCGGTTGTGGCCGCCCTCCGCCCTGCGGCCGCCCTGCGGCCTCCCTCTACCCTCGGGCCTCCCACCACCTGACTCCGGCAGCCCTCCGACCGCCCTCTGGCCTTCGGCCTCTAGCCCCTCCGGCCTCCGACCTCCGCCCTCCACCCTCTGCCCCCTCGTCCCTCCCCCCCAGCACCCTGAACACCCCCCCCCCCACACACACACCCCGCCAACCCCCGTCCCCTTCCTCTTCATCCCCTCCCTCACCGCACCAGCTCCGGCTCCGGCTCCCCACCACTGCCTCTCCTCTCACAGCACCGCCTTCGGCTCCCGTCCCATCCAGGTTTGTAGCGCAATCAGGTATGACATGGGATTTCACTTACATTATTATTTTATAAATGGTTCACAAACAATTAATTAGTATTTATTTTAAGTATATTTGATATGAAAAATGAAAATGTAATAAGTCTTGTGTAAATTTTTGTTATAGGGATCTTATTATGGATAAGAGTTGGATTGATCTTCCAAATCGAACGTCCAGAGAGTATTTCAATGGAATTATGCAGTTTATTAACTTCACCAGAGGATTTGAAAGTGACTATATTAGTTGTCCATGTAGAAAATGTGCTAACAGATATCAATTCACATGAGATACTGTGAGGGAGCACCTATTCTTTAATGGATTTCTTAGAAATTATAAGATTTGGACTCGTCATGGAGAAGAATATGTTCGTTGTGAAAATACAGATACAGTTCAGATGGATGTTGATGCAAGGATGAATGATCCAATGCATGAAATGCTTACTGAAATGGTACGTGGGTTGGATCCTGGAGGCATTGACATCCAGAATCTTGAGACCGGTGAGATAAATCTTCGCTCTGGTGCAGATCGTGATTCGAGGAGGTTTTATGAAGCAATTGGTGATGAAAAAACAGAATTATATCCTGGATGTACTTCTTTCAATAAATTTTCGTTTATCGTGGAGTTGTTGCATTTGAAGACTTTGAATCATTGGTCAGACACATCATTCGACATGCTGTTGGTGTTATTGAAAAAGGTTCTTCCTGTCGACGCTAAGATTCTTGAGTCGTATTACTATGCTCGTAAGCTGACAGAGAACTTAGGTTTTACATATGAGACCATAGATTCATGTGCAAACAACTGTATGTTGTTTAGAAAGGAAATTGTCCATTTGGATATTTGTACGGTTTGTGGTGCTTCCAGGTGGAAAGAGAACAGGGGAAATCAGACTCATCAAAGTCAGATTATGATACAGGGGAAACTGATTGCCATAAATCAAATGCATTACTTTCCCCTTAAACCAAGGTTGAAAATATTTTTTATGTCATCTAAAGTTTCTAATTTAATGAGATGGCATGCAGAAAGAGTTCATGAAAGTGATATGTTAACCCACCCATCAGACTCTCATGCATGGAAGGATTTTGATAAGAGACATCCCGACTTTTCCAAAGATGTTCGTAATGTCTGATTGGTATTAGCAGCAGATGGTTTCAATCCATTCAAGTCTATGGTTGGTTCAACTCATAGCACATGGCCCGTGGTGTTGGTTCTGTATAATCTTCCTCTGTGGATTTGTATGAAGCAACAATTTATATTACTTTCCACTCTTATTGATGGACCTAAAAGTCCGGAGGATAAGATTGATGTTTACCTTCAGTCATTGATTGATGAGTTGAATGAATTTTGGGGCGATGGTGTGATGACTTATGACTGTGAAATGAATGAAATGTTCAAACTGCAGGCTGCTTTATTGTGGACAATCAATGACTTCCCATCTTATGCAAATTTATCAGGCTGGAGTACAAAAGGGTAATTTTCTTGCCCTTGTTGCAACAAAAGTAAAAAATATGTATGGCTTAAGCATTCCAAAAAATGGGTATACATGGGTCACAGGCGTTTTCTCCCCCCTCAGCACAGGTTCAGAAAGGATAGAGTGGCATTTGATGGTTCTAGAGAGTTCATCCCAGCACCAAAGATCATGACAGGAGTCGAAATGTTATCACAGATTGAGGAAGAAAACATCTGCACGGTATATGAAATTCAGTATTTGGTGGCTCCTACGGTACATAATATTCGAGCTGTGGGTAGGCAGCGCAGTCACAATTGGAAAAAGAAAAGTATTTTTTTTAGTCTTTCGTATTGGAAAACTAACATGCTGAGGCATAATTTGGATGTCATGCACATTGAAAAAAATGTTTGTGATAACATATTGTGGACCATTTTAGGTGTCAGTGGGAAATCAAAGGACCATGTTAATGCACGCCGTGATTTGGAAGAAATGGGTTTAAGGAAACAGTTTCATTTAAAGTTAGCTGAGGTAAACAAGGCATATATGCCTACTGCACAGTATACAATGACTACAAAGGAGAAAGAGACATTTCTTTCCATTTTGAAGATGCTCAAGGTGCCTGATGGTTACTCTTCTAATATTTCAAAGTGTGTAAATCTGATTAGCAAGACATTGCAAGGGTTGAAAAGTCATGACAATCACATACTACTTCAGCAGTTGATTCCAATCGCAATTTGTGATTGTTTATCCCCCAATGTTGTTCAGCCGTTGATTGAGATGAGTAATTTTTTTAGACAGCTTTGTTTAAGAAATCAACAAATGAGTGATTTAAAAAGTTTACAGGACCGAATTGTACTTACGCTTTGTCACTTTGAGAAACTATTTCCCCCCTCATTTTTCGATGTTATGGTCCATTTGACAGCGCACCTAACTGATGAAGTAATGGCTGCTGGTCCAGTGCAATTCAGGTGGATGTATCCTATTGAGCGGTATTTGAGTACATTGAAATGATTTGTACACAACAGATCTCGTCCGGAGGCATCAATAGCCAATGGTTATTTGATGGATGAGTGTACTAATTTTTGTGCAGAATATCTTACAGATGTTGAAACAAAATTAGATAATCCCTCTCAGATTCAGGATGGTCCAGTTGGAGAAGGAACCACATATGATATGTACAACATCGAGTGGATACAAGCGCATCGATATATCTTGTTCAATACTCCATCAGTTGCACCATTAATTCAGTAAGTATCTTATCACTTTTATTGTTTAACTTTTACATGTTTTGTTTGCATAATTTTATCATTTAAACATTGCGTTATCATTTGCAGAAAACGCATTAATGAGATAAAAGAAGAGATGCATCGTGCGACTGAGTTGCAAATTCAACAGTCTCATTATGCGTCATTTCATGATTGGTTCAAGGATTATGTACGTATATATTGATTTTCATTATGAGTGAAGTATTATACTAATTTCTTTCATAATATATCATTATTGAATTCTATGAATTATGTAGGTTCATAAGCTGAGGGAGTTAGGGGACCCCACGCTAATTGAAGAATTTATCCAACTGGATGAGGGTCCATCTATAAAGGCTCGTCGTTATAAATCTATAGATGCTAATGGTTTTTGATTTCGCATTAAAGATGTTGACGACAAACGAGAAACACAAAACAGTGGCATTGGTTGTCCATTTGTCGATTCTGGTTATTACTATGGTCAATTGATAGACATCATTGAAGTTGTATACACACACGGGTTGAAGTACATATTGTTAAAGTGTAATTGGGTTGATCCAGTGTGTGGATGTAAAGTCGATCAATATCAGTTTTCATTGGTGAATTTTAATTATATGTTATACAGAAATGAACGAGTTGATAATGAACCTTTCATTTTGACATCACAAGCGGAAAAAGTATTCTTCGTTACTTTGCCTTTGAATCCAAGTTGGCAAGTTGTTGTCAAAATGTCTCGGCGACGAGTGTTTGTATTTGAACAAGATGAACCCGAGACTGTTCCTTTTGTTTCCCAACAGCTTGATCAACATACCATAGTTCAACGTGAAGAATATATTTATTGGGTCAGAGCGGCTGTTGAAGGAGAAACGGCCGATTTGCATACTTAATGAAAGGTATAATTGTTTTCCCACTATTCAGCCTAAGATATCATAAATTGTCTAAACATTTTATAAATCCTTGTAAGTTTTAATCCTCACTTTTGGAAGTTTATTCAGTTATAAATATTTAGGGTGATTTAACTCATGTTATATTGATGTTATTGTTGGTGTATTTTCTCATTAAGGTATTCTTCATTTGATTCATGTGTTGTTTGAATTTTTATTAATTCAATTTGAAATTTGGCTATGCATTGATTGGTTTTGTACATAATTTGTATATCTGTTTTGTGAACTCTCTGATTTTTTCAAATTCATTCATAACTAATTATTAAATCCCTTTTTTGTTTGATTAACAACTGTACAAGTTTGATTTTTTTTTAAAACAATCCAATTTATCATTTGGGCAGTTAGGATAGTCCCCTTACTAATGTTTTCCATGACTGCAGGCATGTCAGGGGAAGAGGCAGAAGATCCACATCATCCATCTGAGCCATCCACGTCTCAGGGTCGAGGTATGTTGGAATGTCATTGTCTCTATTTTTTATGTAATTAATAAACATATATATATATTTATAACATCTGTCATTTTTTATATAAAATTGTTTTCAACGGGATCAGACTCGACTGCTTCTTCCTCTCGCAGGAGAGGCCCTGGTCGTGGCATATTATCATGGAATTCCGACAAGACTTTTGATGTTTCATTTGATGATGTATTTCATCCTGTGGGATGGAATGCCCCTGCATTTATTCATCAGTTGGGTCATATTATACGTGATCCACATCGATTTCCATTGACCACGCGTGACTGGGCTTCTATCCCTCAAGACACATTAGATCGTCTTTGGAGGGAGGTTCAGGTAAGAAGATCATTTTACTTTATTCCCTTTGTATAAACAACAATAACATATGTGATTTTTTTCTTTAATAGAAAAATTTTAAATTATGTCCCGATAAGTTTCAGCCAGTGTGTATGAGAAAATGCCGTAAGATGTGGAAAGACTATAAAGGCAAAGTCAAGAGGGACCACTGGGTACCAAATGTGGGTGCCCCAAACATTCTGGAAAAAGTCCCGAGAGGTGTCCTCCCGGCTCAGTGGCGTGATTTAGTTGCATATTGGTCTACTGAGGGTGTTGCGGTTTGTATATTTATTTTGGTGTATATATTTTCAAGAATGTGTGATTTGTTTGATATTTGAATGAATTGAATATAGGAGGTGTCTACACGCCATTCTGAGAATCGAGCGTTGCAGGGACCACCTCACAGGCTCGGGACTCGTCACATGTCTCAGATCCAACATGAGGTATTTATTATTCATTTTTTAATTTTTTTAATTAATACGGTTTTGTGTTTATATTCTATTCATATATAGTTGTGGGAGCAAGGTGCACTAACTGATAAAATGTCGGTGTGGATGAGGACTCATGATCGCAATGATCCAGAGGTTGCAGCATTGACAGTAAGTGCTTGTAATCATTTCCAATACTTACATAAAATCTGTATATTAATATATGTATATATATTTAAATATTTCACAGGCTCAATTTGAAGTTGAATTAGAACATCTGCCAGAGGACCAGCGACAACTTCCCATGCGAAGGGATGAGATCTTTCATCGCATCATTGGTCGGGACGGGCATGGATATAGTTTGACCTATGGAACAGGGATTCCTCGTTCTGTAGTGTCACGCGCTGCGGTTTTCGGTCCTGCTGTTTCTCAGATGACACAGCAGTTGTCAGAGTTCGAGGCACGGCTGCGGGCTTCCGAGGAGGCAAATGCGCAATTGGCTGCTGAGGTTAGAGCAATGCGGGAATATGTGCGTCCAGGTGGTGCAGGGGATCACACGACGCAGGTTTATACTGTATTTATTTATTTAATTTAAATTATTTTTGTTATGAAAATATTCATATTGTTTATTTGTTGTAGGCCCCTGGCCCACCCGATAGAGGTCAGTGATGAACACGCATGACGCATCATATTCACGAGGTGTGTTTCTGCTTTTAATGGTGGGGTTGTTATTGATATTTATGTTGGGTTTCTAGTGAGTTTTTTGTGATTTGTGGGTATCATGTGTGTTTTGGCCCCATGCAATGTTTGTGTGCACGAATTGAAGTAACCATGAAACTGATTATTGATTTGGATATTTTTTTTTTATTTAATTTTCAATGTTTAGAATTGCATGTTCTGTAATATTTTTGAAAAAAATACGTTATTCCAAATATAAATCATTAAACTTGTTTTTAATGAATGAGCTGAGTTCACTATTTGTAGTCCCCGGCCTACCCCGGACAGCCCTCCCTGCACTCCGGACAGCACCCCCCCCCCCCCCCCCCGCACCCCAAACAAGCCCCCCCCCCCCACCCCGGACACCCCCCCCCCACCCCGGACACCCCCCCCCCCACCCCGGACACCCCCCCACACTCCGGACAGCCCTCCCCGCACTCCGGACAGCCCTCCCCGCACCCCGGACAGCCCTCCCGCACCCCAGACAGCCTTCCCTGCACTCCGGATAGCCCTCCCCGCACCCCGGACAGCCCTCCTCGCACTCCGGACAGCCCTCCCCGCACCCCGGACAAGCCCCCCCACCCCGGACAGCCCCCCCGCACCTCAGACAGCCCTCCCCGCACTCCGGACAGCCCTCCCCGCACCCCGGATAGCCCTCCCGCACCCCGGACAGCCTTCCCCGCACTCCGTACAGCCCTCCCCACACCCCGGACAGCCCTTCCGCACCCCGGACAGCCTTCCCCGCACTCCGGACAGCCCTCCCCACACCCCGGACAGCCCTCCCGCACCCCGGACAGGCCCCCCGCACTCCGTACAGTTCTCCCCACACCCCGGACAGCCCTCCCGCACCCCGGACAGCCCTCCCGCACCTCGGACAGCCCTCCCGCACCCCGGAAAGCCCTCCCCGCACCCCGGACAGCCTTCCCCGCACTCCGAGTGTGTAGTTTTCAGCAGCTCGGCGCGCGCTAAAACGGCGCGCTGGGGGGTCAAAACCACCCGAACAACCTCGAAATGCCATGAAATCATACGAAAACAGCCGTTGTGCGATTTTTGAAATGGTCGGGTAGACGACACGTGAATCGGAGGTGCCATTTGACCGCGGTGACCAGAAACGCGTTTTCGGTGTCATAAAACACCAAAAACGGCGCGAGACGGTCGAATTCGGAGCAAACGTGCTCCGAATGACCTGAAACCACACGAAAACATTAGTAATATTATTCGTGACGTGTAGGAGGAGACAGAGCGCCCATCGGAGGTGCGGTGCGTGCGTTACGTCCAAGTGTGTCGTTTTCAGCAGCTCGGCACGCGCTAAAACGGCGCGTTGGGGGGTCAAAACCACCCGAACAACCTCAGAATGCCATGAAACCGTACGACAATAGCCGTTGTGTGATTTGTGATATGTTCGGGTAGGCGGCACGTCAATCGGAGGTGTCGTTTGACCGCAGTGACCGGAAACGTGTTTCCGGTGTCATAAAACACCAAAAACGGCGCGAGACGGTCGAATTCGGAGAAAACGTGCTCCGAATGACCTGAAACCATACGAAAACATTAAAAATATTATTCGTGACGTTTAGGAGGAGACGCCGCGCCCATCGGAGGTGCGGTGCGCATGTTACGTCCGAGTGTGTCGTTTTCAGCAGCTCGGCGCGCGCTAAAACGGCGCGTTGGGGGGTCAAAACCACCCGAACGACCTCAGAATGCCATGAAACCGTACGACAACAGCCGTTGTGCGATTTTTGAAATGGTCGAGTAGACGGCATGTCAATCGGATGTGTCGTTTGACCGCGGTGACCAGAAACGCGTTTCCGGTGTCATAAAACACCAAAAACAGCGCGAGACGGTCGAATTCGGAGAAAACGTGCTCCGAATGACCTGAAACCACACGAAAACATTAGGAATATTATTCGTGACGTGTAGGAGGAGACGGAGCGCCCATCGGAGGTGCGGTGCGCGCGTTACATCCAAGTGTGTCGTTTTCAGCAGCTCGGCGCGCGCTAAAACGGCGCATTGGGGGGTCAAAACCACCTAAACGACCTCGGAATGCCATGAAACCGTACAACATCCTTTGTGTGATTTTTAAAATGGTCGGGCAAACGGAACGTCAATCGGAGGTTTCGTTTGATCGCGGTGACCGGAAACGCATTTCCGGTGTCATAAAACACCAAAAACGGCGCGAGACGGTCGAATTCGGAGCAAACGTGCTCTGAATGACCTGAAACCACACGAAAACATTAGGAATATTATTCGTGATGTGTAGGAGGAGACGGAGCGCCCATCGGAGGTGCGGTGCGCGCGTTACGTCCGAGTGTGTCGTTTTCAGCAGCTCGGCGCGCGCTAAAACGGCGCGTTGGGGGGTCAAAACCACCCGAACGACCTCAGAATGCCATAAAACCATACGAAAACAACCATTGTGAGATTTTTGAAATGGTCGAGCAGACGGCACATCAATCGGAGGTTCCGTTTGACCGCGGTAACCGGAAACATGTTTCCGGTGTCATAAAACACCAAAAACGGCGCGAGACAGTCGAATTCGGAGCAAACGTGCTCCGAATGACCTGAAACCACACGAAAACATTAGGAATATTATTCGTGATGTGTAGTAAGAGACGGCGCGCCCATCGGAGGTGCGGTGCACGCGTTACGTCCGAGTATGTCGTTTTCATCAGCTCGGCGCGCGCTAAAACGGCACGTTGGGGGGTCAAAACCACCCGAACGACCTCGGAATGCCCTGAAACCATACGACAACAGCCGTTGTGCGATTTTTGAAATGGTCGGGCAGATGGCATGTCAATCGGAGGTGCTGTTTGACCGCGGTGACCGGAAACGCGTTTCCGGTGTCATAAAACACCAAAAACGGCGCGAGACGGTCAAATTCGGAGCAAACGTGCTCCGAATGACCTGAAACCACACGAAAACATTAGGAGAATTATTCGTGACGTGTAGGAGGAGACGGCGTGCCCATCGGAGGTGCGGTGCGCGCGTTACGTCTGAGTGTGTCGTTTTGAGCAGCTCGGCGCACGCTAAAACGGCGCGTTGGGGGTTCAAAACCACCCTAATGACCTCGGAATGCCATGAAACCGTACTACAACAGCCGTTGTGCGATTTTTGAAATGGTCAGGCAGACGGAACGTCAATCGGAGGTGCCGTTTGACCGTGGTGACCGGAAATGCGTTTCTGGTGTCATAAAACACCAAAAACGGCGCGAGACGGTCGAATTCGGAGCAAACGTGCTCCGAATGACCTGAAACCACACGAAAACATTATAAATATTATTCGTGACGTGTAGAAGGAGACGGCGCGCCCATCGGAGGTGTTGTGCGTGCGTTACGTCCGAGTGTGTCGTTTTCAGCAGCTCGGTGCGCGCTAAAATGGCGCGTTGTGGGGTCAAAACCACCCTAACGACCTCGTAATGCCATGAAACCGTACGAAAACAGCCGTTGTGAGATTTTTGAAATGGTCGGGCAGATGGCACGTCAATCGGAAGTGCCGTTTGACCACGGTGACCGGAAACGCGTTTCTGGTGTCATAAAACACCAAAAACGGTGCGAGACGGTCGAATTCGGAGCAAACGTGCTCCGAATGACCTGAAACCACACGAAAACATTATGAATATTATTCGTGACGTGTAAGAGGAGACGTCGCGCCCATCGGAGGTGTGGTGCGCGCGTTACGTCCGAGTGTGTCGTTTTCAGCAGCTCAGGGCGCGCTAAAACGGCGCGTTGGGGGGTCAAAACCACCCGAACGACCTCGAAATGCCATGAAACCGTACGAAAATAGCTATTGTACAATTTTTGAAATAGTTGGGCGGACGGCACGTTAATCGGAGGTGCCGTTTGACCGCGGTGACCAGAAACGCGTTTCTGGTGTCATAAAACACCAAAAACGGCGTGAGACGGTCGAATTCAGAGCAAACGTGCTCCGAATGACCTAAAACCACATGAAAACATTAGAAATATTATTCGTGACATGTAGGAGGAGACGGTGCGCCCATCGGAGGTGCGGTGCACGCGTTACGTCCGAGTGTGGCGTTTTCAGCAGCTCGGTGCGCGCTAAAACGGCGCGTTGGGGGGTCAAAACCACCTGAACGACCTCGGAATGCCATGAAACCGTACGACAACAGTCGTTGTGCGATTTTTGAAATGCTCGGGCAGACGGCACGTCAATCGGAGGTGTCGTTTGACCTCGGTGACCGGAAACGCGTTTCTAGTGTCATAAAACACCAAAAACGTCTGAATGACCTGAAATGATAGCATTTCTTAAATTGGGGGTTTTTAATTATTATAGCACCATGATTTGATGTCAGATTTAATTTTATTATATGTATATAATAACTGAATAATTATTTTTAATTTACGTTTGTTTTGTTTTTTTGTTTTTTTGTCTTATTGTAGGTTTGTTGAAGGAGAAGATTGAAATAGATGGACCTGCTCGGATCGTTGAAGCACGTTTATCGTTTATGATGATCTTTATGTTTATGATGTTTGAAACTGTTTTCCATTTTTTATGATTGTTATCTTGTTTTATCTCTGATTTTGCACCGTGAAGAAAAAAAAAACAGAATTCGTACATTTCATTAAAAAAATGGAAAATATTTTATTTAATATTATATATATATATATATATATATTAAAATATTTTATTTAATATATATATATATATATATTATTTAATAAATATATATAAAAATGAAAAATAGTTTATTTAATATTATATATATATTTCTTTAATATATATATATATATATTAAAATATTTTATTTAATATTATATATATAAATATTTTCTTTAATATATATATATATATATATATATTTTATTTAATATATATATATATATATATATATATATATATTTCTTTCGGTGTGAATTTTTTTTTAAAAAAAAATTTCTAGTGTAGCGACCGCCAAAGGCGGTCGCTATAGGCCGGCATTTCGGCCACCTATAGCGACCGCCAATGGCGGTTGTTGGGCAGTCTCTATAGCCCTATAGCGACCGCCAATGGCGGTCGCTAATACCCTTATTTTTAGTAGTGTTGTTTTGTGTGAGTATGATGTGAAAATGAATATTTGTTTGTGAAAGGAGTATTATGTGACATGTGTGTGGGATGTTTGGTGTGTGTGTGACTTGGAACTGGTATTTTCATGTGAAAATTGTATTTCATGGATTGTGGAACTTGTTTGATCACAAGAGGGAAAACCTAGGTATCTAGGTGGGTGGACGTGTACTAGTATGCTAGTGATCACATGGGGTTTGCCCGAGTTTCACGTAGCAAGTTTGATGATGACAACACTAAATAAACTATAATGATGATGATGATGATGTTGGGGGACCACTAGGTTATTGTTATGATCCCTACTAGTGGATCGTGTGCACGAGAATAGATTTTGAATGGTTACTTTCATCGAGATACGAGGTATCTAGGACCCACAATGAGCTAGTGCCTAGGGGTTATTTCCTATTGCTTGTGCTCATTAGATACTTTATGCTTACCATCGACATATGGTATGTTTGGCTAGAAAATTTAGTAGCTTTGGCATTCTATTTAAAAGTGTTTATTCTTTAAAGTAGCCCACTTGAAAACTGTTTTTATTTAAAGTTGCATCTCTTTAAAATTCTTATTAGCATTTCATGTTTATGAAAACTTGCAAGCTTTTTGTCCTTGAATGTTTATCACGTGGAATATTTTAGTGGTGGAATCATACTGGGATTTGTCTCACACCCTACTTACACCCTTGGGTGTAAGTACACTTGGTTATTTTGATGTAGGTTTTGGTAAAGCTTTTAGTGCCGGTGGTTCAGGTTTCTAGTGGTCCTTCTTGGTGCAGTGTCATGGAGATGGCTTGAGGGTGGTTCCCCTTTCCATGAGGAGGTTCTTGATCTATCCATTTTGGTTTTCTTCATTTGTTATAGTCTTTGATAATTGTTTTAAATTATGTAATTAAATTCTGAATTTTTGTAAAATATGGTTTGTTTTGAAAAATATAGATTTTTTATATTGGATTTTTTTTGTTTTGTGTTTATAAACTCGGTTAAATCATTCCCAAATTTCATTTTGTGATACCCGGGCACTTGTGTCAGCCCGTGAGGATCGGGAATGCCCTTCAGGCCTTACCACGGGCTGGGTTGGGTGCCAGTTTTGATGGGGACCAGATCTGGTTCGTGACATTATTTGAAAAAATAAACATAATTTTTGAATTTGGAATATAAAAATTATATTAGGGTGAATTTTTGAAATTTTTATGAGAAGTTTCATTTTTTGATGAATAGTGAAAAATACTGGATTTAAATTGAAAAATGTCTTTTCATCTAAATAATTTATAATGATAAATTTTAATTTTAATTGGTTTTAAAGTCACATTAGTTCAATTATAAATCTATTAATCCAATTTAGTTCATTGAAATCATTTTCATTTTGAATATAGATATAAAAACATTGTGAACTTTTGAACATTTTACCTTTAAAATCTCGCTTTCTCGTCTTGTCTGCAAGACTAATTTTAAATTGAATTTTTCCAATTCTGTGAATTGAATTTGGAAAAATTGATTCCATATTTGGAATCATTATAATTTCTAATTTATAATAAGGTAAACTTAATTTTTTTACCAAAATGATTAGTGAAAGCAGTTAAAATTAATCACAACGATTAAGATAAAAATAAGTTTACTTAGTGGTTAAACTTAGAATATAAGATGTAAAATGACCTAAAAACTTTTCCAACACCCATTGACTTGAAATTTTTTAAAATTAAATTAAATAAATAATGTCAAAATTGACATTAATGTTATTTTATAATAAATGATATTTTATTAAATGATTTAAAATTACAAAAAATCTCATCTTCTTCCAAGTGATTTGTAAATGTTAGTGAATATCAAATATGGTCCATTCATGGACCAATTGATCTTTTATAATGAACACATTAACCCCTAAATAGTAAAAACATTGTTAGTGCAGTTAGGTTTAAAGCACTATTTTTGTGTGTTACTTGCGCTTCTGTTAAATAAATTTCCAACACACGTGAGATTTTTTATTTTATAAATTAGATATAATATTTAGAATCATTATGTCTAAATTATCTAATAAATGTCACTTTAATTTAGTCTTAATTAATAAAATACCTTGGTTATAAAATTAGTTACCTTAATAAAAACCAAAATGGTAGAAGTGGGGAAATGTAACAGACCAACCCGGGTTAACCAGACCAGTCACCCAAGTCAGCCCATTACGGGGTGAGGTATAGAAAAGACAACGAAACAATTCTTGTATATAAGAAAAACAATACATACAACCAGAGTACAGTGAGGAAACAAAGAGAGACATAACTAATCCAAACATGCTAAACCAGAAAGAATGACAAGTTTAGACCAACAAGTCTTCATGTGAACAATCGTCACCTCCAAAACATCTGAAACTGAAGCAGTGACATAAAGAGGATCCTGTGTGCTACAAAATTCCCTTCCCTTTACGTATATCCTACAAAACAAGGTCTAGATCCTCCCAGAGGTAAAAGTAGGGTGTGAGAAACAAAGCGCAGTAGGTAACCACCAAATAATCTATACAAGTTCTAATAACAAGAATGCACAAGTTCTAGCTTTAAAACAAAACAGTTTTACAAGCATTTTTTATAATAAAACAATTTAAAAACATTTCTCAACCATTCCTTGAGTTTTCCATATATAGCATATCATGTTTTCCAAATCCAAAAACATGTCAGTCATATAACAAAGTAGGTAAACATACTGAATATAAATACACATGTGAGCTAACATCCATGAAATAACCTGTCACTTTTTAATTAAAAACCATATTTTTATACATACACAGTTTGTACCTGTTAAATGGTGTGTAAACCTTTCACGCCATGCACCCTATTCATGGATTCTTCCCATCAACTATTACATGTCGTGTACTTCACTTACATGGTGTGTAAGTGCCTAGCGAGCGGCAGAAACTACAGGTTTTTATGTTGAAAAGTTCAACAAATCTTTGACTTCACCATTACAGGTATCCTCCCAATTCCATGGTTGGAAATACTCGACCAATGAAAAAGGAAACCAAAATCAAAGACTATATCATACCTAAAAAAGGTAATGGGGCGTTACAATCTCCCCACCATAAAATCTTCTTATCCCCAAAAATAGCTCAAGATCCTAGATCCGCAAAAAAAAAAAGAAGGTCATTATTGCTTAATCAAACACTCTCGCTCCCACATCTCATGGAAATCATGCCTGTACCTCCACAATACCTGGACCAGGGAGTTCATTTTACTGCACAATCCCCTATCCTGGTGATCCATAGTCTGAACTGGTTGCTCAACCAAGGTGGTATCGGGTTCAAGATCAACATCCTCACATCCAATCACATGGGAAGGATCTGGTGTACACCTCCTCAACTGGGAAACATGAAACATGTCATGTATTGAAGTCAATCCAGGTGGTAAAAGAACTAATAGGCCACCCTCCCTAGTCACTCAATGATCTCAAAGGGTCCCACAAACCCTGGTGCCAACTTACCCTGCTTACCCAACTGACAATGTCCCAAACAAGGTGAAACTTTGAGAAAAAACCCGATCACCAACCAAAAATTCTGATGGTCACCACCGACAGTCCGTATAAGATTTTTGACGACTCTATGCCATGATCAAACGCCTCTGGATCAACTACATCATCTTCGTCATCTCCTAAACAACACTCGGTCCAAGTAAGGACTTCTCTCCTAACTCTTTCCAACACAAGGGATATCAACATGGCCACCCATGAAAAGATTCAAAGGGCACCATCCTAATCTAAGCCTGATAACTATTGTTATAGGAAAACTCAACCAAAGACAAATGTTTGTCCCAAGATCCACCAAAATCTAGAACACAATCTTGAAGCATATCCTCAAGAACCTAGATAGCCCTCTATGTCTGTCCATTCATCTGTGGATGATAATTCATGATCAATTTCAACTGGGAACCCATTGCCTCCTATAGACCTTTCCAAAATCCAGATGTGAACCTCGATTCCTTGTTAGAAACAACCGCAGAGGGAAGCCTATAAAGTCTCACAATCTCTCAAACATACAAGTCCCCGATCTATTTTACTTTCGATGTTTCCTTTATTAGTAAGAAATGCCCCGATTTAGTGAGTATGTCAATAATCACCCAAATCGCATCCTTATCAATAGGATTCCATGGAAAACCAACAACAAAATCCATAGAAATTTCATCCCACTTCCAAACTGGAATGGGTAAAGGCTGCAACAATCCTGCAAGTCACTGGTGTTCCTCCTTAACTCTTTGATAAGTGAGACACTGCGATACAAAGTCCGTAACTGAACACCTCATTCCCGGCCACCAATACCAACATTTCAAATCATGGTACATATTTGTAGACCCAGGGTTCATGGACCAACATGACCGATGTCCACTGTCTAACAACTCTTGACTCTAGGAAAATTGAACAACCAACCTACTACGAAAGAACAAAGCTCCACTAGGAGACCGATACCACTCACCTGAGGTCTCCTCACCATTTAGGATTTATCCTAAGTGTCAGCTCTCAGTTTCTATCATCTTCTCAAGTCGAAATCACTCATCAAAAGACAAGTCAACCTTTATCAAAGAAAATAACACCTTCCCACCAACTTCCTCCACTCCCAATCTCATCTCAGCAAACAAACTCATTAGAGACCACTCTTAAATTGATTCCTCCACTACTTGGATCGGTACTCTTCTGCTCAATGCATCAGCAACCACATTTCCTTTATTGTGGGTATATATGATATCGAAATAAAGGGTCTAAAGATACTCAACGCAGCATCTCTATCTTAAGTTCAGATCCTGCTAAATGAAAACATACTTTAGGATTTTGTGATCAAAATACACTGTAAATCGCTCCCCAAAAAGATAGTGATGTCATGCCTTGAGTGTGTGCATAACAGCTGCCAACTCAAGATCATGGGTAGGGTAGTTCTTCTCCTGAGGGCATAATAGGTGAGAGCCATAAACCACAACTCATTTCCCCTGCATCAAGACACATCCCAAACCCGTACCAAAATCATCGCAAAAAACATCATAACCTGACCCTGGTTCCGAAAGAATCAAAATTGGTGATGAAGTAAACCTCATCTTCAGCTCCTCAAAAGATCACTGACACTTTTCGTCCCACTCAAACTTTACACCCTTACGGTTCAAAGCTTTCATCAGAGATGCAAGCTTGGAGAAGTCCCAAACAAACAGTCAGTAATAACCAGCCAAACTTAAGAAGCTTTGGATCTCAAACATGTTTTCGGGATGCTCCCAAGACATAACTACTTGCAACTTTTTAGGATCTACAGAGACACCCCTCTCACATACCACATGACCCAGAATTTTCACTTCCCGGATCCAAAACTCACACTTGGAAAGTTTCCCATACTGACGATTTTGTTTCAAGGTTCGAAGAATGATATCTAAATGGTCCACATGTTCCCCCTCTAACTTGGAGTACACCAAAATATCATCTACAAACACTATAACAAAATATTCCAAGAACTGATGAAAGATTTAGTTCATCAAATCCATAAATACCACAAGAGTATTGGTGTGTCCAAATGGCATAACCAGAAACTCGAAATGACCATATCGACTCTGAAACACTATATTGGGTATGTCCTCTCAGACTCTCAACTGATGGTACCCTAACCATAGTTCAATCTTAGAAAACCAATGAGCCCCTCTAAACTAATCAAAAAGATCATCAATTCTAGGTAAATGATACTTGTTCTTAACGGTCACTCGATTCAACTTTTTATAGTCAATTAAAAGCTTGATACTTTGGTCTGACTTCTTAGCAAAGAGTATGGGTGAAGCCCGCAGTGACACGCTAGGACGAATAAATCCTTTCGCCTCTAGGTCCTCAAGCTGGACCTTAAGCTCCAACAACTCATCAAGTGTCATTCAATAGGATTGCATAGAAATGGGCATCATTTTAGGGAGCAGGTCAATAGTAAACTCAACCTCTCTATGGCGGTAAACTTGAGAAATCATTCAAAAAGACCTCAAGGTATGCACACACAACAGGTCGCTGACCACCCAAGAAAGGGTCAACTATATCAAGAAACATCTCTGGCATCTAACAAAATATTATACTGGCATAAGGAACAACGAGCCATTCCCTTTCTGAACTAGAGTCTCACTCACCCTGGAAAACATGAGTGACCCCATTGGAAAATAAGAATTGTACCCGACAGCGATAACAGTTTATCAAGGCCTTTATGATGATCATCCAATCCATGTCGATAATCAAGTTGAATATGTCAAGATAAAGCACTAAGAAATCCCAAACCACCTCAAAGTCAGCTATCATCACCCGACATGCAAGGCACTTGAAACCTTGTTCGGACCTCTTTCCCAAAGGCTTGGAAAGATACAAAAAGAATGGAATAAGCTCTAACGGTAGACCCAACACATCGACCAATTTTGACAATATAAAAGAATGAGTAGCACATGTATCAAACAAAGCTAGCATCATAAAAGACGAAATGAACACTATACCTCTAATGGTAGTTAGCCCTGCTTCAGATTCCTATGGTGCACACTCTGCCACATAAAGTCGTCCAAACTTAGCCACCTGGACATCCCCCATGGCCTAAGAATGAGACCCACCGCCCTTGGGAGCATCAACATGAACCTGTGATCCCTTTGTGAAAGTAGATCCCACCTTACTACATTGGGACATCTTGTCACAGAAACATTTCAGATGGCCAGATCACCCACAAAGATGACAAGATCTATGTGCCTTTGTACAATGAGGATAGTTTGACCATGCCTCCCACACTGGTAGCAGATAACCTATTGTTGCCCTGAAGAATCCCCTAAAACTGGTCCTATAGAAAACTGACCACTCTTACGCTTCCTTTTTTGACCACAAGAAGCACCCTCACTAACAGATGCACCAACTGAAGCTCTTCCCACGCATGTCCTCCCAGTTATGTCTGCCTTATCCAAAGTTGTTTTATCCACTACCTCCACAAAGTTTGGTAGGAACAAAATAACTAGAATCGACCGAATATCATCCCTCATCCCCATCTTGAACTGCAAGTCATCAGAAACGATAAGAATTTAAAGCAATTGTGAATTCTTCCACAAAAGACGACAGTTTTTGGAAAGAACTAGTCCATCTAAATAATCTTCCCACTTAGTTTATTCAAACAACCATACACACACAAAGTCCCCAAACTCAATAGAAAGTTCAATTTAAAAAGATTCCCCATACAATTAATTCAAATTGTCCTATATACCAGATCTCAAACTTAGTAAAGATTTTCCAAACACCCATGGTAACTCAGATTTAGTCACAGGAGTGAGCCGGCCATGCCCCTTTTCCTTACCTACTATCGGAATTATGATGATCCTACTTGTGCCTACCCAAGACACAGAATCAACTCAGACAGGAGGTTAAAGAGCGTTCAATCAAAAGAAAGCGTAAGGTAAGAGATTTCGTCTCAATTTCATTTTATTGAGACGTATTGTAATGTTATGCACCTAATTACTTTTATATGGTGTATATACTTCCCCTTTGATATGTAATATCATGAATACTTCGATCTTCATCATATATTAAGTTTCAATTTCAATTATTTCATTTAAAGGGATTTAAACTTAAAGTTACCAAGTGGCAAAGAAATTTCATAACTCAACTTCTTTTTATTGTGTTATATTACTTCTTCATTGTTGTTGATATTCTGTGATTATGTGTATAATGACTTTTGAATATCTATTTTTTTATTTCCACTTTTTTTATGTGGATTTATAGTTGGTACACATAATCGATTCATTGATTATTTCTCACTTCAACATTATGAGCATTTAAAGAGTTTATTTCATAATCTCATTCTAATTGAGATTGTTTATTCTTGAATTTCCATAAAAGGAAATTATATGATCATTTACTAATAAACCCTTTAGTTTTATTCTCCTCTAGTCATTCATGATTTTTTTTTCAAGTGATAGTACTATTTTTCCACTCTTTGATACTTAAAATTATTAAGAAAATGTTTTAATAAAATTTTTCTTCGTTTTTATCTTCGATTGGAAATCCGTTGTCTTACAAAACCATGTTTTCTAAAAAAATCAAAAAAAATTCTTTATCCTTTTCAAAATGATTCATTAAAATACATTTTTACCCATTTTATCTCTTTACAAAAAAAATTCATAGAAATCTTCTTATCATTTTCCGAGCAATACACTTTTCTAACCTTTTTACCATGCAAAAGGAATGTTCCTTATGACATGTACGGAATTACCCACCGGCATGACTGTCATTTCTTTGAAGTTTCTTTTGCAAGTTTACGAGGTTCTTTTTAAAGGAAATGTTTTTAAAAGTGATTTTTAAAGAAAATGGTTTTCAAGATGTTTTTCAAAATGAAAAGGATATTTTCATCAAGAACATTTTTAAAGATCTTTTTATGGTATTTCTATTCATCAATGACAACAACCCTTTTATTCTTACTCCAATGGATATATATTGATATCATCTTTATTCTTCCTTCGGGTGGTTTATGATCATTTTGATTAAGGAAAGTATTGACAATTCACTTCCTTGATTCATTTTTGTAATCAATAACTTTTCCTCGAAATGTTTACTTTCCTGTGATCATTAGACATTAAATTTCTCCTAAATATTCATATTATTTATCATGGATGTGATTGTTGCTTAAATAGTATCTAATTTATAAATACAGTGTTTTACTTTGAATATTATTTGTTTGAATGAGAAAATATTTATAAATTCGTATCTTTTACTCAATACGGACATTTGATGTTAAGGCATATTGATCATGAATTAAATCGTTTATTCGATGTATGAGGAATAATTGGACATGCGGTGACAGGTAGGGCCCAGAATTTATATATCCCCTTGATGCATTGACAAGTCTCATGAGACAAATCAGTTAGTCAAATTAAATGGGTTTCTACCTAGAGTTTTAAACTACCCAGAGGATAGATCTTGGCAATAAAGGTTTTCAAGTGCCTGAGACATAATGTCCAATAATTAAGAATTTCATACATTGAGAATTCAGTCAATATTATCCATCAGATTTTTTCTATGGTATTACCTATGGATGCATTTCATTCTCAGTTTATTGATTAAATGACATATGTTTTCAATTATTTACCTTGCCATATTGGTTCTACCTTATCTATTCATGCAGTCAAGTTATTTAAATGACATATTTGTACAGTTATTTACCTTTTCATATGGATTATGCATATTGATTCCCGATGGCTTTTGTTGTACTTAACCCGTACTGATCATTTCAGCTCACCCTTATTTTGTTTCATTTTCCCAAGATTTTATGAAGTTTACTATGAATGATATGCAAGTATATTCTAGATGGAATAAATTTATTCTCCAAAAAATGATTATGTTGTAATTTGTGTATTCAATTGTAATATAAGACTCATGTATGTATCTAGTTTACCAAGACTACTAATCTATTTGGTTCTTTAGGATGTGATTTCCTTGTATCTTATGTCAATGTAATGGTAGCAGGCACTGGCTCCAGGCTGTTGGGGTCGAGGTCGTTACATAAAATACTTTAGTTTATTTGGACGAGGTGGTGTGAGGAAAACTTTCAAGATCTAAATAAGATGTGTGTTAGTATACATGTACTAAATTTACCTTTTAAAGATGGGGAGATTATAATTAATAGATATACTATGAAAATAATTGACATGGATATGTGTTAACAAAAAATAAGAAGGTAGAGTGCACGAATAATGACAGTTGAATGTTCATGAGAATAATTTTACAAGTGATGATTTGTAGATAGAAGTGGTAATTTTTTTTCTTTAATGATACTATATCATTATCTTTAAGAATAAAGGTCTTTATATATACAAACAATAAAAGTATAAAATATATATTGGCATATAAATAGTTAAACTTGAGGTATGGGATGTGGTTGGATATGCTTAAGCTTTATTATTGCACCATCCATTATCTTCACAGAAAAGATAATAAGGTAGTTGATGCCATGAGCATGAAGGATTATGACACTATCTACAATGACAATATAACATAATCAAATGATCAAATATATCATAAAATTAGACTTGGATATTACAAACAGTCGGGGAAGGGGGTCTACAAAGCTACAAAGAAACACACAAACATACACAAACAATAAGTCGGGGAGACTCAAACCCAAGACCTCCCCAACACCCCCACAGGGCCCTTTGCCACTAGGCTAGCCCTGGGGGCGACTAGACTTGGATATCATAAGTAAAGGAATTTCATCATATATTTCCCATGTTGTTTCTTAACAATCATTATTAGAGAAAATCAATATAAATTAGTGGGATGATGTTAGGTTGTAAAAGAAAATTGACGTATTCAAAATGATAAGTTTTTCAAGTTCGACATTGACTATGATAGAGCCTTATAGAAAAATGATTTTATGTTCTATCAATATTAGAGTATTTTAAGAAATTATTAGATAGATCGCATAGCTCAAATTTCTCTAGACATAGGAGAAAAAAATGTATAGAGATCTTCTAGAGAACTATTTGTGGGACAACATAAAGTGACCTATAGTTAACTATATCACAAGGTGTCTAGTATGTCAAAAAGTTGAAGGTGAGTGGAATGTATCAAAGGAAATGATGCAAATATGTCATGTTCTAGCATGGAAAGGGGTATAATATTACAATGGATTTGGTTTTGGGACTTAAAAAGATGTCAAAGGGAAATAATGTTATGCATGTTTTGGTTGGTCATCAAACAAAGTCAACCCATTCATGACACACCAATTTCAATTGACTTATACAGAATCCAAGTTTCATATCAAATTTTTACAAGATTCTCCAATGGGTGCTAAGTACGTAGGTGCATTTTAACCTTGCTTATAACCATAAACTGGTGAAAATCTGAGGACTATCCAGACAATAGAGGACCTGTTGATGAATTTATTTCAAAGGAAATTGGAATAAACACATTGTTCTAGGAGAATTATCATAAAATAATAGCACTATCATTCAAGCATTCAAATGGAATCCCATTAGGTGTTGTATATGAATATGGATCAGATGTCATCATGTTAAGATGAAGTTGGTGAGAGTAAATTATTCAAACAAAAGTTTATTCAAGAGATGGCTTAGAAGGTAAAGATAATCCAAAAACACATCAAGGTAGCTCAAACTAAGCATAATGGATAGGAAAATAATCAAATTTTAGACATCAAGTTTGATTTTGGTGATCCGGTCTTCTTAAAGATATCTCCTTGGAAATGTATCATGAATTAAAAGGAAATAAAATATAAGCCAAAGGTATATTGTGCTCTTTGAAATATTGGAGTGGATAAGAACTGTGGAATATATATTAACCCCATCATTAAACCCTTCCTAATCTCAAACGTCTTCCATGTCTCTCTATTAAAGAATTATATGTTAAACTCATCGCTTATACATTTTAGTGGAGGGGTACACTTTCCCTTCAGAGTCATGCCCTCTGCCGGAGGATACAACCACTACAGAAGCATATGTATGGATCTCATTCATCGGTTGTTCAATGCCTTAACTACTCATCACAGGATCCTATGAATGTCGACTGTCAACCTGTGGCTCACTGAATACAGTCAAACACCTGCACGGTGCTTCTTGCCTAACACCTACATCAACTTCACAGTCATGTTGTAAGCCCACCGGGGTTTACCCTGACAACATCCTTACTACGATCATTCTATCCATGTCTCCCTCCCAATAGGCAGCAATTACATCCAGATAATCATTCTTTTCTGAGGTCAGGTCATCCACGTGAAAAGAAACCAAGTCACCAGGAGGAACCTCTCAGTGTCAGCGTCGGCAGTTCTGGTCTAGGTTCCCCAATCGATTACATTCATCCATGATTCAAAAATCACCTCTTGTTTATAGAGATATTCCCATTTAATCTCAATCCAATTGAATTCCATAGGGGGTTTTGAGACATCAGCCTCTACGCAAATTCGAGGGGCAACAAGGTGGAAGAATGATGAAGTTCTACGGTCTGTGTAAAGAAAATGCCCAACCATGTTACCAGTCATTCTAAGGATGGAAGGGTTTTGAAACGGCAGGGGTAAACCGGGGAGGCGAACCCAAGTAGCTGAAGAGGCCGGATCTCGATGCATATGAAAACTAAAATGGATATGTGCATACCAAATTGTCTTCATCTATAAAATGGATAACGTGTCAAGAGTCAAACAGACCGACAACTGTCATGTTCTGCAACTTCCAATCTTCATTGACAAATTTATCGAATGCATATACTGGGACGACACCTGCCAAATCGTGCCACTAAGGAGAAAATGAGTAGGGACGAAGCCACAGCGAATTCTGAGGGAGAAAATAAAATGGATAAAAAAATTGGAATCATGACATCAAAAGTAGGTAAGGCAATCTTTTGAGAATTTTTGAGAATATTAGAATACAAGGGTGAATAATAAAATACATCGTTCATATACAATACAGAATATGGATGAATTTTAATGTGTGAATGATTTAGAAATTAAATTTATATTTTCTATGATCTAAAATACAACTTAATAGTTAAATAATTAATTTTCAAAATATTAAATGCAATTTCTAAAATCAAAAAAAAATTACAAAGCCTAAAACATATAATATCATTTTAAAAACAATTTCTTATAACCTAAATGATTCATTTCAAGATCTAGTTGATTTTTAATAGAGGTTTTCAACATTAAAAGGCTTGAAACTCAAAAAAAAATGTCAAAATCATGGGTGAATTATTTTAAATGAATTTCCCACAAGTTAAGTTCCTAAGGATTATATTCAAACAAAATTATCAAACAATCACCCAAAGCTTTCTATAAATACTCACCTCTCCATCCAAATCTATTCACATCAAACCTCATAAGCTCAAGTTTTATCATTTAAAACCATACTCTCTTCTACTACTTCTCTCTATCTTAGAGAAACTTGGTTGAGTCTTAAAGGAAAGGTTCCAAAGTTAGAAGTGAAACAAATAATGATTATATACATTCCCTCTTTATTTTGCATTTATCTTACATATTCCTTATTATATATTCCCTATTTATGGTTTCACATACCTATGGTATGGTTTATATATATAATATAATGGGAAGGATGTGTCAAAATGCGATGGTAGGTGTGCTTGGTTCAAACCTTACTAGGACCTTCAATGGAACTCTTGGTATTAAAAAGAAATGATTTTTTAATATCTAAATAACTAGTTTTTGAGTATATCCTTTAATTTTTTTCAAATATCATAAAGTTATTAGATATATGGGATGCATACAATTTCCTTTTGAGGGGTTTTTTATTCACAATCCCCTATATGATCCTTGGAAATAACATCATTTCATGAAGTATGCTTTTATCATTTACCCTTTATTTTTTTAAAATTATTCTCTGTTTGATTAATAGTCAGCCCTATTTTTATTCATACTATTCCTTTATTGGAGATTCTTTGAAACTAACTCTCACTCCCTTTACTCGTGGGTTAACCTTGGTGGTTGATCATATTTTATGAGCTCTTGCATGTATTTGAAGTGTTGCATTGAGTTTTTGACATGTTATGTGCCAGGTGAGACCAGAATTATAGTTTCCCCCAATACAATGGGTAATTTTTCATCTCTAAAGATACCACATATGAGGTCCTGGCGGGTAACCTTAGCCATTTTGATACCGTGACTTGGTGGGTAGCCTTTTCATATAATGTCATGTCGATTAACTTTGATAATGTGTTTATGATGCTCAAATTTCTTGAATTACTTATGAATAGGGATTATTGATGATCCTTTTCATGTATTTATGATTATGTATTGATATTTCCTATGATATATCCATGAATCGTCCCCATTGAGCCGTTGCACTTAGACAAAACCCTTGCTGGGCATTCAAGATTTCCTTTATTGGAGATTCTTTGAAACCAACTCTCACTCCCTTTACTCAGGGGTTAACCTTGGTGGTTGATCATATTTTATGAGCTCTTGCATGTATTTAAAGTGTTGCATTGAGTTTTTGACATGTTGCAGGTGAGACCAGAATTATAGTTTCCCCCAATACAATGGGTAATTTTTCATCTCTAAAGATACCACATATGAGGTCCTAGCGGGTAACCTTAGCCATTTTGATACAATGACTTGGTGGGTAGCCTTTTCATATAATGTCATGTCGATTAACTTTGATAATGTGTTTATGATGATCAAATTTCTTAAATTACTTATGAATAGGGATTATTGATGATCTTTTTCGTGTATTTATGATTATGTATTGATATTTCCTATGATATATCCATAAATCGTCCCCATTGAGCTGCCGCACTTAGACAAACCCTTGGGGGGCATTCAAGATACTCGTTCCTTTTTTTGCAAAATCCCAAGAAAATCAATATTACTATGAAAATTAGAGCATTTATAGATCATTTATATAGCATGGATCATAGTAATCAATGGTGCACGCCATGGCGCGCTATTGCGCCATGGCTAGCGCCAAGCAGTGGTGCGTCGCACCATGGCTTTGCTAGGGCTCATCTAAGATGTCTCACTGTGGCGTGCGTCATGTTGTGCTATGCCGCGTGCCATGTTGCGCAAATGACGTGCGCCATTGCGTCTTTTATATATATATTTATTTTTTTTGCATTTTTTTTTACCCGGCAACTCGTATGCCCCGATTGAAAATACCTCTTTTGAGGTCAAACAACGACCTCCCCTTTCGACTCTACGCAACACTCGACTTTTCCCGTGAGCGCAGCGACCCAACCGGTGTTGAACCACATCAACAGCCACGACCCAACCAAGATCCCTTGATCGTTGTGACCCAGTCAACCATGACCCAACCGAGCTCCCTCAACTGCCGCAACTCAGAAACGCGATGTTGCTCAGGGCAGACGCACATTCTGTGCGAACCAGTAACTTTTTTTTTGTCTTTAATTCAATTTTATTTATGTTGCTCGCCCCTTATTTTTTGTCGAGTTACTCCTGGTGTTATTTTTAATGTCGTTTTTTTATGTTTTGTTTTTTTACTTTTTTGTTTATTGTTTTTTTGAGATATATGGTTTTTAATATTTAATTGTTTGTTTTATATATTTGAATAATTGTGATTTATTTTAAAATGTCTAAGGCAAGACAAGGAAATACCCAGTTTGGTTTTTTGAGATATATGATTTTTAATATATTTTAAGAATTGAGATATATGATTTTTTTGAGATATATGGTTTTTAATATTTAATTGCTGGTGTCATTGTTGACTTCATTTGTTTTTTGATATATGGAATATGAATTATTGACATAAATCCTAATTTTTATGTATATATTATATAATTTGTTATTTGTTATTATTGATGTATGTATACACCTCTTTTGTGCGCCGCAAGTTAATATTGTCATGCGTCGTGTGTTTTTGCGCCGGGGGGCCCTTGTCGCCGTTGTGCGTCATGCACCGTAAATAACTATGGCATAGTTACGCCTGTAAAAAGTTATAAACTAATTATTTTATACATATTATCATATATAATGGTTTAATTTTCGAAGGACACAAAGTTTTGATTTTGGGAATTAATTGAAGGTTGTAAATTGTTTATGTTATGTAATGAAATTTGTATTATTATAGAACTATAACTGGGAATGTGGTTTTGTGGCATCATAATTTACATCTGTGAAGCATCAATAAGTTTCCTTCTTAGGATGTTCACCTCTCTTAAGGGTGAGTTCGATCCAGTCAATGGACTTGTTAATGATTATTAAGATTTAGCTTCATGAGATATTGCCCATGTTCCTTTCTAGGGATTTTAATCTTGATCAAAAGCAGGTTTGATCAACTTAATGAAGCTAATAAGGATGATTAGATTTATTCTAGACTTTGTTTTCCTTGTGCTCTAATTAAAATCTATTTTTGGGATGTGCATGTGGATTTAATCCAATTGAAGAGTCTAAATGAGGGTTAAGCATGATGCAGAAACGTCGGGATTCGCAACGACAGAAACGATTTGCGGATAAAGAAAAAAAAAAGAAAGAAAACACTCAGGACACAAAAAAAAATTTACGTGGTTCGGGCAATAATCCCTACATCCACGAAGAGGCAGAATATTCACTATGATTCGGGAGCACAATTACAGAGTTACTCACTAAGGAACCCCTAACCCGAAATGGGCTACAAAAGGAGGAAGACGATCTATTGTTCCACCAATCGCACAGAAAGTCCGCATGGCTACAGTGAAAGGCAGTCAACCAAGTCAAAGGAATAAAGGAAATTCAGGTAAAATTCATTACGGATTATCGGTATGGTATCAGGTGTACTTAAGAGGGTTTCATGAGAGAGAAAGGGGTTTCTCGTCACTTATACATCATGAGAGCAGTATGGGGGAGGTGTGAAATCATACCCCATCATTAGGGATTACACATAAAATGGCATAGCATAGAAGACATTCTTGAATAAAAGTGAAATGGAGAGGATCTCTTACCTTAATGAATGAAAAGGACCACATCAGACCACAAAGTGAGGCGGATACATTCCTTTATAATGAATGAAAAGGACCACATCAGACCACAAGTCCGATGTGGGATACAGACTCCAACACTCTCCCTCAAGCTAGGTGTACCTAGCTTGGACACATAATGACAAGAAAGCAACAAAAAACAGATGCTAACACTCCCCCTCAAGCTGGACATGCCCAGCTTGATGACAAATACAAGACAAAAACAGAAGAAACGGAAATAATAAAATCGTTGCTGATGCTGCTCCACCTCAAGATGGTAATGTGATGCCGCTGAAAAAAAAAGGATGGGTCATCGCCGGAAAAGTGCGGGGCAGGACAACAGAGCGCCAGAAAATCCACACTGGTGGGTCGGTCATCAGAGTGTCAGGAAAATCCGCACTACGGGCCGGTCGTCAGAGCGCTGGGAAATCCGTAATGTCAGACCGATCGTCAAAGCGCCGAGAAATCCGCTCGGGAGGGCCGGTCATCAAAGTGCTGAGAAATCTGCAATGGCGGTGTCGGTCGTCGAAGCGCCGGGAAATCCGCAAGAGGAGGCCGGCGATTGAGGCGGGAATGCCACGGGAAGAGGAAGAGGTCGGCATGGAGGGAGCAGTTGAGCAGCAAATAGGGGAGGCGACGTTGCAGCGGGATTGCAGCGGAGGTGCACGGGGAGGGATCTGGCCGGAACTGCCCAGAACTGGAAGGATCAGCCTGGAGCTGGTTGGATATCACCGGATCTGGCCGGATTTTGGCAGATCTGGGAGATGCCCCGTTTCGGTCGCCTGGAGAAGCGGGAGCTGGTGCGGGCAGTTGCGGGAGCCGGATGGATCACCGGGGAAGGCGGGAGCCGCTGAGGAGGTGGGGTCGAGTGTCACCGGGAGTCCGCAGGAGAGACGACGGTGGGGAGAGGGACGCCGCCTGGGTTGAGGGATGCGGCGCTGGAAGTCGTCGAACGAAGAGGAAGGGCCTCCTGGAGGGCTGCCGGGTGAGCCGCGGGTGATCTGCGTGAGGCGCCGGGTGATTCGCGAGAGACGCCGCTCACAAAGGAGGAGGGTCGCCGGGGGGGAAGGTCGCCGGGAGATTCGCGGGAGGCGGCGTGCACACAGGATGACCGCCGGGGAAGGGTCGCAGGAGACGGCGCTCGCAAAGGAGGAGGGTCGTCGGGGTCGCGGGAGTCGAGTAGCCGGGAAGAGTGACGTGTAGGGCCGGCAGGGGGGAGATTCGCCGCAGGAGAGGGATAGTTGGCGAGAGGCCGCCTGGACGAGGTCGTCGCGCGGGAGTAGTGCAGGAGGGCCGACGCGGAGATCATCGCGCGCAGGGAGCAGCAGGGAAGAGGTCGGTTGTCGGGTCGTCGGGCCGTCGGGAGGAGGTGCACCGTCGTAGGGCAAGGGGGAGAACCGTCGGGCAAGGAGGTGTCGGCAGGGTGGAGAACTGTCGGGAGGGCAGGGTCCGGGCAGGGAGGGATCCGCTGGAGGCCGTCTGGGAATCGAGCCCGGAGGGGCGGCGGCAGAGAGGAAAAAAAACGTAGCCCTACATGAGGGGTCGCCGCCCCCCACAGGGGAAAAATGAATGAGAAACCCTAGATAGGGGGGAAAATAAAATGGGAGGAGAAGGGTTCGGGATTAATTTCCCTCTGATAACATGTTGGTTGAGAAACCCCCTTGCCTCTATGCCTCAAAGTGAAGCGGAGACATTCTTTTATAATGAATGAAAAGGACCACATCAGACCACAAGTCCGATGTGGGATACAGACTCCAACAGGTTTATTAATTAATAAGTCCAGAACCTCTTCTATATGTAATTGATTTAGTATACCTTTTTTAAGTTTATTCATGGTCTTTTTAATGGGTTAAATGGTTCAATTTCATTGTTGGGGTCCATTTGTTTTCTTAGTTTTTACGATCGGTTTAATTATGTTCATGAACGAAGAATCATGTGAAATGAGAATGTTTGTCCAGAATTAAAGTTATATGTTGTTAGTAAACATCCATAAGATTACATGGTTATAAAATTCATTTGTTTATTTGGATTGAAGGTGAATCATTATATAAAACATTAGTGATAAACCCTTGAATTAATTTTAGCGATTTTTGCTGACGGATTTGACGAACGACGAGAGAGAACACTGCTTCTTCCTCGGACAACCTTCGTCGGCGTACAAGGTTTCGCCAACGACGTATCACATCGGACGCATCTCTTCGTCAACGGATTTGACGAACGACGACCGCGACGCCCGACCTCCGCGACGTTGTCTTCCGCGGACGTTGACGAATCCTCGAACTTATACCCAAGGTAGGGGTTGTTGTTTTATTGATTATTTATTCCATTCTTGATCGTGGATTTTAGCGTGTCTAAACGTGAGGCAACTGGATATTCTTTAGTTATTTTATTATTTAACGTGAGGGGGCCGGACCGCATGAACACGGCCGAACCCCCTCCATCGTTCATGTTGTTTATTCTTGCGGGTGGAAGCAAGGTGGCATGGTGCCGTCGCACCACGCGGATAATTGTGCGTTTAACTTACGCGACGCCGTCGCGCGCGCACCATGGAAGAAACAACAAGAACGCGACGCCGTCGCGCCGCGTTGAAAGAATATCGAGGTGCGGCGGAGGGGCGCGGTGCCGTCGCACCACGCCGGATGACGAATTCTGCGGCCGGTTCCGGGCCGCGGCGATTTGAGAAGACCGGCGGCTAGGCCGCCGGCGTTGGAAGCCGAAGAAGGGACCGGATTTTCCGGTCCCGTTGGAGAAAACCGGCCGGCCGGAAGGCAGTAAACCGGGGAAATAAATTCCCCGGCCGGCTCATAAAAACCCCCCTCTTAATGAGGGAGGGGGCGGTTACCATGAGGGGGGGGGGGGCAGGCGGCTCCCCCGGATCCATTTCAAAGCGGGCCCCCAGGAGGGGGGCCGTTGATTGACAAAAACGGCGCGGCTTTGTCGCGCCGCCATTTGAAGAAGCGGGGGATTTGATCCCCCCGCGTGCGGCCCCTCGCGGCGCCAGGCCGCCGCGGCCAGCCGCGCCGCCCCGGGGGGGTGGGGGTCGGGCCGGGTCGGCCCGGACCCGGACCCCCCCGTTTTGAACCTGTTTCGGTCTTTTGGCCATAACTTGAGCCTCGGACCTCCGATTGACGAACCGTCTGCGGCAACGCGATCCTTGGATCGAGACGGTCGTTTTGGTATATCGCACTCAAGGTTTCGGATTACTTTGAGTTCGGCCGGGTTGGTTCGTTCACGAAACCAACCGGGCCCTCGGAGCGGAAACGCTCATATCTTGAGCTACAAACGTCCGATTGACGTGCCGTCAGCTGTATTGTGTTCCTCTTAGTGAGACGGATCTTTTGGCATACTCCGCCCGAGGTTTGGACGTAGGTGGAGTACGGTCGAGTTGGTTTCGCCTTAAAAACCAACCGGGCCCCGGAGACGAAAATGCCAATAACTCTCAGACCGGGCGTCCGGTCGACGCACCGTCTATTGCGTTGAGTTCCTGTTTACGATACGGACCTTTTGGTATCCTTCGCCCGAGTTTTGGATACAGTTAGTAGTGGCCGGGTTGGATCACACCCGAAATCCAACCGGGCCCCTGGAACGGGAAAGCTAATATCTTTCAGACAGGACGTCCGTTTGACGAACCGTCAGCGGCGTTGGTGGTTACGTTGAGTAACGGTCCCTTTGAGTATACCCTATGGGAGTTCGGGGTACAGTTGAGATACGGCCGGGATTGGTTTGCTCACGAAACCAACCGGGCCCCTGGGACGGAAAGGCTAATAACTCACAGACCGGGCGTCCAATCGACGCGCCGTCTGTTGCGTTGAAACCCCTGTGACGAGACGGTCTTTTGAGATACTTCTTTGCGGGACTTTGTGATACTTGGAGTATCGACCAGTAGCTCGTGGAGCGGACCCTCCCGGAGACGAGCGTGTAGAGTACGGAGACCGTGTAGCCGGCTGAGACCTGACGACTGCTTGACCGACACGACTTGGAGTGAGTCGACTAGCCCAGTGGACGGAGCGCCCGGTATTTGGCGGCAGACCCACGGCGGACGGAGCGCCTGGTAGTTGGCAGCAAACCCGCGGTACCCGACAGGAGGAGTACCTCAGTAGGCTATTTGGGTGAGCGCCCGGTATTCGGCGACAGACCCTCAGCGGACGGAGCGCCCGGTAGTTGGCCGCAAACCCGCAGTACTCGACAGGAGGAGTACCTCAGCAGTCTTAGGTTAGTGAGCGGCGGCCTCGGAGTCGTGACAGGACCACTGTACACTCTAGAGACGGAGCTCTTCAGCAGTTACGGTTTCGATAATGAAAATCCTGGTTTGAGCTGAGTCAATGATCTATGTGTTTCCTCATGATTGAGATGGGTCGCTTGATAACTTAGGTATATGTATGGGCATATACCTGGGTAATAGTTATCCGTTGATTTCATAAACTTGTTATAAACCGTGTGGACTTGTACTGTTATCCTATGTGGATTTTACTGTTTACACTTCTTTGTGGATTGGATTGTTCTTGGGCTCGTGTTGGAGCCGAACGGAAATTGGTGACATAGGTATATGTATGGGCATATACCTAATCAATACTGGATGTTACTTCGTGATTGTTACTTATCTTCGTGGTTTATCCTTTGTGGATTTGAGAGACCTTCAGGGGTCTCGGGGTCCCTACTGAGTACCTTATACTCACCCCTGCACGGGCTTTGCCCGCACTTCGTTGTGTTGGTTGCAGACGACGGACAGCGCTGACTGCGGTTGAGGCTTTCGGAGTAGGTCGGTACCCGGAGGAGGACCACTGAGCGGGACGTGCTCGGAGCGGACAGTTGGACCCGAGGAGTTGTGAGCTATCTGTACCTACCCTTCAGGTAGGATCCGTGGTGGACGATCCAGGAGCTGAGCCATCTGTACCTACCCTTCAGGTAGGAATCGAGGAGGACGTCCCAGGAGCCGCTTGTACTTTCAGTTGTTGTTTTCCCTTTCGAGTTGTACTTTACTTTCAGTTGGGCTTGTATTCCGGCCCCCTTTACTTTTCTGCACTTGTAGTTACTTTCCGCTTGCTGACTCTGTGGTGGTTGTTACTTATAAAGGCAATGCCTTCCCTGTCAACCATAAAAATGGTTTAACGACTAGAATTGAAGATAGTAATAGAAATTGATAACTCGTCGTCCTTGAATGTGCTAAATTAACACATCGCAAACGGTGTTTTCATTTCATTCAAATAAAAGGTGATGAAAAGAGAGATGATAATGAATTATCCCATTAGCATAATAACATTCCAGTATATGTATGTTACTGGAGTTGTCATACCATTTGGATAAGTAGAGGTTAGGAAAAAAAAGAGAACAAAGGAAATTAAAAATGAAAGAAAAGAACGGAGGAATTTTACCTCTTGAATCAACCTTCTTTGAGAGCCTCTTAAGGGGAGAGGATATGGTATTTTGAAGAGACTAGGGACTGTTGAACATGGGGGAGGAGCTTGGGGAGAGATTTGGGCAGAATTTAAGCAAGACACAAGGCTTGAAAACGGTGAAGAGAAAAGGTAAGGAGGGGTGGTATTTATAGTGGAAGAGGGGAGGGTTTTCATAATATTTAATTTCTTAGTTTATTATTTTCCCTTAAGACGAGCAATAGTGATGATTCCATGACCAAAAATAGTAATAAGTGCATGTGAGTTCGAACCAATTGGGCTTACATCAGCAGATCATCATCAATGACTCAATAAATTCATTATTTAAAATTGGGTACAACCGCGAAAGCGGCACACGACGCAATGAAGAAAATTACATGAAATTGTAAGCCCGGGGACTAGACCCTGCAACCTGCCCCTCAGCCCCCCAAACCCTTACCACCCCACCACCAATGGTGGGGCAATAAATCCATTATTTACATTTATCGTAAATTATCGTATTTTACTATTCATAAAAAAAACAAGTATTTTGAAAAATTCCAAAAATTCACCGAAACCATTTTACAACATGTAGAATCCAAAAATGAACTCCATTTTTCAAAAATAATTTTCTAAATATAATTAATTTATTTTTTAATTAAAATACCAATTTAATCGAAAAATAACAATTTTAAAACATTTATTTTCTTATTCCCAGATATAAGTATATCGTACTTCCAATTGAATCTTATTTATATACTATCATAGGTAATGTTACTATTCATTAGGGTAACATTACTATTCATAAAGGCATGTTACTATTCACCAAAAATTATGTTTGTCATATTAGACTCCAAATAACTTACTGATCGCAACCGTGGATGTCAGATTTTCAAAATTCAAAACGCAGAAGTGTCAAAGTTATGTTCAAAAGTAACATATTACTTAGTAGTTCATTGTGTTGTGATTTAATGTGATTATACAACATATTTATAAGTAAATTTCCATTGAAAACTTTGGGTTGTAACAATCGTCGCTAGGGGAAAGCACACAACAGAAGATCAATTTTAGAGAAGAAAATTGTTGTGCTTCTATGAGACGTGGTCGCAGATGGGAATCACAAACGAAACCTGTGACAGTTCGTTGCTGGAGACGTGTGATAGTGGCCTGGGAGGAAAGTTCTCTCTCTACCTAACTTTTTCTATGCGAACCGCTATCAATCGTGTTTTGCATATATCTTCTCTAAGGGGAAGTCGTTAAGAACGAAGAAGTTGTGAGTTTGAGAAGGCAAGATGCAGGAGATTGAAACATTTTTCGAAGCTTTTGCTAGGAGACAGGCTGTGATTGATAGGCGAAAACAAGAGTTTGAGATTTTGCTGGATCAAATGAAGGCTTCTGCTAGACATACAAATCGACAGAGGTTTTCTGGATAGACGGGGCCAGCAATAGAGTATCCCGCGACAGTGAAGATGGAGGTTTTATCTGAACTGAGTACTAGTTTGGAAAAGCGGGGAAATAACGATGAGTGGTAGCAGCCCTCCACAATTAGTGGAAGATGGACTCAAAAGGCAGACGCTCACGCAAACTAGAGAGTTTGCTGAACTCTCTGTTCGAGAAGACATTTTGGGGCGAAAGAAACAAGCAGATGCAAAGCCAATAGCCCTGATAGCTTACCAATCTACACAGAAAAGTACTAACACAGAACAGATTGAGTTGCATCCTGATCGGTTCACAGAGGTATGCTACAATCCCTGCTCTAGTAAAGCCAGACATGATTTTAAAAGCGAAGACCCCTGATCGGAATCTCATAAAGACAGAGGTGCGCACGCGGGGGATGATGTGATACACACCAGCAATGACAGGAAGTCTTGGATTGTGTTACAGGAAATTGACCAAGCTAAGGCTCATGTGGAAAGTCACTACACTTATTATGGTTTTAGTTGCAAGGAATACTGTGAAGGGAAGGATGATTTAACTCATCATATGCGACTTTCAGAAGATCTAAGCGAGGCATGTAGAGAGGGCGCTGCCTGCAGAGAAAGAAAGAAGGGAAGTTCGTGTTGGAGTTAGTGTCCTAGAACCAACTGTTTGTACTTTGATTACATGAATATTTAATGTATTTAAATATTAAACATCTTATTACATATTGTTCACTGTTCTGTATGATTATAATGTAATAATGTCCTAGAATATTTGTCGCATTAATAAAGTCATAGCAGTTCCCCGCTATGATGAGAACCTTGAAGTGCTATGACAATATTCTTAAATATAATTCTGCGGTTGGATGATATACTATGATGGGACACATAGTATACAGACCGTCAAGTGCGAGTACTCGTAAGCGGATGAGACTTCTTCTCATGAAGTTCGCACTTGGTAATCTCCAAGACGGGAGATTACGAGAACAGACCCGCCAGTAAGAATTCCGCATGTTTTGGTGTCATCGGATATTCATATCTGCAAGCGTGTGTAAAGATCTTTAAACTTTAAGATTGTCATTAATACGTGTCACGACTCGCGCACTTTGATTTACAGACAAAAACTGTCACGCCATGTGTTGGCAAAAAGTATGGTACGTTGGGTGCATCATGAATGACATGTTATTAATGGATAAGTCGAGAAAGGATTTGTCTCTTACATTTATGGAAGCTGATATCTCGCCTCATTGATTGAAATAGAACCGTCACCCTAAATTACATGTCTATGGTGTAACGACGAGTTTATTTCAGATAGTTAAAGAATGACGTATCAAGCATATAGGTTGATGACATTATCATGAAACTTGTTTGATGAGATAATGTTACAAAGGGATTATATTACGCAGTGAGCGTTCGTATGTGGATGTCTTTGTTGCGACTTTAAGTTCTTTCTCTTGAATGTCTTGACCCGTTGCTAGACTGTAATCTTGAACATTAGTCAAACCCGCTTAATACCAACGAAAAAGAATCCTAAAGGATCACATACTAAGTGTTTCTGGTGGTCTCAATTAAATTCTATTTTAATTTAATTAATGGAATAGATATTATTCTCAAGACCGAGCAATAATTTTATTCAAGTTAAAATGATCGCATAAATTAAATAAATTTTTATTCACCGAATTGTGAATAAAATTTATTTATTTATTTTATTGAACATTTAATAAATATGTATTTACTAGTTTGTAAATTAAAATATTTATTCAAGAGAATAAAATATTTTATTCGGGTGTTCAATAAATGGAAGAGGGACCAAGACCGTGTCCGTTAATAAATTAATTATTTACAAGTCGGTAAATAATGTTAATCTAGTTGGCGCAAGAAATAATAATAATACTATTATCATTATGTAGCACAGAATTTCATTTATGGTTCCGTTTTGCGCAGATTGGCGCACCACAAATAGTGGTGTTTTTATTGTTATTATGTGGCATGGGTTTTTTTTAAAAGTTATAATTGTATTTAATTGTTGTTTCGCAATTAAATATTGTAACTGAAACCCCATGTCGATTAATAGGCAGGTCTATTGTGCCAAACTCCGGTGAATTGAGAATTGTTGAGCCAAACATTTTCTCTCCCGACCCCTCTCATCTCTCCCTCTCAAGAACGGGAGAAGTTCTTCAAGATCGAAGAACTACCGATCAAGAACGATCAACGCAAGACATTCACTTCGTCGCGCCACCCGAAGAACGAGTGGTGTTGTTCGAAGACCATTGGAGCACATGTTGATCACCGCTAGAGGGATTCTACTTTAGATCGTCGCGAACGCAACGAAGACAATCCGAAAGGGTCATTCCGAACGATCAACGATCGTCAACGAAGAAAGTACCAAAGACCCAAGTATTTAATTTCTTCATAAATTAAAAAATTAATTATAAACATGATGTGCAAGATCCTCTTTCTCAAATCCGGAGTTTTTCTTCTCATTGTCTAAATATTTGATTTTAATTCCTAGATACTGGCGTTCATCGTCGTATTGATTCCGAATTGGTCATCGATTACGACAAAAACAAAGTTGGGCTCTCCCGACCGCCATGCTTCTGTTGCATCCGGATCCTACAGTTCGGTGGTCGAGTTTGGCGGTGCTGCTTATTCCTCATTGGTGACAAATGAGGAAGCAGTATAGGATGAGCCACCTTGTGTGTCGCAGGGCATTCTTTCACAGACCATGCGAAAGCAACCTTGGGTGACGACCCTCCCTATGATAGAGATTAGTTTGACTGCACTGAAATGCACGAACAGGAATGAGTTTGATTCGGTACATAAAGAATGTGAAGAGGAAGCGGATCCTTGGGGGAAATTGACTGATGAAGATAAATGTATTGCCAAACAAAATGGCTGCAAGCGTTGAGCTAGGCAAGCGACAAGTGCAACTTCTACTGTGGAGTTCGTTTGCATGCTGAACCAAAAGCTCCTGGAGGAGCAAAAGCCCGATCAAGTGACGCATGAGTTTTTTCCACAGGCCATTCGTATTCTAGTAGAGCAGTCTTTGGCTACTAAGACGGAGGGAAAAGGTTGTTGGGATGCTGAAGCAGCTAGGTTTCCTAGGGAGTATGGCTTGCCTGCAAAATCTATTTATAACACACACACGCGGCAAATATCTTGACTCGATGGTTTTAGCAACAACTCCAAGGAATAGTTTTAAGACATGGTGACCATCACTGCTCGGGAGCAGCCTGCTCCATTAATGATAGGTTCGTATGAAAAAGAATCAAACAAGGGACAGAGCGAAAGCATGGATGCTGCTACAATTCCTAGGAAGGTGATTGTTATGAAGGCTAAAACCGGGAGGACTGATGTTTATGTTGCAATGGAAGGGGAAAAGGTGAACAAAGTTGCATTGCTGCTTAGGCCATCGCCAAAACCACCACCAAGGGCCCCATTATCCCGGAGATCTCCTGTTACACTGCACACTGACAGCAACAAGGGGTTTTTATGGCTAGAATTCGCACTACTGGAGTGTGCAGTTTAAAAGGCTATCCTGCTGGAAGTAAAATTAAAATGACCAGCAAACCCCCTGACAGCTTACTTTTGGAAGTTACTGCAGAGGGTTTTGGTTTGGGAGTTCAAACTAGGATTCATCCATGGATACTTTATGACATAATCTCAATTGTTGTTGGAAGTACTGTGAAGATGGTCAAACAAATTCTCACTGGAGTTTATATCAACTACAGCTTCCTTAGCAGTGACTTTTGGGGCTCATTTTAGCTTTAATAGGAGAATTTTGTTTGCTGTCAACACTAACAGCGGGGGAACATCTTGGATGTTTGCACATTGTGTTTCTCACTCTCACATGTTGGATTTGATTACATGCAGTACACAGTCCTTGACATATCAACAGAGCCTTCGATGGCAAGAAAACCTGAGGATGGCAAGAAAACCTGAGTTTGACGCTGCTGTTGAAGGGTAAGTTCCTAATTGTGGTAAGAGAAGGTTGTGCTATTAATGTTTGGTTCCAAGCTGCAAAACGCAAGTGGCCAACTGCAAATGAAGTTGTTTGTAAGGCTCGAAGGCAAGTGTTGGCCAACTGCAAATGAAGTTTGTAAGGCTCGAAGGCTGAACCACATTGTAGGAACATGGGCTGCTGGGATCCGGATAGACGGAGAGAAAGAACCATGACACCGGAAGGCGCTTCATCATAGCAAAAGACCGAGGCGTGTCTTAGAGATCCACCTTGGGGACAAGGTGGTTTTTTAAGAGGAAGGTAATGTTAGAAATATGTGGGGGCCAGTTTGTTATGGGGCTGAGGCAGTAGTGAATGTTTAGGGGCAGTATTGTCCTTATTTTTCTGTTTTGGCTGGGTTGTTAGCATTTGTTTCAAATGATAAATAGGGGAGAGAGTACTGGGGAAGGGGCACGAATGAATTGGCAAGGTTCAGCTGGTTGCTGCTGGGAGGTTGGAGCCTTGGGAGGTGCCGACCTTGTCTCTCGGAGGAGTGGTCTTCTTCTTTGAGATTCTTTCTTCTTCCTCTTACTGTATCTTCATTTCTTCCCTTCCTAGAAATATAGAGTGAGCCCGCTGCTGTATGTTCAATACATTTCTACCTGTTTTCATCTTATAGCACTAGCAATAGGATTGTTACCTAACACGTTCCCTCATAGATTTATGAACGCATGGAAAGGCCTGAGAAACTTGACCTTTATTATAAAATCTAGACAAGTTTTTTCATGGGTTATGAAAACACAAATATTATTACGCATGTAGCTTGGAAGATTTATTAAAACTAATAATAGGACAAAAAGGTTCACCATAGATTGATAACAAGTGAAAATAGAAGTTCACACAACATTGGAATCACAATCTCCAGCACACATTCATGCAACTTATTCAACAGAAAATAATTCAATGATGTTGCACATAGATCATGAAAAAAAAAACGCTATAACCCAGTTAATGCATCCCAAATCAAAGTTAATAAAAAAACAAAAAACCTCCAATAATATATTCTCTTTTCAGTTGCAGGATCTACCAGATATTTTTTAAGCATTCTTGGTAAACCCAAAAACAGTTTTAAGTAGCATTGAGGCAAAATCATCTATCTAGCTACCAAACAATATGGTGGTGTTTGATCCATTTTAACAATGACCCTAATGAATTTAATTCTATTTGTACTGAAAGAAAGATTATCCAGTAAAAATATTAATGAAAGGCTGCAAATTGATTTCCCCCATTGAAAAGTATGAATGCATTATTTTTACACCTGGGATAAGAACAAGATTTAAGTTCGTGTTCAATCCATCCAAATACCGTAAAAATGTGAAGACCCTAAATGTGATGTCCATCGAGAGGGGAAGAGGAGAATCGGTGAAATATTTTTATCTTTTATAATCATCTATAGCCATTTAGAATGTAGAGATTCTGCCTTCGTCGTTTTCCCTCAACCACACTTGTATGCATCAATAATAAATCAATCACAAAAGCACGTGAGAATTAAAAGGTTTACTCTTGATAGCTAATCCTTGCTTTGAAATGGTTCTCTTCTCAAATCACATAAATTCACTAATATCATCAAATGAATACAAGAAGGGATTATCCTCCTTAAATCAAATATAGTTAATTTCCCATGAGATACTCCAAATCTTACATATTTTAATTATTTAATATATCATTTCAACCTCCTTAAATCAAATATAATCCCCAAATCTTTTATCGAAATCATATGATAGAATAAAAAAAAATACACTTCTAGTGAACTCCCATATAGTGAGACAACCCCCCGGCCAAAATCTACATAAACTCTTCACCCCTCTTTTTTACATATATGTGTATATGATAAGTCTGCATTATACACAGGCTCTTATTCAGCTCTTAATATACCGAAATTACTCCTATTGTAAATACGCTTCTTCATCCCTTGCTATACACAACCCATTGATTTGTTGTATGCATCCCCAAATGTGGGTTCTTAAAGAAATAAATTTTGATATGATTGCAACTCTTCAAGCTGATGTCACCCAAGCACGATAATGAATGACTTCACCTAACCAGCAACAATAAATCATCATTTTATTCGATATGCTTGGTGACCAACGAATATAAAATACTTGATGAACTTCTCTTCATTGATAAAGCTTCTCTTCTTTTTTATGTTCATTCCTCTTATAGAATCATCCATACTGCTCGGTTCACCTCTTAGGTAAAACAACTTGAGATATCACTTTATTCAACTATACTCTCATGAACTTCTCTTTCTTCTAGATACATTCTTGTATCTATAGGGGTTTTGATCTATTAAAACTTTCATTATTGTTAGAGGTTAAGTTGACCTGAGTCTCACATCAAACTTAGTATCATGTCATCTTTTATTATTCATTATAAAATAACTCTAAGACCTCCCTTAGAGAGGCATCTTGGGTATTGGGTCATCACTCTTATACTTTTAAGATGGTATCAAAGCGGATTCTCTAACCCTATCCCACCCTCCCCTCTCTTTTCTCTCAGAGAAAACCTGCGATTCTCCTCCAAGGGGGCGGCAGCCTCCATGGCCAGAGAGCCATAATTCATCTGCAGCCGCACCTCCCTCAGCATCCTGCGCGTCAACTTGTGCGACGACTCCTGTCTGCCCCTTCCACACCCGCCGCGCCGCTTGAGATCCACGATGTCGGTGACCATCATCAACCCCTCGTGAAGAATGGCTTCCAGCCGGTGTCGCTCGATCAAATTTGGTGAGAGCTCTCGACAGTGAAACACCGGCCCCAACTCGATCTTCCCCGCACGACCCTCCTTAAGGGCGACCCACAGCGCACAACACCCCAGACCGTCAACATCCCCCAACAACCCCAATGCCCCTCATCTGTCGGTCGCGACTGCCCCGACGGCCCCATTCCGCCTTCTTCCCCGCGCGACGGGCTCCTGCACAGCCGCGCCCCTCCTTTCCCAACAGCCCTCCCTTCCGCGTCTACAACCTGCGCAACGGCTACTTTCGCCTCTTATGCGACAACCCCCTGTGACTGCAGGGACGATGTGGAGAACGAAGGCCAAGAAACAGAATATTCATTCGTCATCGGGAACCAAATACACGTGGTTGGGATTTTCAAGAGTGATGGTTGCAAAGGGATGGAAGGCAGCAGATGTAGGCGCAAAGTAATCTGATCGGATTCTCCAGATTTGCTCCTTGCTCGCGCACAACCTAGTTAAAAATGAATCTTTGCCTCCATCAGATTCTCCACTACTCCCTGTTGTTCCTCAAACCTTTGTTGTCAACCAAATTTTAGGGTCCGCTAGACGGACGTCGTTTCACCTCAGCGTTTTAAGGTCCGCTAGTCGGACGTTGTTTCACCTCAGCAATTTGGATCCACAAAGTCTGAAGTCGTTTCACCCGACCGTTTTGAGGCTGTTTGTCAGTCATCATTTCATCCGGCATCTTGAAGCAAGGGTCGTCCTCAGCAAGGGAGCACGAGAGTTCTATGATGATCATCTTTTCTTCAGCAATCATGGACAAGAGCGCAACAGGTGGAGCAAAATCAGTGGGCAGTGCATACGGGCGTTGTTCCTTGGTTAGCACAATCTTTTTCAACAACATCATCTATCAACTTCAGCGGGAGTGTCGGAGATGTTTATTTTTGTTTTCATATGTATCCAAACTAGGTACACCTAGCTTGAGGGGGGTGTTAGAGGTTAAGTTGACCCGAGTCTCACATCGGACTTGGGTATCATGTCATCTTTTATTATACATTATAAAATAACCCTAAGGCCTCCCTTAGAGAGGCATCTTGGGTATTGGGTCACCACTTTTATACTTTTAACACTTATATTTATGTTTCTCTTCAACTTCAGTCATTGACAACAAATATAAAAATAACAATTATGGGCTCTTTAAGTGTAACTATCCGAGATTTTGGATCCTCTAAATTAATATTATCTTCAATAGCACGTGTCACACGCAACACAGGACTAACACACAACCCGACTAAAACGAACTGAGACATTAAAATTACATAAATAACATAATCATTGGTAGATAAAAAGATAATAATCAATTAAAATAATTACATATTATTATTATTTTTTAATATTTTAAAAAAAGAGGTCGTCCTTCGAAGAACCATTTAAAAAAAGGGGTATAGTGTATTGTCTTAATAAATTAAATTGATCCCATTTAACAGTTTATTATAATAGATAATATTTATATTTTAAACTATTATTTCAATATTTAATTATTTAGAAATTTATATTAAATAAAATTAAAGACACTTGAAGTTTAAGAAGTCGTTTTTTAATAAAAACAGTCTTTCTTTATATTTTCTATTTTTATTTAAATAACTAAATATATAAATTTTATAATTTGAAATTGATAAAAAGAAATTCATTTTGAATTTAGAAGGTCAAAATTAGGTTAGGGTTAATTTTTAAGATTTTTTTTAAAAAAATGTTTTTTATGTAAATAGTGCAAAATGATATTTTTACAAATAACACGACTCAATTCATTAAACATTTTTCTAATATTTTATAAGTGACTATACTTTTAAAAATATTGTTTTTAATTTACAAACTCGTATTTTACATCTTAGAATTTAAGTTTTATTTTTCAAAAAAAATGTTTTTAATACATTATACATTTAGTATTTTAAAACTCATTTTTATCACTTAAAAATTGAATCAAACAAAATGAATTTCAAATTTAGAATCATTAGGTTCAAATTATATAATGACTTATTTTTGGGTATAAAATATAAATTACCAAAGTAAAAACTATTTGTCGTAGTGAAAACCAAAATGGTAAAAATGAGTACTCTAAGAGGTAAAGGGTCAAACATGGTAAAAACATGTTTTAATTAAATGGTTGAGGTGTGGCTCAACCTTATCTCTTCCCCTCTATTATTTCTCAATTTTGGAGTCATTTGCCTTGAGAGTGACTTTTCATTATTGAAAAGTTTTAGGTATTTATAAAAATGACACTCATTTCCAGGGCACTCATCTCCTCACTTCCCCTCACACCAAAACCCCCTTAGTTCGGCCCCAACCCTCTCGTCAACACTCCTAGCCACCTTAAGGAGATTCTGGTCTTCTCAAAAGATCATCCTTCAAAGGTTTAACCCCCTTCGCCAAGGAGATAACCTAAGTAGTGAGCTGTAGATTTCTAACCATTTCTTCCTCTTCTTTTTCCTTATATGCATTTATTATTTCTCAAATTTCTTTTCACATCTTAAAAAGGTAACATCGGTATCATTATTATACCGGTATGTTATTATAATGATGGTACAAGTTTTAACCACCCTTCCCTTTTTCCCTAAGAATGAGTTTAATGGATGAATATGATGTTTATGATATCACTAAGGTTCCAGTATAACAAATTGGAAAACTTATTAATAATATAATCGACAAACAATTATCGTTAATTCAATCGTTTAAAACAAACGTACTAAGAACAAAATCTTTCATTCAAATTATGCAATATTTTCATATTCATAACAAATTGGAAAACTTATTAATGATATAATCGATAAACGATAATCTTTAATTCAATCGCTAAAAACAAACGTACTAAGAACAAAATCTTTCATTCAAATTATGTGATATTTTCATATTCATTACTTCTACATCCTTTCTAATTTTGATATATCACATTAATAAACACTAAATGATATAATTATGCTAATGGTGTAATGATATTGCAACTAAATCACCTCAAAATTATCAATAATCATGGTATGTTCATGTTTGGGTAGGTTTGACCGCCTACTTGAACAATGGTATGAAATTATATCATGAATGATTATAAAAACTTAATTATTGATATAATATGATATAAATATGAAAATAATGATTTTGTTTTTATTCTAGAAAAGATACATCAGTATTTAACTCATTAATTAAAAAAACACTTTGTAGGCTAAAAATCACCAAAAAATGTACGTTGTCAATTTCATCTTCTAGAATAAAGACTAAAGTGTTCATGAAAGAAAATTTAAACTTCATAAATCATTATAAGTCATCCATTATGGTAACTTTAATGAACTTAGAATGATGAACTTTGAGAGAAGAATGAATAACAACACCGCTAATACGAAACTAGTTCAAAATGATCGAAATTATTCACATCCGACATCGAAAATAGGTAATAACTAACAAATATAAATGTAGAGAATAATTATAAATGATGTTTATAAAATGCTGTGTATGTGAAAAAGGTTCTGAAATAGATGATTAAGATATTTATATTTGTTATACAGGAGCTTAGAGTGCATTCGATTAAGTGGGGAAACAAGGTAAGGGGTTCTTTGCCTCAAATTTAATTTCTTGAAACTTATTTCTTAATGTGCACTATAATGCCTTTAATATGGTGTGATTACAGAATAATGAATGTCTTTTACCATATTCATGGGGTTTGAAAAGTCATATCGTGTACCTTCTTTAAATGGTCATCAATTCAAAAAATACCCAACTTGAATGGTTTTGATCAAAATATTACTCAAACCGTAAGGGATTCATTGTCAATCTTATTTTTAAATCGAAATTGTTTTTGAAAGATAATCTATCGGGACAATTTGTATTCTTAATAAAACCTCCCATCACTTTCATTTTATATTCATGGGGTTTTATATCTTGCCTCGATATTTCATTTCTCCTTTTCTCATATTTTACTCAAAAGTGTTTCTTGTAAGTGAAACTGACCCCGTCTATTGTTTCCGATCGCATAGTTTTCAAATCGCGTCATTGCGGCCGCGATCGCGCCGTCGCGGTGCGGAGCGACGCCCAGCCGCTTCAGGCGGGTTGATCGCGAGCAGAACGCGATCGCGCCGCGCCACCCGCTATCGCGGTCGTCCCGCTTCCGCCGCAATCCCAACCGGCGCGGCCGTGACTTCTTCTGCGTCGTTTTTTTTGCCCTGTAAGCGGACAAACCTGCTTCGCCCCTGCCCTACCCATCCCATTTTCCCTTCCTCCTGCCACGACAAAGCCCTCCCTGCTGCGCGCACTTTTTTTTTCAGCCGCACCTTCTTCCTCCATTTGCTGCTGCGCACACTGCTCCCCCCACCCCCGACGGCGATGACGACCCCCCCCCCCCATTCGCTGGTGCGCACACTGCACCCCCGACGATGACAACCCCACCCCGACCCCCCCGAGTGACGTGGGTGTCGGGGTCCTTTCATTTTTTATTCTCTTTATTTGATTTTGTTTTTTGTTTTGTTTTATTTTATGTGTTTTAGTTAAAAAATTCCATTGTAAAAACCTTTTTTTTGTTTTTGTTATTTTGTTGTTATTTTTTTCTGTTTTATATTTTATTTATCATATTTAAAATTTTCAACATATATGTGTAGAATTATATAATTTAAATTATATTTATTGGTCCGCGATTGGATAAAAAAGCGTCCGCGACGCGATCCGCGTCGCCGCTATCCCGCTATAGGACCCCGCTGCGTCGCGCCGCGATCCGCGATTGACTACTATGTCCGATCGGGGACCTCCCTTTTTCCATGTCTAAATTCATTGGAAGCTTTTTGAAATGTCTTTATAATTGATTGAGGTCGTTTTCTACTACTTGATCTTCTTCAAAAAGCTTTAAAGAAATTTTTAACGTTTTCTGTATGGGTCATTTTCATCAAAGTGTAAAAAGAATCTATTTTTAACGTTTTCTGTGGAAACACATCTTTTCCCCGACTTTGTCGTTTTATTTGAAAAATTCTCTCTACGTTTTCATGGTTTCTAAAAGAAAAATTATTTTTCTCCTAGATTTACAAAATATCTCTTAAAATGATTTCAAAAGGATAAAGAATATTTCTTGCTTCCAAATTGATTTTTCCAAAAACTCCTTAAAAGTATTTTTCATGTAAGTTATTGTTTATGCTTGGATGTTTTTCAAATGTGATCATTCACCTTCTTTCTCCGGGTGGCTTATGTAATGTCCTCTTTTGGAGAAATGATTCATCACTCCCTTTGACTTGGCTAATCGTTTTCAGTGTATAATCGTAATTTTTTTTCCAATGTCTTTCATATGTGAATACCCTATTCTTGATTTATTTGATTGAAGGGTGTTCACCTAGATGTCATACATCGATTGATTGGGAAGAATTATTGTCATAATCGTATACCTTTTATCTATACGGTATAAATATCATATGTTTTATTATCTTGATTGAATGGTATTTTCCTAGAAAATTATTGGGGCGAACGGAGCTTGTCGATTGTTGAGAGAAAGGCGACGGGTGGGGATGATCGTTGCCGGTTCATCATTGGAGTAGTGAGACGCGACCGCTGCTGTGGAAACGAACGTTGTTGGGGAATCGATTGCGGTAACGGGACGCGATCGCAGCTGGAAAACGTGATTGCTGCCGAGGTAGTCTCAAACGGTGTTGGACAAAAAAAAATATTGTGCGGTTTGTTTCTCTCTCCTCTACCTAATTTCTGCTGAGATCCACTGTGAAACGCAAACAAAGTGAGCTGCATGAGAGGTTCTTCCTTCTTGGAAGTGATCAAGGATGGGGAAAAGAGTTGTTGCGGTTGAGTCGGTAGCGAAAAGTATACTGCGAATGTTGTCAACTATTCAAGATAGTTTAGATAAGCTAGAACATAAACAGAATGAGTACCTGCGCTCGATGAAGGTACAGTTGCGGCAAACTAATGAAAGATCATCACTCTGGATGTCCGACGAGGAGCAATGCGTTCCAAGTCTACAAACAAAGTCTCCTGCTGGGAAAGAAACAGGACCGATGGAAGTCTCTGCACAAGAGTGCACAAGAGTGCACAAGAGTGGCAAGGAATGGAGGAAGGCCCCACTTCTCCCTGCAACAAGGAAACTTGCTCCATTTTTCCTAGTTCGTGACAAGGTTCCAAGTGTGGTTGAAGATGATTTTGCAAAGGCAGACGAGTATCCTGCTTTCGCAGAAGTCGAACCTATTTTTCTGGTAGTGCTCGATGCTGGAGTTGCCAAGAAAGCTGAAGCAAATTTTGGTAGAGCTGGTGTACATTTACTAGCAGTGGCTGCGTTGAGAGGAAGAAGCCTTAGGTTTCATGTCAGTTGAGCGAGCTGCTCAAAAACTGGAATTACAGATGCAGAGGTGGAAAGTAAAGAAACACCAGCAGCTCTACCAACTGCGATAGGGAGTTTAGCAGTCTAATCCTTCGGTACTGCTGTAGTTTTCTTGGATCCTGTTATCTCTGGATAACATTTGAGGAAGCTTGGTTTGGTGATGATTGAGCAAAAGCATGTTCAGCTGCGGTCCGAACTTCTTCCACAGGACAAGCGAACTCAAGCTGAGCAACCTGTCACTGCAGTGACTGTGGAGATCAGTTACAGCGAGGCAGTGTAGAAACCTGGTTGCCAAGGATGGGTGAATTGCCTGCTGGAACGGTTTTCAACACGCGCAGCCGTTGTATTCATTTTCTGAACATGGCAGCAACTCCCAGGACCATAACGAAGTCATGGGTACCATCACTGTCCGGGGAGTTGCACGCTCCATTATATGTAGCAACTTCACTGGAAATGTCTCAAATTGGAGCGACAGTTGTTGATATATCAACAGGTGTTGGTGCTGATTTTGCTGGAAGGTGACCAGGAGTTTGGATATGCCTTGAAAATCTTTTAATCTGAAAGAAAAAATTAATGTTGGAATAACCATGTTTGGGGTTACAGTTCCTTGTGTAAATGCAATCAAGGGCAGATTGGATGAAGTGGGTTATGAGACCTTGATTTTTCACTCCACTGGTGTAGGAGGCAGGACCGTGGAAAATCTAGTTCAAATAGGCTTACTACAAGGTTTTCTAAACAATACAACAACCAAAATAGCTGATTTTGGGGTAGGTGATGTTATTCTTTGCACTGGTTCCTGGTTTTGTGTCGTCTTGGTAAGGAATAATCCTCGGGTTCTGAGTGCGGAAGTTTTAGTGCATGGTTCTCACTTTTTAGAAATTTTTCCATTATTACCTGGTTTGTGGTGCCCACAGCTGGCCATGGTTTCCAAGGGACGGGGAACTACATGTTCATTGGTTTATAATTCTAGTTATACTCCTCATCCAGCGATTTCATTGGATGTAGCTGCATTGGAGTCTAAAGTTACAAACGGCTTTGATGGTTCGCCCGGTGAACTGAGCCTCTGTTTTCTAATCAACAGGCCTACAGAAACTACCGATTTTATGCTCTTGAATGGTGGCTGACCAAGTACCAGCTAGTACCAAGGAATGAGTGTGACCAAGTGGATGTTTGGTCCGAGTAGTGCCTTCTGCCGGGAACCATGCACTTCCGATTCCTAGGGATTTTATGGTTGCCAAAAAACTGGAAAACATTTTTGCACCTGCTATGGTCGGATTTGTTTTTCAAAATGGCCATTGTGTTCCTGTTTTTGATGGCATCGTCATGCGTGCTGAGTTCAAGGATGCAGTATTGAAGGCATACAGCGTAGAGCAGTCTGAAAATTCTGGTGAACTTGAGAAATCGATGATCAAACAATGGAAAAGAAATCACCGGAAGATGCCTCTGCAGGGAAACAACACTATCAAGTTTAAAGGCTTTGGGTGTCCAGGTTTTGGTCTTGCTGCTCCCCATGTTGATTATTCAGATGAAGATGAAATTTTATCTCGAGTTGTGACTTTGAAGCTTGTGCAATCTTTCAGGTAGCGGACTCTTTCAGTGGATTCCGAATTATCACCATGCAGACAAGTTGGTTTTACAGCGTGGGGGAAATGTTAGGAATGTAGTTATCCATGGGCTATCAGTCGGTGGCGGGTGGGGCTGTCCAGGTGTGGGGCATTCCTGGTGGGGCTGTCCTGGTGAGGCTGTCCGAGAGCAGGGCATAGGAGTAGGGAATAGGAGTAATAACTACAAGGGTTAAATTTGTATTTTCCCTTTTATTAGTCTGTTGGGTTGTCAGCTGTAGCAGGTGGGGGCTGTTGGCTGGGTAGGTGAGGTATTATTAAGGGCTTGGTAGTTGGGTAGGGGGAATTACAATTCATTTGCATTTCTGCTTGGTAGCAGTTGGGGTTGGACCTTGGGAGGTGCTGAACATCATCCTCGGGAGAGTGGTCTTCTTCGAGATGGAGTTCTTCAGTCTCTTTATCCTTCTTCTACCAACCTATTGTACCTCCCGATTTTGTAGTTACATTAAAGTGAATACAGTGTTACAGATCTGCTTCTTCAATCTCTCTCTCACTTGAACCTATGAGTCCTAACATAAACTAATTTTCTTTTCATGGGTTCTTTATGATATGATGAATGATTGATTTTCTTAAGCCAACTCATATTCATGGATGATGACAGATGGGGTCTATATCATCATCCAATGCATTAAGAGTTTATATCTCATGAGATAGGTATTCACGAGTACATTTTAGTTACTCGTAAGCATGAGCACTGATGGTGTGGCTCATGAAAGTCCTATTCCCTATACTAATTCATGTGCCATATTTGAAAAATGTTTCACAGTTTTATGCTTATTTTCATGACTGTTATGCTCTCACGACTCGTGTTTATTGACTCACTCTTTTGATTCATGTCGTATTTTATGTCAAACTTTATGCCATGATTTATGACCTAAGCTTTGTTGGGTATGATTTTCTTATGCATCTTGATTATACTCATATGTTCATCTTATGCATACTTATGATCTTTGATTGTTATCGCTTATGTTTACCCTTACTGAACAACTAAGCTTACTCACTTCTTATGTTTCCATTTCCCCGAGTTATTAAGAAAAGTAATACGTAAGACACGTCTAGAAGGGAATCTTATGAGAAGAATTTGTGAAAGATGTTGAAAACTTGTTATGGATGAAGCGATTGTTTATGCAGTGGGAAAATGTTCATTAGTTGAAAAAGAGAGTTTTGTTAGTTAATATTTTGTCCTAATTCTCTGAAACTTTAAACCTAAAAGGCCTTGAAAATGTATTGTAATGAAATATTTACTTTTCATGTAATTATTGGATGATTAGGTCTAGACTGTCATATTAAACTCCCTCCTTTGGATTTTTTATCAATACATTATAAATCCATTTTTGCTTTAATAATCACTTCTATCTCTTCAATCTCTCACTTCTATGGTCTCCCCTTAAATTCATTAAAAAAAATTATTATATACAATAACTCTCCCTATGGATCTTTTATCCCACCTTGTATTTATGTCTTTATATCCTCCTTTAACTATATAATCTAAAGGTTTAGAGAGGGAAGGGGCTGGGGAATTATATCTAACTTCATGGATAAGGTTAGACTTATCAAAAACATCTGTGGCTTCATAACATATTTAAAATTTAATTTTAGCCACTTTGGAACAATTTATTTTCTGCTTTTAATAGGCACAAATTCAGCAATTATGAGATCAAAATTATGTACTGTTGTACTCTAACTTTATATTCAATCATTTAACAAAAATTTTAATTTCTATTTATTTTTTAGAAGATTTTATATACTTATCCATATAGAAAGTTCTAAAATTTGCACCCTTCCTCAATTTCAAAGAAAGTGTGGTTCTCTACTCATTTGTAGGTCTCTCCCACAATTTCTTTCTTCTAAGTTGGTTTATTGTACCAGAAAAAGATTTGTGCCCGGAAAAAGATTTCAGCTTTGCATGAGGCCTCTTCAACACTATCATTCATATGTTCTCCACTCATGGAAATATTAGATCTTCTCATGGGTAGTGTTTAATTTTCCATCCTTTTACTTTGAACAAATTTCCCACCCACTCCATTGTTACCCTCTTTCATTGCATTAAAAAAAATCTCTTTTGGTGGTCCTTTCCTTTTCTTCATCATTGTGACTCTTTCAAACATTATTCATGTGTCTATATCGAAAACAAAACCAACAAAAACCTTTGTTTTTGTTGTTTTTCAATGAAAAAAGTCCATTTATTTGCATTCTTCTACCTTGAGGTGAATCACAACATTAAATAATTTTTCTACACACTTTGTCGGTGCATTTACTGGTGTGGTCGCCCCTCTTATAATTTTTAACTACAATAAAACTTTGGCACATGTTTTAATACCATCCTTTGGATCACACTTTTTTTAGAAGACGTATGTATGGAAAATTTTGAGATTCCAGACTTTCTTTTAACCATCAAAATCTTCAACTTTTCCTTCTGAAACCATACGGGTTGGTCACCCCTTGATCAATGTCCATTCTTTAATTTTGGTTCAACGGAACATTCTTCTCTTTTAGGGAGATTAAGATTTCTAACTTTTCTCCTTAACCAATTTCTTTTTGGGTTTCTTTGAGAATGTCCGTATTCTTGGGATTACTTTCCCTTAATAGGAAAATTACCTTTTTTAATTTCAGCAGTCAGTCACCTAAATTTATATTGTATCTAAATCTAATATTACCCGTGGAATGAGTCCTTCGTATGCTTGATCACTCATCCAATTCCTTTGAAGCTTCCAGCCTTCTTTCATAAATAATAAATTTTAGAAACATTTAATTGTTCCATCAGAGTTTTCATTTCAGATTTCAGCTAGATTTGTTCTTGAAAGCACCGATCCATCTCAACCGCATAGAAATTCTCCAAGATTTTCATAATCTCCTCCATGTCAAATCACCATATGTAGAGGTACCTTTCAAGAGATTTTATTATTCGCAAATCACCATTTCAGTTCTTGAATCAGAATCTGATTTTGTAAAACAGTCACATTCATATTTGTTTATAACAGGCTCACTTGGGGGTATAGGTTAGAGAACTTGATGCGAGATGCAAGGAGTGACCCAATCTTCATGGCATAGGACGACGAAAGAGGAGTGAGGTTCGAGTCTCAACAGAAGCAAATAAAAAATCAACGCTACAGATGAGAGCAACCTGCTACTTAGAACATCGCACTCGGCAACAAATAGTTAACCAATTCACACAACGATGCACTTGGGTCGAGGCGTGAATTAGAGGCTGGCTCTTTGATCTTGGATCACCAACCTAATTTGTAGATTGACAAGGCAAGAATGCACAAGAACAAGGGAGGAAATAGTAACAATCCTCATAATGGAAAAAGAACAAACTCGTTGATAGAGCGGTCAAAGATTTACTCCCACAAAGTCATAAAATTTAAACCTACTTGTCCCCTTAATGTCAAAAAAAAATGAATGAAGATTTTCCAGAAAAATAGGCCATGGATTTTGACATCAAGAATGCGTAGCACATGTCACCAGAAGTGTAGGTCTTGACTTTGATTTCATAACCCGCCATATTTGAATTTGTTGCCAATGATGACTTTGTAGATTCTCCATGTGGATTGGGCATACAAATTGGAGCAACCTTGAAGTTTGGGCTTCATACATCATATTTGGGCCTGAATAAGGATGATAATAGGTCCATTTCTCAATCCATGCAAGGTGAGATGCATTTAGCCTTTAATGCAGTGGGATGGGATCCTATTGCCACTTACAGTCTCTTTAATCTCCCTTGCATTATTGAGCCTTCCAAATCCAAGCAATAGGCTCGGTGCCATTTGACTCGGTTCTCATCATATATTGTGCAAGATTTAAATATTTTATATAGAGCCAATTATTTATTTGTCTTCCTTTTACATTTTGAATTGTGATATGTGATTTGTATCATGAAAAAAAAGATTGAGGGAAAGAAAAAAATCACTATTGACTCGTCAACTTGGGCTTTACAATACTAAACGCATCAATTTCTTTGAGACTCCCAAAAAATATAAAGGACACATTTGCTACTTCATCGATTTGTGTTTTACATCATTAGCACAATTCAATTTCACATCATATTATATCATTCTTCTCCATTTTTTTCATCTCTTCATTATTTATATTGGCTCATAATCATAAAATTTTTATAACTATTGGGCAAAGCCTTCATACCCATCCACTCCTTTACAACCTTTACCTATCTTGTAACCTTTGATCACCATAAAGAGTTGTGTTAATCCATTTCTCAACACAGTCTTGGTTGGGTAAGGATTGGAAGCACATGATCTCCACAAACAAAGCAAAAGCTTCATAAGAGCTTGGGATTTGATTTGAGTGCCCAGAGTTAAGAGTGAAAAAAATTGTGACTGTGTATCTTTATGTGAGTGTGCATTTTTGTATGTGTGGGCGTGTATACTTACAGGAGTGTGTGTATCTACGTGTGTGTTTCTGTGTGTGTGCGCGTGGGAAAGCCAAAGCAGCCGGAGAGGGTTCGGTTTACCCACGTGAGGAAGGGGTGGTTCAATTAGGAGAGGTGCCTAAGGGTAAAAGAGGAAATGTAGCACAGGAAGCGGTTAGAGTAGGGTGGGGAACCGAAGTGGTTATAAGGGGAGTGGGGCACGCCTCAAAGGGGTGGGGGGGTTCACTTTCTTCTCTTTCTGTTACGTACGGCTAGGAGCTTGGGCGGGATAATCCTGGGTGAAAGGATTCCAACATGTACTTCCTTTTTCATCTGTTTCTTATCCGTCTGCCTTCACACTGTAATTCCAGTTTCTTCCGATTGAAATTAATAGAACGAAGCCAGCTCTTCTCTTATGCGTGAGAGGTCACTATCAGCTTGGTCCGACTTGCCGACCTTCATCCATGGAGACTCGACAGCAATCACAATTGGATATCGTCAAGCAGCGGCTTGATAAGGTAACTGAGCAATTATTCTCTCTATTTACTTCAGTCACCAATTTATCCATGGGTCAAGATGAATGCTTCTCTTATCTTACAAATAATCTACGTCACCTTGACAAACAACTGATTCCCAACGGAGCGCCTCTTGCACAACTCACAACAGATTTGGCTACACCCTCTGTTCCACACGTTGATCCTGCTAGTTCCGATACGCCTCTTCCTCCTCCAGTTTGTGATCGTACTATACGCACTGCTCCTTTGGCCGCTCCTCGACACCTCAATCTGCCTATTTTTTATGGTGTTGATCCGCACGGTTAGATTTCTCGCGCGAAACTGCATTTTCAGGTGCATAATACACCTGAACCATTGAAGATCCAGCTCGCTCAAATTAAGTATGGAAGGTAGAGCAATCCATTGGTTTTCCATTTTGATTGAGGTTCATCCACACTTATCTTGGCCAATTTTTAAGGAGGAACTAATGGAGCGTTTTAGTGGTCTTACAATTCAGAATCCTTACGAAGAGCTCGTTGCTCTTCACCAGTTGGGCTCAGTTACTGATTATGTGGAACAATTTGAGTATCTGGTTTCCCTTCTTCCTCAGCAATCAGAGCAGCAGTATGTTGGTTATTTTCTCAACAATCTCCAGGAGGATATTCGTGATTAGGTACGAATGCATAATCCTTTCACTCGAATACAAGTCAAGTGTTTTGCTCGCCACATTGAGCTTGCTTTTCGCAAGAGTTGTTGTTCCTCAACGACGGAGTACCTTTCCTCCTCCTGGGAGTGTTTGTCTCCCTCCTGCCTACCCGACCTCCCCTCGCCATGCACCTCTCCAAGCCGCCAGTCCTCCACCCCGTCCTTGGCACCCTTCAGCCATTTCTTCCACACCACCATCTTCCACACAACAATCGTCCAATAGCCGCAGTGTTAAACATTTGACACCTCACGAATGAGAGGAACGCCGCAATAAGGGCCTTTGTTTTCACTGCGGCCTTCCTTATTCACCGATGCACAAATGTTCCAATCCAAAGCATCGTGTTCTTTTAGGTGAGGATGAAGAATCCCCTACCGATTTTTCCCGATTGTCGGACACCGACCTCCTGCCAGACCCATCTCTGGAGGCAAAATGTACAGTGGTGGCCTATCATAGTTCGGCTTCCTCTTGTTCGAATTCGATCCCTCACCCCAATGACTGTACTTCTATGAAAGTGGCGGGTACCATTGGTGGGATACCAATTCTGGTTATAGTTGACAACGGTGCTTCACATAATTACATTTCCCCAAAATTGGCCAAATTATTGGATCTTCGCATCAAAACTTCACCAAGATTGCACATCAAATTGGGTGATGGCCACAAGCTATGGTCCGAGGGAGTTTCCCACCACCTTCCCTTAACAATGGGAGCCTACACATCTCTTCTTGATGTTCATGTGTTGGACATTGGGGGCTTTGATCTCATACTTGGCATTGCTTGGCTACGCACTTTGGGTGAGGTGCATATCAATTAAAGAACAATGACAATGTGTTTTTCTGCTTCAGGGCAACAACATCTCCTCCAAGGGGTTGTCTCCACTGTTGTTCCACCCAACCCACTCCATGGTTGCCCCCCTCGGCTCAGCCAGCACAGGCAAACAACACCTCCTACTTGGGGGTCGATTCGGCAGCAATGATCTTCCATTGACAGCTGCACAATACAGTGATTTACACACCGTTTTCACTGCTTTTCAGCGGGTTTTTTATGACTCTCCGGGTCTTCCCCCAGGTCGCCTTCGCGACCACGCCATTCGACTTCACCCCAATCAAGGACCTGTTTCAATTCGCCCTTACCGATACCCCCACATCCAGAAAAATGAAATTGCGCGGCAGGTTCAACAGTTGCTCCACTTGGGGTTAATCCGCAATAGTACGTGCGCTTTTCCCAGCACGGTACTTCTTGTCAAAAAGAAAGATGGTTTGTGCCGTATGTGCATTGACTATCGCTCACTCAATAGGGTCACAATCTCAGATAAATTCCCTATTCCGGTGGTCGAGGAACTATTGGACGAGGTTTATGGGGCCACATATTTTTCTAAATTGGATCTAAAATCCGATTACCATCAAATCTCTATCACGGAAGATATTGACAAAACCGCTTTTCGAACCCACAACGACCACTATGAATTCTTAGTCATGTCTTTCGGCCTCACCAACGCTCCATCCACCTTTCAAGCTACAATGAATGATCTCTTTCGACCCTTTTTACGGACTTTTGTACTTATATTTTTTGATGACATCTTTATTTACTGCCCGGACTAGCCCGCTCATATGCACAATTTGCAGGGTGGCTTCCAGGTGTTGGCGGATGGACATTTCTTTGTTAATCGTAGCGTCACTTTGGCGAACCAGAAATTGAATACCTTGGTCACATTATTTCAGAGGCAGGAGTGTCCATGGATCCGGCGAAAATCCAGGATGTTTTGGACTGGCCAGCACCACAGTTTGTAAGGGGCGTGCGCGGTTTTTTGGGCTTCACTTGCTATTACCGCAAATTTATCCAGAACTATGGTTCAGTGGCTCAACCACTCACTGCTATCACAAAAAAGGATGGTTTATGTTGGGACACCCGCTGCTCAACAATCTTTTCGGCAGTTAAAAAATTTGATCACCACTGCCCCCATCCTAGCACTCCCTGATTTTTCGAGCAACTCTGCGCTGGAATGTGATGCTTCCGGAACAGGGGTTGGCGCGATCCTTCTGCACCATAACAGACCCATTGCGTTTTCCAGCAAGGCTTTATCCGCTCTAACACTTGTCAAGTCCACTTATGAAAAGAAGGTGATGGCCTTGGTCTTGGCCATCCAACATTGACGTCCTTATCTTCGTGGTCGCTCCTTTACGGTATATTTTGATCATCGTAGTTTTAAATACCTCCTCCAGCAGTGCATTACCACAGCTGGCCAACAGTGTTGGATACCCAAACTTCTTGGCTATCAATTTGATATTAAAAACAAGTCGGGTCGTGAAAATTCGATTGTTGATGCTTTGTCCAGAAAACAGGATTCCACTGAACTATTTATGTTACATTCTTCTCCGGTTTGGACACAGGCTCATACACTTACAGAGGGACTCACAACCGACCCTTACCTAGCAAATTCATCTTAGCATTGCAAAATAAGAAGCCCGATGTTGCTAGTTTTTCCTACACTCGCAAGCATCCTCCTATACAACAGTCGCCTCGTCTTTCAAGTTGCTTCCTCTTGGATATCGCGATTGTTGGCCGAGTTTCATACGACACCTCAGGGCGGCCACTTGGGCTACTATCAGACTTATCGTCGGCTTGCCAACAACCTTTATTGGGTTTGCATGAAGAAACAAGTTCAACAATTTGTCCAACAATGTGATATTTGAAAACGGAATAAATACTCCACTCTCCCCAGTGGGTTTACTTCAGCCGTTGGACATTCCATCTATTATTTGGGCCAACCTTTCCATGAACTTCATTACAGGCTTACCCAAATCCCATGGTTTTGAAGTCATTTTGGTGGTTGTCGGTAGGCTCTCTAAGACGCTCATTTTATTCTCCTCAGGCATCCCTTTACGGCAAAAGTGGCTGACATTTTTATGCGGGAAGGGACCCGTTTACATGGTATTCCCAATTCTATTGTAAGTGATTGGGACCCTCTCTTTCTTAGTCACTTTTGGAAGTAACTTTTTCGCTTGCAAGGCACCACTTTAAAGTTTAGCTCAGCCTACCATCCTCGAACAGATGGTTAAACAGAGGTCATTAATCGGTGTTTGGAAACCTATCTCCATTGTTTTGTGGACTTATTGGATACCATGGGTTGAACTTTGTTATAATACTTCGCGGCATGCCTCAATTAACACCACTCCCTTCAAAGTTAAACACTCCTCAACTTCCTTCCCTCTGAAATCAAGGTTGTGGTTGTCGCTACGGCTCTACTAGATCGCCATGAGGCATTGGCCAAACTTCGCCAGCATTTTCTTCGCTCCCAGGATTTAATGCGCCGCCAGGCCGACCCCCACAGGCGGTCGGTTGCCTTTCGAGTGGGAGATTTTGTTTACCTCAAGTTGCGACCCCATAAACAGCACTCTTTGGGTAATCGTATCAACATGAAATTATCCCCTCGTTACTATGGCCCTTTCTCCATTATAAAGCAAATTGGCCACATCACTTATCAACTTGCATTACCCGACACCGCTCGTGTACATCCCGTTTTCCATGTCTCTCAGTTGAAGCGAGTCGTGGGGCAGCACCCAGTGCAATCACGCCTTCCCCAAGATCTTTTTGGGGATCTAGTTGAGTGGCCAAATCCATAAAAGATTCTCTATACCCGTACGCTGTTGCAGGACGATTTTTCACAACCTCAATATTTGATCCAGTGGGTTGGCAGGGCTCCAAAAGACACTACTTCGGAGGATAAATTCACCCTCCAAAATCATTTCCCTAATTTCAGTCTTGAGTACAAGACTGACTCTCCAGGGATGGGCAGTGATAGAGCCCAAAACCACCCTGTTGACTGGATAGTTTATTCCAGGCATGGGAAAGCCAAAGCAGCGGGAGAGGGTTTGGCTTACCCACATGAGGAAGGGGTGGTTCGGTTAAAAGAAGAGGAGCCTAAGGGTAAAAGAGGAAATGTGGCAGAGGAAGCGGTTAGAGCAAGGTGGGGAAACAAAGTGGGTTTTAAGGGGAGTGGGGCACGCCTCAAGGGGAGGGAATCACTTTCTTCTCTTTCTGTTACGTACAGCCTAGGGCTTGGGCGGGATAATCCTGGGTGAAAGGATTCCCGTATGTACTTCCTTTTTCCTCTGTTTCTTGCCCTTCTCCCTTCACACTGTGATTCCAGTTTCTTCCAGTTGAAATTAATAGAACGAATCCATCTCTTCTCTTCTATGTGAGAGGTCTTTATCAGTTTTCCTCGTTTGTGTGTGTGATCATCATGAAAGAAGGTCGTGGAAGAGAATTACTCATGCTAGCAATGGAGAAAGCCGAAGTAGATCACCCGCGCTACGTAAGAAAAGGTGAAACTGTTTCCCTTGAGTTCTTCAATTATGCTCTTATTTGACGGGACCAATTGCAAAAGGAGCAAACTCGATACGATGAACGGCCCATCAACACATGGGACGATATGAAGTTTTACATGAGGAAGAAGATTGTTCCCTCACACTATCATAGGGATCTCTACAACAAATTTCAAAGTCTTAGCCAAGGGAGTTGAGTGTTTAAGATTAAAGAGATGTAGATTGCAATAATTCAAGAAAATGTGGATGGATCCAAAGGTGACCATGGCACGGATTTTACATGGCCTTAATTGGGAGCGGAGATGTGTCACCATGTTGAAATACAAGATATGATCCACCGAGACACAAATATAGAGCAACAAATCAATAGAAAGTGCAACATGATGAAATCCACTACCCTTTCACTCCATAAAGAAACACGGAGAAGGGGATTGGAGGAACATCAAATTCAAAGGAAGTGATTGATCATAAGAGTGACAAGATAACTCTTCGTCCTAAGAACGTTAATGTTAAGGCTAACCCATCAAGAAACAGGGGCAATCGATGTCTTAAATGCTAATGAAGAGGGCATATCGCAAGTGAGTGCCCAAACCAACAGACCATGACCATCAACAAATTTGGAGAATTGAAGACCAATAGAGAAACCTTAGGAAGTACAGTATTTCACGAAGATGGATAACGGTGAATTTGCAGGAGGTGATCCCCTTATCAATAAAAGGGTTCTTAGAGAACAATTGATTGTCGGAGAAAATGATCAACGAGAGAACCTTTTCCTTAAAAGTTGTCAAATCCATGGAAAGGTATATAGTGTCATTATCTACGGATGAACTTTGTAGCAATATAGCGAGCATCGAGCAGGTGGAAAAGTTGGAACCACCAACCTTGAAGCATCATCGTCAATATTGGCTTCAATGGTTGAATGGTTGTAGAGAGTTAAAGGTCACCAAACAGGTGAAGGTCTTGTTCAGCATCGGCGGGTACAAAGATGAGATGGTGTGCGATGTGGTGCCAATGAAGGTGCGTCATTTGCTAGAAGGTTAAACATGGCAATAAGATCGTTGTGTCACTCATGATGATTTCTAAATCATCACTCTTTAGTACTTCAAGGGAAACTCAAAACCCTTGCCCTTCTCTCCACCAAACCAAACAAATCAGGGAAGATCAAATTCTAAGAGAAAAGAAAAGAATCGGTGAGCAAGGAAAACTGAAAGGAAAAGAAAATTGATAGGATAAGGGCAAAAACACTAACCACCCAACATCTTTTTTACCAAGTGTTTTTAAATATTTGTTGCAGAAGCATGATGATGTGTTTCCATAAGAGGTGTCATTGGGTTTACCACCCATTTAAGGTAGTGAACGTCAAATTGATCTCATACCCAAACCATCCCTTCTAAAAGAGCTTGTTTATCACGCAAACCTAGAAGAGACAAAAGAAATTCAAAGGTAAATCCAAGAGTTGTTGCATTACAAGTATGTGAGAGAGAGCTTTTGAGCCCTTGTGCAAAATCGATACTATTAGTTCCAATGACAAACGATGCAGGGAGAATGTACATGGATTGAAAAGTCATCAACAACATCATGGTTGTTAGAAAGTGTGATGCCTACTTTCTGGCTTTCATAATTTTGATGGAAGGAGAAACATCGGAAGATCTGTGAAACCAGATAAAGGCAAAAGCTGTGGAATCTGGTAGAAGCGGAAGTTGTAGCTCAATTGTCTGAAAGGAGCAGGATCAGGAACCAAGCACTGAGTTTTTCGGAGCAACAAGTTTTCCCGATGAAGGGAATTGCCTGATAGCAGTCTCCTACTTGATGTGTTCGGTGGAGTGCAAAGATCGGATGGCAATGGAATCTGGCGGACCAGAAGCATGCATCTATAAAAAGATGGGGGTCACTTGGTCAATAAGTTGTAATATTGTGTTGTTCTCTTTCTCTTGTTCTTCTCTTCTCAATAAAGAAAGCAATATTTCCTCGAAATGGAGTAAGACTAAGTCTGAACCGTGGAAATTCTCTTATTGTTTCGAGTGTGTGAGTTTGTTCTTCCATTTGTGTTATTCTGTTCAGAAGTTGTGCTCAAATGATTAAGGCGATTCAATGCGAGACTTCGGAGCCAAGTTCCACTGTCCGGACAATTGACATTGGGTGTCACCAATTTTGGAACTTCTGACCTTGTTTGAGGTTCCGGAAGGATGTTCCAGAATTTGGCAAATTCAGCACAACAAGTGGTATTGGAGCAAATTGTTAACTTCCGATGGATTTCTTGCATTTACGCTTTTCATTCAAGGGGAGTTCTGTTCGGGAGGAATGGCATTAGAAGAAGCCCAGGTTTGGATTGACAAGTTCGACGGATCATATTTCATATTTTGGAGGATGCAAGTTGAGGATTACTTGTACCAGAAGGGTCTTCAGCTTCTGTTGAAGAGCGTCAAACTCGAAGCAATGGACAAAGTGGAATGGGAAAGACTCTACCGGAAAGCACTTGGGGTTGTTCGAATGATGTTAGCCCGAAACGTGGCCTTCAACATCCGAGAGGTGAAGACAACTATGGAACTTATGTCCACTCTCGAAGTATGAGAAATCGGTCGTAATGAACAAAGTTTTTCTAATGCGGAGAATCATCAGCCTGAAGATGGCGGAAGGTAAGCCGCTGGCTAAACATGTTGATGATTTCAATTACACCTGAAGTCAACTGGAATTTGTGGGTGTGAAGTTCGGAGAGCCAGTGTAGGCATTGATTCTTCTTTCATCACTTTTGAAATCATGGGATGCGATGGTTACTGGGGTGAGTAATTCAAGTGGTATGACTAGCTTAGTGTTTGAGGACGTTATTAATCAAGGGAAGTATGTTGGGCCCGGAGGTTCAATTCCGAAACTCACATCTGAAAGTTCCGCAAATACCGTAGCTGGGGAAGAAAACACTTTGTTGTAAAGTGTCATCAATCCGTTGGAGTCATGGATCATTGATTAAGGGGCTTCATTTCACTCAACATTCGAGAGAGTATACATGAAAAATTATGTTTCCAAAGGTTCTGAAAGCTTCGGCAAGGTTCATCTTGCGGATGATGAAACTCTCGAGATCGTGGAAAAAGGTGATGTGAAAGTCTAAACATCAAGTGGATGCTTACTAGAGTTGCAAGGTGTGTGGCACATACCAAGATTACGGAAGAATCAAATTTTGATAGGTCAACCAGATGACGAGGGTTTGTGTACAAGTTTTGCGAAAGGTGTGTGGAAGATCATACAGGGCTTTATAGGGTCGGCACCGGTTCGTTCTCACATAGGGTTGGTGTACTATTTACCTTCATCGGTGATGCAATGCAGTGTAGGTGTTCTTTCTCAACCAAAAGTCCAAGGTTTTCGAAACATTCATCGGATAGGGGGCCATGTGGAAAAGGAGACCGGAACTAAGCCAAAATGATTGAGGTCTAATAATGTGAGTGAGTACGAAAGCAGAGAATTTTGGAAGTTATGTTCGAAGAAAGAAATTCATTATAAGAATACAGTGCCCAGAACACCGAAACAAAATGGTGTGGCAGAGTGGGTGAATGGGATGTTGAATGAGAGAGCTCGAAGCATGAGGCTACATTCTGGTTGCGCAAAGGAATTTTGAGTGGAAATAGTCAATTGTGCGGCATAACTCGTGAATTGGAGTACATCTACACTTTTAGGGCAAGAGCTTCCGGAAGAGTTATAGATCGGAATATTGGTCGATACTTCTCACCTGAATGTCTTCGAAAGCATCACCTTATGTCCACATTGATGCCAAGGAAAGGGATAAACCAAAGGCCAAGCGTCGGGTGCGTTTCTTTGTTGGTTATGGCGGTGAAGATTTTGATTTCCAGCTCTAGGACAAACAAGTCGAAATGTTCTCATCAATGAGAAAATCTTATGGAAGGGTCGGAACTTGGCGAAAGATGCAATTGAGAACAAAGAATAGAAGCATACCAAGGTCGATCTGAACAAAAATCTAGAAGCACCGGTCAGTTCAAAAAGCACTCAAGGTCTGAAGTTAAATGACAATTCAGAAGATGGATGTCAGTTTCTAAAGGTATCGCCACACCCAAATGTACCGGAATGCTCAAGGTCTACAGAAGCTCGAGAAAGAGTTCTGGAAGATGCAGTACCGGAAGCAGTGGAACCTCAGGGTGGTTTGAGGCGGTCTACCAAGATCAGGAGACCGGTGCAACAATTCAGAAGCAACGTACATTACTTGCTTCTTATAAATGGTGGTGAACCCGATAGCCTGGAAGAGGCGGTGAGTCTCGGTGATTTAAAACAGTGGGTGGGAGTTAACAATGAAGGATGAGTTGGACTCCTAGCATGTCAACGGAACATAGGAGGTAACATAACTTCTGCTAGGGAAAACAGCGTTGAAGAACAAATGGGTTTAGCAGTTGAAGGAAGAAGTGGATGGTAGGAAACGATAGAAGACAAGGTTAGTTGTGAAAGGTTTTCAATAAACAGAAGGTGTGAATTTTATTGAAATTTTTTCTCCGGTTGTTCAGCACACAACAATCCAAATGGAGCTTGGAATGGTTGCAGGTGAAGTCCTACATCTTGAACAACTAGATGCGAAAATGACATTCCATCATGGAGATTTGGAGGAGGAAAAATTCATGGAGCAGCTGGCGGGATTCAAGGAATTTGAAAGCAATCTGGTGTGCAAGCACATACTGAGTTTGTATGGGCTGAAGCAAATACTGCAATGGAACCAGAAGTTTAATGACTTTATGGCAAAACGGAAGTTCATCTGGTGCAATACAGATCATTGTTATTACCAGAAGGTGTTCAGTGACGGAAGTTTCATTGTACTTTTCTGGTATGTGGATGATATGCTTCTGGCAGGTTTGAGGAAAGATCGGATGGAGGATCTAAAAATTGATTTGTCCGGAAGGTTTGAGATCAACGATCTCAATAAAGCCAAGCAAATTTTGGGGATGAGAATCAGGAGGGACTGGAAGACCGGAACATTGATCTTATCTCAGTCGAAGCACCCCCAGAAGGCCTTGGAAAGATTTGGAACGTTCGGATTTAAGTCTATGACTACCCCATTGGTCGTACATTTCAAGTTATTATCCAAAGAGAAAGTGTGACAAATGTAAGATAAGGCTAAGTACATGGAAAAAGTCTCATATGCATAGTGCTCAAAAGCTTAATGGTGGTCCATGATCCATCACTGCTTGAATTAAACTTTACAGGATTTGGGGACGACTGGCTGCCTTCAAATTTTCTCTTTATTAGTTTGATTAAGAATCAGATACCCATTAATTAGTATATTTATATGGGATTTTGTTACTGTGGTAGGAAAAAGTGCAAAAAATACATCTTATTTCTAACACAGCCAATTCCTCAAAAAGATAGAAAGTTGGAAAAAACTATTTGCTCAGAATCCTACTTCTGCCAAGCAATTCCCATTTCTCCTCCATCCACTAACATTTACAACATACAAATAAAAATAACTAACCTAAAACCAGGGCAAATTAATCATCTGAAGAAACTTTCTGCTTCTTCCATTTGTATGCAGCTTCAAGAATCTTGAGATTGGTAGTCTGGGTCTCCTCTGGGAATATATAGTCAATGTACTCTTCCATGCTGCAAATCCCAAGTCTTTTAATGTCACCAGGAACGCAATTTGCATAAAGAAAATAAAAACACGGAGACATATTTGGCTAAAATAACATACCCAGCAGGGCCATCTTCTGAAACTATCTGTCTCCTCTTCTTCAGTTTTTTTGGCATCTTAATCTGCGCCAAATTAACATCCCCAAGCTCCGCAAAGCTCTTCTCCATCTTCAACCATTCGTCGAGAAGCATCGCTCTTTCCTCCTTCAGCTCGGGTGCAGACACGCGCTGGTAATTTAAGGCTCTTTCAAAAACCCCTGATCCAAGGAGAAAATTGGAATAACATTCATTGATTCTGACAAGGATCGACAATAAAAGGTAGTTGGATGACTTAATTCTCGCACATAGGAGGTTTTGCATGTTCTGATCGGAAAGAGTTCTCAAGGCATCATCTTCATCCATTTTCAAATCACTTGCATCACCTTCCATGGCAGATGCCTCAAACTTGGCATAACTAATCCACACCTTCAAGTGTTTTGTTCGGTCCAGAAGCCTGTCCTAAAGCCCTCCGGTTCTTTCAAATTCACTTTCTGACATTTCAAAGTCAATATAAGCCTGTCATTTCATAGTTCAAATATAGCATCAGCATTTTGCATGTTTAAAACTCGAGAGAGACAGATAGGCAAGCAAACCACAGACACAGAAACACACCCACCGATTTTGAATCAATAAAGGTCCTGCTTAGTTGGAGAAGGTAGGAGGGAAAAGGAAAAACAAACAGCACAAAATAGAACATCAGTCACCATAACCAAAGCAACCATTCTGCTAGCACGACTTTTATAAACAGGAAAGGGGAAAAAAACAGAGAGAAAGAGAGAGAGAGAGGTCCCCTGTTACCTTCCACAACATCTCTGGCATGTCCAATGTGGGTTGTGCAATTGCAAGTTCAAAGATAGCCCTTGCCCGTTCTGTTTCACATAAAGATCTCTCTAGCTCTGCATGCTTGGTCCATGCATAGCAAATCTCTGGCGACCACTCCAAGTACTTCTCATAGAGTTTTCGGCAGCGATCAATATTTCCAAGTTGCAACTCTATCTCAATATATTTCTTAAATATCTGTTTATCAACAGGAAAATTAGTACAAAAGAAAAAAAAACTACAAAAAACATTTTTGAAATCCAAAGATTCTAATATTTTTTCACAAGTAGCTCCATAAAAAGGAAATATAATATATATAAATATATATATATATATATATATATGATCACATTTCAACATATACTGATAAACAAGAACACACACCTTATCTTTAGGAGCCTTTCCTATTGCATTGCCCAAGATTCGCTGAGCAGCTTTTAGATTTAATTGTCGTATTTCAAATTGAGCAGCCAACAACCATATCTTTGCAAATGAAAAATTATCATGAGGAATAAACTTAAGACACTCCCTGATACAAAAAAAAATATAAATGAAATGGGCCATAATCAAAAGGGAACATCAAAGATTTGTTTTGCAAAGATACACATATTCAATCATCATGCCCAGGAAAACAAAGCAAAAGGAGATCACAACCTAACAGGGTCCCCTATTCTGCTCAAATAGTTCCCTAAATGTAAGAAGAAAGAAACTAACATTTCCCAGCCTAGAGTGGATAAAATTGGACAAAGATCTGAGCTTTAAAAGCTAGAAAGAAATGATGATTGCATATGAACGCGTAACCAGTTTGGCCTCTTCGGGTCAGGTGGTGAGTGCAGAAAAAGAACAGATAATAAAAGAAATCATTGATAAAAAATATCAAAAATAGTTCAGTGATTCAGTTGAAATAACATATTAAAAAAAGTTTATGCTTGGGCATTATTTAATTTTAAACAAAACATGCGTACTTAAGCTTTAGAAACCTATCCGAACACATGCTTACAACACAGGCAGAGTAAGATGATCTAAAAAACAGCATTAAATGTAAAAATAGAGCTTGTGAAGAGCCTCAGCCACTCTGTGAGGTGTTCAGCAGGCAAAAGTTCCTTGCAACATATCCATAAGCGATACACGAGGACAGCCTTCGTAAAAGCAACTAAAATTTCACTTGCCTGTACACATCTCTTGTACGCTCCATGTCTTGGGCATCAATTTCTTCACATAAAGCATAATTAATCCTGATAACATAAAGAAACATAAATATAAAAACAGTGGCATAAAATACTAGTGACATGGGTATCGACAATCAGTGCTATGCATCAAATTAGCACTTACCACAAATAAATATATCACTGCCAATATCTCTTCTCATTAGCCGGAGGAACATTAGCAATTGCCCGTTCGTAAACTTTCCTAACTCTCTCCTGGCTCCCCGCACTCTCTTCCAACCTAATGTAATCAAACCAGGAGTCATAATTAAGAGGGTTTTTCCTGACCTCGTCTTCATATTGGAACCGCCTCCTCCCAACAATAGCATCTTCTATTCCCTCCTTGTCACCGTACTGCTTCTCAAATGCCACAAATTTTGGATACAGGTCCTCAGCACGCCCTTTTGGAATGTGGTCCAACGCAAACTTATATATGCACCTTGCTCTCTCCGCCTCCTTGCAACGCTCTTCAAACTCTGCAAATGCAACAAAGAGCTTCTCAGCTTCCTCATCATCTGCCAATTTCTCCACTGAACGTTCATAGCAATGTCTAGCCTGTGCAACTTCCCCATTCTTTATCTCAAACTTGGCATACCTTATCCACGCACCCATCTTTGGGTGACATTGCATGAACCTTTCAAAAATTGCTCTTGCACGATTAATTTCATTATAGCAAAGCTCAAATTTAATGTACAATAGCCAGCCTTGCTGGTCAGGCTCCCAGCTCATCCACCTCTCAAAAACCTGCCTGGCCCCAGCCACATTCCCTAGCATTTCTTCCATGTGGATGTACTTGTACCACAATTGATCAACCCTGGGCAGGAGCGAAACAGCACGGTCCCAGACATTGCGGGCGTGATTAATGAACTTGTTCTTCATCTCAGCCTTGGCATATTTCAACCACAGGGTGTGATTGCAATAGTCAACCTCAAGGGCACGCTCCCACACGGAGAGGGCACGATTGAAGTCCTTCTGGGATTCCTCCCACTGCGCATACTTGACCCAGACGCCCGTGTTCCAGCGGACGCGCCGGATGAGGTCCTCAAACTCCTTCCGTTTGCGATGACGGTAATCTGCGAGCTCCGAAGGATCGGTTATTTTCTGTTTCGGAGGCCTGATTTCGGCCTCTTGGCGCTCCCGAGCCTCCCGGAGGATCTGTTCGGCGGTGATTTGGACGGGGGCGGAGGTCTTGTTTTTTACGCGAGTGGGGCGAGGGATCTTTACCTCCGTTTCGTTTCGATTTAGGTACCCGAGGGCGGGGTCGGCCACCATGGTTTCTTCCGGATCTGCGACGGGACGGAGGCAGAAGGATCCGACGGGGACAGGAGAGGGGGTGCGAGGGAGGAGCAGGGACGGGAAGACGGCGGGGTCGGCCACCATGGTTTCTTCCGGATCTGCGACGGGACGGAGGCAGAAGGATCCGACGGGAACGGGGGAAGGGGTGCGAGAGAGGAGCAGGGACGGGAACGGGAAGACGGGAAGACGGCAGGAGGCCGAGACTGGGGAGTAAAAATGTTTGTACATTTATAAAACATATAACGTTTTTTTTTTATACATTTAATTAGTATTTTTTTTTTATATAAAACATATAACGTTTTTTATACATTTATAAAAAAACAATATAAATTACAAAAGAATGAATTACAAAAAAAATAATAACATATAAAAAAACATATATAAAACGTTGATAATAAAAAACATAAAAAACGTTATACAAAACATAAATATATCAAAAACAAAAATTAGATATAAAAAATGTTGATATAAAACGTAACATTTGTATGACGTTAAAAATGTATAAACATTTTTACTCATTTTATATAAACGTTTGTATAACGTTATAAACATTTTTACTCCCCAGTCTAGAGTCGGAAATCAAAATCTTCACTGTCATAACCTACAAAGAAACACACCCGGGACTTGGCCTTCGATTTGTCCCTTTCCTTGGCATCGATGTGGACATGGGTGATGCTTTCAAAGACGTTCGAGTGAGAAATATCAACCAATATTTCGATATATAACTCTTCCGGAAGCTCTTGCCCCAACGGTGCAGATGGACTCCGATTCACGAGATATGTTGCACAATTGATTGTTTCCACTCAAAATTCCTTTGCGAAATCAGATTGTAGCCTCATGCTCCGGGCTCTCTCATTCCGCGTTCAATTCATCCATTTTGCCACACCATCTTGTTCCGGTGTTTTGGGCACTGTCTTCTCATAATGAATTCCTTCCAACAGAACTTTTGAAATTCTCTACTTTCGTACTCACCCCCATCATCAGACCTCAATCATTTTAGCTTAGTTTCAGTCTCCTTTTTCACTATAGCCCTCCATCCAATGAATGTTATGAAAACCTTGGACTTTTGCTTGAGAAAGAACACCTACACTTTTTATGTCGCGTCATCGATGAAGGTAACATGGTATATTGACTCTCTCTGAGAACGAACTGGTGTCGACCCTCATGCATCCGTATGTTCCAGCTCCAACTTCTGGTTCTTTGGTGGCTTACTTTTTGTATTGAAGGACACTTTCTGTTGCTTTCTAGGGATTCATCTTCACATGTTTTGTACTTCACATGATTGAGATTTAGTATTCCTTTAGTAGTCATGACTTTTATCCTTTTCTCAACCATGTGATCGAGACGATTATGCCACAACTTTGTAGTTCCAGAAGTTGTTATTCTAAAAAGCATTGTACCTTCTGATCTCTCGGTAAAATGCAACGTTATGTCTTCTACACCTTTGACCATCACTGTGGAGCCCTGTATGATCTTCCACACACCTTCTTCAAAACTTGTACAGAAACCCTCGTCATCCAGTTAACCTACCAAAACTATATTATTCCGTAATCTTAGTATGTTCTGCACCCCTTACAACCCCAGCAAGCATCCACTTGATGTTTAAACCTTCACATCACCCTTTTTCAAGATCTCGAGAGTTTTATCATCTGCAATACGAACCCTGCTGAAGCTTTCAGAACTTTTTGGAAACATAATTTTCCATGCATACTTTCTCGAACGTTTAGTGAAATGAAGCCCCTTAATCAATGATCCATGACTCCAACGGATTTGCGACACTTAAAAACAAAGTGTTTTCTTCCTCAACTACAATATTTTCTTAACTTTCATATGTGAGTCTTTCAGAATTGAACCTCCGGTCCCTACAAACCTTCTTTAGATTCCCCCCTTTTCCACAATGTCAGCATAAGAGTCCGGACCCAATGGACTTCCCTCAGCTCACTTATCTTTTCTCTGAACTCTTCTTCTAACTTTTCATTGAGTGGAATGTAAGAGCAGTTTCAGTAGATGAATATACTTCCTTTCACCTAATCTTTTCATTCATAATAAGATAACGAACATCCTCAAACACTATTCTAGTCTTACCACTTGAATTACTCACCACAGTAACCATCACATCCAATGATTTCAGAAGTGATGAAAGAAGAATCAATGCCCACACTGACCCTCCAAACTTCACACCCACCAATTCTAGTTGACTTCAGATGTAATTGAAATCATCGACATGGTTAGACAACGTCTTACCTTCCGCTATCTTCAGGCTGAAGATTCTCCGCACGAGAAAAACTTTATTCATTACTGCCAACTTCTCAAACTGCGTGAGTCACCATAAGTTATGTAGTTGTCTTCACCTCTCGGATGTTGAAGGCCATGTTCCAGGCTAACAACATTTGAGTAACCCCAAGTGCTTTCTGGTCAAGTCTTTCCCATTTTGCTTTGTCCATTGCTTCTGGTTTGACGATCTTCAACAGAAGCTGAAGACCCTTATGGTACAAGTAATCCTCAACTTGCATCCACAAAAATTTGAAACATGATCCATAGAACTTGTCAATCCAAACCTTGGATTATTTCAACACCGCACCCCCCCCCCCATGAACAGAACTCCCACTAAACAAAAAGCGTAAAGACAAGAAATCCATTGGAAGTTAACAAAATGCTCTAATACCACTTATTGTGCCGAAATTGCCAAATTCTGGAACACCCTTCAAGAACCTCAAACAAGGCCGAAAGTTCCAAAATCAGCGACACCCAATGTCAATTGTCCGGAAAATGGAACCAGGCTCTGAAGTCTCGCATTGAATTGCCTTGATCATCTTAGCACAACTTTCGGAACAAAACAACACAAATGGAAGAACAAACTCACACACTAAAAACAACAATAGAATTTACACGGTTCAAACTTAGTCCTTCTCTACCGGAGGAAATATTACATTCTTTATTAAGAGGATAAGAACAAGAGAAACATAATAACACAATATTATTACTTATTGACCAAGTGAACCCCATCTATTGATAAATGCATGCTTTTGGTTTCGCAGATTCCATCGACATCCAATCTTTGCGCTCCACCAAACACATAAAGTAAGAGACAGTTATTAGGAAATTCCTTTCATTAGAAAAACTTGCTACTCAAAAAAACTCAATGCTTGGATTCCAGACCCTGCTCTTTTATTGAGCTACAAATTTCTCTTCCACCAGATTCCACAACTTTCACCTTCATTTGGTTCCACAACATCTTCTGATGTTTCTCCTTCCATCGAAGTTACGAAATCCAGAAAGTAAGCTTGACACTTTCTAACAACCATGATGTTGTTGATGAATTTTCAATCCATGTACATTCTCCATGCACTGTCTATAATTGGAACTAATAGTATCAGTTTTGTACAAGGGCTCAAGATCTGTCTCACATACCCGTAATGCAACAACTCTTGGACTTACCTTTGAATTTATTTTGTCTCTTATAAGTTTGTGTGATAAACAAGCTATTTTAAAAGGGATGAATTGGGTATGAGATCAATTTGACGTTCACTACCTTAAATGGGTGGTAAAACCAATGGAACATCTTCTGGAAACACATCATCATACTTCTACAACAAAGATTTAAAAACACTATGTAAAAAAGATGTTGGGTGGTTAGTGTTTAACATCACCTCTTTGTACACAAGTACTCGGAGTTTTTTCCGTACTCGGAGTTTTTGCCTTGAAATTGATGTTTTCTTGACCCCGTTATTTTTTCCATCAACACATTTTTTCACTCAATCACTTCCTTTTTCCCTCTTGATTTTTTAAGCTCAATCTATTTTTTTCCCTAGTCTCTCCTCTTTCTTTATTCTATCCATTTTCTTTTACTCTCATTTTTCTTGCTCACTCGGTCTTTTCTTTTCTCTTAGAATTTGATCTTCCATGATTTTTCTAGTAGAGAGAAGGACAAGGGTTATGAGTTTCCCTTGAAATACCAAAGGGTGATGATTTAGAAATTGTTAGGACTGTGAGTGTGGAAGAGAGGTTAGGGAAGAGGGACATTGTTCTTCTTTATTCAGATGCAGCAGAAAATGAGAAATATAGTGGGGAAGAGGAGCAAAAAATCAGAGGAAGAAAGAGAAGATGTAGAAGAGGAAGAGAACATAACTCAGTAGTTGGAACTCGGGAGAGACCACCTCCAGGAGCACCATCTGACTGCGAACTAGAGAGAGACCACCTCCCTAGCACTCTGCGACCAACAAGACCACCCTTCAATATTTTTCACAATCCCCTCCCAAACAAATTGAAACCTTATTTAATATCCCAACTTGACAACCAACCACCCCCATCCTGCTATAGTCGGCAACACTACTAATAAAAAATCTAATTACAAAATTGCCCCTCCCATTAACTAAAACAAAGCCCATACATGGAAGCCCTACCAACCCCATACACGATAGCCCTACCAACCCCCACATACCTAACATTCGCCCCACTTAAAAATCACCTTGTACTCAAGGTTCCCAATCACTTACACTTCCATTTCCATGTGTGCCACTGCATCAGGAAACGAAGCATCACTAACCTTTATAAATGGCCACCCCTCCGTTAGATACTCCACAACAACAACATCTATCCAAACACAAAGACCAACATCAATGATAATCTACTAGTAATTTAAGTCATCCCTCTACAACACAAAAAACAACAACTTACCAATGATACACAAACACAACAACCAACTGCCACCATCCAACAACCATCAGGCTTAACCAATTGACCTGCAACAACCACGATCATGGTTTCTATGGCTTTGCTATTAGTTAATGCAATTTTGTCATCGCCAAGTTGAGATACCCAAATTGTACCAGTTTCATGGACCCATTCAGAGAGGTTATATAGAACACCAACCGGTGTATTTTCCACTCTTCTCACCCTAGTCAGAACCTCCTTCAAAATCTGCTTCGAAAAATGCTCCCCTGAAGTCAATGCTTCTAGGCTAGAAACCACTATGAATGGCTTTAGTTCCGATTTGTTACTGACCTTATGATTGAGAAATCTAGAGTGTGAGTCAATAACACATTGTTGACCCCCCTCATAGAAATCCATGTTTCCTCTACATCATATTTGTTGTTTGGGTGTCTCCCATTTTCACTGTACAACTGCTTTGTGGATACCTTAACTTTAAATGTAACTTTAATCATGTGAAAAGGAAGGTGTTCAAACCTCAACGGTGACTTCTTAACCCACCAGTGATCATAGGAAGAAAAATATAAACCCTTCAAGGGATCAAGAATTTCCACACATCTCAGGAGACCTCAACGCACTTCCTAAACTAGATCTTGGAGGCTCATCCCAACCCCTATATAGCATTTAGAAAATGTCATAATAATCTATTGGTTGGATTTAATCTTTCGGTTTTTAGAAATAACTCCTTGGTTTAAGCACTTCGTGAGAACCTTATTTTCAATTTCTGCAGTAGAAACCCACTATGCAGAAGTTGGATTATCTCCAGTTCATTCTTTAAGCTCATTGAGAACCTTTTCTTGTTCCAAAAAGTCTTGTCCTAAAAGTCCTGTGTTCCTTTTGAAAACTCATGTTCTTCTCTCATGGTCCGATTATTCGTAGCATTCTTATTTCCTTTTAAGTAACCCAACTGATCAGTATACTCAACACCTTGTGAAACATCATGTTTTTTCTTATAGGTGGAACCATCATTAAAAGACGCACCTCTTGCAAAGCTTTCCTTTCTAACTGATGGTTAAAACTTGTAGCCATAGTTTCTAATAACATGACTTGAAAAGACCCAAGATCTCCACGATTTTTTCCTAACTCCCCCAAACCACTCCTTTCAAGATGAGTGGATGAAAGGTTGTTTATTATGAAAACATGTTCTATGATTATATGTCCTCTCTTGAACAAGGAAGAATCAGGTTTGGATGAAAAAGTCGAAGATTTATCTTCTGAGTTTTTAACCTTTCTAATTTTAATCATCAAAGAAACACTACCCGCAACCTTAACAACTGCTTTATCTAATTCATTTGCTTCAGTTGCAATTGTCGCTATTACAACATCTCCTTGTCCAAAAATTTCCTAATCCAATCCTGCTTGAAAATATTTCTCTTCAAGATCAACTATTTCAGAAATGAACTCTATCAATCACGCTCCATTGGAGTTAATGACTAAAAAAACATCTATTCCAGCCTCGACATCCAATCTCTCATGTCCTTGCACTGGGTTCATGTATCTCAAATGAACCTGAATATTCCCAAAAAATTTGAATTTCTTCTTTTTCAGTACTCTTATCAAGCTTCCAAACACTCAAACTATGTTCTTAGAAACCTTTGTTCCTCGGTTTTGTATAGCCAAACTATAAGCTTCCTTACACTGAATTGAAACTTCACCATTTACAGATGGTGTTGGTTCCCAAGTCATTGAACTAGCCTTGGGAGGTGTTTTCATGTTTGTAGAGTCGCAACATTTGTCACGTGTATTGCAAACCGACCCTGCTAGTAATCCGCACAACCATGGTTTCCCAGCAACAATTCCCCCCCTGTGTAGGAAATCACCACCATCCTCATAACCAATGGAAACTCATCCGAAGGATTCATGACTTATGGAAAAAATTCTCACATCACTTGAACATGAATTTTCTACTTCAGTAGATTACGGTTTAGTAAGTAGGTGAACTCCACAATAGACACTACACTTGTTAGATTCCAAACAAGATACTCACTACTTCCAACAAAATCTCCACACTCAAAACTAATTTTTACATCAACATTAATAGTTCCTAGCTCACTTATAGCATCACTGCCAGTTTCTAAAATAGTTTCTTCTTCAAAATCAGAAACAAACTCTTTCGAATACGTAGGTTTGACTCTTGTGTTGCTGTGAGCAGTAGGAAAAATGGTATTCTCTACCCCTCACCACTTTTAGGAAGATCATTTGGACACTTTTTTTACACAACTTAAGGATTTATTTGAATAAATTCCCAATGACCTTCAGAACATTGTTGAATGGAAAACGCTTTTAGTTCCTGAAGTTGTGCCCGTATAGACTATAGCTCCTCACGATCCCACCTAGCATGCTCCTCCCTCATCTCAGCAAAGACTTTCATAGTGCTTGGAGCTCCAGTATTGATTCTATCTTAGCTTGTATTAAGTGTTCCAGTTCCACTATAGCATCACTCAACTCCATTTTGGTCAGAATGATTCCAAAAAAACATCTACAATTGCGATCACTCCACAGAGTTGAAATCATTTTTCTTCTGTGTTTATCAGCTGTTGTAACATTTTCTTTTTCTTTTTTTTCTCATCTGTCTCTAGCGCCAACATCGGACGCATACCATGGCCAAATCGTTCTCCCTATCATGAATGTCCTTCTTCATTTTCTCACTCAATCGATCGAGCAATGATTGTTCCCACGACGTACACATCTCCAGTAGTGAATGCTTCCCCAGTAGAGCCGCCAAAATGTTGGGACTATGAGTACTGGAGAGAGGTTAGGGAAGAGAGACATTGTTCTTCTTTATTCAGATGTAGTAGAAAATGAGAAATACAGTGGGGAAGAGGAATATAAAATCATAGGAAGAAATATAAGATGCAGAGGTGGAAGAGAATGTAACTTAGTAGTTGGAACTCAAGAGAGACCACCTCTAGGAGAACCATCCAAATGCAAACTAGAGAGATACCATCTCTCTAGCACTCTACGACCAATAAGACCACTCTAAAATATTTTTTATAATCCCCTACCAAACAATTTAAAGCCTTATTTAATATTCCAACCTGACAACCAACCACCCCCATCCTACTACAACTAACAACACTACTAATAAAGAACTGAATTACAAAACCGCCCCTCCCAGTAACTAAAATAAAGCTCATACATGGCAGCCTTATTATCCCCATACATGAAAACCCTACCAACCCCCACATACCTAACATAAATCATCTTTGTACTCATCGATGGTGAACAAGACCTTCACCTATTTGGTGACGTTCAACTCTCTACAACTATTCAACCATTAGAGCCAATATTGTTGTTGATGCTTCAAGGTTGGTAGTCCCAACTTTTCCACCTGCTCTATGCTCACTATATTGTTATAAATTTCATCCATATATAATGACACATCATACCTTTCCATGGATTTGACAACCTGTATGGAAAATGTTCTCTCATCGATCCTTTTCTCCGACTATCAATTGTTCTCTGAGAACCCTTTAGTGATAAGAGGCTCACATTCTTCTACAAATTCACTGTCATCTATCTCCATGAAATACTCTACTTCTTTCTCAAAGTTTTCTATATCATTCTTCCATTATCCAAATTTTTTGATGGCCATGGTTCATTTGTTTGGGCACTCAATTGAGATATTCCTTCTTCATTAGAATTTAAAACATCGAATGTGCCTATTTCTTAATGGGTTGGCAAATAGATATTATCCCCTTCATGAACAAAATTCTTGTATAAAAGAAAAATTACAGGAGAAAAACAGAAGAAGAAGACTCAAGGGACCCCAGGTCCACTCGCCCAAGACAACTGGATAACCCCTTAACAAAATTAATCTATCAATATCCCCTCTCTCTAGACCCTCTCCCTTCTTATAACCTCTTTTCTTTACCCCCCCCCCCCATGTGAAATACAACATAATAATCCCTTTAGAATGTACAAATATGATTTCTCCCCCTATCATGACACTTATTCCCCCTTATAGAGGGGTCCTTCTATGCTGTGATGTTATGGGATATCCCTAGCTTGACAAGGTCTTTATCAATTACCTCACCTTTAAAATCAGTCTTGTCCTTAAGACTGAGGAAAAGAAACTGATTGTGGTCCCCAAAATCTCTAAGCAATGTGCCAAATGGTTCTCCCTGCTCTATGGGCCTGTAGATCTTGTTGGTGACTCACCCTAGCTTCACCTACTCTCCAAGAAATCACCCAGATGGTCCTTCCTGCACTTTTGGATACACCATGGGTATTGTTGTCCACTATGCTATGAGGTACGCCTCTTAGTGCCCTCATCTCACTTGAAATAGTTGTGTGGCCCTACCCTATGATCGTCGGTGCAAACCAATATGTATGACTCATCTTGTTGCTCATGTCAAAACTGTCACGCACCCCCTTCTTCAAATCCAGATGACTGATTTCATTGCATGATATTAGTGAAATCCACCAGCGATCCTGTATACAATCTCAGCACCTTCAATTCCCCACCTGCCTCTGAACGTGCCGAAGTTTGCCGATGTGTTTTCGGTAGGGCCCTCTCTTCAGGAGTCACCTTCTGTAATGACTGCATCTCCAGGTGATGCCATGTATTGTTTGCGACTGCATCACCCAGTGAAATTTTGGTGCAGTTCCTTTGAGTTAGTTTAGAAACCATGCTTTCCCTATCTCCACATGATTGGAAACTCTCCTCCCAGGAAGTCAACAATGTATTCAGTAGTAGTCGTGTGTATAAGGCCCCAGCCTTAAACCTTACTTAATCTTGAGTTATTACAAGATTACACATTGAGGATCTTTTCAGGTTTATATTTTTAGAGAATTAGATCATAAAACTTGCATTACATTCCACATATAAACAAAGTGGTTACATAAAGATAGTATTCTTCATTCCCAACAATGGAAACACATTTAAAATAAAACATGGATTATTTCTTGACACATCCTTGACTCTATCATCTTATCATGTACCTTTCCCTTGACCTGTGAAAAACATTTCAAAAACTTGGGATGAGCATAAAAACTCAGTATGGGTTATAAAAAAAACATGGAAAGGAAACATGAGTTCATATATACATAAGAATGAAATCATACTTTACCCATAAAACACAGGCCCTTTAACATACCTCATAAAATCATGAATAAATCATAGAAATCATAAGACATAAAGGTAACTTGAGGCATTCATAACATTCTTACGTAGGGAGTAACCCTCTTGGTTACATTTGGAATACCCATCACAGTATATTCCCTAAAATCTCTTCGGAGAAACCTTAACTTTTCACTCCTTCGCGTTACCTAATGCATTGGAGAGCTATAACGGGCTCACCCGCCCTTAGTTTATCATGGAACCACCCGTCTTCATAATAATGCCCAAGAACCATAACATAATCATATCACATAAAACATTCATAAAGGAAACATAAAATTTCCACATTTCAATCACGAGATATCAATACAACACATTGATATAAAAACATTATGAAAACCATTTTCAATACTAAAATAAAAGAAAAGTAAAACATGGTATTTATTTTTCTTTTAAAAAGAAGGTATGGCTTGTAGAGGAAGCCGAAACTCAAATAACAGTCACGACGGCGGAGAAGTCGTTGTCGCCGCATACGTACGGCAAAAACATTCCCTTTTGTCGTTTAGTAAACGCTTCGTATAAAAAAGATTCCTTTTGAATAAACGTAAAAGTCAAAGGGGTTTATACACCGTATAAAAGAAAGTTGTGTATAAAATAAAATATGCCTCAACGAAAGGAGATTGAGACGAAGTCCCATACCTCGTATCCGACTTGACCCGACCGTTCTTTAATCTCCTGAATAATAAACTTGAGTTAATATCTAATTTCTTATGAATCTTTTTCAAGTTCATTATTCCTTTTATAACATGTTATGAACATCATGTAATCAGTTAAGTTAATAATGTTCATTTTGTCGGTATTTGGTTCTTAAGTCAAAAATAGACTTCTTACATTACATGTTGTTAATTTGGTCAAAGTTTCATTATATCCAGAATGGTATTCATGATGTAGATATCATATATGTCATATATATCCAGTACATACATGCATTTATAAAATTACATAATCATTTAGAGGTAATAAATGAAATGCATCGTTCATGGAGACGGTAATCCGTACGTACGCATGAACGCTACTTTCATTTCTATTTCGTATTTTATAGAACGGAATCATAATGATATAAGATTATATTGTAATTCAAGTATAATAACATATATAATATCATAGTTATATCCTTTATATGTCCCACATATGGTATTTAACGAATCAAATCACTTTCAGGGGGCGGTAGTCCGCACTTCCTAAAATGAAGATATCGTGTTTACCCATAATGGAAACCATAAAGGTATGCCCAAAATGAAAAAAACAGCAGCTTAAGGAAAACATAAACATATTATATATCATATATAAAAATAGTGACATCATAATGGCCACCTTTGAAGGTGTTAAATGAGTATTGAACAATCATCATTTCGGGAGGCAGAATTTCGCCATCCACGGAAATCGTATGTTCTTTAACAATTTGATGTAGTTGTGTGAGTGTGTAGCTCAAATATATCTTATAAAAACATCCTAGTATATTGAAGATACTGGTGTTGTTACAAAAGAAGTAAATAAAAAGAGTTTAGGGGGTTGGAGAAGAAAAATAAAACAAATGAACATGAGAGAATGAATTACCTTTAAAAGTGTAACTCCTTTTGATTTGAGCCTAAAGGCTTCCTTTGAAAGGATTCTTCCCAAAGGGAATCCTCTAGGATGAGGAGAGGGATGTGGAGAGAGTAAATGGGTAGGGTTTGGCCGAGCCAAAGGCTTGAGGAGTGTGTTAAATGAGGTAGTGGTGGGGGCCTTTTATAAGAGGAGAGGAGGGGCACTTTTGGAAAGTAAAGAAATATTACTTTATTTGAAAATGTGTTTCGGTTTCAAAAGGCCTCACATTGATATAATTCGTGGATAAGGTGATAAGGGTTCGAAATACACTCATACAATTGGTTTTTGCCATGTGTAGTTCATAGATTTTACATTATCTTTCCATTTTATTTAAATCGTCAAATAATGATGTCATCGCTGCATCATTATTATGTCATAAATAATTTAATTTATTTAATGTCTAAAAATCATAAAAAAAATACTATGATGTAGGAAATATTTTTAAATTTCCAATGACTATTTATAATCAAATATCTGATCTTTATAACCCCATGTAAAAATTGTTTTCGTAAAACATATTATGTTTGTGTCATTTTTACTTTTACATTAAATAAAAAGTTATTTATGTCATTTCCCAACCAAAATGTCTCCATGGGGTCCCCAAGTTGACCCATGGCTTTTATTGGTCGGCCATTACACAACCAATAAGGTTGGGACATGTTTCTAGGTCATTTAATATTATTAAAGCATTATTTATACCTTAAACTACACTAATTACCACTAATCGCGATTAAAAACTTAATAAGTTACTATTCACCAAAAAAATTATTTTAATCTCATTGAACCACATTTTACTTATTAATGACAACCATGTATGTCGGATTTTCAAAATTCAAATCATATAAGTCACATTAATTAATTTAATAATTAATTCCCGCTGCCAGAGAAAATAGCGTGTTTTTACAAAACAATAAGTATCAAAAGATTGACACCAGTTTAAGTCTAATTTCAAAGTGAAATTGATTCCAATGACCACCATTGGATAAAATGGTAAAAATATATTCTAATTTCACTTCAAAACCAATTCAAAACATAATCTAATCATATAAATAAATTAGATTAAAAAGCAGTTTTGATGTAAAATGCAGTATTTTTCACTATTCATTAAAAAATGAACATTGTCAGAAAAATACCAAAAATTCACACAAGGTAAATTTTGATGTCCAAATCATAAATAATAAGTTTATTTTGACAAAAATAGTTTATAAAATTGTCAAAATATAGATTCAAAAATGGTTTGCCATTAAAAGGCAGTAAAACAATCTTTTAAGAATATTAGTGTATTCCATGCATAAGATTGTATTTATTTTCATTTTAAGCCTCTATAACACTATCTTAATCATTAATAAACATAGATAAAAATATCTATTATTCATTACTTACTTGGGATGTTACATCCTTCCCCCCTTTAGAAAATTTCATCCCCGCAATTTATTTACTTTTCGAATAAATGGGGGTACTTATCCCTCATTGCATTTTCAGATTCCCATGTTGCCTCTTCAATCATGTGGTTTTTCCACAAAACCTTTACCTGGTGAATCACCTTATTCCGTAACACTTGCTCCCTGTGGTCAAGAATCTGGACCGGTTGTTCCTCATAATATAGGTTCTCTTCCAGCTGAACTACCTCTGGACTCAAAACATGAGATGGATCTGGCATATACTTTTTCAACATCGAAACGTGAAAAACATTGTGTACCTGAGATAAACTCGGAGGTAAAGCCACTCGGTATGCAACTGATCTAACTCTCTCCAGAATTTCGTATGGTCCAATGAACCTTGGACTCAACTTTCCTTTCTTACCAAATCTCATCACACTTTTTCAAGGAGAAACCTTGAGAAAAACATGATCACCTACCTCGAAAGATAGATCCTTCCTCCGGTTATCCGCATAACTCTTCTGCCTGCTCTGAGCTGTTCTTATGTGTTCCTGAATCAGCTGAACTTTTTCTGCCATCTCTTCTACCAATTCTGGTCCCATCAACTTTCTTTCACCCACTTCATCCCAGAAAGCTGGAGTTCGACACCGCTTCCCATATAATGCCTGAAATGGCGCCATCTGTATACTGGAATGAAAACTGTTATTATATGAAAACTCAACCAAAGAAAGATGTTGGTCCCAACTTCCCTGATAATCCATAGAACAAGCTCGTAGCATATCCTCCAATGTCTGAATTGTTCGTTCTGACTGCCCATCTGATTGAGGATGAAAAGCTGTACTAAAATTTAATTCAGTACCCAACGACTTTTGAAGGCCTTTCCAAAAGTTAGAAGTAAACCTGGGATCACGATCCGATACAATGGAGAGAGGAACTCCATGTAACCTGACTATCTCTTTAAGATACAAATGGGAAAGTTGATCAAGAGAGAAAGTATCTCGTATAGCAAGGAAATGAGCAGATTTGGTCAAGCGATCAACAATAACCCAGATTGCATTATTACCTCGAGATGTCTTCGGTAATCCAACCACAAAGTCCATGGATATATTCTCCCATTTCCACTCTGGCACTGATAAAGGCTGAAGCATCCCTTTCGGTAACTGCCGCTCTGCTTTAACCTGCTGACAAGTCAAACACTTCACAGTAAAATCAGCAATATCTCTTTTCATTCCATCCCACCAGTAATACTCCCGCAGATCTCTATACATCTTAGTACTGCCCGGATGAACTAAAAACAGAGAACTATGAGCTTCACATAACAACTCTCTCTTCAACTATGAATCACAAGGCACACACAATCTCTTCCCAAATCTCAAAACACAATCATTATCAATGTTGAATTCAGGCAACTTACCTTTCTGAACCAGCTCTACCTTTTTCTGAAACTCACTATCTTGCTTCTGTGCTTGCTTGATTCTATCTGATAGAGATGATCTCACTGATACCTGAAACAAAACAGAAGGACTTCCTGTACCAACAACTTATATTCCAAAGTTCATCAAATCCTTAACCAAAGGATCACGTTCCAAACGCAACATTGTTAATGAAGCATTACTTTTTCGACTCAAAGCATCAGCCACTTTATTTGCTTTTCCCGGATGGTAATGAATTGTACAATCATAATCCTTGATTAATTACAGCCATCTCCTTTGTCTCATGTTTAACTCTTTCTGAGTGAATATATACTTTAAACTTTTGTGATCGGTATATATTTCACACTTTACTCCATACAAATGATGCCTCCAAATTTTTAAAGCAAAAACAACAGCAGCTAATTCCAAATCATGTGTAGGGTAATTTACCTCATGAGTTTTCAACTGTCGTGAAGCATAAGAAATTACCTGATCATTCTGCATTAGGAAGCAACCAAGTCCTTTCAATGAAGCATCACTGTATATAACAAACTCACCATTCCTGGAAGGTAGTGCCAAAACTGGAGCATTCACCAATCTTCTTTTCAATTCCTGAAAACAATCATCACATTCTTTTGTCCAGATAAACTTAACACCCTTCCGAGTTAGATTAGTCATTGGACTAGATAACCGTGAAAAATTTCTAACAAACCTTCGGTAATAGCCCGCCAAACCAAGGAATCTACGAATCTCGGTTACATTTGTGGGTCTTGGCCATTCTTCCACAACTTTTGTTTTTGCAGGATCAACAGTTATTCCATCTTTAGAAACAATGTGACCAAGGAAAGAAATTTGTTGCAACCAAAACTCACACTTGCTGAATTTCCCATACAATTTCTTTTCTTTTAAGGTTTGAAAGATAACCCTTAAATGTTTTTCATGCTCCTCTTTACTTTTAGAAAACACCAAAATATCATCAATGAAAACCACCACAAACTTATCCAAGAACTCATGGAAAATTCTATTCATTAAGTCCATGAATACATCAGGTGCATTGGTTAGCCCAAAAGGCATTACTACCAATTCATAATGGCCATATCTCGTACAGAACGCAGTCTTAGGAATATCTTCCTCCTTTACCTTCAGCTGATGGTACCCCCGATCTCAAGTCAATCTTTGAAAAAAACTGAGCTCCCTGGAGCTGATCAAACAAATCATCGATATGAGGCAAATGATATTTGTTCTTAACAGTGATATTATTCAAGGCTCTATAATCAATGCAAAGTCTCATAGAACCATCTTTCTTTTTAACAAATAAAACAGGAGCACCCCATGGTGATGTGCTAGGTCTAATGAAACCTTTCTCTAATAAATCTTGCAATTGCTCCTTCAACTCTAAAAGTTCAATTTGTGCCATTCGATAAGGGGGTTTTGAAATTGGCTTAGCATCAAGAACTAAGTCAACAGTAAACTCAACTTCCCGATCTGGTATTATTCCAGGCAACTCATCAGGAAAAATATCAGGATACTCATTTACCACTGACACATCATTAATCTGAATAGTTCCTTTATTTTCAACGACGTGTGCAAGGTAACATTCATTTCCATCTTTTACAAGTTTCTCGGCCTCTTGATATGTTATCAAAAGTAAGGGTTCATTCTTGTAAACAAACTGAAAGTCTTTCTGAAAATAAACTTCTTTAGCTCTACAGTCAATCTTAGCATGGTAAATAGAGAGCCAATCCATACCCAGGATAACATCAAACTCTACTAGAGGTAGAACAATAAGGTTTGCAAGTAGGTTCTTTTCACAGATAAGGATAGGAAGATTCTTATAAATTCTTTTTTCCTCGACACTTCCCCCAGGTGTTTTTACCAAAAGTTCAGGAGTCATTTCTTGAGATGGTATTCCCATTTTACTAGAAAAGGTTTCAGAGATGAAAGAATGTGTAGACCCCGAATCAAACAACACACTGGCATAATCTGAAAAAACAAACAAAGTACCTGATACAACTTCATTTGATGGCCCGACATCTGCTGAAGTAGTTGCAAAGGATTTCACCACCCCTTTCTGCTTGTAGTCTAACTGCTTCCCATCACTCAAGCTCCTTGTCGGACACTCGTTTGCATAGTGACCCATCTCATTGCACTTATAACATTTCACTAACTGTAAATCAAATTTGTTCTTACCTCCACCTTGATCCTTTTCAGTGCAATCACGAGCCTTATGTCCCATCTTACCACATCGGTAGCACTTCCCAGAATTCAGAAGACATTCCCCAGCATGCCTTTTGCCACATTTATCACAAACTGGAAACTTAGTTCTCTTACCATCAGACTTTTTTGAAGAATTCTTACCTTTCTCCTGCCACCTCGGTCTCTTCTTCTGCTGGTTGTTATAGAACACTTGGTCATCGGAAAACTCCATTTCCACCTTCTCAGCACATCGAACAAGCTTTTCATAACTTTTAAACTCACGAGAAGCTAATGCCCTTCGATATTTTGGCTTTAATCCTGAGTAAAAACGATTGATTTTACTATCAAGGTCCCGGATAAAATTTGGAGCATACCTTGCCAATCGAGTGAACCTTTATTCATAGGTAGCCACTGAGTCTTCCTCTTGCCTCAATTCCAAGAATTGCTTTTCCATCCTAAGTCGAACATCCTTAGGAAAATACTTCTCAAGAAACATACCTTTGAATTCATCCCAGTCAAGAGCATCAATCTCATCGACGTCCCTGATATTTTTAACCATAGACCACCACTGATCTGCTTCACCCTCCAAACGGTAAATAGAAAGACTAACCTTTTGATTGTATGAACACCCCATGACATCAAAAATCTTCTCCAGTGCTTTAATCCACCCTTCAGCTAGCACAGGGTCAGATGATCCTCTGAATGATGGTGGATGTTGCCTCATGAAATGTTCCACCACTGACATGTTCCTCTGTGGTTGATCTGGCTGATCTCGTGCATGGATACCACCGCCATTTATCGCTTGAGTCAACTACGCCATTACTGCAACAAACTGTTCAGTTCCAATTCCGACCATTTTTGGATGCTGATTCGGAAGGTTATTTCCTTCTGTATGCCTTCCTAGCACTGCTTCCCTGTTTCCTCTGCGGAAAACCATTCTGAACAAACATGTCTTAGATGAAGCAACATGGTAATCTTTAAATGCTATATCATTTCGAAAAAAAATATATTTTTGGATAATCATTTAATAGAATTCTAACTCCTAAAGTTATCTAAACCGACCTTTGATACCAACTATAAGGCCCCAGCCTTAAACCTTACTTAATATTGAGTTATTACAAGATTACACATTGAGGATCTTTTCGGGTTTAGATTTTTAGAGAATTAGATCATAAAACTTGCATTACATTCCACATATAAACAAAGTGGTTACATAAAGATAGTATTCTTCATTCCCAACAATGGAAACACATTTAAAATAAAACATGGATTATTTCTTGACACATCCTTGACTCTATCATCTTATCATGTACCTTTCCCTTGACCTGTGAAAAACATTTCAAAAACTTGGGATGAGCATAAAAACTCAGTATGGGTTATAAAAAAAACATGGAAAGGAAACATGAGTTCATATATACATAAGAATGAAATCATACTTTACCCATAAAACATAGGCCCTTTAACATACCTCATAAAATCATGAATAAATCATAGAAATCATAAGACATAAAGGTAACTTGAGGCATTCATAACATTCTTACGTAGGGAGTAACCCTCTTGGTTACGTTTGGAATACCCATCACAGTATATTCCCTAAAATCTCTTCGGAGAAACCTTAACGTTTCACTCCTTCGCGTTACCCAATGCATTGGAGAGCTATAACGGGCTCACCCGCCCTTAGTTTATCACGGAACCACCCGTCTTCATAATAATTCCCAAGAACTATAACATAATCATATCACATAAAACATGCATAAAGGAAACATAAAATTTCCACATTTCAATCACGAGATATCAATACAACACATTGATATAAAAACATTATGAAAACCATTTTCAATACTAAAATAAAAGAAAAGTAAAACATGGTATTTATTTTTCTTTTAAAAAGAAGGTATGGCTTATAGAGGAAGCTGAAACTCAAATAACGGTCACGACGGCGGAGAAGTCATTGTCGCCACATACGTACGAAAAAAACATTCCCTTTTGTCGTTTAGTAAACGCTTCGTATAAAAAAGATTCCTTTTGAATAAACGTAAAAGTCAAAGGGGTTTATACACCATATAAAAGAAAGTTGTGTATAAAATAAAATATGCCTCAACGAAAGGAGATTGAGACGAAGTCCCATACTTCGTATCCGACTTGACCCGACCATTCTTTAATCTCCTGAATAATAAACTTGAGTTAATATCTACTTGCTTATGAATCTTTTTCAAGTTCATTATTCCTTTTATACCATGTTATGAACATCATGTAATCAGTTAAGTTAATAATGTTCATTTTGTCGGTATTTGGTTCTTAAGTCAAAAATAGACTTCTTACATTACATGTTGTTAATTTGGTCAAAGGTTCATTATATCCAGAATGGTATTCATGATGTAGATATCATATATGTCATATATATCCAGTACATACATGCATTTATAATATTACATAATCATTTAGAGGTAAGAAATGAAATGCACCGTTTATGGAGATGGTAATCCGTACGTACGCATGAACGCTACTTTCATTTATATTTCGTATTTTATATAACAGAATCATAATGATATAAGAGTATATTGTAATTCCAGTATAATAACATATATAATATCATAGTTCCATCCTTTATATGTCCCACATATGGTATTTAACGAATCAAATCACTTTCAGGGGGCGGTAGTCCGCACTTCCTAAAATGAAGATATCGTGTTTACCCATAATGGAAACCATAAAGGTATGCCCAAAATGAAAAAAAAACAGAAGCTTAAGGAAAACATAAACATATTATATATCATATATAAAAATAGTGACATCATAATGTCCACCTTTGAAGGTGTTAAATGAGTATTGAACAATCATCGTTTCGGGAGGCAGAATTTCGCCATCCACGGAAACCGTATGTTCTTTAACCATTTGATGTAGTTGTGTGAGTGTGTAGCTCAAATATATCTTATAACAACATCCTAGTATATTTAAGATACTGGTGTTGTTACAAAAGAAGTAAATAAAAAGAGTTTAGGGTGTTGGAGAAGCAAAATAAAACAAATGAACATGAGAGAATGAATTACCTTTAAAAGTGTAACTCCTTTTGATTTGAGCCTAAAGGCTTCCTTTGAAAGGATTCTGCCCAAAGGGAATCCTCTAGGACGAGGAGAGGGATGTGGAGAGAGTAAATGGGCAGGGTTTGGCTGAGCCAAAGGCTTGAGGAGTGTGTGAAATGAGGTAGAGGTGGGGGCCTTTTATAAGAGGAGAGGAGGGGCACTTTTGGAAAGTAAAGAAATATTACTTTATTTGAAAACGTGTTTCGGTTTCAAAAGGTCCCACATTGATATAATTCGTGTATAAGGTGATAAGGGTTCGAAATCCACTCATCCAATTGGTTTTGGCCATGTGTAGTTCATAGATTTTACATTATCTTTCCATTTTATTTAAATCGTCAAATAATGATGTCATCGCTGCATCATTATTATGTCATAAATAATTTAATTTATTTAATGTCTAAAAATCATAAAAAAAAAATATGATGTAGGAAATCTTTTTATATTTCCAATGACTATTTATAATCAAATATCTGATCTTTATAACCCCATGTAAAAATTGTTTTCGTAAAACATATTATGTTTGTGTCATTTTTACTTTTACATTAAATAAAAAGTTATTTATGTAATTTCCCAACCAAAATGTCTCCATGGGGTCCCCAAGTTTACCCATGGCTTGTCTTGGTCGGCCATTACACAACCAATAAGGTTGGGACATGTGTCTAGGTCATTTCATATTATTAAAGCATTATTTATACCTTAAACTACACTAATTACCACTAATCGCGATTAAAAACTTAATAAGTTACTATTCACCAAAAAAATTATTTTAATCTCATTGAACCATATTTTACTTCTTAATGACAACCATGTATGTCGGATTTTCAAAATTCAAATCATATAAGTCACATTAATTAATTTAATAATTAATTCCCGCTGCCAGAGAAAATAGCGTGTTTTTACAAAACAATAAGTATCAAAAGATTGACACCAGTTTAAGTCTAATTTCAAAGTGAAATTGATTCCAATGACCACCATTGGATAAAATGGTAAAAATATATTCTAATTTCACTTCAAAAACAATTCAAAACATAATCTAATCATATAAATAAATTATATTAAAAAGCAGTTTTGATGTAAAATGCAGTATTTTTCACTATTCATTAAAAAATGAACATTGTCAGAAAAATACCAAAAATTCACACAAGGTAAATTTTTATGTCCCAATCATAAAGAATAAGTTTATTTTGACAAAAATAGTTTATAAAATTGTCAAAATATAGATTCAAAAATGGTTTGCCATCAAAAGGCAGTAAAACAATCTTTTAAGAATATTAGTGTATTCCATGCATAAGATTGTATTTATTTTCATTTTAAGCCTCTATAACACTATCTTAATCATTAATAAACATAGATAAAAATATCTATTATTCATTACTTACTTGGGATGTTATAGTGTGCTCCTTGTGTGACCCCTTGGTGATGTCATCATCTAAAACCATGTCACCGATTTTTCGTTTTTCCATCAAATCCACAGGTCGCCTAAGTGTCAATCTAAGCACCATGACGTTATCACAGCCCAACGACCTTGTTTCACCCTCGACATCGCCGAATCTAAATGCCACGAAGTTCGTCTCTTACAGCATAGTTGGCAAAAAAAGTGGAAGTACTGCCTGTTGCATCACCATCTTGTCTAATATTTCCACATCATTATTATCATTCAATAACGCACTAGATTTATCTATGATCAGATATGGATGGTTGTCCTCTAGGTATGGTTGTGTTTCAGGGCGTAGCATATCTCCAATAAATAACTTATGAAATTCCACCAGATTTTGCGCGTTTTGTTCCCAGTACCGCTGCTACTGCTTGAGGACCTCCATCGTTGAGGTGATCTTACCTACAAAATATTTCAATTCTGCCATCGTCATGTCGATTTAGTCCATGCACCACTCCTCCCTATCGAGGAGAGCATCATAACTTGTTTTCATCACCAGAGTGCACATCCTCCCATTTTTTTGACAACTCTACTTTATCTGAGCAAACAAATGGTGAGGCCTCCTCCTGTGCGCTTGGGAGGATTTGACAGTGCTCACAGTATCCACAGTGAGCTCCCTCCCGTGACACGTCTCGTTCAATGATGAGTCCAATGACTTCCTAGAATGTGCACTGGAGATACAGAATCAAACGATGCACACCGCCTAAAAAAATGGGTTAGTTGGATGCATCTCCATACAGTGATGATCCTGTAGAAAGTGTCTCCTCTGTTCGAGAGGAGTCCGATAAGAAAGGGGACTCACCATCAGTGTACACCTCCTCTGTGCGCCTACTCCTGTGCGCCTCGTTCAAGTGAGATCATCTCCTCCTATTCACCAGTAGTGCACGACTATTCCTCCATTGAGCAATGATGAGGAATCTGATAAGTCATACCAATTGATATATCCCAACTCCTCCACGAACAAATTTATTTTATAAAAGTTGAATTACAAGAGGAAAAAAAAAGAAGAAAACTTGAGGGACCTCAGGTCCACTTGCTCAAGCCAACTAGCTGACCCTTTAACATAATTATTCTCTCAATATTCCCTCTTCGGACCTCCCCCTTTTTATAACCTCTTTACTTACCCCCATGTGACCTCCAAGAGAATTATCCCTTTAGAATGCACAAATATGTCCAACTGTACTTTCTCCCCAACATTAATCTTATTCCCCCTTCTAGAGGGGGCATTCCAGGGTGTGTTGTTCAGGGCAATCCCCAGCTTGGTAAGGTCTTTATTATTAGCCTTAACATTAACATTCTTAGGAGGAAGAGGTATCTTATCACTCTTATGATCAATCACTTCCTTTGACTTTGATGTTTCTCCAATCCCCTTCTTCGTGTTTATCAATGAAGTAAAAGGGGTAATGGATTTCATCATGTTGCACCTCCTATTGATTTGTTGCTCAATATTTGTGTCTTGGTGGACCATATCTTGTATCTTAACATGGAGACACATCTCCACTTGATTAGTTATCTCCTGATTAAGGCCATATAAAAACCGTTCCATGGTCACCTTTGGATCCCTCCACATTTTCTTTAATTATTGCAATCCACATCTCATTAATCTTAAACACTCAACTCCCTTGGGTAAGACATTGAAGTTTTTTGTAGAGATACCTATTACAGTGTGAGGGAACAATATGCTTCCTCATGTAAAACTTAATTTCGTCCCATGTGTTGATGGGGCGTTCATTGTATCGAGCTTGATCCTTTTGGAACTGGTCCCATCAAATAAGAATATAATCTAAGAACTCAAGGGAAACAGTTTCACATTTTTCTATATATTGTGGGTGATCTACTTCGACTTTCTCTATTTCTATAATGAGTAATTCTCTTCCCACGACCTCCTTTCTTGATGATCACACACACAAATGAGGAAAACACACACGATGATACACACACTCACACACCCAAACATGCACACACACACACACACACATAAACACACACACACACACTTATGCACACTCTTATAAGTATACACACCCACACACAAAAAATGCACACTCACATAAAGATTCACACATGATTTTTTTCACACTTGACTCTAGTCACTCAAATCAAATCCCATGCTCTTATGAAGTTTTTCCTTGTTTGTGGAGATCACATGCTTCCAATCCTTACCCAAACAAGATTTTTATAAGAAATGGATTAACACAACTCATTAGGGTGATCAAGGGTTCCATGCCATGTAAAGGGTGTAAAAGAGTGGATGGGTATGATATGTAGGCTTTTCCCAATAGTTATAATTTTTTTATGATTATGAGCTAATATAAATAATAAATAGATGAAAAAAATAAAGGATAAGAATGATGTAATATGATGTGAAATTGGATTTTGATAATGATGTAAAAGATAAATCAATGAAGTAAGCAGGAGAGTGGCCTTACTTCCACGATCCGTTGAAATCAATGAAGTAACAAACATGTCCTTTATTTTTTTGGGAGTCTCTTTAAAATAAATGGATGCATTTAGTATTGTAAAGAAAAATTTAATGAGGCAATAGATTTTTTTCTTTACCTTAATCTTTTTTTAATGATAAAATTCACATATATCAAGTCAAAATGTAAAAATAAGATAGATAAATAATTGGATCTATATAAAATATTTAAATCTTGCAAAATATGTGATGAGAACCGAGTCAAAGGAACCGAGTCTATTGCTTGGATTTACAAGGATCAATAATTCAAGGGATATTAAAGATATTATAAGTGTAAATAGGATCCTATATCATTACATTAAAGGTTAAATGCATTTCACCTTGCATGGATAGAGAAAATGGGCCTATTATCATCCATATCCAAGCCCAAATATGATGTATGAATCCCAAAATTCAAGGTTGCTTGAATTTGTATGCCCAATCCACATAGAGAATATAAAAATTCATCATTGGAAACAAATTCAAATATGGTGAGTTGTGTAATCAATGTCAAGACATAAACTTTTGATGACATGTGCTATATATCCTTGCCGTCAAAATCCATGGTCTATTTTTCTAGAAAATCTTCATTCAATTTTTATTTTTTTGACATTAAGGGGAAAAGTAGGTTTAAATTTTATGAATTTGTGGGAGTAGATCTTTGACCACCGTATCAAACCTTGGTTATGAATAGCCACTCCCATGACACTTGTATTTCATTTTACTTTGTATTAATGAAAACTTTATGAGTTTGTTCTTTCTCCATTATGAGGATTGTTATTATTTCCTCCTTTTGTCTTGTGTATTCTTGACTTGTAAATTGCAGGTTAGATTGGTGATCCAAGATCAAAGATCCTTTAATTCATGACTCAACCCAAGTGCATCATTGTGTGAATTGGTTAACTGTTCGTTGCTGAGTGCGATGTACTAAGTAGTAGGTTGTGATCATTTATATCATTGGTTGTCTACTTGCTTCTATTGAGACCTGAACCTTAACCCTCATCCGCAATACCATGTTGTGAAGATTGGGACACTCCTTACATCTCACATCAAGTTCTATAATCGATATCCCCCATGTGAGCTTGTTATTAACAAATATGAATGTGACTATTTTACAAAATCATATTCTGATTCAAGACCTAAAATTGTGATATGTAAATAATAAAATTTATTGAAAGGTGACTATACATATGGTGATTTGACATGGAGAAGATTATGAAAATCTTGGAGAATTTATATGTGGTTGATATGGATCAGTGCTTTCAAGAAAAAATTCGGCTGAAATCTGAAATGAAAACTCTGATGGAACAATTAAATGTTTCTAAAATTTATTATTTATGAAAGAAGGTTGGAAGCTTCAAAGGAATTGGATGAGTGATCAAGAATACAAAGGAATCATTCCATTTGTAATATTAGATTTATATACAATATAAATTTAGGTGACTGACTACTGAAATTAAAAAAGGTAATTTTCCTTTCAATGGAAAGTGATCCCAAGAAGATGAACACTCCCAAAGAGTAGAAACCCAAAAAGAAATTGGTTAAGAAGAAAAGGTAGATATCTTTAATCTCTCTAAAATAGAATAATGTTTTACTGAACCAAAATTAAACAACGGACTTTGATCAAGGGGTGTCCAATCGGTACGGTTTCAGAAGGAAAATTTGAATATTTTTATGGTTAAAAGAAATTCTATAATCTCAAAAATTGATTTATAATGTATTGATAAAAAATACAAAGGAGGGAGCTTAATATGACAATAAAGACCTAATTTTCTAGTAATTACATGTATTAAAGAAAATATTTCATTAAAATGCATTTCCAAGACCTTTTAGGTTTAGAGTTTTAGAAAATTAAGACAAAAAATTAAATAAAAAAACTCACATATTTTTCAACTAATGAACATTTTACCACCTATAAATAACTGCTTAATTCATAAATTTTTTTGAACATCTCTCACAAATTTTTCTCATAAGACGCCCTTATAGACACATTGAATTTTTTTTCGTGACACATAAAATTGATAGTGATTTAAAGAAGATTTTTTAGTCTAGGGAAGACCCTAGTTCATATCTCAAGGAGCGTTGGTGGTTTTATAGTGTAAATTTTTAATAAGAAGAACAAAAGAGAGGGTGGTTTAAAATCTGTTTTAAGAAAATGGCTTGATTTAAAGAGTTTAATAGTTGATAAATAAAAGTGGTGTTTTAGAATTATGAGATAAGGAGATAAATTAAAATTCAATAGACATATTGGATAGTTAATTGTTTTGAAAATTTCACATGGTTTTGTTTAATTCTTTGGTTGAGGGTTGTCAAGATCTTGATTCCCCTCTTGCCTCTCAAAACATTTCACAAAGAACCAACCCTTGACACAACAATCGTGTTGTCAAGGTTTGGAATTCAAGAACAGATTAATGGATACCAAAGCATACTAATATATTTTTTATGTGTGAGAGAAAGAGGATACTTGTGTTTCCCAATAAGAACAACCCAAGTTTCCCACTTGAAATTTCAACCCATTCGGTGTTGAAATGAAAAGAAGTTCACTTAATTAAACACAAGAAATGAATTCAAAGGAGAAACATGTTTAGATAAAACATAAGTGAAATAATTCACACAAAAATTATACAAAACCAGTAGAGTATCAAGTTCCAAAACTCCCTCCCAAGTATGTGTAGCTCCCTCGAAATGATCGTCCACCGTTTAGCTCGTCATCGAGAGGAGGAGAAGGCTCATGTGGAACTCCTTCTTCATTGTTGACCCCCCTATGATGATAGGGTCCTACAGAACTTCTTGGATGAGGAGAGGATTTATTTTAGTCTTAAAAATACTAGAGCTTTGCCTCCTGGTCGAACTTACAAATAGGGATCCTAATGTGTCATTTTATAGGAAAATGGGAAGGTGGTTTTGAGCACACAAATTTCTTAAAACCACTTTTCACATGGTTTAGACCTCCATACAGCCTTATCTAGCTTTGTAGAAAATAAAAAAGTTGTATCCCCACCTCTTGGATGTCTCCACCAAATGTTTGGCACAATTTTGACAACTAGAGCCCGAGATATGGACAGATCACATCACACCACTTTTGACTTCGTGCATATTCGATGTGTTGGACAGATCAAGTTGGTTGGGCCACCAGATAACTGAATTAGTCTTGGGTTAATTCAGATGAAATGTATCCCAATGAATTTTGGACCAGACCACAAAATTTCAGCCCATTTAGATGCACGATTCAAGATAATTATGCGGATGATTCCACTAGTGTGAATGGATCTTGCGCAGTTTGGCCCATTTTCCTTAGACATCATCATGAGCCCTCCAAATAACCCCCTCCTGCAATGGAATCATAAAAAAAGTAACATTTCCCTTTTTAACAGTTATAACCACAAAATAAATGATTCAAACATGGAATTAAATTTGTTATTATTTTTATAATTTTCAATATAAAACAAGTTTAGCACAGTGGTGTTAGGGTGAAAATGAAACAGTGAATCACGGTGCGATCACACCCCCACACCTAAACATTTGAACTCCTGGGCAAAGTCATAATTCCAAAAATTATTCATGTAGATATTTCCAACTTCATAAATATTTAACATTAAATGAAAATTTAATTACTGATAGAAATGTGATCAAAACAAAAAACACACTGAGGAGTTATTCTCAATGATCATTGAAAAGGATGTCTCAAAAATTGTATCCAAATGAAATTCCAAGATATGCATGATACCAATCAAAGAAAATAATTCAAAAGTTAATCATGTCACTAATTCTCCACGTGTGTGTGTGACAACCATTTTCGTGCTATTCTTTCCACTTTTTATCGAGTAACTATAAGTCATTTTAACAATTGTCTACTTACAAGATCCTTTCCACCGAACTTACCCCACATCCTTTGTAATAAAATTTCAAGACCCACTCAATTAAGTATTCCTAGAAGTCAAACCATAAGCTCCTGACCTAGATATCCCCATATGCTATATATTTCTTCACTCCCCTCATTTATTAATTTTTCAAAAGTTTCACTTGGAACAAATCTCACAATCTTCTCCCAACCCATGTTTGATATCATCACGACACTAATTATAATAGTTAGATCAAAGGTCAAGGAAGGATGGTTTTTGACCTTCCCAATATACAACCCTTTTTAGGGCGTACAATAGTCGGATAACAGGTACAGACGTATAGGTCAATCTGGTACAATAATGAAATAGATCAGATAAGGAACGAACGAATGGAAAAATGATTTTGGAAATTAGATAAAAATAAAACTAACTTATATTTACCTTTCATTAAGTAAGAAAATTTCACACATCATTGTTGGGTGAAAAAAAATGCGTGGATAGATTAAGTGACACAATTTTTCTTTAAACTATTCACAAAAAGGGCATCATTCTCCTCAAAGGTTTCAAAATGATACAACCGTTTATATCATCAAAAAAGAACTAAATTTCAAAAGAAAGTCACACCATAGTATTGAATTCTTGCTGAAATGCACATTTCATCAATTTTTTTTGAATGTTAAAACAACATGAAATACAGACATTCCACATGAATTTTCAATAACTTCCATGATTAAATGGACATCATTTTCCATGATAAAGTGGGACTAAAAAAAAGTAATATTTTGGAACAAAGGTGAGTGGGAGAGAAAGGGGGGGAAAGTAACAATACTATTCAGTAAGCTAAAAAGAGAAAAAGAAGAAAGATGATGAAAATTCCTAACTAACCCAGGAATATACCCATCCCCATACACCTAGAGAGTGTAGTGTCCTCACTATAAAAATAGAATGTAGGAAGGATAAAACCTAGTGGGTGTCATTCATAGAATGCTTCTTGAACTTGGATTTCCTCCATCGGGGACTTTGAAAGGGTTTTGTGGAAGTGTTTTAGTCACTTCCCATTAATTGTGAAGGTTTGCTTGGTTTCTTCATTTTGAACCTGGACAATACCAAATGGAGTGACGTTAGTAACAGTGTATGGTCCAAACCAGTGAGAATGAAGCTTATCTGAATACAAATTTGGCCTTGCATTATAGAGGAGGACCTTCTGCCCAATTTGGAACTGACGAAGAATGATGAGATGGTTGTGGTCAGCCTTGGTTCACTCCTTATAAATCTTGGAGTTCTCATATGAATCCCTTCTCATTTCCTCAATCTCCTGAATTTGCAGCTTCCTTTGAGCACCTACACCAGAAAGATTAGAGTTTTATTGTTTGATGGCCCAGTAGGCCTGGTGCTCAATCTCAATAGGTAGGTGACAACTCTTTCCAAACACAAGCCAATATGGTGACATTCCAATGTGAGTTTTGAAAGCAGTATGATATGCCCATAATGAATCATCAAGTCGAAGACTCCAATATTTACTATTGGGTTGAACCATTTTTTCAAGAATATGTTTTACCTCTCTATTTTACACCTCGGCTTGACCATTGGTCTGTGGGTGATATGTAGTAGAAACTCTATGACCGACCCTACACAAATGCAAAAGTGATTGCATTGTTCGGTTTGAGAAATGAGAACCCTGGTCAATGATGATGAACCTAGGTAAGCCAAACCTACAGAAAATTTGGGTTCTAAAAAATTCTACAACTGCCTTAGAATCATCAGTCCTTGTAGCTCATGCATCTACTCATTTGGAAACATAATCCACTACCAATAGAATGTATAGGTTACCAAATGAATTGGGGAATGGTCCCATAAAGTCAATGCCCCAAACATCAAAAATTTCATGGAAGAGTAAGGGTTTTTATGGCATCTTATTTCTTTTAGATACATTCCCCATTATTTGAAAGCGAGTACAAGATTTACAGAAGTCATGGGCATCCCAAAACAATGTGGTCCAAAAGAGACCAGAATCGAGGACCTTGTGAGAAGTCCGTTGGGGACCAAAGTGGCCCCCATAAGAAAGAGTGTGGAAGAACCTAAGGACGGACTGAAACTAGCTATCAAGAACACAACGCCTGAGGACTTGATCACTACAAGTGCGCCAAAGGTAGGGGTCATCCCAAATGTACCAATGAGACTCATGTTTTAGACGGTCAGCCTGGTTTTTGTTGAAATTAGTAGGAATGCAAGATACTACAAAATAATTTACAATTTCATCACACCAAGGAATAATATCTTGCACTCAGTACAGTTGATCATCAGGAAACATTTCATTTATGGGAATACAGGGGGATGAGTCAATGTCTGAGGATGGTTGAATCCTATTGATATGGTCAGACACCACATTCTATGCTCCTTTTTTATCTCTAATTTCTAAATTTAATTCCTGAAGGAGGAGCATCCAACGAATGAGACGTGGTTTGACTTTAGGTTTCTTAAGGAGATAATGAAGGGATGCATGGTCTAAGAAAACAATGACTTTGGACCCTAAAAGATATGACCTGAATTTATTCAAGGAAAACACAATGGAAAGAAATTCTTTTTCAGTTGTGGCGTAGTTTTCTTGGGCAGGGTCCAGTGTATATGAGGCATAAGCAATGACATGTGGAGCTCGATCGACCCTTTTTGATAAGACTACCCCAACTGCATAGTTAGAGGTGTCACACATGAGTTCAAATGGTAAATCCCATCGAGGTGATTGGATTACCAAGGGTGACATGAGACTCCATTTTAACTTATTAAAATATTCCTCACATTATTTATCAAAAACAAATTATTTTTCTTTTTGGAGTAACCAGGAGAGTGAGAGTGAAATATTACTAAAGTCACGAATGAAATGACTGTAAAATCTAGCATGGCCTAGGAAAGACTGCACATCCCATACATTTTTGGGGAATAGTAAGGAATAAATGATATCCACTTTTGATTTATCTACTTGGATACCATCCTCAGAATTGACATGCCCCAAAACTATACCTTGTTTCACCATGAAATGACATTTCTAATAATTTAATACAAGATTCTTTTCAATATAGCGACGTAGGACTAAACCAAAACTACTCAAACATTCATCAAAAGAGGATCCATAAATAGTGAAATCATCCACAAAAACTTCCATGCAATTCTCCAGGTAATCTAAAAAAATACTAACCATACATCGATGGAAAGTACCTAGAGCATTGCACAGACCAAATGACATCCTCCTATATGAAAATATGCCAAAGGGACAAGTGAAGGTTGTATTTTCCTGATCCTTGGGTGAAATATGAATATGAAAGTATCCAGAATACCCATCAAGGAAATAATAGTGGGACTTACCCGCTAGCCACTCTAGAATTTGGTAAATGAATAGTAAAGGGAAATGGTCATTCCTAGTGTGTTAGTTTAGTTGGCGATAGTCTATGTAAACACGCCAACTATTCTGTACATGAGTTGGAACCAATTCATTCTTTTCATTTTTGATTACTGTAAGGATAGTTTTTTATGAACTAATTGAATGGGACTGACCCATTGACTATCAGAGATGGGGTAAATGATTACAGAAGCCAATAATTTTGTTACCTCCTTTTTCACAACTTCTAGGAGTTTTGGGTTCAGTCGACGTTGTGCCTGCCTCACTGGTTTAGCCTCATCATTTAATAAAATATGATGTGTAAAAATTGATGGGATAATACCAACAATGTCAGCAAGTGTACATCCCAAATCTTGTTTATACTCCCTCAAAAGTTCAACCAGTCACAATTCATGCTCAAGAGGGAGTGAACAAACAATGATGACAGGCAGCTTGTTTCCATTCTCAAGATATGAATATTTTAAATCTTGAGGCAGTTGTTTTAATTCCAATTTAGGGGGATTTTGGATTGATGGGAGTGTGTGTGAAAGTGAGAGGTCATTGATCTCATCTAACTGCTCAATGGTATCATCCTCAGATGAGGAATGAGCTTTTACAAGCTTAGCAGTATCATCGATGGCCATTGGATCCTTAGTGTTCAAGAAATTATCAATCAATGAACATGCATGACACTTTTCTAGACCACTACAACAATCAATTCAATATACATTACCAAGAAATTCAATCAAGGATGAAAACTCAGAAAGGGGATTCAGGGAATGAAAATAAGTGTTTTCAGAGGAAGAGAGTATATCAATTGAATTTACAGAGAGAGAGGAATGTTCTTCTGAGGGTTGATTCATGGAATCAAGGATATTGAAGTGGAAAATGTTACCACCAAATTCCACAGATAATGTACCATTATGGAAATTAATTATGGTTTTGGTGGTTTTCAATAAGGGTATCCCCAATATAATCAGGGCACCATCATCCTCCATTTTAAGCAAATAAAAGTCAGCATAAAAAATTAAATTTTGAACCCTCACAAGAACATCCTCTAACACACCAGAGGGGTGTGCGGTACTCCGGTTATCTAGTTAAACAATAATTCTAGTGGGATTTAGTACCCCAACCTGCAATTCATAGTAAATGGAGTGAGGCGTCACATTTATAAAAGCACCTAAATCAAGCATAGCATTAGAAAAAGAATACCCCCCTATGGTGTACAAAATTGAGAATGTTCCGGGATCATTACACTTGGTGGGAAGTAATGGCTCTATAAATGCTGAAACATTCATCCCCAAGCTCACCTTCTCATCACCTCAAAGTCGCCTTCGGTGTGTACACATCTCCTTTAGAAACTTGGCATATCTTGGAATTTGTTTCACAACATCAATCAAGGGAATGTTTACCTGCAATTTTTTGAAAGTCTCCAAAATTTCCTTATCAAGTTCAGTTTCCTTTTGTTTTCTAGGTTGGGTGGCCCTTTGTGGAAATAGTAGAGGGATTTTTGGGCTAGGTGACTCATCAATATACACACTCTTTCCTTTGGAGGTGATTCTCTTGGGACAAGGTTCTACCTCATTTGGAGCATTTCCAGTAGTTGGGATGGTGGTTTCCTTAAGAGGGGATGACTCTAGTGGAGGGGTCATTTGACTTTTTAGTTTTGTTCCACTCTGAAGGGTGATGGAACTGAAATTTACTTTATCTCTAGGGTTGACTACTAGTTGAGAAGGTAGTTTACCCAACCCATGGCTCTAGATTTCCCCCATCGAGTTGACAAGTTGGACTAATTGGGTTTTTAGGTCTTGTATGGCAGCTTGGGTGGTTTGTTGGAATTGGATACTATTGTAAACCATTTGTTTCATCATATTTTCTAAGCTAGGATCGGATTTTGGAGGGGTTTGTTGGAAAGACCTTTGTTGTGGTTGAGGATTTATGGGTGGTGGTGGTTGACTACTATGCCCCAGTTGGTTCCATGGTTGTTGAGGTTGGTTTGAATACCCCCCTTTCCTATAGGATTGGTTGTCTTTCCACCCAGGATTGGATGGATAATATGGTTCTTTCCTAAAGGGTTGGTTATAGGGGCGGCCTGGAAAGATTTACTCACAAATCTCAGAAGTTTCTCTTTGTTGGGGGCATTGATCAGAGTAGTGGGTGTCAGAAGAACATATACCATAATGGATGGGAGGAGGAGATTGGGATTTCCCTTGGGAAATAGAAAGTTGTCGAACAAGGGTACTTACCTCTTCAAACTTCGTGTCCACCTTCCTCTCAAATTCAGTAATTTTCACCTCATGGACACCTCAAATGGGTACATTGGACCTTGAACCAAATTGTTGAGTGTTCTATGCCATGTTCTCAATTAAGTTCCTTACAGCGATTGGAGTTTTATCAACTAGCACACCACCTATAGCAGCATCAATCAAATTTCGATCAATAGGAATTAAACCTTCATAAAAATACTGAATTAAAAGTTGATCACTTATTTAGTGGTGTGGACAACTTGAAAAAAACATTTTAAAGCGTTCTCAATATTCATGTAATTTTCCCCTTGAGATTACCTTATACCACATATTTCTTTCCTTATAGTTGCAGTTCGAGAGGCTGAGAAATATTTTTCAAGAAAAAGGCATTTCATGTCCGCCCAACCTCTTATTGGGGAATTCACATAATAAATCCAGTCTTTTGCAGTGTCTTCTAATAAAAAAGAGAATTCCCTTAACTTTACTTGTTCTTCATCCACATTTTCAGGTTTTAATGTAGAACACATAATATGAAATTCTTTTAGATGCTTGTGTGGATCTTCTCCAGGCAGTCCATGGAATCTTGGTAATAAATGAATTAAACTAGATTTTAGTTCAAAGTTAGGTGCCTCACCTTGTATTTGAATATATGTGGGTTGGCTATCAACATCATGTGAGGTTAGTTATTTTAGTGTTTGATTGTTTTCATCCATTTTATACTTGTCAATTTCAGGTTCTAATTTGGTTCCAGAAGAAGAGGGGTTTAGAAAAGTCTCAAGTTGTGGTGTATCCTCCTTCAAAGAGTTGTCTTGTTGGCCGTGTTGTCATGACGCAACAAATTGATTATGATTTTAAGGTTGATTTATAGTCTAGGGAATACCCTAGTTCATCTCTCAAGGATCTTTGGTGGGTTTATAGTGTGCATTTTTAATAAGAAGTACTTAAATAGGGGGTGGTTTTGAAAATAGTTTTAGGATGAAATGACTTAATTACAGATTTTAATAGTTGGAAAGAAAAGTTAGTGTTTATTAATTATGAGATAAAATGGTTCATTGTTAGTTCACTACACATGTTTAAAGCTCATTTTTCTTGGAGATTAATTAAGGTTTGATGTAAGTATTTGGTTGAAATCAATCAGAATCCTGATTACTTTTCAAGCTCTTATATCAAAGCACGTTGCGCCAAACCTTGACATAACAATCGTATAGACAAGGACCATATCACATGAATGGTATAATAGATTCCAAAACAAATTAAAATCTCAAATAATTGGGGAAGAAAATGATTCTTGTGTTGTCCAATCAGAATAACACAAGTCACACACTCAAAACTTCGCACCGATCGGTTAAAAGTAAAGAGCATTTCATTCAGTTAAATCAAAAAAATATAAATCAAAGTAAGATACTTCTAAATTATATGTTTTAAAACCCAAAATACATCAAACCAGTAGTATTAAAAGTTACGGAACTCCCTTTACATGTGTGTAGCTCCCTCACAATGAACGCCAACCGTTTAGCTTGACATCGGGAGGAGGAGGAAGCTCGGGTGGAATTCCTTCTTAATTCTTGATCCCCCTATGAGGATAGGGGCCTCCAAAACTTTTAGGATTAGGAGGATAATCCTCTAAGACTCCAAAATGGTAGATCTTCACTTCTTGGATGAACTTACAAATGGGGTGCCCAAGGTTCCTTTTTATATCCAAAATGGGAAGTGGTTTTGGGCACCCAGATTTTGATAAACCACTTTGAGGATGGTTTTCGGCTACTAGACAATCAAATCTACTTTTTGAGAAAACTATAAAGTTGTATCCCCATGTCTTGAATATCACCACCAAAAGTTTGTAATCATTTGAACAATTACAGCTCGATATATTTACATATTACAGAACACTACTTTTGACTTTGTGCATATTTAGTGGCTTGGAAAGATCAGTTCAAATGGGCCCCTTAGAAGCCGAATCAGGATTGGGTTATTTGAGATAAAATGTATATTATTAAATTTTTGATCGGACCACAAAATTTCATCCCATCTGGATGCACTTATTTCTCTTACTGTTCAAAACAGTGGACAGAGATGTCCATGGGATGCCATGCAGTTTGGCCCATTTTTCTTCTGGATGATCTTCGGGCCTCCAAATCACCTCCACCTTCAATGAAAATATCAAAACAAGTATAATTTCCCTTTTTAATAGTGATAAAAATCAATTCATTTAATAAAACATGAAGTTAAATTTATTATTATATTTTGAATATTCATTACAAAAGTAGTTTAAAATAGCGGTGTAAGGGTGTAATTGAATAGTGAATCGCTATGCGATCACACCCCCACACCTAAACATTTACACTCCTGGGAAAAGTCACATATCCAAAAAAAGAATGATACATGTATATATTCCCAACATCATGAAAATTTAACATTTGAGTAAATTTTAATTAATGTAATGTGATCAATGCACGAACCACACCGAGTTCTTCCTAGTGAAAATAGAAAAAATGTCTCATAAATCATATCATAGTGAAATTCAAAAAGATTCATGATAAAAAATTGAGAAAGTAATTCAGAAGTCAACCATGACACTAACTCTCCATGTGTGTGTGTAAAAGCCATTCCATGCTGTTCTTTCCACTTGTTATCCAATAAATATAAGTTATTTTAACATTTTTTAGCTTAAATGATTTTTTCCACCGAAACCTACCCTACATATTTTGCAATCATATTTCAAGACCCACTCACTTAAGCATTCCCAGAAGTCAAACCATAAGCTCCCGACCTAGATATCCCCATATGTTGCAGATTTCATCACTCCCCTCATTTATTTATTTTTGTTTTTTAGAAGTTGCATTTGGAACAAATCTCACACTCATCTCTCAACCTTTGTTTGATCTCCTCATGACACTAATTGCAATAGTTATAACAAGATCAAAGGTTGAAGAGAAGTAGTTTTTGAACTGCCCAAGACACAACCCATTTTTTTAGGGCGTACAACAGTCGGACATTAGGTTCACATGCATAGGTCAATCTGGTACAGTAATGAAACAGATCAGATAAGGAACAAACATATGGAAATATCATTTAAAGATGAAAAATATTAACCTAACATATATTTACCTTATATTAAGTAATAAATGTTCACACTTTTTGGTTTGGTGAAAAAATGTGTGGAGATATTAGTGACATAGTTTTCCCAAAAACTACTCATACAAGGGGCATCAATCATCTCAAAGGTTTCACATAGATACAACCATTTATATCATTGACATAAAACCAATTCACTAAAAATCACTCCCTGATGTTAAAAAAATATTCTTTTTTGCCTTATTTATGATATTTTTACTTTCCCCCCTTTATGGTCACCAAATAAATGTTGAAATTTTTGATGGGGAAAAATTAAAATACCATAAAGAAAGAAAAAAAGAGAAGAAAGAAGAAAGACAATAGAAATCCTAATGAACCGAGGAATGTATCCACCCCCACACACCTAGAATGTGCAGTGTCCTCACTATAATAAAAGAGAATGTGGGAAGGAAGGATAAAACCTAGTAAGTTTCATTCATATAATTCTTCTTGAACTTGGATTTCCTCTATCGGGGACTCTAGAATAGATTCATGGAAGTGCTTCAGCTGCTGCCCATTCACAGTAAAGGTTTGCTTAGTTTATTTATTTTGAACCTGAACAACACCAAATAGAGAGAAGTTAGTAACAGTGTATGGTCCAAACTAGTGGGAACAAAGCTTATCTGGATGCAACTTCAGCCTTTAATTGTAAAGGAGGATCTTTTTCCCAATGTGGAACTAACGATGAAGGATAATACGGTCATGGGCAGCCTTGGTCTGCTCCTTATAAATCCTGGAGTTTTCATATGCATCTCTTATCATTTCCTATAACTCATGAATCCGAAACTTCCTTTGGGAACCCACACCAGAAAGATTAGAATTGCATTGTTTGATGGCCCAGTAGGCCCAGAGCTCAATCTCAACAGGGAGGTGACAAATCTTTCCAAACACAAGACGATAGGGTGACATTACAATGGGAATTTTAAAAGCAGTATGGTAGGCCCATAATGAATCATCAAGTCGAAGACTCTAATATTTTCTATTAGGTTGAACCATTTTTTCAAGAATTTTTTTACCTCTCTATTTGACACCTCAGCTTGACCATTGGTCTGTGGGTGACATGCATTAGACACTCGATGACTGACCCCATACCGACACAAAAGTGATTGCATTGTTCAGTTGCAGAAATGAGAACCCTGGTCACTGATGATGAACTTAGGTAAACCAAACCTACAAAAAATTTGGGTTCTCAAAAATTCTACAACTACCTTAGAATCATCAGTCCTTGTAGCTCGTGCCTCTACCCATTTTGACATGTAATCAACTGCCAGAAGAATGTACAAGTTGCTAAAGTAATTGGGAAATGGCCCTATAAAGTCAATACCCCAAACATCAAAAATGTAATGAAAGAGTAATGGTTGTTGGGGAATTTCATTTCTTTTAGAGACATTACCCATTATTTGACAACGAGGACAATATTTACAAAATTCATGGGCATCCTGAAAAATCATTGGCCAAAAGAGACCAGAATCAAGGATTTTACGAGAAGTCCATTGGGGACCAAAGTGGCCCCCACAAGCAAGAGTGTGGTTTAATCTAAGGACGGACTAAAACTCACTATCGGGAACACAAAGCCTAAGGAATTGATCACTATAGGTGTTCCAAAGGTAGGGGTCATCCCAAATGTACCAACGAGACTCATGTTTTAGACGACTGACTTGGTTTTTGTTGAAATCAGTAGGAATTCAAGATACTACCAAATAATCTACAATTTCGGAATACCAAGGAATAACATCTTTCATTAGGTTCAATTAATAATCAGGAAACATATCATTTATAGGAATACAGGGGGATGAGTCAGTGTTTAAGGATGGGGGAATCCTACTGATATGGCCAGCCACCACATTCTCTGCTCCTTTTTTTATCTCTAATTTCTAGATTGAATTCTTGAAGGAGGAGCATCCAACGAATGAGACATGGTTTGGTTTCTAGTTTTTTAAGGAGATACCAGAGGGCTGCATGTTTTGAGAACAAAATGACTTTGGACCCCAAAAGGTATGACCTGAATTTGTCAAAGGAAAACACAATGGAAAGGAATTCTTTTTCAGTTTTGGTGTAGTTTTCTTGGGTAGGGTCCAAAGTACGTGAGACATAGGCTATGACATGTAGAGCTCAGTCGACCCTTTGTGACAAAACCGCCCCAACTACATAGTTAGAGGCGTCGCACATGAGCTCAAATGGTAAATCCCACCGAGGTGGTTGGATTATTGGGGGTGACGTGAGACTCCATTTTAACTTATTAAAAGCTTCCACACATTCTTTATCAAAAAAAATTATTTTTCTTTTTGGAGTAATCGGGAGAGGGGGAGTGCAATTTTACTAAAGTCGCGAATGAAACAATGGTAAAATCCAGCATGACCTAGGAAAGACCACACATTCCATACATTTTTGGGGAATGGTAGTGAAGAAATGACATCCACTTTTGATTTATCTACTTGGATACCATCCCCAGAAATGACATGCCCCAAAACTATACCTTGTCACACCATGAAATGGAATTTCTCATTATTTAATACAAAATTCTTTTCAATACAACAACGTAGGACTAAATAGAGACCAATCAAACATTCATCAAAAGAAGATCCATAAATAGTGAAATCATCTATGAATACTTCCATGCAATTCTCCAGGTAATCCGAACAAATACTAACCATGCATCGTTGGAAAGTACCCGGAGCATTGCACAGACCAAATTACATCCTCCTATATGCAAATGTGCCAAAGGGGAAAGTGAAGGTTGTCTTTTCCTGATCCTCAGGGGAAATATGGATTTGAAATTATCCAGAATACCCATCAATGAAATAGTAGTGGGACTTACTCGCTAGCCTCTCTAGAATTTGTTCAATGAATGGTAAAGGGAAATGGTCCTTCCTAGTGTGTTGGTTTAGTCGACGATAGTCTATGCAGACACACCAACTATTCTGCACACGAGTTGGAACCAATTTATTGTTTTCATTTTTGATTACTGTAAGGCTAGTTTTTTTAGGAACTACTTGAATGAGACTGACCCATTGGCTGCCATATATGGGGTAAATGATTCCAACAACCAATAATTTTGTTACCTAATTTTTCACAACTTCTAGGAGGTTTGGGTTTAATCGAGGTTGTGCTCGCATCACTGGTTTAGCCTCATCATTTAATAAAATATGATGTATACAAATTGATGGGATAATATCAGGAATGTCTGCAAGTGTCCATCCTAATGCTTGTTTATACTCCCCCAAAATTTCAAGCAGTCGCAATTCATGCTCGGGAGGGAGTGAACTAGAAATGATGATAGGAAACTTGTTTCCATTCTCAAGATATGAATATTTTAAATCTTGAGGCAGTTGTTTAAGTTCCAATTTAGGTGGATTTTGGATTGATGGGAGTGTGTGTGAAAGTGAGAGATCACTAATCTCATCTAACTGCTCAATGGTATCATCCTCGAATGAGGAATGAGCTTTTACAAGATTAGCAGTATCATCGATGGTCAGTGGATCCTCAGTTTTCAAGAAATCATCAATCAATGGACATGCATGACACATTTCTAAACCACTACAACAATCAATGAATGAATCATTTTATAGCATTTCTATCAATGAAGAAAACTTAAAAAGGGGATCAAGGGGATGAAATGAAGTTTTTTCAAAGGAAGGGAGTACATCTATAAAATTAACATAGATAGAGGAATTCTCTTCTGAGGGGTGCTTCATGTCATCAAGGATGTTTAAATGGACTATGTCACCACCAAAATCCATAGATAATTTACCATTGTGGACATTAATTATGGTTTTAGAGGTTTTCAAGAAGGGTCTCCCCAATATAATAGGGGCATTCCCATTCATCCTATCATCCTCCATTTTAAGCACATAAAAGTCAGTAGGAAAAATTAAATTTTGAACCCTCACAAGAACATCTTCTAACATACCATAGGGGTGTGTGGTACTCCGGTTAGCCAGTTGAAAAATAATTCTAGTGGGATTCAGTTCCCTGACCTTCAATGTAGAGTAAATGGAGTGAGGCATAACATTTATAGAAGAACCTAAATCAATCATATCATTAGAAAAAGAATACCCCCTATGGTGCATAGAATTGAGAATGTCCCAGGATCATTGCAATTGGTGGTAAGTGATGACTCTATCAATGCGGATATGTTCCTCCCCAATATCACCTTTTCATCTCCACAAAGTCTCCTTCGGTGTGTACATATCTCATTCATAAACTTTCTTGGGACCAAGTTGGATGGAGAAGGCAGTTTGAAGAGTTAGCCTTTACAGAGTGTTGTATTTTGTTGTCAAAGAAGATAAATCAATTCACTTTGTAAAAATACCATAAACCAGAAGATGATTTGCTGATATGTATTTCACAAATATCATAATTTTGTAGAACTTGTGATGCATGCCTTATGAAGATTAGAAAGAGTAAATAAGTGTTTTTGGCAAAGGAAAGAAAGTGGCACGCAAGTCAAGAGTGGTGCGCAAGTATTAGCGCGCAAGTATATGTGGCGCGTAAGTCATATTTCAGGATCATCACATCAAAATTTTACAAAGGAAATAAAATGGAGCGCAAGTTAAATATTGGATCGCAAGTCAAAAAGTGGCGTGCAAGTATAATTGGCACACAAGTGTGGCACGCAAGTATAAGTGGCGCACAAGTGTGGCCCGCAAGTATAAGTGGCACACAAGTGTATGTTGCATGCAATTCATATTCCAAAATCATCATACCAAAATATGATAAAGGAAAGAAAATGTCATGCTAGTGATGGAATGGCGCACAAGTGATGAAGCAGAACACAAGTATTGGTGTGCAAGTGTAAATGGCATGCAAGTCACCAAAATGCCTATAAATAGATGAATTTCCTCCTCATTTTGTATGAGTTCAACACTTAAGAGAAAAGTAGAGCTCTGACCATGAAAGTAGTATAGGGTGCTATGATCGCGCAAGTAGAAGAGGACGGCGTGCAAGCTAAAGTGGCACGCAAGCTGGGGGATATTTATAAGCCGTGTAGGTTTTAATGTGCAAGTTTTTGCGCGCAAGTTTTGGCGTGCAAGTTTCTAGAGGCGTGCAAGCTGGGAGGTGCTTTAATGAAGTGGACTGTGTATAATCCAAAGGTGGTGCGCAAGTTGTGAGCTGTGCTCAAAGGTGGCACGCAGGTTTTGAGTAGGCACGCAAGTAGGTGGCGCGCAAGCAGGAAGGCGCGCAAGCAGGAAGTGGCGCGCAAGTTGTTTGCACCAGGAGGTTCCTACCAGCTTCTGGGTAGGAAAGTGAAGACTTGTTTTGAAAGAATTGATTTGTGAAAGCTCATTAATAAGTACAGAATCATTACATTACCCTATTTGTGCTAAGAGGGAGCACACACACTATTGGATTGTTTTCAAAGTGATACACGAGTGTAAGGGTATATCCTACTCATTGTATTCCACATCAAAGGATTGTTTTCTAGTGGATTGTGTGGTACTGGATTATTTCTGTACCATAACAAGGATGTAGCTACTCTTATTGAGTAGTGAACTTTGCAAATCTTGTGTTCCTGTGGTTGTGTGTGTTCAGCAGAGAAGAAACTCTTTAACAGGAGGTGAAGGTTGTTTCAAAAACAAGAAACATAAAAAGAAAAAGATATCACTGATTCACCCCCTCCCCCTCTCAGTGATACTTGGATCCTGACCGGGAACTTAAAACTTTTCATATCTTGGAATTTGTTTAACAACATCAATCAAGGGGATGCTTACTTGCACTTTTTTGAAAGTTTCCAATATTTCCTTATCTAGTTCAGTTTCCTTTTGTTTACTAGGTTGGGTGGCCCTTTGGGGAAATGTAAGAGGAATGGTTGGTATAGGAGAATCATTGACATACACACTCTTTCCTTTGGAAGGGCTTCTCTCAAGACACGGTTTTTCAACATTTGTAATATTTTTAATGGTTGGGATGGAGGTTTCCTCAGGAGGGGATGAATCTAATGGGGGATTCATTTGGTTTTTAAGTTTTTTTCCACTCCTAAGGGTGATGGCACTAACATTTCCTTTATCTCTAGGGTTGACTAATGGTTGAGATGGTAGTTTACCCGACCCGTGACTTTGTATTTCACCCACTGAGTTAGCTAGTTAGCCTAATTAGGTTTTTAGGTCTTGTATGGCTACTTGGGTGGTTTTTTGGAATTAGAGATTATTGGAAGCTATTTGTTTCATCATATCTTCTAGGCTAGGCTTAGGTTTTGGAGGGGGTGGTTGGAAAGGCCTTTGGGGTGGTTGAGGATTTCTGGATGGTGGTGGTGGATGACTACCTTGACCTTTGTTAGTTCCATGGTTAATGAGGCTGGTTTGAATACCCCCTTTCCTATAATATTGGTTTTCTTTACACCCATAGTTGAATTGATAGTATGGTTCTTGCCTAAAGGGTTGGTTATAGGGGCGTCCTGGGAAGATTGACTCACAACTCTCAGAATTTTCTCTCAATTGGGGGCATTGGTTAGAATAACAGGTGTTAGAAGAGTAGATTCCACAATGGATGGGAGGAGGAGATTGAGATTTCCCTTGGGAGAGAGCAAGTTGTTGTAGAAGCGTACTTACCTCCTCAAACTTCGTGTCCACCTTCTTCTCGAATTCAGTACTTTGCACCTCATGGACACCTCGAATGGGTACATTGGACCTTGAACCAAATTGTTGAGTGTTTTTTTCCATGTTCTCAATTAAGGTCCTTGCAACAATTGAGGTCTTATCTACCAGTGCACTACCTGCAACAACATCAATAATATTTCTATCAATAGGGATTAAACCTTCATAAAAATATTGTATTAAAATTTGGTCACTTATTTTGTGGTGTGGACAACTTGAACATAATATTTTAAATCTTTTCCAATATTCATGAAGTGTTTCCCCTTGAGATTGTCTTATACCACATATCTCCTTCCTTATTGTTGCAGTTCGAGAGGCTGGGAAATATTTTTCAAGAAAAAGGCGTTTCATGTCTGCTCAGCCTCTTATTGGTGAATTAACATAGTACAACCAATCTTTCGCAGTGTCTTCTAAAGAAAATGGGAATGCTCTAAGATTTACTTGTTCTTAATCCAAATTAATAGGTTTTAATGTTGAACAAACAATATGAAATTCTTTTAAGTGCTTGTGTGTATCCTCTCCAGGAAGTCCATGGAATCTTGGTAATAGATGAATTAAACCAGATTTTAGTTCAAAATTGGATGTCTTGCCTTGTAATTGAATGTATGTGGGCTGAATATTAACATCAGGTGAGGTTAGTTATTTTAGTGTTCTAATGTTTTCAGCCACGTTATACAATTTTATTTCAGTTTTGATGTCAGTTATAGAAGAAGATTAAGGGTGAGGAAGAGTTTCAATGTGCGGTGTGTCCTCCTTCAAAGTGTTGTCTTGTGTGTCTTGGTGTCGTTGAAGTAGGGTCCTCTCCGATTCGGGTTCAAAAGGTGCTAAATATCCCGGAGTAGAATGCGTCATACACCAAACCTATACAAAAAATAGATCATAACAAAAAGGTATTGAAAATTTATAAGAGAAAACAAATAAATATTCACAAAAATTACAAAAACCTTATAAAAAACACGCACTAAAAACCAAAGCACTCCCCGGAAACGACGCCAAAATTTGGCCGCATTGTCATGACGCGACAAATTGATTATGATTTTAAGGTTGATTTATAGTCTAGGGTAGACCATAGGTTGAATCTCAAGGAGCGTTGGTGGGTTTAGAGTGTGCGTTTTTAATAAGAAGTACTTAAATAGGGGTGGTTTTGAAAATAGTTTAAGGATGAAATGACTTAATTAAAGAGTTTAATAGTTGGCAAGAAAAGGAGGTGTTTATTAATTATTAGATAAAAGGGTTCATTGTGAGTTCACTACACACATTTAAAGCTCATTGTTCTTGGAGATTAATTAATTTTTGATGTAAGTCTTTGGTTGAAATCAATCAGAATCCCGATTACTTTTCAAGCTCTTATATCAAAGCACGTTGAGCCAAACCTTGACATAACAATCGTATAGACAAGGTCCAGATCACATGAATGGTATAATAGCTTCCAAAACAAATTGAAATCTCGAATAAGTGGGGAAGAAAAGGATTCTTGTGTTGTCCAATCAGAACAACACAAGTCACGCACTCAAAACTTCGTACCGATCGGTTAAAAGTAAAGAGCATTTCATTCGGTTAAATCAAAAAAAGATAAATCAAAGTAAGATACTTCTAAATAATATGTTTTAAAACCCAAAATACATCAAACCAGTAGTAGTACAAGTTCCATAACTCCCTTTACATTCATGTAGCTTCCTCACAATGAACGCCCACCATTTAGCTCGACATCGGGAGGAGGAGGAAGCTCGGGTGGAACTCCTTCTTCATTCTTGATCCCCTATTAGGATAGGGGCCTATAGAACTTATAGTATGAGGAGGAGACTCATATAGAACTCTAAAATAGCAGAGCTTTACTTCTTGGCCGAAATTACAAATGGGGTGCCCAAGGTTCCTTTTTATAGCCAAAATGGGAAGTGGTTTTGGGCACCCAGATTTTGATAAACCACTTGGAGGATGGTTTTCAGCTACTAGACAGTCGAATATACTTTTTGAAAAAACTGGAAAGTTGTATCCCCACATCTTTAATATCACCACTGAAAGTTTTACATCCTTTGGACAATCAAAACTCGAGATATTGACATATTATAGAACGCCACTTTTGACTTTGTGCATATTCGATGTCTTGGACATATCAGTTAGGATGTGACCCTTAAAAGCCGAATCAGGATTGGATTATTTGATATGAAATGTATCTTATTAAAGTTTGGACCGGAACACAAAATTTCAGCCCATTTGGATGCACGAATTTATCTTACTATTCAAAACAGTGGACAGATGTTCATGGGATGCCATGCAGTTTGGCCCATTTTTCTTCTGGATGATCTTCAGGCCTCCAAATCACCTCCACCTTCAATGAAAATATCAAAACAAGTATAATTTACCTTTTTAACAGTGATAAAAATTAATTCATTTAATAAAACATGAAGTGAAATTTATTATTATATTTTTAATATTCATTAAAAAAGTAGTTTAAAATAGTGGTGTAAGGGTGGAATTAAATAGTGAATCGCTATGTGATCACTTGTGCGTCTCGGGGCCGCTAACATAAGATCCTCTTCGATTTGGGTTTGAATGGTGGTAAGTCTCCCAAATTAGAACGCGCCATGCACAGAACCTATAGAATAAATAAATCATAAAACAAACATATATGAAAAGGTAGAAGATAAAACAAATAAATATTCACAAAAATTACAAAAATCTTATAAAAAACACGCACTAAAACTAAAGCGCTCCCCGAAAATGGCGCCAAAATTTGAACGCGTTGTCATGACAAGTCAAATTTATAGTGATTTAAAGAATATTTTGTAGTATAGGGCATACCATAGGTCATCTCTCAAGGAGAATTGGTGGTTTTATAGTGTGGATTTTTAATAAGAAGAACAACAGAGGGGGTGGTTTGAAATCAGTTTTAAGAAAATGATTTGATTTAAAGAGTTTAATAGTTGATAAATAAAAGTGAAGTTTTAGAATTATGAGATAAGGATATCACTTAAAGTTCACTACACATATTGGATAGTTTATTTTTCTAAAAATTTCACATGGTTTTGTTTAATTCTTTGGTTGAGGGTTTTCAAGATCTTGATTCCCCTCTTGCCTCTCAAAACGTTGCACAAAGTACCAACCCTTGACACAACAATCGTGTTGTCAAGTTTTGGACTTCAAGAACTTATTAATGGATATCAAAGCATACTAATATCTTTTGTATGTGTGAGATAAATAGGATCCTTGTGTTTCCCAATCGAAACAACCCAAGTTTCCCACTTGAAATTTCAACCCAATCGGTGTTGAAATTAAAAGTGGTTCACTTAATTAAACCCAAGAAATGAATTCAGAGGAGAAAAATGTTTAGATAAGACATAAGTGAAATAATCCAAACACAAATTATACAAAACCAGTATAGTATCAAGTGACAGAATTCCCTCCCAAGTATGTGCAACTCCCTCGAAATGATCGTCCACCATTTAGCTCGCCATCGAGAGGAGGAGAAGGATTGGGTGGAACTCCTTCTTCATTGTTGATCCCCACATGATTATAGGGGAATACATAATTTATTGTATGAGGAGAGAACTCCTTTAGGTCTCCAAAATACCAGATATTTTCCTCTTAGTCGAACTTACAAATGGGGAGCCCAAGGTTCCATTTTATAGGAAAATGGGAAGGTGGTTTTGAGCACACAAATTTCTTAAAACCACTTGTCACATGTGTTTCAACCTCCAGACAGTCTTATCTTGCTTTGGAGAAAATAAAAAAGTTGTATCATCAACTCTTGGATTTCTCCACCAAAATTTTGGCATAATTTGGACAAATAGAGCCTGAGATATGGACAGATCACAACACACCACTTTTGACTTAGTGCAGATTCGGTGTGTTGGACAGATCAAGTCGGCTGGACCACCAGATGGCCGAATGAGTCTTGGGTTTGTTCAGATGAAATGTAGAAAAATGAATTTTAGACCAACCCAGAAAATTTAAGCCCATTTATATGCACATTTCAGGATCAGTGCACGGATGAGTCCATTGGTGTGAATGGATCTTGCACAGTTTGCCCCATTTTTCTTGGACATCATCATGGGCCCTCCAAATCACCTCATCCTTCAATGGAATCATAAAAAAAAGTAACATTGACCTTTTTAACAGTGATAAACACAAAATAAATGATTCAAACATGGAAATAAATTTGTTATTATTTTTATAATTTTCAATATAAAACAAGTTTAGCACGGTGGTGTAAGGGTGAAAATGAAACAATGAATTGTAGTGTGATCACACATCTTACGTATTACTTTTCTTAATAACTCAGGGAAAAAGAAACATAAGAAATGAGTGAGCTCAGATGCCTAGTAAGGGTAAACATAATCAATAATAATCAAATATCATAAGTGAATATAAGATGAATATATGATTATAATCAAGATACATAAGAAAATCTTACCCAATAAAGCTTAGGTCATAAATCATGACATAAAGATTGACATACAATAAGACATGAATCAAAAGAGTGATTCAATAAACATGGGCCATGAGAGCATAATATAGTCATGAGAATAAGTATAAAATCGTGAAATATATTTCAAATATGGTACATACATTAGTATATGAAACATAACTTTAATGAGCCACACCATCAGTGCCCATGCTTACGAGTAACAAAAATATACTCACAAATACCTATCTCATGAGTTATAAACTATTAATGCATTGGAGGGTGATATAGGACCCTGCTCGTCATCATCCATGAATATGAGTGCCATAAGAAAATCAATCATTCATCATATCATAAAGAACCCATGAAAATAAAATGAGTTTCTATTAGGACTCATTGGTTCGAGTGATAGAGAGATTGAAGAAGCAGATCTGTAACACTGTATTCACTTTACTATAACTATAGAATTGGGAGATATGATAGGTTGGTAGGAGAATAAGAAGGATAAAGAGATAAAAGAACTCAATCCGGATGAATTCCACTCTCCCGAGGATGATGGTTAACACTTCCTAAGGCCCAAACCCAACTACTACCAAGAGGAAATGAGAATGAATCATAATTCCCCCTACCTAACTACCAAAACCTTAATAATACCACACCTATCCATCCAACATCCCCACCTGCTACAACTGGAAGTATAAAAGACTAATAAAAGGGAAAATACAAATCTACCCCTCATAGTTATTAATCTTATTCTCTACCCCTATGTCATACTCTTGTAAAACCCCACCAGTAATTCCCTACACGTAGATAGCCCCACCTACCACCAATTGACATCCCATGGACAACCACCTTCCTAACATTTCCCCTGCGCTGAAAAACCACCTTGTCCAAAAGGTGATAAACTTGATATTGTTGTTTCCCTGTAGATGCATCTTATAATGATTTCTTTTCCACTTCTTCATCATAGATTTCTCAACTTCACCAGAATTTTCAAACGAAATTATGTTGTATGCCTTCAATAATATATCCTTGAACTCAGCACACACAACGATGCCATAAAAACAGGAACATAATGGCCATTTTGAAAAACAAATCCAACCACAGTAGCTGCAAAATAATTTTTCATTTTTTTTGCAATTATAAAATCCCTAGGCAATCACTAATCAAACCAAACATTGACTTGGTCATGATCATTCCTCGACACTAGCTGGTACTTGGTCAGCCACCATTCAAGAGCATAAAATAGGTAGTTTCTGTATGCCTCTTGATTAGAAAATAGTGGCTCAGTTAATACCTTTATTTCTAACTCAAAAAACATAAATTATACTACTCCCCCTATATAATGTTCTTTAGATAAGTTACCATACAGTTCACCAAACGAACCATAAAATCCATTTTTAACTTTAGACTCCAATGTAGCTACGTCCAATGAAATCGTTGGATGAGGAGTATAACTAGAATTATAAACTAATGAACATGCAGTTCCACATCCCTTGGAAACCATGGCTAGCTGTGGGCACCACAAAATAGGTAATAGTAGAAAATTTTCTAAAAAGTGAGGACTATGGACTGAAACTTCCACACTTATAACTTCAGGATTATTCCTTACTAATATTGAACAAAAATAGGAACTAATGCAAGGAATAACATCACCTACCCCAAAACAAACCATTTGGGTTGACTCCAATGTAATGTCTTGAACACCCTATAGTAACCTTGCTCGAACTAGATTTTCCATGGTCCTACCTCCTACATCAGTGGAATGAAAAATCAAGGTCTCATAGCCTGCTTCAGCCAATCGGCCTTTGAATGCATTTACACTAGGAACTGTAACTCCAAACATGGTTATTACAACTTTAATTTTTTCTTTTAGATTAAAAGATTTTCCAGCCATATCCAAACTCCTGTTCACCTTTCCAGCAAAGTTATCCCCAACACCTGTTGATATATCAACAACTGTCACTCCAACTCAAGACATTTCTAGTGAAGTTGCTACATATAATGGAGAATGAAGTTCTCCAGACAGAGATGATATCCATGAATTCTTTCTGGTCCTAGGAGTTATTTCCATGTTCAGAAAATGAATACAACATTTGTGCGTGTTGAAAACCAGTCCAAGAGGCAATCCACCCATTCTTGGAAACCGGGTTGCTACACTGCCCTCATTGTAACTTATCTCCACCATCACTGCAGTGATAGGTTACTCAGCTTGAGTTCATTCGTCTCGTGGAGGAAGACCTGACTACACCTGAACATGCTTTTTCTCAATCATCACTAAACCAAGCTTCCTCAAATGAAACCCTGTGATATCTAGATCCAAGAAAAGTACAACAACACCGAAGGACATGACTACTAAACTCCTTATTGCAGTTGGTAGAGTTTCTAGTGTTTCTTTACTTTCCACCTTTTCATTTTTAATTCCTATTTTGAGTATCTTTCTCAACTCACATGAAACATGAGGCTTCTTCCTTGATGCATCCACTGCTAGTAAATGTATATCAGCTCTACCAAAATTTGCTTCATCTTACTTGGAAGATCTAGCATCGAGCACTACTAGAAAAATAGGTTCAAATCCTACAAAATTAGGATACTCATCTGCCTTTTCAAAACCATCTTCAACGATTCTTGGAACCTCATGTATCGAACTAGGAAAAATAGAGAAAGTTTTCTTATTGTAGGGAGAAGTAGGCATGGGGTCTTCCTCTATTCTTTAACACTCATGTGAAACTGAGAGTTTGGTCAGTCCTATTTCTTTCCCAAAAAGAGACTTTGTTTGTAGACCTGGAACACACTACTCCTTGTCACACTTATAAAGTGACGATCTTTCACCAGTTTGTTTCAACTATACATTATCTGAGCACAAATAGTCATTCTATCCATGTTCTAGCTTATCCAAACCATCTTGAATAGTTTTTAACATTCACAATATACTCCACTATCGACTCAACTCTAGGGAGAGAGAAAGAACCCACACAATGGTATTTTTTTCTCCAACACCATTTGAGACTACCTCAGCAGTGATTGCGTCCCACTGCTACAATCGGTTCTCCAGCAACGTCTGCTTCTACAACAACAATCACATATCAATACTCCAACAATGAACCAACAACCATCGTCCACACATGTCACCTTCCTCTGAACAAAGAACAAGCTTCGTTCTCCACAACAGGCATCCATTCGTCCTCAGCATCCCAAACAAATCTGCAGTGCATGTGTTCCCCAATAGAGTTGCCAAATTTATAGGACTCATAGGTTCGAGTGAGAGTGAGACTGAAGAATATGATCCTTAACATTGCATTGAATTTATTGTAACTATAGAATTGAGAGGTGTAATAGTTTGGTAGAAGGAGAATAAAGAGATAGAATAAATCCATCTGGAAGAAGACCAATCTCCCATGGACGATGGTCGACACCACCCAAAGGCCAACCCCAGTCGATACCATGAAAAAATTCAAATGAATTGAAATTCCCCCTCCCCAGCTAACAAGCACTTAATAATACCTCACCTGCCTAGCCAATACTGCCTACCCACTACGGCTAGAAGCATAGTAGACTAATAAAAGGGAAAATAAAAATCTACCTGATTTGAAACTAGTAGATATATGACATTGACTTGATGGAATGTGCAGAGTTGGAGTTGCAAGACCCAATGATTCAACTAAAATTAAAGAGACTACAAGTGTAAACAGGGGACCATCTCACTATATTAAAAGGCCTAAACCCCAGGTGTATGCATGGAAGTGTAAAATGGGCTTATTATCGCACTTATTTAAGCCCAAATGAGATGAATGAATCCCAATAAAAATGGTTTCATGAATTTAAAATCCCAACCACTTCAGAGAAGCCCCAAATTCATCCATGGGGATAAGAAATTAAATTCCAGTGCTATGGAATCAAAGTAAATATCTATACTTTTGGAGTCATGTGATTCCTAAAAAGTCAATATTGGTGTTCTATTGTTATTTAAAGTCTTAATTAGACTTTATCCTTTTGAATTTAAGGGGACAAGGTAGGTTTAACCTTTATGACTTTAGGGTATTAGAACCTTTACTTTTGTATCACCCCTTGTCTATAATTAGCCACCCCATGATACTTATATCACCCCTTTGTTATAAATATCCACCCACATGACACTTGTATTTCATCTAAGATTGTAATAGAGAGCTTATTGTCACAGGTTGAGAATCTTAGTATAGTGGTTCTCCCATGAAACATCCTATCCCCCTCCTCAGTGGGCAGAGTTTAGCCGTATAGCTCTTCAAATGATGTGAGGTTCACTGGTTTTATCCTTCCATGGACTCATCAGGAGAGTGACCCTAACTCCCAATTAGGGAGGTGTTAGGATTGAAACACACCATCTTCCACATTGTTGGGGATAATTCCATATCTTCGATAAGGAAAAACCACATGAACTGAAACCTTGATGTTCTTACTATCGTGGGATAAGACCCCCATGATTGGTTCATGACATTATTCTACCACCATTCCATACACACCCTTGTGCATGTTGGATTGTGGCCTTAAGTGCATCTATGAAATGGTATGCTTCCAACTAACTAGCTACCAAGAATGGCCAAGGGGACACACTTTCCTCATCATCAGCTTCATGGACCACCCAATATCTTTAGGTCAGGAACCATCATGGTCCATCCTCTCTCAGGATCGCAAACCACCTCCTCAAAACCTAGCCTTCATAGTGGAATTTATGCCTCTTAAATTGACATGAGCACAACCATCTCTGTCGCGTCACCTTCATAATGACACCTCGGGAATATGCTCCCACCACCAAGGTCCAACCGACAACATTCCACAAACATCACAAGGTACATTACCTTTGATTCCACTTGTCATGGGATGAGCGTCTCAGCACAACGGTTTGCCCGTGCGACACCCCAAAATCCTCCTCGATGGGCGGGGTTCATCCGTTCATCTCTTCAAATAATGTGAGGTTCAATAGTTTTGTCTTAACATGTAATCATCAGGAGAGTGGCCCCAACTCCCAACCTGGGTGGTTTCGGGATTGAAACACACCATCCTTCATATTGTCAGTGCGACTTCTATATCTTCGATAAGGACAAAGCACATGAACCGTAGCCTTGATGTTCTTACTGTCGTGGGACAAGACCCCCATGAATGGGTCATGACATTATGCTTTGTTTCTATACGTTGTGTGAGGATTGTTCTAATTCCCCTTGATCTTGTATATTCTTGCCTTGTCTATACCTCAACCCAAGTGCATTTTTATGTGGATTGGCCATCATATCCCTTCCTTAAGTGTATTGTCTAAGTAGTATGTCATGATCCTTATAACGTTGGTTGACTACTTGCACCCACTATCCATACCCATCACTTGACACTTAGCCTGGAACCATATCCTTCATCTACCACTCTTTTCCATGAAGATCGGGCCACCTCGATCTTCTCGCATCAGTTGGTATCAGATCTAAGTTGACATGGTAGACATATATCACCCTTTTTCTATATCATATATCCATTACCCTTCTTATCTTTCCTTATTATTCACCCAATAAAAAACACATTTTCTTTAAAATCCTCTAGCATTATCCTATGTTGTGAAAGATTGAAATATTTTACATTGAACCAATTATTCATCCATCTTATTTTTTCATTTAATTCACTATATTTGATTTGTATAAAAAAAAAACAAATTCTTCCACCTCATCATTTTGTGACTTTAAAAACTAAGCACATACTTTATTTGAGAGATTTTTTAAAAAAATCATCTTAATCTCCATTCATCATCTTGTGATTTAAAACATTAAGCATAAATATTTTGGGGAAATTTTTCAAAAAAAGAAAAAATAGGGAAAATCTGATACAATTACTTCTTTGTGCTTTACATTATTAGCACTTTCCATTTACATACATCACTTTCTCCATCGTGTTACCTTATAAACATATCATATTTGACTCATATAATCATTAAATTACCTTATCTTACACAATCAGGCAAAACCCTCATACCACACATTTCTACCCCTTTTCCACTTTTTACCCATTTTTTACCCTCTTTTCCACCATTTACTATTTTTAACCCTTTACTAGTCAAATGTGTTGTGTTAATAAATTCTCCTACACTATATTGGTTTGGTAAGGATTTAGGACTCATGATCTCCACAAATAAGGTATTAAATTTCATAAAATCTTGGGATTTGAATTGAGTGTTGAGAATTAGAGAGAAATAAGTTTAAAAAAAGCATTCTTGAGTGTGTATCCTTGTGCGTGAGAGTGTATACATCTTGTGCATGTGAGTGCGTATCCTTGTGTGTGTGAGTGCATACATCTTATGTGTGTGAGTGTGTATCCTTGTGTGTGTGAGTGTGTAAATCTCATATGGGTGTACATCTTGTTTGTGTTTACTTCTTGTGCGTGTGTACATCTTGTGTGTGTGTATCCTTGTGTGTGTGAGTGCATACATATTGTGTGTGTGAGTGTGTATCCTTGCACGTGTGTGTATATACACATGTGTGAGTGTGTGTATAATTTGTGTGTGTTTCTCCATGTGTGTGTTTGTGTTTGTGTTACTTATCATGGAAGAAGATCTTGGGAAGAAAATCGTTCATGCTAGTGATGAAGTCGACGTAGATCTCTCACACTGAAAGCTATGCAACTCCAAATTCAAGATTTGGTGATCCATTTCAAGAAGTTTATTGATAGGAAGTTTAAGGTTCTATATGAGAGGATTGATAACCTGAAGAATCAACTAATCATGAGGATGATTCATGATAACCCATAGTGCGCTCTGGCACCACATTGTCCCCACATCATGGAGTAGAAGATGGAGAACATTGAAGATGATTTTGAGGATGTCCCATAAAAGTGGAGGTCATTACAACAACCTAGAGGAGGCCAAAATATACCACATGATGATGAAATCAATGTACATATTAAGGTTAAGGTTCCCTATTTTCAAAGAAAAAGTGATCTGGAAGCATACTTGGAGCGGGAGATACAGATTGAGCAAGTGTTTTCATGCCATGAATATTCCAAGGAGAAAAATGTCAAACTTTATTCCCTTGAATTTTCTGATTATTCTTTAATTTTGTGGGATCAAATGAAAAAGGATAAGGTTAGATATGGCAGACGTCCCATCAATACTTGGGACATGCAGTTTTCCATGCGGAAGCATTGTGTTCCCTCACATTACCATAGAGATCTCTATAACAAACTTCAACGCCTCACCCAAGGGAGTAAGAGTGTTGAAGATTAATAAAAGGAGATGAAAATTTCCATGATTTGAGAAAATTTTGAGGAGGATTTGAAGGCAACCATTATGTGTTTTTTACATGGACTCAATCAGGAGATTGATGATCAAGTGGAGATATACCCCTATGTGGAGATACAACATATGATTCACTAATCCACCAAGATCGATCAAAAAATCAAAAGGAGAAATATGAGGAAACCCACAACTCCCTTCAATCCATATAGAAATTAGAGGAAGGATATTGGATAATAATCAATTCTGAAAGAGGTGGTTGATCTCAAAAGTGACTTGGTAATTATTCCTCTTAATAAACCTACTTTTGAGGCTAACCAAACATGGAATTGGGATATTCAATGTCAAGGGGTCATATTTTTAGTTAATTACCAAACTAGAACACCATGAACATAAAACAATATGGATAATGAGAGACCTATGGAGAGAGTTTAGAGGAAGAGGTGGGGGATTCTTTGAAAATTGATAATGGTGAATTTGCAAAAGAAGGTGAGCTTCTCATTATAAGGCAGGTTTTAAGTGATAAAATGATGTCCAATGAGGAGAAAAGGGAGAAAATTTTCCATAACAGATGCCTAATCAGTGGGAAGGTATGCAGTGTTATCATTGATGATGGAAATTGTAGTAATGTGGAAAGCACTAAGTTGGTGGAGAAGTTAGGACACCTGACTTTGAAGCACAAAAATCCATACCAGTTTCAGTGGTTGAATGACTGTAGAGAGTTGAAGGTAACCAAACCGGTGAATTTATTATTCACCATTGGGATGTATAATGATGAGATACTATGTGACATGATACCAATGAAGGCGTGCCACTTACTTTTAGTTCTTCCATGACAATATGATTAGCACATGACACATGATGGTTTTCTAAAATGTCACTCTTTTGTACTCTAATGGGAACCTATAACCCTCATCTTGATGTCCCCCAAACAAATCTTAGAGGATAAAATTTTGAGAGAGAATAAAAAAATGAGTGATGTTTAAAAAAAGAGAGAAAATGAAAGAGGTGAGAATGAGGGAAAAAGAGAGTACGAGAGAAGAAATGATATCAAGTTTAAAGAAAATTTAAGAGAGAAAAGAGAAGTAATTGAGTGAAAAAATGTGATGATGATAGAGAAGAGAGAGATTAAGGAATATTTTATTTCATGACAAAACCTTTAAGTAATGATGTACAAAGAGTCAAGGCTAAATACTAACCACTTAACACCATCTTTATCTAATATTGTGGAATCTTTGTCACATGTTTATGATAGTGTCATTCTTGAGGAGCCTCCATGTTTTTAACCTATTAGATAGAGAGAAAAAAAATTCAAAGATCCATTAAAAAAATCACGAGTGTAAAGGATTGGAAGTACTATCTACCGCATGTGGATTTTTCTTACAAAAGGCAAGATCACTCTACAACTCAATTTTATCCATCCAAAACTCCTTTTAGATTTATCCTCTTTACCCCTATTGATCAAGTTTTATTGCTTTTTGATTAGCCACTAAATGAGGCTAATATTAATTGTTAATATACATAATATTCATGTTATTTATTATTAATAAACACCATTTTAGTGCATTTTACACTTTGAACATCATTTCACATTATGATTGTAATACCTTCTTAAAATGCACTATTATGTGGTACATTTTTGAACATCATTTGAAGTACCTAGTGATTCATCTAATTTTAAGGAATATAATTATACATATTTTAATTTTATGTTCTTTTGAACTGGATATTAAATTCAATATGAAATTTTTTCATTAAAGGATCAATGAAATATTCATAAAAGATGATGAAGATATTTGGCAATGAAAGGAAGCAATTCTGGAGAAGGCAGATTGGACACCGGCTCACTGATGAGAATGCGGGGACCAACACACAGGCCTAATTAATCCCAAATTTCTTGGGATTCTAGAATACATGTATAGTAACAAGTCAATCTTTAGGATCCAATGCTAATTAGGCCTCTATGGTGTCCATTTAGGCGGCCCAAGTTAGAGATAAAATTCTGGGCCAGATTCTGCGGCCCAGAAAAAAAGTCCACTAATCTAATCATATCTTAGAATCCACAACTCCAAATGGGCCCAAATTTTACAAGAAGGTAGGAGACATATGGGGATCCATTTTATTACTATATATACCACTCTGATTCGGCCAGATATAAGTACTTACAAGCGCGTCTGTTCGGTGGTAGCAAGCTGGCTGCCACCTCGGGTCAAGGGTGTAAAAGTCTCCTCTCCCTTACTTTCCACCACCCTAGGCCTACCATAATCAAGTGGGATCTTTTGTACTATTGGAGGCTCGACCCAAGGCTCCAAAAATTACTATTTAAGGTAGTGGTGGTGAATGAGTTTTTCATCTTTGGTGCTTGGTTTCATTGTAGTGTTATGCTGCCGCTTTGTGTTTGTAATCGCATTTATTTCTCATGTAAGTTGTTTAATTAACCTTAGTTTCTTAATAAAAGTTCTTCCTTTACTCTTATTATGTTCTCCTACTTATCACTTTGATACCGTTGGTTCAAGGTGTGAATTTATTCACACCATACCTTGTGATATTTATCACACAACGGAGGAGTGATCGATTTTTGTTGTTGTTTTTTACTTCTTCAATTCCACCCTCGTAAGTCTACTTCCCGCTTCCTTTGAAGACATGTCATAAATGGAGGGATAAATATTTTATGGGTTGATACAAGGGAGTAGAAAGGGGCTGGATTGGATGTTATTTATCACTCCATTAATGGCTAATCACTTCTTTTAAATGAGATTTTTATTTGATGATTTTAAAACCTCTTCATCCTTATTGAATTTAAGGTCACACATTTCAAGTGATAATACAAAACTCTACCTTGGAGTGCTCAAAACTTTGATCCTTCAAGTGTATGGGTGATTAGTATTAGGGTGTGTAGGAATTAAACCAATAAGTGATGATTTCATTTGATCTTCTTAAATAAATCCATCTCAATTATAAGAAATTGAAATCATTAAAAAAGGAATTCATCCAATCCACCCCGAGCGATAACCTATTATCAACTCATTACCTTAATTTGAATTAACTTAAATCTGTTAGTGATCCTTTAAAACCATCTTAAATAAACCTAAGTTGGCCACTTCATAGACAAAAACAATCCATAGAATGCACGTGTCTGTAGGTACTTCTTAGGTCTCTGAGGATTCAACAACCCAAACTAGACTACAAGGAGCGTGAATCACCTTTATAGAAAAGAAGAAATATGGAAGGAAAATGTCATGTTAATCAACACCATGGGAAATCAAAGTAGCCAGAGAGGTTTCAAAAGAAACAGAAGTCAAAGTGAAAGATACATGGAGATGAACTATACTTAGTGATTGATATGATTGATTACAAGATAACATTGCAAGGTGAGTATGATTCTATTTTTAAAGTCAATTTTACCAATCTTTCCTCATATTTGGATGAATATGATGAAGAGTTGAGGTTGAATCCTTTTCAAGAGGGGGAGAATGATATGAAACTGATAGATGACATTGACTTGATGACATGTGCAGAGTTGGAGTTGCAAGGACCAATGATGCAAGGAAAATTAAAGGGACTACAAGTGGTAATGGGAGCCCATATTTCTTCATTAAAAGGTCTAAACCCCATGTACATGAATGGAAGTGGAAAATTGGCTTATTATCACTCTTATTTAATCCCAAATGAGATTCATGAAGCCCAAGAAAAATAGTTTCACGAATTTAGAATCCCAACCACTTTAGAGAATCCCCAAAGTCATACTTGGGGACAAGAAAGTCAATTCTGGTGGGCTATGGAATCAAAGTCAAAATCTAAACTTTTAGAGTCATGTAATTACTCAAAGTCAATATTGGTGCACTACTTTTCTGGAAATTTATTTTTGACTTTAATGGGACATGGTAGGTTTAAATTTTATGAATTTAGGGTATTAGAACCTTGACTGTTTTATCTACCCTTGGCTATAAATAGCAACCCCCATGACACTTTAATTTCATCCAATATTTTAATAGAGAGTTTATGCTTTGTTTCTCTCTGTTGTGTGAGGATTGCATCTATTTCCCCCTTGATCTTGTGTATTCTTTCCTTTTCAATCTACAAGTTATATTGGTGATCCAAGATCACAAAGCCCCCAATTTTGTGCCTCAACCCCAATGCGTTGTGTGGATTGATCATCATATCCCTCTCTTTAGTGTGTTTTCAAAGTAGTAGGTCATGCTTCTAATAGTGTTGGTTGACTACTGCATCCACTATCCATACCCATCACCTGATAATTAGCCCCGAACCACATCCTTCATCTACTGCTATATGTCGTGAAGATTGGTCCACCCTGAATAGCTCACATCACTACCCCTCATAGTTATTACTCCCATGCCCTGCTCTTGGATAACCCCACCAGCAACACCCCACACCTGGACTACCCCACCCTCCATCGACTGACAACCCATGGATAACCACATTCCAAACAATTTCATTCAAAACATCATAAAGAACCCATGAAAAAAATTAGTTTCACATCTTTTTCAAATGGATTCACTTATGGAAATAATCAACATGATAAACCCATGAAAAATAAACGGGTATCCAAAGATACTCAATAACTTTCTAGTTAAATATCATTCAATCAAGATAATAAAACACATGAAATTTACGCCGTATAGATAAAAGGTATATGGTCAAGATAATAATTCTCCTCAATCAATTGATGTATGACATCTAGGTGAAGACCCTTCAATCAAATGAATCAAGAATAGGGTATTCATAGAGGAAAGACATTGGAATAAAAATTGTGATTATACATGGAAAATGATTAGGTAATACAAAGGTAGTGACAAATCATTTCTCTAAAAGAGAAGGAAATTACATAATCCACCTGGAGAAATAAGGTGGATGGTCACATTTGAAAAACATTCTTAACCAAGAATAAGATATGTAAAAGGACAATGAATTAGTTAAAAAATACTTTTAAGGAGTTTTGGAAAAATCAATTTGGAAATAAGAAATATTCTTGATCCTTTTGAAATCATTTTAAGAGATATTTAGTAAAAATAGAAGAAAAATAATTTTTCTTTTATAAACCATGAAAACATATAGATACATTTTCAAATCAAATGAAAAAGGTGATGAAAATATGTGCTTTCATGGAAAACATTAAAAAAATATTCTTTTTACACTTCGATGAAAATGACCCATACATAAAATGTTAAAAATTTATTTAAAACTTTTTGAAGAAGATAAATTAGTGAAAAAAAAACTAAATCAATTATAAAGACATTTAAAAAATATATGATTAATTGAGACTTGGAAAAAGGGAGGTCCCTGGTTGAAAAGAAGAGACATGGTCAATTTCACTTACAGGAAACACTTCGGGTAAAATATGAGTCAAGGGGAAATGAAATATTGAGGGAATATATAAAACCCCATGAATATAAAATGAAAATTATGGGATGTTTTATAAATAATACAAATTCCCCATATGGATTATCTTTCAAAAACAATCTTTATTTAAAAATAAGATTGACAATAAATCCCTTATAGTTTGAGTAACATTTTTATCAAAACCACTTTCAAGTTGGGTATCTTTTGAATCGGTGAATATTTAAGGAAGGTACACAATATGAATTTTCAAACCCCATGAATATGGTAAAAGAAATTTATTAGGTAGAAATCACATTATATTAAAGGTATCATAGTGCACATTAAGAAATAAGTCTCAAACAATTAAATTTGAGACAAAGAACCCCTTACCTTGTTTCCCTGCTTAATCGAATGCACTCTAGGCTCCTGTATAACAAACATAAATATCTTAATAAACTATTTAAAAACCTTTTTAATATACAAAAACTTTTATAAACATCATTTATAATTATTCTCTATATTTACATTAGTTAGTTATTACCCATTTTCAATGTTGGGTGTGAATAATCTTGATCGTTTTAACTAGTTTTGTATTAGCTGTGTTGTTATTCATTATTATCACAAATTTAATCATTGTAATTTAATTAAAGTTACTATATTGGATTAATTATAATGATTTATGAAGTTTAAATTTCCTTTCATGGATACTTTAGTCTTTATCCTAGATAATGAAATTGATAATGTGCATTTTTCAGTGATTTTTAACCTACAAAGGGTGTTTTCTTAATTAACGAGTTAAATACTGATGCATCATTTATAGAACAAAAAAATAATTATTTACATATTTATATAATATTATATCAGTAATTAAGTTTTCATAATCATCCATTATATAATTTCATACCATTGTTCAAGTTGTTGCAAAAACACCAGGAGTCACAACGACAAAAGTTTCTAAATGAAGAAAAGGTAGAAACAAAAAAAGAAGATAACAATGGGCACAAAGATTTATGTAGTTTGGGAAATGATTCCTATAGTGATGTATCCACCCAAGTCCAAGATTCTGTAATGGACTATGGCTAGAAGTCTGTGAAGCTACAATATCAATGTCTCTAAAGTCCGAGATGCCACAGTAACCATGCCAAAGTCCACACTGCTACAATGCCCTATTGTCGTTTCCTGATCATCTATGTTATAGTTGATCAGAGTTTCTATAGTCCCTAAAACTTTAGGTTGGGGTCCTTTTACCCCCGAACCCTGGAGCAAGGGTGAGTTGTGCCCTGCAACCCCCAACGAGCTCACTGTGAAGCTCGACCCGTGAGAGTTGTCTAGTGTGCAGTATGGGCCGATACCATTCATCCCAACATCATCCAAACAGATCAGACTACACCAATCCAACACAAGTAGGTGGTAAAACCTACTCAAATATGAACATACCATGATTATTGATGATTATGCGGTGATTTAGTTTCAATATCATTACAACAATAGGATAATGATATCATTTAGTGTTTATCAGTGTGATATATCAGAATTAGAAAGGATATGGAAATAATGAATATAAAAATATTACATAATTTGAATTAATTATGTTACTCTTAGTATTCTTGTTTTAAATGATTTAATTAATGATGATATTTTATCTATTATATCATTAATAGGTTCTCCAATTTGTTATATTTAAACCTTAATGATATCATAAACATCATATCTATCCACTAAACTCATTCTTAGGGAAAAAGAGAAGGGTGATTAAAAATTGTACCTTCATTATAATAACATAATAGTATAATAATTATACTGATGTTATCATTTTAATATGGTGAAAATAATTTTGAGAAAGAAGAAATGCATATAAGGAAAAAGAAAATAGGAAGAAATAGTTAGCAATCTATACCTCATTACTTGAGTTTGGTGAAAGGGGTTAAACCTTTGAAGGATGATATTTTGAGAATACCAAAACCTCCTTAAGGTGTATAAGAGTGTTTAGAATATAGTTGGACTAAGTTTGAGCTGAACTAAGTGGGATTTTGTGTGAGGGTAAGTGAGGAGAGGAGTACCATGAAAAGGAGCGACATTTTTATAAATTCCCAAAACTTTTCAATAATGGAAAGTTGGTCTCAAGGAAAATGACTTTAAAATTGATAAATAATATAGAGTATAATATATAAGGTCTATAAATACCTCAAAAATTCAATTAAAACATTTTTTTACCATGTTTGACCCTTTACCTCTTAGGGTATTCATTTTTACCAATTTGGTTTTCACCACGACAACTAGTTCTTACCTTGATAATTTATCTTTTATGCCAAAACGTAAATGGATCTTATTATATAATTTGAATATAATGATTAAAAATTTAAAATCCATTTTTTGATTCAATTTTTAAGTGATAAAAATTAATTTTAAAATACTAAATGTATAATGTATTAAAATATTTTTTTTGAAAAATAAAACTTAAGTTCTGAAATGTAAAATATGAGTTGGTAAATTAAATAAAATATTTTTAAAATTATAAATTCACTTATAAAATACATATTTGGTCTTAAAAAAATGTTTCATGAATTTAAAATTCATTCTTATATACTAATAATGTCATAGAAGTCATGTTATTTATAAAAATAACATTTTGCACTATTTACCTAAAAAATAATTTTTTTAGAAAAATGTCAAAAATTAACCCTAATATAATTTTGACATTATAAATTCAAAATGAATTTATTTTTATTAAATTCAAATTATAAAATTTATATTTTTAGTTATTTAAATAAAAATACAAAATGTAAAGAAAGAATATTTTTATTGATAAATGACTTCTTAAATTTCATGTTTCTTTAATCTTATTTAATATAAATTTATAAATAATTAAATATTTAAATAGCAGTTTAAAATATAAATATTACCTATTATAATAAACTTTTAAATGTGATCAATTTAATTTCTTAAGGTGATACACTATACCCCTTTTTTGAAATGTTTTTTAGGACACACTCTTTTAAATATTAAAGAAAAATAATAATATTTAATTATTTTAATTTATTATTATCCTTTTATCTACTAATGATTATATTATTCATGTAATTTTAATATGTCTCAGTTATTTTTAATTGGGTGGTGTCTTAGTCCCGTGTTGCGTGTGACACTAGCTATTGAAGATAATATCAATTTAAAGGATCCAAAATCTCGTATCATTACACATAAAGAGTCCATAATTGTTATTTTATTATTTTTTATCAATGACTGGAGTTATATAGAAATCATAAATATAATGTAAGTTTTAATAGATCAAAACCCCTATAGATACTTATTTATCTAGAAGAAAAAGAAGTTCATGAGAGTATAGCTGAATAAAGCGATCTCTCAAGTTGTTTTAGAGATGGGGGGAATGTCTCCAAGAAGAAAGATATAGTTTTAAAGGATACCTAATATGTGAACTGATTAGTATGAATGATTCTATAAGTGTAATGAACATAAAAAAAATTTAATCTTTATCATTGAAGAAAAGTTCATTGTGTATTTTATAATCATTGTTCACCAAGCATATTGAATAGAATTATGATTTATTGTTGCTGGTTAGGTGAAAGCATTCATTATCAAATAAAATGATGATTTATTATTGTTGGTTAGGTCAAAGTATTCATTGTCATTCATAAATTAAAACATCTTGAATAGTTATGGTCATATCAAAATTTATTTCTTTAAGAACCCATATTTGGGGATTTTATATATTTGTATACAACAAATCAATGGGTTTTGTATAGAAAGGGATGAAGAAGTGTATTTACAATAGAAGTAATTTTGGTATATTAAGAGCAGGATAAGAGCCTATGTATAATGTAGACTTATCATATGCACATAGGTAAAAAATAGGGTTGAAGAGTCTATGTAGATTTTGGATAGGGGGTTGTCTCACTTGATGTGGTATGATGAACTTAGTATACACAGAGCCTCCCTGGCATGGGAGTTCACTAGAAGTGTATTTTTTTTATTCTATCATATGATCTCAATAAAATATTTTGGGATTATATTTGATTTAATTAGGTTTAAATGGTATATTAAATAATTTAAATATGTAATATTTGGAGTATCTCATGGGAAATAAACTATATTTGATTTAAGGAGGATAATCCCTTCTTGTATTCATTCCATGATATTAGTGAATTTATGTGATTTGAGAAGAGATCCATTTCAAAGCAAGGATTAGTTGTCACATTGTGAGCACCGATTCACCTCTTCCCCTCCCAATGCACATCATATTTGTGGTCTTCACATATTTATGGTATTTGGATGGATTGCACATGAACTTAAATCTTGTTCTTATCCAAGGAGTAAAAAATAAGGAATTTATACTTTTCAATGGGGGAAATAAATTTGAATCATTTCATTAATATTTTTACTAGATAATATTTCTTTTCATATAGAGAAATAAATTCATTAGGTTCATTGTTAAAATGGATCAAACACCACTATATTGTTTGGTAGTTAGATATATGATTTTGCCTCAATGTTACTTAAAACTATTTTTGGGTTTACTGAGAGTGCATAAAAAATATCTGGTAGATCATACAACTAAAAAGAGAATATATTATTAGAGTTTTTTTTATGTTTTTTTATTAACTTTGATTTGGGATGCATTAACAGGGTTATATTGTTTTTTCATGATCTATGTGCAACAACATTGAATCATTTTCTGTTGAAAAGTTGCATGAGTGTGTGTTGGAGATGATGATTACAATGTTGTGTGAACTTCTATTTTCACTTATTATAAATCAATGGTGAACATTTTTTCCCTATTATTAGTTTTAATAAATATTCCAAGCTACATGTGTAATAATATTTGTGTTTTTATAACCCATGAAGACACTAGTCTAGATTTTATAATAAAGGTTAAGTTACTCAGGCCTTTCCATGCATTCATAAATATACAAGGGAACATATTTTATCATATTGATATTTGTTTTTGAGATTTTTTTTTGTGTTCATGAAAATAATTTTCATTAGTAATATTTGACCAAAGAACTAGTAACCTGTTATTTTTGTGTATGGAACATTTCATATTAAAATGGTCTTAATTTTTATATCTTTTTTGGGATGTTTTATTTCTATTATGTGTCATGTTCTTATGGGTAATTTTAACTTAATAATTGGAGTTAAAATAGTTATGGTACAATAAACAATAAACCATACATTTGAATAGATTTTAAGATAATTTTGTTTCATATACCTTTTCTTAATTTTTTCATAAAAGTTCAATTATCCTTTTTTTTATTTTTAATTATAGTGTAACTTTATGAACCCATATTTGAAGAATTTTAAAAATATAAATTTGATCATGTAATCCCATTTTCATGGCTTTTTATCCTAATTTATTTATTAGTGTCTTATATATGTTTTCCTAATGCATTTTTCAATCATTTAAGTGAAGGAATCAGAGAATAGTGAAAATGTTTGATGTTTGTATTTTTAATTTTTTTTGCTTAGCTTTGTGTTATAATGCTAGATTCAACCTACCAGCTCAAATTATTCCATGTAAATCATATAAAAACACTTATGAACACCAGTCCAATATCATGGGATCCACTTTTCCCTTAATCTGAATCATTGGAACTTTTGATACACATTTTTTGCGACCCTCTAAGTTTTTATCCCAATAATGATAATTCTAACTTACAAAACAAGTGATATTTAGCATCATATTATGAACCCTAAAGAGAGAGATAATTCATGATGATGATAAACTTTCTATGAATATATACTATGTAATACAATCTTCTTTTCAATTGATATATCATAAAAAATAATGCATACTTGTGTCATCATCATTGCATGCTTACTATATATTTCTTTGATTATCTTGGATGAAATTTCCCACAACTACCATGATCATGGATTTAAGGCACTACCATTTGAGCCAAAGGGCCGAAGATATATTATTACAACACTTGGAAGGGAAAAATCCTAGCTTGATCATTGAATCAATGTCATACCACTTATGATGCACCTGACGTAAGCTACCCTACCATGAACTTAAGCTAACATGGTTTTCACTATGTATCAAAGTACACAATTCATGATGCACATTGATAATGATCTCTAAAATTTTGAGACCACAAAGTGTAAATTTCATGATAAGAAGACTCAATACTTATGACCCCAAACACTTGATAATCCTAAATCATTTATGTCATGTCAGATTGATGTGTCTAGACCATAAGATGTATGTTTGAGATTATTTTTATGGCATCTCTAAAGTCTCACTATAGTGGTGAATTTCCATAACATTTTGATGTGACAAATAATTTAAGGGCATTACCATTAGTACATGAAGAATTAATAGAACTATTATGGTAAGTATAAAAAAAGTATGTATCAAACCATATAAATGATATGATAATAAAAAATTCAAGCTCAAGTTGGGTTTAGGGCACCCACTCTAATGTGAAGATTATATGCAATTATGTATATGGTGTTTCCCATTTCCCATATTTACCCTAAAAATGGATATTTATTTTATTTTAAATATTTATATATATATATATGTATAAATTTTAAAGTTTACCATTGTTTATTTTAGTGGTGTATGAATATAGAATCATGAACTATGTTTTTTATTTTCTAGAAGAAAATTAAATAGCTATTTATTGGTATAAATGTAGGTTTTTTTGTGTTTTTTGTTTGATTTGTAATGCTTACATTATGTATTATATGAAATTTTTTCAATATTGTAATTATAAAAGGCCTGTGAAAAAAATAGATGAAAAGTATATTGATGGGAAGGGTTTAGTTATAGATTGGACTTAAACTAATGGGACATGACTTCTCCACACTAAAACTTTACTTTGGGCTGGTGATGAGATTGGGTATTTGCCTCCCTAGGCTAGACTCTATTAGGTCAGAGGTTGGTGATTGGAATTGAGGATAAAAACCATACGTATGAGTGGCACTATCCTCAAAAGTAACATATTATATCCAAATGCTACATGAAAACCCTAATGTACATCCCAATTAACACAAAACTTGAATAATCATAATGACATCAAATGATAATGATCATATTCCAAGAATCCAATAAGAAATGTAACTAAAATAATCCCTTAACACAAATCCATGTGTCAGTTGACCCCTAATATACATCCCAAAAAACACAAACTTTGAATAATCACAATATTATCAAATGATAATGCACATATTCCAAGCATATCATAAGAATTATAACTACAATAATCTATTAACATGAACCCATGTTCCAGGTGAAGTTTACATTCATATGACTAATGTATACCTCTAATTATGACATGTTCCCTCAAAGACTAATATGCTCTCTACTCAAGCTTCCTTCATCTATCACTACCATTTACACAGACCCACAAAGGAAACACAACAATAATGAAACACAAGTGTGATTATAAAAGGGTGAGTAATTTACCCAACAATATTATATCAAATAAATATAATCTAATATATCAATACGAATAAAACATAATAAGTGAAATTAAGATAGTGAAAAAAAACCAAATCAAAATTCTAAATCAATCATAGAGTTAGGTCTCAAACATAGAGATATATAAAGATCACCATATATAATCACTAAACAAAATCACCCAATCCATCAAGTCTAAGATATCTCATAGTTCCTTGAAAATAATATATCTCTAAATGAAAATATAGATAAATATATAAAATGAACGACAACATAAAAAAAATTAAGGTCCTTTGTGAATCACTCCACACTAGATAGTCATAATCATTGAGAACTGTACTACTACCCTCTCATTTGAATATAAAATCCTAGAAATGAGAAAAAGTTATAATCGGAAACATCCATTAATATACTAGCACAATCGATGTTGTGACTCACTAAGGATCACTCCATATGTGGCGGTCATTCATATCAAGGTGGGTGTAGCCACATCATCAAGTATAAATACACAGATTAACCCATATCACATATCATTCATATATCTGAATTTCAAGTTAACTTGAACACTCTTTAACCCTCATCTAGACTCTCCAGTTGTATTACATCCACTATAGAATATGATAATCATCCCAAAAATAGATTTTAATTTGAGTAAGGAAAACCAAATATAGAATAAATATCATCATCCTTATTAGATTCATTAAGTTGATCAAACATGCTCTTGATCAAGATTAAAATCCCTAAAAGGGAACATGAGAAATATCTCATGAAGCTAAATCCTAATCATCTTTAACAAGTCCATTGACTGGATCGAACCCACCCTTAAGAGAGGTGAACATCCTAAGAAGGAAACCCATTAATACTTCCCAGATATAAATTATGATTCCACAAAACCACATTCCCTAGATATAATATTATAATAATACAAATTTCATTACATAACATAAATAATTCACAACCTTCAATCAATTCCCAAAATCAAAACTTTAGTGTCCTTGGAAAATTAAACCATTATATAGGATAATATGTATAAAATAATTAATTTATAACTTTTTATAAGAATATTCATGATCTATAAATGATATATAGATGCTCTAATTTTCATAATAATATTGATTTTCTTTGGATTTTGCAAAAAAAGAATGGGTATCTTGAATGCCCAGTAAGGGTTTTGTCTAAGTGTGGCATCTTAATGGGGATGATTCATGGATATATCATAGGAAATATCAATAAATAATCATAAATACATGAAAAGAATCATCAATAATCACTATTCATAAGTAATTCAATAAATTTGAGCATCATAAACATGTTGTCAAGGTTAATCGACATGACATTATATGAAAATGAAACCCACCAAGTCACTATATCAAAATGGTTAAGGTTACCCGCCAGTACCTCATATGTAGTATCTTTAGAGATGAAAAATTACCCATTTTATTGGGGGAAAATATAATTCTAGTCTCACCTATCACATAACATGTCATAAACTCAATGAAACACTTCAAATACATGCAAGAGCTCATAACATATGATCAACCATGAAGGTTAAACCATGAGTAAAGGGAGTGAGAGTTAGTTTCAAATAATCTCCAATAAAATAATAATATGAATAAAAATAGGTCTGGCTATCAATGAAATAGAGAATAATTTTTTAAAAAATAAAAGGTAAATGATAGAAGTATACTTCATGAAATGATGTTATTTCAAAGGATCATATAAGGTGTTATGAATAAAAAATCACCTCAAAAGGAAATTATATGTATCCCTTGTATCTAATAACACCATGACATTTAAAAGAAATTAAAGTATATACTCACAAACTAGTTATTTAGATATTAAAAATTCATTTCTTTTTAATACCAAAAGAGTTGTTGAAGGTCCTTGTAAGGTTTAAACCAAGAACACCTTCCATCACTTTCTGAAACATACTTCCCATTAAATTTTATATATAAACCATACCATAGGTATGAGAAACCATAAATAGGTAATATATAATAAGGAATATGTATGATAAATAAAAAATAAAGAGGGAATGTAGAGAATCATGATTTGTTTCACTTCCTAACTTTGGAACCTTCCCTTTGAGACTCAACCAAGTTTCTATAAGATAAAGAGAATAAATAGAATATAGAGTAAATTTTTAAATGATAAAACTAGAGTTATGAGGTTTTAAGTGAATAAATTTGGATTTAGAGGTGAGTATTAATAGTAAAATTTGGGAGATTGTTTAATAATTTTGTTTGAATATAATTCTTGGGAACTTAACTTATGGGAAATTAATTTAAAATAATTAACCCATGATTTTGACCATTTTTTTAGTTTCAAACCCTATAATATTTTAAACCTCTATTAAAAATCAATTGGATATTAGAAATAATCATTTAGGTTATAAGAAACAGTTTTTAAAATGATATAATATGTTTTAGGTTTTGTATTTTTTTGATTTTATAAATTAATTTTAATATTTTAAAATTAATTATTTAGCTAATAAGTTGTATTTTAGATTATATAAAATATAAATTAAATTTATATATCACTAATACATAAAAATTCATCCTTATTCTTTATTTTATATGAATGATTTATTTTATTATTCATCCCTATATTCTAATATTCTCAAAAATTCTCAAAATATCACCTTACCTACTTTTGATGTTAAGATTTGAATTTTTTTATCCATTTTATTTTCTCCATCAGACTTTGTTGTGGATTTATCCCTACTCAATTTATCCTTAGTGGCATGATTTGTAAGGTGTCTTCCCAGTAGATGTGTTTGATAGATTTTTCAATGAAAATTGGAATTTTCAGAACATAAAAATTGTCGACCTGCTTGACTCTTGACATGTCCTTATCCATTTTATAGATGAAGAAAATTTGGTATACACTTAGTCCCAATCCCCCAATCCTTTAATTCCTTTATTTTATTCCTATTTAAGTGGTCTTTTGGTTTTCATATGCATTGAGATTTGGCCTCTTTGGTTACTTGGGTTTGCCTCCACGGTTTACCCCTACCATTTCAAAACCCTTCCATCCATAGAATGATTGGTAAAATGGTTGGGAATTTTATTTACACATACCATATAACTTAATCATTATTCCACCCTATTACCACTGAATTTTTAATAGAGGTTAATGTCTCAAAAACCCTGTGGAATTCAATTGGATTGAGATTAAATAGGAATATCTCTATAGGCAAGAGGTGATTTTTGAATCATGGATGGATTACTATATGAACTATAATTGATTGGGGAACCTAGACCAGAACTGCTGACACTAGCACTGAGAGGTTCCTCCTGGTGACTTGGTTTCTTCTCACGTGGATGACCTAACCTAAAAAAGAATGACTATCTAGATGTAATTACTATATATCTGGAGGGAGACATGTATAGAATAATCATAGTAAGTATGTTGTCAGGGAAAACCCTATTGGGCTTGTAAAACGACTGTGAAGTTGATGTAGGTGTTATACAAGAAGCATCATGAAGAAATTTGATTGTATTTAGTGATACACATGTTGAAAATCAACATTCATAGGATCCTATGATGAGTAGTAAAGGAATTTAACAACTGATAAATGAGATCTAGACATATTCTTTTGTAGTGGTTGTATCCTCTAGAAGAGGGTATGACTTTGAAGGGAAAGTGCAAAATGGATTTAACAAGAGATAAGAGGAGGTGTTCATGAGTCCAAATGACTAGAACTGTGATAAGATCTACCAACCTAAACCTTACTTTAGGACCAATCTAGAGCCTTACTCTTGAAGTAAAAAATCTACCAGGACAACTTTCGAGCCTTTGATTTCTAAAACATTTGCTACTTTGCGCAATGATTTAGGAATTCTCATGAATACTCTTATTGCTCAGACTAGGCTAGGTTTCAAGATCTTAGGTGATGGAAATGGGTAGTCCATGACAACTTTCAAAGGACAGATCAATCCCCTAAAATCAGTACAGGGTCCCCAATCTATATTTGAGAGCCGTAATCATTTTGGGGAGTTGAAGGGGGTTTCTATGGATAGGGAGAATAAAGGGTGGCAACCTGCAGGGTCTAGGAGAAAGAAGAATCACTTACAAGTAGTAGGTTTAAAACACATGTACAAACTAAGGATTTAATAACAATGAGAACTAATGTTGAAAAATCCACTAATGTAAGCTCCCAGGCTTCATCCACATATAAAGAAGAGGTGAAGGTTAAAGAATATATATGTTCAGGATTAAGAGCAATGAAAGGGAAGAAGGATGGATTTGATTCCATAAATTATTTGGTATGTATAGGGAAGAAAACTAAATAAAACATGGATCATTCTAACCGTTTTAAACTAATTAAGACTCAATCATTAGATAAGATCACTGGACCCAAGGATACTAAGGGAGTATCTATTAATGGTAACTAGGAGGCATAATTTAAAGATCTTTATCACGGGATTAGTATTGGTCCCTCATAATCTTTTCCCTAACACTAGATACAAAATCAAAACCGACAAAGTTAGGTTTCAATAGTGTGAGTGAGGGCCCATAAGCTCAATACCATGGGAATAAGACGAATACCTTACTTGAAAAGACTGATAAGGAATATTTGGAGAATTTGAAACAACCAAGCATAATGATATTGGGTTATCACCAATAGTAGTCAGTGAGGCTGAAGAAGATTAAGTCTAACTAGATGAAGGAGTTGGAACAATGAGGAAAAACAATGAATAATTTGACCAAACAGCCTATATGGACTTGCTTTTTCACTCCAAGGAGATATTAGAAGATGAATTTATAATTCAATCCCTAGAGGAAGATGGAGACAAGATTTTTGAAAGATATATTCAAGTCAAAACCAATAAAAAAAATAGATTGGATCAACACTCAGGATTTTATTCTGCTCTGTGGCTTTAATAAAGGTAAGATAAATATGGAGGAGCATATTTTGATATGAGATAAGATGGATACCCTCTTAAAGGATCTAATCCATGAGGGGACAAAGTGAGATAACTTTCACCTTGAATTATTTCTCAAAAGGGATCATGGTTCCAACATTTTAAGGTTTTTTTGAATGGTTTGGTGACCTCATATAAGGTGTAATTTCTTTGTATTTTGGTTGGTCTTATAAAGTTCCCAATCAACCAAAAGTGGTTTATTCAAATAAAAATATGGATTTGGAGAAATCTTATCAAATATTTAAAAGAAATATTTATTATTATAAGAATGAAAAATAATTTTACATTATAATTTATGAATAATTAAACCTTATTTATACGTATTGAATATAACATTTCAAATGTTTGTTAGATATTTTTAATGGTCACATATTGATTACTTTAAAGGGTAATAATTACACAAAATTTAACCCAACTACCATCTTGTCCTCTTCAAATGATCATACAATAGATACCTTTCTCTTATAACTTCCTATAAATTATATTAAACCAATTCCTAACTCTAACTTCTCATACCTATTCCCCATATCAAGTTCATTTTTTTCTCTATAAATTATTTTCTAATGTTAATATTTTTTTCTTGTGATTGTGATTCTCATAGCCATGTTGATTATTAGAGACCATAAGATAATATATTTCCACCTCATAACCACAATATTGGTATATATTTATTTCCCACTTTTATTTTAAGTAGTTATGGTGAATTTATATGTAAGGGCATGGATTTATCTAGTCCATCCCTTTATGTGTTTTTGAATTCCATGGTGCTCAGAGTAGGCCTAGAGCAGGTTAGGAGGTGTTTGGATGATAAAATATGGAGCAAGGAGAATTCATGGCATGTTAGGGTTTCATGTCATGAGTGTGTGGTTCACAATTTGTTTAAGGTTGGTTCAGAGGGTGATTTACAATGTGAAATAAATTTGGATTAAATGGTCTGAGGTGACACATTTTTCAGAGAGACTTAAAAACTCGATACTTTCATGATGTGAAAAGGGTTCACGCCATGAAAATCCATTGTGCAGTGTGCCTTTATAAACTATATCACCTCGGGTTTTCTCGAACCCTATGACTTCTCTCTCGATTTCTAGGTGATTCACAACACTCTCTCTAGAAGTTTTGGAATCCCTTTGATGGGGATCGATTCTCGGCTTCCCGTCTTCATTTTTTGGTGATCCGAGGTATGTTCTACCTATTTTATCATGGTTCTTAGATCTGGATTCTCCCACTTCTTCTAGACCTACGATGGTAGTTTCCCTCCATCATTTTAACAAAGTTTTTTTGGTTGTTTGTTGGTAAGGTTGAGGCGTGACATCCTTAGAGGGATACAGCTCTTGCGGTATGGGTGATTGGGATCTATGATGTTGGTTCGTTCTTGTACGAAGAATGTTAACACCTTTGAGGTATGGGATTTGTTGCTTCTCCTAATTATTTATGTGGAATCATAAAGTTATCATGGTTTATCCCCTTGGGTGTCAATGGAATTAACCTAATGAAGATTGAACCTGGTTAATAAAGAATTGGATTTTGATCATATGTAGTTGTTTTCTATCATGATAATGGTTTGCCTCATGTTTTTTCTAGATAGTGTGTGATCTATGCTATTCTTATGTAGCATGTTGTTATTATCGTTTTATCATGTTGTTCTTGATAGAAAATGATAAAGAACTAAGGCCAGAATTTATTGATAATTAATTGGATGGATAATAAAGAGGCATGTTTAATGAATCTATTTTTTATTATAATTTGATAAAGATCAAATAAATGCTAATTTCATATTTAATTGAATATATAATTCCATGTGTTAATGTAATTTAATAATGAATGTGAAGCATGTTAATGTTTGTTGATGAAAATAAAAAGGCATGTTAATTGAGAATGGTTCTTCTCACAATTTGATGAAACTTGTTTTAATGATAAGTGCATGTTTAACTTTTGATAGATTATTATAGTCTGATGCCATAGGTTGCCTATAGTTAGAACCTGTGAATAACAAATCAGTTAATTCAAGAAGGAATAAAAACTGATTTTTTAATAAAGATAATTGTTAGGGCTTGAGTTTCCTATCTACTTGAGAAGGACGCATTCCTTGATTTTGGATCTGTGAGAGCTCCTTTTTATGTGAAGGTTGAATGCCTTTATTTATAGCCTAGATTTACATTTTGTTTGTGCATGTTTTTTATTTCTATTTTTGTGATGTGATCCAGATGTGAGGTTTGCTATGCGATGTGATATGGGGTGGGGAGGCCTAGATGTGATATGATCCTGATATGACTAGCTTGAGATGGATGATGTGATGTGAGTGGGGAGGCCTAGATGATGTGGCTGAAATTGGAACCTATGATGGAGAGATGCATCATGATATGCATATGGGTGTCAGAGATGGAATTATAGATGATGAAACTGGTTGAAGTTGGGTTTACCCGTTGATGTGATAAATCTGGATGCTTGCTTGAAATGATTTTTTTAATGGTCAATGTTCAGGTTCCTCTTGGTGGTAGCTTAGGATGGTTTTCCTAGTGTAAATGGATTATGGAATTATTCTATTAATGTTTAATAATTCTTAACCCACGAGGTTGGGTTGTTTGAATGAAAATTCTGAAAATATGTTAATCTTGAGAAACCATGGACTTGGTTTGGATTATGCTTGGAGGGCATGGACTTCATGATAGTGGTTAATGAATGTATCTTGAAATAATGTTAATGGTTAACTTAATGGATAATAAATTAATTAATTGAAGGAAATGATAAAGAGGAAATAAGTAATTAATGTATCTATTTTAAATTCTTGTGTTCTTATAGGATATATGGTCTTAGTAGAGATAGCCGGAAGTCCGAGCGATGTTAGATGAAGTTGATTCTAATACTAGGAAATACCCATAGTGTGGTTGTGAGCTATATTATATATTGTATATTATATGATTTTATACGTTACCCCACCCATTTCAGTTAGGGTGATTGAACCCCAGTGGACTATGGGAGGGTGTTTTCCCCAACATCCCGGTGGGAGGATGGATGGTCGACTACCCCTTCTGGCCCCGCTCTCTTCACTTGGTAGTTACTTGTGCTGGTATGCACGATGGTTAGTTTTCCCATATATGTGTGTATAGGGTTTTAATGGCTTTTATTTATTCACAAACATGTATCCCTGGGTATAGTATCTAAAGGATTATTATAGGTATGATGTGCATAGGTTGTGATGGATTGATGTACTTACTCAGTATATGGGTTGTGATGGCTTGGGGTATAAAATCTGATGTATGATACATGTCATACGGGCTATGGTGGCTCCTAAAAGATATATATATAGATATGTGGATAGGATGATGCGATGATGCGATGATGTGATTCATGATGTGCATGTTGTGATTCCTTGCCCAGGTGTCTTCAGGTGGACTTATTTTGGGGAGAGATGGCTCAAGATATGCGACGTTGAGGAAGAACGACAAAATAGTGGGAAAGCGAGAGTGGAGTACCCTTTATGTTTCATTATTATATTATATGATCTCTTATACGTGATACTTGGTGAGATTTAGCCATGGTGAGACTATAAAATTAGTACACCTGTTTAGGTGACAAGTTATTTTCACTATTTTTCACTGTGCTTTAGCATGATTTATTTATCATTTGCATGAGAGGCTTCAGGGAGGATCCTACTGAGTATATTGTTATTCTCACCCCACATTTATATAAAATATTTTTAGGTTAGATAGAGAATGTTGTAGATCAGATTGGATAATACTAGCTCATGGTTTTGTAGGAGTTGTTTGGGCTTCATGGTCACTACCACCTTTACCTTTTGGCACTTGCAGTTTTCATTTTAGTTGTAATAGTACTATACGACATTTTATGCTTTCACTTGGGATTTCTCTATATATATGTATGATCAGGTGTTGATTAGTGTATCCTTCTTATCTCTCTCTTCCACTACTAGAATTTCAAGTATTTGCGACGTGAAATTTATGACAGACAAATTTCTCGTCACAAATAGTCTACGGATAGGACCTATTTGCAACAGAGGTAAAATTATGTCGCAAATAATAATCATTTGAGATGGAATTATAAATCCATGGAAAATAGTTTTGGTAGGTTTTCCCACTTCCCAACACAAAAATCATTCATGACGAGTATTTGCAACGGATTAAGCAATTTTTTTGCAAATGGCCTTTGAGTCAAGATTATTTATGATGGAATTCAATTCCCGTCGTAAATAATTTTCAATGAAAACCTTTTTGTGAAAGAATTAATTTCATCATGATTAATCCGTCGCAAAAATTATCGGGTTTTTGACACCTCGAACCACTCCTTTCTTCTTCTTCCTCCCCTTTTCCTTCCTTCCCTCTCTCGAACATGATAGAACCCTTCCAACTACCCCACTCCATGCAGCCCTAGAAAGCTCCATTTCTTCTGATTCTTGGGTGATTTCACACCAAATATCCAAGGTATGAACTCTTCTTCTATCATTACTAAGTTTTTTTTTCATATTTTGGTTAGATTGATAAATTGAAAAAACCTAGGTTTAGAAATTTACCCTATTTTGATGATTTATTTGACATGTAGGGTTAGTTTAAATTTATTATTTCAAATTTGAGTATTATGATTATGTATAAGTTATTTTAATTTAATTTAGAATATTTTTCAAAATATTTGATCTTTAAACTATATTTTTTTGGTGTTTAGGGTCGTTGAAACATTATTATTTTATGTTATTATCTGAAATATGATTATTATTAAAATATGCTAGAAGTTTGTATTTATTTTCAAATATACTAGTTTCGTCAACACTTAGATTTATTTTAATTTTCTTGGTGTTTTAGAGTTGCTGGAAATTAATTATAATTTTACCTGTTCTTTGTTGTTTATTGTTTTTTTTGGTTTTATTATTCCTTTTATTTGTTTCCCGATTTCATTTTTTTGCGCACGCGTGCATGTATGTCTAAATATTTATTATGTTAATTTGTTTATAATAATAATATTTGCACACAAGCATAATATTTTTTATAATAATTTTTGTGAGCATGCATAATATTATTTTACAATAATATTCTTTTATAATAATATTTTTTTATAATATTTTTTTGGTGCACGTGCATGTATGTACGTATATCTAAATATTTGTTATGATAATTTTTTTATGCACACACATAATAATAATATTTGCGCATGTGCATAATATTTGTTTATAATTATATTTATGCGTGCATAATATTTGTTTACGATAATATTTGTTTATAATAATGTTTTTTTATAATGATTTTTTGGTGCCGTGCATGTATGTATGTATGTCTAAATATTTGTATGTCTAAATAAAATTGATTGATTTTTAATAATGATAATAAAATTAATTTAAAGAAAACATTTTAATAAAAAGTTATTTATAAGATTTTTTTATAAAAAAATGTTAAAAAATTGTATTAATGAAAAACAATGACAATTTAAAATATGTAATATTTAGTAAAAACTTATTTAATAGTAATTAGGATAAATTTTTGTAACTTTTTGTAAAAAAATATAACAAATATAAAGAATCATTATAAATTCATAAAAAATATTAATTATTAAAAATGTAGTATTAATTTAAATAATTAGTAAAAATCAATAAATAATTTATAATATGTAATAATTAATGATTCATTATTATTAATAAATTGTAAATATTAGTTATAGTTATAAAATAATAATAATTTGTAAAAAAATTATAATAAAATATAACAAATTTTAGAAATTCATAATAATTCATATAAAATATTGTATTAATTAAAATAATTAGTATTAATATTTCGTATAAATGTTGTAAAAACACTCGACTCGCACAATTATTATATTGTATCTAGGGTAAAAATTATTAATTAAAAAATTATTAATTCAAAATAATTATGAATTCAAATTAATTATTAAATTAAAAATATGAACTCAAATTTATTTATAAATTATTTATATAAATTATAAATTCAAGGTAATAAAATTATATATATATATGTTTATATAGATATGATATTTGTATATTTGTTTAAAAATGAGTTAGAATATATTTGCTGTATTTATATTGATTAAGAAATTGTGATATATATATATATATAGTAATTATTAAAATTGTAATAATAATTTAAATAAATTAATAATAATCATTACAGAATTTATAATAATTTAGATAATTTACGAAATTTTAATAATAATAATCATTACATAATAAAATTGTAATAATAAAATTACAATAATAATTTAAGAAATTATGATATATATATATAATCATTATATGATTTATAATAATTTAAATAATAAATAATAATAATTACATAATAATAATTAAATAATTTATAATAATTAATAACATTCATTACATAATTTATAATAATAATCATTACATAATTAATAAAATTCATTGCATAATTTATACTTAATTGTGATATATATATAATAATTATTAATTAGTTAAGAATAATTTCATATAAATGCTTAATTAATTAAAATAATCTATATTAATAATTTGTATTAATATTGTAATATATATATATATAAATAAATAATTATATAAATAGTATTAATAAAAGATTAAAAATGATACCCCCACATGCGATGTAACGAAACACTCAACGCTAACAAATGTTATGTCGCGCCTAGGGTAAACCCCACATCCCAAACCCAACGAAAATCTCTAATTTATCATACAATATATAGTTTGAAAGATATATTGAATTTTTAAAATAATTTACAATACAAATATTAAATGAATTACCCTCAGCTGCAATGTAACTACATGACGCTCACAAATCTAATGTTGTGTCTAGGGTAAACCCCACATCCCGGACCCAACGATGATATCCAATTTATCATATGAGACATTATTCAATATATATTTTATTATTTTCAAAAAATATCATGTGTCTTATATAGTATATATAATATTTTTATTTTTATCTGCGCTAAGCCTCTACGATCCTCGTAAACTAGTGATAACCCAGTGCCTCACTCTGCTCATATTTCCTTGAATATTTCAAGATGGTAAAATATAATAATAATTTGCAACAAGTCAAAATGATCAGAAATTATTATTATTATTATTATTGTTTTTAGATAACCATGGACTCAGTAAGTAGACACTAGTATATATTACGTGGTCATGATTGGATAAATAATTTCAAAAATCCAAATGAATCTGGTTTAAATCCTATCTACATTGAAGGTCTTGAAGCCTTTATATCATATGCATCATCAAATTCAGATTTTGTTTATAAAGGAATAATTAAATGTCCACATCATAAATGTGATTTTAGGACATTCAAAACATTTGACAATGTTGGACTTCATCTATTGTGTTCCAGTTTTTAGAAAGATTATATTTTTTAGTATCGATGTGGTGAAAAGAGTTTAGTAGAAAATATATATTTTTTGGTTCCAGATCCATCATTTCAGAATTTAATACATGAGGTATTAGATCCATCTATTCCTAAAATAACAACTTAGAATGATATTCCAAATCCTAAATCAGAACCACCTCAGTTTTACAATTTGTTGAAATCCACTAAGGAAACCTTATATACAGGAATCCATATGAGAAAACTTGAATATTCTACAAAATTTATGGCTATTAAATCAGATTTTGGAATGTTTAATAGTTGTTTTGATAATATTTTATCTTTGGTTAAGTTGTTGTTTCCTGACAGAAATACATTACCTATAAGTTTCTATGAAAGTAAAATGTTGGTTCATAATTTGGGTCTAAGTTATCAAAAGATCTATGCATGTTCAAATAACTGAATCTTATATTATGATGATTATGAATCTTTAGTTAATTGTCCAACATTTGGAGAATCGAGGTATAAAGAGGAACAACAAGTAAAGTCCAGAGTTCCCATGAAACAGTTGAAATATTTTCCAATTACACCTCGTTTACAACATTTATTTATGTCTTGTAGCACAGATTGATTGTTGACATAGAACAAATCAAATATTTCCATCATAGAAAGCTTAAATCATACATGTTATGGTGATTCATGGAAACATTTTGATCAGATTCATCCTTATTTTTCTTCAGAACCTCGTAACATACGGCCAAGCCTTTCTACTGATGGTTTTTGTCCATTTGGTGCTTACGACAGTCAATATTCTTATTGGCCTATTTTAATTACTCCTTACAACTTGTCTCCTTGGATGTCGATTAAAGAACCATATATATATTTGACGTTGTTAATTCTAGGACATCCAAAGAAGAATATTGATGTTTATTTGAAACCAATAATTGATGAGTTAATTTCATTATGGAAATGTGACTACATTTGATATAACTTCATATTATAATTTTATATTAAAGGTTGCATTAATATGGACAATTAGTGACTTTCTAGTGTATGGTATGTTATCTAGATGGAGCACACATGGTATAAAATCATGTTCATACTGTATGGATGAGAAAAAAGCATTTATGCTTTGTAATGGGAGAAAGGTTAGTTATTTTGAATATCATTGGATATTTCTTTCTGCGAATCACCCTTTTTGAAGGAACATAATTAATTTTAAAAAAGGTCAAATTGAAACAGACGTACCTTTAGAAGTGCTCTCAGGTAATCAGGTAAAATCTATTGTCTCTACATTACCTCATGTTACTTTTGGACTAACCATAAATGAGAAAAAGATAAATGGTTTTAGGAGAGATCATAATTGGATAAAGCAGAGTATTTTTTGGGACCTTCCATATTGGTCTAATTTGTTGGTTCATCACATGTTAGATGTAATGCATATTGAGAAGAATATTTTTGATAACATGTTTTATACCGTGTTGGACACACTTGGTAAGACCAAAGATAATGTAAAGGCATGGTTAGATCTTGTGTAGATTTGCAGACGTACTGAACTTTAATTATTTGAAGATGAAAAATCACACAAATTAATGAATCCAAAAGAATCTTACTCACTCAGTAAAGAAAATTGTTTATTATTTTTTCAATGGATTAGAGATTTGAGATAACCAGATGGTTATGATTCTAATTTTTCTCATTGCATTAGAAATGGGCATATTACCTGGTCAAAAAGTCATGACTATCATGTCATAATTAAAATATTACTTCCTGTTGGTATTAGAGGGATGTTTAATTCTTCAATCTGGGACATGTTGACTAAAATATCATATTTTTTGAGATATTTTTGTGGCAACATTAGATTATAATGCATTGAGTTTGCTGGAAAAAGATGTTGTTTTAATTTTATATAAATTGGAGAAAATATTCCCACCAAGCTTCTTTGATTCCATTGAACATTTAATATTGAATTTTACATATGAATCTAAATGTGGAGGGCCAGTACAATTATGGTAGATGTATCAATTTAAGATATTCATGAAAAAATTAAAGAATAAAGTACGCAACAAAGCATCAGTTGAAGGGTCAATTGTATAAGCATACTTCCAGGAGGAAATTTCAAATTTCTACTCTTATTATTTTCAGTTGGAATATCCTTCAAAAAATAATCGCATGGGTCACAATGAGACAAATGTTGATGATGTCACATACCATTAGTTGTTATTTTTTAATTAGCTCGAGCTTGATTTCAGTGGTTATCGTGAGTGATGACTTACACATGAAGAACCATACAAAGATCATACTTATGTTCTGTTGAATTGTAAAAAAATGACATGATTTGTACAATGTGCACTAATTTTTTATTATTTCATTAAATATTTATAAAATATCTCTTTATTTACATTAAATTTTTTATATACTATATTATGAACATATCAAAAATAAATTTATACAAATTACATCTGCTGCTCTTGAGGAATGTTGAAAACAAAATTTTGGATATTGGTTTCAAAGACTGGTAAGTTAAGTTTCTTTTGATGGAATAATAAATCAATTTGTCAATGATATCTATTATTAATAATTTTTATTGTTTACAGGTAACACAACATGAAAATAAAATTGACATTCGATTATGTGTGCTCAAAAACCCTCTATCAAAATTGGTAAAATCTTATGAGTATGTGGTTAATATATTTCGATTCCATAAACACATATATGGTGACTCAAAGAAATCAATGAATAACGGTGTTCGTTTGAAAGGATACCATCATAAGGAAAGTGAAGTTTACTTTTATGGTATACTATATGAAATAATTGAGTTATGTTATTTGGGACCAAATTATGTTACAATGTTTAAATATAATTTGTTTGATATTGATTGGTGGTTAAATATAACGTTATTCTTGCATCAAATGAACTATTTCTGTTGGAACATCAAGATCGTCAACTTTACTATTAAAATTAATGTGATGTTTCAAGATATTTGAAGGACCGATGGAGTGTGATAAAAATGAAATCACATGAAAATTAGTTTATTGAAAATGAAGATGGTTTTGTGGAAGTGAAACATATTGAATTTTTTCAAGAAACATCCCAAAATATATCTCTTCCCCTAAGTGATATAAATATCAATGATGAAACCCCCTAGTTAAGGGCCGATGATATAGATAATGTTAATGGAGTAATAAGGGATGATGAAACTGAATGTCATATAGAAGTTGACAATACTAAAGATGAGGATGGAGACATTGATGTCGATGAAAATGGTGATGAAGATGACAATTGATGTATTATATTCAGGTATTTAGTTACATGTAATTATCATATAATGATATTTATTAGTTTTTTAAATTTCATGTTTGTATTAACAATCTGTTATAGGTAGCATTATTTTATTCTGACATTTATTAGTTATATATATTTAATATCTATTTTAACAATCTCTTACTGGTGAGAATATTTGCTTCAGATGGCTAGAGATGATCCTGACGATCTATTACATTCTCTCACTGATGCTAGATTTCCTGATGATGATCCTGATTTAGCTCCTCCTTAGGCTAGTGTGCCTACTAGGTGGGGGGCGCAGTCTTTCTCGATTACTCATTTTAGATTTTATTCTAGAGATATGACCATCTTTTTATTTTGATCCTCGTTTATAGAGGTATGTTTAATTATTTAAGATATTTATTTTATATTAACTAAGTATATTAATTTTGATAATAATTTTATGATTATATATTTGTTTCAATTTGCATAGTTTTTCACATTTAACCATTGGGAAGGCTAGTTCGATTTTGAGAAATTATTTTTCTGAGCCATGGGTGTCATGGGACCTGGTACCCATCATCGTGCGTGACTAGATAATCAACCACTGGATTGTAAGTTATTAAATAATATATACTTTTTTAAAATTTATTTAATTCTTAACATATTTTTTAATTGTATTATAGAATTTATTTTCTTCGATTTCTGATGGTTAGAGAGGTCCTATCTGAAAGGAATAGGATAATTGTATACATGATCATTTTCATTAGTTTCTACACAAAATCAAAAAGCGAGCTATGGGTAAATCTTGTACTACCATCTTCAATCAGTCTTGCGTCTCGCATTGTCCCGACTATATATGATCTCAGGTATGGGATGGGTTGTGCTCCTTCTGGCTAGGAGAGAATTTTAGGAGGAGATCATCAACTGGATGTCATATTCGAGGGAGGAAAGAGGTCACCCATAGGGTCGGGAGTTGTACATTTGACATATATCAATGAAATATGGTAAGTTATATTATTTATTAACATATATTTATTTTAATTATAACATGTTTTTTATATTATATAGGCTGCTAATGACCCGTCTATTTTAGAGTTTGAAGTTTATGAGAAGATGTATACTAATCCCTATACAGGAGAAGTTATAGGTGAATGACATCGCTATATTTTGGTTAGTGATTTTGTTGAAAAATTCCCTGAATATTAATTTTATTGTTATTATAATTTTTCATTATATTTAAAGGAAACATATGAATCTATGAATTCTCATTCACGGGAGAGTCAAGATGAGACCAAACAAGATTTCACTAATGATTCGGTTTTTTATGAAGGGGATTGGATATAGGTGTAATGTCTCTGATTTTCCATGTATTATTTTTTTTTAAAATATTAAATGAAATTATTACGAGACCAAGCATAGAGACAACATGTCATTCCAAGGCCTGATGAGCCTAGAATGGTGGTTTGAACCTTTTAAGTTAAGTGAGTTGGTGTGTGTGTGTGCGATTGTGACAGTTTCCAAAAATATGTCCGGATTAAAAATATGAGGGCACTGTTGCATCCGGCACGACGACTTTACCTAAGAATGGGCCTAACCTCGACCAGCGCAGGACGAGGGAAAAAGTTAATTTTTGGACTTTTTTAGTAAAATAAAATAAAATAAAATAAAGGAAATTTTATTTTATTTGGAAACATTCGCTGCAGCGCAACGATGGGGAAACTATTTCAAACGTTAATACCACAACATAATGACTCTAAAACAACAATGCTGACTCATTAATGCCACAACGTGACAGAACACTGAAACACGTTCCCTCCTTTTAATGGGTTAATCGAATGTTAGATGTGGGGAGAAATTGAGAGAACTTCTTGGAGCTTTGGAAATTCCTCTCGGTGAAGAACGACATTGATCAAAAGTGTGAATCATTATGCCAACATGGTTGGAGGATCTCGACAAAGACGACAACAAATTTCCTTCGTCAGTGATTGATCCATTCTCGAGGTAGGGGTGGTGTTTTAGATCGTTTCTTCCCCGTTATTTAATTAAATGATGAACATAGATCAACCCACGAATCGGTTGACCCACACATCATCATTATAGTGGGAGAGGTTTTATTTTCCAGGTTCATTCATGGGATTTATTTTACCACATTTAATGTTTTAATTTTCCCCATTCAAACTTTCTAATGGGAGCGGATTAACATTGTGATGAATGACGATAGAGGTTTATTCCTCCTTTGTGGTTTTGTTTTCTTCCTCCCTTTTCACCGCATTCTTTGTGTTCTTCATGGGGATATGAATAAGGAATCGATGCATGCCCGTTTCTTGGTGCAATGATCTCAAAATGAAGATCCAACATCGTGATGACCCGGCGGAGCTGCGACGACGATATCAGCAGATGAATAAACACGAATAGAGAGTTCTCATTCTTCGAGTGGGTAAATCGGTATGTGTTTTCAGGGCCAATCGAAGGCCCAAAACCCATGTAAATGACCTTTTAGTGTCGGGGAGACCTCAACCTTGGAGTTTTACGATGATCGAGTGGCCAGATCAAAGATTGGGCATCAACAGAAGTGCGATGGTGAAGAACCTGCAATTCTAGAAATTTCCAGAACACAAGGCGTGTATCTCGAAGAACACACCGTGTGGGTCTGACTAAGTGGTGGCTAGGGTTCTGCGGTGCTTGGGGAGATGAAACAACATGTTATCCAAAGAACATGATGTGTGGGTCCTTATGAGAGACTCGACATGTATCCTAGTGATACATGGGCACAGGATGGGTACACGATCGTGTACTCCACCACACGACCAGACTGGGCCGGTTGCACGGACTAACCCATGTACTGATTACACGAGATAACACACATGGGTTGCAACTATGTACGGGCACACGACCACATATAAGAAGGGAACCCCAGTTACTCATACACCGCGTGTGGTTTGTACTACACATTGTGTACTTACTTTTCTACACAACATGTTCTTCTGACTCGGGCCGTTCTACACGGGTAGTACCCAAAGTCGAGAGAAACAACATTTAACCCTTCTACACACCATGTATATCCTGGAACATGGTTTAATCCTTATTTTCCATCGTTTCTTGGACAAGTTTCATCTAGGTTAGTGCCCCTTCTTCTTGTTCCCCTGAAGGTCAGGTATCGTTTCCATTCACAGGAGTATGATCCCTTCAGCAGGACTTTCCGAGATAGAGTCAGGTATCCCCCCAAGAGGTCCGGAGTGAGATCCTCTATCTATTCTTAACCCTAGGTAGAGTCAGGTATCAACATGACTACTTCTATAGAACATTGATCATCTACTTAGCAGGTGAATCCAGATGAGTCGCGATATCCGCCAAGGCCCTAACAGTGATCCTCATCTGTGTATCGTGATCTTTCCCCACTCAGGAGCGTTTTCTCCCAGAATGAGTGTATCTATCTCTCATGAATTTTCCTGATGAACAATACTTCTCGGATGGACGACATCAAAGTTATTAGACTCATTAAGTGATCTCTCTCGAATGAGTGTTTCGTGAAACCTTCGAACTGAATCCCTAGTGGGGGTATGCAATTGTGTGACTTGTCTCTAAACTATGGGTTTGGGTTTTGAGTATATCTGGATTGTGTTTATCTTATTATATGTTTAGTATACATATACTATGTAGGGATGATTGTATTCTTCCTTTGTGTATTGATTTGTGGTTTTCAGGGTCCTCTACTGATTATTGTTATACTCACCCCTGTACGGGCTTTTCCCGCACATGTCATGTCTTGTGCAGACAAGCGACCTTTTGACGGAGTCCAGGGCGGACCAGGACCGGACCAAGATTTTTGAGTTCCCTATAGGACGTGGTGTTCCTACGACTATGAGCAATAGTCATAGTACCTATTTGTGTTTACAGGTTGGAATTTGTAGTTTGAAGACTCTTGTTTTTGTTGGGCTTGTATTCTAGCCCAGTTTACTTTCCGCACTCTACTTTCGTTGTACTCTTTTGGTTGGGGTTTAGTTGTATACATGCATTTTGTTCCTTAGTGATTTTTGTAATTTCAGTATTTGTGGGCTTGGAGATGTGTGCTTGTGTATAGGTACTTAGGTAATGCCTCCCATGTTAGTGATATGCCTACTCGGTGCTAGTCCCTAGCCCATGGCTTATTGGAGGTGGGCTTGGGGAGTCGCAGAACGGACCCCAATGGAACGGGTCATGACATAGTGGTATCAGAGGTGTTCAGTTCTACCTTAGGACCAAAAGTTTGTGATATTGGTTTGGGGAAACAATGTTAAGTGTTTGGAGATCAGATTTCAGGATAGAGACTCCAGTGTTGGTGCGGGCGGCCGACGTATCCATACACCAGGACTCTGATAACCTGCTTTTCGACTCCGTACATGAAAAAACTAGTTGTGGGGAAGTAAAAGAATGGTACATGCATCATATAGGAATGGGTTGTGTTTTCCATGTACTTTGTGTCAGCTATCTAGATATACTTGTTAACCATGGTACATCTTGTTTCCTTACAGGATGCCTCTACGATGCATACCCGTTAGGATTCAGCAGAACGATCATGAGGATGACCCCCTCAGCAACGTGGCTTTAATACAGGGACCATTTCCCCAGGCGTTACCTCCAGGTGGTTTACCTGCAATACCACCACTAGCGGAGCATCCCATGGTACCTGTAGTACTAAAAAACGATGGGTGTAGGTTGAGCACGATCCATGAGTTCCAGAGACAGAGACCCCTTAGGTTTCGAGGCGAGCTCGACCCTCAGGTGGCCGAGGACTGGCTTGAGGTGGTGACTAGAGTTTTCCATCTAGTGAGGACACCGACGGACAAGATGGTGATCTTAAGGGCGAGCCTTCTTCAGGGTTCAATAGGACGATGGTGGAGTCTGAGCACACAAACTCACAATGAGGAGACTCTTTCATGGATAGAGTTTGAGTGAATATTTAGGGAGGATTTATCTAAAGTTATGCTGAGAGTTGTGCGTATCTATGAGCTTCTTCAGCTTCAGCCAGGCAATTTGATGGTGTCTGACTATTCATCAAGGTTCACTAGCCTCGCTAGGGACTCGATAGATATGGTTAGGGATCAATACTTTAGATATTGGAACTTTGAGTGAGGTATACGATGGGACATCCAAGATAGTGTCATGAATCTATGAATTTAAACTTATGATGGGGTGCTCAAGCAGGCCTTGGTGATCGAGAGATTCTTGGCAGAGTAGAGACAACTGATAGTAGTCAGAAGCAGGCAGACAGGTGCAGAGACCTCGGCAGTAGGGAACCGACGTCAGGTACAAGGATCTAGATGTAGGAGACATCTCAAGAGGACCAAGGACAGGGGATCGATAGTCCAGGGCTCTCAGGCTGGATCCAGTCAACCTAGGGGGAGGTGATTCTACTCATGTGATGGCAGAGGACTTCTCGCTAGAGATTGTCCAACCTGTCGAGCTACTGATAGGGAAGCGGTGGATGGACCACCGAGGAAGAGGCAGAGAGTGGAGCAGACATAACCGCCAGGCGACAGATGTGGAATAGGAGTAGGGAGAGCTACAGGTGGTGGCAAATGCTTTGATCTACTTCCACCACCACCCCCAAGAGGTCCGCACCAGGCTCAGGGAGCTGGGGGATAGGGGAGAGGACAGATGCATGCGGTCAAGGAGTACAACCCAGGGAATACAGGGATGATCTAAGGTACGATCTATGTCTTTTCTACCTTAGTTGTTGTACTAATAGACACATGTGCTAGTCATTCCTTCCTATCCACATGTATCGTGTGAAACCTTAAGATTTTGGTAGATCCGTTGACTCAACCCTTATGCTTGGAGACACCTACGGGAGGAGAATCGATGATCATGCACCTTTGCAGATAGTTTGATCTTACCCTTGTAGGTGAGAGTTTCGGTTGGAACCTCTTGGTGGAAGCATTGAGGCCTTACGATGTCATTCTAAAGATGGATTGGTTATCTTCGGTCCATGCCCAGATTGACTGCTTTAGGCGAAGTGTGCGGTGTGTCCGCAGCGATGGGACAAGGTTTTCCTTTGTCGGTGAAAAGGAGACCCAGGAATCGCAAAATGGGCTCTTGCATAGGAGGGTGCAGCCGATCATTCATGTGTTGTCTAGCCTTACACTCAGAGTAGTAGATGTTGTGAGATTATAGTTCCCATCAGTAGTGGCGGATTATGAGGAAATCTTTCCCAAAGATGTTCTGGGATTACCTCCCTACCGGGAGACCAACTTCTGCATCAACTTACACCCCAGGACGACACCAATTTCCTCACCATCATATCATATGGATCCCGTAGAGCTTTGCCAACTAAGGGTGTAGTTAGAGGATTTGCAGAGAAGGGGTTTTGTAAGACCCATTGTTTCACCCTGGGCGGCCCCAGTTTTGTTTTCCAAGAAGGCAGACGAGAGTTTGAGGTTGTGTGTGGATTACCGGAGCCTAAATCAAGTGACAGTGAAGAAAAAGTATCCACTATTGAGGATTAACAACCTCTTCGATCAACTAATAGGGGAATAGTGGTTCTTGAAGGTTGAACTTCGGTCAGGTTACCACCAGTTATGAGTATGGGATGAGGATATACTAAAGATTACATTCATATGCCACTACGGTCACTATGAGTACTCAGTGATGCCTTTTGTCATGATGAACACCCCCGCAGTGCTCATGGGACTTATGAACCTGATCTTCTAGCCATATTTAGACCAATTCATAGTGGTCTTCATCGACAACATCCTTGTGTACTCGACATCAGAGGAGAAGCATGCGAGACACCTGTGTATGGTTCTAGACGTACTCCGAGAGCACCGGCTTTATGGGAATCTCTTGAAGTTCCAGTTCTAGATCCATGAGGTCCACTTTATGGGACATGTCATCTCATAAGATGGAGTAGTTGTGGATCTATCCAAGGTGGAGGCAGTGTTAGTATGAGAGCCACCTCAGAGCGTGACGAAGGTGTGGAGCTTCCTCGGGTTGACATGATATTATTAGAGATTCATTCCTGATTTATCTCAGATATCAACACTAATGATGACCTTGACCAGGAAGGGGAAACCCTTTATGTGGATGGAGAAGTGCTCGTAGGCTTTCAATAAGTTGAGACAGATTTTGACGATCACCCCGATTTTGAGATTGTCGGAGGAGGGTGTCAAGTACGTAGTTTTCGGTGAGACATCAGGGACTGGGATTGGCTGTGTCCTGATGTAGAGAGAGGTAGTGATTTCTTATGGTTCAAGACAAATTAGGACACATGAAAATAACTATGCGACCCATGATCTCGATTTGGTAGTGGTAGTCTTCATGTTGAAGATGTGGAGACACTACCTTATGGGCAAGCGATTTATCGTATAATCTGACCACAAGAGTCTTAAGTACATATTCTTGTAGAAGGATCTGAATCTAAGACAAAGGCATTGGATAGATTTCCTCCAGGACTATGATTTTGAGATCATCTATATTCCTAGGAAGGGGAATGTTGTGACAGATTCTCTCAGCCAGAGATTGAGTTTACAGCTACTAAACAAGGCGACAGAGCAGTTAGCCTCATTACAGTTATCCTTCATGAACAGAGAGGATGCGGCTTACCTTCAGTCGATGGTTGTCACCCCTCTACTCTTACAGTGAGTTGGGGAGGCACAACTTGGGGATGTCTACTATGAGGATTTACGTGATTATTTATCCTTAGGGCATTCCCCTGATGAATATTCACAAGGTGGAGAGTATGTAGTTCTTTTCAGAGGATGCACTGTTGTACCGGTGGCATTGTGGGAGGAGGTCCTGAGGGAGTTTCATACATCCCCCTTGGAGGTACATCCTGGAGTGGAAAAAATGTACCAGGACCTACAACATCAGTTCTGGTGGTTAGGTATGAAGAAGGAAGCAACAAAGTTCGTTTCTCGATGCCTTACATGCCAGCAGGTGAAGGTTAAGCACCAGGTTCCAGCGGGATTAGCTCACTCCTGGAAGTTCCAGAGTGAAAGTGGGATAGAATATTGATGGACTTCATGACGATCTTACCATGGAAGTCCAAGGGGGAATGATTCCATCCGGGTGATCGTTGACTGACTCACCAAGTCGGCCCACTTCCTAGCTATCAGGGAGCAGAGTTCTGTAGAGATCTTGTGACGCCTCTACGTGCAGGAGATAGTTCGGCTTCATAGTGTCCCTTTGACAATAGTATCAGATTGAGATGCCCACTTCACATCATGGTTGTGGAAGGGATTTCAAGAGGCTTTTGGGACTGAGATACACTTGAGAACATCATTCCATCCGCAGACAGATGGTCAGACAGAGAGGACCATTCAGGTTCTGGAGGATATGTTGTGGGCCTGTATCTTGGACTTTGGTCACAGTTGAGAGGACCACCTACCACTGGTGGAGTTTTCATAGAACAACAGATACCACTCCACCATTGGTATGACACCATTCGAGGATTTATATGGGAGACCCTTTCAATCACCACTTTACTGGACCGACCCTAGAGAGTCAGCACTTATGGGTCCAGAGTTGGTGTGTGATACCACCAAGAAGGTGAAGATCATCTAGGAGAGGATGAAGATTGCATAGATCCAGTAGAAGTCTTATGATGACAGATGACAGATACCTCTAGAGTTCGAGGAGGGGGGCCATGTCTTCCTTAGGGTCTCACCTCAATGAGGGTTGTAGAGATTTTTCTGGGGTTGAAAATTTTCTCTGAGGTTCATCCACCCTTTTTAGATATTTTGTAGAGTTGGCGAGGTGGCGTATCACCTATCTCTACCACCACAGTTGCACCGAGTACATGATCTCTTCCACGTGTCGCAGTTAAGGAGGTACGTGCATGACCTATCATACGTCATCGACTGGGGCGAGCTGGACATTGAGGATGGAGTGAACTTTACTGAGTGCCCGGTAGAGATTGAGGATCAGCAGGAGAGAATACTTTTTAGGTGATCTATTCCCTTGGTGCACATTCAGTGGAAGAACCAGAATCTTCAGGAGAGCACGTGGGAGTGGGAGGCTTAGATCCATGCCCAGTACCCACATCTTTTTGAGTAGACTTTTGTTTTGGATTTCTAATACGTAAATCCTTAAGGTGGGGAGAATGTAATGTCTTGGATTTTCCATGTATTATTTTTTTAAAATATTATATAGAATTATTAAGGGACCAAGAATGGTGACAACATGTCATTTCGAGGCCCGTTGAGCCCGGAATGGTGGTTTAAAATTTTTAAGTTAAGTGAGTCAGTGTGTTCATGCGTGGTTGTGGCAGTTTTTAAACATATGTCTAGATTAAAAAATCTGAGGGCATCATTGCGTCTAGGACGACGAATTTACCTAAGAAAGGGCCTATCCTCGACTAGCACAGGATGAGGGAAAAAGTTAATTTTCAGACATTTTTAGTAAAATAAAATAAAATAAAATAAAATAAAATAAATGAAATTTTATTTTATTTGGAAACATTCACTATAGTGCAATGATGGGGAGACTGTTTCAAAAGTTAATGTCATTATATAATGACTCTGAAATAGAAATGATGACTCATTAATGCTGCAGCGTGATGGAACACTAAAATGCATTCCCTCCTTTTAATGGGTTAATCGAATGTTAGACACGGGGAGAAATTGAGAGAACTTCTTGGAGCTTTGGAAATTCCTCTCGATGATGAATGACATCAATTAAAGTGTAAATCATTTTCACCAATGGAGTTGGAGGATCTCATTGACGATGACAGAAAATTTCCTTTCTTCAGTGATCAATCCATTCTCGAGGTAGGGGTGGTGTTTTAGATTGTTTCTTCCCCATTATTTAATTAAACGACGAGTGCAGATCAACCCACAAACCGGTTTACCCGCACATCGTCATTCTAGTGGGAGATATTTTCTTTTATGGGTTCATTCATGGGATTTCTTTTATCATGTTTAATGTTTTAATTTTACACATTCAAAATTTCTAACGGGAGCAGATTAATGCCGTGATGAACGATGGCAGAGGTTCGTTCCTCCTTTGTGGTTTTGTTTTATTCCTCCCCTTTCCTCGGGTTATTCACGTTCTTCATGGGGATATGAATGAGGAATCAATACGCACCCGTTTCTTGGCGCAACGATCCCAAAACATAGATCCGATATTGTGATGACCCAGCGGAGGTGCGACGACGATAACAGTAGATGAATTGACATGGTTCAGGAGTTCTCATTCTTTGAGCATTCTTTATGCGGGTAAATCAGTATGTGTTTTTGGGGCCGATTAGAGGCCTGAAACTAATGGAAACATCCTTGTGGTGTCAGGAGACCACAAACTTGGAGTTTTGTGATGATTGGGTGGCCAAATCAAAGATTGGTCATCACTGGAGGCATGACGGTGAAGAACCTACAATTCTAGAAATTTCCAGAATACACGACATGTATCCCGAAGAACACGCTGTGTGGATCTGACTAAGTGGCGTCTAGGGTTCTGTGGTGCTTGAGGTGATGAAACGGCGTGTTCTCTATAGAACACAACATGTGGGTCCTTACACGAGACTCGACATGTATCCTAGGCGATACACGGGCACGGGGTGGGTACACGGTCATGTACTCCACCTCACGACCAGACCGGGCCGGTTGCACAGACTAACCTGTGTACTGATTACATGGGATATCACACACGAGTTTCAACTACGTATATGAAGGGAACCTCAATTACTCAGACACGAAGTGTGGTTAGTAATACACGTAGTGTACTTACTTTTATACACGACATGTTCTTCTGACTCGGGCCATTCTACACGGGTAGTACCCAGAGTCAAGAGACATGATGTGTAACCCTTTTACACATCATGCATATCCTGGAACATGGTTTAATCCTTCTTGTACACCATTTCTTGGACAAGTTTCATCTGGGTTAGTGACCCTTCTTCTTGTTCCCCTGAAGGTCAAATATCATTTCCATTCATAGAAGTATGATCCCTTCAACAGGACTTTCCGAGATAGAGTCAGGTATCCCTCTGAGAGGCCCAGAGTGAGATCCTCTATCCATTCTTAACCCTAGGTATAGTTGGGTATTGATGTGACTACTCCAACAAGATGCCAATTCTCTACTTATCAGGTGAATCCTGATGAGTCGCGATATCCGCCAAGGCCCTAGAAGTGATCCTCATCTGTGTATTGTGATCTTTCCCCACTCAGGAGTGTGTTCTCCCAGAATGAGTGTATCTATATTTTATAGATTTTCCCGATGAATAGTACTTCTCAGACGGAGGACATCGGAGTTATCAGACTCATGGAATGAGTTCTCCTGGACGAGTGTTTCGTGAAACCTTTGAACTGAATTCCTAGTGGGGTATGTGGTTGTGTGACTTATCTCTAAACTACGGGTTTGGGTTTTGAGTATATTTGGATTGTGTTTCTCTTGTTATATGTTTAGTAGACATATAATGTTTAGGGATGACTATATTCTTCCTTTGTGTATTGCTTTGTGGTTTTCGGGGTCCTCTACTGAGTATTGTTATACTCACCCATGCACGGGCTTTGCCCGCACATGTCGTGTCTTGTGCAGACAAGCGGCGTTTTGACAGAGTCCAGGGTAGACCAGGACCGAACCGAGCTTTCTGAGTTCCCTATAGGCTGTGGCGTTCCTATGGAAACAAGCAGTAGTCCCAGTACCTATTTGTGTTTATAGGTTGGACTTTGTAGTTTGCAGACTCTTGTTTTTGGTGGGCTTGTATTCTGACCCAGTTTACTTTATACACTTTACTTTCATTGTCCTCTATTGGTTGGGGTTTAGTTGTATGCATTCATTTTGTTCCTTAGTGGTTTTTGGCATTTCAATATTTGTGGGCTTGGAGATGTGTGCATGTGTACAAGTACTTAGGAAATGACTCCCATGTTAGTGATATGCCTACTCGGTGCTAGTCACCAGCCCCTGACCTATTAGAGGAGGGCTTGGGGAGTCACAGCACGGGCCCCACTAGGACGGGTCATGACAACAGGTGACTTCACAGGGTGTCGAGAAAGGTCAAGTGACTGGTATTGGTTCTCGACTAACACTTATGAGTTATTATGATACTTTTTCAATGACATCAGTGAGTGCGAAGGGAGCTCATGGAGAATCGTCATCGACGCCATCGTCTACCTCATATTATGAGTTAGGTTGAGAGCTTAGGATGAGATGATACAACAGATGCAGAAGAAGAGGTGGGAGGAGTGCGAGCATCAACATCTGAGAGATGAGGAGATGGAGTATATGCGGTGACTTGTGTGTGATGTTGGTATGGATTTTCCTCCCCCTGGTCCTTCGAGTGATCCTCCTCCACCTGATTCTGGTTGACGATTTTTGAAGATTTTATGACTGTTTTATAATTTGTTATGATAGACATATTATATTTGAAATGATGTATTACTTTTACGTGTATTTTATGTTTTTAATCTTTTTTAATGATTTTTAAATATTTATAAATTTATAATTTTTTTTTATGTTTTTAACTTTTTTTAATTAATTTTAGGTTTTTTAATTATTCATAAATATATTCAATTGTCTAATTATTTTTATTATTTTTCAATATATTTAATTTTTTAATTAATTTCAATAATTTTAATTATGTTTAACTATATTTATTTTATAATTTTTGTAAATTAATTTTATTTTATTTAATATTTTATTTATATATATTTAATTTTTTTATTAATTTTATTTTTTTTTATTTTTAATTAATTTTAATTATTTCTAATTTTATATTTTTGAAAAAATGTTATTTGCGACGAATTGTCGCAAAATGTTTTTAAATAATATTTTGGGAATGTTTTGTGACAGATTGTATATCAGTCATAATAAAGGTTTTCTGCGACAGACCGTCGCAAATAATCACATTTGCGATGTCCTCTTATGCGATGAGTTATTTGCGACAGACACCCATCGTAAATGAATTTTTCTGATGATAATCCATCACAAATAACCCATCAAAATTATCTGAAATTTCTATTGTGGTCCTCATGTTCTCTTAGAGGATAATGCCTCCCATATGTATGTTTATTATACCCTCGGTGCTAGTCGTTAACCCGAGCCTATTGGAGGTGGGACTCGAGTAGTCACTGTCTCCCTTCCCTCATTGCCGGTCTAGGAGGGGTACTCTTTGAGGGGAGTGGGTCATGACAGAGTGGTATCAGAGGTTCATGTTGAAGGATAAGATGAATTTTGGAGTTAAACAAGAGTGAGATTTCATGGGTTGGTATGGAAACAGTGTTAGCTAAGTTTAACAAGTAATGTAAACAAGAGAGACTGGCTAAGACATGGGTATTTAGTCCCCCTATGATCTAATGCACACATCTTTAAGTTTACTGATCCCATTAAATGAAGTGATACTTGTTGAAGGGTTGAGACCTAGGAATGGGTCATGTATCATTCTTCTTTGCACCTATGTTTGAAATGGGTAGAATTTTGGATAAGTTAAAACCTTAACAAGATAAAAATTAATTAATTAATTAATGTTGAGTATTCCATATTCTAGGTTTATGATCTCTAATAGTTTGTTCTTTTTATAGGCATGGATCTAGGTATAAATCCTCATTAGGTTTGCATCAAAGATGGTCAACAGGATGTTCCAAAAGATCACCATAGAGTGGAGGTCGATGATGAAAAAAATTGGAGGAGGAAACTCTGAGAGTTTTATCACCAGAGTCTGCATAATTATGAGGGATTAGTTTCAAATTCAATCATAGAAGACTTGTTAGAGGAGGCTGAGATAGATTTCAGTTTGATCTATGCTCGGAGGGAGCACTGGGTTTCATTAACTATGATGATACTGCGCAGAACTATAAGGTAGTGGTGGTTCTTGTTCCTCAAGGATTGCGAGGAGTCAATAGTCTCATGGGAGAATTCCCAAGACTAGTTTTGAGTAGAGTTTATTTCTTCAACTGTGAAGGTAACTAGTTTCCAGGAGATTCTTACCCTTTTACAGGGGAGTTCCAGTATGCGAGAGTTCAAGATTCATTTCAAGAACCTTTTACGATATGCTTCAGAATTGTTTCCAGAATATGAGGCTAAGGTCAGGTATTTTGAGGAGGCCTTGTTTCCAGAGATCCAGTGCCAGGTCACCCTGTTTATGTAAAAATTTATATTCTAATATATGTATATCAATACATATTCTAAAAATTTATTTAAAATGATATCTAATCATTTTTTACATTATAAAAATGTATTTATAATGTTTATATATACATATATGTGTGTGTAAATAAATAGATATATATATTTATATTATATTCTAGTATATGTAAATGAATATAATATATAATATATTCAAATAAATATAAGTACATATATATCACACATAGACATATATTGTGTTAATGTATTTAAAAATAATTATATAAATATATGAATAATATATATATATGTGTATATATATATATAAACAGAAGTATCATTAAACAGACAAAAAAACAAGATGGTGTAGTGGTAAAGGCGTTCTATCTTCAAAGGAGAGGTGCATGGTTTGAATCTAGGCAGGAGCACATGAGGCCAGAAATTCGCAAAGTGCCGATAAAAGGGGAAGTAGGGTGAAAAGAACTAATAAAGGTGGGGAGAATTGTTAAAGGTGTTGTGGAAGTTCTGATAAAGGGTTCAGGCTCATGGACGTTTGAAAAAACATAATTTTACCCCCTTTAATAGTGCTGCCTTTATCAGTGCTAAAAAATCGTTATCAAAGACCTCCTTTAACAATGCCTTTTTAGTGCTGATAAAAGCTTTATGATTTTAATGGCACTCTGATTATAAATTCTTTTTTAGTTTCAATAAATACCTATTCTAGTGCTGTTAAAAGCCTCTTTTGTAGTAGTTCTTGATGGCTGAGCTGATGTTGAGTTCATCAGAAGTTAACAGTCAGTGTTTCTTAGGGCCATATAATAGTACCATGATGTCTTCCTAGAGGAGGTTGTAGAGTTACCACCTTGATGGGAGATTAAGTTTGGGATCAAGATACAACCAGAAATGCCTCATATCTCAATGTATCCATATAGGATGACATCTTCTGAGTTTCAAGAGTTGTGAATATAGCTCAATGATCTATTGTAGTGAGGTTTTGTTCAAAAGAGTGTGTCACCTTGGGTTGCACTAGTTTTGTTCATAAAGAAGGTCGGTGGTGGTTTCCACCTTTGTATATATTATCATTTCTTGAACCAAGTGATAGTGAAGAACTGCTATCCTCTTCCATTAATTAATGTTTTATTCAATCAACTGAAGGGATAAAGTTGGTTCTCAAAAATCGATTTGCAGTCAGGGTATCATCAGATGCATGTGAAGGATGAGGATATATTGAAGACTAATTTCCATTTTCATTATGGGAATTATGAGTTTATTGTGATGTTGTTCGGTGTGATTAATGCTCGATCCATGTTCATGGGGTTGATGAATTCTGTGTTCAAAGATTTTTTGGATAAGTTCATGGTGGTTTTCATTGACAACATCCTTGTGTACTCAATATTTGAGGAGGAGCATAAAGAGAATCTGTGTGCCATTTTGGGAGTTCTTAATTGTGAGTATCTATTTGGGAAGTTGTCAAAGTGCGAGTTATGGAATCTTGAAGTCTATTTCTTAGGGTATGTCATGTCCTGGTTGAGAGTAGCTGCAGATCTTTTGAATATAGAGGTGGTTGTTTCTTGGGAATCCCCCAAGACAGTGGAAGAGGTGAAAAGTTTCCTTAGTCTTGTAGGACATTATAGGATGTTCGTAGATAATTTATCTCAGGCTGTGAATCATTTTACAACCTTGACTAGAACGGATCATACGTCCTTGTGGACTGACCAGTGTTAGGAAACTTTTGAGTACCTGAAGAAGAATTTGGTTAATTCTCCAGTCCTTTCTTTTCTAGCAGAAGGAGTTAATTTTGATGCTTTCTATGATTCTCTACATCTTTCTTTGGTCCATGTTATGATATAACAGAGATCAATTGTTTCTTATGGGTCACGACAGTTACGCCCCCATGAGCGTAACTATTCCACCCATGATCTTGAGTTGGCGGTAGTTGTGTTTTCTTTGAAGTTGTGGTTACATTACCTTATCATCAATTGTTTTGTGGTTTTTACTGACCATAAGATCTTGAGGTATGTCTTCTCCCAACATGACTTAAACACACGTCAACATCGATGTATGTAATTACTCTAGGATTATGACTTCGAGATTTCATATACGCTAGGAAAGGGAAATGTTGTAGTCGATACACTCATCCAGAAGTATCATAGTGATGATGTGCATGAATCTAGATATTTTTAGAGAGTTATAGAAGAAATCTTGGTGATGCATCTAGATATTAGAGAGGTTGGAGGTAGATGTTGTCTTTTCTAGATAACAATGTAGTCGTATTTGGTGAAACATGCAGAGGATTCCCAGTTGGGGGATTCTGAGGTGGAGGTTTGAAGAGACCAAGTTGTTTTTGGTGATACCCCTATTGGTTGGTCTGGGGATAGAAAGAATCAAGTGTTGTTCCAAGGAAGTCTTTTCATTCCTTCGATGATGTGTGAGATGGTTCTTATTGAGTTCCATAGGTTCCCTTTGGTGGTACATCTTGGATTGATGAAGATATAACAAGCACTGAGAGTTTATTTTTGATGTCTTGGGTTGAAGTGTGCAGTTGGGGGATTTTTTATTGATGTTTGGTCTACCAAAAGGTGAAGGATGAGCACCGTTTCCCTGGTGGTTTTCTCCAGCTATTATATGTCCCCCAATATAAGTGGGAGGGTATCTTGATGGAATTCATTACCAATTTACCTTAATCTCAGGGAGGCTATTATTCTATATGGGTGATAGTGGATCATTTGATGAAATCATACCCATTTATAGTGATTAGGGAGTCAAGCTCAGTAGAGGTTTTGTCGAGGTAGTATCTGGAGGAGGTGGTGAAACTCCACAGAGTCCCGAGGATGATCATATCTGATTAGGATCCTTGTTTTACCTCCAGGGTGTGGAAAGGTATCTAGCATGATTTTGGATCTCATTTATTCCTTAACACTTATTTTCATCCGCAAATGGATGGTCATGCAGAGCTATCCATTCAGAATCTTGAAGACATGTTTCACTCTTGTGTCCTAGATTTTGGAGGTTCTTGGATGAGGCACCTGACCTTAGTTAAGTTTTCTTACAAAAATAGTTTCCACTACACCATTGGTATGACACCATTTAAAGATTTGTATGGATGAACTTTTTGTTATTCATTGTGTTGGACCGGGGTTAGAGAGGCAGTAATTCTTAGACTAGAACTTGTACATAATATGATAGATATGATTCATGCAATTCATGAGAGGATGAAGGTAGTGCAAGATCATCAGAAATTATATGAAAATCATAGAAAGAGACCTCTATAGTTAGATATTAGAGTTCACATGTTCCTTAAGGGACTCCTCATCAATGGAAATAAAGGTTTGGTCATGGGAGTAAGCTTCCTACTTAGTTTTATAGGACTTTCATGGTGTTGTATCGTGTTAGAGCTATAGCGTATTAGATAACACTTCCCTCATAGATGAGAATAATACATGATGTTTTTCATGTGTCACAACTCCATCGTTATCTTCATGATGACTCTCATGCCATTGATTGGGGTGAGATCAATGTTGATGATAATGTGACCTTCGAGGAGTGACCTGTGGAGATTTAGGACTTCTAGAAGAAGGCGTTGTGTGGGAATTCTATTCTCTTTATTTGTAACACCCCATAATGATAAAGGGTTAAATGAATAAATGATATGACTCATGTCAACAAGGTGCACCATTTTTTTGGGAGCCTTCTTGATTAGAACTCCACGATTAAGCGTGATTGTCCTGGAGTAGTGATCAAGATGGGTGAACTCCTGAGAATTTTCCTAGGGTGTGTATGAGTGATGAAAGAGCACACTGGAAATAAAATGTGTTGGTCTATGGGGATGATCATTATTCTAATGATCTGTTCGGGCTTGTGGGTGGGCCCCAGGTAGGGGACCACATGTCTATGGGGAAACTGGAGGGCTATAACCTAATAAACATGTTAAGGAGGGGTGTCTATGCTATTAGTAGGGCCTAGTTGTTACATATGGTATCAGATAAGGAACCTAGCCTAAGTAATGATAAATATGGGTGACCTCCTAGGAAGTTTCCTAGAGTGTGTGAGAGTGAGGAAAAAGAACACTATAAAGAACATGTGTTGTCCCATGGGGACAATAATTAGTATGAAAACTTGTTTAGGCATGTGGGTGGGCTCCAGGGAGGGGACCACGTGTCTGTGGGGCAACTGGTGGAACTCAGTGGGCCAGGACTTGATGTCCATGTTAAGGCAGGGTGTTTATGCTAGGCCTAGTTGTTACATATGGTATCAAAACAGAAACACAACCTTAAGTGCAATGGCACTACCTAGGTTGAGATGTAGGGTCCACAATGAGGATGTTTTTCTATGGGGGGTGGGGGTGGGGGAGGGGTGGGTGAATGTTACACCCTAGAATGATAAAGGGTTAAATGACTAAATGACATGGCTCATGTCAACAAGGTGCACCTTTATTTTCAGGAGACTACCAGATTATAACTCTATGATTAAGCGTGCTTGTCTTGGAGTAACGATCAGGATGGGTGACCTCTTGGAAAGTTTTCCTGGGTGTGTGTGAGTGAGGAAAAATCACACTGGAAAGAATATTTGTTGGACTATGGGGATAATAATTAGTCTGATGACACATTCAGGAACATTGGTGGGCCTTAGGGAGGGGACCACATGTCTGTAGGGAAACTGGTGGTACTTGGCAGGCTAGGACTCAACGACCATGTTAAGGTGGGGTGTCTGTGCTATTAGTAGGGCCTAGTTTTTACATATGGTATCAGAGTAGGAACCCAACCTTAAGTATAGTGACACTACCTAGGTTGAGATATAGGTTTCACAATGAAGATGTTTCTCTCTAGGGGGGGGGGTGAATGTAACACCCCATAATGATAAAAGGTTAAATGGATAAATGATATGACTCATATCAACAAGGTTCACCTTTATTTTTAGGATCCTACCTAATTAGAACTCTACGATTAAGTGTGCTTATCCTGGATTAGTGATCAGGATGGGTGACCTCTTTGAAAGTTTTCTAGGGTGTGTGTGAACGAGGAAAAATTACACTAGAAAGAATATGTATTGGACTATGGGGAAAATCATTAGCCTAATGACCCATTCAGGCACATGGGTGGGCCCTAGGGAGGGTACCACATGTCTATGGGGTAACTGGTGGTACCTGGTAGGCCAGGACTGGACGACCATGTTATGACGAGGTGCCTATGTTGTCAGTGAGGCCCAGTTGTTACATGGTTCATGTATTGCGATTGCATGATGGCATGGAGGAGAGTACCTAGGAATGTGAGTTGTAGATGCACACTTAGTACCCTGATCTATTTGATGTTTGTATTTTCTCTTATAACACTATTAGTTTTGTGGATATTGACATTTCTGGTTTATGAGATGGTTTCCTCTTATTGCTTATTGTGACTTTACTCTTGTTTGATAGGTATCTCCCCTGATCGAGAGTTTAAGATATGATTGTTGATGTTTTATGGTTTTGCGCTTGTTTCCTCTGAGTGAGAGGGTTGAGCTCATGTGAAGATGATATCCTTGAGAGGTATCTCATGGGGTGACTTCTCAGATAACCCCTTTTAGTTTTCTCTATGGATTTGCTTTTGGATTCTCAAGGGAGAGAATGTTTTGATAGGTATCTAATGTAAGGGCCTAGATCCATCCAGTCTGACCCTTTGCATGTTTCCAAAGTTCATGGTGCTCAGAAGACACCTAGAGCGGGTCTGGAGGTGTTTGATTGCTAAAAGATGAAAGCAGGGAGAATTCACGATGTGTAAGGGTTTCATGTCATGAATGTGAGGTTCATGGATTATGTATGGCTAGTTCATAGGGTGATTCATGATGTGAAATAAATTGGGATCAAATGGTATGAGGTGATGCATTTTTCAGTGAGACTTAAAAACCCGTTACTTTCATGATGTGAAAAGGGCCCATGCCATGAAAATTCTCTATGTAGTGTGCCTTTATAATCCATAACACCTCAGGTTTTCTCAAAACCCTATGGACTCTCTCTTTATTTCTAGGCTATCTGCGACACTCTCTCTAAGAATTTTAGAATCCCTTTGATGATGATCAATTCTTGGCTTCCCATATTTTATTTTTGGTGATCTGAGGTACATTCTACCTCTTCTCTCATGGTTCTTCGATCAGGATTCTCCTGGTTCTTACCATGCGATGGAAGTTTATATCCATTATTCTAATAGAGTTGTCTTAGTTGTTTGTTGGTGTGGTTGTAGTGCAACATCTTTGTTGGGATTCATCTCTTATGGGATGGGTGATCGAGATCTACAACGTCGGTCTGTTATCGTGTGAAGAACATTGACACCATTGAGGTTGGAGATTCATTGCTTCTCCTAATTATTTACGTGCAATTGTAATGTTTTCATGGTTTAGCACACTAGGTGGAAATTTAATTAACCTAATTAAGATTGAACTATATTGATAAATAATTGAATTTCAATCACTTATTGTTTCTTTCTACCATGATAACGGGTTGCATCATGTTTTTTCTAGACAATGTGTGATCTATGATATGCTTATGCATCATGATGTTATTCTCATTTTAGTATTTTTTTTTCTTAATGGAAAATGGTAAATAATGTAAATCCATAATTAATTTACAATTAATTTGATGGAGAATGAAGAGGCATGTTTATTGAATCCAGTGTTTGTTGTAATTTAATAATGATCAAATTGATGCTGATAACATATTTAATTGAGTATGTAATTACATGTGTTGATGGAATTTTATAAATAATGTGAATCATGTTAATTATTTTTGATAAAAATAAAAAGGCTTATTAATTGAGAATGATTCCTCTCACAGTTCGATGAAACTGATTTTATTGATAATATAATCTTTAACTTTTGATATCTTTTTATAGATCGATACCTTAGGTTTCCTGTAGTTGGAACCTATGAATAATGAATCAGTTAATTCATGAAGTAATAAAAAATTATTATTTGATAAATATGATAACTAGTGTATGAGTTTCCCGTCTACTTGAGAAGGTTGAGTTCCTTGAGTTTGGAGCCGTACGAGCTTGTTTTTGTGTGAAGACTAAATGCCTTGCTTTAGGGCCTGGATTTCCCTATTGTCTATGCATGTTTATTTCCTACTTATTTTGTGATGTGTTCCAAATTTTAGCTTCACTATATGATGTGATATGAGGCAGGGAGGCCCGAATGTGATATGGGATTGGGATGAATGATCCTAGGACAACTGATGTGATGTGGGTGGGGAGACCTGGATGATATAGCAGTAGTTGATGCCTATGATGGAAAGATGCATTGGGATATGCATATGGGTGTCAGGGATGACATTAGATATGATGTAACATGTTAAAGTTGGGATTACCTATTGATGTGATAAAGCTGTATGCTTGCTTGAAATGATTTTATTCAATGGTCGATGGCCGATTGGTTATTTTATCTACATTCCTTTCCCCACTTCTTAAGGTAGAAAAGTGTTCTTAGTTGCATGTTTCCTCTTAGTAGTAGCTTATGATGTTTTTTCTATAGTACCTGTGTAATGGTATGTGTCCTCCCGGTCCATTAATTTGCGGGTTTTGGTGGTTGGGTTGTTCGAAGGAGACTCAGAGGGAGTTAGAGAAGTTCGGTTGCTAAAGGTTGGAAGAAGGGGGATTTCACATTGTGTAACTTGATTACATGATGCTAACTTCTGTTTCACGACTTGTCTAGGAGGTTTCATAACATGTAATATTTTAGGGTTTGAAAAATAAAATAAAGCAAGAGGAAACACATTTTTTGGTAGAAACCGAACCCCCAGTACTACACGATGTGAAATGGTATTACACATTGTGTAATACCCTGATCTGGTTTTGTTTTAAAATTCTTTTCAGCTGAATATTTATTCTTTTGACCATTTTCTATCTTTCCTCTCACCCCTAATGAACCCTAGGTGCCTCGAGGAGTCCTTCAATCCCCACTCCTCCCTCCTTGATCTACCAATCTTGGTGGTTGTTTGTTGGCGATCCTTGATCAATCTATGGTGAGTTTTCTCCTCTTTCTCATCTATTTCCTATTGTTCTTTCCCTGGGATTCATTGTTTCAATATGGGTTGGATTGAGTTGGATGTTTAAGAAACATTTTGATGATCTTATAGTGCAGAATAGGTTGATCTACATTTCTAGTGGTTCATTTGTCGCTTCTGAACATTCTTATTCACCCTACAAAACACATAAAAGTTGAAAAATTCTTCGAGGTAGGATCCTTTCGTATCTCTGTAATTGTGTAACATACGGGAGGGGTCTTATTTTGTCTACCTATAGATTTTGGTTATTCCAAACGAACTAAATATAAAAATTGGCTAAATGAAATTTTAAAAGGGTGTAGGGGTTTGTTTTCATGCTTTTTTACAACCTTGATATTGATTGTGATGTTGTGATTGTACAAGCTGAATGCCCCACAAAAAATGCTGGTCGTTGGTGGCTTTGTTTGTGCTGGTTATGTATATTGTGTTTTCTTCTTTGGTTGTGGTTGCTGTGGTATCAACCCTAATGGAAATTGGTTAATCACATATATTTTGATAATGAATTAATGACCTAGAATCATACTGTTTTTGTGATAACCCCTGAATGAACAAGTGGAATTGAATGATGGATTCCTTGTTAAACCTGGAATTGTGTTTCACCTCAACACTTGTGGTGATGTGTTGTGTGTGGGTTGTTTGGTTGTGTATGGTGGTATGGTTTGTGTTGGTCAGAGTAGGACACTTAAGAGGGGGGTGAATTGATTTCTCATAAAAATTTCTATCAAAAATCTTTATTAAAAAGTCCCCCAATTTAAAATACAAAACAAACCAGCTAACCAAAGTAGTAGATTTATAAAATATTTTGATTGTTTGAAAGATTTCTCAAAGAGTGATTAGTTCTCAGTTAAAATAATATGATTTATTATTTTAAATTTTGAAATAAATATACTTAAAAAAATATAATATAAACACTATCTAAGATTAAATATAAAATCAAAGTTAAGTTTTTTGAAATATATATAAACAGGGAAAAAAAACTTGAAACAACACAGCATAATTAAACAAGAGGTTCAGTCTCAAGCGGAGACCTAATCCTCTCCATTTGGTGATCACCTACCACCAAGTAGTTTATATAAATAAACTTGACCCACACCCTGGATTGGGGTAAATAATAGTATATAACTGTCCAGGTTAACTATACCTCTTCCACAATTTTCATGGGAGAAAAAAAATAAAACAGGATACATAGGGACCTCTTTCACTATTGGATGTGGGAATGTGATGTTGTTAAAAGATAGATGGTGAAGATATCTATGTATCTTCCATTTTAGATCAGGTTTCAGTGTGTGTTTATGAAACTAATACACACACACTACTCAAAATGTAAAAATGGTACACAAGAAGAGAAAAATAATGAGAATAGAGTTTATAAGGCTTTGTGTGACAGGCTTTCAACTTCGTGACTCCTTGAAGATAGTAGTAGTGAAGCTATAGTCGAATTCCAGAAACAGACAGCAAAACAGAGTATCATAAGTGCTTCTGTCTTCTATTTCTAGCGAGGTATAGGTTTCCTTGAATTTTTCTTCTCCTCTAAGCTTGTTGCTACAAATATTCCTCACTTTTGGTTCTCAAAAAACACTTTTTATACATAGATTGTAGGTCAAGAATTTTTTTAGGCGTGTGGATTCATAACCATCGTCTCTCTTTCTTTTCAATCAGTTGTTTCCTTTTATACACTGTAGGGTCGACAAGAAGCATGATCTAGATTATGTTATGGTACCTCATACCTAGTACTGTAGTTTGACATTGATTTTAATGTTGTATTCAAAAGATCATTAATTTGATCAGTAGTATTAAATAACACAAATATGACCATTATTAATAAATTTTAATTTAAGTGATAGATAAGAAAATTTTCTAAGTCTTGAACGGTGTCTCAGACAGGTAGCTCAGTCTGTCAGTGTCTCATTTTGACGGTGTCTCAGTTTAATGGCATCTCAGGAACGGTGACTTGTATCAGATGACTTGAAACAATGTCTCAGACTTGTATCGATGACTCAGGATTGTTAGGTTGTTCTGAAGACAGGTTGATGCATTGGTGACTTAGGATCAATGGGTTGTTCTTTCGATAAATCGATGCGTTAGTGACTCAGGATCTGTAGGTTGTTATGTTAGTATGTCAAGCTGTCGATGACTCATCCTTAGCGAAAATTCCGAGAAGCCATCATTAGCTCGATGCAATGGTGTCTTGGCTATCGATAGGTCAGACATCAGTGACTCATATCGGTGTCTTGTCCAATAGTGAGTCCACCTTAATAGTGACTCATACTTATCCAAATTTTGTTAACCTATCTTATGATGTGAAACAATAATAGAAGAGATTAATCTTATATGTAAACATAATTAACCATGAGTAAACATAATTAAACTTTATGAAACATGATCAAGCATGATTTGTGAGCATTAAAACTAGAGGAGGCCAACAATATCTCCATTTTTTATGATCATAAATAATGGAATTATATAGTACAATAGTTGATTTATAATTATCAAAGTAACAATTCTACTTAACATATTATATAGATCATGAGAGATAAAATTATAAGATAAATAAAATCAAATAGAATTAAATACCATCTCATTTTTCTCCTTTTATATTTTCACATTAAATTTTCCTATTAAATGCCATACTTATTCTCCCCCTTTTGTGATTATAAAAAATATAGGAAATATATTAAATGATAAATAAAAAATAACAAGAGATAAAGAACTAATGATATAGGAAAAAGATAATATAGTCCATGAGAAAAAGATAGTACATTAGATAAAAAAATAGAAAAGTACATCCCTATCAAAGATAAACCCAAAATCAACTCTTCTCCAAAGTAGGATTGAGGAATTATTTGACCTTATCAGCACCAGATGGTATAGAAACAATAGGTAAAAAGGGGATGATGTATATGTATAATAAAAGGGAACTCCAGAAGGGACTGTAGGAGTTGGAGGAGAAGAGGTAGGGGCTGTCAGTTATCGATAAATAATAGGCCTTAGATGACTAAGAGCCTGAGTAGGAGACATGGGAAATGGTTTAAGGGTTGTAGGAAGAGGATAAAAATGGTTTTGAGTAATAGAATCTATGAATTGAGGATCCACAGATCGGTAGATGGATCTTGAAGGCAAATTTTTAGTCACTGGGATGATTGGAAAGGCTTCAAGTGCTACAATAAAAGTAGAATGAAAATGCAGGTAATGATTCAAAAGGTTGATAAAGTCCATTATAATCTACCCACCTTTATCCATAACCTTAGTAAAATCATTTTTATTCTCCATAAACATCTGAAGTGTCAGAGTTAGGTCCTTGAGTTGTTTCACTTGTTCCTTAAAGGCCTGAATGACATGAGGGATCCTCAAATTCTCAACCAAAAACTTGAAATGACTGTCTAACTGATGTTTGGTATAAACCCTCTTAATGTAGAAATATAATTTCTTGGTGATTTCTTCTTGAGTAGTATTGTAACCTTTCATGTAAAACCAGACCATGTCATAAACATGATCACTATTATGCTTGATCTTACTTAGGCTCTCCTGATATGATTTTTTTATCACAGTCTACACTCTTCTCTAATCACTGATCTGATAACATCACTATCAAAAGGATGTGCTAGAGTAGTAGAGGTTGAGGAACCATTGATTTATTATTTGAAAATTGATCTTAAGATAGCCAGATCAATAGTTGGAGGTGGAGGAGTATCATTCTAAGAAGACTCAAAAGTGGTATCTTCAAGACATTTGATAACATGATCCCAAATTCTATACATAGATTGGTTAAGACATTAACTCTAGAAATGAGGGTAGACAGATCATCAGTCAATCTTTGATTTTCTATTATTAATTATTAAAGCTTATAAATCATTTGAGGTTAAATCCGAGAGATAACCTTTTCTGAAAGCATTACAAGATTAGTTTCACTAAGAATTGGAATAGGTATTGGTTGAGGTTGGAGAAAATCTTTGAAAACTGAGCAGAATTAATCTTTAAAAACATTGAAGTCAGCCTTACTTACATAATCTGAAGGCACTGGTGTAGCCAAAAGAACAGGAGCAGGAGTAGGAGCTACTGTTGGATCTGTTTCAACTGGAGCTATTTCAGCATGACTCACATCTCCAATAAGTGATCCCTTAGTCTAAAATATCTCATCTTCTAAATCAGGGCAATCCAAACCCAAAGTAATATAGCATGGATACTTTTCCAATTCCGACACTATTGTCACATCATATGGAGTAAGAGTATCAACTCTAACTCTTTTTGGATTTTTCTCCCCCTCAACAGGTGCCTTATTATTCTAAACATAAACCTATTATTTCTATTGAATAACATGAACTTATTACTCAACAAAAATTACTGATTATGAAGATTTTTGAGAGTCCACAACTGATTCTTTTTCTGCTAAAGTAGGTTCAACAAGGGTGGTAGTTTTAGTAGCAGGACCTTGATCATCATTAGGATGGTATGATCCACCATTAGATTCACCAATTCCTTCTTCTTACTCATCTTTTTCATCATCTCCATTATCTTCACCAGATTCTTCTCCTTTATCTTCATCATTCTATTCATTCTCTACTTCTTCCTCATTATCACTATTTTCCTCTTTATCATTACCATTATCATCTTTATCACTTTCACTTTTTCTGGAATACACAACATTTTATGACTCTTCAGTATCCTCCTCCTCCTCATTATCATCCAAGAGAGGTTAATCTATAGGAAGAGGCTTAGGAGGGCTATCAGGTCCATAGGACATACCCTCAAGACTTACAGCTATATCCAGGGAAATTCTATCATCTACAAATGATTCCTTTTCTTTAGCTTCCTTTTCCTCACCATCTAAATATTTCAAAACCTCATATAGTCCTAGACTAGGGTCAACCATATATCTTAGCCTTGTGGGATGTTTAACAAGATTTAATTCTTTATAAAGATTTTCATTGTACTTAACCCACTTTTTCTTCTAGGGATTCAAATTGATCTTCATTCTTTTATAGATATATTTGGTAATACAATACCCATCATATTCATTTATTGATTCTTCATCCTCATTCACCAGGCCTTTGAATTTCAACATAGTAGAAATAAAATTTGGATAAAACAAAGAATTTGTCTTGTAGTATGGTTTTATCATTTCATTCATATGCACCATTAAATACCCGCACAAGTTAATATTATGTCCCCTATAAAAAAAATACAATAAATACACATATTGGTATTTTAGAGAGGAAAATTTTCATTTTCTTGGACATAACTGATGTTGAATAAACTCAAACAATAGTCTTCATTCACTATTAATCTTTGTTGCTATTGGTCTTCTATAAACTCCATTACTAGTAAGTTTAGACAAAGCTTCCTCAAAACTAAAAATATCACTAGGTGGAGGTGAACTGCCTTGGAAATCATCAAAAATACTTTCATTAAGTACCTTCAAGAATTATTCCCACTACTTGGAATAAAAGGATACTCCTTGACCATTTATCTAAGATTTAATCCGAAACTCTTCTTTACCTTCAAGAATAAACTCTACATACAAATAAAACTCATGCACTAGCTTAGGATAAAATAGTCTCTTGTTGTTAGAGAACCACTCCAACCATCCTTTTTCTTGAAAAAATTTCACTAAGAGTGACTTACTGGACAACAACCAGTCAGCATGAACCTCTTTCTCTGGAGTGACGATTTGTCTCACGAGTTCAGGATGGATAGTTTTAGGTTTAGGTTCACTGGATTAAGCTTTCCACTTCTTTGAGAGATAATACTCATCCAAAGACTTCTTAGAGATATTTTTCATTAAATCCATTGGAAGGATTGGAAGATTTTGGTTTGAGGGAGAAGGGTAGTAGTTTGGGAGAGAAGCATTCGAGAGTAGGAGTGTGAGAGTGAGCGAATGATTTAGAACGAATCAGGTTTTTATCATCTAGGGATTTAAAATAATAAAATAAGGAATACAAATTAAAATAAAGTGAAACAATTAAAACACCAACGTTTTAAATTCTAGGGTAGAAAAATGAAAAAGTACAGAATGGTGATACACAATAGTGAGTTCCATCGGTGAGTCTTTATTGGTGATTCACAATGGTGAGTTATCATCGATGAGTCACAACAATGAGTTATCATCAACAAGACACAATAGTGAGTTATCATCAGTAAGTCACAATGGAAGCTTATCATTAGTGAGTCACAATAGTGAGTTATCATCATTATGTCACAACAGTGAGTTATCATAGGTGATTTATTATATCCTTATAGGGCATTGTTATTTACCTACGTGTCTACGCAAAAAAAATATTTATTAAAACTAAACTATTCTACTCGATTTAAAATGTAGTAAAGTAGAATATCGAGATCAATCCATAGGGATAGTGAAATTAGATTGATTATAATTTCAAAAATATTTAATTTAATTATATTAGAGAAAAGATGAGAAAATATGGGTTTGATTTAGTTTTAAAAAAGAAAAATACAATGGTACAGGAGATTGATTGATTGTGTGAAAATGATTTAAAAACATGCTAGGGTAATGTGATATCAGGTTTCAAGTGAAATTAGATTCAATAAAATAGATTGATTCATGATTTGGTGTCGGAGTAGAGATGAGGAAGGTCCAATGGTTATGGTATCCCCTCCTTGACGCAACAATTCTATATTTCCCTTAGTTCAATAGTTTAGGATTTTACTGAAGGAAGTTTATCTCGATAACATATTTAAACCAGAGTTCCCCTAAATTAGAAAATTGTAACGACTTATTTAGGGTTGTCAGTTGTGTGATTTTAAAGTTCCTTTCTAATTAAATTATCAATAGTCATGATAAAATAAAAAGAAAGGTACTAGAAATTAATAGAAGAAATCATGAAAAAAAATACGTGAATAAAATAAAGAAATAAATTCAACACACCTTACCCCTTCGATTAAATCACCCTAACATGTGGTGGGATTACCCACTCATCCCAGATATGAGAGGTTTAGAGGGAAGGAGGAGATAAAATAAATGAATAAAAAAGAAAGAAATAACTCAGAGAGGGTGTAGTAGCTTCGCTCCAAGCTCTGATCTCTGGCCGAATTGATGTGTTCCACAGATTCAGCCAAGACCTCTATTTATAGGCTATGGATGGGATCTGCTTAGAACATTACACATCATGCAATGCTGATCTAAATTTGGTTCCATGATTTTTGGATATGCATGAATCTTGTTCAAAGACTTTGACCATTGAATAATGTCATGATGTGTAATCAGGATTTACGACGTGTAATGATGAATCACTACATGTCTCCTCATCATGACCTATTCTAGAAGTGGAAGTTTTGAATTCAATGGTTACATGACGTTTAATGGTGAATCACATCATGTAATGGCTTCATGACTTGAAATTCTTAATGACTTGGCTTTGCGGATTATGGCATATCACGAACTAATACTACACGTTGTGTACTGATGATTCATGACGCACAATTCTTTACTCTATTCCTGGATCTCCTTTTTCCTTGGTTCTTCAGTTTTTCCCTTAGAAATTCTCCATGATCATCCAATAAATCGGTGTCGTGCCGATTCAGTTCGCTCATGGCGCGAAGTGTCGTTTTGATCCAAAAATTTCCTCTTTTCATTCCTTTTCCAAAAATTCATTGTATTCTACCAAAAAACACAAAAAAATTTAAATTTTATAACATTTATAAAGAATATTCATTTAAATACACAAATCAATACATTAAAACATTCTAAAATGTATGCATGAAATTACTTATCAAGTCACAACGGTGAGTTATCATCGATGAGTCACAATAGTGAGTTATCATCGGTGAGTCACAATGGTGAGTCATTCAAAGTTGATCATTCCTAACTCATGTTTTATGTAACTCATTCTCTCATAATTTAATGGATTAGTAAAAATATCAGCAATTTGATGTTATGTGCCAATGAATTCAAGAGTTATATCACCTTTTTGATAATGATCTCTCAAAAAGTGATGTCATACATCAATTTGATTTGTTATTTAATGCGAAACTAGGTTCTTAGATATTTTAATAGTACTTGTGTTGTCAAAGTTTATAAAGACATGTCTAAATTGATATCCATAGTCTAGTAAAGTGTGTTTTATCCACAAAATCTGAGCACAACAACCACCAGCAGCTATGTATTCAGTTTCAGTAGTAGATAATGCAATAAAATTTTTCTTTTTACTACACCATGAAACTAGAGACTTGAACAAAAAGTGACATGTTATAGAGGTTCTTTTTCTATCTAACTTACAACCATAAAAATCAGTATCAGAATAACTAACTAAATCAAATGATTGTCCTCTAGGATAGAAGAGTCCTAAGTTGGTAGTATAATTGAGGTATTTAAATATTCTTTTAACAAAAATAATATGTGACTCTTTAGGATTTTCTTTAAAACAAGAACACATACACACAATAAACGTAATTTCATGTCAGCTAGTAGTCAAGTAGAGAAGACTTCCAATCATAACTCTATAATTAGTTTGATCCACTGATTTTCCATTTTCATCAAGATCCAATTTACAAGTGGAACTCATAGGAGTATCACTAATTTTTGTTCTATCCAAGACAAAAAAATTTAAAATATATTTAGTATATTTAATTTGATTTAAAATAATACCCTCCTTATTTTTAAAATTTTGAAATTCAAGAAAGAATTTGAGTTCACCCATTAAACTCATTTCAAATTCATTTCGCATCATTTTTAAAAATTCAATACATAAAGGATTTTTTGAAGATCCAAAAATAATATCATCAAAATATATTTGAACAACTAAAACATATTTAGAAATTATCTTTATGAAAAGACTAGTATCAACTATACCTTTAGAAAAACCTTTAGAAATAAGAAAAATGTTGAGCCTATCATAATAATCTCTTGGAGCTTGTTTTAAACCATATAAAGATTTTTTTAATTTGAAAACATGATTTGGAAAATGCGGATTCATAAAATCAAGAGGTTGTTTAACAAAAACATCCTCAACTATATAACCATTTAGGAATACACTTTTATCATCCATTTGATAAAGTTTGAAATTCAGACGTGCTGCATAAGTTATCAGTATTCTAATGGCTTCAAGGATGGATACCAGTGTAAATTTTTCTTCATAGTTTATTCCTTCTTCTTGACTATAACCATGTGTAACTAGTCTGGATTTATTTCTTACTATAGTACCATCTTCATTCACTTTTTTTCTAATCACCCACTTAGTACTTATGGTCAAAGTGTCTTTGGGTCTATTAACAAGTTTTCAAACTTTTTTTTTCTTTCAAACTAATTTAATTCTTCTTGCATATCCATCACCCAAAAATCATCATTGATTGCATCATTGATGTTTTTAGGTTCAAGATGTGACAAAAAGGCTTGATGTTCAACCTAGTTTCTTAAAGAATCTTTAGTCCTTGTTACTTTGTCTAAGTCTCCAACTACAACATCTAAAGGATGGTTCTTAAGGGTTATAACATATCTAGAAAAAGAAGGGCTAGTAATTTAAGGTTCTTCTATAGGTTTGGGTTCATTATGATTAGAATCTAGAGATTTTATAGAACTGGAATATTTTTCATCTTATTTAATAATAGAGTCAAAAGGTTTAGAATTCAAATCTTGATTTGACAAATCATCCTCAATATTTTCCTGAGATGTTTTGGGTTCATGTGGATCCGTTTCATCAAATTTGACATGCACAAATTCTTCCACACATTTGGTTCTTTTATTAAAGACACTATAGTATTTTCTAGAGGTATAATAACTTAGTAAAATTCCTTTATAACTCTTGGAATAAAATTTATCAAGATTATATTTTGTATTAAGGATATATAGTTTGAAATAAAAAATTTAAAGTAATTAACCTTAGGTTTCCTATTGTTCCACAACTCATAGGGAGTTATATTTAGGATAGGTCTAATTAAAACTCTATTAATTATATAAAAAGATGTATTAATAGCTTCTTCCCAAAAATAAATAGGTAAATCATATTCATTAAGCACAGTTCGGGTTATCTCTTATAAGGTTCTATTTCTTATTTATATAACTCTATTCTACTGGGGTGTCTTAGGAGTAGAGAAGTTATGACTATAGCCATTTTATGAGAAAAAATATTCAAATTATTGATTCTAAAACTCATGGCCAAGGTCACTTATTAATGTTTTTATTATAATACTACTTAAATTTTCTACAGATCTAGCATACTTGGTGAAATAAGAGCAAGCTTCACTCTTGCGAGCTAAAAAGAAGGTCCAAGTATACCTAGAAAAGCCATCTACTAGAACATAGACATAATGATTCCCATTTAAAATTGAAAATATAGAAGGTCTAAACAAATCCATGTAAACCAACCCAAGAGGTTGAGAAGTTGAAACTTCTTTCTTTGTTTGAAAGATATTTTATGTTGTTTTCCTTTTTAACAAGGATTACAAACTTTATTATCTTGAAACTCTAGTTTGGGTAGATCCTTGAATAATCATTTTCTCATAATATTTCTAAGATAGTAAATATTATAATGGATGAGTCTCCTATTCTAGAGTCAAGACTCTTTATGAAAGACACTTAAGTAAGAAACATTCTAAGAAACTAAGGAATCCAAATTAACAGCATAAACATTTTCATTTCTAAAAGCAGTAAAAACTAAATCATTTTTAGAATTAAAAACATAACAATCATCATATTAAAATTTAACATGAAATACATCATCACATAACCATGATATGATAAGCGTATTATAATTTAAACCATCATTAAAAAGAATTTTAGAAATTAAAATCGAGTTAGTGTTACCGATTTATCTGAGGTCAATTATTTTTCCTTTTGCACTGTCACCAAAGTTGACATTACCACCATAAATCTTTATGTGGTTCATGAAGCTAGAGTAGTCCCCTTCCGTGTGTCTTGAACACCCACTATCCAAGTACCATAAGTTTTTACAGGATCTCTTCAAGCATTTTTCCTATAAAAAATAGACAAGAAAAGACTTTGGTACACAGATTTTCTTAGGTCTAGTAATATTAGTAATTAAAGCTTTAGGAACCCAAAATTGTTTCATGGGTTTCCTGCAATCAATTTGTAAAGTCTTAGAAAAATAAACTCTATTAGGTCCAGAGAAACTAGAAGTAGTAAATGATTTTCCAGTGCTGGAACATGCAATAGATTTTTTAATTCTGGTTATAAAACCAAGTTTTCTATATTTTGATACAAAAATTGTTTTTAATAAAATTTCATTACCTTGGTTGATAACCTATACCAATATTATATCTAGGGGAAACTTTCTTACCAATAAATTGAGTTAGAGTATTTTTACCATTTGTAAATTTTTCTAAATCTTTTTTTAATTTCTCATTAGACAGTTTAAGTTTATTGTTCTCATTGAGCAGCTGTACATTCTTTTCCTTTTCAATAGTAAGTTCAGATTTAATAGAGGCAAAAAGAGAATGTTTTTTCGTAAGAGATTTACACTTATCCTTTAGTTCATTTCATGTATCCTCAATCATTTTTCAATATTCAAACATCTCTCCATTGGCTATATTTTCAGAATTTTTATATTCAGATTCATCTCTAGAATAATAATAATTTTGTGTAGGAGATACTAGGGTTACCTCATATGTGTTTTTCATAAAACACATATTTTATTTGTCACCCTTTTCATCATTATATGATTTTTATTCACTGGATCTATCCTCATAATCACTCCAGACAGACTTCATTGCCTTCTTGTAATTTCTATCTTTCTCCTCATACTTCTTTTTGCACTTTAATTTTGGAAAATCAGATTTTATGTGATCTTTTATCTTACATTCATAACAGAATATTTCATTAGTGTTCTAATTTCTTTTCCAATCCTTCTTCCAATTGACTTTTTTGTCATATTTACCTTTGTAGATAGGTTTTCTAAATAACTTCTTCTTTTTGTATAATTTCTTAAATATCCTAGTTAATTGACCATTTCTTCATCACTATCAGTTGATGAATCTTCATTGATAAAACTTTCAACATGAACTTGAACTTTATCTTTTTTGTTTGGTGGTAGTGATTTTGAAAGCCACTGAATTTATTTTAGGTTCATTATCTTATTCTATGTTAACCTTAATCTCTTCTTCATACATTATCAGTTTTCTAATCAACTCATTCACATGTAGTTTTCTTATATCACATGATTCTCTTATTGAAACTAAAGTGAATCTCCATCTTTCAGGTAGACATCTCAGTAATCTCATTATCTAGTCCTTATCAGATACAAGTATTCTTAGTGATATCATAGTCTTGAAAATCTCATTAAACCTGAGGTATATATCAGAAATAGGTTCATCAGGATTCATCTTGAAATTATCATATTTAATAGTATAGGTATTAAGTATCATCTATTTAACATTTTAAGTTCCTTCATGTGAAATATAAAGAGTATACCACATCTCAAAAGTAGTTTTACAAGCAGAAATTCTATTGAATTCTTCATCACCTAGAGCATAGTATAATACATTCATAGCTTTACAATTACTATTGAAGGCTAATTTTGTTGCTTCATCCCAAGTGCATCTAGAAATATTAGGTATTACATATTCATATTCTATATTAGACCAAATATCAAAACCCATGCCCTCTATGTGAATTTTCATCTTTATTTTCCATTGAACATAATTTATCCTATTAAAGAAAGGAGGTCTATTGGTAGCAACACCTTTCTATCTATTATCCATATTAAATAATAAAAACAGGTTTAAAGAATTAAAAATTTAGAACTGACCAAAATTTATAGATCTTTAAAAACATATCTAAAATCACATTTGAAAAGATTTGAAAAACTTTAAAAACTTTGAAAACTGAAAATTAAAACCTTTGATACCAAATGTTGGTTGGAGCAGGACACTCAAGAGGGGGGTGAATTGAGTTTCTATAAAAATTACTATAAAAAATATTTATTAAAAAGTACTCCAATTTAAAATAAAAAACAACCCAGATAACCAAAGTAGCAGATTTATAAAATATTTTGATTGTTTGACAGATTTCTCAAAGAGTGATTAGTTCTCAGTTAAAACAATATGATTTATTATTTTAGCTTTTGAAATAAATCTATTAAAACTAATTCTAATATAAGCACTATATAAGATTAACTATCAAAGAAAAGTTAAGTTTTATGAAATATATATAAATAGGGAAAACAAAACTTGAAACAACACAACAAAATGAAACAATAGGTTTAGTCTCAAGTGGAGACCTAATCTTGTCCACTTGGTGATCACCTGTCACCAAGCAGTTTATATAAATAAACTTGATCCACTCCCTGGATCGGGGTAAACAATAATATACAACTTTCCATGTCAACTAGACCTCTTACATAGTTTTCTTGGGAGAAAAATATCAAATAGGTCACACATGGACCTCTTCCACTGTTATCCATGGGAGTGTGATGATGTAAAAAGAGATATGGTGAATATATCTATGTATCTTTCAGTTTAACTCAGGAGTCAGTGTTTTTTTATGAAACAAACACACACACAGACTACTTGAAATGAAAAAATGGTACACTAGTAGAGAAAAATAATTAGAATAAAGTTTGAAAGGATGTGTGTGATAGTCTTTCTTCTTCATGACTCCTTGAAGATAACAGTATTGAATCTAGAGTTGACTTCCAGAAATAGACAACAAAACAGAGTATCGTAAGTGCTTTTGTTTTCTATTTCTAGCGAGGTAGAGGTTTCCTGAAAGTGTTATTATCCTCTAAGATTGTTTCTTCAAATTTTATTTGATTTTGGTTCTCAAAAATCCCTTCTTATAAATAACTAGTAGGTTGAGTATGTTTTCAGGCATGTGAGTTCACGACCATCATCTCTCTTTCTTTTCGATCAGATGTTTGCTTTTATACATTACTGGTTCGACAAGAAGCATGATCTCGATTTTGTGCTGGTACCTTATACCTAGTAATATATTCTGACATTTATTTTAATGTTGTGTGCAAAAGATCATTAATTTTATCAGTATCATCAAATAACACAAATATGACCGTTAGTAATAAATTTGAATTTAAGTGACATATGAGAAAATTTTCTAAGTCTTGAATAGTGTATCAGGTCAGTAGCTCAGTCTGAAAATGTCTTAGTCTGATGGTGTCTCAGGAAGAATGAATTGTATCGATGACTTGCAATGGTGTCTTAGACTTGTATCGGTGACTCATGATTTGTAGGTTGTTCTGACGGTAGGTTGATGCGTCGGTGAATCAAGATCGGTAGATTGTTCTGTCATTAGATTGATACGTCAGTGACTCAATATCGGTAGGTTTTTCTATCAGTAGGTTAAGCTATCGGTGAATCATCCTTAGTGAGAATTCTAAGAATATTTCAGTCGATTGATTTAACAGTGTCTCAACTATCATTAGGTCAGGCATCAGTGAATCATATCGGTGTCTTGTCCAACAGTGAGTCCACCTCAATGGTGATTCATACTTATCCAATTTTTTATAACCTATATTATGATGTGAAACACTAATATAAGAGATTAAGATTATATTTAAACATGATTAAACATGATTAAACATAATTAAACTTTATGAAACATGATCAATCATGATTTGTGAGCATTAAAACCAGAGGAGGCTGATAGTTTGGAAGGTGTGAAAGAATGTCAGGTTGGGAGATTGATTGATTGTGGAATGGATGAGCAGTTTTGTGCATTGGGGCTATGATTGGGTTATGCTACATTTGTGTTGCTGGATGTCGTTTAGATTTGAGGAATTGTTTTGGTTGTTATGGGTAATTTTCCTGGAGTTTCTCCATGTTTGACTTTTTCTATGTTGCTTGTTGTGTGATGTTCTTAGTAGTTTCCCAGATAGTAATGGAATAAATTAATAAATAATTGACTAATAAAGTTTTTAAATGGAATCTGTTGGTTTGATAAATGGAACAGGAATGGTTAATTAAATTGGTCGGGAATATGAACTGGGTTTGTGGATTGTTGTGTGGAATTGTGCATATATAGGTAAAAACAAAGGTGGTAGTATTGTGAGTTGGATGTCGTTTGAAAACCCATAGGTTGGGATGAGTGTTTGGTATCTTATATATAGATAATTGTATTTTCTTGTTATTTCTATATACACCCCACCCTAGTTGAGCACTATGTGCCAAACACCCCCATCGTCACAGGGGAGGGTGTCTTTCCCAGACATCCTGGTGGGAGGATGGATGGATGACCACCTTCTCTTCCCTGCTCCTTCTTCCAGGTAGTGAAAACCCAAGATTCTTTGGGAAAGTTATAGTTTTTGATGCCTAGGTGCATGCAGTTGAGTTGTGATTTCCCAAGCGTCTTTGGGATGAGATGTGTTGTGCTTTCCCAGGTGTCTTCGGGATGAGGTGTGGTTATGGACCAAGTGTCTATGGGTGGGATGTGATGTGGTTTGCGGCCCAGGTGTCTGCAGGCAGGATGTGATGTGGTTTGTGGTCTAGGTGTATATGTAAAGGATTTTATGTGGTCGAGGTATAGGTGTCTACAAGCGGGATGTGTTGTGGTTTGAGAGGCCTAGGTGTGTGTATGTGGGATGTGATGTGGTATTTTCGGAAGAGGTGGGAGATCCAAGACATTTACCATTAGGGTTTGAGAGTGGATGCTTAGTGGGGGGGGGTACCCTATCGTCATTGTGACTTATATTATATTACTTGGCTTGAATTATTTTTGTGAGCATTCCTTGGAGAGATTGGGGTGGTTATTATACCTTCTTAGGTGTTGGTTTGTTCTACTATTTTCTCACGAGTGCATTAATACACCTCTTTCACTTATGCACGAGAGACTTTGATTTTTACTACTGAGTATACTTGTATGCTCACCCTATGTATATAAAATCGGTTTCAGGTTTCCAGGAGGAATTCACAGACCGTGATGGACCTTACTTAATCAGATCTTGACATTTGCTTTGTTGCTGCCTAACTTTACTTTTGGTATTTACTTTGGAGATTTTTTTTGTACCAATTCTATTTTACACATGCATGTGGGATGGATTTTGGTTTTTTATATCATGTGTTAGAGTTTTATTGTGGATGATTCATCTTATCTCCTAATCATGTTTCCTATAAAAAGGGAAAAGCATCCCATTTTGTGATATTTGTACACCCTTGGTGCTAGTTTCCAACTTGGGGCCTACTAGAGGCGGGACTCAGGGGTCATTATCTCCATTTATTCATTTTTAGCCTAGGAGGTGTATCTTTAGAGGGATGGGTCATGAAAGAATGGTATCAAAGATGATGTTTAAGAGATATGATGGATTTTAGAGTTAGGCATAGTGAGGATTTCATGGGTTGGTAGGGAAACGATGTGAGGTGACCTTGATGCATGACATAGGCCAGGGAAGACCAGCTAGGACATGAGATTTTAAGACCCCCATGATTGATGAAAGGACTTTTATCCTACCAAACGACTAAGTGAGGATACACCGTTTGTAGGGTAAAAACCTAGGAGAGGTACATGCATCATAATGACTTGTGTTATTGTTTTAATTGGGTTGTTTTCGGAAGGTTAAAATGGATAAAATTAATAGAATGAATTAAAATGAATCTTAATAAGGAAATTCCATACTACTCGAGCTTATGAACTCTTTGTTTACTTTTTAACTATGGCCCTTGGTCATCGTTCGTGTGTGGATCAAGTAGTGTAGGATCAGTAGGATGATTTAGTTAATCAATAGAGGGTTGATCAAGTCGAGGGGGATGACCAATGGTAGTAGACATTGCGTGTTTTCCAGCAGTAGGCTCTGGGAAAGTACAAGGGTAGTGTTTTGGACATGGAGACAGAGAGCTAGGTTGAGGAGCTTGAGATCACCTTCAGTTTGATCCAGGCCCCAAAAGAGTACTGGGTTCCATTGGAGGTTAGTCAGATATGGGGTTTTGTGAATCAGTGGTGGATGCTTTATCTATGGGAGAGGAAGTAATAAAAAATTTTGTGGGTCAACTTTGAGAAGGAATTCTGAGTAGAGTTCCTTTCATCGACCATGAAGGCTAAGACAAGGCAGGAGATACTCTCCCTCCAGTAGGGGAGTACATCAGTATGGGATCTTGGGATCAAGTTCAAGGAACTCATTTGTTTTACACCAGATCTATTTCTAGATGAGGAGTCTCATGCAAGACATCTCGAGGAGGTGCTTCGTCCTTATATCCAGTATGTTGTTACTCCCTTTACATTGCCAACATATCTGGAGGTTAAAAAGAAGGCGGAGGTGATCGAGTCGATGCACTTTTGAGGAGGTCTACCACGAGAGGGGATCTGATAGAGTTCTTTGAGATACAAGGTTTTCAGCGGTAGGTCACAGGTGCCAGGGCATTTGAGTTTTCCACCAGTAGGGAGACAGCCTCAACAACCTCCTTTACAACCTTTTGGTGTTAGTGGTCTACATGCCTTTCTTGTGATCTTGGGGATGATGTGTTTCTTCTGTGGGGTTCACAACCATCGTCAGAGTCAATGCCTAGTGGTTGCCTAAGCCCAGCTTGGTGGAGGTGGGAAGGCTCAGCGCCATCCTCAATAATAGTTATCGGTGATACAGTTTCAGCAACAGGGACAATAGGCTTTTGCTCCACCAAGGGGAGATAGAGGAGGTAGAGGCCAACCTTAATATTTCCCTCATGCTTAGGGACTACGAACCAAGCATGGTTGTGGAGGTGTTAGTCTTTAGAGAGGTAGAGGAGCTGGGTGTGGTTAGTTACACGCCACAGAGGCAATAGTTCCAGCAGGGCTAGAGATCTTTAGAGGTATGATTAGTTTATTTAGTACCCTTTATTTTTCTTTGTTTTATTTAATAGTTAAACAATCCTTTTTTTCACCCACTCCATCCAATTCTCTAGGAATATACATATAGAGGCTTCCCATGCCCCTAGTGTTGAGTATGCCAGTCGGAGGCCATACCAACTTATTTGATGTGTGTCGGGTATGTAGACTGATGATGGGAACACATAAGTCCTATGAGGATATATTATTATTAAAAATGAAACCATATGATGTCATCCTCAACATCGACATGTTGTATTTCATACGTGCTGTTATCGACTACTTTCAGAGGAGAGTCGTGTTTTCAGATGCGGATGGTCAGCGTGTGTCTTTCGTTGGCGAGTGGGGTTGTCAGGTGGGTAGTCGGCATGCAGAGCCTCTTCTTTCCCTTTTCAATGAGTTGTTAGTTGAATTAGTATATGTTGATATAGTAGAGGTTCCGAGGGTTATTTTATAGTTCCTGTATGTTTTCCTTAAATATGTTGTGACACTACCCCCTCGACGTGATGTTGAGTTCGGGATAAACTTTCAGCTCAGTGCTTCTCTGATTTTGAGGGACCCTTATAGGATGGAACCTTTTAAGTTTTGTGAGTTGAGGATTTAGATAAATTATCTAATACATAAGGGTTTTATCCAGACTAGTGTTTCACTGTGGGGTGATCCAGTGTTGTTTCTAAAGAAGGAAGGCGGTGGTCTGAGGTTGTGCATAGACTACCAAAGGTTGAATTAGGTGATGGTCAAGAACTGTTACCCTCTCCCAAGGATAGATGATATTTTTGACCATATTAGAGTGTAAGGTTTTTTTATAATATCTACCTGTGGTCTGGGTATCACCAGTTGAGGGTGATATTCCCTAAGACTACTTTTAGACATAGGTATGGGAACTTAGAGTTTGTAGTCATGCCGTTCAGTGTTACAAAAACACCAACTATGTTCATGGGTCTTATAAACTCTGTTTTCCATGAGTTATTGGATAGTTTTTTCATTTTTCTCAACAACATCTTGATCTAATCAAAGTCAGAGGAGGAGCATGTTGACCATCTCTCAGAATTGTCTTTTAGGTTCTTCGACGCCACTAAATCTATGGAAAGGTGTCTAAGTGTAAGTTATGGAGATGAAAGGTGCATTTACTTGGATATGTGGTCTCTCTGTTGGGTTTGGTAGTAGACCCGTCGAAGGTTGAAGTAATTGTTTCTTGGGAAGCGCCTAGGAATTTGGTAGAAGTTCATAGTTTCCTTGGTCTAATAGGCTATTATTGAATATTTGTACTCAATTTATCTTGAGTTGCAGCTCCGTTGACAACATTAACTAGAAAGGACCAATATTTTGTGTTTATTGAGCATTCCCAAGTGGTATTTAGTTACCTGAACTTGAATTTGGTTAGTGATCTAGTACTCCAGTTTCCAGAGGAATGGGTGATTTTTGAGGTGTTTTGTGATGCTTCCCATTTGGTATTGGGATGCGTGCTAATGCAGTAACGAGTGGTGATCTCTTATGGGTCTATGAAGTTACGTACCCACAAGCATAACTATTCCAGCCATGATCTAGAGTTGGTAGCAGTTGTGTTCATTTTGAAGTTGTGGTAGCATTACCTCATTGGGGAGTGCTTTGTGGTCTTCACGGATCACAAGAGTTTGAGGTATATCTTTTCCCAACGCGATATAAATCTACAACAGTGGAGGAGGATGGAGTTTCTTCAAGACTATGTTTTTGATATCTCTTAAACATTAGGAAAGGGGAATTTCATGGCCGATTCCTTGAGAAGGAAGTCCTAGAGGGAGGTTTTTAGGAATCTATGGATGCTTGGAAGGTGATGGAGGAGTTAACAGCCCTTAACTTAGATGTAAGAGCGGAGAGTGGTAGATGCTATTTGTTTTAGATGATAGTGAAGTATTATCTAATGTAGAAAGTGGAGTAGTCTAAATGGGGAGACTCAGAGGAAGAAATGATGTGCGATCATGTTGGCCATGGTGATTCTCCTGAAGGATGGTCAGAGGATGGTCGGAACCAGATGCTGTTTCAGGGGAAGTTTTTTGTTTCGGTGGTGATGTAGGAGGGAGTAATCCATGAGTTTCATAGAACACCTTTAGTGGTATAACTAGGAGTTTATAATATGTACCATGTATTTAGGACATATTTTTTGTGGCTTGGGATGAAATAGGTAGTGGTGGAGTTCATGGAAAAGTTCTTAGTTTTACAGCAGGTGAAGGATGAGCACCGTGTTCCCGATGGTTTGTTGTAGACCTTAGATGTCCCTAAGTATAAGTGAGATGACATCTCGATGGATTTCATCACATGGTTACCTAGGTTTCATGGAGGTTACGATGCTATTTGGGTGATAGTGGATCTATTGAAAAAATAAGCCCACTTCATAGTGATTAAGGAGTTGGGAACAATGGATGCTGTAGCTAAGAGGTATATGGATGAAGTGGTGTGGTTGCATGAGGTTACGAGGACCATTGTCTCAGATCAGGATGCACTATTTACCTCATGAGTCTGTATGGGATTTTAATATGCTTTCGGCACCCAACTATGCCTCAACACTGCCTTCCACCCTCAGATAGATGGGCAGAAAAAGCAGACTATCCAGACGTTGGAGGATATATTGGGGCATGCATCTTGGACTTTGGCAGATCTTGGGTACAACACCTACCCTTGGTGTTGTTCTCTTATAATAATATATATAAATATTCCATTAGAATGGCTCCATTTGAGGAGTTTTATGGGAGACCATGTCATTCTCCATTGTGTTGGATGGAGGTTGGGGAGACAACTATTCTTGGCCCAGATGTGGTGTAGGGCATGTCCGAGAAGGTTCAACTTGTTCGAGAGAGGATGAAAGAAACACATGATTAGTAGAAGTCTTATTACAATCATAGGAGTAGGCCATTGGAGTTTGAGGTTGGGGACCATGTATTCTTTAAGTTTTCCCCTAGACATGGGTAACCAAGGTTTGAGAGAGGGAGTAAGCTTTCTCCCAGGTTTTTTGGGACCTTTGAGGTGTTGGGATGAGTTGGTGAGGTGGAATACCACTTTTCATTTCCATTGTAGTTAGATAGGATCCAAGAAATATTACACATCTCCCATATTCATCAGTATCTTCATGACTATTCCCATGTCATTGATTGGGGAGAGTTGGATATCTAGGATGATGTGACATTTATGTAATGACCAGTGGAGATCTAGGATCAGTGAGAGAATGTGTTGCGCAGACAGACCATCCCTTTGGTTCTTGTGTTGTGGAGGCATGGTGGTCAGGAGGAGATCACTTGGGAGTGAGAAACAATGATGATTTCTTAGTACTTGGAGTTGTTTTTAGCTTTGTTTGATCCATTTTTCTTTGGAATGTGACGTTTTAACCTTATAGATTATGAGATGAGTTGTTTCTTTGCTCCATGATGTGTGATAAAGTCCTAACACATGAATAAGGTATGAACTAATTCCTAATTGATATGCATTAATTATGATGAAATTAAACCCATATGGGAGAGTTAGTTCCACCCAGAGTGGATAATATCTTGACATGAATAATGAAATTCCCTGATTCGCGTGTTCGAACAGTGTGATGGTTGTGCTTGTGTGGTGAGTCTTGTGGTCATTTGGGTTACCAGATGTCAGAGGATGTGTTCTTGATGTGGGGGTTCCCACTCCATCTTTCAAACAACCCAGGTTGGTTTATCATTGAATGTTGATGTGTTTGGATGTTAGAAGTATTAAAAGTGTAGCGAGATACCTGAGAGGTATCTCGCAGGGTGGGTTTTCAGACCCTTATTTCTTCTAGGATTGGTTTTGAATTATTGAGGATGATAATCTTTTGAGAGGTATCTAATTTAATGGTCCATGTCCTCCTTATCCATTACTTTGTGATTTTTGGTGATTGGAGTGTTTGGAGGAGGCTCAGAGGGAGTTTGAGAAGTTCAGTTGCTAAAGGCTGGAAGAAGGGGGATTACACATCGTGTAACTTTATTACATGACATGAACTTATGTTTCATGACTTTTATGTGAGGTTTCACAGTGTATAATATTTTAGGGTTTGAAAAATAAAATAAACCAATAGGTGACATGTTTTTTGGAAGAAAATTAACCCATATTACTACACAACATGAAAGGGTATTACACGTCATGTAATACCCCGATCCAATTTTGTTTGAAAATTATTTTCTACTGAATAGTTATTCATTAATCCATTTTATCTCTTTCCTATCATTTTGGATAAACCCTAGGAACCTCAAGGAGTCCTTCAAGTCCCACTAACCCCTCCTTGATCTACCAATCTCGGTGGTTGTTCATTGGTGATCTGTGATCGATTTGTGGTGAGTTTTCTCCTCTTTCTCATCCATTTCCTCTTTTTCTTTTCCTAGGATTCAATACCATGATATGGGTTGGCTTGAGTTATATTTTTGGGTAGAATTTTGATAATATTCTAGTGAAGAATAGGTTGATCCATGTTTCTAGTGGTGCAGTTGTCACTTTTGGGCTTTCTTATTCACCCTATGGTGCATGAATGAGTTGAAAATATTCTTTGAGGTAGGATCCCTTTGTATCTCTTTAATTGTGAAACGTGCAGGAGGGGTCATCTTTTTTATACCTATAAATTTTGGTTGTTCCAAATTAACCAAAGATAATAATTGGATAGACGAAATTGGAAAAGGGTATATGGGTTTGTTCGCATTATTTTTTACAACCTTGATATTGATTGTGATGTTGTGATTGTATAGGTTGAATGCCCTGCTGAAAATAGTGGTCGTTGGTGGGTTTGTTTGAACAAGTTATGTCTATTGTGTTTTCTACTTTTGCTGTGGTTGTTTTGGTATCACCCCAAATGGAAAATGGTTAATCACATATATTCATCTAATGAATGAATTCCCTAGAATCATACTGTTTCTATGATAACCCCTGAATGAACAAGTGAAATTGAATTAGGGATTCCTTGTTAAATCTATAATTGGGTTTCACCACAACACTTGTTTTGATGTTTTGTGTGTGGGTTGTTTGGTTGTGTACGATGGGATGGTTTGGAAGGTGTGATATAATATTAGGTTGAGAGATTTATTTATTGTGGAATGGATGATCAGTGTTGTAAAGCAGGGCTGCGATTGGGTTGTTCTATGTTTGTGTTGCTGGATGTGGTTGAAATTTGGGGACTTGTTTTGGTTGTTATGGGTAATTCACCCAGAGTTTCTCCATGTTTGAATTTTTTTGTGTTTATTATTTGTATTTTTCTTGGTAGTTGCCTAGATAGTAATGGAATAATGGAATAAATAATTGACTAATAAAGTTTAGAAATGGCATGGGTTAGTTTAATAAATGTAACAGGAACAATTAATTAAATTGGTTGGGAATATGAACTGGGTTTGTGGCTTGTTATGCAGCGTTGTGAATATAGAGGTAACAACAAAGGTGGTAGTTTTTTGAGTTGGATTTCATTTGAAAAATCATAAGTTGGGCTTATTTTTTGGTATCTTATGTGTATATACTTTTATTTTCTTGTGATTTTTATATGAAACCCACCCTAGTTGAGCACTATGTTCCAAAAACCCCCATCATCATATGGGAGGGTGTGTTTTCCAAAGATCTTGATGGGAGGATGGATGGTTGTCCACCCACTCTTCCCTGCTTCTTCTTCCAGGCAGTGAAAACCCAAGATTCTTTGGGCTTATTGTGGTTTTCAAGGCCTAGGTGTTTTTAGGTGAGTTGTGCTTTCACATGTGTCTTTAGGATGAGATGTGTTGTGCTTTCCCAGGTGTCTTCGGGATGAGGTGTGGCTATAGCCCAAGTGTCTACGAGTGGGATGTGACGTGGTTTGTGGACCAGGTGTCTGTGGCGGGATATGATGTGGTTTGTGGCCCAGTTGTCTATGGGAGGTATGTGATGTGGTTTGTAGTCCAGGTGTTTGCATGTGAGAAGTGACGTGGTTGAGGCCTAGGTGTTTGCGAGTGGGAGGTGTTGTGGTTTGCAAGGCCTAAGTGTGTGTGGCTGGGATGTGATGTGGTATGTTTGGAAGAGGTGACAACGCCATGATGTTTTTTGTTAGGGTGTGAGAGCGGTTAATCAGTGGGAAGGTGGTGTGGGGTACCCTATCATTAATGTGCCTTATATTATATTACTTGACTTACATTGTTTGGTGAGATTTCCTTAGTGAGGTTGTGCTGGTTAGTATACATGCTTAGGTGCTGGTTGGTTCTCTTGTTTTCTCACGGGTGCATTAGTATGACTCTATCACTTGTGAAGGAGAGACTTTTGTTTTTCCTAATGAGTTTACCTGTATGATCTCCCTATATAGATAAAACAATTTTCTAGTTTCTAGGTGGACTTAATGGATCATGCTGGACCTTACTAGCTTGTATCTTTACATTTGATGTGTTACTACCTAGATTTACTTTTGGTATTTACTTTGGAGACTTTTGTTTTGTACCAATTCTATTTTACACATACATGTGGGATGAATTTTGGTTTTATTTTATATTATATAATGAAGTTTCATTATGGATGATTCATCTTATCTCTCGATCTTATTTTTAGTAAAAAGGGTGATGCCTCCCATTTTGTGATATTTGTATACCCTTGGTTCTAGTCACCAACCCGGGGCCTACTGGAGGCAGGAATCATACTTTATGATCTCCCTTTCCTCATTGTCAGCTTAGGTTGGGTATCTTTGGAGGGAGGGGGTCATGAAAACTTGGATTATAGAATTATACTAATAATGTTTAATAATTATTAACCCATGGTGTTGGTGTTTTTGGAATGAAAATGCTAAAAATATGTCAATATTTAAAAACCATGGACTTGTTTTGGATTATTCTTTGAGGTCATGGACTTCACGATGGTGGTTAATGAATCTATCTTGAAATAATGTTAATGGTAAGTTTAATGGATAATAAATAAATTAACAGAAGGAAATGATAAAAAATAAATAAATAATTAATGTATCTCTTTTAAATTTTTGTGTGCTTATAGAATATCTGGTCTTAATAGTGGCAATTGGGAGTCTCAGTGACGTTAGCTGCAGTTGAGTTTAAGACTAGGTTATGACCATAGTGTTGTTGAGAGCAATATTATATCTTTCATATTCTGTGATTTCATATGCTACCCCACAAATTTCTGTTATGGTGACTAACAACTAGTGGACTCTAAGAGGGTGTTTTCCTCAACATTCTAGTGGGAGGATGGATTTATGAGTACCCCTGTTCCCGCTCTCTTCTCCTGGTAGTTACATGTAACACCCCAAGATTTTGTGATTTTTTTTCAAATAAATTTAATATTTTAAATATTTTTCATTATACCCAATATCGAGTTTAGATTTAATTACATGATACACTGCGTTGGATTATGTTACATGCAACACCAAGTTAAACTTGTGCTACACACAACACTGTGTTTGCTTACGTTACACATGACACTGAGTTGTAACAAAACCATGATATATTATAGTTATTTAAACATGACTGTTATAACCTAGTAGTTAAACCTAACGATATGAATAGAAATAGATACCTTTTAAATATAAATTATAATATTTTTATAAAAAGAAAACGTATTGATAAAAAAGTAATTAATATTTATTAAAGTCATTATATGTTTTGAAAATACTATTTTCTAAAAAAATGTTTTTTATATATTTTTGTAAACATTTATAAAATTATTTTTTCACACATTTATAAAATTAATTTTATAAAATAAATTAATTTTTTTAAACCATCTTATCAAAATTATATTAGGGTGAATTTTTGGGATTTTTTTTGAAAAGTTTCATTTTTTGATGAATAATGAAAAATACTGAATTTTAATTGAAAACTGAATTTTTGTTTAAATTATTTATAAAGTTAAATTATATTTGTTTTAAAGTAACATCAGTTTAATTATATATCTATTAATCCAATTTAGTTCATTGGAATCAATTTCATTTTGAAATTGGATATAAAAACTTTGTAAACTTTTGAATATTTTCACTTTGAAAACCCATTTTCTCATTGCATCTGGATGATTAATTTTAAATTATTTTTTTTTTCCAATTATATAAATAGAATTTGGAAAAATGGATTCCATATCTATAATAATAAAAATTTATATTATCAAATAAGGTCAACTTAAATTTTAACCAAAATGAATAGTGAAAATAGTAAAAGTTATTTACCGTGGTTAAGGTAAAAATGGGTTTACTAGGGGGTTAAACTAAAAAGATAGGGGTTAAAAATGACCCAATGTATGTATAAATCCTATTATATGGCCATATTTACTCTTATACTTCAAAAGTTAGAATCTAGTGTCATTTGGAAGCTTTTTTCTTGTGAATGACTATTATTTTGGAGTCTTTTGGGAAATTTCCTAATAGTTTCCAAGTGGGTTCCTTTCCCTCGCTTATAAAAGGCCACCACCAAAATTAAATTATTAACACCTTCAAACCCTTTTGGTTTAGACAATACCTTCCCATATCACTTACCAAACTTTCTCCTCTCATCCTATAAGAATTAGTTTGGATAGAAATCCAACCTAGGAAGGCTTTTGGTGAAAACCTAAGGAGGATACCCAAAGAAGGGGTAACGTTAATCAATGAGCATTATTGTTTTATTTATTCATCCACATCCTTAAATTATTATTATACCATGATTATATAATAACCCAATTATCTTACATATACTAATATGTTTTTATGTTAAGTACACAGCCTGCAACCATCTCCACTTCCATCAAATAGGTTACAAAATCATCATTCGTGTGTACGACAAACTATCACTTTGCGAAACGATGTCATTAATTTTTCCATTAACACCTACAAAGGTTAGATATAATGATATATTTATTATTTATTTATGATATTTATGATATTATTATAATTTTGGAATTATTATATCACACATACCTTCATACTCTCTAATTTGTGGGAATATGATAATGTCGCCCCTATGTACGACAGACTACCGCATCACGAAGCGATGTGATTCATTCATGATTTACATGGACGGTAATAAGTAAAAGTTTAATGAAAACATGTGATATATATTAAATTATTCTGAAATGATAATATATCATTTAAATTTTTTCTTTCAATCTGATAAGAAAATGGAAACGACAATCATGTGTACGTACGACCTATCGTCTCCATGAACGAAGTGCTTCATTTTCTATCATTAAATTTTATGGATTAATATAAATACATATGTATAAAATATATATGATATTTATATCATTATTAAAATTCTCCAGATGATGAAATCATGATCAAATTAATTGGACAAAAAAATAACAAATCAAAACATATACGAAAAACAAAGCGGTTATTACCCGAAACGTAACTTTAACATGGAAATGTCAATAAAAGGGTAATAAAATGTAATAAGAAAATAATATATGGTATGATATATATAATTATTATTATGTAATATATTTATAATAAACTTATATTTATTATACTATAGGTTTAAATGTGTATGAAGGAAGTCAAAACTTAAGGTAAGAGATTTTCATCTCACTTTTATTTTATGTGAGACAAATGCCATATTCACCACATGTTAATTTTATGTGGTATATATACTTCCCATGAATATAAATTATATTTATTATACTTAAAATTATTTTTATTTACATTATCCGTCTGAGTATCTCTCTTTTATGGGGTTTATGTTTTAAAATTTACCAAAACGGTAAGGTATTTTTGTCTCAATTTTCCTTCTTTGAGACATACGCTATGTTATACACCTATATTGTTTCACGAGGTGTATATAAAAAACATTTTACATATAATTCCATTAATTTATTTACTCTCATGATATTTTAAGTTACACTTTATTCTATTACTTCATGGGGCTTATGATTCAAAGTTACCAAAATGGTAATGATTTTATGTTATAATCTCATCATTTATTGGGATTATTTATGATTATGTTTATGATGATAAAATATTATGATCCATATCTCAATAAAATCATTAATTTTATCATCCTATTTTTATTAATTATATTTTCAAGTAATATTACCATTTACCTCCCTTTGGTACTTCAAATAATTGAGAACATGTTTTAAGAAAATCTGACTTTATTTCTCATTTCGGTCAAAAATCCATTTTCTTCCAAAACCATGTTTCCTAAAAATGTTTTCACAAATGTTTTATTAATATCCTATAATTTTTAAAAGACATTTTTACCCATGATTTACTTTTTACAATTTTTTTTAAAGGAATATTCATGTTATTTTCCAAACAATAGCCGTTTGGATTTTATCAAAAATGTGAAAAAATATTTGTTTTTAACATGCATAACATGAAAAGTATTTCTCACTATCACAAACACTCAATTATTTCAATATTAATTTAAAATTATTCAAATTTATTTTCATATAAAATATCTTCTTTAATATTTGGGAATTTTTTTATATTTTATATAAATGATTTCAAAGTAAAAAAAAATTGAAAATGTTTTCAAAAACTGTTTTTCGAAGTAGAAAGACTATTTTACTCAAGATTTTTTTAAATTATTTTTAAATATTACTTTCTATGTTTTTAAGGTTTTTTTAAAGAAAAATATTTCCAAAATATTTCATGAATTTTAATTTTTAAAAAGTGATTTTTAGAGGAAATTTATTTTCCCCAAGAAATGTTCCAAGTGATCTTTCAAAATTACTTTCCATTCAAGATAACATAATTTAGTGTTATTTACGATTTACTGGGGATATGATCCAAGTATAACTTTCTTATTATTTTTTAATGGTTTATGTTTATAATGATAATATGTTTATGCACCTTGTTTCCCTTCCATGGGTTATACTATGATAAAATACTTATGAAACCCACTACTTTTCCATGATTTATGCTTTGATGAAATGATGAAATGATTATAAAACCTGTTTCTTTTCCATAGGTTATGTTATGATGAAATGTTTATAAAACTTATTTCATTTCACGGGTTCTGTTATGATGAATGTTTTATTATCTTATGACATATATATGTATGATTTTCATTATGTGATGGTGGTTAAATTATAACCAATGATGGTGCTTATGTTATAACCAATGATGAGTGGGACCTATATCTCTCTCCAATGAATTGGGTAAATATTTATATCTCATGAGATGTATAGGACTAGAATGGGGAGTGTACCCAATTTAGTAAGGGACTTTTTCTGCTATGATGGTATTGAGAGTGAACCTTGACTATTATGTTGGTTTGAGGAGTGAACCCATTCCACCATGAGGAAAAGGATACCACTAGGGATGGTGGTGTGTCCCTCCCAGTAGGTGTATCTAACTATAGAGTTCCCTAATAAGTTTTTTAAACAAGCCTTTAATACTAAGGAAATTATTTTCACTACTGAAAAAATACCCTATACTAACAGTTTGGAACCATTGGTATAGGCCTCCAAACTGTTGGTATAGGCTATACAAACGGATTAGAGAACTATTTCCAAGTAAGATGTGGGGATAGGTATATAAAAAAGGTTTTGGGAAAACCATTGGTATAGACCTATACCAACGGTTTTGAAAATCATTGGTATAATTAATATGAAAATATATACCAACGGTTTCATAAAACCGTTGGTATATATAATTCAAAAAATAATCATTCGGTTGGTTTTGATCCCAACACCTTCCGTTTGTGATTGAACGACCTAACCACTAACCTAAATTACTTTTGTGAACATAATTTCATAAATATATATATGTATTATCATAAGTATTTTAAATTTTTATTTATTTAATGTCCTCTGTAAGAAGATTACGTTAAAAATACATGTACCTATACCAATAGTTCTCAAAAATGTTGGTATAGGTTCTTTGATTTTGGGACCTATACCAACAGTTTTGGAAAAACCGTTGGTATAGGTCCATATAAGTGACCTTTACCAATGGTTTTGTCCAAACCGTTGGTATATGTTCAAATTAGTGAACTATACCAACGGTTTTCCCAAAACTATTGGTATAGATCATATTTCCAGTAGTGTTTATATGCTTATATGCATGCCATAATTCTATGTCTTATGACAATATTTTGCTCTCATGACTCATTTTCTTTGATTTCCTTATGATTTATGTCTTATTAAATTCCAATATTTATTTCATAACTCACGTTTATGATCTATGATATGTAGGGTATATTTTTCATCTATTATTCTCAAATTATCATACCCTTATTATCACATTATGTTTACATATTTCCCTTGTTTACCCTTACGGATCATTCGAGCCCACCCTTTCTTATAATTCATTTTACCAGGTTAGGAAGAAAGTTTTTATGTAGGGTACATCTATGAAGATTACTAAATGGGAAGATATTTGTGGGAAAAATTAAAGATCTTTCACTATATAAGAATATTGTGTACCTAGTCTCCATAGACACTAAACTATTATGGTCCTCAGGCATGTGTTTGTGTAATGTATTTAATATTTTTCTAAAAATATGTAATATCTATGTATGAAAATCCTGGGTCACTATAGTTTGTATCATAGGATATGTTTAGTTAACCTTTGTAAAATAGGATGAGAAAACATTAGTGACATCCCTAGGGATGTTTCTAAGGATATTTCTAGGGAAGTATTTAAGGATAAGTCTAAGTATGATTCAAAGTTTAGGAAAATGTCCTGGAATTTTTCTAAAGAATACAGTAAGTGGTTTCCAAGAAATTAAATTCCTATCTGGATACTACAAGTGGATGTATCTTTGACTCATAGGTAACTAGTGGTAATAACTTTGAAAAGGGTGCATTTATCTATACTCGATCATCACCTGATGTATGACAATGGGACTTACTGCACACCTAGTTTGACACTCCTAGGGTATATGCTTTGGAAATTCACAAAATTTTTACAAACTATCATGAAATATTTAAATAGATAATGACCATGAATGGCTTAGATTTATCCTAAGTTGTCATAGATTTAAAATATTATTTCATGATTTAGACACCCTATAAGTGATTTTTCATGATTATGTGGTCCCCCACTATGATTAATGTTTCTCACACTATGTTTTTGGTTTTAGTCAATGGTTGGAACCTGAAGGAACCATGTTAATGATGAGTGAAATAGAAAATGAAATGATTGTCCTCTTGAGCATTTGAATGTTATGGGAGTTAGAATAAAAAATATTATTGCTCTTCTCACACAACTTTCTTAAGATATGAATCATTCCATACTTCAAAATGAACAAAGGAGGGAACAAAATTATATTGATTCCTTTATGAAGTAACACCTACCTTATTTCAGTGGGTATTTGGATACAATAGTTTCTAAACAATGGATCAACACCACTAAAAAGATATTTTCTATTCTCCAGTGTTTGTAACATGAAAAAGTCATTTTGGTTGTCTACTATTTAGAAGGTAAAGTGAATCATTGGTGGAATATTATTAAGAATATGAGACAACATGATGAAGTTTACTCCATGAAGTGGGATGAGTTCAAGAACTTATTTTTGAATAAGTACTTTCCTTGTATTCTTCGTACGATTATGGTGAAGGAGTTAATTGATCTAAAGAAAAGGGATGATGAATCTATTGGTACCTATGAGGAAAATTTTATAAGAATTGTGATGTATGCTTCTAGTATTATCATCCAACCTAAAAGTAAGGTTCTATTCTTCAGTGCCTTAAAACCAAGTCTCCGAAGGGAATTATCCATAAGAGACTTCAATAGATACTAAGATACTATTCTATGTGCTATCAAGGTGAAAATAGAGGTTGGAGTTTCATATCATTCTCATGGTTTTGATAAGAAGAGAAAAATGGAATTCAAAGGAAAATATAAGAACCAAAGAGAGAAGAAGATGATATTTTATTTATGCTCAAAGTGTGGGAATAAGCATGGAGGAAATTTTCTTAAGGGGACTATTAAATGTTTTAAGTGTTTAAGGGAAGGTCATAAAGAAATTTATTGTTGAAGTGATGGGAATAAGTTGGATAATGATGTGAATAAATATAAAGCTACATAGAATGCACCACCCACACCCTAGTGTTTCAAATGAAAGTAGTATGGGGATTATGTGAATCAATTCCCCAATCCAAGAGGTAATGAGGATGATAATTCACAAAAACCTATGAATACAAAGGACAAAGGGAATGATTATGAAATCACGATGGTTGAAGTAAATATTGATAATTAGGTAACACTAATCCTCCCCTCCTTAGTTGGGAATTTCATGTTTGATTTTGTATGAATGATCCCTATGAAAATATTAATGTTCACCCTTTAGTGAAATTTAATTTGATTATCTCCCTGTACATGAATTATGGAATAATTAATTCACATTTGATATTATATAAGTACAATGTTGAACCCAAGCTTCCAATGGAAATGTTTTTGTATAACATAAGATATTATTTAAAGAATAAAGGGTGAATTATCTTTTGGAAGCATATATGTATCTAGGTAAGATTAAATTAAGAGTTATGGATACCATCATGGATTTATAATTTTAAGGTTGATCATAAGTTAAAATTCATTGAAACCCCTTTTGAGGTTTTATTTGATGGGAGTTTATCAAGATTAAGGATATTTTAAGAGACATTTATGACAATGAAACCCTTTGGTTTTATATGTATAAAAAAATTTATTTGAGGAGAAATTCCTTTAAACTTTGTGTACATATGATTAAAGGTATTGGTAACCTTTAGGGTTTATCTTATCTTTAATGTTGAGATAATTATGGGTTACAGTCGATCACCTTACGAATTCAACACACTTTATTTCCATCATAGAAGATTTCTCTTTGGATCTACTTGCCAGAATATAAATTAAGGAAGTGGTAAGGTTTCATAGAGTACCACATTAAATTGTATTTTATCAGAATATAGAGTGTACCTTGAAGTTTTGGTGAATTCTTTAGCAGGATCTAGATACAAATTTGAGTATCATCACTGCGTATCATTCTCTTACAGATGGACAGTTTGAGAGAATAATTCAAACCCTAAAGGATACTCTGAGATATTGTCCTATAGATTTAAAATGTGGTTGGGATCAACACCTTCCTCTAGTAGAATCTTATTAAAATGATATATTTCACTTGAGAATTAATATGTATCATTATGAAGCCCTTTATGGAAGGACGTGTTGAACTCTAACGTACTAGAAAGAAGTTGCAGAAAGAAGGGTATTGGGACTTGAGCAAGCCGATGAGATAGAATAGAAGGCTAAAGATATTCAAAAACATGTAAGGACTGAATTTTTTTTACAGAAATGTTATAATAATAATCTTCAACGTGATATATAATTTGAATTTGGGGAGAAGGTCCTTCTATAAATTTATCCATGGAAGAAAGAAGGAAAAACTAAGACCTGGGTATATCTGTCCCATTAAAATACTTGATCATATTGAGACAATAGATTATCATTTGGTGCTTCCACCAAACATCTCTTAGGTTCATGATGTGTTCCATGTATCACTTATGAGGAAGTATATACCTGATCCATCACATATACTAAACTCATTGGTCATACTGTTAGATTAAGATACTTCTTATGATGAATTACTGATAGAGATTCAGGATCAAATAAAGAAAGTTATACAAAATAAGACCACTCACCTGATCAGCGTTTTATGAAAAATTACCAACTTGAGGAATCTACATGGGTACCTGAGGACATAATTAGGCAAAATCATCCTTATTTATTGGTACTAAAGTGATGAATTTGGAGGACGAAATTCATTTTAAGGAATGTATAATGTAACACCCTAATATTTTTTGTTTTTTTTCAAATAAAATTAATCTTTTATATATTTTTAATTACATGAAATATTTAGTTTAACTTTATTACATTAAAAAATTATTATTTTTACATTACATGAAACACCAGGTTAATCATTCACTACACACAACATTGTGTTACCTTGCATTACACACGACATTGAGTTGCAACAAAACCATGATATATTATAGTTATTAAAACATGACCATTATAACCTAGTCATTAAACTTAATGATATGAATAATAATAACTAATTTTTAAATATTAATTATAATGGTTCTATATAAATAAAAACTATTGATAAAAAAGTACTTAATTTTTAGTAAAGTCTTTATATGTTTTGAAAATACTATTTTCTCAAAAAAAATGATTTTTATTTATTTTTTTGAACATTAATAAAATTAATTTTTCACAATTTTAGAAAATTAATTTTAGAAAATTAATTTTATTTTTTAAATAATAATGTCAAAATTATCTTAGGTTGCTTTTTTGGGATTTTTTCTAAAAAGTTTCATTTTTTGATAAACAGTGAAAAATACTGAATTTTAATTGAAAATTGACTTTTTATTTAAATTATTTATAAATTAATTATATTTTCTATAACGTAAAATTAATTAAATTATATATCTATTAGTTTGATATAGGTTATTGGAATCAATTTTATATTGAAATTGGATATAAAAACTTTGTAAACTTTTGAACATTTTCACTTTGAAAACCGACTTTCTTGTTGTATCTGCGAGATTAATTTTAAATAAAATTTACCACTTATGTAAATTAAAATTTTAAAAATGGATTCCATATTTTTAATAATAATAATTTATATTTTCTAATAATTTCAACTTTATTTTTTACCAAAATGAATAGTGAAAATAGTAAAAAATTATTTTCCACGATTAAGGTAAAAATGAGTTTAGTAGGAGGGTTAAACTAAAATGATAAGGGTTAAAAAAGACACAAAACATGTATAAATACTATTTTATGGCCATATTTCCATATTATACATCCAAATTTATAATCTAGGGTCATTTGGAAGCTTTTATCTTTGGAATGACTTTATTATTTTGGAGTCTTTTGGGAAATTTCGAAGTAGTTTCCAAGTGGGTTCCTTTTCCCCACTTATAAAAGGCCACCACCACCCTTAAATTATTCACAACTTCAAAACCTTTTGGTTTGGACAAGAACTACCCAAAAAGATTCCAAAATTATCTTCTATAATCCCAAAATCCTTAGTTTGGACAGAAATCCAACCTAGGAAGGCTTTTGGTACAACCCTAAGGAGAATACCTGAAGAAGAGGTACCATCAATGAGAATTTTTGTTTTATTTATTCCTCCACCTTATTAAATTATTATTATACCATGATAATATAATAAACTCATTAAAATACATATACTAAGATGTTTTTATATTAATTTCATTACCTACATCCATCTCCACATCTATCAAATGGGTTATGAAATCATCATTTGTGTGTACAGTGGACTACTACCTCATGAACTGACGCCATTATTTTTTCTATTACCACCACTAAAATATGAAAATAATTATTGATTTATTATATTTATGATATTATTATAATTATGGAGTTATTATATCCCACATACCTCCATACTCTCAATTTTATGAGAATACAATAATGTCACATGTGTGTACGAAGGACTACCGCCTCGTAAAGCGATGTGATTTTTTCACACTTTAAATGGAAGGTAATATGAATGATTTTAATTAAAATATGTGATATATATGACATAAAATTTATTATTTAATTATAATATATCATTTACCTTTCTTTATTTCAATCTGATAAGAAAATGGAAACTGCATTCATGCGTACATACGACCTACCGTCTCCATGAATGATATGTTTCATTTTCTATCACTAAATTTTATGAATTACTCTAAATACATATATACTGAATATATATGATATTTATATCATTTTTAAAATTATGGATATGATAAAATCATGATAAAATTAATAGGAAAAAATAACAAATCAAAACATATATGAACAACAAATCAGTTATTACCTGAAATGTAACTTTAACATGGAATTATTAAATAAAGAGGTAATAAAAGGTAATAATAAAACCATATATGGTATTATATATATAATTATTATTATTTAATTTATTTATAATAAAATTATATTTATTATACAAGAGGTTTGAATGTGTACGATGGAAGTCAAGACTTAAGTTAAGGGATTTCCATCTCACTTTTATTTTCTGTGAGACAAATGCCATATTCACCATATGTTTATTTTAAATGGTGTATATACTATCCATGAATGTATTTTATGATTATTATAATTAAAATTATTGGTATTTATATATCCATTTTAGGTTCTATATTTCATGGGGTTTATGGTTAAAAAGTTACCAAATCAGTAAGAGATTTTTGTCTCAATTTGCCTTCTTTGAGACATATGTTATGTTATGCACCTATATTATTTCAAAAGGTGTATATATAGTTCATTTGACATATAATATCATGAATTTATTTATCCTCATGATATTTTAAGTTCCAATATATGTTATTCCCTAATGTGGTTTATGATTCAACATTACCAAAGTGGAAATGATTTTATGTTATAATCTCATCGTTTATTAGGATTGTTTGTGATTGCATTTTCAATGATAAAATATTATGATAAATCTCTCAATAAACTCATGAATTTTATTACCTATAGTTATTCATGATATTTTTAAGTAATAGTACCATTTTACCACTCTTTTTTATTTAAAATAATTGATAAAATATTTTTAAGAAAATCCAACCTTATTTCTCTTTTCAGTTATAAATCCATTTTATTCCAAAACCATGCTTTCTAAAAATGTTTTCAATTATTATTATTATTATCCTATTATTTTTAATACATTTTTATCCATGTTTTACTTTTTACAATTTTTTTTGAAATGAATCTTCATGTCATTTTTCAAAGAATACTGGTTTGACTTTTACCAAAAATGTGAAAAGAATATTTGTTTTTAACATGCACGACATGAACAATAATTACCACTGTCATGACCGCTCAATGATTTCAAGATTTATTTACAAGTATTCAAAGTTATTTTAAAATAATTTTTTTCCTTAATATTTGGTAATTTTTTATATTTTAAATAAACGATTTCAAAGTAAAAATGGATTTTGAAAAATATTTTAATTTTTTTAAAAGTGGAAAGGTAATTTTCTTAAAGAAATGTTTTAAATGATTTTTAAATATTACTTTATAATTTTTCAAGGTCATTTTCAAAGAAAAGGATTTCTAAAATATTTTTTGAATTTTTATTTTTAAAAAATGATTTTCAAAGGAATGTTAGTTTCCTCAAGAAAATTTCCAAGTGATATTTCAAAATATTTTTCCATCTAAGATAACATACTTTGGTGTTACTTATGATTTACTTGGGATATGATCCAATGATACCATTATTATTATTTCTTTTAATGGTATATGTTTATTATGATAATATGTTTATGAAACCCATTTCCCTACCATGAGTTATATCATGATAAAATGATTATAAAACCCACTTATTTTCCATAGTTTATGATTTGATGTAATAATGAAATGATTATGTGACCTGTTTCTTTTCCATAGGTTATGTTATGATTAAATTTTTATGAAACCCATTTTATTTCTTGGGTTTTGTTATGATAAATGTTTTATGATATTGTGGCACACATATGTCTGATTTTCATTATGTGGAGGTGGTTATGTTATAACAAAGGATGGTGGTTACATTATAACCAATGAAAGGTGAGACCTATATATACCTCCAATGAATTGGGTAAAAATTTATATCTCATGAGATAGACATGATTGTAATGGAGAGTGAACCTGATTTAGTAAGGTACTTTGTTCTCTATGATGGTCTTGGGAGTGAACCTTGACAACTATGATGATTTGGGGAGTGAACCCATTCCACTATGAGGAAAGGAATACCACTGGGGATGGTGGTCTGTCCCACCTAGGAGGTGTAGCCACCCATGGAGTTCCTTGATAAGTTTTGGTAATGATCCTTGACTAATAAGGAAATGATTTTATATGCTTATGTGTATGCCACAATTCTATGTGTTATGACAATGTTATGATCTCATGAATCATGTTCTTTGATTTACTTATGATTCATATCTTATTAACTACCAAGATTTATGCCATGAATCATGTTTATGATCTATGATATATAGGGTATGATTTTCATCTATCATTCTCATGTTATCACACCCTTATGCTCACATTATGTTTGCATATTTCCCTTTTTTACCCTTACTGAGCATCTGAGATCACCATTTATTATGTTTTCTTTCCCCAGGTTATGAAAAAAGTTTTTATGTAGGGTACTTCTATGAATAGTACTAAATGGGAAGATCTTTGTGGGGAAAATTGAATATATTTCACTAGATAAGAATATTTTTTACCTAGTATCCAAAGACACTAAATTATTACAGTCTTATGGCATGTGTTTGTGTAATTTATTGAATATTCATCTACAAATATATAATATATATGTATGAAAATCATAGGTTTCTATATTACTTGTACTTTTATGCATGATGAATAGTTTTCCCATATATGTTTGTAGATAGCTATGATGGCTTGTGGTAATTCACACACATGTATCATCAGATACAGTATCCAAAGGATTATTATAGGTATGATGTGTATAGGCTATGATGGATTGAGGAACTTACTCGGTGTATGGGTTGTGATGGCTTGAGGTATAATATCCGATGTATGATACATGTCATACGGGATATGGTGGCTCCCAGTAACTACTTGGTTACTATATATGGATATGTGGATGGGATTATGTAATGATGTGATGCATGAGGTGCATGTTATAATGACTTTACTAGGGGTTTTTGGGGTGAATTATTTTAGAGAGATATGGCTCATGACATGCAACATTATGGAAGAGTGGAAAACTAGTAGAGAAGCGGGAGAGAGGCTCCCTTGATATTTTATTATTATACTATAATCTCTCTTTTATGAGATACTTGGAGAGAGTTAGGCATAGTGAGAATATGAACTTAGTATACCTCTTTAGGTGAAGAGTTAGTTTCACTGTGCTTTATCATGATTTCTTTATCTTTTATATGAGAGGATACAAGGGGGATCTTATTGAGTACACTGTTATGATCACCCCATGTATATATAAACCATTTTTCAAGTTAGTCAGAGTAGGTTGGAGATCGGGTTAGATATTATTATCTCATAGTTTTGCAGGAGCTATTTGAGCTTCATGATTACTTCCATATTTACCTTTTGGGACTTGTAGTATTCCTTTTAGTTGTTATAGTACTATATGAAATTTCATGTTTTAAATTGGGGTTTCTCTCTATATATATGTCTGAACATGTTTTGATCGATGTATCCTTATTATATCTCTCTTCCTCATGTTCTCTTAGAGGATAATGCCTCCTATATGTATTCTTATTATACCCACGGTGCTAGCCACAAACCCGGGGCCTACTGGAGGAGGGAATCAGGTAGTCACCATCTCCCTTCTCACATTGCATACCCAGGAGGGGTACTATTGGGTCTGGGGGGCATGACATTTTATCTTTGATTTTACTTATCTATAATGAAATAATGAAATAATATATATTTTTTCATATTTATTTTATTCCAACATAGTTTGTTTTTTTATTTATTGAAAAAAAATAAATTCTTATTTACTAATGAAACTTATATTAGTTAAGGGAGAAAAATATAAAATATCTTAGTTATTACACCTCCTCTATAAAGAAAATTATCCCTTAAAATTTAAATTGTAACTAATTGGAAAAATAACCACGAGGACCCCCTCTTAAATTCCATATCAATATTCAAAGTTTCTTCCCTAAACTTATGATTCCTTAGTAACACCTTCATCAATATAGCTTATAAATAACATAACACTTTCATTATTTGGTCAATTAATTCAAGTATTTTTTATTATAAGAGAGACTAGGATATATTTTTACCCCTTTAATAAAATGTATAAGTGACGACTTTAACATATAATTCCTTAATATAGAGACATGGAATATGTTACAATATTTGAAAGGGTTCAATTATAAGGCTAATTTATATCCCATAGTTCTTATCCACTCCAATATTTCAAAGGGGAAAATATAACTACATCTTAGATTTTATTTCCTTCCAATTAATGATACATTTCAAAGGAGATATATTCAAGAATACAGGATCACCAAAATCAAACTTGATGGATTAAATTTGTTTATTTTTCTATCTATTTTTCTTAGTTTGATCTACCTTGATGTGTTTTTGGATCATCTTTACCTTCTACATTATATCTTGAATAAACCTTTGTATGAATAATTTAATCTCACCAACTTCATCCTAATAGTATGGAATCTAAAACTTATTCATATATAACACCTAATGGGATTCCATTTTAATTCTTGAATGATAGTTTTATTATTTTATGATAATTATAATAACCCTATGTGTTTATTCTAATTTCCTTTGAAATAAATTTATTAACAGGTCTTCTATTGTATGTATAGTCCTTTTATATTTTTAACCAGTTTATGGTTATAATAAAGGTTAAAATGTATCTATGTACTTATCAACCATTGGATAATCCTGTAAAATTTTGATATGAAACTTGGATTATGGTAAAATTCAATAGAAAGTGGTGTATCATGAATGGGTTGAATTTTCTTGATGTCCAGCCAAAACATGTATAACACTATTTTCCTTCAACATATTTTTACGTCCCAATTAAAAACCCATTTTAATATTATACCCCACTTTTATGATAGAACATGAAATATTTGCATCATTTCCTATGATATATTCCACTCAGCTTTAACTTTTTAACACACTAGAATATTTTGAGTGTAGTCAACTATTTTTAACTTTATGTTTTCCCAAAAATATTTCTCTAGAATATCTCTATACATATTTTTTATCTTATGATGTCTAGAGAAATTTGAGCTATGCGACCTATCTAATAATTTCTTAAAATACTCTAATATTGGTAGAACATAAAACCATTTTCCTATAAGGATCTATATTAATCAATGTGAACTTTAAAAACTTAACATTTTGAATACATTCAATTTTCTTTTACAACCTAACATAATCCCAATAGTTTATATTGATTTTATATAATAATTATTTTTAATAAACAATATGGGATATACATGATGAAATTAATCTTACTTATAATATCCAAGTCTAATTTTACGTGATCTTTGATTATTGTATTATGATATATTTTCATTGTAGATAGTTTTATAATCCTTCTTTCTCATGGAATCAACTACCTTATTATCTTTGCATGAATATAATAGATGGTTCAATAATAATAATTAAAAAACTCCACACATATACTTTAACTCATTTTTAACTATTTATATTCCAATATATATTTTATATTTTTTTTTCATATATAAAGACCTTTATTATTAAATATAATGATACAATATCATTAAATAAAAAAATCACCACTTCCATATACAAATCATCACTTGTAAAATTATTCTCATGAACATTAAAATATCACTATGCATACACTTTACCTTCTTATTTTTTGTTAACACATATCCATGTCAATTTTTTTTAGTAAATCTATTAATGATAATCTCCCCATCTCTAAAAGGTAAATTTAGTACATGTATACCAACGCACATCCTCTTTAGATCTTGAATGTCTTCCTTACACCACTTGGTCTAAATAAACTCAATTCTTTTCCATGTCAAATTAATTAGATAGCTGACCAATTATGGATTTTTTTTTCAAAAAGTGTTTACATTACCCATCTAGTTTAAGAAAAATTGTTTTTTGGCTAGACTATTCATTGATTACATTAGTTTCTTAGGGATTAATAAATTTCCCCAAACTGATAACTACATTTCTTAAAAATTTCACTTTCTATAACCAAAAATTATACTTGTTGAACTTAAAATATAATTTATTTATCCTGAATGTTTTCATAATAATCCTTAAATGATCTCCAAGATCTTATCATACTTTAGAATAAATTATAACATCATATATAAAAACTATAAAAAACCTTTCAAGGTATTAATTAATTAAGTTATTTATTAAATCCATAAGTAGTGAAGGTGGAATTTCTAAACCAATAGGAATAAAAAAAATCACAGTTCTTTTACTTTTTCTATAATGTCTTCTTTAAAATATCTTAAATTTTTTACTTTAAAATAAGGACATCCATACCTAATATCAATCTATGAAAAATATTGAGGACTATGAATTTGATCAAATGAATCCTTGATTCTTTAAAATTGATATTTATTACTAATTTTAATATTATTAATTTCTATGCAATCAATATGTAGCCTCATGGAAATATATTTATTTTTTACAAATAGAACACAATCACCTCAAGTGATATACTAGGATGAATAAATCCATTTCCTAGGAGATATTGTGGCTAATTATTAGGATCCACTTAATCAAATAGATATATTTCATATGATGCCTTCAATATGAGTTAGGCTCAAGGAATGAGATCTATATAGAACTACAATTCTTGGTTTGGGGGAGGTATAAGAAACTCATTTGGGAATACATGTACATACTCTTATACAACTGGTACATCCTAATATATGGGGTGTCCTAGACCTAAATTGATATTTTAATTTTTGATTATTATATCATGCATATAGTTTGATATATACATGTATTCTTTTTACCATTACAACATCCTTATTTCTTTATGTAATATATATGAAAATATCCTTATATTATTTGTTATATAAAACGGTTATAGAAGTTACCTACTATAATGAGAACTTAATGATACTATGATAATAATATTAAATATTTGTCTTATGTTCTAGATACATCATTCCTATGGGATACAAATGATGTCTGTTTATCAAGTAATGGAGGTTCATAATATTGAAACTTCTTCTCATGAAGTTCACACTTAGTGATCTTCAAGTATGGGAGATCATGAGGACTAACCCACCAATAGTAATATCATATGCTCTAATTATTATTAGTTTTTTTTATCTATGATCATGTGTACTAGTCTCTCATCTTGGTATAATTATCAATGTGTTCCATGAATCATGTACTTCTATGTATGCTAAAAACCATGTAAATTTATTTTTTTAGTGAGGTAGCTTTTTTTAGGTGTTTTACAAATGACATGAAATTGGATGAATGATTAAGATGGGATTTGTCCCTTACATGTGTTAGAAGAAGATATCTTTGGCCCTTTTACTCATATGGTAGTGCCTGCATTAAATCTATGGCCTTGGTAGATGTAGGAAAGCCCATATAGAATAGTAAGAAAGATAAATCAAGCACAAAAGAATGATTACACAAATTATACATCCTGGTTGATGATATATTAGTTGATAAAGAGATTATATTACACAATGCATGTTCCTAGGAAGGTTTTCATTTCTATGTATTATCCTAATCGCTTTAGGGATACTATTGTATTATTAGATAATTCCCTTGGGATGAAGGGGAATAGGTCAGTTGGTGGATTGTGTTGGTATATTTTAAATCTAAAATAGTGGGGGTGGGGGTGGGTGGTCAAAATCTTGTCTCTGTATTTGTTCATATTTCTTTATTTGGTTTTAGGTGTGTACCAAAAATTTCCAAGGGCATGTGAAGTTACTCACATGACCCCTCACATATGTACAAATACCTTATCACACTTCTATCTAGCATTTATCTTGTATGTTCTCTTACACATCCCCTTATGTATTAATAACTCCTCAATAACACATTTCATTGGTGGTCTGAACAAAACCATGAAAACTCTCACATGATTCCTTTAAAAATGATATTCATAGTTACACACATCCCCTCAAGTGACTCCTAATGCAAGGAGTCTCCCAAGCTGAGTGTTAGTGTTTTTTTTCACACATTATCAAAATCTATGTGTTGGAATCACTATTATTGAGATAAGGTCATAGAAGATCACACACATAGTGTATATAGAAGCTTAACTAATTCAAATGAATCAGAGTTTAGGATGATAAGGGACCCATGTTCTTGGGTTGGTGATAATCTGAGTGTGAATGATTACAAGTAAAATAAATAAATAAATAAATAAATTAAATTATAAGTTATTCAATTTTACAATAATGTAAATTGAACTTATTTATCATGGTATTCATAAATTATGTAATTTTAAATAAGTTAATATGATAAATTGATTTTCAAATAAACATAACGTGTTTAAGGTTTATTAAACATATACAGGAGGATACGATCCAAGTAAATGGTTCAAATTTCATCATATGACATGTGGAAGTGTTATAAGTGAGTTATGAGGAATAAATAATATTTAAGACAATTTTAAAAAGTATAAACGTGAAATTTGAGTCATTTTTACTGGATAATTTTCTTAAGGGTAAAAATAAAAATAAGAAATTTAAAACCTAGGTATAAAAACATATCTTAAGAAAAAAATTCGGTGCTATATCTCTACGTATTTTTGAATCCTATAATTTTCTTAAGATATAGAGAGAGAAAGATGAGAGAGGAATTCCCCTGATCCAATTTCTACTTTATAGATCATGTTTATGGTATTTTGGAGATCATAAGAATGTTTTACAATGATATATTATTCTATTCTATCATATATTAATTGGATATTGATGAACCATGGGATTTGGATCATGTGTCAATTATTCTAGAGGGGTTCTCACTTGGATCCTTTGATTTATGATGAACCATAGGCTAGTAGAGTATGACTGGATCACATAAAACATTCGAGGTGTAATTTTATTTAGTTTCTTTATACTTATTTATTATGTATATATTCTATAAGGAAATTTAGTTGTTGATATACCATATCTGGTGTCATGACTCATATTGAGTCATTTTTTTTGAAAAATATTGACATTGACTACTTTCACTATCCTCAGGTTCCTTTATTTGACATTAGGGTAGTTAAACAGAAATTAAGTCAATAATTTTAGTGAAACATTCAATAATTCTAGAATAGGTGGTCAATATAGCCCCAAAAATTTATATGAAACATAAATTAGTGGTTGAATGGACAAGATAAAACTATGAAAATGGAGGTACCCACTCCTGACCCCAGATCCTCAATACATGTGCTACACATACTAACGTGGGGAGAGGGGTAATTTTCAAGAAATAAAATAATAATAATAAAATATTTACTATACTTTTTTATTATATATATGTGTGTGTGTGTGTGAGTATGTTTGTGTACTATTAACTACACACTTGGTTGGTGGGGCTGGCGTCGCCCTATATAACCCTTGACAACCCCTTCAACGAGGAAAAAAATACTCACCCACTATGCCTAGTAGGCATGGTTCAACCTAGGCAACCCGACCTAGGTCACAATGGGTCAGGTCAATGTGAATATTTTTTCTTGGGGCACCACCTCTCATATTTTAGAGTGATTTCAACTATCTAAGAGTTCTAATAATAGTGATGGGTTGAATTAATAAAATTAACATCAAATAAACATCCATAGCTTTTTTGGTGAAATTTTAGAAGAAGGTGTTAATTAAATACAAGCATAGGATTTATAGGAATAGAGAATCCACTTGAAAGATCAAGGAGATACATGTTAATGCAATTTGAAATCCAAAAATCCTACCTCAAACTCTATAAGTAGTGGTGTAGCCATATATTAGACTATGGAGAGAAGTTTGTGGATCATTTCCCACTAGACCATCCAAGCGACTAGATATTTTGAATCCTATAGTTGAGGAATATTGGGATTTGGTGATAATAATGGGAGATATTAAATTATAAATCAATCAATAAGGTTTAAATTATTAGAAATAAAAATAAAAATATCAATTTACTAAGGTTTTATTTACTGTAGTAAAATGGTAATTAACAATAAAAACTTATTATTAATGAAAATAATCTTGGAAAAAGAAAATGTTCTAACCAATAATAATTTCCCAGAGTGGTATAAGTTATTTCACATTATACCATGATAAGAGAGAAATTTTATGAGTTAGAGTCCCCTATTTTAGCTAATCCTCCTTAGAGAGTAAGTAAAATAGATAAGGAAGCCTACAGGTGGCATATGGATCATACATTTTACATACAATGCATTATGTTATCATTAATGATCGATTAATTACAAAAAAATGTGTGAGAAAAAATATGAATACAATATTTTGTTTCATATCTAATTGTTATAACAATAGATAATATGGTAAGAGATATATGATATATATAATTAACCTTTAACATATAATCTAGGATAATGAACCTAAGATGGTACTCATTTAATCAAAATAATTGGCTACTTTAAGTGATTGGACACTATGGGGTTCAAGTTATATAAAGAAATATCCAATGATCTCATATTACCATCCTTATCACTTAAATTATCAAGCTTAATTATTAATTATAATATGAAAAATATGGATAAGTTTCTCCCAAATATTTTTGAAATAATTTTATATGAAATTAATGATAGAAATAAAGTTAAGCTTTCAATCCTTATAGTGAATAATAAAATAAAGGGAAAAGCTAAAATTACAATAGAAAAATAAAATCCAAAGGAACTTTTACATCATTATTTGAATGTGAAATGGAGGGACACTAGAGTAAGAATTTAAAATCTTGTAATAAGAGGCAAGGGTAAGCCAGAACTTCAAGTATACTTTTCATTGAATGAAATAATTTTATTTCTTTAAGTTAGATATTGGATATAACTCATAACTCAAAAATATTTATTAAAATACAATAACCATGTAGATTTAAGAAGATAAAAAAGTGTGAAAACCCATATAATAATAATATAACAATTTAATGGATTAAAAATATTCATGATTATAATTTATGGATTCATTTTTTCTATACTGGTTTTAAGAAATTTTTCAATCAAAAAAGAAACAACTTTTTATAACCAAATTGTTTTTCAAGAATTATATGGTTTTATTTAAAAGTTAAATTCCTAAATTTTAGGGATTTAATTTGATAAAAAAGACTTCATTTTTTATATCATCATATCAAATTTATCTTATGGTGTATTCTGGGTACTTTTTTTTGAAAAGATTGATTTTTGAGTGAATAGTGAAAAATGGCGATTTTTGAAAAACTATCATTTATTTTATTTAAATAAAGTAATTTAAAAGTACCATTATATTTTGGATATGGTTTTAAATTAATATATCTACATTTTATTTAACATAATCTAATTAATCATATATTAATTATCATTATATTTTATTTTGGTGTTCGTTTTTTGGCTTAAAACCACATTTTTTGAAAAAACCATTTTCCGTTGCATTTTGCGTTCTTATATTAAAATCAATTTCTTAAAATTATATTGATTTAATCTTTAAAAATTTATTTTATATTTTCAATCAGTATTTTTAAATTTATTAAAGAGGCCAATTTTGCTTTTGATCATTATGAATAGTAAAAATATTGTCACCACGGTAAAAGGGAAAAACAAGTTAATTGAGGTAAAATCTAAGCGATAAGGTTAGAAAATATCATATTAATTATTATTGGATGAGTTTATTTAGACCTTTATAACCTTATTTTATAATTTAAATTATTTAAGTTCCACTTTACCATGATTAAGACTTTATATTATTTTAAAACTTTGAATAATTATAAGAGTGTCAGCCCCTCACTTATAAAAGGGAGCCCCTATCCTCTATTATTCACATACTTTGAGCCTTTTAGATCAACCAATAACTACCAAAATACCTTCCAAATATAAATAATCATGTCCTTTAGGTCTTGGTCTCACCAAATAACCAAACCTAAAAGTATTAAGATTTAATCTGAATGAGGTTTTCAAAGAAGTGGTATAATTCTTAATCGAGTGTTTTCATGCTTATTTCTTATTCCAAATCCTTAAAATATTATATAACCATGAAGATATAATAACATTAGTATATTATATATACATAAATATTATTATGTTGATGTAAAACCCCCTTTTCATCTTCTTTTTTATCCTATCATAAATGAAAACTTCGCTCGTGCATACATGTGGACTACCACCTCCACAAAGCAATGTGTTTTGTTTTTCATCACCAGATCATATGGGTGGTTAAAATAATGGATAAAATAAATATATATGATATTTTTGAAATTATTAAGATTCTTAAAATATGATATATTACTTTTCTTCTTATATTTCCATCCATTGGGAAATGATAATGTTGCTTGTGCGTATGTGTGGACTACCGCCTCCATGAAGAGATGTGATTTGTTTTTCATTACTACCTCACATGGTTTGTAAAAAGGATGTAAATAATGAATAAATGTGACATTTATAACACATTTATGATTCTATAAAAGTAAAATATTATCTAATTTATTTATTTTCCACCTTTTTGAAAAATGAAAAGTTCATTCATACATACATATGAGCTACCCTCTCTATGAAACGATATACTTCATTTTTCATGAAAAACTTATATAGATGGTTATAAAAGTATATTTAATGTATAAAAATGATAATTATAACATGTTTAATATTTTTTAGATTATAGAATAATCACACCTTTAACTTTTTTCAATACACTAATATTATTTTGAGGTTATAAATCGAACGACCCCAAAACGACCAATGTGAACTTAACCATTTTAGTAACTAAATAAGTCATGGTAATAAGTGAAATAAAAGGAATAATAATAATTAAATTAACATGAAAAATATTTTAATAAATTATAAAAATAATTTAATTTTATTATTCTAGAGTTATAGAATGTACTAAGCTAGATGAAACTTAAGGTAAAATGGTTTTCTTTAAAACCTTGTTTTAAAGAATCCATTTCAAATCTTTCTCCACCATATCCATGTTCTTCAAAATATTCCAAGAATTTTATTATTTATACAAAGAATATTTTTAATGTTAATTTTCAAATATCTTTTTAATTTATTTAATTTTTTTTAAAAAGGAATCTTTTTAACATTTTATGTATGAGACATTTTGAATTTTTTTACCAAAGTGAAAAAATGTTTTTTTTAACATATACAGTTAGACTTCCTTTTATTACATTATATCCATTATTAATTATAATTATCCCATTAAAATTTTTCATTTTTTTTCAAAGAAAACCCTATTACTATTATTCTAGGAATATTTTTCTTTAAGATTTTTCAAAAGAAAGGGACATTTCTATGCATTTTTATACAAAAATGGAGAGCGCTATCACTTATGGGTTCAAATGAGTTTTTAAGGGTTTTATAATGATAAAGAGATATATTATAAATTTTTTCTTCATTATATGGTACTTGATCATTATATATGATAATGGGTGATCCCGATATAGTTCATGATGATGGGTGAGCCCAATATAGCTCTCCAATGCATTGGGTAATGAATAATATTCAAAGGTAAAAAATGAGGGAGATAACCTGGTATGTTACTCATATCGAATTAAATGGACCTCAGTTATTCCTAACATGAGTTAAAAATGAGTGAGCATGGGTTATTGTTGTGATTCCCCAAGATAATTATTTCATTCTTGTATAAACTTTTAAAGGTGAATGGTTGGTTTTCAAGGAATATTTTCATGAGTTCTTATATACCTCATGTCTCCTTCATGATTTTCTATGATTATAATAGATTTAAAAGGTTTTATTTGAACAAAGGTTGATTTTATCTTTCTAATATGTTTTATTTATGTTCTAAAAGTTTTATTATGAAAAAGTTAAACATTTTCACAGGTTTTCATGCTTTTTACTAGACTAACGAGATTACATTATTTTTATATCCCTTACTAAGATTTTTCACTCATCCTAAGTTTTTAAATGTTATAATAAGATATAAGGATGTATAATAAATATATAAATGTGTTTTTTTTGATTTTTAATCCTCTCAAAAGAATAAAAAGTGTCTTGAATGAAACTGGGGTGTAAACTTAAATCCTTATTTTTATGAAAAAATGTATACCATGTGGAAGTGTCTACTTTGTTATTTATTTTTTTCCTAATTATATAAAACTCTATACCTAAAATATTATGGGAATGTAATAAAGTGAAAACCTTGTTATATATCATGTAATTATGGGTTGTTTATGATACAAGACGTTTTATTTGGTATCAGATAAATTTTTTAAATAACATTAAAGGTTAAAGTGATGTTAAAAGACACTTTTAAGAGATTCTAATTTATCATTGAAATAAATTTTGAATATTTCTATGTTTTTTAATCTAATCTATGTCTTTTGAAAATGTTTTTATATATAGGAAACATGGAAGCTGGAGTATGAAGGAATTAAAGGGAAAATAACCTATGAAATTAGCATCCCAGAATGGTTAGAATAGAGTAGTTTATGACATTGATAACTCAGTTGATGAATACTATTAATGGTGGTTCCCATGAAACCAAGATACTGAATTCTCCACACATGAACTTGTCTATAGTGGAGCATTTCATGAAACAACACCCTTTAAATTTCGGTGGAACTTCGGACCTGGTGAAAGATGAAAGACGGCTTAATGAATTAGATAAGATATTTAAAGTTTTTGGATATATGGAAAAACAAAAGGTAACCCTTTATATTTATCATTTTGAAGGTGAACCCAATCGATTGTAGTCTCTAATTAATAATAATAAGAAAAAAAGATGAGTTTGATGTCTTGAAGTGGATTGTCTTTAAATATCATTTAATTGAGAAATATTTTCCTAAAGTTATTTGACTTAGGATGGAAAGAAAGTTTCTATAGTTGAAGAAAAATAAAGAAGACTTAATGGATAATTATGATACAAATGTTTCTAGATTGGAAAAAAATTCACCTAATTTCATTCTGGACCATGATAGTAAAATTGATAGATTTTACACAGGTTTGAAACCAAGTTTATTAAGAGTTTTTTCCTCTTTTGAATTTAAAATTTATTATATGGTTATTCATTATAATTAGAAAGTTGAGATGGAGTTTTCCAACATAAATGCACTTTCTAAAAATAAAAATAATAAGCGGTCAATGTGGAAAGCAATATAGAATTAGTCAACTAATAAATCTGGAGGCAAGCCCCCCAAATGTTCCAAATGTGGTAAAATTCATTTCAAAGAATGTTTGGTAGGAATAAGAAAGTTTTACTAATGTGATAAACTCATTCATTTGGATTGTGACTATAAGGAAAAGAGTTTTAATAATACATATATTAGGTGTTTGGGGGTACAATTACATTAAAAAAACACACACCACACACACAGGCCAGAAAGGTAGGCTATAACCCCCCAAGAGATATCCCACCCATCAAGACTTATTTATTCAGTACATGGCCCGAAGGCCCAGTGGTCATGAAGCCCATTACATGGCCTGAAGGACCAGTGCAACGTCATCCATGCATCATGCCTATGTCACCACCTATGATATGTTTTAGCTATAATTAGTTGGTTCATTAAGAAAACACATTTCTAAATTTAGTTAATCAAGGAAATAATCATCAATATCTAAAGTAGAAAGGTGTGTAAAAATATTTTTCTACTAATATGATAGTTGAGGGGCCCTCAAATGAAGTGGTTATAGGCACATTACTTATTTATTCAGATTATATAAATTTCTTGTTTAATTCAAGATCCACACATTCTTTTATATCTGAGAAGTTTTCAAGTATAATGGAAATACCATCTCAAGAAATAAATCCACAAATCTTGGTAAAAACTACCAAGGGTAGTATAAAAGCAACAATAATTTATATAAATATTAATGTTATCATATATGGAATGGTTTTTCCTACAAACCTTTTTATATTGCCTATTTTAGTGTTTGATGTTATTATAGGTATGGATTGGATTTCAGTTTATCATGCTAAGATAGAATGCAGAGATAAAAAAGTTATTTTTTAGAATAATTTTCATTTTGTAAATAATAAAGAATTAATATCTTTGATAACATATCAAGAAGATGAGAAAATGATAAAATATAGAAGTGAAATTTATCTTGCACATATTATTGAAAGGAAAGGGACTCTTCAAATTAGTGATGTGTCTATAGTAAATTAATATCTGGATGTATTTCCTGATTATTTTCCTGGTGTTATTCTTAACCAGGAGGCTCAATTTTAATACAATTTCAAAACCCCTTATCAAATGGATCTATTATAACTTTTTTTAATTGAAAAATCAGTTATAAGAGTTGGTTGATAAGAGTTTCATTTCCCCTATCACTTCACCTTAGTGTGATCCTTTTTTGTTTGTAAAAATACAGATAGTTCTATGAGTCTTTGTATTGATTATATATCACTAAATAACATCCCTAATAAGAATAAGTATATGTTTCCTTATATCAATGGATTGTTTTATTAGCTTCAGGTTGCTCAGTATTTTTATTGTTCTATAGACATTTAAATAAATGAATTTGTATGGAAAATTTAGAAAATTTGAATTTTTGTTACAATAGATTTCCTTTTGAATATTGTTTACAAAGATAGTATAACTATATATCCTACTAAAACTAAAGTGGTGGAAATAAATTTAATTGTGATTTGAAGTTTTCTTAGATTAGAAGGATACTATCGATGATTTGTTGAAAACATTTCTTGGTTATCTATCCCACTAACTAGGTTAACTCATAAAAGAGTTAAATTCATCTAGATAAAGTAATGTAATGAATGTTTTCAAGAATTTAAAATAATATTGGTTAGTTCTCCAGTGCTAACCTTGCCAATACGAAATAGTGAATTTATTATTTATAACATTTATTCTTTGAAGGGACTTTGTTGTGTCTTGATTCAATATGGTTGGGTAATTTCATATGTTTCACATCAATTGAAACTTAATGAGCATAATTAACCTATGAATGATCTTGATCTTATAGTGATGGTTATTGATTTAAAAATTTAGATGCATCTTTTATATGGGGTAAAATGTTAAATTTATACTGAACGCAAAATTTTGAAGTATATATTTACCTAAAAATAGATGAACATAAAGTATAAAAGATGGTTGAAACTGATAAAGGATTATGATTACATGATTCTCTATCATCTGGGTAAATCAAACAAGGAATTCGATGCCTTAAGTCAAAAATATAATATATCATTAACCATGATACGTTTGGAACATGATCTTTTGGTTAATTATTTAATGAACATTTGCCTAGAAATTGATTATATAGAAACTCCCTCTTTTTGTTTCAAGTGTTAGTGCAACCATCTTTGTCAGAAAAAATTAAGCATGCTAAAAAATAAGATCATGATTTGTAAAAAATGGTTGAATTGGTCAAGAAGGGTAAGTTTCCTAAATTTAATATTAATTAAGAACATGTTATGATATTTGTAAAGAGATTTTCTATGCCAAGTGATCCCAAATTGAAGTAGAAATTGTTATGTGAAGCTCACAACACTCCATTTTCTGTTCATCCTAGAAATGACAAAATGTATAAAGTCCTTCAGGATTATTTTTGTTGAGGTAGAATGAAGAAAGATATTTATGATTTTACCATGAAATGTTTGACTTGTAAATAGGTTAAATATGAATAAAAAACAACGAATGGGATAATTCATCCTTTTCCAGTGCCTAAATAGAAATAGGATAATATATCAATGGATTTCATGGTGATATTACCAAAGTCATCTTGAGGTAATAATGTGATTTGGGTTATTATTGGTCGATTTTATAAATTTTCTCATTTTTTTCTATTCAAGATACTATGTTTTTGGATAAAATTTCTATAATTTATATTAAATATATAGTCAAATTACATGGTGTTCCTCCCTTTATTATATATCATTGAGACCCTAGATTTAACTCAAATTTTTGAAAATGATTTCAGAAGTTTATGGGTACTAAATTAAATTTTAGTATAAATTTTCAACCTCAATCTGATGGGCAGTCAGAGAAAATAATTCAGACTTTGTAAGATATGCTTTGAGCTTACTCATTGGATTAGTAGGGAATATGGGATATACATCTCTCATTAGTGGGATTTTCTTATAGAAATGGTTTTCATTCTAGTATATAAATGTCACCTTTTGAGGCATTATGTGGAAATCAGTGTTGAACTAAAAAATATTGGGATGAAGTTGGTGAAAGAAAGTTTTTGTGTCTAGAATTGATAAAATAGATGGCTAAGAAGGTAGAGATAATTCAACACCATTTGAGGACAATTTAGAGTAGGTAAAAATTTCATGCAAATAAATAGAATAAAAATATCTTATTTGAGGTATGATATCATGTTTTTCTTAAATATATACTTGGAAAAGTGTTATGAATTTTGGAAGGAAAGGAAAATTATATTTATGGTATATTATTCTATATGAAATTATAGAACATTTAGGATAAATTTCATATTGAGGGAAATTACCTCTGATTTTATCTTAGGTACATAATGTATTTCATTTTTCATTGTTAAGGAAATATGTACCTAATGAGTCTCATGTTTTGATCCCTGAAGTAGTTCTGTTGAAAGACAATCTATCTTATAAGGAAAATCCAATTTAGATTCTAGATCTTAGAGATCAGGTTTTATGGAATAAGGTGACTCACCTGGTTAAGGTTTTATAAAAGAACTATATTATTGAATAAGCAACATGAGAATGAGAAAAATCTATGAGACAAAAATACCCTCACATGTTTAAGTAATGAATAAAATTATGAGGGAAAAAATTATTAAAGGGGGAATAATGTGAAAACCTAGGTAATTTTAATAATAAATAAATTTCATGTATTAGTAATATTCATGATTAGATTTTATGGAATCATTTTCACTATACTGATTTTAAGAAATTTTTTAGTTGAAAACAAAATAGATTTTTTGGAACCAAATTATTTTTCTTGAATTATATTATTTTATTTAAAAGTTAAATTTGTAAATTTTAGAGATTTAATATGATAAATGGAATTTATTTTTGATATTTTCATATCAAATTTATCTTAGGGTGGAATTTTGAGTTTTTTTATAAAAATATTGATTTTTGAGTGAATAGTGAAAAATGATGATTTTTGAAAAAATATCATTTATTTTATTTAAATAAAGTAATTTAAAAGTCCCATTATATTTTTAATTTTATTTTAAATTAATATAATACCCCTTTTATTTAATTTAATCTAATTAATTCCATCAGAATCAAGTGTTTTATGATGAGAAATTGAAATATTATAATTTTTTTTCTTTTTTATATGTTACTTGAGTATTATAAATGATGATAGGTGAGCCTGATATTTCTCTCCAATGCATTGGGTAATGAATATCCTTTTAAGGTGAATAATGAGGGATATATCCTTGGAATTTACTCTTATAGAAGTAACTGGGCCTCAGTTGTTTCTAGCATGGGTAAACATGGGTGAACATGGGTTATGAATATGATGCTCCAAGATACTTATTTCATGTTTGTTAATTTTTTTCATGGAAATATTTTGATTTAATGATGAAAGAAAAGTTTATAAAATTTTAAAGGTGAATGGTTGGTTTTCCAAGGACCCTTTTCATGATTTCTCATATAAATCATGTTTCCTTCATGATTTTCTATACTTATAATGAGTTTAAAAGGTTTTATTTGAGAAAATATTGATTTTTTCATATGAATATGTTATATTTATTTGCTCAAAGTTTTATTGTGAAAAAGGTAAATGTTTTCATGGGTTTTCATGTTTTTAACCAGACTAATGATATTTCTTTATTTTTATATCCCTTACTGATCTTTTTTTCCCTCATCCCATGTTTTTAAATGTTTTTAATAGGATCTAAGGATGTGTAAGAACTATAGAAAGGTAAAAATTTACACTTTCAACTCATCTTAAAAGAAGAAAAAGTGTCTTGAATGAAACTAGGGTGTAAACTCAAAGCCTTATTTTTTTTAAAAATGTTTACTGTGTGGAAGTGTCCACTTTTTTATGTAATGTTTTTCCTTATTCTATAAAATTTTAAACATAAAAGACCATGGAAATGTAAAAAAGTTCAACACTTATTATAAATCATGTAATTATAGGTTTTTTATGATATAAGGTGTTATAAAAAGTGTGAAGTAATTTTCTTAGTTGCAAATGGATATAGAATTGTAGCATTCATAATAAAACAACACCATCTCACTTTACCTTGTGGATTAGTTCTTGTATTAAATAGATTTTATTATGTACTATGTGTTATAATAAACATAATCTCTTTATTTATCTTAGACAAAAAGTTATTTTATTTCAATTTTAAAAATAAGAGATATTTTTTTATAAGATTGACCATACCATGATTCACTATTTTATTTAACCCATATACCAATGTATTAAACTAGTTTTGTATTAAAAATTTCAAGTATAATAACAAATTTTACTTCATGTTTGGTTCTATAATTTAATTATTATCAATGTTAAAAAGTTATATTTCACTTTTTTTGATGATTTTTTATAGGTGGAGGTGATTTAGAAGGCCCAAGATGAAGTTGATGAGAAATGGGCCAAATTTCATAAGAATATGAGAACATATAAGGAATCCACTGAATATTTCTAATTATAAGTGAGTATAATTGGGATGAAATTTTTTGGTCCAATCCAAAATTTATTTATCTAAAACTTTCATTAAGGAACCTAAGAATAATTCGTTCGTTAAGAGGCCCAACCGAACCAATATGTCCAATAAAATGATTCTGCACAGAGTCAAAAGTTTGTCTCTATATTTTAGAAATATCTTTTATTATAAACATTACCTGGATGCCAAATTTTATAGAGAGAAATTAAAGAGTTCTTCAAACAATTATTTAGTTTTTTTAAATCGAGATAAGATTTTATAGTGGCTGAAAACCATGGGATAAGTGGTTTATCGAAATCAGGGTGCCCAAAACCACCTCCCATTTTGGCTATAAAAGAACACCATGGGTACCTCATTTAGTAGTTTGAAAAGGAAGAAAGTTTCTTACATTTTGGAGTCTAAAATAATTCCTATAATAATCACTAGAAGTTATAAAGGCTACAGTAAGTTATACTTCATCATATCTTTCTTCCTCCCCTCCCATGGATTTGTAAACTCCTTGTGATCACCTGGGGGAATGTGATGTAAATCCCAAGCTTCATGTTTGTAATATTTGAATTGTATTTTTAATTCTAGGTTTGTGTGTTGTTTTTAATCATCCTCTCTTCTTCTTTAATTGAGTTATGTACTGGTATGTCATTCTCAACTCATATGATCTTGTTTGGGGGTACCCTTTCATGTGATGTTTCACACACCATTCACCATTTCTTCTTCCCTCTTTAAATTGTGATGTTTTTATGGTTCATATTGGTTAATTTAAATAAAATAAACATTGTAAAGTACGTGTACATTTATGTCATGGTATCAAAAATAAATAATATACAAACCTGGACAACTCATCAAGTTCTTAATGTGTTTCCTTGGTGAGTTTTTATTATGAAGTCGAACATAAATCACCCAATCATCAACGGTATCTGGTAAATCATTGTGTGTTTTCAAATGAACTCTAGGAGGTATCCAAGTCGATAATTAGTAACATTATGGTTATATGTTTTATAAACTAGTTATTAAAAAATCATAACCCCATCTCTTGAAGTGATGGAAGATGAGCATCATGAGACCTACCTAGGTTGATCACACTTAATCAATTCTGTTAATTTCCTCTTTGTTTTATCACTTTTATTTTTATGTTCACTTATTAAATTATAAACCTCCATGTTTTAAAAAATCTCATTCCCATTTTATTTTCATAATTAAAATTATTTTTTTTATAAATGATCTAAGGATCCATCGAGAGATGACCTAGGGTTCCTGCTATACTGCAGAAATTCTAGTAAAAACTAAACAACTAATTTGACACGCTAAACAACACGATCAAATTTTGACACTATTATCAAGGATCCAAGATAATTTTTTTATTTATTTCCTTTTATTTCTTTATTTTACTTCTTAATTGTTACTCATTCCAATATCCCCCATCCCTTTTGATTTTTTTTTACTTTTGTTTTTTTTGTGTGTTTATTCTTCTCTCTCTCTCACTTCCTCTCTCTCTATCTCTCTATAATTATATAATATAAAATTTTCTTTTATTTTCTCCTTTAACCCTTCTTAATTTATTTTATTTTACCCATCTTCATTCATAAAAAGAAAAAAAATACAAAAAATAAAAAAACATCACAACTTATTTTCATTACCTAATGAGAAAAAGGAAAACTACTTGAATTTGACCCAAAAAATTGAAAAGACAATTCACTCAAAAATTAGGTCATATAAAGTAATACAATTAAGTAAAACTAAAGAACCCCATGTGTAACCTCAATTGGTCCTAAACCAATCAAAAATTGGACCAAACCAAACCCCATAAATCATAGCTGCAAATAATCAAACCTTAAAAGAACTGACCACCCCGTATTTGGAGTAACAACCTGCGTACACCCAATATCCTAAGGAACCAGCCCACTTTGATTTAAGATCAGGCCTCATCCACCTCCTTCCAAAATTCCATGGTATTATTTGTGAGGACTATCACAAACATCTCAAGGAGTTTCACATAGAGTGATCCACCGTGAAACCCCAAAACATGTCTGAAGACCTCATAAAATTTAGGGCCTTGCCTTTATCCCTTAATGGTATAGCCAAAGACTGGATATACTATCTACCTACCATAATTGGGGGATGAATGATCTAAAACAATTTCTAGATAATTTATTCCCTGACTCCCAAACTGCATCAATTAGAAAATAAATATGCGGAATTAGGCAATCACAAGGAGATACCCTTCACAAATATTGGGAAAGATTCAAAATACTTTGTTTAGGTTTCCCCCACCACCAAATAAGTGAAAAATTATTAATTAAATACTTCTATGAGGGGATCCCCATGTATCATGTAATGATAGATGCTACATCTGGTGGTGCCCTTGTTGATAAAATTCCTTCCGCTTGTGACTTAATAGCCAACATGGCTCAAAATGGACAAAAATTTGGTAAATGAGTAATTACATCTAGCTGAGGTATTTATGAGGTAATTCATTCATATTTGAAAAAAATGGTAGATAAAAAACTTGATGATATGCATACCCGTATAAGGCAATTATCTCAAACACAAGGTAACTCACAATCTCCTCCTGTTCCATTATATTGTGGTATTTGTTTTGATAACACTCATTTTTTAACGAGTGTCTACAAATTCAGGATTCATATGAGTCTTGTGCAGTAGTGTTCCCTAGGAATACATTCCAATAAGAACCTCCCTTCAAGCAAGAAAAATTCATGCCAAATCCAAACCTCGGGTGGAAATTATAACCATAGTATCGACAAGGAGGAAACTCAAGCTACCCCAAGAAGAACTGCTATCAACAAGGCCAATGTATACGACCTTATTATCCTTAAACTTCTCAGAACAATCCTCCTCCTCCCAAATCAGAACCAAGACTCAAAGACATGGTGAAGAAAATGGAAATACAGAACCTCCGGTTCCAATATACCACACAATATGTAATTCAAGACCTACAAAATCAAGTGGGACAACTAGAAAACACCATCAGTGAGATTAAGATGAAAGGTTCTGAAAAACTACCATCCTAACCCATTTCTAATACGAAGTAAAAAGTTAATGTATGTGCAATTACACTTTATAGTGGTAAAGAAGTTTCTCCTTCTACTGATTCTACCCAACAGAAATTTCCACCTCTTGAAAACACTCTTTCTCCACCCATAAAATATTCTAATAAAGAAAAATAAAATAAAAAGGGTAAATAAATTATCATTGAGGATTCCTATGAACAATCCATTCCTCTTCCTTTTCCCCAAAGACTCTATAAACCTAAGAATTTTTTTTGATAATGATATTAATAATGAAATAATGGATACATTTAGAAAAAATTTAATTTAACATTCCTTTATTGGATGTAGTTAATCAAATTCCATGTTATTCTAAATTTGTTAAAGAACTTTGTACCCATAGAAAAGGCTGAAGGGGAATGAGAGATTCAACCTTGGAAGAAATGTATTAACCTTGATTCAACCAGCAATGCCAACCAAATGCAAGGATCTAATAACTTTCATGATACCTTGCACCATAAGGGTGATATTATTTTCTGATGCAATACTAGATTTGGGTGCTTCTATTAATGTAACACCTCACTCTATGTATACTTCTCTTCAGGTTGGAGAGATTCAACCAATGGGTATTGTAGTGAAAATTTCCAATCGGAGTACAACACACCCATCATGAGTGGTTGAGGACATCCTCATAAAAGTGAAAAATATCATCTTCCCCAAAAAATTCTACATTCTTGAGATGGAAGACACCCGAACCCAAGGACATGCCCCTCACATACTTGGAAGGCCATTCCTTAAAAAATAAAATATGATCATCAACGTTCACAATGGTACACTGTCCATGTAGTTCGATAGAGAAAAGGTAAGTTTTAACATCCTTGAGGCTATGAAACACCCCATTGAAGAGCGCTAAACTCTTCATGTCTATTCGATGGAAGTGCTCTCAAATGACACACACACAAACACACAATTCTCTCCTCAACCCATACTCTGATTCATTTTCCTCTTCTTCACCCTTGGATGATTTGAGTTTTGATTCATGTTTTGAGTGTTTTGTGGGTTCTGAAAAGTTTAATTTTTTTGATTTAATTGATGAGTGTGTTAATTTTGAGATACCCATGACCGTCGATGATTTTGAAAATCTCATTTCAATAGATTATCTATCATTAGAGAATAAAAATGAGCAGATAAACAGTTTTATAGACCTCACTCCCCCTAAATCCTCTCCCTCAATCCAAAAACCACCAGTGTTAGAATTAAAACCACTTCCATCTAATTTAAAATACACCTATCTTGAGGGTATTGAACCATTTCCCATCATTATTGCCAATAATATCTCTCAACAGTAGGAATCAAAGATGTCTAATATTTTTAGAGAGTGTAAAAAGGTAATAGTATGGACATGGAAGATATTCCTGGGATTAACCCATATATTTGTATGAACTATATAATTTTAGATAATGAGGCTAAGTCTATAAGGAAAGCTCAATTCTAGTTAAATCCCACTCTCCTTGAAGTGGTAATATTAGAAGTTAGTAAATTACTTGCTATTGGGATCATTTATCCAATATCTGATAGTAAATGGTTAGCCCAATGAAAATTATTCCTAAGAAATGGAATAATGGTTATTTCAAATGAATGAAATGAATTGGTTCCAAAAAATGTGAAAAATAGCTAGCGAGTCTGTATTGACTACCGTTGACTAAATCAATCCATGCGAAAGGATCAATTTCCTCTACCTTTCATTGAAAAAATGTTAGAAATACTGGTTGGTAAGTCCCATTATTGTTTCCATGATGGATATTCAGGTTATTTTCAAATCCATATAGCCCCTGAGGATTAAGAAAAGACAACATTTACCCGTCTATTCGGCACATTTTCATACAAAATAATAGCTTTTGGTCTATGTAATAATCCAGGTACTTTTTAGTGTTGTATGTTGAGTATCTTTTCTGAGTAAATTGAGAATTGAATGGAAGTTTTTATAGATAATTTCAGAGTTTATGGAACTTCCTTTGATGAATATTTGGAACACCTAGGTTCTATACTCTGTAATTGCATAGAAAATATCTTGTATTAAATTATGAGAAATTCCATTTCATGGTTGAGTGTGGGATAGTTCTTGGGAATGTTATTTTAAATGATGGAATTCAAGTGGATAAATAAAAAATTGAATTAATTTCATCCCTTTAATATCTAAAATGTGTTCATGAGGTGTGATCTTTCTTGGGTCATACTTGTTTTTACCACAGATTCATTAAAGACTGTAGGAAGATTTCACTTCCCTTATATCGATTGTTGCAAAAGTATTCTGAATTTGTTTTTGATAAAAAATGTGAGGATGCATTCAATTAACTAAAATGGAGTCTCACATCCCCTTCCCATCATCCAACCAACAAGGTGGTATCTCCCCTTTGATCTTATGTGTGATGCCTCTAACTTTTTAGTTGGGGAAGTTTTATCATAAAGGGTTGAGAAGGCTCCTCATGTCATTGTGTATGCCTCATGTACCCTTGACCCTACCCAAGAAAACTACAAAACCACTGAAAAATAACTTCTTTCAATTGTGTTTTCCTTGGAAATTTTTTTCTCATATCTTATTAGGGAAAAAATAATTTTATTTTCTAATCATGATGACCTACATTTTTTCATAAAGAAACTTGAAGCTAAGCCCCACCTCATATGGTTGATGCTACTCCTCTAGGAGTTTGACCTTGAGATTCGTGATAATAGAGGAGTGTAAAATGTTGTAGCTGAACACATTAATATGATTTCCCCACCACTGGACCACCATGTTGACTCACCCCTTCCCATTGGATAATTCTTTCCTCATGAGAACCTTTGTGATGTTGTGGACCTTACCCCCTAGTATGAAGACATTGTGAATTTTATAGCAACATCTAGGGTCTCCAATCATTTTAGTACTTCACAATAATAGAGACTTAAGCATGGATATTGATGGTACATTTGGGATGACCCATATTTTTGGAAAAATTGGAGTGACTAAGTTGTTCGTCGTTGTTTCACTAACCATGAGTTAACCTCTATTTTAACCTTCTGCTACACTTTGGATTGTGGGGGGAACTTTATATCTCAATGTAAATCTCAAAAGGTACTCAAATCAGGTCTTTATTGGCCAACATTATATATGGATTCCCATCAGTTTTTTCAATCCATGTACTCAAAGTCAATTCATAGGGAATATCTCCAAGAGGAATGAAATGCCCCAACAGCCCATGCTATTCTGTGAGATCTTCAACTCATGGGGAATTGAATTAATGGGGAATTTTCCAAATTCATTTGGATTTGTGTACATATTATTGGATGTTGACTATATATCTAAATGGGTAGAAGAAAAGGCCACTAGGACTGATGAATCTTGAGTTGTTGGTGATTTTGTGAGGTTCCAAATTTTTAGTACGTTTGGTTTTCCAAGATTCATAATTAGTGATCAGGGTTCACATTTTTGCAATCATAACATGAAAAACTTTCTCCACAAGTATGGGGTTATTCATAAAGTATCCACTACAAACCACCCCCAAAATAAATTAAAATAATAAATCTCAAATCGAGAAGTTAATATAATCTTGGAAAGAACGGTACAACCCAATATGACAGATTGGAGTTTGCACTTGGATGATGAATTTTGGGCATACCATATAACTTTTAAAACCCCGATCAGAATTTCACCATATAGGATTATGTTTGGAAAGGCTTTTCACCTCCTAATGGAGGTAGAGCATCATGCATATTGGGATATGAAACAATGTAATATGAATCTCTTAGATACAGGTGAGCATAAGAAGTTATAGATTCAGGAGTTGGAAGAAATTCAGCGTGATGCATATGAGAACTCCCGAATATATAAAGATAAAACAAAGGCATTCCATGATGGGATGATTCATAAGTAGAAGTTTCATATTGGTGAGAAGGTCCTCATGTATAATTCTTGGATAAAGCTCCATCCAGGTAAGTTTCGTTCCTAATGTCTCAGTCCTTATATTATTAATGATGTTTACCCTTTTGGTGCTATATAGGTTTTGCACAAGAAAAGTGGAAATAGGTTTAATGTTAATGGGAATAGGATCAAACAATTCTATGAGGATTTTACAAAGAATATTATGGAGGAAATTCAACTGATGGATGCCACATATGACACCACTTAGTAGGATGTCCCTTATCCCTACCTTTATTTACTTATATATTTATTTAAAATACTTTCATTACAGACAATGTAATTTTTAGGTGTGGGGGTGGGTGACATGTAATAGTTAGGATTAAGAAAAAAAATGTGTTTTCATTTTCGATTTCATTTTCTTTATTTTGTGTTTTTAGTTAAAAAATGATATTAAAAAGAATATCCAAAATCATTTTTCTTGCTTGAGTTGATTGTGTGGAAATTCCATTATTTTTGGAAAAATGTTTTTCAAATGAATGTTGATATGGAATCTTTTTTCTAGATTTTTTATTTTCAAATCATTATTATATGTTTAATATATTTTTGAATCCCATGCCTCATTAGAACTAACAAATATTTTAATCCCTTACCTGAGAGACATTCTAATACCTTTATTGCATATTCTTCATTTTAATAATTTTTTGAGAGTCTCGGGTCATGTAGAGAAACTAGAACTTGCCTTGATTCTGTTTGGAGACATAAGATTTGAGTATTCTATATTCATGATAGAGGAAACTATTCATTGAAAATACCTTTGTACAATTAACCTCTATTTTTTCCACCTTTAAATTTTACCATTCTCAAGCCTTAAAGACTATTAAATGCCTATTAGGTAGCCATATTACAAGATAATTTATCCCTAGCTACCCATCTATTGTGTATAATCATTTTTTTTATTTTCAGAAAGTGTGGGGGAGAGGATGTTTCCATGGGAATTCTGTGGAGAGGATCATTGCTATGGGTTGTTATTAAGGGTGCTTATATTTTCCTTGGGTAGTGGGTTCACAAGACATATTACATCATTGTTTTACAAATTTTCCATCTTTATCTCTAAAAAAATTGTATATAAAAAATAGATCTGTACATAAAAAAAAATAAAAAAAGAAAAAATGGAGAAAATTAGATGTTTACTCATTATTACTCACTGCTTGGTTATGGCCCACACAAATGGAAAATGTGGATAGTGATTTGGAGGTGATACACTTTGTGAGGGGTTGAGTGTGTACATTCATTGTTAACACTTTTTGAATTTTGATATGTTTTTTACGTAAGATATTAAACACTTCTCTTATACCTCATATTTTTAAATATTAAATCCTACCAACCCTTGAACCTCATAACAACCTGTTGGAAGTCCTATTGAGTATCAAACTAGTTTCTACCGGTAGAGAACTTAGAATATTGTAAATCATATGGTAAGATCACATGAAATCTAAGAAAAGATCATAACTCTACTTTTATATGTTTCTTGAGTGAAGAGGGAAAATTTCTAGGTGAGGTAGGTTGCGATATGTTTCATGGGTGAACAAATGATGTTGAACAAATTCGAATGCGAGAAAAGAAAAATGATTTGAAAAATTATTTCATAAATGATACATGATGAATTTCATTTCAGAATAATTTTGGAAGTTTTATCACCTTTTATTTAGGAATGAGAATTTATTAGGATATAAGGCTTTTTCCAGGAGTTCAAATGTTTAGGTGTGGGGGTGTGATCGTACCACAATTCACTGTTTTATTTCACCCTTATACCAATGTATTAAACTTGATTTGTATTGAAAATTACAAGTATAATAACAAGTTTTAATTCATTTTTGGTTCTATAATTTAATTATTATCACTATTAAAAAGGTCTATTTAACTTTTTTTGATGTTTTTGCTATAGGTGGAGGTGATTTGGAAGGCCTAAGATGAAGTTGATGAGAAATGGGCCAAATTGCGCAGGAATCTGAGAACATATATGAACTCCAATGCATACTTCTACTGATCCGTGCGTCCAATTGGAATGTAATTTTTAGATCCGATCCAAAATTTAGTGAGATACAACTTTCATGTAGGAACCCAAGACTAATTTGTTAGTCACAAGGCCCAATCGAACCAATATATCTAATAAAATGATTCTGCCTGGAGTCAAAAGTTTGCCTTTGTATTTTGGGAATATATCTTATTATAAACGTTATATAGTCACAAAATTTTACAAATATAAAGAAAAGAGTTATTAAAACAAGTATTTATTTTATTGTAAATCTATATAATATTTTATAGTGGCTTAAAACCATGTGCCAATTGGTTTCTATAAATCAGGGTGCCCAAAACCACCTCCCATTTTGGTTATAAAAGAACACTATGGGTAACTTATTTAGTAGTTCGACTAGGAGGAAAGGTACTACCATTTTGGAGTCTCAAAGAATTCCTATCATCATACCTATAAGTTATGTAGGATATGGTAAGTTCTACTTCATCATCTCTTTCTTCCTCCCCTCCCATGGATTTCTAAACTCCTTGTGATCACCCGGGGGGGATGTGATGTAAATCCCAAGCTTAATGTTTGTAATATTTTAATTGTATTTTTAATTCTAGGTTTATGTTTTGATTTTAATAATCATATATTATTATTTAATTTAGTTATTTATTGGTATTTCATGATCAACTCATATGATCATGTTTGGGGGTACCCTTTTATGTGATGTTTCACACACCATTCACCATTTCTTCTTCCCCCTTTAAATTGTGGGTTTTGTGTGGTTCATATTGGTTAATTTAACTCTTATAAAAACTGTAAAGTCTATGTAAATTTATGTAATGGTATAAAAATAAATAACATACAAACCTGGAAATCTCATTGAGTTTTTCGTGTGCTGTCTTGGTGAGTTTCAGTTATGAAGTTGAACACAAATCACCCAATCATCGGCAATATTTGGTGAATCATTGTGTGTTTTCGACTAAAAACTAGGAGGTATCCTATTTGAAACTTAGTAAAATTATGGTTCTAGTTTTTACAAACTAGGTACTAAAAGATCATAACCCTATCACTTGAAGTGATGAAGTATGAGAATCATGAGACTTACCCGGGTTGATCACGCTTAATCAATTCTGTTAATTTCCTATTTGTTTTATCACTTTCATTTTTCTATTAACTTCTTAAATTATTAACCCCAAAGTTTTCCAAAATCTCATTCCCATTTTATTTTCATAATCAAAACCATTTTCTTTTATAAATTATCTAAGTATCTGTCGAGAGACGACCTAGGGTTCCTGTTATGCTACAAAAATTATAGTAAAAACTAAACAACTAATTTTACACACTCAACAATGCCATAAAAAAAACATATATTATGATATGAAACATTTAAATAATGGTTTATACACACCTGAACAAGAAAAAATAGTGTTAGAAATCATATAAAAATAAACTTTTCATGACTCATATCACACCCATCTATGGAACTTTAGGATTGATCATGTAAATGAATAGAGTTTTTCTAAGTTACTCCAAAAGAGTATCTAAATTATTTTGAGTTAAAACCCTTTGATTTATTCCATACTTGTCTATAAGGTAAAATAACTAAAACAAATTTTATTGGTAAAGGATAAATAGTTATGAAACTTCTAGAATTGATTCACATTGATGTGTGTGGACTATTTCTAACTGTATAAAGGATATATTTCTCATAATTTATCACTTTTATCAATGAATTTAATAGGTATAAAGATGTATAATTAATATTATATAAATATATTATTTTACAATGTTTAAGTAATTTTATAATGAAGTAGAGAATTAACTTTGTAAGAAGATAAATAAAATTTTCTCAAATCTAGAAGGAGAAAATCCTAACCAAATACTCATTGATCATTTTATAGAGTGTAAAATAATTTCACAACCCATTACTCCTTATATACCTCAGTGTATTTGTGTTAGTTAAAGGAGTAATAACACATTTCTTGGAATAGTGAGATAAATGATGAGTCATGGAACTCTTCTATTATCCTATTTGGGATATTATTTTCAAACAATGACATATAAACTTATAAAGATACTATGTGAAGTGATTTTCTAAAGGGGAGATTTAAGATAACTCAATAAGACTTGACCAATATAGCAATTTTCTTTATATGAATAGTTAGAGTGCTCTTGTAATCATTACTATATCCAATAATATGGTGTTTAAACCACTATTAATTTGGGAGTATACTATGAATTTTTTCTTGAGTTAGTGATTCATGAGGTCTGAATGTGTTTTTGTGTTGTATTTATTACCAAAATGTTCATGGATTACTTTAAGTTTTATTGTATTTGAACATGATACAATTGAATGAATAAATTTAGAGAATGATCAAACCACATAATGGTGTGTTAAAAACACATTGTGGTTTTAACACTAAGAAAATGGATTGTAAAGAATCTAGGAAAAAAAACCATGGCGTTGGCCATGGTTTTTTAGAAGAATAACAACACTCATTGGTGGGAACAAGAAGAACCACATTGTAGTTTTCATCACCACATAATTTTAAAAAAAAAGTTATCATAGTTTTTCAATGTAGTCTAATATAGTTTTCTATAAGAGTATGCTGATGTAAAAATCCCAAAATTTTACTTTTTGAGTTTGTGAAATTCTAAGGGTGTTTTGGTAATTTCTCTTACATGGGGAAAAATGATGATTTAACCTAGTAAACATCTTTGAATTTTTTTATAATGGTTATGTTGATGTCATAATTTGGTGTTTACTATGGTGATAAAGTTAGGTGTAAATCAAATGAGTATCAATATTTAGTATTTTAATTATATAATTTATTAAAAATAATGCATGTGATTTATGTTAATTTAATTTCATAGTGGGTTTTGGGCTTAGTCCAAGCCCATTTTATAATTTTTGGCTATAAATAAGTGTTTTTTCTCCTATTAACCTCATTTTTTATTGTTTTTTAACAGAGAAATATCCTAGGATGATGAGAGGAAGTGACAAAGGTCCCCCTCTAGGCAGGCTTAAACACCATTTTCAATTTTGTTATTATCTCTCGATCATATTTATTTTATATAATATCTAGTTAAATCAATTATGTTAGAATACATTTATCAAATAAATCTTGAGGGGTTCCAGGTGTTTCAGGAATTATTAATCTTCTTCTAAAACCTGGATGACCCTTCTGGATGGTGTTCATTGATAACTACCATAGAAAATGAGTCGTGACTTCCTTTTCCCTCATGAGTGTGGCATTTCCACACCACCTTATAAATGTTTGTAAAATTAAACAAACAAACCACACTATCATTAATTAATTAATATATTTTTTGAAATTGGAGATCCTTTGAATCACACTAATAATGCGCATTAAAAAATACACCACATTCTAGGATCAATGGTCTTGTTTTTTTGATATTTTCATTATTTACAATTAAAATATTTCTCCAAATTCCAATAATTATACACATGAATTTTAATAAATTTCATAATTAAAACATCGATGATAAATACTACTAGTATTTTCACCTAACTTCATTCTCAAAGTATACATCCCATTTTTAGATCAATAGAACCATTAAAAAATCTTTTTAGGGTCGTTTACTTGGTTAAATCACCATTTTACCCCTCAAGTGATAAATTACTAAAATTATATTGGAATATCTCAAGCTAAAAAAGAAAATTTCTAGTCTATTACATCAGAAAGAACCTCTATAAAATTATATTATAAAACTTTGAAAAACTATGATCATTTCTCTGGATATTATATTGAGGAGATAAAAATTACAACATATTTCTTCTTTCCATGACCACCAATGAGTTATTCTCATCTTATCTAGAAACCATGGGTAACACTATGGGTTTTCCCCAAATTTTTTTACTAGTAATTTTATCATCACTAAAACCATAATGCATTTTAAGAACACCACAATGTGGTTTTTGATTTATTTTAATCTCTTTATTGATTTCATTAGAGCGATGACTAGTCACTGGTAGCAGTGAATGGCTATCAAAGCATGCTTCAGGATGAAATACCCACACACTTATGTATAGGGTGACGATGGCATGCTATAGATGGTAATTTAGGGTGTCAAGGGATAACATGGGTAGATAAAGGCGGGATGAGATGTTATAGTTTGGGGTATCTAGGAAACATATCAATACCTTTGTGCCTATAGTCCTTCATTCCATGTATTCTGGGCCTTTGGGGTCACATAAGGGTTCTCTATCAACCCAATTAAAAATAGGTATTATCCATAAAATGAAATAAAAGTCAAATTAGATGGATTTAATGAACATGTTGATAATAAATAGGACATTATAACACATTAAAATCTCATAAAACACCAACTCAAGAAACTAAGTCATAGTATACTCTTAATGTGAGAGAATTATAAACTCTATATTATCAGATTGAATAATATTTGTAAGAGTACTCCAACTCTCAGTGTAAAGAACATTACTATGTTTACTAATTCTCATTAGTGTATCTTCAAACCCACCCTCTATCAAATAACTTTATTAGCATTATTTATTAATGTATTTTCTATTGTTTATAAGTCATATCCTCAAAATCATATTAGAAGAGTTTCTTGAATTATCATTAATCTCACTATATTAAGCAAGGCACAATTCCTCCTTTAACTAACACCATTCCACTGGGGTGTATATATAGGGATAAGTTATGAAACAATTCCATAATTCTTTAAGTGATCAATGAGTTCTTGATTAAGATACTTTACACCAAAGTTTATTTATCTTCCTGTTAAGTTGATTATCTACTTCAATCTAAAATTCCTTAAACATTGTAAAGGAATTTTATTTATACTGTATTAAATAGACATATTCATGTCTACTAAATTCATTAATAATAGTGTTCATGTATGATAAATCTCAATATGATACAACTAGAAATGGTCTATACACATAAGTATGAATCAATTATAAAAGTTTAAAACTCTTTCTCCTATAACACTAAATGGTGGTTTTGTCATTTTACCTTATAAACAAGTATAACATATATCCAAGGGTGTTGAAAATTTTAATAGGAAAATAAAGAAACTTTTCTCAGACCAATGAGGAGAATATCTTATCCAAGAACTCATTAATTATATTATAACTCATTTATCAATTAAAACATGATGGTTTAAATGTGTTTAGTCCATAATTAATCTTTTGATAAGACTTGGATAGCCTTGTTGTCCATTGTTCACTAACAACCATCAATATCAATGAGTTGTGACCTCTTTTTATCTCATGAATACAACCATGACACACCACCCTATAACACAATCAACCCCACCACCTTAGATGAAAACAACTAACCTAATTAGAGCTGAGGGAGATAGGGGTGATTAGCTGTCATATTTTATTTTAAGTATTAGATCCATGGACTATAGGAATATATGATATCTAATCCCATAGAGAAGAAGTGGAACCATGAAAATCAGGGGTTGGATCAGTGGGAGAAGAAGAACTTTGTAGATATGGAAGGTACGATGGACTTGTCTTAGGCATGAAAAATGGAATTTTTTAATGGGTTGTTTGAATTATTTTTATAGAAATGGGTTTAGGTTAAAATTAATTTTAAAAAGGGGTCACAAAGGCATTAAATCCCCAAACACATTTTCCTTTGGTGAAATTACTTTGGGGATATAACAGTTTTTTTAAAAACTTTGAACAAAATGTGTTAAGGTCCCTAATGCCTTCTGTCCAAAAAAAATAACTACCATTTTTCATTTTTAAGATATATGTATATATATATTTATTTTTTTGTTCTGTTTATATATATATAAGAAAATTTTGAGCAATATTTGAATACTATTATATTTAGCATTATTTCCACTAAAGTAATTTTAAAATATAACCAAAACCCCAGATTGGGTTCCCTTTTATAAGGGAGGGTACCCTTTCAATCCTTATGGATTTTTAATGTGGGATTCAACTCACCCTTTTCCAACACTGATTTAATAATATATTATTATTAATAACACATTATTAATAATTTTTAATTAATTAATAAGTAATTAATGAATAATTTATAAGTTTTAGTTAATAATTAATAATAATTAAGAACAATTAGAAATTAAATAATTATAATTAATTAATATATAGTGATAATTAGTTATTAATAAATAATAATTAGTAACCATTAGTAGTAATTAATTAATAATAAGGTAATTAAAAATTATTATTACTACCTTAATTAGTAATAATTAGTAATAAATAGTGATTATTTAATAATAATCAATATTATTAAGTAAATTTTTGTAACGACCTGAGATTTTGGACACTTTAAATTAATACTATCTTTAATAACTCGTGTCACACACAACCCCAAACTAATGCAACACCTAACTAAAACGAACCATGATATATTAAAATTACATGAATAATATAATCATTAATAGATGAAAATATGATAATCAATTATATTTATTATATATTATTATTCTCTTTGATTAATATTTTAAAATGGACACCTTTCGAAGAACCATTTTAAAAGAATGTGTTGTACTTTAAAAAATTAAATTTACCACTGTTAATTTTTTTTATAATAGGTAATATTTATATTTATAAACTAATATATCAATATTCAATTATTTATAGATCTATATGATATAATATTAAAAACACTTGAAGTGTAAAAAATTATTTTTTAATAAAATAATTTTTTCTTTATATATTGCATTTTCATTTAAATACTAATTTATAAATTTTATAATTTGAATATGAAAAAAATAACTTCATTTTTAGATTAAATTTTTTAATATTATGTTAGGATGAATTTTTGGGATTTTTCTAAATAGATTGATTTTTAGGTGAATAATGAAAAATACCATTTTAAAAAATAACATGAAATTTAGAACATTATTACTATATAAGTATGAATTTTAAATTCATGAAACCTTTTTCTAAGATAAAATATTTATTTTATAAGTGAATTTATAATTTTATAAATTTTTGTTTCAATTTACAAACCTATATTTTACATTTTTGAACTTAAGTTATATTTTTCAAAATATTGTTTCTAATACATTATACATTTAATATTTTAAAATTAATTTATATTACTTATAGAAAATCTATATAATAAAATGGATTTCAAATTTGGGATAATTAGGTCCAAATTATGCAACAAGGCTAATTTATTTTCAACTATAAAGGATAAATTACTTTGGTAAAAACTAGTTACTTTGATAAAAATCAAAAGGGGAAAAAGGTTTAATAATTATAGAATGACCACAAAAATGTTTAAAAATGTGTAGGAATGGGTGTTTAAGGATTTTATAGACCTTATACCTTACCCTATACATTATTTACCAATTTTAGAGCTACTTTCTTTAAGAGTGAGTTTCCATTATAAAAAAGTTTTTGGTATTTACAAACATTCCATCCCTTTTCACTTATAAAAGGAGAAATCCTCTCCTCACTTCCCCTCACACCATAATCCACTTATTTTATCCAAAAATATACCCAAAACTCTCCTAAAAATTCTTATCCACCTTAAACAGGTTCTTTTATACTCAAAAGTCTATCCATCAAAAATCTTAACCCCCTCTGAAAATGAGATAATCTAAGAAGTGAGGTATACATTTCTAACTGCTCCTTTCTCGTTTCTATTTATTTATATGCACTTATTCCTCCTAAAATTACATTAAACTATCTTAAAATGATAAAAACCTATCATTATTATACTGGTATTTTATTATAATAATGGAACAATCATTAACCATCTTTCCTTTTTCTATTAAGAAAAATGAAACCATCATTATTACATTGTGAGGACTACCACCTCCATAACACAACATGTTTCCTTTCCCTTAACCAAATTAAAAGGATAGTATTAATAGGTAATTTAATATATAATCATTATATTTTTGAAATTTTTTATATTTTTAAATGATAAACCATATTACTCATTTTAACTTATTTATGGAAACAAAATCATCATTATAAAGAACCCGAACCCAGTAGCCTGGAACCGGTGCCTTATTTTATTACATTGGTACTAAGAACAAGAGATCATATCCCAAGTGATAAAATAGTTTAGTAGCTTTGGAAAACTAGATAAAAACATAAGTATTACATTACTAATTTTAATGAAATAAAGAATAGAAACTCTATTGAAAACACTTATATTTTCTTAGCTTATCCTTGCATGTCAATCATAATATACATCTTGGCATATTGGGGAAAAATAAAACATAATAGAGGGGTGATAACAGATACTCAGTAAGGGTAAGAATACAATGTAAGATATCGTAAATAAACATAGACAATAAGGAAAGGTGAATAACTAAAAACACATTCCATTAAGACATAAAATTGAGCATAATATGGAAGGAATAAAAGCTAATCAAATAGTGCCATATAAATAATCACATGAGAATGAAACTTAACCATAGATATTTTACTAGTACAATAATAACATGTAATATCAATAAATAATATCATAACGATATAATTTATAATTCATGACATAATAAACATAACACCAAGGCTTCATTCCAAGAATCTATTATTGTCAAGGATACATTCCAAGAATCTAATAAATGGGTAAGGCCTCAGCCAAAACCATATCCAGTTTGTCTCATGAGACCCATCAATGAATCAAGGTAATATAGAAGTCCCCAACCAAAACTTACTAAGTACAATGCATTCCTCATATGAAAGGGGTGAAACATAATCAACATATACAATAATATTGAAACTAGCATATGAAATGTAAATAATTTCCCTAATTATTAAACATAATCATAAATTATCCAGAGTAATATGGAGAATGGTATCAAGATAGTACATACCCTGTAACACCCCAAGATTTCATAGTATGTACTTCTTCAAAACAATTCAATAACTTGCACTACACATAACACTGAGTTCAAGCGCACCATGACTTACCAAACAACCCATTAAAAAGAGGTTATGAACAGTTTTAACTAAATTTTGAACCTTATATAATCCTTATAATTTTGGAATCCATATTATGAGTTTCTTATACATAATGTAAAAACAAATTCCTTTTTTCAGATAAAAGAAGTATTTTTCAAAAATGCACTTTTACCAACTTTAATAGTGAACCCTTTTTAAATCCAATATTTTAAACTTTTATATATTCAATTTGACTAAATAAATTTATTATTTATAATGGGGACATAAAAAAAATTTACAATGTAACACCCCAAGCTTCCACGGTACGCTTCACTTTGAATAATACACTAGCGTGTGTTGTACGCAACTTCGAGTTCTAACACACACTACAACCAATCAAACTAGCCGTAATGAATAATAATACCTACTTTTTAAGATTTTATAAATTTTATCTCTCAAAATTGACTTCATTTTTGGATTCGGAATATCGAATTTAACCTAGGGTGAAATTTTGGTACTTTTCGGATAACTTTTATATTTTGATGAATAGTGAAAATTACTAAATTTTAATTAAAAACAACCTTTTTAATCAAAATAATTAGTAGTGATAAGTTATGAATTTGAGTGGTTTTAAATTAAATTTAGAATATATTTTTACCATTTAATACAATTTTGGTCATTTGAAAAAATTTCACAATTAAACCGGACATAAACAAGTGTCAATCTTTTGATAGTTATTATCTCTTAAAAACACGCTTTTTGTTTTAACAACGGGAATTGATTTTAAATTAATTTCTGCCACTTCTGTGTTTTGAATTTAGAAAAATGGATTCCATATTTGGAATCAGGATGTTCAAATTATGTAAATAGGTAACTTTTATTTTTAGACATTTTGAATAATTACTTCGATAAATATTTTATTTACCATGGTTAAAGGGGTAAATCTGGTAAATAAGGGTTAAAAAATAATATTATAATAATAACAAATTACCCTAAAACGTGTCCTAACCTTATTTGTTGACACATTTCCGACCATGGACATATTTGGGTCGATTTTTGGACCCCATGGAGCCACTTGTAAGTGATAATGCCCCTTTATATTAATTAAGTTAAAATAAATACAAAAATGACATAAGCATATATCTTTTAGAAAAACATTTTTTACATAGGGTTATATATGTTGGATTTTTGATTATAAATATTCATTAGAAATATAAAACGATTTCCTACATAATTATATTTTATTTATAATTTTTAGACAATAAATAATTTAATTTATTTATGACACAATGATGATGCAATAATTACTATAATAGTGAAAAATTAAACTAATTGATATTATAAATACAAAAATAAATATAATTTGAGATTTTTTATGAATTAAAATAATTTTATAGGTTAATATGACATATTATAATTGAATTAATTAATGTTTTTTGAAGTAATCATTCTCTTATGATTTTCACAAAAATCAATTATTGAATAGTGTCAAAATTGACATAAAAGAGTTTTAAAAAAATATATTATATTATTAATTGATATTAAATTCCTAAAAATCTATGGTTCGGCAAAGAGACTTATATAATGATATTTGTATCATTAATGGACCACTTGGGGGTCTATTGGATGTATATATTAAGTTTATTAACCATATAATATAAAACTACAAAGAGACATTGTAAAAGTGAAACTAATTAACTAAGAGTAAATACTTAAAGATAAGGTTAACATAGTGACCCAAACCTGTTTAAATTCTATTGGTTGAGTGGTTTTCGACCTATAACCACCTTAACCTTTAAATAATCCACTTTGGAGCCATTAGAAACCAAATATGAATTTATTATAAAATAATATTTATAGCTTTTCCAAAGGTGCCCCTCACCCCTCTTATAAAAGGGCACTCCCCCTTCTCACTAATTCACACATTCAAAGCCTTTTGGTTCGACCAAAACCTACCAAAATACTCTCTAAACTTCCCTAAAATCAACATAGAGGCCTTAGTTTGATCAGAAATCCAACCTAAGGAGCCCTTTTGATCAAATCAAAAGGAAGAACTCGAAGAAGAGGTAATGTTTTCACCACCCTCTTTCAAGTTCCTTTCTTCTTCAAATTCTTATTTCTTTGTTATTTATATTCTAAAATAATAAATCCAGTATCTCCTATATACAGTGATGTTATTATAAATATTGTACAATCATATTCAGTATTCTATCCATCCTTTGAATGAAATGTCACCATACGTGCGTACGTACGACTTACCGTCTCCACGTCGTGGTGTAATTGTTATTCAATACATTATTATTTGGATGAGTATAATAATGATATTTATTTGATGTAAATAATAAATAAAAAATTATAAGGATTCTGTATATATGATATACTATCCAATTATATATTATTTTAATATCAAAAGAATGATATTTTCGCTCGTGCGTACGTACGGATTACCGTCTCCACGACGCGATGAGATTCATTTCCAAGTTCACCATTCATTGACAATTATAAAAATATATATTACTAATAAATATGTAATATATGACATAATAATTATACTGAAGATATATATATTTATATATATAAGGATTTATGTACTTACATATATCTTATTCACTTACTTCCGTTCAATACTATATGAAAACAGAAACATCGTTTATGCGTACGTACGGACTACCGTCTCCATAAACGCTGTTTTCCATTTTATATATATGTCTATTATACATATTTATATTCTAAATATATATGATATATTTATCATTTTTTATATTCTGGAAGTATTTAAATCATTATCTAAGTGATACAACCAAGAGTAACAAGTTAAAACACGTACGATAAAGAAAGTGATTATTACCCGAAATGTTAACTTAACATGGAAATTATTATTAAATGGGTAATATAAATTCATAAACGAATCATGTATGATATCATAAATATTAATATGGTTCTGTTATAATTTAATAACATACTACGATCTTCGTACAGGAGGTTAAACGTACCCTTGACTAAAGGAATGTGCAAGGTAAGGGGTTTCCATCTCACTCCTTATTACCGTGAGATTCATGCCATATTTCCACTATTACCTTTTGTGTGGTCTATGTACTGCCTATAATTGTATTATTTGTGTAATACACTTTAATTTAAGTGTATTTACATATTAATTGTATGATACCTCTTTCATGGGGTGTATGTTTCGTATGTTACCAAATTGGTAAGGGTTTATTTCACAATCTCTTCATTATCCGAGGTTGTTTATACGTAATTATATTCTGGGACCTCTTTATCATCCACATCCATGTTTCTTAAAAATGTCTTTCAAAACATTTTTACTATTTAATAGACAATGGTTTAAAGTCATTTATACCCTTATTTGACTTTATATGTTTTTAAAGGAATCTTTCCAACATTTTTGAAACAAGTTACTTTTTAACCTTTTTGAAAAAATTAAGGTATGAATGTTTTTTAACTTATACGGTGGGTGCGGTTATTCTCCACTGTTATTAAACCTTTGAAGATTCCTTCACAAGCTTATAAAGATATTTTCAAAATAAAGGTTTTCTCTATAATTATGCGACATTTACATGATTTCAAAAAAAGAGATATTTCTCTCAAATAGTATTGATTTCATCTATGTCAACATCCTTTGATAAATTTTACACTTGTTTCAAGTTGATTTATTATGATACAAATCATCCATATTGTATTTAAGGTTTTGTGATATTTTTGACTATGGATGAGTTATTTTTATTCCATTAATGGTTTATGATTAATGTTTTGACATTTTGTATGTTAGTTTTAATACGAATGTTTATGTTATATTTCATCCTCTTCATAAGATGAATGTGTTGTACTAGTATGTTCTGGGTTGGGGACCGGTAAAAGTAAGCCCTCCGGGTTGGGGTCCGGTTACAGCAGACCCTCCGGGTTGGTGTCCGGTTATTAGAGGCACTCTGGGTTGGTGTCCGGTTATTAGAGGCACTCCGGGTTGGTGTCCATTTATTAGAGGCACTCCGGGATGAAGTCTGGTTACAGAGGCTCTCCGGGTTGGGTTCCAGTTACAGTTATCCCTTAGGTCTTGGCACGAGGCCTTGACATAGAAATTAAAGTTTGGCATCATGCATTCCATCATTATGTAAGTGGTTAGTGATATTGCATGTGATTATTAGATTAGTTGAATATCCATGTGAATAATTAAATGACATTATTTCATTTTATTTCTGCCATATTATGCTGAAGTTAAAGTTTAAAAGGCTTTTGTTTTAGTTTTATACATTACCTTAAATTTTTATGCTTATTTTTGAAAGTTTCCACTGTATTGATTACCCTTACTGAGCATTTGAGCTCACCCCTTTCTATGTTTTATTTTTCCAAGGATTCCAAGAAGTGTAATGTGATTGATATGAAGGGTTAATCCAAGGAAATAATGGTTTTCATAAAGATTATTTATGTTGTTTTGTACGTCTTAAAGTGAAAATGTAACATTCATGTATGTGATCTATTTTTCCAAGACTGCTAAACTGATCAGTCCTTCGGGACTTGATTCCTTGTAATCATGCCAATGTATTAAAATAATGCACCGACTCTGGGTAACTGGGGTCGGGGTGTTACAGTTGGTATCAGAGGAAGTTTAGAAATAACCTTGGAAACTAGATTTAGATAAACTCTGATTAGAGCACATAGCCCTAAGATAGACTTTGAGGATTAGTATAGAATAACTTCCTAGAATTTTGGTATTGTAGAGATTTTGTGAGTTTTTTGAGCAATACATCCCTGTCTGGATACGATCTGGTAGAGGAGGATCTGGCACAAATGTATCTAGGGGTAAAACTCGAAAACACCTCTTTGAGCTAGACTCGAACGGGAACTGGTGCATGACAACGGGCCTTGCTGCACTCTTGGTTACGACACTCCCGGGGGATATGCTTAGGTTAATTATCATTTTCTTTACAAACCATTATGAAGGGATCACGAGTATATACTTACTCAAAGAAAACATTTTTATGATTATGTATTATATCCATAAACTGTTCAATTTGTGTTAGGTATTTTACAAGATTGAAATTATTCATTGCAATTCATAAACTGACCTAGTTTATGCTATTGTATAGAAATGGCGCCCAATATAAGGAATGTGAACTCCAGTAATACGTATGATCCAAAGAGTAAGAATGATCGTATCTTTCATGGCATTAAGCCATCATTTAGAAGGGAAATAGTCTCCCACGTATTATCATCATATGAAGAAATAGTATCATGTTTGGATAAGATAACTAAAGAGTTTACTGAGTCCTATGGATTTGAAGGGAAGCAAAAGAAGAAAAAGATGGAAGAGAGAAATATGGATAAAGGGAAGAGGGAAAAGAATAATTTCCCCATATGTGATAACTGTGGGAAGAAACACCCTGGAACTTACCTGAAAGGAATGAGAGTTTGTTGTAAGTGTGTAGGAAAAGGGCACCAAGTACGTGACTGTAAGGGTAAGAAAATGGTTTCAAATGTACAATGCTTCATTTGCAAGTAGTTTGGAAACTATGCGAACCTATCATCAGACTATGCCACAAATGATGCTATTGGATAACAATCAAATTATGATACTACCACAGATTAAGAGGAATGATTAGAGTTCTTATGTTGATTATGTCATTTGAGTGTTGTATTAGCAATGTACTTGTTATAATAATTATGGAGTATATAAGGATTGTACTGCAGTACTATTTCATTGAGGATTTGAGATTTTATGGTATTAAGAAAAGTGACTCTACAACAGGTTAAACTTTTTGGAAATTATATGGTTGAAGGAAATATAAACCTTAATATGGTCCTAATATTGAGGTACTTATTTTGGAATAAGATATGGTTGATTTGGGTAAATTATATTGGATATTCTTGACTTCCTTGAAACCGATTAAAGATTTTTATATTCCATATTTTTTGGAGTTTACAACATTTATGGATGGATGAAGTGTATCCAGTATTCTATATGGAATAAGGGAGCATAAATGTAATCAATAAGGATTATGGTAATTCAGGATGTTTCAGTGTTTTAAAAGAATACATGATGAAGGTATTCATATGCTATTACGGGGTAAAAAGGATCTACATTATGTTTACCTTCCTTATAAATGTTGGACTGTGAGTTTGGACAGAAGTATTTTGGATAATTCTAGTTTGAGATTAATTTTGGATTGCCATAAAAGGACAACCCGGAGGTCGGGAGGCAACCCATCGCGACCGGCAAGGCTGCGAGACTTGAACCCATAACCTAAGGGCGACAAGGGTGTATCACCTACCACTGGCCCACGAGATGTCCTGGATTAAATAATGTAGTTTATTTTAATTAGGTCTATTAGATGAATTATAAATTCATTTTTTTAACCCCAAACGAATAGGATAAATAGAATATTTTTTAAGTTATATTATCTTTTAGAGTGAAATATGAGTTTGTGGTAGAAATTAGTTAAAATATGGGACTCTACATTTCAAGTATATATTTTTCTTCTCCTCTTATTCTCTGAAGAAATTAATTATTATACTTTATTGAAGGGATCTTAAAACCAAAAATGTGTTATCCTAATACCTTATGTTTTGTTGAACCGATGGCATTTTAAATCCTCATAGATTACTGAATTTAAGGACCTCAATTTTAAAATTGTTTAAGATTGATGACCTCAATCACTGCCTATAAATATGTACGTTTTCCCTCCAATTATATTTCTCTAATTTCCACCAATGTTCTCCTAACCGAGATCATCATTTGGTGGTGACCCTTTTATTTCTCTTTTCCTCTTATTAAGACTAAATATTATTAACCAAATTTCCGATGTGGGTTTCCCCACAAAGATATTTTCTATTTTCAACCTTTATTTTCGAAGAAGAATATAAAATTGCGAGGACACAATTTTTTGAAGGAGGTAAGAATGTAACACCCCAATATTTCATAGTATGTACTTATTCAAAACAATTCAATAACTTGCACTCCACGTAACACCGAGTTCAAGCGCACCATGACTTACCAAACAAGCCGTTAAAAAGAGGTTATGAATAGTTTTAACTAAATTTTGAACCTTATATAATCCTTATAATTTTGGAATCCATATTATGAGTTTCTTAGACATAATTTAAGAACAAATTCCTTTTTTCAGATAAAAGAAGTATTTTTCAAAAATGCACTTTTACCAACTTTAATAGAGAACCCTTTTTAAATCCAATATTTTAAACTTTTATATATTCAATTTGACTAAATAAATTTATTCTTTATAATGGGGACATAAAAAAAATTTACAATGTAACACCCCAAGCTTCCACGGTACGCTTCTCTTTGAATAATACAGTAGCATGTGTTGTACACAACTTCGAGTTCTAACAAACACTACAACCAATCAAACTAGTCGTAATGAATAATAATACCTACTTTTTAAAATTTTATAAATTTTATCTCTCAAAATTGACTTCATTTTTGGATTCGGAATATCGAATTTAGCCTAGGGTTAAATTTTGGTACTTTTCAGATAACTTTTATATTTTGATGAATAGTGAAAATTACTAAATTTTAATTAAAAACAACTTTTTTAATCAAAATAATTAGTAGTAATAAGTTATGAATTTGAGTGGTTTTAAAGTATATTTAGAATATATTTTTACCATTTAATACAATGTTGGTCATTTGACAAAATTTCACAATTAAACCGGACATAAACAAGTGTCAATCTTTTGATAGTTATTATCTCTTAAAAACACGCTTTTTTGTTTTAACAACGGGAATTGATTTTAAATTAATTTCTGCCACTTCTGTGTTTTGAATTTGAAAAAATGGATTCCATATTTGGAATCAGTATGTTCAAATTGTGTAAATAGGTAACTTTTATTTTTAGACATTTTGAATAATTACTTCGGTAAATATTTTATTTACCATGGTTAAAGGGGTAAATCCGGTAAATAAGGGTTAAAAAATAATATTATAATAATAACAAATTACCCTAAAACATGTCCTAACCTTATTAGTTGATACATGTCAGACCATGGGCATCTTTGGGTCGATTTTTGGACCCCATGGAGCCACTTGTAAGTGATAATGACCCTTTATATTAATTAAGTTAAAATAAATACAAAAATGACAAAAGCATATATCTTTTAGAAAAATATTTTTTACATAGGGTTATATAAGTTGGATTTTCGATTATAAATATTAATTAGAAAGATAAAACGATTTCCTACATAATAATAGTTTATTTATAATTTTTAGACAATAAATAATTTAATTTATTTATGACACAATGATGATGCAGTAATTACCATAATAGTGAAAAATTAAACTAATTGATATTATAAATACCCAAATAAATATAATTTGAGACTTTTTATGAATTAAAATAATTTTATAGGTTAATATGACATGTTATAATTGACTTAATTAACTTTTTTTGAAGTAATCATTCTGTTATGAGTTTCACAAAAATAAATTATTGAATAGTGTCAAAATTGACATAAAAGAGTATTTAAAACAAATATTATATTATTAATTGATATTCAATTCCTAAAAATCTAAGGTTCGGACAAGAGACTTATATCATAATATTTGTATCAGTAATGGATCACTTGGGGGTCTCTTGGATATATATAGTAAGTTTATTAACCATATAATATAAAACTACAAAGAGACGTTGTAAAAGTGAAACTAATTAACTAAGAGTAAATACTTAAAGATAAGGTTAACATAGTAACCCAAACCTGTTTAAATTCTATTGGTTGAGTGGTTTTCGAACTATAACTACCTTAAACTTTAAATAATCCACTTTGGATCCATTAGAAACTGAATATGAATTTATTATAAAATAATATTTCTAGCTTTTCCAAAGGTGCCCCTCACCCCTCTTATAAAAGGGCACTCCCCCTTCTCACTAATTCACACATTCAAAGACTTTTGGTTCGGCAAAACCCTTCCAAAATACTCTCTAAACTTCCCTCACATCAACATAGAGGCCTTATTTTGATTAGAAATCCAACCTAAGGAGCCCTTTTGATCAAATCAAAAGGAAGAACCCGAAGAAGAGGTAATGTTTTCACCACCCTCTTTCAAGTTCCTTTTTTCTTCAAATTCTTATTTCTTTGTTATTTATATTCTAAAATAATAACTCCAGTATCTCCTATATAATGTTATGTTATTATAAATATTGTACAACCATATTCAGTATTCTATCCATACTTTGAATGACATGTCACCATACGTGCGTACGTATGACTTACCGTCTCCACGTCGTGGTGTAATTGTTATTCAATACATTATTATTTGGATGGGTATAATAATGATGTGTATTTGATGTAAATAATAAATATAAAATTATACGTATTCTGTATATATGATATAACATCCAATTATATATTATTTTAATATCAAAAGAATGATATTTTCGCTCGTGCGTACGTACGGATTACCGTCTCCATGACGCGATGAGATTCATTTCCAAGTTCACCATTCATCGACGATTATAAAAATATATATTACTAATAAATATGTATTATATGACCTAATAATGCTACTAGAGATATATATATTTATATATATAAGGATTTATGTACTTACATATATCTTATTCACTTACTTCCGTTCAATACTATATGAAAACAGAAACATCGTTTATGCGTACGTACGGACTACTGTCTCCATAAACGGTGTTTTCCATTTCATATATATGTCTATTATACATATTTATATTATAAATATATATGATATATTTATCATTTTTTATATTTTGGAAGTATTAAATCATGATCTAAGTGATACAACCAAGAGTAACAAGTTAAAACACGCACGATAAAGAAAGTGATTATTACCCGAAATGTTAACTTAACATGGAAATTATTATTAAATGGGTAATATAAAGTCATAAATGAATTATGTATAATATCATAAATATTAATATGTTTCTGGTATAATTTAATAACATACTACGATCTTCGTACAGGAGGTTAAACGTACCCTCGACTAAAGGAATGTGCAAGGTAAGGGGTTTCCATCTCACTCCTTATTCCCGTGAGATTCATGTCATATTTCCACTATTACCTTTTGTGTGGTGTATGTACTGCCTATAATTGTATTATTTGTGTAATACACTTTAATTTATGTGTATTTACATATTCATTGTATGATACATCTTTCATGGGGTGTATGTTTTGTAAGTTACCAAATTGGTAAGGGTTTATTTCACAATCTCTTCATTATCCGAGGTTGTTTATACGTAATTATCTTCTGGGACCTCTTTATCATCCACATCCATGTTTCTTAAAAATGTCTTTCAATTTTTTTTACTATTTAATAGACAATGGGTTAAAGTCATTTATACTCTTATTTTAATTTATATGTTTTTAAAGGAATCTTTCCAACGTTTTCGAAACAAGTTACTTTTTAACCTTTTTGACAAAATTAAGGTAAGAATGTTTTTTTAACTTATACGGCGGGTGTGGTTATTCTCCACCGTTATTACACCTTTGAAGCTTCCTTCACAAGCTTATAAATATATTTTTAAAATAAAGGTTTTCTCTATAATTATACGACCTTTAAATGATTTCAAAAAAAGAGATATTTCTCTCAAATAGTATTTATTTCATCTATGTCAACATCCTTTGATAAATTTTACACTTATTTCAAGTTGATTTATTATGATACAAATAATCCATATTGTATTTAAGGTTTTGTGATATTTTTGACTATGGATGAGTTATTTTTATGACATTAATGGTTTATGATTAATGTTAAGACATTTTGTATGTTAGTTTTAATACGAATGTTTATGTTATATTTCATCCTCTTCATAAGATGAATGTGTTGGATTAGTATGTTCTGGGTTGGGGACCGGTAAAAGTAAGCCCTCAGGGTTGGGGTCCGGTTATAGCAGACCCTCCGGGTTGGTGTCCGGTTATTAGAGGCACTCCGGGTTGGTGTCCGGTTATTAGAGGCACTTCGGGTTGGTGTCTGGTTATTAGAGGCACTCCGGGATGGAGTCCGGTTACAGAGGCTCTCCGGGTTGGGTTCCGGTTACAATTATCCCTTAGGTCTTGGCACGAGGCCTTAACACAGAAATTAAAGTTCGACATCATGTATTCCATCATTATGAAAGTGGTTAGTGATATTGCATGTGATTATTCGATTAGTTGAATATCCATGTGAATAATTAAATGGAATTATTTCATTTTATTTCTGCCATATTATGCTGAAGTTCAAGTTTAAAAGGCTTTTGTTTTAGTTTTATACATTACCTTAAATTTTTATGCTTATTTTTGAAAGTTTCCGCTGTATTGATTACCCTTACTGAGCATTTGAGCTCACCCCTTTCTATGTTTTATTTTTCCCAGGATTCCAAGAAGTGTAATGTGATTGATATGCAGGGTTAAGCCAAGGGAATAATGGCGTTCATAATGATTATTTATGTTGTTTTGTACGTCTTAAAGTGAAAATGTAACATTCATGTATGTGATCTATTTTTCCAAGACTGCTAAACTGATCAGTCCTTCGGGACTTGATTCCTTGTAATCATGCCAATGTATTAAAATAATGCACCGAATCTGGGTAACTGGGGTCGGGGTGTTACATACCCAATCAAAATGATCATAAAATAATAAATAAACTATGGTAGATGGTATCATGAGTGATCAAACTCAATTAATCATAATATTAAATAGAGGGTTTTGATATGGATGAAAATACTCTAATAAAATCATTCAAAATCTCTTGAGAGAAATTCCATTTATTTACTTTGGAATATTTTATTTAAAAGATTCACAATTATAAAAGAAAAATTTTATTTGGAAATAACCTTATAAACTTGTAAAGGATTTCTGAAAAAATTAAGGCATCATAAAATATGGAAAATTATATCATGCTGTATAATTAAGCATTTATTTTAAATTTTGAAAAAAAGAAATATTTTAAAGAGTGATTTTAAAATAAAGTGTGAGTGTTAATAAAATGATTCAATTATGTGTATTATATTTAAATCCAAATAATTTTTTTAAATAAAACTTAATATAATAAAAATTCATTTGACATATAATCATAGAATGACGTAATCATTGGATTTGGAGCTTAACCCAAATAATGGAAATTGGGTTAAGAATTCCCTTACCACTATGAAAACATTAAAACCGTATGCCCCATAAAATTAATGATAATCAAATGAAACATTTAATACCATGAAGATAAAGAGATTAATGATATGATATATCAAAGGGCATTACATATACACCACACACAAGAAATAATTTTTGAATAATGCATATCTCACATAAATAAAAGTGAGATGAGAAAATACTTACCTTAGTTTTGACTTGATTCAAATGTGTTTGAAACTACTATATAGTGGTTTTAAACATATTAATAAATTATATAAGAATAATATTAATGTTTATAATATCATATATGATCTTCTTATAACATTTTACCACTCATTTGTCAGTGATATTTCTTTATTACCCTTGTTTCAGGTGTTAACTACTTAATTTTCTTATGAATGTTTTCTCATGTAAGTCATGTTTATAATTCATAGGGTATAGATAAAACATATCCATAATAAAATTAATTCCATAAATATAATATTTAATGATTAAATATATTTTTATAACCATTCTTGAATGTTGAGTATAGAAAAATAATTACACCGCTACGTGGAGACGATAAGTCGTACATACGCATGTGCAATGCTTTCGTTTTTTTGTAAGATGGATAAAAGGTAGAGTATGGTTGTTTCATAATAATAATATCATCTCAGTATATATATGATACTGGAGTTATTATTTTAGAATTGAAATAACACATGAAGAGTAAGTAAAAGTAGAAATTAATTTGAATGAGTTGGTAAAAATGATCACCTCTTCTTTGGTGAACTTCCTTTAGATCTTTTCTTAAGGGATATAGAGATGGTATTTTTGGAAAACCAGGACCTATATAACTTGTATAATGATGTTATGAGGAGAAATGGGTATGAATTGGTTAAGAAAAGAGGCTCAAGGTGATAAAATTAAATGAAGGAAGGAGTGACATTTTATAATTGAGGTGATGGGCACCCTTAGAAAACCTCAAAATATAAAATTATATTAAATTCATTTTCTATAAAAATATAACCAAATTCAAAAGGATTGTAATATTAGATGAGATAATTTTGTAATATTATAATACAATAAAATTTATACATGTTTTGTTATTATTTTTAACCTTATCAGTTTGATTGAATTTAGTTAACTTATTTTAATTTTAATTATGGGAACCATTTATTTAATATTAAAAGCTAGTAATTGTTTACTTATAAAATATAAATCTAGAAATAAATGAATAAATTATGAAAGTTTAGACAAAATAATAATCACTTTTTATTTTTAATTATTTTTTATGACTTTTACTTAATTTAATGAAATATTATTTTGATAAAATATCATTAGTGTCAATTTTGACACTATTCATTACTTTGGCCTTAAGTAAATCAATACAATTGGATAAATTCAATCCAAAAAATTTAAAACAGATATAATATGTCACAATAATCCATAAAATTCTTGTATCACCTTAATTAATTAAAATTATAATTATTTTAATACTTTTAATATCATTTATTTGATTGTTTCATAAAATAATTACTCCATCATCACTATATAATTATTTAAGGTAATTATTTATCCACTAAAATTTAGAAATAAAATACTATGATGTAGATATATCTTTTAGATTTAAAAATAATATCTACATTTGAAGATATATTCTGAATAAAACCATATTAAAAATAATATAGTTCTTAAAATATGTATGTGACATTTTCATCTTTTCCTTAAATAAAATATTATAAATATCATAACCTCATCTAAATGGTTCCCAAAAAACATAAATAAATTTATATCATGAAAATAAGTTTATTAAGTTCAAAATGGACACTTATATTCATTAAAAACCTACCTTTTTCCTCATGTGGAGATATAAAAGATTAATAAGACAAAGAAAGTGACATTTGTGATTTTCTTTAATTTAAATAATATAAAATCCATTATCATGGAAAAGTGTCTATTAAATATCCAAAATTCGAACCTTTTGTGTTAAGGGTAGAATATAAATTTATCCAATAAAATTTTGAAAGTTTTAGGGTAATTTTATAATCCTTATCATTTTATTTTTGACCAAAATCACCCTTTACCGTGGTAACAAAAATTACCAAGGTTACTATTCATACTGGACAAAAATAAAATGAACTTATTTAATAAATTTGGAACTTATTAATATAAACACAAAATCTATTTATCAATATTCAAAACAAAAAATTTTCATAATATAATTTAAAATTAATCTCACAAAACGCAATAAAAAACAGTTTTATTAAAAAATCTATTTTTAAGCCAAAAAATATACTTATACCAAAATAAGGTATAATGATGAAATAAATTGGATTATTTATATGTAAATAGTTTTTAAGTAATATTGATATAAAATTCAAATTATAAACATAATTTTAATATAATGAAATTGATAGTTTTATAAAAATTGGTATTTTTCACTATTCACTAGAAAAAAATATTTTTAAAAAAATACCAAAGTTTCACTATAAGATAATATGGACATTATTATTTTAAAAATGAAGTCTATTTTGTTCAATATAATTTATAAAATTTTCAAAATTTAGTTTTAAAATAAGCGCGCCATTAAAAGGCGGTAAAACTGCCCTTAGAAAAAATATAGCCTTTTATACGTAAAATTGGATTTATTCTTATCTTATGCCTATAAAAATAATTTGGATGAACGTAAAAATATTTGTTTGAATATATAATATGTAAATTACATAATGTGTTTAATACTATTCATTCTCAGCAATTTAACAACTAGGTTATAATGTTCACATAATAATATCTCATTGTTTGCAAGATATCGAAGAGATTAAATTTAAAAAGAGGCATGCAATAAAATATTGTGGTGTTACATTATATCCAAATTAAATAAAATTTTTCCTCAAAATTTGAAATTAAAATTCAAAAGTTAAAGGTTGATACTTTAAAATTCCTATGTGGAACTCCCACATCGTAAAATGGTCTTATAAAACTTCCTCTTAAAAAGAGGTAAAGAGAAATACAAAGGTCCCCTCAAAATTGGGATTCCAAAATAGGAGAACATTTGTGAAAATATGGTAATTTAAGAGAAATACAACTATCAATTTTAGATGAATAGTGATAGAGAAAATGGTCGTTAGAAATTTTAACATCACAAAACTGTAAATTTTTGATCACTTAAAAGACTATTGATTTCTTAGTAAGAAAATTAAATGGATAAAGTTTTTGTTTTAAAAAAATTATTTTCCTAGAGTTGAGGGATTATTTTACTCTACATAAAAGCACTTTAGAAAATAAAATTACTTGATTTCTTCTCATGTCATATTCATAATCTCATCATTTTCTTGTCCTTCGATCTATTTCCACTTCATTTAATATACTAGGTGAGGAATATTCATAATGATTTTTTTAATGCCTAAATAAATTTAATGAATCATAAAATCCATAAGTATTTACTTCAACCTTTAAATGTTTACTGAAACAAAAATGGTTAACACATGATATCCAATATAATAAATCATACTTTAACCTAAAATAATAATATCCAATGTTCAACTTAATTCATTCCATAAGTATCTAATCTTAAGACTCATCCAAAATACATCAGCCCAAATTCAAAGTCCAAAAATTTACAAAGAAGGTCACTAAATTTCCAAGATCATATTAACATTAGATTCCCAAAAGAATATAATGTATATCTTATTTTCACATATCAAATACATAAATACCTTGATCACCTTACAAAATTAATGAAAACACACCTCCTTCCAAATCTTTAAAGAAGAAGTACTGCAGTACAATCATTATATATCTCATGATTCTTATAACTAGAGCATTATTGATAAAATACTAAAATAAAATAGTTCGTTAATCCTAAAAAAGGATATTAATCATTCCTCTTCATCTGTGGTAGTAGTATAATCTTTACCATGATCCATTTTCCACTTTTTGGGTATATTCCCTTGGTGTTTAGAGAATTAATTTTCATAGTTCCCAATATCCTTACAGTTGAAGCACTGAACATTAGAAAATTCTTTCTTTCCCTTAAAATCCTAAGCATGGTAGCCTTTTTATCCACACTTTAAGAAAACTCCTTTTCCTTTTAAGTAAGTACCAGGGTATTTCCATCCAGAATTATCATATGTGGGAAAATCCTTCTTTCCCGTCTTTCCTTTATCCATATTTTTCTATACCATCATCCTTTTCTCTTTCTTCCTTTAAAATTCATAAGACTTGGAGAATTATTTTTCTGTCTTGATAGCACATGATACTATATATATGATGAGAAATTTTGGCATACAAGTGACCTTTGAATAATTTCCTTAAGCCCATTGAATAAATGATCAATCTTACTCCCTGGGTTACGTATGCAGTTCACAAAATACTTTGATAATCTTGTAAAGTTGGATTCATATTTAACAACATTTACTTCCTTCTTTTGTCTTAGACTCAAGAATCTTCTATCCATATTTTCTTATATTTCATGAGGGATATATTTTTCAAAGAAAATTTCCTTAAAATCCTTTAATTTCATGTTTTCTATTTCCTCATCCTCCTTAGTGTTTTTAATCAATGAACACCAATGATCTGCATCTACAGAGAGATGATAAACCACCATGAAAACCTTCACCCTTTTATTACTTCCCAAAGTAAGAAATATCTTTTCTAAGGAACTTATCCTTTTCTTATCTACAAATGAATTTTTATTTCTATTAAAAGTTGGAGGTTTCTGACGTATAAAACAATCTAAAATTATTACACCACATTGTGGATCAGCAGGATACTCCATACGGGTATGGTTATTACTTATAACCTAAGTCAACTATCCCAATATGGTTATAATTTGTTTGGATATAGCTACAGATCCGACTCCAACATCATTATCTTTCATAGGAGGGAAATCCTTACACATAATACATGTATTGATATTGTTTCCATTCCTTCTACTAGGCACTATTTCTAAATAATATCATACACTAGATTAGATCATAACATTATGAAACATAATGTATAATATCAAAACTCTTTAATCACATAATCCTAAATTAAAATCTAGGTATAAATACTCTCTGAATCATAATCTTGGTTTCTTTGGGGATATTTCAAAATTTAATCATAGGGTTTCATTCTCTAATTTATGTTTTCCTAAATATAGTTTCTAAAGTTTCTACTAAACTTGATCTGATACCAACTATAAAGACCCTGGCCCCAGTAGCCCAAAGCTGGTGCCTAAATTTATTACATTGGTACTAAGAACAATCGATCACATCCCAAGGGACTGAATATTTTAGTATCTTTAGAAAACTAGATACAAAAATAAGTAGTATATTAAAAATTGAAATGAAATACAACATAATAACTCCATTGAAAACACTTCTATTATCTTATCTTATCCCTACATGTCAATCATAATATACATCTTAGTATATTGATAAAAATAAAACATAATAAAGGGGTGAGTTTAGATGCTCAGTAAGGTTAATAATACAATAGAAGCTATCATAAATAAACATAAACAAAAATTCAGGTTTAATAGTTAAAAACACATGCCATTAAAACATAAACTTGATCATAATATGGAAAAAATAAAAGATGATCAAATAGTTCCATATAAATAATCCCATCAGGATGAAACTTAACCATGCATATTCTACTAGTTGAATAATCACATGGAATATCAATAACTAATCTCATAATGAGGGAATTCATAATGCATGACATAATAAAAATTCCATGAATGCTTCATGATAAGAATTTATTACTATAAAGGCTTCATTCCAAGAATATAATAAATGGGTAAGGCCTCAGCTAAAATAATATCTACTTTGTCTCATGAGACCTACCGATGAATTGAGGGGATATAGTGGGACCTAACCAACACTTACTAAGTATAATTTTTTCCTTATATGAAAGGGGTGAAACATAATCAGTATATACATTCATATTGAAACTAGCATATGAAATGTAAATAATTTCCCCAATCAGCAAATATTATCATAAACCATCTAGAGTAATATGGAGAATGGTATCAAGATAGTACATCCCTAGTAAAAATCATCATAAACCGTTAAATAAAATATGGTATATGATATCATAAGAGATCAAAATTAATTAATCATAAGATTCAACAGAGGTTGCTGACATAAATGAAAATACTCTAACAAAATCATTGAAAATTTCTTGAGATAAATTCCCTTTTTTACTTTAGAATCATTTATTTTAAATCCATACAATTATAAAGGAAAAAGTTTTCTTTCTAAATAACCTTGTAAAATTTTAAAGGATTCCTGAAAACATTATGTCATAATGAAATAGTTAAAATCTTCTAATATCATATAAGTTAAAAAAACATTTCTTTTAAATTTTAAAAAAAGAAACATTTAAAAGAGTAATTTTAAAATAAAGAGTGAGCGTTAACCAAATGAATCAATTATGTGAATTAGAAATAAATATACATAAAAAATTGTAAATAAAACTTAAGATAATAAAAATTAATTTGACACATAAGCATATCATGACTTAATCATTGGAGTAGATGTTTAACCCAAAGAATGGAAATTGGGTTAATAATTCCCTTACCACTATGAAAATAGTCGAATCGTATGACCCATAAAATTAATGATTATAAAATGAAACATTTTATACCATTAAGATAAAGATATTCATGATATGATATATCAAAAGTTAGTATACCTACAATTCATACAATAAATAAGTGGTGAATAAGGAATATCTCACAAAAATAAAAGTGTGATAAGAAAACCCTTACCTTAGGTTCAAATTCCTTAAAACATGTATAAAATTACTTTATATTGGTTTTAAACATATTATTAACTTATAAAACAATCATATTAATATTTATTATATCATATATGACCCCATTATAAAATTTTACCACTCGTTTGCAAATGATCTTTCGTTATTACCCTTGTTTCGGGTGTTAACTACTTAATTTTCCTATGCATGTTTTCTCATGTAAGTTCCATTTATCTTGAATAGGTTATAAATAAAAAATCTCCAGAATAAAATTAATTTAATAAATATCATATTTAATCATTAAATACATTTTTATAACCATTCTTTAATTTTGAATATAGAAAATGAATTACACCGCTATGTGGAGACGGTAAGTCGTACATACGCATGTGCAATGCTTTTATTTTTCATAAGATGGATAAAAGGTAGATTATTTTTATTTCATAATAATAACAACATATAATTATATTGATTATATTGGAGTTTTTATTTTATAAGGGAAACAACACATGAATAGGAAGTAAAAGAAGAAATTAATTTGAATGAGTTGGTAAAAATGATTATCTCTTCTTAAGGTATATAGAGATAGTCTTTTTAGAAAACCAGGACCTCCATAACTTGTCTAAGGATTTTATGAGGAAATATTTCCAGGAATTTGTTGATTAAAGATACTCAAGGTGGAGGAATTAAATGAAAGAAGGAGTGATGTTTTATAATTGAGGTAAGGGGAACCCTTGGAAAACCTTAAAATATTAAATTATATTAAATTTATTTTCTATAAAAATACAACCAAATAGACAAGGATTAAAATATTATATGAGATAAGGTTTTAATATCATCATAAAATAAAATTTATACATATTTGAATATTATTTTGAACGTTATCACTTTGATTGATTTTAGTTAACTTAGTTTAATTTTAATTATGGAAACTATTTATTTAATATTAAAAGTTGGTAATTGTTTACTTATAAAATCTAAATTGGAACATAAAAGAAACAATTATGACATTTTAGAACAAATCATAATCACTTTTTTATTTTTATTTATTTTTTATGATTTTTAAATAATTTAATAAAATATTATTTTGATAAAATATCATTAGTGCTAATTTTGACACAATTCCTTACTTTGGCCTTAAGAAAATCAATACAATTGGATAACTTCGATTTTTTTTAAAATTTGACCTAATATGTCATAATATTTAAGAATTTTTTTTTGAGAACCTTAATTAATTCAAATTATATTTATTTTAATACTTCTAATATCATTTATTTGATTGTTTCATAAAATAATTACTCCATCATCATTGTATAATTATTTAAGGTAATTATTTCTTCACTAAAATTTTTAAATAAAATAATATGATGTAGATAAGCTTTTTATATTTAAAAAAATATCTATAGTTGAATATATATTCTGAATAATACCATATTAAAAATAATATAGTTATAAAAATATGAATGCAAAATTTTCATATTTTCCTTAAATAAAATATTAAAAAATATTATAACCTCATCCAAATGGCTCCCAAAAATCATAAATAAATTTATATCATAAAAATAAGTCTATTAAGTTCACAATTGACGCTTATATTCATTCAAAACTTACCTTTGTCCCCATGTGGACACAAAATATATAAATAAGACAAAGAAAGTGACATTTTTGATTTTTTTTAATTTAAATAATATAAAAGTCATTCTCATGGAAAAGTGTCAATTAAATAAATAAAATTATAACCTTAGGAATTAATTATTTATTATAAATTCATCCAATAAAATTTGAAAAAGTTTTATGATAATTTCCTAATCCCTATCATTTTATTTTTAACCTAAATTACCCAATTTATCCTTTACTATGGTAACAAAAATTACCAAGGTTACTATTCATATTGGTCCAAAATAAAATGTAACTATTGAATAAATTTGGAAATTATAAATCTAAATATGGAATATATTTTTTATTATTAAAAAAGAAAAATGTTCAGAATTTAATTTAAAATTAATCTCGCAAAACACATTGAAAAATAGTTTTATTGAAAAATATATTTTAAGCCAAAAAATGTACTTATAAAAAAATATGATATAATGATGAAATAAATTATATTAATTACATCTAAATATTATTTAAGTTACATTGAGATAAAATTAAAATCATAAATAAAATTTTAATATAACGAAATTGACAGTTTTATAACTATTCACTGGAAAATAAATATTTTCAGAAAAATACCAAAATTTCACTTTAAGATAATCTTGACATTATAGTTTTAAAACTGATGTTTATTTTGTTCCATAGAATTTATAAAAGTTTCAAAATTTAGTTTTAAAACAAGTGTTCCATTAAAAGGTAGTAAAACTTCCCTTAGAAAAATATAGCCTTTTATGCATAACATTGGATTTATTCATATCTTATTCCTATAAAAATCGTTTGGATGAATTTAAAAATATTTGATTGAATGTATAATATATAAATTTCATAATATGGTTAATACTATTCATTACCACCAATTTAATATCTAGGTTATAACATTCACATAATAATATCTCATTGTTCATAAGATATTAAAGAGAATAAATTTAAAAAGAGACATACCATAAAATCTTGGGGTGTTACAATCATCCATGCATATGTATGGACTACTAACTATATGGAATGAATGAATTCCATTTTTTATTTTAATCACCATATTATATGGATTTTAATGAGAATGATTTTAATAAAATAACAATTTTTATGAAATTATTAAGGTTTTGGAAATAAAGATTAGACAACCAATTAACAACATGAGCAATAAACAACTGTGGTAAATTCAACAATCCAAAAGAGCATTCTAAGAGAAAAAAATAATTTATCTGTATTATGTAATAACTTTGTATAAGCTATATTACTTTTCTAATTATTTCTAATTCAGATATATCACACTAATAATCACTAAATAATATCATTATTATTCTATTATAATGATATTTAAACTAAAAAAATTCATAATCTCCCATTAATTATGAAATGTTATTATTTGGGTTGGTTTAATCACCAAATTGAACATGCTATAAATTTACATCATGGATAAAAATGGGAGTTTTATTTCTAATAATATATTTTAGAAATAATTAAATAATGATATGTTTTTAGTTATGGAATGGTAATAAAAATAATCAACTCATTATTTAATAAAACACCCTTCATTCGCTAAGATTCATTAAAACATGCTCATTTCCAAATTCATCTTTAAAGGTCATAACCAAAACTACTATAAAATGAAATTATAACATTATAAATAATTATAAAACATCAATTATAGTGCCTTTTATGATCTCATAATGATGAACCTTGGTATAAGAATGTAGTACAACATTGCTATTACAAAACTAGTTTAAAACGATCAAGATTACTTACACCCGATATTGAAAATATATAGTAACTAACTAATATACATGAAAATAGTAACTATAAATGAAGTTTTTAAAAGGATATGGATATGGATAAGGTTCTTAAATGGGTGATTAATATTGTTACTTTTTATATATATGAGGTTAGAATGCATTTTGAATAAGAAGAAATTAAAGTAGGGGTTTTTTATCTCAAATTTTATCTCCTTGAGATATATTTCTTATTATACCCCATGGTTTCCTTATAAGGTATACCCAATTAACCTTTAATATTTTTTATCATGATAATATCATTTTTAATTATTTTTAATGTTTCATTTTAAATCACATCATTCAATGGATCTTCAATGGATTTTGGACTCGAAAAACACTATCGTTGTAAGGATTTTCTTGGTTTTAATTATTATTATTTGAGACATGTTACATGTTATGCACCATGTTTACTTTTTATGATGTTATATTGAATTGATATCCCATGAATTTTATATACTTTATTTCCTTATAATTCATGGGATATACTAATACAAATCAATTTATTTTCTTTAAATGTATTTTGACTCATGTATTATCCCAATCATACAAGTTTTTATTAACTCAGTTTTCATTCGCCAAGTTATGATCATTCTCTTGAAATTATTTCATATAAGTTGGGTACATTATTCCATTTTATTGTATTATGTGATATTCCCTATTTTTTTCATTTTTTACCACATAAACCCATTTCCAAATGTTTCATTATTCATGGGGTATATTTCCCACAAGGGATATTGATAACTAAAATATCTTTTATTTGAGTTATAATCTTGAAAATTTATCTTCCATGCTTGGGTTCTACAAAACTAATATTTTATTATATATAATTTTTTAATCCTCTTTGGAAAAATTATGTTTTTATACCAAGAAGGTTTTATTACTCATTTTACAATATGGGTTTTTAACAAAGGTAATTTTAAATTATTAAAATGGTTCCTTTTACAATGAAATGATTTATATTGGGTTCTATATTTCCTATATAAAAATTTATGTCATTTTAAATGCTCCATTGTGGGATATTCTTTTCAAAAGATTTTGTTTCCAAATATTTCACTCAACATTTTTAAAAGTTTCTTTTGAAAGTGATATGTAAGTTTGTATTATACATTAATGTCATTTTAAAAAAAAAATCACCTTTAAGTTTCCACCACCATTTTTCAAAATGATTTACACTCATGGGATTTATATTAGATGATTTATTCTCTAATATATATATATATATATATATATATATTTATAATTTTGGGGATTGAACTCATTGTATCAAACAATTCGATTCTTAATCCCTTATTGTGTGATGTCATCTGAAGAATTCTTTTGCAAGGATGTTTTTCATCTAGGTCAACATCATTACAAGTTTCCTTCATTACACTAGTAATATGTTATTTTGAAATCATCCACCATATTTCTATGGATAACTTATGTAATGTTATTTTCTATGAGAGATATGATCCATCACTTCTTTTGTCTTTCCTAACCAACCACCATGAATAGGCATGAATTTTCTCCTAATTCATTTTCTTTCTGAACACTCTTTATTTTCTTCCTTTTATTTAAGTATGTTTATCTTGATTCCATACATCAATATATTTGGGAAATTATTTACTTAACCGTTTACCCTTTATATATATGGTGTAAATACCATATGCTTTATCTTTATTGAAGGGTATTTACTAATAAAGTTATTCAATATCTTTAGATACACATTTATTTTACATGGGTTTATAATATTTATGACTTACTTATGTGAATCAATTGTGAAAGTAAATGAAACCCATTTTAATCTATGGTTTTTTTGACGTGACGGATAAAATCCATTTTTCCCATGGGTTATTTATGATGTGTTCAATAAAAGTGATTTTCTTTTCATTGGTTCTTTTTGATATGATGAATAATTGATTTCTTACGGAACATGTAAGTATGGATGAATAATAGGTGGGGTCCTATATCCACTTACAATGAATTGGTTAAAAGTTTATATCACGTAAGATAAGTATTCACGAGTACGTTTTAGTTACTCGTAAGCATGGGCACTGATGGTGTGGCTCATGAAAGTAATGTTACCTATAATAATGTTTTTTTACAGATTTATATGGAATCATAATGTTACACTCTCATGTATCATGTTTATTGGATAATGATTCCACAATATTTTGATTTATGAATTTTTAATTATTCCATGATTTATGATATATGATTTATTGGGTAGAACTTTATTATATATCCTGATTATGCCCATATTCTTATCTTATGCCCACTTCTGATATTTGATTGTTATCGCATATGTTTACCCATACCGAGCATCTGAGCTCAAACCTTTCTTATGTTTCCATTTCCCCAAGTTATGAAGATGAATGAAACCTATGAGAAGCCTAAAAGGATGTTTATTATAGCTCTATTATGGAAAAATATTCAAAAGTTTTGTAAAATATGTTGCCTATATAATTGGTCCTCAAAGATACTAAACCAAAAGGTTCTATGAGTTGTGTAAGATTATTGTGAGATATAATACTACTGTGATGTTTGTGCAAGTTTATCTTGGATCATCTTACTTAATATCAAAGTTAATTTGTAAAAGTATGTGTTTTTAACACTGGACCCAGAAGTGGGGGTCTAAAGATCCCCTATTGGTATAAGAGGAGTGTTTAGTTATTTTTAGGGATTAATTTAGTTATTTCTAATTAGGATAAGAGAATGTTAGTGAAAATTCCAGGGATAATTATAAGGGATAAGTTTAAGTATAGGATGACATCCAAAAGTTTTGGTAAAGTAAATATTGTATGGTTCTCCTATAAATTATATCCTTGTCTATATACTAGAAAGTGGATATGGTTGTGTAATAAAATAATCTATGGGAAATCAACATGAAAAAGGTTGGTTGATCATTGAATCAATATTCACTCTGGTGCATAATGAGTGGGCTTAATACTACACACCTAATTATAAATTCATATGGGATATGATTTGTTCAATAAAATTATCTTTATGAACCATCATGAATGATTTATTTATTAGTAACTTTAATGAATTAGGTTAAAAATTATGATAGAACACAACTTAAAGTATCCTAGGCATAACCAAGATAGTTGTATGATGAACCAAGTGTAACATAGTTAAAATGAAAGTATCATAGGTTTAAATGAATGTTTCATTAGAGAAGACATATTGGGATTGAGTTTTTATATTCACATAATCATTTAATATGATTTTATTTTATATTATCATAATCATTTTGGTTTTAGTATTTAGTTGAAATAAGATCCCAAAAATGAAGTTGAGAAAGGTATATATCCAGAAACCACTAGGTTTTATAACTGAATAATGGTGAATACTTAAATGGTTTAGAAATTTTAGTAATTTTTTTTTATCTAGGAAAAATAATTTTTTACTTATCTTACTTATGGTAATTAGGTTGATATCTTAAAAGAAATCAAATCTTGATACTCTTAGTTATTTTCATTAGTGATTGATATTTATCAATGATATTTTGGTATATTATAAAATTCATGAGGATTATGTGAAAAATCTAAGGATTTATCTCTAGTGTTTTTTCTTTAAAGGTATAGAAACATATATCAAATGGTATAAATAACCTCAAAGAGTGATTTTATGACAAATATATATTTTTGTGGGATAACATTGGAGAACACATGATTTAGGTGTGGATAACTCTTATGTTTATTCATGCTTGATGTTTTGGTAATAAAGGTTGATTGATTTTGATAAAAGTGGTTTAGATTGTATTGATATCCTTATAATTTATTATTTATTTAATGAAAAAGTGATCCATGATATTTTTGGTTAAGTTTATCTCATTTTTGGGATCATGATATACATGGACTAGTGTGTGACTTCATAAACTAGTGGTTGAATACATGAGTTAATTTTTGAAGGAATATATGATTTCTCTATAGTTTAATGTCTTGGAGATTCAAATGGTTTTAAGAAATGTATGTAATGGAGAATATATGATTAGGGTATATATATACTTGGGTACATGGTTGTATGAATGATTAACGCTGTTTGAGGAAAGATAAGTAACTTGGTATAGCTTAAGAGAGTAAGGTAGATGTCATATTAGAAGTTATATCCCAAATAATGGATATGTTAAGATTAACCTCACCTATATAAGGTAGTTTCTAGACTCGGGTAAACCCTATCCTAGAAATACAAAGAACAAAAGTGGGGAAACATTACAAAGGTGGCTTATAAAGGTGGGTATGGATTTCACCCATAACATCTGAATCAACTAACAATGATAAAAAAACATGGGGAAAGATATGACCACATTGATATTTCCTCTCCAATTACTTTTTTTGAGAGTGCATCATCAACTCTATTAGATTATCTCTATTCATGAGTCACAATAAAATGAAACTTCTCTACCTCTTTTAAGAACCAAATCCAAATAGGAAGTAATTTCCATGGGACATTTATGCTCCTGGGCTTCAAATACTCAACCATAAGAGTAGAATCTAATTTGATCCATATAAATTTAAAATCAAGGTAGATGGAAAATTTGATAGCTTGAATCATTGAACAAAGCTTCACTTCAAAAGAAAACCCATTCCCAATGTAAATCTAGAAACACCCTTTGAAAAATATATGGTATGTTCAAAAGACATCTTCACATCTTGCAGGACCTGGCATGCCATAAGTCATGCTATCAACATTCAATTTAATCCAAGAATGAATTTAGGTAATCTACCAAATATATTTCATAACAAGAGTATTATTTTTCCTACCAGGCACTCCAAGTAAATTCAAGAAATTTAATTCATGAATATCATCTCTCATTGGGCTTGTTTGAAATTTAGAAGCCACTTGAACATCCTTATGAATAGAATTGATGCCCGTAATGAAAAATGAATTGAATATATCAAAGGAAATGTAATTATAGGCCTTCCATATGAAATATAACACAACATTAGTAGTTTAGAGGAGTATATTAAAACCTTGTTCACTGTAGTCCACTTCCAGGATCAATTTCATAAAGCTAGAGAACCAATTCTCTAGGAAGAATTTGGTGCCAAAAACCTACTATAAATAAATACAAAATTTAGTGGCAAGATCACAGGTAATAAATAAGTGATGTAGGGATTCAAAAACCCTTAAGCATAGTGGATAGGCCAAAGAAAGCTGGATTCTAGCTCTCTATAACTGGTCATGCATCGAGAGCCTTCTTTTCCAGATCTTCTATAGCAGTAGTAGTTTGGAGGGTGAAATGAAGGGCCTCCTAAACTTAGATAACCATGTAGGTATGTTGACATTATTTTGGAATTTTATCTATATAATTATTTAATAGAGAACTTCCCATTTCCACTCATGGTCCAAAAAAGAGTTTCTCGATTGATGTATTTATAATTTTAAAATTACAACATGATTTCAGGAGGAATAATTCCATAAAAATAATTTAAATTATGTCTCAAATCAACTATGGTCATGTTCTTCATGTCCTGTGGCACCACCATGGAGTCCCTTAATTGATTATCCATCCAAGGAGTGTCCTATAAATTCAGTTTATATTTCTTACAAACTATATATTTTGAATGAATCATAATCACACCATATGTTTGTTTAAGAGTAGGCCAAAGAGATGAAGATAGATTAAAAGGGTATCCATTACTCAAATTTTAAATAAAACTTCCACTAAGGAACTCATATGTGGATGTCATATGGTGCCATGTAAATTTCATATGGATCACTTCAATGATTTTTTTGAGATCCTTGATACCCAAACCTCCCATGTTAATGGGTTTGGTACACTCCTTCCATGTGACTGATATCAGTTTTCTTTCATGGTCACACCCAGTACAAATAAAGTTCCAAATATTACATTTAAGTATTTTAATAAGGTTAGTGGGATATTTATAAATAGATAAGTAATAAAAAACATTAAGTCAATCATGAATCTGACTAAACAGATTCTACCTTCCCGAGACATACATCTTCCTTTCCAATTGGCCATTTGTACCTCAATCCTTGAAGAGATACTCATCAGGTATTTATTTTTAAATTTTCCCCATAAAAGCGGAACACCAAGATAATGAAAAGGCAGTAATTCCATATTCACACCAAGATCCCTTTCAATTCTATTTTTCCTTGAGGTAGGAACTCTATTTCCAAAGACAATAAAAAATTTCTTCCAGTTTATGGAGTATCTAGAAACTTTATCATAGTGGATAAAGATCATTTTAATAGATTCTATCATTCTCTAGGAATATTTCCCAAATAAAATAATTTCATCAACATATAAGAGATGAGAAGGGGAAGATACCTTTATTCCAGTATTCATCTTCTTATAATATCCCATAAGTTCTAGATCAGAAAGACACTTACTCATATAGTATTCAAAATTCACAAAGAGAAGGTCTGATAGGGGACCCCTTAGTATCACTCCTATGGAACACTCAAATTACCCTCATGGGGATCCATTAAAAAGAATTGAAATCCTTACTCTTTTAAATATTGTAGACACCAATTTGATGAAAGTGCTATAAAAGACATGATTTTGGAGGACAAAAAAGATGAAGGTCTAGTCAATAGTATCAAAATCCTAAGAAATATCAATTTTCAAGGAAAATTCATCATCTTTAACTCTCTTACTCATGAGGTTTATTTATTTTGAGACAATGAACAAATAGTTTTGGATGCTTCTTCCTAGGAAAAATCCAAACTCATTACGAGTTATGATCTCCCTAACAATTTTATCAAATATCAAAGAATTTTTTTTTCTAAACATATTGGGAATAATGTTCTCAATAGCAATAGACCTAAAATCCTTAATTTTCATAGCATTTAGTTTTTAGGTTTTAGGGAAACGAAATTAGAATTAAATCCATGAGGTTTTGAGGCATATTGAAATAACTCATTCACATAATTCAATATACCATGATGCACAATATCCCTATAAAACATAATGAATTTGTTGGTGAAACCATTAGGGTTAGCTATATTATCCAGGTTCAATAATAAAAGAGAGTTTTTAACTTCATCCTTAGTGGGAATCACAATAAGGCCTTGGTTTTGGATTTCCCCAATGTAGGCAGGGATTGGGTTGATCATCTGAGGAGTTTTGTCAGCTTCATCACCACTATAAAACCTTTAAAAATATCCCAGAACAACATTATCAATGTCATTTTCATAGGTAAATATCCCTCCATCAATATAAATGGATATGAAATTCTTTATGACCTTTTTCTCCTTTTGGATATGGTGGAAGATCTTGGAATTCCTATCACTATACTGAATCCATTTCACATTGTATTGATTCCTTGTTAATCCTTCCTTAGGAGAAAAGATATTATCAAGACTAGAATGAAACTATAATTTATCTTGAGAAGAGGAATATTGATTTTGATTTATGATTTTATAGCAATAAAGTTGGTTTTCAGCCTCTTCAATGTCATCATTTAGTATGGAAAATGAATATTTAATCCAATCCTTTAGCAGGTGATTGACATTTTTTTAAATTTTTAGTAAGAACTTGGAGGGGGTTTCTAATTACATCACTCCTATGACCATTAAAAAAAACTTTCATACATCTAGGGATGTTTAACAATGCATTATTTAATTTAAATGGTAAGGAAACTAACCTACTCATTCTCATTCGGATCCTAGTAATGATGGGATTTTAGTAAGAATTAAATTTGGGGAGGGTGAACCCTAAAATTTCAATGGGTATAATATTTTCATCAACATGGTAGAATCACCTATCCATATTTAAAGACTAATTCTTGTTTATAGTGTATTTTCCCCATGTGAAGTTAATACTAGTAATGAGAACCTCCACCAGGTTACATTTATCAATGCAAGAAAATAAATATTTAGAAGATGTTCCATTCAAGGTTGTTCCAATACTTTTATCAGGTCTTAGAACTATGTTAAAATCAACCATAATAACCCAATTATGCCTTATCTGAGTAGTCATTAGATATAACTCTATCCAAAGGTACCTCATCTTAATGTATGAGGTAGAGGTATAAGAAAAGAATAATTTGAAGGTATTTCCATTCATGATGACTTAAAATGGATAATTTGTGTGCTTTTTTGATGAGAGAGGACCTAGATACTATCATGTTTGAGAAACCAAAGGGTTTCCAAAGCATTACCCTAAGATTTATGTGAGATAAGAAAGTATCCAATAAATTCCAACTTAAAATCCTTACAGTTTTCAAATCTAATCTTGGGTTCAATAATTCTCACCAATAATGGGAGGGTTTCTACGCCCCTAATAGTTCTGATACATAATCTTAATTTATTAGATGATGTCCTACCCCTTGTGAGGGGTGGGTTGTTTTGTTTCATTTACACACATGGTTTCATCCCCTTCTTATTATCCATTTACTCATTTTTCTTGGATTTTGATCCATTTGGATGAGTTTTAGATTTGTTAATATGTATAGATTCATCCACTCCTTCAATATTATCATTTCTATCATTTATTTGAGGGTCTTTAGGATATAAACCCAAAATCACCCACTAGTTAGAAATATTTTTTTTCAAGAACTAACCACTATTGTAGATGAAGCTTAATTATATTTTCTTCTAGTAGTCTTTCATAAAGGCACATTTATGAAGGGATACTCCTCCTTCAAGAAGGGCCCTATAGGCCTTTAGAACGTGATATTCTTAGTGTGAAAACCAACTCATTATGTTTATCATTAGAATGTAGGATCTCTATGTGTCTATTGTTGGATCTTTTTAGTCCCAATGAGTTAAAAATCATTTATTTAGACTTCTCAACTACTAATGGGCTGTAAGACTCAGGACAAGTGAGGTCCTGAAGGTCACTCACCTCCCCTCCAAAGGCTATATCCTAGATTCCATCACTCTAAGTGGGGATAACATCACAAGTGGTACCCACAGATACATCTGAAACTATATCCTTACGACCTTATTCCTGAGATGGTTCAGGGACAACCTCCATCACACTATCAGTAGGATGTTTCAAGTCAATAGGTGAAGTTAATTAGAGACCTAGATGATTTTTATCATTGGAACCATTCACTATATAGATAAGATTAGATTCAATAGCTTCAGAATCATTTTTTGGTTCCTTTATACAAGAGGTCGACCCACTAGGTGGAGGAAGATCTTATCCAGAAGAGTGGTTACTAGCATATTTTCCAGAAGAGTGGTTACCCCCTCTATCTTCCTCAATAATGACACAATATCCAGAGGGGTCCAACTTCTTCCCTTTGGTCGGATTCTTTCATTAGGAGTTATCATAGTGTCCTTTTAATTTTATGAAGTAAAAAAATTCAAGCCTTTTACACTCCATGATATCATAGCCAATGATCTTGTAGCCCCGAAAGAACTTGGGAAATCTCTCATATCTTATTTCCAAATTTAAACTATCTTTATAATTTGTTATAACTATTTAGTCAATAAGAGTTGTTTCTATATCAACCTCAACCAAAACCCTTTCAAAATGGATAAACTTTGGTTTTTTGGTTTCCTTGTACATTCTTTTTGGGGTTCCCACCAAAGAGGAAATGTCTCAAAGAATGTGGCGGGGGGGGGGGGGTACCATTATATCCAATTTAACTCGAGGTTGCAAATCCATACCTGAACACACATGTTCCTGATGTTGGAATTGTCAAAATTTTAGTTCCATTCCTAGATATGGAGGAGACCCGACTTCAGAGAAATGGAACAAAATCCCCATTCCCTCTTCTTAATCTCATCAGAAGGGAAAATGATATGGTATAAGCCATAGTCCATGACAATAATCTTCCATTAAGATAAGCCCCAGATTTCCATGATTATTCTAGAAAAATCCAAGAATCTACAGGGCTTCTATCCTTTCAAGAGTAACACCCTTATGGTAATAGATAACCAATATAGGTTAATCATTCCCTTAAGTTCTTCCTAGTTGACCACAATGCACACCACTCACTCTTTGATAATGAACCTCCCAAGAGTGGAGATCTAGAAATCAGAGAAGACAAGATTGGTATCCGATTTGGTAATATCAACAAAAGATCACTTTGAGTTAGCTCTTTCAGGTGAAGGGTTCCTTGAATCCTCCTTCCTACCAGAACATAGATGAAACATATCTCTATACCTAGGCACATCCATATGATCAACGAATAAATAATAAACCTTGACGATCTTAGGGCTGAAATTAGGTTTTTCCATGTACACGTTGGTGAAATTGCTTGACTCCCAACCATACACCATCCATTCTTAACCTCACAAAATTTAATAAGTGAGTAATGATTAAAATTGAAAGTACAAAATTCATTTAAGGGGGTATAATGTAACAACCTAAGATTTTGGACCCATTAAATTAATACTATCTTTAATAGCTTATTTATTATGAAACACCAAACTAACACAACACCTGACTAAAACAAACTAAAAAATATTAAAATTAAATTAAAAATATAATCATTGGTAGATAAAAGGATGAAAATAAATTAAAATAATTATATATTATTATTCACTTTGATTAATATTTTAAAAATTATGTCTTTCAAAGAACCATTTAAAGAAGGGTGTATTATATTTTAATAAATTAAATTGGTTATAGTTAAAAGTTTATTATAATAGTTAATATTTAGATTTATAAAATAATATATAAATATTTAATTATTTATAAATGTATATGAAATAATATAAAAAACACTTGAAGTGTAAAAGGTTTTTTTAATAAAAGAATTTTTTCTTTATATATTTTATTTTCATTAAAAATATAATTTATAAATTTATAAATTTTAATTTTGATAAAATAAATTTATTTTTGCATTAAACATGTGAATATTATATTAGGATGATTTTTTTTATTTTTCTAAAAAGATCGATTCTTAGGTGAATAGTGAAAAACACAATTTTTACAAATAACATGAATTTTATGACATTATTACTAAATAAGAATGAATTTGAAATCCATGAAACCTTTTTATAATACTAAATATGTATTTTAAAATTGAATTTATAGTTTTAAAAATTATGGTTTCAATTTACTAACCCATATTTTACATTTTAGAACTTAAGCTATATTCTTCAAAAAATTATTTTTAATACATTATACATTTAGTATTTTAAAATTAAAATTTATCACTTCTATAAAATTAATAAAACAAAATATATTTAAGATTTGTAATCATTAGTTCCAAATTATGTAATAAGGACTACTTTACTTTCAATCATAAAGGATAAATTATTTTGGTAAAAATTAGTTACCTTGGTAAAAATCAAAAGGGGTAAAAAGGGTTTAACCAATAGAGAAACACCAAATACATGTTTTAAAAATGTGTGGTAATGGGTTTTTAAGGAATTTATCTACCTTATACCTTACCCTATACATTATTTATTAAATTTAGAGATACTTTACTTGAGATTGAGTTTCAATTTTTAATTTTTTTTGGTATTTACAAAAATGTCCTCCATTTTCACTTATAAAAGGGACAATACTCTCCACACTTACCCTCACACTAAAACCCAATTAGTTTGGTCCAAAATCTACCCAAAAATATTCTAAAAATTTATATTCACCTTCAATAGTTTCTTTTATTCTCCAAATTCCATCCCGTTAAGGCTTAATCCCCTTTAAGAAGGAGATAATCCAAGAAGTGTGGTATAAATTTCTAACCACCCTTTCTCATTTTTGTTTCTTTATGTGAACTTATTCATCCTAAAATTCAATTAAATAATATTAAAATAATAACATCAGTATAATTATTATCCTGTTATGTTATTATGTTAATTTTACAAGCATTAACCACCTTTCCCTTTTCTATTAAGAAAAATGAAACTATCATTTGTATGTTGGGCGAACCACCACCTCTACGATGCAACATGTTTCATTTTCCTTCATTAAATTAAAAGGATGGTACTAATAGGTAATTTAATATATAATTAATATATATATTAAATTTTTTATATTTTTAAATGATAAAATAATTACTCATTTTCCCTATTCTATGGAAAATGAAATCATCATCCATGCGTACGTGTGGACTACCGCCTCCTTGGTATGATTGATTTTCCATTTTATTTTCATAATCACATTACATGGATGGTAATTATAATGTGTTTAACGTATAAATATAATTTTTATGAAATTATTAATGTTCTGGAAATATAAATTGAATAAACTATTAACAATATGAGGAATAAATAACTGTGGTAAATTCAACCACCCGAAAGGGTGTTTTTAGAGAAAAAATGGTTTCTTTATATTTTGTAATAACATATTATAGGTTATATTATTCTTATAATTATGTAAAATTTTTATATTTAATACTAATAATAACTAAATAATATCATTGTGATTTTGGTACAAGTATATTACAAAAAAATCACTTCATAATCATCGATTAATTATGACATGTTCTTGTTTGGGTTGGTTTAACCACCTACTTGAAAAATGATATAAATTTATAACACGAATCACTATGAGAATTTAATTTCTCGTAATATATGATATAAATAAATAAATTATTAGTTTTTTTGGTTCTAAAATGGTAATATAATAAAATTTAACTCATTATTTAAGAAAAAACCCTTCGTTCACTAAGAATCATCGAAACATGCTCATTTCCAAATTCAAACTTAAAGACCGTAACAAAAAATACAATAGAATGACATTATAAAATTATAAAAAATTATAAAATATCAACTCCAGTACCTTTTAATATCTGTGAATGATGAACTTTGTGAGAATAATGTAGAATAAAATCGCTATTTCAAAACTAGTTCAAAATGATCAAGATTACTCAAACCCGATATCCAAAATAGATAATAACTAACTAATATAAATGTATAGAATAATTGTAAATAAAGTTTATAAAAGGTTATGGATATGAATAAGGATCTTAAATGGGTGATTAATATAGTTACATTTTTTATAAAATAGGTTAGAGTGTATTTTAACTAATTAAGAATTAAGGTAAGGGTTTCATATCTCAAATTTTCAGTCTTTGAGACATATTTATTATTATACACCATGTTTTTCTTTTATGGTGTAACTTATTCCCATTTAATATTTTGTATCATGAACCTCTCATTTTTCATGATGTTTAATTTTTCATTTTGAAATTATACACTTCAATGGGTTCTTGACTCAAAATTTTCTAAGGTTTTAAGGGTTTTCTTAGTTTCAATTTTGATTCTTTGATACACGTTATATGTTATGAATCATGTTTAATTTTTATAGTGATCTATTGATTTACTATAACATTAGTTTTCTATAATTTATTTCCTTATAATTCATGGGATATACTAATCCAAATCACGTACTTTTCTTCTAATTTATTTTGAATCAAGTATTACCCCAATCATAAGAGTTTTTGGTAACTCAATTTTCATTTATTGAGTTATGATTATTCTCTTGTAAATATTTCATATAATTTGGGTATATTATTAACTTTGATTTTATATTGTAGTATTCTCTCATTGTTTACATTTTTACCACCGAAACCCTTTTTCAAATGTTTCATGATTCATAGAGTATGTTTCCCACAAGAGATATTTATAACTCAAATATAATTTCTTTGAGTTATAATCTTGAAGTTTTCTCTTCCATGATTGGATGATACCACCTTAATATTTTTTTATATTTTATTTTATAATACTATTTAGGAAAGTAAATTTTTAATACCAAAATGGTTTTATTACTATTTTTACAATGTGGGTTTTCAACAAAGGTAATTTCAAAGTATTTAAGAAGATCCTTTAATAATCAAATGTTTTATATTTGGCTCCAAATTTCCTATAGAAAAATTTAGTTCATTTTCAAGGATCCATTATTGTAGGTTATTTTTAAAAGTAAAAGTTTTTAAAATCTTTCACTTCACCCTTTCAATGGATACTTTTGAAAGTGACATGTATGTTTTTATTTTACGTCAATGTAAAAAATATTTTCTAAAAGATATTTTAAGTTTTCACCTCAATTTTTCAAAAGGATTTACACTCATTGTATTTATGTTATATAATTTACTCTATAATAAATACATATATTTATAATTTGGGAGATTAAACTCGCAATATCAAATAATTTGATTCTTAGTCCCTTATTTCATTATACCATTTGAAGCATTATTTTGAAAGGTTGTTTTTCATCTAGGTCAATATCTTTATGAGTTTTATTTTTTAAACTGAGATATGTTCTTTTAAAAGCATCAACCTTATTTCTCTGTATAACTTATGTAATGATATTTTATATCATAGATATGATCCATAACTACCATTTTCTTCCCTAACCATCCAATGTGAATAAGAATAACTTTTCTTCTAATGCCTTTTCATTGTAAACACTCTATATTTATTTTATTTTATTGAAGGGTGATCACCTAGATGACATAAATTGATTGATTTGGGAAATTATTAACTTAACCATATACACTTTATCTCTATGGTGTAAATACTCTATGCTTTATCTTGATTAAAGTTTATTTTCCTAGAATTTTACTGAATATCATTGGATAAACATTTATTTTCAATGGGTTTATAATGTTGAAAAATTAATTATATGAATCCATTTTAAAAGGACATGAAACCAATTTTCTTCCATGGTTTATTTTTTATGCGATGAATGAAACCCATTTTATTTACATAGGTTATATATGATTTGTTGAATGAAACCCATTTAATTTTCATGGCTTCTTATTATTATCATGAATAATTGTTTTCTTATAACGCATGCAAATATGGTTGGATTATGTGTGGGGTCCTATATCACCCTAAAATTCATTGGTTAAAAGTTTATATCTCTTGAGATAAGTATTCATGAGTACGTTTTTTTGCTCATAAGTATTGGAATTGATGTCGTGGATCATGAAATTAATATTCCTTGTACTAATGTTTATGTCATATTTTTAATGTATCCTGATGTTATCTCTCATGGATCATGTTTATTGTCTAATGTTTCCACACTCTTTTGATTCATGAATTTTCTACTTATGTAATGATTTATGATCTATGATTTTTAGGTATAACTTTTTTATATATCCTGATTATACCCATATGATATTCTTATGCACACTTATGATATTTGATTGTTATCACCTATGTTTACCCTTAACAATAATCTAATATCACCCCTATTTATGCATCTATTTCCCTATGTTATGGAGATTAGTATAACCTATGTAAATACTTTAAGGGTTTCTAGTATGGTTTGATTATAGAGAAATGTTCACAGGTTTTGTAAAATATGTTTTCTATGTAACTAGTCATCAAAGACACTAAACCAAAAGGTTATCTGAGTTGTGTGAAACTATTGTGAGATCTAATACTAATGTGAAGTTTGTGAAATTTTATCTTGGATCATATCACTTATTATCAAATTTAATTTTTAAAATTGTTCATTTTTAGCATCATACCCAAGAGTGTGGGTCTGGGCACCCTATTTGGTATCATAGGAGTGTTTATTTATATTCAGGTATTAGTTTAGTTATTTTTTTGATTAGGATAATATAAAATTCATTAAAAACCTTGGAATAAGTCTATGGGAAAAGTCTAAGTATAAGATGACTTCCTAAAGTTTTAGTAAATTAGATATTATGTGGTTTTTTAGCAATTAAATCCCTTCTTGAATAATAGAAATTGGATATGATTGTGACACAGATTCATCTAGGGGTAATCACCATAAAAAGTCTAGTTGAGAATTGACTAGATATTTACTCTGGTGCATGATGAGTGGGCCTAAGACTACACACCTGGCTAGAAACTCCCCAGGGGATATTCTTTTTTTCAATAATATTATATTTAAAAAAAATTATGAAGGATTTATTTCCTAATTACTTTAGGGGATTAGGTTAAGAATTGTGGGAGAAAATAACTTAAAGTATCCTATATAAAACCAAGAGAGTTATAGGATGAACCAAGTATGAAATAGTTAAAATGAATGTATCATAGGATGAAATGAATGTGTCATTAGAGAAGACATATTAGGATTGAGATTTTATATTCATATGATAATTTACTATGATTTTATAGGATATTATCATAATAATTTTTTAGTATTTAGTTGAAACAAGATCAAAAAAATGAAACTGAGAAAGGTTTGTATCTAGAAACCACTATGTCATATAACTGAACAATCAACATACTTAAATGGTTGAGAATTTTAGTATATTCTTTTTATATTGAAAAAGTTGAGTTTATTTTTCTTACTTAAGGAAGTGAGGACAATATCTTAATTGAAATAAAATCTTGGTACTCTTAGCTATTTTCATTAGTGACTGATATTTATCGATGATATTCTGGTATATTATAAAAGTACGAAGGATTATTTGAAACATATAAGTATTGTTCTTAATTAGTTTCAATTTAAAGGTTTGGAAATATATATTAAATGGCATCAAAAACCTTAAAGAGTAATTTTATGAAAATGTTATTTTTTTGAAAGATAACTATCAGTGAACACATGATTGAGGTATGAAAAACTCTTAGATTTAATATATTCTTGATCTTGAGGTAATAAATGGTTGATTTATTCTTAATAAATTGAGTTAGATATTATTGATAGCCTTATAATTGATTATTTATTTATTGAAAAAGTGATTGATGATATTTTTAGTGAAGTTTATCTCATTTTTGGGATCATGATATATATATAGATTAGAGTGTGACTTTATAAACTAGTGGTTGAAGATAAGAGTTAATTTTTGAAGGAATGTATGATTTCTCAACAATTTAATGTCTTAGAGATTAAAATGTTTTTTTGGAGAGGTATGTAATGCAGAATATATGATTAGGGTATATACATACTGTGGTACATGATTGTATGAATGATTAATATTTTTTGAGGAAAGATAAGTAACTTGGTATAACCTAAGAGAGTAATTTAGATTCCATATTAGAAGTCATATCCCACATTATGTATGTTTTAGTATTACCCTCACCCACTTTAATTAGTTATTAATAATTAAAATTATGGGAATGCAATTTATTTAAGGGGGTAGAATGTAATGACTCAAGATTTTGGACCCTTTAAATTAATTCTATCTTAAAAAGTTTGTTTCGCATGCAACACCAAACTTACACAAAAATAGAATAAAATGAACCAATACATATTAAAATTATATGAGTAATATAACAATTAGTAGATAAAATGATGAAAATCAATTAAAATAATTAAATATTATTATTCTCTTTGATTAATATTTTAAAAAGGATGCCTTTTGAAGGTCCATTTTAAAAAGGTATATTATATTTTAATAAATTAAATTGATTATAGTTAAGAGTGTATTATAATAGGAAATATTTATATTTATAATATAAAATATAAATATTCAATTCTTTATAAATCTATATGAAATAAGATTTAAAACACATAAAGTGTAAAAAAGTATTTTTTTAATAAAAGCAGGTTTTCTTTATATATTTTATTTTCATTTAAAATATAATTTATAAATTTTAGAAATTTGATTTAACAAAAATAAATTAAATTATTTTATTAAACATGTCAATATTATCTTAGGATTAATTTTTTGTATTAATCTAAAAAGATTGTTTTTCGGTGAATCATGTAAAATAATGTTTTTACAAATAACATGACTTTTATGACATTATTACTATACAAGTATGAATTGTAAATTCATGAAACCTTTTTATAAGATAAAATATTTATTTTAAAATTGAATTTATAATTTTAAAAAAGTTTTTTTCAATTTACAAACCCATATTTGATATTTTAAAACTTCAGTTTTATTTTCCAAAAAATTGTTTTTAATACCTTATACATTTGGTGTTTTAAAATTAATTTTTATCAATGATATAAAATTAATATAATAAAATTGATTTTAAATTTTTAATAAATAGGTCCAAATTATTTTATAATAACAAATTTATTTTCAATCATAAAGGATAAATTAATTTGGTAAAAACTAATTACCTCAGTAAAAATCCAAAGGGGTAAAAGGGTTAACCTAAAGGGAACGACCAAAAAAATATTTAAAACATGTATAAGAATGGGTGGATGAGTCATTTTTATACCTTATATCTCACTATATCCATTATTTACAAATTTTGGATACAATTTTCTTGATAGCGAGTTCCCATTTTTAAGTTTTTTTGCATATTTACAAAAATGCCATCCCCCTTTTTCTTATAAAAGGGGCACTCCTCTCCTCATTACCCTCCCAAAAAAACCCACTTTAATCAGATTAAAATCTAGAAAAAACTATCCTCAAAATTCATATACAACTTAAAGTGGTTATGGTCTTCCCAAAAGTCCACCCCTTAAAGGCTTATCCCCATTTGAAAAGGAAATAATCCAAGAAGTGAGGTTTAAATTTCTAACTGCCCATTTCTCATTTCTATTTATTTATGTGCACTTATTCTTCATAAAATTCAATTAATCCATATAAAAATGACAAAATAAGTACCATTATTATATTTTTATGTTATTATAATTATGGTACAATCATTAACTACCTTTCTCTTTTCTATTAAGAAAAATGAAACTGTTATTCATGTGCTGTGCTAACTACCACCTCCACAACGCAACATGTTTCATTTTCCATCACCAACTTAAAAGGATATTAATAATAATGAATTTAATATATAAGAATAATATATATGAATTTTTTCATATTCTGTAATGACAAACCATATTACTCATTTTCATCATTCTATGGAAAATAGAATCATCATCCATTCATATGTGTGGAATACTGCCTTTGTCGAACATTTGATTTCTATTTTTCTATTCACCACCACCTTAAATGGATGGTAATTAGAATGGGTTTAATGGATAAATATTATAGTTATTAAATTATTAATTTTATGTAAATACAAATAGTAAAACCTATTAAAAATATGAGCAATAAAGAACCATGGTAAATTCAACCGTCCAAAAGAGCTTTCTAATAGAAAAAAATGATTTCCCTTTATTATGTAATAACTTCATATAGAATATATTTTTATTATAAATATTTATAATTATGATATATCACAGTAATTAATACTAAATAATATGATTATTCTTCTGGTATAATTATATTATAACTAAATCACTTCATAATCATCCATTAATTATGGCATGTTCTTGTTTGGGATGGTTTAACCACCCACTTGACCAATTATATAAATTTTTATCATGTAAGAATATGAGAATTTAGTTTATGGTAATATATGATATAAATAATTAAATAACAATTTTTTTGGTTCTATAATGGTAATATAAAAAAATTTAACTCATTATTTAAGAAAACACCTTTCATTTTCTATGAATCATCAAAACATGCTCATCACCAATTTCATCTTTAAATACCACAACCAAAAATACCATAAAATGTAATTATGAGATTATAAATAATTCTAAAACAATAATTCTAGTTTCTTTTATAATCTAGGAATGATTAAATTTTGGATAATAATGAAAAACACCACCGTTATTATAGAACTAGTTCAAAATGATTAAGATTACTCACACCCAATATCAAAAATAGATAATAACTAATGAATATAGATGTATAGAATAATTATAAATGAAGTTTATAAAAGTTAATGGGTACAGATAAGGTTATTAAATGGGTGATTAAGATAGTTAATTTTTTTATACCGGAGGTTAAAGCACATTTCAACAAATCAGGAATTAAGTTAAGGGTTTCTTATCTCAAATTTTCACTCCTTGAGACATATTTCTTATTACACTACATATTTTAATTATATAGTGTATATAGACCAACTTTAATATTTTTCATCATTATAATCTCATTTTTTATGATTTTTAATGTTTCATTTGAAATCATATCCTTCAACGGTTTATTGACTCGAAAGTTTCTATGTTTGTTAGGGTTTTCTTGGTCTCAATTTTGATTCATTGAGAGATGTTACATGTTATACACCTTGTTTCCTTGGTATGGTTTTCTATTGATTTATTATCCCATTAATGTTCTATAATTTATTTCCTTGTAATTCATGGGACATAATAAGATAAATCAAGTTCTTTTCTTCAAATTTATTTTGACTCATGTATTACCCTAGTCATAAGAGTTTTTGGTAACTCAATTTTCATTCATTAAGTTGTGATCATTATTTTAAAATTATTTAATTTAATTTGGGTAAATTATTACCTTTAACTGTATTATGTGGTATTATCTCATTGTTTACATCTTTACCACATAAACCCCTTTTCAAAATTTTCATTCTTTAGGGATTATGTTGACCATAAGGGATATTGATAACTCAAATATTCTTTATTTGAGTTATAATATTAAAATTTTCTATTCTATGCTTGGGTTATCCTAGCCATATATTTTATTATATGGTATTTTATAATCCCCTTTATAGAAATAAAATTTTAATACCATGAGGGTTTTATTACACAATGTGATTTTTCAACAAAGGTAATTTCAAAGTTTAAAAAAGGTCCCTTTCATAATCAAATGTTTTATATTTGGATCCAAATTTACTATAGAAAAATTGATTTCATTTTCAAGGATACATTATTTGAGATTATTTTTAGAATTAAAAGTTTTTAAAATCTTTCACTTCACATTTTCAAAATTTACTTTTTAAAGCGACATGCAAGTTTTTATTTTACGTCAATGTGAAAAACGTTTTCTAAAAGACATTTTAAGTTTTCAACTCTATTTTTAAAAAGGATTTAAACACATGGGATTTATATTAAATGATTTATTCTATAATAAATATATATATTTAATTTTGTGGATTGAACTTGTGGTATCAAACAATTCATTTCTTGACCCCTTCTTGTGTGATAATTTTGAAGCATTATTTTACAAGGGTGTTTTTTTATCTAGGTCAACATTCTTCTGAGTTTACTTTATTAGACTAGGGATTTGTTCTTTTGAAACTATCCACATTATTTCTATGTATAGATTATTTGATAATCTTTTTTACCAAAGATATGATCCATAACTCCCTTTTTCTTACCTAATAATCCACCATGAATAGGCATAAATTTTCTTCTAATGACCTTTCTTTGTGAACACTCTATATTTACTTATTTTTATTGAATATGTTTCCCATAGATTCCTTACATTGATTTATTGGGGAAATTATTGACTTAAACATACACCCTTTATATATATGGTGTAAATACCTTATGATTTATCTTGATTGAAGGGTATTTACCTATAAAGTAACCTAATATCATTGTATACCCATTTATTTTCCATGGGTTTATAATGTTGATGAATTAATTATGTGAATCCATTTAAAAAGTATATGAAACCCATTTAATTTCCATGATTTATTTTTGATATGACAATTAATTGATTTCTTATGGTACATGTAAGTATGGATGAATGTTGGGTGGGGTCCTATTTTTATCTTCAATACATTGGTTAGAAGTTTATATCACATGAGATAAGTATTTGAAAGTACGTTTTAGTTTCTCGTAATCATGGGAACTGATGGCATGGATCATGAAGGTAATGTTCCTTATACTAATGTTTTTGAAATATTTCTAAGGTATCCTGATGTTATGCTATCATGGACCATGTTTATTAGATAATTTTTCCATACTCTTTTGATTCACTACTTTTTCAATATGTCATGATTTATGATCTATGATTTTCTAGGTATAAATTTCTTATGTATCTTGATTATACCCATATTCCCATATTATGATCACTTATGATATTTGATTATTATCACCTATGTTTACCCTTAACGAGCATCTAATCTCATTCCTTTATTATGTTTCCATTTCTCTAGGTTATGAAGATCAGTGTAACCTATGAGAATCCTAGAAGGGTGTCTAGTATTGTTCGATTATGGAGAAATTTGACAAGTTTTGTAAAATATGTCACCTATATAACCGGTCCTCAAAGATGCTAAACTAAAAGGTTCTTCAAGTTGTGTGAGATTATTGTGTGATGTAATACTAATGTGAAGTATGTGCATGTTTAGCTTAGATCATCTCACTCGGAATCAAAATTAATATGTAAAAGTATATGTTTTTAGCACCAGATCCAAGAGTGCGGGTTTGGGGCACCTCGGTAATTAGTATTAATTAAATACTTATTAATAATAAGGTAATTATAAATAATTATTAATTATTAATTATAATTAATTGGTAATTAAAAATATGATTAATAATAATTAATAAAAACATTATTATTAATAAAAATTATTATGAATTATAATACAAATTATTAATAATTTTTAAATAATTAAAAAAATCGAATAAAAATAGTAATAAATTAATAATAATTGATAATTAATTATTATTTAATGAATAATAGTATGTAATTCATTAATAATTAATCTTAATTATTAATTTATTAGTCACTATTAATTAATTACTAATTAAAATTTCATAGAAGTTATTAATAATTACTATTTATTATTAATATTAATTAATTAATAAATAAATATTAATAATTTTTATTAAACATATGACACAATGATTGTAGGTAGTGGGTGGCATGCCTTAAGACTTGTGACCTTCATGCCACACTCAACTAGGGCCTTTAGGATGTAAGTTCCGGGCGCAGCAGAAGTGCGTTGGTGGGTCGTCCAACATTGATTTTAGCATTAAACAACGTTCAAACCGAGATCCATCACGATATAAAATGCCAGATCTTCAGAATAGAACGAAGAATTAAAAAAAGAGGGAGTCCTGGAACCATAGAGATATGATCATCATATGTTGGTTATAATTAATTTAATTAATTCACAAGAATTACCTTGGTGGAATTCTTTCTTCCTTGATGTCTCTGGTCACGATCTTGTGATTTGTCATTGCGTCATAGAATCCAAGTGTAGGATTCCCCTAACAGTGATCCAAATGTGTTCCACTTATCTCTGGACGTCGCCAAAGGGATCTTCGGGTGCTAACGCAGAAGAACCTTTGCTTGCGATGTCCACCTTTGATCGCCTTGATCCGATGGAGGAGGATCTCTCTCGGTCTTGAGAGAGTTCTTGGAGGAAGTAGTTCTTTTAGCCTTGAAAGAATTTTACAGAATTGTTGTGCACAATGATTCTCTATGGAAAAGTGTTGGGGTTGTGAGGATATTTATAATCGGGTTTGGGGTTATAGAGTTATGATTATAAATAAACGCGTTACGCATTTTATTTATTTCATTAACTCTTATTGAAAACCCCCATGTCAAATTATTAGTTCCTTGACATGTGACCACACTGATTATAATAAATATCATTTAATAAAACAATATTATATCCTCAAAATCCTGACTGGAAAAACTACACAGTGTGTAATCATTAATACACGGCGTGTACTTGTTTTCCATAAAACTACATGGCGTGTATATTTAATATACACGACATGTACTTTTATTTTACAATTTTCTTTATTTCCTCCACCACATTTATTAGACCTTGAATAATGGATATTTATTTATTAAATAAATGTAACTGCATTACTCGCTAATAAATATATTATTTCACCCATAATATATTCTCTCGAATAACTTGTGTATAAATAAATGTGGCCAAACATCCTTAAATAATTATTAAACGACAGTCAAGATTAATCTTTATTAAACTTGTTAAATTAATATTTAACTGAGATACATGGACACACTTAGTGTGTGACCCTCTAGGTCTCTTTCTCGTTGGCATTAGGTGGGCTTGCCTAAAGTCCAAGATTACTGTCTAGCAACGGGTCAAGGCACCCATGAGAAAGAAGTTGATGCCACATTGACGTGTCATGTCATACGAACACTTACTGTGTAATATAATCCCTTTGTCTTGATATATCTAATCAAGAGGGTTGTATGCTAGTGCCGTCAACCCATGTTCTTGATTATTCTTTCTTTGACTTTCCGGAATTGAACTTACCCATTCCTTACCATGGCCATGGATTTACTTAGGCTATATCAATTCCATCAAAGGTCCTGAGATATCTACTTTCGTTATGGAACAGAAGGAACAAATCCTTTCTCGCATTATCTATTAATGCGGTATTACTCGTGATGCACCCAACGTATCCTACCTCGCTATGAACAGTGTGTCGTCACAGTTTTCGTCAATACATCTAAGTGCATGAGTTGTAATACCCATTAATAATAATCTTAAATTCTAAGGACCAATACACACATCCGCAGATAGGAACATCCAATGACACTATGAAATGTGGATTTCCTACTGGTGGGTCTCGTTCTCATAATATCCTCTTGGATATTACCGAGGGAACACACCATGAGAAGGTGCCTCAAAGTTTTATGAGTCCTCACCCCTAATGGCTTATATTATTTGTGTCCCTCAAATAACATCATCCGGCCATAGAAAATATATTAAAGAACAATGTTATGGCACTTCCGGGTTCTCATCATAGCAGGGATCCACTATGACCCTTTAATGCAACAGCTGCCCTTAGGAAATTATCACATGCATTGTCATGCAGAAGAGAAATCAATATGTGATATGATATTTATTAATGAATAAAGTGAAAAGTAGTTGGTTTTAGGCCACCAACTCCAACAGACTCTCACTTGGACTAGATCCAACTGCTAACAACCTTTAACATGCTAGCTCTCACATGATATTCATGCTTCTGCTAAGATAGGCCTTTAGTCATGGGGTCCTCCACATTCTCTTCCTTGGACACTTTGATCACTGCAACTTCACCCCTATGATATAAATCCCTCAAGAGTTGATACTTTTGGAGTATATGCTTTGTGTGATGATGTGACCTTGGTTCTTTTACAAGATCCACCACTGTAGTATTATCACAATACAATGTGACAGGGTCTTTACTGCTAGGCCCCACATCAAGATCCTGGACAAAGTTCCGAATACAGATGGATTCCTTGGCTGCATCAGATGTTTCTATATATTCAGACTCCGCTGTAGAATCAACGATAACTGGATGCTTTGAACTCTTCCAGATCACAACTCCTCTATTGAGACAGAAAACATATACAGATTTCAACTTCAGATCATTCTGATCTGTCTGCAAACCATTATCAGCATACCCTCTGATGATAAGCTTCTCATCTCCTCCACACACCAGGAACATATCCTTAGTTCTTCTCAGATACTTAAGTATAGTCTTAACAGTAGTCCAATGCTGTTCTCCTAGATCTGCTTGATATCTACCTACCATGCTCAGTGCATAGGCAACATTAAGCTTGGTACATAACATGGAATACATGATGGATCCTATAGCCGAAGCATATGGGATTTTACTCATTCTATCTTTCTCTTGTTGTGTCCGAGGAAACATTTTATTAGAAAGATGTAGGCCATGTGACACTGGAACCAATCCCCTCTTGGATTGTTCTATACTACATCTCTTTAGTATATGGTCAATGTATGTACTCTGACTTAGTCCAAGCAGCCTCTTGGATCTATCATGAATGATATTGATCCCTAGAATGTAGGATGCTTCACCCAAGTCCTTCATGGAGAAACACTTGTTCAACCAGTCATTAAATGATTGTAAGACTGGTACATCGTTTCCAATAAGAAATATGTCATCAACATATACTACTAGGATAACAATCGCATTCCCATTAAACCGCTTATAAACACATGGATCACATTCATTCTTAATGAACCCAAATTCCTTTATAGATTCATCAAATCGAATGTTTCATGACTTGGATGCTTGCTTTAATCCATAAATGTATTTATGCAACTTGCATACCCGTTTGGCTTCACCTGGTGTCACAAACCCTTATGGTTGTGTCATATAGATATCTTCCTGAAGGTTCCCGTTAAGTAATGATGTTTTGACATCCATTTGAAAAATCTCATAGTCATGGTAAGCTGCTATGGTAAGTATGATTCTTATGGATTTAAATATGGTAACTGGCGAGAAGGTTTCATCATAGTCAACTCCATGACGCTGTCTGAATCCTTTAGCCACTAGCCTTGATTTATAGGTGCTAACTTGACCTTCCATGTCCAATTTTCTCTTGAATACCCATTTGCATCCAACATGTTTTACATCAACTGGATCATTTACCAGAACCCAGACTTAGTTCTAATACATGGAATCCATCTCAGAATTCATAGCTTCTAGACATCTTGTAGCTTCTGAGGTTTCTACTGCTTCCTTGTAGGAGAGAGGTTCATCATTGTCCAACAATAATGATTTACCATCCTCGGTGACTAGGAAACCAGATATCTCTGGTTCCCTTACCTCTCTTGAGCTCCTACGCAGTACTTGTATTTCTGGAACCTCTTCCATGGGGACCTATAGAACTTGTTCCTGTACCAACTCCTGTGTATCTTGAGCATCAACTTCGTCGAAGTCAATATTTCTCCCACTATCCTTCTTGAGGATGTTCTCTCTCTCAAGAAAGATGGATTGTCTGGCGACAATCACTTTATTGTCTGAAGGGTTATATAGGTAATGTCCTTTTGTTTCCTTGTTATATCCTATAAAGATACACCTCATTCCCTGGGGTGCTAGTTTTTTGCCTGAGAAGGCCTTAACAAATGCCTCGCATCCCCATACACGTGTATGCGACAAAATGAGTTTCCCTCCATTCCATATCTCAGAGGGAATTCCATTTTCCTCCTTAGTTGGTACTCAGTTTAATGTGTATGCTGAAGTTTGTAATGCATACCTCCAAAAGGATAATGGAAGATCCACATGACTCATCATCGACCTCACTATGTCCAAAATGGTGAGGTTACTCCTTTCACTAACACCGTTCCACTATGGTGTATAAGGAGGAGTGAGCTGAGATAGAATCCCAGACTCCTGTAGAAGATCGATGAACTCTTGGTTCAGATATTCTCCACCTTGATCCGATCGAAGTTTATTTATCTTCTTACAAAGATGATTCTCTACTTCATTCTTGAATGCCTTAAATTTCTATAAGGACTCTAACTTATACCTCATTAAGTATACATATCCATATCTACTTAAATCATCAGTAAAAGTAATGAAGTAAGAATATCCACCTCTAGCTTCTACTGGAAATGGTCCACATACATCCGTGTGCACCAATCCTAGAAGCTATGTGGCCCTTTCACCTTGTCCACCGAAGGGCGACTTGGTTATTTTCCTTATAAAAAAGTGTGACATCTATCAATTGGTTTTAGCTCAGTAGAATCCAAATAACAATCTTGGAAGAGCTTTATCAAATGCTTCTCATTTACATGACCGAGACGGTGATGCCACAACTGGGTGATGTATGAGTAATGTGATTTTGTTTCGTTATCGATTTCCAATACTTGGTTTTCATAATTTAATACATACAAAACATTATTTAAATGTTCCATACCATAACATACGTTGTCCTTATAAAAGAGACAATCCTTATTTCAAAATTTGAAAATAAATCCATCCATATCTAAACAAGATACAAAAATTATGTTCTTGGTAACAATAGGCACATAATAATAGTTATGTAAAACCAAAAATCATCCCAATCGATAGTGAGAGGTGGTAATTTCCAATAGCCAACGCAGCTAGCCTTGTGCCATTGGAAGCTCCAAGATCCACCTCTCCTCTGGCAATATTTCTAAATCTACTTGGTTCCTGCATTTGAATACAGATTTGAGCCCCAAAAGCTGTATCTAATAGCCAATGTGTAGAAATAGAAAGATTACACTCAATAACAAACGCACCTTTAGCATCCCCACGATTCTGGGTGTAGTTCCTATTCTAGTGGCCTTGCTTGACACATTCAAAACACACCGCCTCCCATTCCTTGCCCTGCCTATGGATCTTACCCTTCTTGGAGGGACGATGCTCAGGGGATTCAGACCATTTATAAGTCTTTGGCCCCTTTTCCTTGTCCTTCCTTTTCCTATTCACCATAAGGACTACAGGTTTGTCACACCCCATGTCCTTATCTACCTGGAGAATCAAGGTCAAAAGTTCTGATAGACTCTTCTCACTATTTCGCATGTTGTAGTTGACAATAAAGCTAGAGAAGGTCTTGGGCAGTGATGATAGGATGAGATCTGTACGCAATTCATCTGGGAATTTAATCCCTATGATGTCCAGGCGTTCAATGTAGCCAATAAGCTTGACTACATGAGGCCCAGCTGGCGCAGACTCTCCAAGATTAGTTGTAAATAAAGCATTGGAGATCTCATACCTCTCCTGTCTCGCCTTCTCTTGGTAGATATCCTTAAGGTGAGACATCATGTTATATGCATCCATGTTTTCATGTCGCTTCAAGAGCTCATTAGACATGGAAGATAGCATGAAACACTGGACATCTGTGGCATCATCCATGTGTATCATATAGAGAGATATTTCCTCATCACTATCCTCCTTTCCAGGCGCAATTGGAATAGTCTCTTCCAGCACATACAATTTCCTTTCGCGACGAGGGATGACGCGTAAATGCCTCTGCCACTCTTGGAAATTGGTGTCAGTGAGAAGGTTTTTATTCTCGAGTATGGTTCACAATGATATGTTTGAAGTAATTTTCTTGTCATTTCTACAAATTAATATGAGAAAAGGTTTAGTACTTTATTACAAAACTGAGACAAATAAATAAATTAATACTTATTAGTATCCCACTATTTTATCGAAATCCAATAGCCCTAACCATTGACGTCGGAATATTCTGTTTCCTGCATATTCTAGTGGCAAGGATCCATATTTCTATTCGCATTACCCCAACTAGGGTTGGTCAAGAAACTTGAAGGGTTTTAGGTAGGCATTTCAAATTCCAACCGCATTAACTTGCAGCTCCTTGATCCGCTGAGTGGACTCCCCAATCCTGAAATCCTTTTATTTTGGATTTTCTCAACCTTTACCTCTGGGTCACACCAAGTCCTGCTATGGCAGTCAACCCTTGATGTGAACCAAGACAATTAAACCCAAAAACTTGAATTATAATTCCTCGATAATTGAAAGTACCCCAACTAGGGTTGGTCAAGCACTTTGAACTATGGTTCGATTCTAACCAAGATTATGGAAGGATATACCGACTTAATATTTCTTTGAGGGATTTTATCCTTATATGTAAATTTACATTTTATTATATTTGATTACATTCTTGTTAATATTAAGTGGGATATATTTAAGTGATTAACCATGTATAAGATAATATTTACTCATAAGACGGTCTTTATTTTAGTTCCATCTTGCATGCTTGTTTAATTCATTAATTGTTTAATCGTGACAACACACCCACAATAAATAAACCATGAAACTGATAGAAATAAAATAAATGGTATGATCATGAGCTTTTTCTATTGGTTAGTTTATCTATCCATTGATAAACTAACCCAAGAGCTAGGGGAGAAACACCTTGAACCTTTCAGGTTCATGTTTACAACTTTCCACTTGTCCACCTTTGTATCTCCTTGGATTGGTTTCGCCTTGGCTCCTGTCTTGAGCCGCCTCCACTAGCTTGGGAGCTCCATCTATTACATATGCATTTATCTCACACACAGGTGAGGGTTAAAAAGGGGTTTTTACATAAAAGAATCCTTGGGCGCTCATTCCCTACATATTAACGAGGAGAAGGCTCGCAGGCCAACAAATTTAATTTAAATAAATAAATTAAAATAAATCATTCACATACAAAGGTCTTGGTCTAGCTCATGATCATCCATACATTCAATGATATTTACACATAAATAAAACTAGCATTCAATTCTTTAATTGTTCTTGCTTAAGATAAATCACGCTCGAATCAATTAATTATCTTCAATTAATCAATCCTTTTATCTTAAACTCTTTTTCTGAATTTCCTTAAGATTATCATCCATCATAATTTTAAATAAATTAAAATTATCCTTGTACGTATCTTGTACCTTGGAGGCAACCTAGTGAATTCCCATTCATTATGCAGATGTTAAATTAAACACACATATATAAAACACCTATCACGTGTTGTGCCTCAGCTTTACGCCTGTACCTTGGTACACGTCTCAAGGGTTTGTATAATATAATAATAAATTTTAATAAATCTGCGTAATTTGGGTGAGTATACAGTGTGTTGTTCCGACTACATGGCGTGTACTTTTCTTCACCGTCCATTTGAAGTACACGCCCGGGGACATGGCGTGTTAATGTACTTCGGAAATTTTCAGAGTACACGGTATGTTCAGTGGGACACAGGCTGTGTAGTTTCCGCGTTACATGGTTTATATCCAGGAAAGACGTGTACGAGTTACACGGTCCAACCCTAACCTGAAGGGACTACATGTCGTGTTCATTGGACCACACGACGTGTAATCCGAAAACTATGTGCCACCTGTTCCTAGTCAACACACAGTTTCATAAATGACTTAGATAGGATCAATACACGGCCTAATTTGGCAGACTAGTCTGATGCATGAACCTAGACTACACAGTGTGTACTTCCGAATACACGCCGTGTATTCTCGTGTTGTACATCCAGGAAAGTTTGGCTCCTCCAGATGAGATCATCTATTTTATTTTAATAAAAAATTAAAAGAAATGGTCGTTTCTGTATGGTTAATGAGAAATGATAGAGGAGGAACATATCTCGAGATTCAGATTTAAAGAACGATTAACTTGAATTAAAACAACTAAATTATTAAATGTGTAAATCACCAACAAAAAGCTGAATAATTATAATCAACGATATGACCACTCTGAAACCACTTGTAGGTTCCGGGTGTAGCGGAAGCATGTTGGTGGTTCACCCAACTTTGATTTTAGCATTAAACAATGTTCAAACCGAGATCCATCTTGATATAAAATGCTGGATCTTCAGAATAGAATGAAGAACGAAAAAAAAGAGGGAGTCCCGGAACCATAGAGATAAGATCATCATATGTTGGTTATAATTAATTTAATTAATTCACAAGAATTACCTTGGTGGAATTGTTTATTTTTTGATGTCTCCGGTCATGATCTTGTGATCCGTCATTGCGTCGTAGAATCCAAGTGTAGGATTCCTCTAACAGTGATCCACATGTGTGCCACATATCTCTGGACATCACCGAAGGGATCTCCAGGTGCTAGCGCGGAAGAACCTTCACTTGCGATATCTGCCTTTGATCACCTTGATCCGATGGAGGAGGATCACTCTCGGTCTTGAGAGCGTTCTTGGAGGAAGTAGTTCTTTCGGCCTTGAAATAATTCTCCATAATTTTTGTGCACAATGATTCTCTATGGAAAAGTGTTGGGGTTGTGAGGATATTTATAATATGGTTTGGGGTTATAGAGTTATGACAATAAATAAACGCGTTACGCGTTATATTTATTTCATTAACTCTTATTGAAAAACCCCATGTCGAATTATTAATTCATTGACATGTGCCCATTCTGATTATAATAAATATCATTTAATAAAACAATATTATATCCTCAAAATCCTGACTGGAAAAACTACATGGCGTGTAATCATTAATACATGATGTGTACTCGTTTTCCATAAAACTACACGGCGTGTACTTTTATTTTCCATTTTTATTTATTTCCTCCACCACATTTATTAGACCTTGAGTAATGGCTATTTATTTCTTAAATAAATGTAACTGCATTACTTGCTAATAAATATATTATTTCTCCCACAATATATTCTCTCTAATAACTAGTGTAGAAATAAATGTGATCAGACATCCTTAAATAATTATTAAACCACAGTCGGTAATAATATTTATTTAACTTGTTAAATTAATATTTAACTGAGATACATGGACACACTTAGTGCGTGACCCTCTAGGTCTCTTTCTCGTTGGAATTAGGTGGGCTTGCCTAAAGTCCAAAATTACTGTCTAGCAACGGGTCAAGTCACCCAAGAGAAAGAAGTTGACGCCACATTGATGTGTCACCTCATACGAACGCTTACCATGTAATATAATCCCTTTGTCTCGATATCTCTAATCAAGCGGGTTGCATGCTAGTGCCATCAACCCATGTGCTCGATTATTCTTTCTTTGACTTTCCAGAATTGAACTTTCCCATTCCTTACCATGGACATGGATTTACTTAGGCTATATCAATTCCATCAAAGGGCCTAAGATATCTACTTCTATTATGGAATATAAGGAACAAATCATTTCTCTCATTATCTATTAATGCAGTATTATTTGTGACGCACCCAACGTATCCTACCTCGCTGCGAACAGTGTGTCATCACACTTTTCGTCAATACATCTAAGTACGCGAGTTGTAATACCCATTAATAATAATCTTAAAGTCTAAGGACCAATACACACATCCACAGATAGGAACATCCAATGACATTGTGAAATGTGTATTTTCTACTGGCGGGTCTCGTTCTCATAATATCCTCCTGGATATTAACAAGGGAGCACACCATGAGAAGGTGCCTCAAAGTTTTATGAGTCCTCACCCCTAATGGCCTGTATTATTTGTGTCCCTCAAATAACATCATCCGGCTGTAGTAGGGAACTATAGTAGTACTATAGCAGCGGCAGAACTATAACGGCGGGGGACTGTAGCAGGTACTGTAGCGGCGGATGTACTGTAGTAGGTACTGTTGCAGCGCGGGTACTGTAGCATGAACTATTCACCGAGGGGTCCTTTGGGCCAAAAAATGGGCTTTCAAGCCTTGTATTCAAGCCACTTGGCCTTGGGCCTTCGGGCTATGAAATGGGTCTCCCTCTACCCAGTCTAAAGAGGTCTTTAATTTAAATAATAAATTGAGGCTTCGGCTCCAACCTTTAAAAAAAAATCATCCGGCCATAGAACATATATTCAAGAACAGTGTTATGGCACTTCTAGGTTCTCATCATAGCAAGGATCTGCTATGACCCTTTAATGGAATAGCTGTCCTTAGGACATTATCACATGAATTGTCACGCAGAAGAACAATCAAGATGTGTTAATATATTTATTAATGAATAAAGTACAAAGTAGTTGGTTCTAGGCCACCAACTCCAACACAAGCCACACTCAACTAGGCCTTAGATACATCATGAATTATTTATTTTAGCCACTCATTGTAATAAAATAGTTCCAGTGAGTGCTTGTCACTCTTTGTGGGAAGGGATGAGGGTTGACCCACTGGGCTTCCTGAATATGTGTGTATTTGTGGTTTGTAATCACCTATACCTAATATAGATTGTATATATTTAGATTTATTATTTAGTTGCTAATTATTAATAATTAACAAATATTTTTAGGTTATTTATTAAAAACTAATCATTTATTATTATTAATTAATTACTAATTATTATTAACTTATCCCTTATTAACATTAATTATAATTATTTACTAATTATTATTAATTATTTTAAATTAATAACTAACTATTAATTAATTGTTTATTAATTACAAATATATTAATTTATAATTAATAATAATTTTTATTAAATAACTAATATTATTTATTTATTATTATCAATTAATTACAAATAATTAATAATTTGTATAAATAATAAATAATTATTGTTATTAACATTATTAATAATTAATAATTATTTTCCAATTAGTATTAATTAATTACCAATAATTATTAATTATTAATTAATTGTAAATTAATTACTAATTATTATTTATCACTCACTTCTTACCATTAATTTTAATTAATTAATTTCCAATTAATTTTAATTATTTTTAATTAATAACCAAAAATTATGAATTATGAATTAATTATTCATTAATTACTTATTAATTATATAATAATTAATAATAATAATATATTATTATTATAACATTGGAAAAAGGGAAACAAAATCCCACATTGAAAATCTCTAAGGATTTCAAGGGCACCATCACTTATAAAAGGATCCATGGGTGGGGGTTTTAATTATATTTTTGTATTAAATTAATGAAAGTAATATTGAAAATAAAAATAGTTAAATTCTGATAAATTATATATATATATATATATAATAAAAAAACAAAACAAAAATATTTTTTAAAATATATATACATACATATAAAAAAATAGTTATTTTTTTATTTGAATAGAAGTTATTAGGACTATTAATGCATTTTTTTAATGTTTTTAACAAAGAAATTAAATCCCTAGATGCATTTCACTAAAGGAAAACGTTTTTGGGGATTTAATACCTTCACGATCAATTTTTAAAAATAGTTTTAACCTAAACCAATTTTTATAAAAAAAATTCAAAAAACCCACTAAAAACTTTTATAACGACCTGTGATTTTATTAAGTATTTATACTTAAATAAATATTTTTTGGAATAACTTCTTTCATATGTAACACTGAACTAAAACAAATCATGATATATTAGTAAAATAAATATGATCCTTATAGCATAACCATTGAATTGATAAGTATAAATAGAATAACCAAATTATGAAATTTATAAAGGGTAACCAATGACATCAAACAACACATTCCTTCCTTATAAAGATCATTTTTTTGATATTGGAAAGGAGGTAACATCACTGAGGTTTTCCATAGACCAATCCCAAGATGAACTTCAACAAATACATCTTGGGTGAAATCGAGTGTAGGAGAAGTTCAAGCTCAGGGAAATCACTATGAAATCCACGCTAGATGAACCACCACCTGTGACTTTCACCACTACCTATCTTACCCTTAGATATTATAGAGAGGTATTAAGAGGTTTTTTAAGTGTTAGGATCAAATTTGGATATACTCAACACTGAGGGGGGTGGGGGGTGAATCAGTGTTGGGAACTTTTTATGCAATTATAACTTTTTATCCCTTTACCTCTTAGACTCATTAATATCTTGATTATCATATCCTATTTTCCTTATCATATGAAAGTATATGAAAGAAATTAAAATATGGAACACAATATTTTTACAAGGTTTACTATAGAATAATAGAAACTACTTCTTTCCATGTATGGCGATGTCCAGTACACATATTCTTCTCTATAATGTGATACTAGTTATAGTGGTTTGGATATAAAAAAATCCTTAACCTAAGTGTGAGTCCCTACACTTTAGGAGTGGGATAAGAAAACACCCCTTCTTCCCTAGAATGGTGATGACTTGATCCAACTTTCATCTCCTTGTAGTTTCTTTATACCACTGGTGTAGAAAGTCTCTAACTTCTTCAGTTAGATACTTTGCAATACCTAGGAAATATTTCAACTGTTGATAATTCTGTTGGATGTCACAATGGTTATTTGTTCTTCCCTTCATTCTAATTAAATTTTTATTTCAATAAAATTGGGAAAGAAACTCTACTTATTCTTCTTCCTTCATATGGAACCATTCCATATGAACCTCCATCCAACCCCATCCATTCGGTAATATTCATCCAGTGATGGTTTTCTTGGTGAAAGTTTTTTTAATCCCTCTTCTTCACTATGTATGTCCAATCACTAATTGATAATGAAAATTCATATGGTATATGTCCAATACTTTATTCCTTACTTAGACTGATGCACTATTACTCCATCCAGTGATTTTACTTCATCTGATACCCCCTTCTTTGTCTGAAACGTTTTATTTTAGAACTTTGATCCAAATGAGAATAGCTCTCAATATTTGTTGTTAGAAATTTCTTAAGGAACTTCGATTATTTAGCATAATTCACTTCCACACAAATATATTCTCATAAAAAATTCACAACACATAATCACCTCCTTTATATAGGTAGTGGTTCTCTACAATTTTAGGGTGAGGTGCATATTTAAAATTCAAACTTATCACTGAATACTTCCAACGACCCACTCAAAAACTTCCTCATGTTGGCCGCATTCAAAAATTAATAAAAGTTAAGTGTTAACCAATATTCATAGGAAACTCCTTTAGATCTCAGTTTCAATAATATTATTTTATCCTCATGAAATATCAACTGGAATCACAATATTTATTTGTTATCATTCAAACATATACCTTTAAACTTACTTCTAACTTAGTGGGAATCATAGATCTTTGCTGCATGATATTTGGAACATTTAAAATACAACTATGCATAATTAAATTCAATATTATTACAAAAAATTCACAAATTTCTTTATAAATTATATCCATTATAAATTCTTAACATGTAATATATCTGGTGAAACTATGTTTGGTGTTCCTTTATCACTCTCAAAAATATTTCACAAGATTCTTCCCCTAACCATTAGAATGATTTGTAAATATTTCATCTGATAACATATTCATTTGACGACTCCTTTTAATCTTCCCTTAGAAAGTTTATTTAGCATTAATACCACACATTTGTATCAATCAATTCTTAATACATAGATGCATCCACTCCAACTTCAATCTTGGCATTCTTCCTCTTAAATCCAAACTAATTTCAATCTCAGCTACATCACATTGCATATGTATCATAATTCCCCTATGTGATGAATTATTTTATGTAACTCAATCAACTACATTGATAAAAATGACTATATAAATTAATTTAATATGTCACTACAAATAACAATGTAACTCAACTGACTATGCTGCTGAAAATGGCTATATGAAGTAATCATCTACATCACTATAAATGACTATGTGAATCAATTGAATACATCACTAAAAATAACTATATGAATAAATCAACCACATATCTACAAACAACTACATAATTTCAACTACATGGTCTAATAGAATATATAAAATTTCTACATGGTGATTTGCCTACGTGAATCAACTATCTGGATCTGGAAGATTCCAGACTTCACTTAATTAAATACTGAACATCTTCATCCAACTTCCTTCTATTATAAAACATTATCTTCCTCACATATATGACTTATTCCTTATTTCAAAATTATTTCAAGAACACATTGCAAGAATCATGATAAAAAACATTCATCTCCAAACATAAATCATATGTTTGAGACATTAAGAACAACTCATCAATCATCATAAGTAAACTCAAAGCATCATTAACTTCGAAACCAAGCATGGGTTATTCAACCGAACTTTCCAGTGGTAACTTATTTATAAATTATTCAATATATTTTCATCAATGAAATATTTTTATTTCATTGAAAACCATTTATAACCAATGAAAACCATTGCCAACAAATACAACTCCCCACAAAAAGTTGTCTCTTCGATCTCCCCCTTTTTATTTGTTAGAAGTACCTTAAAAGTTATTTACAAATGAATAATATAACTATATCAGTCTCCCACCTTTACTTAAGAAATAAAAATTTCATGGGAAAAGGGATCAGTCCATACTTAAGAAATGTTCCATCCATCATTTCACTCTAAGTCTATATGATCCATGGCCAGTGTAGAAGATAATAGGATTTAATTTATACTTCAAAGTTTTTAGTTATCAACTAATCTTGATACCTCATAGAATGATCACTCATAAACTTGACTTCAAGGGTTTTCCACTTTTATTAAAATTTGAGGATATTAATTGAGAAATGAAACATTTTTTAAGATAGATCAACCTGAAACTCCTGCACTCACTTTAATAAATTGATTAAAATCATTCATATTCAAAAAATAGGATAAGTATCCTTATAGAACATTCATACTTCTACTTTTCTTATTCCATCGATTAATTAAATTACACACCTCTGTGTTAAGTTTGTTATTTTTTGTTACCAAGGATGAGAGATTAATAAAAAACATACCTTTTTCAATGAAATGATCTTCAATTAATTTCTAAAACAATCAAATTTTTATGAAATAAAAATTCTGGGAACTTCCTTAAATTTATCAAAATGTATCCCCTAAAGGAGAATTTTCTTATGATATTCATATTGATGAATATCTTCAATATTTATTCTTTAGAAACTTTATGTTGAGAAAGTTACAAAATAGATATTTTCTTATGTGGATGTACAGACTTGAAAATTTCTATATCTTCACCAAGGATGATCTTTCTTCAATATCTTCCTTTTTAATTTTGAAATTAAGATAAAATCATAATGGGATCTTCTTAATTTTTATATATTTTAATGGAAAAAACCACTTCAAATTCATCATGACTGATCATATTAATATTTTTACAATAAACCAACTTAGTAAACTTTATAAGATAATAACTTCTTTACCTTGTCTATCCAAATTTATAAACCATTACTCCTATAATCAGGTTCTCCCATTGAGTACATTCCTCACATTCAATTCCCTATTTTGAAAGAACAAATATGACACACAAAATGTTAAGAGAATAAGATGGATACTTCTTGGTTATTAATGTGAACAAGAAGGTTGAGATGATTTTCTCAACTAAGTTTCTCTATTTCCTCCACTTTTCACAATTCCATATATAAATTCCAATTTTTATTAGGGGGATATATGGATATTATAACTCCTTCAATTTATTTGTTTATGAAATTTATTTCCTTAAGAGAATTTAAAGCACTTGTATCACTTGGTGAAAATTTCATTTTATTAAAGAATTATTCTTGAGTTGGAATTATTATAGAAAAATATTTAGGAATGTGCCCATACATGTTTCAAACCACACAAAAAAATTTTACATCTTCATGTGGAACCTTTTCTTTTCCTTTTACAGAAGTATTTGCTTGCACTTCTTCCATTTTACCTATTCATTCCAAATCTTCAAAACAAATAAATAGAAAATAATTAGGAACATTAGAAATAGGTTTGTATTTTCTACATGGATTATTCTAAGTTCCATAATTAATATTATTTCTTTTGGATGATTCAATTTTCTTCAACTTATTGGATTTGTAATCCAAGGTCCTCTTACCTTTCCTACTTGAAATCTTCTTGGGAGATTTTTTATTTACAACATTTTTCTACTTGCTTCACAATGATTCTTCTTTTTTCTTCACCATCTTCCATGCTCTTATTTTCATAACATATTTAGATACATGTCAAGATGATCATGAACCATTCTTGTGACCAACATATTTACCAATATCACATGTATTTTTAAACTTCAAAAAACTTTTGGAGGTTTTTAGATTTTAATTACACTATAGATATTGATTATTTGTCTATGAATTTCCCCCCTTATAATAATCTTCCTCTATGCTTTATAATTTAAAGGATTATACCAAAAATCTAAGGAAAAATTCCCAAATCTGTTACAACACCAACATTGACCCATAGATCTTTTCCTTTTTTGTATCAACTATATAATGTTTTTGGGTATTATTTATAACTTTTTGGGATATTTGTGGAGAACCAGATTACATAATCCTTTTCCTATATACCCTAGTAAATATGGTAGGTTTGTTATCTCTTTTATTCATCCATACTTGTACAGATTTGTTTTTCAATCCTACACTATTTATGAAAACAAATTTAGAAACATTATTACAAGATGGCATGGAAGGTACCTCTTTCTTCATAGATTCTTGAGAAAAATCATTGAACGAAGTCATGATCTTCTTATCACATGTTGGAGGTATTTTAACCTTATAATACTCTAGTGAACATTGAGAATCAGCAACAAATTTATCTTTATTTTGTGAATTCTCAATATGTGTATTCTCAATTTTGACCAAAGTAACTTCCAATTATATAAATTTCATATTATGGTTATTTTGTAATCTCTAATCATAATCACATTCTCTTAATAAATATTATTAATTCTTTAAACTTACCATTCATGCAACTAAACTTGTTTTTTTAACAATGATTTAATTTATTTTATTTTCTTGTATTTCACTTCCAATTTCAAATCTTTGGAATCAATTCTATTTTTTAACCTTTCTTCAAGTGCATAGATATTTTATTACATATTCTTCTTCACTACATATTTCACTTTGAGTTCTTTGAGGCATTTATATTCTATTTTGAGGAACTTATTTCATACTCTACCTTTATTGATCCAATGGATCAAACTTATTTGAAGAGATTTATACATTCTAAAACTTTTCCTTTCAAATAATTCTCCATGATGTCAATATCTTATTCTATATGGTTCATCTCTTCCTGAATACTTTGAAAGACTCTATAAATAAGAGTGACTATTTCTTTGGGAACACAATGTAGAGTATTTTTCAACCTATCAACTAATATATATTGAGAAATTATAGGTTGATCATCATCACCAATTATTCTAGGAACTTATTATTGAGGATAGTTTGTACAAGAATTTTCATATACCTCATGATCAGTTAACTTTCTTGATTTACTTGAGGTAGGAATGTTATCCTTCTCCTTGGTGAAAACTCAGCCACCCACTCTTTACTTTCTAGGCCTGATATATCTTTTATATTATCATGGCATGGAGAAACTGATACTTCCTATTCTTTATTCAAGATGGATTTCTTTTTTATCTCTATTTTCTCTTTCTTTCTTCTATTTATCTTGGTATTGATAGAAATAGAATTTTTATTAGAGATAACTGAATCTTCATCAAAACTAAACTTTATTATTAATAAAAGAAAGAAACTCAAATATTAAAAATAGAATGAACTGAACATATAGAATCTAATAGAGTCAAACCATTCTCTGATACCAATTGTTAGGACTACTTCAAAATATACTCAACATTGGGGGGGGGGGTGAATCAGTGTTGGGAACATTTTATCCAATTATAAATTTTCATCCCTTTACCACTTAGACAAGTTAGGATCTTGATTATACTATTCTATTTTACTTATTATATAAAAGTATATTAATTATTGTAAAGGATGACACATGATATTTTTATAAGGTTCGCTACAAAATAAGAGTATCTAGTCCTTGCCACAAATGGTAATGACTAGTACATGAATTCTTAACTATAATATGATACTAGTTACAATGGTTTGGTGAGAAAATAATCCTTTTCCTAAGTGTGAGTACCTACACTTTAGGAGGAGGGATAATAAAACACTCCTTATTCCCTAGACTGGTGATGGACTGGTCTAACTTATAGTCCCTTACTGGTTCTTTATACTGCCCATGTAGATAGTCTTAAACTTATTTAGATAGATACTTTATAACACCTAAAAATTATTCCACCTATTAAGAATTTGTTGGATTTCACAATGATGATTTTTTCTTCCATTCCTTATTCTTCACTTGTTACTTGATCAAAAATAGTAAAACCACTTTACTTATTCTTCTTCATTCATCTGGAACCTATCCATCCAAACCATTATCCAATCCGGTCTATCTGATAATGTTTGTCTGGTGATGGTTTTCCCGGTGATAGTTCATCTATTCCCTCTTCTTCACCCTATTCATTCAATCACCAATTGATAAAGAAACTACATCTAGTATATAGCTAATCCTTTATTCCTTACTTTGAGAAATTCACAATTTATACATCTAGTGATTCCACTCCATCCAGCACCCCCTACTTTGTCTAATACTTATTCTTTCAATACATTGACCCAGATGAGAATAGATCTCAAGATTTATAGTCATAACTTCCTTACAAAAATTCAATTATCCAGCATAATGTGCAACCACACAACTGTCTTCTTATTATACTTTCACAACAAATAAAGACCCCTTTATATAGGCAGTGTTTTTCCACAATTTTAGGGTGAGGAACATATTTAAAATTCAAAATTCTCATTAAATACTTCCTGTGAACTTCTAGAAAACTTCCTCCTGTTGATTGAATTCAAAACTTCCTAAAATATAGGATCTAACCAATCTTCATAGGAAACTTCCTTATATCTTAGTGTTAACAATCTTCTTTTATCCTCCTAAAATATTTACATGAATCACAATATTCCTTTGTGATTATTCAAATGTACTCCTTTAAAATTCCTTCTAACTTGATGAGAATCATGAATGTTTCCTCTATGATATTTGGAAAATTTAATAACAAGATTTTCATCATCACATTTATTATCTTTATGAAAAATTTGTAAAGTTCTTCAAACATTCCATCCAATATAACTTCTTAACACATATTACATCCAGTGAAACTGCATCTCATGTTCCTTCATCACTTTATAGGAATATCTCAAAATCCTTTGCAAGATTATTCCTTTAACCATTGAAACATTAAAATTTTTTTTATCTGATAAAAAATTTATATGATGAATCTTTTTAATATTCACTTTGAAAATTTATTCAGAATTATAACCACACATATGTATTAATTCATGCATGATACAAAGATGAAACCATGCTAGATTCAGTCTTGGAATTCTTCCTATTAAATCCAAACCAATTTAAATTTTAGATACATATCATTGCATGTGTATCAGAAATAACCTACGTGAAGAATTTGGATACATGACTGAATTGATTACGTTACTGAAAACAAATATGTGAAGAAATAAACTATGATGCTAAAAATAGCTATGTGAATCAATCAGTTACATATCTAAAAATGGCTATGTGAAGCAATTGGATACATCACTACATACGGATACATAAATCAATTGAGTACATCACTAAAAACATCTACATAAAGCAACCATTTACGTTATTAAAAATGTCATTGTAATATTAGTTATGTTGATGAATCTACTACGTAAAATGGCTATGTTGATATTCGCCTATGTGAATCGGCTATGTGGATCTGGAAAATTACAAACTTTACTCAATTAAATTACAAAATTCTTCACCTAATTTTTATCCCTTCACAAACACCATCTTCTAAAAGAATATGAATTATTCCTTTTTTCACATTTATTTCAAGAACAATTTGTTGGAATATTAGTAACAAACATGCTTCTCTAAACATCAAGACCATATTTGATACCTTAAGAACAAATCATAAATCACCATAAGTAAACTCAAAGACTTTAAAATTACTGACACCTTCCTTGAGATAATAATACATGAGAACTTACTTTGTTCTTAATTAATTTATCTAAGAAACATCAAATTTGGTACCAAGATTAAATTCTTTAACTAAAAATTCCAACAACATATTCTTTATAACTTCTTCAAAATATTTTCATCAATCAAATATTTCTATTTCATTGATAACCATTGAAAAAAATGACAATAATTAAAAAAAATACAAATCACTACACAAATATGGATCTTCATTAATTAGGATTTAAGATGATATAAACTTGAAATTATTAACTAAATAAATTTTTATTTTCATAATAAAGTATTGATTTATTTTATGTTAAAAAATATCTCTTTGAAAATTGTTTTTTAAATTATGATTTCTTTTAATTTTTTTCACATTTAGAATTTGAATTAAATAAAATGGTCTTAATTTTTAAATTTAGTATATCAAAATTATCTTAAGGTAAAATTTTGGGAATTTAATGGAAAAGTTGAATTTTTAGTGAATAGTAAAAATACAATTTTTATTAAATAATGAATACTTATATTGAAATTTATTTTTATCACTTATATAAATTGAATATTATAAAATGGATTCAATATTTGGAAATATAATAATCAATATTAAGTAATAAGGTTAACTTAATTTTTGGGCATAAAAATAAGTTACCATGGTAAAACTTTATCACCACAATAAGGGTTAAAAAGGTTAAAAGGGGGTTAATCTAAAGAGACAATGCCACAATTATCACTAAAACATGACCCAATTTTATTGGTTGAGTTTATTTTGAATTTATCTTATCCTATCTTCAAAATTTGACTAAATTGGATCCAGTATCAATGAGAAATAAATTTATTATATTTAAAAGTTCTTAATATTTACAAGAGTGAAACTCCCTTCACTTATAAATGGAGCCTTCCACAACCCATTAAAATTCAATTTTAAAATTAGAATTCTCCCTATTACTCTGGATAATTTCGTTTCCAATTAATCCTCTCCCATTTTCTTGAGATTCTGGTCCCTATAAATTTACCAAATCCATTCTAAATCAAGAAGGATTCCAAGATAAAATTAAATTCTTATACATAAATATTTTATCCTCTCTTATCATTATTCCATTTATACTTATTCCAACTCTTCTTAAATCTTATTTATCAATTTATTATTATTTTTTAAATAATTAATATTTTGTAAAAGTAATATTAATATTATTAAATATTTTTTCTTATTCATTCAGTTATTATAACACACTTCCTTTGGGTCGGTTTTATGACCTACTCAAACCATGTTATAATGATTATATCATGACTGATTAATAAATCTTTCTCCAAATATTTTTTTTTGATTTTCAAAATGGTCACTTTTAGGGTGAGCAGTAACCAAACACCACACGTTAAACAAAAACAAAGTTTACAAGTTTGAAATTCAAAATTCAAAAAACACATGATAGACCTATGGATCAAGGGACCTCGACCCGAGAGACACCCGTCATCAGAAATCACATCTCCTGCCAGCCTTCGTCATCACTGTCTTCTGTCACCATCCAATATCACCATCTTCACCACCGACCAAGCCCACACTAGCTCACTAGAAGATCCATTATCCATAGTTCATCATCACAACTGAAAAAACCTAAACATTCCCCATAGAAACATCAAACAACCATGAATCTAGAATGAATCTTCATTGAGGGCCTCTGTCAACTCATTTGGTACTGAGAAATCTCAGGTCGCAAACCCACCATCCCGTCACCTCAGCACCATCCTTGCATCAACGTTGCCTAAAACACAACACCATCAGAAATAAAACAATAGAACGAAAACAGTTACACCACCATCAATGAACCTTGAAGAAAAACATATGCAACCACAACCACACAATATCAAAAAGGGACATGAACCCAGCCAAAATATCACTGACCTCCATCAACAACACATCTCAAACTGCAGGAGCATCATCAACACCATGCATCAAACCATTTCTACTGCTCATCGTCCGAAAACAACGTCTTCTCCTGAAGCTGGACCAAAACTATCGACAAACACACCACATCCAAATGCATAACTGGAACAGAACCACATACCTTCACAGAATCACCACCCAAATGAACACCAGTCATCCGGAGCCACACTGCCATGATGCAACATTGGCACCGAACACATCCACCCACACCATCCCAATACCGCTGCAAACACCTTCATACTAGACCGAGATGGAGTCTAGTACAAATGGATTGACCTCAAGGGTAGAGGTAGATGAACGGGCCAACTGGAAGAATCACCGAACATTGTTACCAACTTAATCCCAAACCACCAAAGTGCCTTCGGCATAAACCAAAGTGGGGTTTTACATGAAGGTTCTGACAATAAGAGCATGTAAGAAACAATCAGAGAACACAAATCGACAGTGGGAATCCTAGTGACACAGAACAAAATGGAAAAGGAAACCCAAAGCAAAGAGAAAATAGAACCCTCAAACAAAAAGAATCCCTTCATGAGTGGAAATCAAAACGGAGAAACAACAATCGCAAGAGCTGGTGAAAGGGGAATTAGGGGGAAGAAGAGGGACTCCATGGAAAGTGAGAAATAGGTAGAGAGATGATAGGAAACCAGAAAATCCCAGTGGAGAAGGCTCCGCCACGTCGAGAGAAGGGGAAACCCTAGAGCTCGGGAGAGGGAGCTTCGCCTGGGGAGAAATGCGACATCCCTATTAATAAATCTTAAATATTGGTAATATTATATAATAATTATGAATTTTTTATCTCTAATAATTTTTGAATTATAAATACTATAATAAAACCATTCCATAATCATACTTATCTAATTAATTCCAGCATATTCTTGTTTTGGTCAGTTTATCCACCTACATGAATGATGATTTGAATTTTTATAATTGATGTTCATGGAAACATAATTTATGGTAAGATATGATATTAATATACATTTTTTTAGTTTTTGGAATGTTAATATTAATATTTAATTCAATATTACCAAACAACATTTTTTTTATAAAAGTTACTAAAACAAACTTGTTTTAAATTTTTTCTTTAGGAATCATATCTCAAAGTTCCACAAGAATGAAAATTTAACTTAATAAATAATTATAAAACTTATATTTACAATACCTTGAACATTATATATATGAAAAAATTATAAACATGGAGTGTAAAAAACTGGAAATGTTATACCAAAGCAAACATGGAACGATTAAAACCACTAATTACCAATAATTAATATTAACTAAAAAAGTAAAAATTATGTAATAAATGAACAGAAAATATTATATAAAAAGGAATTAAATTTGAATAATGGTTTTTAATATATGATTAATGAATCGTTAGTGATTATATATTAAGTTAGAATATGTCGAATTGAGCAGGAATTCACAATAAGGTTTTTCATTAACTCAAATTTATTTCAATGGGACATAAAATATTTTCCATGAATAAAATATTCCAAGTTTCCTTTATGATTCCATTTATATATTATATATGATTTATTATCTATTTATATAGTGAATTTATATTTTTTCATTAAATTTTTCCTTTTTGATCAGTTCTTGCCTTCCTAAAATTGCTACATTGTTAAGAATAATTCATAACCTTTGTAATGGAACTTTCTCTTCCATGTCATTTTTTATTCCCACCAATGTTATCCTTTCTTAATTGGAAACCCAAATATGTTTTATCTCCTATGATCTTTATAATTCCCTTTACTTTCTTTAAATAGTGGTCTTATTATCTTTTTTAATGATGTGGGTTTTAATAAATGTATTTTAAAATAATAAAACAATTTATTTTTCATGAAAATATTTTTATCTTCCAATCCACATTTATTAGCCTGGTCATTATTTATTTTCAATGTTCAATTAATTAATATCATTTTTATAAATAAATTTTTAAATATACTCTCTTTTCCATTAGAAAATTATTGATGTGGCGGTGTTTTCACACACTTTGCCACATTCTTATTATTTTTTTATTGAGTTTTTTATTCAAAATGATTGTTTTTATTAAATATTTGGTAATTATTGTGTTGTTGTACTTGTTGTGTAAAATAATCAATTTTTGTTTAAATAAGTTGTTTTTATTAGTCATTTGTGTCTTTTTAAATAATTATTAAATTTACTTACTCTTGCGAATTAGACTTTTATTTATTTATTCTTTTATTTTTATAATTTTTCATTCTAGTTATCTTAGTAGTGTATTAATTTAATTAACTAATTCTTTATTCTTTAAATTGTAAATAAATAACACGAGTTAGTTTTTAATTCATTTAATAATTTAACAAATTTTAACTTACCAGTTTTATTCAATTAACATATTTATTCTTTGATTAATTATTTACTTTATTCTTTGGTTAATTAGTTGGTTAAATAATTTAACCAAGTTATTGTAAATATTTTTAGTGGTTCTTAAATTAAGTTTGTTTATAATTTTTTAATAAATTCATTCTTTTAAATAAATCACAATTAATTTTATTATTTGAGTTTGTTTTATTTATTTAGTTTTTAATTCAATTTAATTTGTTAATTGATTTTTAGTTTTATTTAAATTATTAATTAATTTAATTTTTCTTTTTAATTTTCAGGTACTCACGGTGGCACGTCGCACCGTTTCCCTCATGGTGCCTCCGTTTCTTACCCACCGTTTCCTCCTCACGGTCTCACCGTGACACTCACGGTGTCTAAACCACTGCCTTTCCACACCTGCTGTCTCACCGTGACACTCACGGGGGAGCTACACATTGAAGCTGTGGTGAAATAAACAGTTAGCGGGAAAGCGCGAGATGAGTTCGCGATTTCGTTGCAGGAGGCGGGCTACACTCACTTGGAGTTCATTAAAAAGAGCGTGACATGCACATAAAATCATGCCATGTGGATTAACTATGTCCATGGAAGGAATTAGTTCGACGCACGCAAGCTTTTTCATTCGTTTAGGAGAAATTGCTCCGATGACCAGTGCGGGAGGGGCGGCAAAGTGAAAGCTCCATGTGGAGGCCAGAGAACTCACCGAGGGAGATTCTAGAGGCTTCAGTTGGGTGATGAATGCAGGAGAGGTGGGAGAAGCATAGATTAATCGAGCTAAGTAGGAGGGCAACAAGGAGTGGGGGGGGGACTCACTTCCATCGGGAGAGAGAAGAAGCGAGACTTTTGACCAGGGGAGCAGAGCAGGAGGAACTTACTTGATCTTTCTCGGAGTAGGAGATCAGAGAAATTTCATACCTCAATTCCCAGGGCGGGACATCGTGCGCATTCCAGCGCCGCTGAGCAACGGGGATTTAGAACTTCAGGAGATCAAGAAGGGAGACAAAAATCTTTATGTTCTTTGTGCTCTGTTTTTTTATGCAACTTAATTCAACATGAACTTCACTGTTTTTAATTCCATGTTTGCATTAAAGACAACCATTATGTTCAGCTAAATTCCTTTGGGGGAGAATAAGATGGCTGATTCGATTTGTTTAGTCTGATTCACACATTGCATCATTGCTGGATCATCTCTCTCATTTTTTACAGACAAGCTTATTTTCAAAACAACAAGATCATGTGAAAACCGATCTTGTTTGTACCATAATTCAAACTATTCCAAATTGAGTAACTCACAGACAAGTGAATTATACTCGAATGAGAGAGACACACCGAACTCAACTGACAAGTTGAGCTCGGTGACTTCTGACTTTTCTTCACCATTGGTTGGAATGACTCTTACAGTCGAAGGACTGTAAGAGCTATTTCATCACAAACTGAATAGACGAAAAAGTTGGCCGGTTATTTTTAGTCAGATCCATGTTCTTAAAATCACAGTGCATGAATAAGGCTAAGCAACATTAAATCAGCCAATGGATTTTTTCCCTATTAATCTATTGGTTGTTTGCACCCCAGTTTCTCTTGCTGCTTTGTCCACTCACTTTGTACTCACCATCTCACTCTCACTTCTTCACACACTAAGTATCATTCACTCCACTTCACCACCACAAATTTTCTTTTCTCGATTTTTGCATGTGTGTTTTTGTTTAGTTATTTTTTTAGAACACCAACACAACAACAGGACTCCCTATGGTTCGACCCTGTCTTTCCACTGTCCTAAGTAGTAAGTAGGTATAAATTTTAGTTTTTCTCCCGTTCCCAATGATGCACGAGCGTGCAAATTTTGGCGCTGTTGCTGGGGAGGCTAGGTGTCTTTTAAAAAAAACAAACAAAAATTCACAAAAAAAAATCACTAAAAAAATCACTAAAAAAATCTACAAAAAGAAAATTGAAATTCAAAAAAAAAAAATTGTGAACCTGCTGCATGAAAACTAGGTCTAAGTCTGAACACTTAGTACCTGGTAATCCTGAGATTGATAAGCACCTCAAATAAGTAAAAAAGAACAAAGACAAGGTCAAGATGGAAGAAAACAGAAATGAAAACCTGAACAATCCACTTCCTGAGAATGTGAACCAACATGGAATTATGAATCAACCTAGGAATGAGATAGCTGAGAGGCACAGTTTGAGAGAGTTCTTGCTACCGTCAGTGTCTAGAAACCCTTCATGTATTAGACTCTCTCCTAGGTCTAGGAATTATGAGATCAAAAAATCCATGCTTAGTCAGCTGCCTACCTTCAATGGAATGCCTAGTGAAGACTCTCTTGACTTCATTAGAGCCTTCTATTGTAGTGTCCAGCAGCTGCCACTTAGGTGTCTCACTGAGGAAGATCTTAAATTAAGAGTGTTCCCATTCTTCCTTAAGGGAAATTCTAGGTCTTTGTTCCAACAGTTAGAGGAAGAGATCTTTGTCACCTGGGATCAAGTTTATAATGCCTTCATAATGAAATTCTATCCTAGGAGGTTGACATCTGAGATTAGGCATAAAATCACTGGATTCCTTCAGGATGAAGGAGAACTATTTCATGAAGCCTGGGATAGGTTTAGAGGTTTTCTTAGGCAGTGTCCAAACCACCAAATTACACCTCAATTCCTTATGGACACCTTTTAAAATAGTCTTACCCCTTACCACCAAACCTTGGTGGATCAGTCTTCTGGAGGAGATTTTAGTGATAGGACTGCTGAGGAGCTCAAACAGATCTTTAATACATTATCTCCTAATTCCTAGCACAAATGATCTATGAGGAGAACCATTGTTAGAAAGGAAACCACCCCTAATCCTCAAGCTGAAGCCCAAGATGCTGGGTTCTTTAATGAGACCCACATCAAATCCTTAAGGAGCAGTGTCACCACTGTGGAATTTATGCCCACTCTCAAACCTATTGTCCAAACTTTGATATGCTTGTCCAGCCTCATGAGAGTGCCAGTTTTTCTGGCTATGGACCTCGGATGCAGCTTAGGGATGATCCTTTTTCCAACACTTACAATCAGGGGTATAGGAACCATCCGAACCTTTCATGGAGGGAGGAGGGAGTCCTCTGACCTTCTGCTCCTCCTGGATTCCAACAGCCTCCTAGGCAGCAGTTCCAACATCAATCCCAACCTAAGGCTGAGTCATCCAACTCAAAAGATGAGGTGAGAGGCATGTTCCATCAATTGATAGGGAGGTTTGATGAAAAAAAGACCAAAAATGATTTTGATAAAGTTCAAATGGATTCTAGAATGAAGAACTTGGAAATTCAAATGGGGTAGTTGGCTAGGGATGCTAGCAATAGAGAAAAAGGTAGGCTTCCCAGCACCACTGAAGCCAATCCTAGGGAGAATTCCATGGCTGTGACCACAAGAAGTGGTCTCCAAACTCACCAAGAGCCTAGTAAAGAACAAAAAAATACTGAAAATGAAAAACTGAATGAAGCTAAAAACTCAAATATGAAAGAACCTGAATCTGGAAAACTGGACAGCACCACTGGAATCCCTCCAGTCTCTGCTGTTCCAACTCAAAAACCCAAAGAAAATGGCTTGAAAAACAAAGACAATAAAGGGAAGAAATTTTTTGAAGAAGAAGCTATAGAGATGCCCCCAATTGTGAGGAATTTTGTTTCTATAATTCCCTTCTCACAAAGAATTAAGAAACCAATTCATGATTCTGAACTACTAATTTTTTTGAAAGTGGTTAAAAAGATGAACATTGATATCCCATTCCTGGAATCATTGATTCAAAGCCCATCATATTTGAAATCACTCAAGAAAATATGTTCAAACAAAAATACTTTGAAAGAATTTTCCACCTATAGCTTAACAGAGGAGTGTAGTGTAGTCTTGCAGAATAGGATACCTCCTAAGCTTCAGGACCCTGGAAGCTTTGTCATCCCTTGCACATTTGGGGATAGAGGTGGTAAGTTCAACTGTTTGTGTGATCTGGGTGCTAGTATTAATCTGATTCCACTGTCACTTTTCCAGCACCTAAGATTAGGAGTTCCCCAACCCACCACTGTGGTGTTACAGCTTGCTGATAAGTCTATTACTCATCCAGTGGGTAGGGTCTATGATCTGTTAGTGGGAGTAGGAAAACTCTTTTTTCCTGCTGACTTTCTTATCCTTGACATGGAGTGTGATCAGGAGGTTCCTATCATTCTTGGTAGGCCCTTCTTGGCCACAGGGGGAGCTGTGATACATGTGTCTAAGGGGAAACTGATTTTTAATTTGGGTGAGCAGAAAGAAGAATTCAATGTGTTTAATAAAATCCAAGAACCCACCCACCCAATTATCCCAAAAGATGAGATGTTAGCTGCTGAGTGTAGTGTTGATAAGGAAAAAGAAGAGTTTCTGAAAATGATAACTGAAATCAACAGTGAACCTGAAATCCCTGCTGCCTCTTGCATGGGGATCATCTCAAGTAAGGAGAGAGAATTTGTTGATGAGTATGAGGGTGAATTTTTGGAGAACCTAGATGAGTTTGTCTTGGAGAATATTCTTACTCTGAGAGAGGAGTCTGAGTCTATGGAGATATCTTTTGAAACCTCTTGTACTGAGGAAAAAGCCTTGTCTACTGCCTACTTCAAGAGGCAGCTTGAAGAACTTGGGGCATCCAGGCCCAAGTGTCTTCCCTCAATCCAATCGCTACCCACCCTTGAACTCAAGCCCCTTCCAGTCCATCTCAAATATTCCTTTTTAGGAGACAATTCCACCCTTCCTGTGATCATTTCATCAAATCTAGAGGTGATTCAAGAGCACAATCTGCTCTCTGTTTTGAGGAAGTACAAGTCTGTCATAGGATGGTCAATTTCTGATATCAAAGGGATAAGTCCAGCCTTCTTTATGCATAAGATTACAATGGAACCTGAGTTTAAGCCCAGAGTAGAAGCCCAAAGAAGACTCAACCCCAACATGAAGAAAGTTTTGAGAGAAGAAGTGATTAGGTTGCTGGATTCTGGAATAATTTTTCCAATTTCTGATATCCCCTAGGTCAGTCCTGTCTAGGTGGTTCCCAAAAAGAGTGGAGTGATAGTGGTCACTAATGAAAGGAATGAGCAAATCCAGACTTGAGCAGTGAATAAATGGAGAGTCTGTATAGACTACAGAAAATTGAATGATTCCACAAGAAAGGATCACTTCCCTATGCCATTTTTGGATCAAATGTTAGAGAGGTTGGCAGGTAATGAATTCTTTTGCTTTATTGATGGCTATTCTGGTTACAACTAGATTTCCATTGAACATGAGGACCAAGATAAAACCACCTTCACATGTCCATTTGGGACATTTGCCTACCGACGGATGCCCTTTGGCTTGTGTGGTGCTCCTGCCACTTTTCAGAGATGTATGATGGCAATTTTTTCAAACATGATTGAGAGGATTATTGAAGTATTCATGGATGATTTTTCTGTTGTGGGAGATACCTTTGAGAACTGTCTAAAAAACCTGGAATTAGTGTTAGAAAGATGCCAAGAGACCAATTTAGTCTTAAACTGGGAAAAGTGCCAATTCATGGCCACTGAAGGCATAGTTTTGGGACATAAGGTTTCTAAGAAGGGGCTAGAGGTCGATAATTCTAAAATTAAGGTCATACAAAAGTTTCCCCCACCTGAAAATGTCAAAGGAATTAGAAGTTTTTTGGGTCATGCTGGGTTCTACAGGAGGTTCATTAAGGATTTTTCTAATATTACTAGACCCCTGTGCTCCCTTCTAGTTAAGGACACACCCTTTGTCTTTGATGACACTTGTCCAGAGGCCTTTAATTTACTCAAGGAGAAATTAACTACTTCACCTGTAATCACTGCTCCTGACTAGAAACTTCCCTTTGAGGTTATGTGTGATGCTAGTGATTTTGCATTAGGAGCTGTGTTAAGGCAGAGGAAGGATAGGAAACTTCATGTTATTTACTATTAAAGCAAGCTCCTAGATGATGCCTAGAAGAATTATTCTACCACTGAAAAGGAGCTGGCTACTGTGATGTTTGCTTTGGAAAAGTTCAGGCAGTATTTGATAGGATCAAAGATCATAGTTTTCACAGATCATTTAGACCTTAAGTATTTTCTGGCTAAAAAGGACTCAAAGCCCAGACTCATGAGGTGGACCTTACAGTTACAGGAATTTGATTTAGTGATTAAGGATAAGAAAGGGGCTGAGAATGTTGTTGCAGATCACTTGTCCAGATTGCCCAATTCCCCAAGTAAGGAACCAAAAGAGATCAATACTTCTTTCCCTGATAAACAACTGTTTGAAGCTTCTGTGCAGTAGTCTTCTTGTTTTGCAGACTATGCCAACTTTCTGGCAGCTGGAGTCATGCCCAAGGATCTCTCACACAACCAAAGGAAGCGGTTTATATCTAAACTGAAATACTATTTTTGGTAAGACCCTATTCTCTTTAGGAGGTGTGCTGATGGGATTATGAGAACATGTGTGGTTGAGGATGAGATTTTTCCCATACTTGAGAGCTGCCACTCATCACCTTGGGGTGGCCACCATGGAGGAGAAAGGACTGATCAGAAGGTCCTATAGGCTGGTTTCTACTGGCCAACACTATTCAAGGATGCTAGGAGTCTGGTCATTGGCTGTTCAAAATGTCAAATGTTGGGAAATGTTGGAAGAAGGAAGGAATTACCTCAAAAAGGTATTCTGGAAGTTGAAATATTTGATGTGTGGGGCTTGGACTTCATGGGACCATTACCATATTCTTATGGGAATGATTACATTTTGGTTGATGTGGACTATGTGTCCAAGTGGGTTGAGGCAGTAGCTCTTCCTAATAATTCATCTGCAAGTGTTGTGAAATTCATTAAGAAAAACATCTTTTCCAGATTTGGTGTGCCTCGAGATTTCATCACTGATAATGGGACTAACTTAAAGAATTATAAGTTCAAAGTTTTGATGGAGAAGTATGGGTTCTCACATAGTACATGCACTACTTACCACCCACAGTCCAGTGGGCAAGCAGGAGTTTCAAAAAGAGAGATCAAACAGATTTTAGAGAAAACAGTGTCTAGCTCTAGGAAAGACTGGTCAAGGAAATTGGATGAGGCCCTTTGGGCCTACAGAACTGCTTATAAAACTCCTATAGGGATGTCACCATATAGGCTTCTCTTTGGGAAAGCATTCCATCTACCTATTGAGTTACAACATAGATCTTATTGGGTAGTGAAGGCTCTTAACTTTGATTTTAAGTCTGCTAGAGAGAGGAGGCTGCTAGAGCTGAGTGGGTTGGAAGAGATCCTAAGAGAGTCTTATGAGAATTCTGAAATTTACAAAGAAAGAACAAAGGATTTTCATGACTCAATCATTCAAAATAGGAATTTCAAGGTTGGTGAGAGGGTCCTGCTTTTCAATTCAAGATTAAAGCTGTTTCCAGGGAAGTTGAAGTCCAAGTGGTCAGGACCCTTTACCATTGTTAGAGTTCTGGTTAATGGAGCTGTTTATCTAGTTGGAGATGAGAATAGACCCTTCTTAGTCAATGGAAAAAGAATAAAGCACTTCTTTGAAGGGAAACCAAAGGGCTTGGCTGCCATATCTCTGTTAGAAGAATGAGCTGATTCAAGTCTAACTGAGGACTATAAACTCAGTGTTACATGGGAACTAACCCATGGTTTCTTAGTATTTTCTCTATTTTTTTATGTTAATCAATAAAGTTCATCCCTACTTATTGTTATATGGTTCAATTTATTGACTTCTAATGGTGCCTCATGATCTGTTGTTGTGGTAGAGAGAGTTTTTACTGCCAGAAACTTGTCTAGAAAACCCAAGGGAGCAATCCACTGCATCATATGGATAACATTTCTCTCTACTCACTCTCTTGGGTTTCTTTTCTTGATCTTTAAACTCTGAAATATTATTTTACTTATTTGAAACTGCAGGTTACTAAAGAGGAGTAACAACCCAGTGATGCTAAAGAGGATCTGTTGCTGAAAGCCACTGCTAAAGGGACAATAATTCAGGGAAGTGTTGCTCTCCCTTTCACTTTCAATTAATGGCTTACTCTCTACTGTGAACTAAGTGTGGGGGACTTCCTCCCAATCTGTGAGTAATGACTTTATTTTCTTACTTGGGTGTTAGCTGCTAATATCTACTTAGTTGAGAATGTACTTGAGTTGATTTGATGAAACATGCTTGCACCCATTATTATTATTCTCATTATGTTGTTGTTGCACATCATTACTAAACATGCTAATTTTTGAAGTAAATTGTTAAAATATTTTGTCTGCTCAAAAAAATTCAAAGCATGTACATTTTAGGAATATAAATACACTTGGTTACTGGTGATGATTGGTGGGGTCGGGTTCTTTTGGTTTTGTTATTTTTTGTTTTTATTTTCTTTCACTTTTTATGTGGCAAAGAAAATTTTTGAACTTCATTGATACCCTTCCATTTCCTTTTTCAGCTGAAATGTCCATCTGTTTTGAGCTTTCACTGTCTCCCACCTTGATATTCAACATTGGGGATAATGTTGGGTTTTAAGTGTGGGGGAGAGGGGTCATTCTAGTGTCATGTCGAATTCCCCCTTCTTGAACCTGAGTTTGTTTAAAAAAACATGGTCAATTTTTTTCAAAAAAATGGTTCAAAATTCCTTTAAAAAAAATTCAGAATTCTTTCATCACATGATGGTCATTTGATGTTAATTGATACTTCAATTATGTCTTATTTAGTGGATAATTGTTTTCTGGATGTTGAGAGTGACACTGAGTCAGAAACTGTTAAGTATGAATGATAGCTGAGTGCAATTGTTCATTGTCTCTATGGATCTGTCTATTTAGAAAATGAGGATGAGAGTGTGACAGGATAGGTTTTGTGGAGTAAGGATCATGACTTAGAGTAGCTTGATGTTCTCACTGGAACCCAGGGGACTCACATTTTTATTTAATAATATTCAATCACTTTAGGAAGTCAACTTGATTGATTATTAATTAAGTCATTTGTAACTGGAGTAAAATGGGCAAATGAGATCCCACGGTGAGTATCTGAGACAAGGTGCATTGGGTGCGTTTCTGTGAATAAATAAAGCCAATTTCAATTTTAATAAGTTCTATGCACAGTGCTCTGCACATGGAATATGGCTGGGAAAAAGTAAAATAAAGTTCCCTTGTCAAAAATGAACTCATTAAGGTGAGGAGAATTTTGAACCCAGATGAAGAAGGGACCAATTGACTTGGTTAATTTTCATTTGAGTTGAATCAATAAAGTGATCAATTTAATGGATTTTAATTCTTGGAACCTGGGGAAAGGTGAGAATAGAAGGTGCCCTTGGTTAAGTTTTTGAGTTCCACTTCTTCTAACCTATCATCACTCCTTGAATCAGTACTTGAATTGGATGGTGAAGTAGGATAGTTAATGAAAAAACATAGGAGGCATGAAATACTTGATAGTGTATGAATTTGTGATGCTCTTGACTTCCAGTGAGTATTTGAAGCTAGACAGGACATCATTTTTGAATACCTTTGAAAAACATGACTCATTGTTTGGTCTTGTTCCTCTGGTTATTTAAGTTTAAACATGCACTTTTTGAGCTGAAATTCACAAATCTTATTTCTGTTTTAAAGTCAAAGGCATGTGCTTGTTTGAGGACAAACAAGGCTTTAAGTGTGGGGGAGTTTTATGTGGCGGTGTTTTCACACACTTTGCCACATTCTTATTATTTTTTTATTGAGTTTTTTTATTCAAAATGATTGTTTTTAGTAAATATTTGGTAATTACTGTGTTGTTGTACTTGTTGTGTAAAATAATCAATTTTTGTTAAAATAAGTTGTTTTTATTAGTCATTTGTGTCTTTTTAAATAATTCTTAAATTTACTTACTCTTGCGAATTAGACTTTTATTTATTTATTCTTTTATTTTTATTATTTTTCATTCTAGTTATCTTAGTAGTGTATTAATTTAATTAACTAATTCTTTATTATTTAAATTTTAAATAAATAAAACAAGTTAGTTTTTAATTCATTTAATAATTTAACAAATTTTAACTTACCATTTTTATTCAATTAACATATTTATTCTTTGATTAATTATTTACTTTATTCTTTGGTTAATTAGTTGGTTAAATAATTTAACCAAGTTACTGTAAATATTTTTAGTGGTTCTTAAATTAAGTTTGTTTATAATTTTTTAATAAATTCATTCTTTTAAATAAATCACAATTAATTTTATTATTTGAGTTTGTTTTATTTATTTAGTTTTTAATTCAATTTAATTTATTAATTGATTTTTAGTTTTATTTAAATTATTAATTTATTTAATTTTTCTTTTTAATTTTCAGGTACTCACGGTGGCACGTCGCACCGTTTCCCTCATGGTGCCTCCGTTTCTTACCCACCGTTTCCTCCTCACGGTCTCACCGTGACACTCACGGTGTCTAAACCACTGCCTTTCCACACCTACTGTCTAACCGTGACACTCACGGGGGAGCTACACATTGAAGCTGTGATGAAAGAAGTAGTTAGCGGGAAAGCGCGAGAAGAGTTCGCGAGTTCTTTACAGGAGGCGGGCTGCACTCACTTGGAGTTCATTAAAAAGAGCGTGACGTGCACATAAAATCATGCCACGTGGATTGGCTGTGTCCATGGAAGGAATTAGTTCGACGCGCGCAAGCTTTTTCATTCGGTTAGGAGCAATTGTTCCGGTGACCAGCGCGGGAGGGGTGGCAAAGTGAAAGCTCCACGTGGAGGCCATGGAACTCACTGGGGGAGATTCCAGAGGCTTCGGTTGGGTGATGAATGCAGGAGAGGCAGGAGAAGCATAGATTAATCGAGCTAAGCAGGAGGGCGACAAGGAGTGGGGGGGACACACTTCCATCGGGAGAGAGAAACAGCAAGACTTTTGACCAGGGGAGAAGAGTAGGAGGAACTTACACGATCTTTCTCGGAGCAGATTGGAGCAGGAGATCAGAGCATTTTCACACCTCGATTCCCAGGGTGGGACATCAAGTGCATTCCATCATCGCTGAGGAACGAGGATTTATAACTTGAGGAGATCAAGCAGGGAGACAAACATCTTTTTGTTCTTTGTGCTCTATTTTTTTATGCAACTTAATTAAACATGAACTTCACTATTTTTAATTTCATGTTTGCATTAAATCCAACCATTATGTCCGAATAAATTCCTTTGGGGGAGAATAAGCTGGCTGATTCGATTTGTTTAGTCTGATTCATGCACTGCATCATTGCTGTATCGTCTCTCTCATTTTTTACAGACAATATTATTTTCAAAACAACAAGATCGTGTGAAAACCGATCTTGTTTGTACCATAATTAAAACTGTTCCAAACTGAGTAACTCACTGAAAAGTGAATTATACTCGAATGAGAGAGACACACCGAACTCAACTGACAAGTTGATCTCAGTGAATTATGACTTTTCTTCACCATTGGTTGGAATGACTCTTATAGTCGAAGAACTTTAAGATCTATTTCATCAAAAACTAACCAGACGAAAAATCTGGCCGGTTATTTTTAGTCAGATCCATGTTCTTAAAATCGCAGTGCATGAATAAGGCTAAGCAACATCAAATCGGCCAGTGGATTTTTACCCCTATTAATCTATTGGTTGTTTGCACCCCAGTTTCTCTTGCTGCTCTGTCCACTCACTTTGCACTCATCATCTCACTCTCACTTCTGCACACACTAAGTCTCATTCACTCCACTTCACCACCACCACCACTTGTCTTTGCTCGATTTTTTCATGTGTGTTTTTGTTTAGTTATTTTTTTAGAACACCAACACAAAAACAGGCCTCCCTGTGGTTCGACCCTATATTTCCACTGTCCTAAGTAGTAAGTAGGTATAAATTTTAGTTTGTCGCCCGTGCCCAACGACGCGTGAGTGTGCAATTATTTTTGGGAGTTACCTGTAATTTTGTCTCTTATGATAATGTTCAATTTTTTTGAGAAAACTTTTGTATCTCACTTTTATCTTACTCTACATGATCTATATACTATAGATAAATGTTATTGATCAAAATCTAAATTCTGTTATAAAATAATCATTTTGGGACTATATTTTGGTGTCATCCAATCAAATTCTTGATACCATTTTTGTGAAATAATTGTTGGAAATGTTATGAAACCCATTTTATTTCTATGGTTTATTTATGTGATGATAAATGATTTTATTCATGTGGAATAAATATGTATAGATTATGAAAATTTATGTCTTATATATCCCTCCAATGAATTGGTTAATATTTTTTTTATCTCATGAGACAATGAAAGGAATGGGCATTGTTGTGTTTGCTCACATTTTTAAAGCGTAGAAATGATTGAGTTTATTCAAAAAGCATGGGAATGATGGGGTTTTCTAATAATTTTTTACTATGATTATATTTGGGTCACATTTTTAGTGTTTTGATTTAATTTTGGACTATTCTACATTTTATTTTATTCCATGATATAATGTTATGTTTCCTTGGATTATGATTTTTTTCATTTCTTTTCAATCCATGGTATAGTTTTATGATTTTAAAATGATTCTTTTATATCATTAAATTATCCATGATGTTCTATAATTTTTTATTATTTTATATTATGATTCTAATGCCTATTTATTAATATATTTCTCCTCTAATACTTTTTTCTCTCATAATCTTATGATCTAACCCATTGCAGCCCATTGATAATGTAAGAACATTTGTTTTCACTCAGGTATGGATCCTTTAATTTTCAGTCAAAATCACTAATTTGAACATAATAAGGATTCCTAATGAGTTAGTAAAGGTTTTGAGAGTGTATGGGGATTTTTCGGAGCCTAGAACCCATATTTTTGGAGGAAATAGACCCTCCACATGGTTTAGAGTAAACCGTGCGGGATTTCTGCACGATTTTCCAAACTTTGTGGATAGTGTTTTTTTGGATAGTGGCAACTTGCACAGTTGGTGCATAGTCGTGAAGCCTAACCATATGAACAACCCTTTTTACCAGGTAATCGTGCATGGATGGTTCATGGTTTGATCAAACCGTACAGAGGAAGACTTTTCAGGTAGAACTGTCTCACACGGGTTTCGCACGGTTTGACAAACCATGTGCACAAACCATGCATAGGCTAAAAGCCTCTATAAAATTTCCAAAATGGCCTTAATGATCTATTAATACAACCCCTTACTCCCTAATCTAAGTTTATATAAGGAACCGACCTTAAACATTACTTAATCTTGAGTTATTACAAGATTACACATTGAGGATCTTTTTAGGTTTATAGTTTTAGAGAATTAGATCATAAAACATGCATTACATTCCACATTTAAACAAAGTGGTTACATAAAAGATAGTATTAATTTTTTTTCCCATCGACGGAAACATATTTAAAAAAAACATGGACTCTTTCATGACACTTCCTTGACCCTATCATCACATCATGTACCTTTCCCTTGACCTGTGAAAAACATTTCAAAAACTTGGGATGAGCATAAAAAGCTCAGTAAGGGATATAAAAGTACGAAATGAAAACATTAGTCCATGTATGAAATCATACTTTACTCATAAAAGATAATCACTTTAACATACCTCATTAAATCATGAATAAATCATAGAAATCATAAAACATAAAGGTAACTTGAGGCATTCATAACATTCTTACGTAGGGAGTAACCCTCTTGGTTACGTTTGGAATACCCATCACAATATATTTCCTAAATCTCTTCGGAGAAACCTTAACGTTTAACTCCTTCGCATTACCCAATGAATTGGAGAGCTATATCGGGCTCACCCGCCCTTAGTTTATCACGGAACCACCCGTATTCATAACAATTCCCAAGAACCATAGCATAATCGTATCACATAAAACATGCATAAAGGAAACATAACATTTCCATATTTCAATCACAAGATATCAATACAAAAAATTGATATAATAAAAACATTATGAAAACCATTTTCAATACCAAAATAAAAGAAAATTAATACATGGTATTTATTTTTCATTTAAAAAAAAGTTAGGTTATGGCTTTTAGAGGAAGCCGAAACTCAAATAATGGTCACAGCGGTGGAGAATTCATTGTCGCCACATACGTACGACAAAAAAACATTCCTTTTGTGGTTTATTAAAAAGATTCATATAAAAAAAGATTCCTAATGGAAACCATGTATGTCGGATTTTTGAAATTCAAAACACAGAGGTGGTAAAATTTCATTTAAACGAAAAATCAGTTTTTTTAAGTACCACTTAGTGGTTTCACTATTCATCAAAAATTGAAGTTTTTCAGAAAAATACCAAAAATTCACCCTAAGATATATTTGATATTATGAATTCAAAAATGATGTCTATTTTAAAAAATTAAAAACATATAATTTATATTAATTAATTTAATAATTAATTCCCGCTGTCAGAACAAATAGCGTGTTTTTATGAAATAATATATATCAAAAGGTTGACACTAGTTTAAGTCCAATTTAAATGTGAAATTAATTCCAATGACCAATATTGGATTAAATGGTAAAAATATATTCTAATTTAACTTTAAAACCAATTAAAAATATGATCTAATCATATAAATAAATTATATTAAAAAGAGGTTTTGAATAAAAATACAACATTTTTCACTTATTCATTAAAAATGAAATTTATCGTAAAAATACCAAAAATTTACACAAAGTAAATTTTGATGTCCTGATTTTAAAGAAGAATTTTATTTTGTCAAATATATCACATAAAATTGTCAAAAAGTGGATTTAAAAGAGTTTCTCCATCAAAAGGCGGTTAATCGACCTTTTAAAGAATATTAGAATGTTTACTCTTAAAATTGGATTCATTCGCATTTTTAATCCTCTAAAATTTATTGTAAAAAGTAAAAATATTTGACAAACATATATAATCATTTTGTAGTTAGTTCTGTTCATTCCCGTCATTACAACGGCTAGGTGTTAACTACCATTTAAAATAAAATTATTTTATTATTAGAGTGCAACGTAAGATTTCAAAGGAACTCGTTGTTGCGTATAGAGTAAGCCATCGAGCATAGTGTTCCCTTTAAATTAATATTAACATTTTATTCACAAATAGAGATAAATATAAAAATTTCATATTCTTTATTTACCTGGGGTGTTACATCCTTCCCCCCTTTTGGGAATTGCGTCCTCGCAATTTTAAAATTGGGCTCAGAAACATCATTGAAAGTCCCACATCGGAACAAGAGTCGGTAAAAAAATCACTTTAAAAGAAATAAAGAGAAGTAAAGAGTTCACCCGAGTTAACCCATAATAGGATTCCATGTAGGAAAACATGGATATGGAAGAAAAAGAAAAGGGTCATGTTCTGAGGGAGAGTGATAGAAAACATTTTTAGGAGAAAGTTAACCACAAGAAAATCACAAACTTGTGGTGGGTTAAACGGTATTTGATTCCCCAGTAGGAAAAGTTAATAGACAACATTTTTGTATTAAGTTAATTTTTATTGAGGAATTTATTTTTGATCTTAAGGAAACATACTTACTTGTCATGTTGACTTTCAACTTTTACTAGATTTCTTACACAAACTCATACTTTCCCTAAATGATGAGTATTTAGGAAGACTTGTTCACATTAAGAGTACTATAATCAACTTCTTGAGAATAACCTAATCCACAAAAGAGAAATATATATTTCCCATGTATTTAGACCCTTACCAAAACCAAAATTGTTAGAACAAGATCAGATAATCCAGAAAAGGATAACCCTTTATAAAAAGAAAATCTATTCTTAATCTCTAAAATTTGTCCAACAAAACCCAAAGTTCAACGAGGACCATTCGATAAACAATTTGTCCATAAAACTCTTCAAAGTAAACCAAACTAAGATTGAAACCCAAATATTTGAAGGATTTAGTCACATAGTCTTCCAAGGTACAAATCAACACTTATCTCCAAATAACATCAGTTGCTCTAAAAGTCTCATATTGAAAAGTAATTAACCTAATCACATATCCTCCATGATAGGTTAATAATTTAAATAGATAACCCAAAATCAACTTACTCTTAATTCATAAAATCATCTAACTAAAAAGAATAAGTCATTCTAACCTGGTACTTCACGTAGTCCAGTGGTAGGTGATAAATACCAGTATCACTTTGGTTGTGAGTTTGATTCCCGCAGCTTTGTCCGACGCGACGGGTTGTCACACGGTCTGCGTGTTGTCCTTTTTATAAAACTTCAAAAATAACCCTAACATGTTTTAACCTCAATAGTTTCCTTTTACCTCTCATTTTCATCCAAATTCATTACGATCTCAAATTCTTAATTCTTGAAGTCTTATTTCACCACCATAAAATAAAACGATTCCCAAAATGAATAACAACATACCATGATCATGGCGTCCACTCGGTTTCATCGTCATCTTGTTCATGTAGGTAGAATTCCCATGCATTACAAAAATGATTTAGAGATCCTTCAAAATCATTTGCTTCCTCCATCCAAATACACCTTGTACAACATGGGTCATATGGATGTTCACAGAAAAACAGTTTTAGAAAATAATCATGTATGACATATAATTCCAAAACATCTGATAAAACATGATTTCAATAAAATAGTCGGACAGAATTTGAGTTGAAACTTTATATTATTGGTCCTTTTAAAATACCATAAGTATGTGCCGAGAGACTATATTTTAAAAGAAAATATAAATAGGTTGTGCAAGGGTCTCCTTCCTTAGCACCATTTTTAAAATCATAATATGCTTCAAATTCTTGTGATAAGGTAAAATATTTGAAAATACCTTGATAATATTTACCTTTCTTGAAAATATGAGAATATTGTGAAAATAGTATTTTCCTAAATATAACCCATGATCCACGATGATAACGAGGTATAGTGGAGGTGTTTGATATCTCAAACAACTGCTTGCAAGTGATTTGTATGCTATAAAAAATTTCACAATCATCCGAACATGACTTTGCAATAATTATTGCAAGCATTTCATCAGGAAGAGATAAGAATGTCATTTGAGATCCTCCTCCTTCCATTCGTAACTAACTTTACTTGACCAGAAAAAAAGTTATAAAATAAGGATTTAACTGAAATAATAGATATAGGGACTAACCATGTGTCTAACAAAAACTCCTAATCCCTAAAGTTGTCTAAACTGACCTTTGATACCAACTATAAGGACCCGACCTTAAACATTACTTAATCTTGAGTTATTACAAGATTACACATTGAGGATCTTTTCAGGTTTAGAGTTTTAGAGAATTAGATCATAAAACATGCATTACATTCCACATTTAAACAAAGTGGTTACATAAAAGATAATATTCATTTTTTTCCCATCGACGGAAACATATTTAAAACAAAACATGGATTATTTCATGACAATTCCTTGACCCTATCATCACATCATGTACCTTTACATTGACCTGTGAAAAACATTTTAAAAACATGGGATGAGCATAAAAAGCTTAGTAAGGGATATAAAAGTACGAAATGAAAACATTAGTCCATGTATGAAATCATAGTTTACTCATAAAACATAATCACTTAAACATACCTCATTAAATCATGAATAAATCATAGAAATCATAATACATAAAGGTAACTTGAGGCATTCATAACATTCTTACGCAGGGAGTAACCCTCTTGGTTACGTTTGGAATACCCATCACAGTATATTCCCTAAATCTCTTCGGAGAAACCTTAACATTTAACTCCTTCACGTTACCCAATGCATTGGAGAGCTATATCGGGATCACCTGCCCTTAGTTTATCATGGAACCACCCGTCTTCATAATAATGCCCAATAACCATAACATAATTGTATCACGTAAAACATGCATAAAGGAAACATAACATTTCCACATTTCAATCACAAGATATCAATACAACACATTGATATAATAAAAACATTATGAAAACCATTTTCAATACCAAAATAAAAGAAAAGTAATACATGGTATTTATTTTTCATTTTTAAAAAAAGTTAGGTTATGGCTTGTAGAGTAAGCCGAAACTCAAATAATGGTCACAACGACGGAGAAGTCGTTGTCGCCGCATACGTACAACAAAAAAACATTCCTTTTGTCGTTTAGTAAAACTCTTCGTATAAAAAAAGATTCCTAATGGAAACCATGTATGTACGATTTTTGAAATTAAAAAAATATAGGTGGTAAAATTTCATTTAAACAAAAAATCAGTTTTTTTAAGTACCACTTAGTGGTTCCACTATTCATCAAAAATTGAATATTTTCAGAAAAATACCAAAAATTAACCCTAAGCTATATTTGATATTCCGAATTAAAAAATGATGTCTATTTTACAAAATTCAAAACATATAAGTTAAATTAATTAATTTAATAATTAATTCCCGCTGTCAGAACAAATAGCGTGTTTTTATGAAACAATATATATCAAAAGATTGACACTAGTTTAAGTCCAATTTCAAAGTGAAATTAATTCCAATGACCACTATTGGATTAAATGGTAAAAATATATTCTAATTTAACTTTAAAACCAATTAAAAAGATGATATATTCACATAAATAAATTAGATTAAAAAGAGGTTTTGAATAAAAATACAACATTTTTCACTTATTCATTAAAAATGATCTTTATCGTAAAAATACCAAAAATTTACACAAAGTAAATTTTGATGTCCCAATTTTAAATAAGAATTTTATTTTTTCAAATATATCACATAAAATTGTCAAAAAGTGGATTTAAAAGATGTTCGCCATCAAAAGGCGGTTAATCGACCTTTTAAAGAATATTAGAATGTTTACACTTAAAATTGGATTCATTCGCATTTTTAATCCTCTAACATTTATTTCAAAAAGTAAAAATATTTGACAAACATATATAATCATTTTGTAGTTAGTTCTGTTCATTCTCGTCATTACAATGGCTAGGTGTTAACTACCATTTAAAATAAAATTATTTTATTATTTGAGTGCAACGTAAGATTTCAAAGGAACTCATTGTTGCATATAGGGTAAGCCATCGAGCATAGCGTTCCCTTTAAATTAATATTAACATTTTATTCACAAATAGGGATAAATATAAATATTTCATATTCTTTATTTACCTAGGGTGTTACAGTTTATGCGGAATTGAACTATTTCTCTCTCAATTTGGAGCTTTTTGAAGGCCAGGTGTAGGGATCAAGAGATCTCCTTTTTCTGACATCCGATCAAGATTTCATTCCTCACGTTGGATGCACAACAGTAAGTACTCGAGTCCTCTTTAGTTGTTCTTCATCTCTTTCTCTCAACCTAGGTATTTCCATGTGATCATTTTCACCTTTTCTTAGATCTACTATGATCCGAGTCAAATCAAGGGCTGATACTAGAGGAGGAGGATCGTACAACCATAAGGTGGGTGGTATATAACTCATCCCTAAAGTTTTTTGTTTTTGGAATGTTCATGTGGGGACCAATGGTTTCATTGGATACCAATTCTTAAATTTACATTCCATGATTATAGTTTTTATAATCATATAATTATGATCTTTCCAAATATGTGATTAGTTGTTAATGGTTACACCCACAACTCAATCCACCTCATGTCGAAGGTTATTCCATAATTGGGTTTTTAGTGTTTTTAACACGTTTGAGACACCATTAGGGTGTGCCTTTGCTTGACCTTCCTAAAGACGAGTCTTCCTATAATAAATGGTTTGTTGTTTAATGAGGATTTTATAATGGCATGTACCATGTATTCTCACCAATTGACCCATCTAAGGTAAGTTCTTCAAATGATTATTAAATGTGGAATTTGGAATAAAAAGTATACTAAGTATATAAATTGGAATTATTAAAAGATATTGAATAAAGGTTACATGTCCGTAGCACCCCTTCCATGTTAATAGAAGGTAGCCGAGTGAATCTCAATAATTGAATATGACTTAATGGTTAACTAAGACTTAATAAAATGGTTTCAATGCTAATTTTCCTATCCACACTAATGGAAGTCAATACTTGAATGAAATGAATTACTACATGATTACAATATCAAATAAGAATGGACCGACTCGAGATTGCCTTGGATTCTAAGAGGAGAATACCATAGGTCTCAAGAACCCCATTCCGATTCAAGGATGCGGTTTGCTTAGGTTGATACCCACCTAGATTTTGGTTCTTGTCTATTCCTTGGATGCCCGGTATACTACCATTGGATCCCTTTCATTATTCAAGGATACCTCGGATACACTCCTTGGATCCAGCATTGACAAGTAGGTTCCTTGGATACACTCCTTGGATCCAGTCCTTACTTATCCCCATTTTACCTTGGATTCACTCCTTGGACTTGGTAGGCACCTTATTGTGGAATTACTTAGATTACGCTCCTTGGATTACACTCTTACCCCTTAGCTAGTCTCAGATACCACTGAGTTAGATTTCGGTGAGTTTACATTACCTTGGGTTTTACCCTATAACTCCCTCACTGGATATCATTTTCAGGTCTCCTTGTTACGTCTTGGGACCTTCACTAATTATACTATCACAAGGCGATTTCAGTTTTGGCTATTCCTCACATGACCTATTAACATTAAATGGTAATTAATTAATAAAATGAACTCGTTACATGTTCAAACACCAGCTAAGGGATGAATTAGGAAATTTAGTATTTAGTTATTTTTTACTTCTTGCTTTATTTTATATATTCATGCCTATATACTACTATATTCCATTACATGGGTTGGATGTTATAGACACCATTGGTGGTGGCTCACTAAGATTTATCTCACACCTTATACAAGCACCGTTTGGTACTTGGAGTATATTATATGACTACAGGTGTGGAAAAAGGGAAGCATACAACTTCCAACACTTGATTTCATGCTGATAGGATGGAGCTTGATAGCAGATGACTGAGTCGGACCTCAGGATTCTTGGAGTAGTCTTTGTTTTCCTTTACTTTGTGGAACATGTTATGCCTATTGTCTTGTATCTATGCTTTCCATTTTTCTAGTGACATGACATTACATTATCTTTGTTCAGTTGATACAATTATGGTTGTTTTCATTTACATATTGTATTAGTTTGCTTCCATTGTTTCATTATATTGCTTATGTTGTTTACTATTATATTATATTGCTTCCACTATGCTACACTCTACTAATGAGGGCATAGTCTTACCACAGAGACACCCTAGTCCCTCGTTGCTAGTCGGAAACCTCTGGCGTTCGGGAAGATGCACTTGAGGTCATGTGGCCCATCCGGCTCGGGGCACTTGTTAAGTGACATCCAGGCCCCGATCATCACAAAGTGGTATCAGAGGAGGTTTCTTTTCTTGTTTTACTATTTTGAGACACTAGATTTAAGAATAAGAACACTTGTGACTTGGTCATAATCCATGCTTGGGCGTTACAAACCCATGTTCATGGTAAAATCCAAGTTACCCAAAATGCAATTGTTGTTCTATTTTTCCTATTACAGTTGATATTATTTCACCGTTGGGTGATGCACATGTCGTGTGGTGTTGTTGATTATTACTCTATTTGAGAATTTATTTCATCCTTAGCCCGATGATATGAGGTAAAGGAGCATTGATACATGCATCATTATAGGCACCTATAATTCACATGTCATGCATATTTCCATGCCATATCAGTGCATCTTACTACTTTTCATTGCTTGATATTCCTGTGATTATTGAGTGATGTTGTGATAGTTTGGTTTTACTTGTATTACTTTGGCTGTGATTGAGTGATTACCTGTCTCAATTCATGAGGTGTATGGGCCCTAATGGGTTGGGATGAGTAATTTATCGAGTTAAGACATTATACTATAAATAAATGGGTTTCATTTCTGGTGATAAGTGTATGGGAACTGAGTCATCAGAAATGGATATCCATTATAAAGTAAATATTGAAATCTAAAACGAATTGGTTTCACATCCTCATCCCACCTTATCATGTTTATGAAAGGTAAATGAGTGAACCTAGAAATTAAATGCAAAATGACGTGAAACTTATACTTGAGAAATTACCAATACCTAACTATCTACGTGGGTATTTTGGGTATTATGCCTTGGGCAGTGAGTTTTATTATGTTCAGCTTCCATTTGTGATGATTTATCCTTGATCCTAATCTTTTTCTAAGATGTGTGCTTGGAATTTGTAGACCAATACTTCCACATTATCCTTGTTTTGTTCACCATGAGGGTGGTGATGACCATGTTCCAGACATGGTGGGCCATGAGCTGATAGTCTTACTTCCAAGAGTTACAATTGAGGAACCATCTGTTGTACCTGATCTGAGCACTGATGCTCAAGTCTATGATAGTTTATTATGTCTGATGTAGTCCATGCAAGGTTCTCCATGGGTTTCACCTATGATGGTGGATCTAACCCGAAAGTTCCAGCATCATCCTCCTCCTAATTTTTCAGAGGATGGTGGTTCTCAAGCTACTGAGTATTAGATAGAGGCCATGCTATTTATCTTTGAGCATCTAGAAACGCCTATAGAGTGGAGAGTCAATCTTGCTACATAAATGCTTTGGGATTCAGCCAAGCATTGGTGGGAGTGGTTACCCAGACCGATCGTCATTAGGGCATGTTATGTGTTGAATTCTAGATTGCCTTCTATGATCAGTTATTTCCTCAAGAATTAAGGGCTGAAAGAATAAGAGATTTCATGAATCTTGAGTAGGGTTCTATGTTAGTTATGGAATATTCAGCACGTTTCACTAATTTATAGTGATTTTCATTGCTTCTAACCAGTGATGAGCTTTCGCGTGCTAGACATTTTGAGGATGGGCTCCAGTATGCCATCTGAACTCAGGTGAATGTCTTTTTCCTTCCTACCTTTTCTAAAATAGTTGATCAGGACCTTATCACTAAGAATAACCTGAGGGATGGTGTAAGTATTGGATTTAAAGGATTAGTGCCACTTCAGGCCAGTAGTTCTTCTAGTGGTAGGAAACACCCTAGAGGGTTTTCGTTCGGGTATTGGAAGCTATATTATCTAGTATGATAGCTCTATGGTGTTTCATCAATGTGAAAAATAGGGCATAAGAAGTCCCAATGTGATAAAGAGCCTATAGAGTTCCGAGCTTGCGACCGTATGGGTCATTTTCATCGCTTTTGTAGGACCTTTCCACCAGCTTCGAGTGGAAAAGGGTATGTGTCAGCACCACCTTTAAGAGCGAGTTATTTTGATCCACGTCAAGTGGAGAGTTGGAATAGCACTAGAAGGTCTGGACGAGGAGGAGGTCATGGCCATGGTAGTCTGATCCCTGATCACCAACATAGCCAGTAAAACAGTCATGATCGTGGTAGTCCATCTATTGCATAGGGACGTGGATCAGGTCAGTTGCATGATTTATAGCCGATACTCAAGGATTAGGTTGTAGGACCATCTACAGTATGAGGTACTATTCTAGTAGCCACTACTATTGTCTCTACTTTGGTTGATATAGGTTCTTCAAACTCTTTTATTTTTATATCTATCGTGGAAAGTCTTGAACTAGAGATACAATATCACTATGGTGTAATGAACCTCGACACACCATTGGGAATACAGATGGAGGGAATACGTCAGTGTAGGGACTATCCCCTTGAGGTAGATAATTACCCTTTGTTATGGGATCTCTTTGTTCTAGATATGATGGGATTTGATGTCATTCTCGGGATGGACTGACTAGTCCACTTTCACACCTTTGTATACTACTATCACTGCAAGGTCTCTTTTACATCACCAAAAGGCATCAATTAGATTTTCAAAGGTGAGTGGGATGTCCATCATAGGATATCTAGAACTAATCATCATGGGATAGGTGGAGTGACTGCCCAGATTGCAAATATTTCCATGGAGGATCAAGGTTTGCTTCAAACTGATATCCCTCTAGTAGTTGACCGTTTCAGGGATTTATTTCCGGATGAATTTTCTAGATTACCTTCTAAGATAGGATATTTTACAATTGATATTGTTCCAGGAGCAGCTCTAGTGTCCATTCCTCCGTACAGTATGACACCTACTGAGCTTCAGGAGCTCAAGCGGAAGATAGAGGACCTAGAGTCCAAAGGATTTGTACAACCTAGTATATCTTCTTGGGGTTCACCCAAGATTTTCACCAAGAAGGTGGATAAAGCCTTACATCTATGCATGGATTATATAAGGTTGAACTAGCTGATGGTAAAGAACTGGTATCCACTTCCATGAATAGATGATCTCTTTGAATAGCTCCAAGGAGAAAAGGTGTTCTCTATTATCGACCTGAGATCTGGTTATCATCAAGTACGAGTCAGACCCTCAAAAATACCTTGCAAAACTTTCCATAGAAGGTACGATCTGTATGAGTATCTTATTATGCCATTTAGTCTTACGAACACTCCTACCATTTTCATGGATTTGATGAATAGGGTTTTCCACCCCTATTTGGAGTCTTTTTTTGTGGTCTGTGTAGACGACATCTTGGTGTATTCTCTCACTCGTAACGACCATGACAAACATTTTGAGATCATTATGAGCATAATGAGAGAGCATAAGATTTATACCAAGATTGATAAATGAGACTTCTGGATTGAAAAGGTCCACTTCTTGGGTCATATTATTTTATAATCAGGAGTATCTATTGATCCTGAAAAGGTTAGTGCTGTAGTTTCTTGGGAGTAGCCAAAGAATGTGTTTGATATTAGGAGTTTCTTGGGGATATATGGATATTACAGGTTTTTCATATGATACTTATCAAATCTTTATTCACCTCTTAGTTAAGTTCTTGTGGTCAGAAGCATGCAAGAAATCCTTTTAGGAGCTTAAAGGGCAGTTTGTCTTAGCACCGATTCTGATTCTTCCAGAACCTAGAAAAGGTTATATAATCTTATGTGATGCATTAGGAATTGTATTAGAAGCAGTGTTGATGTAGGAATAAAAATTCATTGTGTACGAATATCAATAGTTGAGGCCTCATGGGAGAAATTACCCAACGCAAGACCTAGAGCTAACAAAAGTTGTCCATGCCTTACGTTTCTGGAGACATTATCTTTTAGGTGAGAGCTTTGTGGTGTATAAAGATCACAAAACCATCAAGTATATATTTTCTTAGCATGAATTTAACTTCAGATAGTGGATATGGGTCGAATATCTATAATACTTTGATTTTGATCTTGCCTATACATCTGGAAAGGGAAATGTGGTCGTTGATGCACTGAGTCAGAAAACTCAAATGCAGACCATACAAGAAGCTAGTGATGAATGGAAGTTACTAGCCCTATTTTCTAAACTTCATCTGGAGTTTCATGACAGTCATGAGTAGTCTTACCTCTCAGCCTTAATAGTTACCTCTTTCTTCATTGAGAAGGTGAAGAGTAGGAAGTTTTCAGATCCTGAAGGTTTGGTTATCCATGAGAGTATATCAGGAGATAACCCGACTCCAGATTGGTATATGGATAGAGATGACATTCTGCATCTATGTGGATGTATCTGGGTTCCTGCAATTATGAGAGAGAAGTTGATGAAAGAGTTTGATGCTTCTCAGTGGGCAGTTCATCCAGGCATCTCGAAGATGTATCGAGATATGCGACACTAGTATTGATGGTCTGGAATGAAACTTTAGATTGCAGGCTTCACTACTAGGTGTTCCACCTATCAGCAGGTGAAGGTAGAGCACCAGAGACCTGCAGGCTTGTTATAGCCACTTCCAGTCTCGGAATGGAAATGGAAAGATGTTGCTATAGATTTTGTAGTCATCTTACCTAGGTTACAGAGGGGTAGAGATGCTATCTGGGTATTCATTGACCAACTAATGAAATTTTACCACTTCATTCCTATGTGGGAGAATTTCTCAGTTGATGAGTTGGGAAGACTGTATGTCCGTGAGATCATACGACTACACGGGGTTCCTCGTACTGTCATTTCAGATAGGGATTCTCATTTCACTTCACAGTTCTATCAGGGTTTGTAGAAATATATGGGAACTTAGGTGCTTCTAAGCATAGTTTTTCACCCTCAGACCGATGGATAATCTAAATGGACAATACAGGTTTTGAAGGATATTCTCTGAGCATGCGTCCTTGATTTCAGCGGTTCTTGGGAGAAGCATATCCCTCTCTTAGAATTTTCTTATAACAATAGTTTTCGGGGGACAATTAAAATAGACCCTTTTGAGGCCTTATATGGAAGGACATTCCATTCAACCTTGTGCTAGCTAGACGTAGGTGAGGTAGCCCTACTAGGTCCTCATCTTGTTCAGGAGACTTCAGAGCAGGTTCAGCTGACAGAAAGCCTATGAAAACTGCTCAGTCTAGACAGAAATCTTATGCCAATCTCCATATACCACCTCTTTAGTTCAAGGTTGAGGATAATGTTTTTATTTGGGTATCACCCATGTTAGGGCATAGAAGATTAAGGAAGCAGGGAAAGTTGTTGCCTCGTTATGTCGTGCCGTTTGAAATTCTAGAGAGAGTCAGGCTGGTAGCCTATCGGTTAATACTACCTCAGAGGTACCATGCCATGAAAAAAGTCTTTTACATCTCAAAACTTCTCCAATATCATGATGACCCATCTCATACCTTTGATCCCAAGGAATTTGAGTTAGATGTCAATGCTACCTATGTGGATTATCCAGTATGCATCGTTAACCGAAGCACGAAGGTTCTCTGAGGCAAGTTTATCCCTCTTGTATGGGTGCTATGGAAGCATGACCAATTACAGAATGAGACTTGGGAGAGGGAATCCAATGTACATGATCAGTGGCTAGATTTGTTCTCAGATAGTGTTTCTTTACCCTTGGAAGAGAACTCGGGGGTGAGTTCTTTTAAGGGGTAAAACTGTAAGAACTCAGTTTTTCACTCAGGTATGGATCCATTAATTTTCAGTCTAAATCATTAATTTGGACCTAATAAGGATGCCTAATGATTTTGTAAAGGTTTCGAGGGTGTCCGGGGCTTGTTCAGAGCCCATAACCCATCTTTTTGGAGGAAACAGACCCTGCACACAGTTTAGAGTAAACCGTGCAGGATTTTCGCACGATTTTCCAAATTGTACAGATGGTGTTTTTTTAGATAGTGGAACCTCACACGGTTGGCACACGACTGTGAAACCTAACCATGCGAACACCCCTTTTTCCCAAGTAACCATTCATGGATAGCACATGGTTTGATCAAACCGCACGAAGGAAGACTTTTTGGGTTGAACCGTCTCGCACGGTTTGCACATGGTTTGACAAACTGTGTGGACAAACCGTGCATAGGCTAAAGGACTGTGTAAAATGTCCAAAATTCCCTTAATTATCTATTAATCCAACCCCTTCCTCCTTAATACGAGTATATGTGGGATTGACCTATTTCTCTCTCAATTTGGTGCTTTTTGAAGGCTAAGGATAGGGATCAAGAGATCTCCTTCACCCAACATTCGATCAAGCTTTCATTCATCACATTGGATGTGCAACGGTAATTACTCAAGTCCTCTTTAGCCATTCTTCTTCTCTTTCTATCTTGACCTAGGTATCGTCATGTGATCATTTTTAACCTTTTCTTAGATCTACCCCGATCCAAGGAAAATCAAGGGCCTATACCGGAGGAGGAGGATCATACAACCATAAGGTGGATGGTCTATAACTCATCCCCAAAGTTTGTTGTTTTGGAATGTTCTTGTGGGGCCCACTGGTTTCATTGGAGACCGTTTCTTAAATTTACATTCCATGATTATAATTGTTAGAATCTTATAGTTATGATCTTTCCAAATATGTGATTAGTTGTTAGTGGTTTCACCCACAACTCAATCTGCCTCATGTTGAAGGTTATGCCATAATTAAGTTTTTTAGTGTTATTGACACATTTGATCCACCGTTCGGGTATTCCTTTGCTTGAACTTACTAAAGGCGAGTCTTCCTATAATAAATGGTTTTATGTTTAATGAGGATTTCATAATGTCATGTACCATGTATTCTCACCACTTGACCCGCCTAAGGTAAGTGCTTCAAATGATTATTAAATGTGAAATGTGGAATGGAAATTATACTAAGTATATAACTTGGCATTATTAAAAGAGAGTGAATAAAGGTTACATGTCCATAACACCCCTTTCATGTTGATGGAAGGTAGAAAAGTGAACCTCAATAATTGAATACGACTTAATGGTTAAATAAGACTTAATAAAATGGTTGCAATGCTACTTGTCCTATCCACACTAATGGAAGGCAAGACTTGAACCAAATGAATTACTACATGATTACAATATCAAATAGGAATGGAATGACTCGAGATCACCTTGGATTCTGAGAGGAGAATACCTTGGGTATCAGGAACCCCATTCTGATTCAAGGATGTGGTTTTCTTAGGTTGATACCATCCTAGATTTTGGTTCTTGTCTATTCCTTGGATGCTCGGTATACTACCGTTGGATCCCTTTCATTATTCCAGGATACCTCGAATACACTCCTTGGATCCAGCATTGACAAGTAGGTGACTTGGATACACTCCTTGGACCCAGTGCTTGCTTAGCCCCATTTTACCTTGGATGCATTCCTTGGACTCGGTAGGTTCCTTATTGTGGAATTCCTTATATTACATTCCTTGGATTACACTCTTACCCCTTATCCAGACTCAGATACTACTGAGTTAACTTTCTGTGAGTTTATTTTACCTTGGTTTTTACCCTATAACTCCCTCACTGGATATCATTTTCTGGTTTCCTTATTACATCATGGTACCTTCACTACTTATACTATCACAAGGTGATGTCAGTATTGGCTATGCCTCATGTGACCTATTAACATTAAATGGTAATTACTTAATAAAATTAACTGGTTACATGTTCAGACACTATCCAAGGGATGAATAAGGTACTTGGGTATTTATTTATTTTGTATTGATAGCTTTATTTTATATATGCATGCCTACATACTTCTATATTCCATTAAATGGGCCGGATTTTATAGATACCATTGGTGGTGGCCCATTGAGATTTAGCTCACACCCTCTCTAGGTGCTATTTGGTACCCAAAGTAGATTCTATGACTGTAGGTGTGGACAAAGGGAAGCATAAAAATTCCAACACTTGATTGCATGCTGATAGGATGGAGCTTGATAGCAGATAATCGAGTTGGATCTCGGGATGCTTGGAGTAGTCTTTGTTTTCCTTTACTTTGTGTAAAATGTTATGCCTATTGTCTTGTATCCATGCTTTATAATTTTTTGGTGACATGACATTACATTATAATTGTTCAGTTAATACAGTTATGGTTTTTCTCATTTACCTATTGCATCAGTTTGCATCAGATGTTTCATTATATTGCTTCTGCTGTTTACTATTACATTATATTCCTACTGTTGTGCTACGTTCTGCTAATGAGGACATTGTCTTCCCCTGAACACACCCTAGTCCCTCGCTGCTATTTGGAAGCCTCTGGGATTCAGGAAGATGCGCTTGAGGCCATGTGGCCCACTGGGATTAGGGCACCCGTTAAGTGGCATCTGGGCCTGGATCATCACAGATAAGTTTACCTCACTGAGTGTTTGAGCTCACCCCTTTTGTTGTCCATTATTTAGGAAATTATATGTAGGAATATTTGTAGAAGGATGTATTATGTATAGTTGATTAAAAATATTTTGAAATAATAATGTGTAATAAGTTGCTTATATAGCTAGTTCTCAAAGGCACTAAACTTTCATTTCTTAGTACTGTGAGATTATTTGCGAGTTATAATGTTTATCTTATAGAAATTATGTAAAAAAATATGTTTTTATCTTTATTTGACTCAATTTATATCTGAGAAATGCTTAGTTATATTTGGGTATTATAATGAGATAAATTTAGTGAAAAAACAAGGAATAAGTTAAAGTATATGATAAAATCATGTAGTTTTGGTAAAGTAGAGATTGTGTGGTTTCCAGGAAATTAAATCCCTATATAGTAACAAAAAAGTGGATGGAGGCTCTTGAATAGATGCACCTAGGCGTAATACCATGAAAAAGATAGTTGGGTATTAAATTTATCTTCACCTGGTGCATGAGAAAGAGTACTAACTACACATCTAGTTTGAAAATCCATAATGGTATAATTTAGTTACTTTACATTATATTTTTAAACTATTATGAAGGATTTAAATATTTATAGGATATAAATAATAAGAGGAAATTACCATAGATAACCTTGATTGAAACCTAAAAGTTCATAAGTTTGGGTATACAAATTATTTATGAGTTATTTATTTTATGTTTATAGTTTTATTTTTTAAGTATCCTTGTCCATAACTTTTTTTTTCATAAATGGATCAAACTAGGATGAATCAATTTAACAATGGGTGGGAAGTGCAATGAAATTATTATCCCATTGAGCAACCAAATGGGATGGGTTCTAGGGTGTAAATCCTCATGGAAATGTTCACCCAACTTTATTAAGATATGAATAATAATGCAAACCATTTCGAGCTCCTGAACACACTAAGGAAGGTGGAATTTTCTGTAGATTCTTTTATGAGACAACAACCAACATCCTTTAGTGGGTCTTAAAACCCACTAATTTATGAGAAATAGATTGATGCAATAGATAAAATATTTTTGGTTTTCAAATTCTCAGATCATGATAATGTTATTTTATCTTCCTATCATTTGGATAATGTGTTTGAAAAATGGTGGATCCTCATTAAACATACATAGAAAAGGAAAAGTTGACTCTATGGGATTGGATGAGTTCAATAAAATATTATTCACTAAATATTTTCCTTGAGATCTTCACACAAATATAGAATGATAATTTCTAGAGTTTAAATAAAATGAAGATAAATCCATTAGTACTTATGAATATAAATTCATGAGACTTGAAAGTTACACCTCTGATTTTATTATTTCCTTAGAAGCTAAGATCGAATGACTCTTTAGTGACCTAAAACCAAGTACTTAAAAAATAATTAAACATAATATACTTTAGAAGTTATGAAGAAATTGTTTGATGTTTACTTAAGGTGGAGATGGAAAATGGGTACTCTCATTATTTTGGAGAGAAAAAAAGAAGAGTAGAGTACATGGAAGCTCTAATGACAAGTCACATTTGGTAAAAAGTTAACAATTTCCTACATGTAAAAAATGTGGTATGAATCACCTTGGTAATTTACTCAAGGGATCAGAGGAGTTTTTTAAGTGTGGTAAAGTAGGCCACCAATCCCATAAATATCTATGTAATGGTAAGAGGAAAATTAACAAAAAAGAGGAGAAGAAGGCCCCAACTAATGATCCACTCACTCTTAAATGATTCAAATGAAATGGTTTTAGAAATTATGTGAATTAATTATATAATCCAAAGGTTGATGAAAATAATCAATGTAAATAATCTTATAAGACAAGGGGACAAGGGAAATCCTATTCTATCATAACTATGGAAGTGGGTTATGAAAATGAAGTGGTGAAAGGTATGCTTATCACCCACTCTAGAAATGATTTTTTATTCTGGATCTACCCACTCCTTTATATCTATAAAATAATCTAAATACATAAAAATACTACCCTAATGATTAGTTACTGAATTATTAGTGAAAAATCCTTATGTAATGATAATTGTATCACAAGTCTACCAATCCCCTCTAATAGAGGTTTGTGAGAATGTGATTCTAATCAATCTTATAATTCTTCCTTTGGTTGAATTTTATGTGATTTTAGGCATGGATTGGATCTATTTTTATGTATCCCATATTAATTTTTTGGATAGATTAGTCACATTTAATATCCCAAATCATCCCACAATCTTCTATCAGTGAAAGTATGACTATGAACCTCATATAGAAACTACTAATATTATATGGGACTTAATACCCAATAATGATGGGTATTTAGTTAAAATGGTTGTGTAAGAACACAAAATTAGAGATATGCCTATTTTCCAGAAATATGTTGATGTATTTTCTAAGGAATTTTCTAATCTTCCCCCAGATCATGAGGTTGAGTTTTCAATTGAACTCATTCTTGGTGCTATACTGATATCAATGAATCCTTATATAATGGATCTGATTAAATTTGAGTAATTGAAGAAGAAACTCCAAAAAAATATAGATAAGGGTTTTATATGCCCAATTTCTTCATCATGGGGTAAACTAGCTCTATTTGTTAAGAAGGAGGATGGATGAATGCATCATCGAATTTACTATCATGAACTTAACAAGATCATGATCAATAAAAAATATCCTCTAACTTGTATTGAAAATATATCCAACTAGGTATGAGGAGCTCAATATTTATCAAATATTGACCTTCAATCTGGATATCATAAATTAAGGGTGAAAAGGGAAGATATACCAAGATGGACCTCCACATAAGAAATGGGAATTATGAATTCATAGTGATGAAATTATGACATAAAAATTCCCATGATATATTCATGGATCAGATAAATATATTCTGTATAGATTACCTAAAAAAATTTGTGGTAATATTTATCGATGATATTATTATATATTCTAAGAGAAAGGAAGAACATAAAGATAACTCAAAGATTATGCTAAAAACCCTATAAAAGGATAAATTATATTTTAATTTCAATAAGTGTGAATTTTGGATATAAAAAGTATCCTTATTAGGTCAAGTAATCACAAGTGAGGGTATATCTATGGATCCATCAAAGAAAAACATGATCAAATAATGGATGAGACTAAAAAATGTGATAGAAATCCAAAGTTTTATTATATTATTTGGATACTATTGATGGTTTGTTAAAAATTTCTCATGAATTTCCAATCTCGAACTAAGTTAACACAGAAATGAGTGAAGTTTCTCTAGATGTAAGTATGTGATGAAAAATTTAACGATCTTAAAAAAATATTGGTCACTAAAACTATGATTACATTACCCTAGAGTGAAAAAGGGTTTATAATATATAATATTTATTTATTAAAGGATTTTTGATTCATCCTCATGTAGAATGATAAGGTAATTTATTATTCTTTATTTCAATTTAAAAATCATGATAAAAATTAATCGATACATGATTTGGAGCTGGTGGAAGTGATCTTTGTGTTAAATATTTGGTGACATTATCTATATGGAGAAAAGTGTGATATATATATTGATAAAAAGAGATTGAATTATATATTCACATAAAAGGATCTTAACATGAATAAAATGAGATAGTTATAATTTATCAAAGACTATTATTTCTCAACACATTATCACCCGGTGAAGGCAAACAAGGTGATTGATGCTATGATTAGGAAAATTCATGTTACCTTATGCATGATGAGGGTTGAAAAAGACCCAATACTCATAGATTTATGAAGGATGAATCTTGAATTCATAAGGGAATGGGAGAGATCCTATCTTTTCCAAATTTCTGCTCAACTATCCATCTATGTGAAGATCAAAGAAGCTTATATATATGATTTGGATCCACAAAAAAGAAGTAAAAATTTTAGTGTTAAACTTTGATAAATATGGGATTATAAGGTTTGGAACCCTGATATATTTCACATAACAACCAAATATTAAATATGTAACTTTTAGATGATTCATATAATTCATCCTTCTCTATTCATCTAAAAATCATGAATATGTATAAAGATATAAATAACATTTTTTGATGGGATAACATAAATAGAGAGATTAAAAAATGAATCTCTTGATGCATGGTTTGCCTATAAGTTAAGGTTGAATGATATAAGTTTAAGGGTATGATGAAACTATTACCCATAAAGTTATTTAAATGAGAAAACATCACCATGATTTTTTTGTAGGACTCCTAATAACTTCTGTGGGCCATAATTCTATTTGGGCTATAGTCAACTGCCTTCCAAATTTAGCACATTTTATTTCCATAAAATAATATTTCTCACTAGAAAAACATTCCAAGATATATATAAGGGAAGTAGTAAGGCTATATAGAGAAACTCTCTCCATTGTATCTGACTAAGATCCAAGGTTTACCTTGAGGTTCTGGAAATGTTTCCCAAAATAATTGGTGACAGAGCCAAGATTCAACACTGCTTATCACCATCCGACAAATGGTCAGTCTGAAAGGACCATTCAAAATATTGAGGATATGCTAAGATCCTATTCAATGCATTTAAAAGGATTTTGGGATCAAAACCTCCCCCTAATAGAGTTTTAATATGAATTTTTTTCATTATAATATTCATATGTCACTATATTAGGATCTGTATAGGAAGAGATACATGACTCCAACATGCTAGGATGAATTTGGCGAGAGGAAGATAAAAGTAACTGGAATTTTTCAAGAAATGATAGTGAATGTTCAGACCACTTAGTGAAATATTGTAACGTCCTAGATCCAGGTGCCACCCAAAGGTGCCCCGAACCTAGTTGCTCACATGACCTCAAGAACCTTTCCCCAAATTCCATATGCTACCAACTAGCAGTGAGGGACATGGTGTCATATTGAGGAAAATATGCCCTCATTGGCAGAATATACACAATAGAGAAAAAATAGTAATAATAGCAGAATCAGTAATACCATACAATAGAAATAAACAGCAGAATACTGAAAGTAAATCCAATAGAAGTCATAATATATATATATATATATATATATATATATATGATTCATGGAATATGTATCTATTAAAAACATCCAAACAAGTCATAATTTTGGAAAGCAATATAAAAACCAAAGTACAAAAGAAACAAGTAACTCCAGCATCATCAAAAACCATAGCTTGGTCCCATGCTCTCCAGCTCCAACAACAATCAAGTACCTGACGAAGAAGGGTGCTTTCCCTTATGTATACCTACAACCATATAATCTTTTTGGGTCCAAAGCATGACCCAAATAGGGTGTGATATGAATCCCATTAAGAAAACACCAAAATATTTGTGCCTAACTGTCAGTGAATATATATATATATATATATATATATATATAGCAGGTAATATAAAGAAATGAATCAATAAACTAGGAAGTACTCCAAAGTAATCAATCCTACAGATTTCAATGACATGAATTTACATTTGTTATCTAATCCATTGAATCATGAAATTTTGGGATCTAGAAAAAGCTCTATACCCCCTGTATAATAGTAACAAAATAGATGTATCAGAAGACCATCTAAAAAATTAAGTATGACTGAGTCCAAGCTTGTGCTTTGTCTTGACAGACTCGTCACAATCATTCAATTATTAAAAAAATGACCCTTTGGGAAATTTCTCACAGTCTAATTCCCCTGGTCTAACATAACAATAATTCATTTAATAATGACCATCTGGTAAGCTCTCACGGTCTAACCCCTTTGGTCTAACTTAGCACTAATCATTTACAACAACCACCTAGGCAGCTCTCATAGTCAATACCCCTTGGTCAACATAGCATCAATAAATTATAAATGACCACCTAGGAAGCTCTCATGGTCTAAACACCCATGCCTATGACCACCTGACAACTCTTAAATTCAATACACCTGGGTCAAAATAACAGTAAAACATACATAAATGACCCTACCCCAGTAATATCTCACAATCAAATTCCCCTTGGTCAAAATTTCACAATGCATATCATAGACATCTCATATAATCAATCAAACTCCATCCTAATCAACCAAGGCATGGAAAACAAGGCAATCCCAACAGGCATCCTAGAACAAACGACCATAAACAATCAAACAAGGTAAACACACCCATGGGGTGTCCCATAACAAGGTATCTAACCTTATGCATAGACAACAAACCTTAATTAATCAGTCAAACCATATCAGGTAATAAATAGGGTTAAATTCCAAATCAATTAATACCCAAAACATGGGTAGGTATAACTTTTAGCATATATAATCCAAAGACGAACAACAAAAATGCACAAACTACATACCTCAATGTCTTATGATCGAAAAAATAAAACGTGATCCCTTGAATCAGCATAGAACAACATAGGTATACAAAAAGATGAAAAACGTCCAACCTTAAATAACTCACGAGAGAGGAAGTGTAATGCCCTGAGATTTTATGAGAAATATTTTTTTTATGTCTTATGTTATATGCAACACCAAAGGAATCTTTCACTACACACAACACTGGCTTGGCTTGCGTTACACGAAAGAGCAACCTTCCTCGATAACTTGTGTTGTACGCAATACCGAGTTTCACTAAACAATGATATATTATTATAATATTATAAACTAGCCGTTATGAATAGTATTAACTGAATTTTAAATTTTATAACATTATAATTCATCTTACACATTTTCTAGAATGATTTATGAAAACAAAATCAGTTTTTCGGATAAAAGAAGTTTTTTTCAAAAAAAATGCAGTTTTACTGCCTTTTGATGGCGCACCCATTTTAAATAAATTTTTTGACAAGTTTATAAGTTAAATTTTACAAAATAAAGTTCTTATTTTGAATCAGTATATAAAAATAAACATTGGATAAAATTTTTATACTTTTCTGATAACTTTCATATTTTGATGAATAGTAAAAATACGCTAAATTTTTCTTAAAAACAACTTTTTTCATCAAGATAATTTATATGGTTAAATTATAAAATTTAATGGTTTTAATTTATAAATAGAATATATTTTTACCATTTAATATAATTTATGTCATTATCATAAATTTTACATTAAGTTCATAGGTAAAAACATTTCAATCTTTGACAATGTTTTGAATTTTAAAAATCGTTTTTCTTAACAATGGGATTAATTTTAAATTAATTACTGCAACTTATGTGTTTTGAAGTTTGAAAAATGGATTCCATATTTTTATTCCATGGGTCCAAATTATGTTAATAGGTTACATTTATTTCTTTGACATTATGAATAGTAACTACGGTAATTTTTATTTACTACAGTTAAAGGTAAATCGAGTAATTAAGGGTAAAAATAAGATTATAAAATTACCCTAACACCTGAAAAAATTCTATTGGGTGAATAAAAGTCGACCCATATCACCTAAGGGTCGGAATAGATTCATTTCATGGACTTTTGACCATGAAAATAATTTAATTATTATTAAAACCAAAGAAAGTGACAACATGTCACTCTCTTAAATCTTATAAGTGTAATAATTTTAATTTAGTGATAAACTTCATAAAACTTAGAATATAAATAGTCTCCTGAAATATAATAAAATTATATACATCATGTAAATTTATTTATAATTTTTAGGGATTAAATAATTATCATTAATGATGACACAATAGTGATGTAGAAATTATTTTATTGATTGTAATATCAAATAAATGGTCTTAAAAATATTAAAATAAATATTATATGAACTATTTAATGTTCTCCACTAATTTTATAGAAAAATATGACATGTTATGAATATATTAAAACATTTAGTTCGAACATATCTTATTTTTATATTTTATTTAAATTAAAATAAATTAATAGTGTCCAAATTGAAACTATTGTTATTTTATAAAAATAACATATAATAAAATTGTTTAAAAATCACAAAAATATTTAAAAATTATAAATTGAAATTTATGTGGTATAAAATGTCATAATTTATCCAATTATGGAAAATTAACAACACATAAGTAATTATTTATAATAATTTAAAATTTAGAATATTATTACCACAAATAAAATTAAATAGAATAAATAAGGATAAATCAAGTTGATAATGTTTAAAATAAATTCCCAACATGTATAAATTTTATTGGTTGATTATATTAAAACCCTATCTAATCTAATATTTGTATTTGAGTCATTTTTGAAGTTTTTAAGTGGGTTTTTAATTTATTATAAATTAATATTTTTAGGTTTCCAAAGGTGCCCCTCTCCTCCCTTATAAAAGGGAACCTCCTCCCTCTCCTCTTCACAAAATTTTGATCCTTCAAGCTTGTAAAACCCTTACCAATTAAACTTTTAAACATCTCTAGTTATATCATAGAGGTTCTGGTCTTCTCAAAAGACCAACTCTAGTGCCCTAAGAGGAAGTTTAAAAGAGGCACGTCGAGGAAGAGGTAATCTCTTCTGTCGATTCTTTCAAGTTTCTTTCTTCTTCTACTTAATATTATTTATTTTATTCATTATAAAGTAATAAAATAAATATCACACATATAATGATATGTTATTATAAATATGAAACAACCCTATTTCACCTTCTATCCATCCTACGAAAAATGAAATCACCGCACGTGCGTACGTACAAAATACCGTCCCCACACCGTGGTGTGATATGTTTTCCACCACCAACTTAATTGTATGGGTATAATGGTGTAAATAATTACTATATATGATTATTATAACATTATGATAATTCTGAGATATTATATCATCAACTCCAATTCCATTCATATAATTATGGGAACGATATCATCGCTCGTGCGTACGTACGACCTACTGTCTCAACGATGTGATGCGACTCGTTCTACATGATATTCATTTAATAATGATTATATAAATTAATTTAAGGAATATATATGATATATATTATACTAATAACATTATTTAAATGATATATCTATAATCTAAAAAGTGGAATAAGAATTTATTCGACAAAACACGCATAAGAACATAAAACAATGAACACCCGAATAACAAGTAACAATGAAATATTATTAATAAGTAGATAAGAATATGACCATATATGATATCATAATAATTAATATTATTCTGGAATAAGTCAATGAAATTATTTAAATCATTATACAGGAGGTTCAGATACATACAAATCATATCGGACCTAAGGTAAGGGATAAGTCTTACAATCTCATTCTATCCGAGATTGTTTATTCGTAAGTATTTACTGGGGTCATATTTATCATCCAAATCCATGTTTCCACAATATGTAATATTATTTCTATCCTCCTACAATTTTTTTAAATCCAATTTTACCTATTGGTGAATTTTTAGTAAAAGTTATGAAAGGAATATTTTGTCATTTTCAGTACGAGATACTTTTTGACGTTTTCAGCCAAAGTACGAGAAGAATGTTTTTTAACTTATAAGTCATGAATAGATTTTTATGATTTAATATAACATTATTTACATGAAGCTTACTTTACAATTTTTCAATTAAATTCTTTTAGTTTAAAATTTTATGACATGTTAATAAAGGAAATTTTTTTTTGAAGTAGAAAGGATATTTTCCTCAATAATGGAGTTCAAGTGTTTTATCAAAATTATTTTCATTCTAAGGTAATATAGGGTTTTTTTATATCCCTATTTTTAAATTTATTTGATTATGTTATGCTTGAATTTTTTTATAAAGTCCTTTTATCTTATATGGATTATGTTATGATGGCATGATGTTTAAGAATCCCATTTTTATTACATGGGTTATGCTATGATGTATGATTTATGATTTTTTGGCACACATAAGAATGGTTTCATTATGAGATGGGTGGGACCTATATCTCCCTCCAATGCATTGGTTAAAGATTTATATCTCATGAGATAGACATGGCTGGAATGACAGGTTAATTCGGTTCAGTGATACAGGTCTGGAACGAGGTGTGAACTCGGTTCAGTAATGGAATTTTTCTTCTATGATAGTCTTGAAAATGAGTCTTTACTAACATGAAATGATTTTCTATGATTATGTGTTTATTCCACAAAGTTTCATGTTTTATGTTATGGTTATTGGTATTACATTTCACTACTATGATCCCATGTCATGATATTATGATCTCTTTTCCAGGATTAGGATTTTCAAAATGTTATGTTCTTAAGAATATGATATGATTGATATTTCATTAGCTTACCCTCACTGAGCATTTGAGCTAACCCTGTTGTATGTTTTCTTTTCCCTTGTTCAGGAAGAAGGGTATTAAGTAGGATATGCCAAAAGGGAATCTAGATATGATGAAATAAAGTGGAGACAATGTAGATGATTTATGAACTAGTTTTTTATGTTTCCCAGTTTCTAAAGACACTATACCTATACGGTCCTTTCATGGTTTTGTTATATGTTGTAATAAATATGTTTCAATTCTGAAGTAATAACAATGTATGTAATGTATGGGTAATTATAGTTGGTATCAGAGAAAAGGTATAGTCAACCTTTGGAAACTAGGATTTGAAAGCCTTAGTAAGAACCCTAAGGATATGTCTAAGCATAGAACAAAATATTAGTGTTTTATAAATGGCCATAAATTACCTATGATAAGCCCTAATGTGTGAAATTTTATTACTGATTATGTTTTTTTCCTGTTGTAATTAGTGTTTCTCACACTATTCTTCTTGGTTTTAGTCAATGGCTGGAACCCGAAGGAACTGTGTTAATGCTGAATGCGACATGAAATGCTCTGATTGCCCCCTGAGCAACCAAACGTTATGGGAGATGGAATGAAAAATCTTGTATCCATGCTCACACAACTTTCTCAAGCTATGAATCATGCATGACTTCCAAACAAGAAAGGGAAGGAACATCATTATGTTGAATCCTTCATGAGGAAACGTCCAGATTCATTCAGCGGGTCTACTGATCCATTAGTGGCTGAACAATGGATTAGTACCATGGAAAAGATATTTTCAGTCCTGTAATGTTCTGAACATGATAAATTCATCTTAGCAGTATATCGTTTGGAAGGTGAATCTGATCAATGGTGGAATCTTATCAAGAATACGAGGAAAAGAGACGAAATTGAGTCCATGGAATGGGATGAGTTCAAGAAATTATTTTTAAATAAGTACTTCCCTCGTATTCTTCAAACAAAGATGGAGAAGAAGTTTCTTGAACTAAAGAAAAAGGATGATGAATCTGTTGGTACCTACGATGCAAATTTTACTAGAATTTCAAGGTACGCTTCCAGAATTATTATCCAACCTGAGAGTAAGATTGATAGATACTTTAGTGGCTTAAAACCAAGTCTTCTAAGGGCATTATCCATAAGGGACTTCAATATTTACAGGGAAATTGTTCTATGTGCTCTCAAGGTTGAGATGGAGATTGGAGTAACCCATCAGTCATATGGGTTTGATAAGAAGAGGAAAATGGAATTCAAAGGAAAATCTAAAGACCACACTGAAAAGAATATGAGTCTTCCCTTATGCTCAAAGTGTAGAAATAAACATGGAGGGAATTGTCTTAAAGGGACAAGAAATTTTTTTAAGTGTGGAAAATAAGGTCATCGGGAAATTGAGTGTAAAAATAATGGGAAGAAGATGTCTAATGATGCGAACAAAGAAAGGGATACACAGAATGCACCTCCTACACTTCAATGTTACAAGTGCAAGGAAATGGGGAATTATGCCAATAAATGCCCAAATCCAAGGGTTTTTGATGATGATCGACGTCAACAAACTCTTAAGGCCAAAGGAAAAGGAAAGTCACATGCAATTTCTATCGGCGATGTGGAGTACGATAATGAAGTGGTGAAAGGTATACTTACCATCCACTCTGAAGTAGAAAATATTTTATTTGATTCTAGATCCACCCAATCTTCTATTTTTGAAGAATTTTCTAAGGGTATCACCATATTACCTCAACAATTAGATGTTGAGTTATCTGTGAAAACCCCTAATGGCACAACAGTCGCATCAAAAGTTTACAATTCTTCTCCGATTGAAGTATGTGGGAAAATTTTTCCTGCAAATCTTGTGATCCTTACTATAGAGGAATTTGATGTGATTATTGGCATGGATTGGATTTATTTATATGGAGCTCATATCAATTTCCAAAGAAGGGAAGTCACATTTCATATTCCAGATTAATCAACGATCATCTATCGATGCAAGGATGAATATAACCTTCCAGTGGAAATTTATTCCATCTTATGGGTCTTGATTCTAATAAATGAAGGTTATTTATCTCAAATGGTTGGAGAGAAACTCACAATTAAGAATACACCCATTGTATGAGAGTTTGATGATGTCTTGATGGAGGAATTTCTAGGTCTTCCACCAAATCATGAAGTTGAGTTTTCAATAGAACTCATACCGGGTGCTATACCTATTTCAAAGACACTATATAGAATGGACCCAATTGAGTTACAGGAATTGAAGAAGAAACTCCAAGAGAATCTTGATAAAGGATTCATACGCCCTAGTGTATCACCTTGGGGAGCATCTATTCTGTTAAGAAAAAAGATAGATCAATGAGACTCTGCATTGATTATAGAGAACTTAACAAGATCACTATCAAGAACAAATATCCTCTCCCACACATTAATGACTTATTTGACCAACTACGCAGAGCTCAATACTTTTCCAAGATTGATCTTCATTCAAGGTATCATCAATTAAGGGTCAAAAGGGAGGATATACCAAAGATGACTTTCCGTACAAGGTATGGATACTATGAATTTATATTGATGCCATTTGGTCTTACTAATTCCCATGCTATCTTCATGGATCTAATGAATAGAGTCTTTAGAGACTATCTTGATCAGTTTGTGTTAGTATTTATAGATGATATTCTTGTCTATTCAAAGAGAAAGTAAGAACATGAAGACCACTTGAGAAATTTATTAAAGACCCTAAGAAAGGAGAATCTTTATGCCAAATTTACCAAGTGTGAATTTTGGTTTAAAAAAGTTTCATTTTTGGGTCACATAATCTCAAAAGAGGGGATATCTGTGGACCCAGAAAAAACAAAGGTTATCGAAAGATGGTCGAGACCAACAACAGAAACTGAGATTCAAATTTTTCTTGGTTTGGCGGGATATTATTGACGTTTTGTGAAAGATTTTTCACGATTATCTAATCCACTCACCAGGTTGACTCGAAAAGGAGTTAAGTTCATTTGGACAGAGGAGTGTGAAGATAATTTAAAGGAGTTAAAAAGAAGGTTATCCAATGCACCTATGATCATAATTCCTTGTAGTGGAGAAAGGTTTGTGATCTACAGTGATGTATCCAAGAAGGGATTGGGGTGTGTTCTCATGAAAAATGATATGGTGATAGCTTATGCCTCACGGTAGTTGAAAATCCATGAGAAAAATTACCCAAATCATGATTTGGAGTTAGCTGTGGTAATTTTTGCATTAAAGATTTGGTTGCATTATATTTATGGTGAAAGGTGTGATATTTATACTGATCATAAAAGTTTAAAGTATATTTTCACACAAAAGGAGCTGAATATGCACCAAAGAAGATGGTTGGAACTGATTAAGGATTATGACTGCTCAATTCATTACCACCCTGGGAAGCAAACAAGGTGGAAGACACATTAAGTCGACAAGACCATGCTAGTTTATCCATGATGAGGATCACAAAAGATCCAATATTTATGGATTTACAAAGGATGGATCTTGGAATTATAATTGAAGGGGAAAATATTATCTTTCTCAAATGAATGTTCAACCATCTATACATGTGAAGATTAAAGAGGCACAAAAATAAGATGTAGAGTTAAAAAAGAAGGTGAGAAATGTTCCTGAATTCCACATTGATTGTGATGAAATAATAAGGTTCAGGAATTGGGTTTGTGTTCCTCCAATACCAGAATTAAAGAAGGAAATATTGGATGAGGCTCATAGTTCTTCATTCTCTATTCACCCTGGAAGCACGAAGATGTATAGGGACTTGAAAGAGTACTTTTGGTGGGATGGAATGAAAAGAGATGTTGCTGAATATGTCTCTTGATGCTTGTTTTTTCAATAAGTTAAAGCTGAGAGACAGAAGTCTAAGGGGATGTTACAACCATTACCCATACCAGAATGGAAATGGGAAAACATCACCATGGACTTTGTCACTGGACTTCCTAAAACATCCAAAATAAATAATGCTATATGGGTTATAATTGATCATCTTACGAAGTCGGCACACTTCATTTATATTAGGGAATATTTTTCTCTTGATCAGCTTTCCAGGATATTTGTAAAGTAAGTGGTAAGATTGCATGGAGTACCACTTTCCATTATATCTGATCGGGATTCGAGGTTTACCTTGAAGTTTTGGTGAAGTCTTCAGCATACTCTAGATACAGAGTTGAGTTTCAGCACTACTTATCATCCTCAGACATATGGTCAGTCTGAGAGGAAAATTCAAACTTTAGAAGACATGTTGAGAGATTGCTCTATGGATTTCAAAGGTGGTTGGGATCAACACCTACCTTTGGTGGAAGTTTCTTATAATAATAACTTTCACTCTAGTATTCAGAAGACTCCTTATGAATCCCTCTATGTAAAGAAATGAAAAACTCCAACTTGTTGGGATGAAGTTAGGGAAAGAAAGCTATTAGGACCTAATCTTGTTGATGAAATGGAAGAAAAGGTAAGATATATTCAACAAAACATAAAAGCAGCTCAAAGTCAACAAAAAAGTTATGCTGAAAACCGAAGAAAAGACCTAGAGTTTGAAGTGGGTGATAAAGTGTTCTTACGAATATCTCCCTGGAAGAGAGTAATGAGATTTGGAAAGAAGGGAAAGATGAGCCCTAGGTATATTGGTCCTTTTAAAATACTGGATCATGTTGGGAAGGTAGCTTACCGATTGGTGCTTCCACCAAATATTTCTCAAGTTCATGATGTGTTCCATGCATCTCTCCTGAGAAAGTACATACCCAATCCTTCACATGTACTAAGCTCAGAAGTTGTACCCCTGGAGCATGATCTTTCTTATGAAGAACAACCAATGAAGATTCTGGATCATAGTGAAAAGTCCTATGAAACAAGACCACTCGCTTGGTGAAATTTTTATGGAGGAACCACCAATTAGAATAAGCTATATGGGAACTTGAGGATGTGATGAGGGAGAAGTATCCTCATCTGTTTGTTACGAAGTGACGAATTTCGAGGGTGAAATTCATTTTAAGGGGGGTAGAATGTAATGCACTAACATTTTATGAGAAATATTTTTTTATGTATTATGTTATATGCAACACCAAAGTAATCTTTCACTACACACAGCACTAGCTTGGCTTGCGTTACACGCAAGAGCAACCTTCCTCAGTAGCTTGCGTTGTACGCAATACTGAGTTTCACTAAACAATGATATATTATTATAATATTATAAACTAGACGTTATGAATAGTATTAACTAAATTTTGAATTTTATAACATTATAATTCATCTTACACATTTTATAGAATGATGTATGAAAACAAAATCAGTTTTTTTTGGATTAAAGAAGTATTTTTCAAAAAAATGCAGTTTTACCGCCTTTTGATGGAACACCCATTTTAAATCTAATTTTTGACAAGTTTATAAGTTAAATTTTACAAAATAAACTTCTTCTTTTGAATCAGCATAAAAAAATAAACATTGAATAATATTTTTATACTTTTCTAATAACTTTCATATTTTGATGAATAGTAAAAATACGCTAAATTTTTCTTAAAAACAACTTTTTTCATCAAGATAATTTATATGGTTAAATTATAAAATTTAATGTTTTTAATTAATAAATAGAATATATTTTTACCATTTAATATAATGTATGCTATTATCCTAAATTTTACATTGAGTTCATAGGTAAAAACATTTCAATCTTTGACAATGTTTTGACTTTTAAAACTCATTTTTCTTAACAATGGGATTAATTTTAAATTAATTACTGCAACTTATGTGCTTTGAATTTTGAAAAATGGATTCCATATTTGGATTAAGTGGGTCCAAATTATGTTAATAGGTTAATTTTATTTTTTTGACATTATGAATAGTAACTACGGTAATTTTTATTTACTACAGTTAAAGGTAAATCGGGTAATTAAGGGTAAAAATAAGATTATAAAATTACCCTAACACCTTCAAAAATTATATTTGATGAAGGAAAGTCGATCCATATCACCTAAGGGTCGGAATATATTCATTTCATGGACTTTTGACCATGAAAATAATTTAATTATTATTAAAACCAAAGAAAGTGACAACATGTCACTCTCTTAAATCTTATAAGTGTAATAATTTTAATTTAGTGATAAACTTCATAAAACTTAGAATATAAATAGTCAACTGAAATATAATAAAATTATCTACATCATGTAAATTTATTTATAATTTTTAGGGATTAAATAATTATCATTAATGATGACACAATAGTGATGTAGAAATTATTTTATTTTTTTGAAATATAAAATAAATGGTTTTAAAAATATTAAAATAAATATTATATTAACTATTTAATGTGCTCAAATAATTTTATAGATAAATATTACATGTTATGAATCAATTAAATATTTTATTTTGAACATATCCTCTGTGTATATTTTATTTAAATTCAAATAAATTAATATTGTCAAAACTGACACTATTGTTATTTTATAAAAATAACATATAATAAAATTGTTTAAAAGTCACAAAAATATTTAAAAATTATAAATTAAAATTTATGTGGTATAAAATTTCCTAATGTATACAATTATGGAAAATTAACATCACATAAGTAATTATTTATAGTAATTTAAAATTTAGAATATTATTACCACAAATAAAATTAAATAGAATAAATAAGGATAAATCAAGTTGATAATGTTTAAACTAAATCCCCAACATGTATAAATTTTTTTGGTTGATTATATTACAACTCTATATCATCTAAGATTCGGATTTGAGTCAATTTGGAAGTTTTTAAGTGGGGTTTGAATTTATTATAAATTAATATTTTTAGGTTTCCAAAGGCGCCCCTCTCCTCCCTTATAAAAGGTCACCTCCTCCCTCTCCTCTTCAGAAAATTTTGAGCCTTTAAGATCGGAAAAACCCTGAAAATTACTCTTCTCAACATCTCTAGTTATATCATAGAGGTTCTGGTCTTCTCAAAAGACCAACTCTAGTGCCCTAAGAATAAGTTTAAAAGAGCACATCGAGGAAGAGGTAATCTCTTCTACCGATTCTTTCAAGTTTCTTTATTCTTCTAATTCCTATTCTTTATTTTTTTCATTATAAAGTAATAACATCAGTATAAATCATATACTGATATGTTATTATAAATATGAAACAAACCTATTTCACCTTCTATCCATCCTATAGAAAACAAAATCACCGCGTGTGCATACGTACGAAATACCATCTCCACGCCGTGGTGTAATCTGTTTTCCACCAACACCTTACTTGGATGTGTATAATGGTGTAAAGAATAACTATATATGATTATTATAACATGATACTGATTCTGAGATATTATATCATCAACTCAAATTCCATTCATATAATTATGGGAACGATATCATCGCTCGTGCGTACGTACGACCTACCGTCTCCATGATGTGATGCGACTCGTTCTACATGATCTTCATTGAATAATGATTATATAAATGAATTTAATGAATATATATGATATATATTATACTAATACCATTCTGTAAATTATATATCTATAATCTAAAAATTGGAATAAGAATTTATTCGACAAAACACGCATAAGAACATAAAGCAATGAACACCTGAATAACAAGTAGCAATGAAATATTATTAATAAGAAGATAAGAATATGACCATATATGATATCATAATTATTACTATGATTCTGGAATAAGTCAATTAACTTATTTAAATCATTATACAGGAGGTTTGGATATATACAAAGCATATCAGACCTAAGGTAAGGGATAACTCTTCCAATCCCATTCTATCCGAGATTGTTTATTCGTAAGTATTTAGTGGGGTCATATTTATCATACACATCCATGTTTCCATAATATGTAATATTATTTCTATCCTCCTACAATTTTTTTAAATCCAATTTTACCTATTGGTGAATTTTTAGTAAAAGTTATGAAAGGAATCTTTTTTCGTTTTCAGTACGAGATACTTTTTGACCTTTTCAGCCAAAGTATGAGAAGAATGTTTTTTTAACTTATATGGCATGAATAGATTTTTATAATTTCATAGAACATTATTTCCATGAAGATTCCTTTACAAGTTTTCAATTTTATTTTCAATTAACTTCTTTTATTTTAAAATTGTATGACATGTTAAGAAAGGAAAAATGTTTTTGAAGTAGAAAGGATATTTTCCTCAAGAATAGAGTTCAAGTGTTTTATAAAAATTATTTTCCATCTAAGATAATATAGGGTTTTGTTTCTATCCCTATTTTTACATTGATTTGATTATGTTATGCTGGAATTATTTTATGAAGTCCTTTTATCTTATATGGATTATGTTATGATGGCATTATGTTTAAGAATCCCATTTTTATTACATGGGTTATGCTATGATGTATGATTTATTATTTTGTGGAACACATAAGAATGGTTTCATTATGAGATGGGTGGGACCTATATCTCCCTCCAATTCATTGGGTAAAGATTTATATCTCATGAGATAGATGTGGATGAAATAACAAGTTAATCCGGTTCAGTGATACAGGACTGGAACAAGGAGTGAACTCGGTTCAGTAATGGACTTTGTCCGCTATGTTAGTCTTGGAAATGAGTCTTGACTAATATGAAATTATTTTCTATGATTATGTGTGTATGCCACAAAGTTTCATGTTTTATGTTATGGTTATTGGGATTACATTTCACTACTATGATTTATCCCATGTCATGATATTATGATATCTTTTACAGGATTAATATTTTCACAATGTTATGTTCTTAAGAATATAATATGATTGATATTTCATTAGTTTACCCTCACTAAGCATTTGAGCTCACCCTATTGTATGTTTTCTTTTCCCCAGTTCAGGAAGAAGGTTATTAAGTAGGATATTCCAAAAGGGACTCTAGATATGATGAAATAAAGGGGATACAATGTAGATGATTTATGAACCAGTTGTTTATGTTTCCTAGTTTCTAAAGACACTATACCTATACGGTCCTTTCATGGTTTTGTTATATGCTGTAATAAATATGTTTCAATTCTGAAGTAATAACAATGTATGTAATGTATGTGTCGTTATATGATGAATCAGGAAGAAAGGTTCTAGGGGTTTTGATAACTCACTAGTGGGATTCCAATGCACACGATGACATCTTAATCGGAGCTCAGATAGAGAATCGGGAGGGTTTCGGAGTTCTTCGGCCATTCTGTTGCTCTCCTGTACAAACCAATGGGAGAAGAAGATGTATACAGACATAATACGTGACCCATCACTGATATATCAAATAAAAAGAAAAGTATATGCTGTGTTCTTTAAATATACACGCCGTTTATTAGCCTCAACCAGCCCCTGAATTAGGTGGGTAAGCTAGGTAATCACACAACCATGTACTCGGCTATCACACGACCAATACATGGCTGAACGCGGAAACTGGGTACATGGAGTGTACTCAGGAGTACACAATGTGTACTTAGAAAAACCCAATTTCTTCCTTTTCCTAAAAAACAACCCAAAATCAAGATCCATACTTGAAATGAAGATTTGGGTTCTTAAAAAATTCCCCCTTAAAGTATTTCATTCCCGAATTTCCTTTCTAAGGGTGGTGAAGAAGAATATGTGAATAACTCCGGCCACTGTGATCGTACGCCAGCCTCCCTCTCCCAAGTCTCATCCCGTACTCAACCGTGCTACCATAGTACCCATACCATAGGAATAGACTAGACATGGAGAACCTTCGTGCAATGATCCCCAATCTGAATAGGGTGCTCCTAGAAGGATCTATCCACCTCCAACTGAACCTCCTCAGGTTGAAAAACATGAGACAAGTCTAAAAAGTAACGCTGTATATGAGAAAAATGAAAGACATCGTGCATAGCCTGATACCTATGAGGTAGCTGCAACTGATAGGCAACTAGACCGACTCTCTCCAAAAACTCAAATGGCCTGATGTATCTCGGTGAAAGCTTCCCCTGTATCCTAATCCTCCCATGTCCCAACATCGGTGTGACACATAAGAAAAACTAATATCTAACCTCGAACTTCAGAGGTTGTCTTCATTGATCTGCAAAAGATTTATCTAAAGATTTTGCAGTATAAATCCTCTTCCGAATCAAATCTACCTGCTCAGTGGTCTCTTGGACAAGACGAGGTACCAACATAGCTGACTCTCCTGCCTCCAGCCAACACAGGGGTGATCAACATGGCCTATTGTATAAATATTCTTAAGGTTCCATCTAAATCATTTCATGAAACTGTTATTGTAGGAAAACTCCACTAGGGGTATGTGTCTCTCCCAAGATCCCTCGAAATATAGTACACATGCTTGATGCATGTCCTCCAAAACCTAAATCGTACGCTCATACTAGCCATCTGTCTGAGGATGGTAAGCTGTACTCAGAAGTACCTATATACCCAAAGCCCTCTGTAGTCCCTGCCAATCATGAGAAGTAAACTGGACATCCCTTTCTGAAACAATATAACACAAAACCCCATGAAAACATACAATCTATTGGATGTACAACTTTCCAAGTTTATCAAAACTAAATGTTTTCTTGATCAGTAAGAAATGTGAAACCTTCATGAGTCTATAAAAAAAAGCCATACAACATCATTCCCTTGAGGTGACCTTGGTAAATCTATCATGAAATCCATCACGACATCATTCCACTTCCCCTCGGGAATGGGTAACTACTATAAAATCCCTGCTGGTTGCTGATGCTCCGTCTTCACCTGCTAACAGGTGGAACATCTCATAAAAAAACCATTAACATCTCTCTTCATGCCTGGACACCAATACTGACGATGTAGATCTCGATACATCTTGGTGACACCAGGATAAACTGCCCATACAGAGGCATGAAAATCTCGCAACAGCTTCTTGCGCATGTCTGCTGACACCCATACACGTCCATGAAAACACAAAACCTCATCCTCTACTATGGTCCACCTAGGAGTATGGTCCTCACCTGACACACTTTCCCATAAGACTAGGCCTTCAGAATCTAATAGCTTCCTCATTCGAACTCAATCTAGTAGAGTAGAGGTAACAACCATAGAAGAATGAAACATCTTCCCCTGTCTATCATGCACCTCTACATGAATCTTAGAGAATAGAGTCATAAACTACCACTCACTACTGGCCTCCTGAACTGCCTGTATCTAATTCCTTCGACTCAATACATCATCCACTACATTTCCTTTTACAGGCGTGTAGGGAAGATCAAAGTCAAAATAATGAAGGTAATCAACCCACCTTCACTGTCTCAAATTTAGATCTCGCTGAGAAAAGATATACTTGAGGATTTTGTGGTCAGTGTATACCACAAAATGCTCTCCCAAAAGATAATGTCACCAACAGTGCAAGGCATGCAAAACTGCAGCCAACTCAAGATTGCGCATTAGGTAATTCTTCTCATGCGGACTCAACCGCCGAGACCCATACGTAACAACTCCTTCCCCCTACATAAGCACTACTCCCAACCCTATACTTGATTCATCACAATAAACAGTTTAACTCTTTTCCGGCTTCAGAAATATCAGTATCAGTGCTAAATTCAATCTCCCTTTTAGCTCCTGAAAGTCTGAATCACAGGAATATGTCCACAAGTACTTTGCAACCTTCTTAGTTAGGCATGTCAGTGGCACTGCTAATCATGAAAAGTATCGAATAAAGTGCTTGTAGTAACCATCCATCCACAAAAAACTCTATACCTCAAAGACATTCTTTGGCTACTCCTAGGAAACTATTGCTCTCACTTTCTCTAGGTCAACTGATACTCTTGTCTCTGAGATGACATGACCCAAGATGTGAATCTGGTCTGTACAAAAGTGAAATTTTGAGAGCTTAGAATATAACTGATTCTCTCTCAGTGTAATCAATAAAATATCAAAATGGGTGGCATGGTCGTGTCAAGTGTGAGAGTACACCAAGATATTGTCCATGAAAACTACCACAAAAGAATCCAAGTAAGGATGGAATACTCGGTTATTCAGTGCCATGAAAACTACCGGTGCGTTCATGAGACCGAACAGAATAACAAAATACTCATATAGACCATACCTACTCGGAAAGGATGTAAGAGGTATATTTTAACACCCCAAGATTTCATAGTATGCTATCTCTTCAAAGTAATTCAATAACTTGCGTTACACGCAACACCGAGTTCGAGCGCACCACGACTTACCAAACTAGTCATTCAAAAAGCGGTTATGAATAGTATTAACTAAATTTTGAATTTTATATACACCATATAATTTTAAAATTCATATAATTCGTTTCATAGACATAATATAAGAAAAAAATCATTTTTTTCAAATAAAAGAAGTATTTTTAAAAAAAATGCAATTTTACCGTTTTTTAATGGCGTACCCTTTTTTAAAACCAATATTTGATACATTTATATATTAAATTTAATTTAATTTAAATATTATTTATAATCAGGACATAAAAATTTATTTTTGATAAATTTTTGGTACTTTTCTGATAACTTTCATATTTTGATGAATAGTGAAAAATACTAAATTTTAATTAAAAACAACTTTTTTAATCAAAATAATTTATAGTGTTAAATTATACATTTGAGTGGTTTTAAAGTATCATTAGATTATATTTTTATCATTTAATATAATTTAGGTCTTTGGATGTAATTTCACATTTAAAATGGACATAAACAAGTGTCAATCTTTTGATAGTTATTATTTCTTAAAACATGCTTTTTTGTTTTGACAACGAGAATTAATTTTAAATTAATTTCTTCCACTTATGTGTTTTGAATTTGGAAAAATGGATTCCATATTTGGAATCAGGATATAAAAATTATGTAAATAGGTAACTTTTATTTTTATACATTATGAATATTTACTTTAGTAAATATTTTATTTACCATGGTTAAAGGGTAAATATGGTAAATAAAGGTAAAAAAATATTATTATAATGATATTAAATTACACTAACATGTGTCTTATTTATATTTGTTGATACATGTCCGACCATGGGAATCCTTGGGTAGATTTTGGGACCCCATGGAGCCACTTGAGAGTGATAATGACACTTTATATTAATTAATTTAAAGTAAAGACAAAAATAACATAAACATATATCTTTTAGTAAAACAATTTTTAAGTGGGGTTATATAAGTTATCTTTTCGACTATAAATACTCATTATAAAGATAAAAAAAATTTCTACATAATTTTATTTTATTTATAATTTTTAGACAATAAATAATTAAAATTATTTATGACACAATGATGATGCAGTAATTACCTTATTAATGAATGAATCAAATAAATGGTATTATAAATACTAAAATAAATATAATTTCAAAATTTTTATGACATAAAATAATTTTATAGGAGAATATGACATGTTAGAGTTTATTAAATGTATTTTTTCCAAGTAATAAAGTTGTGATGACTTTCACAAAAACCAAATACTAAATAGTGTCAAAATTGACATAAATGAGTTTTTAAAAAATATATTATATTATTAAATTATATAATAGTCCTAAAAATCTAAGGTTATACAAAATAACTTATATAATGATAGTTACATCATTAATGAACCACTTGAGGTTCTCTTGATATTTTATAGTAATTTTATTAACCAATTATTATAATAATACAAGAATACATGGTAAAGTTAAACTATTTAACTAAGAGTTAAATTTAAAAGATAAGGTTAATATGGTGACCCAAACCTGTATAAAACCTATTTTTTGAGAGTTTTTTGACCCATAACCAACTTATCCTATAAATAAATCATTTTTTATCCATTATAAAGTGAAAATTATTTTATTATAAAATAATATTTCAATATTTTCCAAAAGCGACCCTCACCTCTCTTATAAAAGGGTACTTCCCCTTCTCTTAATTTCACACCTCCAAAGCCATTTTTATCAGCCAAAATATACCCAAATATCCTCCCAACTTTTCTCCCTTCATCCTAGAGGCCTTCCTTTGGTCATAAATCCAACCTAAGGAGCTCTTTGGATCAAATCAAAAGGAAGAACCCAAAGAAGAGGTAAATATTTCATCACCTATTTCAAGTTATTTTCTTCTTCCACTTCCTATTTCTTTGTTGTTTCCATACCAAAATATTAAATCCAGTAACTTATAAATACTATTATGTTATTATAAATATGGTACAACCATATTTGTTATTCTATCCATCCTATAAATGAAAAAGTCACCATACGTGTATACGTATGGCTTACCGTCTCCACATTGTGGTGTAGTTTGTTATTCAAACTCTTAATTATTTGGATGGGTATAATAATGAGTAAAGCTAATGTAAATAATAAATATAACATGTTAATTATTCTGTATATATTATATACCATCTAATTATATACGATTTCACCATCAATATAATGATATTTTCGTTCGTGCGTACGTATGGATTACCGTCTCCACGAACGTGATGAGATTCATTTCCCCATCACAATAATTCAGGAATAATTTTCATTTTATGACTAAAAATAATGTTTATGAACATAATATAATTATTTATATGAATCAAATACATCCTATCCATAACAGACATGGCTTGTTACCAAGCATATAAATGAAAACGAATCAGTTAACACCCAAAACGATGATACTACTAAAATATGATTAACAAAGAAATATTAGAGGATCATATATGATATCATATTTATGAATATAGTTCTTGTATAATTTAATAAAAATGTTTTAACTATTATACAGAATTTTAACATACCATCGACTAAGGAAAAGTACAAGTTAAGGGTTAATTTCACAATCTCTTTATTATCCGAGGTTGTTTTTACATAAGTATCTACTGGGATCTCTTTATCATCCACATCCATGTTTCTTAAAAATTTATTTCAAAACATATTTACTATTTACTGGACTATGGGTTAAATCCATTTATACCCTTGTTTTAATTTTTATAAAATGATTTGAAAGGAATTTTTCTGTTGTTTTCCAAACAAGGTACTTTATGACCTTTTCGACAAAATTAAGGTATGAATGTTTTTTTAACTTATACGGTGGGTGTGGCTATTTTCCACCATTATATCACCGTCAAAGCTTCCAATAAAAGATTATAAGAATATTTTAAAAATAAATGTTTTATTTGATAATTACGTGACTTTTAAATGATTTCAAAATAGAAAGAGGTATTTATTTCAAATAGTTTTCATTTAATCTATGTCAACATCCTTTGATGGATTTTAAACTTGTTTGAAGTTGATTTATTATGATACAAATATTCCATACTGTATTGAAGGTTTTGTGATATGTTTGACTATGGATGTGTTAGTTTTACACCATTCATGGTTTATGGATAAAGTATTGACATTTCATATTCTACACTATTAGAAATTTAAGTTATAGCCACAGATCTATAACCAAAATTTTATAGATCTGTGGCTATAGCATGTTTATAGCCACAGTTTAATTAACAAACCGTGGAAACCCATTTTTTCCCCCAAAAGCATCGGGCTCCTCCTCCCTTAATCCGCGACCCATCCTCTCGCGACCTCGGCTCTCTACTACCTCCTCGCTCAGGATCTCCGTGACCTCCTCCCTGCCAAACGCCGCCACTCCTCCCCCGATCTACACCGTCCTACTCCCTCGAACTCTCCATGTCTTCCTACTCCCTCAACCTCTCTGCGCCGTCCTCCTCCCTCGACCTCTCTGCACCCTCCTCTCTGCCAAACTTCGCCACTCTTCCCCCAAACCTCCGAACCCTCATGACGGTGCGACTCATCTCCCACCTGGAAACCCTTCTCCCTCACTGAAGAAGATGGTTGTGGTTACTCCTTCATGCCAACTACTCTCTCAAGCAATTCATACCTATCTCCAGTGATCGTTCGACCGTACCTCTTCAATTGAGGGTGATTTTCAAGGTTATCCCCTCTACTACAAATGTGTCAATGGTATGATCAGTATGGTTCTAGTTCATCAGTATTGTTAAGAGTCTTCCTTTCATCTCTATTTATTACCTTATATTGTTCTTCCCATGATTTTGGTGTTTTTTCTGGGTATTTGAATATGTAATTTCACAAGATCATTAATATAATCACACTAATAATGTGTATTTTTCATGTAATAATTAAAGGAAACTTATAGAGGAATAATACGTATTGATACACACTCTTTCAATGGAGGTATGTCACCAGACTCATTTATTTATGGATTTTAGAAAAATTTCAAGAAATCAATGTTTTATTGGGATTTATAAATTTGGTATTCTACTTATAGTATGTGATGGTGTATGCCATTATTTTTATACAACACATTTCTCATGGTTTCTGTTTTTTTATTCCATATGGTGAGTATTCTATTATTTTTTCCAAGTATAGGACTTTATTTTAAATATATGACATATATATTTCTAGGGAATTTGAAGATATAATGGATCTTTGTCATAGAAATTGGTTGGTATGACCTTTTATATATATTGGATGTATAATTAATATTGGTTGTATTTATTCATTGATTATTTTAATCCTTTTTCTTTTATTAAATTTCTACATGTTATTTTATATTCATGTTATTATTTCTATTATTTCGAAATAATTTTATGACATTCTCTAACTCTATAATTGTGATGGGATATTATTATACTAATAGTCACCAAAGGATATATAGCTTCCTAAATAGTATATTTAGTTCCAACTTAGTAGAACAGTTATCAGTGGACCATCATATGATTTTTTGTTCTTTCTAAAAATAAATATTTTTAATTATAAAATTCAATTTTAAATGTGAAGGATTTTTGAAATAAAATTTCATTATAGAAATCATCTTAAAATGGGTTTTTTGAAATAATTTTTTAAAATTGAATTTTGTGATTTTCTATAGGCTATTTTAAATATATTTATTCATGGAACTCATGTGTTCATAGTAGGCATGAGATGACACTTTAAATTATTAATAAAAGTGTTTCTTAACTGATTTATTGATATAACATAATGAAAGTTTTTTTTAGAAATTGATTGGTCTTATTAACCTCATATAGTAGATGTATTATTTATAATGGGAATATTCTCATGTATTATCACTTTTTTGTTGACTTCCCCACGATTTTTTACTATTATTTGATTATGTATGATCTACATTTCATGAATTTCTACTATAAGATGGGTTGGTTAGGCCAGGATGAGATTCCCACTGGGTTTCGTAATGATCTCACAATCTTGGGGCCTTGGAAGGTTACCATAAGTTTTTGAGATGGATTTTAGGACTCTTAGGTTTCCTGATGACAATGAGATTATTCATGGGATTCTAATAAGTATTTGTGAGCGATAATTCACATTTTTTATTAGGTCATGGTATGGACATCAGATAGTGTGAGAAAAATTTTGATGATTGACTGGTGGTGAAGTGTTTCACAATAGACCTTGAGGTTAATGAGTTAATTGTTGTAGGTTAGACATGGGTTGTTTTGATTTATGGATTAACCCCAAATTGGGAATAGAGTCCCTATATATAATAATATACATAGGGTATAAAATATTTGGAAAAGAGAAGATTGAATCTACCCCATTTTCGTTTTTTTATTTTCTAGAATGATATAAATTTTATAGGTATGAATCCTTTGAGAAGGGTTTTGGTTTAGTGGTATACCATAGATATAGAGTTGAAATTTATTAATACCTCACGTATCATAATTCCACCTTTATGAGAGTTTGATATTATGGATGACTTTGGGGATCATGATAAAGATCATCAATAGTGAATCTTATTTCCCCTTTTAATCCTTCATGAAATGAATATAATATTCCATGTTAATTCATGCGAATCTACCAGTGGTTCTCTTCCTTGTTGGAGAATAGATATATAATGATGAATGATTTAGATCAAGGATCAAAGGTTCATTAGACTAATAGACATGAGGTTATATTCTTGATAGATTCGTTTTCTCCCTTAATGATTAACTGTAGTAATAAAATATTATTGAAATAAAATATTAAATGTGAGGATTTTTTATGTTTAATATGATAGATTAGTGTATAACCATAGTGACTGAAAATCATATAATGAGATAATTCCCTTATGATGAAATTATATATGTGGGACAATGTAGGAGATTCTTAATGGGTAGTATTTCAGATAGTTTGGGTGAAGACTTGTGAGGTGAGATGGATTATAACATGAGAGTATGGTTTTGTAATTTAATATGATAGATTGACTTTCTCACTAATCATGTTCCTCCCACTTCAATTTTTAGGTTCAATTAGTGATGATTCATCAGATCAATGGCATTTAGTTGAAGTCTCCCGAGACCCATTTGTGTGTGTTGTGGCAACCAGAGTCAAAAGGCGACTCACCACGTATGCATAGGTAAGCATATATATAATAAGTTTCCCTGTTATATGTATATCCACCCATGGTAGCGCGGTTACATATAAGGGGATAAGTGTGCTTTTGTATATATATAGAAAATGCATACGTGTGTGGGTGATAACGGGCTTATGCATGTGATCACATATATAAGGATCCTCTTGTGCGTGTTCAAGGCCATGAAGACACATACATAGGGGTTAGGGAATTTTTATGTATATGAAAAGGTGCATACACCTGGAGGATGGATGAATCATCTTAGAGTTTTCGCTGATAAAAGTGTCAAGCGCCGAGTGTGGCTTGGATCATCTGAGGTAGGGTCCCTCTCCTAGCCTCTTTAATTCAAGAATGTTTTAAATTGAATTTAGTTTCTTTCTTAATTATTCTTGTTTATATTAAATTACAATTATTTAATAAGTGTTAGTTAAGATAATTGTTTTGTTTGATAAAAAAGTCATGGTTTTGTAATAAAACCCCTCCAACAAAGGTGTGCTATATGCGAAAACTCACAATGATATACCTTGCTTGACATTATTGCATTGATGTTTTTCTTATACTTGATGTCATTGTTAGTAATAAATCACACATCATACTTGACCCTTTTTATATCCCTATAGGGGGTTTCCCTCTTTTTATTAAAATGGTTGTTTGAACCAAAACACCCATTAAGTGCAGTTAGACTTTTATGATAAAATTGCCCAAGTAGGCAAGTTCTGTAATGACCAAGTCACCACTAAGATGGAATTTCCCAAGGGGGTACAATATTAGAAATCCTAGTTATATTTATATTCTAAGTCAATGAAATATAAATTCTCTAAGAAGGTAAGTAAATGTATCACCATCAAAGTGTTTACTGAAGCTAAGGAGACATTTCTATCACTTTTCAATAGAAAATTGTCTATAAATGAATAAGAATTGAAAATGAGAGTTTTTAGGAGGTTGTTATTATAGAAGTGGTCTTTTTACTAGAAAAACTATATTGAACCTCTATGGATGTCAAAGATTTATAGCTGGATGTTAAAGATAATAGTATTAAAGAACTAGATAGTTCTCTTATAAATGCTAATAAAGTGTGTGGAGATCTGATTCTAAAGTTACAAAAGGGATATGAAGAAATGTTAAAATCTCTTGAATATGATATTTATTATCTAAATCTATAATGATTGGAGTAAGAGGTGAAATTGATAAATCAAGAAGTCACCCAAGGTGAATCATTACATGTTTTTAGGAAAATAATATTATCTACCACACAAACTAATGATGATAATATTACTAACAAAAAGACTCATAATTGTGTCAAAATAACTTTAATTGATCCACTAATTTTTTCACTACAATCTCATGGAGGAATGTGATAGACTATCCTGATAAATCTGTTGTTACTCATGCATATTTATCTATTACCCATGGTTTAAAAACAAATTCTATAAAAATATGGGTGTGATTAAATAATGATAATCCGTCCATATCATCCAATTTGGCTATGAGAATGAATAAAATACTTGGATCTCTAAATAAATCTCAAGATCATATTTTTTCTGTCAAAAAATTAAAATAAAGAAAAACTAGATATACTAGATAAAATAGAAAGATAAGGTGATTCATTTTTCAATAATAGTGATACTAGACATTTGGACAGAAGTATAGTGAATGTTGTCATAATAATGTCATGACTGATGAAAGTGAAGAGGATGTTGAAATAGAGATAAAATGCCTACACTATGGAATAATAGTTTAGATCACGGACCATTGAAAATTGGCCATTAACGTCATGACCGATGGAAGTGAGCTAAAGTAATAAATAGAATCAATTTAGGAAAGGAATCATATAATTCATTTAATTAAAGATATCCTAGAAGAAGAACAGTAATATTTACTTCTAAATAATGGTATTCTAAATAATACTAAAGATATCCTAGAAGAGGAAGAGTAATACTGGTATAGGAGGGGGTATTGGGGGGATAGGGGGGAGTGGTGTATGGAGGATTGTGCTGGGGGGGGGGGGTAGTGGGGGTGCAGGTGAGGGGGGGGGGGGGGGGGCGCTGAGGGATGGGGAGGGGCTGGGGGGAGTGGTGTAGTGGGGTGGGGGAGTGTGTGTGTGTGTGTGGGGGGGGGGGGGTTGAGGTCTGGGAGCAGTGGGGGTGTAGGTGGGGGGGGGGGGAAGTGGAGGCGTAGGTGGGGGGGGGGGGGGGTGGAGGGGGAGGTGTAGGGGGGCGATGCAGGGGGTGGTGCAGGGGGGTGTAGGGGAAGTGGGGTGGGGTGGGGGGGGGGTGGTTCTGGGGTGTTGGGGGATAGTGCAGGAGGGGGGGGGGGTGCTGGGGCGTTGGGGGGAGTGGTGCAGGGGGGATGGTGCAGGGGGACTGGTGATGGGGTGAGGGGATAATGCTTGGGGGCAGTGGGGGTGCTGGTGGGGGGTGGGGTATGCTTCATGGATGTGTTATTTCTATTGTTTATGCATGTACTGATGCAATGATTATTCATATTATGATGAAAAATGTGTGTTTTTGTAGCTTTTTTGTGTTGAGATGACCACTATAAATTATCAGTCCAATGGGAGTGACTAAATGATGATATTGTGGTAATAATATAAAGGAATTATAGAATCTATAATGGTAATGGATTCATGTATCATTTATCATCACTGATCACATATATATAATAAGTTTTTATATCTCATTTATTTTCCCACTATTTCCTTACAGATGATTTCTTATGATGATGCCGATTCTATCCACCGCCATCGATGACAGTGAGTTCAACATCGTATTTGGGTAATATTTATTTATTTTTATTCTTTATCCAAATTTTAATTAGGGCTTTTGTGATTTTTGGGTTCTTTATATTTTTGTAGTGCTTTCTGAGAGGATGTGATAATGATGTTGGTGTTTTGATAGGAGATGATGAGGGTCATTATGGTTTTGGTGATGCTGATATTGAGGTACATTTCAGATGTAAATTTTATTGTTGGTTTATACATTTAATTTTATCAAATAGTTCTTTTTATTATGATGATATTGATATTGAAATTTTATATTGTTTATATTGGAGATAGTTTGAATTCTTATGATATATATTGTATTATTTTTGAGTTCAGTTTTATTTGGAAGGTGGTGTTTTTTTTGCTCGTATCTAGAGGATGTGAGTACTTCTATAAGATGCAGCTTATGGAAGAATTTGGTGATTAATTATAACTGGGTAGGAATAAATTTACATGGTTATTAACTGTGTCTATAGGGTCTATTTTTCATGGTTTTGAAAGTGTTATTAGGGACCAAGATCCATGGTTTTGAAAGTGTTATTAGGGACCAAGATCCATGGTTTAACCATTAGTGTAGTTAAAAATTAACATTGTTAAGATCATGGATTTATCTTATAATTTATATGGGATTAACTGTTGTATTATACTCTAATTTACAAGGTTAAACCATGACCATAAATGTACTACTTCCATAGTTCAAACCATTTCTATACATGGAATAATTCCATGGATTAAAACGCAGAAGTTGAAAACCCATACTGCAGATCTGGTCATGGGGGGCTGGCAAGGGGAGGGGGGGATGGCAGGGGGTGGGGGGATGTCAGTGGGGGACTGGATAAGGGAATGGGCAGGGGGGGGGGGTGGTAGTGGGGGATGGCAGTGGGGGACTGGAGGGGGGAATGGGCAAGGGGTGTTGGCAAGGGGTGGGGTGGGGGATGGCAGTGGGGGACTGGAGGGGGGAATGTGCAGGGGGGCTGGCAGGGGTTGGGGGGATGGGAGTGGGGGACTAGAGGGGGGAATAGGTAGAGGGGGGTGCTGGCAGGGGGTGGGGTGGGGGATGGTAGTGGGGGACTGGAGGGGGGAATGGTCAGGGGGGCTGACAAGGGGGTGGGGGGATGGTAGTGGGGGACTGGAGGGGGGAATGGGCAGGGGGTGCTGGCAGGGGGTGGGGTGGGGGATGGTAGTGGGGGAATGGAGGGGGGAATGGGAAGAGGGGCTGGAAGGGGGTGGGGGGGATGACAGTGGGGGACTGGAGGGGGGAATGGGAAGGGGGGACTGGAGGGGGTAATGGGCAGGGGGTGCTGGCAGGGGGTGGGGTGGGGGATGGCAGTGGGGGATTGTAGGAGGGAATGGGCGGGGGGGGGGGGGGGTAGGGGGAAGGCAGGGGGGATGGGGAAGGTAGGGGGTAGGTGGGGGGGGGGATGTCCAGGGTGTGTGTTACCATGGGTTTCACCTGTATATTATTTAAGGAGAAAGATAGATCAACAAGACTTTGTATTGATTATCATGAACATAACAAGATCACGATCAAGAATAAGTATATATTTCCCCATATTAATGTTTTTTGATCAATTATGAGGATCCTATTTTTTTCCATGATTCTTATTTAATATAGATATTTTTAGTTAATGGTTAAAATAGAATACATAGTGAAAAACCATTCATTCTAGTACAATCCACTATAAATTTATAGTGAATCTGTTTTTCCTTACTAATTCCCCTGCTATCTTCATCAATTTAATTAATAGAGTGTTTATAAATTACCTTGATCAGTTTTTGGTAGTATTAATATATGATATTTATATATATTATATGATCAAGGAAGAGTGTGAACATAACTTTATGATTTTTCTAAATACCCTAAGGAAGGAGAATATTTATGAAAAAATTTCCAAACGTGATTTTTTTGAGCAAAAAAATCATTTTTGTAACATAATCTCAAGAAAAGGAATATCAGTGGATCCACTAATGATGAATGTTATTGATCATTGACCCATATCATCCAAGGTGATTGATATATGTATTTTTATTGTATTAGATATATATTATTGGTTCTTTTGATATATTTATCATGACTATATATTTCACTCACTGATGAGAGTTATGTTCCTTTAGGATGATTAATGTGAGGAAAATTTCAGGGAATGGGTAGGGGGACTGGAAGGGGGTGTATGGGGAAGGCAGGGGGCAGGGTGAGGGGGGAATGGGTAGGGGGGACTAGCAGGGGGTGCATGGGGAAGGCAGGGTGAGGGGGGGGGGGTGTCCAGGGTCTGGGGGGGGGTCTGTCCTTGTGGGGGGGGGGGGTCTGTCCAGGTCTGGGGGGGAGGGGGTCCTATCTAGGGTCTGGTGGGGGGGATGGGCGGGGGGGTGGGCTGGCAGGGGGTCTGTTCTGGGTGGGGGGATGGTAGTGGGGGGGATGGCAGTGGGGGACTGGAGGGGGGAATGGGCAGGGTGGGGGGGTGTCCAGGGTCTGGAGGAGGGAGTGGGGGGGGGGTGTCCAAGGTCTGGAGGGGGGAGTGGGCAGGGGCAGGGGGGACTGGCAGGGGGTGGGGGGACTAGAGGTGGGAATGAGCAGGGGCAGGGGGGTGCATGGGGAAGGCAGGGGGAAGGGTGGGGGGTGTCCTGGGTCTGGGGGGGGGGTCTGTCCTGGGTGGGGGTGGATGGCAGTGGGGGACTGGAGGGGGGAATGGGCGGGGGGGGGGGGGGGCTGGCAGGGGGTGGGGGAAGGCAGAGGAGGGGGGAATGAGAAGGGGGGACTAGAAGGGGGTGCAGGGTGCAGGCAGTGTAGTGAAGTGCAGTGCAGTGCAGGGTGCTGACAGTGCAGGGTGAAGTACAAGTAGTGGAGTGACGACAATGCAGGGTGCAATGCAGGGTGTTGTGCAGGGTGTAGGTAGTACATGGTCTGGAGGGGGGGGGGACTGGGGGGGGGGGGGATGGGAAGGGGCAGGGGGTTCATGGGGAAGGGTGGGGGGGGGGGTGTCCAGGGTCTGGGGGGGGGGGGTCTATCCTGGTTGGGGGGTATGGAAGTGAGGGAATGGAGGGGGGAATGGGCAGGGGGTGGCAGGGGTGGGAGGGGGGTGCAAGGTGCAGGGTGCATGGTGTAGGCAGTGCAGTGCAGTGAAGTGCAATGCAGTGCAGGGTGCCGACAGTGCAGGGTGTAGGGTGTAGGGTGCAGGGTTCAGGCAGTGGAGGGAGCAGTGCAGGTAGTGGAGTGGAGTGTAGTGCAGTCCAGTGCAGTGCAGGGTGTAGTGCAGGGTGCAGTGTAGGGTGTTGTGTAGGGTGCAGGTAGTGCAGGGTGTTGTGCAGGGTGTTGGGCATTGCATGATTTATTTTTCATTCATGTAGTTTTTTTATGTTCATGTGTTCTGAATATGAGGTACATAATATCATGTACTTTGGGAATGTTTAACTTATGGATGAGGTGTTGGTCTCTTAACATATGGATGAGTTTTGATATATTGTGGGCACTCATGTATGATTAACTAGGTGTATGGTGTTGTGAAGTACAAGGTGCAAGATGTGCAGTTCACTATCATATTCAGGTAAGGTTTCTTCCATTTTTATTCTTTGTCTCAATTTTAATTATGGTTTTTGTGGTTTTTGGGTTCCCTATCTTTTTACAGTGCATTTTGGATCTCATTGAGGACAGTGAAGAACCACATGATTGGGATATCCTCTAAACCTGCGGGCATGAGGCTTTCTAAAATTTCATCACAAGGCTTGACTCCTTGGTTCAGTTTGGGTCAGGTTAGGTTTTCTAGGTTATTTTTTATTGAGTTCATTTTTTTGGTTTATGTCAATTTTAACAGGTTCATTTTGTTCGATTTGGGGCTATTCAGTTCAATTAAATTAATTTTAGATTCAACCAGGTATGTTTCATTAGTTTTATTTTTTTCTTGCTCAATTACGCTTTATTGAAGTCATTTTTGATTGGTTTGAGTCAGTTTGGTTACATTATTTTCAATTTGGTTCAGTTTTAGCATTTTCAAAACCATTTGGTTTGGTTCCACTTTACTCAATTTGTATTGATGATGTTTTATTTAGTTCTAATCATATTATCTTTTTTTATTAGTGTAGTTCATTTGACTGGAAATTTTTATATCATAGCCATATTAGCATGTTTTTAGTTTTTGAAATTCAATTGACTGGTGTGTTGGGAAGGTTGGGGGGTGTAGTGTGTGGGCGGGGGGTATGTTGAGGAGGGGGGTATGTAGGAATGGGGTGGGGGTGGAGGTATGTTCAGGAAGGGAGGAAGGTGGGGCTGCAGGGGGAGTGGGGGTGGTGTTGTCCAGGGAAAGGGAGGGTGGGGGTTGTAGGGGGAGTGGTGGGGGAGGAGGGGGGTGTCCAGGGGGTGAAGGTGGAGTGGGGGGGGGCTCCAGGGGGAGGGGGCTGTCCAGGGAAGGGGGGGGGGGATTTAGGGGGAGTGGTGGGGATATCCAGGGAAAGGGAGGGGGTGATGTGGGGGGAGTGGTGTGGGGGGGTGTCCTGGGGAGGGGGGGGGGGGGTAGGCTGCAGGTGGAGTGGTAGGGGGGGCTGTCCAGGGAAAGGGAGGGGGCTATCCAGGGAAAGCGTGGGTGGCTATTTGGGGGTGTCCAGGGGGAGGGGGTGTGCAGTGAGGAGGGGGAAGGGGGTTCAAGGTGCAGGGAGGTGGGGTGGAAGGTGTAGGGGAAAGTGTGAAGGGGTGGTGGGGGGGGGGGGCAGAGGAGGTGTGTAAGAGGAGGGGGTAGGGGGTGTTGGTGAAGAGTGGGGAGGGGGGCTGTCTAGGGGGGGGGGCTGTCCAGGGGGTGTGTAGTGAGGAGGGGGAGGGATAGGGGGTGCAAGGTGCAGGGGGTGGGGTGCAAGGTGTAGGGGGAAGTGTGCAGTGGGGTGGGGCATGGGAGGTGCTCAGGAGCAGGGGGTGGGGGGTTCTAGTGTAGGGTGGGGGAGCTGTGGGTGGGAGGAGGGGAGAGTTGGTAGTGTCCTCCCAACAGCCAGCACAGTGAACCGTGCTGGTTTTTTTTATTCAGTGGAAAGGCTTATAACCATAGTTTTAAACCTTGTATAAATCCCTATAGCCACGGTTCAAACTGTGGCTATAGGCCTATAGCCATAGTTTTATGAACCATGGCCTTTATTGGCATGGATATAGGGCCGATCCTATAGCAATAGTTTAAAAACTGTGTCTATAGGGCTATAACCACAGTTGGAGTTATGCCTTTAGGGATATAGCCATGGTTTCAAATAGTGGCTATAGGATCCGACCTATAGCCACGCCAATACCATCCACGGTTCATGAAACTGTGTCTATAACCTATAGCCACAGTTTTTGGGCCTATATCAATGGTTTAGAACTGTTGATATAACCTAAATTTCTAGTGGTGCTAGTTTTAATATGAATATTTTGGTTATGTTTAAACCTTTTTATATGAGGAATACATTAGACTTATTAAGTGACAGGTGGATCCCTCTATAGCTCCTCGATGCATCGATAGGTCCCATAAGACAAACTAGTTTCTTGGCACAAGGCCTTGACAAAATCTTATTTGTAGTCTTGGAACGAGGACTCAACTATGTGGTTATGAAGTCTGTAATTACACATTCCATCATTATGAAAGTGGCTATTGATATTTCATGTGATTATTTGACTAGTATAATATCCATGTGAATAATTAAATGGCATTATTTGATTTTATATTTTCCATATTATGCTGAAGTTTAAGTTTAAAAGTCTTTTGTTTTAGTCTTATACATTCCCTTAAATATTTATGCTTATTTATGAAATTTTTCACTATATTGTTATCCTTTATGAGCATCTGAGATCACCCCTTTTTATGTTTTATTTTTCCCAGGATGTGAAGGAATATTTTATGGTTGACCTGTATGGATAAGATAAGGATATAAGTATGTTAAATGGGGAAAAAATGATATTGTTGTTTTTATTTCATGATGTAATGTAACATTTATGTATGTAATCTATTTTCCAAGACTGCTAAACTGATTGGTCCTTCGGGAATTGATTCCTTGTAATCATGCCAATGTATTAAAATAATGCACCAGCTCTGGGTAACTGGGGTCGGTGCATTACATATATCTGATAGTCTAACGTGTAACTGATGACAACCGGATCTCAAGTCAATCTTCGAGAACACCCGGGCTCCTTGAATCTGATCAAAGAGATCATAAATAATAGACCAGGGATATCGATTCTTGACTCTCAATTGGTTCAGCTTCTGATAATCCACACAAAATCTAAGGGTACCATATGCTTTTTCGAAAAAAGTAAAGGCGAACCCCAAGGAGAAGTACTGGGTTGGATGAAACCCTTCACCTGCAACTCCTCTAACTGCTTCTTGAACTCCTGTAACTCTGGTGTATCCATCCTATAAGTATTAATGGACACCAGTGCCTATCATGGCACAAGATAAATAGAGAAATATACCTATCTCTTTGGAGGTAAACCTAAAAAGTCCTCTTGAATGACATCTCTGAAATGATCCACCACTAGAGGAAAGTCCATCTATGAAGTACCCTGGTCATCTAGATATAAACTATAAATATGGGCTGTAATTACTCCTAAACCATGACTCTCGAGTCCAGCTCTGATCGCTTGGACATCCCATTCACTCTTGTATAGAAAAGACCCACCCTCAGGTGATGTGAAACCCACCCTACAACAATAGTAGTCAACAATGTCCTGAAAGGTGACCAACTAGTCCATTCTGAGAATGACATCGAAACCCATCATCTCTAAGACATAGAGGACCCATAAGAAGTGACACCCACCAACCTAAAGAGGGTACTCCTTACACTAATGTACACTATCCATCCTAGTCCCCAACAGAGTTTCTAGAGTCATAACATCATCAGAAGTAAAGATACAGAGACCAAGGCTCTCCACAATAGCAACAGATATAAAAATATAGGAAGCCCCTGTATCAAAAAGAGAATCTAAAACTGAGGAAACTAGAATCACATCTATAACTGTAGAGGGTCTAGGATCCTGCTCCTACCGGGTCTCTTCCATCGCAAAAGTCTGACCTGTACCACAACACTACAACCCTGCCTGGCTACTTTGAGCTGGTCCACCTTGCTATTGCTGAGAACCTGTCGTCTATCTATGATGGAAACGACCACCTCCTCAGCCTGAAGAACCCCAATTCCTTGAATGATGAGAAACTGGTGATCCTTCTCCTGAACATGGAGTCATAACAGATCCCCTCTCACTCGTTGCTGGTGAGAACTTCCTACAAAAATGATGAATGTGGACCATCCTACCGTAAGATCAGCACTCAACTGGGTCCTTTAGGAAATGTGGTCTCGTATTCCCACTCTTCCCACACCAGTAGAACACCACTTGGATACTTTAAGAAACATCACTTGAAAACTCCCTGTAACGCTTCCTACTATCGGTCAAAAGAGTACCAACACTGGAATTTGAACCGCTTTGGCTCATAGCTTCTAACTCCCTTAGATTGCGCTCACTAATTAGCACTTGACTTACTTAGCAGTCACCAAAGTCATCCTACAGACATTCACCTGCGATAAAATTTTATACCTGAGACAATCCTCAAACCTCCTAGCCAGTGATAACTCGTCACCTCCCAAAACAGGTACGATGCATTGGAGCTCTGTAAAATGAGAAGAGCAATCCATCACTGAAAGATAACCCTGCTCAAAATGAAAGAATTCCAAGGCCCAATCAGAACTCAATGTCTCAGGGTAGAAGTACTCATAGGAGGTCTTCTAAAACTCTTCCCAAGACACATCCTGATGACGTACCGCTTGTGAGATAACATCCCACCATCTCTTGGAGGAATCACATAGAATTTAAGTTAAGAGATTTACCCTCCTCTCTGGAGGTGTCTCTAGATGCTCGAAGATAGAAATCATGGCCTCTAACCATGACTCTGCATCCTGCGGTCCTCCATCCTCTGAAAAAGTGGGAATATTCTACTGGTAGAACACCCGTGTCAACTATGCTATAGACAGGAAAGGATGTGGTGCTCCCTGAAAAGTCAGAATCATCCTCATAAATCCTTCACAGAACCGTGCATCATCACTTGCATCCGGTATAATAGCTGGTGCCAAGACAGGAATGATGGGAGGATCTTCCAGTAGTCCCTGATCTTCCATTTTCAATGTCTGATCATCACCCTATGTCTGACGTACAACTGGGGGACATCTTGGTGGAATGACTTTGAAAGGTAAAGAACATACCTCTGTTGAAGATTATCAAGGACAGAAACTTAGAAGATCAAGAATGGAATATGAGAAAGAAAGAATTCAAGTTTTACAAAAGAGAGTAACATAGCGTGTAGAACCACTACACGACATATTCCCTTTAAGACTTAACATGGACATGTACCTCTTCCATCCTAGTTGTGTAACACCCCATACACACGTCATGTTCCTCCTAATACATGGAGTGTACTTGCATATTCCCTCCTTCCCAAATTATTCTACACAACTAGAACTACATGGTTCTCTCTTGTTGTAACACTACACGGTGTGCATACTCTAGACATGGTGTGTACCATGTACGTTCCATCCACCCGTGTCATTAGTCACATGGATAGATATATGGTCTATTACTACATGGCATGTATAAAGTAGACACAACATGTACAACCTAAGTTTCATACACCCGTGTCGTTAGTCACATGGTCGGATACATGGACTTTTACAACACGACGTATACTCACAGTACACGGTGTGTTCTGCAAAATGTTTATAAACCCTGTATCTCTGCTCACACAGTCAGTCACATGGTCAAAAAATACACGAATTTTACTTAAGAAAAGTAAGTTATTCCAAAATAGAAGAACACATGGCATGTGTTCATAACATCACACACCGTGTTGTCTGGGTTTCCAAATAGTAATCCTTTGAAACTTCTATGGAACCCTGAAAAACTTAAAATTTAGCCATGGAATGACAAATTATGACCCGTGAGAGCCCATACTCCCTGCGAATACAAGTTTGGAATCCTTTTTTTCATATCACAACCTGACAGAATTTAATTAATGTTCAAACATGATCCACCAAATTCCAATCCAAGATGGCCCATAACATATCTAGAATGACATCTATCACAACAACATGAAATCAGTAATGCACCCTAAATGGCATGAAAAGAATGCATGACATGTGATATATAGAAAGTTCCTATATGATGAATGAGATGACATACCCTCATCTCATTGGGTTGCAATAAAAATGGAATAACAATGAAATCAATAATAACAACACAAAATAAGTTCTTCACCCAATGGTGAAATCAAATCAACTTTAACAATTGAAAAACTAGAAAAATTGAAATATTCAAGGTAACTTGGCTTTTCCCTGTACACGAGTTAGCTACTCCCAAGAAAGAATTATTACCAAATACCTATTTCTTCCTATCCCATTCTATAATATTCAAATAGTAAGTCAAAGAAGAAAAGAACCTCCTTTGATACCACTTTATAACACCCCGGATCCGGGTGCCACCCAAAGGTGCCCCGAACCTGATCAGTCACATGACCTCAAGCACATTTCCCTAAAAAATAGAGGCTGCCAACTATCAGTGAGGGTCAAGGTGTGATATTGGAGAAACTATGCCCTCTTTGGCAGAGTATACACAGTGGAGAACAAATAGTAACAATAGCGGAAGCAGTAATACCATACAATAGAAATAAACAATAGAAGACTAAAAGTAAATCAAATAGAAGTCACAATATATATATATATATATATGATGCATGGAGTATGAATCTAAGTAAAATATCGAAACAAGTCACAATTATGGAAAGAAATAAAGAAACCCAAGTACAAAAGAAACAAGTAACTCCAGCAGCATCACAAGCCTCATCTTGGTCCCATGCTCTCTAGCTCCAACAACAATCACTACCACAAAACAGGTCAAGGAAAGCGTTTCCCTTTATCAGTGCTAAACAGAAAGCGCTGATAAAGGGGTATTCCTTTATCAGCGCTAGTTAAAAGCGCTGATAAATATAACCTTTATCAGCGCTAAAATAAGCGCTGATAAAGGTAGACCCTTTATCAGTGCATTTTCTAGTGCTGATAAAAGGGCACATTTATCAGCACTTATTTTAGCGATGATAAATGTTTTTATTCTTAATTTATATAAAATTATAATATTTATCAGTGATAAAATAAAAGCGCTGATAAATATATGTTTTATGAGTGCTTTTATTTTAGCGCTCATAAAACATACCTTTATCAGTGCTTTTAATGATCGCTGAAAAAGGTTCCAGTGGTTTCTATTTAATAAACCTAATAGGCCCTTCTCTCTTGCACGCGGTAAAGCTTTCGTGGAAGCTGAACCAGGACCCTCTTCCACCGCGACTTCTCCTCCTCGTCTGCGCCTCATCCTTGTCTTCCTCCTGCTCCTCGTCCTACTCCTCCTCTTCCTCCTCCTCCGCCATCGCTGCCGTTGGGTTTTTCTCCTCCACCGTTGCCTCCGCGCCGTTGGTTTTTATCCTCCGCCATGACCGCCGCTATCTCCGCCGCCGCGACCGCCGCGACCGCCGCTGCCTCCACCGCCGCGACCGCTGCTCCCTCCCCCGCCGCCACTGCCTCCACCACTGCTGGTCTATGTAGGAGTATATATATTCATTAAATATAGATAATATTTATTCAATTTGAGTATTATGCTATTAAAAACATAATATTGTTTTCTATAGTTGGATTTTGATGATGAACCTCTTAGGGATGAGGATTCGGTGTAGGGAATTGGTCTTGAGGTGGTACCTCTGGGTGGTTTTCCAATCCATCTTCTACCCATTGAGTAGAAGGTTATGATAAAATTAAAAGATGAGGATGTGAAAAAGCTTATTGTTATACATGTTTGTTAGAGGAAGATTCCTCCCATGTATTGGTGTGAGCTAGACCCCGGGAAGTTGATGGTTGGATTGATAGAGTCACATATGTTCCACACCTTATGATGAAACCTCTCAATAAAATGGTGGTCTTAACGATATTTCTTTTTCTGGTATTATCTAGTCAATGGTTAATTCTGGTGATGAATAACCATAATGAGATGATACTCACTTGGATGAATATTAAGTTTTTTTGGGTAAAGTCCTATCTAGACATGTAGTGCTCAGTCTGTATCTAAGAGATTCTTCACCTTCGGAAGAATATCATGACCTTCATAGAGATTTCTATGAGGTTAAAAAATATTTCATAGTATGAAATGGATATAGTTTGATAGTGAAGGAATGGTCATTCCTTGGATTTGTATAAGGGAAGCACTCTCTATTCTTGAGTTTTGGTCTTATGACTGGGTTGAGGGAAATGATCATTTGGATTCCTAACCTTATTGATTTATAGCATGGTTTTAATGTGACCATCACTATTGAACCTAGATGGATGGGTTTAGGGTAATGAATCATGGGTATATTCCTTTGGTTTTGGAATAATGTTGGGTAACTGGTGATCGTGTGGTGAGTTTTGTCATGGTGTGATGTTAAGATTTGAAAAGAGTACCAGGGGTGTCCCATTGGAAATATGTGTGTTCCCCCTAATTTTTGTCAAGATGTACGGGTAGGCTCATTGAGTGTGAATAGGGATATGATCCTACTCACTAGATACCAAGTGTTGTGTTGAAAAGATTATACCATGAAGTTTAAAGTCATGCGATTAGGATGTATGTGTCGTGAAAGGTGTGATAATAGAGGATTGATCTGGGATAACTCATTTGAGATATGATATCTAGAATAAACATGGGGATTATACCTAGTAAGGAGGACCTATTGGTCAGGGCTTACCCATTGTATGTTCATCTTTTATATTTTAAAAAGTATGTTGAACTCCTTCTAGCGAAGGTGGGTTCTATAATTTCTTGTTATATTATGGTGTGTTTAACCATGGTGTGGGTTGATTTCAGTTTTAGTGGGTTCTTGGGGTTTGTGGGATGTGGTAAATGGTGTAATTGGTTTTAGATTATTTTATTCTCATGAGTTTCCCCTATTTTATGTTTTCTTTTCAGTTTGAAATATCCTCTGTTGTGCGCCTCTCCTCTGCCACGAACGCATCTCTACCGTGTGCTTAACGAAACCGCCACGGTGAGTTTTCTCCTATTACTCATTGATTTCCTCTTGTTCTCATGTTACTACTGTTTGATATTGATGGTTATAATGTGAAATGTACGGGCTAAACGCCCCGCTGAAAATCGTGGCTGTTGGTGGTCCTTGTTTGCGCACTAAATGAATTGCATGTTGGTTGGTTCTTGTTGAACATTTTTATATAAAAATTGGTAATTTAAGTATACTTGACTTATGAATGAACACCCCAAGATGATAAAACTTCTATGATAACCCCTTAATTAACAAACAAAATTGAATAAGGGATGCTTTGTAAAATCTAAAATTGTGATTGTTTGGTTTGTATGGTGTTGCGATTGTGAGCACGATTGTGTTTTTGTATGGTGTTGTGGTTGTTGGCATGATTGATATGCCATTTTTTCTCCATGTTGTAGTTCTTCCACCATTTAATATCAATCCAAACTTTACCCATTTCAATGGCACCACCACTTTGTTACTATTTCAATTCCACTGAATCCTAAAAAACCACTTCTAGAGGACTCTATGAGACAATTTATGGTGTGAAGATGATGTTTTTCAGATTCTATATATTTTTAAAATACATGGTATGTAGTCTTTTTAAATGTAACTTGCTTCACCATACATGGATTTCATATATATTTTAATTCCAGACAATAATTATCTCCAAAATTGACACCACATGACTCATCTTCTGACTCAAACTTGGAATAAGTTTTATTTTAAATGTTACATGTCATGTGAACGTAGGTCACACAAAATGTATCTCCAAGACATATACTTCAGAATGAAACCATGTACATGCCATTAAATAATGGTAGAACCATATGATATGTGTTTTACTTCACTCAAACCATGTATAGATACTATAGAAATTTGATGTGTTCAGACTATACACCCCTAGTGGCCATGTAAGGACTACACACTGTGTATTCCACAAAAATGTGATGCATAGCCAGTGAAGTGACTCATTTTGTATCTTAAGTACACGCCTTTAGATCAATTTGTTCTATATGTCATGTATTTTCAAAGGCATCATGCAGTCTTTGTAAGACTAACTTGGAATTAATTTGATATATTTTAGATTAAATCAGGTATCTTATCCATAGACGATGTTCACCCTACTGGACACACCATGTTTATGGATTTCACATGAGTTTAGAAATGGAAGTATACAACCAACCTTGACTGAGAACCCTACACATTGGGTATCCATTGAACAAATTTTGTGCTATGTTAATTTCATTATTATTATTTATTTTTCACTTAGATGATAATATTTCATGTATGAGTAGCCCATTATAAATATCTTCTCATGTAGATCACAATATTATGACTCCCCCATTCATTGGAAATTGCACACGATGTGGTTTGGATATTTTAATTATCTTCACTCTGCTTGAGAGTTGACAAGTGACAAGTTAGATGTTTGGAGAAAATATGGAGTATGGTACTCCACCATGTTTCGGTGAAGAGTCCTCCATGTATAGGTTTTAGGTACTCCATGGAGATATACAAAATACAGAGCACAATCTCCCGTATATAGATAGAGTTCAAGTACTTTCACATGTTTTGGGGCGGGTTCCTCTATTTCATTGTAGAGGTATTTGTACCATGATTTTTTTTATAAAACCCAAACAATGATACTTGATTAATTAAAACATAATATTAGGTAAGTTCGAGATCGAACCCATAAAGACAATGAATATGAATAAAGAATGGATGAATTCCAATCGGTTGACAAAAGAGTATGAAGATGGCATGAAATATTTTATCACGTTTGCAGGAGATCATGCATGTGACCCTTCTTAAATCCTCTCTCTGTGTTTACGCTACTGTTATTCAAGACAAATTAGTCCATAAGAGTTGGAAGAACACCTGATTTGTTACGGAATAGATCGCAGTTATACATGTTGGAATAAACACGGGGAAAAAAATGTAGGTAGTGGCTTGGATAACATGACATTTTATGAAAGATCTGATATGATTACAAGCGTGAACAGTAAAGACGATCGTATAGAGGGTGTGATTACAGATGTGAATGATGATGAAGATCGTATTGAGGAAATGACAAGGACAATTGAAGATGAACTTCTTGATTGCCCAAAATTGTTTGAGAAGTTAAAGAGTTGTGAAAAAACGTCATTGTATACTGGTTGCACTAAATATACAACATTTCCAGTCGTACTAAAGCTGTATAATTTGAAAACAGGAAACAGGTGGAGTAATTCTAGTTTTATGGAACTAATTTTTCTCCTTAATGACATGTTCCTAGAAGATAATGAACTCCCAAGACAAACATACGATGCCAAACGAATGCTACAATCGATGGGTATGATCTCTGGAAGAATACACGCCTGCCCGAATGATTGTATATTATTTCACAAGGACCACAAATCACTTAAAGAATGCCCAAATTGTGGTGATTCTCGATACAAGAAATATGATTCTAGTCCTACAAAATTTTTATGGTACTTTCTAATCATTCCAAAGTTTAGGCGCCTATATGGAAGTGAGGAGACTGCAGGACAATTGACATGGCATGCAGATTCAAGAATTAAAGATGGGAAACTACATCACCTGACAGACTCTCCTCAGTGGAAGAGAATTGATCACGAGTATCCTGAATTTGGAAACGAGCTGAGAAACCTTCATCTGACGTTATCTACATATGGTGTGAATCCTTTTGGTTTTCAAACCAGCAGTCACAGTACATGGCCGGTTATGTTGGTAAATTATAACTTACCACCATGGTTATACATGAAACAAAAATACATCATGTTATCTATGCTTATATCAGAACCAAAACAACCAGGTAATGATATTGATGTTTATTTGGCTCCATTGATCGAGGATTTGAAAATATTTTCGGATTCAGGTGTTACATTGTATGATGCTTACAAAAAAGAATATTTCACTTTGAAATCCATGTTGTACAGGAAGATAAATGACTTTCCTGCTTATGGAAATTTGTCAGGATATAGCATTAAAGGAACTCAAGGGTGTCCCATTTGAGAAAAAGGTACACAGTCAATTAGGTTGAAACATTCATCGAAAACCGTGTTTTTAGGACATCACAGATTTTTACCCTGATGACATAAGTACCGATCTTGGACGACATCATTTGACGGATGTTCATAAGAACGTACAACACCGTCTCTACTAACAGATGATCAATTGTTTGAGAAGGTAAAATATTTTAACACTATTTTTGATAAACCGTTTTCGAAAAACGTTACGAAAACTGGTTGGAAAAAGAGATCAGTTTTTTTTGAATTACCATACTGGAATTGTCTGTATGTCAGACATTTTCTTGATGTTATGCATATTAAAAAAATGTATGTGATAGTGTCATCAGCACGTTGCTAAATGCACCTGACAAAACGAAGGATGGAATTAAGGCTAGATTGGACATGGTTGATATGGGAATACGAGAAGAGTTGGCACCAGTGAAGGGTGAGAAATGAACATTTCTTCCTCCTGCTACTTACACTCTTTCCAGGCAGGAGAGATATCAGTTTTGCAACTTCTTGAATGATGTAAAGGTTCCAGAGGGGTATTCATCAAATATCAAGAACATATTTTCAATGAACGATTTAAAATTAAAGGGTGTGAAATCAAATGACTGCCATGTTTTGAAGAAAGATCTATTTCCAATAGCTTTACGTTGCATTTTTCCTAAGAATGTCCACCATACATTAACGAAGCTCTGTCTCTTCTTCAAAGCTATATGCAGCAAAGTTATAGACCCGATGAAATTTCCAACTATGGAAAGAGAAATTGTCGTCATATTATGTGAATTGGAAATGTTCTTCCCGCTGACATTTTTTGATATGATGGTTCATTTGATGGTTCATTTGGTGAGAGAGATTCGACTATGTTGTCCTGTACATTATAGATGGATGTACCCCATTGAACAATATATGAAGATTTTGAAAGGGTATGTTAAAAATCAAAGTCGGACAGAGGGTTGTATTGCGGAGCAATATATTATTGAGGAAGCCATTGAATTTTGTACTGAATACCTGTCTGGTGTGAAAAACATTGGCCTACCAAAATCTCATCACATTGAGTGACTTGAGGGTGAAGGAATTTCTGGAAGAGAGGTTTTCACAATCAATATTACAGATCGGGAGCAGGCGTACCTTTACATTTTTCATAACAGTTTTGACATTGACCCATATGTTCAAACCCACAAAGAAATTCTTAGGCATTTGAATCCATCTAGGGATGAAAAATGGATATCAGATACACATAATAGACATATTATAGGATGGTTTTAGGACCATATTTTGAAGTAGTTAGATGAAAATCCAGACTCAATTTCAGAATGACTTCGATGGCTAGTCAGATGAGCAAGTGTGTATGTATTATATTATAATGATTATGCAGTTAATGGTTATAAATTCTATACTAATGAACATGATGAAGATAGTACCATGCAGAATTGTGGGGTTACACTTGTGGCTGAGGCGATGCATGTTTCCAGTGCTAAGGAAAAAAATCCAATTTATGCGAATATGTCATACTTTGGCATCATCAAACGAATATGGGAGTTGGATTATACGAAATTCAAAGTGCTGATTTTTCAATGCAAGTGGGTTGATAACAGGAGTGATGTTAAAATAGATGAATTAGGATTCTTGAAATTTGATTTCAGTAAGGAAGGGGAGAAATATGAACCATTTATAATGGCATCACAGGAAGTACAAGCATTTTATGTTCTAGACCCCACAAACCGAAATTGGTCAATTGTTCTATTATCAACCAAAACAACTTAAGGGTCAGATGAAAGTTCAACATAGGATGACCCTTTTATAGGGACTTCATAATCATTTCACAGTGGTCCCAATTTAGACGGCGTTTTGTATGTCAGAGGAGACCATAATGAAGGGATTTACATAGTCGATAGAGGATTCAAATCTCTTCATCCTTTAAAAAAAGAGAGAGTACAATAATCAAGTTATTTGTTTATTGTAATATACATTGTGTTACATTATGTTATTATCTGTCCGCTGCTGCTTTTATGTAATATAAATTAAATGTTAAACCACTTCTGCAGATAATGAATTCTACACCTGCTGATGCACCCAATCCCGAGGCACAAAAGGTCTCTCAACCACCTTCTGGTGGTCCCAGTGCAGAGCAACAATAGGTTTCTCAACTAGCTGCTGGTGGTCCCTGTGCAGATCAATAAAAAGTTTCTCAACCTGTTGTTGCTGGTCCTAGTGCAGAGAAACAACAAGTTTCTCAACCTGTTTCTGCTGGTCCCAGTGCTGATGCTAGTGCTCCAGATAAAGATATTGATGATACTTTTTAAGAAATGGTAGGAAATGAAACCCTGAAAGCGCAAAAAAAAAAAACAAGAGCACCGAAGCTTGACAATGTTACCCAAAATCCTTAAGGAAAAAAGAAAAAGGAATCAAATTTGAGGTGGGATGGAATAAGAAAGGCCAACATGTTAACCCCAACAAATCCATCTTTAGTATACACATTGGAATCGTCACTCAGAAACGTGTACCGATTGATGTACAGTTGTGGCAGCATGTTGTCACCGGTCCGAAGACACTAATGTGGGAACAGATTACGGTAACATTATGATATCATTTTTTTAATTTATTAAAATAAAACACCAAAACATTGACTTACTCTTCATCATCCATTGCAGAGTGCATTTATAGTAGATTCCTCGCACAAGGAATATGTATTAAGAGTTGTAGGAAGGATTCATAGAGGTTTCCACACAATTTTAACGAAATATCATCTTAAAGATGCTGAAGGGAAAATCAAGCCGCACCCACCTCCTCTTTATGAACACTTGATATCCCAAGGAGCATGGGATGCTTTTATCAACCATCTTAGGGAGAAGACTTTTTAGGTACATTGTGTGGGGTAATACGTTGTTTGACGTTGCTTGTATTCATCACTTTGATAGACAATTTTTTATTTATGAAACATCAAATGAGTGCTGAAAATAAAAAACGCACAGTAAAACCAACGTACCCTTACCGTAAAGCAAGGTTGGGGTACGCTTCACTTGAGAAAAAATTGGTACGTATTTTAAATCTACCGTACTACTTATATGTGACATAAAACAACACCATAACCATGTTTCTCTATTTATATGCAGATTGATGAATCGAAATCGAAAGCTAAATCCATCCCATGCCATATGCTATGGAAGGAGGATCGTGTAAATAAAGAGGGGATACTGATAGATGAAAACACACAAAAAGTGTGGGAAACATGTGTAAGTATGACATAATATAAATTTGATTTGTTTTAAATCACTATTACATTAAAATGACTACTTATTTTTCTATATTTTCTATCTGACATAGTCTTAGGAATCAACAAAACCCACAACAGATGCAGTACTTTCAGCAGCCTTGATGCGGCCAGAACAGTATGGTCGCGTCAAAGGTGCGGGTTTTGGGGTGACACCCCAAACATATTTTCAAAAACAAAAACAAGCGAACAATGAAAATGAAAAAAATGGAAAAGCTGCAAGAAAAATTATCTATTTTTCAAGAAGAATTAAAATACCATAGAGAGATGATAGAAAAATTGATGGGGGAGAGGCAAAGAGAAGAAACAACTCAGCAACAACCCGTGCGTGACGATCCCACCCCACCCCCACCAGCTTTGAGGCAATCCATTCCCCTAAAAAACATGACTTAGCTGAGGTAATCAATGTTTTAATAATTGTTTTTGTGAAATGTGATTCACATATACACTGATACCTTTCCTGTACTAATATTATACAGGGTGAAAATGACTGTGATTTATATCTAGCAACTCCCACATATCGCCTTGTAGTGAGGGCTACGGTGTTCAATACGCATAACGACATGCTACAAAACAGACAGCTTCCAACAGATCATTTCAGAGTGTCAATTAATGTAGCTAATGAGCCGAGTGCTGAGCTACCTGTTCCAAATGACAATGACGACATTCATACGGTTGAAAAAGTTGTTGGAACATTCATCGCATGGTCGTCAGTTCTTGTAAAAAAACATGTTGACAAGAAGGTATCCATTTCCAAGTTATTTTTCAAGTTGGACATTTAACATTTAATGAAAAAAGGTCTAAACCGATGAATGCTATTACAGAACGACAAAGAGAAGGGGGTGAAACGAAATATCATCTCAAAACTATCTCAATGATCAGCCAACCGATTGAAACAGTCTACTGAGAGAACCTTCACCCCGCCCGTTCTATATCCACAGTTAATATCATTGCAGGCTCATGCGGATACAAAGTTGATAGACAACAATGCTTACACAACTGTTTTTGAAAAATATATATACAGAGAGGAAACATCATATTTCATTAGTGCTGAAAATGTAAATCAAATACTCAAGTATGAATGGCTAGGCGCCTCCGTTGTAAATATATACATGAGGTATGTTTTCATGATTTTATTTTACAAAAGTTGATATACTCTAATAATAACGACTAAATACATTTTATATTTTTTGCAGGCGTATATATGAAAAACAATTGAAGGGATTTCCCCATGAACAAAAATTTGAACTCGTTAGTCCTCACACCACCTCTTCAAAAGAATAAATAGATTCTAATAAAGAGGCTGCAATAATGTCATCCCTGCTCAAATCGTTTGAAAAAAAATTACGGATGACATAATCTTTTTAATACCAACGATGCAGGGGTAAAACTCTACAATTTAATCATATCAACTATATTTTAATTTATTTACTTATTCCTTTTTGTATCTTTTAGGGAGCATTGGATGCTGATTGCAGTCAATTTGGATACTCCAAATATTTATTTTATGGATTCAACGCATGGATATCCAACAAACCGACCACACATGATGGTGTTTGTTAATTTGTAATAGACTATATATAGCATTTTAAAACTAAACATCTAGTTATATAATTTATGTTATCTTTCAATGAGGATTCTGTTATGATAGGGTGGTGCATGAGTATTGTCTAATGCATGGAATGAATCCAGGGCATAAGGATGAGCAAGCCTACAAGATCTACAGCTGGAAAAGTATCTGGGTATATAGAATAACATTTCACTATCCAAACACATATCAAAACAAATTACTTATTTTTGTCTATGTTTCTGTAGTGTCCAAAACAAACAAACATAAAGAACTGTGGTTATTATGTTTGTAAATTTATGAAAGAGATCGTATTTCATCAACAAACTATCATCCCTGATGAGGTATTTTTGAAAATAATTACGAGTTCATTTAAAATATTTATTAATCCTTTGTGTATTTATATTTTTTTATTACTACCATGACTGTCACAAAAACTCATATTCATAAGATGATATATATGTGTTTATAAACGAATAGGAAACATACCTGATGGAAGATTGTACACAAATAGGATGAAGGTGAATTCCTACTAATGTTATCCATATATGATCATTGATATCTCCCTTGTTTACACTTACTGAGCATATATGATCACCATTTATTATGTTTTATATCCTTAGGTTATGATTAATGGTTTTAGATATGATTTTTCTTTCTAGTAAAGCATAAATCATTGGCTAAAAGTGTCTGATACCAGTTTCAAATTGAAATTAACTTTAGAAAACAACACTACTAACATATGGAATACCGAGCAAACACATTTAGATTGTTTTGATACTTTAGGAAAATGATCCATGATTCATTTGTGAGGTGTACGAATCGACCACACCTCAATCCAACACACGGTGTGACCGGTATGACTAAAAGTGTTTGATACTAGTTTCAAATTGACATTAACTTTAGAAAACAACACTACTGACATAAAAAATACCCAGAAAATGCATTCAGATTGTTTTTATACTTTAGGAAAACGATCCATGAGTCATTTTTGAGGTGTAAGAATCGACCTCACCTCAATCTGACGCATGGTGTGACCGGTATGACTAAAAGTGTCTGATATCAGTTTCAAATTGACATTAAATTTATAAAAAAACACTACTGACATATGGAATACCGAGAAAACGGGTTCGGATTGTTTTTATACTTTAGGAAAACAATCCATGAGTCATTTGCGAGGTGTAAGAATCGACCTCACCTCAATCCGACGCACGGAGTGACCGGTATGGCTAAAAGTGTCTGATAACAGTTTCAAATTGACATTAATTTTAGAAAACAACACAAATGAAATACAGAATACCGAAAAAATGTGTTCGGATTGTTTTTATACTTTATTAAAATTATCCACGAGTTATTTTTGAGGTGTACGAATCAACCACACTTCAATCCGATGCACGGTGTGACCGATATGGCTAAAAGTGTCTGATACCAGTTTCAAATTGACATTAACTTTAGAAAACAACACAAGTGACATACAGAAAACCAAGAAAATTCATTCGGATTGTTTTTGATACTTTATGAAAACAATCCATGAGTCATTTTTGACGTGTACTAATTGACTGCACCTCAATCCGACACACGATGTGACCGGTATGGATAAAAGTGTCTGATACCAGTTTCAAATTGACATTAACTTTAAAAAACAACACAAGTGACATATGGAAAACCGATAAAACGCATTCATATTGTTTTGATACTTTAGGAAAACTATCCATGAGTCATTTTTGACGTGTAAGAATCAACCACACCTCAATCTTATGCACGGTGTGACTGGTATGGCTAAAAGTGTTTGATACCAGTTTCAAATTGACATTAACTTTAAAAAACAACACAACTGACATACAAAAAACTGAGAAAATGCATTCAGATTGTTTTTATACTTTAAAACAACGATCCATGAGTCATTTTTGAGGTGTATGAATCAACCTCACCTCAATACGACGCACGGTGTGACCGGTATGGCTAAAAGTGTCTGATAACAGTTTTAAATTGACATTAAGTTTAGAAAACAACACTACTGACATACGGAAAACCGAGAAAATGAGGTCGGATTGTTTTGATACTTTAGAATAATTATCCATGAGCCATTTTTGATGTGTATGAATTGACCACACCTTAATCCGACACACGGTGTGATCGGTATGACTAAAAGTGTCTGATACAAGTTTCAAATTGACATTAACTTTAGAAAACAACACTACTAACATATGGAATACTGAGAAAACGCATTCGTATTGTTTTTATACTTTAGGAAAAGTATACATGATTCATTTGTGAGGTGTATGAATCGACCACACCTCAATCTGACGTATGGTGTGACCGGTATGGCTAGAAGTGTCTGATATCAGTTTCAAATTGACATTAAGTTTAGAAAACAACACTACTGACAAACGAAAAACTGAGCAAACACATTCGGATTGTTTTGATACTTTAGGACAACGATCCATGAGTCATTTTTGAGGTGTAATAATTGACCACACCTCAATCTGATGCACGACGTGAACGGTATGACTAAAAGTGTCTGATACCAGTTTCAAATTGACATTAACTTTAGAAAACAACACTACTGACATACGGAATACCAAGAAAATGCGTTCAGATTATTTTGATACTTTAGAAAAATGATCCATGAGTTATTTTTGAGGTGTACGAATTGACCGCACCTCAATCCAAGACACAGTGTGAATTGTATGGCTAAAAGTGTCTGATACCAGTTTCAAATTGACATTAAATTTAAGAAAAACACAAGTGACATACGAAAAACCGAGCAAACATGTTCGGATTGTTTTGATGCTTTAGGAAAATGATACATGAGTCATTTTTGAGGTGCAGAATTGACCACACCTCAATCCGACGCATGGTGTGACCGGTAAATCTTTTCATTAGATAAAGAATCAATATTTATTAAATGAGATAAATCATCCAAAACCATATTGATTTTACATTATTCCATTTCATTTTTATCAAAATGAAAACATTTGAGTTTATCATTTCCATATTTTAGTTTCACATTTCAATATTAATGTATTCTTTCATATTAATGTTTTAATTTATTTCATTCTTGTATAACTAACATAATATTTGTTTTCTTATATAGGTGAATTTTTTTCCTTGAGTTCAGATGCTTTGTTAGGAAACAAATACCATGGACGACAATTTTTGAGAGAGGATCACAGATATCAAAGGATGAAACATTAATGTTTATAATTGTTGTTGGATAATCATAATTTTAACCATGTAAAACATTGTTTGAAATGTATATAGCAGTGTTTTTTTTGTATTCATGATGTTAAGTAATGTATATAGGATTGTTTGTCAAAATATTGTGTGCGGGTACTGTTTTGTACAGGTGTGCAGCTGCTGTTTTGTACAGGTGCAGGTGCTGGTTCTGCAGGTGCAGCTGAAGGATCCTTTATCAGCGCTATATTGAGTGCTGATAAAGGACACCTTTATCAGCGCTATCATGAGCGCTGATAATAGGGCCCTTTATCAGCGCTATCTTGAGCGCTCATAATAGGTCCCTTTATCAGAGTTAGAAGAGCGTTGTAAATACCGGCGAAGATAGGGGGGTCCCTTTATCAGCGCTCCGAAAAGCGCTGATAAAGGGGACCCCCACTTTATCTTCGCCGACATTTACAGAGCTCTTCTAGCGCTGTTAATGTCGGTTTTTAGCGTTCATAAAGGCCCAATTTGTAGTAGTGAATCAAGTACCTGATGAAGAAGGATTCTTTCCCTTATCTATACATGAAACCATATAATCTATTTGGGTCCAAATCATGACTCAAATAGGGTGTGAGATGGATCGCAGTAAGAAACCACCAAAAGATTTGTGCCTAACTGTAAGTGAATATATATATAGCAGGTAATATGAAGAAATGAAGCAATAAACTAGGAAGTACTCCAAATTAATCAATCCTATAGTTTCCAATTACATTCATTTACATTTGTTATCCAGTCTATTGAATCATGAAATCTTAAGATCTATCCTAAGATCTATACCCCCTTGTGTAATAGTAACAAAATAGATGTCTCAGAAGACCATATAAACAATCAAGTAAGACCAAGTACAAGATTGTGATTTGGCTTGGAAGACTCATCACAATCATTTAATTATTAAAAAAATAAACCTTTGGGAATGTTCTCATTGTCTAATTCCCCTGGTCTAACATATCAACAAATTATTTAATAACTAACCTCTGGAAATCTCTCATGGTCTAACCCCTTTGGTCTAAATTAACACTAATTATTTACAACGACCACCTGGGAATATCTCACGGTCAATACCCATTGGTCAACATAGTATCAATAAATTATAAAATACCACCTGGGCAGCTCTCACGGTCTAAACTCCCAGGTCGATGACCACCTGGCAGCTCTCACAGTCAATACCCCCGGGTCTACATAACAGTACAACATACATAAATGACCCTACCTATGTAATCTCTCACAATAAAATTCCCCTTGGTCAAAATTTCACAATGTATATCATAGGAATATAATATAATCAATCAAACTCCATCCTAATCAATCAAGGCATAGAAAACAAGGCAATCCCAATAGGCATCCGAGACCAAACGACCATAAACAGTAAAACAAGGGAAATACACCCATGGGGTGTCCCATAACAAGGAATCTAACCTTACACATAGGAAACAACCCTTAATTAATTAATCAAACCATATTAGGTAATAAACAGGGTTAAATTCCAAATCAATCAATAACCAAAATGTGGGTATGCGACACTTTTAGCATATATAATCTAAATACGAACAAATAAAGGTAAAAAACACCCAGCTTAATGTCTTATGATCGATAAAATTGAACTTCAACCCTTGAATTGGCCTATAATGGTGTAGATCTACAAAAATATGAAAAATACCCAACCTTGAATAACTCATGAGAGAGGAAGAATCAAGAAGAAAGGATCTAGGGGTTTTGAGAACTCACCAATGGGATTCCAACGCACCTGAAGATATCTAAATTAGAGCTCAAACAGAGAATCGTGAGGGGTTTAGAGTTTTTCAGTCATTCCTTCACTCTCCGGTACGAACCAAGGGGAGAAGAAGACATATCCAGACATAAGATGCGACCCTGCACCGATATATCAAATAAAAAGAAAAGTACATGACAAGTTCTTTAAATGTACATGACATGTATTAGCCTCAACTAGACTGAGATTTAAGAGGTTCAACCAGGTCATCACACTACCATGTACTCTGTCATTACATAGCCAGTACATAAGAACAGGGTACATGGCGTGTACTCAGGAGTACACGGCGTGTACTTAGAAAAAACCCAATTTCTTCCTTTTCCTAAAAAACAACCCAAAATCAAGATCCATACCTGAAAAGAAGATACGGGTTCTTACAATAGAAGTATAAAAAATTCAATACAAGAGTTATATAGATAATCATCAACAATATATAGAATTTGAAGATGGTGATAAGGTATTCTTCCAAATATCCATTGGAAGAGGGTTATGAGATTTGGGAAGAATGGGAAGTTGATCCATAAGTATATCAGTACCGTTAAGATCCTAGATCATTTTAAGGATGTATATTATCATTTAGTACTTATTCCACACCTCTACCAAGTACATGAAATGTTACAAATATCTCTTTTGAGTAATTACACACCAGACACTTCACATGTACTGAAATCAGAATCTATATAGTGGGAAGATGATATCTCATATAGGAAAAAACTGGTTGAGATTTTGGATCGAAGAGATAAGGTTATGTGGAATAATACTACTCATATGGTCAAATATCTATGGAGGAATCAAAATTTTAAGGAAGCTACATGGAAATATGACGTTGTAATAAGAAAAAAGTACCCTCACATATTTTTATCGAAGAAAGGGAATTTCAAGGGTGGAATTATTTTTAAGGGGAAAAGAATGTAATGACCCACAAATTTATTAAGTATTTATCCATAAATAAATATTTTTTTGAATATATTATTTTATATGCAACAATAAACTAAAATAAATGGTGATATATTAATAAAAAAAATATGATTTTTATAACATAACTGTTGAATTGGTAAGTATAAATAGAGATAACTGAATTATTAAATTATAACAGAGAACCTATAGCGTCAAGAAGTACGAGTCTAAACTATGAATATAATTTTTTGGCCTTTTAAAGTAGGTATCATCATTAGGGTTTTCCCTTGATTAAAACCAAACTAAAATTCAACAAATACAACTTGAGAAAAATCTTCTATAGGAGAAGTTCAAGCTCATGGAAATCAGCACACGATCTATGCTAGCTGAACTACCACCTGTGACTTCCACCACTACTGACCTTACCATTAGATCATATATAGAGTTATTAAGGGGGGGGGGTTATAAGTAATATTTATGATGAAATAAACATGTAATTATTAATGAAATAAAATTTTATTTTCATTATAAAGCATTGATTTATTTCCTGCTTAAAAATATCATTTTGAAAATTATTTTTTCACATTATGAATTTTTGTAATAAAATTAATTTTCATCACCTTTAAAATTTAAGTTTTTTAAAATGGAATTTATTTTTAAATTAATCATATCAAAATTATATTAAGGTGAAATTTTTGGAATTTTTTGGAAAAGTTGAATTTTTAGTGAATAATAAAAATATTGTTTTTATTTTATAATGAAAACCTATATTAAAATTAAATTTTACCACCTCTAGAAATTTAATTTTGAAAAATGGGTTCCATATTTGTAATTATAATAATAAATATTAGTTATTAAGGTCAAATTATTTTTTGGGAATTGAAATAACTTACCATGGTAAAAATTTATCACCATGGCAAGGGTTAAAAGGGTTAAATAGGGGTTAACCTAAGAGATATGGCCACAATAATCACCAACACATGCCACACTTTTATTTTTTGAGTTTATTTAAACCTTAACATATCATATATTTTAAATTTTACTAAATGTTATCTAATTTTAATGAGAAAGGAATTTATTATATTTAAAAGTTCTTAATATTTACATGAGTGCCACTCCCTTCACTTATAAAAGGATTCTTCGACCACCCCTTCAAAGTCACTCTAAAAATTATAATTATCCCCATTAATATTTCGCATTTAATTCTCAAATAATCCTCTCCCACGATCTTAAGCTTATGTTTCCTAGATATTTTCCAAATTATTTCTAAATTAATAAGGATTCTAAGAGAAAATCAAATTCTTCTACATAATTATTTTCTCCTCTCTTATCATTATTCCATTTATTCTTATCATACCACTTTATAAATATTATTTATCAATATATTATAATGTTTTCTAAATAATTAAGCATATATAAATGTAATATTACCATTATTAAATATCTTATTCTTATTCATTCAGTCATTATAACACACTTCTGTTTATGTTAGTTTTACCACCTACGCGAACAATGTTATATTGAAATTTTTTAAATACTGGTGATATTATATATTAATTATGAATTTTTGATGTTATAATAATTTTTTAATGATAAATACTATAATAAAATCCTTACATAGTCATACTTATCCAATTAATTCTAATATGTTCTTATTTTGCTCGGTTTAACCGCCAACATGAATAATGCTATGATTTTTTTTATTATGGATTGTTATGAAAACTTAATTTATAGTAATATATAATATTAATATTTTTTTCTGTAATGATAATATTAATATTTAACTCAATATTACAAAATAACATTTTGTTCAATAAAAGTTACCGAAAAAAACTTGTTTTAAATTTTTTCTTTATGAACCATACCTCATAGTGGCATAAAATGAACATAGAAGCTAATAAATAATTAAAGAGATTCAATTAATAGTAAATTTATTATTATGGATATGAAAAATTTATATTCATGGAGTGAAAAATGGAACCGTTATACCAAAATAAACATGGAACGGTTAAAACCACTAGTTACCAATAATTAATATTAACTAAAAAAGTAAAAATTATGTAATGAATTGACATAAAAAATTATTAAAAAAGTAAATAAATATGAATGAGGTTATGTGATATATTATTAATGAGTTTATTATTATTATATAGGAATTTATAATGATCCCAACCGAGCATAAATTCACGGTAAGGTTTTTTATTAACCCAATTTTATTTTGATAAGTCATAAAAAATATACCTTGACTAAGATCTTCCAATTTTCCTTTATTCTTACATTTATCTATTATTTATGATGTTTTATATTTTTATCAGGATAATTTTTATTTTTTCGTCAAAATATTCCTCTTTGATCAATTTAATCTTTCCTAAAAATGCTACACTGTTAAGAATAATTTATACCCTTTCTCTTCCATGTCTATATTTTTCTTCCCCCAATGTTCTCATTTATTAATTGAAAACCAAAATATGTTTTATCTCATATGATATTTATAATTCCCTTCAATTTCTTTAAATAGAGTTTTTATTATCCTTTTTAACAATATGGGTTCACTATTGGAAATTGGTACATTTGCAATGGGGAATTTGCGACGGGATCCCATCATAAATACATTTTTTACGACGGGATCCTGTCGCAAATTCCCTATTGCCGAAAAGGGAACCAAAAATATAGTTTTTGCGATGGGATGTGTCCCATCACAAATAGATTTGTTGTGGTTTTTAAAATACCTAATTACGACAGCCTGTCGTAAATACTATTTGTGGCGGGGTGTTCAGACCGTCACAAATAGGATCCTTGAGTTTTTGAAACCTTTTTTGTGACGGTTCATCGCAAATAGTATAAAAAATAAAAAAATAAAATTGAATAAAATAATAATAATACTAATAAAATAATATTAATATTAATGAAATAATAATATTAATATTAGTAAAATAAAATAAATTATAAAATAATAATATAATATTAATATAATAATAATAAAATAATATTAATAATATAATAATAATATTAATATTAAGGAAATAATAATAATATTTCTATTATAATAAAAAATTATAAAATAATGAAAACCTCAATATTCTCAAAAATATAAAAAAATAATAAAATTAAAATATAAAAAAATAAAAAAAATAATAAAAAAATTAAATAAAGTAATAAAATAATAAAAAATGTAATATTCACAACAACATAAAAAATGCATTTTATATAAATGTAGATAGTTAGTATTACAAAAAAAATTACATGCAAATGTTTTATCATAAAAAATAAATAGATCACTAAGGGGGAGGGTCGTCTGGAGGAGTTGGAGGAGATGGTGGAGGGAAATCCATCCCTAAACCACGAGTGAGATGACACATGTACTCCAAATTCTCTTACTCATACTAATACCACTATCGATGCATCTCCTCATGCATTTACTGCTACTACTGCTGTTGTCGTCAGAGCTCTTCCTGCTGTTGCTGCTACCACTGACGCATCTCCTCCTACTCCCTACACATACTCTCTACAAGATCACTTTGAGTTTGTAGCTACTCCTGATACTGTGCAGCTGATGATGATGACTCTCCATGATCTCCTTTTGATCTGGATGTCGACATCATAGTGGTGTCTTAATAACTCCTAGGTGTCAATTGAGAGCCGATACCAACAAATCAACCTTTCTCAAAGGCATACTGGGTCGCCCGCATCCATTCTGCCTCATCAAATGGGTGGGTACTACTCTAAGTATCGGTCTCTTCCTGAATCTCACTCTGTGTTTGAGACATCGTAGCCTTATATAACTCCATCAATTTCAATTTAAAATTAAAAAAGTTAAAATATTATTTGTAGTTAAATTTTAAACTCAAAAATAAATTATACTGACCACAATCTGATGCTGGAGAGCACCTCTAATCTTTCCTGTGGTCAGATCATTGTACATCCTCCTATAAATGTAAAACTCTTTAATATCGGGATGTTTGACTTCCTATATTAATATAGAATAAACCATTTACATTTAAATTTATATAAAATATTTTAAAAAAAGTACTTACCATATGTTCCATATGTGTAGTGAATGTATGGCTACCAACTTGATGTTTCACCTCCTGTCTCCCCCAATTTTGTCGACCTATCGATGATCTACTATTAAAACGACCACCCAACCAGTATGAAAATAATACATCCCAAACCTAAGATGAAATGTAATTAGGTTGGTGGGTGCGACTAGACTCCTCAAACTCCATCACTCTTGCTTTCTCCATTGTTTTCCTTCTCAAATTGTGCAAAAACTAGTTACAACACTGACACATAACCCTTTCCATGCCTTCCAAATAGCGTCACACATGTTCTCATCAATGGGATACCATAAACCCTAAAAATAATTTATAATATCAAGTTATTAATTAAATTAATTTCAAAATAAATATTATTTATTTACATACTGAGCAATGATAAAACATGTGGTGCTACACATCAATGGGAATCTGATCCCATGAGACCTATGCTTCAGAAAAATAATTGCTCAATATAGTACTCCCCTATAAAGTTTCTATATGCATAAATCTGTGAAAAAAAGAAAAAATAATCAAACAATTAGTATATAAATAAATTATCGAAAACTAAATAAAATACATAGGTAAACATACCTATACTTTCTTGGATAGAAGCCAAGGCATAGACATTGCTCAGGGATAGGGTCAGAAATCATCAATCGCGTAAGACCATACCCCCTCTGAGCCCCCCCTAAACCACCAGTAGTATAAGGGTCAGATGATCCAACATCCGGATCATCCAAAGGTAGATCAACATCCTGCAACAGATGATACATATCCTCATCCATCTAAAACATGAAATGACTATTGTTAGCAAACAGTTGAAAACTACCATTATATATATATATATATCTATTATATATGATTATAGCTAGTATCAAACTATGTCAATGTTCATCTTTATCCTCATCTTCATATCTGATGATGTCAATGTATTCATATTCCTCCTTAGCATCATCAAGTTCTATATGAGTTTTAGTTTCATTATCTTTTTTCATTTCAAATTCATTTGTAACATCATTAACTTTATCATCACCATCGACCCTTAACTATGGGGTTCCATCATCGATATTCGCATATCTTCGTGAAAAATATGGATTTAGACCAGTCTCTTGAAAAATTTCAATTCCTTCCACTTCAGAGGAACCACATTCACTTTGAGTAAATTGATTTTCTTGATATTTAATGTTTATTATGCTCCACCAATCACTCAATTCTCTTAAAGTAGCACAATATTTTGAATAATAAATTTTATGTGCCTGATGAGCCAATAAAAATGGTTCATTTACTACAAGAATACTTTTATATTTAATACCAACGTTTCCATGGGTTGGATGAACACACAATCCTCTCTTAGTATCTAACCACTGACATTTAAACAATGTTATATAATTTTTTCCCAGATAAAAAAGTTCAATAATTTTTTCCAACAGGCCATAAAATCCAGCTTTAATTTCTCTATGATGAGATCCTCTTAAAAAAACACCAATATTAGTTGTTTTTATGATTCCCCATATACAATTTTATGAAATCTAAAACCATTCACCACATATGCGTTATAATATTTAACCATTTTGGATTGTGGGTTACTCAATACACACAATCGATTATCAATTTTATCAACATGTTGAGATAACTGAATGTTTTTAAAATAATTATAAATATAATAGATAATAAATGTATTTTATATGTTAAACCAAAAATAATTTATGTTACCATTTTTTGAAATTGGTGGAAATTTTTTTTTCCAACATTCTCCAAGAGAGGGTGACAGTGAGACTTTTGGATAATCGACACATTATGATCTGCTTTGCTTCAAAGGTGGATATCATCCAAGCCTGGTCAAGTATTTCTAGAAACTTCAATGGCTTCAGATTCTTCCAGTTTCAATGGTCCTTTGATTTTCATATGAAGTATGATCATCCCTTAATGGAGGCTTGGGTAAGACTTCCCAACATTCCCCTTCTGTTTCAAAACCCTTATGTTCTATGTATGCTATGAAACCTTATTGGTAGATACATGTGTTTGGAAAACCTCACTACGGCTCTTTGTCATCCAGTTAATCCGTGTATGTGTGTTGAAATTGATGTTTCGAGGGATCCGTTTGAATATGTGTTGATTACAGTTGGTGAGGAGTATCATTTCAAATAGCATGTGGAATACAAAACTTGGACTGGTTTCTGCTCTGGATGCAAGTGACTAGTACATTCTCTGGAATATTTTTATAGGGGGTCTCAGTTGAAGGATTTGAAGAGGGTCTACAACTGTGGTAGAGAGGCTGATGCACATGTTTAGGAAGCATTATTAGAGTAGAGGCCTCCTAGTTTGGCTGATAATATGGGTAGGAGTGAGCAACCTGGTAATCAGTAAAGAGAGGAAGGGATACACGTCAGTTCGCTAAGGGTCTGCGATGTGTCAATTGAGGCTGAACCTGGTTGGGCACCTCGATCTTGTTCTCCTATGAAGAAGGTATTGGTGACTCAAAACAATCCGACAGTGGCTAGTGTGTTTAGTAGGATGAGACAGGATATAGAAGAGCCTTATTCTGGAAATTTACCACTCCACAATGACAATATACGAGAAGAAGGCTTGCTTCAATAGGATGTGTCTTGTGTGGGACACAAGATGAATGGGAGTAAATCTATTGTGGTACAGAAGGAGATAAGCTAGGAGGAGGTCCCAGTGGAGGGGTATGGCTTGGGAAGTAGTTTCTTGAGGAAGGGAAGGCAGGGGCTATTTTGGAGGTGCCATTTCAAATCAATGTTGGGAAATCAGGGGGACCTCACTCAAGGAGCCGATCTCTATTCCCTTTGTGTAACAGATTTTAGGGGATTGAAAAGTTTGTATTGAGATATGTTCATAATAACCCACCTAACATTTTGGGGGTATGCATGAACGAGTTCAACATAGATGAGCACAGTCACTCGACAGGTGAAACTTCAAGTTCTAGGAACAATAGGAGTAATAGGAGGATGAAGGGGAGGAAAGTATAAGCCTCTTTACCACATCCTTTAGAAACTCAATAGGCTAGGAAGGAATGGGACAAAAATGAAGTCTTTGAGAATGTGAGCCTTCAGATCCCAAGAGATCAAGGTGATCAATGCTTGGACCTATTGTTAATCTCTGAGGAAAAAGTGGCCAAACAGGTCTTGCTACTTAATGCTTCTGAGGAGGAGGTAGCTAAAATTATGTGGTGGACCTTAAGAGCAACCCTTAATGGGGATAAATATGCCTGGGTTGACAAAAAATACCTTATTCTTGTTGGGGGATTCAACAGAGGGAAGATTAGCATTGAGTATTACATACAGTATTGGGACCATCTAGCTTTGAAGTTTGAAAATCTGATTATAATGACACCGGACATTCAAGTAACATCTATCTCATGGAAGTTGTTTAGGGAACCAGTTTTTGGTAGTGTTAAATTAATTTTTGACATCTCTAGTTAAATTGGTGATTTTTTTCATAGGTTGGAAGGTTTTCTGGTTCAGATGGAATATGCTTGTGGGCCAGTTTTTTGTGACTTTTAAGGTGAAGTTTGGGTGTCACTCTCCCAGTACTATACCTGGTTCTACTTCAGATGGGGTTCAGAGCATGAGGTCATCACTTATTCATGCCAGTTTGAATTAGAAGTCTAGAGGGTATGGATGGGCCATTGGTTCTGTACCTGTGAATCTTTTCACATGACTTCTTACTGAGTGGTCATTCATTGGTGAGGGTTTTTGACATGATTCACTTTATAAGGATAGGTAGAACCTGTATTTTTCTTGGGGTAATTATGTTCTGATATTTTGGTTCTTTTCCTAAATTTGGTGGTTTCACACTTTTTCCTTAAAAGTGATTTGATAATTAAATAAAAAATAACTTTCAGTTGATTTCCTATTTCATCATAAAATTTTCCCTCTTTATGAACCATACCTTTGTTTTTTGGTGGATATTCATATTGAAACTAATGAGATAAAAAAAATCCACTTACCAATAAGCTTCTACAATTGAGCCTTCAACTGATGATTTGTTACGTAATTTTTCCTTCAATTTCTACATGTATCTCTCGAATGGTTACATCCATTAGAACTGTACCAAACCTCCACATTTTTATTCATATGAAAAATGAAATATCAAATGTTCCATTGAGTCAATAAAAGCCAGTGGGAATATTTTTTCTAGTTTACATAAAATTAAAGCAACATCTTCTTATAGTCTGTTTAATGCATCGTAGTCACTTGTCGCTGCACAAATGTCTTGGAAAAAATATGATATGTCTGTTACTGTTTCTAAAATCATAGAATTCAACAAACCTCTTAATCTAATCAGCAAAAGTCTTTCCATTATAACAAGACAATCATGTCTTTTTAATCTAGTAATATGACCATTTCTGACACATCTTCCCAAATTAGAAGCATAACCATCTGGAAGTCTCAAATTTGAAATTCTCTGAAAAAATATTAATCTATTCTCTCTATAAAATGTATAAGATGCTTTTGTATCCATTAACTTATGAGATTTGACATTTTCAAATAGTTCAAGTTCTAGTCACCTGCAAATTTGGGCAAGATCTAATCATGCATTTACATTATCTTTAGTATTACCTGGTGTATAAAAAAATGTATAAAATAAATATCAAAACATTTCTTATCAATATTCATGACATAAAACATGTGATAGACCAAAAAATCAGACTAATATGGTAGATCCCAAAAAATGCTCCGTTTTATGCAATTGTATTCTGTCCCAAAGCCATAATTTTTCTGTCGGTTTATTATTAGTCCAAATGTGATGGGAGGTAATGAAGAGATAATTTATTTTAAATCTGTACCTAGGATCATTGTTGGAGGTCTATCTCTTTCAATTATTCCTTTTCTGAAATGATATTTGTTCCTCCGAAAAGTAAGATCAGTTGGAAAGAATCTTTGATGACAGTCGAAAAAACAATATTTTTTCCATTGACAAGCATAAACACTTTTTTGTCTGTCATACAGTGCATACATGATTTTAGACCATGTGTACTCTAGCAAGATAACATGTCATATGCTGGGAAGTCACTAATTTTCCACATCAATACATCTTTCAGCAAGAAATTTTGTTTCACAGTAATATCAAATGTACTGAAACCATTACTCCACAATGAATTTAATTCATCAATCAATGGTTTCAAATAAGTATCAATATTCTTTTTTGGATGTCCTAGAATTAATAAGGTCAAAAATATATATGGCTCCTTCATCAAAATCCAAAGAGGAAAATTGTATGGAGTTATAAAGATAGGCCAACATGAATACTGACTATCGTAAGAACCAAATGGATAGAAACCATCAGTAAAAATAACCAATTGTACGTTTCAAGTTTCTAAATAAAAATACGGATGCACTTGGTCAAAATGTTTATATGAATCACCATCAGAGGGATGATTGAAGGTTTTATCAGTTGGAATATTGGTTTTGTACCATGACATCAATGCCGCTGTGTTCTGAGACATAAATAAACGCTGCAATCTAGTTGTAAATGGGAAATATCTCAATTGTTTTATAGGAATAAATCTGGACTTCCCTAGTTGATCCACATTATACCTCGATTTTCTACATGTGTGATAACTATCCAATGACTCATTTTCACTATAATATAAGATGAAATCATTTGAACATGCATGAATCTTATAATAACTAAGACCTAGATTACGAACCAACCTCTTGCTCTCATAGAAATTTGTAGGCAACACATTTTCTTCAGGTAGTAGTGTTTTTACCAAAGATAATATCTAATCAAAAAAGCTATTTTAAATTCCATAATCTAGTTTAATAGCCATAAATTTATCAACTACTTCAAATTTTCTTATCTTGCAACTAGGATATAAGGCATCCTCAATAGACCCAAACATCTCATAAAAATGAGATGGTTCCAAATCAAGAGTTAAATCAACATCATCTTGAGTTTTATCTTGTTGAAAAGACAGACATGTCACATCAAGTACTAAATTTTGAAACTATGATGAATCCAAAACAAAATTATTAGTATCTTCTCTGGAACTATATTCACCATGTTGATACCAAAAAACATAATCTGGTTGAAAACCAAAATGCAATAAATGACCCCAACATTGTCAAATGTGTCAAACGTCCTTAGATAATATTTTTTACAAGGACAATTAATTGTCCCTTGTAAAAAAAATTCTGGTTTTGATGATACAAATAATAAGAAAGCTTCAACACCCTTAATATATACAAGATTTAAAATAGAACCGTTTGGATTCTTGCACTGATTTATCCAAGCGTGATCATCTAATAATGATTGTTCTCGACTTACTTGTTCCATATTTCTCTAAAAAATATAAAATAATTAGTTTTTTTTGTATAATTTGATATAAGAAAAACACTATAAAAAAGATAATTAAATTTCTATTTTATAAATTTATAACAATTTCTATTATTTCATACTTATTTATAGTATTTTTTTAAACTTTTATACTAATATATGCTGATTTATAATAATTTATACTAATTAGAACTAATTATTATTAATTAGAGATAATTTTTACTAATAATTAATAATTACCAGTGACACAATTTCCTGCGGACTGGTGGAAACTCTTTTGACCGATGACTCATCTCCAATTTCTCTGACTGAAATCACTATGAAAAATCTACTCTGACGTACGAATAACCATTTTGGTATGCACGAGGATGGAGAGTATGGAGACCTCTCTGAACTAATTTCCATTCTCATGCATATGAAAATGGATATCTGTACTTTGTAGGAGATTTTCCATAGTTATTTCAATATAAGAAAGTTGCAAAGAGATGAGTCGTCGAGCAAAAGAGTCTCTTTTTCCTGACAGATCATGCCCTTACAACTTTCTCTGACTAAAATCAGTATGAAAAATATGCTCTGATGTATGCATATCTATTTTTGTATACACAAGCATGGAGAGCAGGGATACCTCACCACACTACTCTCCATTCTCATGCATACAAAAATGGATATCCATACATGAGGATTGATTTTTCATAGTGATTTCAGTAGGAGAAAATTTCAAGGAGATAAAGTGTCAGTAAAAAGGGAGCCGCCAATCCGTTGGAAATTTTTCTAATTTATTATAATTCGTTATAATTTATTATAATTTATTGCTAATTATTAGTAATTATTGCAAATTATTTCTAATTATTGTGATTTATTACTAATTATTGTAATTTATTACTAATTATTACAATTTATTGCTAATTATTAGAATTTATTACTAATTATTACAAATTATTAAAATTTATTACTAATTATTATAATTTATTATTAATTATTATAATTTATTACTAATTCTTAACATTTATTACTAATTATTATAATTTATTACTAATTATTATTAATTATCACAATTTATTACTAATTATTACTAATTATTAATAATTATTACAATTTATTGCAAATTATTACTAATTAATAAAATTTATTACTAATTATTATAATTTATTACTAATCATTTGAATTTATTACTAATTAATACTAATTATTATAATTTATTACAAATTATTATAATTTATTACTAATTATTACTAATTGTTTCAATTTATTAGTAATTGTTTCAATTTATTACTAATTATTAGAATTTATTACCAATTATTACTAATTATTGCAATTTATTACTAATTGTTGAAATTTATTATTAATTATGATAATTTATTACTAATTATTACTAATTATTACAATTTATTACTAATTGTTGCAATTTATTACTAATTCTTACAATTTATTACCAATTGTTGTAATTTATTACTAATTATTTAGATTTATTATTAATTATTAAAATTTATTACTAATTATTATAATTTATTACTAATTATTATAATTTATTATTAATTATTATAATTTCTTACTAATTATTAGAATTTATTATTAATTGTTATAATTTATTACTAATTATTACTAACTTTACAATTTATTTCTAATTATTACTAATTATTACAATTTATTACTAATTATTACAATTTATTACTAATTTTTACTAATTTTTATAATTTATTACTAATTATTGCTATTTATTACTAATTATTACAATTTATTACTAATTATTACAATTTATTACTAATTATTACAATTTATTACTAATTATTAGAAATTATTATTAATTATTACTAATTATTATAATTTATTACTAATTATTACTAACTATCGCAATTTATTACTAATTATTACTAATTGTTACAATTTATTACTAATTGTTGCAATTTATTAATAATTATTGCAATTTATAACTAATTTTTGCAATTTGTTACTAATTATTGCAACTTATTACTAATTGTTGCAATTTATTACCAATTGTTGCAATTTATTACTAATTATTGAAATTTATTACTAATTATTACAATTTATTACTATTAATTATTACTAATTATTAAAATTTATTACTATTTATTAAAATTTATTAATAATTATTAGAATTTATTACTAATTATTATAATTTATTACAAATTTTTATAATCTATTACTAATTATTACAATTTATTACTAATTATTACTAATTATTTCAATTTATTACTAATTATTACTAATTATTACAATTTATTACCAATTATTACTAATTATTACAATTTATTACTAATTAATACATTTTATTACTAATTATTACTAATTATTACAATTTATTACTTATTATTAGAATTTATTACTAATTATTATAATTTATTTCAAAATTTTACTAATTATTACTAATTATTACTAATTATTACTAACTATGTAAAGACCCGAATTCTCCATGTATTTTTTTTAATTATATTGGAATATTATGAGTCCGTGAAAATTGATGGCGCATGATTCTGAGGCCCGGTGTGCCCGAAATGAATTTCTGAACTTTTTTTAAGTACGTTCAGTAAACGTGCAAGTGAGTTTTTGTAACATCTGAACCGGTGATTGGAATTGAAATATGAGGGTATCGTTGAACTCGCAACGCCGATATTCGCTTAAGGAGACCTTCACCTTGACCGCAGTAGGTCGAGGGTGGAAGTTAGTTTTTCAGTTTTTTGTGCAAGAAGAAAAATAAAATAATTAACATTTTATTTTTCTTTTTGAAACCTCTCTTTTTGAATTATGGTGATGGAGACCACCCGAACCCCTCTTAATGTGGGAAAACCTTTCAACTCTCAATTTAATCATGCCAACTTAACCTAATTAATGAGCCAAATTTTAATTGTTTAATTAATAAACTTAACACATTAAGTTGGCTCCTCTTTTCATATGGGGGAATTTGGGGTTGGCAAAGAAGAGGAGTTTAGGGGAGAGCTTTTGGAGGATCATTCTCTCCAATGAAGAACACCTCTCCAACGAAGAGAATCCTCCAGAATTGAAGAACGAGGATGACTCTTGAGCTCGAATCAGAAGCGTCTTGCGGGAGTGACGAACGATGATGTTACTATCCCCTTCATCGACTTCATCTTCTACCTATCGACACTTCCGACGAACAACAAGGTAGGGGTGTTTTTTATTATTCTTTGTTAATTTCATTTACGTTGAATCTTTTCCCATGAGCCGAGTGCTACCAATCTAACACGGAGGATACGGGACGAACAAACATGGCCCAATCCCTCCACATCATCCTTGTTGACGCGTTCTTCACGATGGAGGAGGACGACGACCGGTGTCGGCGACTGGCATCGGTAGGGCTCAGGAGTGGCGAGCGACACTCTGGCCGCCTGGAAAGACGGAAGTGGAGCAACCGCGCCGCCCAAGGAGGGCCGCAATGGAGTAGGGGCGACGACCGACGCACGAATATCCACGTGAAGGGGGCGGCGGCGCACATCCGTGCCGCCAGGCATGCAGGTGCCGCGGCACGAGGCCGCGGCGGTGAAGGAGGGCGACCAGCTTGCTACTGGCCACCGGTGGTGGTGAGGCGCGCGACCGCGCCGCGGAGGAGGGACGACAGTCCGATTAACTGGGGAGACGAGCGGGACCCTAAGTCCCACGTGCCAGCCATCAGCGCCGGCCGATCGGCCACCCAACCCAAACAGCTGGGCCGTTCAGGGTACCCAGGGGGCGCCTCCCCCTTGGGTGGCGGCTAGGGCGGACCCCACCGTGGGGCCACCCAGTCGAGGACCAGCGTAGGCTAGCGGGCCGCCCAGTGTGGGCCGCCCATCGTGGGCTGCGTTGGTGGGCTGGGCCAGACCCAACAAGACGGGTCAGACCCAGGGCCAGACTCGAGTAGGCCTAGGCCGGGTCGGGCCGGGTTGGTCCGACCTGGTCAGACCGGACCTAGACCATCTTCGACCCCTTTTCGCTCTTTCAGCTATATCTTGAGCTACGAGTGTCCGTTTGACGTACCATCTACGGTGCTGGAAACCTTGGATTGATATGGTCCTCTGGGTATACCCCACGTGAGTATTGGATAAATTTGGGGTATGGCTGGGTTGGATCGAACACGAATCCAACCAGACCCTCGGGACGAAAAGGCCAATAACTTACAGATCGGGCGTCCGATTGACTCACCATCTATTTCATTGAGACCCATTTTACGTGGCTTTCCTTTGGGATACTTCTTAGTGGGAATTCATGGAATTTTGAGTATCGTCATGTTGCTTGAGGAGTGGACCCTCCCGGAATCAAGTGAGCTTAGTGCGGGAACCCTATGGCTGACTGTAACATGAGAAAGGGATCCTATATGGGTCTGTGCCTTGGGATCCTACGTGGGTCTGTGTTTGAAGATCCCACTTGGATCCGCTCTAGGAATCCACGTGGGGCTAATCTAGGATCCTACGTGGGTCTGCTGTACTAGGATCCTACATGGGTCTGATGATTTAGGATCCTACGTGGGTCTGATGATTTAGGATCCTACGTGGGTCTGCCTCTTAACAGAGTAAGATGATTTAGTAGTTACATCTAATAGTCTTTACTACCATACCTATGTTATACCTGGTGTGAGCTAAGTCCTTACCTTGGTGGTATTCTTCTGTGTGAGGATTCCTTTTTGGTACTTACCTTTGTGGTGATACCTTTGTGATATTCTTCTGTATGGAAATTCCTTTGTGGTACTTACCTTCATGGTGATACCTTTTTGGTATAATTATGTGTGGATTTACCTTTTTGATACTTATATTTGGGGTGTTATCTTCATGGTAATCTTTCCTCTGTGGAATAGTTGAGCTTTGGGCTTTTGAATTGGGCCTTGTGTTTCCTCATGAATGAGATGGGTATACTTGATAACTTAGGTATATGTATGGACATATACCTAAGTAGGGTTGAATGTTGTTTCCATGCTTTGTGGTTTATCCTTATTGGATTTTGTGAGACCTTTAAGGGTCTTGGGGTTCCTACTGTGTATTGTTATACTCACCCCTATACGGGCTATGCCCGTACCTTGTTGTGTTTGGTGCAGACGACGGACAACACTGACTGAGGGTGAGGGTACCAGGACTTGAGGTAGCACGGAGGTCGACAGAGATGAGGCGTACCTAAGAGATGATCATTTGAGATTTTTTACCTACCCTTCAGGTAGGAACCTTGGGGGGTGTTCACAGGATATGTTTTCTATTTTACTTTTACTTTCAGTTTACTTGTACCTTTTAGTTGGGCTTGTATTTTAGCCCCTTTTTCTTTCTGTACACACCCTATTTACTATATAGTTTTACTTTGTGCTTGTATCTTGCTTTGTGCTAAGTTGTGTGAGTTACAGGTTATAAAGTCAATGACTTCCCAGTTTTAGGGAATACATCTTTCGGTGCTAGTCGCCAACCCCTGTCCTATGGAAGCCGGGCTTGGGGTAGTCACGACACGGGCCCCGGGGGACGAGTCATGAAAAATTGGTATCAGATGAGTCAGTTATACCGTAGAACATTGGACTATGATCTTTTAATGGAAATAATGTTAAGTGTTATGAGTTTGGTTATCAGTTTAGGGAATCCGGTGTTGGTGTGAGGGCCGACGTATCCATACACCAGGACCCTAACATCTGATTTCTGACCCAGTGTATGAAAACACTGATTGCATGTGTGTTTTGAAAATTTTTCTTTGTGATATCTTTGAGTTGGCTCACCAGGTATAACTTATTGACCATGGTGAACCTATTCCTTTCAGGATGCCTCCACACAGACAACTAACCAGGGTTCCGGGTATAGTACATGATGATAGCCCACCGAGCAACGATCCCTCGGTGCAGGGCCCTCTTTCAGTAGAGGCACCAGTGGTACCATTACCCATTGGGCCACCAATTCCACCATCTCCAGCAGTATAGGGTGCATGCCACTTGAGCACGTTTCACGAGTTCCAGCGCCAGAGGCCACCTAGGTTCAGGGGTGATATGGACCCACAGGCGGCTGAGGATTGGCTATAGGACATGGTGAGAGTCTTCTGACTGGTAGAAACACCAGTTGATCTCATGGTGATCCTTGCCACCAGTCTTCTACAGGAAGCAGTAGGCAGATGGTAGGACTTGATGTTCCAGGTTCATGATGAGGTGACACTTCTCTGGGAAGACTTTGAGAACCTGTTTCGGGTAGAGTTTGTCCCAGCGACCCTTCGCACAGTGCGCATACAAGAGCTTCTTCATCTGCAGCAGGGCAGCATGACTATGGATCAGTACTCAGCAAGGTTCACTGACCTCTCATGCTACTCCATTGATATGGTTCGGGACCCATTATTCAGGGCCTGGACCTTCGACCAGGGACTCAGGAAGGAGATCAGGGCCTCAATGATTTCTCTCAGCATCCCGACGCAGGCGGGGGTGTTATAGTGAGCCATCTTAGTGGAGAGTTTTCTTGCTGAGCAGTCAACAGTAGCAAGACCCACCACCGGGCATCACGTAGCGGAATCTTCTGCAGCTGATAGCAGAAAGATGTCATAGAGGTCCAAGTGGACCAGACCTACAGTTGGAGGACCGTAGGATTCGAGGTCAGTTATGCAGGGAACCCGAGACAGAGCCAGTCATGCGAGGAGCAGGCAGTGTTACGCATGCCGCGGGTAGAGTCACATGGCTCGTCACTTCCTGAACCATCGTACAGATGATAAGTAGATGGTTGAAAGACCTCATGGGTAGAGACATAGGTTCGAATGAGGAGGTCCATTGTAATACCCCATGATTTTATGAAAAATATTCTTTTTAATTTAATTAATGTCTTGTGTTGTACACTACACCAAAAGGAGCTTGCACAACATTCATCCCTTACATGCCTTGCATTACACGCAATCACGACCTCCCTCGATAGCATGTGTAGTACGCAATACCGAGTTTCATTAAACGAGATATTATTATAATATTATGAACTAGCCGTTATGAATAGTAATACCCACTTTTTGAAATTTTGTAAATTTTATTTTTCAAAATGGACTTCATTTTTGGATTCAGAATATCGAAATTAGCTTAGGGTGAGATTTTGGTACTTTTCGGATAACTTTCATTTTCTGATGAATAGTGAAAATTACTAAATTTTAATTAAAAAAAACCTTTTTAATAGAAATAATTAATAGTGATAAATTATTAATTTGAGTGGTTTTAAAGTATATTTAGAATATATTTTTACAATTTAATACAATTTTGGTCATTGGATGTAATTTTACATTTAAACCAGACATAAACAAGTGTCAATCTTTTGATAGTTATTATCTCTTAAGAACATGCTATTTGTTTTGACGACGAGAATTAATTTTTAAATTAATTAATGAAACTAATATGTTTTGAATTTGGTAAAATATACATCATTTTTGAGTTCATAATATCAAATATATCTTAGGCCTAATTTTTGGTATTTTTCTGGAAACTTTCATTTTTTTGATGAATAGTGAAACCACTAAGTGGTAGTCAAAAATAATGATTTTTTCATAAAAACTTAATTTTACCGCTTCTGTGAGTGGAATTTCAAAAATCCGAGAGACACGGTTGATGTCAGTAAGTAAAATGTGGTTCAATGAGATGAAAATAATTTTTGGTGAATAGTAACTTTTTACTTTTTTTTACCACGGTTAAAAGTAAATAGGGTAATTAAGGGTAAAAATGATATTATTATTACCCTAACACATGTCCTAATTCTATTGGATAAGTGTAATTCGACCAAAAACAACCTTAGGAATTAAATATGACCATTTAGGCCCACTTGAATTAGATCAGGACATTTATTATCAATTTACTTAAAGAAGGGTTAAAATAGTTAAAATCAAAGTTTAATAAGTAAATAATTTTTAATATGGGGTTATACATAAGATAAATTAGACTATAAATATTCATTAGAAAGAAAAAATTATTTCCAACATAATTTTATTTTATTTATAATTTTTAGACATTAAATAATTTAATTTATTTTTGACACAACGATGATGCAGTAATTATCTTATTAATGAAATATTGACATAATTGATGTTATAAATACCCAAATAAATGTAATTTGAGCCTTTTTATGAATTCAAATAATTTTCTAGGTTACTATGACATGTTAGTATTGATTTAATTAACTTTTTTCGAACTAATAATTCTGTTATAATTTTAACAAAAATCAATTACTAAATAGTGTCAAAATTGACATAAAATAGGTTTTAAAACAAATACTATATTATTAATTGTTATTTTATTTCTAAAAATCTAATGTTCCACCAAACGACCTAGATAAGGTTATATATATTAATAATAAACAACTTGGGGTTCGTTTGGCTTGTTATAGTAAGTTTATTAACCTTATAGTGTAAGAACACAAGAAGACACGGTAAAAGTAAAATTATTTAAATTTATGTTAAATCTAAATGATAAGGTTACAATAGGAACATAAACTTGTATAAATTCTATTTTATGAGAGGATTTAGACCCATTCCCACCTTAGCTTCGAAATAAATCAATTTGGAGCTATTTAAAACCGAATTTGGCTTTATAATAAAATAATATTTTTAGTTATTCCAAAGGTGCCCCTCTCCTCCCTTATAAAAGGGGACCTCCTCCCTCTCTTCCTCACACCACTTTGAGCCTTAAAGCTCGGCCAAACCCTGAAAATTTCTTCTCTCCACTTCCCTAGAGACATCCTATAGGTCCTGGTCTTCTTTAAAGACCAATTTTAGTGCCCTAAAAGGAGGTCTCAAAGAAGCGCTTCAAAGAAGAGGTAATGCCCGTTACCGATTCTTTCATCTTTATTTCTTCTTCCACTTATTCTTATTTAGTTGTTTCATCATGAAGTAATAACATAAGTATCACTCATATACTGATATGTTATTATAATTATGAAACAACCCTATTTCACCTTCTATCCATCCTATGGAAAACGAAATCACCGCGCGTGCGTACGTACGGAATACCGTCTCCACGCCGTGGTGTAATCTATTTTCCACCACCACCTTACTTGGATGGGTATAATCATGTAAATAATAACTATATATGATTATTGTAAAGTGATATTGATTCTGAAATAGTATACATACACTCCAATACAATTCCACGATCATGAGAACGATATCATCGCTCGTGCGTACGTACGGACTACCGTCTCCACGACGCGATGAGATTCATTCTCCACGTTAACCATTCATGAATGATTATAAAGTATATATAATAAGTAATCATGAAATATATTACATAATAATGATAATGGATTTATGTGTATATATATGTATGTCATCTACTTAATTCCATTCAACTCAATAAGGAAACGAAAACAACACTCATACGTACGTACGACCTACCGTCTCCATGAACGGTGTATTTCATTCCATTTACTGATCTATTATATATATGTATATTATGAATATATATTATATATAAATCATGTTTTACATTTTGGATTTAAGTAATCATGATCTAAGTAATCATATGAATAATTACAAGTTAAAACACGAACGACAAATGAGATGATTTTACCCAAAACGCTCTTTAACATGGAATTTACAAAAGAACGGGTAATATAAAGTCATAAGTGAACCATATATGATATCATAACAATTATTCTGATTCTGGAATAAGTCAATGACATTATTTAAATCATTATATAGTAGGTTTAGATACTTATGAAGCAAATCGGACCTAAGGTAAGGGAAATATCACAATCTCATTTTTATCCGAGATTGTTTATACTTTGGTATTTACTGGGGTGTATTTTATCATCCAAATCCATGTTTCCTCAATATGTAATATTGTTTCCATCCACCTATAATTTTTTAAATCCAATTTTACCCTTCGGTGTGTTTTTAGTAAAATATATGAAAGGAATCTTTTGTCATTTTTTGTACGAGGTACTTTTTGACTTTTCCGACAAACGTACGAGAAGAATGTTTTTTTAACTTATACGACATGAATGGATTTTTAAAACATTATTTCCAAGAAGCTTCCTTTAAAAGTTTTCAAGTTTATTTTTAATCAACTTCTTTTAGTTTAAAATTGTATGACATGTTAAGAAAGGAAAATGTTTTTGAAGTAGAAAGGATATTTTCCTCAAGAACGGAGTTCAAGTGTTTTATCAAAATTATTTTCCATCTAAGATAATATAGGGTTATATTTATATCCCTATTATTACATTGATATGATTATGTTGTGATGGATATATTTTTATTAATTCCTTTTTCTTATATGAATCGTTTTATGATGTCATGATGTTTAAGATTCCCATTTTTATTACATGGGTTATGCTATGATGTATGGTTTATGATTTTGTGTCACACATAAGAATGGTATCATTATGAGATGGGTGGGACCTATATCTCCCTCCAATGCATTGGGTAAAGATTTTATATCTCCTGAGATAGACATGGCTGGAATGGCGGGTTAAACCGGTTCAGTGAAACAGGACTGAAATGAGGAGTGAACTCGGTTCAGAAATGGACTTTGTCCACTAAGATAGTATTGGAAATGAGTCTTGAATAATAATAAATGATTCTCTATGATTATGTGTGTACGCCACAAAGTTTCATGTTTTAAGTTATGATTATTGGGATTACATTTCACTACTATGATTTATCCCATGTTATGATATTATGATCTCTTTTGCAGGTTAAGATTTCCAAAATGTTATGTTCTTATGAATATGATGTGATTGATATTTTTTTTACCCTTACTGAGCATTTGAGCTCACCCTTTTATGTTTTCTCTTCCCCAGGATATAAATAAAGGTTTTAGGTAAGAAAAAAAGGGAATATCTTTATAGAAGATGTTGAAGATCTTTCACCATGATTAGAAGATTACGTTCCGAGTTTCCAAAGACACTAAACTATTATGGTCCTTGTGTATGTGTTTTTGTTATGTAATAAGTATTCCTAAAAAGTAATGTAATGTCCTTGTACGTCAAGCTTCGGGTCTCTACATACATAGGGAGTAGACAGACGTGGTAGAGGAGCTGGCCATGCAGCTGGCGGTGGGCGACTATTTGAGGTGTTACCGCCACCACCACTAGGTGGACCACCCGACCATAGAGAGTAGGTGGATAGGGTCGACCTCATCTTTAGGCAGTTGAGGTCTATGACCACGACACTCTAGAGATGATATGAGGTACGATATGTGTCTAATCCACCTCAGCTGTAGTACTTATATACATAGGTTCCAGTCATTATTTTATTTCCACTGCCCTTGTTCAGAGGTCAGAGATTCCTATGAAGATGTTGGATCGATCCTTATGGATAGAGACTCCTACGGGAGGGGATTCAACGATCAAACACTGGTTCTAATAGTGTGAGCTTACTCTAGGAGGTGAGAGCTTCAGCTGGGATCTCCTAGTAGCGGTGTCGAGGCCTTTCAAAGTCATCTTGGGTATGGACTGGTTATCTATAGTCCATGCTCATATTAACTGTATTAGGAACAATGTGTGGTGTGTCCACAAGAATGGGACTAGTTTTACCTTCACCGGTGGGAAGGGAGCCTTTACAGCACATGATGGACTTACCCGGAGGAGAGTGCAGCCGATCACTCATCAGTTGGCTAGCCTTACCCTCAGAGCGGTTGATCCTGAGAGTCCAAGCAATCCTGTAGTGGTGGACCAGTAAGCGTATCTCTTCCCTGATGATGTATTGCGTTTAACTCTTCATAGAGAGGTGGAATTTTACATTGACTTATACCCTGGGACGACACTGATATCTACACCGGTGTATCAGATGGCTCCAGCGGAGCTTCATGAGCTGCGGGTATAGTTGGAGGACATAAAGGGGAAGTGGTTCATCCGGCCAAGTGTCTCTCCTTGGGAAGCCCTGATTTTGTTCGCCAAGAAGGAGGATGAGAGCTTGAGACTTTGTGTTGACTATCGATGCCTAAACCAGGTGACCGTGAAGAACAAGTACCTACTCCTGAGGATTTATGACCTCTTTGATCAGCTAAAGTGAGCACAGTGGTTCTTGAAGATAGACCTCAGATCAGGCTATCACCAGCTCAGAGTGCGAGATGAGGATGTGCAGAAGATGGATTTCATATGTCAGTACGACCATTATGAGTTCTTGGTTATGCCATTCGGCATGACCAATGCTCCAGCTGTGTTCATGGGACTCATGAATAGGATCTTTCAGCCATACCTTGATCGATTTTTAGTAGTCTTCATCGACGACATTTTGATCTACTCGGCTACTGAGGAGGAGCATGCCTATCATTTGCAGATAGTTCTGGACACACTCAGAGAGCACCAAATTTATGGTAAACTCTTGATGTGTCAGTTCTGGATTCGAGAGGTTCACTTCTAAGGACATGTCATCTCAAAGGCTGGAGTTGCGGTGGATCCAGTGAAGATTGAGGTGGTACTTTCTTGGGAGCCACCTAGGAGTGTGACAGAGCTACGAAGTTTCCTATGTTTGGCCGGATACTGCTGGAGATTTTTTCTAGAATTATCTAGAGTTGAAGTACCTTTATCATCATTGACGAAGAAGGGGAAACCCTTCGTGTGGTTAGAGAGATTCCAGCAAAGTTTTCAGGAGATGAGGCAGAGGCTGACTAGTGTCCCCATCTTGAGGCTTCTGGAGGAGGGCATTAGTTACGTAGTCTACTGAGATGCATCAGGGACCGGTCTGAGATGTGTCCTGATGCAGGAGCGAGCAGTTATCACATATGGTTCTTGGAAACTGAGACAACATGAGCAGAACTACGCTACCCATGACCTTGAGTTAGCAGCAGTGGTCTTCACTTTGAAGATGTGACAACACTATCTGATGGGTGAGCGTTTTATGGTCTACTCTGATCACCAGAGTCTTAAGTATATCTTCTCCTAGAAGTACCTGAACCTGAGACAGTGGTGTTGGTTTGAGTTCCTCCAGGACTATGACTTCGAGATAGTCTATACTCCTGGGAAGGGGAATGTTGTAGCATATGCACTCAGCAAGAGATCTGGTATACAGATTCTAGGTGAGGCGACGGAGCAGCTGTCCACTTTACAAATAACCATTATGGAATGGGATGGAGCAACTTTTATTTATACTCTTACAGTCACTCCCCCACTTCTTCAGCGAGTCAGGGAGGCACAGTGTGGGGACGCTGACTGCGAGGCTCGATGTGTTCAGATATCCACAGGACAGACATAGATGGATTTTCTGAATGTGGGGAGCACATCAACCTCTTTAGAGGATTTACCATGGTACCAATGTCACTTCAGGAGGAAGTGTTGAGGGATTTCCACACATCCCTTCTAGCAGTACATCCAGGAGTGGAAAAGATGTACCAGGCCCTCTAACGATAGCACTGGTGGCTGATAATGAAGAAAGCAGTAGCATATTTTGTCTCTCAGTGCCTCACTTGTCAGCAAGTGAAGGTGGAGCATCAGGTACCAGCGGGATTAGTTCAGCCTTCAGAGGTCCTATAGTGTAAGTGGGACATGATATCCATAGAATTCATGACAGGACTTCCACGTATATCTAGGGATCTTGATTCTATCTGGGTGATCGTCGACCGACTCACTAAGTCGGCCCACTTCCAACTGATCAGAGAGCATGGTTTAGTAGAGAGCTCAGGACACCTCTATGTGCAGGATATTGTGTGACTACATGGATTACCCTTGATTATTATCTCTGATCATGATGCACATTTCACTTCCCTCCAATGGAATGGGTTGCAGGAGGCTTTCAGGACGCAGCTTCGTTTGAGCACTGCCTTCCATCCTCAGACGGATGTCCATACTGAGCGGACCATTCATACCCTCAAGGACATGTTGCGTTCTTGCATCCTCAACTTTGGTTGTAGTTGTGAGGATCACTTTCCCTTGGTGGAGTTTTCATACAACAACATCTATCACTCCACCATTGGGATGAAACCTTTCGAGGCTCTGTACGACCGACCTTGTAGATCGCCTTTGTGCTGGACTGACCCAAGGGAGTCAAAACTCATTGAACCCGATATGGTACGGGATACCATGGAGAAGGTTCAGATTATCTAGGAGTGGATGAAGACTTCACAAAGTAGGAAGAAGTCTTATACCGATAGGAGACAGAGACCTCTGGAGTTTGAGGATGGTGACCACGTCTTTCTATGGGTCTCACCCTGACGAGGTTTGTAGAGATTTGGCCGGGGTGGCAAGTTATCTCCGAGGTTCATCGGACCCTTCCAGGCCCTCAGCAGAGTTGGAGAGGGGGCTTACTGCCTAGCACTTCCCCCTCAGTTGCACTGGGTACACAACATTTTCTACGTATCCCAGCTGAGGAGATATGCGCATGACCCATGTCACGTCATCGACCATGGCGAGCTGGACATCAACGATAGGGTGACGTTTACGGAGGTTGCAGTGGATATTGAGGATCAATAGGAGAGATTACTTTATGGGAAATCGACACCTTTAGTGCATGTATGTTGGCCGCACAAGAACCTCTAGGATATCACATGGGAGCGGGAGGCTCAGATTCGTGCTCTGTACCCCTACTTGTTTTCCTAGTTTTTGTGATGTGGATTTCGGGGAAGCAAAGCCCTGCGGTGGGGAGAATGTATAGACCCAAATTTTTCTTTTAATTTTTTTTAATTATATGGGAATATTATGAGTCCTCAAAAATTGACAGCGCATGATTCTGAGGGCCAATGTGCCTGGAATGATTTTTTGAACTTTTTTTACATACCTTCATTAAACATGCGAGCTGGTATATGTAACTTTTGAACCGGTGATCAGAATTGAAATATGGGGGCACCGTTGAACTCGTAGTGCCGATATTTTCTTAAATAGACCTTCAACTCGACCGTAGTAGGTCGAGGGTGGAAGTTAGTTTTTCATTTTTTCGTGGAAGAAGAAAAATAAAATAATTAACAATTCATTTTTCTTTTTGAAACCTCTCTTTTTGAATTATGGTGGTGGGGACCACCCAAACCCCTCCTAATGTGGGAAAACCTTTCAACTATCAATTTAATCATGCCAAATTAACTTAATTAATGAGCCAAATTTTAATTGTTTAATTAATAAACTTAACACATTAAGTTGGATCCTCTTTTCATGCGAAAGAATTTGGGGTTGGCAAAGGAGAGGAGTTTAGGGGGGAGCTTTTTGAGGATCATTACCTCCAAAAAATAACACCCCTCCAATGAAGAGAATCCTCCAGAATCGAAGAACGAGGATGATGCTTGAGCCCGTATCAGAAGCGTCTTATAGGAGCTACGAACACCGACGTTACCATCCCCTTCATTGACATCATCTTCTACCTCTCGACACCTCCAACGAACGACAAGGTAGGGGTGTTTTTTATTATTCTTCATTAATTTATTTTAAGTTGAATCTTTTACCATGAGCCGAGTGCTAAAAATCTAATGTGGAGGGTATGGGACAAAAAAACATGGCCTGATCCCTTCGCATCATCCTTGTTTATGCGTTATTTACGATGGAGGAGGACGACGACTAGCGCCGGTAGGGCTCGGGAGTGGCGGCCGGCACTTCGGCTGGCTGTGAAGATGGCGACAGTGCAGTCGTACCAACGAAGGAGGGATGCGGCCTTTCGGCCGCAGCAGAGTAGGGGCGGTGGCCGGCGCACGATTGGCTGCGTGAAGGGGGCTGCGGCGCACGTCCGCGTCGCCGGGCGTGCAGGGGCTGGGGCACGAGGTCGTGGCGGCGAAGGAGGGTGGCCAGATCGCTATCGGCCACCAGTGGTGGCATGACACACGACTGCACTGTGGAGGAGGGCTGGATATTCAGCCAGTAGGGGAGCCAAGTGGGACCTTGGATCCCGCATGCCATCCGTCGGTGCCACGTGGCGCTGGCCGGTCGGCCACCCAACCCGAACGCCTGGGCCATTCGGGGTACCCAGGGGGTGCCTCCCCCTTAGGTGGTGGCTAGGGAGGACCCCACCGTGGGTCCACCCAGCCACAGGCCAGAGGGTGGCCCATCGCGGGCCGGGGTGGACCCGGGGCCGGACTCAGGTCGGCCCAGGCCGGGTCGGTCCGACCGGATCAGACCGGACCCACACCAACTTCGACCCGTTTTTTCTCTTTCAGCTATATCTTGAGCTACATGCATCCGTTTGAAGAACCGTCTGTGGAACCAGAATCCTTGGATTGATATGGTCCTTTTGGTATACACCAATTGAGTTTTGGATAAATTTAGGTTATGGATGGGTTGGATCAAACATGAATCCAGCCGGGCCCTCGGGACTAAAAGACAAATAACTTATAGACCGAGCGTCCGATTGATGCACCGTCTGTTGCGTTGAGACCCCCTTAACGTGGCTTTACTTTGGGATAATTCTTCATGGTAATTCTTGGAAGTTGTAGTACCAACCTGTGTCTTGAGGAGCGGGCCCTCCCGGAATCAAGCAAGATTAGTGCGGGAACCCTGTGGCTGGCTGTAACATAAGAAAGGGATCCTATTTGGGTCTATACCTTGGGATCCTACGTGGGTCTGTGTTTGAGGATCCCCTTTGAATCCACTCTAGGAATCCACGTGGGACTACTCTAGGACCCTAAATGTGTCTGCTGTACTAGGATCCTACGTGGGTATGATTATTTAGGATCCTACGTAGGTCTGATGATTTAGGATCCTACGTGGGTCTGCCTCTTAATAGAGTAAGATGATTTAGTAGTTACATCTAATCGTCTTTACTACAGTACCTAATTTATACCTGGTGTGAGATAATTCCTTACCTTTGTGGTATTCTTATGTGTGGTTATACCTTTGTGGTACTTACCTTTGTGGTGATACCTTTGTGGTATTCTTCTATGTGGCGATGCCTTTGTGGTACTTACCTTTGTGGTGATACCTTTGTGGTATACTTCTGTGTGGATTTACCTTTGTGGTACTTATATTTGGGGTGTTATATTCGTGGTAATCTTTCCTCTATGGAACAGTTGAGCTTTGGGATTTTGAGTTCGGCCTTGTGTTTCCTCATGAATGAGATGGGTATACTTGATAACTTAGGTATATTTATGGGCATATACCTAAGTAGGGTTGACTATTGTTTCCATGCTATTTGGTTTATCCTTTGTGGATTTTTTGAGACCTTTAAGGGTCTTGGGGTCCCTACTAAGTATCTTTATACTCACCGCTACACGGGTTATGCCCGCACCTTGTTGTGTTTGGTGTAGACGACAGACTGCACTGACTAAGGGTGAGGGTACCAGGAATGGAGGGAGCATATAGGTGGACATAGACGAGGCATACTGCAGAGACAATCGTTCGAGAGATGTACCTACCATTCAGGTAGGAACCTTGGAGGGTGTTCATAGGAGCTATTTTTAGTTTTACTTGTACTTTAAGTTTACTTGTACATTTCAGTTGGGCTTGTATTCTAGCCCCTTTTTCTTTCTATACACACCCTGTTTACTATGTAGTTTTATTTTGTGATTGTATCCTGCTTTATGCTTAGTTGTGTGAGTTACATGTTATAAAGGCAATGCCTTCCCAGTTTTAGGGAATACCCCTTTCAGTGCCAGTCACTAGCCCCTGGCCTATGGAAGGCGGGCTTAGGGTAGTCACAGAACGTGCCCTGGGGGACGGGTCGTGACAAACTATTACTATTTTTTATAATTTATCAAAATTTATTACCAATTATTACTTATTATTACACTTTATTACAAATTATTACTAATTATTACTAATTATTTCCATTTATTACTAATTATTACAATTTATTACTAATTATTACTAATTATTATAATTTATTACTAATTATTACAATTTATTACTAATTATTACAATTTATTACTAATTATTACAATTTATTACTAATTATTATAATTTATTAATAATTATTATAATTTAATATTAATTATAATTAATTAATAATTATTAATATAATAACTATTAATTAATACTAATTCATACTAATCACACATAATTATTTGTAAAAATAAACATAAAAAATAATAAATAAAATTATCTAATTCTAATTTAATTTAACTACAGCTAATTAACAATAATTATAACTAGAATAAAATAAAATGGATTCACTAAAAAATAAAATAAATAGCTAAATACCTTAAAACTAAAGCTTTAGAAGGATATAAGCTGCGAATAATTCTTTGAATTAAAATTTTAAACTATGAAAATATTTGAGAGAAATTTTTTCAGTAGAGAGAAAGAGATAGGAGTAGAGAAATGAGTGAAATGAGAGGAAAACAGGTGGGGGTATATATAGGTTAGATTAGTTTCAACGATATTATTTGCGATGAAGCTCGTTTCAAATGACCTCCACCCCTATTAATTAGGGGCGGTGGTTAAAAAGACTTTTGTGATGATCCCCATCACAAAAGCCAACCTGCCGCCATAGAATTTGCGATGAGATTTACCTCCCGTCGCAAATTCTAATAAACACCGACGAGTATTTGCGATAGGTATTTGTGATGGGTTACAATAGTCCATCTTAAATACCCTATCCCACAGTTTGGCATGCTAAGCGTGCAAAACCTTTTGCGACATGCACCACCCCCTGTCACAAAAACCTTATTATTTGTGACAGGATCATTCTCCCGTCCCAAATAAGCCCTATCGACGGACTATTTGTGATGGGTCAGTGACCCATTGCAAATAACCCATCCCAAATGTCCACTTTTCCCATAGTGGTTTCAATAAAGATATTTTAAATAATAAAGAAATTTCTTTTTCATGCACATATTTTTATTTTCAAATCCACATTTATTAGGTTGATTATTATTTATTTTCAAGGTTCCATGAATGAATATCATTTTTAGGATGACATTTTTAAATTTATTCTCTTTTCCATTAAAAAAATATTTTTGAGAGTTACTTGTAGTTATTGGAATTGGTGGCCTGGAACCAACTAATTTGTACTTTATTCATTAATAAATACCTTATCACATCTTGATTGTTATTCTGCGTGACAATGCATATGATAATGTCCTAAGGACAGCTGTTGCACTAAAAGGTCATAACAGATCCCTGCTATGATGAGAACCTGGAAATTCCATAACACTGTTCTTGAATATATGTTCTATGGCCAAATGATTTTATTTGAGGTACACAAATAATACATTCCATTGGGGGTGTTGACTCATAAAACTTTGAGGCACCTTCTCATGGTGTTCACCCTTGGTAATATCCATGAGGATATTATGAGAATGGGACCTGCCAGTTGGAAATTCCCATTTTATAGTGTCATTGGATGTTCCTATCTGAAGACGTGTTTATTGCTCCTTAGACTTTAGGATTATTATTAATGGGTATTACAACTCGCACACTTAGATGTATTGACGAAAACTATGATGACACACTGTTCACAGTGAGGTAGGATATGTTGGGTGCGTCACGAGTAATAATGCATTAATAGATAATTCAAGAAAGGATTTTTCCCTTCTATTCCATAATGGAAGTAGTTCTCTCATGCCCCTTGATAGAATTGATATAACCTAAATAAACCCATGGTCATGGTAAGGAATGAGAAAGTTTAATTCCAAGAAGTCAAAGAACGAATAATTGAGCACATGGATTGATGGAACCAGCATGCAACCTGCTTGATTCGAGATATTTAGACAAATAGATTACATTACATGGTAAGAAGTTGTAAGAGGTGACATGTCATTGCGGCATTAACTTCTTTCTCTATGGGTTCCTTGGCGTGTTGCTAGACGCAAACATTGGACTTTAGGAAGATTCCACCTAATGCCAATGAGAAAGAGGCCTAGAGGGTCACACACTAAGTGTGTCCAAGTATCTTAGTTAAATATTAATTTAATAAGTTGATTAAAGATTATTCCCGATTGTGATTTAATAATTATTCAAGGATGCATGCTTATATTTATTTCGACACTAGTTATTCGAGAGAATATATTTTGGGTAAAATAATATATTTATTAGCGATTAATGTAGTAATATTTATTTAATAAATAAATAGTCATTATTCAAGGTCTAATAAATGTATTGGAGGAAATAAAGAGAATGGAAAAACCAAAGTACACTCCGCGTATATTAATATACACACAATGTATTTTTTTTGGGGATTTGTGAGAAATAATAATATTTATTTAATTAAATAATATTAAGTGTTATTCCCTGGGAACATGTCAAGTAATAATAATAGTCAACTATTATTATTATACGTGGGGTTTTACTAAGAATTAAATGAAATGAATAAATTATTTTAGGTAATTAATTCATTTTATTATTCTAAGTAATTAAAATGCCAATTATATTATTCTCATTAGCCAAGCCATTGATTGGGGTTGTGCACAATGGATCTGGAGAAATCTCTAAAGACAATAGAGAATTATTTTCTTCCAAGAATGCTATTAAGATACAAGAGAGATCATTCTCCACCAGATCAAGGAGAGCGTTTTGCAAGCGACTCTCAAGGTGATCAAAGGTGAACATCACCAGCGAAGTCTCTTCCATGTTAGCACCCAGAGATCCCTTAGGCGATGTCCATAGATACATAGAGCACGTTTGGATCACCACTAGAGGAATCCTACACTTGGATTATACGACGCAATGATGGATCACATCGGATCGTGACTGAAAACATCAATGGAGAGAGAATTACATCAAGGTAATTATTTTATTTTAATTAAATTAATTATAACCAACATATGATGATCATATCTATGGTTATGGGATTCCCCTCTTTTATTTCATTCTTCATTCTATTCCGAAGATCCATAATTTTATTATCATGACAGATCTCAGATTGATCGTTGTTAATGGAAAAAATTAAATTAGGGTACACCAACCAAATCTATTCCACTGTGCATAGAACCTATAATAGTTTTATCTCTTATGACAATGCTGAACATGTTTTCATAAAACTTTTTCATTTATCTTCTATTTTCCTATATGTGATCTATCTACTATGGAGAATTGTTATTGATCACTAATAGAGATAATATTTTAATTATTTTTCATATGTGTTTCAATGATTTAACCCCTTCCAATTAATCAATTTGAGCTTATTTGTATCATTTTAGTGTTTTGGTGAATTATGGGCTTAATTGTGGAAATTGGTTAATTCTGGAAATTTAACAGTTTTTTGGAGATTCTGTATATCGAGCATATATTTTACATTTGTGTTCTAAATTGTGTTATTAATTTTTTTAGGATTTAAATGCTCGTGGGATTCAACTTTGTCTGCTGGAACAAGGTCCAATTCGGCATACAATGGCCCAGAAAAATTCATCAAATGGAAAACGATTTCTGGCTGACAGAATGGACCCCAGTATAATTAATGAGGCATATATCGGCATACATATGTCCAAATTATGTGATTCAAGCTGTAAAATAAATAGTACTCCACATATCATTTTCACATTAAATTTCATGAATAAATTCGGTCATTAAAGCACCCATTGCATGGGGACAAAAATAGGATGTTGAAGAGTCACCTCAGGCAGAAAAAGTTTTCATTAGTAATTCTGGTATAACATTTTCTACACTTGAAAAAATTAGCTGAGATTTTGTAGAATAATGAAAAATACATATAGGAACAACATTTATGAAGACACATTCCTGATATTTGGCAATTTATTATGTTAACCGGACTCTAACTTTCGGTGGAGTAATTTCGAAGGAAAATTTTCTACTCCACAAGCCTATAAATAAGAGTGTTCACTTCCATTCAAAGGGGTTCAAGAAGGTGAAAGAGGGGATGTGATGGAGGATTGAGTTCTTGAAATTATTTATATTTTCTATTTTACCTTTTCTTTGTTTTATCTTGATCTCTTCTTCCCCTTTCAACTCTATTACCCTTCACATGGAGGGGTAAAACCTTTGAGTGATCGGGGAAGGGGGAGTTTCACTTTTGTAATGTCGGAGTTTTGTGCTTAAATTTAAACCCCTATTTTTATTTTGAATGAATTATATTATCATTTTTTCATAATTTTCTTAATACGATCATGTTTTGGGTTTGGTGTACTCATTTTTAATAGCTTTGGTTAAAGACTTTTAATCTCTCTCCGCCTAGTGCAATTTGTCTCGATCGAGCATATTGTGTTAGGTGGTGAGTGTCCAGTGATCATTGGCACATGTGTAGAACTATTGGACCTCTTTTAGAGTTATAAGGAGCAAAAATTATTGATCGGGACATTCCTTAGTCGTTAAGGAATTGATTATTAACATCCATGCACATAGAAGTGAGTTCCATTTATTTCTTCAACCAAAGGTAATTGATAAATCGATCGAGGAGTCTTTCATTTTTCATTCAATAGGAAGAGAGGTAATATGATATTTATGACTATGATGAAATTTAAAAGGTGATACTACCCTGACCCTATCACTATATTTATCCATTAGTGTTCAACCTTTCTTTTTTATTTCTTGCTTTATTTTTCAATTCAAACAATTTCAAAATTAACCTTTTATACTTTCTTAAATTTAAATGAAAAATATAATTGTTGTGCACTCCTCTTTGGAGACAACCTAGGATGACCACTTTACTACATTTTAACTTAGGTTATATTTGTTTTTTTCACACCCCATGACAGGCACATGTCAATCACCCTCTAAATACTCATATAAAATATTATTTTTTGGTTATTGTATTTTGGTTTCATATGATTTAATTATTGATACTATTTTTATGTGATAATAGTAGAAAATCTTATGAAACTCATTTTATTTCCATGAGTTCTTTGTGAGATGATGAATGATTATTTTTATATAAAACAAATATTTATGGAAGATGATGGGTGATGTCCTATATATCCCTCCAATGCATTGTTTAAGATTTTATATCTCATAAGATAATGAAAGGTATGTGAATGATTGTGTTTAATCACATTTTTAAAATGTGGACATGATTTAGTTTGTTCCTAAAGCATGGACATGATTGGGTTTCCTCATAATGTTTTCCTAGGATTATGTTTGTGCCAAAATCTATTGTCATTCCTCATTTTTAAGATATACCACATTTCCATGTTATTCTATGATCTAATGTTATGTTTGAATGTATTATCATTATTTTTATTTTTTTTCCAAGATATGGTATATATTTTATGCTTTTTTGATGATTATTTTATCTTATACCATTATCCATGATGTTCTACCATTTCTTATGATTTTCTCTAATGATTATAAGGACCATTTAATAAGATATTTCTCCTTTGATTCATGTTTTCTCACAAGTTTATGATCTAACCCGTTGTGGCTCATTGATAAGTTTCCCTTACTAAGTTTTTTATCTCACCACTTCTATTGTTTTCCATTCTCCAGGAAATTATATACAGGGTTTTGTATGTAATGAAGTCTTATTCAGATATTATTATGAAAGGCATCAAATTAATAATGTGTAATGAGTTACTTATGTAGCTACTCCTCAAGGGAACATAACCTTCATTTTTTGGGATTATGAGATTATTTGTGAGTTTTCATGTTTTTATTATGGAAATGATGTAAAATAAATATATTTTTAGCTTGGGTTAACTCAAATTTAATGTGAGGTTTTAAAATAGAGGGAGTGTCCTACACACCTCTACTGGTACACCACTTAGTCTAGAAATAAAGTTGAGGATGAACCTTGAAGCCTGCCTCTAATAGGACATGATTTGGTGACTATTACTGAGAGTATATAATGCATACAAGTGGGAGGAATAAACCTTAATATATAAATTTAAGGATAAGATTCAAGAGTAGATTCACCAATCAAAACCTTCACATAGATAAATAAACTATCCCAATACATTAATTTAATGTCATATATAACAGTAACAACTGAAAATACAAAAATAAAGACTAATAAGTGACCATAAAACTCCAACAGCTCCTGAGAAACCACTCCAAGCTATTAATGCCTAGCTTGATCACTAAACAACTCTTGCATATCTAAAAAATTGTTTATATATAGATGGGGTGAGCCTACATGTATACTCAATAACATCCACCCCAAAAACTCTCATGAAAACGTGAAGGAATAATACTAAATCATGGTGAGTAATAAAATAGAGCTAAATCACTACCCAACTAGGAAAAACTATATCTCATCCTCACCAAGGCTCACTCAATAAGTAACATATATATGTAATCATATCCATATCAAATCATATACATAAAAAGGAACCCCATATCCATTTCACCACTGGTTTATTGCTCTCATGTTCCAATTCCAAACATCCTATGCTCCCATACATTCGAAAAGTCATCCTTCACCTTGTGCGTAAACATTTCATCTCATCTTGAATCCATTGCTTCTAATTACAAAACTCATCCTCATAACTAATAGTAATTTTGGAAATCAGTACAATCCATGTATCATGATTTATACCTCAAGCTATTATAGACCATGCATGTGAACCTATGAGAAATAGTAGTCACCATAATCTAATACAAGTATGTGCTATAACCTCAATCCACTATAACCTACACATCCATGTATAGTAAAACCATGATCCATCACAACCCATGTATACACACACCCTATATCATAAGACATAATAGATCAGATATTCCTACACATCATGAAACATCAAAGGGAGATTAAGGAAGAGGGAGAAGTCAACCATCCATTTCCTCACCAACCTAGATGTTGTAGAAAACACCCATACCCAAAACATTTGGGTGTCAAACACCTACCCAACTCAGGTGGTGGAGCATATGAAATCATAAAATATAATTATATATATCAAGAACAACCCCACTAAGGGTAACTACTTATCATTAGACCTAATTGCAACTATTTTTCCACACGATACTCAGATGCAACTGCTAAGGGCTAGGAAACAAGATCTCATACAAGCACACAAGCATCAAGGTTTAACGTCTTCAACCATTTTCACTAATAATTAATAGTTACTATTAATTATTTGTTAAAAAAACAAAAAATTACAGTTTAAAAAATTTATTTTATTACAATACAACATGATTTTTAATCCACATTAAACATTTTAGATTTCCCATTCCATGCTCATAGAGAATTCTATTTAACCATCCCATAGTTCTCGTTATTCAAGATTGCTAACATGAAAAACCATCTAATTAGTTTATTATCAATACATTTACCATTATATAATCCAAATATTCTAGGATTCATCCTAATATAACACAAGAAGATGCATTCTTAGTGCGTAAACCAATTGTATCATGCATTTGAGAGCCATGAAAAATAACCATATGATAAACTAGCTGAAAAAAGAAAACAATAAGAAATATGGGAATTACAAGTTCTCAACCCACACCCAAGAAACCCACTGAACAACATCCAACACAAAAACCTGATAAATAAGCAATCCTTTCTCTCAAATTGTGCCATTTTCCCTAATATAAACCTCATATCAATCTATAGGGTATAAGCAAGCCCCACTCTCAACTTGTGCCACCCACCCCTCATCTAACCACACCATCCATGCCAAACCCATACATTCACTACATCAAGGATCTAACATCCTATATCACACACAAATGGAAACAAATTATTTCAATCACACACATTTAGGGGGAAACCAAGGATATAACTTCAAGGAATATGAGCCTTTAGCAAACAAGAACAACCCCGATCAACCCCAAACATTTATCTCTAGAATTTTTTTAATACTATATTTGAATTAACCAATGTGTTATGAATATGTTTTATAAAAAATAAACCTATTGATAATATCTATCAAAATATAATAATCAAATAAAGACATGGTTCAAGCAATATATTCACATTCAATAGTTTTCAAGAAAAAACATTGATCAAATCCACATGCCGCTTCATTATTCAATTCATTATTACCCGATTTATGTTGTTTACCCAATTTAAAAAATATAAACCATGATAAAAACAATAATAATTAAAGTAGGTGTATAACACACTATCTAGTAAATAAAAAAATACATCATTAACAAAGAATTTCCACATGCAGTCACAACACCCACCCAATTCATTCTTTATTCTATTTATTATATTTAATTAGATCACTTCAACCATTAACAAAATACAATAAATCATGATAATTTCACATCAGCACATAAAAAAGAGATGTAATGAATTCACTACATTGAGATGATACTTTTAAAATTCCATGAGCAAGAATGGAAGAAAAAGGATCAACCATCACCGAACTTAAAGGAAACCACTTAATAACCTAAAAAAAACCACCATCAAGGCCAAGCTTGAAAATCACCCCAAACCAGAGAAACTCCACCAAAAAGAACATTAATAAATAAAGAAACATGGAATATTAGGATAAAAGGATAATAGAGCACCTTTATGTAAGATAATTCAATCCTAATGAACCAAGATTCTAATCTCTCCAGGGAATTGACTGGAGAGGGCTAGGATGGCCTGTGGGTTGACTAGGGTTTGAAGGAAGAGATTAAAAATAAAAACCAAGGAAGTATAGACCCTATATTTATAGAGGAATCCTGAATGACCTCCATTATGGCATGGTGATCCCCACTATGCCCATGGTGCCCCTTGGTGAAAAGAGATCTAATTTTTTCCTCTGTTTGAAATGTTTAGACCCCTGAGCGTCATTAATTTTAAAAATTATAGTAAAATACTCTTTGACCACAACCATGCATTGAACCATAGCTTTGTGTACAACTTTTAAGCCCCCTAGTCTCCCACTATGGTTATCACCAGGAAATAGGAAAAAAATCCCTCATTTTTTTACCTTGACATACCAAAGAATTTAATGAGGTGAGATCCAACACACCATTTACTTTCCCCATGATCAGATCGACCTCACCTTGATTCTATGCCACCATTCTCATCTACCTAGGAATTTCATCACTCTCCATTTTTTATAGGGATTTTTCAATACTTACAACAACACCACAACTTCCACTATAGTGTGGATACCTTCCATATTTCTCATTGTAGAAAAATACAAGGAAAAAAACCTTACACCACAAAATCCCTAGGCATTTAACTTATAACAAACCAGGAATAATATAGCATCCCACCTTTTTATCACATAAACTTTCATTACATTTTACAAAACCGAGGATCTTTAAGGTTTAGTGTCTTGGAAACCAGGAACTTAAAACATGAAAACATAAAACATTATTCTTAAACACTTGAAAGGCTTCTCCTCATGTTCATACTAGGTTAATTACTGCATCTCATGACCTGGGAATATACATCAAAAGAAGGGGTGAGCATAAGGACCAGTAAGGAAAACAAGAGAAACATTTAACATGTTAACTTGAGATACATCAACTATGTCATGAACAAGAACTTTAAGGCATGATAAAAAAAATAATGTGGCATATCATAATAAAAATAACATTTACATAACTTGAAGATGTGGCTACATCATTTAATATATACAATCATGAACATATCACCAAGGTCCATCCCCAAGGTGTCATTTGAAAATTACCAAGGTTATTCACCAGGGTATCGTGAAAATTGTAATCTCTAGTGGTTACATCATTACCCAATGCATTGGAGCGCTATCAGGGCGCACCCTTAAATTTGCCTTTATTATCATGTGAGTCACATATATAATCATCAAAAATTTCATAAAGAACCCATATAGCACAAAATAAATGGGTTTCATTTCATAATCATAACGTTTTAAAAACTGCTTTAAAGACATGATCTTTATGTCACTTTAAAACCCACAGAAAAGGAAGGTGGGTCTCATGTATGTAAATACCAGAATTTAAAATAGAACATTTTGGTATATATGTGAATATACCTTTAGAATAAAGAGCTTTGAGTATTCACTTAATAATATAAAATAACTTTAGAAAAAGAGAGAGACATTTTTAGACGGAAATTCTGCATCATAAAGGCTATGTTACGAGGTTTTAGAAGACATTAAAAAGAGAGGGAAAATGGGTCAAACATTCATAAATGACCCATAAAACAGTAGATGGACAGAATAATAAGGATACATGATCATGGTAATGAAATTTCAAGGACATACCATTTGAAATGAAAAACATGGAAGGAAGGCAAAAATTAGATTTCTCTTATGAAAGTTCGGCAGCCTAACGGCGTTACTCAAACTTCAACAAAAATGAAATGACAAGTTAAAATAGGGTCTCTCATCATATGAACATAAGAGTCCATTATGATAGATATAGAGATCATACCCCAACATAATATAAAGTAACTTTCAATACTTGACATGGAATTAGAACTTTGAAAAGGGAGAAAGGTGCAAGGACCACTTAAAAATTTAGCAGCCTAACGACGCCACTTAAACTTCAAAATACTGAATTGAAGAGATCAAATGGGGTCTCTCATAATATGGTCATAAAAGATCAGTATGATAGATATAGAGATAATAACCCAAAATAACAAAAAGGAACTTGAAAGAATTGACAGGAAAGTAGAACTTCAAAACGAGAAGGGTGAAGAACCACTTAAAAATTCGGCAGCCTAACGACGCCACTTAAAACTTCAAAATACTGAATTGAAGAGATCAAATGGGGTCTCTCATCATATGATCATAAAAAATCAGTATGATAAATTTAGAGATCATACCCCAACATAATAAAAATGAACTTGAAATACTTGACAAGAAAATAGAACTTTAAAATGAGAAGGGTGAAAGAATCCATTACAAAAATTTCGGCAGCCTAACGGCGCCACTTAAACATTCATAAAATGAAATGATGAGAGTAAGAGGGGGTCTCTCATCATATGAAAATAAAAAGGACAGTATAATGAATATAAAAGAACATCCTCCAACATAAGAACATGGAGCATAAATGAAATGACATAAAAGAGATCACTTTGAAAAGAAAGAGAGAGGTCGGATCCCTTACCTTAAAATGTAACTCTTAAAACTCAAAGGTTTGGACCTTGAGGGATTGGGGGCACCTTGGTAGGACTCCTTGGGAGGTAAGGAGACCATAACTTCGTTGGATAAGAGTGGGGAGTCGAATGGATGAGAGGAGGGCTTGGTATTTATAGGGAAAGTGAGGGGACAAGGCATTAATGGCCAAGGGACACCTCACATGTGCTTTTCTCAAACCCATGTGCTCTCCCTTGGCATTTACCATGGAGTTAGGCCACATGGGGCCCCCAAAACAATAATTCATCACCCTTGGCCGGCCAACCCTTAAAATATCTCATGACATCATCATGACACAGCTATGATGTCATTAAACATACCGAAACCCTAAAACTGCATTTTTACTATTCACTGAAAATTCAACTTTCTCAGAAAAATACCAAAATTTCACACTAACCAAATATCAATGCTCTGATTTCAAAAATGAACTCTATTTTATAAAAATAATTTTCTAAATATTTTTAAATTTATTTTTAAATAAATACACTATTCACTGAAAATTCATTTTTTCAGAAAAAAAAAACCACAAAAATTACCATAACATAATATCGGTGCTCTGAGTTCAAAAATGAAATCCATTTTATAAAAATAATTTTCTAAATATTTTTAATTTAATTTTTAATTAAAAAAAACATTATTCACCTGAAAAAACTAATACTTGAATAATAATTTATGAAACCGTTATTTAACCATTTTATTGAATCACATTACTTAATCAAGGTGCCTAGATTATATTAATACTTTCTTTAAGTGAGATTATTAATCCATTTGGACACATTACTAATCCTAATCATAAAATCACTATTCATAATTTACTATTCATCAAAAATTAAGTTGATCTTATTAGACTCTAAATTTCATACTGAACATAATTGTAGAAGACCATTTTTCGAAAATCATTACACATTTTTAATTATTTAAGGTTTACACAACCATTTTTAAAATATCATTTTTCTAAAATTCATCAAAAATATGCATATTATATTTATCCGGTCATTTGAAAATTCATAAACTTCATCATAAGAAGAAATCCTGATTTTTATTTAAAACAAAGGATTACACGAGGCAGTTACGGTCTCCTTACATAGCCCCTTATCACACCAGCATAGGACCTAAGTGTAAGGTGTGCTAAGGTGAGAGAATCCGAGGGAGGCTCGGCCAACATCGTACGAGTAGTAATTTCTATCAGTTTGAACTTCTTGCGAAGGCGATCCCGTTCTAGCTTCACACGATGAAGTTCAGCTTGGGTTTGGTCCAGAGCAAAGCCCAGTGGTGCTACCTCCTTCCCAAGTTCTGTTAGATGGGCTTCGATCGGTCCAAGACTACTGGGTGAGGCCATCGAATCTTCTTTCTATATTAATTAACCAAGATTGCTTGTATTTAGAGATAATAGTCAAAACGTTTAGTTTCCAGTGGTCATATTGACCAATGGTCAAATAATAATCAAAACCCAACAGTCTCATTTTAATTATACTCATGTTATCAAATGAAACATTTTTGTTGAGTATAAAAATAAAATAAAATAACCCATAAAATTAGGAAACAAGAATTATTTAAAATTTCAGGTTGTTACAATCTTCCCCCCTTTAGAAATTGCGTCCTCGCAATTTTTTTTTAAAAATTAGGTTTTGAAGTTTCATTGAAAGTCCCACATCGGAAAAGGAGTCAGTAAAACTATTACTTTAAAAGAAAGAAAGGGAAGTACGAAGGTCACCCGAGTTAGCCCACACTAGGATTCCATGTAGGAAAATATGGACATGGAGGAGAAAACAAAGGGTCATGTTCTGAGGGAGAGTGATAGAGAACATGATTAGGAGAAAGTTAGCCATAAGAAAATCCCAAACTTATGATGTGTTTAAACGGTCATTGATTACCTAGTAGGAAACGTAAACCAACAACGTTTTTGTTTTACATTCCTTTTCATAATTTTGAGGAATTCATTTACTACATAGAACAAAAACATAAGAAAATATACCTACCTTCATGTAGAGTTTCATCCTTTAATAAGTTTCTACCAAAACTAATCTTTTCTCCAAATTATGAGCATTCAAAACTACTTGGTCTCATCAAAACACAAGAATCATCTTCTAGAGAATCACATAATCCATAAAAGATTAACTATCTATTTCTTCTATCTTTAAACATTATCCCAAAAACAGAAAGGGTAAGGTAAAACAACTCTTCAAAAAGAAAGAATCCCATACGAAGGGAAACTATTTTTAAATCTTCAAAGTTCCATGGTACTACCCAAAGTTCATCATAGACCATCCCATAAATAACGTTCCTTAAAATTCCTCAAAATAAAACAAACTAAGATTGAAACCCAAATACAAGAAGGATTTGATAACATAGTCTTCCAAAATAAACTTCATTGTTCATCTCCAAACAACATCAACCACTCCTAACATCTAAACTAAACATATTTTACCCCAGATAGGTTAATCATTCCCATAAGTAGCCTAAATTACTATAAGTCCACCATAAATTTATCGATTTTTCAAAATATAAGTCAACCTTACTCCTCAATGAAAATACCAAAGTAATCTATTTACCTCGATCATATAGGGTCCCTAAAATAGTGAACGTATTCCAAAATAATAATCATCTTTTAATCCCCTAATCACCTCTGTCATATTAATACGACAATCGTCGCATTTCCTATCACATTGGTTTTTGGGACATGTTCTTCCATTTCCCTCCATTAACTAAGAAAAGAAACTATAATTAGGGGCTTATTTACTTAGCTAATAATCATGAAAAGGAAACTTTAAGCATAAAAGGATAAACATGTAGAATAAAAGTATATCCTAACTTGTGATCCCCTAGGTTCCAATCTAGGTTATCCATGATCATATATTCTTATGTGAATCCTTATTTTGTTTTATCCTTGTTCCTTTAATAATGGTTCATAATAAGCTTATGAATTTACCAAAGCATATCCCCCGGGAGTGTCGTAACCAAGAGTGCAGCAAGGCCCGTTGTCGTGTACCAGTTCCCGTTCGAGTCTATCTCAAAGCGGTGTTTTCGGGTTTTACCCCTATGTACATCTGTGCCAGAGCCACCTCTACCTGCTCGTATCCAGACAAGGATGTATTTGCTTGGAAACCCCTTACTCATTACTCACCAAAATACCAGGAAGATTTCCTATATTTAAAATTTTCTATAGGGTTCTTCCTAGATTTTTCATATCCTAATTTCCAAAAATAACTAAACCATCCTTTGATACCAACTATAGCATCCCACCTTTTTATCACATAAACTTTCATTACATTTTACAAAACCGAGGATCTTTAAGGTTTAGTGTCTTGGAAACCAGGAACTTAAAACATGAAAACATAAAACATTCTTCTTAAACACTTGAAAGGCTTCTCCTGATGTTCATCCTAGGTTCATTACTGCATCTCATGACCTGGGAATATACATCAAAAGAAGGGGTGAGAAGAAGGCCCAGTAAGGAAAACAAGAGAAACATTTAACATGTGAACTTGAGATACATCAACTATGTCATGAACAAGAACTTTAAGGCATGATAAAAAAAATAATGTGGCATATCATAATAAAAATAACATTTACATAACATGAATATGTGGCTACATCATTTAATATAGAAAATCATGAACATATCACCAAGGTCCATCCCCAAGGTGTCATTTGAAAATTACCAAGGTTATTCACCAGGGTATCGTGAAAATTGTAATCTCTAGTGGTTACATCATTACCCAATGCATTGGAGCGCTATCAGGGCGCACCCTTAAATTTTAATTTATTATCATGTGAGACACATATATCATCATCAAACATTTCATAAAGAACCCATATAGCTCAAAATAAATGGGTTTTATTTCATAATCATAACGTTTTAAAAACTGCTTTAAAGACATGATCTTTACGTCACTTTAAAACCCACAGAAAAGGAAGGTGGGTCTCATGTATGTAAATCCCAGAATTTAAAATAGAAAATTTTGGTATATATGTGAATATCCCTTTAGAAGAAAGAGCTTTGAGTATTCACTTAATAATATAAAATAACTTTAGAAAAAGAGAGAGACATTTTGAGACGGAAATTCTGCATCATAACGGCTATGTTACGAGGTTTTAGAAGACATTAAAAAGAGAGGGAAAATGGGTCAAACATTCATAAATGACCCATAAAACAGTATATGGACAGAATAATAAGGATACATGATCATGGTAATGAAATTTAAAGGACATACCATTTGAAATGAAAAACATGGAAGGAAGACAAAAATTAGATTTCTCTTATGAAAGTTCGGCAGCCTAACGGCGTTACTTAAACTTCAACAAAAATGAAATGACAAGTTCAAATAGGGTCTCTCATAATATGAACATAAGAGTCCTGTATGATAGATATAGAGATCATACCCCAACATAATATAAAGGAAATTTCAAGAATTGACATGGAATTAGAACTTTGAAAAGGGAGAAAGGTGCAAGGACCACTTAAAAATTTAGCAGCCAAACGACGCCACTTAAACTTCAAAATACTGAATTGAAGAGATCAAATGGGGTCTCTCATCATATGGTAATAAAAGATCAGTATGATAGATATAGATATCATACCCCAACATAACAAAAAGGAACTTGAAATAATTGACAGGAAAGTAGAACTTCAAAACGAGAAGGGTGAAGAACCACTTAAAAATTCGGCAGCCTAACGGCGCCACTTAAAACTTCAAAATACTGAATTGAAGAGATCAAATGGGGTCTCTAATCATATGATCATAAAATATCAGTATGATAAATTTAGAGATCATACCCCAACATAATAAAAATGAACTTGAAAGACTTGACAAGAAAATAGAACTTGAAAATGAGAAGGGTGAAAGAATCCGTTACAAAAATTTCGGCAGCCTAACGTCGCCACTTAAACATTCATAAAATGAAATGATGAGAGTAAGAGGGGGTCTCTCATCATATGAAAATAAAAAGGACAGTATAATGAATATAAAAGAACATCCTCCAACATAAGAACATGGAGCATAAATGAAATGACATAAAAGAGATCACTTTGAAAAGAAAGAGAGAGGTCGGATCCCTTACCTTAAAACGTAACTCTTAAAACTAAAAGGTTTGGACCTTGAGGGCTTGGGGGCACCTTGGTAGGACTCCTTGGGAGGTAATGAGACCAGAACTTCGTTGGGGAAGAGTGGGGAGTCGAATGGATGAGAGGAGGGCTTGGTATTTATAGGGAAAGTGAGAGGACAAGGCATTAATGGCCAAGGGACACCTCACATGTGCTTTTCTCAAACCCATGTGCTCTCCCTTGGCATTTACCATGGAGTTAGGCCACATGGGGCCCCAAAAACAATAATTCATCACCCTTGTCCGACCAACCCTTAAAATATCTCATGACATCATCATGACACAGCTATGATGTCATTAAACATACCGAAACCCTAAAACTGCATTTTTACTATTCACTGAAAATTCAACTTTCTCAGAAAAATCCCAAAATTTCACACTAACCAAATATCAATACTCTGATTTAAAAAATGAACTCCATTTTATAAAAATAATTTTCTAAATATTTTTAAATTTATTTTTAAATAAATACACTATTCACCGAAAATTCATTTTTTCAGAAAAAAAACCCCCAAAAATTACCATAACATAATATCGGTGCTCTGAGTTCAAAAATGAAATCCATTTTATAAAAATAATTTTCTAAATATTTTTAATTTAATTTTTAATTAAAAAAAAACACTATTCACCCGAAAAAACTAATACTTGAATAATAATTTATGAAACCGTTATTTAACCATTTTATTGAATCACATTACTTAATCAAGGTGCCTAGATTATATTAATACTTTCTTTAAGTGAGATTACTAATCCATTTGGACACATTACTAATCCTAATCATAAAATCACTATTCATAATTTACTATTTATCAAAAATTTAGTTGATCTTATTAGACTATAAATTTCGTACTGAACATAATTGTAGAAGACCATTTTTCGAAAATCATTACACATTTTTAATTATTTAAGGTTTACAAAACCATTTTTAAAATATCATTTTTCTAAAATTCATCAAAAATATGCATATGATATTTATCCGGTCATTTGAAAATTCATAAACTTCATCATAAGAAGAAATCCCGATTTTTATTTAAAACAAAGGATTACACAAGGCAGTTATGGTCTCCTTACATAGCCCCTTATCACACCAGCATAGGACCTAAGTGTAAGGTGTGCTAAGGTGAGAGAATCCGAGGGAGGCTCGGCCAACATCGTACGAGTAGTAATTTCTATCAGTTTGAACTTCTCGTGAAGGCGATCCCGTTCTAGCTTCACACGATGAAGTTCAGCTTGGGTTTGGTCCAGAGCAAAGCCCAGTGGTGCTACCTCCTTCCCAAGTTCTGTTAGATGGGCTTCGATCGGTCCAAGACTACTGGGTGAGGCCATAGAATCTTATTTCTATATTAATTAACCAAGATTGTTTGTATTTAGAGATAATAGTCAAAACGTTTAGTTTCCAGTGGTCATATTGACCAATGGTCAAATAACAATCAAAACCCAACAGTCTCATTTTAATTATACTCATGTTATCAAATGAAACATTTTTGTTGAGTATAAAAATAAAATAAAATAACACATAAAATTAGGAAACAAGATTTATTTAAAATTTCGGGTTGTTACAATTAACATACATGGATATTACATAATTTTAGACGAATATTTAATACATTTAAAAAATACATGCCTGAGGCTTGTAATAGTTTAGTGTCTTTGGAAACTTGGAAACAAAATATTCTATCTTGGTGAAAGATCTTCAAAATCTACCATAAATATATATACCTTTAGTAATTATACCTAAAACATTTCTTTATAACCTGTAGAAAGGAAACATAAGAAAGGGTTGAGCTCAGATTCTCAGTAAGGGTAAATAAAGGAAATGTTTAAGCATAACATGAACAAGTAGGGTATGAAAATTGAGCATAACATTTAAAGATTATAACCTAGATATTAGAGATCATAATAAATATTGGGAGTTTATAAGACATATATCATAAGAGAATTAAGAGCATAAGTCATGAAATCATAACATAGGAATAAGTAATGAAATTTTTGGCATGAACATTGGTTTATAACATTGTGAACATGTATAAGTAGAAACCAGTTCTGTCACTAAGTTAAGGACATGAAATGAAGGCCCAACACCATGTTTTGGACATGAAACCAGGTCCATGCATAACATTTTGAATATATAATTAGGTTCATGCATAAAATTATGAACATGTAATAAGATTCATGGATAAACTTATGGACATGCAACTAGGTCCATTCATAACATCGTGAACACATAATAAAGCTAACTCATAACATTGTGAACATATAATCAGGTTCATGCATAACATTGCGAACATGTAATCCGGTTCACACATAAACTTATGCACATAAAACAAAGTCCATGCATAACATTTTGAACATGTAATAAGGTTAACTCATAACATTGTGAACATGTAATCAAGTTAACACATAAAATTGTGAACATGTAATCATGTTCACGTATAAACTTATAGACATGCAACAAGGTCCATGCATAACATTTTGAACACATAATAAGGTTCACTCATAACATTGTAAACATGTAATTAGGTTTACACATAAACTTATGAACATAAAACCAAGTCCATCCATAACATTATGAACATGTAATTAGGTTTATGCATAACATTTATACTCATGAGTCATCCATCGTTATCCAATGAATTGGATGGAGATATAGGTCCCACCCATATAATAATAAAATCATTCATACATGTTCCACATGATAATAAAACATACATCATATCATGAACCATAAAAATACATAGGTTTTATAAACAAAAAATCATAACCCATGAAATGAAATGGGTATCATTAACATTTCATCACATCATAACCTATGGAAAAGAGATAGGTTTTATAAAAATTTCATCAATGTATAACCCATGAAAATAAGTGGGTATTATAAACATGTAACCCATAGAAAAGAAATGGATTTCATAAACATATAACCAGTGGAAGAGAAACAAGGTTCATGAAGACCATGAAATTAAGAATAACCCATTCATAAAAAGGATATGAATTCAAAATTTATATCATTTCCTAGAAGGTAATGAGTAACATCAACAAATGTTATATTATATGGAAAATAATTTTGAAATATATTTCAAAAACATTTCTTGAGAAAAATATCCTTTCTTCTTTGAAAACTGCTTTTTATAACATAGAACCCTTTGAAAACATTTTTCATTGAAAATAGATTTTAAAACATATAAAGGAAGCTTTTAAAACAATAAAAAAATTTTAAAATAATTTTTCCTTGAAAATTATCTTCAATGATCTTTTGAAAACATTTTTGAAAACATTGTTTTTGAATACAATAGATTTCCGATCGAAGAGAGAGACAATCAAATTTTATTTAAAAACATTATATTGAGCACCAAAGAGTGAAAAAATGGCACTAAAACATGAGGATATCTTGAAAAAATAGAGTATAAGGAAACTCATTAATGTTATCAGGATATGGATCATAAAATTTCATCAAAGTAAGCATAAACATAAATAATCTTGAAAAGTAATGAGATTGTCTCAATAAACTCTTATTACATGGTAACTTGGGATCATACTCTCAATGTAAGAAAAGGAAATTAAATTAAGCTTTAAATATCATGAAAATATTTAGATTCATGATAAAAAAATTTAAATTGAAGTATATACAACTCCAAAAAAGAGTTCAAGTGCATAACAAAACATGAGTCTCAAAGAAGGATAAATGAGACAAAAATATTTTGATAACTTTTTAAACTTAAAACTCATGAAAGAAGGATCATAAAATGGACATATGAATAAAAAAAACTTTAATAATAAGATAAATATTATAAAATAATGGTCAGTACATACACCAAAAAAAAGGAAAGAGTGGAAAACATAACATGAATCTCACAGAAATTAAAAGTGAGATGAGATCCTCTTACCTTGTGCCTTGACTCTCATCATATACATTCAAGATTCCTATATAATAAATATAAGTTTATTATAAATCCTTTATATAATAATATTTTTATATCTATTACCATATATTGTTTTATTATGACCTTATATTACCCTCTTGTTAATGATCCTATGTTAAGGTTTCACTTCAGGTAATATTCACTTTGTTCTTCGCAGGTGTATTAATTTATTATGTCATTGGTTATTATAATTATGTCATTTTTCTAGAATTTAAATCATGATATAAATATCAGTTATATACATTATATTTATATTATAATAATCTATATAATAAATAAGTAAAAACTGAAATACACCTTTCATGGAGACGGTAAGCCGTACGTATGCATGAACATTGTCTCTGTTTTTTTATTATCTTATTGAAAGAAAGTATGTACATACCATATGTATATATATATTTATATATATATTATAGTATAATTATTATATCATATATATAATATAAGTTCATTAAAACCATCCTTAATACATTCCATGTGGTGTGTGAACGAATCCCATCTCTTTGAGGGGGTAGTAGTCCACACTTCCTCAAACAAGATTATCGTATTAACAACAAATGGAATGTAAATAGATGTTTGTTTTAAAAGGAATAAATAATATTGAATACATAATAAATAAAATATATTACATATATAGATATATTTTCCATCATAATTTCCACCATGATTGGTGTTAAATGAAAAATGGACAATCATTGTTTTGTGAGGCAATAATTCACCATACACAGAAACAGTATGTTCAATATCCATTAGATGAAGGTGTGTGTAAGTGTAGGTTGAAAAATCAGAATAAAGAAGTCCTAGTATATTTAGGATAATTTTTTTGTCATGAAATAATGGAATAAAGAAAGTGGAGAGGGTGAATAAGGAAAATAAAGGAAATGAGCTTGAGAGAAGACATTACCTCTAAAAAGGGTAAGTCCTTCTGGTTTGTGCCAAAAGGATTCCATGAGAGGATTTATGAACAAATGAAGGATTAAAGGTATAAGGGAGTATTTTTTGGAAGTTTATTAGGCAGTTATTTTACAAAATTAATAGTTTTTAGAGGTGTGAGTAATGGGTAGAGTTGGCGGCCTTTTATAAGGAAGGAAAATGACTCACTTGGAATTTTTAGAAACCAATTAGGTGTACACATGTTATTACCTAAATAAAGTCATAATAAACCAAAAAAACTCAATATTGGAAGTTTTATGGAATAAATATGGTCATAAAATATGTGTTGGACAAGTTTTTAGGTCATTTTCCCCTTAATTTTAAAGTTTAGTCCCTAATTAAGCTTAATTTAGCCTTAACTACTGTGATTAATTTTAATCACTTTTACAAATCATTTTGGTCAAAAATTAACTTGGTATTGTTAGAATATAAATATTATAATGAATTAAATGGTTTATGTATTATTTTTTAAATTCAATTCATAGAAGTTATAAAATTATGATTAGTGCAAATCCCACAGATGGGACGAAATAATGAGGTTTTAAAGTAGGAAAAAGTTTAAATGTTTGTTAAGATTTTATATTCACTTTCGAAGTGAAATTGATTCTAATGAATTAAATTATATTAATATATTTAATATTTATCTAATTTCACCTTAAAAAAAATTTATAATATCATTTATAATTAATAAATAATTAGATAAAAAGGCAGTTTTTAACTAAAAAGCAGTATTTTTAACTATTCATAAAAAATGATGTTTCTCAAAAAAATCCCAAAAATTCACCCTAATATAATTTTAACATTATGAATTAAAAAATGTATTTTATTTTATAAAATTAAATTTTTAATTTTTTCAAATTAATTTTATTATTAAAAATGGTCCATCCAAGAAAACTATATTTTTAACATAAAAAGGACTTTAAAAAAATTATTTTTAATTATATAAAAGAATTAAAAACAATATTTGAAAAGTAGTTATTAATATTCCTATAAATATGTTTAACGGTTAGGTTATAATTATCTCATTTAATTAATTATATATATATAAAAAGATGTTTCATAGAAACTCAGTGTTGTGTTCATCGTACACCAAGTCAGTGTTGCATGTAGTGCAAGCCAAGTTGGTATTACGTGTAGCACAAGAAAATTAGGTATTTCATGTGAAATTAATGTTTGAATTATTGTTTTAATATATATATATATATATAACTATTTATAGTGTCACCTGAAATGAAAAATATCGAAAAGATAAATTTATTCAAAAACATTAATTCACAAAATCTCAGGGTGTTACATTCTACCCCCCTTAAAATGATTTTTTCCCTAGAAATTCTTCTGGGTTATCAAAGGTTTAATAAATGAAAGTTTCATTCATAGAAACCCATATTGTAAAAATGGATACTAAAAATTCCCTTAAAAATGGAATGTTGGAACCATAACAGTTACCCAAAGTAACTCATAATGAGATTCCACATAGGAGAATATAGGTGGGAAGTGGAAAAAGGTAATGTAAGAGAAATATTACCATCAAGTTATAATAAAGAGTGATATAGAACAATATTAGGAAAAATTTAACAATAAAAAATCCATACATCTACGATGAACTAAGGGACCATCTAATTCATCAGAAACACAGGTATAAGACAATATTTTGGGTTTCAAGATCCTTTTCCTAAAGTTGAAGAATTTTCATTAAAATAAATACTTTCATGATTTCTATACAACATAACCCTTTATTTTTCATTGATTCATTTCACCTCTTTCTCTATAAAGGAAGGTGAGTTTTTTATTCCTAAAGTACTAACAGATCATGAGATACATGATATTACATCCCCTTTGTCATCAGCTATCATCAACATAAAGTAGTTTGAACCAGCTATCAAATATGAATAAATTATCATATATAGAGATAAAACATTAATATTACTCACTTAATCTATTTTTTAACTTAAACTTTCCATAAATCTTTAACCTCACAACCCTTCCGAAATATGGAAATTCAAGTCTGTCACACCCAGATTTTCATGTTTTTTTTGATCTCATTTGTTAGAAATCCCAATAATTTCCTTGGGTTTTGGGTGAGTTGAATGTTGAGTTTTTAAGTTTCATATATTTATAATCATCCTACTATGGTTTCCCAATTTTTTGTTTGAGAGTTTTTGGAGAAAGGGTGGTTACTTCATGATTTGGTCCAAATTGTGAGCCCATTTCCAGATTTAAAAACAAATTTTGTTTCTTTTATAAATCCTTTGTTTTTAAACATTTTTAACCCATTAAAATTACCACTTAGCCTAACTTGACATATTAAAACCACCATATCCTTTTTACCCCTTAGTAATTCATAAGCATGGTGAATATGGGTTATTTATTTATGTATTGGGCCAACCTGTGGGCCCATTTCTAGTTTTAAAAATATAATTTTTTTTCTTTTATATATTATTCATTTTTTAAAAAATTTAGGTGATTAAACCCCCCAAACGAGACCAAGAACCCTAGGATAACCTAAATATTCCATTTTATCTCTTTTTATCTCATCTTATTCTCATATTAGGGAAAAAATTCTCAATGTTTCTCAAATCATCTAGATTTTCCAAAGGTAATTTGTCTCATTCATAAATCATTTTTTATTTACTATTTACCCCCCAAAATATTCTTAAAATTTTTATTCTAGACCTAATGAGGCTCTAAAATCATTTTCAATCCATTACCTCTCCTCTAAGGGTGTTGATCTAAGGGAAGACGAAGAGTTTTCTAGTTTCCAAGGTGATATTTTTTCTCTTTTCTCTTCCCTCTTCCTCTTCCTTCCATTATTTCTTAGTTATCTATTCTCCATTAGTCCTGATTTACCGAGTGTTATATTATACCATGATTTTTTATGTGTTTTTTATTCTTTTTGGGCTGGTGGTCATAGGTTTAGGGTTTATAAACCCTCAGATGGTGATATCGGGTGTGCGTTTCCATTCCGCCAAGGATTTGAGGTAGGATATCTCTTTAACATGCCTTTATAATTTAAGTTTCACCATTTTGTTTCTATTAAAACCTGATATATATGTTTAGTATTTTTTTTCATCCTTTTTATAATTTTCTTGGTGTGAAAAAATGGTTGTTTAAGCCTTGTTTTGTGAAAGGTAATGTTGTTTTGTTATAAAAGTGCACACTGAGTGTTTGTTTAAATGTTCTGTTATCTTTTTCACCTAGTTTGTGATTTTTAGAACCTAGTTTTGGGTAATTTGAACATGGTTCAGTATATTTAATAAATTTATGGCATTAAAATGGTATTTTATCCCTTTTCAAGTGCTTAAAATAAGTTATTTTGTTAGAAAGTGTATGCCACATGTTCGGTAAATTGCCCAGTTTGATTTTATGTTCCTAGAGTGATTTAAATGATTTTTTTGGATTTATAAATACATTTTAAGTAAGAAAAATGGTATTTTTGGGTCCTTTTATGTGTGTAAATTTTTTTTTTGTTTTATAAACAAATTATTTTTTGGTGGTAAGCATGTTTTGGCCCGAGTTGCTGGAAAATGGCCCGTTTGGAATCCTTATAAAAATGGTAGTGATTTGGATGTGTAACCTGAATTTTTTAAGGGAATTATTAAATTGATTTTATACTAAAAATTGTGTGTATACACCTATTTATTTAAAGTTACAATTTTACCTTTGGAAAACATTAGTTTTGAGAAACTCTTAAAGGCCCATTTAGCAACCTTGTAAAAAATGGTGAAATAGTTTATTATGAAAACCTCTTATAGATATTTCTCATGCCATGATTGTATGTATATAATGGATGACATTTCATTACTGATGAATCCTTTTGATCCATTATGATAGTGCCTTAGGTTGGAATCTTTATGTTCCTTTTGATTAATGACATGAGATTGGTCCTTGGAGTGACTCTGGGTAATGTCTATTGTGAATTATTATTATATATATATTCTGATTGGATGCTCGGATGGAATTAGTTGGCTCACCTCAATTAGATAATTGTGACATGTGAACCTTTCTTATTTATATAATATTCTATGAATGATTTTTTCACTGGTAGGTTATGGTACTGACCAGTGTCCCATAGTAGGTGGATATATAGGGTTTATTGCTATGGGATTTGCCCTCGGCCTGCCTGAGAAAGGATGGCCGAGCGTATTGAGAATTTTTATTTCATCATGTGTGAAATGTAAATGAGTATGAGGTCTCATGTATTTTTGTTATTCTAAATTATTCTTGATCTCCTAGGTTCACCCATGTCTTTTTGGATTTCAGTTGCTTTCATTGAAGAATATGATGCTAGTATATACATTTACATTGCCCTTATTGTGTGATTACTATCGTGCCTTCTTGTGTATTGTTTTTCTTGGAAAGTGGTGGGATAGTTTTGATAAGGATTATGAAAATGGTTTTCAAATGAAAGTGTTTTATCCTCTTGTTCAAATATGAAAATGTAAATATCACTTTCCCCTTGAAAATGCTATTGGTATACTAGTTGCACGAATCTAGTTTGGTAAATGAATAAGGGGAATTGGTTGTAATTTGTTTTGAGTAATCATTTAGAAAACATTAATTTTATATATTTTATTTTAAACATTAAATTTTTTTTTCTTTTATTTTAAATATTTTTCAGTGGGAATAGATTATCAGGCTTTCCTACTGAGTTTTAATACTCACGCCTATAGTTATTTTTGTTTTTAGCCTTTGTTCAGGTTTCAGCTTGAGTTTGACTACCTTGAGTGACAAGTGATCATTGAGTCAGAGAGTGACTAGTGGGATCACATGGAGTTAGTTGGTCACCAGGTCTAGTTGGTTTAGTTGTATCGTTCAGTTGTACTTCAAGTTTTGTTGTATTCATGATTATTAGTTTAGTTTTTATAAATGCGTATTGGGATGTACTTTTATTTCCTCTGTTTGTTTTATTATTTATATTTGGGAGAAATAATTTTTTTGTCTACTCTAATGATTCCATCAAAACTTTTTTCTATCTCGGGAGGATCGAGAACACCTCTCGGGACTTGTCGTGGAGTGGCCCAGGTGACCGGTTTAGGGTCGACTTGGACTGGTTTGTGACAAAATGGTTTTAGAGGAGGTCGGCTCCTAGTGGACCTTTATTTTTAGATCTCCCTTTTTTATTTAGGTATGTCAAGGCAGATGGAGTAGGATTTTTAGGACTTTAGGGGTAGGTTCGGGAAGAATGTCGTGAACTCTTTCTTGTTCTTATCATCAGGTGTTCATGGGAAGTCGAATTTTATTAGTGTATTTGGTCCTTGTTGATTGTTTGGTGTTGGGATATGACAAGGGAAGTTGGAATAATGGTATCCGTGAGATCATAGGTTCTGGAAAGCCATGTGGACCTAGGGAATAGTGCTAAGAAGTCTCTTCATGTTTGTTGTGTGTTTGACATATGGCCGCCAACCATATAGTCAAGTCACCCACCGAAACAAGTTCCCTTTTGTTGGTCTCTTGGAATTTTCTTGAATTCAGGATTTTGTTTTGAAAATCCTTGTGTGAGAATTCTGATAATGGGTTTTAAAGGAATGGTTGTTTGTTGAAAAGTGGAAAATGGGTTTTTAAATTTTAGTATGAGAAAGATTTTTGAATGTTGGGTTTTTTGAATCAAATATTGGGGATAAAGAGGAAATGATTTAATGGGATTGATATTCTTTAATCTAAAATTATGGTTTGTTGAAATGAAATGATTGGAAAGCTTATATTATTTTAAAGTGATTCTGAATTTTTATTGTAAACAGGATATGTTGGGCTGTTGAAAAGTGTTTGAATCTAATGAATTGGTTTTGGAAAGTGGTTTTGAGCAGTTTGTGTTTTTTTGAAAAGGGTTTAAGTCTTTGTGGCTATCAAATTTTGAAATAAGACCTTGATGAATTTTTGAAAATGACTTTTTTACTTAGTGGTTAGTTTTCCTTTCAATGGTACATGATTTTAGAAGTAAGTTGAATGTTTTGGTTTGAAAAATGATGTTGTTTGTTTTAGCCTTTAGTGTCTTCATGAGTTCTGACATGCATGGTTTTATATGGGAATGTGGATGAATTCTCGGTATGGTATGGTGGATGTGTGCCTGGGGTGGCATGGAAACATGCATGTGAGTGAGACTCTAATGAATACCAATGGTGAGTGTTTAACCCACCAAGTTTTTTTTAAATTAAATATGTTTTAAAAATGAATGTTTTGATGTTATAGTGGATTGTTTTCTTATGTTCAAATATTTTCACATGTGTAGTATTTGTTCTTGAGGATTTTTATTATTGAGTTAGTCTTGATTTGGTTCTTGGTTTTTCCTTGTTCAGTAGGTGTCCCCGTGAAGCTTCTATGGGTGATCGTATTTTAGTAGTGGGTGATTCCCCATTAATATAATTTCTATTTGATCAACCTAAGGATTTCATTATTGCGTTTCATAGACTAAATCCACCTCTATTTGTGGACAAGAAGATCCTCTTGAGGAAGAGGAGTGGATGAGAAAGATCGAAAGGAACTTTAGCCTCATTCAGTTTCCTAAGTTGTTGAAGGTTAAGTTTTCAACTTTCATGCTTAAAGGATCACCATGGAAGTGGTGGAAGTTGGTGTCTCAGAACAAGCCCCAGGAAGAAATTACATGGGACTTCTTCAAGGCTTTGTTCATTCATCACCATTTTCAGAGAGAGAAAGGGTGAGAAAGGGGATAGAGATGGGCTATCTATATCAAGGTGATGGATCAGTGTTAGAGTATTTCCATTGTTTTATGGACTTAGTACCTTATGATTCAGTGTGTGTTGCAAATGATTCCATGAAGGATCGATGTTTTGAAGTTGGAATTTATAACGATTTGCAGTCAAAGGAGTCAGAGTTAAACTTAGATTCATTTTCTGATGTGGTGAGGAAAGCTTTCCATGTTGAATATACTATGATATAATTGATCAAGGTATTCCTCCCTCCTTAAATATCTAGGAGTAGTGGGGAAGATTTTGGTAAGGAGATGAGAAAGAGACTAAATGTTGATGGAGCAGGTCGTGGAATCAAAAGGCCTCAGGATCCTTCATCAACCTCATATGGGTGTGATGTCTTTGTGTGTTATCAGTGTGGAAGGTCGGGTCACAAGAGGATATCGTGTCCAATTACTCTTAAGCCCTTCCATGCTTTTGGAAACTTGGCACACTTGCATCGATTCTATCGAGGCGTTGCTAGAAATCCTCATGGAGGTAAATACCCGAAGTGAGGTGTTGTTGGAGAGTTATTTAAAGTTTCTTTTTGTAAGTTTCATTATATTATAAGGGATATTTTTTAATTGTATTTTTTTATGCTGTTTTAGTTTTTGTGATGTAAGGGATGTTGTGGGTCATCCATGAACTCATTTTTTCAATGGAAGTGTTGTTTCTATGCCATAAGTTTTCGATCTTTCTCATTTATATAATCGTATGATGTTTGCTTCGGTTTGGTATTAGAAGTTCCTAACTATGAGGCTGTAGATGCATCATCCTTTAGTGATCCAGCCATAGGTCATGGAGTGAAGTTGGCACATAGTAAGGAATCTCAGAGGTTTAAGGAGTTTGGCTAGGATTGTGCCCTCACCCTTGTGGTGGGGAGTTTTAATCCGTGTAGAAAGTGTTGTCCCAACTCTTGTCCCCTCCATGTAGGAGTGGATGGTTTAAATGTTCATGTTGTAACCCTATTCACATGGGTTGGTAGGTTGTTGTGGGAGAGTTTTGGTGGACTTGGGAAAGTGGGGACCAATTCTAGTTATTGTTGAATTCTTGTTTATTTGTTTCTAGTTGGCTTCTAATGGTGGGGAGACCCACCACGAGTGTCGTAGATTTTCTTCCTAAGAACTTATCTAGTGCTAGTTGTTTATTAATGGTGTGGATTCCATTCTAGACTCCCATGGAATCTATTGTTTTAATGAGTTATCTTTAGTTTTGGTGATTATTTGGTTCATTGGTATAAGTCCCAACACTTTGGTTCTTGGCTTAGTTGTGGAGGTGGTGGCTTTATCTTTCCGTTGATTCTTAAGAAGTGGTTGTGAGTTGGTCTTTTGTTTGAGCTAGAGGCTTAAGTTCCATTGATGGTGGATTATAGTTACTTGTATTTAGTAGTTATATTGTGTTGATAAAGAATTATTAGGTGTTAATATTTCAGCTAGAAATTATTATGGCTTTCCGGGGGTGGAAAGTTTTAATAGTGGGGAGAATTATCACACTCGGTTTTTCATATCTTTGTTTTGATCTGGTTCGTTGGAAATCTCAATAGTTTCCTTGAGTTTTGGATGATATTAATGTTGAGTTTTTAAGTTCCATATTTTTATAATCATCCTACTTTGGGTTCCCCATTTCTTGTTTGGATGTTTTTGGAGAAAGGGTGGTTACTTCATGATTTGGGCCAAACCGTGAGCCAATTTCTAGATTTAAAAACAAATTTTGTTTCTTTTATAAATATTTTTTTTCAAAATTTTTGACCCATTTCACTTCCCAATTTCCCTCACCTGACATATTAAAACCACTATATCATTTTTTACCCCTTATGAATTCATAATCATGGTCAATATGGGTTATTTATTCAGGTATTGGGCCAACTCGTGGGCCCATTTCCAGTTTAAAAAAAATAATTTGTTTATTTTATATATTATTAATTTTTTAATAAATTTAGATTATTAAACCTCCAAAAATATACCAATAACCCTAGGCGCACCCCCATGTTCCATTTTCCCTTTTTGGAGCTCATCTTAGTTGCAGATTAGGGAAAAGCTTCTCAATGTTTCTCAAATCGTCTAGATTTTCCAAATGTAATTTTTATCATTAATAAATCATTCTTTATTTACTATTTCCCCCCAAAATCTTCTTCCCCTAGTTATTAAATACCTAATGAGACTCTTAAAGGCGTTTAAAGCCATTACCTCTCCTCTAAGGGTGCGTATCTAAGGGAAGATGAAGAGTTTTCTAGTTTCCAAGGTGAGATTCCTTCTCCTTTCTCTCCCCTCTTCCTCCTCCTTCCATTATTTATTGGTTATTTATTCTCTCTTGGTCATTATAGACCTATTGTTATGTTATTACATTATTTTTAAGGGTGTTTTGTTAATTTGGGGATTGTGGTCATAGGTTTAGGGTTTATAAACCCTCAGATGGTGATATCGAGTGTGCGTTTTCATTACGTCAAGGATTTGAGGTAGGATATCCCTTGAACATGCCTTTATAATTTACGTTTCATAATTTTGTTACTGTTAAAACACAATATATATGATTATTATTATTGTTCATCCTTTTTATAATTTTCTTGGTGTGAGGAATAGTTGTTTAAGACTTTTTTTGTGAAAAGTAATATTTTTTTTGTTTTAAAAGTGCACACCAAGTGTTTGTTTAAATGTTCCATTATATTTTTCACGTATTTTGTGATTTTTAGAACCTGGTTTTGGGCATTTTTAACATTATTCAGTATATTTAATAAATTTATGTCATGAAAATGGTATTTTATCCACTTTCAAGTGCTTAAAATAAGTTGTTTTTTTAAAAAGTTCATGCCACGTATTCGGTAAATTGCCTGGTTGGATTTTATGTGCCTAGAGTGATTTAAAATGATTTGTTTGGATTTATAAATAAATTTTAAGCATTAAGAATGTTATTTTGGGGTCCTTTTATGGATGTAAAAAGTGGTTTCGGTTTTATAAACAAATGGGTTTTTGGTGGTAACCATGTTTTGGCCTGAGTTACCGAAAAATGGCCCGTTTGGAATCCTTATAAAAATTATAGTGCTTTGGATGTGTAACCTGATTGTTTTAAGGGATTTATGAAATTGGTTTACTACTAAAAATGGTGTGTATACACCTCTTTATTAAAAGTGAAATTTGTACCTTTGTCAAAATTTAGTTTTGAGAAATGCTTAAAGGCCCGTTTGGCAACCTTATGAAAAATGGTGAAATTGTTTATTATGAAAACCTCCGATGGATGTTTCTCCTGCCATGATTGTATGTATATAATGGATGGGATGTCCTTACTGGTGTATCCTTGTGATCCATTATGAGAGTTCCTTGGGTTTTACTCTTTATGTTCCTTTTGATTAATGGTATGAGATCGGTCCTAGGAGTGACTCGGGGTGATGTATATTGTGAATTATTATTATATATATGTTGCGATTGGATACTTGGATGGAATTAGTTGGATCAACCCCATTAGATAATTGATACATGGGAACCTGGATTATTGAGAGAATATTCTAAGAATTATTTCTGCACTGGTAGGTTTTGGTACTGACCAGTGGCCCATAGTAGGTAGATATATTGGGTTTATTGCTATTGGATTTTCCCTCATCCTGCCTGAGAAAGGGTGGCCAAGCATAATGAGCATTTTGATTTCATCATGTGTGACATGTCAATCAGGATGAGGTCTCATGTATTGGTGTCTTTTTCATTATTCTTGATCTCCTAGGTTCACCCATGTATTTTGGGATTTAAGTTGCTTGTAGTGAGGAATACGATGCTTGTATGTACATTTACATTGCCCTTGTCGTGTGATTACTATCATGACTTTTTGTGTATTGTTTTTCTTGGAAATTGGTAGGATTATTTTGATAAGGATTATGAAAATGGTTTTCAAATGAAAGTTTTTTATCCTCTTGTAAAAATCTGAAAATGTAAACATCACTTTCCCCTTGAAAATACTATTGGCACACTAGTTGAACAAATCTAGTTTTGTAAATTAATATGGGCAATGGGTTTTACTTTGTTTTGAGTAATCATGTAGAAAACCTTACTTTTATATATTTTAGTTTAAACATGAAATTTACGTTTCTTTTATTTTAAAGAATGTGCATTGGTAATAGATTATTTGCTAGCCTACCGTGTTTTAATACTCACACCTATAGTTCTTTTTGTTTTTAGCCCTTGTGAAGGTTTTAGCTCGAGTTCGATCACCTTGAGCAACATGTGATCATTGTATTGGAGATTGAATAGTGGGACCACATAGAGTTAGCTGGTCATCAGTTCTGGTTGGTTTAGTTGTATTATTTAGTTGTACTTCAAGTTTATTTGTATTCATGATGATTAGTTCAGTTTTTATAAATGCATATTTGGCTGTCATTTTCTTTATGCTGGTTTTTTATTGTTTATATTTTGGAAAAATCATTCCGTTTTCTTCTCTACTGATTCCCTCGGTGCTTGTCGCCATCCTGGGAGGATTAGGAATGCCTCTTGGGACTTGTCGTAGAGTGGCCCAGGTGACCGGTTTAGGGTCGACCCAGACTGGTTTGTGGAAAATTCCTTATAAAGATGGTCATGAAATCATCTTAACATTTATCCCCCATATATCACAAAGTACCACTTGGTTTTCACATTCCAAACATGTGAATAACCTCATAGTATATTCCCTTGAAACATGGTAATAACCTTAATTACCAAAAACACTTTTGGAAAACATGAATTCTTCATTATTACATTTACTATTGGATATATTATTTAAATCCAAGAATTTATAAACTTCATCATCCCTGACATAGAACACTTGGTCAATAATCAGTTCCAGGTTAATCCACACCATCTAATTTACTTATTCATATCCAACATATCTTTATCCAAACATAATTATTTCAATGTCAGGCATTAATTAAGGGTTACCTTACCTTAATCAAAATATCACCATCCCATGAAATCACTTTTTTATGTCTTCATCACCATTCAACATGTCCTTTTCAGTCCTTAACAAAAACTTATACAAAAAATACTTATATATTTCATGATCCATATAACATAATCTTTGAATTCAAAAACATAAATACTTCATCACTCAAGCCTTTATATTAGACCATTACTCAGGTTTCATCAACTTATTACTTAATACCTATTAAAATATGAAATATGAACCACATATTAATGTTCCTAAACATCAAACAAATCATGCTTCTTATGATTAATGTAAAAAATACTAGAAGAACATCACATACCTTTCACATGTTGTTTGTAGTCTTTTTATCTTCATAAGTATAACCAACACTCATACCACCTTCCATATTCTCTTTATGAGATTCCCACTTGGGAAATCAATTTTCATAATTCACATACTTTCCACATATGAAACATTCAATTTTAACCATTTTCCTTATATTTCTCTCTATTGACTAAAACCAGAAAGCACAGGGTGAGAAACATGTATCATAAAAGAAAACCAAAAAATCTTGAAAAACTACTTATAGGATGTCTAAATCATGAAACCCACCTTTAGTCAATGAAACCTTAGGTTTATCCTAATTTATTCACAACCAAATTCAATTTAAATCCTTCATGATGGTTCATGAAGAGTTTGTGAATTCCCAAATAATATACCCTGGGAGTGTCAAACCAGGTGTGCAGCAAGGCCCGTTGTTGTGTACCCGATTACCCCGAGTCAGCCCTGAAACATCTTGTCAGAGTTGTTCCCCCTAGGTACATCTGTTCCAGATCCACATCCATTTGTAGTATTCAAACAGGTAATTATTTCTTGGAAACCACTCACTTGATCCTTTACCAAATTTCTATGACATTTTCATAAACATTAACTCATCCTTATACTTATCCATAGAGACATCCCTAGAAATATTCTTATAAATATACCTAGGGATATCACTAAAGTTTTATCATCCTAGTTTCCAAAGGTTTACTAAAACTTTCTTTTCATACCAACTATAGTGACCCAGGATTAACATACATGGATATTACATCATTTTAGATGAATATTTAATACATTGCAAAAAATACATGCCAGAGGACCGTAATAGTTTAGTGTCTATATTGTTGAAAGATATTTAACATCTATAATAAAGATACAAACCTTTAGTAATTCTACCTAAAACCTTTCTTCATAACCTAGAGAAAGAAAACATAAGAAAAGGGTGAGCTCAAATACTCAATAAGGGTAAATAAAGGAAATATGTAAGCATAACATGAACAAGAAGGATATGGAACTTGATCATAACATTTGAAGATTATACCCTATATATTAGATATCATAATAAATATTGGAAGTTTATAATACATAGATTATAAAATAATTAAGATCATAAGTAATGAAATCATAACACATAAATAAGACATGGAATTTTTGGCATGCACATTGATTTATAATGTTGTGAACATGTATAAGTAGAAACAGGTACAGTAATTAAGTTAATTAAATGAAATAAGTCCCCATAATCATGTTTTGGATATGAAACTAAGTCCATGAATAACATTGTGAACATTTAATCAGGTTCATACATAACATTGTGAACATGTAATCAGGTTCTCACATAAACTTATAGACATGAAACCTGTTAAATGCATAACATTTTGAAAACATAATAAGGTTCACTCGTAAAATTGTGAATATGTAATCAGGTTCATTCAAAACATTGTGAACATGTAATCAGTTTCATGTATAAACTTATGGACATAAAAACAGGTCCCTGTATAACATTGTGAACATGTAATAATATTCACTCATAACACGGTGAACATGTAATCATGTTCACACATAACATTGTGAACATGTAATAAGGTTCATGTATAAACTTATAGACATGTAACCAGGTCCATGAATAACATTGTGAACACGTAATAAGGTTTACTCATAACATTGTGAACATGTAATTAGGTTCATGCATACAATTATGGACGTAAAACCAGGTCCATTCATAACATTGTGAACATGTAATCAGGTTCACGCATAACATTTATACTCATGAGTCATCCATAGTTACCCAATGCATTGGAGGGAGATATAGTTCCCACCCATATCATACTAAAATCATTCATACATGTTCCATAAGATAATAAAACATTCATCATATCATGACCCATAAAAACACATAGGTTTTATGAATATCAAATCATAACCCATGAAATTAAATGGGAATCATTAATATTTTATCACATCATAACCTATGTAAAAGAGATATGTTTCATAAACATTTCATAAAATAATAAACCATAAAAAGAATTTGGAATTATAAACATGTAACCCATGGAAAATAAATTGATTTCATAAACATATAACCTGTGGAAGAGAAATGGGTTTCATAAAGACCATGAAATTAAGAAAAACCCATTCATAGAAAGGATATGAATGGAAAATTTAGATAATTACATATAAGGTCATGAGTAACTTAAATGTATGTCATATTAGATGAAAAATAATTTTGAAATATCTTTCAAAAACATTTCTGAAGGAAAATATCCTTTCTTCTTTGAAAACAACATTTTATAACGTAAAACATTTTTAAAATATTTTTATTTAAAAATATATTTAAAAACATATAATATAAGATTTTAAAACAATAAAAAAATTTAAAATCCTTTTTCCTTGAAAATTATCTTCAAGGATATTTTGAAAACATTTTCGAAAACAAGGGTTTTGAATATAATAGATTTCTGACCAAAGATAGAGACAATCAGATTTTACTTAAAAACATTATATTAAGTACCAAAGAGTGGAAAAATGATACTAAAACATGAGGATATCTTGAAAAAATAGATTATAATTAAAATCATGAATTTTCTCGAGATATGGATCATAAAATTTCATCAAATGAAGCATAAACATAAACAATCTCGAAAAGTGATGAGATTGTCTCAATAAACTTTTATTACATGGTAAATTGGGATAATACTATACATGTAAGAAAAGGAAATTAAATAAAGATTTAAATATCATTAAAATTTTTAGATTCATGGTAAAAAATTTGAAATGGAAGTATATACCCCTTGAAAAAAGAGTTTGGGTGCATAACAAAACATGAGTCTCAAAGAAGGAAAAAATGAGACAAAACTGTTTTACCGATTTGGTAACTTTTGAAACTTAAACCTCATGAAAGAAGGATCATAAAATTGACATGTGAATAACCAAAAATTTAATTATAATATGAATAGTATACAATCATGGAAAGTAAATACACCACACAAAAGGAAAGAGTGGAGAACATAACATGTATCTCACAGAAATTAAAAGTGAGATGAAATCCCCTTACCCTGTGCCTTGACTCTCATCGTACTCATTCAATATTAATAAATAATAAACATAAGTATACTATAAATATTTTAAAGAATCATATTATTATATATAATACCATATATGGTTTTATTATTACCTTATATTGCCCACTTGTTCACGATCTTATGTTAAGGTTTCACTTCAGGTAATATTCGCTTTGTTCTTCACAGATGTCTTAACTTGTTATATCATTGGTTATAATAATTATATCATGATTCAAGAATTTAAAGCATTATATAAATATCATGTATATAAAGTATATTTATATTATAATAATCTATATAATAAATAAGTACAAAATGGAATACATCGTTTATGGAGACGGTAAGCCATACGTACGCATGAACACTGTCTCCGTTTTAAAATTGTCTTATTAAAATAAAGTATGTAAATGAAATATATAAATACATACATATATATATATATTAAAGTATCATTATTATATCATATATATAATATAATTTCATTAAACCCATCCTTAATACATTCCATGTGGTGTGTGAAAGAATCACAGGGGGCGGTAGTCCACAGTTCCTCAAATGAGATTATAGTTTTAATAAATAAAATATATGACATATATAAATATAGATTCTATAATAATTTCCAACATGATTGGTGGTAAATGAAAAATGAACAATCATTGTTTTGGGAGGTAATAATACACAAAAAAATTATGTTCGATATCCATTAGATAAAGGTGTGTGTAAGTGTAGGTCTAATCCTTAGTATAAAAAAATCATAGTATATTGAGGATTCTTGTGTTTTAACACAATAATATAATAAGGATATTTTATGTGGTGAGGAAGGAAAATAAATGAAATGAGCTTGAGAGAAGACGTTACCTCTAAATCGGGTAACTCCTTTTAGTTAGTGCCAAAAGGATTCCTTGAGAGGATTTATTCTCAAAGGGAGGATTAAAGGTAGAAGGGGGGATTTTGGGAATTTTATTGGTCAGGTATTGGTCAAACTTAAGTGGTTTTATATGTGTGAGGAATGGGTATATTTGGTGGCCTTTTACAGGGAAGGAAAAGGAATCACGTCGAATTTTTATAAATAAATTAGGTACACACATGTTCTTACCTAACAAAAGTCATAAACAACCAAAAAAAATAAATAATGGAAGGTTTAAGGATGAAATAAGGACATAAAATGCTTGTTTTAAAAATTTATAGGTCATCCGGGCCTTTAATTTTAAGATTTGGTTCTTAATTAAGCTTAATTTGGCCTTAACTATCGTGATTAATTTTAATCACTTTTACAAATCATTTTGGTCAAAAATTAACTTGGTTTTATTATAATATAAATATTAGACAGAATGAAATGGTTTATTTTGGTTTTTTTAAATTCAATTCACAGAAGCAGTAAAATTAAGATTAGTTCTAATCCCGCAGACGGGACAAAATAACGGGGATTTAAAGTAGGAAAAAGTTCAGAAGTTTATTAAGATTTTATATTCAGTTTCAAAGTGAAATTGATTATAATGAATTAAATTATATTATTAAATTTCATATTTATATAATTTTACCTTAATTTTTTTATAATATAATTTATCATTAATAATTAATTAGACAAAAGGCAGTTTTAACTAAAAAGTAGTGTTTTTCACTATTTATCATAAGATCAAGTTTCTCAGAAAAATCCCAGAAATTCACCCTAGGATATTTTTGACATTATGAATTCAAAAATGAAGTTTATTTTATAAAATTAAATTTATAAATGTTTCTAATTGATTTTATTATTAAAAGTGGTTCATTCAAGAAAATTGTATTTTTAACAAAAAAAGGACTTTACCAAAAATCTTAATTTTCATTATCAATATGTTTTATTTATAAAAAAAATATATTTTTTGAAAAGTAGTTATTAATATTAATATAACAATGTTTAACATTTTGGTTATAATTATATCATTTAATTATATATATATATATATATATAAATATGTTTCATAGAAATTCAGTGTTGTGTCCCTCATATGCCAGGTTGGTGTTGCGTGTAGTGCAAGCCATGTTGGTATTACATTTAGCACAAGACAAGTTGGAATTTCATGTGAAAGGAATGTTTGAATTAGTTTTTTAATATATATATATATATATACAACTATTTCTAGTGTCACATGAAATGAAAAATATCAAAAAGATAAATTAATTAGAAAAAAATAATTCACAAAATCTCGGGGTGTTACATAACTCCCCTCGGTGTGCCCTGGTACCAAATGACCAACTCGAATAACCCAATATCCTAGAAATATCAACAAAAAATGGCCACACCATGTCAATAACTCCAAACAATCTCACTAAAATCAACACTACACTTTCCACCATGGAGTGGTGGCTTGTTAGATGTCCAAAAACTCTACTCTCACCTCCATAACACCTCCAAACTCCTTCTCAGCACCTCTAAGTACCGAGAAGAAAAAAAGGGATGAATTTGGAAAACCAAGACCTTAAATTAGATACTTCTTAAACAATTATCTTCCAATATAATTTAAACCAAAACATAGGAAATCTAGAAAAGGAGGACCAAACAACCACCCTTCAAGATACCTCTCAAGGATCTCTCTAAAACAAAGCACAAAAATGCATTATGCAGCAAGTGAGGATAAACACACAACACCAACCAATATATCATAAAATAAGAAAAGGTCAAATATAGAATATAAAAAAAGATCAAGCATAAAAAAATTGAGATATTGAGCTCACATTTTCGACTCCCACTCCCATGTTCTCTTATATAAGACACCATGCTTCCAGAAGACATGAACCAAGGGAATGTCAGACCCACACAACACCTTCTCCTAATGGTCATGGATCTCAAAAGTCCTCTCCTTGAAGATTACATAATCCTCAAAATCTAGATTTTACCAATCGATGATATGGGAATCATCATGAAAATAGGGGCAGAGCTATGACATATGAAAGATATAATGAATATGGATCATACACGGGGGAATTGAAAACAGATATGAAATGGATACAAAATGAACCAACACCTATAAAGGCTCAAAAAATCAGGAATAGATATTACTCCAACAAGTGAACCTTCATTGTCCATGACATGGATATACATTCAAGAACACATGATCTATAAAATAAAAATCCATAGTCTTTATCTTATGATCATTATAGGACTTATTATGATCTTGTATTGCCTTCATTTTCTCATGGATCATCTAAACCTTCTATATTATTATCTACTCCAATTCCATCCCAAAATTAGTAACTCCTAGATCTGGTCCAACACAATGAATATCAAAAATGTTTTCAAAGAAATTCTTAAAATAAATCTATACCAATAGTGGATTCATAATTGATATTATATTAAAACTCCACTAAGGGTAGGTTCTTTACCCATGAAACCCAAAAATCCAGAATGCATGTGCATAACATATCCTCTAGAGTATGGGTAGTACACTCTACCTGACCATCCTTATATGGATAAAAAGTGGTAAAAATCATATATAAGAGATAGAATAATGATAAAGACATCTCCAAACCCTAGATATGAAATAGGGATCATGATAAAAAATTATCATCTTTGGAACCCCATAAAGCCTCATCACCTCCTCAAGAAAACACCTTAACAAAATCTACACTAATCTTGATTCGTTAATTATTATGAATTGATATTACTTAATCAATAGGTCCATGATCACCCACATATATTAAAATCTACCTTGAGATTGAGGAAAACCAGTGAATAATTCTATTAAGATGTCCTACCACTTCCACTAGGGAATGTCAAGTGGTTGGAGCAACCCACCAGGAACATAGTACTCAGCCTTCACCATATAGTAAACCAAACACCGAGGGACAAAATCTAAAACATATCTATTCATTCCAGAACACCAAAATTTACCTCGCAAGGAGTGATAAATCTTCACCACTATAGGATGTTTCTCTAAAGGTGAAACATGGAACTCACATAGAACCACATCATGCATTACTAAAAGAATGAAGTGCCTCACCTAAAACAAAAACTGATTGCAATTATCCTTATACCACCCCTCAAGAGCATCACTATATACAACTCAATATTTCAAAACCTCCATCTCAAAATCTCCCATCTAGGACTCCTCCACCTTCCACACTAACGATGACTGCATCATCATCTAGTAAAATCACCCTTTACCACCAACTAATCCCATATCAAAATGAATCATAGAATAATCATTTATCACCCTCATCCATCCCCAAACTCATGAAAAATACATCCACATGACTTCATTTTCAAGGGATCATCCACAACATTCCATTTCCCCAATTTATCATAAATCTCAAAGTCATAATTTTTCAAGAATTATATCCACCGTCACTACAAAAACTTCAAATCACATTGGGATAAGACATACCTCAGGATCTTATGATCTGTGAAGACTACAAAGAACTCACCAATGAGATAATGCTTCCACAACTTCAAATGAAACACCACCATATAAATATCCATATCACAAGTAGCATAGTTACATCCATGAGGTCATCACTATAGAGACCCACAAGAGATAACCACTCTTTGATGTATAAAAAAAACATAATCAAATATGTGAGGATCCTTAATAAACCTTGAATACAAAGACCAATTTTTTAAAATAAAGAATATAAGCATCATAAAATTTCTTATTTAAATGATAAAAAGTATCTTGACACTGGTCAATTCACAAAAATGTTTGATCCTTCCTAGTCAAAGCTATCAAAGGATCTAAATTTCAAGAAAATTTGGGTATGAACCTCCTATAATAGATATAAAGACCAAGGAAACTCCGATTATTTGCAACATTCTTGGGGGATACCAAAGAAACTACCACCTCAACCTTTAATTGATCCATGAATAATCTATACTAAGACACTACATATCCTTATAAAAAGACCTCATGGGACCTTAAATCACACTAATATAGATTTATGAACAGATTATGATGATAAATAACTCCCCAAAAATCTTATAGATTCTCCACATGCTTCTCCTATAAATCATATAATATAAGGACTTCATTAATAAAGACCACCAAAGACAAATCTAGAATCTCATAGAACATTATATTCATCATCCCCATGAACATGTCTAGATAGTTCATGAAACTAAACATTATAATGAACTAATAATTCCTAAAATTAAATCTAAAAGTAGTCTTTGAGATATATTTATCCTTCACTAGAATATGATGATATATTGACTAAAAATAGATCTTTAAGAACTATCTAGATCCCTTCAGCTAATTGCATAAATCATCAATTCATGGAAGGGTATAATGTTTCTTTACTATCACCAAATTCAAGCGATTGTAATCAATACAAGAACATAGGTTGTAACCTACCTTATTTTAAAATGGAACCAGGGCATGCTAAGGTGATGCACTAGGTTGAGTGAATCCTATATGTATAAGATCATCAATCTAAATCTGTATCTCTCACAAAAATAGAAGGATTCATTATATATAGAGACATCAAGATCAGAGTGACACCCAGTTTTAACTTTATCCCAAACTCAATATCATATTAAGGGGGGTAGTTCCAAAAACTCTTCCAGAATGAAGTTAGGGTAATATTATAAAACACTAGGAACCATCATTGATTGTTCCTCTAATACACTCAACATTAGATTGACCATTAAAGAAGACAAGGACTCAACATGCCTCCAAACCATCTGAGGGTCTTTCTCACCAATAAACACTGTTTGATCTCAACCAACATCATAGAATATTACATGCCTCCTATTGAAATCCATAATATATAAAACTGAATACAACCAATATATATTGAGTATGATGTTATATGGATATATTTTTAAAAATAGGAAATATCCAAAAATATGATTTTTCCTTATAATAAACTCATAATATATGCATACATCATAATGATAGATCAACCTCTAACCAACATAGTTAATTCCAAGGGAACCAAAAGACTCTCTACCTAAAATACTAAGGTATGTTCATGGGTGGGTAAAAAGGAGTGTGTAACTATTGAATTAAATAAGGAATAAACCCAACTAGAATATAAACAATTAATACCTCACATGGCATATGGTTCACCTGACATTGGAAACTCTAAGTCATGCATCTAACCACATTTGGATCCATGACCCTTATTCACATGAAGGAAACCAACTATAAGGTCATACTCTAATCATTGCACCTAAAGATGAGGGGACTCATAGGTACGTACTTTTACCACCCCACCTCTCTTTACTTATCAATGGATAGGTCCCCTACTATTACTATTGCCTTAGAAGATACTCTAGAAATGACTGAGCCTAAATAGGACCACCAATTCCAAGAAAACTATTAAGTATGCTTGATCACTCAAGCTTCCAATAACCATGAACTCCACATCCATAACAAACCATGCTAAATATACTGATATGGGTCCATGAATTTCCATACCCTGTGAAATAGGATGAAGAAGGATAGAACCAACTCCTTGTTGAATGAATCTTATACTGACCAGGTAACTAAGAAATCCTGGATAGGACTATACTCTATAGAGAGTTCTAAAGACTCCCCTCATGTAATTATTTGGTCTTGGATAGAACCATATCAATGACCTCTACCCTCACCAACACCAAAAGATATGTCATCAATGTAAAAAGGGTGACCTGGTGTTATATCTCTAGATATAATGCCTCCTTGAAATTCCTCTCCATAACCTCCTTATATGGAATAAGGTTTTAATAATAATGAAATAGGTTATTATAGTGAATAATGACCTTTTAAACACTATATTTACCATAGAGGAGAGTAATAATCTCCTGTTGACATGATGAATTTGTGGTTGAAGAAATAAATTTAGTCTAAAACCAATCAAAAAACTTCTCCCATTTAATAACCAACTCCTCATGATCACTTTGGAACAAGAACCACCGCTACTGAGCTACCCTACATAGCATATTCAAAACCAAAAAAATCCAATTCTACTTACAAGAATAGATATAACTATATAATATCTTTACCACCTCTTATTAATCCTCAGTCTCTTTATCCAAAACAATGCCCTTGTACTTTTTTAGACTATGGTACTAAAACTATTGGAGTATTCTCCTCTAAGTATTTTCATTATAAACATCTACTCTACGACGATCTACTAAAACATCCCACTAAACATATTTAGAATGAACTTGATGATGAAATCAACATGGATCCAGTATTATAAAATAATTTTTAGGGAATACTAAACCTTGAATATGAAACATTTAGGGTTATTTAATTAATTTAATTTAAAAATAATTCCCACCATATTTCTAATTTAAACACATGAACAAAAAATCATGATGCATGATTCTTTATTAGGTCTCTTCCTAGAAAAAACATCACCTAACTTATTATATTTAGTAAACTTAAAGGTCCTTAAGTAATATCATAGGGGGACCTAAATACCCATGTCCTATCCAGTCTCCCTTATTTACATCACATACTAAGTCCAGTTGATACTGTTTTTCTACTAACCCATGCAATCCTCACTAGTGCCTATCACCAAACACTATCCTATCACTCAAACATCTACTTCGATACAAACTTTTCACAACCACCTCCAATAGTAACCCTCCTAGGTTGGAAATGAAAATAAGGATGACCCTCGAAGCCCACATCCAATAGGACATGGGCGGGTGACCAACACTGAGTGTATAGAATGCATACAAGCAAGATGAATTTCCCTTAATATATAAATCTAATAATAAGATATAAGAGTATATCCACCAATAAATAAAATTATATATATAAATAAACTATTAAAATACATTAATGTAACATCTTACATAATAGAAATAATTTAAAATACCAAAATAAAGCCTAGGAAGTGACCATGAAACTCCAACAACTCCTGAAAAACTACTATGAGCTTGTAACACCTAGCTTAATTAAAAACTTTCTCCTGCAGACATGAAAAAAATTTATATATACATGGGGTGAGAATATAGGTATACTCAGTAAGATCATCCCCAAAACCTCTCATGAAAATATGAATGAAGCATATTAAATCCCATCAATAAAACAAATGAAATCAACTCATTACCCAGCCAAGAAAAACTAAATCCCATCCTCACAAAGTCTTTCTCACCAAGTAACACATATAAGTAAGAATATCCATATCAAAATATACTCATAAGAAATGGCACCTCACATCCACTTCCCCATTGGTTTATTTCTTTTATATCATAATTCCAAATATCCTGTGCTCTGATCCTTTCCACAAGTCATCTAGTACCCTATTCATACACATCACATATCATCCTGCATCCCTTGTAGATTATCACAACCTCATACTCATAAAAAATAGTAAGTTCATAATACATTATATCCCATGTATCATGCGTTATACCTCAATCGAGTATAGCCCATTTATATTTACCCATGGAAAACCATAATCACCAAAACCAGGTTCAAGTTTGTGCTATAACCTCAATCCACCATTGTCTTCACATATAAGTATAGTAAAACCATGAAATATCAAAACCCACGAAGACATATACCCTATAACTTAATCCATCACATTCTAAATATTCCAACACATTATGCAACACCAAAGGTAGACTAAGGAAGTGGGAGAATTCATTCATCTATTTTCTCAATAACATGGATACTAGGGAATACACCCATAACCAAAACATTTGGGAATCAATTTCCCTACCAAATTAGGTGGTGGAACATATGAAATCATAAAATATAAGAATAAATATCATTCATAACCATATTATGGTAAACTACCTAGATTTAGACCCAACCACAGCTATCATTCGACATGAAACCCAACTGCCATCGCTAAGGCCTAGGAAACAAGATCTCATACATAAATAGAAGAATAAAGGTTTGGAATATTTAACCACATTAAATAGTAATTAGAAATTACTATTCATTAATTTTAATCCCATTACAAATTATATTTAAAACAATTCATTTTATTATAATCCAATTTTTTTCCATCCATATAAAAAAGTATGGATTTCCCATTCCATAATCAAAAAGTATTCTATTAAACCATCACATGGTTCTTATTATTCAACACTACCAACCTCAACAAAAAACCCATGAGTTTATTATCAGTCTATCTACCATTCCACAATCTAAGTACTCTAGGAATTACCCTATGCTAGCCCACAAATATTCACTCTAGGTGCATAAACCAACTATAGTTGTCAGTTGGAAGCCACACCAAATAACTATCTAGAAAACCATCCATTAAAAGAAAACATCAATATAGATGGGTGATCCAAGATGTCAAACCATACCCAGGAAACTAACCAAACTACATCCAACAAAATAACTTGAAAAAAGTAAATCCTAGCTATTAACTAGAACCATCGATCCCAATGTCAACCTTATCTCAATTGATAAGCTACAAGAAATACAAGGTACCAACATGTTCCATCTACCACTTGTTTAACTACCCCCATTCATTAAAAACCCACACATCAACCAAAATAAGCCTCTACCATCCAAGAGAAAACATATATGAAAAAAAGTATTTTCATCACACAAATTCAAGGGGAAACCAAATCCATAACTCCAAGGAAAATAAGCCTTTAGAAAAAAATAATGGGATCAATCATCCCAAAAAATTTATCCCTAGTAAACAACCTATTTATAAACATAATTTAATTGATCAATTTATTATACATAGGTTCAAAAAGAAGAAAAATATCAACAAAAACTATTAAAATCTAATAATCAAACAAAAAAAGCGTCAATAAATAATTTCAAATTCCATAGTTTTCAAGGAAGAATGGTAATAAAATCCAAATGCCTCTTTATTATTCAATTAATCATTATAAACATTATATTGTTTAACCAATTTAAATCATATAAACCATTATAAAAAACTGAAAACAATAAAAAATATATATAACACACTATCTTGAAAAAATAGGTGTTATCAACAAAACAACACCACATGCGATCACAACAGCCATCAAATTCATTATTGATTCTTGTTATTATCTTCAATTAGGTCAATTACACAATTACCCAAAGAAATTAAATCATGAAAATTTCACGTCAATACATAAAAAGAAGAAGTAATGAATCATGTACCTTGATATGTATGTTTCAATTTTCTCTGAGAAATAATGGAAGAAGAAGGATTAACTACCATTGAACTCAAAGGAAACCACTCCAGAACCTAACCCCAACAAACGAACATAATGTTTAGGCTTAAAAATAGGCTCAAACTAGAGAAAAATCATCAAAATTAACCTTTGGAAATAAAGAAATAAGAAATATGAAGAGAGGATGAGAATAGAGTACCTTGATCCAAGATAATTTGATCCTAATGAAATAATAGGTTAATATCTCAAGGGAAATGGTTGGAGAGGGATATAAGGGACTAGGGGTCAATTATGGTTTGAAGGAAGTGATTAAAAATTAAAATAAGGAAGTATGGACCTTATATTTATAGATTAATCCCAAATCTTCTTCACCACAGTGTGGTGACATCCATTATTCATGTGGTTCCCCTCGATCAAAGGAGATCCAATTTTTCTATTGTTTGAAATGGTTTGTACCCCCAATACTCATGTGTTTTAAAAACCACATTACATACCTATTTTATATTTTCTATGACATTCATCATGGTGTGAAATATAAAATTTTATCCCCTGGTAATCCACCATGGTACCACAACCCTGTTTTTGCACTCAATCATTGAGGGTCAGTTTCTAACAAGGTTTATCCAGGAAACTAGAAACACCCAATGACTCTCATATCCATAATTTCCCATGGTACTACTTTAAAAAGTCATGATGTCAATAGGGAATATAACCAATGATTCTTAAGAACTAACATTGGTCGAGAGGATTGGTGGTTAATCTCATCATACCCTTTTAGGGAAATTATTACCTATTCTAGGACTCTCTTATAGATTTAAGACATATTCATGAATCCTTTTTAAATTAAAAATATAGAACCAGTCACCCCTATAAATTAACAATCAATTGTAGACATGTGTTAATGGGAAACCATATGTATGTATCCAAGGTTCTACATTTATTAAATCATTTTTATGAAAAAGAGGTTCTCTATATTGGTTACATTTGTTATTTTATGATGTAGGTTTTAAGACACAAAATTGTGTTCTCTTGAATTTATCATCATCCGGGGAGATAGAGGTTATTTCGATGTTGGGATCGAGCCCATGATAGGAGATTCCTATATATCCATGTGAGAGGAATTATAACCCCCATAGTTTGTTTCCACTTAACAGGAAACATCATACCTTTTAAGTTCATGTGGAAAGGACTAGACCATGTAGTTTAATGTCATGAAGAAAATACATCTAGGTGAAAGGGTCCTAGTTAAGGTTGGTGCGAGACTTACACCAAAATATCCTAATGGACCTATAAAGGATGCAAACTCCTAGTTTGGATGTGATGCTACTGGGAATATTGCCTAGAGAATATTAGGGTGAGTTGAAGGTATTGGGTTTGAACCTCATGTAGGATTCCTACATATCCTATTTGGATAGGAATCCAAGCCCATGTAGTTTGAAAGGGTTGGGGATTACACCAATGAAGAAGGCCTAATTGAGGAAATTTGATCATACTGATGACATGATCACCACTAACCTCTAATACCACTTGTGTCATGCTTGATGTGAGAAACAAGAGGAAGTGAAAGATCTAGCACTTCACACAATCTACTTCATCCATTGGTGTATGAGGATAAGGGTTTGAAAGGTAGGAGATACCCCACAAGAAAGACAAGGGGATTACTCCATGAGGGATTACCATATGATTTCCCTTCCAACATGTGGAATAATAAGATAGTGTTATGTGATGTATGAAAAAGGGAGATTTCCATCCGATTCTCTTCACATTTTAGGGAACATATGTCTCTTCCTGGACCAAGAATCCATATACGACCATCTCTAAAGTTGGGATCCTCATTACCAAATGAATGTATGTTTGAGGATATTATGAGGACTCTACCTATTAGGTAGGTTAAATTTGGGAATTCCATTACCACGAGAATTTATGATTTAGAGGTATTTCTAGTGTGCCCTAGGTTCTAATGACACATGTATGGAGGCTTTAGAGGAGGACTTGACTTGGATTCCCCTAGACGAGGGACCTAGGTAAAATTGTTTCCCATTATTATAGGTGAAAAAGGGCTCGAGATTGCTTCACCAAGGTGATTACTGAGTGAATTGGAGGGTTTCTCACCTAGGTGGTACATGGGTGAGATGGATTTAGCTTCACCCAGGTGATACCTAGGAGATATGTCTTTGGATACTTCATCCAGGTGATGCTTGGGTGGATTTTGGAGGTACCTCACCCAAATGTCACTTGAGAAAATTTGAAAGCATCCCATGAAAGTCTTAATTTGATGAAATTTGAAAAATAATAACCTGGGAAACCAAACATGGGTGAGACCATGCTCATACCTCCAAGGGTGTCCTCAGGTGCTTCTAGAAGGTCCTCACACAATTACTAAGCTAGGGAATGTGACTTCAACCTAGTAATTTTTGGACTAGGGGGAAGGAGATACTTGCATATGTATTTGGTGTTTTTTAGACCTTGGAGGAACTCTAACCCTTGTAATCCCCTTAATTACTTCTTCTTTTGAAGTTTGGAGAGCTACCAGGAGGGTTTTGAGTACATGGGAGAAGAAATAGGGTGAGCAGATCTTCTAGAATTTTTTTTCATCATCTATTTATTCCAAATGAGTAGCCCAAGGGTCCTATTTAGAGGCAATATTGAGACCCTGGTTGAAGGAGGTGGTTCGTTTAGGTCACTCGTGTAGTTCATCTCACATGTGTGACCTAATCAAGGGGTTTTCTGTGTATGTTGTACCACATAGGTTGGACCTATATGAGTCATATGGAGCGTAGGTGGGGATTTTCTTGAGATCCACTTGGGAGAACCTATGGGAAAATAATATATTTTTTACTTTTCATGAAATTTACTCCCCCTATATATGGGATATTTTTTCCATTGAAACCTTTTATCCTCATATGAAAAATAGAGTTTCAAAAAATCCCCCCTTCGAGGATTGGATCCAATCGGAAGAACAAGATTTGATTTGAAGGTCGAGAAGAATATGTACATTGATGGATATTTCATTCATTAGACTCCATGAGTTCATGTACATTCATGATCAAGTTTAGTGAACATTATGGATTGTGTATTGTGAAAGGTAGAAGTGAGCATAAGGATTGTGCATGTTAGTTGAGTAGCTTGTTCAGGTAGGTAGATCATGAAGATGAGTTATGAAGGGTGACCACACAAGTACCCACTCATCTATAAATAACGTCACCTATCCAGCAGTCCCCCATTCACTTAAACTATATTGTATCCTTTTTTATCTCATCACACTAGTCATTCACATAAGCCTTATGTGTACGTTTTTATCGCATACTCACAGTATGACTTCACTTTCACAGGTCTCTTATATGATTTTACTTTAGTGATCCCCTCTACCCAGTCACCTAGGTGAGTGAAATGCGCAAGGTCACTTGGGAAAAGAGACCTTCATGAGGTCACTCAGGTGAAGTGACTTGCATGAGGCCACTCAGGTGAAGTGACTTTCCCAAGGTCACTTGGGCGAAGTGACCTATGTGGGGTCCTACTTCTGTCAAATTTTTTCCTTATGATATTCCAAAATAAAACATTATATTTAAATAAAATCTTGGTGTTTCCTTGTATATTTCTAATGGAGGCTCAAAAGGTTCAAGTCTATAATGAACAAGAAAATTCAAACATAAAGGAAATACTAGACACCATCGATCCATTTTATTATGAAGGGTGTGACTTCACTCTCTCATATTTATATATACATCTCAAGAAGCACCACCATGAATATCCTAAAAGTGAAATACTACCACTTTATAACCATGGAATTTCGAGAGATGTACTCATTATGAAGTCGATGAATTATTTTATGCATTCTTGGTTCCAAGAGTACAATAATTTTAATAATTAAAACATCTCATATATAGGTGCATTCATTAACAAGGGAGTGGTACCCTTTACATGTGTAATGAATCATAATAGTTGTACTATATATTTGAAGCCTCACACTTCTGAATTAAAACCACACCACTACTCATTTTTCTTAAGTGCTCCCAAGATATATCAATAAAAATGTTGGAAGGAAGACTAGGACTTCCACCCTAGAGGGTATGTCAAAACAAAGTGGATATGGGTTTACTGGGTGCAAAAGGCTTGTGCTGAATTCAAAGTTAAACTAAATCCGTTCGACATCTATGAGGCCATCTGACTGACATAGACATATGTGTACAAGCACTCGAATATCATTCCCAATATTCTCAACCAATGAATACCATAAATAAATACTTTCCATATAACGCATAGATAATTCAACATCATTTTATGGGATTTCTAAAAGATCTTAGGAGAAAACATCCTTTGAGATATTTATGATGAGTTCATTCCATCAAAAGTGGCATGAGATGATGCTAAACAAATGACTATTTTGGTTCATGACCTATTAAAGGTATCCTAGTATTTCAAGAAGGAAGACCCTCACCCAAGGAGAGATTTAAATTATTGGGAAAAAATCATTCAAGGTGTCCTCTCAGTGTTTTTGGGTGTGATTTTGTTTTTTGATAGAGCTAGATGACTGGTAATGAGGATGGTTAGTGTTTACCAAAGAAGTTGTTTATGGCAGCGTAGTTTCCAAGTGTTTGCCAAATTTTTTGGGGTCTAAAATTTGGAGTTTGGATAGCATTTAAAAATATGGATTTCCTTGAAGATATCATCAAAATATGGAAAAGGAATTAGTTTCTCAAAGATGGGCTTCATGAAGTATGTTTCATGAGAATATGAAGATTCTAATTGTGATATTCACGATTATGAGAAATGGATCACTGCAAGTGAGCATCTTGACAACACAAAGGTTTTGACGGAAGCTCTACAATTATGAGAAATAGAGAACCATGGAGGCCCAAAGTTTTTTATGGAAGCTCTCCAATTATAATGAGCAACACGAATAATAAATATATGTGGATCTTCATAAAAAATGGAGAATTGTGGTGGAAAAGTGGAAGCTTCGTGAAATAGTGATGACGTGACCTAGAAGGTTCTGGAATCGATGGAAATGCATATAAATAGGCGTATACCCCCTTAAAAAGTAACGATCAAGACATAAAAAAATATTATGGATTTGGATTTGTGAAGGTGGTTCATGAAGGTGGTATGCAAAGAAGTTAACAAAGGCTTTAAATTCCAACTGAATGTTTTGAGCATTATGAAAGTAAAGTAATTTTCAAAGGCTAGTTGGGATTCATGAATGGAAGGAGCGTATAGAATGGAAGGAGCTTTGCAAAGGCTAGTTTGAGCTTTGTGAAATAAGGAGCTTTGTGAAGGACATTTGGGGTTCACGAAAGAGGTGTGATTCGAGAATGCTATGTGAACTTCATGAAGAGGAAAGATCTTTGTGAAGGCTAGTTTGATCTTCCCAAAATAAGGAGCTTTGCAAAGGCAGTGTGCATCATGAATGTTGTTCAAAAGGGATCTCCTAGTACATCTGTTTTAAAGTGGTATTCATTAGTGGATGAAATAAGGACATCAAAATAGAATCTACATATAGTTAAGTATGCATTCATTAGAGATAATTAAGGGACCTAACAGTCCATAAAATATGAGTGGATCCCTTCCAAGAGCAGTGAGTTAAGGAAGAGGAAGAAGGTGATCCATCCCACTGAAAGTGAGTTAGAGGAAGATACATAGTGTGTGACCCTTGAGAATTAAGTGATAAAATCCAAAAATTTGTAAAGTTAGTGAGCCTAGTTATATAAGTGATCTAGCTCAAACCTTGTAATTAGAAATGAGATTTATGGGATTTGGTACATCAAAACATCTTCATTGTATGCTCCTTGGATGTATCCCAGTGAGAGTGAACCAAGTAAAATCATTACGTCTGTGTGCTTGATTTCCATCATTACTTTCGAAGCATTATCATCATATAAAGAATAAAATAGTAGATCGTAATTAATACTTAAGTGTAAACAAAGTAACCCTCATAATTAATAGGTCAAGATCTAGTGGGTTAAGAATAATTTAGTAAATAATATCCATACCCTAATTCACCCCACCTATTAGGGTATCTAGGCCCCTTTTGGACCTAACATCAATTTTGAGGCATGGATGAAGGTTTTCTTGGAGCCAAAAGGAGAAGGTCATAGTTTCTAGAACCTAATAGGATATCCCTCATTAGAAAATCATGGCATCCATGGTAAGTTTTGGCCTACACTGGAAAAAGGACAATATGATTTGTGGGGGTATTAATTCAAGTCCAACATCCTTGAAAAACATTCCTATCCAAGTTTCTAGAAATGTAATTGAGTATCTACATGATACCGGTCCATGAATCCAATGGAAATGTGAGGCTGAAGAAATTCATCCTGGTAGCTAGATTGGATGAAGGAAATCACATGGTTTTGGAAACCCCTATCTTGGAAAATTTCCACTATTTGTTATTTCACATGTATATAGGGAATGACACTTTTATATTTTAGGTCCATTTCAAGTGTTTTTTGGATGAATCACAACACACTTTAGTTCTTATGATGTGCTGAGAAAAGTTGAGGTTACTGGAGGCCAATTCTGACCATTCATCCAAGATGTTTTTAGAATCCAACCCCTATCCTTGAAGCACATTAAAGATTTTAAGAACATGAACCCATCAGGGGAATTTAATTTCCTTCCATATGAGGATCCACCAAGTGGAACATTTACTAACACATGTATTTTTAATGAAGAAATGAGGTCATACATGACATATTTTAGAGATTGTATGTTAGAAACCTGGATTAATGGTGAGTTAGTTTGTGAATCATACACTCCATATAAATTTGAACACCAATTTAAGTTCCTATAACAACCAACCATATCCCCTCTCATACATGTTTTATTATAAATCACCCAATGATGGCCTGATATATCTGGATCCTCATGGATCTAAAGGTATCTAAAGTAGTAATAAAGTTTCCACCATCATGTGAGTCCATTGTGTTGAATTATAGGTATTATAATGCTTGTAATTTCTTATACCCTTAAGGGGTGTTAAAAACAAGCATCCCCTGAGTTGAGGATATGACAAATTCTGGGCAGGGAAAGCATTGTACAAAGGCCCAACCCAAGGATGATGATGATGGGGATATAAAATATTATAAATGATCTAGGATTTGGGAATCACAGTAGGATATAGTTCAATATAACACACACATCAAGCCTAGGTAGTATAGTTATCATCATTAGAAGGAAACTCAAGCTATTACTGATCAACCTCCTGTCATGATGAAGAGGCCTAGAAAATCAATAAAATCAAGGGATGCTAGGTCCTATTCAAAACCATCCATGGAAACATCTGACTACATTAAACCCAAGGAGGTTCAATTTTGGTAGGATATAACCTCTTACATCAAGTATTTATTGATATTCCTCCAAGACAACATACATATACCACATCAATGGAACATTCAATCCCCTTCAAGCTTCCACTATGATACTGATACCGTAGAAGTGGAAACGTACCTTTGGGAACTGGATAGTATGTATATTACATTGATGACTAGATTTTGGCCATAAAGAAAGTGAAAGTTATGATAAACTAGGGTGCTACTTAGGAGGTGGATGATTAAGAAACTAATAAATGGGATAAATTCATTGATGTTAATGTGATATTATTTTGTTCACTTCCCATTTACCTTCATCCTTCATCATCATTATGCTTTTTTTATAGGAAATACATGACTTTAATTTGCAGCGATAAGAAGAAGAGGCACCATGGGTGTAGTCTAAGACACTAAAATATGTACTGACGAGCACCCCATCGGGGCTGTGATATTTATCCCTGAATTAGGGGAGTTTTACTAGGTAGGATATTCATGGAGGAGGAGATGGTAGAGGAACACTCTCTATTTCCTCCTCTAGTACTGATATTTATGGGAGAAAGTTCCAGTCTTTCATTGTCCAAGGAAAAGGGATGGTGAATAATAAATCCATTTACCAAGTGCATTGCTAAATGTGGTTTGTTTTCACAACATTATTTGTTCTCAAATTTTCTAGAATATGAATTTGACCCTGCTTGTGGATTGCAGAATCCAATCACCTATCTTCTCTCAAGGGGGATTAGATATAACCCTTTGAGAACTAAGGAGGGCACTCTTGATGAGGTGCAGTTCCTTTCCAGCGAGTTAGTCCCCTTGTGTGAGAAGTGTTAAGGGATGAGATCACATCTGCTCCTACTACTATAGAGGGAAATAAGAATCCTAGTAGTGTCTCACATGAATCATAAGGTTCTATATAATTATAAATACCTCTTTATGCTTTCAATATTTAATATACTCTGTATATACTAGAGGATCCTCTGATAACCACCACTGGTCCTGTTATTATCTCAGATAGGGTTGATCAGAATATTAGGCCATCTGATTAAGATATTGGTGTTAACTTAGATTCAATAGGGCCTGAAAAGGTTGTTACTTCCAATAATATAGAAAAAATAATTGATAGATAAGTCAATTTGGGTCCTAATCCATGCATCTTTGATAGGGAATTGGATAGATATGATTTTTCTCATTTTTATGTTTTTACATACATGTGACCTATCTATGTCTAGTGAATTAAATCAAAGTAATTGACTTGTGAATAATTTTCTATAGATTACATTTACAAGGTGATCCATGAACAGGGCATCAAGGTCACTACTACTCCCTTTATGGAAGGATAAATAGCTCAAGGTTTGAAGTGGGAGGATTCTCATGAGCTTTCCGTAGCGGGTCTCGAGAAAACTCAGAAAGATATTCCCCATTAGGAGATCCTAGTTCAGATTGTTGAGGCTGGGAATTCTAGGGAAAAATCAATCCACATGGATAATTAATTGATTAGTGGGTGTCATCAATCAATTTGATCACCTTTTTCATTTATCTTTACTATCATCTAATGTTGATGACTAATTTCATTATCCTTTCAGTGCCATCTTCCCCAATGGTCAAACATGAAGGGGAATCCTTCACCCCAACTCAACTGATTATGTGAGAAAAGGGAGATATTACTTTAAAAGGAACACCACACGTTTCTTCCCTAAAAAATTGATTTTTAGGTATGTATCCCCTTTTGATAGTAGCTCCTAGATAGACCTGGAGGCCCAAGATGCCTTTTGGGTTTCATGTCTTTTTTTCAGTGAGACATCAAGTAGTTAGTTTCGGAGATGTCTCTTGAAGAATTTCCCTCATGAACTCATCACCTACAGACCATATTCACCACATTAGGGTATGGAGGATTTTATTACCATGTAATCCATCATGATGTGAAGGAGACTATTTGGAACTGTGATAAAGAGAAAAGGTTGTGACTGGTTAAGACACAACTACTTAACCAATTTGAAAAACTTAGAGCTACTGTATCCTAGGAAGAGATTAACCATTCCATGAAAGTAGAGGAGAATAAGATCTAAATAGAGGAAAAATCTCTTCAAATGATACATATTTAAGAAGAGTTGGATTTTATCATGGGAGATATTATCCAACTCAAAAAATCCTTAATGAGGGTCCAAGTCTAGGGAAAAGATTTCTTTTATATGGAAGAGGATTATATTAATTGTGCTGAGGATTCCATCACCGTACAGTTGAATAAGATTCAATAAGTTATAGAAAAGTCTCAAATGATGATTTGACAGATCAAAAATTGTATTGATGGAATGCTATAATGCCATGTAGAGAGACTCTAGCATGTGGACGATCCTATGAATTTTTAATCTATAAATGAGAAGTATTTAAACTATATAATTTATTTCTTTATCTCTGTTTCCATGAAATTAAAACATAACACTGAAGCTATCTCATTTAGATGAACTCCCTTATATCAATTTTTTATAATTACAATGATAGGAATAGTAATATTCTCTATGTTTTTCCTAGGTCTTTAGATCCTACGAGCATAGTTTGATTGTTTCTAGAGCCATATGAAAACCCTATAAACTTTGTGTATTTTGCATCATCACCATATTTTTTTTCCTAATTCAGATATAAAAATTACTTAGTGAGTGAGACTAATATTTTTCTCAGGAAACCCTTTATGGGTTTTCAACCTAAAAAGTTTTGTGACTATTTTTTTTGAAATTTCAATTATTCAATTTTTGATGAAATCATATGGAGTACATGTCTAGCATTCTAAAATATGACTTTTTCCCATGGTTACCTTTGCAGGTATCCATCATTGTGAGCTTGTGTCTCTTTAATTGGTAGTTTAAGGTCCTACAGGTTAGACTTATACAACTGATGTTTTAGGTCGAACAACTTTGACCTTATGTTATGTGTATAATGACCCAAGTAGGAGTTGCAGGCCAAGAATGCTGCAACACATTTTAGATATGAGAAGGTAAATTATTAATTCAATACATATGATTTTTTTTGGATTTGAAGAGATTACTTGGGACAAGTATGCAAGGAATGATTGCAGACCATGTTCAAAAAGTGACTTCCGTTGTGATGTTGTTGGGGGTGTATAGAGATAAGAGGATTTCCTCATGGGGATTAAAATAACATTGATTAGCAAGCCATATTTTGAGGTGTATTATGCAAAGACGTGTTTAATCCATATTATGAATAGTCAAAACAAATGTACTCTTCAATGTTAGATTCGTCTATGGTAATCCGAGTTTCCTGAAACCTTGAAGTGTGGTTTTAGAAGGGGATGCCTTCAAGGATAAATAAAAAAAATTAGATCAGAATTGGACATAAATTAAGGAGGGAAATTTTTCTTTAATAATGAGTTCATCAAGGAAGGAACTAGCTCTATAATTCCTAATATGGATTAGAAAAATATTTAGGGGAGAATATAGTAGAATCTTCTCTAAAAATTTTGAGGTCATGTAGGGTGGAACAATCCTATGGTGGAGACACGATTCCCTAGATCAAATGATTTTAGAGGCACTAGAAAAATATATCTCAGTAGAGTCTAGACATGAGGGGCATGAGGGAAGTCATAAATTTAGACTTTGAGGTTTTCATATTCAAATGAGTGGGATGAGACACAAATTTAAGGGATGACCATGAACCATGTCTGAAAAGTTGTTTCCATTATGATTTCATCATAGTGTGGAAAGATGAGAGGAATTTACCTTGGGGAATTAAATTCATTTGATTGAAAAACCATATTTGGAGACACATTATGAAAATCTATGTTTGAGGTGTATTATACATAGTCAAAAAAAGGTTTCCTTTGGAGTTGGATTATCTCATTACTGATAACCAAAGAAAGATTATGAGTATCTTCATTTTCCATTACATGAAGTGTGATATCTTAAAGGAGGGTTTCTATATTATAATGGAAGAATTTGGACCAATGATGGCCATAACCATGTAGAGAATATTTTATAGAGATCTAGATCATATATAGGATATGAGGATTGGTGTTATGTTCATATATGGGCCTGGGATAAAGTATTCATGCATCACTATGTATCTCACTAGGACGTGAATCAAGCCACACATAGTTCTAACATAGAGATGTGGTAGTATATTGATATTTAGAATGATGATCCTCTCAATAGAGGACCACAAAATGCATAGTTTTATGTCATATGGTGGGGACATGAAGTATGAAGTTTAAGGTATTACGAAAAAGATTATACCCTATAGTTTAATATCATGTGACAAGGACATTTGGTGTGCCTTTTAAGGTCTTGCATCTAGGACCAACCATTTCATTATTATTTGTCCAAGAATGTAGTGAAATTATTTGGGTGTGAAGTGAGAATCCTATAATCTATGTCCTCGGGGTTCCCAGACATTAGAAAATTTATATGGGACAAATAAACAAGGAATGATCATGGACTATGTTCTAAAAAGTAACTTCAATTGCAATGTTTTCAAGGAATAAAGAGAAAATAAATTTTATTTTGAGGATGAAGATTCATTTGGTTGACAAGCCATATTTAGAGGTGTGTTATGAAAATATATGTTTGAGTTGTATCATGCATAGTTAAATAAAAGGTTTCCTTTAGAGTTAGGTTATTCTATCATTTATAGCCAAGGAAATATATAGAGATTTGAATTCCAAAGGCATTGAGTATGTTTTGTGAAAGGAATGTTCTTGAGTATAAAGGGATCATTTAGGTTGGAATTGACCAGGAAAGGGTAGATTATTCCTTATATAGGCCCGACTCATATATAATGAGGTGAACATTTGTGGCTAGACCCATGATTTGAGATATAGGTGTCACTACATATTGCGTGGTAATAGGAATGAAGCTACACATAGTTATTAGAGAAATATTCCCTACATAGGTCTAGTTAGTATATAGGGAGGAGCATTTTTTGTTGAATATGACTTCATGAATGAAATGAGAACCCACACCAGACTCTCCCATGTGTATCTGGATCATTCACAGGAGAGTGGGGGAATGTTTTTTTTATTTTGTGGCTAGGATCAGGTTGTATAATCAAGGCGTCAGTATGTATCTCTTCAAAAAGAGAATAAATCTATACATAGTTATAGGATGGAAATATCCCTTCATAAGTACAACCCATATGCAAGGATGGGATACATTTTTATATTGTATTTGGAACTAAAATTTAATACTTGGGTGTCACTATACATACTATGGAAATATGAATCAATCCACATATATTTCTAGAGAAATTTCCATGCATAGGTCTAGTTTGTATGCTGGGAGGAACATTTTTTTATTTTGCAGCTGGGACCAAGTTGATCCAAGAATCACTACATATATCATCAAAGTGAGAATCAAGAAACATGTAGTTCTAGATTTAATGTGAAATGAGATACTGAAACCTAAAATGGGGGTCCTATTAGGTGAGGGATAAGAAATACATAGTTTTATGTCATATGATATGGATGTGAATCATACAATTCAATGTATACATCAAGGAAATTTACCAACAGTTTAATATCATGCTAGAAGGATGTTTGGTCACCCAACATGAATAAAGTGTACAAGGTATCAAATCATACAAAATCATTTTGAATAAGATGCACTCAGTTTACAGTCATGGTGGTTGCACTAAAAAGCGACCTAACCATGATAAGAGGTCCTTACCAATATTCCTAAGCTCATGTGAAATATAATTGGTGTGAGAAACAAATAATATTAAGGGTTTTCTTTATTGTGTTGAGGAAATTCAAAGAATACTGGTAATGTGAGAGGCTAACACCAATGGGTATGGAGTGGCTTAATCATCTAGTAAGGAATGATCTAATGTGAATGAATAACATGAAGTCAAACACTAGAATACCCTAGATTAAGAATTTGTGGTTGGTCCTAAGAAAAAAGGTCTACGAATCAACATGGTAACATAAATCAAGTCGTACATAGTTTTAAGTAACGATTCCATACATTGATCTGACTCATATGTAGGGAATGAGGTAGCACTTTTTTGTGGTTAGGAAAAAGTCAGAGAATACTAGAATCACTACATATATCATCAAAACAATAATCAATCCACCTGTAGTTATCATTATTATTTGTAGTTTAACATCATGCTGTAAGGACACTTTTTCCATGGAAGAAGTGAAAAAAGGTAAGTAGGGATTATTCATTAAAAGATTCCCAAGTTTTTAGGAAATAATCTCACAACAATATTTTTCTAGGAATTTGGGGAATCATCTCATAAGAGGCATTAAATTCTTGTCGCATGAGGATTCCTAGGATTTTTACCTAGGGAATCCTTATCTTACTGCATTGGGTAAGACTGCATTTTAAAATCATGTGCTAAAGATATTTTCATACAATTTAGCTTCTTATGACTAGATGGTATGGGTATTGCCTTTTATTTTCATGAAGCATGGATTAATCCATGAATATTAATGTCATGTGGTACGGATGAATGTAATCTTTTTGTTTTGTGTCATACGACTAGGAAAACATGTTTTTAATCACATGAAATATTTTTTTGAGAAATATTGTAATGGTAGGGGGTGTAGTATGATCATTTTCCATGGTTATCAATGAATATTATACATTGGAATATACCTTATGAATGTAAAAAGGTCCTTCCCACTTTGGTTCAATATTTGTAGGTTTCTTCCCAGGTATCATTGGGTTCCTAAAGAACAAAACTAGTTCCCCTTATAGGAATGAATAAAGGAAATCTTTTTGTTGAAAGATTGAGCTATTTGGCTTTGGTGAACCTCTAAATGATGAAAGGTATGAAGTCATTTCTCTTTCATCCATTTTAATCCATCCAAATTATTATAGTAATACTCATTTTTGGATAATTAATCATAGATAGAAATGAATAGTGAAGGAAACTAGACTAAAATGGAAAAAATTATTATATCCCATATACCAATGAATACAGGGTTGCTTGTATAGCAGTAAAGGTATTGGTATGATATTCCCAAAAGCCATGTGGTAGTTTTTCAGGTCATGATTTCTTTTCCTTGTCCACCATTTTATGGAGTATGTTTGATAGAGTTTTGTTGAAATCCTCTATCTATCCATTTTATGCTCCATGATAGTGGGATGAATGGTTGAATTCAATGTTATATTTCTAGTAAAAACTCTTCAATTTAGAATAATAAAAGTTGGTTCCATTTTCCATTAGTATTTTATGAGGGATACAAAAATTGGTCATGATATTGGGCTTCATGAAATTGATAATGCTTTTCGTCCTGACTTCTATGAGGGGTATTTATTTATCCCATTTTAAGAATAAGTCGGTATCAGTGAGGGTATGCTTAAATTTCTTGTATGTAGTGGGAGGGTAAGGTCCCATAACATCTATTCCCTACACAATGAATGTCTAGAAGTATTTGGTGGTGTGAAACAACTTCAGGGGTTGAAGGTTGAAATTGTCATGCAATTGGAAAAGATGACACTTTTTGGTGAATTGTATACAATGCTGCATTATCGAAGGCCAAAAATATATGAGACTTATGATATGGTGATAAATATTGGTTCCTAATTGATGGTACCCACATGAACTGACATGGAATTATTGAATAATGGCGATAGTATCATCTCCATAAATGAATCAGAGGAGAACTCCATCAAAGCCTCATTTATAAACAACCTTATGATAAACCAGAAAATCATAAAAAGTAAAATCAATTGCATGTCATCAGATCTGTTATTTCCTAGATCTATTCAATGGAAGAATCCCAAATTAAATTTATTCTAGTATGGGTGTCATCCAAAAATTATTAGGGTAATCTATCTTAGGGGTATAATTAACCTCATTGATCTCTTCTATGCTACTATTAATGAATGATGATACCATTATACAATGTGAAATGTGGATGAATTCATAATATCTATCTAGATTTTCTAAAGTTATATCCTCATTTTATAGTTTATATGCTTGAAAATTATATGATCACGATATATGAGTCAGTGTTGTCTCTAAGTGGAATTATACCATCAATCCTTGGATATAATCAACTAGGGGAATCAAATCTTTTACCAGATAGTGTAATCACCTTTGATCTTCTTGATTACAAGCCCAAAGTCACCTTTGATGTTTATATGGGTTATTAGTATTTTCAGTGTGATTTTTAAGCCTACAACGAGGGCTTGATATTCTTACTCATTATTAGTACAACCTTATGAGATCATGAAGGTATAAGGAAAAAACGAATTTACTGGGGAGATAAGTATGAATCTCAACCCAGATTTATTGATCTTGGGGTCTTCCATCCTTTTTCCTCTTGGGATTCTAGAAGTACCATCAAATTACATCTACCATGTTCTGGGTATTATTGAAAAAAGACGACTTCTTCTTCTATAATCTCAGTATTCATGGGCATTTCTTCTAAAGAAGGATACCCTATGATAAAATCTACCAAATCTTTACCCTTTATTTCCATTTTTGGTACGAACTAGATGTTAAATTATTATATGATGACTTACCACTATGTCGGACATTCAATCAATATAGGGTGGCTGAGTATGTACTTGAGTGGGCCGGTTCGAGAGAATAAATATACCTCGTGATGTTGCAAGTAGTTCTTTAATTTATTAACTGTAAATATTAATTCCAAATAGTTCTTCTTTATATCTGAATAACAAGTTTCAGTATTGATAATGGTTTAAATGAGATAATAGAGACTGTTTTTATTTCCAGCATCATTATTTTGTGCAAGTAAAGCACCCAATGATCACTCTAAATCTTTCACATATAATATTAATGGATTTACTTTGATAGGAAGCATCAATATTGGTAGAATAAGAAGATATTTATTGATATTATCAAATGATTCTTGACAGTCATCAGTCCAATGATATGAGATCCCTTTTTTCATCAAATTGGGGAAATGAAAACATTATCTTGTGAGGTTTTCTATAAAGAGTCAAATACAGGCCAGACATCCTTATAGTCCCCTCAAATATTTGAGGTTTCAAGGAGATAACATGTCAAGGATAGCCTTTATCTTTTTAGGTTTGACTTTGATGCTATGATAGAATATTATAAAGCTAAGGAACTTTCCTAAGGTTACACTACAAGCACATATTAGGGGGTTCAATTTTAGAAAGTGTTGTCTTTGTTTATTGAAAACTATCTCAAGGTTAATAAGATGGTTAAAACATTGCTGATATTTCACCATTAGATCATCAATGTAGGAATCGAAATATTTTTCTAGAAAGGGTTTGAATAAGCAGTTCATGACACATTGGTATATAGCGCTAGCATTCTTTAATCCAAAATTCATAAAATGATAACAATATACTCCTTGGGGTACCCTAAAGGCAGTGGATTCTTCATCATCATGGGATATTAGTTTTTGGTTATATACTAAGTATCCACCTGTGAAGGAGAGATCTTGGTAGATAACCTTCACAATAATCATAAGTTTTATAATTGGAAATAAGAAGTTATATTTTGGATAGTTCTAGTTGAGATCTCTAAAATCTATGAAAAAATTGATCTTCCTATTTTTATTCTTAACTGGGACTATATTGGTGAGACATTTTAGGTATTGAACTTCCCAAAAAAAGTTTTCTCTAATGAGCTTATAAAATTGGGCTTCAATTTTGGTAGAATGAGTTGGATTCATTCTTCTGGATTCCCTCTTATAACAATGATGATCTTCTGATAGGACCATGTGGTGGGTATCCACCTCAGGATCCAGGCTTGGAATTTTTGTATAAATACAAGTAAATACATCTCAATTTTTATTTAATACATAGGTATGTACTTATTTTCATTCAATTTAAATAACCACACTAATCATCATAGGTCACAATTCTTCTCTTATGGCCAAATTTACCTATCGAAGTTCATCGACTATGGTAGAAAAACCTTTCTCAAATGCAGTAGGATCATCTTTGAGGTCATATGACTCTTCCTCTTCCTCTATGATTGTGTCGAGAATGATGAGTTATGAAGGGTAATACTTATAGTTAACAAAAATATTGATATTCTTAGATTCATAGGTAAAGATATCACTATTCCCTAGTGATTATATGATAATTCCTTCAAGTTTAGATAAATGTGTTAGGGTCTGCTGAACTTTTGGGAATAGAGTGAGGGAATTTTTACCTAAAGCATCACTGATGATAGGAGAACTAGATACTTCTTCGGTATGACAAAGTATAACTAAAAAAGTAACATCATGAGGGTTGATGAGTATATGTTCAATCTTGAACTTACATCTTCAATCCAGTTGATGGGTAGCACATATTCATCACTCAGTTACTTTAATGAGTTTTCTAGGGTCATTTAAAAATCATTAAAGGTGGTAACCCAAGAAACATCATCCATCATGGATTTCTTACCTTATATATGAAAAAATACTACATTAATGTATTGAGTCTCATAATATTCAATTAGAGACTTATCACATTATAATGTCCCAATTTTTCCATTGAAATAGTACTTTAGACACTGGTGATATATTGAAGGGATTTCCACATGTTGGGGCAACAAAGGTCTAACTAGTAGTACATTGAAGGCTATATCCTATGAGATGACCAATAATTTTGATTTTAACATTAGGTCCCCAAATTAAGTTCTATGCTTGATCTGAACAAGGGTACTTTGCTCAATTTTTTCGTACCCTTGAAGTGTCATAGGAGAGGGAGACATGCCAACTCTACTATAGTCCAACCAGTGAAGTGTTCATATCATAATGAGATTGAATCTTGATCTATTATCAATTAATATCAATTTCATCTAGCCTTCCTAGAACATATAAGGGAAAAATGTGTCCTTATATCACAACATACTTTCCCTATTATATAAAATAGATAACCAAATTACATTCCATAGGGTTTATCTTTGAATGGTATACCTCATCACTAGTTACCTCAACTTCAAACCCATGAGGGCTTAGAAGAGCCTCTATAACTTCTTTTTAGAGGTCCTGTGATAAGTTAAGATAATCCATTATTGAAATTTTTACTAGAATTGTAGCCAACTAATTCATAATTTTTTATTTTAAAGTAAAATATATATATCTTCATATGTGGAGTTGTTACCTATCAGACACTTTTGAGGTTGAGGCACCTGGGGTGGATGAGTTGGATGGTTGAACAAATGTTTAGGGTATTTTTACTACTATTTTGTTAGGCCGGCTGGGCCTGCCTACCTACATGGGTTAATGAGTCCATTGAATCATTTTTAGTTGATCTTTCATCGGGTCTAGGGCACTTTTAGCGAATATGGGTATGCTTCCCTATTATTCCTATACTTACTGAAGTTCTCTTCAATGAGTATCAATAGGATAAACATCTCTGGACAGAATGTGGTTGGGATTTTGGGTTCAACCATGACTACATTATCCTCTACCTACTAATCTTCTAAAGCCTATGCATGTGGTTCCTCAATTTGGCATAGGGAACTTAGGTTCATAATCTTTCTCATTAATGGATAATGGATCCATTAAGTGAATGATATTAATGAAACTAAATATTAATTCTTCATCTGATGAGGATTCCATATGGCGGGATAATTCAAATGGTACCATTTGGTGGAATGGTGCCCATGTTCTCAGGGATGGAGGCATGAAATTTGACTGATTCGAGATTGTATTTGTAATATGTATGGTCTCATCCACATGTACCTGATTTTTGTTCTTATGGACATTCAATTTCTTAGAAGATTATTTTTTATAAGATTGCAGTGATGACAAAGTTAGCTGTGTTATGGGAGAGTAAAATGAGGGTGAATTAGGTTGATTTAACTATGTCCTGAGGATATTATGAGTTTGGATGATCATCTTTCTAGTCATATAATCATTGAAATTTTGTACACTCTTACTTTAAAATTATTTATATTCACCTTATTCTTCAGGAATGGTGACAAACACACACGCCCCTTATGATGGTGGTTTTCTCAGCTTCACTTACCCATAGTAAACCATATTTTAGAGGATATTTCTAAAAACAAAAAACTCTCAGATGGTATGACCCAACGTTAGGTAAAAGGGGTAGTAATTTGGTTAATAATCAATACCCACATGACCAGGCTTCTTGGGATCTGTAAAATTTAGTAGGATATTTTACATAGCTAATATAAATTATCCTAGAACTTGCTCTTCTTGTAAGGAATAGACATTATTATTATAGTCTTCATATTAAGGGTGTTTAGGTTCTATTTTATCATTTTTATGGGGGTATTATTGTTTATGTTTCCATTAAATAGGTGGTTACACATGAGGAGGTGCATGATTTGGAGCTAGAGCTGGCGTAGATGCTAGTTTTATGGTGATAATTACAATTTCCACTCTACCCATTCTCTTTCACCGAGCTATCTATGTTGGTCTAGATTTGTTTTTGGTTCAAAAAATAGAATCTTCCAATATCTGTTAAACCACAAAAAGATCCCAAAACCCACCCAGATACTTTAATTGGATAACTGTTATTCAACAATCATCATGAAGGTTCTCAATGAAAAGACTCAACAAGTCCTTTTAAGGATGTTTTGGGTTCATGGAGTATGTAAAAATCTTCCACCTAGCAATAAAAGATGATACCATATTTTAATATAATTTCTTGAAACTTGAGAGGTCAGGAATAATCATTTTATATAGTTTATAGATAAATTGATAGAGTAATTATTGGAAAATATATTCCCACCCTTTGATTGACCCTGCTGGAAAATTTGTATACCAGACATGGCCATCCCCTCTAAGGTATGCTTGAATCAACTAATTTTGGATGTATATTACTATTTAAGGGTTCCCATCATGGGAAAAAATTAATAAATGAAGTGTGTCACATGTTCTTTTAGATCCCCCGAGCCATTGAATGTTGGGAATGTAGGATTCCTAAAGTTTGATGGGTGAAGATTCACATTCACCCATTCAAGGAATGACTTAATTTTCTATTTTTCTAGTTCATATAATCCTTCCAAAACTTTTGATAGATCCATCAGTGAATCAATAGTGTTTATGACCTAGGGAGGAAAAACCACCTGGGTAGGATCCTGAATAGGGGGGACAATGGGTTGAGCCAGCTATGGTGATTATTCCAGTACTTGTGGTGGATAACCTATAAGGTCTAGTTTTTGAGGATTCATATGAACTAGATATTTCTACATACTTAATGAAGGGAACTCCTAATATCCCACTTATGTGGGGTCTAAGTATATTGTTTTTTAGTATCCCACATTGAGTAGATGTTCTGAATCTAATTTGGTTTTTTTGATGAATACTCTTTGCTGAGGTATGTCAGCTAGGAGTCCGATATGAGGATCAACTTATAGAATATGTCAAACATGGATGTTTCCATACAGTCTTTATGCATTGATATTTCTTAACTCCATCATATCTTCCTCATACTATGAAAATATTTCCTCAAGTGTGAGGGGTTCAACTTCTTTGGGCGGTGGGTGAGATGCGTTTTCACCTTTTCCATTTTCCTTGGATGATACACACTGAGGAGGTGGTAGTGGATCATTTAAGGGACTCCCAAAATTTTTAGTGAGCCTATGGTTCTTGATATGAAAAAATTCTTCAGTCATTTCTATATGGACAATATTTAATATGAAAACATCCTTCTCCTTTTCCCCTATACCAGATTCAAGTTTTGTATTTTCCGTAGGGGTGGTTCTAATCATGTTCACCAATGTATAATGAATTATAGGTGTCAAATTAAAATTGAAATGATAGGATTCATGGTTTCCCCAATAATTTCCTCTGAAAGAACTTTGATTTTTAGGAGTGCTTGTACCCTTGATATATCGCTCTTGTACTCTCTATAGGGTTTCATTCTTTCCTTCAAGAATCCTTTTGGAGTCATTCAACAATGGGTGACCCAAAGGAAATCTATCGATAGTTTCATTGTTCTTATTTTCATTGAGCAAGTTGGGTCACAAAATGGGACAAACTGTGATTTTTATCCTTTTTAGCACTCTTCCTAATCAGGAAAAGACTAACATCTATTGGGGAGGAGAATGAGGTAAGAATTTATCCAAACCTATGGGATTGGGTTGTTCTTGCTCTACTACTGTAGAATTTTAGGTTGGAATTTTTAGCCTTATGGGGAGGGATTATGTTAAAAATTACCCCATCCCTATGTGTTGGGGATGATCATATATTCCTACAGCTAAAAATTCCATGAATTATCTCTTGATATTATTGATCTTGGTTCAATCATGATCCAAGTGTATTATATGATATATATGTGAGCTACTTACTTTTGATGGAATTGTTATTATTTGGTGATTGGCCCTCCTTATGCAAAAATCTTGTTAAACCTTATCGGGTGCCTCATGCAAGAGTCTTTAAATGGATCAATCTCATTAGTCTTGACACTTCAGATATTTTTTTTGGTTAGTTTTTTCCGATCATACCATTTTTCATGATTAGAGTTTTCTTCTGAGAGACGGCTAGAATTAATGATGTTGCATGATGTCATATGTAACAAGCCCTGCTAATTGAGTAGCAGGGTAAAACAAAATTCTCCATGATCATCCCATCCTATGATTTAGACACCATCTAGGGAATTTTCAATCAACTAGAATAGAATTATTAATGTATTAATACATGTGTGTTGGAGACCGTCTTGTCATTTCCCTAATTTTAGACATCGTATAACCAGAAAGGAAGTTAAGAAAATTTGACAATGTAGTTCTTTGATTACATTTACATGAATTTAATATCTATCATAAGGAAAGCATTTATCCCTAAGGTTATGAATATTCAACCACATGTTTAGGTGAATTTAATGCACACATCTTCTAACAATGTTTCTAGAACTTCATATTGAGGATTGGATAAGGGCCAAAACATGACAAATATATTGTCTTTAGCCAATTGTTTCCACATAAGCAACATGTATGATTCATATTATATAGAATATTCCTACACTTTATCTAACCAAAGTTTTAATTTCCTAGATACCTTACTATGATCAGTGGGGTTAGGAGGAATCTCCTCTAATATGTTGGAGGGTAAATAATCCAAGGGTGGTTTAGAGAGTGACTATTTCCTTGGAATTTCTTTTTGTTGAGAAAGGATATCACTTGTCAATGATAAGGAATCATGCATGAATGGTATCATATCCCCAAGCACCTCATGATATTATAAATTTCTCATAATTTCTTTTGAAAGATGAAGAAATTCTTTGTCGAATTGAAATAGTACTGTACACAGGACATTCACAGTAAGTTCTATAATGGGGGGGACTACTATCATGGCTTTATGTCTAAACACAAAAATAATTTCATTAGCATATACCGTAGGGAGACCTTCAGGGTGGATGATATCAATGGTAGGACCTCTTTCCCATTTATAATTTTACCATGAGGAGGGTTTCTATGGTACTCATTAGGAAAAGGGTTCTCATGATTGATCATTTCTTGAATGAAAAAGAGGAATTCATGGTAAGGTTTCTAGTTAGGACCTATGGAAATGTTGGTATAAAAATTGTAGGGAGGAACTTCATAATTGAAAATACTATTTTCATAAATTGGTGACAAATTTGAAGGATATTGGTCTTCCATTGACTGATGTTTGATGGACTCAAGAACTTTAGCCTTGATTAGAGTAGGATTTTCATCCTAATTTTGGTTTTGAATTTTCCTTTAGTGAGAATTATTTATGGGTGCTCTCCTATGGGATGCTGGGGTCGTATGCTGTAGAAAATTAATTTCATACAAAAAATCCTATCTAATAGAATCTTATGATTCCATTAGGATTTTTCAACAATCTTCTCAAATTATAGTAGGGATATATGTCTTCCCTGGTGTGGCCACTAAAGTAGACCATCGACCTCCAGTTGGAATGAGGATATTTTCATGACCCTGTTTCCCATTTATCATTGAATTTTTATGATGACCCTACTAGAATAGAGAGTTAATACACATCTTCTCCTATAAGACATGTATAATGTGGATAGGAATAGATGCTTATCCTTCTATAATTATCTGGATGTAAGGGGTGAATTTTGTAGTTAGAATGGTAATATATTCCCATTCAATGTTTGGAGCTAGGATGTGTCCCTAATTTTTCCCTCAATTTCTTACTAGGATATACCAAAATTTATCATGTGTGGGGGAAGATACATGGGTGTTCCCCATGTTTTCTACCAGGGAATACTGTTAGGTTTCTCTAGTCACTACCAAATTGTATTGTTATGCTAGATGTGTGCAAGTAGGAATATGAGCCTACTCATATGTTTCTTCCACATCTTATTGGTGGGATTATTTAGTAGGAAAATTAATGTGAGCATATTAACTATTGTTTGATCTCTGCCCTCATTAAGCTATTTTGGGCGCCTAGGGTTGAGTGACCTGAAATGAAGACCATAGGGTGACATCCTCATCATGTTGAGTAATTGGTTTAATGAAAAATTGGTGGTGGTGATTTCTATAAGGATCCCTTTATGGTGAATCCTGTGCTGTTGAGATGATGACATATATTATTTATTGGTTTTCTTTCTTAAATTAAGGGAGGAACCTATTATTGCATTCTAGGGAAAGTCTCTCAAAATGGTTCAAGAGGACGATGGGTTCCATATGCTTTTTTCCCTCCATATTTTTCTGAGTGGATGGTTGGTGGGGCATCATATCTTGATGGGATACGAATGTGATCTCTAAAGTTAGGTTAGTACCATTTAGGTGGTACTCACAAACCAATGCATTCAAAAATTTATGTTAAAGATGTCGGGTTAGTGAAAAATCCCTTTGGTTAGATGAGAATCCAGTATGTGAAGAAGTTAAATCATACATTCATATTAGTTGTAGTGTGCCATTGGATTGAAGGGAGTCATGTTGGAATTTCCTAATAATATACATGAAAAATACAAGCAAGAAAACTCATCAAATAAAAGTTACAATAATGGAATACAAGAAAAACCATTTGTATTAAAAAAATCCATGTTTAATATTATTTCATTTTTCAATGGTACAAATGGGGAATGACATGTGGGTGACACAGTCATGAAAAGATTCATGTCGTGTTCACCATTTTTGTTTCCACACCCGATCATGGCGGGTTAGTTTCTAATAGGGTTTATTCATGGAATCGAAAACACCCAACATTTATCATATCCATGATGACCCATAGGCTTGCTTTCCAAAGGTTGGTAGTCGTTAAGGAACTCACCCAATGAATATTAATAATTAACATTGGTCGAGAGGATGGTAGGTTGGGCTCATCACACCCTTTTGGGTGAATTATTTCCTACTTTGGGACTCTCTTATTGATTTAAGACATATTCATGAATCCCTTTCAAATTATAAATATGGAACCAATCACCGGTATTAATTAATAATCAATTATAGAAATGTGTTGATGGGAAACCATATGTATGTATCCAAGTTTCTCCATCGATGGAAGAATCTATATTCATCATATGTTTTCCATCTTGGTTACATTTTTGTTTTGAATTGGTGGTTTCAAGACACATAGTTGGGAACACTGAAATTTATTATCATCTATGAAGATGAAGGTTGTTTTGATTTTGGGATTAGACCTATGATAGGGGATTCATACTTATCCTTGTGAGAGGAATTATAACCCACATAGTTCGATGCCACTTAAAGGGTCACGTTATACCTTTTAAGGTCACGTGACAAGGACCAAACCATATAGTTTAACAACACATGGAAAGGAAATTTAGGCAAAAGGGGATTAGTCAAGGATAGTGTGTAACTTATTCTGAAACTACAAGAGGGACCTAGAAGCACTACTACAAAATTGGGTTTATCCAGGGATAGCTAAAAGCCCTGTCAAAGACCCCCTTTGTTAGTGCTAAAAAAATGCTATTAAAGGGGGGGTATTTAACAATGTTTTTTTATAAGAACTGATAAAGACCCACCCTTTATCAGAGCTTGTAAAAAAGAACCGCTAAAGGGGGGGGGGGGGGGGTTATCAGTGATTTTTTAGAAATGATGATAAAATACCCCCCATTTATCAGCACTTTTTTACAAGCCATGATAAAAGTATACTTCAAAAAAAAAATTCACTAAAAATATTATATTAATATATTAATATATTTATACAAATATAAATATAATATATATTTTTTAAAATATATTTTAGATATGGTAAATAGGAATTTAAATGTAATATATAAGATATTTAGTGGAAATAATTTATAAAATAATTAAAAAAATATTTTTAAATAATAAAATCTTATTATTACCAAGTAATAGTCATTTGATATCAATTTGAAGATTAAAAAAATAAAAAATAAAAAAAGATCTAAAATAAGTTGAAAATGTACCTTAAACTTAAAACGACCATAAATTTTGATTTAGATGTTTGTTTGGGCTCTACCACATATCACGTCACGACCCCTCCCCACAAAGTGTACCCCTATTGGGCCGGAATTGTGAGAAGGGAGATAATGACCCCCGATTCCTGCCATCAGTAGGCCCCGGGTTGGCAACTAGCACCGAGGGTATAATAACACACAAATTGGAGGCATTACCCTCTAAGAGGACACATGCAGAAGAGAGAGATAAGATAGATATCAATCAACTCGAACTCAGAAATGGAAATATAAAAGAAAACCCAAGTGCACATATGTAATGTCATAAAAAAGTACTACAATTGAAAGGGGAAAACTACAAGTTCCCAAAGGAAAGTAAAAATACCTGATGCCACAAGCCCGAACAGCTCCTGCAACCCCAAGCTCGTAGAAACCAGCTTGATCTCCAACTTACTCCAAGTGACCTTAAAAACAGTTTATATATATGTAGGGTGAGTATAACAGTATAATCAGTAGAATCATCCCTGAAGCCTATCATGCAAAAGTAAAGAAAGCATACTAAAGCACAGTGAACAACAAGTGAAACTAACACGTCACCTAAAAAAGTATACTAAGTTCCCAACCTCACCATGGCTAATCTCACTAAGTAATGCATACAAGATTATAGAATATAGTAAAGAATATCAAGGGCACCCCGGTACTACTTCCCCATTGGTTTTCCGCTTTTCCCCAATGACATACGTCCGGTGCATCTCTCTCCAAAGGCTTGCCCACAGACACCTGGGCTAAGCTCCACAATCTGCACCACGTGCACCACAAAGGCTTGCCCATATACACCTGGGTGAAGCACCACACCATCCTCACAACCAAAAGTAACCAGGTAGTTTTTGGGATCCACCACAGCTCGCATAATGTGTGTTATATGTTGGGTATTATTCCTCAAGCCATTACAGCCCATACACCAAGTAAGGATCCACAAGCCATCATAGCCTATACACGTTACACCTATAGTAGTCCATAGGATACTATATCATGAATATATGCGTGTGAATAAACACAAGCCATCACATCACTCTAAACACATATATGGGGAAAACTAACCACTGTGCCTAATGGAACTAGCATCTACCAAGAGAATAGAGCAGGATCAAAGGGGGTAGTCAACCATTTATCCTCCCACCGGAATGTTGGGGAAAACACCCCCTAGGGCTCAGAATCCCCGGGGTGTCAGTTTCCCTTACTGACAGGGTGGAGTAGCGTATAGAAACACAAAAAGTACAGAATATACTATAACTCACAACCACACTATGGGCATAGCCTAGTCTTAGACACAACTGCAGCTAACGTCTCTCGAACTCCGGGCTGCCACTTCTAAATCTAGGTATCCTATAATCACACAACCATTTAAGGGATTTATTAGATTACTTTATTCCCTTTTTATCAATTCCACTGTATGTTAATTAATTATTCAAACATTAATTAACCATGAACAATTCCACATTAAATTCCATTAACACCACATCCAAATATTCCACTATCCTTTCAAAAGTTCTCAACCTCATCATTACGTTTAAAGAAACTCCGTCCCCATGTGTTAACATCATTTATTCAACATCATTACAGAATTACTTTCCCATATTCCCAGGCATTCAAGAAAAGAATCCAATGCTACTAAACACAAGGGGGATTAACATGGTGAGTATATGTACTGCATGTCGAGTCTTTACCACCTATAGCAAGAGAGTAGACCCATTCTCCCTTGAGAGGCTAAACACGGAAAGCACGTGGCATACCCCGCGTGTCTTCGCCTCTTTCGTAAAATGGGTAAGCAAGAACAGCTGCCTTGAGCAGTGGGGAAAAGTAAAGTAGATAAACAACCAAACAAAGCACCAAGAAGCCAACAACAACATCCATCCCATTTCATCATCCCTGGTGTCCTCCCCGACACCCACATGCATAAAACGATGCATCTCGCCACTCTAGGTGTCATCCGCTACCACAACCAAAAAGGACTCTATACCTCCACATATCACAACACCCCTTTAGGGTCACATTACAGCACAAGAAGTAGGAAAAACAAACATCACATCAAATTGGGATCTTTTCCCTTTTACAAGGCATCCAACCTTCAAACAACAAGTACCAATAGATTTCAGGTTTACCAACCAACTGAATTAACCACGTACATTGACATCAATTTGATTAACATCACAATGGGAACAACAAAAAAAACAACAACAAAAAACTTGATTCATTTACATGCCTCTTTATCTTTAGCCAATTAATTATCAATTAATTACGGATTTATGTTCTTTATCAATTTCATCAAGAACAACATGCTAACAAGCAAGGCATAGATATCACACTATCTAGAAAATCAAGAGGCAAACCGTTATCATGGTACAAAGCAACAACATGCGATCAAACAAATTATTTTAATCCGGTTCAAGTATTTAATTAGGTCAATTTCATTTTGATCCAAAAGTCTAAATCATGCTAACTCTATGATTTCACATAAACAATTAGAGAAGCTACGAATCCCCTACCACAATGGTTTTCGAGGAAAACCACAACAGTTGAAAGACACCCAAGAAACTGGGTCGATTATCCACAAATCCTCCTTAGATCCCCTCTCCTAACACAACCAAGACCAAAGATCATCATATTCGACATCCACACGCTTAGATCTACCCATAATGGGTGTAGATCTAAGAAACCGAGAGAAGAGGAGGAGTAGATCTAATTAGATCTAAAAAACCAACCAAGAACGATCATATACCTCAAAAAACCAGCTTCTATTCGCGAAGAGAAGCCTCTGGATCGCCTCTAAAACACTTGGGAGAGGTTTTCTAACCTTCAAGGGAGAGTAATCCCGAGTTATGGCCGCTTAGGGGATTAAACGAGGTTATTAAAGGCCAAACAAGTTAGATCCAAAATTTTAGAATCTAACTTTAAGTGCCTACACGGTTAGTCCGCATAGTTTAACAAACCGTGCGCTAATGACGAGTTAGATTCTTCCTCGTCAAACACTCCTAATATGGTTAGTCCACACGGTTAGACAAACCGTGCGCTAACCATGTGTTAGCCACTGCCTCCAAGACCATCCTTTCATGGTTTGGCCACATGGTTTAGGCAAACCGTGCGCCAACCGTGCGAAATCTATTACCCTTTAGCTTTCCTTAAAAGTGCACCCAAACGCACCCCAAGCCACCTTAACTTCCAGAACACCTCTAACACCACATTTTCACAAAGGAATGGACTGGAGAGGTCCGGTCCATTACATTAGATACCTCTCAAAACATTCTCGTCCTCGAGAATCCAAAACCCACCTAAAGTGAAAACAAAACAGGTTCTGAACAACCACCCATCGAGATACCTCTCAAAAGAGATCAAGCCACCAAAGTAACAAAGGGAGAAATCTCATAAACACAAAAGTTCCATAACCAAAAAAGTTATAACGATACATGAAAATAGTGAAACATCAAACAAATCAGGGTACTGGACACGCATCTATGACTCACGTTCCCAGGTACTCTCCTCCAAGCCACCATGTCGCCACAAGACATGAACTAAGGGGATAGAACTCCCGCGAAACACCTTCTCCTTGCAATCTTGGATCTCCATAGGTCACTCCTCAAAGGTTGCATCACCATCAACATTGATCTCTTTCCAATAGACGATGTGAGAGTCATCATGAAGATAACATCGGAGCTTTGATACATGGAAAACATCATGTATCCTACTCATCTGTGGGGGAAGTGCTTCTTGATACGCCACAACCCCAACACAAGATAACACCTCGAAAGGCCCAACAAATCAGGGAGAAAGCTTACTCCCATGACCAAACCTTCGCTGCCCACAACGGGGAGTCACCTTCAAAAACCCATGATCCCCAACATTAAACTATAATGGTCTCCTTATTTGATCGACATGGGATTTATGACAATATTGCACTGCCTTCATCCTCTCACGAATCACCTGAACCATCTCTTTTGTATTCTGCACTAGTTCCGGTCCGAGAATTGCTGACTCTTCGAACCCAGTCCAACATAATGGAGAATGGAAAGGCCGGCCATACAAGGCTTCAAACGATGCCACACCGATGGTGGAGTGAAAAATATTATTGTAAGAGAACTCCACCAAGGGTAAGTGCCTCATCCATGAGCCACTAAAATCAAGAATACAAGAGAATAACATGTCTTCAAGATTCTAGATAGTTCGCTCTGTCTGGCCATCCGTTTGAGGATGAAAAGCATTTCTAAGGCATAACTAAGAACCAAAAGCATGTTGGAGACCCCTCCACACCCTGGAGGTAAAGCAAGGATCCCGATCAGAAATGATCATCTTGGGGACTCCATGAAGTTTCACCACCACCTCTAGATACTGCCTCGACAAAACTTCCATTGAGCTCGACTCCTTGATCGCTATGAAGTGGGACGATTTTGTTAAACGATCAACTACCACCCAAATAGAATCATGTACTCATGGAGATCGAGGTAAACCAGCAACGAAGTCCATTGAGATGTCATCCCACTTCCACTGAGGAATCTATAATGGTTGGAGAAGACCACCAGGAACACGGTGTTCGACCTTCACCTTCTGGAAGACTAAACATCGAGACACAAACTCCGCAACCACACGCTTCAGCCCAGACCCCCAAAACTGGCTCCTTAAGGATCAGTACATCTTTTTCACGCCAGGATATACCACTAAAGGTGAACTATGGAAATATCTGAGAACCGTCTCGTGAATTGACATAGGGACAAAAGGCCTTCCATGATACAACACTCGGTGTTGTTCATCTTCAGTACAACCATCAGGGGCCTCACCACAAAAAACTTGGTCTCTCCAGACCTCCACCTCAAGGTCACCCAACTGGGACTCTTCCACCTTCTGCATCAGGGATAACTGCACCGTCATATGTAAAAGACAACCTCTACCTCCGACTTCTTCCATATCAAGATGAAAAGCTGACAGTTCTTCTATTACTCTCCATGAATCACCGGATTCAAGCACAACATCACTACGTGACTTTCAGCTCATCACATCAGCCACAAAATTTCCTTTTCTAGGTGTATATGATATTTCAAAGTCGTATTCCTGTAAGAAATACATCCACTGACGCTGTCGCAAGTTCAATTCATGCTAGGAGATAACATACCTCAAACTCTTATGATCAGTGAAACCACGAAGAGCTCACCAATGAGGTAATGTCTCCACAACTTCAGAGCAAACACCACGGCTGCCAACTCAAGATCGTGGGTGGAATAGTTGTGTTCATGGGGACGCAACTACCGAGTCCCATAAGAAACTACTGACCTCTGCTGCATGAGAACACATCCTAACCCCAGATGTGAAGTATCGTAGAAAACATCAAACTGAACTCCCTCAGCTGGAAGAAAAAGGACTGGAGCACATACTAACTTCTCCTTTATATACTCGAAAGCTTCATGACACTGATCAGTCCATATGAATGTCTGATACTTCCTAGTTAAAGATGTTAGAGGAGTCAGAACTCATGAGAAATTTTCTACGAACCTTTTGTAGTAGCCTGTGAGACCAAGGAAACTTCTCACCTCTGACACTATCTTGGGGGATGCCCAAGACACAACTTCTTCAATCTTCGATGGATCCACAACTACTCCATGTTGGGACAAAACATACCCCAAGAAACGGACTTCTTGAGCCCAAAACTCACACTTCGATAACTTCCCAAACAACAGATGTTGGTGAAGAACTCCCAAAAGGGCTGGTAGATGCTCTGCATGCTCCTCTTCAGATGTGGAGTACACAAGGATTTCGTTGATGAAAACTACCATGAACTTGTCCAGGAACTCACGGAACACAACATTCATCAATCCCATGAACACATATAAATTATTCGTCCTGCCAAATGGCATTACAACGAACTCATAATTCCCATGATGACAATGGAAAGAAGTCTTCGGAATATCTTCATCCTTCACACACATCTGATGATATCCTGACCGTAAGTCGATCTTTGAGAACCAACGTGCACCCTTTAGTTGATCGAATAAGTCATCAATTAGCGGAAGAGGATAAAGATTCTTTATTGTAACTTTGTTTAAACGACGATAATCGACACATAACCGAAAAATGCCATCGACCTTCTTCACAAACAAAACTGGTGAACCCCATGGTGACACACTTGCCCGAACAAAACCGCACTACAACAGACCATCAAGCTATATACATAGCTCTCGAAACTCAGAAGGGGACATCCTATAGGGAGACATAGATATAAGATATGCTCCTGGATATAGCTCAATACCGAATTCGATCTCTCGTCGAGGGGGTAAGGCTACATCCTCTTCTGGAAAGACATCAAGGTACTTTTCTACGACCCGATGAAACACCAACTGATGAACCTCTAAAGAACTCAGCATCATCTCATCCATTATGGACGATAAGGATGAAACACGCCTATGAACCATCCGAGGGTCTCGCCCACCGACAAACACCACTTTCTCTCCATTCGCACCAAAGAAAACGACCTTCTTTCTGAAGTAATCCACGATATCCTGCACCGAATACAACCAATCCATGTCGAGGATGACATCATATGGTTGTATCCGTAAACATAGGAAATATCCCCAAGAGCAGTGTTTCCCCAATACTAGCTCACAGTCTCTACATACTTCAAACAAGCTAGATCGACCTCCAACTGGTGTTGTCAATGCCAAGGGCACTGGAAGCCTCTCCACCTCAAGTCCCAAAACATGGACAAGGGTAGGTGATATGACAGAGTGTGTCTCTCCTGAATCAAACAAGGTATACGCCGAGGTAGAAAACAAGAAAAGGGTACCTCGAATGACATCTGGCTCGTCTGGAGCTGGCAATGCTAGAGCATGAAGCTGACCACGACCTCCTCCATGGCCTCTCCGACCCTGATGACAACCACCACCATGGTCGCGCTCTGCTCTCTGAGGAAGGGGAGCATCATGGGGCTGTCCTCTGTCTACCCTATCTACCCTCTACTGATCTAAAGCTGGTGCAACTGGCTATTGCTGCCTCGGCTGGAACTGCCTCAACGGAGGAACCTAGAGCATAACGCCCGGTGCATGATGACCACTCTGAAATGTCGGGCACTCCCGCTGCTGATGGCCATGACCAACACAAGAAAAACAAGTGCCGGATCCCTTGGCATAGGCCTGAGAGTTGCTGCCTCTGGAGAAACGAGATGTAAAGGGCTGGGACCTACCCCCGGCCAAACAGAAACTCATCTTCCCTAAAAACCGGGAACCCCGGACCACAACCATGATTCGTGAGGGATCATGACGATCCCCCTATCATGATGATCCTGTCCTATCCAAAGTCCTCTCGACAACCTCTTCCCTCTACAGCACCTTAAGATATGTCTTCAACATAAATGGGGTGACCTGACGCTGGATCTCTAGATGCAAAGACTCCTCGAAATGACTCGCCCTGAACTCCTCATCTGGTAACAGGTCCGAATCATATCGTAAAAGGTTCCTGAAACAGATTCCAAAATCTTGAATAGTAGAGCTCCCCTGTCAAAGGGTAAGAAGCTCCTGGAGAATGGATGAATTCACAGTCAAGGAAAGGAACTCAACTCTAAACTTGTCTTAGAACTCCTCCCATGAGATTGATGACTCCTCACGATCCCTGATGAACAATAACCACCACTACCTTGTTGCTCCATGCAGCATCGTCACAACTAAGGACACCTAATGCTCCTTCCGACCATGGATCGAACTGAAGCCTATCTCGACCTCCTCCAACCAATCTTCCTTGACTGCATCTGAAAAGGATCCCTCGTACTTATGCAGACTCTAGCGCTGAAACTCTCAGAGTGTCTTCCTCCAAGTTTCGTCATCGTCAACCTCTACCCTGCGATGATCTGCTGGAACAGCCTGCTAGACATATTCTATGCGAGCCTAAAGAGGACTTCGACCTGGAGCCATACCTGAAAAATAACAAACACTTAGAGCTCCTAAACCTGGAATATGGAAGACTCAACATTAATTAATTAATTGTTTTCTTTTATTCATTTTAGGTTAACCTTTCCCAAAGTCTACCCATTCAAACACAGACACAAAGAATAATGATGCATGATCATTTTCTAGGTCTCTACCCTGCAACCAGTATCGCCTTGTTTAGTAGTCATTGTAAACTTAAAGGTCGGTACATCATATCATAGGGGGACCTAAACGCCTATGTCTCAGCCGGTCTCCAGTGTTTACCTCACTTTCCAAACATGAATGACACCGTTTCCCTACCAACCCATACAACCTCACCTGTTCCTAACTCCAAACTCCATCCTATCCCTCAACTAGACCTTTGATACCACTCTATCACGACCCCCTCTCCACAAAGTGTACCCCTCCTAGGCCGGCATTGTGAGAAGGGAGATAATGACCCCCTAGTCCCACCTCTAGTAGGCCCCGGGTTGGCGACTAGCACTGAGGGCATATTAACACACAAATGGGTGAAATTACCCTCTAAGAGGACACATGCAGAAGATAGAGATAAGATAGATACCAATAAACTCCAACTCAGAACTAGAAATATAAAATAAAATTCAAGTGCACATATGTAATGTTATGAAAAAGTACTGCAATTGAAAGGGGAAAACTACAGGTACCCAAAGGAAAGTAAAAACAGCTGATGCCACAAGCCCGAAAAGCTCCTACAACCCCAAGATAGTAGAAACCAGCTTGATCTCCAAACTGCTCTAAGTGACCTGAAAAATAGTTTATATATACATAGGGTGAGTATAACAGTATACTCAGTAGAATCATCCCTGAAGCCTCTCGTGCAAAAGTAAAGAAATCATGCTAAAGCACAGTGAATAACAAGTGAAACTAACACATCACCTAAACATGTATACTAAGTTCCCAACCTCACCATGGCTACTCTCACCAAGTAACACATACAAGAGTATAACATATAGTAAATAATATCAAGGGTACCCCACTACTACTTCCCCACTTGTTTTCCACTTTGCCCCAACGACATACGTCCTGTGAATCTCTCTCCAAAGGCTTGCCCGCAGACACCTAGGCTAAGCTCCACAATCTGCACCACGTGCACTACAAAGGCTTGCCCGCAGACACCTGGGCGAAGCACCACACCATCCTCAAAACCAAAAGTAACCAGGTAGTTTCCTGGATCCACCAAATCTCACATAACGTGTATCATACGTTGGGTATTATTCCTCAAGCCATTACAGCCCATACACCGAGTAAGGATCCTCAAGCCATCATAGCCTATATACGTTACACCTATAGTAGTCCATAGGATACTATATCCAGAATATATGTGTGTGAATAACCACAAGACATTACATCCCTCTACACACATATATGGGGAAAACTAACCGCTGTGCCTAATGGCACTAGCATCTACCAAGAGAAGAGAGCGAGGTCAAAGGGGGTAGTCATCCATTCATCCTCCCACAAGAATGTTGGGGAAAACACCCCTAGGGCTCAGAATCCCCGAGGTGTCAGTTGACCTTTCTGATAGGGTGGAGTAGCGTATAGAAACACAAAAAGTACAGAATATACTATAACTCACAACCACACTATGGGCATAACCTAGTCTTAGAAACAACTGTAGCTAACGTCTCTCAAACTCCGGGCTGCCACTTCTAAGACTAGGTATCCTATAAGCACACAACCATTTAAGGGATTTATTAGATTACTTTATTCCCTTTTTATCAATTCCATTATACATTAATTAATTCTTCAAACATTAATTAACCATGAACAATTCCACATTAAATTCCATTAACACCACATCCAAAAATTCCACTATCCTTTCAAAAGTTCTCAACCTCATCATTAAGTTTCAAAAAACTCCGTCCCCATGGGATAATATCATTTATTCAACATCATTAGAGAATTACTTTCCCATATTTCCAGGGATTCTATAAAAGCATCTGATGCTACTAAACACAAGGGGGCTCAACACGATGAGTAGATGTACTACCCATAGAGTCTTTTCCGCCTATAGAAAGAGCGTAGACCCATTCTCCCTTGAGAGGATAAACACAGAAAGCACGTGGAATACCCCACATGTCTTCGCCTCTTTAGGAAGAAGGGTAAACAAGATCAGCTCCCTTGAGCAGTGGGGAAAAGTAAAGTAGATAAACAACCAAAAAAAGCACCAAGCATCCAAAAACCACATCCATCCCATTTCATCATCCCTGGTGTCCTCCCCGACACCCACATGCATACACCAATGCATCTCGCCACTCTAGGTGTCATCCACTGCCACAACCAAAAAGGACTCTATGCCTCCACATATCACAACACCCCTCCAGGGTCACATTACAGCATAAGAAACAGAAAAAACAAACATCACATCAAATTAGGATCTTGACCCTTTTACAAGGCATACAACCTTCAAACAACAAGTACCAAAAGATTTCAGGTTTACCAACCAATTGAACTAACCATGTACATCAGCATCAATTTGATTAACATCAAAATGGGAACAACAACCACAACAACAACAACAACCAGAGTCGTTTACATGCCTCTTTATATTTAGCCAATTAATTATCAACTAAATCCGGCTTTACATTATTTATCAATTTCATCAAGAACAACATGCTAACAAGCAAGGCATGGATATCACACTATCTAGAAAATCAAGAGGAAAACCGTTATCACGGTACAAAGAAACAACATGCGATCAAACCAATTCTATTAATCTGGTTCAAGTGTTTAATTAAGTCAATTTCATTGTGACCCAAAAGGCTAAATCATGCTAACTCTATGATTTCACATAAATAATTAGAGAAGCCACAAATCCCCTACCTCAAAGGTTTTCGAGGAAAACTACAACAGTCGAAAGACGCCCAAGAAACCAGGTCAATTCTCCACCAATCCTCCTTAGATATCCTCTCCTAACACAACCAAGACCAAAGCTCATCATATTCGACATCCACACACTTAGATCTACCCATAACAGGCATAGATCTAAGAAACCAAGAGAAGAGGAGGACTAGATCTAAGTATATCTAAGAAACCAACTAAGAACGATCACATACCTCAAGAAACCGACTTCGATTCGTGAAGAGAAGCCTCAGGATTGCCCCCAAAATGCTTGGGAGAGGTTTTATAACCTTCAAGGGAGAGTAATCCCGAGTTATGGATGCTTAGGGGCTTAAAAAAGGTGATTAATGGAAAAAGGAGTTAGATCCACAATTTTAGGATCTAACTTTAAGTGCCCTCATGGTTAGTCCGCATGGTTTAACAAACCGTGCACTAATTGTGCGTTAGATTCTGCCTCGTCAAACACTCCTCGCACGGTTAGTCAACATGGTTAGACAAACTGTGCGCTAATTGTGCGTTATCCACTGCCTACAAGACCAAACTTGCACGGTTTGGCCGCACGGTTTAGGAAAACCGTGCACCAACCGTGCAAAAGATATTACCCTTTATCTTTCCTTAAAATTCCACCCAAACACACCCCAATCCACCTTACCTTCCAGAACACCTCAAACACCACATTTTCACAAAGGAATGGACCGTAGAGGTCCTTGCAATTACATATCAAATCAAAGCCTGTGATGATCTCTATGCCCTTAGTGATAGAGGTAAACCTAGATCATATTTTGTGAGGCCCAAAAGGCCCAGAAGGTCTCAAAAACTGAGTTTTTAGTCGAGGTACACTGATTTTTTAACATTTTATGGCTTTTCAGCCTACTTTAAGGGGTAATGTTTTCTCTTTTTTAGTGGGGACTGAATTTATTACCAGGTCTTACATTCATATTGATATTATGGCTTTGAAATTTTATCATTTTTCATAATTTAATGTTTTTTATAATCAAATATGAAATAATATATACATATTTTTTAAAATATTCACACATAAAAATTTTATTTTATAAATAAATAATTAAACATATTTAAATATAAATTATATTTATTAATATATAATCATATATATAAACATATATATAAATATATGGATAAAAATGTAATTAAATATATATAAATATATAAATATATAATAAAATGTGAAACAAAATAGTATAGGGTAGTGGAAAAAGGATTTGGTGCATATACCAGAGGTACAGGTTTCCAAACTTGATGGAGGTAAGGGCGTACATGGGGTGGGATTATCTAAAGTACTGATAAAGTGGTGGGGAATCACTAATAAAGGGGTGGGGTGTAGGAAGTGCTGATAAAGGGGGGGGGGCATGGATTTTTTTTATATACCCACCTTTATTAGTGGGGCCTTTATCAGAACTTTTTTGGAACTACTAAATTCCCCCTTTAACAGTGCTAAAAAAATCTATTAAAGGGGGTTATTAACATCACATTTTTTGTGGTAATAAAAGTTTCAGGACTTTAACCATGCTTCAATTATCAGTGTTTTTTTAGCAATGATAAATGCCTTTTCTAGTGCTGTTAAAGTCTAATTTTTTATTAGTGAATGGATATGACCTTTCAAGTTGGATATGACACTACTTGAAATATATACTAGATAAGATTAGGTTGATTTGAAGTTGTTGGGTTTAAACCCTAGGTATGTTTCCTACGAATCCCATTTGGATAGGAATCATAGCCCATATAGTTCAAAAGGGTTAAGGAATACACCTATGGAGGAGGCCAAATTGAGGATATTTGATTGTTCTGATGACATGATCACCACTAACCTCTAATACCACTTAAGTCATGCTCCATGTGATAAACTATAGGAAGTGGAAGATCTAGAACTTCAAACAATCTTCTTCATCCGCTAGTGGATGAGGAAAAGGGCGTGGAAGGTGGGAGATGTCCCACAAGAAAGAATAAGGGATTACTGTAGGAGTTATTCCCATGTACATTACCTTCCAACATGTTGAAGAATGGGTGAAGGTGATGTGACATATGAAAAGTGGATCTTTCTATCTGATTCTCTTCACATTTTAGACAACATATGTTAATACTTGGCCTCACAAGCCATCTACTACCAACCCTAAGGCTGAGATCATTGTTACCATAAGAATGTATGATTGAGGAAATTCTGAGGACCCTAACTATTAGGCAGGTTAAGTATAGGACATCCATTACCAAGGGAATATATGATTGAGAGGGAACAATGGTGTTCCCTAGGTTCTGATCACACATGTTGGGAGGCTTTGGAGGAGGTCTTGTCTTGGCCCCACTTAGATGAGGGATTTAGGTAAAAGGGTCTCCCACTATTGGAGTTGTAAAAAAGTGATCAGATGGTGCTTATACTAGGTGATTGATGGGAGAATTAGAGGGTATCTTGCCTAGGTGATACCTGGATGAGATGAATTTGGCTTCACCTAGGTGATACTTGAGATAGATGAAGTTGGATACTTTACTCAGGTGATGCTTAGGTTGATTTGGGAGGTACCTCACATAAACGTTACTTGTGAGAAATTGAAGATACCTTGTGAAACTTTTACATGGGAGAACCTAGATTAAGAACAACCTAGGAATCCAAACTTGGTCGAGACTATGCTCGGACCACTAAGGGTCTCCTCAGGTATTCTTGGAAGGGCCTAACACAAGTACTAAGATGGGTAAGGGGAATTGAACCTAGTAATTTTTGGACTTGGGTTAAGAATATATTTTTGTAGTTATTTTATGTTTTTTAAACCTTGGAAGAACTTTAACCAATGGAATCCCTTTAATTACCTCTTATTTTGAAGCTTAGAGATCTACCTGAAGGGTTTTGAGGACTTGGTCGAAGGACTAGGGCTAGAAGATCTTCGAGTGGTTTTTTATGGCTTAGAGACTTTGAAAATGAGGACCCCAAGGGTTATATTTATAGTAAATCTTGGGAACTTTGGAAAATGAGGTGGTTCATGTAGGTCACTCACAGAGGTCACTCGAGCTAGTCCTAACATAGGTGTGACTTTTAAAAGGGATTTACCGTGAATGTTAGACCACACTGGTTAAACCTGCACGAGTCTTAGGTTGTGAAGGTGCGCCTTTTCATGAGATCCACTTGGGATAATATATGGGAAAAGGGTTTTATATTCTATTTTATTTACATTTACTCCTCTCTATATATGTGATATTTTTCCTTTGAAACCTTTCATCCTCATGTGAAAAAGAGAGTGTCAACAGACATAATGAAAATTAACTTTCTGTTTCAAATATCCATGTGTAAGACCATGGAATAGAAAAATACAAATCACCATTTCCTTTACCATACACCCATCTTTACCTCACCTTGATTCCACACCACTTTTCCCATCACTCTAGGAATTCAATACCCTCTATTTCCCATAGTGAAATGCTCAATACCTCCAACAGCCCCACACCTTCAACTATGGAATTAATCCATTACCTATTTCTCATAAGAGAAGAATCCAAGGGAAAATGAATTCCACCATATATTACATAGTATTTTCACTCCATATGGTGTTCCCCAACACTAAAAAACCAACTCAAAATGCCCAAGATCTAATAACAGACAACAAAAAATGACCACACCACATCCATAGATCCAAAAGAGCTCACCACGTCTAACACCATTCCTACCACCATGGAATAGTGGACTTTTAGATAGCTAAAAACTACACTCTAACCTTTAGAATCCTCTTAAACTCCCTATAGACACCTAAAATCCCAAATAAGACACAAAAGGAGGGATTTGGAAAATTAAGACATTATGGAGAGAGACAGATCTCTATGTCCTATAGGGAACATTGATCGTTTGGTATGTCATGGTTAACTAACTATAGAGAGAGAGATAGACCAGTGCTAATAGGTTGGAAAATCTTATATATCTTGAAGGTAGTTTTGAGGAGGTCAATTTGGAGAGGTTCTAAAATCATTAAGGGATAAATTATTGGATTTATGGAGTAAAAATAAGAGGTTTGATGTATAAAAGTTTAAAAATATCCAATTGAGGTGGAGTGTGAGTGGTGGAATAAATAAAATAAGAGGATATAGAAGGTAAAGAATAATTTGACTACAATATTATGTGTTGGGGATAAGTGTTTATATTGGAATCATTGTAAGTTCCTCCTTCAAAAAATCCAACACATTAGAACATCAACCATTAGAAGTGTTTACCTATGATTAAAAACCCCCCTCACAACTTCAAAGATCAAAACTATGAAAATAGATCACCCCTGGAACCACAGAGAGTATTCATCCACCATATTGTTTTAGTCACATCATGATTCATATTTTTGAAAACCCACAACAAAAAAATGAACATGATAAACACACACACACACAAGCATAAAGTACAAACACAGTACAGACAAGGATTACATAGTTTGAAATACCATCCTATATCTATGGGAGAATGAAGACATATATTTAATTACATTATAATAATATTATATATGTGTTACCAGGATTACTAAATTTTGACTAACCTACTGTGACTATAAGAAGAATACTCACCAATTACTTATCTACTGTATATTATGACACTCTTCCTCTTGGCCGTTCACCTTAAATATTTCTACCTCCAACACTTAGATTTTACTTGGTATGATCCTTATAAAGACACCTATATCTTTAGGTTAGGACCCACAAGTTATTTTTAGTCATCATATATTCCACTTTCATAGGTGAACCAATCCCACAAATATAGTGGGTATAGCTGGATATCCAGTGAGAACCACCATCCGACATGTGTGGGCGACCCTATATTGACTCTGACAACATATGATTAATTGGAGATTTTTTTCTCTGACTTCCATCACCCGGTTAAAAGTTAATATTATATACACTTCAATATAATGTATTTTATGGATCTTCCTTTACCAATCCCATAAGTAAAGACTTCCACATCTCACTATTAGAGTTCATAGAACACATAAACTTACACACTTTCATCACCTGCTATGGAATTTCATTTAGCATATGGTATCCACCACTTACATTTTATTCACTCAGTACTATAGATCCATAAAAAAACTCCATAGTAAATACATCATATGATACTTCTCAACATTATCTCACTCGAGCTCCACTATGCTATATTTGTTGAACCGAACCCGTCTAGCTGCTTCTAATAAACCCATATTCTAGTGAAATCAAAAAATCCATCATATTTACACTAATATAATAAAGAAACCCAATATAATAATGAATTAAATAATATTTTAATCTCATGATTTAAATAATATATCTCACAAACATTCATACAACCCAAAGATTTGATGGTTTAATGTGTTGGATATTAGCTACATAAATATATTATTTTAAAACACTTGTGAATATTTCTCTATAATCATCCTACCTTGTAATATTTTATAGATATATCTATGATATAATCAACTTTATAATATGGGGATTGGAAATATAATAAATATGTGAGATCTGATGCTCAGTAAGGGAATAACATATCTTAACTTGAAGGAGAACACACGGAAGACATAAATATCATAATAAAAATGAAAATACTTTAGATGATAATAATATAACATGTTATAGAAATATAAGGTAATAAAAATATCATTTAGGAATCATAAAAGGTATTACATGGCTCAAAATAAATCTCTATGACAATATAACATGTGAGCATGATAGAAATGTGTGAAGTACATTAAAAATAATGTGTAATCCTGGAAACATGAAATTTAAGGGAAATGAAATGAATCTTGAAAATTTGGAATTAATTTATAAACAACATGGGAATGTGGAACAACAATAAGAACAGTGAAAAATGTGTGAGAAAACCCATTATTCCCATGATTATGTGAACAAACTCATTATGTCTATTCCTGAAATGTGAGAAAACCCATCATGCCCATGCCTATGTGAGTAAACTTATAATGTACAAGCCTAACTATATCATGTTATATAAGCTTAAAGAAATGAATTTTAGGGTGATATAGGACCTCATCCATCATCATTAGTACATATACATTCCACTTAAAATAAATCATCAACATATCTTAAGGAACCCAAGAAAAAATTATGGATTTCTACATCACATAACATAAACATAAAATATTATAGGATACCAAAAATTATCATTTTCCATAAGTAATAAAATAATAATAAAACAAATAAGGTGGTCAAAACATCACTTCATAAGGTATAAACCATAGAGGAAAAATAGAAGTGAAAATATAGAAGTTTTCACAAAACCTTTTAAACATTGTTATAAAATACAAAGTGAAAATTAATTTCAATTTTTTTGAGAATGAAAGGATAATTATTTTTAAATACATATTTATAAAAAGTTAAAATTAAAATATATTTAAAAATAAATAAATGTTTTAAAAGATAAATGTGGAGTGGAAGGTAAAACATTTTATTTTTAAAGGATTGAAAACCCTTTTCTTTAATATTATGAAATAGCTTTGTTTGAAATTCCACACCATTAAAAAGTGTATTAATTTTCTATTTTAAAAAGGGATAAATTTAATTATGGGAATCATGGTAAATAAACCATATTATATTTCCCAAAAAGATAGGATAACATTACTGGGAAGTAAAAATATAGATATAGAATAAAAATCTATTAAAATTAATGGGAATTATTGGAAAAAAATACATTTTAATGAAACAATAAAATCATAAAGGAAGAATAATTTGGTTTGAAGCATTATTTAACTATAAAATAAGGTGGTAATATAACCCAAAATAATCATAGGTTAGAATAGATTAATCTTTAAATATAATAGATGAAGAAGAGTGTTTATGACCCAAAGGAAGATATTTATGTCAGCAAAACCCCTAACAAACTTTGTATCTTTTGAATAAAAACCCCATGAGAGGTATAAATTTAAATATAACATTGAATATATTGAAATATAATGGGATTGTGATACAAAATTACATTAGGTAAGTAATTAATCTATTTAATAAGAAATATGATATATATCTTAAACATGTCTCAAGGGATTTAAATTTGAGACAAAGAAACCCTTAACATGTTTCCATGCTTAGTTGAATACACTATAAGATTATATATAACAAACATAAATATATTAATAACTAATTTTATAACCATATTAATACCTAAAAATATTTATAACTTCCATTTTTAATCATTATCTAAATGTATATTAGTTATTGTTTTCCTATTTTCCCACATCGAAAGTTTATAGTTTTAAATGTTTGTATTAGTTTCATAGGACCTATATCCATATTCATTATTCTTAAAAATTTAATCATTTAAAGTTAATTAATTTTACTATAATTAATTACTTATAATGATTTATGATTTTTAAATTTCATTTCATGAGTAATTTCTTCTTTATATTAGAAGATGAAATTGATAACAAATATTTCTCACTGATTTTTCAACCTATGAAGGGTGTTTACATAAATAATGACTAAAATATTGATTTATCAATTACAAAACCAAACAAATACATTATTCACATAGATATATCATATTATACTACTAATTAAGTTTTCATAGTCATCCATGATATAATTTCACAACATTGTTGAAGTAGGTGGTCAAACCGACCCAATTATGAACATACCATGATTATTAATGATTGTGAGGTGATTTAGTTGTAATATAATTACAATGATAGCATAATGATATAATTTAGTGATAATTGGTGTGATATATTAGAATTATAAATAAATTATAATAATAATTAATGTAAATGAAAATATTACATAATTTAGATTAATGATTTTCCTTTTAGTATGCTTGTTTTAAATGATTGAATTATGATAATTGGTTGTTGATCATATCATTAATAGGTTCTCCAATTTATCATCCCATAAACTTAATGATGTCGTAAAAATAATATTTATATTTTAAAATGTTTCTAATGACCAACCATATAAGTTATAAATGAAATAAAAAACATAAATTGATCGTTCCTTGGAGGTAGTAGTCCACACATATGCATGGTTGATGATTTCATTTTCCATAGAATGAGGAAAATGAGTAATATGGTTTATCATTTAAGAATATAAAATATATCATAAATATTATAATTATATATTAAATTCTATATTGGTACCAAACTTATAAGGTGGTTATGTAAAATGAAACATTTTTCCTTGTGGAGGCGGTGGTTTTCACAACACACGATTCACGATTTCGTTTTTCTTAATGGAAAAGGGGAGGGTGGTTAATTCTAAAAAAGTTATTATAATAAAATGTATGTATAATAATTATATTTAATTTATCATTTTTTATGTTGAAATGGGATTTCAGTAAGAATAAAATAACACAAATAAATAGAAAAAAGAAAGAGAGGTTATGAATTTATACCTTACTTATTGGATTTTCTCCTTTGGGAAGAGGATTAAAACTTTAAGGGATCATGTTTTGAGAATACAAGAAACTCCTTACAATTTATAGGAGTTTTAAGGAGATTTTTTTTTCATATTTTTGTCTGATATTAAGTGGTTTTTGTGTGAGGGTAAGTGAGGAGAAGAGTGACCCTTTTATAAGTGAAAATGAGTGACATTTTTGTAAATACCTAAAATATCTCAATAATGGGAAGTCAACCTCAAGGAAAGTGGCTTCAAAATTGAAAAATAATGTAGTGAAGATGAAAAAAAGTTTATATACACATCAAAAATTCAAATATAAATGTTTTTTAAACATGTTAGGCCTTTTAACTCTAAGGTTATTCATTTTAACCATTTTAGTTTTCACCACGATAATTAGTTTTTATGTAGGAAATTTATCCTTTATGCATAAAAATAAAATGATACTTATTATAAAATTTGAACATAATGATTCAAAATTTGAAATAATTGTTTTATTAAATTTTAAAAAGAATTTTAAATTAATCTAAAAATACTAAATTTTTAATGAATTAATTTTTTTTGAAAAATACAACTAAAATTATAAATTTTATGAGTTTATAAAGTAATATTAATTTTTTTAGAATTATAAATTTACTTATAAGATAAAACTCTAGCCTTAGGAAAAAGGTTTCATAAATTTAAAATTTATAATTATATACTAATAATTTCATAAATTCATGTTATTTGTTAAAATAGTATTTTACTATATTCACATAAAATTAAATATTTTTAGAAAATATATAAAAATAATCTTAAGATAATTTGGACATGTTAAATTAAAAAAAATTATTTTAATTTTTTAAAATCTACATCCTAAAATTTATAAATATTAATTTTTATTAAGAACATAAAATGTACTGAAATGATGTTTTTATAGATAAACTTTTAGTATATTAGCTACATTTTTTTATAAATTACTTTTTAATCAAGTGTTAATACATTTTATTATTATCAATTAAGAACAATTTTTTTCCCTTGAAATAAATTTCCAATTTCTAAAAGATACATTTTTAAGCATAAAGTGAATTTATTAAAAATGATTTTTGAAAAGTATATAAATTCATGGTATATCTATACATATAAATATTTTATTACTTTTTTTCATTATCATAATTTCTAATTATATAACCCATTATGATCTCTATGTAAGACTTAATCATTAAATAAATTTGGTTTTAGTTTCAGGAGGTAGTTCAGCTAGCATGGATCTTTTGGAAATCTCCATGAGCTTGAACTTATCCCATATACAATTTCTCTCAAACTGTAATTACTTCAGTATGAACCGAGCTTAGTAAAGGGAAAACCCTAAAAATATACCTCCCTTATGAGTTCAGATAAATGGGCTTCATAAGGAAAAATTATGATTTATGATTCCATTTCTTCTTACTTTATTTATTGATTTTGTTATATTATTACTTCAATTTATACCAGCTAATTTGATATCCATGTTTTAATTCTCATATTAATATTCAAAACATATCATGGATTCTTATTTTAGTTTTGTTTTTCATGTGAAATATGATATTACAAAATATATATTCAAGGGTAATATGTAGTGAAATATTAGGTTGTTACATCCCCCCTTAAATAAATTACATCCTCACAATTTTAATTATTACTTACTAACAATGTTATCTAAGGAAATTTTTAATATGGATCATGATTTAATTTTCTTATGAGGTATCAATCATGTATACTTACTTATAATAATAATTATTTCAATATCATGTTTCTACCTAATTATCTATGTTAAATACCTCTCATGATTTTTTAAGACCTATTTTATTTTGCTTTGTGTTTATAGTTTAGAACTAAAGTGAAGAATTATCATAAATTTGTTTAATGAAGGAAAAGTGATTCCAAATTTTTATAATAGCTACACCACACAAACATATCTCTAATATCCCATGGTTCCTCAACTTGGTAGTGCCAGCGGGAATTGGAGGTTGAATGATGTAGTTGATGAAGAATTATCCTCCTCCCTATATGTCTTATTGAGATCCATGTTCATACCCATCATATCCCTATCCAAAGAAACCATATCCAATACATCATCCAACACAATCTCTTTCTTATATCTCTCATATATTTTATGCTTCAAAAAATAACAATCCATATATTTTTTTTCTTGTTTCACTAGTCCTTTTTCTACCCGCTCTGTAAAAACCTTTAGGCTAAAGTTTGATAAGGGATGAATTCCACACCACTTCCACTTAAAGTGGAATTTTATGTGTCCAAAAAGGTCCTTATAATAATTGAACTATTCCCCACACATTCTGTATGGAATCTTATGATTTTAGGTATTAAACCTGATTCTTGAATTTATCCCTGCCCTAAGGTTACTAGGTGGCATCCTTTTTTTCCTAACCACCTTGTCCTGTGGAACTAGTGGAATATGAGGGAAAATTTAGTATATATATACCATTGTAATGATGATTTCAACTTATTTGGAAACATTAAGGATTTCCCAAGATGATAGTACAATTATGGATGTTGATGAAGATGATTCGTTGGTGTCTTATACTGTTGTTGTGATGTTAAAATCTCTCTACGGTGACTGTTGGTTTCTAATTCCACCTCGATATAATTTTAATAGTGGGGATTTTATATATAATCTAACCAAAATCAATGAATATGGAGTCTATATTGAAATAGCTAATCCAATAAGTCAAATCCATCTAAAGGACCTATACTAAGATTTATATTCTTATAAAATTAAATTTCAAAAAGTAACCGTCATACAAACAGATATTTTATTAGATAGACCAACAGCATTATGGTAAACTTAGTAAAAAATCTATGAAAAATAGAGTGTCTAGAATAAATATCCCATATTCACAATTCTAAAGTAGAGGATTTAGTAATCACAATACACCTCACTAGAAGTCATTAAATATGCCCCACCTTATTCTCTTGGTTGTGGTGGCTGTTCATGCATATCATTCTTATCCTCCATGTTTTTATGACACTAACATGGGTGATGTACATGATTTCCACACTTAAGGAATTAGACCATCATTGGTTCATTTGGTAGCATGTTTTCCACTCCCATCAAACTAATTAGAATATTCATTTTTAAATAATAATTTTATGCTCAATGACCCCTAGTTCACAAGTAAAGCTTCTTCCATTCTCCTTGAGGCAATTCCCATGTTTTTCCTTCCAGTATTTTTGATTAAAAGAGAATTTAAAATTCATTCCTTCATCATTTTTATCACTTGATATTTTATGAGACTCTATCTTTATCTTCTTGGGTGTGTTTGAGTATTATATTGTATTCACATTATTAATCATATTTTTGATGATATATGGTTTGAAATAATCACAAGGTTTCTTATTCCAACTCCAATTCTAATGGGTTGTTTATTTATTTAATCTCTATGTTGTTCTTCTCAACCCCGGTTCCTCATAGTTATATCCATTACTAAAACTAAGAAGGATGGAATGAGTGATACAAAAGTAATAATACAGGGGAATTATCATAATTATTCAGGGGATTTCAATATTGAAATTATTTTTTTATTTTATATTATTAAATTGAACTAAAATTACTTTAGTTCAACCTATATTAATATTAGTTTGAACTTAGTTACTTTAAGTTGGATTATCTTATATTTCTCAAAATAATCCCCAAAGTAACTTAGAAATCAATCCTTCATAGTTGTTTATAGAGAGAATATTATCAAAACAAACATATCCTCCCAGAGTTTCAAATCAGGTCTGCGGTTAGGCCATTTTGTTGTGCACCCAGTGATGATTGAGTTAATACCCATGTAACACCCTGATATTTTTAAATATATTTCTCTTTAAATATTTTTTATTTCTTTGATAGATTTATTTACATGCAACACTAAGTTTTAACAAACCACATTATATTATTAAAATATTATTTTTTAAATATGATAGTTATAACCTAATCCTTGAATTGGTGGGTATAAATAGGATTAACCACATTATAAAATATATAGAAGGGTCCTAATTAATACAAATTTATTGATTAATTCTTATGAAATAATCAGAAATTTTTTAGTAAAGTCATTTTATTGTTCACGAATATGTTTTATTTAAAAATAATTTTAATACATTTTGTGTATGGATAATATAATTAATTTTTAAATTTTATAGTAATTATACTTTATAAAAATTATACCATTTTTGAATTAATAATATTAAAATTATCTTATGGTGAATTTTTTCGATTTTTTATGAAAATATTGTGTTTTTAGTGAAAATATCGATTTTTGTAAAATTATCATTTACTTTCATTAAATCAAGTATTTTAAAGTCCAATTATATATAGGATTTGGTATTAAAGTGACATAAAATTAATTTATTTAGAATAATATAATTAATTTTATTAAATCATAAATTTTCATGATTTTGGTATAAATATATTTTTATACTTTAAAAAACATTTTTTTCTTAATTTTTTTAAGTTCATAATGATTTTCCATTTTAATTATTTAAAATAACCCCAAATGAGGAGTTATTTAAATGAAATTTATAGATTATATACCTATCTAAATGAATTTAAATTCATATAATAATGATTAATTTTCATAGAGTTAATTTAAAATCATCATTTCCTTAAAAAATTCATTTTCCTGAATAACAATCATTCACCGCATTTTTCACACTTATATTAAAATTAAAAAATTTCTAATTTTAAAAGATATATTTGAAAAAATGAACTTAATTTTTGAAATCAACATGTCGAAATTATCTTAAAGTTATATTTTGATAATTTTTTGAAAATTTTAATTTTTCATCGAATAGTGAAAAAATACTGATTTTTATTAATGGGATTACTTTTCATAGAGTTAACGTAAAATCTTCTTTTCCTTGAAAAATGCATTTTCCTAAAAACTAGTATTTGACCACATTTTTCACTCATTTTAAAATTAAAAATGTCCAATTTTAGAAAATATATTTGAAAAAATTAACTTAATTTTTGAAATCAACATGTATAAATTATCTTAAATATATTTTTTGATAATTTTCTAAAAATGTAAATTTTTCAATGAATAGTGAAAAAATATTGATTTTTATTAAAATTATCATTTAGTTTAAAGAATTTAATGGTTAAATTTTTATTTTAAATCATTTTAAAAGTATAATTAGTTTAATTATATTATTATTAATCAAATATTAGTCATTGGAATCAATTTTTAGTTTAATTTTGATTATAAACCTTTTGTACATAATAAAACAATTTCTTCAAAAAACCATTTTTTTCATCACGTCCACGGGTTTAATTTTAAATTAAATTCAGCCACTTTTGTGAATTTAATTTGGTAAAATAGATTAAATATTTAGAATAATAATAATTAATATTATATAATAAGTTCAACTTAATTTTTAGTTATAATGAATAGTAAAAATAGTAAAAATTAATTGCTGGAGTTATTGTTAAAACAAGTTTACCAGGGCGTTAAACTAAAAAGATAAGGGTTAAAATGGAATAAAAAATTATATATTTTTTATTCTATAGAAATGTTTTGATATTATATCATCTAAGTTTTGGTAATGGTTCATTTTGGATTCATTTAGTTTCTGTAAAACATGGATATATTTTATTCTTTTCAAAAATTCCAAGTGTGTCCTTTCCCCTCCTTATAAAAGGACACCCCCTATCGCATACTCTCCACACTTCAAGAGCCTTTTGGTTCAGCCAAGAACAACCCAAATACCTATATTACATACATAAACATGATTTAGAGTCCCTTGTTTTATCAATAAACTATTCTATGAAGGCTTTATGTATAAACCTAAAGAGGTTGTCCGATGAAGAGGTATAGTTCTTAACCATGTATTTTTTTTTATTTATTATTCTAACTTCTTAAACATATTATTATATTATAATGAAATAATAAAACCATTATCCACAATATAATGAATATTATTATGTTAATATCACAAGTTATATCCATCTATTCTTCTATCAAATGAAAAAAATGTCAATCGTGTGTACAGGGGACTACCGCCTCACAAACCGATGTAATTTGCTTTCCATAACCACATATCATGGATGGATATAATGATGTATTTTATGTATATATATAATATTTATGACATAATTATACTTATTTAATTATAATATCACACATACCTTCTAACCTTAAAATCTGTTGGAAAACGATAACGTTGCTCATGCGTACATGTGGACTACCGCATCCACAAAGCGATGTGATTCATTTTTCATTTAAATTTGAAATGGATGGAAATAAGGATATATTTAATGAATATGTATAATATATATTTTATAAATATTATTCTATAAAGGTAAAATATTATTTACCTTTCTTTATTTCCATCCATCAAAAAATGTAAACAATGTTCATGCGTAAGTATGACCAACCGTCTCCATGAATGGTGTAATTAATTTTTCTATATATACTTTTATGGATGACTATAAATATGAATATAATGAATATATATTATATTAATATCATAATTAACATCATTGAAATTATGTAACCATGATCAAAGTACAAGGACCAAAACTACCAAACCAAAACATACATGAAAAATGAAGTAGTTATCACCCAAAATAGTGATTTAAATAAAGAATTGTTAATAAATGGGTGATAAAGGATATACGTAAATCATATATGGTATGATATATGTTTTTATGGTTTTTAATAAATTTATAATAACTCTATATTTATTATATAGGATTTTTCAACATGTATGAAGGAATTTGGACCTGAGGTAAGGGATTTTCATCTCACTTTTATTTCCATGGGATACATGCCATATTACCCACTTTTTTTATATGATGTATATACTTCCAATTAATGTATTTTATGATTTTTATCCTGAAAATTATGGGATATATATATTCATATAAGGTTATTTCTTTTATGGGTCTTATGATTAAAATTTTACCAAAGTGGTAAGTGTTTTATGTTACAATCACATTGTTTATCAGGATTGTTTATGAGTATGCTTATGATAAAGAAATATTATGATTTATATCTCAAGAACCTGATGAATTTTTTATCCTATAGTTATTTCTATAGATTAAATGTTTTCCTTTCATTTTACTCTTTTCAAGTACTCATGATACCAAAAGAATATTTTTAAGGAAAACTGACATTATTTCTCTTTTATGTTGAAAACCATTTCTCTCTCATGTCCATGTTTTTTTTAAATTTTAATAATGTTTTTAATAATATTATATGTTTTTTATTTAATTTTTTATCCATTATTTAATTATTTAATTTTTTTTAAAAAAGGAATCTTCCTATTGTTTTCTGGACATGGAACTTTTTGATTTTTTTACCAAAGTTTGAATAAAATGTTTTCTTTTAACTTGTATGACATGAATATAATCTTCTAACATTATAAAAAATCATTTTTTTAAAAATTAATTTATAATTTTACAATGTTATTTTCTAATAAAATTATTTTCAAAATATTTTATGAATTTCTAGTTTTTAAAAGGTAACTTTATAAGTGAAAAGGTTATTTTCCTCAAGAATTTTTTAATGGTATTTTATTGGTATTTCTATTCATCAATGAAAACAACCCTTGATTTTAATTATGATATTATGGGGACATGATTTAAGGAGTTAACATAATTGGTTTGATGTATAACAGTTTGAAAAGATTCAATTGATGTGGAGTGTGAGTGGTGGAATCATAAAAACAAGATGCTGTAGAAGGTAAAGAACAATTTTACTAATGTCTCATGTGTTGGGGTTGAGGGTGTAGATTGAAATAATTGGAATTTCTCCTTCAAAAAATAAAACATACCAGAATATTAACCATATGAAGTGTCTTCCTCTAATAAAAACATCTCCCATAACATACAAGATCAAAATTAGGAAAATAGTGAACCCTAATCACCAAATCGAGTCTTACACCACCATCTTTCTCTAGTCACATCATTATTATCATTTTTGGAAATACCACAAGAAAACTAGAACTTGATAAACACACACACAAAATCATAAAGTAAAAAAATAATACACATAAGGATTACACAGTTTTAACTTTAATCCTATATCCATGGGAGAATGAGAATATCTCCTTAACTCCATTAGAATAATAACATATATGTGTTATCATGATTATTGAATTTAAACTAATAAAACCAGACTACTATAAGAATATTCAACAATTCCTTAGCTATTGTATTTTATGAAATTCTTTCTCTCGGTCTTTCACCTTCAATATTTCTACCTCCGACACTTGGATGTTCCTAGGAATGCTCCTTCTAAAGCCACCCCTATTTTTCAGTTAGTCCCTTTCAGTGATTTTTAGTCATCATACAGTCCACTTTCACAGGTGGGCCAATACCACATATATAGTGGGTATATCTGGTTATCCAGTCAACACCATTATTAGACATGTGTAAGTGAACCTCTATTAACTCTGACAACTTATGATTAATTTTAGAATTTTTTTCTTTGAATGCTAGAACCTAATGAATAGTTCATGTTATCTCCACTTCACTCTAATGAATTTATTGATCTTCCTTTACCAAGATTATAAGGAAAGACTACCACATCTCACCATTAGAGTTCATGGAACATATGGACTTATACACTTTCATCACCTGATATGGAATTTCATTTATAATTTGGTAGCCACCCCTTCTATTTTCTTCATTCATTCATCCAGATCCATAACCAACTCCACAGTAAATACATGATATGGTACTTCTCAGCATTACCATACTCGAGCATCGATTGTTCTCTATTCGCTGAACCGAACCTATCCAGCTACTTCTAGTGAACCCATCTTCTAGTGAACTCACAAAATCCATCATATTTACACTTACTTGATGAATAAAACCCAGATAAGCATGACTTAAATAATAGATTAATCTCATGATTTAAATAATACATTTCATAAATAGTCACAAAACTCAAAGATTGAAAGGTTTAATGTCTTGGATATTAGCTATATAAATATCTTACTTTACAAAACTTTTGAATATTTCTCTATAATTATCCTCCTCTAGATCCTTTTCTATATATCTATAAGATATAATAAAATTAATTTACTAGGGATTATAAACATAAGAAATAAGTGAGCTCAGATTCTCAATATGGGAATAACATATCGTAACATGATGGAGAACACGAGGAAGGCATAAATATCATAATAAAAATCAAAATACCTTAGATGATAATCATAAAAAATGTTAGAGAAATATAATTTCATAAAAATATCATTTTGGAATCATAAAAGGTATTACATGTCTCAAAATAATTCTCTACGATAATATAACATGTGATCATGATAAAAATGTGTGGAGTACTTTAAAAATAAGGTGCAATCCTAAAAACATGACATTTAAGGGAAATTAAATGCATCTTGAAAATTTGGCATAAATTTATTAAAAAACTTAGTAATGTATCACAAATATAATTTTAGTAAAACCTATGTGAGAAAACCCAATATGCCCATGTCTATATGAACAAACTCATTATGTACAGGCCTAAAATGTGAAAAAACCCATAATATCCAGGCCTATGTGAGTAAAATTATTATGTAAAATCCTGACTATATCATGATATATAATCTTAAACTGTAACACCCCAAGCTTCCATGATATGTGTCCCTTTGAATAATACAATAGCTTGCATTGTACGCAACTTTGAGATTCTAACACACCATAACCAATCAAACCAGCCGTTCTGAATAGTAATATCAACTTTTTAAAATTTTATAAAATTTATCTTTCAAAATGGACTTCATTTTTGGATCTGGAATATCAAAATTAACTTAGGGTTAATTTTTGGTATTTTTCTGAAAAGTTTCAATTTTTGATAAATAGTGAAAACACTGCGTTATTGGTTAAAACTAACTTTTTATTTAAAGAATTATTTATTTTATTTAAATTTAATTTAGGTCAAATTAGATACATAATGCTTATATAAGTTCAATTTAATTCATTGGATTCATTTTATAATAAGATTAGATATATAAAAATTTTATTAAACTTTTTACCGTCTTTTACACACCTCCTAGGAGCATTTGCAAATTTGCATAAAACTTAATTTTACCACTTCTGTGAGTTGAATTTCAAAAATTCAAGAGACATAGTTAATATTTTTAAGTAAAATGTGGTTCAATAAGTTGAAAATAATTTTTTGTGAATAGTAACTTTTGACTTTAATTTACCACGGTTAAAAGTAAATAGGGTAATTAAGGGTAAAAATGATATCATAATTAACCTAACACATGTACTAATTCTATTGGATAAGTGTAATTCGTCCAAAAAAACCTTAGGAATAAAATATTACCCCCTTTGGTCCACTTTTATTATATTAGGACATTTATTATTATTTTATTTAATGAAGAGTTAAAAGAGTAAAATTCAAAGTTTAATAACTAAATCATTTTTAATATAGGGTTACACACAATATAAATTCAACTATAAATATTAATTATAAATAAAAAAATATTTCCTACATAAGGGTATTTTATTTATAATTTTTAGACATTAAATAATTTAATTTATTTATGACACAATGATGATGCAGTAACTACCTTATTAAAGAAGGATTAAAAAAATTGATATTATAAATATCCAAAAAAATGTAATTTGAGTGTTCTGATAAATTAAACTAATTTTATTGGTTAATATGACATGTTAGGGTTGATTAAATAATTTTTTTTGAATTAATCATGTTGTTATGATTTTCACAAAAATCGAATACTAAATAGTGTCAAAATTGACATAATTGAATTTTAAAAACAAATACTATATTATTAACTGATATAATATTTTTAAAAATATAAGGTTCGGCCAAAGGACTTATACAAGGTTATATATATTAATAATGAACCACTTGGTGTTCTCTTGGATGTTTATAGTAAGTTTATTAACCATATAATATAAAAATACAAAGAGACATGGTAAATATCAAACTATTTAACTAAGAGTTAAATCTAAAAGATAAGGTTAATATGGTGACCTAAACCTATCTAAAACCTATTGGTTGAGACGTTTTAGACCCATCCCCACCTTATCCTAGAAATAAATTATTTTTTATCCATTAGAAATCGAAAATGTTTTTATTATAAAATAATATTTCAAGCTTTTCCTAAAGTGATCCTCACCTCTCTTATAAAAGGGTACTTCCCCTTATCTTAATTTCACACCTCCAAATCCATTTTTCTCGGTGAACCCCTGCCCACATATCCTACCAACTTTCCTCCCTTCATCCCAGAGGCCTTCCTTTGGTCAAAAAGCCAACCTAAGTATCCCTTTTGGTCAAATCAAAAGGAAGAGCCCGAAGAAGAGGTAAATATTTCATCACCTCTTTCAAGTATGTTTCTTCTTCAAATTCCTCTTTATTTGTTGTTTCCATTATAAAATAATAACTCCAGTATCTTATATATAATTTTATGTTATTATAAATTTGGTACAAAAATTCTCGTTATTCTATCCATCCTATAAATGAAAAAGTCACCATATGTGTGTACGTACGACTTACCGTCTTCACATTGTGGTGTAGTTTGTTATTCAAACACTTCCTTATTTTAGATGGGTATAATAATGAATATAACTGATGTAAATAATAAATATATCATGTTAATGATTCTTTATATATGATATATCATCCAATTACATACGATTTCACCATCAATATAATGATATTGTCACTCGTGCATACGTACGGATTACCGTCTCCATGACGCGATCAGATTCATTTCCACGTTCACCATTCAACGATGATTATAAAAATATATATTATTAATAAGTATGTAATATATGACATAATAATGATACTGGATATATATATATATATGTATATCCTTATATATATATTATTCACTTACTTCCGTTCAATATGATATGAAAACGGAAACAACGTTTATGCGTACGTATGACCTACCGTCTCCATAAATGGTGCCTTCTATTTCATATATCTATCTATTATAAATATTTATATTCTAAATATATATGATATATAAATCAATGTTTATATTCTGGAAGTATTTAAATCATTATATAAATGATATGATCATGAATAACAAGTTAAGACACGTACGATAAAGAAATCGATTATTACCTGAAATGTTAATTTAACATGGAAATCATTATTAAATGGGTAGTATAAAGTCACAAATGAATCATGTATGGTATAATAAATATAAATATGGTTCTGGTATAATTCAAAAACATACTATGGTCATTATATAGGAGGTTGAACATACCCTCAACCAAATAAATGTGCAAGGTAAGGGTTAATTCCACAATCTCTTTATTATCCGAGTTTGTTTTTACGTAAGTATCTACTGGGACCTCTTTATCATACAGATCCGTGTTTTCTTAAAAATGTGTTTCAAAACATTTTTACTATTTACTAGAAAATGGGTTAAATTCATTAATACCCTTATTTGACCTTATATGTTTTGAAAAGAATCTTTCTGTCATTTTCCAAACAAGGTACTTTATAACCTTTTTGAAAAAATTAAGGTAAGAAATTTTTTTAACTTAAATGGAAAGTGAAACTATTTTCCACCGTTATAACTTCATAAAATATTCCCTTAAAATATTATAAGAATATTTTTAAAATAAATGTTTTCTTTTTATAATTACATGACTTATAAATTATTTCAAAATAGAAAGAGATATTTATCTCAATTTTTTTTGATTTTATCTATGTCAACATTATTTGATGGATTTTAAACCTGTTTGAAGTTGATTTATTTATGATAAAAATCTTCCATATTTTATTGAAGGTTTTGTGATATATTTTTCTATGGATGTGTTATTTTTATACCATTCATGGTTTATGGATAAATTATTGACATTTCGTATGCTAGTTTTAATACGAATGTTTATGTTATGTTTAAACTTTTTCATATGAGGAATGCATTGGACTTAGTAAGTGATGGGTGGAGCCCACTATAGCTCCTCGATGCATTGGTAGGTCTCATGAGACAAATAAGTGTATTGACATAAGACCTTGAAAAACCTTATTTGTAGTCTGGGCACTAGGCCTTGACTATGTGGTTATGAAGTCTAGAATTATGCATTCCATAATTATGAAAGTGGCTATTGATATTGCATGTGATTATTAGACTAGTGTAATATCTATGTGAATAAGTAAATAGAATTATTTAATTTTATCTTTTCCATATTATTATGATGTTTAAGTTTAAAAGTCTTTTATTTTAGTCTAATACATTTCCTTAAATGTTTATGCTTATTTATAAAAGTTTCTGATATATTTTTATCCTTAATAAGCATATAAGATCACCCCTTTCTATGTTTTATTTTTCCCAGTATGTGAAGAAGTATTTTATGGTTCACCTGCAGGGATAGGATAATGATATAAGTGTATTCAAAAGGGGAAAATTTTTTATTGATGTTATTATTTCATGATGTAATGTAAGCCTTATGAATTTATTTAGCACTTCCAAGGATACTAAACTGATTGGTCTTTCGGGACACTATTCCTTATATCATGACAATGTTATGTAATAATGAACCGACTCTGGGTAACTGGGGTCAGGGCGTTGCAGTTGGTATCAGAGGAAGTTTAGTACAAAACTTGGAAACTAGATTTTGAAAAACTCTGATTAGAGAACATTACCCTAAGATAGTCTTTGAGGATTAGTATAGAAGAACATCCTAGAATTTTGGTGTTGTAGGGATTTTTTGAGTTTTACAAGAAATACATCCCTATTTGGATATGCGCAGGTAGAGGCGGCTCTGGCATAGATGTACCTAGGGGTAAAACCCAAAAACACCGCTTTGAGCTAGACTCAAACGGGAACTGGTGCATGACAACGGGCCTTGCTGCACTCTGGGTTACGACACTAGTGGGCATTTATTCTACCACCAATATTCAATGGGAGTAAAAATCCATTAGTAGATGAGAAATGGATAAGTTCCTTAGAGAAAATATTTCATTCTTTAGGGAGTAGTGAAAGGGAAAAAGTTGTCATGGAAGTTTATCGCCTCATGGGAGATGCAGATCAATAGTGGGCATTGATTCAAAAAACAAAGGAAGATGAATAAATATAAAAAGGAATAAAGGGATTTTAAAGAGATTTTATTAGAAAAATACTTTCCTCGTGACCATCGAGCAGATATGGAAAGACAATTTCTGAGTTTGAGGAAAAAGGAGGATGAGAATGTTACAAAGTATGAGGCTAACTTTACAAGGTTAGAAAGGCATGAAGAAGATTATATACATAACCCAAGGAGTAAGATTTATTGATTCTTTGATGGGTTAAAACCATTTATCCATCGAGCATTATTCTCACAATCCTTGTCATCATACTAATATATTTTCTCATGTGCTATCAAGATAGAAAAGGAATTTTCTAAGTCTTATGAATTTAAAGCCAAGAAAGAGAAAAAGAGATCTACTGAACACTGTAGAAATGGAAATAAAGGGAAGAAGGGAAAAGTTTAATATCCATCCTATGGTAAATGTGAGAAGAAACACCCCGGTACTTTCCTAAAGGGAATGGGAGTTTGTTACAAGTGTGGTGAAAAAGGCCACCAAGCTCGTGATTCCAAGGGGAAGAAAGAGGCTGTAAATGTTGAATGCTATAATTATAGAGAAAAGGGGAATTACACCAATTAATTTCCTAAGAGCCAAGGGAAAATACCTTAGAAAATGCCAAGGGAGCAAGGCCAATCTTATGTGATCACTACTATTGAGGTTGAATCTCTGAAAGACGTAGTGGATGGTAATTTAATGGTTTCCTCAAGACTATCCAATGCCTTACTTGATTCTGGATCATCACATTGTTTCATATCTTCTTAGTTTGATAAGAAAATTAGATATTTTTAGTTTTAATTAATAAGGGAGTTGTTAGTGAAAACAACTAAGGGAAGTATCATCACAACAACTTTTTGTGAATCAGTTCACATTAGAGTATATAAATGTTCTTTATCTTTTGATCTCATCATCATACCCATGATTGAATTTGATATAATCCTCAGAATGGATTGGCTTTCATACCATTATACAAAAATTTATTTTAAGAAGAATGAATTTACAATTTTCGATGATGATAAGGAGTACCTTATCTTTATAGTAGAAACATCACCACCTGATTCTTATCTAGATCCGCCCCTATAGCTCTACTAAACTCAATTATTAGAGAGGAAGAGAATAAAATAATTATGGGTGAGAAAAATAATGTTTGAATAGAGGACATACCTTTTGTGCAAGAATATGTTGATGTGTTTCTAGAGGATCTACCTAGACATCCTCTAGAATTAGAAATTGAGTTTTCCACTGATTTAATTCTTAGTTCAAGGCCCATATCGAAGACCCCTTATAGAATGACCACTATGAAATTATTGGAACTAAATAAAAAACTTGAGTAATTGAGTAATAAGGGATTTATTATCTCTAGTGCTTCTCTATGGGGATCCCCTACCCTTTTTGTTAATAAGAAAGACAGATCTATGAGGTTGTGCATTGACTACAAGGAGATCAATTTTATAACAATAAAGAACAAGTATCATCTACCTCGCATTGATGATTTATTAGACCAACTTCATGGAGCTCAATATTTTTCAAAGATTGAACATCAATATGGATATCATAAATTTTGTGTGAAGAAGGAAGACATTCCAAAAACAACATTTCAAACCAGGTACGGGAATTATGATTTTACAGTAATGCCTTTTAGATTGAATAATTCACCCTCTTTCTTCATGGATCTAATTAATAGAGTTTTCAAGGAATATCTTTATGAATTTTTAGTGGTATTTATTGATGATATCTTGGTATAATCCAAAATCTATGAAGATCATGAAAATCACTTGAGAATTATTCTAAAGACTCTTAGAAGAAATGACTTATATGGGATGTTTAGAAAGTGTGAATTCTGGATTTAGATGATTTCTTTTCTTGGCCATATTATCTCTAAGGATGAAATATCTGTTGATCCTTTAAACACCAAGGAAATCCGAGAACGGATAGCACTAATTAGTATAACTGAGGTACCTAGTTTTTTTGGTTTAGTAGGTTATTGTCGGCGTTTTGTCTAGAATTTTTCCCGGTTAGCTAACCCGTTAGCCAAGATCACACGTAAAGGGGTTAAATTTGTTTGAAAAAAAGAGTGTGAAGAATGTTTTGAAGAACTAAATATAAGATTAGTCAATGCTCATATCTTGACTCTACCATCAGGGAACAATGGGTTTGTTATTTATAGTGATGCTTCAAAGAAAGGACTTGGTTGTGTCCTTATACAGAATGATAGAGTTATTGCCTATGCATCACGGAACCTAACAATTCATGAACAAAACTATCCCACTCATGATCTTGAGTTAGTAGCTGTAATCATTGCTCTGAATATATGGATACACTATCTCTATGGTGAAAAATGTGAGATTTATACTGATCACAAGAGTTCTATGTATATTCTCTAACAAAAATAACTAAACATGAGGCAAAGGTGATGGGTTGAACTACTCAAGGATTATGATTTCACTATACACTACCACCCAGGGAAGGCAAATAAGGTGGCATATTCTTTGAGTCGAAAAAATCGTGGAGTTTTGAATAAGATGAGAATTGAAAGGGATCCCATTTTCATGGATCTAGTAAATATGGATATGGTAATAACCATAGAAGGTGAAACATCAATGATTTTTCAAATGGTTGACAGACCGTATTTACTAGAAAGAATAAGTAGTTCTCAGACTGATGATGAGGAGTTTCAAAAGATGATTAAAGATATGAATGATGGGAGATTGAGTGACTTCATATATAAAGATGATATTTTGAAATTTGGTAAGAGACTTTGTGTTCCCGATTTAACTTATCTAAAAAGGGAATTATTGGATGATGCTCATAGCTCCAATTTCTCTATACACCCTGGTAGCACTAAGATGTATAGAGATTTGAAGGAACATTTTTGGTGGGACAACATGAAGAGGGAGATTGGTGATTTTGTGTCAAGATGTATGGTTTGTCTACAAGTGAAAGATAAAAGGAAATAGCCTGGAGGATTCATGAAACCTCTTCCCATAATTGATTGAAAATGGGATAATATTATGATGGAGTTTGTCATGGGACTACCAAATACTCCTAGAAGAAATGATGCAATATGGGTCATTGTTGACTGTCTTAACAAGTCAACACATTTTCCTACTATAAGAGAAGATATACCACTTGAACTTCTGGTAAGAATATATATTAATGAAGTAGTAAGACTCTATGGTGTACCCCTATCGATCGTTTATAATCATGATCCCTATTTTACATCAAGATTCTGGAAAAGTCTTTAGAAGGCCTTGGATACTGAACTTCATTTGAGCACTGCCTACCACCCTCAAACCGATGGACAATTAGAATAGACTATTCAAACCTTAGAAGACATGTTGAGATCTTTCTCACTTGACTTTCAAGGTATGTGGGATCAATATTTACCTATGGTATAATTTTCCTATAACAATAGCTTCCATTCAAGTATTCTGATGCCACCATATGAAGTGTTATATGGAAAAAGATGTCGCACACCAACTTGTTGGGATGATGTTGGTGAAAGAAAACTTGTAGGCCCAGAACTTGTTGAGGAAATAATGGAAAAGGTGAAGGTTGTCCAAACCCACATCAAAACAGCCCAAAGTAGGAAAATGAGCTATGCCGATAACAGAAGGAAGGATTTGAAATTTCAAGTAGGATACCATGTTTTCTTGATGGTATCTCCATGGAAGGGAGCTATACATTTTGGTAATAAGGGTAAACTGAGTCCGAGGTACATTGGACCTTTCGAAATTCTAGAACGAATTGGAGTTGTAACTTATCATTTGGAAATGCCTCCAAGTCTCTCCAAAGTTCATGATGTATTCCACATATCACTGTTGAGAAAATACATTCCTAACCCAACGCATGTACTAACCAATGAGGAAATTGAATTGGAACCTGATATGTCTTATTGGGAAGAGCCTATAAAAATTCTTGAAACCAGAGAACAGGTGTTGAGAAACCAGACGACTCGTCTGGTGAAAGTTCTATGGAGAAACCATAAGGTGGAAGAGGCAACGTGGGAAACCGAGGAACTTATGATGAAGAACCACCCGAATATTTCCATGCATTAATATTCTAGAAATTTCTAGGATGAAATTATTTTAAGTATGGGATAATTTAACACCCCAAGCTTCCACGGTATGTTTCCCTCTAAATAATGCAATAGCTTGCATTGTACGCAACTTCGAGATTCTAACACACTCCAACCAATAAAACTAGTCGTTATGAATAGTAATACCCATTTTTTGAAATCTTATAAATTTTATTTTTCAAAATGAACTTCATTTTTGGATTCAGAATATCAAAATTAGCTTAGGGTAAATTTTTGGTATTTTTCTGAAAACTTTCAATTTTTGATGAATAGTGAAAAACACTGTGTTATTGGTTAAAACCGAATTTTTATTTAAATAATTATTTATTTTATTTAAATTTATTTTAGGTAAAAATAGATACATAATACCTATATAAGTTCAATGTAATTAATTGGATTCATTTTATAATAAGATAAGATATGTAAAAGTTTTATTAAACTTTTTTCCGACTTTTACCCACCTCCTAGGAGCATTTGAAAATTTGTATAAAACATAATTTTACTGCTTTTGTGAGTTGAAATTCAAAAATATGAGAGACATATTTAATTTAAGTAAGTAAAATGTGGTTCAATAAGATGAAAAGAATTTTTGGTGAATAGTAACTTTTGACTTTTATTTAGCACGGTTAAAAGTAAATAGGGTAATTAAGGGTAAAAATGATATCATAATTACCCTAACACATGTCCTAATTCTATTGGATAAGTGTAATTAGACAAAAAAACCCTTATTAATAAAATAAGATCCTATTTGTCCCACTTGTATTAGATTAGGACATTTATTATTATTTTATTTAAAGAAGAGTTAAAAGAGTTAAATTCAAAGTTTAATAACTAAACCATTTTTAATATAGGGTACACACAATATAAATTAGACTATAAATATTCACTAGAAAGATAAAAATATTTCCTACATAATTGTATTTTATTTATAATTTTTAGATATTAAATAATTTAATTTATTTATGACACAATGATGATGCAGTAATTACCTAATTAAAGAAAGATTAAAATAATTGATATTATAAATATCCAAATAAATTTAATTTGATATTTTTGATGAATTAAAATAATTTCATAGGTTAATATGACATGTTAGAGTTGATTAAATAATTTTTTTAAGTAATAATGCTATTATAATTTTCACAAAAATCAAATACTAAATATTGTCAAAATTGACATAATTGAGTTTTTAAAACAAATAATATATTATTAATTGATATAATATTCCTAAAAATATAAGGTTCAGAAAAAGGAATTAGATAAAGTTATATATATTAATAATTAACCACTTGTGTTTCTATTGGATTTTTATAGTAATCTTATTAACCATATAATATAAAAATACAAAGAGACATGGTAAATGTCAAACTATTTAACTAAGAGTTAAATCTAAAAGATGAGGTTAATATAGTGACCTAAACCTGTCTAAAACCTATTGGTTGTGAGATTTTCGACCCATAACCACCTTATCCTTGAAATAAATCATTTTTAAGCCATTAGAAACCAAAAATTATTTTATTATAAAATAATATTTCATGCTTTTCCAAAAAGCTACCCTCACCTCTCTTATAAAAGGGTACTTCCCATTCTCTTAATTTCACACCTCCATAGCCATTTGGATCAGCCAAAACCTTCCCAAATATCCTCCCAACTTTCCTCACTTCATCCTAGAGGCCTTAATTTGGTAAGAAAGACAACCTAAGGATCCCTTTTGATCAAATCAAATGGAAGAACCCAAAGAAGAGGTAAATATTTCATCACCTCTTTCAAGTGTTTTTCTTCTTCCACTTCCTCTTTATTGGTTGTTTCCATTATAAATAATAACTCTAGTATCTTATATATAATATGATTCTATTATAAATATGGTACAACCATATTCATTATTCTATCCATCCAATAAATGAAAAATTCACCATGCATGCGTACGTACGACTTATCGTCTCCACATCGTGGTGTAGTTTGTTATTCAAACACTTCATTATTTTAGATGGATATAATAATGAATCTAACTGATGTAAATAATAAATATGACATGTTAATGATTCTGTATATAATATATACCATCAAATGACATACGATTTCACCATAAATATAATGATATTGTCGCTCGTGCATACGTACGGATTACCATCTCCATGACGCGATCAGATTCATTTCCACGTTCACCATTCAACGATGATTATAAAAATATATATTATTAATAAGTATGTAATATATGACATAATAATGATACTGTATATATATATATATATATATATATTTACTAACATATATCTCATTCAATTACTTCTGTTCAATACGATATGAAAACGGAAACAACGTTTATGCGTACGTACGACCTACCGTCTCCATAAATAGTGCCTTCCATTTCATATATATATATATATATATATATATATCTATTATAAATATATATATTCTAATTATATATGATATATAAATCTTGGTTTATATTCTGGAAATATTTAAGTCATGATCTAAATGATATGATCAAGAATAACAAGTTAAAACACGTACGATAAAGAAAGCGATTATTACCTGAAATGTTAATTTAACATGTAAATCATTATTAAATGGGTGATATAAAGTCATAAATGAATCATTTATGGTATAATAAATATGAATATGGTTCTGTTATAATTTAATAACATATTATGGTCATTATACAGGATGTTAAACGTACCCTCGACCAAATGAAATTGCAAGGTAAGGGTTAATTCCACAATCTCTTTATTATCCAAGGTTGTTTTTATGTAAGTATCTATCAGGACATCTTTATCATCCACATATGTGTTTTCTTAAAAATTTATTTCAAAACATTTTAAATATTTACTATACAATGGGTTAAATTCATTTATATTCTTATTTGACCTTATATGTTTTGAAATGAATCTTTCCGTCATTTTCCAAACAAGGTACTTTATGACCTTTTCAACAAAATTAAGGTAAGAATGTTTTTTTAACTTATACCGAAATTGTGGCTATTTTATGACATTATACCATCGTCGAAGATTCCCTTAAAATCTTATAAGAATATTTTTAAAATAAATTATTTCTTTTATAATTACATGACTTCTAAATGATTTCAAAATAGAAAGAGATATTTCTCTAAAAAAGTTTCGATTTCATCTATATCAAAATTCTTTGATGGATTTTAAACTTGTTTGAAGTTTATTTATTTCTGATAAAAATATTCCATATTTTATTGAAGGTTTTGTGATATATTTGACTATGGATGTGTTATTTAAATACCATTCATGGTTTATGGATAAAGTATTGACATTTCGTATGCTAGTTTTAATACGAATGTTTATGTTATGTTTAATCTTTTTCATATGAGGAATGCATTGGACTTAGTAAGTGATGGTTGGATCCCGCTATAGCTCCTTGATGCATCAGTAGGTCTCATGAGACAAACTAATGTCTTGGCACAAGGCCTTGAAAAAATCTTATTTGTAGTCTTGGCACAAGGCCTTGACTATGTGGTTATGAAGTCTGTCATTATGCATTCCATCATTATGAAAGTGGCTATTGATATTGCATGTGATTATTTGACTAGTAGAATATCAATGCTAATAAGTAAATAAAATTATTTGATTTTATCTTTTTTATATTATGAAGAAGTGTAATTTTAAAAGGCTTTTGTTTTAGTCTAATACATTACCTTAAATGTTTATGCTTATTTATGAAAGTTTCTGCTCTATTGTTATCCTTACTGAGCATCTGAGCTCACCCCTTTCTATGTTTTATTTTTCCCTGGATGTGAAGAAGTATTTTATGGTTGACCTGTATCGATAGGCTAAGGATATAATTGTGTTCAAAAGGGTAAAAAATGTTGTTTATGTTTTTATTTCATGATGTAATGTAAGCCTTATGAATGTATCCAGTACTTCCAAGACTACTAAACTGATCGGTCTTTCGGGACATGATTCCTTGTATCATGCTAATGTTATGTAATAATGTAATGACTCTGGGTAACTGGGGTCAGGGCATTACATAAACCAATACATTTATGGGTGATATAAGAACTCATCCATCATTATACACACATATGTGTTCCACTTAAAATCAATCATCAACATATCTTAAAGAACCCATGAAAAAATAATGGGTTTCTTAAACATTAAAAAAACACCACATAACATAAACATAAAATATTATAAGATACCAAAAAAATCATTTTACAAAAGTAATCAAATCATAATAAAATAAATTGGTTTTTTCAAAACATTACTTTATACGGTATAAATCTTTGAGGGAAAATATAAGAAAAAATATAAAAGTTTTCACAAAACCTTTTAAAAATTGTTATAAAAGATGAAGTAAAAATCAATTTCAATTTTTTTTTAAAATCAAAAGATAATTATTTTTAAAGAAATTATTATAAAAATTAAAAAATAAAATTCCCTAAAAAATACATAAAGGTTGTAAAAAATAAATGTGAAGTGGAAGGTAAAATATTTGATTTTAAAAGGGTTGAAAACCATTTTTTTAATATTTTTAGATACCTTTGTTTGAAATCCCAAACCATTAAAAAGTGTATTGAATTTTTATTTTTAAAATGGGTAAATATAATTATGAGAATCATGGAAAATAAACCATATTATATTTCCCAAAAAAAGAGGAGAAAATTGGTGGGAAGTAAAAAATATAGATATGGAAGAAAAATATATTAAAATTAATGGGAATTATTCTTATCAAAATTCATTTTAATGAAATAATAAAATCATAAAGGAAGAATAATTTGATGTAAAACATGATGTACCTTGAAAATAAGTTGGTAATACAAAATAAATTATCATAGGTTATAATATATCAATCTTTAAATATAATATACAAAGAAGAGTGTTTATGACCCAAAGAAGAGGTTTGTGTTATGAAAACCCGTTACAACCTTTGTAACTTTTTAATAAAATACAATGATAGGTATAAATATAATTAGAACATTAAATATCTTTAAATATAAGAGTATCATGACAAAATATAAAATTTGTAAAGTATTTACTCCATTTAGAAGGAAAAGTTATGTATAGATTAAACATGTCTCAAGAGATTTAAATTTTAGGCAAAGAAACCATTACCTTGTTTCCATGATTAGTTGAATGCACTATAAGATCCCATATAAAAAACATTAATATATTCATAAATAATTATATAACCATATTAGAACCTAAAAATATTTACAATTACTATTTATAATCATTATCTAAATGTATATTAGTCAGTTTTCCTATTTTACTACATCAGGTGTTTGCAGTTTTAAATGTTTTTAGTAGTTTCATAGGACCAGTGATGGTATTCATTCTTCTTCCAAATTTAATCATTAAAAATTCATTATTTTTACTATAATGAATGAATTATAATTATTTATGATGTTTAAATTTCCTTTAATTATTACTTTATTCTTTATCTTAGAAGATAAAATCGACACCATATATTTTTCGATGATTTTTCAACCTATAAAGTGTGTTTACTTAATTAATGAGTAAAATATTGATGTATCCTTTAAAAATACCAAAAATAATCCATTATTTAAATATATATATGTATATATATATATATATCATATTATATCTATAATTATGTTTTCATAATCATACATGATATAATTTCATAGCGTTATTTAAGTAGGCGGTCAAACCAACCCAATCATGAACATACCCTGATTATTAATGATTATGAGGTGATTTAGTTGTAATATCATTACACCAATAGAATAATGATATAATTTGGTTATTATTGGTGTGATATATCATAATTATAAAGGAATTATAAGAATAATTAATGGATATGAAAATATTACAAAATTTGGATTAATGATTTTCCTTTTAGTACACTTGTTTTAAATGATTGAATTATGATAATCGGTTATTGATCATATCCTTAATAGGTTCTCCAATTTATCATACTAGAAAATTAAATATATAATAAAAAATAATATTTATCCTTTAAAATGTTTGTAATGACCAACCATGTAAGATAGTGATGAAATGATAAACATAAGTTGATCATTCTATGGAGGCAGTAGTCCACACATACACATGGTTGATGATTTCATTTTCCTAGAATATGGAAAATGAGAAATAAAATTTATCACTTAAGAATATAAAAATCTTATAAATATTATAATTATATATTAAATTCTCTATCAGGACCAAAATTATAATGTGGTGATGGAACATGAAACACATTGCCTCACAGAGGGGGTAGTCCGCACAATGTATGATTCATGTTTTCGTTTTTATTAATAGATAAGTGAAGGATAGTTAATGATCATAAAATTATTATAATAGCATAAATATAAAATAATTATATTTATTTTACCATTTTTATGGTGAAATGGAATTTTAGGAAGAAGAAAAACACACAAAGTAATAGAAAAAATAAAGAGAATTTATGAATTTATACCTTACTTATTGGATTATCTCCTCTGGGAAGAGGATTAAACCATTGAGGGATTATGTTTTGAGAATAAAATAACCTCATTAAGGTGTATAAGAGTTTTAAGTATACATTTTTTCATATATTTGGTCCGAGATTAATAGGTTTTTGTGTGAGGGTAAGTGAGGATACAAGTGTCCCTTTTATAAGTGAAAAGGAGTGACATTTTTGTAAACACCCAAAATTTTTCAAAAATGGAAAGAAACTCTCAATGAAAGTAGATCCAAAATGGAAAAATAATGTATTTAATAGGACATAAATTATATATAAACCTACAATATTCACATATAAATATTGTTTAAACAAGTTAGGCCCTTTACCTCTAAGTTTATTTGCTTTTACGATTTTAGTTTTCACCATGGTAACTAGTTTTTATATAGGAAATTTATCCTTTAATCCTAAAAATAAAATTTTCCTTATTATATAATCTATTCCAAATGGTTAAAAATTTGAAAAACATTTTTTTATTGAATTTTTAAACTAGATAAAAATTAATTTCAAAATTAAAAATTTATAATGTATTAAAAAACAATATTTTTGAAAAATTAAACTTAAATTCTAAAATGTATGAGTTTAAACAATATTTTTTTTAAGTTATAAATTCACTTATAAAATAAGAATTCGGTCTTATAAAAAAGGTTTGATAAATTTAAAATTCATAATTATATACTAATAATTTAATAAATTCATGTTATTTATAAAATGTATTTTATAATATTCACCTAAAAATAAATATTTTTAGAAAAATCTAAAAATATCATCTTAAGATAATATAGACATGTTAAATCCAAAAAATTATTTTAATTTTTTCAAATAAACATCCTAAAATTTATAAATTTTATTTTTAATTAAGAACATAAAATTTAGTGAAATAATGTTTTTATAGAAAATTAATTTTAGTATATTAGTTATATTTTTTTTATAAATTTCTTTTTAATATAGTGTTAATATATCATATTATTATTCGATAAAAATAACTTTTTCCTAGAAATAAAATTCCAATTTGTAAAATATACATTTTCAAGCATAAAGTGAATTGATTAAAAATGACTTTCAAAATGTACATAAATTAATGATATATATATATACATATAAATATTTTATTATTTTTGATATAATAATAATTTCTACTTATATAACCCCTTATGATATCTGTGTACAAACTAATTATTAGACATGGTCAAGTTGGAGCTTCAAGTGGCGATTCAGATAGCATGGATCTTGCTGCAATCTCTATGAGCTTGAACTTCTCCCGTATATAGTTTCTATTAAACTATAATTACTCAAGATTGAAATAGGATTAGTAAAGGGAAAACCTTAGAAAAGATACCTCCCTTATGAGTTCAGATAAATGGAATATATAAGGAAAAATTTTATTTTGGGTTCCATTTCCTCTTACTTTCTTTATTGATTTTTTGTGATATTATTACTTCAATTTATACGAGCTAATTTAACATCCTTGTTTTAATTCTCATATTTATTATTCAAAAACATATCATGGATTTTTATTTTAGTTTTTTTTTTCATGTGAAATATGATATTAAATATATTTATTCTAGGATAATATATACTAAACGATATAGTCATTACATTACCCCTTAAATAAATCACATCCTCAAAATTTTAATTATTACTTACTAACAAAGTTAGCTAAGGGTATTTTTAAGATGGATATAGATTTAATTTTCTAATGAGGTGTCAATAATTTCTTCTTAATTATAATAAGAATAATTACAATATTGTGTTTCTACCTAACTATTTGAGTTAAATACCTCTCATGGTATTTTGTTAAGATATATTTTATTTTAATTTGTTTTTATAGTTTATAACTATAGTGAAAAATTATCATAAATTGGTTTAAAGAATGAAATGTGATGCCTTATTTTTATAATTTCTACACCACACACACCTATATCTCATCTTTCACGGTTCCTAAACTTTGTTGTGCCAATAAGAATTTTAGGTTGAATGATGAAGTCGATGAAGAATCATCCTTCTAATTATATGTCTCATTGAGATCCACATTTAGATCCAACCCATCCCTTTCCAAATAATCTGTCTCTAATACATTGGCTTGCACCATATCTTTCTTATATCTCTCCTATGTTTCTAGCTTTAAAAAATAACTATCCATATCTTTCTTTTCTTGTTTCATTAGTCCATATACTAACCGATATATAAAAAAATTTAGGCTAATGGTTGATAAGGGATAGATGTCACACCACTTATTCTTTGGGTGTATTTTAATGTGTCTAAATAGGGCATTATAAGACCCAAATTATTTCCTTCACATGTTGTGTGGGATCACATGCTCTGAGGCATCAGACCTGATTCATGAATTTCACCTAGTCCTGAGGTCACTAGGTGGCCTGATTTTTTTTCCAACCACCATTTCCCATGGAACATATGTAAGAGGAGGAATATTTTAGTCTAAATCTACCATTGGAATGGTTCTTTCAACTTCTCTGAAAAAATTAATGCCAACACATGGTGATAGTGCAATGATGGATGGTGATGAAGATGATTTGTTGGTGTCATCTACTGTTTCTTTCTATTAAGATCTATTTATGGCGACTGCATGTCAGTATTATCCTCCATGTTTTTATGAAAACGTCTTGGGTGATATCCAGGATTTCCACACTTAAAAAATTAGACAATTATTGGTGCATTTGGATGCATGTTTTATACTCCCATCATACTAATTGACCTATTCATTTTCTTATGATAATTGGATGCTCAGTGACCTCCTCTTCCTCATGTAAAACACCTTCCAGTACCCTTGAGGAAATTCCCTTATTTTTTCCTTCAAATTTTTTTGAATTATAGGGAATTGAAAATTCATACCTTCATCATCTTTATCACTTTATCTGTCATGAGACTCATTCTTTCTCTTCTTAGGTGTGTCAGAGACTTCAACTATATTAACATTGTTAATCATATTTTTGATGATATATCGTTTTAAATAATCACATGGTTTCTCATTCTAGATCTCATTATGATGGGTTATTAATTTAGTTAATCATCGTGTTGTTCTTATCACCCATGTTTCCTCCTAGTTCTATACATTAATAAAACTAAAAGGGATGGAATGAGTGAAAAAAAATTAACAATATGGTGGAATTATCATAATTATACAAGGAAATTCAATCTTAAAATACCTTGTTATTTTATATTATCATGTTTGACTATAGTTACTTTAGTTCAACATATATTAATATTAGTTTGAACTTGGTTACTTTAATTTGGGTTATCTTATATTTCTCAACCTAATCCCCCAAATTTACTTGGAAATCAATCATTTATAGCTATTCATAGAGAGAATATGATCAAAAAAAGCATATCATCTTGGTGTGTCAAAATGGGTGTGCAGTTAGGCCTCTTTATTGTGAACCAGGTGATGATTGAGTTAATAACCATGTAACACCTTGATAATTTTAAATATATTTATCTTTAAATAATTTTTATTTCTTTGATATCTTGTGTCATAGGAAACATAAAGTTTTAACAAACCACATTATATTGTTAAAATATAATGATTTTTATATGATAGTTATAACCTAATTGTTGAATTAGTGGGTATAAATAGGATTAAACATGTTATAAAATATATACAATGGTCATAATGAGTAAAAATATATTGACTAATTCTAATTAAATAAGCACACAATTTTTAGTAAAGTCCTTTTATAGTTTAAGAATACATTTTCTTCGAAAATGATTTTTATTACATTTTTGTGCATGGATAATATAATTAATTTTTACAAATTTTGGAACTTTTATTTTATAAAAATGATAATATTTTGGAAATCATAATATCAAAATTTTCTTATGGTGAAATTTTTTGTTTTTTTCTGAAAAGATTTCATTTTAAGTGAAAATACTGATTTTTATAAAACTGTGATTTACTATCATTAAATCATGTAATTTAAAGTCCATTTATATATATGATTTGGTATTAAAGAGAAATAAAATTATTTTTATTTATAATAAAATTTTTAATTTCATTTAAATCATCAATTTTCATTATTTTGGTATAAATATACTTTTATGTTTTAAAACACTTTTTTCTTAAAAGTGTTTAAAAGTGCATAATATTTTTCCATTTTAATTAATTTAAATAACCCATAATTAAGAGTAATTTAAATTAAATTTATAAATTATATAGCTCTATATATTAATTTAAATTCATATAATGATGATTACTTTTTATAGAATTGAAGAAAAATCATCTTTTCCTTGAAAAATACATTTTCTTAAAAAACGTCTATCACCGCGTTTTTCACACTAATTTTAGAATTTAAATTTTAAATTTTTTGAAAATATATTTGAAAAAATGAACTTAATTTTTGAAATAAAAATTTCATAATTATCGTAAATTTATTTTTTTGATAATTTTATGAAAATATTAATTTTTCAATGAATAGTGAAAAATAGTGATTTTTATTAAAATTATTTTTTTCTTTTAAATAATTTATAAAGTTACATTTTGTTTTAAAAAATTTTAAAATTATAATTAGTTTAATTATATTACTATTAATAAAATTTTCTTTATTTTAATAAAGTTTATGTTTAATTTTCATTAGAAACCTTTCATACTTAAGAAAACTTCTTCTTTGGAAAACTATTTTTTCATCACATCTGCGAGTTTAATTATAAATAAAACTCTTTTAGTTATATTAATTGAATTTGGTAAAACAGAATAATAATTTTAATAATAATAATTAATTTTATATAATAAGTTCAAATTATTTTTTGGTCATAATGAATAGTAAAAACATTAAAAATTAATTACCCTAGTTAAGGTTAAAATGGTTTTACCAAGGGTTAAAGTAAAATGATAGGGGTTAAAATGACCAAAAAAATATCTAATTTTTATTTTATGTCAACATTATAATCTTAAATCTTCTATGGTTTGGTAATGGTCCATTTTGGATCCATTTTGTCTGTGTAAAACAAGGGTATATTTTATTCTTTTCAAAAATTCCAAGTGTGTCCACTCCCTCACTTTTAAAAGGACACCCCATCTCCGATCCACTCCACACTTCAAGAGAATTTTGGTTCAGATAATACCTAAATAAATAAATAAATTACATACATACCCATTATTTAGAGTCCTTTTTTTGATCAATAAACCATCCTAGGAAGGCTTAATCCTAAAGAGGTTGTCCGATGAAGAGGTATAGTTCTTAAACATATATTTTTTTTATTTCTTCGTCTACCTTATTCAAATATTCTTCAATTATAATGAAATAATAACACAATTAAATCCAATATAATTAATATTATTATTTTAATGGAATAACATATATCCATATCCTCTTCTATCAAATGGGAAATAAAACCAGCGATCGTGTGTATGACAGACTACCGCCTCGCGAACTGATGTAATTTGTTTTCCATCACTGCATATCATGGATGGATATAATGATGAATTATATATATATATATATATATATTAATATTTATTAAATAATTATATTTATTTAATTATAATATCACATATACCTTCTTATCCTCCAATCTTCTGGAAAATGATAATGTCGCTCGTGTGTATATGTGGATTACCACATCCAAAAAGCGATGTGATTCATTTTTCATTTAATTTTGACATGGATGGAAATAAGGATATATTTAATGAATATATATAATATATATTATATAAAAATTATTCTATAAAGGTAAAATATTATTTCAATTTATTTTTTTCCATCCATTGAAAAAATTGAAACAACGTTCATGCGAAAGTATGAGCTACCGTCTCTATGAATGGTGTAATTAATTTTTCTATCTCTACTTTTATGGATGAATATAGATATGTATATAATAAATATATAATATATTTATATCATGGTTAGAATAACTTAAATTTTGTAACCATGATCCAAGTAAAAAGACCCAAACTACCAAACCAAAACATACTGGAAAAGAAAAGTAGTTATCACTATCAATAGTGTTTTTAATAAATAATTGTTAATAAATGGGTGGTAAAGGATACAAGTAAAAAATCCATGGTAAGATATTTGTGATTATTTTTTTCTGGAATAGATTTAAAATAACTCTATATTTATTATATTGGATGTTTGAACACATATGAAGGAATTCATATTTGAGGTAAGGGATTTTCATCTCACTTTTATTTCCAAGGGACACATGCCGTATTCACCACTTATTTATTTTATGTGGTGTATATACTTACTATGAATGTATTTTATTATTTTTATCCTTAAAATTATGTAATTTAAATATCCATATAAGGTTATTTATTTCATGTGTCTTATGATTCAAAAGTTACCAAAGTGGTAAGGGTTTTATGTTATAATCACATTGTTTATCGGGATTTTTTATGATTATAATTCTGATAATGAGATATTATGATCCACATCTTAGAAAACTCATTAATTTTATTATATTATATTTATTTATATATATTAATTTTTTTCCATTCATTTTCCTCTCTTTAAGTACTAAATAGACCAAAATATTGATTTAAAAAAACCGACATTATTTCTCTATTTTTTTTGAAAATACATTCTCTTCCATGTCCATGTTTTCTTCAAAAAACTCCAATAATGTTTTTAATATTATTATATGATTTTATATCCATTTTAACAATTATTTAATTTTTAAATAGTGGGTTAAAATGAATCTTCTTGTTGTTTTCCGAATAAGGAACCTTTTGACTTTTTACTAAAGTATAAAAGGAATGTTTTATTTTAACTTTACGACATGAATAGAATATTCCACCACCATAAAAACTAAATGTTTTAAAAATTAATTTTGAAATTTTGAAGTTAATTTTCAAATAAAATTATTTTCAAAATATTTTATGATTTTTTTTGTTTTAAAAAAGTTATTTTCAAAGTGGAAAGGTTATTTTCGTCCAAAATGTTTTGATGATCTTTTAATTGTATTTCTATTCATCAATGATAAAACCATTGATTTTAATTATTATATAATCAGGATATGATTTAAGGATACCATCATTATTTTTTCTCTTGATGGTTTATTATTATGATGATGAGATGTTTATGCAACCCATTTTTTTACAAAGATTATGACATGGTGAAATGTTTATAAAACCCATATATTTTTCATGTGTTATGATATGAATAATGTTTTATGATATTATGACACACATATATATGATTTTCATTATGTTATGTGTGGTCCTGAATTATATAGGATTCTAATGCATTGGGTAAATATGGATATATCATGATATTAACCAGACTAGAATGGGGAGTGAACCCAGTTTAGTAAAGAACTCTATATACTAAGATAGTATTGGAAGTGAACCATGACTAATATGATAGTTTTAGGAGTTAACCCAATCCACTATTATAGAATTGTAAATAATCCTTGAATACTAAGGGAATGATTTTATATGATTTTGTGTATGCCATAAATCTAAGTCTTATACCAATGTTATAATCTCATGGATCATGTCATTTTATTTCTTTATGTTTCATGTCTTATGAAATACTAATATTTATTCCATGACCCAAGATTATTATCTATGATATAAAGGGTATGGTTTTAAAATTTTATAATCATGTTCTCATACCCTTATTATCTTGTTATGTTTAGGCAATCATTTATATATTCCTTTTTACCCTTACCGATCATCTAAGATCACACTTTCTTATGTTTCCATTCCCTCGGTTATAAAGAAATGCAATATGTATGATATGTCTAAGAAGGGTTATAGTTATGAATAACCTAGTGGGAGATTATTTAGTTCAATTATGAAACATATTTTTATGTATCCAAGTTTCCAAATACACTAATCCTTTACATTCCTCTTGCATGTTTTTGTATAAAGAAATGAATATTCATATATTAAGATGTAATATCTATGTATGAAAATTATGGGTCACGATAATTGGTTTATAAGGACAGGGTTACTTAAAATTTGGATATAAGGATGAGAAAACATTAGTAGGAACTTTTAGTATAATGCTAACTATAAGAGAATTTCCTAATTAATGGTAAGGAAATGAGTGTGGTTTTCTTAGAAAAACATCACACTCTGGATACTATATGTGAATGTGGTTTTAACATAGATGCATCTAGGGGTAATAACCCTGAGAAGAGTTGGTCGAGTATAACCCATCCATGATTATGATTCATGGAGAGTGTTCCTTTATCACATACCTGGGTTGATACTCTTGGGGGATATTCTTAGGTTAATTCAAATTTTCTTTATAAACCATCATGAAGAATTTGAATAGATGATGATAATAAATGACCTAGGACAATTATTTTAGATTTAAAATAATGTGTCATGAATTAGAAATCCTATAAATGATTATGTTGTTTTTATCTATTATTATTATTACTCACACTATGATTTTTTTAGAAAATGGATTGAACCAAGAGGAATCATGTTATTGGTGAATGTGATATATAATGGAATGATGTTACTCATGAGAAACTAAATGAAATAGTTACTGGAAGGAAACACCTTGCGATTATTATTTATCTTATATATCAATATATGACTAACAACATGAACTTTGGTGATATTCCTAACACATCAAATAATAGGAAGATAGACTGTTATAAATTTTCATGTGGTAATGAACATAGATGAAAGAAGGTTCAATTTCTTTTATGTCAAAAATGTGGAAAGATACACCCATGAGAATGTATCAAATGAACAAGAAAACGTTTTATGTTTATAAAATAATGGAATAGAACATCTAATTTCCAAGTAGTTCAACATATTATGTGTGGGGAACATGGAAATTATCTAAGTAAATGAAATTCAATATAACCATATTGGTCAAGGACTACTGGCTGTAGTGTGTCATGGTGCGACATATGGGTATCTTGACATGACACCTTGTCACTTGACCCACATTAGGGCATAGAGTGGTGTTGGACATGGTATATAATCCAAAAAAATAATTTCCCCATAAAAAAGAATTTTTATAGGGGTGTGAGTAGTGATCCACCCCGGTGGGCAGTGATCCCTCCTAAAGAACAAAACCACAAGGTAGTGATCCAAAGCGGATAATATTGTGATGGAGTGTCCTGCAGACCCAATATAGATCCTAGAATTGGTATCATAGGTGTTAGGAAGCCTCCAATTCGTAGAGAAATATCTGATGGGTATATGTTTAGAGTCCCAGATGAATACAATGCATCCCTACAGGTCAAGAACTACTGGTTGTAGCATACTACAATGTTATATATGGGTGTCGTGCCATGATGCCTTTTCCCTTGTACCACGTCAGGTCTTGGGGTGATATTGGGGATTGTATATAATCCCCATCAATAATCTCCAAAACACTAGATATTTTTATAGGGGGATGAATAGTGAACCACCCTAGTGGGCAGTGAGCCATACTGAAGAACAAAACAAAGAGGGAGTGACCCAAAGTAGACAATATTGTGATGAAGGGTCTTGCAGCCCTAATATAGATCCTATAATTTTGTTAATTTTTTGGAATCATATATGAATTAATATATGATTAATTTAAGAGATATGGATACCATCATGGGTTTATGAGTTGAAGGTTGATCATAAGTGCAAAGTATTTGACACCCCTTTCGAGGGTTTAAGTGATAGGATGTTTATGTGATTAATGACATTTTGGGAGACGTTTTATTGGTATATATAACCCTTTGGTTCTACATGAAGTATTAATAGAGGAATAATACTATTTTATTAATATTAAAGGTATTATTAACTTTTTAGGGTTAATATTATCATTGATGTTGAGGTAATTATAGTTAATTAAGAATATTTGATTTCGTGGGAAAAAACAATTTAGAAAAACATAGTTTTTAAAAATTAATTTGATGTTTAATGTTATTTTTGAGGATGTTCATCATATTTTTTGTAATTTTATATGAATTATATTAATATAGTTAAAAAATAAGGATAACCCATATGTTGGGTAACAAACCATCACTTTCAACAATGCCGCGAGGCATGAACCCACAACTGAATATCGATAAGGGTGCATCACCTACCACTAGGTTATGTGATGTAAAGGTTAATATGACATTTTTTTACATAAATTATTTAATGGATGTATATTATGTTAAAATTTATGGGTAAATGTTTAAGTTTATAGATTAATTTATTATATTGGATAACTTATTCTAACCATTTTGGTTTTGATTAATATTTATAGATAGATAGAAAGACTTTCCATTATTTTTTAGATATAATGATTTGATAAAAGTTAATTTTAGTTCTTCATGCATACTTTTTTTCTTGGATATTCATTTATTATAGTAATAAATGAATTTTAAATTCATTTAAGAAAAAAAAATGATAAAATTTTTCTTATAAAATAAAAGATATCTACTAATTATAGTTTATGGTGTTTAGTATATTGATAGTAAATGAATTCCCCAACCTTAGGGAAAATATATTGAAATATAATTTATACATTTACCTTCATTTTTAATAAATCAATGGTATTTTCACCAATCACATATTTGTGTCTTTCTGGTTGTTAACTTTCTCCGAACCATGTTATTTATCACTCTATATTAGTCCTTAGGCGTTATTTTTTATCCTCCATGTCTATATTTTCACTTCCCATTAATGTTATCTTATTTGGAAAAATAGTTTTGTGTTATTCTAGATGACCTTAATATTTTCCTTTCTCTCTTTATATGATGAAGTTTTATTAACCCTTTTTACGATGTGAGGTTTCAATAAAGGTATTGTCAAATATCAAACCCTTGATTACCATGATCAAGTTAAAATTTATAGGATGAAATTTATTAAAGGGGGTGAGGGTAGAATGTAACAACTTTAAATTTTAGAATATATTTCACTTTGAATAATTGTTTTCTTTGATATCTTATGCTACATGAATCATGAAGTTGTAACAAACCAAATTATACTATTAAAACACTATTATTTAAATATGATAGTTATAACCATGAATTTGTAGGAATAGATAAGATTAAAAACATTATAAAATATATGTAATAGTCCTAATAAATATTTTTTTGATTAATTCTTATGAAATAAGCACAAAATTTTCTGTAAAGTCATTTTATGCTTCAAGAATACATTTTCTTCAAAAATGATTTTTATTAATTTTTATGCATGGATAATATAATTAATTTCTGAAAATCTTAGTAACATTATTTTATAAAATTTATAATATTTTTAAAATCATCATATCAAAATTATATTATGATGAAAATTTCAAATTTATTTTGAAAAGATTGCATTTTTAGTGAAAATATCAATTTTTGTTAAGATATCATTTCTTTTCATCAAATCAAGTAATTTAAAGTCAAATAATATATTGGATTTTTTCTTAAAGTTAAATAAAATAAAATTTATTTAAAATATTATAATTAATTTCATTTGAATCATCAATTTTCATTGTTTTGGTATAAATCTATTTTTAGGCATAAAAACACATTTTTTCTTAAAATGATTTTAAAGTGAATAATGTTTTTCAATTTTATTTAATTTAAATAACCCCTAATTAAGAATTATTTATATGAAATTTATATATTATATATATATGAATTTAAATTCATATAATGAATATTACTTGTTAGAGAGTTAATGTAAAATAATTTTTTCCTAGAGAAATACATTTTCTTAAAAAACCGTCCTTCTCCTCCTTTTGTGCACTTATTTTAAAATTAATTTTTGGTAATTTTAGAAAATATATTTAAAAAAAACTTAATTTTTTAAATCAACAAGTAAAAATTAACTTAAATTGATTTTTTTATAATTTTTTGAAAGTATGATTTTTTCGATGAATACTATAAAATACTATTTTTTTAATTTTTTTTCTTTTAAGGAATTTACAAAGATCAATTTTATTTTGAAATTATTTTAAAAGTAAAAATAGTTCAATTATATTATTATTAATCTAATTGAGGTTATTGTAATCATTATTTTGTTGATTTTTTGTTATAAATGTTTTGTACTTATGAGATTTTTTTCTTTGGAAAATCTCTCTTTTTATCACGTCTGTAGGTTAACTTTTAAATTAAATTATGCCATCTATATTAATTTAATTTGGTAAAATGGGTTACATATTTTGAATCATAATAATTGATATTATATAATAATTTTAAATTAATTTTTGGTCATAATGAATAATAAAAACTGTAGTAGTTAATTATTGAGGTTAAGTTTAAAACAAGTTTAACAGGGGTTAAACTAACTAGATAAGGGTTAAAATGACATAAAATGTTGTATAATTTTTATTATATGGAAATATTTATACCTCATATCATCTAAAATTCTATAATAGTCCATTTTGTATCCATTTGGTGTGGGTAAAACTTGGGTATATTTTATTATTTTAAAAAATCTAAAATGTGTCATCTCCCCACTTATAAAAGGACACCCCTCTCCTCTCCATACTTCAATATAATTTTAGTTCATATAAGAAAAACCTAAATAAATTCCTTAAATCCCTATGAACTAGTTTCATTGTTCTGATTAATAAACTATCCTAGTATGTCTTTTGGTATAATCCTAAAGAGATTTTCCGAAGAATTTGTATAATTCTTATTTTATTTCTTTGATTAAATAATATCGTAAGTATTTACAATATACTAATATGTTATAATGTTAATGTAATAAATTATATCCATCTATTTTTCCATCAAATGGGAAATGAAACTGTCGATCGTGTGTACGGAGGACTATCGGCTCACGAACAGATGTAATTCATTTTCCAACACTATCTCTCACAGATGTATATAATGATGGATTTGATATTTATATATGACATTTATGAAATAATTATACTCCTTTAATTATAATATCACATCTAGATTCATACCTTCAAATATGTTGTAACATGATAGTATCACTCGTCCGTACGTGTGGACTATCGCCTCCACGAAGCGATGAGATTCATTTTTCATTTAAATTTGAAATATATGGTAATAAGGATATATTTAACTAATTTATATAATATAATGATATAAAAATTATTCTTTAAAGTAAAAATATTATTTACCTTCTTTTCATTCACTCCATTAAAAAAATAAAAACAGTGTTCATACGTACATACGACCCATCGTCCCATAAATAGTACAACTCGATTTTCTATCTCTACTTTTTGGAGGGATATAAATAATTATATAATTAATATATATTATATTTATATAATTATTAAAATATTTGATATTAGGGAACCAAGATCAAAGTACAAGTACCAAAACTATAGAACCAAAACATACATGAAAAATGAAGCAGTTATCACTCAGAATAGTGATTTTAATAAAGAATTATTAATAAGTAGGTGATAAAAGACTATAAGTAAATAATATATGATATTATATATGTGATTATGGCTCTATAATATATGTAAATTAAATATATATTTATTATATTTAAGGCTTAAACACGTACGAAGGAAGTTAGACCTGAGGTAGGGTATTTTCATCTCACTTTTATTTTCATGGGACACATTCCATATTCCCTAATTTTTTCTATTATGTGGTGTATTTACTGAACTTGAATTTATTTTATTATTATTATCATGAATATCATGGGATTTATATATCCATATATTGTTCTTTTTTTTATGGGTCTTACAACTCAAAAGAAACCAATGTGGTAAGGTTTTTTTTACAATTTCATTATTTATTGGAAATATTTATGATTATGCTTTCGATGAGGAAGTAATATGATATATATCTCAATATACTCATTAATTTTATTTTACTATTGTTATTTCTATAGATTACATTTTTTCTTTTCATTTTTTACCCTTTAATTACTCAAGAGACCAAAAGAATTTTTAAGGAAAACTAACTTTATTTCACCCTTCAGTCTATAATTATTTCTCTTCTATGCCCATGTTTTCATTAAAATGTTTTTAATAATGTTTTTAATATTATTATATGATTTTTTAAAGTCATTTTTACCTATTATTGATTTTTTTTTAAATTTTTTTAAAAGCAATATTCTTGTTTTTTTTCTGAATGAGGTACTTTTTGAATTTTTACCAAATTGTGAAAGGAACGTCTTTTTAACTTGTACACCATGAATAGAATTTTCAATAATTAAAAATAATAATTTTTTATATTACTTTATAATTTTCCATGTTTATATTCAAATAAAATTATTTTCACAATATTTTATGAATTTCCAGTTTTTGAAGGTTATTTTCAAAGTGGAAAGATTATTTTCCTTAAGTTTGTTTTAATAATATTTTAATGGTTTTTAAATTCATCAATGAAAAAACCCATGATTTCATTTTGATATATTAGGGATATGATACAATGATACTATCCTTATTGTTTCTCTAGATGCTTTATGATTATGATGACAAGATGTTTATAAAACCCATTTCTTTTCCATGGGTTATGCCATGATGAAATGTTTATGAAATCCATTTATTTTTCATGGGTTATGATATGAAGTATGTTTTATGATATTATGGAAAACATATATATGAATTTAATTATGTGATTAGTGGATATTAAATTATATATACCTTCAATGCATTGGGTAAATATAAATATCTCATATGATAAACATGACAGGAATGGGGAGTAAACCCAGTTCAATAAGGGATTCTATCCACTATGATAGTATTAGGAGTGAACCTTAACTATTATGATGGTTTGCAGAGTGAACCCAATCCACTATGATATCCAAGGAAATGAGACTCTACTACTAATGAAATTATTTTCTATGCTATGTTTATGCCAAAAATCTGGGTCGTATGCCAATGTTTTGTTCTCATGGATCATGTTTTTTGATTCCTTTATATTTGATGTCTTATTAACTGACAATATTTATACCATGAATCAAGATTATGATCTATTTTATACTGATTATGGGTTTAAAATGTTATAATACCCTTATTATCGTGTTATTTTTAAGTGATAATTGGTTCTCCCCTATTTACCCTTACTGATTATCTGAGATCACCCTTTCTTATGCATAATTTCTTTAGGTTATGAAGAAAGGTATTAAGTATGATATGTCCAAGAAGGGTTATAGTTATTAAGAACATAGTGGTAGATGATGTAGTTCACTTATGAACCATTTTTTATGGATCAAAGTTTCCAAGGGCACTAAACCTTTATGGTCCTCATGTGTATTTTTGTATAATGAAATGAATATTTATCTATCAAGATGTAATATCTATGTATGAAAATTCTAGGTTGATACAACCCAACACACTCTTTTTCGGGCTATTACCTCTAGGAACATCTATGTTAGAGCCATAATTCACTAATAGTATTTATATATGTATGTATTTATAGGGAAAACCATTTACTCAATACTTTACAAACATTTCAGGATATCATCCTATACATAAACTCATATCTACAGTTTTTACTAAGGTTCTATAAACCTAACAACAAAGGTAACTAAAATAATATAAAAAAATAACTAAACCCTAATTTTATACTAAATGAAGTGATACAAGCTAAATATGACTTAAATAACACATTAATATCATATTTTAAATAACACATCTCATAAATAGTCACACAACCCAAAGACAGAAAAGTTTAATGTCTTGGAGATTAGCTACACAAGCATATTATTGTATAACACTTTATTTTTTTTTATCAATAATAATTATGATATAGAACCTTTTATATATATCTCTCATGATATAATCTTTACCATAACCTGGGTATTTGAAACCTAAGAAAGGGGTTCTCTCAGAATCCCGGTAAGGGAAAAACGTATCATAGCATGAAGGAGAACATGAGGAAGAAATAAATATCATAATAAAATATCAAAATACATTATATAATAATCATTAAATGTGTTATAGAAACATAACATCATAAAAATATCATTAATTAAGTATAAAAGTATTAACATGTCTCAAAATTCATCTATATTATCATGTAAAACATGATAATGACATAAATGTATGAAATAATTTAAAAATAAGGTGTAATCATGAAAACATAGAATTTCATGGAAATAAAATTCATCTTGAAAATTTTTAATAACTTTTTAAATGAGTTTGTAATTTATAAAAACCATAAGAATATAAAAACCTATGTGAGAAAACCCATTATTCACATACCTATGTGACTAAACTCATTATGTTCATGCATGAAATGTGAAAAAACCCATCATTCCCACACCTGAATAAACTAACTCATTATGCCCACTCATAACTATATATTGAGATATAAACATAAAACAATTAATTTTATATTAATATAGGACCCCACCCACCATCATCCATACATATTCTTTCCACTTAAAATCAATCATCATCTTATTTTAAAGAATCCATGGAAAAATGGGTTTCTTAAACTTTCTCAAAGAATCACATAACAAAAACTTAAAATATAATAGGATATAAATAAAATAATATTCAAAAAGGAATAATATCATAATAAAATATAGGGTAAGATAAAAACACCACTTCATAAGGGATAAAGCGTGGAGAAAAAATAGAAGTGAAAATACAAAAGCTTTGACAAAACCTTTTAAATGTTGTTATAAAAGATGAAGTGTAAATTACTTTTAAAATAAATTTTTGAGAATCTCAAGAGAATAATTTTTGAAAAAAATATATATTTCAAAATAAAATATAATTTAAAATAAATAAATGTTATAAAATGTTGGAGTGGATGGTAAAACATTTTATTTTGAAAGGATTGAAAAACCTTTTCTTTAAAATTTTCGAAATTCCTTTTGTTTGAAATACCTAATTTTTAAAAGATATATTAAATTTTAATTTTGAAAATGGGTAAATTTAATTATGATAATCATATAAAATAATACATATTAGCTTTCCTAAGAAAGTATATAACATCTTTGGGAAGTAAAAACATAGATATGGAAGAAAAATTCATTACAAGTAACGAGAATTATTCTTAAAAAATGAATTTTAATGAAACAATAGAATCATAAAAGAAGAATAATTTGGTGTGAAATAAAATTTAACTATAAAATATGTTGGTAATAAACACTAAAATCACAATAAATTAGAATATATCAATCATGTAAGATAATAGACAAAGAATAATGTTTCTGAACCACGAAAGAGATCTTAGTCATGAAAACCCCTTACAAACTTTGTATCTTTTGAATCAAAAACCAATGAGAGGTATAAATTTAAATATAACATTTAATATCATTAATTATAAGAGGATATTGATAAAAAATTATAATAGTGAATTATTTACTCTATTGAAAGTGAAACATGGTGTATAGATTAAACATATCTTAAGGGATTCAAATTTGAGACAAAGAATACCTTACCTTATTTCCCTTCTTAGTTGAATGCAATCTAAGATCCTACATAACAAAAATAAATATCTTAAAAAATAATTTTAAAACCATATTCACATATAAAATTATATTTAATTTCCATTTATAATAATCATCTACATGTATATTAGTTTTTTGCCTATTTTCCTGCATCAGGTGTTTATAATTTTAACCATTTGTAGTAGTTTCGTAGGATCAATGTCAATATTCATTTTTCTTAAAAAAAATCATTAAAAAATAATTTATATTAATATAATGGTTATATTATAATGATTTATGAATTTTAAATTTACTTTCATGAGTACTTTGTCTTTTATCCTAGAAGATGAAATCGTTAACAAATATTTTTTAGTGATTTTTCAACTTACGAAGGGTGTTTTCTTAATTAATGAGTTAAATAGTGATTGATCCTTTAAAAAACCAAAAACGTAATTATTTATATACATATATAATATTATAATAGTAATTAAGTTTTCATAATCATCCATGATATGATTTCATAACATTGTTTAAGTAGGTGGTCCAACTTATCCAATCATGAACATACCATGATTATTGTTGATTATGAGGCGATTCAGTGGTAATATCAATACAATATTATAATAATGATATAATTTAGTTTTAATTAGCTAAATATATTAGAATAATAAATTAATTATAAGAATAGCTAATGGATATTAAAATCTTAAATAATTTAGATTAATTATTTATAAAAATATGGATCGAAGCCTCTTTTTATTATGAAAGAAAAGTCCTCTTTTTTTGGGTATAGGGAGACCCATTACATAGAATATATAACCAAGGCCAAATGGACCGAAGGCACAATGCAATGTAATTCCTATATTATCCTGCCTGCGTCATTCCTGCATCACCATCTTCCTGTATCAAGGCTGCATCACCTCCTGCCTGTGTTATGCCTGTATCACTCCCTACCCCCTAAATCTCCCAAGTGATTTTCTAGGATTATAAGCCTGGTCATTTAGATATATTATTATGTGGATCCACCCCAAATACAATATATAATTTTGATTAATGATTTTCCTCTTAGTATGCTTATTTTAAACAATTGAATTTATGACAATTAGTTTTTGATAATATCATTAATAGATTCTAAAATTTGTCATAAAAAAACTTAATGACATAATAAATATCATATTTATCCTTTAAAACCATTCTCATGACCATACATGTATGGTGGTGATGAAATGAAAAATGTAAATCAATTGTTCCATGGAGGTGATAAACTATATGAACACATGGTTGATGATTTAGTTTTCCATAGAATAGGGGAAATGAGTAATATGGTTTATTATTTAATAATATAAAATATATCAAAAATATCATAATTAAATATTAAAATACATATTAGAAGAATACTTATAAGTGTTTATGGAAAATAAAACATGTTGTGTCATGGATGTGATAGTCCGCACAATGCATGATTCACATTTTTGTTTTTCTTAATAAAAAAGGAGAAGGTGGTTAATGATTTTATAATAAATATAATAACATAAAAGTATAATAATGATACTGATTTTATAATTTTATGATGGTAAAATGGAATTTTAGTAATATTAAAATCACATATGGAAATAGAAAAAAGAAAGATAGGTTAGGAACTTATAACTCACTTCTTGGGTTATCACATGTATGAAGGGGATTAAACCTTTGAGGGATGATATTTTGAGTAGGAAAGAACCTAATTAAGTTGTATAAAATTATTTAAGTGAGGATTTGATATATTTCGAACCAAACTTAAGAGGTTTTTGTGTGAGGGTAAGTGAGGAGAGGAGTTCCCCTTTTATAAGTGAAAATGAGTGATATTTTTGTAAATACCCAAAACTTTTCTATAATGGGAATCCAATTCAAGTCATGTGGCTCAAAAATTTATAAATAATAGATTTTAGTGGAGATAAAGTTTATCTAAACCTACATCATTCAAATAGAAACATGTTTAAAACATGTTAATCCCTTTACCTCTAAGTTTACTCAATTTTACCATTTTAGTTTTCACCATGGTAACAAGTTTTTACCTAGGAAATTTATCCTTTAAGCCCAAAAATAAATTGGTTATTATTATATAATATTTAATAATGATTAAACATTTTAAATAATTTTTTTGAATCAATTTTTATAAGAGATAAAGATTAATTTTAAAATACTAAATCTATATTTTATTAAAAACTTTTTTTGAAAAATATAACATAAATTATAAAATGTAAAATAGGGTTTTATAAATTAAAATACTTTTTCAAAATTATTAATTCACTTATAAAATACATATTTTTTCATAGAAAAAAGGTTTCATAAATTTCCAATTCAAAATTATATACTAATTATTTCATAAATTAATGTTATTTGTAAAAATGGTATTTTATAATATTCACCTAAAAATATATATTTTCAGAAAAATTTCAAAAAATAATATTAAGATAATATAAAAATGATAAATCTCAAAATTATGTTCATTTATTCAAATTTATATCATATAATTTATAAATTTTATTTTTAATTTAAAACATAAAATGTAGTGAAAAATCATTTTTATAGAAAAATAACTTTTGGTATATTAACTATTTTTTAAATAAATTAATAAATAATAAATTTATAATATATATTGTTATTTATAAATAAAAATAAACATGTTTCCTTGAAATAATATGCCAATTTCTAAAAAATACATGTTTTATGTATAAAATGAATTTAGAAAAAATGAATTTTAAAAAGTATATAAATTCATGATATATCTATAAATATAAATTTTTTATTACATTACAATATAATAACAAATTTTAATTTCATAACCCCTTATGATCACTATATAATACCTAAGCATTAGATAATTTCTGGTTATAGTTTTGGGTGGTGGTTTTGCTAGAATTGATCTTATAGAAATCTCTATGTGCTTGAAGCTCTCTAGTATATGGTTTAATTCAAGCCATAATTTCTCATGTTCAGCTAGGTATTGGTCAAGGGAAAACCCTAGTGAAGCTACCTCCCTTTTTAGTTTGAAAAACAAGCTTCATAAGGAAGATTTACAGTTCGAGATGAAATTTCTTCTTACTTTCTTTATTGTTTTTTGATATGGTTACTTCAATTTTTTCCAGCTAATGTAATGACTAATTTATAAGGGATATATTTAATACTTAAAATATATCATGGTTTTTCATTTTAGTTTGATTTTTTATTTAAAACAAAATATTAAAAAAATATTTACTCAAGGATAATATATATTTAAATATCAGGTCGTTACACTTGAAACCTTTGGCTCCAATCAAACTAACATTCTACTAATATTTCTTCATTTGGTGAACAAACTTCTATGAATTGAATCATGACATCCCATGGTGTTGGTGAATTATCTACTTCATGGTTCTCCTTAGTGTTACTTCAAGTTACTAAATATCCAAATATCTAACACTTGACCAAGAAAATAATTTTCATTTTAAAACCTAATAATCACCACTTTTGAAATATTTTTGTAGGTTGATTAAAATAATCTCCCACTCGTAGTCTATTATCATGATCACACTGAAGTACCACTAGCCAAATTTCGATCACCCTCCTTCTATAATAGCCACATGTCTCTATTCCATTCTCCTTACAACCATCTAGGATCCCACCAAATGAATTCAATTTTAGTTATTTGGATCCATGATCTAACATTTTATTGAATCCATGAAACTTTTCTACATGTATCTACAGAATTTACAAAAAAAAAAACATAAACCAAGTTTTTATCATCCAAGTTTATTGAAATTTCCATCACCAATATGTATCATGTTCCTGGTCCAAGGCCTCTATCTTCTGGATGTCTTCTTCCAAAATCTGATCTCAAATATTTTTCAATCCTAGAAATTTTTGGTACATGAAACTCCATCAACATCACCAAAATTGACATCCATTCAAAACATTTGGAAGGTCTGATGTTATCCGCATGATGAAATCCCATTGAATTTTTAATAAGTACAACCAAGACATATCTGAAACGTTTATGTAATTGCATATAACCTTGATACCATGCCTTTTAGGATCTAATATCTATTTTATATGTCCTTTTGATGCACATACAATCTTCTGATGACTACTTCCATAAATTGAAATACCCTTTAAATGAAACATGTTCCCAAAATTGGGGTTTCCATTTATCCAAATTTAGCATGACCAAAGTTGAAATTATCGATAGAATTTATATATATGAGAATAAAACTTATACAACTTCTAAACATTTGGAGAATCCTCTATATGAAACTTTTTAACACAAACCCATTTCACACCACCAATTTTTGGTGTTCCAGGCCAGTCAAATTCTATTGTAGGAAAACACAACCAGTAGTATTTTAGAACTCTAACATGATCCACATCCATCATCTTCCATATATATTTTTAGTATAAATTCATCATAGTTTTTCTTAACTCATAAATGAATATACTTTGAAGTAAAATGGATTTCCCTGAAAAACTACCATAACTTGAACATCAGCTGTGACCATAGAATATTTCACTCACTTTCACCAAGTTCAAGTAAATCTTCACTTGATTATAATTCTTATCCTTATTTGTTTATCACTCCCATGTGCTCATAATAACCAATCCCCAAACTCCATTTTATGATAATTTGATCCTTTGTATGCCGAACACCCCATCTATATGTCTCCTTCTGGAGCATGAAACCTATCTACATGTTCCACCACCATGAATCCCCCAACATGAATTTCCACACCCATCCAAATTTTTTCCTTCTTTCTAGTTGACCATATTTTGATGAACTTGGGACCATGTTTCACCATACCTAATTATAAATATTGGATCTATAGAATAGTTGGTAACATTTTGGTCACCAAATCCCATATTCAGGCTTCTAAAACCTATATAAATTAACCATATGAGAACATAACTTTCATGTAACACCCCAAGCTTCCATGGTACGCTTCTCTTTGAATAATTGAGCAGCATGTGTTGTACGCAACCTCAAGTTCTAACACACCGCGACCAATAAAAGTATCCATTATGAATAGTAATACCCACTTTTTGAAATTATATAAATTTTATATTTCAAAATGGACTTCATTTTTGTATTTAGAATATCTAAATTATCCTAAGTTGAATTTTTTGTAATTTTCTGAGAACTTCCAATTTTCTATGAATTGAAAAATACGTAAAAACAAATTTTTTAATCAAAAAAATTTATTGTAAAAAATTATACTATTGAGTGGTTTTAAAGTATAATTAGAATATATTTTTACCATTTTATCCAATGGTGGTCATTATAATTAATTTCACTTTGAAATTGGACATAAACAATTGTCAATATTTTGATATATATTGTTTCTTAAAAACACGCTATTTGTTATGACAGTAGGAATTAATTATTAAATTAATTAATGAAAATTATATGTTTGTAATTTTTTAAAATAGACATAATTTTTTAATTCATAATATCAATTATAGCTTAGGGTGAATTTTTGGTATTTTTCTGAAAAACTTCAATTTTTGATGAATAGTGAAACTACTAAGTGGTAGTTAAAAAACTGATTTTTCGTTTAAGTAAAAATTTACCACTTATATGATTTGAATTTAAAAAATCCTACATACATGGTTGTAATTAGGAAGTAAAATGTGGTTCAATGGGATTAAAATAATTTTTTGGTGAATATTAACTTTTAAGTTTTATTAATCACGATTAAAGGTAATTAGTGTAATTTATGGTAAATATAATGTTATAATAATATGAAATTACCTTTGCACTTGTCCTACCCTTATTGGATGAGTCATTTCCGACCAATAAAATCCATGGGTCAACTTGGGGACCCCATGGATCCACTTGGGTAAGAAAATGACATTAATAACTTTTTATTTAAAGTAAAAAATAAAATTCTCACAAACATGTGTTGTTTTACTAAAACAAATATTACATGGGGTTATATAAGGTAACTTTTAGACTATAAATATTAATTGTAAATCTAAAAAGAGTTCCTAAATCATGATATATTTTTTTATAATTTTTATACATTAAATAAATTAAATTGTTTATGACACCATGATGATGCAACGATTACCTCATTAATTAATGATTTAAATAAAATGAAAATATAATGTAAAATATAAGATTTACACTTGTAAAAAACCCATTGGATGATTAGATTTAGAACCCTTATAACCTTATCCTCGAAATATATAATTTTGGGACCTTTAAAATCCGAAACTCATTATATAATAATGTAACATTTCATGACATTCCAAGAGTGCCCCTCCTCTCCTCTTATAAAAGGCACCCACCTCTACCACCTTATTCACACCATCAAAGACATTTGTCTTGGCCAACCTCTTCCCAAATACTCTATCAACTTCCCTATATTACTCCTAGAAGCCTCACTTTGGGCAGAAGTCTTCTCAAGGAAGCCTTTGGCTCAAACCAAAAAGAGTTACCTGATTTTAAGGTAACATCTTCTCTTATGTTCTTTTGTTTTATTTTGATTCTCCAACACCTAAAACTCTTATTATTACTTTATTTTGTACCAAAACAAGTATCTTCAATATACTAGGTTGTTTTTATGATAATTATTTTACTTACACTTACACATACCTTCGTCTAATGGTTAAAGAACATATTGTTTCTGTGGGTGGCGAATTACTGCCTCACGAAACGATGATTGTTCAATATTCTTTTAACACCTCTCATGGTGGCCATTATGTAACGCCCCGACCCCAGTTACCCAGAGTTGGTGCATTATTACATAACATTGGCATGATCACAAGAAAGATCAAATCTCGAAAGACCGATTGGTTTAGTAGCCTTGGAAACACTAGATATATTCATAAGTTTTACATTACATTATAAAATGAAAAACTACTACAACAACATAATGTTTCCACAATCCACACTATTAACCCCTCATAAAATCCCTGCAGGTCATTCATAACTTACTTCTTCACATCCTGGAAAAAATAAAACATAGAAAAGGGGTGAGCTCAAATGCCCAGTAAGGATAACAATATAGCGGAAACTTTTATAAATAAGAATAAACATTTAAGGCAATGTATAACTAAAACAAAAGCCTTTTAAATATTAACTTTAAACATGGTATGGCATAAATAAAATGAAATAATTCCATTTACTTATTCACATGGATATTCTACTAATCGAATAATCACATGCAAAAATCAATAACCACTTTCATAATGTTGGAATGCATAATGCCAGACTATCATAACCACATAGCCAAGGCCTCGTGCCAAGACTATAAATAAAATTTTGCCAAGGCCTTGTGTCAAGACACTAGTTTGTCTCATGAGACCTACCGATGCATCGAGGAGCTATAGCGGGCTCCACCCGTCACTTACTAAGTCCAATGCATTCCCATATGAAAAGGTTTAAACATAACATAAACATTCGTATTAAAACTAGCATACGAAATGTCAATAATTTCACCATAAACTATGAATGGAATAAAAATATCACATCCACAGTCAAACATATCACAAAAACTTCAATACAATATAGAAGCTTTGTATTACAATAAATCAACTTCAAATAAGCGTAAAATCCATCAAAGGATGTTGACATAGATGAAATCAAAATTCTTTTTAAAGAAATATCTCTTTTTATTTTGAAATCATTTAAGATCCATATAAAATAAAATATTTTCTTTGAAAATATTCTTATAAGCTTGTAAGGGAAGTTTTTAAGATTTTATAATGGTGGAAATTAGCCGCACCCGCCGTATAAGTTAAAAAAAACATTCTTACCTTAATTCTTTCGAAAAGGTTAAAAAGGGACCTTGTTTTGAAAACGACGGAAAGATTCCTTTATAAAACACTTATAAAAGTCAAAAAGGGTATAAATGACTTTAACTCATATTCTAGTAAATAGTAAAATGTTTTGAAATACATTTTTAAGAAACATGGATGTGGATGATAAAGAGATCCCAGTAGATTATTACATATAAACAACCTCGGATAATGAAGAGATTGTGAAATAACCCTTACCTTGTACTTTTCCTTGGTTGGGGTAGGTTAAACTCATGTATAATGGTGAAATAGTTGTTATTAAATTATACAAGAATCATATATAATAATATGATATCATATATGATCTTTTAACATTGATTTGTTAATAATATCTTAGAATTATCGTCGTTTCGGGAGTTAACTTACTCATTTTCTTTTATATGTTTTGTTACATAAGCCATGGTTGTTGTATCTTATTCATATCCAAAATGATATCTAGTCCTTAAACATAATTTTTAAATCATCAAATGATAATTATACTTGAATGGATACGATGGAGAATGAATCTCATCGCGTTCGTGGAGACGGTAGTCCGTACGTACGCACGAGCGACAATATCATTCTTTTGATATTAAAATAATATATAAATGGATGGTATATCATATATACAGAATCATTAACATGTTATATTTATTATTTACATGAGTTACACATAATTATTATACCCATCCAAATAATATTATATTGAATAACAATTACACCACGACGTGGAGACGGTAGTCCGTACGTACGCACGTATGGTGACATGTTATTCAAAGGGTGGATAGAATACTGAATATGGTTGTACCATATTTATAATAACATCACAGTATATGTGAGATACTGGAGTTATTATTTTAGAATGGTAAGAACAAAGGAAGAAGAAGTGGAAGAAGAAATGAACTTGGAGAAGGGTGGTGAAATCATTACCTCTTCTTCGGGTTCTTCCTTTTGATTTGATCAAAAGGGCTCCTTAGGTTGGTTTTCTGATCAAACTAAGGCCTCTAGGTTGTAGTGAGGGATGTTGGGAGAGTATTTGGGCAGAGTTTGGCCGAACCAAAAGGCTTTTAAGGTGTGAAGAAATGAGAAGGAGGAGTGCCCTTTTATAAGAGGGGTGAGGGGCACCTTTGGAAAAGCTAGAAATATTAATTTATAATAAATTCATATTCGGTTTCTAATGGCTCCAAAGCTTATTATGAAAAGGTTAAGGTGGGGATAGGTCGAAAACCACTCAACAAATAGAATTTAGATAGGTTTGGGTACTTATATTAACCTTATCTTTAAGTATTAACTCTAAGTTAATTAGTTTCACTTTTACAATGTCTCTTTGTATTTTTATATAATATAGTTAATAAACTTACTATATACATCCAAGAGACCCCAAGTGGTACATTAATGATGAACCTATCATGATATAAGTCTCTTGGCCGAACCTTAGATTTTTAGGAATTTAATATCAATTAATAATATAATATTTGTTTTAAGAACTCTTTTATGTCAATTTTGACACTATTCAATAGTTGATTTTTGTGAAACTCATAACATATTGATTACTTCTAACAAAGTCAATTAAATCAATCCTAATATATCATATTATCCTAGAAAATTAGTTTAATTCATTAAAAGTTTCATATTATATTTATTTGGGTATTTATAATATCAATTATTTTAATTTTTCACTATTATAGTAATTACTGCATCATCGTTGTGTCATAAATAAAATAAATTATTTAATGTCTAAAAATTATAAATAAAATATCATTATGTAGGAAATCTTTTTATATTTCTAATGAATATTTATAATCTAAAATCCAATATATATAACCCTATGTAACAATTGTTTTTCTAAAAGATATATGCTTGTGTCATTTTTGTATTCATTTTAACTTAATTAAAATAAAGTGTCATTATCACTTACAAGTGGATCCATGGGGTCCCAAAATAGACCCAAAGATTCCCATGGTCAACCATGTATTAACCAATAGGGTTAATACACGTTTTAGGCTAATTTAGTATTATTATAATATTATTTTTTAACCCTTATTTACCGGATTTACCCTTAACCATGGTAAATAAAATATTTACCGCAGTAATTATTCAAAATGTCTAAAAATAAAAGTTACCTATTTACACAATTTGAAAATCATGATTCTAAATATGGAATCCATTTTCCTAAATTCAAAACACAGAAGTGGCAGAAATTAATTTAAAATTAATTCCCGCTGTCAAAACAAAAAGCGTGTTTTTAAGAGATAATAACTATCAAAAGATTGACACTCGTTTATGTTCGGTTTAATTGTAAAATTATGTCCAATGACCAAAATTATATTAAATGGTAAAAATATATTCTAAATATACTTTAAAACCACTCAAATTCATAATTTATCACTATTAATTATTTTGATTAAAAAAGTTGTTTTTAATTAAAACTTAGTAATTTTCACTATTCATCAAAATATGAAAGTTATCCGAAATGTACCAAAATTTCACCTTAGGCTAAATTCGATATTCCGAATCCAAAAATGAAGTCCATTTTGAAATATAAAATATATATAATTTCAAAAAGTAGGTATTACTATTCATAACGGCTGGTTTGATTGGTTGTGGTGTGTGTTAGAACTCGAAGTTGCGTACAACACACACTACTGTATTATTCAAAGGAAAGCGTACCGTGGAAGCTTGGGATGTTTCATTTTAAATTTTTTTTTGATGTCCCCATTTAGTCAAAAAGTTTAAAATATTGTATTTAAAAAGTTTTCACTATTAAAAGTTGATAAAAGTGCAATACTGAAAATGAATCTGTTCTTGCATTATGTCTAAGAAACTCATAATATGGATTCTAAAATTATAAGGATTATATAAAGTTTAAAATTTAGTTAATACTATTCATAACCCCTTTTGAATGTATTTTTTTTGTAAGTCATGGTGTGATTGAACTCGGTGTTGCGTGTAGTGCAATTTATTGAATTATTTTGAAGAAATAACACGCTATGAAATCTTGGGGTGTTACATTCTCCCCTCCTTCAATAAATTGCGTCCTCGCAATTTGAAATTGTTCTTAAAAAATAAAAGGTTGAAAATAGAAAATATATTTTTTGGAAAACCCACATCGGAAATTGGGTTACTAAAATTTAGTCTTAAAATGAGGAAAAGAGAAATGAAAGGGTCACCACCAAATTATGATCTCGATTAGGAGAACATTGGTGGCAATTAGAGACATATAATTAGAGGAAAAACGTAAATATTTATAGGTAGTGATTGAGGTCATCAATCACAAACAATTATAAAATTGAGGTCCTTAAACTCATCAATCTATGATGATTTGAAATACCATCGGTTCAACAAAACATAGGGTATTAGGATAACACATTTTTGACGTTTCAAAATATCTTAGTTGAAATCCCACATCGAAAAATGAATTAATGAGGCCTCTATTTAAAATAAAGAGTCGAAAGTATGAAGATTACCGAAAATAACATATACTAGGGTTCCATGTAGGAAAATATGGATATGGAAGAGAAATCTAACCATCAATTATCTGATGGAGAGTGGTAGAGAACATGGCTATGAAAAGGCCAACAATCCCAAAGCCATAAATTAGTGATGATTTAAGGTACCATCTAGGACAACATTTTTGTTCTAAGTTTCTTTTATTAATGTTGAGGATTTTATTTATGAGATTGGCTAAGATCATAAGGAGATATACATACTTTATAATTAGAGTTTTATCCATTAATAAATTTCTACCACAAACTCATCTTTCACTCTAAAAGATAATAGAATGTAATTTTTTTTTTCTATTTATACTATTCGTACAGGGTTCCAAAATAAATGAATTTATAATTCATCTACCAGATATTTAAAAAAAAAATACATTATTTAATCCAGGACATCTCGTGGGCCAGTGGTAGTTGATACACCCTTGTCGCCCTTCGGTTGCGAGTTCAAGTCTCGCAGCCTTGCCGGACGCGACAGGTTGCCGCCCGACCTCCGGGTTGTCCTTTTATGGCAATCCAAAATAATCCAAACTAGAACTATCCAAAATACTTCTGTCCAAACTCACAGTACAACATTTATAAGGAAGGTAAACATAATGTAGATCCTTTTTACCCCGTAATAGAATATGAATACCTTCATCATGTATTCTTTTAATATACTGAAACATCCTGAATTACCATATTCCTTATTGATTACATTCATGCTCCCTTATTCCATATAGAATGCTGGATATACTTCATTAATCCAAAAATGTTTTAAACCCCAACAATGATGGAATATACAAATCATTAATCATTTCCAAGGTAGTCAAGAATATCCAATTTAATTTATCCAAAACAATCATGTATTATTCCAAAATCACTACCTCAGTATCAGAACTATATTATGATTTATCTTTCTCTCAACCATGTATTTTCCAAAAATTTATCCTGCTATTGAGTCACTTTTCTTTGTTCCTCACAATCTCAAGTCCTTAATGAAATAGTACTGCAGTACAATCCTTATATTATTATAACAAGTACATTGTTGATACAACATTCAATTGACATAATCAACATAAGAACTCTAATCATTCCTCTTCATCTGTGGTAGTATCATAACTTGATTATTATCCAATAGCATCATTTGCGGCATAGTCTGATGACTGGGACATAGGTTCGCGTAGTGTCCAAACTCCTTGAAAATGAAGCATTGTACATTTGAAACCATTTTCTTACCCTTGCAGTCACGTACTTTGTGCCCTTTTCCTCCACACTTATAACAAACTCCCATTCCTTTCAGGCAAGTTCTAGGGTGTTTCTTTCTACAGTTACCACATATGGGAAAATTCTTCTTTTCCCTCTTCCATTTATCCATATTTCTCTCTTCCATCCTTTTCTTCTCTTGCTTCCCTTCAAATCCATAGGACTCAGTAAACTCTTTACTTATCTTATCAACACATGATATTATTTCTTCATATGATGATAATACATGCGAGACTATTTCTCTTGTAAATTCTGGCTTAAGACCATAAAATATATGATCCTTCTTTCTCTTTGTATCATGTGCATTGCTAGAGTTCTCATTCCTTCTACTGGGCGCCATTTCTAAACAATGGCATACACTAGATCAGTTTATGAATCAAAATACATAATCTCATACTTATAAAACACTTAACATAAATTTAACTATTTATGGATATAATCCATATTCATAAAAATGTTTTCTTTGAGGAATTATATACTCATAAACCCTTCATAACGATTTGTAAAGAAAATGAGAGTTATCCTAAGCATATCCCCCGGGAGTGTCGTAACCAAGAGTGCAGCAAGGCCCGTTGTCGTGCACCAGTTCCCGTTTGAGTCTAGCTCAAAGCGGTGTTTTCGGGTTTTACCCCTAGGTACATCTGTGCCAGAGCCGCCTCTACCTGCTCGTATCCAGACAGGGATGTATTGCTTGGAAAAATCACAAAATCTCTACAATACCAAAATTCTAGGAAGTTCTTCTATACTAATCCTCAAAGTTCATCTTAGGTCTACGTGCTCTAATCAGAGTTTATCTAAATCTAGATTCCAAGGTTTGTACTAAACTTCCTCTGATACCAACTGTAACGCCCCGACCCCAGTTACCCAGAGTCGGTGCAATATTACATAACATTGGCATGATCACAAGAAAGATCAAATCTCGAAAGACCGATTGGTTTAGTAGCCTTGGAAACACTAGATATATTCATAAGTTTTACATTACATTATAAAATGAAAAACTACTACAACAACATAATGTTTCCACAATCCACACTATTAACCCCTCATAAAATCCTTGCAGGTCATTCATAACTTACTTCTTCACATCCTGGGAAAAATAAAACATATAAAAGGGGTGAGCTCAAATGCCCAGTAAGGATAACAATATAGCGGAAACTTTTATAAATAAGAATAAACATTTAAAGCAATGTATAACTAAAACAAAAGCCTTTTAAATATTAACTTTCAACATGGTATGGCATAAATAAAATGAAATAATTCCATTTACTTATTTACATGGATATTCTACTAATCGAATAATCACATGCAAAAATCAATAACCACTTTCATAATGTTGGAATGCATAATGCCAGACTATCATAACCACATAGCCAAGGCCTCATGCCAAGACTATAAATAAAATTTTTCCAAGGCCTTGTGCCAAGACACTAGTTTGTCTCATGAGACCTACCGATGCATCGAGGAGCTATAGCGGGCTCCACCCGTCACTTACTAAGTCCAATGCATTCCCATATGAAAAGGTTTAAACATAACATAAACATTCTTATTAAAACTAGCATACGAAATGTCAATAATTTCACCATAAACTATGAATGGTATAAAAATAGCACATCCACAGTCAAACATATCACAAAACCTTCAATACAATATAGAAGCTTTGTATTACAATAAATCAACTTCAAATAAGCGTAAAATCCATCAAAGGATGTTGACATAGATGAAATCAAAATTCTTTTTAAAGAAATATCTCTTTTTATTTTGAAATCATTTAAGATCCATATAAAATAAAACATTTTCTTTGAAAATATTCTTATAAGCTTGTAAGGGAAGTTTTTAAGATTTTATAACGGTGGAAATTAGCCGCACCCGCCGTATAAGTTAAAAAAAACATTCTTACCTTAATTCTGTCGAAAAGGTTAAAAAGGGACCTTGTTTTGAAAACGACGGAAAGATTCCTTTATAAAACACTTATAAAAGTCAAAAAGGGTATAAATGACTTTAACTCATATTCTAGTAAATAGTAAAATGTTTTGAAATACATTTTTAAGAAACATGGATGTGGATGATAAAGAGATCCCAGTAGATTATTACATATAAACAACCTCGGATAATGAAGAGATTGTGAAATAACCCTTACCTTGTACTTTTCCTTGGTTGGGGTAGGTTAACCTCCTGTATAATGGTGAAATAGTTGTTATTAAATTATACAAGAATCATATATAATAATATGATATCATATATGATCTTTTAACATTGATTTGTTAATAATATCTTAGAATTATCGTCGTTTCGGGAGTTAACTTACTCATTTTCTTTTATATGTTTTTTTACATAAGCCATGGTTGTTGTATCTTATTCATATCCAAAATGATATCTAGTCCTTAAACATCATTTTTAAATCATCAAATGATAATTATACTTGAATGGATACGATGGAGAATGAATCTCATCGCGTTCGTGGAGACGGTAGTCCGTACGTACGCACGAGCGACAATATCATTCTTTTGATATTAAAATAATATATAAATGGATGGTATATCATATATACAGAATCATTAACATGTTATATTTATTATTTACATGAGTTACACATCATTATTATACCCATCCAAATAATATTATATTGAATAACAATTACACCACGACGTGGAGACGGTAGTCCGTACGCACGCACGTATGGTGACATGTTATTCAAAGGGTGGATAGAATACTGAATATGGTTGTACCATATTTATAATAACATCACAGTATATGTGAGATACTGGAGTTATTATTTTAGAATGGTAATAACAAAGGAAGAAGAAGTGGAAGAAGAAATGAACTTGGAGAAGGGTGGTGAAATCATTACCTCTTCTTCGGGTTCTTCCTTTTGATTTGATCAAAAGGGCTCCTTAGGTTGGATTTCTGATCAAAATAAGGCCTCTAGGTTGTAGTGAGGGATGTTGGGAGAGTATTTGGGAAGAGTTTGGCCGAACCAAAAGGCTTTGAAGGTGTGAAGAAATGAGAAGGAGGAGTGCCCTTTTATAAGAGGGGTGAGGGGCACCTTTGGAAAAGCTAGAAATATTAATTTATAATAAATTCATATTCGGTTTCTAATGGCTCCAAAGCTTATTATTCAACGGTTAAGGTGGGGATAGGTCGAAAACCACTCAACAAATAGAATTTAGACAGGTTTGGTTACTTATATTAACCTTATCTTTAAGTATTAACTCTAAGTTAATTAGTTTCACTTTTACAATGTCTCTTTGTATTTTTATATAATATAGTTAATAAACTTACTATATACATCCAAGCGACCCCCAAGTGGTACATTAATGATGAAGCTATCATTCTATAAGTCTCTTGGCCGAACCTTAGATTTTTAGGAATTTAATATCAATTAATAATATAATATTTGTTTTAAGAACTCTTTTATGTCAATTTTGACACTATTCAATAGTTGATTTTTGTGAAACTCATAACATATTGATTACTTCGAACAAAGTCAATTAAATCAATCCTAATATATCATATTATCCTAGAAAATTAGTTTAATTCATTAAAAGTTTCATATTATATTTATTTGGGTATTTATAATATCAATTATTTTAATTTTTCACTATTATAGTAATTACTGCATCATCATTGTGTCATAAATAAAATAAATTATTTAATGTCTAAAAATTATAAATAAAATATCATTATGTAGGAAATCGTTTTAGATTTCTAATGAATATTTATAATCTAAAATCCAATATATATAACCCTATGTAACAATTGTTTTTCTAAAATATATATGCTTGTGTCATTTTTGTATTCATTTTAATTTAATTAAAATAAAGTGTCATTATCACTTACAAGTGGATCCATGGGGTCCCAAAATAGACCCAAAGATTCCCATGTTCAACCATGTATCAACCAATAGGGTTAAGACACGTTTTAGGTTAATTTAGTATTATTATAATATTATTTTTTAACCCTTATTTACCGGATTTACCCTTAACCATGGTAAATAAAATATTTACCGCAGTAATTATTCAAAATGTCTAAAAATAAAAGTTACCTATTTACACAATTTGAAAATCCTGATTCCAAATATGGAATCCATTTTCCTAAATTCAAAACACAGAAGTGGCAGAAATTAATTTAAAATTAATTCCCGCTGTCAAAACAAAAAGCGTGTTTTTAAGAGATAATAACTATCAAAAGATTGACACTCGTTTATGTTCGGTTTAATTGTCAAATTATGTCCAATGACCAAAATTATATTAAATGGTAAAAATATATTCTAAATATACTTTAAAACCACTCAAATTCATAATTTATCACTATTAATTATTTTGATTAAAAAAGTTGTTTTTAATTAAAACTTAGTAATTTTCACTATTCATCAAAATATGAAAGTTATCCGAAATGTACCAAAATTTCACCTTAGGCTAAATTCGATATTCCGAATCCAAAAATGAAGTCCATTGTGAAATATAAAATATATATAATTTCAAAAAGTAGGTATTACTATTCATAACGGCTGGTTTGATTGGTTGTGGTGTGTGTTAGAACTCGAAGTTGCGTACAACACACACTACTGTATTATTCAAAGGAAAGCGTACCGTGGAAGCTTGGGATGTTTCATTTTAAATTTTTTTTTGATGTCCCCATTTAGTCAAAAAGTTTAAAATATTGTATTTAAAAAGTTTTCACTATTAAAAGTTGATAAAAGTGCAATACTGAAAATGAATCTGTTCTTGCATTATGTCTAAGAAACTCATAATATGGATTCTAAAATTATAAGGATTATATAAAGTTTAAAATTTAGTTAATACTATTCATAACCCCTTTTTAATGTATTTTTTTTGTAAGTCATGGTGTGATTGAACTCGGTGTTGCGTGTAGTGCAATTTATTGAATTATTTTGAAGAAATAACACGCTATGAAATCTTGGGGTGTTACACATTAAGATGTCACTATATTTATATATGATATATATTATGTTTATGTTTTCCTTATGCTTCTGTATTTTTCATTTATGGCATACCTTTATGATTTCCATTATAGGTAAACAGGATAATTTCATTTTAGGAAGTGCGGACTACCGCCCCCTCAAAGTGATTTGAATCGTTAATTCCATATGTGGGACGTGTAAAGGATGGATTAAATGATATTATATATGATATTATACTGGAATTATAATACAACTTTACATAATTATGATTTCATTCCATTAAATATGAAATAGAAATGAAAGTAGCGTTCATGCGTACGTACAGCTTACCGTCTCCATGAACGGTGCATTTCATTTCTCACCTCTAAATGTTATGTAATATTATAAATGAATGTATATACTAGATATATATGATATATATGATATCTACATCATGAATATAATTCTGGATATAATGGATATTTTACCACATGAACAACTTGTAATTATAAGAAGTTTATTTTGACTCAAGTACCAAAGATCGACAAAACGACTGTTATTAACTTAAATAATTACATAATGTTCATAACATGGTAATAAGTGATATAAAAGGAATAATTAACTTGAAAAAGGTTCTTAATCAAGTAGAAATTAACTCTAGTTTATTATTCTATAGGTTAAAGAACGATCGAGTCAAGTCAGACATGAGGTAGGGGAACTTCTTAACCCAATTTCCGTTCTTTGGGTCAATCTCCTACTTTCAAATTATGTCATGATATTATTATGTACTATATTGTATTTGTACTTTATTTATGTGTACTTATAGTGAATACACATAATAGATCTATTTTATTGAAAAAATGATCTTTGTAAGGGACTTCATCTTAATCTCCTTTCATTGAGGCATATTTTGTTTTATACACAAATTTCTTTTATACGGTGTATAAACACCTTTGACTTTTACGTTTATTCAAAAGGAATATTTTTATATGAAGCATTTTACTAAAAGAAAAAAGGGAATGTTTTTTTTGTACGTACGTTGCGACAATGAATTCTCCGCCGCCATGACCATTATTTGAGTTTCGGCTTCCTCTACAAGCTATAACTTTTTTTAAATGAAAAATAAATACCAAAATTTTAATTTCCTTTTATTTTGGTTTTGAAAATGGTTTTGATAGTGTTTTTATTATATCAATGTTTTGTATTGATATCTTGTGATTGAAATGTGGAAATTTTATGCTTCCATTATGCATGTTGTATGTGATACAATTATGTTATGGTTTATGATATGTTTAAACCTGTTCATATGAGGAATGCATTGGACTTAATAAGTGACGGGTGGAGCCCGCTATAGCTCCTAGATGCATCGGTAGGTCTCATGAGACAAACTAGTGTCTTGTCACGATGCCTTGACAAAATCTTATTTGTAGTCTTGCACGATGCCTTGGCTACATGGTTATGATAGTCTGACATTATGCATTCTATAATTATGAAAGTGGTTATTGATATTGTATGTGATTATTCGACTAGTAGAATATCCATGTGAATAAGTAAATGGCATTATTTCATTTTATTTTTCCATATTATGCTGAAGTTCAAGTTTAAAAGGCTTTTGTTTCACTTATAAATTGCCTTAAATATTTATGTTTATTTATGAAAGTTTCTGCTATATTGTTATTGTCACAACCCGTCCTCGGGGCCCGTGCCGTGACTACCCCAAGCCCGCCTTCCATAGGCCAGGGGCTGGTGACTAGCACCAAGGGCGTAAATCCCAATAAAAAGGTAAGGCATTGCCTTTATGAAATGAAAGCACACACAAACAGAGTACAAGAAGAAGCTACACTATATAAAGCAGTATAAAAAATGTGCTGGAATTACGAGGTGCCGGAAATACAAGCCCAAAAGAAAGATACAGATACAACTGAAAGTAAAGTACAACTCAAAGGACAACAACTGAAAGGTGACAAGAAGCTCCTGGATCGTCCTCCGGGTTCCTACCTGAAGGGTAGGTATATATGTCCTCCTCAGCACTCTATGTCTATCCATCTCCTCCAGGTACCGACTCGTCGTGAGATCCACCTCCGGGTACCGACTCATCGTGAGATCCACCTCCGGGTATCGGCTCGTCGTGAGATCCACCTCCGGGTACCGTCCAGCTCTACAAGCCTCAACCATGATCAGTGATGTCCGTCGTCTGCAACCAACACAATGAGGTGCGGGAGAAGCCCGTGCAGGGGTGAGTATACGATACTCATTAGGGACCCCGAGACCCTCAAGGTATCACTAAATCCAACAAGGATAATCACAAAGAAAGTTCTCAACAGATAACCCTTACTTAGGTATAAGCCCATACTTATACCTAAGTTACCAAGTAACCCATCTTAGCCACGAGGTATCACACAGATGTGAAGTCGATGTATAACCACTACTTAGGTATATTCCCATACATATACGTAAGTTATCTAGTAACCCATCTCAATCATGAGGAAAACACAAAGGTCATTGGCTCAACTTAAACCAGGATTTTCATTAATGAAACCATAACTACTGAAGAGCTCCGTCTCTATCGAGTACAGTGATCCGGTCACGACTCCGAGGTACTGCTCACTAACCTAAGCCTAATGAGGTATTCCTCTTGTTGAGTACCGCGGGTCAACCACCTCACAATGTAGTGCTCCTCCGCCATGGGTCTGCCACCTCACACAGTAGTGGTCCCCCTCATAGCCTACAGAGGTACTCCTCTTGTTGAGTACCGTGGGTCTGCCACCTCAAAAATTAGTGCTCCTCCACCATGGGTCTTCCACCTCACAAAGTAGTCCTCCCCACCGGGCTATGCAAGTCACTCCGAATCAAATCGGACAAGCAGTCATTAGGTTTCAGCCAGCTACACGGTCTTCGTACTCCGTACGCTCATCTCTAGGAGGGTCCGCTCCACGAGATACAGGTTGAAACTCCAAGTATCACAAAGTCCCACGAAGAAGTATCTCAAAGGACCGCCTCATCACAGGGCTCTCAAAGCAATAGACGGTGTTTCTATCAGATGCCCGGTCTGTGAGTTATTAGCATTTTTGTCCTAGGGGCCCGGTTGGTTTCGTGTACGAACCAACCCGACCGTAACTCAACTATACCCTAAACCCACATACGGTATACTAATATGGACTGTTTCTCAACGTGATCACCAACGCCGCTGATGGTTCATCAAACGGATGTCCGGTCTGTAAGTTATCGGCTTTTCCGTTCCAGGGGCCCGGTTGGATTTCGGGCACAATCCAACCCAGCCATACTCAAACTGCGTCCAAACCTCGAGAGGAGTAAGCCAAAAGGTCCTTATCACTAAGAGGAATCCAACAAAGTCGACGACACATCAATCGGATGTCCGGAACTCAAGTTATAGGTGTTTCCGCTCCGAGGGTCCGGTTGGTTTCGTGTTCGAACCAACTCGGCCGTATCCATAGTTCTCCGAAACCTTGAGTGTAATATACCAAAACGACCTTCTAAATCCAAGGATCATGTCACAACTGACGGTGCGCCCATCGGAGGTCCATATCCAATGTTATGGGCGTTTGAACGAATTTTCCTGCTTTTAGGGGGTTTTGGGCCCGAACCGACCCGGCCCAAGACCCCCCGGGTCGGCCCGAACTGGGTCAACCTGTCCTGGGTCTGGGTCCGGCCCACTAGGGTGCGGCCCGGCCCGGCATGGCCAGTCTGGCCTGGGCGGCTCGACGTTGGCCGAGCGGGGCGGCTCGGCGCCGGCCGAGCGGACGCGCAAAGGGGGGGGGGGGGGGGAGGGGGCGCTGCCCCCCTTAATTGAAGAAACGGCCCCCCACGGGGGGCCTCCCTCCTTGCCAGCCGGGGGTTACGACCACCAGATTTCCGATACGGCTGGCCGAGTTGGCCGGCCAGTGTGCCGACGCGGGACCCCCCCCCCCCCCCCCGCGGGTCTCGGCTTCCATGCGCCAGCGACCGGCGGTTCCGACCGCCGCTCCTTACACTGCTGTGACATTAAGCCACAGCCTTGTCCGACCGATGCCGCGCGACGGCACCGCGCCCCTCTGCCGTGGTCCCGCTCCAGCCACAACCTCTTCTTGGTTCTCCAGCGTGGAGCGACGGTGCCACGCCCCTCCGCCGCGGCCCGGCACTGGCCACGACTTCTTTTAGCCTCAACGACACGACACGACGGGGCCACGCTCCTTCTCCGCGTTCCTCCTCGTCCCCGCGCGATGCCGTTGCACAGCATCGCCTTCATTCGAGCTGCAACGAGTACATCAAAAAAGGGGGAGGAGGGTCGGCCGTGTTCGTGCGGTCCGGCCCCCTCCTGTTAATTCGATATCAAGTGACTAAGAATTTGACATTGGACGACAAAGAATATTCATGAACAAAACCAAACCCCTACGTTTTTCCCTGCAATCAAATATTCCCAACCCGTAAACATATTCTTTCACAGATCAACTTAATATTGAGTTGATCCGCGTTCCTTTTTTTGAAAGGAAACATCCATGGGAAAAGATATCATTCTAAAATTTATTCCCTACCTCGAATAAGACGTTCTTCGGTGTCGCGGTAGACAGCGTCGCGGTTGACGGGCGTCGTTCTATCAACATAGGGAAGGATAAAGCCGAGGGTGGCATCGGTGTTCTTCATTCTTCGTTGGAGGAAGAGGAAAACTCTCCAAGTGCTAGGTGCCGTGCTTCGCTGCTAGCGTTCCGCCACTTGAAGAAGTCGTCCAGAACTCCTCCCCCTGGCCTCCTTTAAATAGGAGTGGTGGGTTCATCATTGGCACGCAAATCATAAATGGGGGATTTATGACATAGGGACCCACTCAATTAATCCGATGTGGTGGAACATTAAAAAGGGAGTAAGGATCCTTATTAATTAAACACGTTGGCATTTAATTAAAGAGAGGGAGGGAAGGTTCCTCATAAACTTGAGGGGTTGACTTGTATTAAAGAGGGAGAGGATGTTTAAAGGGGTGTTAGGAAATTTATGGAGGTGGGGGCTCATGTGGGCCCCACCCCACTTCCTCACAACTTCCTTTCCCATAACTCAAAAACCACTAGTGGCGTAATAAAAATATAATTGTAAAACAACTATATTTTTATTCCTCACATTTATAACATCACATCCTGAGCAAACGCAATTGCAGGAAAAGTATTCCGAAGCAAAAACCGGAAATAAGGTTTCATCGGTGCCCTCAGATTTCGATTCCGAGCACCGGTTCAAAAGATATAAAAACCTACTCGTTCGTTCACTAAACGTACCCGAGCTAATCTTCAGAAATTGATTCCGGGCACACTGGGCTTCGGAATCAGGTGCCGTGAGAAACTACACACTCGTAAAATTCCAAATAAATTAAGAAAAAAATTTCCTTGAAATTTCCGAGTCTTTACATTATTCCCACCTCAGGGCTTTACGTCCTCGTAAAGCTACAACACAAACTAGGGAAACAAAAGTGGTACTGAGCACGCATCTGAGCCTTCCGCTCCCATGTGCTCTCCTGGAGGTCCCCGTGCTGCCAGTGAAAGCGCACTCGAGGAATCGACCGTCCGCGTAGGACCCACTCCTATCAATCCTTATTCTCCACTAGAACCTTTCCGAATGTCACCCCGTCATCGACGTCCAACCCCCCATGGTCGATGATGTGTGAAGGATCATGCACGTATCTCCTCAGCTGAGGTACGTAGATGATATCATGAACCCGGTGCAACTGAGGTGGAAAGTTCAAGCGATAAACCACCTCGCCTACCCTGCTGAGGACCTAGAAGGGTCCATTGAACCTCAGAGATAAATTTACGCCCCAACCACATCTTATTAAACCTCGTCGAGGTGAGGCCTGTATAAGAACATGGTCGCCATCCTCAAAATCTAGAGACCTCCATTTCCCGATTAGAACTGAAACTGAAAACTCTTGCTGCTACGAGGGTAAGGTTGGTCGACCCACGAGTGATCGGCCACACCCTCCTATGTATGAGTCTATCCTGTGCTGCCTGGGGTTTCCTTTTTGCCGACCAAGGAAAACCCATCCCGACTTTTTAGATAGACCACAAAATTTTTGCCTAATACCATCAATTTGTGTATGAACTGTGATTTCCCAGTCCATACTCAAACTAACACCGTAAGGCCTCGACGTTGCCACCAAGAGGTTCCAAACAAAACTCTCGCCTCAAGGGCCAGATCACACTATCAGCGTACGTGTGATTATCGAGTCTCCTCCCAAAGGAATCTCCAGATGTGAGGGTCAAGTCAATGGCTTAACCAGAAACTCTAGGTCTGGGACAAGATTCGCGGAAGGAGGGGATGATTCCTATCAATGTCTTGTTGTTACGACAGCTAGTAGAATACACAGTCTGTACTTCGAATCATCCTTAGAGCCTTTCGGTAACACTCCTCGACCACACGCAGCTACTCTTTCCCCCGCCCTCCAGCTCCCTGAGCCTAGCAGGGATTACAAAGGCGGGTGGTTACAACATTTCAAAATGTTCACCACCCCATGCTGCTCTCCTAACTCTGCTTCCACGTCTACCGCCTTGCAGATTCATATGTCCTTTTTACTTACTCTACTTGAAACATTTTACACGCCCAAGTCTCTGAGACTGGCGCCAGTTTCCTGCTTTCCCACTGCTAACCTTCACTGAATTCATCCATTCATCAAAAGAATTCTCAACCACAAAGGTTATTTCTATCACCCTAGCATAAATAGGAATTCATAGAGAAAAGGTGCTGGCTCGGATGTACGAGCCCTGAAGCACCGATCGCATCACATTCATCGAGTACCAGGAATGGTTTGGTACGCCCTGATGAATTCTCAGCTACCGACATGTCATCCTTCCGAAGCTGTATAAGCTCTAGAAAAATCTCAGCCACCTCCTCACGCCAGTCCTCAGCCACCTGTGAGTCGGGCTCGCCTCGAAACTTGAGGGTATCTGATGTTGGAACATGTGTAAGGGAGTAAGTCAACATGTGTCACCTATCGGTACCACCGGTTGTAACTAATGACCAACAGGTAGTGATGTATAGATGGCACACTACCCGAAGGCACTATCTCAAGCATCGGTCCACATACCGAAGCCTCATCACTATACAGACCATCCTCATGGTCACTCACTGGAAAAAAATAGTAGCCAAGTCCACTATCCACTCTATTGATGTCTCAGATGGGCGGAAAACTCTAGCAATCATCTCTATCCAGTCCTCTGCTCTCTAGGAATCTGCCTCACCTCATAACCTCGGAGGCCTCTACTGCTGGAACTCGTGCAACGCACTCTTCCGGTGTGCATCGTATGCTAGTATAGAAAGTGGCATCTGCTTCCCAACAGGTGGTGGTGCTGCTGGTACACCACGAGAGGGTGCCAAAACAGTAAAAAGGGCCCCGCACCGGAGCCTCATCGCTCGGTGGGCCGTCATCGTGCACTATCTCAGAACTCCAACTGACTATCTTCGTGGAGACATCCTGAACAGATGAAACACAGTCAACGATTTATACCTGGTGAGCTGACCTAGTTTGAGCTGACTTTAAAACTCTTGTAAACATACACGTAATCAGTGTTTTTGTGCACAAAGTCAGAAATCAGTAGTCAGGGTCCTGGTGTATGGATACGTCGGCCGCTGCACCAACACTGGACTCCCTGAATTGAAGACCACACTTGGTACCCTTAACACTATTGCTTCACAGAAAGGAAGTATCAGAGTCCTGAGTTCTGCGGTAGAACCGACTCCTCTAATACCAATTTGTCATGACCCGTCCCCGGGGCCCGTGTTGTGACTACCCCAAGCCCTCCTTCCATAGTCCAGGGGCTGGCGACTAGCACCAAAGGCGTCAATCCCAATAAAATGGAAGGCATTTCCTTTACGAAACGAAAGCAAACACAAGAAGAGTACAAGTAGAAGCTACACTAAGTAAAGCAGTATACCAAACGTGCTCGAAGTACGAGGGACCGGAAATACAAGTCCAAAATACAGATACAGATACAACTGAAAGTACAGTACAACTCAAAGGACAACAGCTGAAAGGTGACAAGCAGCTCCTGGATTGTCCTATGGGTTCCTACCTAAAGGGTAGGTAAAAATTTCCTCCTTAGAACTCTATTTCTGTCTGTCTCCTCCGGGTACCGACTCATCGTGAGATCCACCTCCGGGTACCGACTCGTCGTGAGATCCACCTCCGGGTACCGACTCGTCGTGAGATCCACCTCCGGGTACCGTCCAGCTCTATAAGCCTCAACCACGATCAGTGATGTCCGTTGTCTACAACCAACACAACGAGGTGTGGGAAAAGCCCGTGCAAGGGTGAGAATACGATACTCAGTAGGGACCCCGAGACCCTCAAGGTCTCACTAAATCCAGCAAGGATAATCACAAAGAAATTTCTCAATAGATAACCCTTACCTAGGTATAAGCCCATACTTATACCTAAGTTACCAAGTATCCCATCTCAGCCACGAGGTATCACACAGATATGAAGTCGATGGATAACCACTACTTAGGTATATGACCATACATATACGTAAGTTATCTAGTAACCCATCTCAATCATGAGGAAAACAAAAAGGTCATTTACTCAGCTCAAACCCGGATTTTCATTAACGAAACCGTAACTGTTGAAGAGATCCGTCTCTATCGAGTACAGTGATCCGGTCATGACTCCAAGGTACTTCTCACTAACCTAAGACTACTTAGGTACTCCTCCTGTTGAGTACCGTGGGTTATCCACCTCACAAAGTAGTGCTCCTCCGCCATGGGTCTGCCACCTCACACAGTAGTGCTCCCCCTCATAGCCTACAGAGGTACTCCTCCTGTCAAGTACCGCGGGTCTTCCACCTCACAGAGTAGTGCTCCTCTTCCATGGGTTTTCCACCTCACAAAGTAGTGATCCCCACTGGGCTATGCAAGTCACTCCGAATCAAATCGGACAAGCAGTCATCAGGTCTTAGCCAGGTACACGGTCTCCGTACTCCGTACGCTCGTCTCCGGGAGGGTCCGCTCAATGAGCTACAATTTGATACTCCAAGTATCACAATGTCCCATGAAGAAGTATCTCAAAGGACTGCCTCGTTATAGGTGTCTCAACGCAACAGACGGTGCGTCAATCAGAAGCTCGGTCTGTGAGTTTTTAGTCTTTTCGTCCCAGGGCCCCGGTTGGTTTCGTGTACAAACCAACCCGACCGTATCTAAACTATACACCGAACCCATATAGGGTATACTCATAGGGACCGTTTCTCAACATGATCACCAACGCCGCTGACGATTCGTGAAACAGACGTCCGGACTGTAAGTTATCGTCTTTTCTGTTCCAGGGGCCTGGCTGGATTTCAGGTACAATCTGATCCGGCCATACTCCAACTGCGTCCAAACCTCGAGCGGAGAAAGCCAAAATGTCTGTCTCACTAAGAGGAATCTAACAAATTCGACGTCACGTCAATCGGACGTCCGAAGCTCATGTTATAGGTGTTTCCGCTCCGAGGGCCCGGTTGGTTTCGGGTTCGAACCAACCCGGCCATATATAATGTTCTATGAAACCTTGAGTATAATATACCGAAACGACCGTCTCAATTCAAGTATCGCGTCGCAACTGGCGGTGCTCCCATTGGAGGTCCATAGCCCATGTTACATGCGTTTGAAAAAATCTACACGCTTTTAGGGGGGTTTGGCCCCAGACCGACCCGGCCCAAGACCCCCTGGGTCGGCCCGAACTGGGGCGACCCGACTCGGGTCCATGTCCGGCCCACTAGGGTGAGGCCCGGTCCAGCCGGCGTGGGCGGCCCGAGCCGGCGCGATCGGTCCGGCCCGGGCGGCTCAGCGCCGGCTGAACGGGGCGGCTAGACACTGGCCGAGCGGACGCACAAAGGGGGGGGGGGGGGGGGCGTGCTGCCTCCCTTGATTGAAGAAACGGCCCCTCACGGGGGGACCACCTGCTTGCCAGCTGGGGGTTACGACCCTTATATTCCCGATACGGCCGACCGAGTTGGCCGACCGGTGTGCCGCCGCATGACCCCCCCTGCGGGTCCCGCCTTCCATGCACCGGCGGCCGGCGGTTCCGGCCGCCGCTCCCTGCACCGCCGCAGCCTTAAGCCAGGGCCTTTTCCGACCGGCGCGGCGTGACGGCGCCGCGCCCCTCCGCGGTGGCCCGCTCTGGCCGCAGCCCGACTCCGGCCGCGGCTTCTTTCGGCCTCAACAGCGCGGCGCGACGGCACCGCGCTCCTTCGCCGAGTTCCTCCTTGTCCCCGCGTGGTTCCGTTGCACCACGCCGCCTTCATTCGAGCCGCAACGAGTACATCACCATAGGTGGAGGAGGGTCGGCCGTGTTCATGCGGTCCGACCGCCTCCCGTTAATTCGATATCAAGCGGCTAAGAATTTGACGTTGGATGAAAAAGAATTTTCACGAACAAAACCAAACCCTTACGTTTTTCCCCGCAATGAAATATTCTCAACCCAAAAACATATTTTTTCACGGATCAACTTAATATTGAGTTGATCCGCGTTCCTTGTTTTAAAAGGAAACATCCATGGGAAAAGATATCATTCTCAAATTTATTCCCTACCTCGAAGAAGGAATTCGTCGGTGTCGCGGTAGACGGAGTCACGGTTGATGGGCGTCGTTCCATCAACGTCGGGAAGGATAGAGCCGAGGGTGGCGTCGACATTATTCGTTCTTTGTTGGAGGAAGAGGAAAACTCTCCGAGTGCTGGGCGCCGTGCTTCACTGCTAGCGTTCCGTCGCTTGAAGAAGCTGTCTAGAACTCCTCCCCCTGGCCTCCTTTAAATAGGAGTGGTGGGTTCGTTGTTGGCACACAAATCATAAATGGGGGATTTATGACATAGGGCCCCACTCAATTAATCCGCTGTAGTGGAACATTAAAAAGGGAGGAAGGATCCTCATTAATTAAACACGTTGGAATTTAATTAAAGAGAGGGAGGGAAGGTTCCTCATAAACTTGAGGGGTTGACATGTACTAAAGAGGGAGAGGGTGTTTAAAGGGGTGTTAAGAAATTTAAGGAGGTGGGAGATCATGTGGTCCCCACCCCACTTCCTCACAACTTCCTTTCCCATAACTCATAAACCACTACTGGAATAATAAAAATATAATTGTAAAACAACTATATTTTTATTCATCACATTTATAACATCACATACTTAGCAAACACAACTCCAGGAAAAGTATTCCTAAGCAAAAACCGGTGCTGTGGTTTCAACGGTACCCTCATATTTCGATTCCGAGCACCGGTTCAAAAGATAGAAAAATCCGCTCGTTCGTTCACTGAACGTACCTGAGCTAATCTTCAGAAATTGATTCCGGGCACACCGGGCCTCGGAACCAGGTGCCGTCAGAAACTGTGCACTTGTAAAATTCCAAAGAAATTAAGAAAAAAATTTCCTTGAAATTTCAGGGTCTTTATAGTCATCCTTACTGAGCATCTGAGCTCACCCATTTCAATGTTTTAATTTTTCTAGGATGTGAATAAGTATTTTATGAATGACCTACAGGGATATTCGGAAGGGGATATGAGTGTGGACTATGGAGACCATGTTGTTTTAGTTTTTCACTTTATGATGTAATGTAACGTTTGTGAATGTATCTAGTGTTTCCAAGGCTACTAAACTAATCGGTCTTTCGAGACTTGATATTTTTTGATCATGCAAATGTTACGTAATAATGCACTGACTCTGGGTAACTGGGGTTGGGGCGTTACATTTCAATACTAAATGATCTTCACCATCTTTACTAACTCCTATTTTGACAACTACTACTAGGAACATACATCATTTTCATGATTACAACCTATAAACAATCCATATACTATAACTTCCCAATATTAATGTATACATTCATTACATCATTTTTTGGAATACACAAACACATGGCCAAAGACCATATTATTTTAATGCCTTTGGAAAATTGGAACACAACTTCTAATTTAGTGAAAGATCTTCAACGTCTCCCATAAATATCTTCCTATTTAGTATACCTACCTAAAAAATTTCTTTACAACCTATGAAAAAGAAACATATGAAGAGGCAAAGCTCAGATCACCAGTAATGGTAAACAAGGGAGATATGGATCATAATATAAACATAATGGTGTAAGAATATGAATGTAACAATTCGAAAATTATACCCTTCATATCAAAAATCATAATCTCGATTCATAGAATAAATCATAAAAATTTATAATACATGAATCATAAAAGAATAACTTGGCATAAAAAATATAATTGTAGAAAAAAAATTATCATAGAAAATCATTTCATTAGTTGTCAAGGATATTTTCCAAGAATATTACAGTCTAACTGGTTCACTCACCAAACCATAATAGTATTCAAGGTTCACTAGAAAGACTATCATGGTGGAAAAAGTCCTTTACTGAACTGGTTTTACTGCCCCTTCAAATCCTCTCTAAACTAAGTTCAATCCCCATTCCAGTCATTTCTATATCCTTAAACAATGCATTGGAGAGAGATTTAGGTCCCAACATTCACATAATTAAAACCATAAATATGTGTTCCACAATAAAAAAAATCATTCATAATATTAGAAACCATGGAATGAAATGGGTTTTATAAACATCATTCAATCATAACATAACCCATGGACAAGAAATGGGTTTCATAAATATAATTCCATTTTATTCATAAATCATGCATAGGGATAATATGGATATTTTTATTGAAAAATATAACCATTAAAAAATAAGTAACATAAATTAAAGTTATCATAGATAAAAAATAATTTTAAAAATAATTCTTGAGGAAAATATCCTTTCTACTTTGAAAACACTTTCATTTATTAAAATACTGTTCAATTTTAAAAGATTTTTTTTTGAAAATAAAATTATAATATTTTAAGGGAATGTTCAAGGAAATAAGGCATCATGAATGTTTAAAAATCCATTTCTTCCATATATGTTAAAAAACACTCCTTTCATACCTTTTCTGGATAATTCATAAAGTACATAATCTGGAAAATGAACAAAAATATTACTTTCAAAATGTTTAGTAAAAATTCACACATGTGTAAAAATGAAATTAATTTTTTTAGAAGACTAGTAAAATTATTTTGGAATTTTTTTAAGAAACATGATCATGGTAGGTAAATATTCCTCAGTAAATAATTATGTATAAATAATCCCAATGAATAAAGAGAATGTGAAATTAACCCTTACCACTTTATAATCAGTCAAATCGTATGCCCCATGAAAGAAATAAAATTATATGGATATGAAAATACCATAATTATAAGGATAAGACTCATAAAATACATTCATGGAAAGTATATAAACCATTTAGAAGAAACAAGTAGTGTATAAGACATGTGTCTCCCAGAAATAAAAGTGAGACAAAAATCCCTTACCTTATGTCTTGAATCTCATCACACTCATACAAATTTTCTGTAAAATAAATATAATTTTATTATAAATATATTACAAAACCATATTTTTATATCTAATACCATATATGATTTTATTATGACTTTATATTACCAATTTATTATCAATTCCATGTTAATGTTACGCTTCAGATAATATCTGCTTTGCTTTTCACATGTGTTTTGATTTGTTATACTTTTGGTCCTCTTACTTATATCATGATTTAATAATCTCCAGAATGATAACCATGATATAAATATCATATATATTTGGTATATATGTATTTATAACAATATATAAAATATATAATTTGAAAATGAAATACATCATTTATGGAGATGATAGGCCGTACGTATGCATGGATGTTGTTTCCATTTTCTTATTGTATTGAAATAATGAAGGTAAATGAAATATATATAATATAATTCCTGTATAATTATTATTTCATATATATCATATACTTTAACTAAACCCATCCTTAATACATTCCATGTAATGTGTGAAAGAATCACATCAATTTGAAGTGGCGGTAGTCCACACATTCACAAACTAAATTATCATATTTACACAAAATGGAAAGAATGAAGATATATGTTATATAATAATTATAGAATCATAAATAAATCATAAATACAATATATATCATTTAAAAAAAGTAACTATATAATTATTCATAACCTTGAAAGGTTTCAATGGAAGAACGAACGACATTAGTTCGCGAGGAGGTAGTCTTCCGTACAAACGAATGATGATTGCGTATCCCACTTGATGGAAGTGTGTGTGAGTGTAGGTATAAAACTAAATATAACAAAATATAATTATATTGATTATACTGAAGTTTTTATATAAACATGAAATAAAAATAATTCTTAGGGTTGAAGGAATTAATAAAACAAAAACGTTCATTGAAGAACGATACCTCTTCTTTGGGTATCTCCTTTTGATTTTCACAAAAGGACTCATTTGGTTGGATTTATACCAAAATTAAATTTTATAGAATGAATGGAGAGAATTTTTTAGGATATTTGGATAGATTTGGGATGAAAAAATAGGGTTTTAAGTGTAAATAAAAGTGAATAATAGTTTCCCTTTTATAAGAGACGGGATGAGTACTTTTGGAATTTTTAAAAAGATTAATTTATAAGAAATTAAATATCAATAAAAATACCTAAAAAAGTACATTGATTAAAATATAAGGTATTATAAGGTTTTAATATCATAAAAAATATATTTTAGGCATGTTTTTAGGTTATTATAAACCATATCATTTTGATTAACCCTTAGTTAATCCATTTTAATTATAACTTTGGGAACAAATTTTTCAATATTAAGAGGATGTAATTTTTACATATAATGTGTAAATTGGACCATAAATGTCCAATTTATGATATTTTAGACCATATATCATACATTATTTTATTATTTAATATTTTTATGTTATGTAAATAATTTCATAAAATATTATTTTCATAAAATATCACTAGTTTCAATTTTGACACTATTCATCACTTTGACTTTAAGAAAATCAATACAGGAATATAATTTCAAAACAATTATTTTAATACACCAATAATATATAATTTTCACTTATAAAATTCATATATTAGATTAATTAAGTCAAATTATATTTATTTTAATATTTATAATATAATGTCATTGAATATTTTATTAATTGAATAATTAAGGCATCATCATTGTGTAATTATTAATGACAATTGGTTATTCAATAAAATGTAAAAATAAATTTACATGATGTAAATAAACCTTTTATATTTCATAATAATATATATAGCCAATCATATATTCTATTTATCCCCATATTAAAAATATTATACTTATTAGAAGTAGGAGCATGACATTTTTTCACTCTCATTGGTTTTAATAATATCTAAGTCATATTCATAAAAATTGGTTCATTAAATAATTAAATGTCAGAAAATATGTGTTAACAGTCAAATTAAAATCACCTAAAAAATTTGGGCAAGTTTTATGGTTATTTTATAAAATTTATAATATTAGTTTTACCCCTAATTACATGTTTTACCCATATCCATAGTAATAAAAATTATAAAAATTTATTGTTCATATTATTTAGAAATAAAGGAACATATTTACTAAATTTGGTACTTTTTATTCCAAATATTGAATTAATTTTAAAAAATTCAAAACAAAGAATTTACTAAAATTAATTTAAAATTAATAATGTTGTTGGAATGACAAAAAAAGTTTTTAAAGTGAAAAGGTTCAAAATATTGAAATGTTTTTATATCCAAATTCAATGTGAAATGAATTAAAATGACCTAAGTTAGATTAAATGATAATTTTTTTTATCTAATTATACTTTAAAACCAATTAAAAATATAATTTAACACTAGAAATTATTTATATGAAAAAGAAGTTTTCAATTAAAATGAAATATGTTTCACTATTCATAAAAACATGAAACTTAATTAAAAAATACCAAAAAATAAACCAAAGTAAATATTGATATCTGAATTTCAAAGATTAATTTTTTTGTCTAATATAATTTATAAGTGTCAAAAAATATTTTTCTAACAAAAGCTCCAACAAAAGGTGACAATATTTTCTTTTTAGAAAAATACTTCTTTTATGATTAAAATTGGATTTGTTCTTATATTATGTTTAAAAAAGAAATAATATAAATTTTAAACATTATATTGAATATATTATAAATATATTTATTTAATATTACACAAAAGGGTTATTTTTTATTTTTTTATAAAAAATACTTGTGCACATTTAAATTTTTTTTAGAAAAACATTTCCTTTTATTTAAAAAGGGTTTTACATTTATTTATAATTATTTTGTAAAATAATAATATATAAATCTTTAAATCATATTTCATAATTCAGTTAATCCTATTCATACATTCCATTCTAATGGAAAAGTTATAATTATCTTGTTTAAAAAATTATAATAAAAAAACAATGTTTCGTAGAAACTCAATGTTGCATGTAACAAAATCTTAGCTTGTGTTACATGTAATTCAACACATCAAAGAAATAAAATTATTTAAAAAAATGCATTTCATAAAAATCTAGAGTTGTTATATTCTACCTCCATTAAATATAATTTCAACCTGTAAATTCATCTAGGTCATTAAATTTTTAATACTTGAAATTTTCTTTCATCGAAACCCAAATCATAAAAATGAATATTAAAACTCCCTTTAAAAATGGAATATTGGAAACATAACGGTTAACTAAAGTAGCCCATGACTAGGTTTTCATATAGGAGAACATAAATAGACTATGAAAACATGGAAATTGAAGATTAATCTAGCTATTAAGTTTTGATGGAGAGTGATAGAGAGTATGGTTATTAGAAAGTTAACGATCACAAATACATCACCCAAAGAGGCGTGAAAAAGGTCATTGATATCATAAAAAATGATGACAACATGAATTTTTTTTATTTCAATACCATTTTTCATAAAGTTGAATAATTTTCATGATAATATATACTTAAATTATTTTAGTACAACATCACCCTTTGTTGTTCCTTGATCAATATCCACTTAATCTCTTATTCCAAGAAATAAACATGAAATTTTTCATTCCTGAAGCATTAGAAGATCATAATATCCACAAATAGAATGGTAGGTAATTCCATATATCTTTATCTCAACAAAAACGTTAGTACAATTTATCTAAATATGCATAAATCCTCATATGGAGAGATAATACTTTAATCTCTAAAACCTCATCCGAATTTCAACATAATCTCTTCCATAAATGGTAACATTATATCCCTTCTCAAAGATTAAAAGTACAAAACTTTAGATATAAGGTCACTAAATTTCCCAAAATATAACTTAGCATTGATCCCCAAAATATGATAAAGTATCTCTTGTTTTTTTACATACTAAACATGTGAATACATTCATCATGTACTCTCTTGAAACATGATAAAAACCTAAATTACCATAAATACTTATTTAAAACATGCATGCTTCTTTATTAAAATGATTATTGGAGATATTAATTAAGTAAAAAAATGTCCCAAACCTGTCTTTGATAGCATAAACCACTTTTTCCACAAATACTTAATTAGTTTCCAAGGTAACCAATACCATCCAATTTACTTATTCATATCCAACACATCTTTAACTAAACATCATTATCTCGACATTAGAAACATATTAAGGGTTATATTTCCATTAATCTTTTGTTTCCCATGAAGATCAACTTTCCATTAAATCACTTTTCTAAGTCTTTAGCACCATTCAACATATACTTTTCAATCCTTAATGGAAAAATTATACTGAAAATACTTAAATATTTCCTAATTCGCATAAAATAATCTTTGAATTCAAAAATATAAAACTTTAATCATACAACCTTAGTCTTAAACCATTAATAAATATCAATCATATTATTATTTCATAAAATATGAAATATGAATCATGTATTAAGGTTCCTCAACCTCAATATAATCATGCTTCCTATGTTTAATGTAAACAATACTGTTAGAACATCCCATAACTTTCACATGTCATTTGCAGTCTCTTTATCCGCAGTAGTATAACTAAAACTCATACCACCTTCCTAATTCTCTTCATGAGATTTCAACATAGGAAATCTATATTCATAATTACCATACTTTCCACATTTGAATAATTCATTGTTAACCCTGTTCCATCTATTTACCACTATTTATTAAGACCATAAAGCATAGTGTGAGCAACACATATCATAATGGAAAACACATAATCAAGAAAAATTACTTATAGGATGCCTATGTCTTGACACCTAATTTTAAATATATGAAACCTTAGTATTATACTTAGATAAATCCCTAGATATATCCTTATAAATATCCCTTTTCATCTCACTAAAGTTTTATCATCTAAGTTTCCAAAGGATAAATAAAAATTTTCTTTGATACCAACTATAATGATCCAAAATTTTCATACATGGATATTACATCTTTTTAGATGAATTTTTATTACATTACATAAACACATATCCATGGACACATGCCTTATAAATTAGTTTTTTATTTTTCATGGTATGTATACTGTCTATGAATGTATTTTTGAGTCTTATGAAAATCGATGTCTTAATTGGAAATATCATGAAGATAATTAAGAAGGTGGTATGAATATTGGTTATACTGTAGAGGATAAAGATACCAAAAATGACATGTGAAAGGTATGGGATGTTCTAATAGTATTGTTTACATTAAACATAAGAAGAATGATTATATTGAGGTTGACTAACCTTAATACAAGATTCATATTTGATATTCTAGTAAAGAATAAGATCAGGAATCTTGAGTAATGGTTTAAGAATAAATTTGGATGATTTAAGTGTATATGTTTTGGAATTCAAAGATTATGTTATAATAATCATGAAATATGTATGTATTTTCATTATTATTTTTTCATTAAGGATTGAATAGGATGTGTTGAATAGTGCTGAAGACTAAGAAAAGTGATTTAATAGCAAGGTGATATTCTTGGGAAACACAAGATTAAGGAAAATATAACCCTTAATATGTTCATAATTTTGATATAATGATGTTTAGTTAAAGATATTTTGGATATGAATAAGTAATTTAGATGGTAATGATTACCTTGGAATTGATTAAATATTTATTAACAAAGTGGTTCATTCTATCACTGAGAGAGTTTACAACATTTTTTGACTTAAAGAATATATCAAATAATCTTTGGAATAAGAAATAATTCATGTTTTCAATAATTATTTATGGTCGTTACCATGTTTTAAGAGAATAAACGATGAGGTATTACGATTTTTGGTATGTGAAAAAAAGATCTAATTTATGATATAAATGGGATCAATGCTAAACTTTTTTTGAGAAATTCAGTGACATTATTTCTAAAGTCAGGTACTTTCTTCTTTTGGAAGGGTTATAAGGGTAACCATTTATGTAGAGGTTTATGTTAAACATTAGATGAGGTTTTATAGATTAAATTATTATTTCACTATATAAGGATTTGTGCAAATTGGATAACTTGTGCTAATCTTTTTGTTGTAATAAAGACAAATGGAATGACCTATAATTATATTTATGGATCTCAATCTATGCTAACACTTCAGGAAAGAAAAATTCACCTTCATTTCTCAAAATAATAGATGAAGTGGAAATTGATCAAGGCACAACAAAGGGTGTGGTTTTCCTGAAATCATGTAAGTATATATTCTCAGGAAAATTATTAAAATTTAGTAAAAAGGGTATTGAAATAATGTTTTGTCCTATTATCATCATTTTTATGGTATTAATGACCTTTTTCAAGCCTCTTTGTGTTATGGATTTGTGATCGTTACCTTTATCCTAACCATGTCCTATATCACTCTCCATCATAACTGGATTGTTATATTTCTCTTCCATGTTCATGTTTTCACTTTCCAATTATATTCTCCTATGTGGAAACATAGTTATGAGTTACTTTGGATAAATGTTATGTTTATAAATTTAGTTTTTTAAAATATGTCTTAGTATTCATTCTTATGATGTGGATTTCTATAAAAAAAACTTTTAAGTATGAAGCCATTGATAAGCCAGATGAATTTCAATGGTGAAATTAATTGGGGGGGGGGGGGGTAGAACGTGACACCCCAATATTTTATACATTTTATCAAATTGATTTATTCTTTTCTATATTTTTCATTTCACAAAACACTAAATATAAATTTAGTTATAAGAAATTAGTAATATTTGATTGCTTTATATGAAACATAAAGTTGAGATTGCGCTACACACAAAAATTATATTAACTTTCAGAAAATGAAATAATATGTTTGGCTTGAGTTACACACAATGCTGAGTTCCTTATATAGGTTGCATTACACATAAGACCGAGTTTTACCGAACTACAATACACTATTAAAATTTCTATTAAAATATTATTATTTTTACCTCCTAGCTGTTGGAATGAAAATTAAAAATAAAATTAACTAAATTATGAAAATATGATTAGAAATGTATATAAAATGAATCCTTACATTATCAATTAGATATAAATGAAAGCAAAAACAATTTTAAAATAAAAAAACTCTTTTTCTAAGAAAACTATTTTTTCTATGTAAAACACAATTTTATCTTAATAAATTCAAAAATACACTATTGATTATTATTTTTTAAATTTACATATTAAATATTAAATATTTATTTTACCACTCATCCAATAGATCTAATAGGCAAAAGATAAGAATAAATCCAATTTTATGAATAAAAAATGTATTTTTCAAAAGGGTAATTTTAATACCTTTTAATGGAGAACCTATATTAAATATAAATTTTGAAACTTTTATAATTTTTATATGAAAAAATAAAACCAATTTTTTTAATATCAATATCAAAATTTAGTTTGGGTGAACCTTTGGTATTTTTCTGAGAAGCTTCTTATTTCGATGAATAGTGAAAATACTGAATTTTAATTGAAAACCATTTTTTTGTCTAACTTACTTATATTGTTAAATTATTTTTTAAATTTGTTTCAAATAAAAATAATAAAATATTATATCAATTAATCTAATTTAGGTCATTGGAATCATTTTCACATTGAAATTGGATATAAAATCATTCCAAACTTTTAAACTTTTTTTTACATTAAAAACTCGTTGTTTCGTCCCAACCGTGGGATTAATTTTTAATTAATTTTCGAAAATTATATGAATTAAAATTGGAAATATAGATTCCATATTTTTAATCAGAAATAAAAAATTTATTAAATAGTTTCCTTTTATTTTTAGACAATATAAATAGCTACTTTTGTGATTTTTGTTACCAAAGTAAAGGGTAAAATGAGTAATTAAGGGTAAAACAATAATATTATATATATTATTAATCTACCCTAAAACTTAACCAAATGTTATTGGATAAATTTAATTCTTAAATTATCACTTAAGGTTCAATATTGAATTATTTAATGGAAACTTTTCCCTGAAAATGACTAAGATATTATTAAAATCAAGGAAAGTTAAAAAATGTCATACTCTTACTTTTAATAAGTATAATAATTTTGGTATGGGGATAAACAGAAGAAAAAATAAACTATATATATTATTATGAAATATATAATTTTTATATACATCATCGATTTTTTTATTTTTTAGTGAAGAAATAATTTTCATAAACAATTACACAATGATGTTGTAGTAATTATTTAATTAATTAGAAAATCAATTAAGTAATATTAAAAATATTAAGATAAATATAATTGGAATTTCATAATGTGATAAAAAATTTTATAGGTTGATATGAAATATTAGGTGTGTATTAAATGATTTTTTTCAAATTTATCCTACATTTTTTATTTTTTTAAAGTTTATATAATGAGTAGAGTCAAAACTGACATTAATGATATTTTATGAAAATAATATTTTATTAGATTATTTAAAAATATTAAAAATAATAAATAATGACAAATGGGATAAATTATGGTCTACTTTAGTATATATTGACTATTTATGATTCAATTTACAGCTTAAAAATGAAAATATTATAATTTTAATATTGAAAAAGTTGTTATCATAGTTAAAATTTAAATATGTAAACTAAGAGTTAATCAAAATTATAAGGTTTAAAATTACCCAAAACTTGTCTAAAATATATTGGTTTATTTTATTACCACCCTATACCATATTATATTCAAATAAATTCTAATTTTGAGGTATTTGGATTGATATATAATTTACTATAAATTAATCTTTTGAGAGATTCCAAAAGTTCCCCTCCCCTCTATTATAAAAGGGAAGCTCTTCTTATATTTTATTTAAACTTAATAACCTATTTGGTTCAGAAAAAATTTGTCCATATATCCTCCCAAATTCCATAATTTTATCTTAGTATCCTCACTTTGGGAAAAAATCCAACAGATGAAGTCATTTTGTTCAAATCAAAAGAGATACCCAAAGAAGAAGTAACGTTCATCAACAAATGTTTTTGTTTTATTTATTCCTCAAAACCCTTAAACTATTTTTATTTAATGTTTATATAATAACTTGAGTATACTAAATATTATAATATTTTTTTTATTAAGGTTTCTACCTATAATCATATACACTTCAATCAAATGGGATACACATTCATCGTTCTTGTGTACGGTAGACTATCGCATTGCAAACTCATGTCATTTTGTTATTCCATTTTCAACTTTAATGGTTGGGAATAATGATGGAATTTTTATTTTTATATGATTTATATTATATTTGTGATGTATTTATTCTTATTTAATTATTATATAACACATACCTTCATTCCTTTCATTTTGTGTAAATATGATAACTTCGTTTGTGGACGTGTAGACTACAGCCTCCTTAAAGCGATGTGATTCATTCAAAATTTAGACAAAATGTATTAAATATGGTTTTAGAAAAATTATATGATATAAAGAACATAATAATAATAATTTAATTATATTATATATGTCATTTACTTACATTCTTTCAATACAATATGAAAATGAAAACATCGTTCATGTGTACGTACGACCTACCATCTCTCGGAACAATATATTTAATTTTCTATTTATATATTTTATAGATTATTATAGATACATATATAATTAATATATATTATATTTAAATAATTTTTATAATTATTGAGATTATGAAATCATGATATAATTAATAGGACCAAATATATAACAAAACAAAACACATGAAAAAAACAAAGCAGTTCTTACCCGAAACATAACTTTAACATGGAATTGTTAATAAACACATAATATACGGCCATAGTTAAATCATATATGGTATGATATAATTTAATAATATTTTTTAAAATATTTATAATAAACTTATATTTATTATACAAGAGGTTTTCACGAGTACGATGAGAGTCAAGACACAGGGTACAAGTTTTCTCATCTCACTTTTCTATCTGTGAGACTTGTGCCTTATTCACCAATCATTTAATTGGTGTGGTTTATATAACTCCCATGTATTATATTATTATTATACTTAAATTTATTTTAATTTAAATATCTATTTTATGACCTTTCTTTCTTGGGGTTTACAATTCAAAATTAACCAAATCTGTTAGGTAATTTTGTCTCAATTTGCCTTCTTTGCGGCACATGTTATGTTATGCACCTATATTCCATTATGAGGTGTATATAATTCCCTTTTAAATGTTTTATCATTAATATATTAATTTTCATGAAATTTTAAGCTTCATTTAATTTTATTCTCTTTTAGGTCGAAAATATGTGTTCCTTCAAAAAATGTTTTATAAAAATATTTTAAAAGTGTTTTAAATGTTATTTTGGGATTTTTTTTGAAAAAATGATTTCAAAGATGTTTAAAATAGTTTTCAAATATTAATTTCTATTTTTTAAATTTTATTTTCAATTATAAAGGTTTAATTAATTTTCTATGAATTAAAAATCATTTTTCAAAATTGAATGCATATTTCCCAAAAGAATGATTTCAAGATATATTTCAAAATCATTTTCCATCTAAGACAACATTATTTTTTGTTACTTATATTTTGATAGAGATATTATCCAATTATATGATTTTTATTATTTCTCTAAATGGTTTATGATGTATTGATACTTATAAATTTTGTTTATTTTCTATGAGTTATGTTATGATGAAATGTTTATGAAACCCATTTATTTTTATGGGTTTTGATATGATTTATGTTATTGTGGAACAAATATTTATGGGTTTAATTATACAATGGGTGTGACATATATATATCCCTCTAATGAATTTGGTAATGATTTTATATCTCATGAGATATACATGATTAGAATGGGGATTGAACTTAGTTTATACAAGACTGGAATATGAAGTGAAAGAGTTTAGTAAAAGAATTTTCTCAACATGATAATATTAGAAGTGAGCTTTTACTACTATGATAGTTTGGCGAGTTAACCCATTTAAATATCATAATATTGGTAAATATCCTTGACTACTAGTGAAATGATTTTCTATGATTATTTTTTTTACAAAATTCCATGTTTTATGCTAGTGGAACTTTTAGGTTTAGAGTTTTAGAGAATTAGGACAAACTCTTAACAAATTGGCTTCATGAACAACTGGTTCATAAATATCAACATTATCTCCCAATATACACAACTTTTATTATTTCATAATAGGTCATAAAACTCATCTATGTTCAATACATCTAGGAAAAATTCATTTTACATCTTTCCTCATAACCTGGAAAAAGGAAACATAAGAAAATGGAGTGCTCAAATGCTCAGTAAAGGTAAACATGGGAGATACATAATCATAATCATGAACATAAGGGTATGAGAACATGATCACAAAAATAGTTTATTATACCCTACATATCAAATATCATATACATGAGTCATGAAATAAATAATAGTAGTTTATAAAACATTAATCCTGTGTAAATCAAGATAATAAGCCTTTAAATAAAAACATGGGAATAATGCATGTAATTTGTGGTAGACACATAAACATGTAATATCATTTTATATAAGTTAAGGTGAATTTCCAAAACTTATCAGGGAACTTCATGGGGACTGCACCTATTGGGTGAGACACACCACTATCCCCAATTGTGGTTATTTCTAAGTAATAGATTGGGTTTCCCCATCTTACTATATTGGATCAATCCCATCAACTTGTTTCCCATCATTATCTCATAAGATATAAATCATTACCCAATGCATTAGAGGCAGATATAGGTCCCACCTGTCAAATAATGAAATACATACATATGTGTTCCATAAGAATATAGATCATTCATAATATATATAAAATAACCATACAAATCATAATAATATAATCCTTGAATCATAACCCCAATAAATCATAAGTAACATAAAATAATGTTATCATAATGGAAAATGGTTTTGACAGATCATTTGAAATAATTCTTGAAGAAAATATCTTTTCCGCATTAATTTTTTTAAATCATAAAACATTTAGAAAACTTTTTTTTAATTTATAATAACCTTAAAAAATTATAAATGAAAATCCAAAAACCATTTTAAAGTGCATTTAAATCATTTTCATTGAAAATACATAATAGATAATTTAAAACACTTTTAAAACATTTTTAGGAAAAATTGTTTTGAAGGAACACAGATTTCCAACTGAAGAGAGAATAAAAAAACATGAAACTTATAATATGATGAAAATAAGTATATTCATGATAAAAAATGTCAAAGGAAATTATATGCACATCATAAAATAATATAGGTGTATAACACAACATACATCTCAAAGAAGTCAAATTGAAAGAAAATTACTTTACCGATTTGGTAGCTTTTGAACCATAAACCCCATGAAAAAGATATCAACATATGGAAATGTAAATACCTATAAATTTATGGATAAGGATAATTGATTAAATTCATGGGCAGTATATACACTACATAAAAAAACTAGTGGTGAATATGGAATATGCCTTATAGAAATAAAAGTGAGACTAGAAATCTCCTTACAGTTATCATATCATTGAAGTGAGAAGTAATAAAATGAATCGATTATGTATATTCACTGTAAATACACATAAAAAATCTGAAATACAACATAATATAATAAAAATTTATTTCACACATAATCATAAAATTACATAATCAATGAAATTTTATCTTAAATCAATGAATAGAAATTGAGTTAAGAGTTCCCTTATCCCAAGTCTCAACTCTCTTTGTTCACATTGAAACCTAATCTATAATAAATATGGATTTATTAAACATGTATTCAATAAAAATATACTTATAAAAAAAATTATGGGTTATATATATCATTTTATCATCTATTTATTAATATCTTGATATTAAAATCACAGTTCTGGGTGATAAATGCTTTGTTTTCCAAGCTTGTTTTGGTTCAGCAGTCTTGGATCTTATACTTTGATCTTTGGTCCCATAATTATAAAAATATTAATAATGGTATAAAAATAATATATAGAAATTATATACACATTTATATTAATTTATATAAATTATATATATAAAATTAATTGCACCATTCATGGAGACAGTAGAACATACGTATGCATGAACAATTTTTCCATTTTTCGATTGATGGAATGAGAGAAAGGTAAATAATAATTCATATTTTATAGAATCATTATTATATCACACACACACACACAAATATATATATATATGTATATATATATATATATTCATTAAACCCATCATAATACCCATCCATAAAATATGGTGATGTAAAATTAATTGTATTGCTACATGGATACTGTAATCCATTCGTACAAACGAGCGATACATTAACTTCTTGTTTGATTGTAAAGAGGGTGTATTATGGTGTTTTCATAATCATAATAACATTTCAGAATATTTAGGATACTGAATTTATTATTTTATGATAAAAAACCTCGATTTATAGGAGGTAAGGAAAAGTGGAAAAAGAAAGTGATTGGTTAGAGCGATTACCTATTCTTCGAAAAGCCTCATTTGTATCTCCTCTAAAGGGATCTAGGTTTGGTATTTTTAGAAGACTATAACCTATAGAATGTGTATAAGAAAGTGAATTAGATAATTTATAGTGTATGGTCAAGCAAGAAGGCTCATAGAGATGAAATTAAGTGAGGGAGGTGGTTCCCTTTCTTAATTGATATGAGGACACTTTTGGAAATTCTCAAAATATTAAAGTATAATAAATTCAGTCTTAATCCAATTACCTCAAAAGGAAATTTATTATAATTTAAGATAATATAGGGTTTTAATATTATCAAAAAATAGATTTTATAATTTTTTTGTGTTATTTTAAACATTATTATTTCGATTAACCATTAGTTAACCCATATTAATGTTGAATAAGATAATAAATATTTTAATATTAAAACATTGTAAATTTTTATGTATATAGTGTAAATTATAAATAAATAGTAAATTTATGAAATTTTAGAACTTATCATAATCACTTTGTATTTTTTAAATAATATTATAATTTTAAAATAATTTAATAAAAAATTATTTAAAAAAACCATTAGTGTCAACTTTTACACTATTAATTACATTGACTTTAAAAAAATCAAAAAAGAACGATAAATTAGAAACAAATCATTTTATACACCCCTAATATGTTATAGTAACCTATAAAAATTGTGGGTTACCTTAATTAATCCAAATTATATTTATTTTAATATTTTTAATATCATTTTTTTCAATAGTTGAATAATTCCTACATTATCATTGTGTAATTATTTTATGTAAATATTTAAGTTATAAAAATTATAAATAAATTTTAAGGATATGGATAAATATTTTATATTTCCAAATAATATTTATAGTTGATAATATATTATGTTTAACCTCATATTACAAATATTATACTTATTAAAAATAAGAGTGTGACATGTTTGGATTTTATTTAAATTAATTATTATAAATGTCATAATCATATTCAAGTGGATAAAAAAGGTCATTAATTACACCCTTGGATGATTATAGTAGGTATATACTAATAAAATAAGATTTATTCTAGTGTTTTCATCTTTTAATTATTCTTATAATTTAATTATTATTATTTTATTGATTTTTCATATGTTGGAATAGGCACTACATCAGTGTTGAAAAATCATTATAGGTAATCATTTCACATATAAAATTTGAAAATAAATTACAATCAAAAAAATAAATAAATTAATATCGATATAATCCTTTATATTATTTCATAACCTAATTTTTTCCTATATGGACACATAATAGATATTTAAGACAAATAAAGTAACATTTTGTGATTTTCTTTGATTTAAATACTATATAAGTAATTTTAATTTAAAATTGCCCATTAAATAATTTAATTTAAAATATTATGGGTTATGTTTTAAATTCAATTCATCCAATAAAACCTTTACAAGTGTTAGGAACATTTTGTAGTCATTATTTTATTTTTAACCTAAATTTCTCAATTAACCCTTTACCGTGGTAACAATGTTAACCAAGGTTACTATTCATATTTTTTAAAAAATAAAAAGTTCCATATTCAATAAATTTGGGAATTATGAATAAGAATTTTGTATCCATTTTTAAAAATTAAAAACACTGAAATTTTATAATTTAATTTAAAATAAAACCTGTAAAACTCCATGAAAAATAGTTTTTTTAGAAAAATTACCTTTTAAAATAGAAATTTATTTTATAATAAATTCACAGTTAAAATCCTTTTAAAAACCGTAATTTGATTATTTTAAATTAAAGTGAACTAATTAAAATTTAAAACTAATCCAAAAAATAATTTGACCTTGTAAAGGATTTATAAGGAAATACACTTTTCAATAAAAATTCGTATTTTCACTATTTATGAAAAGATGACACTTTTCAGAAAAAACCAAAAAATGCACCCTAAGATATTTTTTACATTAATATTTTTAAAAAAAAGTTTATTCTGTAAAATAAAATTTATAAAAGTGTCAATATTTTGTTTTAAAACAAGTCTTCCATTAATAGGCCGAAAAATGCCTTTTAGAAAAATAAAACCTTTTATGATTAAAAATGAGTTTATTATTATTTTATTACTATAAAACATATTTAATGAATTAATTTTTTTTTCATAATATATAAATTTCATGAGGTGATTAATACTATTCATTCCCACAAATTTAATGACTAGGTTATGGTTACCTTGTCTAAATGATTAGAATAATAAAATAATGCTTCATAAAAACACAATGTTGTGTGTAATACAAGTTAAGATGGTGTTTCATGTATCTCAAGCTTAAATTGGTGTAAAATATAACACAAAATATCAAATAAACTTAATTTATTTGAAAATTGTTTTATAAAAAATTAGGGTGTTATTATCTACCCCCCTTAAAATAATTTTTTCCCCAAAATTAATCATTCTAATACAAACAAATGAGGATAATTTTGTCTCATTGTATCCTTAAGTTCAAATGTATATTTTTGAAACTGGTGGTTTATCCCCAAAACATCAACTTGGTGAGTGGTAATTTTTTTAGAATTTAATTTCTATGGTCCAAAATTTCTTCTAGTTTCTATTTATAAGAAATATCTTGCTCCAGCGATACGAACTATGAGTTTAGTATATGTGGAGGATCAGGTATGAACTTACTCATATGATATACATGGAGAACATAATGAATTTGAGATATATTTTGTGTTGTATCCCCAATCAATAAGATACCATTCTGATATGATCGATAATTTAAAAATAAAGTCACCCCTGCAATTTGAAATTTCACTTCTAAAATCAAAGGTTGATACTTAAAAATTCCTTTATGTGAAATCCAAATCATAAATTGGGATAATAAAATATACTGTAAATAATAAGGAAATGGAAATTAAAAGTTCACCACCAAATTAGGCTTTCGAACGGGATAACATTAGTGAAAAGTGAAAACTTAGACATGAAAGATAAATTTAACAATCATGTTCTGATGGAGAGTGATAGAAAACATGGCCATTATAAATTTAACCATAAAAAAACCAGAAATCTTTTATCCCTTATAAGAAAATTTATTTAAAAGGATTATATTTTTATTCTAATATCCTTTTCCTAGAGTTGAATAATTATTTTACTACTTAGAGTAAGAACATAAGGAAATATACTTACTTGAAAAGCAGAGTTTTATCGCTTAAAAAATTTCAACCACAAACTCATATTTTCAACAATTATGAGTATTAAAAATAATATTTAAAATTCATCTTATGTGTTTTCTATACATGATATAAGAAAACAAATCCAATTTTATACATAAAAGAAGTATTTTTTTAAAAGCAGTTTTGCCGCCTTTTGATGATGAACTTATTTTAAATACATTTTTTGACACTTTTATAAATTTTATTTGAAAAAATAAACGTATTATATGATTTTGGAATATCAAAATTTACTTTGGTTCATTTTTTGGTATTTTTGGATAAGTTTTATGTTTTGATGAATAGTTAAAAATACTGAATTTGAATTGAAAACAACTTCTTCATCCAAATAATTTATAGTATTAAATTATATTTTTGATTGGTTTTAAAGTATAATTAGATCATGGTTTTATATGTTAATGTAATTTAGGTAATTTGTATCAATTTTACATTGATTTAGGTATAAAAACGTTTCAATCTTTTGAATGTTTTCACTTTAAAAACCCATTTTCTCACCCCTTCTTCAAGATTGGTTTTAAATTAATTATAGCCACTTATGTGTTTTGAATTTATAAAAATGGATTAGATATTTATAATAATAAGTTAAAAATTTAGTAAATAGGTCCCTTTTATTTTTGGACAATATTAATAGTAACTTTAGTAATTTTTATTACCACGGTTAGGGTTAAAATGGGTTATTAAGGGTACAAATAACATTATAAATATTAGAAAACTACCCTAGTACTTGGAAAAATTTTATTAGATGATGGTAATTCAACCCTAAACACATAATTTTTGAAACTGAATAATTTAATGGACACTTTTCCATGAAAAAAACTTTGATATTTTTAAAATCATAAAATGTGAAAAATGTCACTATCTGCCTTTTAATAAGTATAATATTTTTATTTTGGAGTTAAATAGAAGATATTATGGAGTATATATATTATTATTAAATATAAAAGGTTTATATACATCATTTATTTTTTTAATTTCTAGTGTAGAAATAATTATCATAAATAATTACACAATGATGATGCTGTAATTATTCAATTAATGAAACAATCAATTAAATGATTTTATAAATATTAAAATAAATTTAATTTGTCTTACATAAGGTGATTAAATAATTTTATATTTTAATATGACATGTTAGGGGTGTATTAAATGATTTTTTTCTAATTTATCTTGCTTTATTGATTTTATTAAAGTCAATGTTATGAATAGTGTCAAAATTGACACTAATGATATTTTATAAAAATAATATTTTTAAAGTTATTTAAAAATCATATAAAACTTAAATAAGGAAAAAGGGGATATATAATGTTCTAAAATTTCATTATTTGACCATTTATGGTTCAATTTAAACCTCAAAAGTAAAACTCACAATCTTTTAATATCGAAAAAGCTATTACCAGAGTTAAAATTAAAATAGGTTAACTATGGGTTAATAAAAAAGATAAGGTTTGAAATTTTACAAAAACCTAGATAAAATCTATTAGTTGATGGGATTATCACCCTGTCCCAAATTATATTTTTATATTCCTATAATCCCTCTAGTACCATCTCTATCTTTTGATGACATTCTTCCAATAACCTAATTGACTACTTAATCACGAGAAGCCAACAATTTTCAAGACAAGATTTAAAACTCACTAATAATGGTGTTGAACTCCTAGTTTTAATGATAAAAAAATCAAGATTATAATAATTCTGATGTATTTAATGTTTACTTTTAAATAATCTATATTCTGAGACCAGATGATAAATTTTTCTATGTGTCAGACACCGTTGGTCCTGACATACTGCCAGGACATCACACCGTCCTACCATCACACTACTGGATTGAAGATTTGACAAAGTATGAGACACCGTTGATCGACATACCACCAGGAAGTCATGATGGTAGAACACAAATATATAAAAGTATGAGATAGCTCCAGAAGATGCACAACCAGACTCATACTACTGACAATGAAAATTTGGCTAAGTCTGAAACAGTACTAGATGAGACACCATTGATGTAACACGTTAGTCCTCACACCGCTAGTATCATTCCACCAGCCTTATAAAAATTTGAAAAAGTCTTTCATACCATAAGAACGTGAGACACCATTAGAGAAATTTATCTTTAGTATTATAATTCCAATGTCATACCGCTAGAGCAACATACCACCAGAATACAAGACACCACTAGAGCTTAAGGCACCATCACAGTTTTTATTTCTTTATTTTATTTTTGAATTACATCATTTTAATTGCTATATTTATCAACGTTAAATATATTTAATATATTTAATTATTTTTCATTAAATTTCTGATAGATATCATCTTAGATAAAAAAATTACGAGGTATCATTGAATGATCTTTCCACTGATAAAAAGTGGAGCACATTTCATCGTACATAGAGAAGAAAAAAATTAATAGTGAAAGAAATAACAGAGAGTACATAGAAGAGAAGATAAAACCTCAAAATACATATCAAGATGAGACTGATCAAAGACACTGAGAGATATACTACTAAAATCATTCGACTAGGAATCTAGAACTATATTGTCTCATTCAACACTTTTCTCCAGTCAGAAAATAAGAGTCTACGATACTCTATTTTCCTAAAGATTTCAATAAAACTTGACTGAATCCCTAGTACCAAATAAAATTGAGTTTAAAATGGTACATTTCAATAGACCGAGCCTTTCTAAACTCTAAACTCGTATATTGATTGTTTTTTTCCATATTTTTATTACACTTGAGCAGTATGTGAGATACCCAATTTTTATATACACATACTGTCTCCTAAGATAAACTAAGAGATACATGATATCGTCTCAAACTTTATTCTCATTCATTTTTTCCCACAGATAAGAGTGTTATATGTTTTTATGTGACATGTTTTTATTTTCTCCAATGTATAATAGTGAAAGATGTCGTGTGTGACTTGAAAAAAGTTATCTATTGTAAAACCCGATATAGGTTGTGAATAGGCTATTTATTTTATATAAACTACTTGATGGCGGGTGATAACCATGTGTATAGAACCAAGTCACAGCCTGAGGCTGAACCTCTGGTTAAATTCCATTGTGTTCTTTCAAATTTAATTTTCTGTGTTTATGATTATTTAAATCATAAAACTTCACTTTACCTTGAGAGTAAATATTATATATTGTTTATAATAGAATTTGTTTTAGTATTTCAATTTAAAAATTTAAATTAATAATTCATATTGTTTTAACAGAGAAATAATAACTCTTTGTGAAATACTTATATTAATTAAATATTATAAAAATCGTTGCTTTGGTTAACTAGGTTGTTTTTATTTCAAATTGGGGGATTTTTAAATAAAAATTTTTGATAGAAATTTTTATAAGAACTCAATTCACCCTTATTAAGTGTCATACTTCGACCAATATTTGGTATCGAAGGAATTTAAAAGACTTTATAAATAACCTTTTAACTATGATTTTAGTTGATCATTGAAGACCTTAAAATTTCTGTTAGTTCTAAATCTTTAGTTCTTTATATTTATACATTTTCTAGGATTTCAGTATGGACAATCATCAGGAAGGTTCTACTACAAACAGACCTCCTTTCTTCAATAAGACTAATTATTCGCAATGGAAAATTAAAATTAAAATGCACATTGAAATTATAGGTTTTGTTATTTGGACTTCCATAGTAGATGAGTATAAAATTTCTACTACTACTAGAAATACTTGAGATGATGCATACAAGTATGCTTATAGTAATAATTTAAAATCAATGAATGACTTATAATATTCCTTAGGATATGAAGAGTTTAATTGAGTTTCTATATGTAAAATAGTTTTTGAAATCTGGGATACTCTAGTTGTCTCTCATAAAGAAACTACAAATGCTAAATAACTGAGGCTTCACACTTACATTATTAAATATGATAATTTTAAAATGAAGCCCGATGAGCCTATTTCTGATATATATCAGGTTTAATGAGATTGTTAACAACATGAGCTCACTGGAAAAACCTATAACAAATAAGAAACAAATAATGTGATTGGTGATATGTCTAATTGAAAGATGGTGAGACACTTTTGTATCAATTAAAAAACCATGTGATATTTGTATGTTTCCAATCAAGGAACTGATAAGTAATATTATGATGTAAGAAGAAGAAATTAAGGTAAACTGTGAAGATGATGAGGATCCAAAAAGAATGTTAGTTGCCTTCAAGACTACTAACCCTATACAAAATAAGGAAAAAGAAAAAGAAAAGGTACAAGTATTTGATTCAAGTGAGACCGAATCTATTTCTGATAGTGATGAGGAGATGGATCACCTAGCTAGAAGGTTAAATAATTTCTGTAGGAAGAAAATGTTTTTTAGAAAACCAAACTATAGAGGAAAATATGAAAATAGAGGGAATTGTAAGAAAGAGGATGATGACTCAATGGAAGTTGTCTTCTATGAATGAAAAATGAAAGGTTATGTAAAATATGACTGTCCTAAAATTAAATACAAGAATAAATATAAATATAAGGATAGAAGGTATAAAAAGTCCGTGAAATCCACCCAGAGTGAATCTGAAGACAATTCAAGTGACTCATATTCTTCACCTGAAGAAAATACTGATAGAGAAAATTTGTTCTTTATGAATAAAGTTAGTGAGGTATATACTTTACCCACTATTTATGATATTTTTCTTATGCATGGGTCTGATGGGTATGATATGTCTGACAGTGAAAGTAATGATGATAAAATTATGAAAATTGAAGAATTATTTGACTACTAAAATATGTTATAATACATATTTAATGAGTTAAAGGATAAATACGAATTTTTAAAATGACAACATGCTCTAACTAAAAATTATAATTCTGAGATGCCTATTGAAAAAGATAAGAATATTCATCTACTCAATGAAAAAAATGAACTTAAACTTCCAAATGAGAAATTGAAGAAAGACCTTGAATTTTTTTACAAATAGTAGAGATACATTAAAAAAATAAGGGAAATAATTTTTCACCCACATATATTACTGTAATTGGATATGAACCTGGACAATGAAGGATATCTAAAAATACCTTTGTTCCTAAATCCAATCCTAAAAGTTGTATTGCCAAATTTTTTTCAAAAGGACCCAACAAAGTGTTTATTTCTAAGAGTCTGAAATCTGTTTACAAGAAACCCATAAGGTAAGTATGGGTTCCCAAATCTTTTATTACTAAAATTTCTAGACCTAAACAGATTTGGGTACCAAAATCATTTCTTTTTTAAAACTTCTTTTATAGGAAAAATGATTGAAGATCTATAGTATAAGTCTATAGTACCCAGACAATGGTTGATCAAGAAACATGAAATGATAATATTATTGATTCAAGAGTCTCATCAAGGTTTATGGTGGTCATGTCACCTTTGGTGACAAAGCGAAAGGAAAAATCATCGTCCTAGGCCAGATTGGTAACAAAAATTCAGTTTTAATTTCCAAAGTTTTATATTTTGATGGTTTAAAATATAATTTTCTAAGCATTTATTATTTGTGTGCTGATGGTTTCCATGTTATGTTTGAGAATGATTCTTGTAATGTTTTTAATTCAAAAAATTATTTAATATTTATTACATTAAGAAATGAAAATGTTTTTACAGTTGATCTAAATTCTTTAGTTTCTCAAAATGTTTCATTATTGAGTGTTTTTCATAAGGAATATTGTATTTTTCATAGGAGACTAGAACATTGCAAAATTCAATCACATATAAATCTAAATAGAAAAGGGTTAGTCGGGGATCTACCAAATCTTGAGTTCCCACCTGATAAAGTCTATAACCCCTGTCAAAAAGGAAGAAACACAAAGTTTCTTTTAAAATAATGAAAAAAGTGTCATCTTATCAACCTATAGATCTGGTTCAAATGTATTTTTTTAGACCTTCTATATTTTTTATTCTTAATGGGAAGAACTATGTTTATATTCTTGTAGATTACTTTTTTAGATATACTTGGGAATATTTTATATTTTAAAAAAGTGAAGCATGTTTTCACTTTACTAAGTATGTGAAGTCTGTAGAAAATATTAGTGGTCTTAGGATTAAAATATTAAGAAATGATCATGGTCGTGGGTATGAAAATAAATATATTGAATCATTTTACTTACAAAATGGTTACAATCATAAATTTTCTTCTCCTAGCACTCCCCAACATAATGGAGTTGTTGAATGGAGAAATCAAACCTTACAAGAGATAGACCGAACTATGATAAATGAGTATGATCTACCTATACATTTTTGGGAAAAATCTATCAATACAACATGCTATATTTTAAATAGATTTCTGATTAGACATATTTTTAAGAACACCCCTTATAGTTTGTGGAATAATAGGAAACCTAATGTTAATTACTTTAGTATTTTTTGGTTTGAAAGTATTTATTATTAACACTTAAGGATAATCCTGAAAAATTTTCTTCCAAGACTGATGAAGGAATCTTCCTTAGTTACTCAGTATCTAGTAAAGCCTATAGAGTTTTCAATAAAAAGTACAAGACTGTGGAAGAATTAGTCCATTTAAAATTTTATGAAACTGATCCACATGAGACTAATAATTCTTTAGAAAACCTTGAGGATGTCCTATCTTCTCTGAACTTGAATTCTAAACCATTGAATTATATTGTGAAATAAGTAGAAGAATCATCCAGTTCTAAGGAATTTCTAGAACTTCCTCTTGAAAATACAGTAGTAACTAGTCCAACCTTTTCTAAAAGTATTATAACTCTCAAGAATCATACTTTAGATGCTTTTTTAGCAGATCTAGATAGAGGAACCCAAACTAGAGCTTCTGTTAGAAATTGGGTTTAACATCAGGCTTTCTTGTCTCAACATAAATCTAATAACATTAATGAAGAAATTAATGATGAATTTTAGGTGATATCAATGAAATAAGAGTTAAATTAGTTTGAAATAAACAATGTTTGGGAACTTGTAGATATACCCAAGGACACTTTGACCATTAGCACTAAATGGGTATTTTGTAATAAAGTGGATGAGTCTGGTAATATAGTTAGTAAAAAATATAGATTAGTTGCACAAGGTTATAGTCAGGAAGATGGGATTGAATATGAGGAAATGTTTTCAACTGTAGCTATAATTGAGTCCATAAGAATCATTCATTCCAATAAATCTCATCTAGATTTCAAACTTCATCAAATGGATATCAAGAGTGATTTCTTAAATGGTTTTATATTTGAGGATTTTTTTAGAACAACCTCATGGTTTTCAAAATCCTAATTTTCTTAATCAGGTTTTTAAATTAACTAAATCCTTATATGGTTTAAAATAAGGTCCTAGAGCTTGGTATGATAGGATCAACAATTTTATGATTTAAAAAGGTTTTTCAAAAGGAATAGATTATCCCACTTTTTTATAAAACAAATTTCAAAATCTATATTAGTAGCATAAACATATGTTAATGATATTATTTTTGGATCTTCAAAGAATTATCTCTACACTAATGTTTTCTAAAATGATGAAAAATGAATTTGAAATGAGTATAATGGATGAAATCAAGTACTTTCTGGGATTTGAGATTTTTCAAAACAAATAAACAATTATTTTGAACACAAGTAATCATACAAAATATCTTATAATTTTTTTTAATCTGGATAACACTAAAAGTAGTGATACTCTTATGAGTACCACCTATAAATTGGATCTTGGTGAAATTAGGAAACCAACTGATCAAACCAGTTATAGAGGTACGATTGGAAATATTATATACTTAACTTATATCTGACTAAACATTATGTTTTGTGTGTGTATGTGTACTCATTTTCAAGAAAATACAAAGGAGTCACACCAACATTCTATTAAAATAATTTTATGATACCTCAAATATACAACTAATTTAGGATTTTTTTACCCTTAAGGAAAATAATTTGATCTATTATGTTACCCTGATGCTAATTTTTGTGGATGTTAGTTAGCAAAAGAACCTTTGGAAAGTGTCACCTTTTGGGAAAGTCTCTAGTTTCATAGTGTAGTGAAAATAAAAATTCTGTTACATTATCTACAAATGAAGTTGAATACATAGCTACAGGAAATTTTTGTGCACAATTGTTTTTGATGAAACACACTTTAATAGGTTATGGACATCAATTTCGACATGTCCCTCTAAACTGGGATAATAAAATTTCAATAAACATATATAAAAAAAATAATATTTATCATTCTAGAACAAAATATATTGTTATAAGACATCACTTTTTGAGAGATAATTTTCAAAAAAGAGACATCACTGTTGATTTTATTGGAATTGAGCATAGATTAGTTGATATATTTACAAAAAACATTAATTTTTTAGAGAATTAATTATATCCAACATGAATTAAGAATGATAAATTTTGGTTGATTTCATACCATTGGTTGACATACCATTGGTTATCACACCATTATTTGTCATACCATTGGTTGTCATACCATTGGTTTTCATACAATTTGTTTCCATACCATTTATTCTCATAATATTGGTTGTCATACCATTGGTTGTCATATTGTTGGTTGTCATACCATTGGTTTTCATATCGGGGGTTTTCATACCATTGGTTGTTATACCACTGGTTTTCATAGCGTTGGTTGTCATACCACTGGTTGTCATACCTCTAGTTGTCATATTGCTGGTTTTCATACCACTAGTTGTCAAACCACTATTTTTCATACCGCTAGTTTTCATACTATTGGATATCATACAATTAGTTCTATTCCTTTATGGAAATTATCTATTTTTTTTATTTTACAAACCACTAGTTTATTTTTTCATATTATTTGTTTGACAAAAACAAATTCGTGTTTTATCTCACTATAAATTTTGATTTTTTTATAAATTTTATGTTTATTGTACATAAAATACCAAATGATAATAACGTTTCATAAGTATTTTCCAAAAAATATTGAGCCATGTGCTTTATTTGTGTGTCTCTTTCGAACCAAGTGTTACCTTTGGTCTTATCCTTTTCAAATATTCACCTTACCCTCAAATGAGTTTTCCAAGACGATCTCAATTTTGGGAGTGAAGTGACCTATGATGTCTTCTCTGTTTAAGTCAAAACCTAAGAAGAAGTGAAAGAAGAAATCAAGTGTTCCTTATATAGTTTCTCCTGTTAACCTTGAGCATTCCATTCATTTTGTTTTTCTAGAAAAATAATTAGATTCGAAGTGGCTACTATCAAGTAAGTCTATTGTACTTAAGGTTATTCAAAACCAAGGATAGTTAGAGTGGTTATCATCAAATAAGATACCTTTTTATCTAAAGTTGGTGTATGATTTCTATTAGGATTTGTAGTTTTCTTTTGATTAGGATGGTGCAGATTGGTTGAAAAGTTGTGTAAGAGGTCATGTTTTTGGTTTCTCTTCTAGAAAATGGGCTAAGGTTTTATATTTACCACATGATGGAATTTTTGATGATAATCAAGGTAGAATTCATGAACCTAGTAATCTATTCGAATATATGGAAGTGCTTGTTATGATAACATGAGACAGTTCATCAAGAAGACCTATTGCTTCTAAGATTGATGGAGGGTGTAGAATTATTTTCAAGTTTGTGAAGCATATTATTTTTTCACAGATGGAATATTTTTATACCTTTAAGAACTAAGATTTTTATATTATATACCTAATGACTCAAGGCCATAAGATTAATCTTTATAGGTATCTAATGATACAGATGTGGGAAATGACCAAGTAATCCTCTAGATCTAATTCCTTGATCTATCCAAATATGATTTCTACTTTGTTGAAGGCTAGGGGACTAGTTTGTGATGATTATGAATTGGTTGTTGATTATGGTGGTTTCGGTATAACAAGTGCAACTTATTTCAGAATGAAGATAAGCTGGAATTTGTAGAAGGGTCAGTGGGTTGGATATTATAAAAAGTTGTATACAAATTAAAATCTAGTTGATCATCCTAGAAAACCCTAGGATGAATTCGATCCTAGTTAAGAAATTGATGATGTTGTGTTCTACTCTGATGAAGATAAAGAAGAATATGTTGTTGAGGAAGAAATAGAACAATAAATTGTTGTTGGAAGTAATCCTAATCCGCCTCCAAAATCTTCTTCCATAACATATGGATATTCTAGTCCACCTAGGAGGTTTCTTAAGAGAGAAAAGATTGTAAAAATTGATGAATAATAGACCAAGTTCTTTAGAGAAGATTAATCCAAAAGTTCAAAGTCAACTGAAACTGATGATGATGATGAGGAAGAGGACAAAAAGAAAACGATTGTAATGAAAAGGGAGGTAAAGATGATGAAAATTGATCAGAATCTGATAGTGATAATGTGAAAATCAAGAAGAAGGATGTTAATATGCCTTCAGATATTGAAGGTGCATTTGTTGAGGGGGGAGCAATCCCCATATCTAGATATTTTTCATGAGACTCCATCTGGTTATGTTGACGAGTCTAGTTCAACTTCTATTAGTCAATAAGTGTTAGATTCTATTGTGGATGAAAAGTTGAGAGTTATATATACTGTTTAATAGCATGTTGCTGAGAAAGAAAAAAAATAGTTGGTAGAAGAAGAATTTTGGGATGAACAAATGGTTGATGTTCATTTTCCCTCTTTTGAAAACAATATGGAAGGTAAGTCCACTATTGTTTCTTCTCAGAAAGATGTTGGGTTGAAATATGCACCGACTGTTAATGTACAGCTGGAAGCTGAATCTATATGTGTTGAACACACTTTATCTGCTCTAATTTTGGAAAGTCAAAGGAATTAGGAAGTGTAATTTTCACCTTCTAGTGTGGTGCCTGCTACTGTTTTTGTTTCTATCTCTGAGAAATGGGTGGACCATATGGAAGAGGAATGGTGGAAATTACCTACTATTACAACAATCCCTCCAAGAGTTGATAGACATGAAGTTATTATGGAAGGTGATCCTAAAGGTTCCATAATTTCCTAGGTTGATATTGATGGTCTATTGGAAATGTTTATCTCTGTGTGGCCTATAGTATTAGAACCTGATCCATTGGTCCCTTTGGATGTTTTTACTCAGGGCGATTTAAAATCTTTTGGTGAGAGGCTTATGACTGAGTTTCAAAAATGTGTTCGAAGTCAAATTCCTATTTTGAAAAATCTTAGTGAAGCCAATGTATGGTATTTGTTTTTGTTGGTGATTTAGAATATCCAACCTAAAATGATAAATCATATCAGTGAATTTGAAATTGAAAATGAGCAGATTAGAGATGAGATTATCTCTCTAAAATCATTAGTTGAGGAAATAAGATCTGAGTTTTGAGTTTCTATAGATGGTATTCTAAAAATTCTTGGGGATACCTCCTTAGATACTTCTATTTATATTCCTCATATTCCTGTTGTGGATGCTGATATCATTCGTTAAGTGGTCAGAGATGAGTTTTAACTACCTCCAGAGTTCCCTCTAGTGGTGAACCTATAATTCCCTTTTAGATTCTAGGAAAATTTGAACAAGGGACTAATCATGAACCCATGATGATCCCAAATTATTCCAAGGATATGAATGTTGAAATTAATACTATCACTAAGTCTATAAAGTTCTATCTCTTAAGGATCTATACTAAACATGCTATGGATGCTCACTTTAAATACTTAGTTGAGAATCTAAGAATCCCTTTAGTGACTTACGCCTTCAAAGAGTAGATTAGGAAACTCAAGGAACTTACTCTTACCCTTTAATCTTTCATGTAGAATAATGATGATTTCAAAAATTATATGGAAAAAGGTGGACACATCATTATGGAATTTATCAATATTCTCAAGACATATCTGTATGATCAGACTATTATTGTTGTAGCTCCTAAAACTTTTCCTATTCCTTCAGCCTCTACTAGAATTTTTGTTGGATTATTATACCCTTGACCTCATCGACTCCACCATTATTATATGGTCACCAATCCCTTTTCACTATTACCTACCCACCTTCATCCTTTTCCAACGATGTCTTCTGAAGCTCTCAGACATCTCATACCAGTTGTAGTTGTCGAAGGCAATTCTCGAAAAATTGCTAGAACTTATTCTAGATTCCCATATATTCTACCTTGGGTTGATCCACCTGCATTGGATTTGGACACAGAGTGAGATCAGGCTAAAGGAAAAGAACCATTGGACCCATCTCCAGACTTTTAATATTTTTATTTTGTTGGTTTCGACTCTAATGTCTCTGATGTTACTTGTCTTGTAATAACATTTATTCTGATTATCCTATTTTGTATGCTTCCTATTATCTATCTTTTCCTATTTTCATTATAATCTTATTTACCTTTTTGATAATCCCAAAAGGGGTAGAATTTTTATGGCATATATGTTTCTATGAAATTTTCTCTTTGTTTCTAACCTTATTATCTTTGATACTATTACCTTATGATACTTCCCTTTGATACTTCCTATTTTATTTTTTTCCTTGAAACATATGCACATACTATGATTTAGATTTCTTGATTCACATACCTATATAATAATTTTGATGACCTATTTTTATACTTTTAATAATCTATCAATTCCATGATTTGTGATCATCAAAATGGGGGAGATTGTTTACTTCTTAGTTTTAATTATATCAAAATAATTATTATAAAATTTTTGATGTATTTAATATATACCTATAAATAGTATGTATTATGAGACTAAGTGATAAATTTTTTAAGTCTCGAACACCATTGGTCTTGACAAACCACCAAGACTTCACACCTCATACCATCACACCATTGGATTGAAGATTTGACAATGTACGAGACACCATTGATTGACATACCTCCAAAAAGTCATGTCATTAAAATGAAAATATGGAAAATTATGAGATACTGCTAGAAGACAAACCATCAATATCACCCCATCAAAATCATACCACTGAAAGTGAAAATTTTGATAATTATGAAACACCTCCAGATGATACACTATTGATGTCACAGATTCATCCCTTAAAACACCAGTATCATGCTTCCAGCCTTCTAAAAATTTGACAGTCTTTCATTCTGTCAGAATGAGAGACATAACTAGAGAAATGTACCTTTAGTATTATACTGCCAATGTCACACTACTGGAGAAATATACCACTATAATGAGAGATACTACCGGATCGTAATACAACGTCATAGTTTTTATTACTTTATTTCCTTTTTGAATTATATCATTTTAACCGCTATATGTATTGAAGTTAATTCAAATTAATATTTTTAATAATTGTGCCTTAAATTTATAACAGAGAGGATTCTAGATTGAAATGTATAAGGTATCACTGAATGTTCTTTATTTTGATAAAAAGTAGAGCACATTTAATTGTGAACATAGAATAAAAAATGAATAGTGAATGAAATAATGGCAAGTACATAGTAGAGAAGCCTGAACCTCCAAATACAAATCAAGCTAAACCTGATCGAATACAATGAGATCTATAATACTAAAGGGATTTGACTAGGAATCTATAATTTCATCATCTCATTCATCACTTTTCTCAAGTAAGAAAAAATGAGTATGTGAAACTCTATTTTCCTGGATATTTCAAGAAAACTCAACACAATCCCTATTACTAAATCAAATTGAGAGTCAAATTTTTCATTGCAATAGACCAAGCCTTTCTAAACTCTAAACTCCTAGATTTATTATTTATATTCATATTTTTATTACTCTTGAGTAGTATGTTCAATACCATATTTTTATACACACACACTATCTTCTAATCTAAACTGGAAGATACACAATATCTTCTCAAACATTCTTCTCATTTGTTTTTCCCATGGATAATAGTGACAGAGGTTCCTATGTGACCTGTTTTTCTTTACTCCCACATATAAGAGTGGAATAGGTCGTGTACGAACTGAACAATGTTATCTATTGTAAAAATCATTCTAGGTTGTGGATTAGCTATTTATTTTACATAAACATCTTGGTAGCAGGTGATCATCAAGTGGAGAGGTCTAAGTATCAACTTGAGACTAAACCGCCTGTTAAATTCTGTTGTGTTCTTTTAAATTTAGTTTTCTCTATTTATATTTATTTAAATTATAAAAATTCACTTTACTTTGATAGTTAATCTTAGATAGTGTTTATATTAGAATTTGTTTTAGTATATCCATTTCAAAATTTAAAGTAATAATTCATATTGTTTTAACTATGAACTAATCAATCATTAAGAAATACTTCGAATAATCAAATATTTTAAAAAATAACCCTTTGGTTAACTGGGACATTTTTATTTCAAATTGGGAGATTTTTAAATAAATATTTTAGATATAAATTTTTATAGGAACTCAATTCACCCCCATATTGAGTGCCCTACTCTGAACAACAAATGTAACACGCCTCATGACACCATCTAATCAAGATAACTTTCTATATTATAAAATCCCTTAGGTACTTCCACTATTATTCCGGTATCATCCATCCAATTCCTTGATAAAATGTTCCACCAGATAGGCATATACCATGATCTTCCACCAATAACCACAATAACATTCACTACAACTTATTAGTACCAAGCATCATAATGAAAAACTGATTTGATAAAACTTGTTGGGGATGTGGTAAAAAATTATTATCATTTGAAATACCTCATTTTAGTAATCCAACATAGTGAGACATAAACCATCAGAAGCATCTCCCTACATTAGAAACACCCTAATGACTTAAAAGATCAAAACTAGAAAGATAAAGAACCCAAACATTTCATTGATTTATCCTCCACGATCTAGTTTCAGTCACCTCATGATCCTCCTTGCAATAAATAAACAAGTGGATAAAAACATAATGAACACACACATACAAGCATAAAGTGAAAGAACAATTCACACAATGATTATATGGTTCTAAATTTCATCTTGCATAAATGGAAGAATGTCATAATCTCTTTCAATATATTGAAAACAGATTACATCAAAGTTATAAGGTTTACCAACTTCTTATAAAACTACTTAGACTATCAGAATAAGACCCACCAATGCCTTAGTTGTTTCATATTCCGACACTCTTATTCCAGGTCTTCTGCCTTAGAAATTTCAACCTATGTTACCTAGATATAGAAACATTTTCTAATTCTTAATCCATATCAATATTTGGGTTAGGTCTTTTCAGTGATTTTTAGTCATCATATAACCACCTTAAATATTTAGACTGTCACAACCCGTCCCCTAGGGCCCGTACCGTGACTACCCCAAGCCCGCCTTCCATAGGCTAGGGGCTGGCGACTAGAACCGAAGGAATATTCCCTAAAACTGGGAAGACATTGCCTTTATAACCTATAAGCACACGCAACCAAGAACATGACAAGATACAAAAACCAGTCAACTGTATAGTAAAAAGAGTGTTTAAAGTAAATGGGGTATGGATACAATCCCAACTGTAAAGGTACAAGTATAACTGAAATACAATACAATTGAAGAAAAAGAAAGACAGCTACTGGGTCATCCTCCAGAATTATGACATGAAGGGTAGGTACAAATCACCTCCTCATCACTCCACATATTCTCGTATCCTCTACATTCTGACATGCCATACGGTACACCTCTGGGCACTGTCTAGTCCTGGTACCCTTAGCCTCGATCATTGTTGTCCGTTATCTGCAGTAAACACAACAAGGTGTGGGAAAATCCTATGCAGGGGTGAGTATAATGATACTCAGTAGGGACCCCAAGACCCTCAAGGTATCACAAAATCCACAAAGGATAAACCAAAAAGCGTGAAATCAACTTACAACCCTACTTACGTATATTCCCATACATATACCAAAGTTATCAAGTATGCCCATCTCAGTAATGAGGAAACACAGGGTCCAAACCAAAATCCCAAAGCCCAACTGTTCCACAAAGGAAGGAGTACCACAATGGTAAGTACCACTCAGGTACGCCACACAGAATAATACCACCAAGGTATTAAAAGAAAGGAAATTACTACTTAGGTATGAACTCGTCTCACACTAGGTATTTCTTAGGTATAATAGTATAGATGATTAGATGTAACTACTGAATCATCTTACTCTGTTAAGAGGATCTAATGCTGACCCACAAAGGATCTCTCAGTGCTGACCCACATTGTATCGCTCAGTTCTGACCCACACAGGATCGCTTGGGGCTGACCCGCATAGGATCTCTCGGTGCTAACCCACATAGGATTTCTAGGTGATGACCCACACATGACCGCTATTCATTCTTCACGTCATAGCCAGCTACTGGTTTCCCACACTAATCTTTCTCATCTCTGAGAGAGTCCGCTCATCAAGCCACTAGTTGATACTCCAACTACCAAAAAGTCACACGAAGAAGTATCTTAATGGACCTCCACGTCATAGGGGTCTCAAGGCAACAGACGGTGAGTCAATCAGATGGACGATCTGTGAGTTATTAGCCTTTTAGTCCCGAGGGCCCGATTGGATTAATGCTCGATCCAACCTGACTGTACTACAATTTTATCCAAATCTCAAGTGGGTTATACTCAAAGGGACCGTCTTGCTCCATGATTTCCAGCGCCTCTGACGGTTCGTCAAACGGATGCCCGGTGCCAAAGTTATGGCCGATAGAGAGAAAAGTTCAAAGTTGGCCCGAGTCTGGTCTGACCTGGTCAAACCGACCCAGCCTGGCCCGACCCGACATGATTTGGGTTGACCCGACCAACTGGTTCTGGTCCGGCCCGTTGGTCCCGACCCACTCTGGGCAGTGCGCAGGCCGCGCGGGTGGTGCGAGGCCACGAGGGCCGCAGAGGGCCGTGGGGAGGCGAAGGTCGCGGGGGCTGTGAGGCCATGGGATGACGAGGCCGCGGAGGGTCGTTGGGCGGTAGAGGTTGCAGACAACGTGAGACTGCAGGGCAACGGAGGCCACGGACGACGCGAGTCCGTAGGGAAGTGAGGCCGTAGGTGATGCGAGGCTGCGAGGCCCCGGAGGCCGCATGCGGCGTGGCGCCGCAGGGTGGCGGATGAAGCAGGAGGAGGAGGCCGCGGGCGGCGCGGTGGTTGCAGGGTGGAACAGCTGGGTCATCGCCTTCGTCATGGACGGTGGTGGTATAGACCTCCGTTCTCGTTCCCCCCATGAAGTTGGGTTCCTTCCACCTCTATTGTGAAGAATGAAATAATTAAACACAAGATTTTCGTAAAGTCCGGGCCATGTTTGTTTGGCCCGCACTCTCCACGTTAATGTAGTAGAAAGTGACTATAATCTCTTCCTGGTTTTATGATGAATTATCAAGAATGGGTAAGGGGAAGAAATTAAAATAACCACCCTACAACCTCCCGTAATGATTATTCACAAAACTTCAAAAGAAAACATCCGTGGATCAACTAGTTCGCGAGTTGATCCACATTCTTTATTTTAGAAGGGAAGAACATGTGAAGATATAATCATACACAAATAAACCCCTACATTGACTGCTCGTTGACATTGGAAGGGATCAAGTCGGTGATGTCGGCGTTTCCCTGATTGTTGGTTCGTTGCCGTCAAAGACGTCCTACGTTGGTTTCCTCCACAAGGTGCTTCCGATCTGGCTCGGGGTCAGTTTCCTCATTCATTGATATCCAGTGGTCGTTCTTCATTAGGAGATGTTCTTCGTTGGAGAGGGTAAAAGTTTCTCGAAGTTATTTTCCAATAATTCTCCCAAAAAAAGAATATCCAATATAAATTAAATTAGGTTTTATTAATTTAATTTTAATTGGAACCATTAATCAAGAGGTATTGGCATAATTGATGTGGAGGAAGTTCAAGAGACTTCTCCACATTAAAAAGGGAGTTGAAGAGTTTCTCCCATTATGAGGGTTCAGGTGGCCCCACCATTAGGAATTCAAAATTGGGGGGTTTTAGGCCCGGGTGGTCCCCACCACCAGAACCTCACAAGGAGGTTTAGTTCTGGTGGTCCCCACATTTAAACCATCCACATGGGAGGTTCCAACAAAAAGAAAAATAAAATAAAAGTTTATTTTATTTTATTTCTATTTCCATGAAAAACCCAAATTCTATCTTTCACCTTCGACCTACTACGGTCGAGGTGAAGGTCCCCTTAAGAGAATATCAGCACTACGAGTTCAACGGTGTCCTCATATTTCAATTACGATCACTGGTTCAAAATTTACAAAAACCCGCTCGCACATTTACTGAACGTACCCCAAAAAAAGTTCAAAAATTCATTCTGGGCACACCGAGCCTCTGAATCATGCGCCGTCAATTTTCATGGACTCGTAAAATTCCCATATATTAAAAAAATTACATGGAAATTCCGGGTCTTTACATTCTCCCCACCTCAGGACTTTGCTTCCACGTAATCCACAACTCAAACTAAGGGAACAAGTTAGGGTACTGAGCACACATTTGCGCCTCCTATTCCCATGTGATCTCCTGGAGGTTCCTGTCCTACCAGAAAATGCGCACCAGTGGTATCAACCTCCCATGAAGAAGCCACTCCTGTCGATCCTCAATCTCCACTGAAACCTCCGAAAACATCGTCCCATCGTCAATTTCCAGCTTTTCATGGTCGATGATGTGAGAAGGGTCATACACGTATCTCTTTAGCTGGGATACATGGAAGACATTGTGAACCTGGTGCAACTGAGGGGGAAGTACTAAGCGGTAAACCACCTCGCCAACTCTGCTGAGGACCTAGAAGGGTCTGATGAACCTCGAAGATAACTTTCCACCTTGTCCAAATCTCCATAAACCTCGTTAAGGTGAGACCTATAAAAATATGTGGTCACCATCCTAAAACTCTAGAGGTCTCAGTATCCTGTCGAAATAAGAGTTATACCTACTCTGTGCAGTGTTTATCCGCTCTTGGATTATCTGTACTTTCTCGGTGGTAGCCTGTACCATCTTTGGTCCCACTAGTGCTGACTTCCATGGGTCAGTCCAGCACAAAGGGGATCTGCAAGGTCGCCCATAAAATGCCTCAAAAGGTGTTATCCCAATGGTGGAGTGATATCTATTATTGTATGAAAACTCCACCAATGGCATGTGATCCTCCCAGCTATGACCGAAGTCGAGGACGCAAGCATGTAGCATGTCCTTGAGGGTTTGAATAGTCCGCTCAGTCTGGCCATCCGCCTGCGGATAGAAAGCGGTTCTCAAACGAAGCTACGTTCTGAAAGCCTCCTACAACCCCTTCCATAGCCGGGAAGTAAAATGGGTATCATGATTGGAGACAATCGTCGATGGAACTCCATGTAGCTACATAATCTCCTGCACATAGAGGCTTCCCATGCTCTCCACTGAACCCTACTCTCTGATCAGTAGGAAGCGGTCCGACATGGTGAGTCGGTCGATGATCACCCAGATAGAGTCATGACCTCTGGATATACATGGAAGTCCTATCATGAAGTTAATGTATATCCCATACCACTTCCACTCTGGGGCCTCTAAAGGATAAACTAAGCCTACTGGTACCTGATGCTCCACCTTCACTTGCTGGAAAGTGAGGCACCAAGAGAAAAACTCTGCTACTTATTTCTTGATTCCCAGCCACCAGTGCTATCGTCAGAGGTCCTGGTACATCTTCAGCACTCCTGGATGTACCACTAGAGGGGATGTGTGGAACTCCCTCAATACTTCCTCTTTAAGTGATACTGGTTCCATGGTACGTCCTCTGAAGAGGATGACGTGTTACCCACCTTCATAAAATCCATCAGGTGCCTGTCCTGTGGATATCTGAGCACGTCAAGCCGCGTAGTTAGTGTCCCCATGCTATGTAAAGACCTGAAAATTTCAAGGATTTTTTTTAAAAATACTCTGTAATTTTACGAGTTTTTGGATTCTGACGGCGCTTGATTACAAGGCCCAGTGTGCCCAAAATCAATTTTCGAAGTTTAGATCGGTTACGTTCAGTGAACGAATGAGAGGGTTTTTCTAACTTTTGAACCGGTGCTCGGAATTAAAATCTGAGGGCACCGATGAACTCACAATGCTGGTATTTTCATAAGGGGACACTTACCAAAGTTGTGTTCGCAAAGGAGGAGAAGATAATTTTTTTGGGGGTTTATTTAAGAAGTAAATAAAAATTGTCGGAACAATTTTTATTTCATGAGGAGGTTTTTACCTCCCATGGGTAGTTAAGGGTGGGGCCCATAGCCAATTAACTACCCAAGTGTGGATATTAGAGAGGTGGGGCCCACACGAGTCCCACCATTTAATTCCCTCTAAATATCATTAAGAACTTCCATTAATTGGCAAACACCCCATTTATTTGCCAACACGTAATTTTTAATAGGGACCTTCCCTCTCCCTTACCTAATTAAATCGTCAACACGTTTAATTAAATGTAAGTATTTAATTCTGGGAGTTTCTTGCGTGTCTAATTAAATAATAGGAGGAACCTATTATTTAATTTGGGAAGAGCCTTTGTTGTGCGGGAGAGATTGGGAGAGCTTAGAGCCTTTGGGAGGAAAGTCGGTCTCCGATGAAGAACGACGAAGAACGCCGGCCTCCGATGAAGAACGAAGAAGAACACCAGTTCCTCTAAGATCGACGACTCCCCACCCTTCTCCGCGACAAGAGAGGAGACGTTGCTTCCTCCTCGGCGCACTTCGACGATGCCTATGATCCTCTTCCCCGCGATGCCGATGTCCGACATCAACTGTTGAGGTAAGGGATTTTGTATAAATTTCTTCATGTGATTTTTATACACTCAGCACGATGTGCTTTATTGTTGGTGATGTTTAGAACCACTAACGTGGTGGGTATGGACTAATGAACAAGTCTGAACCCACCGATATTTTGTTCTTGATGCGCGGAATCCTTGGAGATGACGAAATGGGACCGAATTGGCGATTGGAGGCCTTCGTAGTGATGTATGGGTCTCGAGAAGACTACAGGCGCATACAAGAGAAAAATAGGACCACCAGAATGACTCCGATGGCCCGCAGAAATCTACAGCGGCCGGAGGCGGCGGCCAAAACCGAACGACCGCCCGGAGGTGGCGGCGCCCTGGTACGCCACCGATAGGAGTCCGCCATGGCTAAAGCCGCGGTGGCAAGGGGTGGATCCCGCGGCCGCGTGAGATCCATGGGAGACGCGGCGCTAGGAACTGCGTCCGCAGAGCACAAAGGGGGGGGGGCACGTTCCCCCCTGCTCGGCTCACTGGCCGAGCCAGCGGACCCCCCGGCCGGGCCGGGGTAGGTCGCACAGACCGGGCCGGACCTGGACCCGGGTCGGGTCGGGCCGGGCCTAGACCCCCAACTTCGGACCATTTTCAGTCTTTTGCCCATAACTTGAGCTACGGACCTCCGATAGACACACCGTCAGTTGAGTATGAATACTTGGATCGAGGCGGTCGTTTAGATATATTAAACATGAGGTTTTGGAAAAAGTTGGGTATGTCCGGGTTGGTTCGAACTCGAAACCAACTAGGCCCTTAGAGCGGAAACACTTGTATCTTAAGGACCGGACATCCGACTGACGTGTCGTCAATTGAGTTGGGATAATTTTTTTGAGACGGTTCTTTTGGATTACTCTGCATGAGGTTTGTACACAGCTGGAGTACGTTCGGGTTGGTTTTAGCTTAAAAACCAATCAGGCCCCTGGGACGGAAAAACCAATAACTCTCAGACTGGGCGTTCGATTGATGCACCGTCTGTCACGTTGGGTTTCTTGTGACGAGATGGAACATTGGGATACATCAACTCTGGAATTCATGATAGTTGATGTATCGACAATCTCTCTTGCTCAAGGAGCGGACCCTCCCGGAATCGAGCATGGTGTGTGCTGGAACCCTAGAGCTGGCTGCGACTGCGACGATGACGACTGCACTTGGATCCTCCGTGGGTTCGGCAGTGAGGACGACTGCACTTGGATCCTCCGTGGGTTTGGCAGCGAGGACGAATGTACTTGGATCCTCTGTGGGTTTGGGAGCGACGACGACCGTACTGGGATCCTTTGTGGGTTCGACGATGATGACTACTATTCTTGTATCCTATGTGGGTCTGACAGTATTTGACTATGTACTTGTATCCTGAGTCGGTCTGGCAGAGTAGCTGGTCTTGTATCCTTTGTGGGTCCGACAGCTTATCTGGTCTTGTATCCTATGTGGGTCCGGCATCTTAGATGAATCAGTTGCTACATCTTATCATCTATATCTCCTTACGAAGTGTATACCTATGTGAGCTGAGTCTTATTTCTCAATTATTATCATTGATGTAATTGACTTTCTTTCCTGTGTGGATTGGGTTGTACCTTCCTGTGTGGATTGGGTTGTGTTTTCCTATGCGGACTAGGTTGTGATTGGGCTCGAGAGTTGGAGACGAACTGTAACTGATGACTTAGGTATATGTATGGGCATATACCTAAATAGTGTTGGTGATACTTCGTGATTGTATCTTTCCTTTGTGGTTTATCCTCCGTGGATTCTGAGAGGCCTTCGGGGGTCTTGGGGACCCTACTGAGTATCGTATACTCACCCCAACATGGGCTATGCCTGCACTATGTTGTGTTGGATGCAGGCGACGAACAGAACTAATCGAGGTGGAGGCTTGTGGAGCTGGACAATACCCAGAGGTGGACCACTTGGTGGGACGTACACGGAGCAGACGACCGGAACCGAGGAGCTGAGGAGGCTATCTGTACCCACCCTTCAGGTGGGGTTTCCGGAGGACGAATCGGTGTTGCGGTTTTACTTACTGCTGTTGTACTTTCCTTTCAGTTGTACTGTACTTTTAGTTGGGTTTGTATGCTGGCCCATTTACTTTTCATCACTTACCTTGTACACAGTTTTACTTAGTGCATACTTCACTTGCGTACTCTGTTGTGTGTGTTCTTCATAAAGGAAATTCCTTCCCTTATTTTGGGATTTATGCCTTTGGTGCTAGTCGCCAGCCCCTGGCCTATGGAAGGAGGACTTGGGGTAGTCACGACACGGGCCCCGAGGATGGGTCATGACAAATTGGTATCAGAGGAGTCAGTTCTACCGCAGAACTCAGGACTCTGATAATTTCTTCTTTGTGAAGAAATAATGTTCAGAGTAATGAGTGTGGTTATTAGCCCAGGGAGTCCAGTGTTGGTGCGGTAGCTGACGTATCCATACACAAGGACCCTGACTTCTGATTTCTGACTCAGTGCATGAAAACATTGATTGCATGTGTGTTTCAAAATTTTTCTTTGTGATTACTTTGTGTCAGGTCACCAGGTATATTATATTAATCGTGGCGTACCAGTTTATTTTCAGGATGGCCCCACAATGGAAGCCAGCTAGGGTTCTGAGATTTGTGTGAGATGGCAGCCCACCGAGCGGCGAGTCCTCGGTGTAGGGCCCTGTTACAGCAGAGGCACCAGCGGTACCTCTACTCACCGAGCCACTGATGCTACTAGCCCCAGTGGTGGAGTGTGCATGCCGCCTGAGCGCGTTACATGAGTTTTAGAGGCAGAGGCTGCCCAGGTTCTACGGAGAGATGAATCCTCAGGCGGCCGAGGATTGGATGGAGGTTGTCGTCAGAGTCTTCATATTGGTAGGGACACCAGCAGACCTCATGGTGATCCTTTCTGTGAGTCTCCTACATGCAGAAGTAGGTAGATGGTGGAGTCTGATGCTCCAGGTGCACGACGAGGCATATCTACTTTGGAAGGACTTCGAGAGCCTCTTTCGCTCAGAGTTTGTTTCAGCCACCCTCCATGCGGTGCACATCCAGGAGTTACTACAACTGCGGTAGGGAAGTATGTCAGTATCCCAGTACTTGGTGAGATTTACCGACCTCTTGTGCTACTCCAAGGACATGGTACGAGACCCATTCTTCCAGGCTCGGACTTTTGAGTAGGGGCTGAGGCATGAGATCAGAGATTTGATGATTCCCCTCAACATCCCGACATAGGCGGGGGTGCTGGAGCGAGCCCTGTTAGTGGAGAACTTTCTCCCTGAGCAGTCATCAACAACGAGACCCACCGCAGGACGGCACGAAGCGGAGTCTTCTACAGCCGGCAGTCGAAAGATGACGCAGGGGTCCAAGCGGACCAGGCTGTCTGGTGGGCGACCTTAGGATACAAGTTCGGCTGTGCGGGGCACAAGGCGCAGAGCCAGCCTTACGAGGAGTAGGAAGTGCTATGCATGCGGCGGGCAGGGCCATATGGCTCGTGACTTCCCGAACTACCATAAAGATGAGCAATAGACAGTGGAGGGACCTCACAGGAAGAGGTAGAGGTTCGACCGTGGTGGTCCATAGGGAGCAGGCGGACGAGGCAGAGGAGCTGGCCGAGCAGCGGGTGGTGGACGACGCTTCGAGGCTCTACCACCACCACCCCGAGGAGGTCCACCCCGACCACAAGGAGTTGGCGGGCAGAGGCAGGCTGAGCTCCAGGCAGCAGAGTCTTATGACCATGGTGCACCAGAGCTGATTCGAGGTACTATCTATGTCTACCCCACCCTTGCTGCAGTTCTTATAGACACAGGTGTGAGTCTTTCTTTTATTACCACTTCCCTTGTTCGGAGCTCGGAGATTCCGACAGAACCGTTGGCTCGATCCTTGATGCTAGAGACTCTTACGGGATAAGAATAGACGATTACACACTAGTTCCGACAGTGTGATATTACTCTAGGAGGTGATATATTTGGCTGGGATCTTCTTGTAGCGGCATCGAGGACTTACGACGTCATCTTGGGTATGGAGTAGTTATCTACAGTCCATGATCAGATCGACTGTATTCGGTGAAAGGTGTGGTGTGTCCACATGGATGGGACCATGTTCACCTTCATCGGTGAAAAGGGATCCTTCGCAGCACAGGATGGACTCACGCAGAGGAGAGGGAATCCGATCACACATCAGTTGTCTAGTCTCATCCACGGAGCAGTTGACGTGCAGAGTCTGAGTTTTCCTATAGTGGTGGATCAGTATGCAGATGTTTTTCCTGACGATGTTCTAGGACTACCTCCTCGTAGGGAGGTAGATTTCTATATAGACCTGTACCCTAGGACATCACCGATATCCACTCTAGAATATCGTATGGCTTCTGTCGAGCTTTGAGAGCTGTGGGTACAGCTGGAGGACCTACAGGGGAAAGGTTTCATCTGACCCAGTGTTTCACCCTGGGCTTCTCCGGTCCTATTCGCCAAGAAGGCGGATGGGGGCTTGCGATTGTGTGTCGATTACTACCACCTGAACCAGGTGACCGTGACGAACAAGTATCCAATCTCGAGGATTGATGACCTCTTTTATCAGCTCAAGGGAGCACGTTGGTTCTCGAATAAAGACCTCAGGTCAGGCTATCATCAACTCTGAGTTCGGGACAAGGATTAGTAGAAGACAACCTTCAGGTGTCGGTATGGCCACTATGAGTTATTTGTCATGCCCTTCGGTGTGACCAACACTCCAGCAGTTTTCATGAGTCTCATGAACATGATCTTCCAGCCCTACCATGATCGGTTTGTCATAGTCTTCATTGACGACATACTGATTTACTCGACGACCGAGGAGGAGCACACATACCACCTACGGGTTGTACTGGATACACTCAGAGAGCACCAACTTTATGGTAAGCTCTCGAAGTGTCAGTTTTGGCTTCGAGAGGTTCACTTCTTGGGGAACATCATCTCTGAGGCGGGAGTTGCAGTGGATCCCATGAAGGTCGAGGCGGTACTTGCTTGGGAGCCACCCAGGAGCGTAACAGAGGTGCAAAGTTTATTAGGTCTGGCTGGGTACTATTGGAAATTTGTTCCAGACTTCTCCAGAGCTACAACACCACTTACAACTTTGACAAAGAAGGGGAAACCCTTTGTGAGGTCAGACGGATGTCAGCAGAGCTTCCAGAAGCTAAGGCGGAGATTGACCTCTTCGCCCATATTGAGGATACCGGAGGAGGGCGTAGGGTACATAGTTTACTACGACACATCAGGGACTGGGCTTGGGTGTGTCCTGATGCAAGAGAAAGTAATGATTTCTTAAGGTTCACGGCAGTTGAGGCAGCACGAGCAGAACTACGCTACCCATGACCTGGAGTTAGCAGCAGTGGTCTTCACCCTAAAGATGTGGCGACACTATCTGATGGGCGAGAGCTTTATAGTCTACTCTGACCACTAGAGTCTCAGGTACATTTTCTCACAGAAGGAACTGAACCTGAGACAATGGAGATGGCTCGAGTTCCTCCAGGATTATGACTTCGAGATTGTCTATACTCCTGGGAAGGGGAACGTTGTGGCTGATTCTCTCAGGAGGAGATCAGACATTCAACTACTTGGAGAGGTGACAGAGCAGTTAGCTGCTTTGTATATATCCTTCGTGGATAGAGATGGGGCATCCTATCTACAGTCCCTCACAGTCACTCCTCCACTTCTTCAGCGGGTCATAGGGGCACAACGTGAGGACATTGACTGTGAGGTGCGACGTGCTCAGATATCCTCAGGGCTGGCACCCGATGGATTTTCTGAAGGCAGGGAGCACGTCATCATCTTCCAGGGACGTACCATGGTACTAGTTGTACTACAGGAGTAGGTGCTAAGGGATTTCCACACTTCCCCTCTAGCAGTACATCCTGTAGTAGTGAAGATGTATCAGGACCTCAGATGACAGTACTGGTGGTTGGGTATGAAGAAGGTTGTGATAGAGTTCATTTCTTGATACCTCACTTGTCAGTAAGTGAAGGCAGAGCTCCAGGTACCTACCGGCTTGGTACAACCCTTAGAGGTCCCAGAGTGGATGTGGGTGGGTATATCCATGGATTTCATGATGGGGCTTCCACGTACTTCCAGAGGACACGACACCATCTGGGTGATCATAGACTGACTCACCAAGTCGGCCCACTTCCTACCGATCAGAGAGTAGGGCTCAGTAGAGAGCTTGTGATGCCTCTAAGTTCAAGATATCATACGGATTCATGGGGTGCCATCATCTATCATCTCCGATCGAGATGCTCGCTTTACATCCCGGCTTTGGAAGGGGTTACAGGAGGCTTTTGGTATGCAGCTACGCCTGAGAACTGCCTTTCACCCTCACACGGATGGCCAGATGGAGAGGACCATTCAGACACTCGAGGACATGCTCCATGCATGTGTCCTTGACTTTGGTCATAGCTGGGAGGATCACCTACCCCTGTTGGATTTTTCGTACAACAACAACTACCACTCCACAATCGGGATGGCACCTTACGAGGCACTGTACGAACGACCTTGCAGATCACCTCTATGCTGGACTGACCCTGGGGAGTCATACTCGTAGGACCAGAGACAGTTCAGGCTACGACGAAGAAGGTTAAGATCATCCAAGAGTGGATTAGGACTGCACAGAGCAGACATAAGTCCTATGTTGATAGGAGGCAGAGACCACTAGAGTTTGAGGATAACGACCATGTTTTCCTACAGGTCTCAACTCGACGTGGGTTATGGATATTTGGCTAAGGCGGCAAGTTATCTCCACACTTCATCGGGCCTTTTTAGGTCCTCAGCAGGGTAGGTGAGGTGGATTACCGCTTGACACTTCCACCACAGTTGCACCGGGTGCATGACGTCTTCCACGTATCTCAGCTGAGGAGATACGTGCACGACTCGACACATATCATCGACCACGGGGAGCGATACATCGATGACAGGGCGACTTTTGTGGAGGTCCCAGTGGAGATCGAGGATCGATAGGAGCGGGTCCTACATAGAAGATCGATTCCTCTGGTGCACATTTGTTGGCAGCACGTGAACCTCCAGAAGAGAACATGGGAGCGGGAGGCTGAGATGTGTGCTCAGTACCCTCATTTGTTCCCCTAGTTTATGATATAGCTTTACGGGGATGTAAAAACCTGGTGTGGGATTAATTCAAAGACCTGGAAATTTCAAGGAATTGTTTTTAAAATACTTTGGAATTTTACAAGTCTGTGGCTTCTGACGGGTCTTGATTCCGAGGCCCGGTGTGCCCGAAATCAATTTTCTAAGTTTAGCTTGGGTAAGTTCAGTGAACGAACGAGCGAGATTTTATAACTTTTGAACCGATGCTCGGAATTAAAATCTGATGGCACCAATGAACTCGCAGCACCGATATTTGCTTAAGGGGACACTTACCGTAGTTGTGATCGCAAAGGAGGAGAAGATAATTTTTTTTGGGGGGTTTATTTAAGAAGTAAATAAAAATTGTCGGAACAATTTTTATTTCATGAAGAGGTTTTTCCATCCCATGGGTAGTTAAGGGTGGGGCCCACAACCACTTAACTACCCAATTGTGGATATTAGAGAGGTGGGTCCCACATGAGTCCCTCCATTTAATTCCGTCTAAATCTCATTAAGAACCCCCATTAATTAGAAAACCCCCCATTTATTTTCCAACGCGTAATTTTTAATAGGGACCTTCCCTCTCCCTTCCCTAATTAAATCATCAACACATTTTATTAAATGTGAGGATTTAATTCTAGGAGTTTATTGCATGTGTAATTAAATAATAAGAGGAAACTATTATTTAATTTGGGAAGAACCTTCATTGTGCGGGAGAGATCATGAGAGATTGGAGCCTTTGGGAGGAACACTGGTCTCCGAAGAAGAACGACGAAGAATGCCAGCCTCCGACGAAGAAAGACGAAGAACGCCAGTTCCTCGAAGATCAACGAATCCCCACCTTTCTCCGCGATAAGAGAGGAGACACTGCTTCCTCCTCGGCGCACTCCGACGATGCCTACGATCCTCTTTCCCGTGACGTCGACGTCCAACATCAACTGTTGAGGTAGGGTATTTTGTATAAATTTCTTTATGTGATTTTTATACCTTCGGCACAGTGTGATTTATTATTGGTGATGTTTAGAACCACTAACGCGGTGGGTGCGGACTAAAGAACAAGTTCGAACCCACCACTGTTTTGTTATTGATGCGCGTAATCCTTGGAGACGATGAAACAGGACCAAATTGGCGATTGGAGGCCTTCATAGTGATGTACGGGTCCCGAGACGACCGTAGGCGCAGAAAGGAGCAAAATCGGACCACCGGAATGACTCCTGTGGCCCACGGAAATCTCCGGCAACGCCCCGGCACGCCGCCGACAGGAGAGCGCCGCGGCTTCAGCCGAGACAGAGAGGGGTGGATCCCGCGACCGCGCGGGATCCATGGGAGAGACGGTTCCAGGATCCTCGTCCGCAGAGCACAAAGGGGGGGGGGGGGGGGGGGTTCTCCCCCTGCTCGGCTCATTGGCCGAGCCAGTGCACCCCCCGGCCGGGCCGGGGCGGGTCGCGCAAACTGGGTTGGGCCACACCCAAGCGGGTCGGGCCGCTCCCCACCGGGCCGGACCTGGACCTGGGTCGGGTCGACCCGGTTCGGGCCGACCCAAGGGGGTTGGGCCGGGTCGGGCCGGGCCTAGACCCCCCACTTTTGTCCATTTTCAGTCTTTTTCCCATAACTTGAGCTACGAACCTCCGATCGACGCACCTTCAGTTGCATAGGAATCCTTGGATCGAGACGGTCGTTCAGGTATATTACAATTGAGGTTTCAGCAAAGTTTGGGTATAACCGGGTTGGTTTGAACTCGAAACCAACCGGGCACTTGGAGCGTAAACACTTATATCTTAAGGACTGGATATCCGACTGAGGTGTCATCAATTGCGTTGGGATCCTTTTGTTGAGACGGTCCTTTTGGATTACTCCGCTTGAGTTTTGGATGCAGCTGTAGTACGGTCGGGTTGGTTTTAGATTAATAACCAACCGGGCCCCTAGGACGGAAAATCCAATAACTCTTAGACTGGGCGTCTGATTGACGCACCGTCTGTCGCGTTGGGTTTTTTTGACGAGATGGAAGTTTGGGATACATCAACTCTGGACTTCATGATAGTTGATGTATTTAATCTCTCTCTTGATCGAGGAGAGGACCCTCCCAGAATCGAGCATGCTGTGTGCGAGAACCCTAGAGCTGGCTACGACTGTGACGATGACGACTGCACTTGGATCCTCCGTGGGTTTGACAGCGAGGACAACTGCACTTGGATCCTCTAAGGGTTCAGCAGCGAGGACGATTGTACTTGGATCATCCGTGGGTTCGGCAGCGACGATGACCGTTCTGGGATCCTTTGTGGGTTCGATGATGATGACTACTGTTCTTGTATCCTATGTGGGTCCGACAGTATTTGACTCTGTACTTGTATCCTGAGTGGGTCCGGCAGAGTAACTAGTCTTGTATCCTTTGTGGGTCTGACAGCTTAGGTGGTCTTGTATCCTATGTGGGTCTGATAGCTTAGATGAATCAGTGGCTACATCTGATCATCTCTATCACCTTACAAAGTGTATACCTATGGGAGCTGAGTCTTGTTTCTCAATCATTATCATTGATGTAATTGACTTTCTTTCCTGTGTGGATTGAGTTGTTCCTTCCTGTGTGGATTGGGTTATGTTTTCCTGTGTGGACTGGGTTGTGCTTGGGCTCGAGAGTTGGGGACGAACTGTAACTGATGACTTAGGTATATGTATGGTCATATACCTAAGTAGTGTTGTTGATACTTCGTGATTGTATCTTTCCTTTGTGGTTTATCCTTCGTAGATTCTGACAGACCTTCAGGGGTCTCGGGGTCCCTACTGAGTATCGTATACTCACCCCTGCATGGGTTATGCCCGCACTACGTTTTGTTGGATGCAGACGATGAACAACACTGATCGAGGTGGAGGATTGTGGAGCTGGATAGTACCTGGAGGTGGACCACTTGGCGGGACGTATATGGAGTGGAGGAACGGACCTGAGGAGCTGAGGAGGCTATCTGTACACATCCTTCAGTTGGGATTTCCGGAGGACGACTCGGTGTTGTTGTTTTACTTGCTGCTGTTGTACTTTCCTTTCAGTTGTATTGTACTTTCAGTTGGGTTTGTATACTAGCCCATTTACTTTTAATCACTTACCTTGTACCCAGTTCTACTTAGTGCATACTTCACTTGCATACTCTGTTGTGTGTGTTCTTCATAAAGGCAATGCCTTCCCTTCTTTTGGGATTTACGCATTTAGTGCTAGTCACCAGCCCATGGCCTATGGAAGGCGGGATTGGGGTAGTCACGGCATGGGCCCTGAGGATGGGTCGTGACATGCTATGCCTCCTTGACTCACTGAATAACTGGGGGAGTGACTGTAAGAGATTGAAGAAAAACTGCTCCATCCTAATCCACAAAGGATACCTGCAAAGAGGCCAGATTTTCTGTCACCTCGCCTAGTAGCTGTATATCAGAACTCCTACTGAGTGAATCTGCAACAACATTCCCCTTCATATGAGTATAGACTATCTCGAAGCCATAGTACTGGAGGAACTCAAGCCAACGTTGATGTCTCAGGTTCAGGTCATTCTGAGATAACATATACCTGAGACTCTTGTGATACGAGTAGACTGTAAAACGTTCACCCATCAGATAGTGTCACCACATCTTCATGGTGAAGACCACTACTGCTAACTCCAGGTCATGGGTAGCATAGTTCTTCTCATGCTGTCTCAGATATTTTGAACCATATGCGATCATTGATCGCTCCTACATCAGGACACATTCGATTTTGGTCCCTGATGCATCACAGTAGAATACGTACCCTACGACCTACTCTGGAAGCCTCAAGATGGGGGCACTAGTCAACCTCTGACTCTGCTCCTGAAAACTCTGTGAGCATATCTCCGACCACACGAAGGGTTGACCCTTCTTCGTCAACACTTATAAAGGTGCTGCAACTCTGGAGAAATCTGACACCAACCTCCGGTAGTATCTAGCCAAACCCAAGAAACTCTATACCTCCGTCACAATCCTGGGTGGCTCCCAAGAAAGTACCGCCTCAATCTTCACTGGATCCACTGCAACTCCATCCTCCGATATGACATGTCCCAGAAAGTGAACCTCATAGATCCAAAATTGGCACTTCAAGATCTTACCATAAATCTAGTGCTCTCGGAGTGTGTCCAGTACTACCTGCAAATGATAGGCATGCTCCTCCTCAGTAGTTGAGTAGATCATAATTTCATAGAAGAAGAATACTACAATGAAATCAAGGTATGGCTGAATGATCCTATTCATGAGTCCCATGAACACTATTGGAGCGTTGTTTACACCGAATGGCATAAGAAAGATCTCATAGTGGCTGTACCGACATCTGAAAGTCGTCTTCTTCACATCCTCGTCTCGTACTCTAAGCTGGTGATAGCCTGATCCGAGGTCTATCTTCGAGATCCATCATTCTCCCTTCAGCTGATCAAATAGGTCATCAATCCTCATAAGTGGGTATTTGTTCTTCACAGTCACCCGGTTCAGGCGCTGATAGTCGACATAAAGTCTTAATATCCCATCCGCCTTCTTGGAAAACAAAATGTGTGCTGCCCAAGGAGAAACACTGGTCCGAATGAACCCTTTCACCTATAAGTCCTACATATGTACCCACAGCTCATGAAGCTTTACGGGAGCCATCTGATACACTGGTGTAGATATCAGTGCCATACCAGGGTACAAGTCAATGTAAAATTCCACCTCTCTGCAAGGAGGTAGACCCGGAATATCATTAGGGAATACATCCGCATACTCGTCCACCACTACAGGATAACTTAGACTATGCACATCAACTACTCTGAGGGTAAGGCTAGCCACCTGATGAGTGATCGGATGAACTCTTCTCCGTGTAAGTCTATCCTATGCCGCAAAGGCTCCCTTATCACCAGTTAAGGTAAACCTGTTCCCATCCATGCAAACACATCACACTTTACTCTTAATACAGTCAATCTGAGTATGGACTATAGATAACCATCCCATACCCAATATGACGTTGTAAGTCCTCGATGCCACTACTAAGAGATCCCATCCGAAGCTCTCGCCTCCTAGAGTAAGCTCGCATTGCCGGCACGAGTGTGTAATCATCGAATCTGCTCCCGTAGGAGTCTTTAGCCGTAAGGATCGAGCCAACGGCTCTGTCAGAATCTCTAAGCTCCGAACGAGGGTAGTGGCAATAAAATAATGACTGGAACCTGTGTCTAGAAGTACTACAACTAAGGTGGAGTAGACATAGATTGTACCTCATATCATCTCCTGAGCGCTGTGATCATAGGCCTCAGTTTCCAGGAGCTGAGCTTTCCCCGATCCTTCTACTCCCTATGGTTGGTGTGGACCACCTAGTGGTGGTGGTGGTGGTAACATCTCAAATCATCGCCCACCGCCAGCTGCACGGCCAGGTCCTCCGCCACGTTCACCTGCTCCCTACGGACCTCCTCGATTGAACCTCTGTCTTTGACTAGGATTTCCTTGGACCATCTACTGATCATCTGTATGGCAGGTCGGATAGTCACAAGCCATGTGACCCTTCCTGCTGCATGCGTAACACTGTCTGCTCCTGACATGACTAGCTCTGCCTCGGGTGCCCCACACAACCGATCCTAAATCTCACGGTCATCCACCTGTAGGTATAGTCCTCTTGGACCTCTGCGACATCTGTCTGCTTCTAGCTACAAAAGACTCCGATATGTGACGAATAGTGGTGGGTCTCACTACTGGTGACTACTCAGCAAGGAAACTCTCCACTAAGATAGCTCTCTCTTACACCCCACCTGTGTTGGGATGCTAAGAGAAATCATCGTAGCCCTGATCTCACTCCCGAGTCCTTGATTGAAGGTCTAGACGCTAAAGAATGGGTCCCGCATCATATCAGTGGAGTAGCATGAGAGGTCGGTGAACCTCGCTGAGTACTGAGCCACGGTCATGCTACCCTGCTGCAGATGAATAATCTCTTGTGTGCGCACTGCACGAAGAGTCACTGGGACAAACTCTTCCTGAAATAGGCTCTCAAAGTCTGCTGAGAGAAGCGTCACCTCATCATGAAATTGGATCATCAAGCTCCACCATCAACCTACTGCTGCCTGTAGAAGTCTAGAGACAAGGATCACCAAGAGATCGGCTGGTGTCCCTACGAGTCGGAAGACTCTCACCACAGCCTCCAACCAATCCTCATCCTCCTGTGGGTCTATATATCCCAAGAACCTAAGTGGCCTTTGGCACTAGAACTCATTCAATGTGCTCAAGTGGCGTGCACGCTCTATTGTTGGGGCAGGTGGCATCGATGGCCCAATGGGTAATGGTACTGCTGGTGGATCCTTTGATGCGTTTATTGGAAGAGGGCCATACACTGAGGCCTCATCGCTCAGTGGGATATCAGTGCGTACTACTCTCGGAACCCTAGCTAGCTATATGCATGGAGTAATATAGAAAAGAAACAGGTGCTCCATGGTCAACAAGTTATACCTAGTGAGCTAACTCAAAGAGATCACAAAGAAAACTTTTGAAAACACACACAATCAGTTTTTTCATGCACTGAGTCAAAAATTAGAAGTCAGGGTTCTATTTTATGGATACTTCAGCTGCCGCACCAACACTTGATTCCCTAAAATGATAACCACACTCACTACACTTAACACTATTACCGTTAAAAAGAAATATCATAGTCCTATGTTCTGTGGTAGAACCAACTCCTCTAATACCAATTTGTCATGACCCATCCCCTGGGGCCCGTGCCATGACTACCCCAAGCTCGCCTTCCATAGGATAGGGACTGGAAACTATCACCGAAGGCGTACTCCCTAAAAATGGGAAGGCATTCACTTTATAACCTATAAGAACACACAACCAAGCACATGAAAAGATACGAACACAAGTCAACTGTATAGAAAAAAGAGTGCTGAAAGTAAATGGAGTCGGGATAAAAGCCCAACTATAAAGGTACAAGTACAACTGAAATAAAATACAACTAAAGAAAAAGAAAGAAAACTATTGGGTGGTCCTCCAAAATTCATTTCTGAAGGGTAGGTACATATCACCTCCTTAGAACTCCATGTCCACCAATTTACTCTACATTCCGACATGCTGTATGGTCCACCTCCAAGCACCGTCTAGTCCTGGTACCCTCATCCTCGATCAGCAATGTATTTCGTCTTCACCAAACACAACAAGGTGCGGGCAAAGCCCGTGCAGGGGTGAGTATAACGATACTCAGTAGGGACCCCAAGACCCTCAAGGTCTCACAAAATCCACAAAGGATAAACCAAAAAGCATGAAATCAACTCACAAACCTACATAGGTATATGCCCATACATATACCTAAGTTATCAAGTATTACCATCTCAATCATGAGGAAACACAAAGTCCAACTCAAAATCCCAAGCTCAACTGTTCCACAAAGGAAGGTGTACCATGATGGTAAGTACCACTCAGGTATGCCACATAGAAGAATACCACCAAGGTATTACCACAAAGGAATGCACTGCTCAGGTACGAACTCAGATCACACCATGTATTTCTTAGGTACAATAGTAGAGATGATTAGATGTAACTACTTAATCATCTTACTCTGTTAAGAGGCACTGCTGCTGACCCACAGAGGATCGCTCGGTGATGACCCACACAGGATCGCTCGATGCTAACCCACACAGGATCACTTGGTGCTGACCCACATAGGATTTCTAGGTGCTGACCCACACAAGATAGCTCAGTGATGACCCACACAGGATCGATAAGTGCTGACCCACACAAGATTTCTATTCATTCTTCACATCACATCCAGCTACTGGGTTCCTGCACTAAGATTTATCATCTCCGGGAGAGTCTGCTACTTAATCCATTGTTCGATACTTCAACTGCCACAAAGTCCCACAGAGAAGTATCTCAAAGGAACTCCACATCATAGGGGTCTCAACTCAATAGACAGTGCGTCAATCAGACGCCTGATCTGTGAGTTATTAGAATTTTTGTTCCAAGAGCCCTGTTGGATTCATGATTTGTCCAACCCAACCGTACTCCAATTTTATCCAAATCTCTAGTGGGGTATACTCAAAGGGACCTTCTCACTCCAAAGTTTCAAGTTCCACTGACGGTTCATCAAACAGACACCCGATGTTAATGTTACGGCTGATAGAGCGAAAAGTTCGAAGTTGGCCCGGGTCTGGTCTGACCCAGTCAGACTGACTCGGCCCGAACCGACCCGATTTGGGTTGAACCGGCCCACTGGGTGGCCCCGCCCGCGCTGGGAAGTGCGGAGGCCGCGAGGGAGGTGCGAGGACATGGGGGCCACAGAGGTCCATGGGGTGGTGAAGGTCATGAGGGCCGTGAGGCCACAGGATGGCGAGGCCTCAGGGGCCGCAGAGGGCCGCTGGGCGGCTCTAGGCCACGGGGTGGCAGAGGCCGTGGAAGGCACGAGACCGTGGGGTGATGAAGGCCGCAGATGGCGCGAGGCTGCAGAACGGCGAGGCCACAGACGGCACGAGGCCATGGGGCAGCGGAGGCCATGGGTGTCGCGGGGCCATGGGGCGGCGGATGCCGCAGGCGGCAGAGGTCAGGGGCGGTGGAGGTCGCGGGTGGCGCAGTGGCTACGGGGCAGCGCCGTTGTGCCATCGCCTTAGTCACGACCAGTGGTGGTGCCGAACACCGTTATCATGCCCCAATGAAGTTAGTTTCCGTCTTCCTCCATCATGAAGATCACAACAATTAAACACAAGATTTTCGGAGAGGTCATGCCATGTATGTTTGACCTGTACACCCTGTGTTAGTACGGTAGCAAGTGGCTATAATCTCTTCCATATTTTATTATGAATTATCAAGAATGGGTAAGAGGAAGAAATTCAAGCAACCAACATATAACCTCCCACAATGATTATTCCAAAACTCACAAAGGAAAACATCCGCAGATCAACTAGTTATAGATTTAATCTGCATTCTTTGTTTTAGACGGGAAGAACATGGGAAGATATAATCATAAAAAACTAAACCCCTCACTTGATTGCTCATTGACGTTGGAAGGGATGAAGTCGGTGACGTCGGTATTTCCCCGATCGTCGGTTCGTTGTCGTCGAAGATGTCATACGTTGGTTGCCTCCGCAAGGTGCTTCCGATCCGGCTCATGGTCAGTTTCCTCGTTCTTCGATCTCTGGTGGTTGTTCTTCGTTGGGAGATTTTCTTCGTTGGAGTTGGTAAAAGTTTCTCTAAGTGATTTTCCAACACTTATCCCAACAAAATAATATCCAATATAAATTAAATTAGGTTTTATTAATTTAATTTGAATTGGCACCATTAATCAAGAGGTGTTGGCATAATTAATGTGGAGGAAGTTCAAGAGACTTCTCCACATTAAAGAGGGAGTTGAAGAGTTTCTCCCATTATGAGGGTTCAGGTGGCCCCACCTTTAGGAATTCAAAATTGGGTGGTTTTAGGCCCGGGTGGTCCCAACCACCATAAACTCACATGGAGGTTTAGTTTTGGTGGTCCCCACATTTAAACCATCCACATGGGAGGTTCCAACAAAAAGAAAAATAAAAAAAAGTTTATTTTATTTTATTTATATTTCCACGAAAAACCCCAATCCTGTATTTCACCCTCAACCTACTGCGGTCAAGGTGAAGGTCCCCTTAAGTGAATACTGGTGCTATGATTTCAACTGTGTCATCAGATTTCAATTCAGATCACTGGTTCAAAAGTTACAAAAACCCGCTCGCACGTTTACTGAATTTACCCGAAAAAAATGTTCAGAAATTCATTCTGGGCACACCGGACCTCAGAATCACGTGCCATAAATTTTTGTAGACTCATAAAATTCCCATATATTAAAAAAAAATTACATTGAAATTATAGGCCTTTACATATACCAATACCACTTATATATTAATCCTAGCCTGTCATCCAGCCATCACCTCCATCTGACATGCGTAGGAAACCCTCCATTGACTCTGGAAACTTCTAATCTTCTATATCATTTATTTCTCTGACTTTCAATACCTAGTGAACAATGAATGTCATCAACGCTTTACTATAATGACTTTGATGAATTTTTCTTTACTAAATCTACATGGAAAGACTTCCATATATCACCATTAGAGTTCCTAGTATGCATAATGTTTTTCACTAGCATCACCTTCTCTGTAATCTTGTTCAGAATCTAGTAGCTTCAAATTCTATATTCTTTACTCAATACTCCAGATCTATAACTAAATCTTGAGTACATGAATCATATTATATTTATCATCATTCTTGCACCTAGTATTCCACTCTGCTTCATCCACTAAACTAAACCTATACATCAAATTCCATTAATCTCATCTTCCAGTGAAATCACACCATCTAGAGTACTTCTATTGACCTAACACTTGATGCACCAATCAAAATTTTGATCAACTAACATTGATTAATTTGGTGAAATCACTAATGATTCGTGAATCTGGATTTCCCATGGTGGTAGTACACTCTCTCCTTCTAAGTTCTCCCAAGTGTTACTTCTAGAGGCCAAACATCAAAAGTTCTAACACTTAACTAAGAAAATATCTTTCACACTAAAACCTAACACAATTTAATGAAATAATATGGGGGGAAATATTTTGTTTTAGATTTTATAAATAAAAATTAAAAATGGGTTAGGGTATAACATATTTTCCAAAAATGGTTCTACGGAAGCATAAACCTTATTCATACTATAACATTGACTAAGAAGCATGAACGTGGTTCACACATCCTCCATTTCCCAACAAGAGGTGTGAACAATGTTCATGTATCATGTGTGCAGCTTTCACATGTGGTGTGAATGGGATTTACACCTCATGCCACCAAAAACTATAACGTTGGATATCCCTATTCTTATATTCTTTTATTATGATTTTATAGTGAAGATCTACTAGATTGGAATCTATTTCTAAAATTATTATTTATCATTTTTGGAATAGTAAGATTTATTTATTTTTATTTTTTTATTTTTTTTATTTATATCATTTATCTAGTTGGCTAAATAACTTAAAAAATATATAGATTATATAATTTAAATAATATGTTTTTTTATGATTTAAATTATCTTAAATTTTTTTCTATATATAAATATGATGTTTGGATGATTTAAATTTTATTCAAATATTTAATAAATTAATATTGATCATTTTTTGTGAAAATAAATTATTTCAATGAAGTAATTAATTATGAAATGTAATTTAGAAACAATTTTAATAAATATATAATGATAACAAGTTCTACCAACCAATAAATATATTTTTTCATTTATAATTTATAATAATTAGTTTTAATCTAATTTTGGAAGATCTTCATATCATCCATTTCCCTTATATGTATGACCTATGTGTCTATGAAAAATTTATTGTATCATAATCCCCTTGTAACTCTCACTTTTATGTGTGTAATATTGTAAAAACTAGATGTTCTAAATGAGATAACAATGTTTGATTCTATATTTTTACATGACGGTTAAGCAGATTGACTAATTTTTATAGTTGAGTTGATCAAACTGTATGGATATTTCCCCTAGGATATGGTTGGATTATCATTTTTTGAAAAACCAAACCCAAAACATATAGCTCATGTTAATTTTACTATTTTTAATGACAATGTCTAATTAGTTTACTATGATTGTATATATAAATTTTAATAATAACTTTTAAACTTAATCAAATGTAAATCTCATTTAAAATATGTACAAAATTCTAAATTAATACTCACATATAATATTAAAATAAATGTTTTAAAAAATTAATTAATAAACATATATTTTCAATATAATTAAAAAATTAATTCAAATTATCTTTAAAAAATATTTTGAAAATGAAATTTGTTTTATATATAAAGTAAAAAAAATGATAGTTTTACTTTTTTAAATTCAAATAAATAAAATATTCTCATTTTTGTGAATCAAGTTAATTACATAATATATTTTTGAGAACTGAAAAAGAAAACTAAAATAATTAAAATAAATTAATATATCATTTCATAAAAATTTTATCATAATAAATTTTCATAAAATATTTTTTTTATGAATAATAATAAATATAATATTTTATAAATAACTGTTAGAAAGCATGGAATTCACAGAGGGACGAAATGGTTGGCTATAGTTAGTGGTCATGAAAAGTGGATTTTACAATTTCTAAAGGATTTTACAACCACCTAAGGTTTTCATGACTGTTACCTATCACCATCGTTTTCATCATCCCCAACTCTCTGTCACCCACTCATCATTTCTTATAATCAATCATCTCACACGTTATCTCCTATGTGATGATTTTTTTTAAAAAAATTTGACTTATGTTTTGTTTGATATTCTTTAAATAATTTATGTGATTTGAAAATATATATTAAAATTAATTTATAGAGTAATATTTTTTAATACATGAGAAAATTAAATATTATTTTAAAATGATTTTTTTAATTTACAACATGAAAGATATGTTGGTCAACTATATTCTAATTCATGTTACTTTATATAGTAAATAAAAACATTCCATAAAAAACATGGTAATTGAATTTATGTTTATTGATCTTGATAAAAATAATCAATGCTTGATTGAAATTATATGATGCAATTATTTTTTAATTGGTTATATAATTTTTTATAACTACATTAAATTTTTTCATTGATGACCTACATCTCATACCTCCTTATAAGAATGTAAATATCCATGTGTTTATGGTAAATTATTATGTATCACAAACCCCCTTAGTCCCTCACTTTCATGTGGGTAATATTGTAATAAAAATAGGTTCCATAATAAGTGATGGTGCTTGATGCTGAATTTTTACACTATAATTGAAAGAAGAATGATTTTTTTAAAAATCATAGACAATAGAGGCTTAAATATTCTTCTCTGTAGGTCTTAGTAGTTTTTTCATGCAACAATACATTAATCCATAGAAAAAAATATAAAGATCAAGTCATATTTATTTAACCAGAACTAATTAAAATTTGTTTGGAATTAGATGATGTAGTATAAATATATATATAATGAGGTAATGAATTTTATTTATAGGTAATCATGTTTAAATCCATATATTTTAACCCAGAATTAATTTATAATTATTAGGGTCTTAGCTATTAATTACCACTAAAAAATGCTATAAATATTTTTGGATTATTTGAAATTTGAAAAAGTTTGTATAAGGATTCACAGTCACTTAAAACTAAGGGTTAATAAAGTAATAAAATCAATCACATATTTAAATCTTCAATATGTTGGCTGCCTATGGCTTGTTGAATATCCTACAATAAATGATAAGGATTATATTGAAGCATCATCTTTGTTCAAGAAAACAATATAATCATGGTTTGATTGAATTGCATATAGAAATTTCTTTTTTCAATGAGTTTCAACTTAATTATGAACATGGATACCATAATGTCGATAAAAATATAGGATACATCACTATGGATATTCCAAATATAATAAATGAGACTTTATCTAAAGAGAAAACATCTGATGAAATGATAGGATATCAGTTAGGTGAGGAATATATAGTGAATTTATCTTATGATATTCATTTTTCAAGTAGGTAAGAATTAGACATTGTTAACCATAATCCATTATTGAATTCTTGGTAGAGAGAATTACATATGTATAACAATTTTATTGGGATGTTATTACACCAATTAGTGAATTCCAACAAATTTAAGGTAATACATATTCCTCTACTAATAACACATTACATGTTGGAAGTGAGTTTGAAAGTAAAAGTTCATTGAAAAATGTGGTTAAGAAGTAAAAAATTGAGCGGCATTTTTCATTCATGGTTGATGAGTTAAAAAGGGAAAATACATCATTTATTGTGAAAAAATATGGGCTAGAATGAAACTTTTTCATGAGGTAAATATATGATAATACTTTTTAAAGTTAAAATATATTGAATTTTGAAGGCCCACATACTTCTGTGTACCCAATCCTATTATAGGATAATTCTACACAAGATTTGGAATTCATATTAGCTGTTATTTTTGAGATGATATAAAAATTTCATGGATGTAATGTATCAAATTTTATATATATTATTTTTTTGATATTATATTGATTATTTTTTAGACTAGGTGATGAGATGGAGTGTGATTCAGAGACTCAATGTGACCGAAATAAATGTTTGAAATATAATAAACATATTAAATAGAACACACACAATTTTCCGAAAAAAGTGGAATAAATCCCAAATGAGGTATCAGAGTAGAAATATGAGAGCTCCATTGAGTTCAGAATGCGGGTTTTACCCTCGGTGCCACATAACATTTTTCAGCATGATACATTTATGAAAAAGTCACCACAAACGTAAATAAATAAATAAATAAAACAAATGAAATAATTAATTTATTCTATCTATTTTGTAGGCAGTGAATAAAATATCCTTTAAGTATATAGCTATGGTAATTGTCTCAAGGTGTCTCACTAAACCCTAGAAAACTAGGAGCCATTAAAGGATAGATTTCTTAGTGAACGACTACGGATCAGAACTAGATCATGGACTATTATGCCAATAGAGTTGGTGGATCTCATCAATGATGAAAACAAAACCTTTTTTTTATCAATTATTGAACCAAAATCCAGGTTGTATGTTTTTATTTGTGATTTCGATCCCATTATTTAATATTAGGAGAACATAGATCAATTCCATGAACTAAATTGATACATGCATCGCTGATAGATTTATTTTGCAGAATTGTTTTTTTCCTTTTTGATTATTTCCTTTTCGTTCATCCCTTTATATAAAAACTAATTAAGTTGAAATGAACAACAGTTGAGGTTCGTTCCTCACTTTTTATTTCTTATGTATTTCTCTTCAATTTCTTTGTTCAATCATCATTGGTATTACTTTTGTAAAATGGTTCAAAAAATACCCAATTTACCGATCATTTCATGAACATTCCTTGGCACAATAGATCGAATATATAGGTATGGAATGTGATGGTGGATAAATCGAGGGAGAACGAGGCCATATTGATGGTTATTCCTTATTTCTAAGTAGAGTGCATTGTTAGGAATGAAATATGTGTTTTTCAAGTGTGTTTAGAGGTTATATTCTAGTGAGATAGTGGAGAAAAGGAATGGTCGGTGTAGATCTAGCATATATGAAGTGATTTCTGGTGGAAATAAAAGCGAAAGAGAACCGTGAGGAAATATGGAGGAGGAACTCTGGATCTTGAAAATCATTAGAAACACACTGTGTAACTCGGGATTACACACCATGTATAGTGCGACTTGGGTTTCAAGATGAAGATAAGGATCACACAACATGTAATACCTATTACATGGCACATGACTCTTCTATGTGGATAAAAATGTACTTTGGGAAGTACACGAACATGAGAAAAGGTTCACAGCCAAGTGGCATGTCGTGTACTTGTACATGGACACAACTTGGTGTACAAGAGCTGATAAATGGAAACGAAAACTTTACATGGACATATCCAGGTGATACGAGTAGGATATCATGTGTCTATACATTCCTTGTATATGGATACTTACATTTCGTGTGAGTCTCTTCCACATGGGGAGCCATGGGGATAGCTGGACACACAATGTACCCACTAATCCACTTCGTGTACCCCCTTCAAGAGTGTTTGTAGCTCTTTGTATTCTTAGTTTTTACTAGTAGAGGTTGGGTGGGTTCCCTTCCACATCACAAGAGTGTGATGTCCTCTAGTGGCTGAGTATTAGATAGAGTTGCAGTGTCCCTCCAGGAGACTGAAGTATGTCCCTCTATCATCCTTTGTTCCCTAGGCGGGTTTTATGGAATCGGTGTGACCTCTATGAGTAGGGAGTTGATCCTACCTCTTGAATCCCATTTCAGTAGGGTTTGTGGTATCATTGATATATGATTCCATAAATAGTGGGTTGATCCATATTGGGTTCGTGGTGTCCCACAACGATTCTGGGCATGACCCCCTATATGTGTATCATGGTATTGTTAGACCAATGATCTTTCTTGGGAGGGGGCCAATGCACTATACCTCTTCATCGAGTGTCCCTTATGATAACATGACTCTTGGAGAGGATTTTCTTAGATTAAGCATTTCTTCATGTAGAATCATGTGGCTGTCAATTGGTTATGAAATCCTGGTGGTGTGGTGTATTTTATTAGTATATCTGGGTGTTTCTATTATACATTGATTATTATATCTTGTTGTGAGCTGACTATATTTGGTGATTCTTATTTATTATTTTCAGGGTGTCCAACTGAGTATTGTTATACTCACCCATGCATGGACTTTGACCGCACATGTAGTGTCTTATGCATGTGATGAAACTTTTGACAGTGTTCTGGGAGTTCAGGGAGAAGTTGGAGCATAGTTGGATCTTGTTAGATCGAGTTGTTTACCGAGAGCTTTCATTTGACTTAGTCCTCACACTTGGAATAGGTTGGACACTTTATAGTTTTTTGTTGGCCGTGTATTTGGCCCCTTTTTATACTTTTAGTACTTTACTGTCATACTCTGTTGTGGAATATTAGATGTATGTATGCATTGTTTCAGTTGTTTTTACATTTCAACATTTTATGGGCTTGGATATGTGTACATGTGTATATATACTTTAGGATAATGCCCCCTATTTGTGGGATATGCATACTCAGTACTGGTCTCTATCCCTTAGACTATTGGAGGTGGTCTTGGGTTAGTCAAGGGTCTGACCTCGGCAGGTTGGGTCGTGACAGAGTGATATCGAAGCTGTTAGTTATACATTCGGACCATAGTTAGTGAGATTGGTTTGAGGATATAGTGTTTACTGTTTTTGAGTTCTAATTTCAGTATAAGGACTCCAGTATTGGTGTGGAAGCCGATGTATCCATACACTAATACTCTGATCAAATTCCTTTCGACTCGGTACTTGTAAACATTGGTTGCAGGGAAATTTTTTGGTACATTAATCACATAGGACTGGTTGTGTTTTCCATTTACTTCTTGTGTTAGCTCCCCAGATATACTATTTTGACCATGATTCATCTTGGTTTATTTTAGGATGCCTCCATATAGATAGCTATACAGGATTCTAATACATGATCACATAGATGATCCACCTAGTGACAAGGAATCGATATAGGGGCATGTACTAAAGATAGCACCTCAGGGTGGTTTACCAATTATACCACCACCCAATGATTAAAAACTAGAATTTTAATTACTATATGAGGATTAACATATGTTTAGTACATTGAATGAGTTTTATAGGTAGTGAAATCCAAGGTTTCGGGTTGAACCAGACCCCCCGGTGGCTGAGGACTGGCTCGAGGCAGTCACTTGCATATTCTTCCTAGTGAGGACGCATGCCGACTAGATGGAAGTCCTCACAATGAGTATTATTTTGGAATATTATAGGATATGGTGGAGATTCATGCCTCATTCACATGATGAGACCATTCTATCCTTATCATAATTTTAGAATCTCTTTAGGGATGAGTTCTATCCAGCCGTGTTGTGATAGGTACACATATAGAAGCTTCTGCGTCTATAGCAGGGTAGTATGACCGTGGAAAAGTAATCATCCAGGCTTATAGATCTCTTGTGTTAGTCCTTACATATGGTGTGAGATTATTTCTTAAAATATTGGACCACTTATAAGGGATTTCATTGGGACATCAAGGATTTAGTGGTATCACTTTGCATTCCCACCTATGTTGGGGTGCTTGAGCGAGCCTTGTTGGTGGAGAGCTTTCTAGAAGATAAGACACCTGTAGTGGGAGCTAGCAATGGGAACCTAGTATCTGAGACCTTAGAAACATTAATAAAACAACAGTCACAAGGATCCAAGCATGTTAGATTCTTCAAAAGGTGATCCTAGGACTCATGACCAGTGATTTAGGGCTCTCAGGGTGGCTTGAATTAGCTGAGGGAGAGGTGATGTTTCTCTTGTGATGTTCAGAGACATATGTCTTGAGATTTACTAACCCATCATATAGATAATCATTATATTGTTGAGGGATCTCTGATGTAGATATAAAATTTAGAGTTGGGTGGTTTTTAGGGTAGAAGATGTGGCAGAGGGACCGACAGGGCAGTAGGAGGTGGTCACAAGCTCGACCTATTAACACCACCACCCCCAGGTGGTCCACACAAGGCTTAGGAAGCTAGTGGACATGGACGAGGCCAGATACAGGATATGGAGGCCTACGAACTCGAGGATCTAGGTATGATATGATGTAAAAAATGTTTCTTTTCTACTTCAGTTGTAGTATTGATAGACATAATTTATATCCATTCCTTCCTTCCCACTTCTTTGGATTGAGACTTAGAGATTATTATTGATCTATTAGCTCGAAACTTGCGGTTGGAGACTCCTAATGGTGGTAAATAAACTATTACACACTTGTTTTAATAGTGCGATATAACTCTATGAGAAAGTGTTTTGTATGATATGTCTTCATTATAGTAATTAGGCCTTAAGATGTCATCTTATGTATGATATTTCTATCCACAATTCATGACCATATTAACTATTTTAGGGTAAGGATGTGTTATGTCCACATTGATGGGATGAGGTTTTACTTTGTTGGTGAAAAGAAGACCTTGTTGGACCAGGATGAGCTCAGGAATAGGAGAGTGCATCAAATTACTCACCAATTGGCTAGAATGAATCTTGAAGTAGTGGATTATTTGGGATATGAGTTTCTTGTGGTGGTGGAAGAGTATGAGGACATATGTCCCAAGGAAGTACTAGGTTTACCTCCTTATAAAGGGATATAATTATGTATCTAATTACATCCCAAGATGACATTGATATCTACACCATCATATCAGATTTCGCCTATAGAGCTTTGAGAGATGAGGGTGCATTTGGAGGAATTACAGGAGAAGGGATTTTTAAGACCGAACATTTCCCCCTAGGCATCCCATTTTTGTTTTCCAATAAGATGGAATTGATCTTGAGGGTATTTTTGGATTACCATCACTTAAAATAGGTGATTGTGAAGAATAATTATCCACTATTGAGGATCAAAAACATCTTTGATCAGTTGAGAGGGGTGCGTTGGTTCTCGAAGATTGACCTCAGGTCAAGATATCAAAAACTACGAGTATAGGATGAGGATATATTGAAGACAGAATTTTGATGTCTCATTGGTCACTATGTGTACTTAGTGATGTTTTTCAATGTGAATAATTCCATAACCATGTTCATGGGACTCATGAATATGATCTTCTATCCCTTCTTAGACTAGTTCATGGTAGTCTTCATCGATGAAATACTAATGTACTCAGCATCCGAGGAGGAGTATATGAGACACTTGAGGATGGTCTTGGACACACACCAAGAGAACCAACTTTACGGGAATCTCTTAAAGTGTCAGTTTTGGATTCAAGAAGTCCATTTTATAGGACACATCATCTTAGTGGCTATAGTAACAGTGGATCTATTAAAGTTTGATGCATTGCTTTCTTGGGATCCAACCAAAATTGTTACTGAGTTACAAAGATTCCTTGGGTTGTCAGGGTATTATCATAGTTTTTAACCAATTTTTCTAGAGTGGAAGCACTACTGATATTCTTAACTCGAAAGGTGTAACATTTTTCATGGAAATAAAGGTTCCAGAAGTGATTTTAGGAGCTAAGGCATAGGTTAATTAGTGCTCCCATATTGATATTTCAAGATGAGGATGTCGAGTACGTAGTATTTTGCGACACATCAGGTACCTAAATTGATTGTGTTTTGATGAAGAGGTAAGAAATTATTGCCAATGTCTTATGACAATTGAGAACACATGAGAAGAACTATGAAACTCATGATCTTGAGTTAACTGTGGATGTATTTTTATTGAAGATGCGGTGAAACTACCTAATGGGAAATCATTTTATCATTTACTCTAACCACAAGTGTCTGAAGTAAATATTCTGTCAGAAGGATATTAACTTGAGTCATAGGTGATATATAGATTTCATCCAGGACTATGAATTTGATATTTTCTATTCTCATGGAAAGTGTAATGTGGTAGAAGATTATCTCAATAGTAGATCTTATTCTTAGTTTTTGGTCGAGGCATTAGAGAAGTTAGCATCATTGGAGTTATCCTTCACAGACAAGGATAGTTCTTCATATCTTCAGTCGAGGGTCATTACCCCACTGATTTTGTAGCATGATAGGGGTGCTCAGTGAGGAGATACCGACTCTAAGACCATATATACTTAGATATCTTCTAGAAATGATATTGATAGATATTCTAAAGGTGGTGAGAATGTTATATATTTCTGAGGATAGACAATGATACATTTGATGTTGTGTGAGGAGGTGTTGCGGGAGTTTCATCCATCCCCATTTGTTGTACATCTAGGTGTGGTGAAGATGCACCAAGTCCTTAGACCTTAGTTTTGGTGGCCAGACATGAAGAAAGGAGTTTTAGATTTTGTCTCTTGATGCCTCACTTTTCAATGGGTGAAGGTAGAGCACTAGGTTCCAACAGGTTTATATCAAATCATTGAGGTTCAAGTGTGATAGTGGGATAATATTTCCATAGACTTCATGATGGTCTGAACATGTACTTCTAGGTTAAATGATTCAATCTTGGTCTACATTATAGCTATTTGATAGGTTAGTCTAGTAGAGAGTTCGGGACACCTCTACGTGTAGAAGATAATTCAAATCCATGGAGTTCCCTCGACGATCATCTCTAACCATGATTCTATCTTCACTTATTAGTTATGGAGAGGATTATAGGAAACCTTTGGGAATTAGTTACACTTGTTCACAAATTTTCACCCCCATACTGACGGCTAGATAGATCATACCATATAGGTCTTGGAGGACTTTATGTGGGATTTTATGTTGGACTTTGTCCATAGTTGGTAGGATCACCAACCCTTGGTGGAGTTTTCATACAACAAAAAATTCCATTCCACCATTAGTATGACACAATTAGAGGCTTTTTATGAGAAACTCTGGTCTTTGAATTAGTGAAAGATACAAAAGAGAAGGTTTAGATCATCTAGGAGTATATGAAGACTGTACAGAGCCATTATAAGTCTTATACATATAGAATATAGAGACCTTTGGATTTCAAGTTAGGAGAAAATATGTTCTTGAGAGTCTCACCTTGATGTATATTGAGGAGATCTAGCTGTGGTGTCAGTTTATCTTCGAGATTCATTGGTCCCTTATAGATACTACATAGAGTAGGAAAGGTGGCTTACCACTTAGCTCTACTACCATAGTTTAACCAGGTACACAACATATTCCATGTGTCACAACTGAGGAGGTGCATGAAAAACCTTCCGCACATTTTCGACAAGGGAGATCTGTACATCGAGGATGGATCTACCTTTATAGAGTACCCGATAGAGATCAAGGATCAGTAGGAGAGGGTCCTTCTTGGGTGATCGATTCCCCTTGTTCCTATCTGGTGGCAACATGAGAATCTTTAGAAGAGAACCTTGGAGAGGGAGACCCAGATTCAAGCCCATTACCCTCATCTTTTTGAGTAGGTTTTTAAATTTTCAAGACTAAAAGACTTATGGTGGGGAGAATGTTATATATCATATTTTCTATGATTTTTTTAGATATTATATGGACTATTTTTGAGACCAGGTGATGAGAAGATGTGAGATTCTATGGACCAGTGTGCCCAGAATAAATATTTGAAATATTTGAAATATATTAAATTCCATGCACTTGTATTTTTATTAAAAAAGTAGAATAACTCCCAAAAAAGGGCCCATATCAGAAATATGAGGTAACCATTTAGTTCAGAATGTTATTTTTACCCTAGGTGCAACATAATAATTATCAGTGTGGGCCAATTGTGAAAACGTCCTTAATGGAATACATAAATTAAATAATTAATTTATTCTATTTATTTTTAACGTAGTGAATGTAATATCTTTTAAGAATAAAACTATATAAATTGTATCAGGGTTGGCCAAAAAACCTTGGATACCTAGAAGCATTTGGAGGAAAGATTTCTTTGTGAATGATGACTGATCAGGACTCGATCGAAGATCATTAGGCCAATGGAGTTGGAAGATCTCTTCAGTGATAGAAACACCGCAGTTATTCATAAAAGATTGATCCAAACTCTAGGCAGGATGTTTTAATTTGTGATTTATATATATTTCATTAATCCTGATTGAATTCAGATCAATTCTATGAAATAAATTTATTCTCACATCGCTGGTAGATTTATTTGATGGATTTTATTGTTCATTTTGATTATTTCCACTTCATTCATCTCATTATAGAAAAAAAAATTGAGTCCAATTAAACAATGGATGTGGTTCTTTAATCAAATTTTATAGCTTATGGATTTCACCCTAATTTATATTTTTGATCATTGTTGGTATTCCTTTTGGCCAACGGTTCAACAAATACTCAGTTTTCCAATCGTTGAAAAACCATTTTTCGGCTCAATAGATTGAAACTATGGGTAAAGAACATGATGGAAGTTGAAGATCAAGAACCAATGACAATGGTGGCTAGATTGAGGGAGAAAGAGGCCAAATTGTGGGTTCTTTATTTTTCCTGGGTAGTACATGATGTTCCAAATGATGGAGGTTTTTTTTCAGTGTGCTTTAAGGCCATATTCTGGTGAGCTAGTAGTGACAAGGATCAATTGACTTAGATACGAGATCTACAGAGTGATTTTCGAAGGAAATAAAGGTGAAAGATGTGTGTGAGGATAAATGGAGTAGTAACTATGGATATGGAAAATCCCTATAAAGACGACATGTAACTTAGGATTACACGCTGTGTGGGACCCTTTCAACTACGTCTAGGATTTTAGGATGAGGATAAGGATCACACAACACGTGACCCCTATCACATGATGAGTAACCCCTTCCATATGGCTCGACATGTACTTTAGGAATTATATAGACATACAAATAGGTACATGTCCAAGTGGCATGCCATGTACTTGTACATCGACATGAATTGGTGTATACATGCCGGTACACAGAAATAGTCACCATACACGGACATGAGTAGGTGACATGGTCAGGATACCATGTGTCTCTACACACCATGTACTTATTCTACACACTGTGTATATGGAATCTTACATGATGTTTGAGGATATTCTATATAGGAAGTCATGGGGATAGCTGGACACACCGTGTACCCCCTGATACACACCATGTACCCCCTTCAAGAGTGTTTGTAGCTCTTTGAATTCTTAGTTTGGACCAGTATCGTTTGATCAGGTTCCCTTGTTCAATTCCTTGTAGGGTACAATAAAAAATTACATCCACATCACATGAGTGTGACCCCCTTTAGATAGAAAGTTCAGATAGAGTTGTAGTGTCCTCCATCGGTTCTGGGCATGCCCCCTATATGTGTATCAGGTTATTCTCAGACAAGTGATCTTTCTTGGGTGTTCCATAATGAGCTTGATCTCTTCATTGAGTGTCTCTGATGAGAGTATGGATCTTAGAGTGGATTCTCTTGAAATGATAGTTGCTTCAAGACTAATCCTGTAGGTGATAGCTGGTTATGACCACTAGGTGGTATGGTGTCTTTCTTAATTATATATGGGTTCTTGTCTTATACATTGATTACCATATATTTTTTTGATCTGAATATACTTGGTTCTTAATGTATAGTGTTTTTACGGTGTCCTAATTCGTATGGTTTTACTCAACCCTACATGGAATTTTCTCGCACGTGTCCTATCTTATGCAGACAATGACCCTTTAGATGGTGTCCTAGGAGGACATTGAGTAGGTGGATCATATATGGAGCTTTTCAGACTGAGGTATTTATCGAGATCTTTCATTTGATTTAGTCCTCGCCCTTGGAGAAGGTTAAACTCTTTATTATTTTTGGTTTGGATTATATTTTTCCCCATTTTACACTTTTAGTACTTTATTATCATACTCTATTGTGGGATCTTAGATGTATGCATGAATTGTTTCAGTTATTTTTACATTCCATCATTGTGTGAGATTGGCGACGTGTGTGTGTACATGTACTTTAGGTTAATGCCTCCAATTTATAGGATATGCATACTCGGCCCTGTTTTCCAGCCTCTGGCCTATTGGAGGTAGGCTTGGGGTAGTCACGGGTTGGACCTTAGATGGTCAGGTTGTGAAAAAGGAATTATTGTGTCTCTCATATAGGAACAAATAAAATAATTGTTCAAATATAGGATGTCCTATGGAAGGGATTAAATGGAAAAGAAAAAGTAAATTGTAAAAGTGTTTGGTGATTAGGATAAATCACAAAATGTTTTTCTATAACTAATGGGATCATTGCCTCTAAAAAATTAGGCCATTTATTATCTTGAAATATTTGAGTATGTTCCCTAGGGTAATTAGTTTGATAAATCATATGTGAAGTTCCATAGGCTATTTTGGGAATTCAGTCCATGTATTTCCACCTTTTTTTATTGAAAATAGTTCATTTAGGAAGGGAGATGTTTTTTGGTAAGAAAGTGTTATGAACCACTCATAGAAAATGTTGTTTAAGTGCTAGTGGTCATATTGGAACACTTGTATTGTAATTTTAGTTATTTCCAATAACTCAGGTATCCATGTACATGACTCATTATAGTTTTTTCATTTATTAAATTATATTGGGAACCCTGTATTGATTCGGTATATCATTTGAGAACTCTGGTTTAATACTTCCATGAACCTTGGATTCTTATTGGATATTTTTTCATTTTACCTTTCTTTACTGTCAACCAATTATAGTCCCTAATATTACCAGGTTTCACCCCTAGGGAATGCCAAAGTCTACTAGTATTAGAAATGAGATGGACTAGCTTTGAGAATGGGGAGTGAAACTATGATTCACCATATGTTGAATTGGTGTTTATGATCATAAATATATTTGAATGTGGTATAATGGTGTAAGTTCTTGGATTTATAATATGGAATCCCACCTTTTTATTACATATTTTTTTTATTACATGGTACAAAATAAAGGATCTTTTAATTTTTAGTTTCTTGCAAATCAGGAACATAATACATGAAAACATAAAAACTTATTATAATCTAATTGAAATGATTATTAATGGGTTCATCCTAAGTTACATTTACAACATATCATAACTTGGGGACATACATCAATATAAAGGGGCGAGCATGAGTCCTAATAAGGGAATGAGCAAGAGAAACAGTTTACATGTGATCATGAATAATATCAATAAGAACATGAAGAATATCATTATGGCATGAGAAAGTGAACATGAGGCATATCATAATAAAAAGAAAATGAATCATAACATTGAAATATCTCAACAACATTTAAATTATACATTAATAGCATATCTCCAAGGTTTTTCACTAAGGTGTCATAAATGAAAATTACCATGGTCATTCACCAAGGTATCGTAAAAAATTTCATCTCTATAGATTAAATTATTTACCCAATTAATTATAGTTCTATTAGGGTGAATCCTTAATAAGTATTAATTAATTTGATCCACATAGATCATAATAAATAATTTCATTAATAACCCATTAGGAATAAATAATGAGTTTCTTATCAAAATCATGTCATTTCAAAAGTTCTTAAAGACATGATCATTACGTTATTTTTAACCCAAAAAAGGGATTGTGGGTTTCTTATGTGTAAATACTCAAATAAAATAAATAATTTTTACATATATGTGAATACCCATGGAAATAAAGTGGTTGGTTTATTAAAAAAAATAAAATAAAAGAGAAATTCTTAATTAGAGAGAGAAGTTAGAGAAGTAAATTGGTAGCATGATGGATATAAAACATGGTTTTAGAAAATGGTAAAATGAGAGGGGGAAAGATTCCCCTATTGATAAAAACTAAATTATACATAAGTTTATGATAAAAAGGGTAATAAAATAGAGTGACCATAACATTTAGAAGACATATACAAAAAGTGGTTAATGAACTGAAGAGAAAGGAAAGATAATTCCATTACCTTGAAGAGTTACTTTTAGATCACGAGGAATGGAACCTTGAGGGATAGAGGAAACCTTGGGGGGACTATTTGGGAGAAAAAGAACTATAAATTCATGGAGGATGGATTGGGAGTGAATGGAAATGGATAAATGGGTGGGTATTTATATCCAAAGTAGATGATTTATTTAATAATTTTCAAATATAGGCCTTAGAAATCTTGGTTGTGAAAATGTAAAACCATTGGCTTACCCATGGGTTTTCCCATGGTTTTGGACAAATAGGAAAAATTTTATGTTATTTTAATACACTAGAACTAAACATAATTTTTATTACTTCTTTTTTAATGGAAAAGTAAGGTTTCCACAAAGTAATATTTTTAAACTCAAAGATTCCGTTTTAGACTTTGGAAAGTCACTTATAGGTTTGAAAATTGATTAAAATATATTAAAATAATTAATATAAATTAAGAAATATATTTTAGGTCATGGATTGCATATAATTTACTATTAAGTCATTATTAAATAATAAGTAAGTCATTAAATATACAAAAAAACCGTAAAATGTATTTTTACTATTCATGAAAAATAAAGTATTTTATAAAATTCTCATAAATTCACCACAACCTAATTTTAAAATGATTATATCAAAAAGTATGTTTATTTTATCAAAATAATTCTATAGATATGATAATTTTAAATTTAAAACATAAAGATACCAATTTATTAAAAAAATAGCGGGTTATAAGGAACATTCAAATTTATGACACTTAAAAATTTCCGAAGATGAAATAAAATTATTTTATCATTTTTATTTAAATAAGTGTTTGTTTAAAATACTATTTCATTAAAATAAATATTATACCAAATACATTAGTTTATTATAAAAATTTATATCTTTTCTAAAAAGTATAATTTTTGTTTGAAAAATCAATTTATCAAATTCATCTCAATTAAACATATATTTTATTAAGAAAAAACTATTATTAAAATGAAATTGATTGAATAAAAATTTTATTTATAAAAAATAATTAAACTTTAAGAAAATAAGTCATGGATATGTAATCCCTCATAACACTCTCATATGACCTAAGGTTAAGGTGTGTGATGGTGATAAATTCATAGGATGGCTCGGCTAACATCGACCGAGTGTTAATTTCCACCAACTTGAACTTATCCCATAAGTGATTTCATTCAAGATTCACTTGTTAAAGTTCATCTTGGGTTTGGTAAAGGGTGAAAACTAGTGACACTACCTCCCTCCCAAGGTTTGAAAAAATGGGATTCATACGACATGACTTTACTACTTAAGGCCATCACTTATTCTCTGTGCATTAATTATCCATTTTAATTACTTCTTAGGAACACTAATTATAACATTAAAATTATTACCAAAGGGTACGGTTCTCAATGATAAAATTTTACAATGGTTATATTGACTAAAATCCATATTTGACCAATAGTACTATAATGGTAAAATCTCAATGGTTACCTTTCCATTTATACATAAATACCACTTTATTATTTTATTCAATATTCACAACCATCATTTTCTAAGATGTTTATTGGTTTACTAATATTTTGTTTTATTTTCGTAGTGTTGGGGTGATGATTATAAAGGATTGGGGCTATCAATATTTTCTAATTTTGGTGACTAATATATTGATCATCATTAAATAGGTATGGTTTTGTTTTGAATAATATAATATAACACAAATTTTATTAGGAAAAAAATATCATTTAAAAATAACCAAGCTCATTACATTCATCCCATATATAGAAAATTTTTACCAAAATTTCAACTCATATTATTGGTTTAAAAATGGCGAGGGTACTTCTACTTCATTGTTTCCTATGGTTACCATGTTTCCTCTTTAAAATTATTATTTCTCCATAAAACTTTGACAACGTGGGTAGTCTTGTTTCATAGAACCTAGTATCTATGGTCCACTGTCTCCACAAGCTTCTCCTCATAAGTGTGGTTATGATATAATTGTACCACCTCTAGATTCAGAACATATGAGGGGCTAGGTTTGTACTTCATCAACAGATATATGTGGAATACATCTTGAACTTGAGTTAGATTTGGTAGAAGTGAAAGCTGATATGCCACTGCTCCAATGTGATCTAAGATTTCATAGGGGCCAATTTTATGAGGGATAATATTCCCTTTCTTCCCAAACCACACGACTCTATTCCATGGTGATATTCAATGGAAAAATTTGTCACCAACTTCAAACTCCAAGTCCCTTCGATGGTTGTAAACATATCTCTTCTACTGAATTTGAGTAGATTTAATATTTTGTTGGATGGAATGAAACCTTTATATCATCTATTGCACAAGATTGGGCCTAGGTAGCTTTCTATCACCAAATTCATCCCCACATAGTGAAGTTCTACATAGCTTCCTATATAGAGATTCATAGGGTGCCATTTAAATACTCAAGTGGAAGATATTATTGTATGAGAACTCACCTAATGGGAGGTGCTGATCCCATCCACCTTTAAATTCCATTGAGCACATTCTCAACATGTCCTCGAGTTTCTGAATAGTAATTTAAAATTGTACATAAATTTGGGGATAATAGTCTATACTAAAATTGAATTTAGTATTCAGAGTATGTTGGAGAATTCTTCATGATTTATATTTGAACCTTGGATCACAATAAAAAACAATATAAAGTGGCACCACATGCCATCTCACCACTTACTTTACATATATCTTAGCAAGTTGGTAAATAGAGAAATATTCTCTAATAGTGATAAAATGGGATGTCTTGGTGATTCGGTACACTATAACCCATATCACATTGTTTCCTTTGGATATTATTGGGAGACCAATGAAAAATTCCATAGTGATTTTATCCAACTTCCTTGTTGGTATGGGTAGTTTTTTCAATACCCCTTTAGGAAGTAGTCACTACTCCTTAACTTGTTAACACACCAAGAACCTTGTAGTGTAGTCGAAAATATCCCTTTTCATATTATTCCACCAATAATGATCACAAATTTTTGTATACATTTTAGTGATTCTAGGATGTATAGGGAATGTAGATTTATAATCCTCATCCATCAGTTCTTTCTTTATCTCTGAAATAGATGGGACACATAGCCTTGTATGAAATTTCATCAAACCTTCTTAATCAATATTAAACTCATGAAAATTCCCATTCTTCACAACCGCTATATTATTTTGTAATAAATGATCTTATCTTTGATCTTTCTTGATATTTTATAGTAATTATGGTTGTGAAATCATTTGGGATAGGATTGATGATGTCCCTTCCCTGATGATTACCATATCCAATATTACTAGGTAATTTATCAATATATCTCCTTCAATACTCATAATTTCCATAAAAATAGGTTCTTTATTACTTAATGCATAAATAATCTTGTTTGATCTTTCAGAGTGATAATGAATTGAATAGTTATAGTTTTTAAGAAGTTCCAACCAACTCCATTGTCTCATGTTCAATTCCTTTTTTGTAAATATATACTTTAAGCTCTGGTGGTCTGTGTATATATTACATTTCTCATTATAAATATAGGGCCTCTATATTTTCAAATAAAAAATCAATATAGATATCTCCAGGTTATATGTAGGATAATTATGATCACGAGGCTTTAACTATTGAGATTCATAAGAAATAACCATGCCATTTTTTATGAGGAAGACCCCAAGCCCTTTTAGAGATGCATCACTAAAATTAAAAAATCCTTCTCTGATAGAGGGTAGAGTTAACATAGGTGTAGTAACCAATATATTATTCCCCTCTTGGAAACTTTCTTCACACTCCTTTTTCGAGATGAACTTAGCTCCTTTTTAAGTTAACTTGGTTAGTGGATTATAAAGTCATTATTTGTTTCACAAACATCCTATATTTTCCTACTAAACCAAGGAATCTAAGATTATATGTGACTATTTTATGATGAGTCCACTCCTACAAAACCTTTTTCTTGGAAGGGTCAACTGAGATTCCTTCATTGGTTTCAATGTTCCCTAAGAAAGAAACTCATTGCAACCAAAATTAATATTTTCTAAATTTTCCGAATAACCTCTCCTTCCTCAGAGTTTTCAATATAACCCTTAGATGATCCTCATGATCCCTAATAATTTTGGAATATATCATAACATAATCTGTAAAATCTTCCACAAATTTATCAATGTATTCTTTAAATACTCTATTTATCGAATTTATAATTATAAAAGGAGCATTAGTTAAGCTAAAGGTCATAACAACAAACTCAAAATTCCCATATCTTGATCAGAAGTAAGTCTTTATAATATCTTATTTATTTATCCTCAATTGATGATAAATGGATCAAAGATCAATATTGGAGAATAATTGAGCCACATGAAGCTAGTAAAATAAATCATTAATCCTTGGGATATGGTACTTTCTATTCATTGTGATCCCATTAAGTTATCCATAGTCAATGCATAGCTGCATTGATCCATCCTTCTTTTTCACAAATAGAACATGTTCTCCCCAAGGAGACACACTTTTTTGGATAAACCCATTCTCTAAAATATCTTGAAGTTGTTTCTTACATTCATATAGCTCTATATTTTATAATCTAATTGGGGTCTTTGATATTTTCTTGGATCCATGTATGAGATCAACTAAGAACTCTACATATCATTCAAGGGGAGGTCAAGGTAAATCCTCAGGAAATATGTCAATGTATTCCTAAATTATGGGGACATTATCCTTTTTATACTTTCATTTACTTCTTCCTATTAACCGATCATATTCATAAAGAAGCTATGGGAGGTGATTATAGAAAAATCATAGTTTCAGATATATCTCCTTTGAAAATAAATATAGGTTTTCCATTAAAGACTCTAGTGATTTACATTCTTCTACATTTTATCTTAGAATTATACTTTGAGAGCTAGTTTATCCCAAATATAGTGTCGAATTCCATTATGGTAATGACTATTAGATTTACGATGAGATTATTCTCTCCAATGTCAATACTAGAGTTTCTATACACTATTGATGCGTGGATAATCTCTCTAATAGTCGTGAATGATAACTCTAATTATAGAAGCTTGGTGATTGATTCAAAATTATTTGAAAATTTTGAGTAAATTAAGGAATATGTAGAACTATAATCAAATAATGTAATTTATAGATTTGAGAGAAAAATGATAGTACCTTTCACCACATTATTTGGAGCCTCTACTTCAGACGACTTGATAGAAAATGCCTGAACTTTTTCCCATGGCATATGCTAAGGTTGATGGTGATTTACCCCAATTATCATATGTTTTGGATAGTAATTGGAAAAGTGTACAAGCTATCCAAACTTGAAGCATTGAACTTCGGGATGGTCCCACACCATATTCCAATTTTAGTTAGTGTTGAGAAGTTAAGTCTTCACCTCACCATGATAGTTCTGATGTATATGGATATCTCCTCCACACTTGTATATTTTTAAACTCCAAAGAATAATGTTCTCTGAATGCTTCTTCTCACATTTTTTTAATATAGGAATTTTTACAATCTTGAGTCCAATTCTATGATCAATGTAACTCCCTTAGTTTTTATCCATAGATCTCTTATTTTAATTCAAACTATGTGACCATTGAGTTTATCCAAAATCCAATTATACCTTTATAGAACTTCACACTATCTCTTCATAGCTTTCATAGTCATGATTTTATATATTCCTCTACAGATGGGGTCTCATTCCACCGAATAATATATCAACCTTTCCCTTAGGATCTATAAAAAATCTAGAGTTTTAATGAGAAAGTGTTGTAATGTTCATCTCATAGCTTCCCACCAATTCAATTTATTTATGGTTCAGTTCTAGGAATTCCTTCACCATTTTCATTTTAATTAAACAGGGTGAATATTTATTTTAAAAATATTACCTTTAACTCTTCCCACTCTATAGAATCAATATCCCTTATTTACTTTGTGTTTTTAATCAATTTCCACTACTTATTAGGTTCTATTTCTAAGCAGTATACATCCAGGGTGACTCTCTCTTAATCTGAACAACAGAGTACAAAAATGATATTTTCTATTGAGATTATCCATTCTTATATAATTAATGGGTTGGTAGATCCACTAAAAGTAGTTGGACATTGATGCATAAAGGACTCAATAAAAATTTGTTCCCTTAGAGGTGAATCTGGCTGCTCTACTTGTTTCAAGTTATTATTCACAACTCAAGATTGTTGATTCATAATCCATATGAAGTTTTTTATTCCGTCTTCCATTGAAGGGACTTCAATTCATCATCCATTGTGCTCATCATTTACAAGATTCCACCTATTTCAATATATTTTCTAAAATAAGAAAAAATTAGAGAAACGTGTTTATTTTAAGAATATTATAATTATAAAGGAATATTATGTCTTAAAACATCATGCTTAAATATGTTATTCTTTAATAACACTTAAATTTTCTATATATCCTTCATAATTGTTCATAATAAGCTCGTGATTAATAAAAAATATCTCCCATGAGTGTCAAACCATGGGTAAAGCAAGACCCATTGTCTTAAACCAGTTCCCAATCGAGTCTATCTCAATTTGGTATTTTCATGTGTTACCCCAAGATATATGTATGCCAGAGCCACATCCACTTGTTTATATCAAGACATGGATTTGTTTTCTCGAAAACCACTTACTTAATACTTCAAAAAAATACTAGGATGTCTTCCTATATTTAAAATTTTATCTAAGGTTCATAATAAGGATTTATATTCCTAATTCCCTCAAATAAATAAACCATCCTTTGATACCAACTATGGAATCCTGAATTTTTATTACACAAACTTTTTATCACATGGTACAAAATGGAGGATATTTTAAAGTTATGTTTCTTGGAAATCATGAACATAATACACGAAAACATAAAAAATTCTTATAATTCACTTTCAAGGATTCTTCATGGGTTCATCATAAGTTACATTTAATGAATATCATAACATGGGGACATAAATCAAAGGAAAGGAGTGAGCATGAGGCCCAATAATGTAACAAGAAAAAGAAACAGTTCATATGTGATCATGAAGAGTATCAATAAGAACATTAGGAATATCATTATGACATGATCAATGGAACATGAGGCATATCAAATTAAAAATAACATGAATCATAACATGGAAATGTGGCTACAAAATTTAAATGAGAAATTCATAATTATATCACCATGGTTTGTCAATAAGGTGTTATAAATTAAAATTATCAAGGTTATTCACCAAGGTATCGTAAAACATGTCATCTATAGAAATTAAATTCTTTACCCAATGAATTGGAGTGATATCAGGGTGAACCTTTAAAATGTTTTAATTAATAGGAGACACATAGATCATAATCAATCAATTCATTAGTAACCTTTGTAGAATAAAGAAAAAATTTCTCATCAAAAGAATGGAATTTAAAAAGTTCTCAAAACATGATCAATACTTCATTTTTAACACATGAAAATGGAATGTGTGTTTCTTATGTGTAAAACCCCGAATGAAATAAATAATTTTTAAATCTAGGTGAATACCACTAGAAAAGAAAGAGGTTTGGGTATTAAAGAAAATAAAATAAAATGTATTTTCTTATGTAAATATAGAAATTTTAGAAGAAAATTCAATAGCATGATGGTTATCAAACATGGTTTTTGAAAAGTGTAAAATGAGATGGGGAAAGGGTATCCTATTGATAAATCATAATTTGTAAGTAATGGAATAATAAAAAGGGTAATAAAAGAGAGTGTTAATATCATTTATAAGACATATAGAAAAGAGGTTCTTGAATTGAAGTGAAAGGAAGGATAATTTTTTTACCTTGAAGAGTTACTCCTAGATCGTGAGGAATGTTGTAATAATCTGAATGGTTATAAACAAAACTCCCCTTTTGATTTAATTAAATGTCTTAATATGTAATATGGTTATAGAAAACACATCCTATTCATATTTTTTTATATATAATTTTATTTAAAAGATCTTTAAGTTTCATTACCATTGATAACATTGTCATTGAACAGCGATCACATGAATAGTACAAATATAGGGTTTTGAAAAATCCAACTGAAATAAACAAAGGAATATATGACCTCAACCAGTCGGATCGTACCCTATGAAGACCATTTATCAGAGATTCTAAGGGAGATAACATTACTAGGATTTGACCTTGAACCATCCAAATATGAGATCTAATAACTTAAGCTTGAGAGAAACCATTTATGGGAAAACTTCAAGCTAATCAAGATCACGGCCCAAACCATGTTTGCCGACCACCCCATGAAAGTCCGATCATCACACACCTTACTCTTAGGGAATGTACTGGTGTATTAAAGAGATATTTATCAAAACCTAATCATTATGAGTACGTACATTATTTTTTATAGAATGATGAATATAATATCATCCTATTATTGTTACTTTATAAATGATTTTTTTATTTTGATATAATAAAACAAAAATAGTATCTTTGGATAATGATCAAATTAAATTAGGGAATATATTTTCGTTAATTAATGTATTTTTTTGAAAAAAATAATATTTTAATAAAATATTATTATTAAATTATGTTTATTAAATATAAATGACCATATAATTTGTATAAAGACAAATTTTATTTTTATAAGCCTTTGAAAACTATTATTATAAAAAAACCCATCATTTCATAATAAAAGTAGATTTTATTTTAAAAGTAAAAATTAAAATATTTATAAAATTATTTGTATAAAATTAATAATTTTTTGGAATTATAATGTCAAAATTATCCAATGGTGAATTTCTCATAATTTTCTGAGATAGTCGAATTTTTGGGTAAAAATTAAATACTGTATAAATATAATTTGGGTATTGTGACATCACAATGACCGAAAAGTGATGTAATAAATAATATAAATTTTATAAACTACAAAATCTATGATTTTTGATTAAAATAATTCGATATTAAGTTTATTTTATTTATCTCATAAAGCCATTATGAATCCTCCAAGACTTCTAATATATTTTAAGGATTTAAAATCATTTATTTAATAGTGTGATTCACCTCCACATAATAAAGGGAACTATTTTATTAATTTTTTGCCTTTTTCTTATAAAATATTGTTATACAATCCCATTTTATAGAAACAATGGGAAAAACCCCTGAGATGGTTTGTGGTTTTGGTTATTTTATTATGTTGAGTCCAAAACCTAAGTAATAAATAAATCCCCCACTTTTCATATATAAACACAGCAAGTTCCCATTTCCATTCACTCAAACTCCTTATATCATGTCCATAATCTACCCAAAATCTCTATATTCCTCCCAAGGTGACCCCAATCTCTCAAGATTCCCCTCTCAAGCCTTTAGAGTCACATACTCAAGTAAGGGACCTTCCTCTCCTACTTTCAAAATCAAGAACCTTATTTGAAATTAGTTATTTTAATTTAAATTAGTTATATTTTAATTCATTTATAATCATTCCATGACTTTCCATATTATGTTATATGAGTGATGTATCATTTATCCTCCCTCATTTGGACCCTTAACTAAGATGTTACTATGCCGAAATTCCGTAAGGGATCCTCACCTTCTCTTCATTATTCAAGTTTCTTTATAAAATTATGCATCATATTTCCATCTACTAATATTGGTACTTCTCTTTACATGTCCCTATAAATTAATATTTGATGTTAAAATGATGACAAGCCTATTTATCTCTCATCAAGAATTTTTATAAAATTTTAAGTAAAGCTGTATGATGCTGAAATTTCACCATGATTTTCCATAACAAAACAATTGTATAGTGAATACCATACCCATTTATCTATTAAGGGTATTCACCTTTATGAACATATATTTATTTATTGGATACTTACATGAATTTATTTCACATTACTTTATCTTGGATTAAATTATGATGATGAATGAATCCATGTTGTAGGATCCATGTGGCACACTTAAGCATGAGAATGAAATGAATGTGACAGGTGAACTTAGAATATTATAGTGTTACAATTAATTGTGTAATTTTTACTATCATGGTACATCTGGTTGGGATAGGGATTTAACCTAATTCCTTCATGGTACTTTTTCCACCATGAAGTCTTGGTAGATTTACCCTTTAATTATGTTTATGATGCAATGTTTTTAGTTGTTTCAACATTTCCCAGGTTGTGATTATAATGATATATCATGTCTTATTATCCATGTTATGTTTTCCTCATTGATATGGATATTTTATCTCATTTATCACCTTATTTCACGTTTATTCTATTACTGGGATTTATAGCTCACACCTTTCTTATGTTTCTCCCCAGGTGATCCCATGCAGTTTTAAAAATACAGGGAAGTTTAGAAGAATGTTATGGATATTTTCAATAATGTTATTGTATCCCATATTAAAGATGTTATTCTATATAACTAATTCCAAAATACACTAGACTTCTTGATCTTTTGGGTTGTATTAAGTGTAATTTTATGTATTAAATCATTTATTAATGTGAACTAAATAGCAGGGTTCTTATAAATGAAACCTTGAGGGATAGAGGAAACCTTGGGGGAATCCATGATAAGAAAACTTCTATAACTTCCTGGCGGATTGATGGGTAGTGAAAGGAAATGGACTGGTATTTATAGAAAAAGAGGAGGATTTTTGTAATAATTTCCAAATACAGGCCTTGGAAATATAGGTTCTCGATAATGCAAAACCACTAGCTTACCCATGGGTTTTCCCATGGTTTTAGACATTTGGGACACATTTTATGTCATTTTATTCCACAATAACTAAAAATTATTTTTTATTAATTATTTTTTCCTAGAAAAGTGAAGTTTCCCCAAATTAATATTTTGAAGGTCAAAGTATCCATTTTAAACTTTTGGAAAGTCACTTATAGATTTAGAAATTAATTAAAATATATTAAAATAATTAATATCAATAAAATAAAATATTTTAGGTCATGTATTATGGTTAATTAATTATTAAATCATTATGAAATAATTATGAAGTCATCAAACATACCAAAAACCCCAAACTGTATTTTTTACTATTCCTGAAAAAATAATGTATTTTAGAAAATTCTTATAAATTCACCCCAAACTAATTTCTATGTGTTGATTTAAAGAATTATGTTTATTTTAACATAATAATTCTTTAAAAATTATATATTTAACTTCCAAATATAAAAATACTTTTTTTTAAAAAATAGCAGTTTGTAAGGAACAATCAAATTTTTTACACTTAAATTTTTTTATGACACAGTAAAAATATTTTTGTTAATTTTATTTAAATAAGAACGTTCTTAACATAATATATCACTAAAATAAATATTATTCTATATACCTTAGCTTATTATAAAAATATATATCTTTTCTAATAAGTACAATTTGTGTCTAAAAGATCAATTTATCAAATTTGTCTCAATTAAAAATATATTTTATTATAAAAAACTATTATTAAAATGGAATTTATGGAATAAAAATTTTATTTATATAATATAATTACACTTTAAGTAACTAAGACCTGGAAAAGTAACCGCTTATAACACCCATGTACAACCTAATAGTAAGGTGTGCGATGGTGATAGATTCATGGGTAGCTTATCTAACGTTGACTTAGTTGTAATTTTCACTCACTTGAACTTCTCCTATTGGATATTTCGTTCAAGATTCACTTGTTGAAAATCATATTGGGTTTGGTGAAGGGAGAACCCCAATGAAACTGCTTCCCTCCGAAGTTATGATAAATGGGATTCATACGGAATGGATCTACTAGTTGAGGCCATTTATTCTCCTTTATGTATTAATTAACCTTTTTCATTACTACTTATAAACACTGATTATAACATTAATATTATTACCAATGTTTATACTTCTCCACAATGAAATTTTCCAATGGTTATATTGAATAATGGTCATATTTGACCAACGGTCCTATAATGGTCAAATCACAAGGTTCTTATTTACCTTTATTATATATAAACACCACATCATTTTTTCATTAAATATTCACTAAAATCATTTTCTAAGATTTTGAATAATTTACTAATATTTTTTTTTATTTTTGTAGTGCTGGGGAGATGATTCTAATAGATTGGTGTGATCCATATTTTCCCATTTTTGTGACTAAAGTATTGATCATTATTAAGGAGATGTGTTTTTGTTTTTTAATATAATATAACACACATTTTATCAAGTAACAAATATCATTAAAAAACCCAAGTCGTTACATCTAAAACCATTTCCTTTGTGTTTTATAAGGCTTGGTTGAGTCAAGGGGGGTGTTTTGAGTGTTTTAACTCTTTGTTTTTCTATATTTATTATCACGGTCACTTTAATGAACATGATACTTGAGTTCCCTTCTTGTAGTCACTTCGTTGTTCATGTAATTGGTTGGTTGGTGATACAATCAGTTGGCTTGGTCCCTTATTTCCTTTAAAAAGTCAATTTTTTCTTCTTTTGGTCACTTTTTTATTCATGTGGTAGGTATGTCGTTCATGTGGTCAATTGGAAATATCACTTGTTTCCTTTATGTGGTCACTTGTTTCCTTCTTGTGGTCACTTATTTGTTCATGTTATAGGTTGGATGTTCATGCGGTCCGTTATCATGATCACTAGTTTTCTTTAGGCAGTCACTTGTTTTCTTCTTACAATCACTTGTTTCTTTGGTTGGTAGGTTTATTGGTCATGCAGTCAGTTGATAAAATCACTTGTTTCCTTTATTCGATAACTTGTTTCCTTCATATGGTCACTTGTTTATTCATGTGTTAGGTTAGTTAGTTGTACGATTGGTTAGTAAGGTCACTTATTTTCTTCAGGTAGTCACTTGTTTCCTTCATGTGACCAGTTGTTTATTCATGTGGTATTTTAGATAGAGTAGTTAGTTTAGGACTTTTCCAAAATTTTAAAATTTACATTTTTCTATAGATTAGAACTAAAATTTGTGAATATTACTTTTTAACAAAAATTTTGTTTTAAAGATTTAATTAAGGTTATTTAAAGTTTGTTTCAAGAGGATACTTTTGTATTTTAATTTACCTTATGACCAAGGCTGTTAATGATTCCTTCAACTTATAATTTAATGAAATATAATTAATAGTTAATTAAAATAGCATCGCTGATCTAAATTCCTAATGGTTATATATTTTTAGTCTAAAATGAATATATTTCCTTCATTATTAATTAATTTCTTTCTCTTGAGATGGGATATTCTAGACCCTTTCATTTAGAGTTGTGGAACCCTGCTGCCATTAGTTTGAGATATTCCAATGGCGATTCCATCCCATGTGGGCAACCCCTTTGTTGGTGAAGGGAATCATGTGAAGATTCTTTCACCCAGGTAGGGGATTCTTTCTCTTTATTCTAGGTTGGATCATGCTTTTATTTTCCTTTGGGTAGGTTTTATGAACCAACTTAATGTATATAATGAATTGATTTAGTTGAAATTGAAGGGGAAGGGAAAAGAGACACATGTTTAATCACTTTTGATTTTATTTCTATTATACATGTTTAATTCCTTTTATGAAAATCATAGTTATTGAGAGCCATGTTTTTGTTGTAGTTGATATGATTGTGGAACGATATGGTGTGATTTAATGATATCACCTTGAATGAAATTGGAAAAGAGAATATATCCAACTAATAAATTTTTTTCCCTTGGAAAGTATTTGTTTGTGTGAGAATCACCTTGAATGTAAGAAAGTAAATGTATGGAAATCCCATGAACTTGAATTGTGAGACCTGTTGGAGCCCAATTACGTTTCTTGTTGTGGTTGTGATTTCTATGTTTCCTTATGTGGAATTTTCTGTTATGTGGTTATGGTGGTGAATGGATGGGATGAGGTATGTGTTTTAAAGTGATGCGATGGTAGGTTGGCCTAAGATGTGACATGGGCAGATATTTGGTATCTTGGATGAATTGTGGTTGTGGATTGGTACTTTATTTGGCAAGATAAGGTATGTTTTTTATGTTGGTGATGTGTTTTTCTAGTTTCCTAGTTGTAATGGAATTAAATGATAATTATGAAACTGAAATGGCATGGGTTGGAATGATTAATGAAGGCTTAAATTGAAATTTGAAGTGCATATTATGTGGTTTCTCTTAAATATTAAATGATTAGTCTTGATAAATGAAATTTGCATTCAATTAGTAAATCAATAATTTGTATTATCTTGAAAATAATGATGTATTAGGAATTTCTTGTGTGGTGTTATGATTATATAGGTAGTAGAAAAAGTGGCAGAGGTTGTGAGGTTTTTTGGTGATGTTGTAAGTTTGGATGACACTATTGTTTATAAACCATAGTATATGATTGTGTGTGTGACTGTAATATGTACATTACATTTTAATTATGATTTATACATGCTCTCAAGACATACTAAGCACCATGTAACAACACCCAAATGTTTTGGGGGGTGTTTTCCCAATGTGAAGATGGGGATGATAGATGAATGGATACTCTCTCTTCCCCACTCTCTCTTCAATGTGATTTTGATATACATCAACTGTGATGTCCAAAAGTCAAAATTGTACTAGTGGTGATGTTTTTTGAGATGATGAGGTGGTTCATGGTTGGGGGTTTTCTTGTCAAGGGGATGGAATGAGGTTGATTTCATTCATGTTCATGATATTCTACCATTTTAGTTATAGAAGTGGTTGAGATGTGATACAATGGCCAAATTATCTTTGGGAGGTATGTGATGGCTAGTTTCATGTGGGGTGCTTGACCTGATGTAGTTTCCTAGGTGTCTTTGGTAAAGATTATAAAGAATAAATGAGAGTGTTAGGAGATATGATGTTGGGGTGAGAGAGAGGAAATTTAGTGGGAAAGCAATGTGAGGTAGCCTTTTATCGATATTCCACTTATTATGTTACTATATTTTGGATTCATTATTTGGTGATTGTACCATGGTGATGATGAGATTGGTTAGTTATCCTAATTTGGTTTTATTGGTTCTATTATTGTTCAAGGGTGTATCAGTATTCTCTTTCCACATGTTCACGAGAGAATTTCTGTATGATCTAACTAAGTATACATGTTATTTTCACCTCACATATATAAAAACTATTTCCATGTTTCTAGGAGGGAAACATGGACTGTTATGGACATTACAAGCATGATATTTGGGTATGTCACTATGTTTCTTCCTTAAGATTTTTCTTTTGAGTATTTATTTTGGAGACTTTGTATTTATTGAGTTTTTACATTAATTGTGGGATGGTTTCGATTTCTTTCCCTTTATATTATTTCATGGAGTTTCTTTATGGTTTATGCCCTATCTCTCAATCCTATATCATCTTTAAGGGTAATCACTTACATATGTGATATTCTTATACCCTCAATGCTATTATCCAACCCAGATCTTACTAAAGGTAGGAATCGAGGGCCATTATCTCCCTTCCTTCATTATCACTCTAAGATGGTAACCTTTAGAGGGAGGGTTCATGAAATAGTGGTATCAATGTTTTTGGTTCAGTGATAGGATGAAGTTTTGAGTTAAGAACACAATGGATTTCATGGGTTAGTAGGGAATCAATGTCAGTTGATCTTGTTTTGTGACATAGGAAAGGAAAGATTGGTTAGGACATGAGATTTTAGGGCCCTTTATGATCCAATTAGAGGAATATGAGCTTACTAAATGACAAAGTGATGTGGTGCCACACTTATAGGGTGGAGACCTAGGAGAGGTACATGCATTACGATTTCTTATGTTCTTATTTGAATAAAGATGTTTTTCAAAGTTTAAATGAATTAACTAAATCTTAATAAAATTACATACAATGGGGCTTAGGAAATCTTAGTTTCCCCTTTAGTTGTGTCTCTAACAATTTGTTTACATGTGGTTTAGGCTAGCGAGGTTCAACTGGAAAACCCAGTTGACTGCCAGAGGGTCAACCTAGTTAAAGAGGATGGTCAATAGTAGAAGAAGTTTCAAGCCTTTTAGTGGTAATCTTTAGAAAAGTATGAGGGTGGTGTCATAGATATAGAGATAGAGTATTGGTTGGAGGAGATCAAGATCACCTTCTATTTGATATAAGCCTAGAAGGTGTATTGGGTCCCCAGCAGCCTATCAGATGAGGGGTGTAGCTCATTATTGGTGTATGTTTTATCTTAGGGAGTAAAAGGAGTTGTATGTTTCATAGATGGTTGTATGTAGTGTGGGTTATAATTCTAAATGGGGTCAGAGATCATTAGAGGTACAATTAGCTTATCATCCACTCTTGTTTTTTCATTGTTTTATCTAGGTGATTCATAATCTTTTGTTTCAAAAACTCTATTATATGATATTAGAATAGACGTAGAGAGGATTCTTGTTCCCCCAGTGTTTTCTATGCATGTTGGTTTCCAGTTCAACTTGTTTGATGTGTTCTGGGGATGTAGACTGATAATGGGGCCACATCAATCAGGTGGGTATCTCTTCTGGTTTCATATACAATTTTATGATGTCATCCTTTATAGCAATTGGTTATATTTCATTTTTATATTTATCGACTGCTTCCTTAGAAAAGTTCGTTTCTTAGATGAATTTTTTCAACATGAATTTTTTTTGCAGCAAGGATGTTATTTGGGTAGAAGATTTTTAGAGCCCCTTATTTTCTTGATGGATGAGTTTTCCATAGAATCAGTATATTCTAGGATGATGAAGGTTCCCATGCTCATCAGGGAATTTATGGATGTTTTTCCTGAGGATATTGGGACACTAATCCCTTGATGTAATTTTGAGTTTGAGATAGTTCTACAACCTGATGATTTTATGAATTTTATGGATCCTTATTAGATTAATCCTTCTGAGCTGTGGTAATTAAGGATTTAGGTAAATGACCTGATTCACAAGGGTTTCATTTGACTTATTGTTCCATAGTGGCGTACACTAATATTATTTTCTAAGAAGGTAGATATTATCTTGAGGCTGTACATAGACTACTAGAGGTTAACCTGAGTGAAAATCAGTAATTTTTACTCTATCCCAAGTATCAATGATGTTTTTGATCAATCAAGAGGATCTAGTTGGTTTTATAAATTTATCTATGATATATATATCACTAATTGAGGGTAAAAGATTATGATGTCCAAAATACTATATTTGGATGGATGTATGGGTACTTAGATTTTGTGTTAATTATTTTTATTATCATGAATGCAACAACTATGTTCATTGGGATCATGAACTATGTGTTTGGTGATTTCCTTGACCAGTTCATAGTCATGTTCATTGAAGAAATATTTATCTACTTGAGGAAACATGAGGAGAATTCCAATCATCTTAGAGTCATCTTATAAGTTCTTCAATGACACCAACTCAATGGAATGTTTTCCAAGTGTATGTTATGAACATAGGAGGAGAATTTACTCATGAATTTGGTGTTTCATAAGAGTTTGGTTATATAATCATCCAAGTTTAATTCATTTTTTATTAGATGAGACCCAAGAATATGGAAGAGGTTAATAACATTCTTGGTCTTCTCGGATATTTGTAGAGGTTCATGTATGATTTTTCATGGATTTAGACCCCGTTGAAAGCTATTAATAGGAAGAACAAAACTTTTATTTGGACTAACTAGTGTTAGGAATCATTTGACTACATGAATATGAAATTATTAGTCATTAAATGCTCTAGTTTCAAAAGGAAGTGGAAATGTTTGAGGTGTTCCATGATGCTTCCCATCAAGTATCAAGATGAATATTAATTCAATAGAAGGCAGTGGTATCTTTTGGGTCTAGGAAATTATGCCCCAATTAGCAGAACTATTCCAACCATGATCTAGATCTAACAACGGTTTTATTTGCATTGAAGTTGTGGAAGTATTATCTCATCATAAAATACTAAAGTAATAGATGAAGTTTCTTCAAGACTATTACTTCTAGATATCCTACACATAAGTAAAGGGTAATGGCATGGTAGATTAACTGATCATGAAGTTGTGGAAGAATGTTGTTCAAGATTTTAGGGATTCCTGGAAGGTAATGAAGGATTTGGAATCCCTCACCTTAGATACAAGGGTGGAGGAAGGTGGTGGTTACCGTTTTTTTCAACTGACAGTGTAGTCTTCTCTGATGTAGTAGGTGACAGAGTATCAATGGAGAGACTCAGAGGTGGTGGTGATGTGTGAACATGTTGGCTAATGAAATATTCTAGAGAGATGGTTGGATGATGATTAGAACTAGATGATGTTTCAGGGGAATTTATTTTTTTAGATGGAAATGTATGAGGGATTCCTTAATGAGTTTCATAGATCACCATTGGTGGTACACCTAAGAGTATCTATGATTTATAGAGGATTGAGGACACAATTTTGGTGGCCAGGGATAAAACATTTATTGGAAGAGTTCATTGATTTATGTTTGGTTTTCTAGATGGTGAATTCAATACATCATGTTCCTAGAAGTTTGTTACAACACTTATATTTTCTTGAGTGGAAGTGTAAAAAAAATCTCAAAGGAATTCTTCATATAATTACCTTGAGTTCAGGGAGGATATGATTCTATTTGGGTAATCATTGGTTGGTTGACATAGTCTAATCACTTCCTAGTAATCAAGAAGTCATGCATTCTAGATGTCTTGTCAAGGAGGTATGTAGATGAGGTTTTATAGCTACATGGAGTTCCAAGGCCCATTATCTTAGATTAGGATGATCATTTTAACTTGTGATTCAAGAGATTATTATATCATGAATTTCTAAGTCAGTTTCATCTCAACACTACTTTCCAACCTCACATGTATGGTCATATAAAGAAAACTATCAAGGAACTGGAAGATATATTATGGGAATTGTAGACCCCGGAAAACGCGTCCCCAAAATTTTCCAAATTCTTCCATACATGATCCAAGATCGTAGTCCATTTCGCAAGCTTCGATTTGGTAGGTCGCAGGGCCCGAACGGAGCTACGGATTAGGAGTTATGGACGTTTGAAGTTGGGCTGGAAATCTGGTTCGCGAAGCCCCCTCCGTGATCGCGGAGCGCCGCCGCAAAGCAATGAGGCGAGAGGCTCCACGAACCCGTTTGACCTTTGCGATGCGCCGCGAAGACCCGTCGCGAAGCACTAATGCGAAGCACCGATGCGAAGCACCCGTGCAGCGCGGTCCCGCGAAGCCCCGCCGCGAAGCGCCCCGACCATCGCGGCCTCGCGAAGCTCCAGAGGTGGTGATGCTCCGCGAATGCATTTGACGTTCGCGAGCCTCCGCGAAGCTCTGGAGGCGGTACCTCTCCGCGAACGAATTTGACGTTCGCGAGCGCGCCGCGAAGCTCCTGAGGTGGTGCAGAATTTCTTCTTCGCGGCGCCCCTGCCTATAAATACCCAGCTCACCCCCCTTCTCAAGGAGGACGGCCACGGCTACTTCGCCCCTTGGGCGGCCGAGCGGAGCTCCGCATTGCGGCTCCGCGAAGCCATGCTCCGCGAGCAGCTTCCTTCGCGTTGCTGCTCCGCGAGCCGAGACTCCAGGAGTCCATGCTCCGCGAGCCTATGCTCCGCGATGCTGCTCCGCGAGACCAAGCTCCGCGAGAGCCCCTTTGCTCCGCGAGCCCTTGCTCCGCGATGCTGCTCCGCGAGACCAAGCTCCGCGATGCTGCTCCGCGAGACCAAGCTCCGCGAGACCCCTTTGCTCCGCGAGAGACCATTGCTCCGCGAGGCCATGCTTCGCGAAGCTACTTCGCAAAGACCCATCCTTCGCGAGGATCCTACCTTCGCGCCAACCGGTCCATACCGCGGGGGCGCAGCCCCCGCGCCCCCGCTCGGGGTCAGTGCCGGGCTGCGGTCCCGGCCCTCCGGGCCGGTCCCTTCACTACCGTCACAGACCCCCATGAAAAATGGACAGTCGCACCGCGAACTTTTCGGGCCGGGATGCCGGGATTTTCCATTGCGCCCTTATGCGCTCCCACCTTCCACCTATGGAACACCATGATTCGAGATACTCCTCCACACACCATGAAACACCTTGAGTTGACATATCCTCTTGGTTTCATTCCATGTCGTGAGTCGAGATTCTCGTCATCAATTCCCCGAGTACCTCGAGTTGAACCATCCCTCAGGAAACTCCTCCAAACCCGATCACTTGGCTCCTATGCCAGGTTGAACCAGAATGGGCCGCCCTTGCGTAAGTCCCAACACCAACCATTTCTAGGAACCTTCTGCCAATAGTCCTATCTAAAAGACTATAAACTGTAGTACTCCCTATCTAACAAACGATAGGATGCCTCTCGCCCTATACGAGAGATGCCTCATGCTACTAGCATGAGATGCCAACAGTCCTATATACATGACTCTAAACTGTAGCCTTCCCTATCTAACAAACGATAGGATGCCCCTTGCTCCAAGCAAGAGATGCCTTATGATCCTAGCATGAGATGCCAACAGTCCTATCTACATGACTATAAACTGTAGTACTCTCTATGTTCCTAACATAGGATGCCTCTTTCTCCAAGCAAGAGATGCCTTATGCTCCTAGCATGAGATGCTAACAGTCCTACCTATAAGACTATAAACTGTAGTATACACCCTATGTTCCAATCATAGGATGCCTCTTGCTCCGAATAAGAGATGCGTTATGCTCCAAGCATGAGATGCCAACAGTCCTATATACATGACTCTAAACTGTAGCCCCCCCTGTCTAACAAATGATAGGATTCCTTGTGCTCCAAGCATGAGATGCTAACAGTCATATCTACATGACATTAAACTGTAGTAATCCTTATGTGCCAAACATAGGATGCCTCTTGCCCTATACAAGAGATGCCTTATGCCCCTAGCATGAGATGCTAATAGTCCTACCTACATGACTCTAAACTGTAGTAATCCCTATGTTCCAAACATAGGATGCCTCTTCCATTAAACAAGAGATGCCTTGTGCGCCAAGCATAAGATGCCTAACGCCATGATCACAGTGGCGTAACATCAAGAGCGTTGGAATCCATTCAAACATTCCATCACTCCACCTCACGCTTTGTGTGTCCTTCGTTTGGATCGTCATTCACTTCGAAGTCTGGAGGGACCCCCTAACAGTATGGATGCTCGACCTATGGTCCGCCTGCTGTCCTGGGCCAACGCCCCGGAAGACTGATCACGTCTGGAGGGACCCCCTAACAGTATGGATGCTCGACCCATGGTCCGCCTACTGTCCTGGGCCAACGTCCCGAAGGATCGATCGACAACACTTGTGACATGGTCCCGTGTTTCGAACATGTTCAACGGTCGACCCTCATTTGTTGTCCTCATTTCTGGCTAACGTGATATGGATGCTGCGTTGCGAACATGGTCAGCAGTAATCCTCCATCACCACGCCAATCTCACGACGTTCTGAATATTGGGCATGTGATTCACACTTTTCAACTCCCTTTGTTGGGATAGATTCCAATGCCCTTGGCATTATCCCGCTTGTGCACTAGCGCATAGGTGAAGGCCTCAACCCACCAGTGAGTTGGGATGCCCTCATGGCCAGATATGAGGAAGACATTACGGGCAGCTTCCTAGCGTAAGCCCCATTCAACATTGTCGCTCCATAGCGGCACACGGGCAGCTTCCTAGCGTAATCCCCATTCACCATTGTCATTCCTTAGCGGCACACGGGCAACTTCCTAGCGTAAGCCCCATTCAACATTGTCGCTCCATAGCGGCACCCGGGCAGCTTCCTAGCGTAAGCCCCATTCACCATTGCCGTTCCTTAGCGGCACCGGGGCTTCTTCCTAGCGTAAGCCCCATCCACCATTGCCGCTCCTTAGCGGCACACCCGGGCAGCTTCCTAGCGTAAGCCCCATCCACCATTGCCGCTCCTTAGCGGCACACCCGGGCAGCTTCCTAGCGTAAGCCCCATCCACCATTGCCGCTCCTTAGCGGCACACCCGGGCAGCTTCCTAGCGTAAGCCCCATCCACCATTTCCGCTCCTTAGCGGCACACCCGGGCAGCTTCCTAGCGTAAGCCCCATCCACAATTGCCGCTCCTTAGCGGCACACCCGGGCAGCTTCCTAGCGTAAGCCCCATCCGCCATTGCCGCTCCTTAGCGGCACACCCGGGCAGCTTCCTAGCGTAAGCCCCATCCACCATTGCCGCTCCTTAGCGGCACACCCGGGCAGCTTCCTAGTGTAAGCCCCATCCACAATTGCCGCTCCTTAGCGGCACACCCGGGCAGCTTCCTAGCGTAAGCCCCATCCACCATTGCCGCTCCTTAGCGGCACACCCGGGCAGCTTCCTAGCGTAAGCCCCATCCACCATTGCCGTTCCTTAGCGGCACCAGGGCCGCTTCCTAGCGTAAGCCCCATCCACCATTGCCGCTCCTTAGCGGCACACCCGGGCAGCTTCTTGCGTAAGCCCCATTCACCAGTGTCGCTCCTTAGTGGCACCCGGGCAGCTTCCTCGCGTAAGCCCCATCCACTGTTGTGACCCCCATTCAACGGTAAGTCGTTGACATCCTCATCCAGCGGTAAGCCGTTGTGATCCTTATGCAGCGGTAAGCCGTTGTGATCCTATTCAGCGGTAACCCGTTGACATCCTCATCCAGCGGTAAGCCGTTGTGATCCTTATCCAGCGGTAAGCCGTTGTGATCCTATTCAGCGGTAAGCCGTTGTGATCCTTATCTAGCGGTAAGCCGTTGTGATCCAATTCAGCGGTAAGCCGTTGACATCCTCATCCAGCGGTAAGCCGTTGTGATCCTTATCCAGCGGTAAGCCGTTGTGATCCTATTCAGCGGTAAGCCGTTGTGATCCTTATCTAGCGGTAAGCCGTTGTGATCCAATTCAGCGGTAAGCCGTTGACATCCTCATCCAACGGTAAGCCGTTGTGATCCTTATCCACCGGTAAGCCGTTGACATCCCTATCCAGCGGTAAGCCGTTGTGACCCAATCCAGCGGTAAGCCGTTGACATCCCTATCCAGCGGTAAGCCGTTGTGACCCAATCCAGCGGTAAGTCGTTGTGACCCCATTCAGCGGTAAGCCGTTGACATCCCTATCCAGCGGTAAGCCGTTGTGACCCAATCCAGCGGTAAGCCGTTGTGACCCCATTCAGCGGTAAGCCGTTTTGGGCCTCCATCCTGGAGTAAGTCCCAACACCATGGGCTGCCCAACGCGTAAGCCCCTCTTCGCTTCTCACGGACGCACCCTTCATGACGTGATCGTCAGGTCCATGCAACCTCTTGTTTCTCACACCGAGCATGACTCACGTGGGCTTAGAGTGAGCACCGACCCTGACAAAACCATCTGAACTACGAGGTCTTTGATCCATGTCAAGGCATGGTACGTAGGAAGCCTCCACGAGGTTCAAGCCCACCAATAGTGGACCAAGGTCTACTTTCATCCGAACTACGAGGTCTTTGATCCATGTCAAGGCATGGTACGTAGGAAGCCTCCACGAGGTTCAAGCCCACCAATAGTGGACCAAGGTCCACTTTCACGTCGGTTCACCGACAAACCCTTTGAACTACGGGGACTTTGATCCGTGTTAAGGCATGGTACGTAGGAAGCCTCCACGAGGTTCAAGCCCACCCATCACCCAATTCACGTCGAGTTTCACCCACGTCTAGCACGACGTTAAACTGTAATTCCCGTCCGACAGCAAGCCGTTGTGACCACCCCGAACTACGAGGTCTTTGATCCATGTCAAGGCATGGTACGTAGGAATCCTCCCAGAGGTTCAAGCCCAACTCCCATCGGACCAAGGTCCCTCACTTACGTCGGTTCGCCGACACCCACCACCCGTCGTTTATTCACATCAGGGTTCACTATCGTCCCGCATGACGTTAAACTGTATTCTTCGAACTACGAGGTCTTTGATCCATGTCAAGGCATGGTACGTAGGAAGCCTTTATGAGGTTCGAGCCCACCAACAGTGGACCAAGGTCTACTTTCACGTCGGTTCAACCGACAAATCCCCTCCGAACTACGAGGTCTTTGATCCATGTCAAGGCATGGTACGTAGGAAGCCTTTATGAGGTTCAAGCCCACCAATAGTGGACCAAGGTCCACTTTCACGTCAGTTCACCGACAAACCCTTTGAACTACGGGGACTTTGATCCGTGTTAAGGCATGGTACGTAGGAAGCCTCCACGAGGTTCAAGCCCACCCATCACCCAATTCACGTCGAGTTTCACCCACGTCTAGCACGACGTTAAACTGCAATTCCCGTCCGACAGCAAGCCGTTGTGACCACCCCGAACTACGAGGTCTTTGATCCATGTCAAGGCATGGTACGTAGGAATCCTCCTAGAGGTTCAAGCCCAACTCCTATCGGACCAAGGTCCCTCACTTACGTCGGTTCGCCGACACCCACCACCCGTCATTTATTCACGTCAGGGTTCACTATCGTCCCGCATGACGTTAAACTGTATTCTCCGAACTACGAGGTCTTTGATCCATGTCAAGGCATGGTACGTAGGAAGCCTTTATGAGTTTCGAGCCCACCAACAGTGGACCAAGGTCTACTTTCACGTCGGTTCAACCGACAAAGCCCCTCCGAACTACGAGGTCTTTGATCCATGTCAAGGCATGGTACGTAGGAAGCCTTTATGAGGTTCAAGCCCACCAACAGTGGACCAAGGTCTACTTTCACGTCGGTTCAACCTACAAAGCCCCACCTGAACTACGAGGTCTTTGATCCATGTCAAGGCATGGTACGTAGGAAGCCTCCACGAGGTTCAAGCCCACCAACAGTGGACCAAGGTCTACTTTCACGTCGGTTCAACCGACAAAGCCCCACCTGAACTACGAGGTCTTTGTCCATGTAAAGGCATGGTACGTAGGAAGCCTCCACGAGGTTCAAGCCCACCAACAGTGGACCAAGGTCTGCTTTCACGTCGGTTCACCGGCGAAACCCCATTTGAACTACGAGGTCTTTGATCCATGTCAAGGCATGGTACGTAGGAAGCCTCCATGAGGTTCAAGCCCGCCCGTCTTTCACGTCGGGTTTCACCCCCGTCCAGCACGACGTTAAACTGCACCCCGGTCCAGTGGTAAGCCATTGCGACCCAACCCCACCTGAACTACGAGGTCTTTGATCCATGTCAAGGCATGGTACGTAGGAAGCCTCCACGAGGTTCAAGCCCACCAACAGTGGACCAAGGTCTGCTTTCACGTCGGTTCACCGGCGAAACCCCATTTGAACTACGAGGTCTTCGATCCATGTCAAGGCATGGTACGTAGGAAGCCTCCACGAGGTTCAAGCCCACCTGTCGCTCATTCACGTCGGGTCCCATTCCAGTCCAGCGGTAAGCCGTTGTGACCACCTGAACTACGAGGTCTTTGATCCATGTCAAGGCATGGTACGTAGGAAGCCTCCACGAGGTTCAAGCCCACCAATAGTGGACCAAGGTCTACTTTCACGTCGGTTCATCGACACACCCACCCATCGTTTCTTCACGCCGGGTCCCATATTCGTCCAGCATGACGTTAAACTACACTTTGGTCCGGTGGTAAGCCGTTGCGACCCAACCATCTGAACTACGAGGTCTTTGATCCATGTCAAGGCATGGTACGTAGGAAGCCTCCATGAGGTTCAAGCCCACCCGTCGCTCATTCACGTCGGGTCCCATTCCAGTCCAGCGGTAAGCCGTTGTGACCATTTGAACTACGAGGTCTTTGATCCATGTCAAGGCATGGTACGTAGGAAGCCTCCACGAGGTTCAAGCCACATTGCTCGGTCGTTCATTCACGTCGAGTTCCACCCACGTCCAACACGACGCTAAACTGCAACTCCCGTCCGACGGCAAGCCGTTGTGACCACCTGAACTACGAGGTCTTTGATCCATGTCAAGGCATGGTACGTAGGAAGCCTCCACGAGGTTCAATCCCACCAACAGTGGACCAAGGTCTACTTTCACGACGGTTCACCGGACGAACCCACCCGAACTACGAGGTCTTTGATCCATGTCAAGGCATGGTACGTAGGAAGCCTCCACGAGGTTCAAGCCCACCCGTCGTTTATTCACGCCAGGGTTCACTATCGTCCCGCATGACGTTAAACTACATTCTGGTCAAGTGGTAAGCCATTGCGACCCATCCCATCCCGAACTACGCGGACTTTGATTCCCTGCCACAGGGATACGTAGGAAGCCTCCTCAAGGCTCAAGCCCAACTTCACCGTCGCCCCTGCGATGGTCCCATTTCATCCTCCTCCACTTCACTCATCCATCCATCACCCATCCTGATTCTCACCCGGGCCGCCACATCCCAGTGGAATCATTCCATCCACCTCCTTGCTGCTCCTAGCAGCGCATGGGCCGCTTTCCACGTGTAAGCCCCATCATATCTTCGGGTCGTTGTCCTCTGTGTACACCCCGATTCATCACCCTTTTCCCATATAGGGAGTGCACCACCTCGGATCCGTCCTCATTGGGCGTTCCGATCCGTCTCTATGGGACCATAGCCGTCTCTATGCGATATATCTATCTGATCCGTCTCTATGGGACGTTCTGATCACCCTCATTCCGTCTCCGCAAGACGTTAAACTCACGGCCTACCTCGTGATAAGCATGAGATGCCTGAGGAAAACCTCGGATGGAACGCCTTTGGTGTAACCGTCTCTGCTAGACGTTAATCTTGCAACTACCCTGTGTTAAACATAGGAAGCTGAGGAAAACCTCAGATGTACGCCTCGGGTTCCGCACCCTTGAGATGCCCTCTCGTGAGGAAGAATACAGGTTCCCCAATGTCCACGCACCCAGAGATGCCCCGACATTCCTGATGTTGCCGTCTACTCCGACCGAAGGTCGCTACCATGCCAAGACCCTATGGAAAGTCTTGACGGAAGTAGCGTAATTAACCGGCGTCCATGACAATATGGCACCGGGAATGAGATTCACGAACAACGTATTAAATCTATAAGGGAGACCCGGACTAGGTGATGAGTTCTGAGGAGGAATCCACAGAAGGAAGAACCGACATCCCATCATCCCGTTTCGATCAAGGAGCAAACGTACCTGAATAAGGAACGAATGCCACCCGCCTTTGGAAAGCGGGAATGCGGGGCAACAAGCAGCGCGTCCTGACGGACGGATGCGCGCGCCCCGACGAAAGCGTCGGAAACAGGAATGCATCGTAGACTTTAGTGGATCTTGGGAAAAAATTTTCCCTTTATAAAGATTTATTAAAATAATAGTTACTAATCACCCATCAACATGGCCTCCTTTTAGGCTTTGTTTGGAAGTCCATGTCATTCTTCACTGCGATGGTATGATGTTGTAGAGTCATCATTTTTTGATTTTGTTGTGGTATAGAGTGGAAAAGATAATTTCTAGGTTTTTCGTGAGAAGATAAAGGAGGAATAGATCTAATATAACTATTATGAATATCACATTAATATGAAATTGGAGTTTTTAGTGGGTTTCCACGTGTTATTGATGGTTTCTCCTCATTATAAGCAACATATATTTGGTTGGGGGAGTAAGATCTTACCCAAGTTTATTAGGCCCTTCGTGGTGCTGAGGAATATTGTTGAGGTGGATTATTAGTTGGAACATACACTATGACTAGATAGGATCCAAGACGTTTCCCACATGTCTTAGTTCCATAGGTATCTTCACAGTGACTTCCATGCCATTGACTGGGGAGAGTTGGATATTGAGGATGATGCGATGTTTATGGAGCCGCTTGTAGAGATCCAAGGTCAAAAAAAGTAGGTGATGTTTGGTTGGACCATCCCATTGGTTAATTTGTTGTGGAGTCATGACATCTTAAGGGATATTACTTAGAATCATGATGCATAGATGTTTTCCCATTAACTAGAGTTTCTTTGAGTTCTTCCTTGTTCTTTTTTTCCTTTGATGATGTGATGTTTGGACCTTTCCGATTTTATTAGATGTTATTTTTTACTTTATAGCGATGAATGTTGTGTCTTTGAATATATTAATAGGGTAAAAACATTTCCCAATCAAGAAGTTTAATATTTATGAAATGTTTTAATACTATGCAGGTGAGTCAGTTCCACCCAAAGTGGACAATATCTTTATATGGGAGGTGGGATTCCTTGATTTGTTTTGAGGAAAGTGTTATGTGATGCTTCTAGTAGTTTTTTTCTTGGTTTGTTTAGATGTTGAAAAGGTTTTTTGACTGGTTATATAGAATATAAGAGGATTTTGGATGACATAAAATAGTGTGGTAGTGTTTGGGGTGTAACAAGATCCCTGATAGGTATCTCACATGATGTATTTCTAAAACTCTTCCCTTTTATTTTTGGGTTCAACTTTAAATAATCAATAATGATAATTATTTAATATGTGTATTATGTAAGGTCTCGGATTTCTAATAATCATTCATTTGTGTTTTATAAGGCTCGATGGAATCAAAAGTGTGTTTGGAGTCTTTTACCACTTAATTTCTCTATTTTTATTCTCAAGATAAATTGAATGATCATGCGAGATGAGTTTTCTTCTAGTGGTCACTTGTTTGTTCATGCAGTAGGTTGGATCATTATGTGGTTGATTAGAACAACCATTTGTTTACTTTTTTAAATAACTTTTATTTTTTTTATTTTTAATTGTTTGTTCATGTGGTTACGGTCAGTTAGAATGGTTACTTGTTTCCTTCATGTGGTCAATTGTTTCCTTTTTGTGGTCACTTGATTGTTTATGTTGTAGGTTGACTGGTAGTGCTGTCAGATTTCATGATCACTTGTTTCCTTTTTATGGTCACTTGTTTATTTATGCAGTTGGTTAGTTGGTCATGTGGTTGGTTGATCAGATCACTTGTTTCCTTCAGGAGGTCACTTGTTTGTTTGTGTGGTAGGTTGGTTCATGTGATCTATTCCGGACTTAGCTAAATTTATAAATTTTTTAATTTTTTCCCAGAATATCCCTAAAAGTCTTGAATATGATTTTTAATGTAAATTAGGATTGAAAGATTTAATAAATGGTATTTAAAGGTCATTTATAAGAGGTTAATTATAACATTGAATTTCCTTGAGGTCCAAGGATATTAATGAGTCCTTTAGTGTGGAGTTTAATGAGATTCGTATTAATGGTTAATTAAAACCATATCTATGATTTGAAATCCTAATTATATCATATATTTAATTATAAAATAAATATATTTATTTCATTATTTCCTACTTACCCTCTCTCAATATATGGGTTCAAGATCCTTTCCTTTGGAGTTGTGGAACCCTACTACATTTGGTTTGAGTTCTTCCTATAGTGATTCCATCTTATGTGTGCTACACCTGTTTTGGTGAAATGAACCATGTGAAGCTTCTTTCCCCCAGATAGGGGATCCTTTTTATTTATTCTAGTTTAACATATGGAAGGAATCATATTTTTATTTTCCTTTGGGAAGGTATTATACAAAAACTTAATGAATATAATTAATTGGTTTAATTGAAATTGAAGGGGAACATAAATGAAATTAATCTTTACCACTTTTGATGTTATTACTATTGTACATGATATATGTCTTTTCTAAAGATCATGGTTGTTGGGATCCTTGTTTGTGTGGTATTGGATATTATTTTAGAACCCTATAACTTGATTTATTGATATCATCATGAATGAAATTGAATAAGAACTAACTACTAAAAATGGGGATTTTAACAACACTTGAAAGAAGCTTTATCATCACTTTCAAAGTGATGATAATATAGGAATTGTTAAAATAAGACCTTTATGAGTGACTTTAAAAAGAACTAATTAAGGCACCCTTTATCAACACTTTTTGATATTGATGATAAAGGGGTCCTTTATAAGTTCTTTTTACAAGTAATGATAAAGTTCATCTTTTAACAACCCCTAGATTATCAATGCTTTTTGATGCGTTGATATGTTTTTTAAAAAAATTATATTTTTTTGCATGCTAGAGATACTGATCACCCAACCCCTTCTTTAATTCTAGAGAGGCCTTAGAAAACTGTGTTAGCTTGAATTCAATCAAAGGACCTCCTTCTGTTAAGAGGATATCTTTACCACTACACTAATTTGATTTATTTTATATTTTATAAGATTTATATTTATAAATATAAATATATATATATATATATACATAATTTTTTTATTCATATATTTATTTAAATATATATATATATTATTCATATATTTATTTATAAATATATATTTATATACATATATATGTATAATTATTTTGAAATACAATTATAAAATATATGTTTGTGTGGGTGTGACTGTATGTATGATATATACATATATACTTAAATTTATTTAAATATATTATATATTAATACACATTTACATATATTAGAATATAAATATATATATATACTTATTTATAACTACAAACACATACGTATATATTGCAGAGACCCAAAGATTGGCATACATAGACATTACATTACTTTTGTGGAATACTTAATACATAACAAAAACAGACACCCAAGGACTGTAATAGTTTAGTGTCTTTAGAAACACGGAGCATAATATTCTAATCATGGTGAAAGATCTTCAATATCTCCCATAAAGATCTTCCACTTTTTTTTTCTTAACTAAAACCTTTCTTTATATCCTGGGGAAATGAAAACATAAAAAGTGTGATCTCAAATTCTCAGTAAGGGTAAACATGGAGAACATCAAATAATCCATAAACATTTGAACATAAAAACATGAACATAAAACATGAGTAATGACATAAATCTTGGCAGTACATAAGGCATATATCATAAAGGAACATTACCCATGATAAAATATCATGGGAATAAAACATGTAATTGTGGAAAACCATTAAGCACATGATATGATTTCCATAGTAGGCAAGACATTGCTGCCAAGACCATCATAGTGGACAATGTCCATTACTAAACTGGGTTTACATGCCATACCATCCATGTCTATCTCATGAGATGTAAATCTTTACCCAATGCATTGGAGGTAGATATAAGTCCCAACCATCTCATAATGAAACCATTCTTATGTGTTCCACAAAATCATAAATCATACATCATAGCATAACCCAAGTAATAAAAATGGGATTCTTAAACATCATGCCATTATAAAAAAATCCATATAAGATAAAAAGACTTCATAAAAAATAATTCCATCATAACATAATCAAATCAATTTAATAATAGGGATAGAAACAGAACCCTATATTATCTTAGATGGGAAATAATTTTCATAAAACACTTGAACTCCATTCTTGAGGAAAATATCCTTCCTACTTCAAAAACATTTTTCCTTTCTCAATATGTCATACAATTTTAAACTAAAATAATTTAATTGAAAATAAACATGAAAACTGGTAAAGGAACCTTCATGGAAATAATGTTCTATGAAATCATAAAAATCCATTAATGTCGTATAATTTAAATAAACATTCTACTCGTACTTTGGCCGGAAAAGTCAAAAAGTATCTCATTCTGAAAACGAAAAAATATTCCTTTCATATATTTTACTAAAAATTCACCAATAGGTAAAATTGGATTTGAAATATTTTAGGAGGATAGAAATAATATTACATATTGAGGAAACATGGATGTGGATGATAAATATATCCCAGTAAATTATGAAGTATAAACAATCTTGGATAAAAATGAGACTGCGAGATTTTCCCTTAACTTAGGTCCAATTTATTCCATACGTGTCCAAAAATTCTTTATAGTGGGTTTAAACATATTATCAACCTGTAAAAGAACCATAATAATATTTATGATATCATATATAATCCACTTATGAGTTTATATTACCCGTTCTTTTGTCAATTCCATGTTAAAGTAGTGTTTTGGGTAAAATTGTTTCATTTATCGTACGTGTTTGGACTTGTGGTTCTTGATATCATTTCTTATATAATGATTTAATTACTTACAGAATGTAAAACATGATTTATATATAATATATATTCAGAATATAATATATATAATAGATCGAAAAATGGAAGTAAATACACCGTTCATGGAGACAATAGGTCGTACGTACGCATGAACGTTGTTTTCGTTTCCTTATTAAATTGAATGGAAGTAAATGAAATATATATATAAATAAATCCAGTAGAATTATTATGTCATATATTTCATGATTACTTATTATATATATACTTTATAATCATTCTTGAATGGTTAAGATGAAGAATTAATCTCATCGCATCGTTGAGACGGTAATCCATACGTACACACAAGTGATGATATTGTTCCCATAATTATTGAATGTAATTAGAGTGCATTATATAATATCTCATAATTAGTATCATGTTATAATGACCATATATAGTTATTCTTTACAACACTATACCCATCCAAGTAAGAGGGTGGTGGAAAACAGATTACACCACGACGTGGAGACGGTATTTCGTACGTACGCACGCGCAATGATTTCGTTTTCTGTAGGATGGATAAAAGGTGAAATATGGTTGTTTCATATTTATAATAAAATATATGTATATTAGTTATAATGATGTTATTACTTTATAATGAGGCAACTAAATAATATGAAGTAGAAGAATAAAGAAACTTGAAAGAATCAGTAGAAGAGATCACCTCTTCTTCGACGCGCCTCTTCTAAACCTCCTCTTAGGGCACTAAAGTTGGTCTTTGAAGAAGACCAAGACCTATAGTATGTTTCTATGGAAGTGTAGAAGGAAAATGGGAAGGGTTGGGTCGAGCTTGAAGGCTCAAAATGTTGTAAATAGGAGAGGGAGGAGGTTCCCTTATATAGGAGAGGAGAGGGGCACTTTTGAAATCCTCAAAAATATTAATTTATAATAAACTCAAACCCCACATAAAAACTTCCAAAGTGACTCAAATTAATATATGAGATAATATAGTACTGTAATAAATCAACCAATCAAATTTATAAATGTTTTTATTTTATTTTAAACCTTATCATTTTGATTTATCCTTATATAATCTATTTAATTTTATTTGTGATAATAATTTTATAAATTTTAAATGGATATAAATACTTACTTACGTGTTGTAAATTATCCATAATTGGATATGTTATGACATTTTAGACCATATAAATTTCAATTTATAAATTTTAAACATTTTCGTGATTTTTAGACAATTTAATAATATGTTATTTTTATAAAATACCAATAGTGTCAATTTTGACATTTTTCAATTATTTGAATTTAAATAAAATACACACAGAAGATATATTAGAACCAAAATATTTAATAGATTCCTAACATGTCATATTCATCTATAATATTTTTTTAACACATTAATTAGTTAATATAATATTTATTTTAATATTTCTAAAACCATTTATTGGATATTTCTCTTAATAAAATAATTACTACAACATTTTTGTATAATTTATTAATATACTTATTTGTTGCATAAAAATTTAAAATAAAATACTATTATGAATATACTTCTAATATATTTCATAAGAATACTTTTAGTCGAATTTATCTTTTAAAACTACAAACTTTTAAAATTGTATATTTATTAAAGTATGAAGGTGACAACCTGGCATCATTTAAAATAAAATAATATAAATGTAATAATCTTTTTATATAGTTCTAAATGGTCCACAAGTCTACCCTTGGATGATTAGGGTATATATATACTCTACAAATAAGTTGTGGTCAATTTTATGGTCATTTTGTTGGGTATTATTATTTTAATAATAATTATATTATTTATTTTTCACTAAATAAATAATTTCTGCATCATTAATGTATAAGCTATTTATGTAATTAAATATTTCTTAAAAAATACAACCAAATTACCATAATAAACAAAAACATTTTTTCTTTAAAATGCGTACTTATAATAGAATTTATATTCTGTATAAACTTATATTAAAAATACTTTAATTATTAATGTTTTAGTGAGACATATTTCACTTTCTTTAAATAAACTAAATTAATGGTCTTAATCACATCCAAGTGGGTTAAAATAGATTCAATTTTGACCCAATTATGTTTTAGAGATAAATATAATCATCCAATTATATTAGGACAAGTTTTTGTGGAATTTATAATATTATTTTTACCCTTAATTAACTGATTTACCTTTAACTGTGTTAAATAAAATTTACCGTAGTTACTATTCATAATGCCTAAAAATAAAAATTATCCTATTAATATAATTTTAACCTACTAATTACAAATATGGATTCCATTTTTACAAATTAAAAACACAAAAGTTGCAGTATTTAATTTAAAATTAATCCTGCTGTTGAGAAAATGGGTTTTGAAAGTTAAAACATTGCAAAAGATTGAAATGTTTTTACCTATGAATTCAATGTAAAATTAAAGATAATGACTTAAATTATATTAAATGGTAAAAATATATTCTATTTATACTTTAAAACCATTTACTAGTAGAATTTAACCATACAAATTATCTTGATGAAAGTGTTTTTACTATTTATCAAAATAAGAACGTTGTCAGAAAAATATCTAAACTTTATACAATGTAAATTTTTATATCCTAATTAAAAATAAGAAGTTTATTTTGTAAAATTGAACTTATAAAATTGTCAAAAAATATATTTAAAATGGGTGCGCCATCAAAAGGCAGCAAAACTGCATTTTTTTGAAAAATACTTATTTTACCCGAAAAAATTATTTTCTTCTCATACCATGTTCTAGAATATGTGTAAGATGAATGATATTGTTATAAAATTAAAAATTTTGTTAATAATATTCATAAGGACTAGTTCATATTAATATTAGAACAATATATCGTTGTTTAGTGAAACTCGGTATTGCGTAGAACACATGCTATTGAGGAAGGTTACTCTTGCGTGCAACACAAGCCAGGAATAGTGTTTGCGTATACTACAAGCTAATACAGTATTGCATATAGCACATGATAATATTGGCATAGCGTACAACACAAGACATCAATGAAATTAAAAATAATATTTCTCATAAAATCTCGGGGTGTTACATTCTACCCCCCTTAAAATGAATTTCACCCTCAAAATTCGTCGGGGTTATAAATGGTTTATTACTTGAAATTTCTTTCTTAGAAACCCACATCGTAAAAAGGAATACCGAAACTTAATTTTAAAAACTAAAGTATGAAATGTAATGGTTACCCAAATTAACTCATCACTAGGTTTCCACATAAAAGAACATAGGTGAAAATATGGATATGGAAGAGAAATCTAACCATCAAGTTCTGATGGAGATTGGTAGAGAACATGGATATGAAAAATCCAACAATCACAAAGCCATAAATTTGTGATGATCTAAGGTACCATCAGATTCATCGAATATGAGGGTACTAGGACAACGTTTTTTGTTTTCAAGATCATTTCCCTAAAGTTGATGAATATGGATAAATACTTACTTGATTTTAGTGTAATATAAATGTTGGTCATTCCATGAACAATTTCTACTTCATCTCTTGTTTAAAGAAATGATGTTGAATTTTTAATTCTTGAAGTATTAGCAGATCATGTGAAAGAATTATAGGTTATTCCATTTGTCTCAAAAAAGTTAACAAAAGTTATTAAATATACATAAGTCCGTCTATGGTGAGATTAACCGTATATGATTACAATATTGGACTTATACTTCAACTATCACACCGTTTAATAAAATAAAACTAATTTCTACTAACCAGGGACTTCTTGTAGGACAATGGTAGGTGATAAAGGTATTTCACACTTTGGTTTTGTGTTTAATTCCCACATCCTTGTCCGACACAACGGGTTGTCACCCATCCTATGGGTTGTCCTTTTTCTAAAACTATACTATTATATCATTCCAGAAATAATATCAAAAAGTTCTAGTCTTAAACAAAACTATCTGATGTATAACATAATCCATTCCAATCTTTAGGCTTATCTAAAATAGTTCTGTCCAATCTCATAGTATAATGAAAAATATTAATAGAGAGGTCATATAAAAAGCATGTAATTACCATCATTTATCCGTCATATATCATAAGATATATCTTGTTGGTCATATTATAAACATTTGAATTCCTTAATCATGTATTCTCTTGAAACATGAATTACTATAGAACCTTAGTGAAAACATGAATTCTGTCAAAAGTTAATTATTTCCACATACCAAAATCCTAAAATTTCTATATACTCAAACCATGATGTCACTTTGTCCTTATATCAGTCATGAGCTCATTAATACTATCAAACATATTATTTTCTCCTTATCCCTTCATTATACGCATATCATCTGCATTCCAAATATATTTTAATCACTTTTCATGGTTACCGGTACTATATAATTATTGAAAACAACAGTAAACCAATACATAGATATTCCAAAATTCCACGATACTATAAATGAGATTCCACAACACTATTTTGGAATCCCATTACATATACACTTAATCGTTCCTCCACATTGTTTTCATATTCAAAATCACCAATAGTGATCGCATGTGACTTCCCTTTTTCCTTTTCATTAAGAGGTTGTTGATGTCGATCATCATTAATCCTTGGATTATGGCATTGGATAGCATAATGCCCCATTTCCTTGCACTTGTAGCATTGAAGTGTTGGTGGTGCGTTCTTTGTAGTCTTTTCTCTATTCAGATTATTAGCTACCTTTTTCCCATTACTTCGACACTCATTTGCTTGATGACCTTCTTTTCCACACTTAAAACATTTTCTAGTCCCTTTAAGAAAACCTCCACCATGCTTCTTTCCACAAATTGAGCATAAAGAAACATTCGTCTTCTTTTCACCATTGTTTGTAGATTTTTTCCTTGAACTCCATATTTCATTTCTTATCAAGACCATGAGATGGATATGTAACACCAACATCCAGTTCTAACTTGATAGAAAAACACACAATTTCTTCATAGCTACTGAAGTCTCTTATAGCTATTGCCCTTCGAAGACTTGGTTTTAAGCCTTGAAGAATCGGTCAACTTTACTTTCAGGTTGGATTATAAATCCAGATGCATACCTTGCAAGCCTTGTAAAATTCCCCTCGTATATACCAACAGATTCATCATCCTTTTTCTTAATCTCAAGGAACTACTTTTCCATATTTGTTCGATGAATACGAGGGAAGTACTTTTTGAAAAAAAAGTTCTCGAACTCGTCCCATTCCATGGATTCAATTTCATCTTGGGGCCTTGTATTCTTAATTAGATTCCACCACTGGTCTGCTTCACCTTCTAAATGGTAAACAACCAAAATGACTTTTTCATGTTCTGAACAGCGAAGTATGGAAAATATCTTTTCAATGGTACCGATCCATTTTTCAGCAACAAGTGGATCAGAAGACCCAATGAAAGAAGGTGGACGTTGCCTCATAAAGGACTCAATATAATATTGTTCCTTTCTCTTCTCATTTGGAAGTCCAAAATGATTCATATCTTGTGTAGGTATATAAATAAGATTTTTCACTCCATTTCACATAACATTTGGTTTTTCAGAATGACAATCATTGTATTGCCCTGTGCATTGATCATTAAGAGGGTTCCTTCGGGTTCTATCCATTATCTAAAACCCAAAAATAATAGTGTGAGAGGAAAAAATCATACTAAGAAAACAACATAATCAAGGGGAGTAATTGCAATCTCTAACATCTTAGGTTTAATCCTAGGTTATTCATGATCATTATCATAATTCTAGGACTGAAACCTATACTTATACTTAACCTTATGGAAATCTCTAGACATAACGTAGAAATATCTCTAGGGATCTCACTAAAGTTTTTGCATCCTAGTTTCCAAAGGTTAAGTAAAACGTTCCTTTGATACCAACTTTAGATACCCAAATCTTGACGTATATGGACATTACATTAATTTTGAAGAATACTAAATATTTAACAAAAACAGACACCCAAGGTCCGTAATAGTTTAGTGTCTTTGGAAACTCGGAAAATAATCTTTAAATCATGGGGAACGATCTTCAATATCTCCCATAAATAGCTTCCACTTTTTTTCTTACCTAAAACCTTTATTTATATCCTGGGGAAAAGAAAACATTAAAATGGTGAGCTCAAATGCTCAGTAAGGTTAAACATGGAGAACATCAAACAATCTATAAACATTTGAACGTAAAAACATGAACATAAAACATGAGTAATGACATAAATCTTGGCAGTACATAAGGAATATATCAGAAAGGAACATTAATCATGATAAAATATCATTTGAATAAAACATGTAATAGTGTAAAACCATTAAGAACATGATATAATTTCCATAGTATCCAAGGCATTGCTTCCAAGACCATCATAGTGGACAATGTCCATTACTGAACCGGGTTTACTTGTCATTCCATCTATGTCTATCTCATGAGATATAAATCTTTACCCAATGAATTGGAGGGAGATATAGGTCCCACTCATCTCATAATAAAACCATTCTTATGTGTTCTACAAAATCATAAATCATACATCATAGCATAACCCATGTAATAAAAATGGGAAACTTAAACATCATGCAATCATAAAAAAATCCATATAAGATAAAAGGACTTCATAAGAAATAATTCCATCATAACAGAATAAAATCAATGTAATAATAGGGATAGAAATATAACCCTATATTATCTTAGATGGAAAATAATTTTGATAAAACACTTGAACTCCAATCTTGAGGAAAATATCCTTTCTACTTAAATTTTTTTTTTCTTTTCTCAACATGTCATAGAATTTTAATCTAAATAAATTTAATTTAAAATAAAATTGAAAACTTATAAAGAATATTCATGGAAATAATGTTATATTAATTCATAAAAATCCATTCATGTCTTATAAGTTAAAAAAACATTCTTGTTGTACTTTGGCTAGAAAAGTCAAAAAGTATCTCGTACTGAAAATGACAAAAGATTCATTTCATATATTTTACTAAAAATTCACCAGTAGGTAAAATTGGATTTAAAAAATTGTATTAGGATTGAAATAATATTACATATTGAGAAAACATGTATGTGGATGATAAATATTCCACAGTAAATTCTGAAGTATAAATAATCTCGGATAAAAATGAGATTGCAAAATTTTCCCTAACCTCAGGTCCAATTTCTTCCGTATGTGTCCAAAACTTCTATATAGTGGGTTTAAAGATATTATTAACTTGTAATAGAGCCATAATAATATTTATTATATCATATATGATTCACTTATGACTTTATATTACCCATTCTTTTGTCAATTCCATGTTAAAGAAGCATTTTCGTTAAAATCGTTTCATTTATCGTATGTGTTTGGACTTGTGGTTCTTGATATCATTACTTATATAATGATTTACTTACTTCCAGAATGCAAAAATGGATTTATAAATAAAATATATTCAGAATATAATATATATAATAGATCGATAAATGGAATGAAATACACCGTTCATGGAGATGGTAGGTCGTACGTACGCATGAACGCTGTTTTCGTTTCCTTATTAAATTGAATGGAAGTAAATGACACACAAACACACACACATATATATATACATAACTCCATTAGTATTATTATGTAATATATTTCATGATTACTTATTATATATATACTTTATAATCATTCTTGAATGGTTAAGATGGAGAATGAATCTCATCGCATCGTGGAGACAGTAATCTGTATGTACGCACGAGCGATGATATTGTTCCCATAATTAATGAATGGAATTGGAGTGGATTATATAATATATCATAATTATTATCATGTTATAATAACCATATATAGTTATTATTTACACCATTATACCCATCCAAGTAAGGTGGTGGTGGAAAACAGATTACACCACGGTGTGGAGACGGTATTCCGTACGTACGCACGCGCGGTGATTTCATTTTCCGTAGGATGGATAAAATGAGAAATATGGTTGTTTCAAATTTATAATAACATATCAGTATATTAGTTATACTTATTTTATTACCTTATAATGAAACAACTAAACAAGAGTAAGTAGAAGAATAAAGAAACTTGAAAGAATCGGTAGAAGAGATTACCTCTTCTTCGACGCGCCTCTTCTAAACCTCCTCTTGGGGCACAAAAGTTTGTCTTTGAAGAAGACCAAGACCTCTAGTTTGTTTATAGGGAAGTTTATAATGGAAATGGGTAGGGTTTGGACGATATTGAAGGGTCAAAATATTGTAAAGAAAAGAGGGAGGAGGTGCCCTTATATAGGAGAGGAGAGAGGCACTTTTGGAATCCTCAAAAATATTAATTTATAATAAACTTAATCCCCACATAAAAACATCAGAAGTGACTCAAATTATAATATGAGATAATATAGTATTATAATATAGTCAACCAATAAAATTCAGACATGATTTGATTTTATTTTAAATCTTATCATTTTGATTTATCCTTATTTAATCTATTTAATTTTATTTGTGGTAATAATGTTATAAAATTTAAATGGATATAAATACTTACTTATGTGTTGTGAATTATCAATAATTGGATACTTTATGACATTTTAGACCATATAAATTTCAATTTATAATTTGTAATTTTTTTTGTGATTTTCAAACAATTTAATAATATGTTATTTTTATAAAATATCAACAGTGTCAATTTTGACACTATTCAATTATTTGAATTTAAATAAAATACACACAGAATATATATTTGAAAAAAAATATTTTATATATTCGTAGAATGTCATTTATTCTATAAAATTCGTGTAGCACATTAATTAGTTCATATAATATTTATTTTAATATTTCTAAAACCATTTATTGTATATTTCTCTTAATAAAATAATTACTACAACATTTTTGTATAATTATTTAATATAATTATTTGTTGCAGAAAAATTAAAAATAAAATACTAAGATAAATATAAATCTAATAGATTTAGTAAGAATAATTGTAGACTAATTTATCTTCTAAAACAACCAACTTTTAAAATGTTATCTTTATTAAAGTATGAAGGTGACAACTTGACATCATTTAAAATAAAATAATATAAATGTCATAATCTGTTTTATAAGGCTCCAAATGGTCCACAAGTAGAGCCTTGGATGATTAGGGTATAGATATACTCGACCAATAAGTTTTGGTCAAGTTTATGGTCCTTTTTATGGGTATTCTTATTTTAATAAAAACTATATTATTGATTTTTCACTAAATAAATAATTTCTGCATCATTAATGTATAAGCTATTTAGGTAATTAAATATTTCTTAAAAATTACAACTAAATTAACATAATAAAAAAATTTCGCTTTTAAATGAGTATTTATAATCGAATTTATATTCTGTATAACCTTTTATTAAAAATACTTTAATTATTAAAGTTTGAGTGAGACATATTTCACTTTCTTTAAATAAAATAAATTAATGGTCTTAATCACATCAAAGTGGGTTCCAATAGATTCCATTTCGACCCAATTATGTTTTAGAGAGAAATTTAACCATCCAATTATATTAAGACAAGTGTTAGGATAATTTTATAATATTATTTTTACCCTTAATTACCTGATTTACCTTTAACTATGGTAAATAAAAATTACTGTAGTTACTATTCATAATGCCTAAAAATAAAAAGTAGTCTATTAACATAATTTAGAACTACTAATTACAAATATGGAACCCATTTTTCAAAATTCAAAACACAGAAGTTGCAATATATAATTTAAAATTAATCCCGCTATTGAGAAAATGGGTTTTAAAAGTTAAAACATTACAAAAGATTGAAATGTTTTTACCTATGAATTCAATGTAAAATTAAGGATAATGACTTAAATTATGTTAAATGGTAAAAATAGATTCTATTTATAAATTAAAACCATTTAATATTATAATTTAACCATATAAATTATCTCGATGAAAAAAATCTGTTTTAAGTAACATTTAGCGTGTTTTTACTATTCATCAAAATAAGAATGTTGTCAGAAAAATATCAAAACTTTATCAAATATAAATTTTTATATCCTGATTGAAAATAATAATTTTATTTTGTAAAATTGAACTTATAAACATGTCAAAAAAAAGATTTAAAATGGGTGCACCATCAAAAGGTAGCAAAAATGCATTTTTTGAAAAATATTTATTTTACCCGAAAAAATTATTTTGTTCCCATACAATGTTCTAAAATATATGTAAGATGAATGATATTTTTATAAAATTAATAATGTGGTTAATAATATTCATAACGGCTAGTTAATAATAATATTAGAACAATATATCGTTGTTTAGTGAAACTCGGTATTGCGTACAACACACACTATTGAGGAAGGTTGATCTTGCGTGTAAGACAAGCCAAGAATAGTGTTTTCGTATACTATAAGATAATACGTTGTTGAGTATAGCGCAACCTAATCTTGGTGTAGGGTACAACACAAGACATCAATGAAATTAAAAATAATATTTCTCATAAAATCTCAAGATGTTACATATATGAACATTATATATATATATTCATATAGCACTACGAGAAAAATCACTATTTGCGAAGGGTTATTTGCGACGTGATTTCTTCCTGTCGCAAATAACCCGTCCAGGAAGCTATTTCCAACGGGGAAAGTAGCCCGTCGCAAATAACCAATTATTTGCGATGGGATTTCGTCTCTCGTCGCAAATAGTTTGGCACGACTTGCGCGCCAAAATGCGCGGCTTGCGCGCCAAAACGCGCGGCTTGCGCGCCAAAACGCGCGGCTTGCGCGCCAAAACGCGCGGCTTGCGCGCCAAAACTCGCGGCTTGCGCGTGCGCGACATTTGCGACGGGCCTCGTCACAAATACCCGACGGTGGTCAATATCTTTTTGCGATGGGATGTCTTCCTGTCGCAAAAAGGCTGTCGGCAGGTACTATTTGCGACGGATCCCATCGCAAATAACCTTTTAACCACCGACTGTAATTAATGCGGGTGAGGGTATTTGCGACGGACCCTGTCGCAAATACCACCATTTGCGACAGGAATCCCCACGCAAATATTCTCGTCGCAACTAATCTAACCTATATATACCCCCATCTATTTTTTCACAAATCATTCAGATCTTGCTCTCTCTCTGTCTTCATTCTTCAGTTTCAAAGAGAACTTTGTTTAGTTGATGTTTTTTATACGAGAGCAATCGGAGGGCGTCAATATCTTCAGAATATCAAAGTTTAAGGTATTTATATTTTATTTGTTTTATATTTATTTTATTTTTTTTATGTTAATTTTAATTGTTGTTTATTAGTTCTAATTTAATTAGACTTCAATTGATTTTTATTTATATTTAGTTTTACTAAGAAATTGATTTTGTTAGTTATAATTAAAAATAATTAGTTATAATTAATATTAATTAAATATAATTAGGAATAAATAGATATAATTAACAATAAATAGATATAATTAGCAATAAATAGATATAATTAGCAGTAAATAGATATAATTAGCAATAAATAGATATAATTAGCAATAAATAGATATAATTAGTAATAAATAGATATAATTAGCAATAATTAGCAATAATTAGCAATAATTAGAATTAATTAGCAATAATTAGGAGTAATTAGCAATAATTAGGAGTAATTGGCAATAATTAGAAGTAATTAGCAATAATTAGGAGTAATTAGTAATAATTAGGACTAATTAGTAATAGTTAGGAGTAATTAGCAATAATTAGGAGTAATTAGCAATAATTAGGAGTAATTAGTAATAATTATGAGTAATTAGTAATAATTAGGAGTAATTAGTAATAATTTGGAATAATTAGGAATAATTAGGAATAATTAGGAATAATTAGGAATAATTAGGAATAATTAGGACTAATTCAGAATAATTCGGAATAATTCGGAATAATTCCGAATAATTCGGAATAATTCGGAATAATTCAGAATAAATCAGAATAAATTGGAATAATTCAGAATAAATAGGAATAATTCGGAATAATTCGGAATAATTCAGAATAAATCGGAATAATTAAGAATAATTTGGAATAATTCGGAATAATTCGGAATAATTCGGAATCATTAGGAATAATTAGGAATGATTAGGAATAATTAGTAATCATTAGGAATAATTAGGAATCATTAGGAATAATTAGGAATAATTCGGAATAATTATGAACAATTCAGAATTATTCGGAATAATTCGGAATAATTCGGAATAATTAGCAATAATTAGCAATAATTAGGAATAATTAGCTATAATTAGGAATAATTAGGAATAATTAGAAATAATTAGCAATAATTAGCAATAATTAGGAATAATTAGCAATAATTAGGAATAATTAGGAATAATTAGGAATAATTAGGAATAATTAGGAATAATTAGGAATAATTGGGAATAATTGGGAATAATTTGGAATAATTATTAATAATTAGGAATAATTAGGAATAATTAGGAATAATTAGGAATAATTAGGAATAATTAGGAATAATTAGTAATAATTCGAAATAAATATGAATAAATAGGAATAAATATGAATAAATCAGAATAAATCGGAATAAATAGCTATAATTAGGAATAAATAGCTATAATTAGGAATAAATATCTATAATTAGGAATAAATAGCTATAAATAGCTATAATTAGGAATAATTAGCTTCAATTAGCTATAATTAGCTATAATTAGGAATAATTAGGAATAATTAGCTATAATTAGAAATAATTAGCTATAATTAGGAATAATTAGCTATAATTAGCTATAATTAGCTATAATTAGCAATAATTAGCAAGAATTAGAAATAATTAGCAATAATTAGAAATAATTAGCTATAATTAGCAATTATTAGCAATAATTAGGAATTATTAGCTATAATTAGCAATAATTAGAAATAATTAGGAATAATTAGCAATAATTAGGAATAATTAGAAATAATTAGGAATAATTAGAAATAATTAGGAATAATTAGAAATAATTAGTAATAATTAGTAATAATTAGTAATAATTAGTAATAATTATTAATAATTATGAATAATTATGAATAATTAGGAATAATTATGAATAATTAGGAATAATTTGGATTAATTATGAATAATTAGGAAAAATTAGGAATAATTATGAATAATTAAGAATAATTAGGAATAATTAGGAATAATTAGGAATAATTAGGAATAATTAGGAGTAATTAGAAATAATTAGGAACAATTAGGAATAATTAGTAATAATTAGCAATAATTTGGAATAAATAGCTATAATTCAGAATAATTAGGAAATTAGGAATAATTCGGAATAAATAGGAATAAATCGGAATAAATAGGAATAAATCGGAATAAATAGGAATAAATCAGAATAAATAGGAATAAATAACTATAATTAGGAATAATTAGCTATAATTAGGTATAATTAGGAATAATTAGCTGTAATTAGGAATAATTAGTTATAATTAGAAATAATTAGCTATAATTAGGAATAATTAGCTATAATTAGCTATAATTAGCTATAATTAGGAATAATTAGCAATAATTAGCAATAATTTGTAATAATTTTCAATAATTAGCAATAATTAGCAGTAATTAGCAATAAAAAATTATATTATCAATATTTATGAAAAAACAATATTAATATTATTAAAATAATAAAAAAAATAAAAAATATTAAAATTATCAATATTCGCAACAGGCTTTGTTCTATTCTTAACATGTTCAAATCTCAAAGGGTCGTCAATTGTCAGGTTATGCGCAATAAAAAGTTTGTGTCATCCATGTCCAATGTAAACTCTTTAATTATCCTTGCATGGTTGATCAATTCAAAAGTAGTGTTGCAATTGGAAAAACCAAGTCATGCCCTTCATATCTATAAGAATTATCTCACATGAACCTTTACATAGACCATTCGTCCTTGAAAATTTAAGTAAAAAATAATGATATCCCCTCAATTTTTTAATAAAGAATGATCTATGTAAAGTGTCATGTGAGATGATTCTTAGAGACGAGAACGTCATTACATTGTTCATCCTATTGCAACACTACTTGCGAGGTGATCAACAATGCAAGTACAATTATAGAGTTTACATTGGACATGAATGACACAAACTTTTTATTGGGCATGACTTGACAATTGATGACCCTTTGAGATTTGAACATGTTAAGAATAGAACAAAGTCTGTTGTGAATATTGATAATTTTAATATTTTATAAATTTTTTATTATTTTAATAATATTAATATTGTTTTTTTCATAAATATTGATAATATAATTTTTTTATTACTAATAATTAGTAAAGGAAACCTGCTTGGATAATGAAGGGAAAATTTTTAATCATCTCCACAACGATGATTACCAAATTTCCTTTCATTATTCAAGCAGTTTTCCTTTTGCTAAGTATTTCTATATGTGGCTAAATTAGAAATAAATAGTAATAATTAGTAATAATTTGTAATAAATTGTAATAATTAGTAATAAATTGTAATAATTAGTAAAAAATTGTAACAATTAGTAACAATTTGTAATAATTTGTAATAATTAGGAATAATTAGGAATAATTAGCAATAACTAGTAATAATAAGTGTGAGAAAAATGAAATTAAATGAGCTGTCAGACAAAAGAGTAGCCGTCAATCCACTGGAAATTGTGTCGCCCTTAATTAATGATAATTATTAAGTTATTATAATTATTTATCTTCTTTTTAATATAGTGATTTTATAATTTCAAACTATTCAAAAACAGTGATGATTTTATATTTTATGTAGAAAAATATGAAACAAGGAAGTCAACATCATCCATTATTAGATGATCGAGCTTGGATAAATCAGTGAAGAAATCCAAATGGTTCTGGTTTAAATCCTGTATATATTGAGGGTGTTGAAGCATTCTTAGCATTTGAATCATCAAAACCGGAATATGTTTCACAAGGCACAATTAAGTGTCTTTGTAAAAAATGTGTTATGAGAACGTTTGACACATTTGAAAAGGTTGGAGGACATCTCTTGCAGTTTGGTTTTCAACCAGATTATGTTTTTTTGGTATCAACACGGTGAACGTAGTTCCAGAGAAGATCCTAATAGCTTGATTCCGGATCCATCACGATTTCAAAATTTAGTACATGATGTTGCAGGTCCATCTGTGAAATAAACTAAAACTCACGATGAAATTGATTTTACTCCTCAGTTAGCACCATCTGAATTTTATGAGTTTTTGAGGTCTGATGCGGATGCATTATATCCTGGTTGCAAGATAAGAAAATTAGAATATGTTGCAAAATTTATGGCTATTAAATCAGATAATGAAATTTCAAACAACTATTTTGATCAGATATTTTCTTTGGTTAAAACACGGTTACCTAAAAGAAAATGTGTTTCCTGCAAATTACTATGAGATCAAGAGGCTGATTCGTAATTTGGGCCTTAGTTATAAAAATATTAATGCATGTCCAAATGATTTCATCTTATATTCTGGCGAAAACGAGTCATTGGATATTTGTCGCACATGTAGAAAATCGAGGTATAAAGGAGCTCAACCAGGGAAGTCTAGATCGATTCTAGAAAAACAGTTGAGATATTTCCCCCTGATACCCAGGTTACAGCGTTTATTTATGTCTCAAAACACTGCGTCAATGATGTCATGGCACAAAACCAAGATTTCAACTAATAAAAGATTTAATTATCCATATGATGGTGATTCAAGGAAACATTTTGACCGTCTGCATCTATCTTTTTCTATAGAAGCCTGAAACGTGCGATTGGTCTTTCTACAGACGGTTTTTGTTCATTTGGTTCTTAAGGTAGTCAGTATTCATGCTGTCCTGTCTTTATAACTCCGTACAATTTGCCTCCATGGATGTTTATGAAGGAGCCTTATATATTTTTGACTCTATTAATATCAGGACATCCAAAAAATAATATTGATGTTTATTTGAAACCATTAATTGATTAGTTAAATGCATTGTGGAGTGATGGTGTTAATACATATGATGTTGCGGTGAAACAAGATTTTATATTAAAAGATGCATTGATGTGGGTGATTAGTGACTTTCTGGCATATGGCATGTTATCTGGTTGGAGTACATATGGTCCGGAATCATGTCCTTACTGTATGAAAGAAAACGAATCCTTTATGCTGGTCAATGGAAAAAAACCTTGCAACTTTGATTGTCACTGTAGATTTCTTCCAACATATCATCCTTTTCGGAGGAACAAATCTTATTTTAGAAAAGGTACAATTAAAAGGGATGAAACTCCAAATAAGATCTCAGGTATAGAGTTAAAATTAGTTATATTTTCATTACCCCCATCACATTTGGACCAACAGTAAACCAACAAAAAATTCATGGCTTTGAGAAAGAATATAATTGGATAAAACAGAGCATTTTTTGGGATCTTCCGTATTGGTCTGATTTGTTGGTCCACCACATGTTAGATGTTATGCATATTGAGAAGAACTGTTTTGATAATTTATTTCATACAGTTTTGGATACACCAAGTAAGACCAAAGATATTGTAAAGGCATGATTAGATCTTGCACAAATTTTCAGGTGACCAGAACTTGAATTATTTGAAAATGTCAGATCATAGAGGTTAATAAAGACAAAAGCAGCTTATACACTATCCAAAGAGAGTGGCCTATTATTTTGTTAGTGGATTGTAGATTTGAGACTTCCAGATGGCTATGCTTCGAATTTGGGCAGATGTGTTAAGAATGGTTATATTACATGATTAAAAAGTCATGGTTGTCATGTTATAATGGAAAGACTTATGCCGATTTGATTTAGAGGTTTGTTTAATTCTATTATTTGGTATTCGATAACAGACATATCATATTTTTTTCAAGACATTTGTGCAGTGACAACAGACTACAATGTGCTTAGAAAACTGGAAGAAGATGTTGCTGTAATTATATGTAAGCTGGAAAAAATATTTCCGCCAGCTTTCTTTGACTCAATGGAACATCTGATATTACATTTTCCACATGAAGATAAATTTGGAGGTCCAGTACAGTTTCGATGGATGTTCCCATTCAAGATATTCATGCAGAAATTGAAGAAAAAAATACATAACAAAGCATCAGTTGAAGACTCAATTGCTGAAGCTTATTTTCAAGAGGAAATTGATTTTTCCAGCTCTCCTTATTTTGAATCTCAATATCCCTCAAAACATAATTGCATGGGGAGAAATGATGGGAATGTTAATGAAGAAATGGAAAATCAATTAACAGTTTTTAATCATCCAAATCTTGGTTTTGGTGGAGTTCATGAACGATGGAATTCAGATGATGAACATCATAGAGCTCATACATACGTTCTGCTCAACTATGAAGAAATGACATCATTTGTCCTATGAGTGCTTATATCACTTATTCTATAATTTATGTTACTATATTTAAACTTATTTTATTTGTAGGCTATATGATAATCATATCAGGAAACAACTTCCACAAATTACATCAGCTGCTCTTGAAGAACGCAGACAAGTTTTTTTTCTCAATGGTTTCAAAAACTGTTAACATAAATTATTTATGGTTTAATATCAATTCTGTTTATTATTTATTATATTGATAATTATTTTACAAATTTTTAGGTGTCTCAATATGATGATAAAATTGATAGGTGACTGTGTATATTGAGTAACCCACCATCCAAAATGGTTAAATATTATAATGCATATGTGGTGAATGGTTTTCGATTTCATACACATGCATACAGGGAATCAAAAAAATCAATGAATAGTGGAGTTTGCTTGAGAGGATCACATCACAGAGAAACTAAAGTTGACTTTTATTACATTTTGGATGAAATTATTGAGTTATGTTATCTAGGAAAAAATTATATAACAATGTTTAAAGGTTGGTGGTTGGATACTGAGAGAGGTTTGCATGTTCATCCGACTCATGGAATCGTCGATATTAAATATAAAAGTCTTCGTGTAGTAAATGAACCATTTTTACTGGCTCAACAGGAAAATAAAATTTATTATGCAAAGTACTGTGCTACTTCAAGAGACTTGAGGGATTGGTGGAGCATAATAAAAATGAAATCTCAGGAAAATCTGTTTACTCAAACTGAATTTGGTTCCGTTGAAGTGGAAGGAATTGAAATTTTTTATGAGACGACTCAAAATCCATCTGATTCACAAAGAGATTTGAATATCAACGATGACACCCCAAAATTAAGGATCAATGGTGATGAAGATGTTAATGATGTTACAAATGAATTTGAAATGACAAGAGATGCTGAAACTGAAACGCATATGGATATTGATGATGCTGAGGAGGAAGATGAAGAAATTGACATTGACAGCTATGGAGAAGAGGAAGAAGATGAAAATTGACACAGTTAAATGCTGGTTATTATCATAACTAATATATATATATATATATATAATAGTTACTTTCAACTATATGCTAACAACAATCATTTTGTGTTTCAGATGGACTCTGATCTATTGCATGAGTTGGAGGAGGCTAAGCTACCTTTGGATGATGAGGATGTGAGATCAGCTGACCCTCATCCTACTGGTGGTTCAGGAGGTACGGGGGGGGGGGGGGGGGGGTCTTGTGCGACTGATGATTCCTGACCATATCCCCGAGAGACGTCCACATCTAGGTTTCGATCCACACACACGGAGGTATGGTAACCTATATATTTTAGTTATATTTCATTAATTTATTTATATATACTAATTGTTTGATTATATATTTCTTTTTCACAATTTTCAGCATGTAGCTATTGGACAGGGGAGCGCTATATTGTGCAATTATTTTTCTCATCCATGGATCACATGGGAATAGATTTCTATTGATGTGTGACACGACATGGTCCAACACTGACTGGTATGTAAATAAATAATATTTATTTTGAAATTTATTTTATTAACAACTTGATATTATAAATTATTTTTTGGGTTTATGGAATCCTATTGATGATAGCATGCACGATGCTATCCACACGGCATGGCAGGTTTCTATGTGTGACCGTTTTCGCCAGTTTTTGCACAATTAGCGAAGGATAACCATTAAGAAAGTAGGGGTGACAGAATTTGATGAGTCGTGTAGAGCCCACCGACCAAAGTAAATTTCATCTCACATTTGGGATAGATTATGTTTACATTGGTTGGGTGGTGGATTTCAGAAGAGATCTTCAGTGGGACGACAGAACCGGGGAAGACAGGGGGTGACACATCGAGCCGGTAGCCTAAAATTCAGTTCGTATAGACAACATCTGGTAAGTATATTTTTTAAATATTTTATATAACTTTAAATATAAATAGTTTATTTTATATTTATGTAGTCATTCGAGCATCCTGATATTACGGAGTTCAGCGTTTATTGGAGGATGTATAGTGATCCATCCACTGCAGAGAATAGAGGTGATTGCCATCGTCAAATTGTGGTTAGTGTTATTTTTTCAGTTTAACAATTAACTGAATATAATATTCTGACAATTTTAATTTTAAATTGGAATTGAAGGAGTCATATGAGGCTGCGACCTCTCAGACACAGGCTGAGGGTCAGGACAAGATGGCTGAGCAGACAAGTGCTCACCATTTCGATGAGGCGGCATGGATACAAGCGACTCAGTATGGCTTTGAGAAGGGCAGACTAGTTGGAATCGACTCCCATTTGACTCTTGGTACTTATTATGGTATTGCTGCGATGTCGGCATCCAGCTCGAGAGGAGCTCATGGAGAGACATCATCTTCTGGCTCAAGTTATCAGGAGTAGTTGCGAGCTCAGGCTGAGCATATAGAGATTTTTCAGAAGCAGCAAGAAGAGATGTGTCGGTGGCAGCAGCAGCAGCAGTAGTAGCACGAGGAGGAGATGCTTCGAAGGTAGTAGCAACATCATGAGTAGATGGAGTACATGCGCCGTCTGACTTGTAGTTTAGGGATGGAGTTTCCTCCACTAGCTCCTCCACCTCCTCAAGAAGATGACCCCCCTAGTGATTTTTTATGTTACAAACATTTGAATTTAACATTGTAATATGAATTATTTACATTTTCTGTCTTTTATATCGGTGAAAATATTACATAATTTAATTTTTAATATTTTATTATTTTTATATATTATTTTGTGAATATTGAGAATTTTAATATTTTTTATTTTTTTATTTTTTTAATAATAGTAATATTATTTTTTCCTTAATTGTAATTTTATTAAATTTTATTTTTTTTAAAATTAATTTATTATTTGTGATGAGACCTTTTGTGATGGGGTCCCGTCGTAAATATTCTAACTAAATATTTTTAAAACCATATTTTCGACGATACTACTTGACCATCCCAAATAATTTGTTGCGACGGGCCCTTCACAGAATGTGTTATATATATATATATTTTTGCGACGGGACGAGAGCCCATTGAAAATAGTTTTTGTGACGAGCCCGTCGCGAAAATGTTATGTATATATAATACATATAATTGGAAGATTATTTGCGACGACTATGTTTCCCGTCAAAAATAACATTTTTTGCGATGGGCCCGTCACAAATACTTATATTTGCGACCACATTTTCTACAACAAGCTATTTGCGACGGTATCCCGTCGCAAATAGGCCCTCACAACTTTTACAAATTCTAGTAGTGTAGGTTTACTATAACTTCATTTATATACTATATTTAATGATAATAATATATTTATATTAAAATACATTAATATATGATGTACACACAATATTGAAACACAAACACACACATTTACACACAAAATTATATATTTATAATTGTCACATACACACACAAATATTTACATATATATTTATTTATTTACATATATTATAATGTACACATAAATATATTTTTTATTGACATGCACATGTTTATTTATATACATTTTCTTATAAAGATATATTTATATATAAATATATAATTATAAAATGTAAAAACCATAATATTAATATGAATGTAAACCTTGAGAATAAATTCTGTCTCTAATGAAAAAAGACAAAAATACCCCCTTAAACGATGTTGAAATTTCATAGAATATTAAAAAATTTTGATACCACGACTCAAAACTCAGTATTGGAGACCTTATAGGCCTTTTTTGGCCTAAAAAAGTGATTGGGATACCCTTTGGGCTAGTAAGGTGTATATCTTTTTTTAGTATTTGATTTTATATATGGTAGATCCCAAATAGACATCCGAATCAAAAGTTCTGGCCCTTTGAAGTTAAAGTCATGCTTTCAAATTATCTTACCCCATTCGTTAATTCATTTAATTTTTATGTCATCCAATTGTTATTAAATGACCATTACTCGACAAAAATTAGCAGATTATTAACTAATATGATTTTTTAATTATTTTATAATCCATTTTTTACTAAAGATGTTATATATTAAGGGTAAATGCCTATTTAGCCTTATCTAAATTATATTTAATAAAATATTTTATATTTATATAAATATAAATATATTAATATATTAATATATTATTTTTAATCAAATATAATTTTTTAATTAAATATACCCATTATAGGTGCTAGTAAAAAATACAGATAAAGTCCACCAATTTATCAATGCTTTTTTATTAGCACCGATAAAGATCCCCTTTATCCACACCTTTTTACAAGAATTGATAAAGTTACCCCCTTTGTTAGTGATTTTTTACTATCACTGATAAAGGGCCCCCTTTTCAAGCACTTTTTTGTTAGCATAGATAAAGGGCCCCCTTTATCAATTCTTTTTTTAGTGCTAATAAAGACCCCCCATTATCTATGCTTTTTATAGCACTAATCAAGGGGGAATTTGTCAATGAATTTTCAATCAATAATAAAGGATAAATTTATAATATCTTTTATCTATATCTAATAAATACTAGCACTGTAAAAAGTCTTTTTTTAGTAACGTTGGTTACCCAAAGAAAAATCTTAGTTTATATGAGAATTTACCTAAAATTAAAGAAGTAAATGTAATGAAATCCAATGAACCCAAATTGTTATATATGTGTACATTGGGTTGTGTTTCTTGGTGTAGTTATTCTTGATGTGTTTCCATTTATGTGGTATATTATGCATTGATGGATGTCACTGGTTGGGATGTGGAACATGTTTGGTAGTGATCCAATAGTTGGGTGTAATGGGATGTGACATGGGCTATTATATGGAAGTTGTAATGAAATATGGTTGTGGCATTGGGCCTTGTTGGCATGATAATGTGGGTCTTTTCTGTTGGATTTTTTTTCTAGTTTCTTGGTAGTAAGGAAATTAAATGATAATAATGAAAGTAAAATTTCATTATTTGGAGCGATTAATGAATTATTAAATTGAAATGGGAAGTGCGTCTTAAGTGGTCATTATTAAATATGAAATAAATGGAATGAATGAATAAAATTGGTTGGTAATTGGTAAATATAGAATTTTTATACACTTTAAAATAAAATATATTGTGGCTTTCTTGTGTGGTGTTATGAATATTGAGGTGGCAGCTAATGTGGTGGAGTTTGTATGGATTTTTGGGGATGTTGGGAGTTAGGATTGTACTCTTATTGATTACCCATAGGTTGGAATTTTTTTCTGTAACTATTATATATACAATTTTTTTCATTGTGACTTCTATATATAACCCACACACATCGAGCACCATGTATCAACACACAATTTTCTGGGGGTATTTTTACTGACATCCAAACGGTGAGGACAGATGGTTGGCTACCTCCACTTATCTACTCTCTCTTTTAGGTGAGTTTGATATGCATGGGATATGATGAAAAAATTCAATAGTGCTCCAGTGGTGATGTTTGATGAGATGATGAGGTTGTTAATGGTGAGGGTAATTCATTCTAAGAGGATGGAATGAGGTTGATTTACTTCATGTTCTTGATAACATACTATTAATGTTATGGAAATGGTTGAGATGTGGTGTGATGGACCAGGTGTCTTTGGGAAGGATTTGATGTGATAACCCATGTGTCTTTAGTCGATATGTGATAGAAAATTTCACGTGGAGTGATTAACATGATTTATTTTCCTAGGTGTCTTTTACTTGGATTATATGAAAGAGATGTGAGCACTATGATATATGAAGTTGGGGTGTGACAGAGGAAAATCAGTGGGAATGTGGTGCAGGGTACCCTTTTATCGATATTCAGCTTATTGTGTTACTACATTTGGATGTGTTATTTGGTGAGCATTCTATGGTGAATATGGGATTGGTTAGTTGACCTACTTAGGTGCTGTGGGTTCTAAAATTTATTCATGGCTGCATTAGTATGCTCTTTTCACATGTACACAAGAGAATTTGGGTATGATCCTACTATGTATATATTTTATGCTTACCCCATGTATATACAATTTTTTTTAGGTTTCTAGGAGGACTATGTAGACTGTAATAGACATTACTAGCTTATAGTGTTTTTATAATTTCAAACTATTCAAAAACACTGACGATTTTATATTTTATGTAGAAAAATATAGAATAAGGAAGTCAATATCAGTCATTATTAGATGATCCAGCTTGGATAAATCTGTGCAGAAATCCAAATGGTTCTGGTTTAAATTCTATATATATTGAGGGTGTTGAAGCTTTCTTAGCATTTGCATCATCAAAACTGGAATATGTTTCAGAAGGCACAATTAAGTGTCTTTGTAAAAAATGTGCTCTGTGAACGTTTGACACATTTTACAAGGTTAGAGGACATCTCTTGCGGTTTGGTTTTCAACCAGATTATGTTTTTTGGTATCAACACGGTGAACATAGTTCTAGAGAAGATCCTAATAACTTGATTCCGGATCCATCACGATTTCAAAATTTAGTACATGATGTTGTAGGTCCATCTGTGCAACAAACTGAAACTCACGATGAAATTGATTTTACTCCTGAGTTATAACCATCCGAATTTTATGAGTTATTGAGGTCTATTGCGGATGCATTATATCTTGGTTACAAGATAAGAAAATTAGAAGCGGTTGAAAAATGTATGGCTATTAAATCAGATAATGAAATTTCAAACAACTGTTTTGATTAGATATTTTCTTTGGTTAAAACACTATTACCTGAAGGAAATGTGTTGCCTACAAATCACTACAAGAGAAAGAGGCTGATTCGTAATTTGGGACTTAGTTATCAGAATATTCATGCATGTCCAAATTATTACATCTTATATTCTGGCGAAAATGAGTCCTTGGATATTTGTCCCACATGTGGACAATCGAGGTATAAACAAGACCAACCGGGGAAGTCTAGATCGATTCTAGTAAAACAGTTGAGATATTTCCCCATTACACCCAGGTTGCGGCATTTATTTATGTCTCAGAACACAACGTCAATGATGTCATGCCAAAAAAACAAGATTTCAACTGATAAAAGCTTTAATCATCCATATGATGGTGATTCGTGGAAACATTTTGACCATTTGTATCTGTCTTTTTCTATAGAAGCCTGAAACTTGTGATTGGGTCTTTCTACTGACGGTTTTTGTCCGTTTGGTTCTTATGGTAGTCAGTATTCATGTTGTCTTGTCTTTATAACACCGTACAATTTTCCTCCATGGATGTTGATGAAGGAGCCTTATATATTTTTGACCCAATTATTCCCAGGACATCTGAAAAAGAATATTGATGTTTATTTGAAACCATTAATTGATGAGTTAAATGCATTGTGGAGTGATGGTGTTAATACATATGATGTTGCAGCGAAAAAAAAATTTATATTAAAAGATGCATTGATGTGGGTGATTAGTGACTTTCCGGCATATGGGATGTTATCTGGATGGAGTACATATGGTCTGAAATCATGTCCTTACTGTATGAAAGAAAACGAAGCCTTTATACTGATCAATGGAAAAAAACCTTGCTATTCTGATTGTCACCGTAGATTTCTTCCAACCTATCATCCTTTTCGGAGGAAAAAATCTTATTTCAGAAAAGGTACAATTGAAAGGGATGAACCTCCAAATATGATCTCAAGTACAGAGTTAAAATCAGTTGTCTTTTCATTACCCACCATCACATTCGGACCAACAGTAAACCAACAAAAAATTCATGGCTTTGGGAAAGAACAAAATTGGATAAAATGGATCATTTTTTGGGATCTTCCATATTGGTATGAATTGTTGGTCCACCACATGTTGGATGTTATGCATATTGAGAAGAACTATTTTGATAATTTATTTCATACAGTTTTGGATACACTAGGTAAGACCAAAGATATTGTAAAGGCACGATTAGATCTTGCCCAAATTTGCAGGCAACCAGAACTTGAATTATTTGAAAATGTCATATCACAGAGGTTAATGAAGCCAAAAGCATCTTATACACTATCCAAAGAGAGTCTCTTTTTATTTTGTCAGTGAATTGCAGATTTGAGACTTCCAGATGGCTATGCTTGGAATTTGGGAAGATGTGTTAAGAATGGTTATATTACAGGATTAAAAAGTCATGATTGTCAAGTTTTAATATAAATAATTATGCCGATTGGATTCAGAGGTTTGTTGAATTATATGATTTTGGATTCGATAACAAACATATCATATTTTTTTCAAGACATTTGTGCAGCGACAACAGACTACGATGTGCTAAGAAAACTAGCAGAAGATGTTGCTGTAATTATATGTAAACTGGAAAAAATATTTCTGCCGGCTTTCTTTGACTCAATGGAACATCAAATATTACATTTTCGACATGAAGATAAATTTAGAGGTCCAGTACAGTTTCTATGGATGTACCCATTCGAGAGATGCATGCAGAAATTGAAGAAAAAAATACTTAACAAAACATCAGTTCAAGGCTCAATTGCTGAAGCTTATTTTCAAGAGGAAATTGTTTTTTTATGATCTCCTTATTTTGAATCTCAATATCCCTCAAAACAGAATTTCATGGGGCGAAACTAGGGGAATGTTAATAAAGAAATGGACAATCAATTAACAGTTTTTAATCAGCCAAATCGTGGTTTCAATGGAGTTCATGAATGATGGCTTTCAGATGATGAACATCACAGAGCTCATACATACATTTTCCTCAACTGTGAAGAAATGAAATCATTTTTCCTATGAGGGATTCTTTCATTTATTCTATAATTTATGTTACCATATTTAAAATTATTTTATTTGTAGGTTAAATGATAATCATATCAAGAAACAACTTCCACAAATTACAGCAGCTGCTCTTGAAGAACACAGACAAAATTTTTTTTTCTCAATAGTTTCAAAAACTGGTAACATAAATTATTGATGGTTTAATATCAATTCAGTTTATTATTTATTATATTGATAATTGTTTTACAAATTTTCCGGTGTCTCAATATGATGATAAAATTGATAAGCGACTTTGTATATTGGGTAACCCACCATCCAAAATGGTTAAATCTTATAATGCACATGTGGTGAATGGTTTTCGATTTCATACACATGCATACGGGGAATCAAAAAAAGCAATGAACAGTAGAGTTTGGTTGAGAGGATCACATCACAGAGAAACTAAAGCTAAATTTTATTACATTTTGGATGGAATTATTGAGTTTTGTTATCTAGGACAGAATTACATAACAATGTTTAAATTTTGGTGGTTGGATACTGAGAGAGGTTTTCATGTCCATCAGACTCATGGAATCGTTGATACTAAATATAAAAGTCTTCTTGCAGTAAATGAACCATTTTTACTAGCTCAACAGGCACATCAAATTTATTATGCAAAGTACTGTGATACTTCAAGAGACTTGAACGATTGGTGGAGCATAATAAAAATGAAATCTCGGGAAAATCAGTTTACTCAAAATGAATGTGGTTCCACTGAAGTGGAAGGAATTGAAATTTTCCATGATACGACTCAAAATCTTTCTGATTCACAAAGAGACATGAATATCGACGATGACACCCCACAATTAAGGATCGATGGTGATGAATATGTTAATGATGTTACAAATGAATTTGAAATGATAAGAGATGCTAAAACTGAAACTCATATGGATATTGATGATGCTGAGGAGGAAGATGAAGACATTGAAATTGATAGCTATGGAGAAGAGCATGAAGATGAGAATTGACACAGTTAAATGCTGGTTATAATCATAACTAATATATATCTATATATAATTGTTATTTTCAAATATATGAAAACAAAAATCATTTTGTGTTTCAGATGGACTCTGATCTATTGCGTGAGTTGGAGGAGGCTGAGCTACCTTTGGATGATGAGGATGTGGGATCAGCTGAACCTCATCCTACTGGTGGTTCAGGAGGTACGTGGAGGGGGCGCGATCTTGTGAGACTGGTGATTCTTGACCCTATCCCCGAGCGATGTCCACATCTTGGTTTCGATCCACACAGATGGAGGTATGGTAACCTGTATATTTTAGTTATATTTCTTTAATTTATTTATATATATACTAATTATTTGATTATTTATTTATTTTTCATAGTTTTAAGCATGTAGCTGTTGGACAGGGGAGTGCTATATTGCACAATTATTTTTCTCAGCCATGGATCACATGGGAACAGATTCCCGTTGATGTGCGACACGACATGTTCCAGCATTGACTGGTACGTAAATAAATAATATTTATTTTGAAATTTATTTTATTAACAACTTGATATTATAAATTATATGTGGGGTTTATGGAATCCTATTGATGATAGCATGTGCGATGCTATCCACACGGCATGGAAGGTTTCTATGCGTGATCGTTTTCACCAGTTTTTGCACAATTAGAGAAGGAAAACCATTAAGAAAGTAGGGGTGACAGAATTTGATGAGTTGTGTAGAGCCCACCGACCATAGTACATTTCATCTCACGTTTGGGATGGATTATGTTTACACTAGTTGGGTGGTGGATTTCAGAGGAGATCTTCAGTGGGACGACAGAACCGGAGGAGACAGGAGGTGATGCATTGAGCTGGTAGCCTTACATTCAGTTCCTATAGACAGCATCTGGTAAGTATATTTTTTAAATATTTTATATAACTTTAAATATAAATAGTTTATTTTATATTTATGTAGTCAGTCGAGCATCCTGATATTATGGAGTTCAACGTTTATTGGAGCATGTATAGTGATGCAGCCACTGGAGAGATTAGAGGTGATCGCCAGCATCAAATTGCGGTTATTATTATTTTTTTAGTTTAACAATTAACTGCATATAATATTTTGACAATTTTAATTTTAAATTGGAATTGAAGGAGTCATATGAGGCTGAGACCTCTCAGACACAGGCTGAGGGTCAGGACGAGATGGCTGAGCAGACCAGTGCTCACCATTTCGATGAGGTGGCATGGATGCATGCGACTCAGTATGTCTTTGAGAAGGGCATAATAGTTGGAATCGGCTCTCATTTGACTCCTGGTACTTATTATGGTACTGTTGCGATGTCGGCATCCAGCTCGAGAGGACCTCATGGAGAGGCATCATCTTTTGGTTCACAGTATCAGGAGCAGTTGCGAGCTCAGGCTGAGCATATATAGATTTTGCAGAAGCAGCAAGAAGAGATGTGTCGGCAGTAGCAGCAGCAGCAGCAGCACGAGGAGGAGATGCTTCGATGGTAGCAGCAACATCATGAGAATATGGAGTATATGTGCCGACTGACTTGTAGTTTAGGGATGGAGTTTCCTCCACCAGCTCCTCGACCTCCTCCAGAAGACGACCCCCGTAGTGATTTTTTTTATGTTACAAACATTTGAATTTAACATTGTAATATGAATTATTTACATTTTCTGTCTTTTATATCGGTGCAAATATTACATAATTTAATTTTTAATATTTTATTATTTTTTTAATATTTTTTTGTGAATATTGTGAATTTTAATATTTTTTATTTTTTTTATTGTTTTAATAATAGTAATATTATTTTTTCATTAATCGTAATTTTATTAAATTTTATTTTTTTAAAAAATTAATTTATTATTTGTGACGGGACCTTTTGCGACGGGGTCCCATCGCAAATAGTCTAACTAAATATTTTTAAAACCATATTTGCGACGATACTAATTGACCGTCGCAAATATCTTGTTGCGACATGCCTTTCATATAAAGTGTTATATATATATATATATTTGTGACGGGACGAGAGCCCATCGCAAATAGTTTTTGCGACAAGCCCGTCGTGAAAACATTATGTATATACAATAAATATAATCGGAAGCTTATTTGCGACGACTATGTTTCCCGTCGCAAATAACATTTTTTGAGATAGGCCTGTCGCAAATACTTGTATTTGCGACCGTGTTTTCTGCAACAGGCTGTTTGCGACGGTATCCCGTCGCAAATAGGCCGTCGCAATTATTACGAATTCTAGTAGTGTAGGTTTACTGTAACTTCATTTATATACTATATTTAATGATAATAATATATTTATATAAATATACATTAATATATGATGTACACACAATATTGAAACACACACACACATTTACACACAATATTATATATTTATAATTTTCACACACACACACAAATATTTACATATATATTTATTTATTTACATATATTATAATGTACACATAAATATATTTTTTATTGACACACACATGTTTATTTATATACATTTACTTATAAAGATATATATTTATATATATAAATATATCATTATAAAACGTAAAAACCATAATCTTAATATGAATGTAAACCCTGAGAATAAATCCAGTCTCTAAAGAAAAACGACAACAATACCCCCTTAAACGATGTTGAAATTTCATAGAATGTTAAATTTTTTTTAATACCACAACTCAAAACTCTATTTTGGAGGCCTCGTGGGCCTTTTTTGGCCTAAAAAAGAGATTGGGATACCCTTTGGTTTAGTAAGGTGTATATCTCTTTTTAGTATTTGATTTGATATATGGAAGATCCCAAATAGACATCCGAATCAAATGTTCTGGCCCTTTGAAGTAAAAGTCACGCTTTCAAATTATCTTACCCCATTAGTTAATTCATTTAATTTGTATGTCATCCAATTGTTATTAAATGACCATTACTTGAAAAAAATTAGCAGATTATTAACTAATATTATTTTTAATTATTTTATAATCAATTTTTACTAAAGATGTTATATATTAAGGGTAAATGCCTATTTAGCCTTATCTAAATTACATTTAATAAAATATATTATATTTATATCAATATTTATATATTAATATATTATTTTTAATCTTATGTAATTTTTTAATTAAATATACCCATTATAGGTGCTAGTAAAAAATGCAGATAAAGTCCACCACTTTATCAACGCTTTTTTATTAGCGCCGATAAAGATCCCCTTTATCCACACTTTTTTACAAGAATTGATAAAGGAATCCCCTTTGTTAGTGATTTTTTATTATCACTGATGAAGGGCCCCCTTTTGAAGCACTTTTTTGTTAGCATTGATAAAGGTCCCCCTTTATCAGTTCTTTTTTTAGTGCTGATAAAGACCCCCCATTATCTGTGCTTTTTATAGCACTAATCAAGTGGGACTTTGTCAATGAATTTTCAATCAATAATAAAGGGGAAATTTATAATATCTTTTATCTAGATCTAATAAATACTAGCACTGTTAAAATACTTTTTTTAGTAATGTTGGTTACCCATGGAAAATCTTAGTTTATATGAGAATTTCCCTAAAATTAAATAAGTAAATGTAATGAAATCCAATGAACCCAAATTGTTATATATGTGTACGTTGGGTTGTGTTTCTTGGTGTAGTTATTCTTGATGTGTTTCCATTTATATGGGATATTATGCATTGATGGTTGTCACCAGTTGGGATGTGGTACATGTTGGGTAGTGATCCAATAGTTGGGTGTAATGAGATGTGACATGGGATGATATATGGAATTTGTAATGAAATATTGTTGTGGCATTGGGAATTTTGGCATGAGAATGTGGTTTTTTTCTGTTGGAAATGTTTTTTTCTAGTTTCTTGGTAGTAATGAAATTAAATGATAATAATGAAAGTAAAATTTCATTATTTGTAGTGATTAATGAATTATTAAATTGAAATGGTAAGTGAGTCTTAAGTGGTCATTGTTAAATATAAAATAAATGGAATGAATAAATAAAATTGGATGGTAATTGGTAAATATAGAATTTTTATACACTTTAAAATAAAATATATTGTGGCTTTCTTGTGTATGAATATTGAGGTGGAAGCTAATGTGGTGGAGTTTGTATAGATTTTTGGGGATGTTGGGAGTTAGGATTATACTCTTATTGATTACCCATAGGTTGGAATTTTTTCTGTGACTATTATATATACAATATTTTTCATTGTGACTTCTATATACAACCCACCCACATCGAGCACCATGTATCAACACACAATTTTTTTGGGGGTATTTTTTCTGAAATCCAAACGGTGAGGAAAGATGGTTGGCTACCCCCAATTATCTAATCTCTCTTTTAGGTGAGTTTGATATGCATGGGATACAATGAAAAAAATTCAATAGTGCTCTAGTGGTGACGTTTGATGAGATGATGAAGTTGTTAATGGTGAGGTCATTCATTCTAAGAGGATGGAATGAGGATTATTTCCATCATGTTCATGATAACATACTATTAAAGTTATGGAAATGGTTGAGATATGGTGCGATGGACCATGTGTCTTTGGGAAGGATTTGATGTGATAACCCATGTGTCTTTAGTCGATATGTGATAGACAATTTCTCATGGAGTGATTAACATGATGTAGTTTCCTAGGTGTCTTTGACTTGGATTATATGAAAGATATGTGAGCACTAGGATATATGAAGTTGGGGTGTGAGAGAGGAAAATCAGTGGGAATGTGGTGCAGGGTACCCTTTTTTCGATATTCAACTTATTATGTTACTACATTTGGATGTGTTATTTGGTGAGCATTCTATGGTGAATATGGGATTGGTTAGTTGACCTACTTAGGTGCTGTGGGTTCTAAAATTTATTCATCGGTGAATTAGTATGCTCTTTTCACATGTACACAAGAGAATTTGGGCATGATCCTACTATGTATATATGTTATGCTTACCCCATGCATATATGATTTTTTTAGGTTTCTAGGACTATATAGACTTTAATAGAAATTGCTTTATGGTTGATGTACCATCTCCTGATCCAACATCATATTTGAGGGTAATGCCTTCCGTATGTGATATTCTTATACCCTAGGTGCTAGTCACTAACCCAGGTATTACTGGAGGAAGGACTCTGGGGGTTATTATCTACCTTCTTTCAATTCCATCCCTGAAGAGGTACCTTTCTAGGGAGGGGGTGATGATAAAATGAGTCCATTTCTCATAAAAATTGACCATTTTTATGTATTTATCACCATTTTTTAGTATTTTTATTAAATTATGGCTTGTTTCATTTTTTTATTATTAATACTGAATTTGGGATTCATTTTCCACTCATATTACATAAAAACAAGTTTTTTAAAATGTATTTAATTAAGTATAAATAGTAATGATTATATCATATGTATATATGGAATAAATTCCTTAGATCACCTTCTAGAATAGCCATATTTTACATGATATAAATGGTCATCCCATTTCAAATTTGAATGTACATAGGTCATACTACTTCTATCACATGACACCCACTACTACAATCATCCCCCATCTGCGACGTGCAAGGTTTTATGGTGTAGTGATGTGAAACTTCACATTTTTCAATCACCAAATCATCACAAAACTTATAGATAAAGAGATATCGAAGACTCATTATTACCATATACTAGAGGTAGAGATGGCCATTACACTTGGGGATTTGTTTAATATGTTAGGACACCCTATCAAGGTTGTGTTTGTGATAAGTTGAGTTGTTGGGGATTGGTTTGATTTGGTATAGATACTATAAAGTATAAAGGTTTATAATGAAGAAAGATCCATCATCAGTAGCCATCTAAATATACCATGGAAATATTAACACATCACCCATCTAGATAATGATGTTGATGAGATCATTGTATTGAGATTTTCATGCACATATATTTTACAAATTATTGGAAACATGATATTTGTTGATCATTCTATGAAAATTTTCCATTTGACTTATTCACCTTTACTTGAGGATCTTGACCACACATAGAGCTAATACCGAGGGTCCTACCTTGCATATACATACAAAGAAATTTTTAGTGTATGTCACATCCAAAAGATATGGATTATAGGATTCGTTATTCATATTCATTTGTGGGTATGGGTGTGAATCCCTTACTTTTGTTCATATGTTCACACGCCATCACCTATAGATATTATACATGATTTCCTATATGGATGATGATATGTTTATCTAACCTTACTAGGAAAAATTAAAAATTTATATTTATATTATAAAACTGAAACTATAATAATTTTATATATAGGTGGCACTCATCCCACATATACTACCAGACATGATGTCTACACTTATAGCCTAATTCTAGACAATATTAGACCTAATGATATATATGGTTATTAATTATGTACTAAAGTTATTATTATTTATTGTAAATGATTTCTTTTTTTAATAATGCATTCATTTTTATTATTATTCCAAGTTTCATGGATGCTATATGTCAGTCTTGTTCTCTATAGTCTCCCACTTTACTACATGGTGATGCTGACTTCCAATATATTTGAGATGTGACAACACATGTATTTTTAAATAATATACTAGTTTTATGTTTAATTAATATTCATGTTATAAATTTATATTTATTAAAGATAAATTTACTTTAAAACATATTTAGGTCAAAAAAGATATTATATAATAAAATTATATTCTCATTAAATATTTAAAATTATTATACTTACTTTATAACAAATATGTTTTATTTAAGGGGTAAATATATTTCTTAAAATAATTTCTTATTGTGATCCATTTAAAGAATTATTTAATTATTTGATATTTTATAAATTGAAATTTATTTTAATAATATTTATTTGCATTGATACTTATTATTTTTTATATCATATAAATAATTATATCAAGGTTTGAAATAATAATTTTTTTCTTTATTTGAGAAAAAAGAATAGCTTTTATTTTTAATAAATTGTTTTCCTATGAACTAAATGGGTTTATTTAAAAGTAAAATTTATAAAATTTATAATTTTAATTTGATTAAATGAAATTATTTTTTGGTATCATCATGTTGGAATTATTATATCATGAATTTTTGAGATTATTCTGAACAAGTTGATTTTTAGTGAATAGTAAAAAATCCAGTTTTAACAAATACAATAACTTTAATAATAACATATTAATATAAATATGATAGAAAATAGTTATAAACTTATATAAAATCTATGAAATGATGATATAATCCAAATATTATAGAAATATTTTTCAATTAATATTAATTAATTGTTATGTTATTATAAAATTTGAAAAATATTTATTGGTGATCATATCGTGCCCGCATAGAATTGAAAAAGTAAAAAATCAGTGTCCCTAAGATAGTACCTAGGATTGGATAAGTTTTTTATTTAAATAAATATATATAAATTATTAATAATTAATTATTTTTATGTATATTTATGAATTTTATAATTACATAACACTTTAATTCTCCAAATGTTTACCGAGTCCCCGTGCAAGGTAAGAAAAGTAAAAATTATTATGTAAAAAAATATTATTATGATATAAATTAGAATAAATAGTATTATGAATCATTTTATATGATTATATTTAATAATAATAAAATATATTAATTTTAATAAATTATTTTTAATATTAAATAATAATATGGTTGTCCAAAATGCCTATGCAACGTTGATACAATGCTTGTGTAAGTAGGATAAAAGTCAATATAAATAGTTCTAATTTTTTAAATGATAATATGTAGATGAATGAATAAATTTCATGATTTTAAGGGATAAAAATGATAGTTAAAAAATTATTTAAATGTTTAAATCTTAATTCCATAGTTATATAGATATTTTTAAAGTCAAAATATCAAACTAACCCTGAAAATGATTTTAAATGGGTTTTAATGTTAAAAATTATTTATAAATTAATAATAAAAAAACCCTAAAATAATAAAGGTGATTATATTTAATGGTCTATAATATAATCCATTTTCCATTTATGTACGTCTTTCCCCTTTAAAATTAAATTCTCAACAATTAAAGATTGAATATTTGTGAAAATTCCATCGAATTTTTCCTTTAAAAGTGGATTCAATTTAACCAATCGAAAAAAATATAATATTTATATTTTTAATTATATTTTGACCAAATACCTATATAAATATAACTTTTAACATTCATAAGGATCTATAATTTCCAAAAATCCTTTCTTTGAAGGATTTAGACTCAAACTGAAGGAGGCGATTCAAAGAGCAAGGTAAGAGTTCCAAAGCCTCTTTCTCCTTTCTTATTTATGATTTTTATCTTAAAAATAATTTAAATTCTTTATTATTTTTCTGATATGATTCAATTATCATTAAATTTTCATATTTTTGATCCATAAATTATGAGATATCACCCATTACCTCTCATCAAACTCTTTCTCATAAGCTATTAATACATCAACGTATGATTTTTTCAAAAAATGAATCATTTCATTTCAAATTTCCTCTAACTATTTTAAATAACAAAATAAATATTTAAAATTATATAAAAAATATCAGTTTAATTATTAAATATCATTTTTATAAAACTCAAATATTTGTTTTTTTCCTCATTTTAAACTATTTCAAAAAAATATCATTTTCTGTGGAAAATTTACGTTACCAAAGTGAACAATGATGTATTTTATAGAAAAATATATAAAATAAATTTGATTATTGAATATAATTTTATTAATAAATTAATTTCATTATTATTATTTTTTAATGGTAAAATATCCCTCTTCGAAATAAAATTAAAAGTAAGCAATCATAGTTATTTTAAACTGTAAAAAAACTGATGAAGGAAAAATTATTTGAATAAAAAATTTTACACAAACTATTAAAATCATTTGATTTTTGAATTACATAAAATATATTCCTTGAAACTTATGGATATAATTTAATCATTGTAAAATAATATTTAATTGATACCATTATTCCACAATATTTTTAGAGATTATGACACGAATGACTTCAAAATGACTGACATGTACAATTTTGATTTAGTAAATAAATGAAACATGGTAATAAATGAATATAAAATAATAATAATAATAATGAAAAAGGTTCTTAATTAAGAAAATAATTAATAAAAATTTATTATTCAATAGGTTATAGGATGTAATAGGTGAGTCAAGACTCATGGTAAGGGGTTTTATTTTAATCATTTACTTTTAAAGTTTTGAATTATTTCTCTAAACTATTTATCATACATATTCATATCCTTTATTTTTATGTTATAAATTTAATTCTATATAATTATATAATTTCATGAGGTTATTTTATGTTATAATTAATTTTCCATACACAATAATGAAATAAATCTATTTTTAAACATTTTTTTCACCAGTCATTTCCTATTTTTTAATAGAAATGTACAAGGAAAATATTGTTAAAAGTTTACTACCATCTTATTTAATTTTTTACTAATATTTTTTGTCCTTAAAGCTTCCAAGACTCATATTACCCTGGGGGTGGGGGTGGGGGTGAATTAGGGTATCCAATTAAAATATTTTTTTCTTTAACTCTCAATTCCCTAAATAGAGCTCGACCTCTCAACCTTGAGGGTCACTTACTAGGATCTTTTTCTTTGATGTTGATATGATTCATTCACTTTACTAGCCTTTTTTTATCAAATATTATTTATGGTTACTTTTACCCTATTTTTTTGTACACGTAGAAATTAAATAGAGATATGATAATTTATTTGGTTCACCCTCACTGGGCTACTCTAAGGAGCATGTATTGGTGATGAACCATGTACCAAATCACTATAAACTGTATTGATTTTGAAATATAATTTGGGGGTTTGTGACTCTTTTCCCAATATCATTTTATTTAAAATTTAATCCTTCATACATTCACTATGATGTAAAATCAAATTCATATAGTTTTTTGAATTACAAGTCCCTTAATTAGCTTCACATACTTTGAATTCATCCTCATGTATATAAATATTATATGTTTTAGTCCCACCTGGATTCTACTTTACAATCTATGAATACCTCCTTGATGTAACACCTCTTATATCTATAATGATAGTATAATCCCTTATCTATTTTTTCGCAACATTTACTTCCTCTTAGTTAGTAGAGTCTTTAACAGGTTCTAACACCTACTTTTTCTTCCATCCCATCACTTGAAACAACTCAATTAATTATTGAGTTCATATGTGAAATATGTATAGGTATCTCTATCATTCCTCCTACTTCTAGTCTATAACTTATAAAATTATGGATCACACCCAAACTAATCTTGAACTTGTTAGAATCTTCATGGGCTATTAAAATCTCCCATAACCCCTATACAATTTCCATCACAACTTTTTCCATGATCTCCATAACTATACTCAACAAGATAAATTATTCATGGTAAAAATTCAAATTTATTCAGTGTAGATTAAATCTCTATTTAATACACTTGGGTAACATTATAATTACCTTTAAATTTGGCTTGAACTATGACCTAAATTGTAGGCCCATGATGTATGAATAATTAATGATCTATTCAAGTATCATATGAGTCAAATCTTATGAATATGGTGCATATGAAAATGATACACGCACTAAAACTTAATTCCTTTGAACACTAAATTGAGGTTTTCATATCTTTAGGATAACAAACCCTTTAACAACACATATCCATAAAGTTTTGGACATGTTTTTTTTCCCTTATAGAAATATGAAGCCCCACTTCCAACAACCGACCAAACCGTATCACCATAATAATCACCACTACTATAAATTTCTTTCCCACAGATCATAGACCAACTCTTAGAGTACCACACCCATAAATATATCATGTTCCATATCCCTTGTAAATGTGGAACAATTAAATATTTATGTCCTCAATACTATATAAAATCTTTACCATAGTGACTTCTTCATGGCATGGAACAAAACCTATGACCATGTTGGAACCACCAAGACATGTTCCATGGTGTGTTCAACCTTTATCTTACTGTGTTCCTCCACCAGATAATTTATAAATTCCATATCCATTATAACTCCTTTCCACCACGCATGGGATTCCACATGGTTGTGATTGTATGACTGAATTATGTTCGACACTAGTTTAATGATCCATTGACAAAATTGTTTGACTATTAAGGGTTTACTATAGTATTCATCATGAAATAATTATGATGATGATATAGATTATGTATAATGGTAGAACACATACAAGTCTCCTTATATAGGTCTTTCAATGTATAGGTTAGTGTCATGATTATGGAAATGAGTGCCTTGACCTTATGATAATTGTATATTGGAATACAATGATGAAGTGAATAATATTTTGATGATGATGACTACTCAAAATATTTGAGGATGTATTATTCTAATATCATAATTATGAGTACTAGATTATATGATATATTGTTCCTTATCATTTTAGAGATGAGAGTACTATTCTCTACACAACCACCACCTTAAGGTGGTTTTATTAAATGTAACCCAACATTTGGATTAGTGAGAGGCCTAGCTGGATGGTTAGACTAGTATTACCTATCCCACCCCATTGATAGGTATAGATTGGATGTGGAAAATATATAGATCAAGTATATTGTGGTTCTCTCTAGAATGAATGTGTATGTATAATTATTATGTAAGTGTATGGGTGGATTAACATTAGATGTTAATGATATGAATACTTGTTGGTGGTTCTTAGTTTGTGAGGTCACTAATATATATTGATGATGTGTTTTATACTTTATATACTTTTTTTGATAAGTGATGTTATTGGTGAACTTTGGGACGGAATAATCTAATGATTTAGACTTGAAACTATGATGTGTGGATTAATAGGATTGAATATAATTTTGTACTGTGTCTTGTGAGGCATCAAGGATGTGGCAATTCACCAGATGACATGTGTCCCAGATTACCCTAGGGGGTATTTTTTGGTGTGTACATGACTGCGTATCATTATTTTACAACCTTAATTATTAGGCATGCATTATATTGACTTGGGTGTTCATTTTTAGGGGACGAACCACTGGATATATGGGTATAACCACTCAAAATTTTATTTATATATTTATACGATTTTTTTTAGATTTTTTATAAAGAATTATCTCAGTTTCTAAGGTCGATAGTAAGATCTTGGTGGTCATGGATTGTTTGGAAGGGGTTAGAGAGGATAACACATATCCAAACACAACATAAACCATAAAAAACCAAACTCTCCCATATAATATTTCTATTCATTTTTAATAAAATAGAATAAATGAAGAATAATATACCTTTTCTATATTGATCAAAATATAACAAAGATCCTACTCACAAAGTTTATAGGGTTAACTAAGAAGTAGGAAACAAACTCCTTTCACCTAGGATATCCATGGGCTATGTGAATCACCCAATTCATGAGAGGGATTCTCTCTTAAAAGTGATTTTATAAAACCTATCAATTAATGGATAAATAGAATTATATTTAAAAAAAATTTACCAATAAAGTTCAAAAATGTCTGTACATGTACTTTACCTATGTATTTAACCTATTTATATATCCATACAAAGGTCCTCTTTGGAAATCAAACATTTGAACATATTTATCAAATATTTATTAAACAACCAAATGTTACTACCATTTAAATTTATAGTTCAATACCCATAATAGTAATTTAACATTTGAAGAATCATTATAGATATTAAAACTCCTCTAATAATCATTATTTTATGATCCAAAATAGTCATGAAAACTTAGAGTGAGACAGTGAGGTTATATCATATGTTATTGTATAACACATAAAAAACTATGATCAAAACCATGACATGGTGACATTAACCCTAGTGTGGTCTATCCTAGAACAAACCATGAAGTGTTCCAATGCACCATGTCATGGTCTTTTTTTTATTTCATATTTACAATAATAATTCACTTTCACTAAGGCTTTATAAACATAGTACACTTTTACCTTATGTCGCATCATAATTTAAAACATATGAAACTGTACCCAAATATCCTTTTAGATATATTCCAAAACTCAGTTTGGAGAATATATCATTCATTTTCACCATTTATTGAATCATATATAAAAAATCATGAGAAGACATCTAAAACTTCTTTTGGACATCCTCATAATATCTTTTGGGGTAACTCTCTTAGTTTTATACAAAAACATTGTAACAAAACATAATCAACATTTACATAACCAAAAAGTGTGACCATAAGATCCATTTTAGTATTTAAAATAATCATGAATTCTCTAATTTATAACTATAATCATAGAGAGACATATAATAAAGAATTAATTATACTCAAGATACATGGAGATCTAGTGTGATCTCTATCAAACACATGAATCTACATATTTTTTCCATCAACTATATCATATAATAGTATGAATAATCATATAATACCTTTATATAAGACGTCATGTGACTGTATTAACCACGCATAGACTCTTTATTATCTATGTATATATAGACTAGACTGATTCACAGATCTCATGCAATTTACCCATGTAGATAATCAACTCATGTAACACCCAATCATACTTAAATTCATGTTTCTATTATTTCAAATGAATTGAACTTGAGTATAAAATAAGCAAAATAATATATGATTCAAACTAGAAACCCTTTATTCATTCATAATGGAACACTATAATGAATGTCTATAAATTAAGTATCACACAACATGGATTATTACACACCAAAGATGATTACATCTCTTAAAAGTGCATAAATTAAAAGGGGTAAATAAACAAAAAATAATAATATATTTACAACTAGGAAATCCATTGGATTATCATCACCCTTGAGAATCCCCATTAGTAGAAGAAGAACTACAATGAAAAAATATATCATGAATGGATAAATCATGTTAAAAATATATAAAATTAAAATTAAGTGAATGAGTAGTGTACATTGTGATGTTAGAATGGAATCTATTTATAGGAAGTAATAGAGGTAATATAGATGTTATGTGACCGTTATAAAATGGATATATAACAATTTGGCATAATACTAGCAAACATGTTACGAGTTTGGAATTATCAGCATATAGTTAATATACATAATATTTATTTATATGTCAAAAATATACATTTTCATTTTAAATAATTTACTTAAATTAAAATAAATTATTTTTTAATATAATTAATGGATACTAATTCATTTATAAAAATAAAATTTATTTTAAAGAAATTGGTTTTATAAAATATGCATCCACATTAAACTCAATATCTTTAAAGAATGATTTAAATTAAATATATTGGTAAAAAATAATGATTAGTAAAAAATATATATAACATCACAGAAAAAATTAAGTATTCATAATGAATAGTTATTTAATTATTCATAGGTAAATAAAAATGTTTTTTTAAACATTAATTTTATTATATATTATATATTATATATTTATAATATAAATTTCTCAAACTTGAAAAATTAAATGAAATGTGTTGTTTATACATATAAAAAATTAAAAATCATTCATACATTTATTATTAATTGGTTTTAAACAAATATAAAATCATTTAATGATAAAAAGATATATTTTTGATAGAATTATTTTTCTATGAGTTATGTATTTTTATCTGAATAAATTAAATTAATAAATATTTAAGAATAATTTTAATGAAATAATTTTTATAATATAATAAATTAAGATTTATCAAGTATTTATTAAATGAAAATTTATAAGAATAAATTCATTTTATACTTAAAAATAAACTTTTTCTAAAATTTGTTTTCCCACATTATGCGCTCTTATATTAAATTTAAATATGATCACTTTAAAAATTAAAATGAGTGAATTAGATTTAATATTTGGAATCACAATTCACAAATTATGTAAGTTGGTAAATTTTATTTTAATTCATAAAAATAATTTACTGAGGTAAAAAGTGAGTGACTATTGGTAAAAGTTAAAAATGTAAATATGCGGTTTACTAAGTGGTATTGATATAAAATATAAAAATAAATTATATCCAAATGTTATTATGAGATAATTCAAAACCTATAATAATACCTTGTTAATTATTGATCCACTTTCCTTGAAAATGAAATTCCTTTCACATTATGGAATGAGTATTGACCAAACTTCCATGCATCCTCATATATAAAAGGACCCCTCCAATAACCCTCCCACACCCCACCAAAAATTAGAATAAATTACAATAAGATTAAATATTTTATTATTAACAATACTCAACCATGTTGGTTAGCTTATATCCTCATGATAACTCTCTAATTCTTCCACACCCAATAAGGTTACCAAGAGAATATACAATTTCTTCTTTGTAAGGAATAACTTCTTATCCCAATTTGTCTTTAAATTCTTCTCCCAAATCTTAACAGTTATGATTTATCATATTAATTTAACCCAAATAATATCATTATAATTATTAAGTAATAATATTATATGAAAATCACTTCATAATCATAGAAATCTATTGATTATAACATATTCATGTCTTAGTCAGTTTAACCACCTAAATGAACAATACTATAAATTTACACCATGGATTAATTTTAAAACATAATTACTCGTAATATATGTTATTAATATTTAAATTATGTAATATTTATTGGTTTTTAGTTGTGATATAAATATTTTACTCAATATTAATATTCCATCCCATTTTTGTTAAAAATCATGGAAACACACAGGTCATGGATTTCATCTTGAAGATCTATAAAAAAATCTCCCAAGGAGTGAATTTGGAACTTCATAACTCATTATGGAACTTCTATTATATTAAATTAACTATTATTTAGATGATAAACTCATGAAAATAGAATGATGACTGACAACGTTTTATAGCAGTAGATAAGTAACAGTTGAAACTACCAACAACCGATGATCAATATTAACTAAAATATATACAATAAGTATGTAATATATGAATATAAAAGACTAATGAGAAATATATTGAATATTAAAAAGGGGTTTTAATTGATTATTAATGATTCTTAGTTTATTATTCAAGAATTTAGAGCGTGGCTGATCAAGCCCTAATCTAATGTAAGGTTACTCTCATATTAATTTTCCTCTCATTATAATAAGTTCTATATTCACCACCTATATTCTTTTATGTGGTTTATATGCTTCCCATATATGTGTTTAATCATAATTTTAATTAATTTAAAGGGATTTTAAATTCCATATCAGGTTTTTTCTTTCAAGGGAATTTGATTCAAAAGTTACCAAAGATGTAAGGGTTCCCAACCAATATCACTTTGAAATTAAGATTCTTTATAACTAGATTTAAATTTGGGGTAATTATATTTTATTTACATATAAAACCACACATATTTTATTCTAATATTTTTATTATTGATTTTTACATATATTCTTACCATTTCACCTCCATTTGGTTTATAATTCAACCAAAATAATTCCTATAAATGTGATCGACCGTATCATTTTTATCGATCAAGAATAATTATAGTCATTTTATATATTAATTTTATTGTTTTATAGATGTAATTATCTATGATTAAATTATTTATTAAGGTAATTTTCAATTAACTTTGACTTTATTTACAAAATATTGAAAAGAATATTTTTTAATGTTTTTTGTATTGGTTATTTCCTAATTACATTTACTCTAATTATTAATGTAAGAACAAAAACATCCTTTTTTAATTATTTTGAAGTGAATAACTTTTAATGATTTTATATCTATTTTTATTAATGAATATTACATTCCATGTTTTCATGGTTTTACAAGTGTTTTTTTATTCCCCTTATTTAGAAAAATATTTTCTTTTTTAAATAAATACTATAAAAAATAAAGGATATTTATTATTATTTTAATAAAATATCACAAGTGATTTTATAAAGTGTTTTTAATATATTTCAAGATATTTTAATGTATCTTATTATTCAATTTTGATATTATCTAATGATACCATCCACCTATTTTCTCTTGAAGTCTTTTATTTATCATAGGTCAATTAGGATATGATGAAATTATGAATGATTTCATGTTCATTTGGATAACCAATGTATAGTTTATCATTATGTGTTGGGTGGGTCTATGATAGAACTAAAATTAATTGGTTAAAGATTTATGTATCATGAGATAGTGATATTATGTGTGGAAATTATTTTTATATTCACAATGTTGTGCGTTGACATTATTATGTTCACAACACTATGCATAGACATTATTATTATGTCCATAATTCAATGCATGGACATAGTTGTTTTGTTAAAAACTGTATGTGTGAGATTTATTATTATGTTCACAACTCTATGAATGTGAATTATTGTTATTTTCACAACTCCATACTTGGTAATTTATGCTAAATTCACAACTATATGTGTATGATTTACTTTTTTGTTCACAAATCTATGTGTGGACATTATTATTATGTTCAAAACTTTTTATGGAAATTATTGTTATGTTCATAACTATATGAATGGAATAAATTATGGTTGTACTTTTCCATAATTTTAGGACTTCTAATATTTATAATTATGCTAAATTTCTGTGTTATGCCACATGCCTATGTTATGTTCTTGGCCCTTGATTATACAATCTGGTTTACTCACTCCTCTTACTCATGTATTATATTATTCTAAGATCCATATGACATGGATGATGTTTTTTGACCTATGTTCTAATAGGTATGATTATATTATTTTATATCCATGCACTTTTACTATGTTCTCATACCCACATTCTCGCCTTATTCTCACTTATGATCTTTGATTATTATATATTATTGTTACCCTTACCAAGAATATGAGACCACCCTTTTCTTATATTCCCATTCCCCAAGTTATAAAGAAGAGTATTATCTATAATGTGTCTAAAAAGGTTTCACATGAGAATTATATTTGTGTGAAATGTTAAAGAATTATTGTAAAATAAGAATATCATGTAGCTAATATCCAAAGACACTAAACCTTTGAGTTATAGGATTTTGTGTTAATTTGTGAGATATAATGTTTAGTGATGTAAAATATATGTGTATTTTGTTTGGGCTATATCACATGGTATAAAGGCATATGTGTGATGTTTTTATTTTTATCACCAAATTTGGGAGTGCGGGTTGGAGGTTCTTTAATTGGTAACAAATATGAGTTTAGTTACTTCTGGAGATTATGTTATATTGATTATGAGAATAAAACTTTAATCAACCTATTTTTAAAAAAAAGTAATAAAGGATCAACCATAAATGTCATATGTTAAAATGAGGGTTTCGTAATTTATAACATCTTAGGATTTATTTCCCTTATTCTCTAATATCTTACTCTGATTATTACTTCTTGATACTCACAATATTTTTTTATTTTTAGTTAACAGATAAAACCAATAAGAAAAGAGTAAATAATGAGTGTTATGGATAATGTGGTGTTTGTATTAATTAGAAACTAAATGGGATATGAGATAGAGTGTAAAACATCATTTAAATAATATTTTAGGTTATAAACAATTTTATAAACCATTTTAATCTCCTAAATGAACTAAATAAGAAGAAACACACAATTGATCCCTTCATGCAGCAATGCCTACCATCCTTTAGTGGGACTTCCAATTCAATAATTACTGAGTAATAGATTAATAAAATGAAAATGGTATTGTTAATTATTAAATTATCAGAGCATGAAAAATTTGTTTTATCTACTTATCATTTGAAATTTTAAGTAGATAAATGGTGGAATAACATTAATAATATGAGGAAGGAGGAATAATTTGACTCTAAGGAATGAGAGGAGTTTAAGAAGGTATTTTTTCAGTAAATTTTTTCCCTAAAGTATTTAAAATAAGAAGGATATATAAGTCCATGATATGAATAAAATGGAAATGAGTCTTTTGGTACCAATGAAAAAGACATCACATGATTTTCGATTTAAACCTCTAGTTTTATTTTTGACACTGAAATTAAGATCAATCATTTATCCAATTATCTAAAACGAAGCCATTGAAAGGAATTGGATATAAGGCAATTTAGTAGAAATGAAGTAATTGTTTTTTGTGCACTTAATATGGAAATATAAAATGAGGAATATAATTATACTAATAGATTTGGAGATAATAAAATGAAAATATATTTTAATTTAAACATCAATGATAAATCACATAAGGAAAGAAAATTCATCCCATAACATGCTAAAAATGTGGGAATAAGCACATAATAAATTCCCCAAAAAAGAAAAAGAATTTTTTTAAGTGTGTTAAGATTGAACATCAAGCTCATAATTATCTAAGAGAGATAAAGAGGGTGGTCATTATAATATAGGTCCCAACTAATGCACCACCTACACTTTAATGTTTCAAATTCGAGGATTTTGGGTATTATTAAAACCATTTCACCAATGAAATGGTTAATGATGATGATAAAAAAAACTATGATGAAATGACCCAAATACCTTATCAAAATGATCCATAACCTAGACCATCACATACCTGAAGGGTGTTCCCAATCCCCATAGGCTGGAGACTGGCACCTGGACATCAAGTAATAACCGAAGGGAGGGATTCCCACCAACTTGAAGTTGATTTAAGGATAATATATATAAATAATAAAGATAAGGATAATAATATAAAATATAAATAAAAATATATTCTATAACTAAAATAATATAATATAAATGATACTACTCATAAGTATCTAAACAAACTCCAAGGTAAAAGTCCAACACCAAGGGAAAAAAATCAAAATGAAAAATATCTACTCTATGTGATAGCATGGAAAAAATCCATTTATCTCACCACCAGCTACCCAGAACCAACTAACTTAAACCTCATGTCACATCCTGACCCAAGAGACACTATATTAATGCCTTGACCCTATTCACCACATGGCCTCAAGAGCTCCTCACCATTTGGACGATGTTGACAACAATTAGTGAGGGTATAATGATTATAATATGGGGAGACTATGAACTCATGATATGAGTGGCATAATGGTATATATAAATTGGAAAACAGTGAAAGAAAATAAATAATAGAGTAGTGGAATATAATAATGGTTGAAAATAAATAATAAATAAATGAATAGTCATGCATGAACATAATACAATATGCAAGAAGTAGATAGATGATGTGTAATATTTAACAGATCCATAATGGAAAGAATAAAATCACCAAAGGTTATCTCTATAAGAATACTAATCTCCAGGACAGTCTCATACTTCTAAGCTCTCAAGTACACAAGTAACAACACAAAGAATAATCCATGACAATAAACTTGGAACCATGGGGTTTGTTCGGGTACCAAATACTAGCCTGAATAGGGTGTGAGATATACTCAGCAGGCCACCAAAAATATTTCTAATTCATATACAGTACTTAAATATATATTATTATAATGTGCATTTATATCAATAAGATAATAAATAAAGAAATAATAACAAGTCGAACTCAGGTTCCCCAAGGGACACATGGATGAAAATACCTACTTCGGCATAAAATAGAATGTCTCTGATGATGGTTCATTTTATATAAATTTATATAGGTATGTATGTATATATATCTACAAGATATATATTGATATATGTATCCTTATATATATATACAAAGACAATAAAGGAACTGAGGCTTAACTAAAGTGTCCTTGCATAGTTATAAGAGTCTCATGGAGTTGAATGGGATTCCATGTACGAATATCCTAAATAATGAGGGATACCTTTCCTGAGTATCATAAGTTTAGAGGGACACCATTCCCAAGTATCATATATAATAAGGGAATATATTCCCATAGACCATAGAAGAATAAGGGATTCCATGCCGATGAGTAATAAGAGACGCTGTGACCATGAATAATAAGGGATTCCATGCTCGTAAATAATAATGGATGCCATGACCATAAATAAAAATAGAAACATGCCCATAAGTAATAAGCAATTCTATGCCTAAGTATTATAAACCATGAGGGATTTCAAGCTTGAGTATCATAATTCAAGGAAGACAAGATTCCAGAGTATCATAAATCATGAGGGAATCCATGCCCAAGTATAAGATATAATAAGGTATGACAATCCCATTTATCATTGAATAATAAGTTTCATGATTCCCATGAGTAATAAGGGATGACATGACGACGAATAATGAGGGATACCATGTACATAAATAAAAATGAATTCCATGCACGTAAATAATGATAATAATTAAAATAATGGACTCCATTACCTTTTATAGTTCAATAAACTACTTTTAAACATTTCATTTATAAGTTCCATAGAACAATGTAAGTGATATGGTCTTACAATTGATTCATTGTTTAATCTAAATTACCCAATTCAGTTCAAACATTAATAATAGAAATGGTTATGTACATGATCATTCCATTTAATAATTTAATTATAAATAATAGGGGGAATATATATAAACATGCCTCATAATACTTCAATTACTCACATTTAATTACCCCTTTCATTAGATAATATTATACACCTCAACGGTGGTTTTATTAGAAAAAAAGGCATGATTTTCATACCATTCACTTAAATAAATATTATCATATCCATTTATGAAGGATAATCAACCTACCTAAAAAGGGGATTCAAATGGACAAAGCATTATAATAATGAACATCAGAAGACACACCCTAAGGGGTAGTTTATCCATATAGGAAACATTGATTCTAAAGAGATTAGTCGATATCATATTATGTGCTGGTTCAGGTTGAGGTCATAAAACTCTAAAATAAAACAAGGTTTTCATAACACATATAAAAAAGGTATATCTTATAGTGATCCTACTTTTTCTTAAATTACTATTAAATCATTTTAAAGAAAAACAATATAATAGTGTTACAAAATCAGGATCCAAAGGTTTAGTGTCTTGGGAAAATTAGAAAAAAACACAACATTTATATAATAAAACATAAAATTTATTTAATTACTTCTTCTCCAGCTTCATAGTGTCCCTATTTTTCTCTTTAGTACAAGTAATCACCTGAGGATGTACATCAATTAAAGGGGTGAGCTAAAATCCTTGTAAGAGGACAGATAAGAACATGAATCAATATAACATGGGGTGAACATAATCATCATATTCATAACATAATCATATGATCATCATAATAATCATGAGATGAATCATTATATAAAGGCATGGAATGTGTTAATGCATAAAAATTAAACATCATTTCTCAGTGGTTAAATATCACACATAGTTGTGAACAAAGCTAGCATCATGTTTTCACATAACATATGTTCATAATTTTCGAAAAATATAGTATTATTTTCATGAATATTGAAAGTTATATCATGAGATACATCACATTACCCAATTCATTGGAATGTTATATAATTCTGGGTGCACCTGTCACATCATAACATTTACAGAATCATGCATGCCATGTAAAACATATACAAAGATTAGGTATAAAATAACCTATGGAATGGAAATGGGTTTGATGAGAATTTCATAAAGAATAAATTCATGAATTAACCTTGTGGTTCCTAATTTTTTAAAAAAAATAACATACATGTCATAATATTCAAAAATATTTAGTGAAGAAGAAACAATCTCAAGGTAAGTAAAACATGTGTTTTTAAAAAAAGAGTTCTTTTAGAAAAATATTTTCATTTAAAAAAAACAGATTAGAATCATGTATATCCTAGAAATAAAAAGGTAAGGACACTAAAATTATATTTTAGTAATATTAAAAAACATCCATACAAAAATTTGGCTCAAAAGAGGAATATCCCAAAGAAATGGAATTGGGTTCAAGAATCCCCTTACTATATGTTAGAATGATTTCTTCACATTAATATACCGGATAATAAATTATATTCCTTAATTAATAACTCCATAACCTATTTTATACATATTTTATACATTATAATTTTTTTTAGTTCATTTATAGACATTATAATGAGTTATAGAGTTCAATTCTATCGTTCGAGAGTGTTCATTTTCATGGTTTTCCATGATCGGTTCACTTGTATACATGCATAGAAGATCATGTAAAACGGGGATAATTATCTATAACTGAAATTATATTTTATTAATGAACATATATAAGTATAATTAGTCTTTTATATTATTATCTTTTCCAGATATGAGGTTGATTTATTAGAGAACATGTTAACGATAATTGTTTAGATTAATTTTGGAAATCTTCGATCAGAACAAACTTGTTTTGTTTTATTACTTAATATTATGTATATATGTTAGTTAAAGAACATATAAAAGGTTATAAAATAAATTTTAAAATATTTTTCAACCATTATAATGGTTTTATGACCAGAATTTAATACGGTAGAGGAAAATGAAATCATGTTTTCCTCAAAGGTGATAAATCAACACCTAACAGATGTTGTTTCCATTTTGAGAATAAAAGGGTTATGAGAAGAGGTTTGGTGATATATTATTCTATAACATAATATTACTCAATTATATATAACATAATGGGGTTATCATGTCAATTGGTTATGTGGAGGTGAGAATAAGGTATGAAAGGAAATGAAATTGAAAAGAAATTAAAAGAAAAAGAAAGAGGATATTACATCTTCAATTTATCCTCCTTGAGAACCTTCTTAGGGAAAAGGTTTTGGTATTTTGATGATATAAAGATATTTTAGACATATTGGTGGGAATTTGGAAGAGTGTTAGGTAGAACTTGTATGGGATTAAAGTCTTTGGAGGTGTGACGAGAAGGGATGGTGATGGGTGGTATTTATAGTGGAGGGGAGGAGTGTTTTTCATTAATTTATTCATTATTTTAGTATTTTGGCTCAACATTATCAACAGTTTTAACCATATGAATAAAAATATTAAATTCATGTTGGATATTTCTAGATTGTGGGCCTTCACTACCATATATCATCTATGACTCAATAATTAATGTATTTTTTAAAGACCATAAATTACCACATTTCAGTATTCACAAATAATTCAACTCTTTTCAAAAAATTCCAAAAATTCACCCTTACTATTTTTCAACATGAAAAATTTAAAAATGAACTAAATTTTATGAATATATTTTTCTAAATATGAGAAATTTAATTTTTAGTTAAAATCATAATTTACATGGAATATACCAATTTTAAAATTATAACTGATTTTGAAATACTTTGAAAAATTAATTAATGTTTCATAAAATTATCTTATAATCATAATACAACGAAATATTAATCTATCAATACATTTTATAAAAATAAATTTTCTTTAAAATAATTATATTAAGTATAAAATTGTAATTAAATATTTATGATTTATAAAAATACCAACACTTAATTTAGAATTTATAAAACATTTATTTACTTATAATATGATATAATTATATCATATTTTTCATTTATAATATTCCTAAATTTTATTCATACTTTCATAGGGGAGTTTATTATTCTATTATAAAATTTACTATTCATGATGGTCACATTACTATTCCAATGGTCATGATACTATTCTATTGATTTAGTTTCCATAATTTTTTTAAATACATATTATTTTATTCATTATTAATTTTTTATCATGTTCTCTATGTGATTTTATATGATTTATACTATATTTAATTATTATAATAAGGTAAATTTCATTGATAAAATTCAGGGTTGTTAAATTCTTCACCCCATATGAAATTTCACCCTCGAAATTTCATTTTACAAACCAAGGGGAAACCATGTGAGGGTACTTCTACATCATCAATTCCTCTATTTCCCATGTTTTATCTTCGTATGTATGGTTACACTATAGGACATTTTCTAAGTGAGTTATCTTGTTACGTAGAACTTTATCTCTATGGTTCAAGAACATCCCTGGCTTCTCCACGTAAGAAATATCATTTTACAACTATAACACCTATGGATTTAGAACATGTGATTGATATGGTATGTAATTCCTCAAAAGGGATACATGAAATACATCCTGTACTTGCGACATAGTTGGTGTACGTGCCATTTGATAGGCCACTACTCCAACTCGATCAAGAATCTCTAAGGGGATGATGTTGTTGGGACTCAACTTTCCATTCTTCCCAAATCTAATGATACTCTTCCATGGAGATATGTGGAGGAATAACATGTCTCCAACCTTAAACTCTAGGTCCCATTGACGATTGTATGTATAGATCTTTTGTTGAATTTAGGCTTCCATGATGTGATGTTGAATGGTTTTCACCTTTTCCATAATGTATTCAACCATTTTGGGTCCTAGAAGCTTATGTTTATTAAATTAATACCAACAGGATGATAATATACATCTTTTCTAGTAAAGGGATTCATATAGAGCCATTTTAATGCTTGATTGGAAACTATTTTTGTAATAGAACTCGACCAGAGGAAGATATTGGTCCTCTCATCCTTTAATGTTCATAGAACATGCTCTCAAAATGTCTTCCATTTTCTAAATAGTTTGATCAGATTGGAAATCAGTTTGAGGTTGATAATATGTACTAAAGTTATGCTTATTTTTAGAGCATGTTGGATACTTTTACACAACTAGGAGGCGAATCTCAGATCTCGATAAGTTACAAATGATAGTGGTACTCCATATAGCCTTACCACTTTTCTGATGTATATCCATGCAAGTTGATCTAGTGAGAATTCTTCTATAATTGTGGTAAAGTGAGATGTATTTATAGGAAAATCCCCAACAACCCATATATGATTGTTTACTTTGGATTTCTTCATAAGTCTGATAAAAAAGTATATGGTGAAGTTTTTCCATTTCCCAGTTAGTATGGGTAATGATTGCATCATCCCCTTATAATTTCTTCCTTTTAGTCTTTAGTTTATGATATAACAAGCAATTTAAGGATAGGGTTTTCATCATGGGGGTGCCGAGATGCTCTCTCCCTCTTCGTGATGGCATCAACCACTGAGCTAGTGCCTCTCCCACTGGTGAGGGAGGGACCTCCGACGTCAAAAGAGAGAGAGATAGATCTTCTTTTATTCCCTTTTCTAACCCTAATCTCATTCGACCATTTCCTCAAGAATTTCTATACCTAAAAGTTTTGGATTTTATTGATGGATACCCTAACCTCCCAATTTCAATTGCATGACACTCCTGAAACTTTCTCTGATTACTCAGTTTAAGTAAATATGCCCATCACTTTATTTTTTTGATAAGTATGTCTCTAGATATTGGGATTTGTAGGAGAGGGAAATAGTGGGTTGGCTAGACTTCCATCATATTATGATATGTTTTGCATTAGAGGATAATTTAGCTAGATCCTGGTCAAGTGCCCCCATAGCTTAAATAGATCTCAGTTCTTCCTATTTAGATGGTATTTTTACTCTCATATGAAATAATATTCTTCTACAATGGATATTTGGGGGAGTTTTTCCAATATACCCTTATCTTTTCAAAACCCCTTGGTTACTAGACTTTTTGGGAATCTTGTTGGTAGATACTTGTGCTCGGATAGCCGCACTGAGTCGATCTATCATCCTATTAACCCACATGTCTTTGTTGAAGTGGATGTCTCTAGAGTGCTGTTTGATTAAGTTTGAATTAAAATCATCGAGGAGTACGGGTGAAAACGACGTGTGGTCTATAAATCATGGACTGATTTCTATTTTGTCTTTAAGAGTTTGGGAAACTCGATGGAAAAATATAGATGTGGGTCTCATCTTCCCACAAAGAATATGGGTAATGGCAGTAGTAAGGATCCAAAGGTTCGTGGTAAGGCAGTATTGATAGAACAGATTCCAATGGGCGTGGAGTGTTGTTTACAGGGTGTGAATACACTAGTGTTTGATGTCTTTAGTAGATGGTAAAAATATATAGGAATTCCTTAGTCTCTGCTTCCTACTACTTTGGGGAAAGAGGGATATATATACGAGGAGTGACCTATTGGTGCCTCATAAATTGAGGCTGTGCATTTATGTGTCGTGATGATTTCAGGGTGATGTATTGGCTTCCAGTGATGGCACTATAGGAGTTACTATTAGGTTGAAGTACGATATGGAAGTGGGTTATTCTAAAGATTGTGTGGTGATTCAGGGTGATGTAGAGGCCTAAGGTGAGGGAATTGATGGATCTTCTATTTCTAATTCTAGTGTGGAAGTTCAATTGGAGGTTGAGAGAGTTCCTAGGACTCTTGTTGATGGTTATTATGTGGAGGAAGTCCGGTCAGGGGAAGTTACCACTTTTAGAGGACAGTTTGAGGCCCCTAATGATCCAATAAAATAAAGTTCAAGTAGGGAAGTGTTTGATATTAAGATATGAAACAATTTTGATGGATTTACTAATGAAGATACGATGAAGGAGGTTGAAACTGACTAGAGTAGACACTCTAGGGATGAGCATCAATACCCCAAGAATGTAACCAGTGATGGGTACAGGAGGGGAATCCATAAAGAGTGCAAATATTACTCATATTTTCCACCCCTCATGGATACATGTTCAGAGAAGAAATTAAATTCCATAAAGATGGATAGTGATGTTCTTCATCAAACCTTATATTTACTTATGAGTTTGGATGAAGAAATGGTTGAACATGTTTTTTTCTTAATTATACTAAAGAAGAAGCTACTAGAGTGAAGGGGAGGTCATTAAGGATGAATCTCAATGAGGAGAAGTATAACTAGATCAACAGACATGACTTGATTTTAGTAGGGGATTCAAAAATGGGAAGATTGTCCTTAAGGAGTACATTCAATGTTAGGAAAAACTGACTTTTATACTTAAAGATATATTAATGGATGAAATGGAAACTCAGGTATGCAATATATCCTAGAAATTATTTAGGGAGATAAATTATGGTAATCTTAAATTGTCTTTTATTGGTTTGGTTATTTCCAATTGTGTTTGATCCCTTGGTTTATAAATATTACCTAAAAAGTGTTTGAATAATAAAAATTTAATTTTTAGTTTGACAAACAAAGTACTTTGATGTATATTGAATGATATCATTCTTCATACTATCCCACCAACAGTTCTCACAGATATCTCGATACATATTTTTGCTACTTAGGTGAATAGAGTAGTTTGAGCTATGTGTGTTACTTAGAAGATCTTTCTTTATATATAGATTGGATTGTACACATAGTTGTGACCTAAATCTTGTAACTCCTTCCTAATCAACATTAAATAATGAGGATTTCCCCTTTCTCATATCTTCAACCTATTTTTTTTGAATTTTTACATAATTTATTTAAGAATTTTTTATTTTCTACATGAGGGATGGTTGGGCATTCATTTCAGAAAGGATTAAATATGTTCTTTCCTTAATGATTCCCATGTTTATCCATTACAAATCTAAGAATATTGGATCCTTCTTAATTCTCAAAATTGATAAAGATGCATGATCCTTTCTACTTTGAAAATCCACCAACTTATTTGATTTACCGAGATGGAAGTGGATTGAGAATTCATAATCACTGATGAGATCTAACCATCTTCATTGGTGCATATTATGCTCATTCTATGTGAATATATATTTGAAGCATTATTCACATTCACCAGTCTAGAAAAACTTTTACACCATTCGAGTTAGAATGGTTTTTAGTTTTGAAAATCTTGAGAATTTTTTAAAAAATCACCAAAAATACCACGTGAGACCAAGAAAAATATGGATCTCCATTATAGATATTGGCCTAGGACACTCTTCGATTTCCTTTTTCTTGGAAGGGTCCACAGATATACCTTTTCAAGTGATGGGATTCCCCAAGAATGATACTTATTCCATCCAGAACTCAAATTTACTATACTGTTCATAATTTTTCTCCTTTTGGAAATTCTTTAGCATAGTATTCAAATACTCTTATTTTTACTCCTTGCTTCTAGAGTATATCAAAATATGATCAATAATTAGTACAAAAAATTGTTAAGGTAATCTCTAAAGACTCTAGTTATTAAGTCCATGAATATTGTTGGAGCATTAGTGAGTCTCAAAGGAATCACTATGAACTAAGAGTGTCCATACCTAATTCAAAAGGATGTCTTGGGAATAACTTCCATCCACACCTTTATTTGGTGATATCTGGACAAAAGTTCCACCTTATAGAAAGCGCAGTTGATCAAACAAGTCATCTATCACTGGTAGAGGGTCTTTTTTTTATCAGGATTTTTTTGGAGTCATGATAATAATTGTGGAGGCACATTGATCCATCCATATTCTTGATGAGGAGGAATTGTGTACCCCATGGTGAGGAAATAAGGTATATAAAACCCTTTCCCAAATTCTCTTTTAACTACTTCTTTAGTCCCCCCAACTCAATAGTGGCCATTCTATAATGTGTATTTGATATCCGTAGAGATCCATAAATCTGTTTAATTGAGAACTCAACTTCTCAGTTTAGAGGAAGAATAAATAATTATTTGGTGAACAAATTATTATAGTCCCTCTTGATGGGAATATCCTTGATCATTATTCTCTCCTTTTTCTCAATCACTTTAAGTAGATATTCTTGATCATAAAGAAATAATATCCACAATTGAGTAAGTGATTCTAATAAGGATTCATCCTCCTCGTTACACTTGTACAGAATTGGTGGATACCTTGGGATATGAAGAGTGATATCAATTTCTTGATAGACAATGTTGTATTGGTATAAAGATAGCCAATCCATGTGTAAAACATCATCAAAATCCAACATAGAAAGTAATACAAGATTTTATAGAATGTTCATTCCGCACACATTAACTGGGGAGGATTTATATACTTTGGATGCAATAATTCCACATTTTAGTTTCTCAAAGTTAACTCAACCTCCATATGTTGAGGTGGTGTATGAATGGTTTGAATAAACTTGCATGATATGAAATAATATGTAGAACCAGAATCAAATAGTATATCTTCGCTATTATTTAATGATTAACCAGTGTACCTATCACCACATCATTGTCAGGGTCCACCTCAATAGTAGTGATGGAATAAGCGTTCCCTTAATTCTTTGTATTTAGTGGTTGTTGATACTGGTTACCCTCAAGAACTCAAGGTTTAGTGTACTGGATTCCATAGTGCCCTTTCTCCCTATAATTGAATTATTGAACCATGGGTGGTTCTCTCCATTCCTCCACCACATTATCCTGATTCCTCATGTCTCTTCGATATTCATGAACTTGGTGGCCTTCTCTCCCACACATGAAGCATTTTCCCATCCCTTTAAGTAAATTACCATGATGCTTCTTCCCACATTTTTGACATGAGGGTGGTTGTGTTTTATTTACACCTTTTTCATTATATCCCTAAGCTTGAAACTTTATCCTTTTTCTTATCTTCATATCCATGAGACCATTCTGTAAACTCCATATCCACTTTGAGAACACATCAAACCAATTATTAATAACTCCCAAATTCTAGAATTACTAGAGCCCTTCGAAGGTGTGGTTTTAAACCACTAAAAAATCAATATATTTTTATTTCAATGTTGATAACTAAACCTGAGGTGTACATTCAAATCCTTGTGAAATTTTCTTCATAAGCCGTGACAGATTCATCTTCTTTTTTCCTTCAGCTATAATAATTTTCTATCTATCTTTGTATAAATAGTTCAAGGGAAATAATTTTTTAGAAATATTTTCTTAAAATCTCCCCACTCTTCATTAAGAATTTTTTTATTATATTGAGAAACCAATTTTTTGGTTAAGTGGGAACCTTACAAAACCATTCAATGCCACCCATACACTACAAAAACTAGATAAAGTATTCAAAATTCAGATTTCAAAATTAAAATTTTAAACTGCAACCACATCACCTCCTTGGCCCACATCCCACCACTTGTCGCATCCATTGACACAAAATAAACCCATTTCCATACCAGATCACTGGTAATAAAACCATTGGAATATATCTTCATCATCATTGAGAACCATCATCATCATTGAGATACCACAAACATGGAGTGAATCACCAGGAAAAACCAACCTTACCACTTTCACAATGTCACTAAGAATCGAACAATGTGAGAGAGCCTCCTGGAATGCCATCATCCTCTCGAACAACACCTCTCAAAGCCTATTTTAGAACCATCGCACCAGAACAGCTTATAGGAGAGTGTTAGACCTTGAAGCCAAGGTAAAGTTGAGAGGCTAAAGGGCACAATAGTGAGTTGTTCTTTTCAGGAAGAAGAATAAAAAAACCCAAAAATAATGAACAGAACCATCAAAATAAGAATAAAATGTCCCATTATAGGAGAAACATTCACCAGCTAAATGATAACCAAAGTCCAGGATAACCAACTACGGATGGAATAAACCAACATAAGAATGATTTAATACCACTAAATCACTTCAATTTCATTCTTTTACTTGGTGTTATTAATCAATTACCACCATTGATCAACCTATCCATCAAAATTATAAACGTACATAGTCACCTTCTCCATCTCAAAATAGTGAAGCATAGAAAGGATCTTCTCCATCGAGTTGACCCACTATTTTGTGACTAGTGGATCAAAAGATCCACTAAATGTCAGTGGTTATTTTTGAATAAAATACTCGATAGAAATTTTATCTCTCTTAGAAGAAGTAGAAAGTTCCACATTATACATGTCATTACTCATAGCCTGAGACAAGTGGGTATGAATCACCATGAAATTATGAACTTCACATCCCAAGGCATTGTGGATGTCAATTGTGTAATTGATACATTTCCCCTGGAATGAGTTATTGGACAAGTTTTACCTAGTTCCCACAATTTTATAAAATAGAAAAGGTTTGAGCAAAAATAAAAGTCAACATGTCATGAATAAATAATTCATTCCTTTTTGAAATTAACTCTAAAGGCATATCATGTGGGATCTATATTTTTAGAATTTTCTAAAACAAATATTATTGGGTGATTACATATATTTTGTCTCATACTAAACGTTTTCACTAATGTTCTCTAATCCTAATCCCCAAATTAACTAAACCATGCTCTGATGCCAACTATAATGACCCTCATTTTTCTTACATTACTATTACATCATTTTAAAGATAAACTATATAATATTTGTATTAAACTAGGATCCCAAGGTTTAGTGTCTTAAGAAAATTAGGACCAAACATAGCATTTACATAGTGAAACATAAAATTTATTTAATTACTTTTTATCTAGATTTCTAGTGGCCCTCATTTTCTTCTTAGTACAAGTAATCACCTGAAGATATACACCAATGAAATGGGTGAGCTAAAAGACTAGTAAGAGGATAGATAAGAACACGAATCAATATAACACGGGGTAAGAATAATCATCATAATCATAAAATAAGAATAGGATCATTATCATAATCATGATATGGAGCATTAGATAAAGGAATGGAATGTAGAAATGCATAAAAATGAAACATCATGTCTTAATAGTGAAATACCACAAATTGTTGTGAATAAAGATAGCATCATGTTCACAAATAACATATGTTCATAATCATAACATCATAATTGTGGCCAAAGACAGTTCATTTTCATGAATATTGAATATTTTATCATTAGATACATCACATTACTCAATTAATTTTAGCACTATATAATTCTAGGCATACCCGTTATATCATAATATTTATATAATCATTTATGCTATGTAGAATGTATATCAATATTAGAAATAAAATAACAAATGGAAAGGTGATGGGTTATATGAGAATTTTATAAAGCATAAATTCATGAATAAATCTTGTGATTCAGAAAAGAAAAAGATTATAACATACATGGTAAAATAATAATCAATCATGAGTGAAGAAGAAACAATCTCAAGGGAAGGAAAACATATGTTTTTAGCAAGAAGAGTTATTTTAGAAAAAAACTATTAATTTTTCATAAAATCATATTGGAAGCATGTATATCCTAGAAATAAAAAAGGAAGGACACTAAAATAATATTTTAGGAATATTAAAAGAACATCCATATGAAAATTTAGCATGAAAGTGGAATAACCCAAATAAAGGAAAATGGTTTTGAGAATCCCCTTACCATATGTCCGAATGATTTATTCACTTTAATATCCTAGATAATTTAATTAGATTCATTAATTAATAAATAAAGAACCTATTCTATATGTATTTGATACACTATAATTTTATTATTTTCATTTATGTCCATTATAATGAGTCATAAGGTTCAATTCCATCGTTCAGAAGTGTTAATTTTCTTGGGTTTTCATGATCGATTCACTTGTTTACATGCATGGAAGATCATGTTAAATAGGGATAATTATCCAAAATTGAAACTATATGTTATTAATAAAATTACAGAAGTGGGATAGGTTTTATATATTAATTTTCTCTATATATTATTATGATTCATTATATAAAATGTTAATTATAACAGTTTATATTGGCGGTTTTCGATCACAATGAAGTCGATCTGTTTTATTAATTAATATTATGTATATATGTTAGTTCTAGAACATAAAAATGTTATAAAATAAAATTTAAAATATATTTCAACCTTAATAATGGTTTTATTACTATCCTTTAAGGTGGTAGATAAAAATAAAACATTTCATCCTTGAAGGCGACAAATCAACACCTCACTGATGACGTTTCCATTTTGAGAATAAAAGGGAGAAGAGAAGAGGTTTGATGATAGATTATTCCATTAACATAATAAAATTAAAAAATATATATTATAATGAAGTTATCATGCAACTTTGATAAGTGGAGGTGAGGAAAAGGTAAGAAAATAAATGAAATTGAAAAGAAATTAAAAGAAAAAGGAATAAGATTTTTCCTTTTGAATTTCTTCTTCTTTATAATCTCTTTTGGTAAAAGGGTTTGGTCTTTGAATTAGACCAATGGAAACTAGAAATATGTGAGAATATTGGGATGAACTTGGAAAAGCATTAATCCTTTGGAGGTTTTAGGAGAAACGGTGGCAAGGGGTGGTATTTATAGTGGAGGAGAGGGGTATTTTTTCATTATTTTATTCATTATTTTATTATTTTAGCTCAAGAATATCAATAGTTTGAACCTTATCACTAAAAATATTAAAATAATTAAATATAATGTGTCATAATGGGCTTAAATCATCCATACATCATCTATGACTCAATAATTCATGTATATGTTAAATACCGTAAATTACAGTATTTCACTATTCACTAAAAATTCGACTATTTTGAAAAAATCCCAAAAATTCACCCTGATTTTTTTGAATAGTAGAATTATAAAATGAACTCCATTTTATGGAAATAATTTTCTAATTTTGACAAATTTATTTTTTAATTAAAATCATCATTTATTTGGAAAATACCAATTTTAAAATTATAATTGGGTTTATAACACTGTGAAAAATTAATTGACGTCTCATAAAATTATATTATAATAGTAAGAAAAAAAATTAATTTATGAATAAATATGTTGAAAAAATTTATTTAAAATCATTATATAAATTATAAAAAATGTTATTAAATATTTATGACTTACCAAAATACCAACACTTAATTTATCATTTCTAAAAGAATTATTTATATATAATATGATGTTATTATATAGTATTTTAATTTATAAGATGCCTAAATTTTATTCATAATTTCATAGGTGAGGTTAGTATTTTATTTTCTAATTTTCTATTCATAATGGCCACATCACTATTCCACATGTTATGTTACTATCCTATTAATTTAGGTTCCCTAATTTATGTAAATACTTATTATTTCATTCATTAATCATTTATAAAGTTTTAATTGTGTTTTCTAAGTTATTTTATGTGATTTATGCAATATGAAATAATTATAAGAAGGGAAATTTCATTTATAGAATTCAGTGTCGGTACATAGAAAACTTATTAATGTCATTTCGTAATTTAGGAGAAATGTGAGGAAAGGTATGATGTAAGAACTCATATCTTCTATTCAAGTATGTGACCCTTATTTGATGTTTATCTTGGTTTTAAGGTTAAGGGTGATGAAAGGGAGAGTTAAGAGAACTTTGAGTGAAGTTTTGAGGCAAAAGGAGGAGTCGCACGGGCCATGCACGATTTGTATAACCGTGTAGCCAAACCGTGCGTAATAAATGTTTAGGACAGTATCACCCACACGGTTGGTGCATGGTTAGGAGAAACCGTGAAATGAGGCTATGCGAGAGGGGTGGCCGAGGCAGTGTCTACCGCACGGTTAGCGCACGGTTTGTCTAACCATGCAAGCAAACCATGCGGGCACTTAAGTGAGATCCTAAAAAAGTGGATCTCACCCATTTTAGCCTCCAAGTGGATCATTTTTCCTATTATGTGGCCATAACTCGGGATTTTGTTCCTCCTAAAGTCAAATAATGTTCTCCCATCATTCCAGAGGTGATTAGAATGATTCTCTTGGAGAATCAAAGCCGATTTTTTAAGGTAAATGATCATTCTTCTTCCTTCTTGATGGGTTTCTTAGATCTTCTTAGATCTACTTATCCTCTTCTCTCAGTTTGTTATATCTATGCCTGTTATAGGTAGATCTAAGTGTGTGGATGAATTTTTGATGATTTTTGGTCTTGTTCTTGTTAGGATAAGATATCGAGGGCGGGTTCTTGGAGAATCAAATCGGGTTTCTTGTGCGTTCCTCGTTTATTGTGGGGTTTTTGTCAAAACCTTTGAGGTAGGTGGTCTGTGCCTTTCTGTAGATGGTATTTGAGTATTTTGTGAAAATTCCACCAATAAACTTTAATGGGGTATTTCGTGTCACCTGTTTTTCCATTGTTTATTGCCTTATTTGCTTCTATGCCAGAGTAGAGGTTATTACTTTTGAATAGTGTAATTTACTGTGATTTGGATGTTTTTCCCATGAATGTTTTTCCTATTTATGACCATTTGGTCTAGTTTTTCATTTTAGGATATTTACAGTTCCATGCATTGTTGTAGGATAGAGTGACTTTGTTTCTATTATGCTGATATGCTATAGAATTCTAGCCAAGTAGTTCTTGAGGTTACTTTGGCCATTACGTGATGCGATACTTACAGACTTTACACAGTGTTGTGGGAACCTAGTGTAGTAGACCATAGGGAGAATGGACGTAAGGGCTTCTCCAGAGTGTATTTATAATACGATGCGAGACCACAGGGGGAATTTAAGTTGAGTGCTTCCCTAGAGTGTCTGTAGTTTCTCGAAGCGGGCCACAGGGGGAACGAGACGTTTAGTGCTTCCCTAGAGCGCCTTTAGTACGATACGAGACTATAGGGGGAATTGAAAGTGAGTGCTTCCCCAAAGAGTCTATTCTTGAGCTGAACCAGAGGGGGGAGATTGGGTGTTCCTCCCATAGGGTTTGAAGTACTTGTTGAGTGAACCATAGGGGTTAGGCTGTGAGAAATATTGAGTCAATAAGGTTTTCCTTAGGACTTTTTCCATTTCTTCTTGTTTTGAAAATCACAAAGACCTTATACATAAGCAAATCTATATTTTACTTCTCTAAAGAAAATTTCAATCCTTAAGGAAATTTACCCTAACCTAGATTTCCTTACACATATCAATATTTTTCTTAAGTATAAAAATCGGTTTCATATAAAAAACCTCGGAATCATATAATGCTAAGATATGAAGCATTCTGTTTTAGGATCCGAATTCTGGATAAGAACTGTAATGAAGTTCCACTCCGAATTCTGGATAAGAACTATAATAAAGTTCCACTCTAAATTCTGGATAATAACTGTAATGAAGTTCCACTCCAAATTCTGGATAAGAACTGTAATGAAGTTCCACACCGAATTCTGGATATGAACTCTAATAAAGTTCTACTCCGAATTCAGGATACAAACTCTAATAAAGTTCCATTCCGAATTCTGGATACAAACTCTAACAAAGTTCAACTCCGAATTCTGGACTCCTAACTTCTATGAGTTCGACTCCGAACTTTTACTAGTTCAACTTTGAACTTTTATAAGTTTGACTCTGAACTCTGTAAGTTCGGATTTTGAACTCTGGTGAAACCAGACTCCGAATTTCCTTAGAAATTCAGAATCCGGATTTCTACAGAATTCAGGTTTTGAATTCCTATAAAACTGAATCCAAATATCTCTTTATTATAGACTCCGAATTTCATTTTGGTTAGACTCCGAAATTTTATTTTCTTACATTCCGAGCTTCAGCTTTACTTATAATTATACTTGTTTCATTACAAAACTATGTCGTTCTTTCAGTTACACATGTTTTTTTATGAATCGATGTCATCCATTTTGTTTCTAACTAACCTTTGGTTGAGTAACATGTGTACAGGTCCCTCTGAATTTTAAAGAAAATACGACCATTGGGGGAGGGAGATGACCGTTTCCACCGAGCCTATAAATAGGAGCTCATTTGAAAGAGCTAAAAAACAATGAACAATTTGATCACTCTAGAGACCACCTGTTAAGGTGATTTCTAGAGAGAGAATCTTTTCATGGCTTATGTGTACTGAACTGCTCATTCATATTGCTTCGTGTGACTCCGAATGTTGGTGATTAAATTTTGAGGGTTTCCAGGGATAGGATGACAGAGGTGCCGACTACCTTGAAGTTTGAGGGCTTCCTTGCTGAGGATGACAGAGGTTACAACTACCTTTAAGTTGAGGGATTGCGGGGATAACAAGACAGAGACTTCGATCTTCGTATCTAGGGCTTACCCGGGTGTGGGTAAGATAGACTTGCTTGAAAGTATAAATCAAGGGGCATTTATCTAAGGTTGTTGGATACCCTTCTCTCTGGGTTAAAAGATTTATATCTTGTTACTTGTAGTTTTACTACTCATTTTTCCACTATATTTCATATTGTATGGAAAGTATAACCTTCTTATATTTCCTTACACTTGTACTCTGATTAATTTAGATTCTATACGCTTTAAGGTAGAATCTCATATTGTAAACTTTGGTTAGGTTTCAATTTCCGGATCCATATTTCCGGAACCAGTTTTTCGGAATCACTTTCCAGATTTAAGAAAGTGCATAGAAATAGAAGTTTTTAACTTCATACTTTGTCCCAATATTTCATTGGTGTTATAGGTGTTGTGAAGTTTCTTAGTTTAACATTGTTAAACATAGATCTTTATTTGTTTAAGGAAATTTTTAAAGTTTACAATTCACCCCCCCTCTTGTATATTGAGCATCTACATCGTTATTTCGATCCTACAATTGGTATCAGAGGAAGGCAACCTCATACCATGTACCAATACTACAATTGGTATCAGAGAAGGTCTCTGAAATACTTATACTCACATATAAGTTTTTCCTTGCTCAGTTTTTCATTGTACTATATTTTCCTTGCTTAGGAATATTTTCCATTATTAGGAATATTTTCCTTGAATCTGAACTTTTGTTATTAACAAGTTTTGTGTAGAAATATTTTTTAAGATGTAATGTTTAAATGTTAGTTCCATAGATAACTTAAATCCTACAAGACCACCGATTTTTTATGGTAATGATTATGAATATTGGAGAGATTGAATGAAGAATTTCTTTATCAATACTGGAGTAGATAATTTTTTTTATGCTTACTGGAGGTTATCAAATTCTTGATAAGGAAGTAAGTGCTTTCACAAACCAAGAGAAGCATGATTATCAATTAAACTATAAGGTACGCAATACTCTACTATGTTCAATGACTAGGAACATATATAGCCAAATTTATTCATGTGAAACAGCTAACTGTATATGGAAGAAACTTGATGTTACTCATTTTGGTACATCCAAAGTCATAGAGACAAGAAGAGCTATGTTGAGAGTTGAGTATCATGGTTTTAACTTTCTTTATGGAGAACCTATATGAAAAGTGCAGCAAAGGTTTATGACTATCGTAAATAGCTAACAATCTATGAGAGAGAAAGGACTAGATGATGAAGATCTTGTGGATAAGATAATTGATATTATTCCCAATGAGTGGGAATCAAAGAGGAAATCAATTTATGAGAACATAAAGGTCACTCAAATTTCCATAGATGAGATGTTTGGAACTCTTCTCTGACATGAAACAAGGATGAAGAGAGATGCTGACAACATCAAAAAGAAAAATGGGAATGATACTATTGCTTTTACTACAACTTCAAATCACATGAATACAAAGACTCATGAGATAGTAACTAGATCCAAGTCTAGGAGGGTTACTATCCAATCCGAATCTAGTGAGAGTGAAGTCTCAGAAAATGAGTTAGCTAATATTGCTCGAAGAATGAACAAGATAGCTGGTCAAAGAAATTTCCAATCCAGGTATAAGAAGAAGGAAAGGAAAGATAAAAAAGATTCAGAGGTAACATGCTATGAATACAAGAGAAGTGGACACATACAACCTGATTGTCCCTTACTTAAAAATAAAGAAAGAAAAGGGAGAAATTCTGAAAGGAACAGGAAGAAGTTTTACAAAGCCAAAGCTAAGAAAAGTCTGAAAGCTAATACTACTTGGAGTGCTAGCTGTGGAGACTCTTCAGAAAGTGAATCCTCGGAATATGATTCATCATCTGAGAAGAATATGGGATTCATTTCTAATAATTCTTTTCCACATACATGTCTTATGGCTAAGGTACGCTCTGCCGAGGCTTTAACAAATTTATCTCTTGATAAGAATTACTATTCCGAAAATAGTACTTCTAATGAAGATACTTCATCCTCAGAAAATGAAGAACCATTATATGAAGAAGTATCCAGATTTTCCAAGTTACTTGATGAAAAAAATTGTAAAATTTATAAGAAATTAGACAAGGAAAATACTAGGGAATAAATTCTTAAAAAAGAGATTTCAGATCTTTCTTCAGATCTTAAAGATAAAGAAGATCTTTTAGAAAAACATTCTAAAGACCTTGAGAAAGAAAATTCTGATAAGGAAGAACTTTCTAAAGTTCTTAAGAAAGCTATTTTAAAGATGAATTTTTTTGAGGAAAAATCTAACTCTAAGAAAATGATTCCTAAGGATAGGAATTTAGTCATTAGACTAAAATCTAAAATTTTTTCTCTTATGAAGCTGCTTGCAAAATTTACTCCTGGGGAGGAAAATCTTGACAAGATGTATTCTCAAATTAAACCTCAAGGAAACACTACTGGAGTAGGTTATACTCACCAAAAACCAGTTTTCAAAAATAACTATTTTGTTCCTTCTAATGCCCCTTTTTTCACTAAGTTTCAAAGTGGTGGGCATTGGAAGAAAAACTGTTCTTTGAATAGAGTTCAATCTCTTGGGTTTCATAAAGCATATTTTTCTAAACAAATGTGGATACACAAAATTTTTTTATATGAAAATCTCATATCCAAACAAGTTTGGATTCCGAAAGTCTAATTCTTTTCTTATTTTCAGGAAGATAAAGGAAGTACCAACAACCATACTTGGTACATGGATAATGGATGTTCCCGGCACATGACTAGTAACAAAATCTATTTCGAAAAGATTATAAAGACAAAATGAGGAAAAGTAACTTTCAGAGACAATGCTCAGGGAGAAATTTTTGGTATAGGTAATATTGTTCTTCTTGGTAAAACTTTGATTTCAATTTTTTTGTTTGTTAAAGGTATTAAACACAACCTCATTAGCATAATTCAATTATCTCATGAAGGATACCATGTGAATTTTAGGAATGATAAGTTTTTCGTACAAAATTCCAAGGAAGAGTTTATTCTCTATGAAAAAAGGCAAGAGAATGTTTACACTTTGAACATAGAAGACCTTAGGAGCCAAGACATACCTTGCCTAAGTGTAATGGAAGATCTTTATTGCTTATGGCATAGAAGTTTAGGACATTTTAACCTTAGAAACTTATGTAAAATCTCTTAGAAGAAACTAGTTAAGGATCTAATGGAGCTTAGATTTGATTCTTCTAAAGTTTGTGATACTTGTCAATATGGCAAGAAACATAAATTTAGTTTTAAATCAATCGATGAAGTCTCAACAACTGATGCGTTATAGTTGGTGCACATGGATCTTTTTGGTCCAACAAAGACTGGAAGCATTGGGGGAAAATATTATGTATTTGTTCTAGTTGATGATTACACTAGATTTACATGGGTCTATTTTCTAGCAAAGATGTCTGAAGATTTTTCTTATTTCAAAAGTTTTAGAGCCCAAGTTAAAAATCAGAAAAACCTTCCACTAATAACTATTCATAGTGATCATGGAAGAGAATTTCAAAATTCTGATTTTGAAACTTTTTGTAGTAGAGAAGGTATTACTCACAACTTTTTGGCACCTAGAACTCCTCAACAAAATGGTGTAGTTGAAAGAAGAAATAGAATTCTTCAAGAGATAACTAGAACCATGTTGAGTGAATATTCCGTAGCTAGAAATTTTTGGGCAGAATCTGTAAGTACTACTTGTTATACTATAAATTGAGTTTTGATTAGAACTTTTCTTAATAAAACTCCTTATGAGTTATGGAATAGTAGAGAACCTAGAATTTCCTACTTCAAGGTTTTTCATTGCAAGGTATTCATCCTTAATACTAAAGATAATCTACACAAATTCGCACCAAAATATGATGAAGGAATTTTCTTAGGTTACTCCACAACTTCTAAGGATTATAGAGTTTTCAATAAAAATACTTGTACTGTTGAGGAAACAATACATGTTAAATTTGATGAAACTGATCCTTTTGTTTTTAAACCATCCCAACCTACATCCTCAGGTGTGTTTTCAAAAACTGATTATCAACCTTTGATAGAAGATTCTTCTGATAAGGAAAATGTTCAAGAAGATGCGTCTGAAACATTAACCCCAGAAGACTTTCTACCCTATGTTGATAAATAGGTTTTACAAAACCAAAGTCAGGTGTTTCTTAAGAATAATCCTAGTGATAGTATCATTGGTGATGTAAATCAACCTATAAGGACTAGACGTTCATTAAGGAATGAAGTAGAGTATCTATCATTTCTTTCCCAATTAGAACCAAAAAGCATTGATGAAGCTTTAGGGGATGATGATTGGATCAAAGCCATGCAAGATGAACTAAATGAATTCAAAAGGAATAAAGTCTAGAACTTGGTTGAATGAGCTAAGAAAACTTATATTATTGGAGTAAAGTGGGTATTCAGAAATAAATGTGATGAAAATGGAGTCATTGTATGAAATAAAGCTAGACTAGTTGCTAAAGGCTATAATAAACAAGAAGGAATAGACTATGAAGAAACCTATGCTCCAGTATCTAGACTTGAATATATTCGTATCTTAATTTCCTTTGCTACATTATTCAATTTTAATCTTTTCCAAATGGATGTGAAATGTGATTTTCTTAACGGTTATGTTCAAGAGGAAGTTTTTGTTGAACAACCTCCTATATTTGAAGATACAAAACATCCTGATCATGTTTTTAGACTTTCCAAAGCTTTGTATGGACTTAAACAAGCCCCACGAGCTTGGTACGATAGACTTACATGATTTTTGCTTAAAAATAACTATGTTAAGGGAAATTCAGATCTAACCCTTTTTATAAATAAAGATAAGAAAAATATTTTGATTGTTCAAATATATGTTGATGAAATTATATTTGGTTCAACTCAGCAATCTTTAACTTATTCCTTTTTGGATCTAATGAAATATGAGTTTGAAATGAGTAAGATGGGTGAGTTAACATTTTTCCTTGGTTTTCAAATTTCTCAAAAACTAGAAGGAATCTAAATATCCCAACATAAGTATATTAAGGATCTTCTTAAAAAGTATGGGTATGAAAACACTAAGAGTATAAGTACTCCTATTATTACCTCAAACACACTTGATCTTGAAGAAGCTGGGAAACCAGTAGATCAAACATCTTTTATAGGTATGATAGGAAGCCTACTATACTTGATAGCTAGTTGACCAGATTTGATGTTTTCAGTATGCTTATGTGCAAGATTTCAATCCAATCCTATGGAATCTCATTTAAAGGTAGTGAAAATAATTTTTCACTACTTAAAGGGTACCATGGATCTAGGATTATTCTATACTTATGGAAATGTTTTTTTAAAGAGTTTTTCGGATGTTGACTTTGGTGGATGTAGAATGGATAGAAAAAGTACATCTAGAACTTGTCATTTCTGAGGAGATTCATTAGTTTCTTGGTCATGCAAGAAGCAACACTCAGTAGCACTCTCCACTGTTGAAGATGAATATGTAGCAGCTGGATGTTGTTGTGCTCAAGTGTTGTTGATGCAACACACACTCACAGATTATGGCTTGAGTTTTTCTAAGACTCAAATTTTGTGTGATAACACAAGTGCCATTTCCCTTAGTAAAAACCCTGCACATCACTCCCGTGAAAAGAACATAGATATTAGGTATCACTTTCTTAGGGATCACACACAAAAAGGAGATATCATTCTTCAGTTTATCAAAACTCAAGATCAACTTGCTGATATTTTCACAAAAACATTACCTTATGATAGATTTGAATACATTAAATAGAAGTTAGGAATGATAACTGTAAGGTAATCCTTCTTTATTAACTTCTTGTTGAAAAAATATCCTTATAGTAATAACCTCATTTTTATAGGTGGAGTACATTTTTTTGTTAGATTTTGAAAATTTTTCATAGTAAGATTTTGAAAATTTTTCGTAATGAGCTTTTGAAAATTTTCTGTAGTGAGTTTTTGAAAATTTTCCATAGTGAGTTTTTGAAAATTTTTCGTAATGAGCTTTTGAAAATTTTTCGTAATGAGCTTTTGAAAATCTTTCGTAATGAAACGTTCGTACTGAAACATTTGTAATGAAATCTTTGTACTGGAACTTTCATAATAAAATTTTCATATTGAAACTTTCGTAATGAAATTTTTGTATTGGAACTTTCATAATGAAATTTTCGTATTGGAAATTTCGTAATGAAATTTTCGTACTGGAACTTTCGTAATGAAATTTTCTTACTGAAATTTTTGTAATGAAATTTTCGTACTGGAACTTTTTTAATGAAATTTTTGTACTGGAATTTTCATAATGAAATTTTCGTATTGGAACTTTCGTAATAAAATTTTCATAATGAAGTTTTCGGAACTGAAATTTTCGTAATAGGAAATTTTCGGAACTGAAACTTTCGTACTGAAATTTTTCATACTCAAACTTTTAGTACTGAAATTTTTCATACTCAAACTTTTTATACTGAAATTTTTCATACTCAAACTTTTTGTACTGAAATTTTTCGTACTCAAACTTTTCATACTGAGATTTCTGAACGCATAATTTTCGTACTGATGTTTTGGTCCTCAAATTATTTTCAACTTTAAGTTTTTCATAGTTAGTTTTTCATAGTCAAATTTTTCTTCAAGAAGAATATCACCTATTATGAATAAACTTCATGGCCAATCCGAAAGGTATGATTTTTTTACTTATGTTTTCATAGTCATATTTTTCTTGCTGGTATTTTCCTATGAGTTTTAAAATTTCTCGGATTCTAGTTTTCTCAAATCCGATTGTTTTTCTTAAAACCTCAAAAGATCGGATTCAAGATTTCCTTGGGGGTATGTTTTCAACCGTCAGATCAGATCAAAGGGTTTTTCAACCGTTAGATGGTTTTTGGAAGTTCAAAGGTCAATTCCATCGCCTATATAAAGGGGACCCCTGATGGTTGTCCCACATCAATTTCAAGATCTTGCATGTCGAAGCTATGCATTAGTTGTTAAAGGCCGTTTCGAATCCATCAGAGCTACTCCATTCCGAATGTCTATTGAAGCTACTTCCCAAGATATGTCTACCTCAAAGCTAATATCAAAATGGAAAGTGTACAGAGAAAGACTAGTCCATCCGAACTTTTACATGTACGATTCTATCATCTCCAAGAATATCAAGCTGAATGTTTGGGAAGATGCATTTGTATCCCAGACAAGTGATCAAGATCCTATATATCTAGAGTTACTTGTAGAATTATAAGAATTAGAATGTTTTTATGAGGAATATGGAAGAGAAAATCTTTCTTTCAAGTCTTATGGCAAGACTTACCAACTTACTTACACCAAGGCGACAAGCTTGGTAGGGCTAGCATACGAAGGAGAAGCTAAATTCTGTTCACACAAACTCCCAGATGCTCAAGGTAGTTTTGTTAAGGTTAAGGCCTTACAATGTAATGGACTTGCTGATGTAAAGACAACAAAGATATCTCACCTATCTCATAATAATCAGATTCCTCATCTTTGGGTACAAGGTTTCTTGGTTCCGAGAAAGGGTGATAAAGATACCCTGAAGAAAAGTGACATATATTTCTTAGACTTCTTGGTGAATCTATGAAAAATAAATCTCATGAGGCATGTCCTTGTGATGATCAAGAACATCAAGGAAGGAAACTTAAGTGCTCAAATAATCATGTACCCTACCTTACTATCAAAGTTGATAGTTTGGTGTTTAGATTCTTTCAAGATTGCATGTAAGCCTAATGTTCGGAATTGCAAGCTTATGCTTGTCAGTGATGACACGCTGAAAAGAATGAATATGGCTTTTTCTAAGGAAACAGGAGAGTTTTATAATTTTCCATAGGCAGGGGCTGAGACCATTCTGGTAAATGTGGAAAAAGCTGAGCCAGTGAAGAAAGTTACTAAGAAGAGGAAGCTTAAGGAAGTGGTTTCTGAAGACAAAACTCTCAATGCTAAGGAAACCCATTCCACACCTCCCAAGACGAAAAAATCATATCCAGATGAGGTGGCTACTAAGTGGAGAGAAGATAAGGAGAAGAGAAAAAAAGGGGATCCACAGTTCGGATTGGACCCTGCTGTGGCTAAGGCCTTAAGAGAGAAAGCCGCAGATGAGTTAGAAAAACAAGCAAAAGAGAAAAAGATGAAGATAAATATGTCTGAAGCTGAGCTTGTACAGTCCCTGTTGAGAGATACTGAAATAGTCTCTGAGAAGATTCCCATTCTGGAAACTTGTAGAGACCCAAATCTTGACGTACATAGACAGTACATTACTTTTGCAGAATACTTAGTACATAACAAAAAGCAGACACACAAGGACCGTAATAGTTTAGTGTCTTTGGAAACTCGGAATATAATCTTCTAATCGCGGTGAAAGATCTTCAACATCTCCCATAAATATCTTCCCCTTTTTTTCTTACCTAAAACCTTTCTTTATATCCTAGGGAAAATAAAACATAAAAGGGGTGAGCTCAAATTCCCAGTAAGGGTAATCATAGAGAACATAAAACAATCCATAAACATTTGAATGCAAAAACTTGAAAATAAAATCTAAACATCAAAATCTTGAGCAAAGAAATGAATATTGGAAGTAAGTAAGGCATATATCATAAGGGAACATCAATCATGGTAAAATATAATGGGAATAAAACATGTAATTGTGGAAAAACATTAAGCACATGATATGATTTATATAGTAGCCAAGACATTGCTGCCAAGACCATCTTGGTGAACAAAGTCCCTTTCTGAATCGAGTTCACTCCTCGTTTCATTCCTGTAACACTGAACCGGATTAACTTACCGTTCCAGCCATGCCTATCTCATGAGATATAAATCTTTACCCAATGCATTGGTGGGAGATATAGGTCCCACGCATCTCATAATGAAATCATTCTTACTTGTGCCACAAAATAAACTTAAAACATTCATCATAACCCAATGAATAAAATGGGTTTCATAAACATCATCCCATCATTTCGTAATCCATATAAAACAAATGGACATTTAATTATAAGAAAATTGAACCATGTAAATCATAGAGACATTAAACTCGAAACATACACATATGAAATAATGAAATCTTAGATGGAAAATGGTTTTGATAAAACATTTGAAATGAATTATTGAAGAAAATATCCTTTCATCGTCAAAATCATTTTTTTTTCAAAAAATGCCATTCACTTTTAAAATAAAATTATTTTGTTGAAAATATTCATAAAATCATGTAGAGTAAGATTCATGAAAATTAGGCGTTATGAAACCGTAAAAATCAATTCACGCCGTATAAGTTAAAAATAACATTCTCCTCGTACTTTTGTCGAAAAAGTCAAAAAGTACCTCGTATGGTAAAAAAAGATTCCTTACATACCATGTAGTAAAAGGAAAAAAATGGTTAAAAAGGACTTTAAACATACATCAAAACACTTTTATAAAACATGGAAATGGATTATAGAAATAACCCTAGTAAATACTTACGAATAACAATCTCGGATAAGAACGAGATTGGAATAGTTTCCCTTACATTAGGTCCGATATGCTTCGTACGCATCCAAACCTCCTGTATAATGATTTAAATAATGTCTATGACTTATTACAGAATGATATTAATTGTTATGATATCATATATGGTTCACTTATGACTTTATATTACCCGTTCTTTTGTAAGTTCCATGTTAAAGTAGCGTTTTGGGTTAAATCGTTTTATTTATCGTACGTGTTTGGACTTGTTGTTCTTGATATTATTACTTATATCCTGATTTACTTAATTCCAGAATTTAAAACATGATTTATATATAATATATATTCAGTATATATATATATATGATAGATAGATTAAATGGAACGAAATACACCATTCATGGAGACAGTAGGCTGTACGTACGCACGAACGCTGTTTTCGTTTCCTTATTGAATTGAATGAAATTAAGTAGATGAAATACATATATATACACATAAATCCAGTATCATTATTATGTCATATATTTCATTATTACTTATTATATATACCTTATAATCATTAATTAATGGTTAACATGGAGAATGAATCTCATCGCGTCGTGGAGACGGTAGTCCGTACGTACGCACGAGCGATGATATCATTCCCATGATCGTGGAATTGCATTGAAGTGTATGTATAATATTTCAGAATTAATATCAATTTTAAATAATCATATATAGTTATTTATTTACACCATTATACCCATCCAAGTAAGGTGGTGGTCGAAAACAGATTACACCACGACGTGGAGACGGTATTCCGTACGTACGCACACGCGGTGACTTCGTTTTCCGTAGGATGGATAGTTGGTGAAATAGGGTTGTTTCATACTTATAATAAAATATCAGTATATGAGTGATACTTATGTTGTTAATTCATAATGAAACAACTAAAGAATAAGAAGTAGTAGAAGAAATAAAGTTGAAAGAATCGGTAACGGATATTACCTCTTCTTTCGACACTCCTTTTTGAAACCTCCTCTTAGGGCACTAAGATTGGTCTTTGAAGAAGACCAGAACCTCTAGGATGTTTCTAGGGAAGTGGAGAAGAGAAATTGGTAGGGGTTGGCCGAGCATGAAGGCTCCAAGTGGTGTGAGGAAGAGAGGGAGGAGGTGCCCTTTTATAAGGGAAGAGAGGGGCACCTTTGGAATAACAAAAAATATTATTTTATTATAAAGTCATATTCGGTTTTTAATAGCTCCAAATTGAGTTATTTCGAAGCTAAGGTTGGGATGGGTCTAAATCCTCTCATCTAATAGAATTTAGGAAAGTTTAGGTTTCAATTTTAACCTTATCATTTAGATTTAACTTTAAGTTAAATAATTTTTCTTTTAACGTGTCTTCTTGTTTTCTTACACTATAAGGTTAATAAACTTACTATAACAAGCCAAACGAATGCCAAGTTGTTTATTATTAATATTTATAACCTTATCTAAGTCATTTGGCCGAACCTTATAATTTTAGGAATAAAAAAACAATTAATGATATAATATTGTTTAAAAAACTATTTTATGTCAATTTTGACACTATTTGGTAATTGATTTTTGTGAAGATCATAACAGAATGAATAGTTCGAAAAAAGTTAACTAAAACAATACTAACTGGTCATATAAACCTAGAAAATTAGTGGAATTCATAAAAAGGCTCAAATTACATTTATTTGGGTTTTTATAACATCAATTATGTCAATATTGCATTAATAAGATAATTACTGCATCATCATTGTGTCATAAATAAATTAAATTATTTAATGTAAAAAAATTATAAATAAAATTCCATTATGTATGAAATATATTTATCTTTATAATTAATATTTATAGTCGAATTTATCTTATGTATAACCCTATATTAAAAATTATTTAGTTATTAAACTTTGATTTTAACTATTTTCACCCTTCTTTAAATAAATTAATAATAAATATTCTAATCTAATCCAAGTGGGCCTAAATGGTCATATTTTATTCCTAAGTTTGTTTTTGGTAGAATTAAACTTATCCAATATAATTAGGACATGTGTTAGGGTAATACTAATATCATTTTTACCCTTAATTACCCTGTGTACTTTTAACCGTGGTAAAAAAGTAAAAAGTTACTATTCTCAAAAAATTATTTTCATCTCATTGAACCAAATTTTAGTCCTTGATATTAACCGTGTCACTCGGATTTTTGAAATTCCACTCACAAAAGCAGTAAAATTAAGTTTTATGTGAATTTGCAAATTCTCCTAGGAGTTGGGTAAAAGACGGTGAAAAGTTCAATAAAATTCTTATATATCTAAAATTATTATAAAATGACTCCAATGACATAAATTGAACTTATATAGGTATTCTGTATCAATTTTGACCTAAAATAAATTTATATAAAATAAATAAGTATTTAAATAAAAAGTCGGTTTTTTGAATAGTAACCTAGTGTTTTCACTATTCATCAAAAATTGAAAGTTTTCAGAAAAATACCAAAAATTCACCCTAGGCTAATTTTGAAATTCTAAATTCAAAAATGAAGTCCATTTTGAAAGATAAAATTTCAAAAAGTGGGTATTACTATTCATAATGGCTAGTTTATATAATATATCATTGTTTAACGAAACTCAGTATTGCGTACAACACACGCTATCGTGGAAGGTTGTGATTGCGTGTAATGCAAGCCAAGTCAGGGATGCGTGTTGTGCAAGATATTTTCGGTGTAGCGTACAACAAAAGACATTAATGAAATTAAAAATAATATTTTTCATAAAATCTCGGGGTGTTACATTCTACCCCCCTTAAAATGAATTTCTCCCTCGTAATTCATCTGGGTTATAAATGGTTTACTACTCGAAAGTTTATTTAATAGAAACCCACATCGTAAAAAGTAATACCAAAACTTGGCTTTAAAAACTAAATTATGAAACGTAATAGTGACCCAAATTAACTAATCACTGGGTTTCCACATAGGAGAACATAGGTGAAAATATGGATATTGGAAGAGAAATCTAACCATCATGTTCTGATGGAGAGTGGTAGAGAACATGGCTATGAAAAATCCAACAATCACAAAGCCATAGATTTTTGTTGATCTAAGGTACCATCTGATTCATCGAATATAAGGGCACTAGGGAAACATTTTTGGTTTTCAAGATCATTTCCCTAATGTTGAAGAAATTGGAATTAGAATAAATACATTCTTGATTTTGGTACAGTCTCATCGTTGGTCATTATTTGGACAACTTCCACTTCATCTCTTAGAGAAATGAAGTTGAATTTGTCATTTGTGAAGTGTTAGCAGTTCATGTGATAGAATGATGGGTCAATCCATCTGTCTCAAACAAAAGGTTAGAAAAAGTTATCTAAAATACATAAGTCCATCTATAGTGACATTAATCATATATGGTTCCTAAAATACACTTATACTTCATATATCATACTGCTTAATATAATAAAACTGGTCTCTACTAAACAGGGACTTCCTGTAGGCCAGTGGTAGGTGATAAAGGACTGTCGCACTTCAGTTGTGGGTTTGATTCCCACAGCCTTGTCCGATGCGACGGGTTTTTTCCCATCCTACAGGTTTTCCTTTTTCTAAAACTACATTATTATAACTTTTCATCAATAATATCGAAAAAGTTCTAGCCTTAAACAATACTAACTTATGTCCAACATAATCCATTCCAATCTTTAGGCTTATCCATAATATTGTAGTCCATTCTCATGTTATAGTGAAAATGATTACCAGAGATTTCATATAAAAAGCATGTTAATACCATCGTTGATCCCCATATAGCATAAGATATGTCCCGTTGGTCACATTCCAAACATTCGAAGGCCTTAATCATGTATTCTCTTGAAAAATTAATACCCAATGAATCTTAGTGAAAACATGAGTGCTGTCAAAAGTTAACTCTTTCCACATACCAAAATCCCAAAATTTCTATATGCTCAAACCATAATATCACTTTGTCCTTATTTTAGTCATGAGCTCATGATTACTATCATATTATTTTCTCCTTATCCCTTCAATATGAACATTTCATCTGCTTTCCAAAAATATTTCAATCACTTTTTCATGGTTACCAGTACTATATAATAATTGAAAACCAATACATATATATTCCAAAATTCCACAATACCATAAATGAGATTCCCTGATACTATTTTGAAATCCCATTACATAAACACTTAATCATTAAAAAACATCATTTTCATACTCAACATCACAAATAGTGATCACATGAGACTTCCCTTTATCCTTTGCTTTAAGAGGTTGCTCACGTTGATCATCATTAACCCGTGGATTAGGGCATTTATTAGCATAATGCCCCATTTCATTGCACTTGAAGCATTAAAGTGTTGGTGGAGAGTTCTCTGTAGTCTTTTCTCTATTCACATAATTAGCAACCTTTTTCCCTTTACTTCGACAATCAACTACATGATGACCATATTTTCCAAACTTAAAACATTTTCTAGTACCTTTTAGGAAATCTCCACCATGCTTATTTCCACACATTGAGCATAAAGAAACAATCATCTTCTTTTCACCATTGTTCTGAGATTTCTCCTTGAAATCCATATTTCGTTTCTTGTCAAAACCATGAGATGGATATGTAACACCAACTTCCATTTCTACCATGATATCACCACACACAATTTATTCATAGCTATTGAAGTATCTTATAGATAATTCCCTTCGAAGATTTGGTTTTAAGCCACTGAATAATCGATCAACTTTACTTTCAGGTTGGATGATAAAGCCAGATGCATACCTTGCAAGCCTTGTAAAATTCGCTTCGTATATACAAACAGATTCATCATCCTTTTTCTTTAGTTCATGAAACTCCTTCTCCATCTTTGTTCGAAGAATACAAGGGAAGTACTTATTGAAAAATAAGTTCTTGAACTCGTCCCATTCCATGGACTCAATTTCATCTCTTGGCCTCGTATTCTTGATAAGATTCCACCATTGATCAGCGTCACCTTCCAAACGATATAATACTAAGATGACTTTGTCATGTTCAGAACATTGAAGAACTGAAAATATCTTTTCAGTGGTACTGATCCATTGTTCAGCAACAAGTGGATCAGAAGACCCACTGAAAGAAGGTGGATGTTGCCTCACGAAGGACTCAATAGAATATTGTTCCCTTCTATGCTCATTTGGAAGTCCAGAATGATTCATAGCTTGTGTAATTATAGAAATAATATTTTTCACTCCATATCCCATAAATTTTTTTTGTTCATGAGGACAATCATTGCATTGTCCATTACATTGATCAACACGGTTCCTTCGGGTTCTAGCCATCGTCTAAAACCCAAAAATAACAGTGTGAGAGGCAAAAATCACGCTAGGGAAAACAACATAATAAAGGGGGAGTACCTTCAATATCTAACATCTTAGGCTTAATTCTAATATCGTTACCGTAATTCTATCACTATAACCTATAATTATACTTAACCATAGGGACATCCCTAGACATACCTTAGAAATATCTCTAGGGATCTCACTAAAGTTCTCGCATCCTAGTTTCCAAAGGTTGACTAAAACTTTCCTCTAATACCATCTGTAGAGACCCAAATCTTGATTTACATGGACATTACATTACTTTTGCGGAATACTTAGTACATAACAGAAACAGACACACAAGGACCATAATAGTTTAGTGTCTTTGGAAACTCGGAATATAATCTTCTAATCGTGGTGAAAGATCTTCAACATCTCCCATAAAGATCTTCCCTTTTTTTCTTACCTAAAACCTTTCTTTATATCCTGGGGAAACGAAAATATAAAAGGGGTGAGCTCAAATGCCCAGTAAGGGTAAACATAGAGAACATAAAACAATCCATAAACATTTGAATGAAAAAACTTGAACATAAAATCTAAATATCAAAATCTTGAGCAAAGACATGAATCTTGGATGTACGTAAGGCATATATCATAAGGAAACATCAATCATGATAAAATATCATGGGAATAAAACATTTAATTGTGGAAAAAAATTAAGCACATGATATGATTTCCATAGTAGCCAAGGCATTGTTGCCAAGATCTTCTTAGGGGACAAAGTCCCTTTCTAAATCGAGTTCACTCTGCGTTTCAGTCTTGTAACACTGAATCAGATTAACTTACCATTACAACCATGTCTATCTCATGAGATATAAATCTTTACCCAATTCATTGGATGGAGATATAGGTCCCACCCATCTCATAATGAAATCATTCTTACTTGTGCCACAAAATAAACTTAAAACATTTATCATAACCCAAAGAATAAAATGGGTTTCATAAACATCATCCCATCATTTCATAATCCATATAAAACAAATGGACATTTCATCATAAGAAAATTGAACCATGTAAATCATAGAGACATTAAACTTGAAACATACACATATTAAATAATGTAATCTTAGATGGAAAATGGTTTTGATAAAACATTTGAAATGAATTCTTGAGGAGAATATCCTTTCTTCATCAAAATCATTTTCTTTTCAAAAAATGCCATGAACATTTAAAATAAAAGTATTTTTTTTAAAATAGTCATAAACTCTTGTAGAGTAAGCTTCATGAAAATGAGGTGTTATGAAACCGTAAAAATCCGTTCACACCATAAGTTAAAAATAACATTCTCCTCGTACTTTTTTCGGAAAAGTCAAAAAGTACCTCATATGGTAAAAACAGATTCCTTACATACCATGTAGTAAAAGTGAATTTTTTTTTAAAAAGGACTTTAAACATACATGAAAACACTTTTATAAAACATGGACATGGATGATAGAAATAACCCCAGTAAATACTTATGAATAACAATCTCGGATAAGAACGAGATTGGAATAGTTATCCCTTACCTTTTGTCTGATATGCTTCATACGTATCCGAACCTCCTGTATAATGATTTAAATAATGTCATTGACTTATGAAAGAATAATATTCATTGTTATGATATCATATACGGTTCACTTATGACTTTATATTAGCCGTTCTTTTGTAAGTTCCATGTTAAAGCAGCGTTTTGGGTTAAATCGTTTTATTTATCGTACGTGTTTGGACTTTTTGTTCTTGATATTATTACTTATATCCTGATTTAATTAATTCCCGAATGTAAAAAATGATTTATATATAATATATATTCAGTATATACATATATATATGATAGATCGATTAAATGGAATGAAATACACCGTTCATGGAGATGGTAGGTCGTACGTACGCATGAATGTTGTTTTAGTTTCCTTATTGAATTGAATGAAATTAAGTAGATGTCATAAATATATATACACATAAATCCAGTATCATTATTATTTCATATATTTCATGATTACTTATTATATATACTTTATAATCATTCATTAATGGTTAACATGGAGAATGAATCTCATCGCGTCGTGGAGATGGTAGTCCGTACGTACGCACGAGCGATGATATCATTACCATGATCGTGGAATTGAATTAAAGTGTATTTATAATATTTTATAATCAATATACATTTACAATAATCATATATAGTTATTTATTTACACCATTATACCCATCCATGTAAGGTGGTGGTCGAAAATAGATTACACCACGGCGTGGAGACGGTATTCCGTACGTACGCACGCGCAGTGATTTCATTTTCCGTAGGATGGATAGATGGTGAAATAGGGTTGTTTCATACTTATAATAACATATCATTATATGAGTGATACTGATTTTATTACTTCATAATGAAACAACTATAAAAGAAGAAGTAGAAGAAGAAATAATGTTGAAAGAATCGGTAACAGATATTACCTCTTCTTTCGACATGCCTTTTTGAAACCTCCTCTTAGGGCACTAAGATTGGTATTTGAAGAATACCAGAACCTCTAGGATGTTTCTAGGGAATTGGAGAAGAGAAATTGGCAGGGGTTGAACGATATTTAAGGCTCAAAGTGGTGCGAGTAAGAGAGGGAGGAGGTGCCCTTTTATAAGGGAGGAGAGGGGCACCTTTGGAATAACTAAAAATATTATTTTATTATAAAGTCATATTCAGTTTTTAATAGCTTTAAATTGATTTATTTCAAATATAAGGTGGGTATGGGTCGCAATACGCTCATCCAATAGAATTTAGACAAGTTTAGGTTTCTATTTTAACCTTATCATTTAGATTTAACTTTATGTTAAATAATTTTTCTTTTACCGTGTCTTCTTGTTTTCTTACAATATAAGGTTAATAAACTTACTATAACAAGAAAAACGAACCCCAAGTTGTTTATTATGAATATATATAACCTTATCTAAGTCATTTGGCCGAAACTTAGATTTTTAGGAATAAAATAACAGTTAATAATATAATATTTATTTTAAAAACTATTTTATATCAATTTTGACACTATTTGGTAATTGATTTTTGTGAAAATCATAACAGAATGATTAGTTCGAAAAAAGTTAACTAAATCAATACTAACATGTCATATTATCCTAAAAAATTAGTGGAATTTATAAAAAGTCTCAGATTACATTTATTTGGGTATTTATAACATCAATTATGTCAATATTTCATTAATAAGATAATTACTGTATCATCATTGTGTCATAAATAAATTAAATTATTTAATGTATAAATTTTTTAAATAAAATACCATTATGTAGGAAATAGTTTTATATTTCTAATGAATATTTATAGTAGAATTTATGTTATGTATTACCCTATATTAAAAATTATTTAGTTATTAAACTTTGATTTTAACTATTTTAACCCTTCCTTAAATAAATTAATAATAAATGTCCTAATCTAATCCAAGTGGGCCTAAGTGGTCATAAGTTATTCCTAATGTTGTTTGTGGTCGAATTAAACTTATCCAATAGAATTATGACATGTGTTAGGGTAATAATAATATCATTTTTACCCTTAATTACCCTATTTACTTTTAACCGTGGTAAAAAAAGTAAAAAGTTACTATTCACAAAAATTATTTTCATCTCATTGAACCACATTTTAGTCCTTGATATTAACCGTGTCTCTCAGATTTTTGAAATTACACTCACAAAAGCGGTAAAATTAAGTTTTATGTGAATTTGCAAATTCTCCTAGGAGGTGGGTAAAAGACGGTGAAAAGTAAATAAAATTTTAATATATCTAAAATTATTATAAAATGACTCCAATGACATAAACTGAACTTATATAGGTGTTATGTATCAATTTTGACCTAAAATAAATTTAAATAAAATAAATAATTATTTAAATAAAAATTCGGTTTTTTGAATAGTAACCCAGTGTTTTCACTATTCATCAAAAATTGAAAGTTTTCAGAAAAATACCAAAAATTCACCCTAGGCTAATTTCGATTTTCTGAATCCAAAAATGAAGTCCATTTTGAAAGATAAAATTTCAAAAAGTGGGTATTACTATTCATAACGGGTAGTTTATATAACATATCGTTGTTTAGCGAAACTCAGTATTGCGTACAACACACGCTATCGTGGAAGGTCGCGATTGCGTGTAATGCAAGCCAAGTCAGGGATGTGTGTTGTGCAAGCTCCTTTTTGTGTAGCGTACAACACAAGACATTAATGAAATTAAAAAGAATATTTTTCATAAAATCTCGGGGTGTTACAAAACCTTTGATGTCCAACCATTACCAGAGACTCTTGGGAAAAAGTACTTCACTCTGGAAAAATCTAAGGCTAAAGAGATAGTTGAAGAACAAGAAAAAGAAGCTGGTGAAAAAATAGAGGAAGAGGTTTTTTAAGAAGAAGAAGAAGAAGAAGAAGAAGGAAGTGATTATCTGGATGACTTGATAAAAAAAAGTATAATATTATCAAGAAAAGGCTGAATCCGAAAATTTAGTCACTCCGAGAAAGGGAGTAGAGAAAGAAGGAAGGAAGGATGATGATACGGAAGAGTAATAGAAGGAAAATGATTTATCTGATGAGGAATTAAGCTATGAGAAGCATTATCTTGGAGAAGGAACAGAGAAGGAGAAAATTGATGAAGACATGATTGTTCAACTATCAGAGAGTGAGGAAGAATCTCCAGATGATCAACCCATTCCGAAAACTGACAAAGGTAAGCAAGTGCTCATGGATACACCAATAGAAGATATCATAAGAAAGATGGAGGTTGGTGGTTCTTCTAGAAGGAAGCTGGTTGAAACTCAAGAAGAACAATCCCCAATCAAGTTATTAGATTCAGAATCATCAGCACAGGGTCAGGACTTTGTTGTCGAGTCTTTGAAAAAGTTGGTGGACACCATTTCGATATTTCCCACTATTGACTCCAGATGCCAGATGCTGCAACATAGTCTAAATCAGAAATCAAAATCCTTATCCATGGTGATGGATAAGTGTTTGAAAATTGAAGCTGACCATAGAAATTTTGTCATCAATTATGATGTTCATAGAAGATCTTGCAGAAAAATCACCCGTTGGTCAAAGAAGGTGGATGATGACATGGATGATTTTGATAGTTTTCAGAATGAGGTAAAATATGCTTTTGACACTAAGGATTCCATGATTAAGAATATTCAGGATGAGCTAATTATTGAGAAAAGTTCTCAGAATCAACAAGTGAAGGATTTGAATGGGAAGGTTAACTCTCTTACTCAAAATTTTAAAAGGGATTGAGATCTCCGGATTGAGCTCGAAGAAAAGATTATAAAGAAAGATGAGTTTTTGAATATGCAAGAAGAGGCCATGAAGGCTCAGGAAGAAGTTTTAAAATCTCAAGATGAAAGGATAAAATCTTTGGAGAAGCAAGATGAGGAGGATAAAAAATATTTGAATAATCTTAAAATCTTGTTGAAGAAGCTATTCCCGAAGGAAAAGGAAGAAAAATAGACTCAATCCGATCTTTTGTTGCATTTGCGTTTCCTTGTAATTTTTTTTCAAAATATAATGAAATTTTTGGGGATTTTTATCCTGTGTTGTTATGTAATAATGTTTCAGGTACTCTATTTCTTTTCCATTCCCTTAAATTCTTTTTGTAAATCACAAATGGGGAGAAGGAAAAAGAACTACTTAAAAGGGGAGAAGGAAAAATTTAAAACAGAGAAGGAAAAATTTCAAAGTGACGATATCCTTAAAGTAAGGGGGAGTTTCTCATTACAAAGTTTTTCATTTCCATGATAATAAAAACCCCATTCCAGAAATCCATAATACAATCCTTAGAGTTTCAATGCCTAAGGGGGAGTTAGTTGTATTCACTATCATCCATGAACAAAGGGAGATAAGTTTTAATTAAAAAGTCTAATGAAAATTTTCAAAGTACTTATATTCTTTTTCGTAAGGTTGTTTGTGCTTTCCAAAAAGGGGGAGACTATTGATTCAATACGGGTTTCCTTATGACTTTTTCCATTCCTTCTTCTTTTGAAAATCACAAACACCTTATACTTAAGCAAATATATACTTTACATATCTAATTAAAATTTACATAAGGAAATTTACCTTAACCTAGATTTCCTTACACCTATCAATATTTTTCTTAAGAATAAAAATTAGTTTCATATAAAAAACCACAGAATCATATAATGCTAATATATAAATAATTCTGTTTTAGGATCCAAATTCTAGATAAGAGTTGTAATGAATTTCCACTCCAAATTTTGGATAAGAACTGTAATGAAGTTCCACTCCGAATTATGGATAAGAACTATAATGAAGTTCCACTCTGAATTATGGATAAGAACTGTAATGAAGTTCCACTCTGAATTATGGATATGAACTCTAATAAAGTTCTACTCTGAATTCAAGATACAAACTCTAATAAAGTTCCATTCTGAATTTTGGATACGAACTCTAACAAATTTCAAATCTGAATTCTGGACTCAGAACTTCTATGAGTTCGACTCTGAACTTTTACTAGTTCAACTCCGAACTTTTATAAGTTCAACTCCAAACTCTGTAAGTTCAGATTCTGAACATTGGTGAATCCAGACTCTGAATTTCCTTAGAACTTCATACTCCGGATTTCAACAGAATTCATGTTCCTAATTCCTATAAAACAGAATCTGAATATCTCTTTATTATAGACTTCGAATTTCATTTTGGTTAAACTCCAAACTTTTATTTTCTTACATTCCTAACTTCAGTTTTACTTATAATTATACTTGTTTCATTACAAAACAATTTTGTGGTTCAAGTTACACATGTTTTTTTATGAAACAATGTCGTCCATTCTGTTTCTAACTAACCGTTGGTTGAGTAACACGTGTACAGGTCCCTCTGAATATTAAGGAAAATATGACCGTTGGAGGAGGGAGCCGAACATTTCCACCGAGCCTATAAATAGGAGCTCATTTGAAAGAGCTCAAAAACAATGAACAAGTTGATCACTCTAGAGACCACATGATGTTAAGGTGATTTCCTTACACATATCAATATTTTTCTTAAGTATAAAAATTTGTTTCATATAAAAATACTCGGAATCATATAATGCTAAGATATTAATCATTCTGTTTTAGGATCCGAATTATGGATAAGAACTATACTGAAGTTCCACTCCGAATTCTGGATAAGAACAATAATAAAGTTACACTCCGAATTCTGGATAAGAACTGTAATGAAGTTCCACTCTGAATTCTGGATAAGAACTGTAATGAAGTTCCACTCCGAATTCTGGATATGAACTCTGATAAAGTTCTACTCCGAATTCAGGATACAAACTCTAATAAAGTTCCATTCCAAATTCTGGATACAAACTCTAACAAAGTTCAACTCCGAATTCTAGACTCCGAACTTCTATGAGTTCGACTCCGAACTTTTACTAGTTCGACTCTGAACTTTTACTAGTTTGACTCCGAACTTTTATAAGTTCGACTATGAACTCTGTAAGTTATGATTTTGAACTCTGGTGAAACCAGACTCTGAAATTCCTTAGAAATTTAGAATCCAGATTTCTACAGAATTCAGGTTTTGAATTCCTATAAAACTGAATCCAAGTATCTCTTTATTATAGACTCTGAATTTCATTTTGTTTAGACTTAAAAATTTTATTTTCTTACATTCCGAACATCAGTTTTACTTATACTTATACTTGTTTCATTACAAAACGATGTCTTTATTTCAGTTACACATGTTTTGTTATGAAACGATGTCGTCCATTCTATTTCTAACTAACCATTGGTTGAGTAACATGTGTACAGGTCCCTTTGAATTTTAAAGAAAATATGACCGTTGTAGGAGGGAGCTGACCATTGCCACCAAGCCTATAAATAGGAGCTCATTCAAAAGAGCTAAAAAAAATTAACAAGTTGATCACTCTAGATACCACCTGTTAAGGTGATTTCTAGAGAGAGAAGCATTTCATGGCTTATGCGTATTGAACTTCTCGTTTAGATTTCTTCGTGTGACTCCGAATGTTGGTGATTACATTTTGAGGGTTTCGAGGGATAGGAAGACAGAGGTTCTGACTACCTTGATGTTCGAGGACTTCCTTGCTGAGGAAGACAGAGGTTACAACTACCTTTAAGTTTAGGGCTTTCGGGGATAACAAGATAGAGACTCCGATCTTCGTATCGAGGGCTTACCCGGGTGTGGGTAAGATAGACTTGCTTGAAAATATAAATCAAGGGACCTTTATCCAAGGTTGTTAGATACCCTTCTCTTTGGGTTAAAAGATTTATATCTTGTTACTTGTAGTTTCACTACTTGTTATTCTGCTATATTTCATATTGTAAGGAAAGTATAACCTTCTTATATTTCCTTACACTTGTACTCTGATTAATTTAGATTCTATACGCTTTAAGGTAGAATCTCATATTGTAAACTTTGTTTAAGTTTCAATTTCCGCATCCATATTTCCAGAACCATTTTCTCGGAATCACTTTCCATATTTAAGAAAGTGCATAGAACTAGAAGATTGTAACTTCATACTTTGTCCCAATCTTTCATTGGTGTTAGATGTGTTGTGAATTTTCTTAGTTTAACTTTGTTAAACTTAGATCTTTCAATGTTTAAGTAAATTTATAAAATGTACAATTCACCCCCTCTCTTTTATATTAATCATCTACATCTTTATTTCGATCCTACAAGAACTACTGAGAGGGTTACCTGTTTGTTCTTCTTGATTGTGTAACTGATTACATGTTGTGGATTATATGCTTGGAGTCATGGATTGTTTACTGTTTAGTACTTTCCTTTTTACTACTTCTGTAATTTTACCTGCCTTATATTCACTGACTATTAGGCACATATCTTGTGGTGGTTACCTACTAGGATTTAGTCTCACACCCTATTCGGTCCATGATTTTGGGCCCGAACAGATTATGTTGCTATAGGTATAGACAAGGGAAAGCACCCTTCTACTTCAGGTACTTGATATGATGTGGATCTGGAGAGAATGAGACCAAGCTAAGGCTTGTGATGCTGAGGAGCTGTTTATCTTGTTTTCTTTTTTGTTTTGGTTTAGTACTGTTGTATTCCATCATTGTGACTTTTCTGCTATTTTCCAAGACATATGTATCATGCATCATATATATATATTTGTTCTCGTACTGTTTATCATATTTGGTCTTCTGTTATTTACATTGTATGGATTGTTACTACTTCTACTATTGCATGTTATTTAATTCCACTGTGTACTCTGCCAAAGAGGAATAGTTTCCCCACTATCACACCCAAAGGTCCTCGCTGCTAGTCAGTAGCCTCTGGAATTCAGGGAAATGCGCTTGAGCCCATGTGACCAACCGGCTACGGGGTGCCTCTGGGTGGCTTCTGGAACCGGGACATTACAAAGTGGTATTAGAGGGATTATTTTCTCTTGACTTACTGTTTGGAGCCTATAGCCTAGGATAGTATAGAATGGGTACTTGGTAATAAGATGTGACCGAGAGTAGCTAACTCGTGTACAGGGAAACTCCATACTACCTCATTTATTGAAATTTTAATGGTTTTTAATTTTACAATTGATTTTATTTCACCATTGGGTGACTCACATGCTTTGTGTTGTCACCATTGTTGTTATTGCGGTTCTATTTCTATCACAACTCGATGAGATGAGGGTATGCCATCTCATGCATCATATAGGCACTTTCTAGGAATCACATGTCATGAATTCTTTCCATTACATTTAGGTTTCATTAGTAATTGCTTGTTGTTTTGATAGGTGTTATGTAGAATATGCATGCTGTTGTGATAGGTTCACTGATAAAAATTTCTTATTCTTGTTAGAGCATTGATTGGGTAAGGTTTGTTTGAATGAGCACTATTTTTTTCATGAGGTGTTATGGGCCCTCATGGACTAGAACATGGTGGATCATTGACTTTTTACCTTGTTTATAACTTGTGTAAGATGCCACGCTCTGATTCGTGGAGTGTATGGGCCCTCATGGATCAGAATTTGGCACTTTCAATGTTTGTTTCAGTATTTCTCTGGGTTCCAGAGTAGTTTTTGAGGTTTACTATCTGGAAAAACCCAGAATGGACGCCATGTAGTTTTGACTACATGACATGTGTTCTTCTGTTCTGGAGGAAACATTCTTTCCTTAGTACATGCCGTGTACTCTCTATACACGCCATGTACTCTTATGTTTCAGTCCCACTTAATCTTGATCTAAGGTGTGCGTTTGACCTTGTAGAATCCTGCCACCGAGAAGTCCTCCAGTTTTCCGCCAGCTGTAGGGCGACGATCAGACACCAGACATGGCTGATCAGGGACTTCTGGTAGTTCCTCCTGCTATGCCAGTCTTGGAACCGGTAGTTATACCAGATGCAGGTGCTAATGCATAGTTCAGGCAAGGCTTCATGAGGATGATGCTGAACCTCCAGGGAGCACCGCCTCCTGCCTCGACTATGGCTGACTTGAGGCGGGTTTTCTAGCAGTAGAATCCTCCCACATTCTTAGGGTAAGGAGGAACCCTATCTATAGAGACATGGATAAAATCCATCCTGATGATATTTGAGCATCTAGATGTGTCTCCTGAAAGGTGGGTCAAGCTCACTAACTATATGCTACGAGACTCCTCTAAGAGGTGGTGGGACATGATCTCACTGGTGGTTCATCACCAGGTTATGGTGTGGGAAGAGTTTCAGCGTGTCTTTTATGCCTACTTCTATCCGGAGACCCTGAGGGATGACCGATCTTGGGAGTTATTGAGCCTGGAGCAGGGAACTCTTTCTGTCATGGAGCATTCCTCTCGTTTCACCAAGCTTAAGCATTTCACACCCCTCCAGGGCGGAGATGGGTAGTTTTTGGCAAGGAAGTTTGAGGACGGTCTCAAACGGGAGATCCTATCACAGGTGAATATCTTCAGGTTGACCTCCATCACTTCCATCGTCAACCAGGCGCTAATTGCAGAGCGCAATCTTGGAGATTCTGGAGCTGAGAGCCAGGGTGGTTCCGTTTCCAGAGTTAGTGCTTCAACAACTGATAGCAGAAAGCATCGTAGGGAGTCTACGTGTGGTGATACGAGGCAACAAGACACATCTTCAGGTAGCTAGGTAGTATGCTACCAGTGTTTAAGGGCTGGCCATACGAGGCCACAGTACCAGGGGGACCTAGTGGAGTGCCGATCTTGCGGCAAGATGGGTCACCTTCAGCGCTTCTGTCAGGTTTTCTCACCAGTAGTTGGTGACAAAGGCTCATCTATGACTCCTCATTCAGGAGTATCACCACCATTTTCTCACCAGTCTGGGAACTGGAGTTCTTCCGGCCGTTCGGGCCATAGTGGAGGTTGAGGCCATGGTGGTCAGTCACCGGTCTTTCAGCGACAGTAGGGTGGATCAGCTCAGAGCAGTCAGGCAGGTTCACAGGGCCTTGGTACAGTTCAGGCTTTTGTAGTGGAGTAGACCCAGCAGGAGCATGATCCCAGACCCTCTACAGTTTGAGGTACGATCTTAGTAGCCTCAGTTTTATCTTCTGCTCTTTTCGATACAAGGGCTTCTCATAGATTTATTTATGTTACTATTGTGGAGAGCCTTGGGCTCTGCATCTTTTCCTCTACTAATCCATTGTCTCTAGACACACCGTTGGAGACTAGGACGTCTAGTGTACGTCAGTGCAAGGAGTGCCCTCTAGAGGTGGTTGGGTATCACTTTCTATGGGATCTCTATGTTCTGGAGATGACTGGCTATGATGTCATTCCCGGAATGAAGTGGCTAGTCCCCTTCCAGGTAGTCGTCGACTGCTACAACTGAAGGGTGAGTTTTATATCACCATAGGGTGGATCTTTTCTTCATAAGGGCAAGTGGGATGTCCAGGAGAGAATAGCGGGGCCAGAGCATCATGGGTTAAGAGCAGTTACAACCCATATTTCTAGACTTTATCTAGATGACCAGGGGACTTCACAGATAGACTTTCCTACAATGGTGGATCGTTTCAGATATGTATTTCCAGAGGACTTTTCAGGTTTGCCTCTAGATCGTGAGGTAGAATTTTCTATTGCGCTCATACCAGGAGCAGCAGCGGTGTCCGTTCCTCCTTATAGGATGGCTACACCTGAGTTGCAGGAGCTCATGAAGAAGTCGGAGGAGTTACAAGCAAAGTGTTTCATCCGACCCAGTACTTCTCCTTAGGGTTCGTCTATCCTATTTGTGAAAAAGTCAGACAGTACTCTTAGGCTTTGTTTGGATTATCATAAGTTGAACTAGTCAATGGTCAAGAACCGATATCCCTTGCCCAGGATTGATGACCTCTTTGATCAGCTACAAGAAGCCCGGGTGTTCTTGAATATTGAATTGTGGTACGGTTATCATCAGTTATGTGTTAGACCATCTTATATACCTCTCATAGCTTTTAGGATAAGTTATGGTCTATAAACGTATATGGTTATTCCATTCGGTCTCAAGAATGTGCCTGTAGTTTTCATGGCACTGATGAACCGAGTATTCCATCCATACTTGGATTCTTTTGTGGTGGCCTTCGTAGACAATATCTTGCTGTACTCCCACACTATACCCAATCATGCTACCCATCTTGAGATCATTTTGAGTACACTAATAGAGAATCAGTTATATGCTAATATCTCAAAATGCCACTTTTGGATGGACCAGATTCACTTCATGGGTTATGTTATCTCAGAGACAGGAGTATCAGAAGACCCAGAGAAATTGAGAGTTGTAGTTTCCTGGGAGCATCCAAAGAATATCTTTGAGGTGCGGAGTTTTCTGTGGCTGTCTGGATACTATAGACAATTCATAGAGGACTTCTCGTTGTTGGCAGCACCGCTGACATTTCTGACTAAGATGGGTGCGAAGTTCATGTGGTCAGATTCTTGTGAGTCAACCTTTCAAGAGTTGAAGGGGATGTTGACGTCATCACCAATACTAGTCTTGAAAGAGCCAGAAAAGAGATATAATTTTTACTTCGATGCCTCAGGTATTAGGCTAGGAGCTGTGCTGATGCAGGGAGATGGAGTCATTGCGTACAGGTCTCAGCAGTTGGGGCCACATGAGAGGAACTACCTGACGCACGATCTCGAGCTGGCAGTAATTGTTCATGCCATATGTTGTTGGAGAAATTATCTTCTAGGGGAGAACTTTTTGGTTTTCACCGACCACAAGAGTCTCAAGTACATCTTCACTCAGCGTGATCTGAATTTGAGACAGTGCATGTGGGTTGAGTACCTACAATCCTTTGACTTTGAGCTTGCCTATACGAATGGGAAGGGAAACGCAGTGGATGACACGTTGAGTAGGAGAACTCAGATACAGGTAGTTCAGTAGACCAGTAGTGAGTAGAAGCTTATGGATCTGTTCTTTGAGATGCATCTGGAGGTGCATGACAGACAGCGGAAGACTTTTCTATTTTATACAGTTGTTACCTCTAATCTTATCGATCGGCTACGGATGAGGAAGCTATTAGAATTAGAAGGCCTAGTCATGCGGGAGAGTGTGTCAGGAGAGGACCCTCTTCCTAGATGGACAGCAGGCGAGGATGAGATTTTACATTTCTAGGGATGCGTATGGGTGCCAACAGATATACACGAGGATATGATGTAGGATTTTCATTCCTCGGTTTGGGCAGTTCATCCTGGCGTCACCAAGATGTATCTTGATCTACACCGTCGGTATTGGTGGCCAGGTATGAAGAGGGATGTTTCTGGTTTCATCATGAGGTGTTCCACCTTTCAGCAGGTGAAGGAAGAACATAAGCGATCTTCATGGCTTTTACAGCAGTTACCCATTCCCGAGTGGAAGTTGAATGAAGTCGCGATGGACTTCGTGATAATGTTGCCGAGATCACCTTGAGGGAATGATGCAGTTTGGGTTTTCATTGACAGACTTACGAAGGTTGCTCACTTATTTCCAATCAAGGAGACCTTAAGTGTTGATGAGCTGGGACGGTTGTACATCCGTGAGATTGTACGTCTGCATGGAGTTCCTCACTCCATTGTTTCATACAGGTATGCGTGTTTTACTTCTCGGGTCTGTCAAGGGCTTCAAAAGGATTTGGGTACACATGTACTTTTGAGTACAACTTACCATCCTCAGACAGATGGCCAGTCCAAGCGTACGATTCAGGTGCTTGAGGATATACTCTGAGCATGCATCCTGGATTTTTGAGGTTCTTGGGAGAAACATATACCTCTTGTGAAGTTTTCCTAAAATAATAGTTTTCAAGAAACTATTCAGATGGAACCATATAATGATTTGTACAGTAGGCCATTCTGATTACCCTTATGTTGGTTGGAGGTAGGATAGGTAGTTTTGCTGGGACCTCGTCTTGTTTAGGAGACCACAGAGCAGATAGAGTTGATTCGGAAGAGGATGCACAGTCTCGTCAGAAGTCTTACACTGATCAGTAGAGATGGCCTCTGGAGTTTGAAGTCGGGGATCAGGTTTTTCTACGTGTCACACTGAGGTTGGGACACAATAGGTTTAGGAGGCAGGGTAAGGTTTATCCAAGGTACTCCATGCCGTTTGAGGTGTTGGAGGGAGTTGGGATGGTTTCCCATAGGCAACAGTTACCTCAAAGGTACCAGACTATGCACGAAGTTTTCCATGCTTCTCAGCTCTGACATTACTTTTCATAACTGTCACATGCTTCCCAACCCGAGGAAGTCGAGTTGGAGGTGGATGCATCTTTTGAGGAGCATCCTATACGGATTTTTGATCGCAGTGAGAAGGTTCTACATGGACAGTCTGTTCCTTTGGTACAAGTGCTATGGCAGCATGGGCGATTGCATGACGAGACTTGGGAGAGGGAGGTCGATGTACAATCGTGGTGGACAGAGTTGTTCGGGGTTTCTTCTTCTGCTACATGGTAGGGAAATTAAGGGATGAATTTCTTTAAGGGTGGAAGTTTGTAAGAACCCAGATCTTTTTTTTAGGTATGTGACCCTTTTTTTATGTTTTTCTTAGTTTTAAGGTTAAGGGTGATGAAAGGGAGAGTCGTGAGAACTTTGAGTGAAGTTTTGAGGAAAAAGGAGGAGTCTCACGGGTGGCACACTATTTTTATAACCGTGTGGCCAAACCATGCGTAATAAATTTTTAAGGCAGTAGCTCCCGCATGGTTGTCACACGGTTAGGAGAAACCGTGCAATGAGGTTGTGCGAGAGGGGTGGCCGAGGCAGTGGCTACCACATGGTTAGCACACGGTTTGTCTAACCTTTGAGCAAACCATGCGGGCACTTAAGTGAGATCTTAAAAAAGTGGATCTCACCCATTTTATCCTCCAAGTGGCTCGTTTTTTCTCCTATGTGTCCATAACTTGGTATTTTTCTCCTCCCAAGTACAAAAAAGGTTCTCCCTTTGTCCTAGAGGAGATATGAAGGCTTCTCTTGTCAAATCGAAGTCGATTTATTAAGGTATGTGATCGTTCTTTTTCGTTCTTGCTCAGTTTCTTAGATCTACTTATCCTCTCCTCTCGTTTTATTAGATCTATGATTGTTATGGGTAGATCTAAGTGTGTGGATGAATTTTTCATGAGTTTTGGTATTGTTCTTGTTAGGAGAAGAGATCTAAGGCATGTTCTTGGAGAATCAAATTGGGTTTCTTGTGCATTCCTATTTTTTTGGGGGTTTTCATCAAAACCTTTGAGGTAGGTGGTTTGTGCCTTTATGTAGAAGGCCTTTGAGTATTTTGTGAAAATTCCACCAATACCCTTGAATGGGGTATTGCGTGTCAACTATTTTTCCCTTGTTTATTTATTTCTTTTCTTGTATGCTTGAGTAGAGGTTATTTATTATGAATAGGGTAATTTACTATGCTTTGGATGATTTTACCATGCATGTTTTTCCTATTTATGAACATTTGGTCTAGTTTAACTTATTAGGCTATTTCCAGTTCCATGATTAGTTGTAGGATGGGGTGACTTTGTTTCTGTTATGATGATATGTTGTAGAATGCTACAAAAGTAGTTCTTGGGGTTACTTTGGACATTACGCAATGCGATACTTACTGACTTTACACAGGGCTGCGGGAACCTAGTTTAGTAGACCATAGGGAGAATGGACATAAGGGATTCTCCATGGTGTCTTTATAATACTATGCGAGAACACATGGGGAATTGACATTGAGTGCTTCCCCAGAGTGTCTGTAGTTCCTCGACGTGGGCCAAATGGGGAATGAGATGTGAGTGCTTCCCCAGAGCACCTTTAGTACGATACGAGACTATAGGGGGAATTGATGGTGAGTGATTACCAAGAGAGTCTATTATTTAGCTGAACCAGAGGGGTGCTACTATGTGTGACTCCCATAGGGTTGCTAGTACTTTTTGGGTGAACAAGAGGGGTTAGGCTGTGAGAACTACCCAGAGGGTCACCTGTTTGTTCTTCTTGATTGTGTAGCTGATTACATGTTGTGGATTAGATGCTTGAAACTGTGGATTGTTTACTATTTAGTGATTTCATGTTTACTGCTTCTGTACTTTTACCTACCTTATATTCACTGACTATTAGGCACATATCTCGTGGTGGGTTCCTACTGGGATTTAATATCACACCCTATTTGGGGCATGCTTTTGGGCCAGAACAGATTATTTTTCTATAGGTATATACAAGGGAAAGCTCCCTTCTACTTGAGGTACTTGATATGATGTGGAGCTGGAGAGCACGTGACCAAGCTGAGGCTTTCGATGTTAAGGAGCTGTTTATCTTGTTTTCTTTTGTAATTTGATTTAGTACTATTGTATTCCAGCATTGTGAATTTTTGGCTGTTTTCCAAGACATATATATCATGAATCATATATATATATATATGTGCTCCTACTATTTATCATATTTGGTCTTCCAATGTTTACTTTGTATGGATTGTTACTACTTATGCTATTGCATGTTATTTACTTCCGCTATGTACTCTGCCAATGAGGGCATAGTTTCCCCACTATCAAACCCAAAGGCCCTTGCTTCTAGTTGTCATCCTCTGGTGTTCGGGGAAATGCGCTTGAGGCCATGTGACCAACCGGGTATGGGGCGCCTCTGGGTGGCTTCCGGAACCAGGACGTTACATATGAAATAAAAAAAATATAAATAATTTATAAATGATGAAAATTTTAGGGAAAATCATATATACAACCTAACTTATTCTTAGGAGGGTCCATTAATCTATTATCATTCTTTAATTCAAGCTGAAACAAGAGAAATCAGAAGAATCAACCAATTCCGGAAAAATAGGGAGAATTATCTCGCATGAAGACATCATTGAAGATGATGAGATAAATGAAGAAATGAAGAAGGATGAGTACAGGTCTTATAGATACACTTACAATGCACCTGATGACGTTTGATTCATAGCTAAAATGTAAGAGATCCACCAAATTGAGAGGTAGAGGAAGGGGTGCACATGTGGGAAGCCTCTTAGGAAAAAGGGGGAGGAAAACAGGTCAAAACCCTTTACTGGTAAGAGGGAAAGATAAATAATTTTACCTCTTTTAATGATGTACATAGATAGGCCTCATAGTTTGGCTAACTATGTTCTATCCTTGTTGATCACACTACCGAAGAGCCACACTCCATATAGTTAGGCAACATGGTTTGGTCTTTCCATGCACCAAATGTATGGTGCTACTGGTTAAGCAGAACTAACCACACAGGTGCGCATGGTTTAGAAAATCATTCAAATCTTGTTTGGACACCTCTGAAATATATTGCAGACCTATTTCAAAGCCATTCACCCCACATTTCATTTTTTTAACAAACCATGTGACACCCTCTTAAGGGATGCACAATTTATTTTAGAGGGCCACACAATTTAGAAAAACCATATGCCCATGCCTGTTTATGATGAAAAGTGATTTTTTGGAGATTTAATCCCCCGAAAATCATTAAAAATCCCAGGACCACTCTTTATAATTAAACCACATAAGAAAACAACACTTTTTAGTGTTCCTACTCTTAGATTTACATTCTGAGTCTTATTTTAAGATTCAACCCATCCACTAGATTAGAAGGTTTAAATTATCTAGTATTTTTTAACATGGTACAAAACATGGGATCTTACAACCTCCCCACCATAAAACATATTGTCTCTAAGAATACTTGGGGAATAATGAAAATATGACCTGACAAACTTGGGTCATGAAATCTCTGCTAAAATGGACGCATTGGGATTCCCACTCCCTACACACCAGAAAGTGCAACATATAACATGAAGTGATAAAGCTTATAAAACTCAAGACAACACATGTAGCTACTATGAAAATGCTGAGACAATGCTTACCCAGTCCCATAAAACTCAATAAATGATCATGTCATCATCTATTTACTTATCTATCCTATGATGCTTCCCACTATAGGCTCTAAATTTCTTTGACCGATTCCAAGCCACAGTACTCCCACCGTTGGAATTTCCTATTAAAACATGGACTTAGAATCCTAATAATGCTTCTTCCATGATTATCTGCTCACGAAATCTATTTGTACATGAGGAATCTACTCTTAGTCCAATATTAGATCGAAACAATTGAATTCCAAATCGATCATTCTTTAATTGGCCGTGTTGGATTTACCTGGAAATGTCTTAGATGACTTTTATACTACAATAGTCTTGTCCAAAAAATTTATTGAAATTGGTTTATCATAAAACACACTTAAAGAACTACAAAAACACATATCAAACCACCTCTAACTGATTATTCTCAAAATATATTGTCTTTAACTTCCAATGTGTTACTCAAAAAAATTTGAAACCTTATCCACAGGTGTATAGAGATTATTCAAAGCACACTCATTAAAGACTATTCTAGGCATATGGTGGGGTATTCCAACTAAACCATCTCCATTTTTTTCTATGGAACCAACACCAATACTATCCTAATACAGCATCCATGGATCACTATAAGTTACTCCAGTATTAACATCCAAATTTGGATTTCAACCAAATCCATAATTGAATCCATACATGGAATTTACCGAGGATCATAGTCATACATTTCCTTATTAAGTAAATGGAATATGAGAGCCAAAAAGAAAATCCAATGAGAATGATCATCATATGTATACCCTTCTTACATGAAGTTAATCCACTAGATATTGATATCCCACTCCCCACCATAAGAACATAATAGTCATTACCCTTGAGAAATGATTTCCCGATTACTACAACCCATGAATGAGTATAATGGATAGTATGGATAAGAACCCACTCATCCTTAGTGGTAACATAAAAATTAATCCTCATTCACTCTCATTCCTTAAGGTTAGTTCATATTCCTATCACCAATTTCAATTTAAAATGAGGGTTATCTCTCTTAAAAGGCCACTGGTTCATTCTGAACCATATAAATTATTTTAAAAACTATTCCATATATACAACTCCCAAATAACTCACACATCAATGCTAAAGAGGACAGATAGGAAGATCGACATATAACAGATTCTCTTTTGACGCACATAGGGTGATGTCAAGATAAGGCCATTGATCCATGATCACATCAATTGAGGATATATTTTACATTACTAACACCTAATACCACATCTCTCTATAAAATCCATTTAAAGGACTAACTATGGGTTAATCATTTCACATCACTTGATTATTTTCAAATTATCTGTCGTCATATTGTGTTACATTTGAATTACCCCAATGTTCTGAGTCACCATGCACATAATCATAACTCATTTAAAACCACTGGTCCTTGGATCACACAAATCCATTCATTGATGTTCAATTTCTAAATGTATGCCATGTACAACTAGCATAAGCTAACATATTATTAGTTGGGGGTGTACTATCCCGTACTACCCATTTTTTCACCAGAATCATGCTCCTATGGGTCATCCATCAACAAAGTCAAGCTAATCATACTAAATGAAACATCAAATTATAAAATGTCAGGAGTTCCCTTGGAACTCCTCTTCAAGATCATGCACCCACCTATTCCATGATCTATGGAATGGATGCCCACATCAAGAAATCGTTTTCGAAAACTTAAGTAACTATGGTCCAAACACCGACCAACTAGGTTAGGCACCCGAATAGTACCTCCCATTCAAGTCAATTAAATATCCATGAACCCTAGGTGTTTCCATGAAAATGTAGGAATCACCGTCCCTATTACCTAAATCCCAAGCACCTACCGTGTATTTGTTTCAAAAAGGTGTAAAACAAAGATCACTATATTTACGAAAAATGTAATCCCGGACCAAAATATCTCACAAGTTTCCCTTGATCAAAGTAACCCAGCCGACCTACTGGGGTCTGAATCAAAGGAAAGGTCATTCTAGTCTCGCACACAACACTATGGTTTCTTGTATGTGATAAATATCCCATTTAAGGCAATTTATTACATAGTGTCTCACACGCTTGAAACAACTCTTTTATAAAAGGTTAAACTGAAATAGGTAAAGAATAATTGACCTACTAGGGTCAAATCCGATTGATATAGGATTAATGAAATCACCTTCCAAACATCAGGATACTTGGCCTTAATCATCACTAAGCATATGAATTGAGGAGTTCTTACTAACAAGTTTAAAAGATAAAATAATGGGTAAATAGATGACACTAAATGATATCGGTATATGAGAATACCCCTTAAGGTTCAACTTACTAGACAACCACCATGTTTTTTGGGGTGTCATATTAAAAAACTAAGGACCCTACTTAAGAAAATTGTTACCCGAACATAACATCACATTTGAAAAATTAAGTCTAGCATTTACCTATTCTAATCCACCTCATTAGAAACTACATCTATTGGTTTAACCCCTTCCTAAGCATAAGATGTTAACTCAAAAACTAGGGTCACTCCTATGAAGACAGTAGGACATAATGCCTAACCATTATGTTCAAGAAATAATAGAAAGGAAGTAAACATGGATATACTTGAAATATATACATTTCCATTCCAAATAAACCTTTAAGACATAACCTTACTCAGGGTATTGTGCTTACACACCACTAAAAGGTTTCATCTTAAATCATTTAGATTATGATCATTTATTACAAAATTTAAAGTAGCTCATATACAAGGCATATCGAGTACCAATTTTCAAGGAAAATGGTAATATTTACTAAATTTAGCTAGAACCACACAAAATTATTAGTAAATTATCTTATAATTTTATTTAAAACCATTTATCTGTCCATAAAGTTCTCAAAACTAGGCTTGGATAAATAAAATATCAACAAAAAAATAAAGTAAAACAATATTTAGGTTGTAATTGGCATTTTAATTAATTTATGCCTCATAATATTAAATCTCACAAGAAGGTACTAAGACTTTTATTTATTAAAAAGGGGCCATGTCAAGTAAGATTCCACCATACATTCATATGTAACATCATATAAGTGGATGATAACACTTCAAATAACCATCCCATTTATCACAACATACCACTATGGGGTTAAGAATCTAGACATATAAAGAATAAAGGAAACCTGCTAGGGTCCCATAAAGGTAAAATAGGCTCAGTTAAGTGAAAACTATAATAATAAAATTATTAAAATTCCAACCACCCATAATGGGTTCATCTTATAAGTAACATCTCCCAACAACCTACTTAGTTCTAGTTGTATAGTTAGGGATTCAGTCATATAGGTCATCAGGCCCAAATGATAGAGGTATAAGCCTATATAAAGGAAAATTTTTTCTATAATAATTACAATTTAGAATATATCATGTTTCATTTGGATAAATTATTATTCCCATGTTATATGGGTACTTTCCATTATAAGTTACAATTTCTATTCATGTAACTATAATCCGTTTTTTTATTTTTGGTCTAAAATATTTCATGTTAATGTATGATGGTTTGATTATATTGGTTTCCCTTCCCAAATTATAAAGTCCCATAAACTTTAAATATTGTTAGTGGAACCAATTTAATCACAACTATAAATGTTTTAGTCCATTCAACCAATGGTATATGGCTCAAACATGTTGTAATTGGTTAATTAATGTTCCAACATTAAGCTATATGAGAAAAAACCATTTAGGTTTCTGTAGACACTTTAACAAACATTCATTTATCATAATTGTAACAAAGAATGATAATGAAATAAGAAAACCAACATATGAAGGAAATCACTGAAGCATGGTATACAACTAAGGATGCAAAATAATCACAAGATAATGGTATACAAATCATCATGCATCGGAAAATAAAAAATGAAATTTACCTGGTACGACATATGCATGGAACGAAAATCTATATATGAATACAATGATGTATGTGACAATAATTCCTTACCATACCAAGATAAGTGTAAAAAATCATAAATCCATAAATCAATGACCATATAAGTACAATATCACCCAAGGTAAAATCATAATTAACTGTATTAGTAGTGATGTGAACAAAAATACCATCCCTAGTTGCTTGATATTTCTCTTCTTTATGAGTTGTACGGACCTATACACAATCTATTTAACAAGTTTTGACACATTCCTAGTCTCTTGTATACCATCCTAAAACATAATGATAAAGGAAAAAGAGGATCTGATACAACTTTTTCATGTCTCAACCTAGAATCCACTATATCGATTCCCCGAGATGGTTCGCCACACGGCCTCAAGTGTACCTCCTTATATGCCAGGGGCTACTGACTTGCAGTGATGGTGTAATGATAGTATTATGGGGAGGCTATTTCCTCATGATTAGAGTGGAAAAATGGTATATATAAAAAATACAACAACAAAATCAGATAAATAATACAGTAGTGGAAAATAATAATGATGTAGGATCAATAATAAATGAATGAATAATCATGCGTGAACATTATAAAATATTAAAGTATTAGAAATATCAAAGGTAATAATTGAAAAATAAATAGATAAAATAATAAAATCCCCAAATTTTATCTCCTTGAGAATTCTATGCTTTGGATCAGCCCTGTGCTTCTAAGCTTCCATGTATATGAGTAACAACACAAGGCACAATCCATGACACTGAACTTGCAACCTTGAGGGTGGTTTTAGTACCAAAAAATGGCCCAAATAGTGTGTGTGATATACTCGGTAGTACAACACCAATGGTGTTTAACACATATCCAATTCATGAATATAATTTACACTAGTAGTGTAGGTATATCAATAAGATTGTAAATAAAGTAATAATAAGTCGAACTCAAGTTCCCCAAGGGACACCTGGCTGACAACACCTGATTCTACCCAAGCCTTAATTTCTATGATGATGGGTCACTATATATATACATATTAATATATATATAGATATGTATGAATATATATAGAACATATACATAGTCGCATTTGTAGTCATATATATATATACTTAGACTAACCAAGACCTAAGGTGTAAGTTAGGGATCTATGTATAGTTATAAGAGTCTCAAAGAGAGGAATGTGATACCATGCCTGAATATCATAATTCTTTAGGGACACGATGCTTGATTATCATTAGTTGATAGGTAATCCCTACTAAAGTATCATATATAATATGGGATTCCATGCCCTTCAACCATATAAGAAGAAGGTAAATCATGACCATGAGTAATAAGGTACATTTTTCCCATGAATAATATGGGATTTCATGCTCCTAAATAGTAAGGGATTCCATGCTCATAATTAATAAGGCACACCATGCACTTAATTAATAAGGGACACAATGTCTTAGTATAATAAACCAAAAATGATGTCATGCATGAGTATCATAAGTCAAGATTGATTCCATTCTCTAGTAACATAAATAAAGAGGGACACCATGCATGAGTATCATAAATAATAATGGATTCCACACCCAAAAATCATAGTAGAATAAGGGATGCCATTCCCAGGATTAATAAGGGATAGAATTCCCATGAATAATAAGGGATTCCATGCCTATAAATAATAATGAACACCATGCCCATAAATAATGATAATAATAATAAGAGACACTATATCTATTTATAGTCCAAGAAAATACTTCTTACGATTTTATTAATAAGTTCCAAGGAAGGGGGTGATTGATATAGTCTTCCCACACACTCTTACTTTAATCTAAATTACAAAATCTATTTCAAACATTAAATATGGAAAGTTTCATGTACATGATCCTTCCATATTTCAATTTAATTATAAATAATAAATTTGGTGGGGGGGGATGTACATATACATGCCTCATATTTCTTTGAGAACTATCATTTCATTATCCTTTTCTTTTGATAAGGTAGTGCACCTCAAAGGTGGTTTTATAAGAAAATAGAGACATGATCATCATATCATTCATTTAATTTTTTTATCATATCCTTTCATGAAGGAGGGAATCCCCCCTATATGGGAATTCAAAATGTAGACAAATCATTATAATCATGAACATAAGACGAAAGACCCTAAAGGGTGGTTTAGTTGTATAGGAAAAATTTATTCTAAGAAGATTAGTCGATCTCACCTTACGTGGTGGTTCGGGTTGGGATCTCCAACCTCCAACCATTTAAAAGGGTGTCATAGAAACTATGAACAATATTTATGTAATTAATTTAAGGTATTTCATAATTTATGAGAAAGTTGTAGTGCGAAGCATAATGGATATGCTTTATAAACAATGAAATTTTGAGGGAAAATCATATAGACCATCCACCAATAATCCAATATCATCTTTTTATTTTAGCTGGAATGATAAAAATCATAATAATAATCAAATGATCTGAAAATAGGTTGAACTACCCCGCAAGAAGATATTAATAAAGATGGTGAGATAGGTGAAGAATTGAATAAGGTTGACTCTTCAAATTATTTCTATGATTCCAATGCACCTGATGGAATTTGATTTGGAGCTCAAATTAGGGGTATCCACCAAAGGGAGAGGAAGAGGAAGTGGTGTGTGGTGGGGGGGGGGGATCTTGGGAAAATGAGGGAGGGGAAATGGTGAAAAACCTTTAAGAATCGAAGGGGAAAATCGGAAATTTTCCCCTATTAATGAGGTCGATGGGTAGGCCAAACAGTTTGGAAAATTGTGCACCAAGTTTTCATCTTAAACTGCCCAAGAGACACACTTCACATGGTTTGGCCATATCGTTTGGGATTTCTATACACCAACCATGTGTTTCAACAAGTTAAGTTGAACTAACCATATGGGATAAGCATCCGATTTGGGAAACTATGCACAGTTCATTTCACCAACTCTGTAATTTATTGAATAAATCTAGAATGGTTATGGGGACCACCTTTCATGGTTCAACAAACTATGTAACTCCCCCTTAAGGGCCACAAAGTTTCTCCTAGAGGGCCACACAGCAGAAACAAACCATGAACCCCTTCCTGTTTATTCCGAAAAGTGAGTTTTTGAAGTCCCACACCCCCAAAACTCATCCAAATTCTTGAGACCACTCCTCAGACTTAAAAAAATTCATAAAAAACAATTTTAAATGTTAAAACTTTTAGATTTTCATTCTAAGGATTAGTTCAAGATTCTGATAATCCACAAGACTAAAAATTTCATTTTTTCTTGGAATTTTTAACCAGGTATTAAACCTAGGATCATATAGTCTCTCCACCTTAAAACATATCATCCCTACAAATCCTCAGGGATTACTGAAAATATCACTCGACCTACTTGGGTAGTGAAATTTCTGATGAAATGGATGTGTTATGTTTCTGACACCAAACGCACCATTAAGTGATACTTTTAACATGTGATACTTAAGTCTATAAAACACAAAAAAAAACTCATTAATACCAATGAAATGATTAGAATATGATTACCCAAGACATTATAAATTTACACATGACAACATTATCATGTATTTTCTTATACATACTATATCATTTCCCACCCCAGGTTCAAATTTTTCTTGGTTAATTCTAATCCATGGTACTCTCGCCATCATATATAATTTCCTATTGAAACATGGACTTCGCATCTAAATAATGATTCTTTAATTATTTTCAACACATGAAACCCTTTCTCATATAAGTACTCTAGTATTGGTAACCAATTAGATCGAAATAACCAAATTCCCAATTGAACACACTTTAATTGGTAGTGCTATATTTTCCTTGAAAAGCCTTAGCTGACTTTTATGCTGCACTTGTATCCTATAAAGATGTATTTAAAGTGGTTTCTCACCAGATGCACTCAACTAAAAATGAAAAATTCAAGTTGAACCACCTCCGACCGACTATTATTGAAAATGGTTGACTTTATGAGACAATGCATTACCTGAACCATATTCCAAATTCTTATGCTAAGGTGTACCGAGATTATTCTAAGAACACTCACGGAAGCCTATATATGACTTCTGGTGATGTATCCCAGCCGAACCATCTTCTAAAAAAATATTTATTGTGCTATAGTACCACCACTGATAACCTCCCGATCCCACATCCATGTATTTTAATAAGGTACTCTATGTTTAACGACCACATCGTAATTTCACCAAAATCCATAATTTAATCCATACATGTAATTTACCGAGGATTCTAGCTATACATTTCTACATTTATTAAATGGAATATGAGATCCAAAATGACAATCCAATGACCGAGCTTATGATCTAGTGACCCTTCTTACATGAGGGCCATACAATACTGACGGATGTTATACTCCCCACCTTAGGAGCATAATAGACATAATCCGACTGAAATGATTTCTTGATTACCACAACCCATGACTAGGTATAATGACCAGCATGGGTATGAACCCGCTCATCCTAAATTACTAACATATGGATTACTCGTCATTCTCTCTTGTAACCTAAGGACAGTTTCTATGAAAATCACTAAACTCAAGTTACAATGGGGGTTATCCATCTTAAAGGTACAATGGTTCACTCCAAAACGTATGGAGTATTTTAAAATAATTCATTCACGAAAAATCCCAAGTAGTACTTTCATAAAATTAGAAAAGGGTAGATATGTATCTCAATGTACAGTCGATGCTCTCCAATTGAATTTATGGAAATGTCAAGGTAGGGTAATTTTTATCTCTAACTAGGAATATACCATGATTTTATTGATAGGTGTGTATAGATCCCTTTGGGCCACGATAACATAAACCAGGACTATATTTTCCCTTAATAACACCTAACACCATACCTCCCTGAGAAATGTGTTTCCAGGACCAACTACAAGTCAATAATCTCATTTCACCCAGTTATTTCCAAATTATCCCTCCTCACAGGGTTATTTATTTGATTTACAAAAAATATATTGGTAACCGTTACTAAAATAATCAATCCTTGAAAACCATTAGTCATTGGCTCACACCCATTCATTCACAAATGTTTAATTTTTTAATAGCTACCATATGAAATCAGTGTGAGCTAACATATGATTAACAGTGGGTGTGATATCACGTACTACCCAGTTCAAGACCCGACTCATGCTCCCATGGTTCATCTATCAACAAGTTCAATATAACCATGTTACAAGATATGTCAATTTATTATATTCTAGGATCACCCTTAGAACTTGTCTTGAAAATTAGGCACCCACCTATACCACGATTTATCGAATGACCACCCACCTCAAGGAAACATTTTTGAAAATTAATGTTTCTATGGTGAAAACACCGGTCAACTGGGCTAGACACCTTTATATTCATTACCATTGAATATATTTTTATATCCAAGCAACCTAGGTGCTTCCTTGAAAACCCAGGCATAACTATACCTATAACACAAAACCCAAACACCTACCATGCATTAGTTTCTAAAAATGTGTAAAACCAAGCTCATTTCTTTTAAGGAAAATGTAAACCTGACAACCTCTCTCACATTTTCCCTTGATGAAATCAATGTAGCTAACCTACTAGGATTTATATTAAAGTCAATGGAATTCAGGTCTCCCATATAGCCCTAAGGTTTCATGCACGAGGGCCACATCCCATTTTTGGGAATTTAATATACAACATCTGACATGCTTGAAACCACTCTTTTATAAATGTTTAAATCAAAACAAGTAAAGAAGAATTGAACTTCTAGGGTCAAAACCTATCGACATAGGCATAAAAACATCATACAAGGCGTAACCATAATTGATCTTATAAATTGCGGAGTTCTTGATGAAATTTTAAAAATATTACTTAATGTGTAAATATATAACCCTCAGTAGTATCATTATATAGTAATACCTCTTGAGGATCAACTTACTATACAATAACCCGGTACCCAGGGGTATCGTGTTAAAAAACAAAGAGACCTAATAAAGACAATTGGTACCTGAATGACACCTCAAATCTAAAAACTAAAATCTATCATTTACTGTTGCAAATTCACCTCAGATCGAGATACCTCAACTAGGCTAACCCATTATTAAGAATAATTAATTGACTTAAAAACTAGGTTAATTATTAAGAGTCACTAAGCCTTACCACCTTACCATTATGTTCAATCAATAGCAGAAAGGAAGTCAAAATGGATCTATGTGAAATGTACACATTCCCATATGAAGGAAACATTTAAAACTGACCCTTAATTGAGGGCTTACACTTACACACGTTTAAAATGTTTCATCTAAAGGAATTTAGATATTTCTCATTTATTTCAACATTTAAAACGACTCATATACATGGGATATCAAGTACCTGTTGTCAAAGAAAAGGGATCTATTTACTTAACTTATCTAGAACCATGTACCATAACATGAAAATTATCTTATAATTTCATTTAAAACCATTTATTTGGCCATAAATTCCCCCCAACTAGGATTAGTTACAGAAAATTTCAATTCTATACTATAGAGGAAAACTCTCTTTAGGTTGTAACTAACTTTTTAATTAACAGACGCCTCATAATAGTAAATATCACAAGTAGATATCAAGGATTTATTAATTAAAAAGGGGGCTGGTCAAGTAATATTCCACTATATATTTATTTGCAGTGTAATATAAGAAATTACATACACTTTAAATAACCACCCCATTTATCATAACGTACCCATATCAAGTAAAGTATCAAGACATAAAATAATAATAGTGACCTACTAGGGTAATACCATGATAATCTAGACTCTGTTAAGTGAAAACCAAATTTAAAACACCCTTAATGGGTTTTTCTTATAAGTAACATGCCCCAAATGACATAATTGGGTCCAACTGTGAATTTAGGGATTCATCCATATGGGCCCTCATGCCCAAATTATATAGTTACAATCCTATATAAAAGAAACCATTTTCTATGAGAATAACAATTTAGAATATATCGTGGTTCTATTAGGTGAATTACCATTTCCAAGTTATAAAGGTACTTTCCTTTATAGGTTACAATTGGCATTCATGTAATTGTATCCAAGGGCTTGGGATGACCTCCCATACTCAATCTTTCACTTGAGATACCCTTCCTCCTCTCTTTTTTTCCTTTTAATTTTGTGTTCTTCATTATTGTAACGTTGTAAGCTTTTTTTTGTAATTCTGTTTTAATGAATTTTTCTTCTCCAATATCTCTAATTATCATCCACCTTCTATAGTTGAATATTGATGTTCTTAAAATAGTTTAAATATAGTTGAATCCCATTCTCTTATTTTTCTTTCTCATTCAATCTAAAGTTCTTTTTTAATTATCATCATCGTTTGTGTGTGTGTTCGACGTACCACTCTTTTCTTATCCCTTTATTTTTCTTATCTTCTTAATTTTCCATCATAATCACTATAACCAGATTAATAATTCTTTAAATGGATAAGTAAATATTTAATTGGGGTGAGTTATAATTTAGGGATGTTAAGAAATTGAGAGCTTTTGCTCGATGAGTATTCTTTGAATTAACATTGTGTATATTGGATATAACATGTCATGGATTAATGACATATTTTGTTTAACGTATGGATTCCATGGATTATTGGAACCATAAATACACTACCACAATAAAGTACTGATTGAGATTAAAATCCTAGTTAAGTTAAGGCTTGGATTAAAGTCTTAACACATAGGAATTCCAATCAACGTCAACTTGTGAGATGAGTGTTAATTTAATGCAATAAAAAGAAAGGCTCAAGAATATCTCAATCTTAACTACCTATTGATTAACTCACCATAATATTTATCAAATTGTTAAATCAATATTAATAAAACATAATCCATAAATTATTTCATAAGCTCTGAAAACCCCCCCCAAACATAATACAATCAACTAAAAACATTTGACTATTAAAAAGTATCATCACCGAGGATTCGACCCGAGTGCTGATATACACATTAACATAGCACCAGAACCTTGATCGGTCTAGAGGACACAATATTCCGCACTTTCATGTGGTCAAATGGATCTAACCTTACATACCATTTCTTCTACTATTTTAGGGGTCAATAGATTTCTTTCTCCAAATTCATTTCAGCACGTTGGATCTCCACACTTATTTTAGTAGAGGGATTCATAAGGATCCATATGAATATTCATTTGAAATCTTTTATTGTATTAAAAATGAACTAGAGGAAGGTGTTGATCCCAACCACCATTGAAATAAAAAGAAAAATATATCAACATGTACTCTATGGTTTTAATTGTTCTCGTAGACTAACATTTTGTTTGAAGATGATATGGAGTACTAAAACTCAACTATATATCAAGTGATAACTAAAAACTTTTTGAGAACTTTGATGAAAATCTCAGATCCCAATCAGAAATAATAGAACGTGGTACTCCATGAAACCTTATCACTTTCTTAATGTATATCCTGACAAGCTGATCCAAAGAGAAATATTCTCTAATAGTGATGGAGTGGGATGAATTTTTAAGGTGATCGACTACCACCCATATAACATTGTACCCTTTATATGTTTTGGGGACTCAAACAACAAAATCAATGGTGGTGTTTTCCATTTCCATTCTGGTGTGGTTAATGGATGTTACATCACCATAGGCTATTGTATCCTAGACATAACTTGTATAAATACTAATAATAGAGATAAAAACACCATGATATCTCTCTTCATTCCATCCCAGTATAAATACACTTTTAAATCTCTATAAATCTTCATAATTCTAGGATGAATATTGAACAAATATCTATGATCCTCCTCTAAGAACTTCTTCAAATCTAGTATTGGTGGAACTCATAGATGATTAATGAACCTTATAATTCCATCACAATAAAGGTTAATATCAGGAATAGTTCTCACATTATTCTATAGCTATATATCATCCTTCTAAGAATCTTTAATCATCACTCAGATAGATAGTTGAACAATCATTTGAGAAAGATAATATTTCACCCCTTTTTTTTGGATTTCCAGATTCATCCTTTGAAAATCCATAAATATTGGATCTTTTGTGATGATAATAATGGATAAACTAGAATAATAATTTTGACCCAAATCATCATAAAACTTGTTCAATTTCCCAGGGTAGTAATGTATTGAGCAATCATAATCATTAATCAACTTTAACCATATCTTCGGGTGCATGTTCAAATCCTTCTGTATGAATATATACTTTAATTTTATTGATCAATACATACATTACACTTTTCACAATAAATAAAATTCTTATATATTTTTAATGAAAAAATTACCACAACTACATCAAATCATGAGTTGGGTAACTTTTCTCAAGAACCATCAATTTTCGTGGGGCATAAGCTATAACCATTTAATTATGCATAAAAACACATCCCAAACCCTTCTTAGATTTGTCACTAATGATTACAAACCGTACTCCATTGTTGGTTAATGTTAGAATAGGCTCATTACCTAATATTCTATTCAATTAATTGAAATTTTCATTTCATTCCTCTATCCAAAGTAATTTAGATACCTTCCAAGATGACATTATGAGTGGATTAGATAGTCATGAGAAATTATCCACAAACTATCAATAATATCTAGCCAAAGCAAGAAATATTCAGATATCATTCACCATGGTTGGTGTGGGCCAAAATTAAATAGCCTCTATATTTAATGGATCCAGATATATTCCCTCTCTTGAAATTTTATGGCCCAAAAATTAGACATTTTATGTCCAAAATTCACACTTAATTTTGAATACAAATTCTCCTTTCTATGGGATTTTAGTACAATTATCAAGTGATATTCATGATATTCAATTATTTTTGAATACATAAGAACATATTATATAAATTATACCAAAAATGATCTATATAATCTCTAAATAATCTATTTATTAAATCCATGAAGATATCATAAGCATTAGAAAGACCAAATGACATTACTTTATACTCATAATTTCCACACCTTGTACGGAATGAATTTTTTGGGATACCCCTTTATTTAAACTCAATTAATGATATATATAATGAAGTTAAATCTTATAAATGTATTGATCTCTATTTATTATATCAAAAAAGTCATCAATATGGGGTACATGATGATTTTTATTAATAGTGATCTTATTCATCTCTTGATAATCAATGAAAAGTTGCATCATTCCATTTTTCTTTTTGAAAAGGAGAACAAGTGTACCCAAGATGACACAATTGGTTGAATGCATCCTGTTTCAATATTCTCTTGGAGTTTAATCTTCAATTCCTTCAACTCAATCATGTCCATTCTATAGGGATTCATTGGAATAGGTGTGGAACCAGGTATGAGTTCTATTGAAAAATCAACTTCACGATTCAATTGAAGACTATAAAACTGACATAGATAATATTTTCATAAATATACAAATGTTTTTAAATGATTTAATCCATTATCATTAATCAATTTGATCTTAGTTTCATCATTTTTTGTTTTTGGTGAGTTTTGATCTTCAATGTGAAAAGTGGTTAATTTTGGTCATTTAATAGTTTTATGTTTCCTCTGTATTTTGTGAATAAATAATAAAATTTTCATCCAATTAACGTGATTAATTTTTTTAGGATGGAATGATTCATGTTCTACAAATAAGTCTGCAGGATCCAAATCCCATTCGAACTCCATCAATCCAAAATAAATCGGTCAATGAGAACACTTATTCTGGACGGTAGAATGGACATTACCTCATTCAATGAGGAATATATCTGGATAAATACCAAAAAATTGGGTTCTTATAGATGGTTTCGAAAGGAAACTCGATGAGGAATCTTTAAATTAAATTTCATGGAGAAATGATGTGATTAAGGCCGCCCTTCAACCAGTCAAAATAGGGTTGGTGGAATTGTGATCAACGACCAGAAAAAGTCAGGTCTACTAATTCGGCCACAACTCATTCCACCAAAATCCTTGAAACATCGTGGGTAGATGGAAAACTACATTTTTCACATCATATAAGAACGGACCTATGATTGATTTGGCTGGATGGTGGGATAACCGAAGCTATCTTTCTGGGGGACAAATTCTGGATGAGAAAATTTCTGTTCTTTCTTTTTTTTTCTTAGTTTTATAATGCCTACTTATCCCAAATTATTCTCAATTACCCTTACCTTGGTGGGGTAAATATTCTGAGTGATTGAGGAATTTTAGGTTTTATCTTTTGTAATGTTTGAGTTCCTGCATTTGATTGAATAAAAATTCTTTCTCTTCTGCGGTGTTGGTTTCAAATTCTAATAAAAAATTTTATTATCTTATGCGATTGTATTTGATTTAATATTCTATTGTTATTATTACTTTGTTAAATGTTCATAATCTCCCTCCACTAGGTTCTGGTCTATATACGATAGAATAGATCAAGTATTAGTGGTGAATTACTCGACGATCGTCAGTACGTGTTGCAGGGGTATTGGATATTCTTCATTGTTTGGGATAAACAAGACCCGATCGGGAATTGCCAAACCAAATTGGGGGTATTTACTAAATCTGTTTCTCACATAAGAAGGATAGTATACCGATATGTGATATTGGTAAGGTTTACTCTAACCATCACCATTTACCAAATGTGTGATAAGATGCGATTTTGAAATATCACTTAAATCAACTTAGTAGAAAAGGATTGACTAAAATGAAAAAATGATGGCATTGTAAATAGAGAACCAACCCCAACCTCATCACCCAATTATTATCAATATTTTAAATTTCATGTTTTTTTAATTTGTTTTTAATATTTTACTTTATTTATATATTTAGTTTCTTTGCTTTTTTTCAAAACCAAACAATATAAAAACAACACCATTTTATTATCAAATTTAAAGTGATATAAGTGATTGTTGAGAGCTAATCTCTGGAGACAACCTATGTTAACCACTATACTATATTTTAACATAGTAAATAATTTTTTCTTCCACACCCCATGATAGGAAAATTCAAAAACATGGAACTGTTGTCGAGAATGTAGTGTCACAATCTAATTAATAATATTTAACAATTTTTTCAAAAAAAATGTTAAAAATATTTTTCCAAGCTATTTTCAAATTATAATTTCTTTAATTCATGGAATAATTTCATACAAGTGAAAGAACCAATTGATATCTCACCCTTGTCCAATAAGGATGGGTTTTTTGTTATTTTTAGACAGGTGAGGTTATTTTGGAAATCAAATAATGGGGATGAGGCATTTAAAGAATTCATAGATAGTATGAGGGAGGACATGGAAACTAATGTTTTTGAAGTGATGTCCTGGGAGATAACTAAGTTCTCTCATTACTTTTTAGAATATTATAATTTGGCCAAGATCCAAAAATTAGAGAATCATGAATACCTACCTCAATCTCTTGCTACTCACCTCTAAGAACATTCCAATGAAGAAGCAATGGAAGCCGAACAAAATCTGGGAGATGATTTTTTCTTAATCTCATTACCTTATAATTTTGTTGAAACTGAGTTGATTATCATCTCCCCTTGCATGAATTTTTTTGATTCATCCAACAAATCTCTTGCCTTGGTGGATGAAGAAAAAGAATAAGATACACCATAAGAGGAACACTTACAGCTCCCCAAACATGTTGATCATTTATTAGAAGGTGTTGAATATGAGATCCTAGTGGACATGCTTGGGGAAAAAGAGACTCCAGATGATTCTTTTGAAATAGAAGAATTTGATATTGATTCATCATGTTTTAATTTTATTCAAATATAATTACACTCTGATTTTCCTTTTTACTATTCTTTTGATACAACTTACCTTGAGTAACCACTAGAGAATGAAGAAGAAGTTGTGAAAGTGGAAACCAATAAAGAGGAGGACTCATTATTTGTCCTACCCCTACCATGAATATTTAATATCATTTTCATAGGGTTAGATTTTTTGTACTATATCCATGAAGTAATTAACAAAAAATAAGATGTTCATGATGAAAGGAAGATGTTCTGGTGGTTCATATTAAATAAAATCAACCCACCATCAGATTGGGGATAACCAACTGAAACTACCCATCTAAAGGCAGTCAAAACCCAGGGCCCACAGGGGGGATTAAACTAAGATTTATACTTCTAGTCTCATTCTATTTATATTTTCTTTTCTTTAAATAAATTTATTATTTTTTATTATCTACATTTGTTTTTAGGGGTTTATGTGTTCAACACTTAGGATCTTAACTCAACGTTGGAATGAAAATAAAGTTAGGTTGTACCGATCCTTAACACATTCTTGATTGATATGATTAAATTTTAAAAATTCTAACATGTTAAATCAATTTTCATGCACTGCGATACTGTATCATTTGAGTGTGGGAGAGGGAACTTTAATAGTTTAGTAATTTCAATTGTTTGATTTTCTGTTTTTCAAAAAAAAGCATTTTTTTAAACTTTTTTTGTGTTTTTAAAACTTTTGACCTAAAATTATTATCATTGTCATTTTGGAAAACCATGTCTATGAGTGAGGAAATTTATCCCATGAAACTGACCTTAAAGGAATGCTGAATATGACTTTGTTTCAAGTTCAAATATTTGAAAATTCTATGAAAGGTTCTCAAATTTTTTAATCCCATGCCATAATTCACTATATTTATATTTGAAATCAATTTCCTTTGAGGCTTAGAAACCTATTTTTCATATTCTTTTTATTCACCTCACCTCTTGAGAGAACGATACCATGCTTGATTTAACCAGAATTTGATTTATTACTATCAAAACATGAGGGTTTGAGGTGCATGTGTTTTAAATGATCAAGTCATTTATTTGGTTTTAAAACCCCCTATCCAAAATAATCCTTTTTATTATGGCTTACCTTGTACATTTAATCATTTTATCCCATAGAATCCATGAACATCCCGTTAGTTTAGCCCCATTACAAGCCAATTCTCCCTATCCAACCTGCTCCTGAAGTGAAATTACATAATCTAGTTGAACATAAGTGTGTGGGGAGGTTGACTTGTGATGTTATACCACATTTGGAGATACTTTGGGTCAAAAATAAAATGTTGAAGAAATGTTATAATTTTTGAAAGAGAATAATTTGTTGGAAGGTGTGACTTTCCTAGATCTTTCTTATATTAGAAGTTGTTCATATCTGGATCTTTCAAGAAAAATCATATTTGAGGAGATTGAAACTATTCATACTGAAATGTTGGATGGTGTGAAATTTTAATGATTTTTCATGATGATGGATCTATTTTACTACTAATGGTAAGTGAGGAGGAAACAATATTTGATTAAAAATTAGAATAATGCATTTTTTCTTCAAAAAAGTGCCAATCCCTCCTTATTCAGCCTTAGAATTTTTCACATCCAAATACTACCAAACTAAAGCCACAGAACAACCCTATAAAGTCCTCATGATAACATATGTTCTTGACTCACATAGAGTGGAGATGTAGGAATTTATCAAGCCTATAGTAACCATTTCATGAGTATTGGATGATAAAGACATTGTTGAAAATTGATATTTTTGTGATAAGAGAAAATTCATGTTAGGAAAGTGTTTTGTGTGTGTGGGAGAAGAAATAAAGAAAATATATATTTAATGAACTGAATTGAAAACTTGAAAAAATGGTTTTTAATGAGGAATGATATCTTTTATTTCTTGGTAATTTAAATTGTTGGATATCAAGGATATGTGTTTTAAAATTTGCTTCAATTTGATATCAATGTTTACTTGTCCAGGAGTCCAATCAATAAATATTGGGGAATTGAAATAGCTCATATTATAATATTTATAAATATGTTTTTAAATGATTTTAAACCTTCTAATTAATCAATTTTATCTTAGTTACATAATTTTATGTTTTTTGGTGAGTTTTGAGCATAAATGTGAAAAGTGGTTAATTTTGGACTTTTAACAGTTTTTTATTGCCTCTGTATTTTGAGCATAAATCATAAAATTTTGATCCAATTAATGTGATTTTTTTAGGATGGCATGATTCTTTTTATAAAAATACTTCTTCAGGACCAAAGGACAATTCTAACTCCAACAATCCAAAACAAATCGGTCAATGAGAACACTTATTCTGGAAGGTAGAATGGACATTACTTCATTAAATGAGGAATATCTCTAGATAACTACCACCAAATTGGGTTCTTCCTGTTGGATTTTAAATAAAACATTAATAGGAAGATTAAAATTAAATTTCATGGAGAAATTATGTGATTAATTCCGCCCTTAAACCAATAAAATTAGGTTTGTTAGAATAGTGATCGATGGACAGAAAAAGTCTGGTCTACTAATTCGACCACAAAGAATTCCACACTACACCAAATTCATTGAAACTTTTTCAGTAGATGGAAAACTACATTAATAACATTCTATAAGAAAGGACCTCTATATGATTATGATTTATGGTGGGATAACCAAATCTAACTTTCTGGTGGACAAATTCTAGAGGAGAAAATTTTTGTTCTTTCTTTTCTTTCTTTTGTTCTTCTTAGTTTTATAATGGCTAATTCTCCCACATTCTTCTCAATTACCCTTACCATGGTGGGGTAAATATTTTGAGCTATTGGGTAAGGTTAAGTTTTATGTTTTTTAATGTTTGAGTTCTTGCATTTGATTAAATAAAAACTCTCTCTTCTGCGGTGTTGGTTTCAAATTCTAATAAATAGTTTTATTATCTTATGCGATTGTATTTGATTTAATATTATATTGTTATTATTTATTTGGTAAATGTTCATAATATATATCCTCTAGGTTCTAGTCTATATACAATTGAATATATCAGGGCTTAGGGGTGAAGTACTCGGTGATCGTCAGTACGTGTGGCAGGGGTATTGAATATTCTTAATTGTTTGGGGTAAACAAGACCCGATCAGGAATTTCCTAACTCAGTTTGGGGTATTCGCTACATCTTCTTCCCACATAGGAAGGATAGTATACCGAGCTGAGATATTGGTAAGGTTTAATCTCACCATCACCATTTACCAATGTAGTGATAGGAAGTGATTTTGAAATATCACCTAAATAAACTTAGTAGAAAAGGACCAACTAAAATGGAACAACGATGGCATTATAAATAGAGAACTAGCCCCAACCTAATCACCCAATTCTTATCAATATTTTTAATTACATGTTTTGTTAATTTGTTTTAAATATTTTAATTTATTTCTATATTTATATTCGTTTCATTTTTTTCAAAACCAAAAAATATAAAAAACAAAACCATTTCATTATCAAATATATAGTGACATAAGTGATTATTGAGCACTCCTCTCTAGAGAAAACCTAGGTTAACCACTATACTATATTTTAACTTAGTATGTAATTTTTTTCCACACCCCACGACAAGAACATGTCAATAACTCATAAAACAATACACCAAAAAAATCACTCACAATATACTTATCATCATTTTTAAGTTTCTCCCCAACCATTTGAGATAAACACCCCTTTTGAATATGAATAAAAACTAATAAAATAGATACATTTTCCATTGAAAGTTCATATTTATTATTGCATGATATACGAGCATTGGTTGGTTTGGAATATCAAATGTGACTTCCCTTCCCCTAAATTTTATATAGGATTTATTTATATAAATTAAATCCATGCATAAGATAACATAAAATTCAACTAGAGGAAAAATGAAAAGGTTAATAAGAAGCATATTCTCACAAACTTCAATTAGAGAGGAGTCATATACTTGATATCTGATTATCATACAATTAGGAGTTCTCATAGATAATTCTATATCTAATTATGTGAGTGGAATATTGATACACTTAGAAAATTCTTTAGATATAATATAATGGGTATAATAGAGTCAAATAAGACATTACCAGTTTCAGAGTGGAAGGTAAGTATACATTTCACCATGCCATTATCACACCCTTCATTAGAAATAGTGATCACATGAGATTTACCCATGTCACATAGATTAAGAGATTACAGAGATCAATCACTATCATTAACCTTTAGATTTGGTCACATGTTACTATATTTACCATACTCATTTCATTAGAAAATATGGAGTGTGGGTGATGCATTTTTTTGGGTCCTTCTATCTATTCACATGATTAGTTAACTTATTCCCATCATTTCATCATTCAATTTCCCAATTACCTTACCTCCCATAATTAAAAAATTTACCATCCCCTTTAAGATAATTTCCTCCACATTTTCTATACTAATTTGAGCATGAATATAGCATCCCAACTTTTTATCACATAAACTTTCATTACATTATACAAAACCGAGGATCTTTAAGGTTTTGTGTCATGGAAACCAAGAACTTATTACATGAAAAAAAACATTCTTCTTAAACACTTGAAAGGATTCTTCAATTGTTCATCCAAAGTTCATTACAACATCTCATAACCTGGGAGCATACATCAAAGGAAAGGGTGAGAAAAAGGCCCAGTAAGGGAAACAAGGGAAATATTTTACATGAGAACTTGAGATACATCAAAAGTCATAAAGAAAATAACTTTAAGGCATGAGAAATAGATCATGAGGCATATCATAATAAAAATAACGTGTTTCATAACTTGAAGATGTGGATACAACATTTAACATAGACAATCATGAACATATCACCGAGGTCCATCCCCAAGGTGTCATTTGAAATTACCAAGGAAAACCCCAAGGTATCTATAAAATTGTAATCTCTAGTGGTTACATCATTACCCAATGCAATGGGGCGCTATCGGGGCACACCCTTAAATTTGTAATCTCTAGTGGTTACATCATTACCCAATGCAATGGGGTGCTATCATGGTACACCCTTAAATTTGTCTTTATTATAAAGTGATCCACATATATCATCATCAAAATTTCATAAATAACCAATATAGCATAAAAGAAATGGGATTCATTTCATAATCATAACATTTTAAAAACTGCTTTCAGGACATGATCTTTATGTCACTTTAAACCCAAGGAAAAAGGAAAGCGGGTCTCAAATATGTAAATCCAAGAATTTAAAATAGAAAAGTTTGGTATATATGTGAATACCCCTTTAGAAGAAATATCTTTGAGTATTAACTTAATAAAATAAAAAAATTTGAGAAAAAGAGAGAGATATTTTGAGACGGAAATTCGACAGCATAACAGCTATGTTGTAGGGTTTTAGAAAACATTGAAAAGAGAAGGGACATGGGTCACCCACTAATAAATGATCCATAAAAAATTAGGGGGACAGAATATAAATTATTTAATAACATGTTAATAAAACAAGAAAGATATACCATATGAAATGAAGAACATGAAAGGAAGACAAAAATAAGACTTCTCTTATGAAAATTTGACAGCCTAACGGCATCACTTAAAATTCAAAAAATGAATTGACGAGATGAAATAGGGTCTCTCATCATATGAAAATAAAATATCAGTATGATAGGTAAAGAGATCATACCCCAACATAATAAAAAGGAACTTGAAAGACTTGACAAGAAAATAGAACTTGAAAATGAGAAGGGTGAAAGAATCCCTACAAAAATTTCGGCTGCCTAACGACACCACTTAAACATTCATAAAATGAAATGATGAGAGTAAGAGGGGATCTCTCATCATATGAAAATTAAAGGGAAATTAAGAGGAATATAAAAGAAAATACTCCAACATAAGAACATGGAGAATAAAATAAATGACTTAAAAGAAAGTATTTTAAAAGAAAGAGAGAGGTTGGATCCCTTACCTTAAAACGTAACTCTTAAAAATCAAATGTTGGGACCTTGAGGGCTTGGGGGCACCTTGGGAGGACTCCTTGGGAGGTAATGAGACCAGAGCTTCGTTGGGAGAGAGTTGGGAGTAAAAACTAGAGGGAAGGGTGGGTATTTATAGGGAAAGTGAGGGGACAAGGCATTAATGGCCAAGGGACACCTCATTGGTGGTATTGGCAAAACCATGGGCTTGCCCATGGAATTTTCACATGGTATTAGACACTTGGGACACCTCACACCTTATATTACTATTCATAAATCAACCATATTGATTACATACTTAGTACATCATTTAATGATGTCATTAAACACCCGTAACTTAAAAACTGTATTTTCACTATTCATCGAAAATTCAACTTTCTCAGAAAAATCCCAAAATTTCACCTTAACCAAATATTGATGCTCTGATTTCAAAAATGATCTCCATTTTATAAAAATAATTTTCTAAATAGTTTTAATTTAATTTTTAAATAAATACACTATTCACCGAAAATTTAATTTTCTCAGAAAAATCCCCAAAAATTACCTTAACATAATATCGATGCTCTGAGTTCAAAAATGAAATCCATTTTATAAAAATAATTTTATAAATATTTTTAATTTAATTTTTAATTAAAAAACACCATTCACCTGAAAAAACTAATACTTGGAAAATAATTTCTGAAACAGTTATTTACCTATTTTATTGAATCACATTACTTAATCAAGGTGCCTAGATTATATTAATACTTTCTTTAAGTGAGATTACTAATACATTTGGTCACATTACTAATCCTAAGCATAAAATCACTATTCATAATTTACTATTCATCAAAAATTAAGTTGATCTTATTAGACTCCAAATTTCGTACTGAACATAATTGTAAAAGACAATTTTTTGAAAATCATTACACATTTATAATTATTTAAGGGTTACATAAACATTTTTAAAATATCATTTTTCTAAAATTCATAAAAAATATGCATACTATATTTATCCGGACATTTGAAAATTCACAAACTTCACTATAAGAAGAGAACACAATTTTATTTATAACAAAGGATTACAAAACGTAGCTATGGTGTCCTTACATAGCCCCTTATAACCCCAGCATAGGGCCTAAGTGTAAGGTGTGCTAAGGTGAGAGAATCTGAGGTCGGCTCGACCAACATCGCATGAGTAGTAATTTATATCAGTTTGAACTTCTCACGAAGGCGATTCTGTTCTAGATTCACACGATGAAGTTCGGCTTGGGTTTGGTCCAGAGCAAAGCCCAATGGTTCTACCTCCTTCCCAAGTTCTATTATATGGGCTTCGATCGGCCCAAGTCTACTGGATGAGGCCATCGAATCTTCTTTCTAAATTAATTAACCAATATCACTAGTATTTAGAGACAACAGTCACAACATTTAGTTTCCAACAGTCATACTGACTAATGGTCATATAATAGTCAAAACCCAACAGTCTCATTTTAATTATACTCATTTTATTAAATGGAAAAGTTTTTTTGAGTATGAAATAACACACAAAATTAGGAAACAAGATTTATTCAAAATTTTGGGTCGTTACAATCTTCCCCCTTAAGAAATTTTGTCCTCACAATTTTTTAAAATTGGGTTTGGAAATTTCATTGAAAGTCCCACATCGGAAAAAGAGTCAGTAAAACTATTACTTTAAAAGAATGAAAAGGAAGTACAAAGGTCACCCGAGTTAACCCATACCAGGATTCGATGTAGGAAAACATGGACATGGAGGAGAAAACAAAGGGTCGCGTTCTGAGGGAGAGTGATAGAAAACATGATTAAGAGAAAGTTAACAACAAGAAAATAACAATCTTATTATGGGTTAAACGGTATTTGATTTCCCAGTAGGAAACATTAATAGAAAAAATTTTTGTTTTACGTTTCTTTTCATAGTTTTGGGGAATTCATTTACTACATAGAATAAAAACCCAAGGAAATATACCTACCTTCAAGTATAGTTTCATCCTTTAATAAGTTTCTACCAAAACTAATCTTTTCTCCAAATGATGAGCATTTAAAAAAAATTGGTCTCATTAAAAAACAAGAATCATCTTCTTGAGAGTCACGTAATACACAAAATATTAACTATCAATTTCTTCTATCTTTAAACATTATCCCAAAAATAGAAAGGGTAAGATAAAACAACCCTTCAAAAAGAAAGAATCCCATAGGAAGGGAAACTTCTTTAAATATTCAAAATTCCACGGTACTACCCAAAGTTCATCATAGACCATTCCGTAAATAATTTTCCTTAAAATTCCTCAAAGTAAACCAAACTAAGATTTAAACCCAAATGCAAGAAGGATTTGATAACACAGTCTTCCAAAATAAACTTTATAGTTCATCTCCAAACAACATCAACCACTCCTAACATCTTATAACAAAAGTAACTAACCTAAACATGTTTTCTCCAAGATAGGTTAATCATTCCATAAGTAACCTATATTACCATAAGTTCACCTTAAATCCATCGATTCTTCAAAATATAAGTCAACATTTACTCCTCAAATAAAATACCATAGTAATCTATTTACCTCAATCAAATAGGGTTCCCAAAATAGTGAACGTCTTCCAAAATAATAATCATATTTAAATCCTCTAATCAACTTTATCATACGAACATCCTTGAGTCTTAATCTTCTTCTTCCATGATGAATTTGGTCATTAAACTAGGTAAAAATTATTAATTGTGATTTTTGATAGCTGGTTTGGGATAATCACAATATGTTCAACTTGATCTCTCGTCATCTCTGTCTTATTAATAGGGAAATCACCACATTTCCTATCACTTTGGTTGTTGGGACATGTTCTTCCATTTCCCACCATTAACTAAGAAAAGAAAGTATAATTAGGGGGCTTAAATACTAAGCCAATAATCATGAAAAGGAAACTTAAAGCATAGAAGGATAAACTAGTAGAATAAAAGTATACCCTACCTTGTGATACCCTAGGTTCCAATCTAGGTTATCCATGATCATAAATTATTTTGTAAATATTTATTTTATTTTATCTTTGTCCCTTTAATAATGGTTCATACTAAGCTTATGAGTTTACCAAATCTTATCCCCCGGGAGTGTCGTAACCAAGAGTGCAGCAAGACCCGTTGTCATGTACCAGTTCCCGTTCGATTCTAGCTCAAAGATGTCTTTTCAGGTTTTACCCCTATGTACATCTGTGCCAGAGCCACCTCTACCTACTCGTATCTAGACAGGGATGTGTTTTCTTGGAAACCCCTTACTCAATACTCACCAAAATACTAGGAAGATTTCCTATATTTAAACTTTTCTATAGGGTTCTTCCAAGAGTTTTCATATCCTAATTCCCAAAAATAACTAAACCATCCTTTGATACCAACTATAGAATCCCACCTTTTTATCACATAAACTTTCATTACATTATACAAAACCTAGGATCTTTAAGGTTTAGTGTCTTGGAAACCTGGAACTTATTACATGAAAAAAAGCATTCTTCTTAAACACTTGAAAGGATTCTTCATTTGTTCATCCTAATTTCGTTACAACATCTCATAACCTGGGAGCATGCATAAAAGGAAAGGGTGAGAAAAAGGCCTATTAAGGGAAACAAGGGAAAAATTTTACATGAGAACTTGAGATGCATCAAAATTCATGAAAAAAATAACTTTAAGGAATGATAAAGAGATCATGAGGCATATCATAATAAAAATAACGTGCTTCATAACTTGAAGATGCAGCTACAACATTTAACATAGAAAATCATGAACATATCACCAAGGTCCATCCCCAAGGTGTCATTTTAAATTACCAAGGTAAACCCCAAGGTATAGTTAAAATTGTAATCTCTAGTGGTTACATCATTACCCAATGTAATGGGGCGCTATCAGGGCGCACCCTTAAATTTGTAATCTCTAGTGGTTACATCATTACTCAATGCAATGGGGCGCTATCAGGGCGCACCCTTAAATTTGTCTTTATTATCATGTGAGACACATATATCATCATCAAAATTTCATAAATAACCCATATAACATGAAATAAATGGGTTTCATTTCATAATCATAACATTTTAAAAACTGCTTTTAGGACATGATCTTTACGTCACTTTAAACCCACAGAAAAAGGAAAGAGGATCTCATATACGTAAATCCCAGAATTTAAAATAGAAATTTTTTTATATCTGTGAATACCCCTTTAGAGTAAAGATCTTTGAGTATTCACTTAATAAAATAAAATAATTTGAGAAAAAGAGAGAGACATTTTGAGACAGAAATTCGGCAGCATAACGGCTATGTTGTAGGGTTTTAGAAAACATTGAAAAGAGAGGGGACATGGGTAACCCACTCATAAATGATCCATAAAATAGTAGGGAGATAGAATATAAAGGATTTAAGAACATGGTAATGAAATTTGAATGATATACCATATGAAATGAAGAACATGAAAGGAAGAAAAAAAATAAGATTTCCCTTATGAAAATTTGGCAGCCTAACAGCGTCTCTTAAAATTCAAATAATGAATTGAAGAGATCAAATAGGGTCTCTAATCATATGAACATAAAATATCAGTATTATAGATATATAGATCATACCCTAAAATAATAAAAAGGAACTTCAAAGACTTGACAAGAAAATAGAACTTGAAAATGAGAAGGGGGAAAGAATCCCTACAAAAATTTCGGCAGCCTAACGACGCCACTTAAACGTTCATGAAACGAAATGATGAGAGTAAGAGGGGATATCTCATCATATGAACATGAAAGGGGAATTAAGAGGAATATAAAATAACATCCTCCAACATAATAACATGGATCATAAACGAAATGACTTAAAAGAGAGTATTTTAAAAGAAAGATAGAGGTCGGATCCCTTACCTTAAAACGTAACTCTTAAAACTCAAAGGTTAGGACCTTGAGGTCTTGGGGGAACCTTAGGAGGAATCCTTGGGAGGCAATAAGACCAGATATTATTTGGGGGAGAGTTGGGAGTGAAAACTAAAAGAGGGAAGATTGGGTATTTATAAGGAAACTGAGGGGACAAGGCATTAATGGCCAAGGGACACCTCATTGGTGGTATTGGAAAAACCATGGGCTTTCCCATGGTATTCTCCCATGGTATTGGCCACTTGGGACACCCCACACATTATATTAATATTCATAAGTCGACCATATTTATTACATATTTAATACATCATTTAATGATGTCATTAAACACCCGTAACTTAAAAACTATATTTTCACTATTCATCGAAAATTCAACTTTCTCATAAAAATCCCAAAATTTCACATTAACCAAATATTGATGATTTTATTTCAAAAATGAACTCCATTTTATAAAAATAATTTTCTAATTGTTTTTTCATTTAATTTTTAAATAAATAGACTATTCACCGAAAATTCAATTTTCTCAGAAAAATACCCAAAAATTACCTTAACATAATATTGATGCTCTGAGTTCAAAAATGAAATCCATTTTATAAAAATAATTTTCAAAATATTTTTAATTTAATTTTTAATTTAAAAACACTATTCACATGAAAAAACTAATACTTGACTAATAATTTCTGAAATAGTTATTTACCTATTTTATTGAATCACATTACTTAATCAAGGTGCCTAGATTATATTAATGCTTTTTTAAGTGAGATTACTAATCCATTTGGTCACATTACTAATCCTAAGCATAAAATCACTATTCATAATTTACTATTCATCAAAAATTAAGTTGATCTTATTAGACTCTATATTTCGTACTGAACATAATAGTAGAATACCATTTTTTAAAAATCATTACACATTTTTAATTATTTAAGGTTTACATAAACATTTTTAAAATATCCTTTTTTTAAAATTCATAAAAAATATGCATACTATATTTTTCTGGACATTTGAAAATTCACAAACTTCACCATAAGAAGAGAAAATAACTTTATTTCTAACAAAGGATTACACAACGTAGCTATGGTCTCCTTACAAAGCCCCTTATAACCCCAGCATAGGACCTAATTGTAAGGTGTGCTAAGGTGAGATAATCTGAGGGCGGCTCGGCCAACATCGCACGAGTAGTAATTTCTATCAGTTTGAACTTCTCACGAAGGCGATTCCGTTCTAGCTTCACATGATGAAGTTCGGCTTGGGTTTGGTTCAGAGCAAAGCCCAGTGGTTCTACCTCCTTCCCAAGTTCTGTTAGATGGGCTTTGATCGGACCAAGACTACTGGATGAGGCCATCAAATCTTCTTTCTATATTAATTAACCAAGATCACTTGTATTTAGAGACAACAGTCGCAACATTCAGTTTCCAACGGTCATACTGACTAATGGTCATATAATAGTCAATGCCCAACAGTCTCATTTTAATTATACTCATTTTATTAAATGAAAAAGTTTTGTTGAGTATGAAATAATACAAAAAATTAGGAAACAAGATTTATTCAAAATTTCGGGTCGTTACAATGAAGGAAAGACCATATTCTTCTCTCCATGGTTCTTATAGTTCCCCTTGAACTACATCTTTATTTTGTTATCAAAACCATATAATTACTAGGTTACTACAACATCCATTTCCACAATAATATCACATACAACAGTTTCTTTATATCTACTAAAGTAACTTATGACTAACGAACTTTAAAGACTTGGTTTTAATCAACTAAAGAATCTATTAACCTTACTTTTAGGTTGGATGATAATTCTTGAAGCATACCTATGAAGTCTTGTAAAATTTTTCCCATAGGCACAAACATATCAATCTTCCTTTTTGTTTACCTCAAAAAATAATTCTCCATTTTCATATAAAGAATGTGAGAGAAATAATTTTTGAAACCTAAGCTATTAAACTCATCCCACTCCATGGATTAAATTTCTTCTTGTTGCCTTATATTCTTGATGTGATTCCACTATTTATCCTCTTCTCCATCAAAGTTATAGAAAACAAAAATTAATTTTTCATATTTTAAACATAGGAGAACGAAAAATATAATTTTAGTGGTACCAATCCATTACTCAAAAAACTATAGGACCAGAAAAACCACTAAAATATGTTGGATAATTCCTCATGAAGGACATAAAATAATTTTGGTCCTTCTTTTACAATTTTTAAGTTTAGCATGATTCATAGATTGAGAAATTTGTGTCAGCATGGAAATGATATTTTATATTATAGCTCCCACAACATTTGGTTTCTTAGGAGGATAATCATTCCATAATCTATTTCATTCCATATGAATAGAATTCCTTTAAGTTCTAACCATTGACTGAAACCAAACATCATTAAGTGAGAAACAATCATCATAGTGGGAAAAAAATAGTCAAGAAAAATAATTTATAAGATGTCTAAATCAAGACAACTTATTTTTAATCCATAATAGCTAATATTTAACCCAGTTTATTCATTGTCATCATCTATACAGATAATTCATGACGATTTTTAAAGAAAACATAAATGAACCAAATTATTTACCTTGGGGGGGTCAAACCAGGCACATAGTAAGACTCCTTATCGTGTAACAAGTAATAATAGGTTCAATCCCAACATTTCATTTTTAAATTTTTTACCCCTAGATATATCCATTCTATAACCATTTACACTTATAATATACATACGTGAAGGTATTTATTTGAAAACTACGTGATCTATTTCTTATTAAAACTTTAGGAAGTTACCATATACTTAAGATTATCCGAAGGGTTTTCTATAATTTTTTCTCACACTAGTTTATAAAGTTTAAATAAAACTATCCTTTGATACAAAATATAATGACCCCATATTTTCATGCATAGAAATTACATCTTTTTTTATGACACTCATTACATTACACAAACACACATATGAGGATCATAATGATATAGTTCCTTTGGAAATTGAAAAACATAAACAACTGGTTCATTGATGAACTAAATCACCTCCCACTATGGTATTTGTAACTATAATCCTTCTTATACAAATAATATATAATAAATTTCTTTATAACCGTGGGAAAATAAATATATGGGAGGGTGTGTTTAAATGCCTAGTAAGGGGAAAAAAGGTTGATATATAAACATAACATGACTATAAGGGTTTAATAACTTGTTTATAACATTTGAAAACTATACCCTACACATAAAAGAACATAATCTTGGGTCATGAAATAAATATTGGCTGTTCATAATACATGAGTCAATAGGGAATCAAATAACATGAGCCATGAGAGAATAACAATGGCATAAAACATATAATTTTGGCATACACAAAAGAATACAAAATCATTTCCAATAAAAGTTAAGGATAATTTCCAATTATATCATATTTGATTGGTTTCACTCTTTAAAATCATCGTAATAGTTAAGGTTCACCCTCAACACTATCATATTGGAAAAAGTCCCTTAAGAAACTGGGTTCACTCCCAAATATAGTTCTGTTTAACTCATGAGATTTCAATTATTACCCAATTAATTAGAGTGAGATATTGGTTCCACCCATTACATAATAAAAACTATATATAAGTGTTCTACAGGTTCAAAAATCATTCATCATATCAAAACCCATGAAAATAAATTGGTTTCATAAATCATTATTCACATCATAACCCATGAAAAAATTGGTTTTATAGAACATTTCATCATATCATAACCCATAGAAAAAATTGGATTCACAAATATCTTTTAATAATAAGCATAAAAAATATAGATCAATAATAGACATTGTATCATTGTATTATATCACTAGTAATGACTAAGTAACATCAAAGGATTTAATCTTAGATGGAAAATGTATTTGAAAGAAAAATCACTTGGAATGTTTCTTAAGGAAAATATAATTTCTTTTAAAATCCCCCTTTTTAAAATTACAATTTCATAAAATATTGTGGACATAATTTTATTTTAAAATGATATTGAAAAATTATAATGTAATATTCAAATAAAATAATGGTTATCATGGTGGGAAATTTTGTTCATTCTATACACATTAAAACAAATATTCTGTTGGAATTTTTGATAAAATCCAAACATTAATTGTTTTCAAAACGACATGAAGATTAATTTTAAGAAACTTTGGAAAAAAAATTAAACATGGGTAAAAATTTATTGAATAATACTATTGATAATGGGAACACATTTTTGATTATTTTTAGGAAACATGGATATGGAAGAAAAATTGAATTTGATTGAAGAAAGAAATAAAGACGATTTATCTTAAAAAAATATTTTGATATATAGAGTATATAAAAAGAATAAAATGAAGGGAAAATATATATTTTAATAAAATAACCATATGATAATAAAATTAATAATTTTATCAAAAATATATCATAATATTTCATTATTTAAAACAAAATCAAAAGGAATCCTGATAAAAAAGGAGATTGTGACATCAAAGCTTTACCAATTTGGTATCTTTTTAATAATTGGCCCCATTAAAGAGTAATATCAAATGAAACATTAAATATAATAGAGATATGTAGATTCATGTTATAACAATCCAAATTGGCAGTATATAGACCTCATATAATAAGATATGTGTATAACATAACTTATGTCTCAAAGAAGGAAATTTGAGACAAAAATCCCTTACCTCAAGTCTCAACTTACTTATTACACATTAAAAAATAATGTATAATAAATATAAGTTTATTATAAATCTATTATAGAACCATAATTGTGTATATCATACCATATATGAATTATTTATGACCCTTTATCTCTCATTTATTAATAATTTGATGTTAAAATCATGTTTTAGGTAATAACTACTTTGTTTTTTATGTGTGTCTTGATTTAGAATTTTTATTCCTCTCACTTTGATCATGGTTACATAATCTCTAAAATTTTAACCATGATATAAATAAAATATATATTTATTACATATATTTTTATAGTAATACCTAAAAGTTAGAGATATAAAATGAAATACTCAGTTTATGGAGACAGGGGGCCGTACATACGCATAAATGCTATTTCCATATTTTAATGGAAGAAATGAAAGAAAGGTAAATAATATATTACCATTATAGAATAATTTTTATTTCCTATATATTTCACATATATGTATTAATTTTATCTTTATTACCTTCCATGAATAACTTTAGTTAAAAATGAATCACATCACTTCACGAGGTAGTAGTCCACCGTACACACAAACGACATTATCGTATTCTCTACAGAATGGAAAGTAAGAAGTTATATAATATATTTTAATAAAAAATGTGTTATTATATTATAATTATCATTTATAAAAATTATATAAATCATTATTTCCTACTATGGTAAGTGATGATGGTAAACAAATTTTGTCAGTTCGCGATGCGATAGTCCACTATACACATGATAAATAGTTTTATTTCCCATTTGAGAGAGGAGGAAATGGTTATAGGTCATGAACCTAACATAAAAAAATATTATTATATTTAAGATAATACAGATTTTATATAATAATTATATAATAATATTATAATGAGATTTGGGAAGAAATAAAATAAAACACTCGGTAAAGGATATTACCTCTTTATCAGAAAACTTCTATTGGTTTTCCCCAAAATCATTCACATATTGTATTTTTGACCAAAAAAGGATTCTATGATTATTTAATGGAATTAAAGAAGTTATTTAGGATGTAATTTTCTGAACCAATGGGATTTTTATGTATGTAAAGGATAGGAGAGGGTGAGGCCTTTTATAACTTGGGGAGAGGACACAATTGGAATTTTTGAAAATAAATAATTCCACCCATGTTTTTGTCATGTCACAAGGCTCAAAAGTAAACCATTTTAGAAACTAATAAAACATAATATTGAATTATTACTTTTAAATAAGAATTTTAGATGTTTTTGTTCATTTTTAACCATTAATGTTTTTAATTTAACCCCTTGATAAACCCATTTCCACCTTAATTGTGGTAATTAATTTTTACAATTTTTTTATTTATTATGGTAGAAAATTAATTTAACCTCATTAAATAATATTAATTATTATTATTGAAAATATGGAATTAATTTTTCCAAATTTCACATATATAATTGTTAAAATTTAATTTAAGATTAAACCCGTTTACATAATGAAAAAGAGGTTTTCCAAAGAGAAAAGTTTAAAAAGTTTAAAAAGTTGTTGTAAAAAAAATTCAATATGAAAATGATTCCAATGAACTATATTGGTGTAATTATATTATAATTAATATAATTTAACTTTTAAAACAATTCTAAAAAAATTAATCAAATAAATTATTTAAACTAAAAGCTAATTTTCAATAAAAACCGTCATTATTCCCAATTAATCAAAAAATTAATTTTTTTAAAAAATACAAAATATTAACCCTATGATAATTTTGACACGTTCATTCAAAAAATTATTTCCATTGTTACAAATAAAGGCCCATAAACTTTAAATATTTTTAGTGGATCTAATTTAATCAAAACTATAAATGTTTTAGTCCATTCAACCAATGGTATATTGCTCAAACATGTCGTAATTGGTTAATTAATGTTCCAACATCAAGCTATATGAGAAAAAACAATTTAGGTTTGTGTAGACACTTTCACAACCATTCATTTATCGTAATTGTAACAATGCTTGATAATGAAATAAGAAAACAAACATATGAAGGAAATCACCGAAACATGGTATACAACTAAGGATGCTAAATAATCACAAGAGAATGGTATACAAATCATCATGCATCAAAAAATCAAAAATGAAATCTACCTGGTACGACATGTGTATGGAACGGAAATCTATATATGAATACAATGATGTATGTGACAATAATTCCTTACCATACCAAGATAAGCGTAAAAAATCATAAATCCATAAATCAATGACCATATAAGTACAATAGTCACCCAAGGTAAAATCATAATTAACTGTAGTAGCAATGACGTGAAAAAATACCATCCCCAGTAGCTTGATATTTCTCTTGTTTAAGAGTTGTTCGGACCTAGACACAAGATATTTAACAAATTTCTACACATTACTAGTCTCCTTTATACCATCCCAAAACATTATGATATAGGAAAAAGAGGATCTGATACAACTTTTTCATCTCTCAACCCAGAATCCACTATATCAGTTCCCCGAGATGGTTCACCACATGGCCTCAAGTGCGCCTCTTTATATGCTAGAGGCTACCGACTAGTAGTGATGGTGTAATGATGGTATGATGGGGAGACTATTCCCTCATGATTATAGTGGAACAATGGTATATATAAAAAATACAACAACAAAATTAGATAAATAATAGAGTAGTGGAAAATAATAATGATGGAGGATCAATAATAAATGAATGAATAATCATGCGTGAACATTCTAAAATATGAAATTATTAGAAATATCAAAGGTAATAATTAAAAAATAAATAGATAAAATAATAAAATCCCAAAATGTTATCTCCTTGAGAATTCTATGATTTGGCTCAGCCCTGCGCTTCTAAGCTTCCATGTACATGAGTAATAACACAAGGCACAATTCAAGAACTGAACTTGAAACCTTGAGGGTGGTTTTGATACAAAAAAATGGCCCAAATAGTGTGTGTGATATACTCACTAGTAACGCACCAATGGTGTTTAACACATATCCAATTCATGAATATAATGTAAACTAGTAGTGTTGGTATATCAATAAGATTGTAAATAAAGTAATAATAAGTCGAACTCAGGTTCCCCAAGGGACACCTAGCTGACAACACCTAATTCTACCTAAGCCTTAATTTCTATGATGACGGGTCACAATATATAGATTTATTAATATGTATATAGATATATATGTATATATATAGAATATATACATAGTGGAATTTGTAGTCATATATATAGATACTTAGAATAACCAAGACCTGAGGAGTAACTTAGGAATCTATTTGTAGTTATAAGAGTCTCATAGATATGAATGTGATACCATGCCCGAATATCAAAATTCTTGAGGGACACCATGATTGATTATCATTAGTTGATAGGGACTCCCTACTCAAGTATCATATATAATATGGGATTCCATGCCTTTCAACCATAGAAGAAGAAGGGAAATCATGACCATGAGTAATAAGGTACATTGTTCCCATGAATAATAAGGGATTTCATGCTACTAAATAGTAAGGTATTCCATGATCATAAATAATAAGGCACTCCATGCACTTAATTAATAAGGGACACAATGTCTGAGTATCATAAATCTCGAAGGATGTCATGCATGAGTATCATAAGTAAAGAGTGATTCCATTCTCGAGTAACATAAATAAAGAGGGAACCATGCCTGAGTATCATATATAATAATGTATTCCACACCCATAAATCATAGTAGAATAAGGTACGCCATTCCCAGGATTAATAAGGGATACAATTCCAATGAATAATAAGGGATTCCATGCCTATAAATAATAATGAACACCATTCCCATAAATAATGATAATAATAATAAGAGACACTATGTCCATTTATAGTTCAAGAAAATAATTATTAGTATTTTATTAATAAGTTCCAAGGAAGGGGGTGAGTGATATAGTCTTCCCACACACCCTTACTTTAATCTAAATTACAAAATCTATTTCAAACATTAAATATGGAAAGGTCCATGTACATGATCCTTTTATATTTCAATTTAATTATAAATAATAAATTTGGTGGAGGGGGGATGTACGTATACATGCCTCATATTTCTTTGAGTACTATCATTTCATTATCCCTTTCATTTGATAAGGTTGTGCACCTCAAAGGTGGTTGTTTTAGAAAATAGATCCATGATCATCATATTGTTCATTTAATTTTTTTGATCATATCCTTTAATGAAGGAGGGGAAACCCCCCTATATGGTAATTCAAAATGTAGACAAATAATTATAATCATGAACATAAGACGACAGACCCTAAAGGGTGGTTTAGCTGTATAGGAAAAATTTATTCTAAGGAGATTAGTCAATCTCACCTTACGTGGTGGTTTAGGTTGGGATCTCCAACCTCCAACCATTTAAAAGGGTGTCATAGAAACTATAAACTATGTTTATGTAATTAATTTAAGGTATTTCATAATTTATGAGAAATATGTAGTGTGAAACATAATGGAAATGCTTTATAAACAATGCGATTTTGAGGGAAAATCACATAGACCATCCACCAATAATCCAATATCATCTTTTTATTTCATCAAGAATGATAAAAATCAAAAGAATCATCAAATGATCTGAAAATAGGTTGAACTACCCCGCTTGAATATATTACTAAAGATGGTGAGATACATGAAGAATTGAATAAGGTTGAATCTTCAAATTATTTTTATGATTCCAATGAACCTGATAGAAATTTATTTGGAGCTCAAATTTTGGGGATCCACCAAAGTGAGAGGAAGAGGAAGTGGTGTGTGGTGGGGGGGGGGGATCCTGGGAAAGTGAGGGAGGGGAAATGCTGAAAAAACTTTAATAATCGAAGGGGAAAATCGGCAATTTTCTCCTATTAATGAGGTCGATGGGTAGGCCAAAAAGTTTGGATAATTGTAAACCAATTGTTAATCTCAAACTGCCCAAGAGACACACTTCACATGGTTTGGCCATATCGTTTGGGATTTCCATGCACCAACCATGTGTTGCTACATGGTAAGTGGAACTAACCATATGGGATAAGAACCCGATTTGAGAAACTATGCACACTTCATTCCACCACCTCTGTAATTTATTGAATAAATCTAGCATGGTTTTGTGGCCCACCTTTCATGGTTTAAAAAACTATTTGATTCCCCCTTAAGGGCCGCAAAGTTTCTCCTAGAGGGCCACACAGCAGAAAAAAACAATAAACCCCTTCCTGTTTATTCTAAAAAGTGAGTTTTTGGAGTCCGACACCCCCAAAACTCATCCAAATTAATGAGACCACTCCTCAGACATAAAAAAATCCATCAAAACAATTTTAAATGTTAAAAAATTTAGATTTTAAGTCTAAGGATCAATTCAAGATTTTGATAATCCAAAAGACTAAAAATTTCATTTTTTCTTGGAATTTTTAATCAGGTCTTAAACTTGGGATCTTATAGTCTCTCCACCTTAAAACATATCATCCCTAAAAATCCTTAGGGAATACTGAATATATCACTCGACCTACTTGGATTGAGAAATTTCTGATGAAATGGATGTGTTATGTTTCTGACACCCAACGCACCATTAAGTGATACTCTTAACATGTGATACTTAAGTCTCTAAAACAAAAAAACACTCATTAATACCAATTAAATGATTAGAATATGATTACCCAAGACATTATAAATTTACACATGATAACATTATCATCTATTTTCTTATACAGATTATATCCTTTCCCACCCTAGGTTCAAATTTTGCATGGCTAATTCTGATCCATGGTAAACTCGCCATCATAATTTCCTATTGAAACATGGACCTAGAATCTAAATAATGATTCTTGAATTATTCTCAACACATGAAACCCTTTCTCACATAAGGACTCCAGTATTGGTACCCAATTAGATCGAAATAGCCAAATTCCCAATTGAACACACTTTAATTGGCAGTGCTATATCTTCCTTAAAAAGCCTTAGCTGACTTTGATGCTGGACTTGTATCATCTAAAGATGTATTTAAAGCGGTTTCTCATCATATGAACACAAGTAAAAATTAAAAATGCAAGTTGAACCACCTCTGACCGACTATTATTGAAAATGGTTGACTTTAGGTGATAATGCATTAACTGAACCATATTTCAAATCCTTATGCTAAGGTGTACCAAGATTATTCTAAGAACACTCATAGAAGCCTATATATGACTTCTGGTGATGTCTCCCAGCCGAACCATCTCCTAAAAAAATATTTATTATGCTATAGTACCACCACTGATACTATCCTGACCCCACATCCATGTATTTTCAAAAGGTACTCTATGTTTAATGACCACATCATAATTTCACCAAAATACATAATTTAATCCATACATGGAATTTACCAAGGATTCTAGAAATACATTTCTATATTTATAAAATGGAATATGAGATCCAAAATGACCATCCAACGACTGAGCTTATGATCTAGTGAGCCTTCTTACATGAGGGACATACACTACCGAATGATGTCCTACTCCACACCTTAAGATCATAATAGGCATAATCTGACTAAAATGATTTTCTGATTGCCACAACCCATGACTAGGTATAATGACCAACATTGGTATGAACCCGGTCATCCTAAATTGCTAACGTATTGATTACTCATCATTCTCTCTTGTAACCTGAGGACAATTTCTATGAAGAACACTGAACTCAAGTTACAATGAGGGTTATCCATCTTAAAGGTACACTGGTTCACTCCAAAACCTATGGATTATTTTAAAATAATTAATTCAAGAAAAATCCCAAGAAGTAATTTCATAAAATTAGAAGAGGGTAGATATGTATCTCAATGTAAAGTCGATGCTCTCCAATCGAATTTATGGCAATGTCACGGTAGGGTATTTTTTTTCTCTAACTAGGACTATAACATGATTTTATTGATAGGTGTGTATAGATCCTTTTGGGCCATGATCACATAAACCATGACTATATTTTCCCTTAACAACACCTAACACCATACCTCCCTGAGAAATGTGTTTCCAGGACCAACTATGAGTCAATAATCTCATTTCACCCAGTTGTTTCCAAATCATCCCTCCTCACAGGGTTCTTTATTTGATTTAACAAAAATATATTGGTAACCGTGACTAAAATAATCAATCCTTGAAAACCATTAGTCATTGTCTCACACCCATTCATTCAAAAATGTTTAATTTTTTAATAGCTACCATATGCAATCAGTGTGAGCTAACATATGATTAACAGTGGGTGTGATATCATGTACTACCCGGTTCAAGACCTGACTCATGATCCCATGGTTCATTTATCAACAAGTTAAATCTAAAAATGATACAAGACATGTAAATTTATTATATTCTAGGATCACCCTTTGAACTTGTCTTCAAAATTAGGCACCCACCTATACCACGATTTATCTAATGACCACCCACCTCAAGGAAACATTTATGAAAACTAATGTGTTGATGGTGCAAACACTGGTCAACTAGGCTAGACACCTTTATATTAATTCCCATTGAATATCGTTTTATATCCAAGCACCCTAGGTGCTTCCTCGAAAACCTAGGCATAAATATGCCTATAACACAAAACCCAAACACCTACCATGCATTAGTTTTGAAAAGTGTGTAAAACCAAGATCATTTCCTTTAAGGAAAATGTAAACCTGAAAACCTCTCTCACATTTTTACCTTGATGAAATCAATGTAACTAACCTAATGGGATCTACATTAATGTCTAGGGAATTCATGTCTCCCATATAGCCCTAAGGTTTCTTGCATGAGAGCTACATCCCATTTATGGGAATTTAATATACAAAATCTGACATGCCTGGAGCCACTCTTTTATAACTGTTTAAATTGATAGAAGTAAAGAAGAATTGACCTTCTAGGGTCAAAACCAATCGACATAGGCATAAAAACATCATACAAGCCCTAACCATCATTGAGCTTCTAAATTGGTGAGTTCTTGATGAAATGTTAAAAATATAACCTAATGTGTAAATATATAATACTCAGTAGTATCATTATATAGGAATACCTCTTGAGGTTCAACTTACCATACAACAACTCGCTACCCAGGGGTGTCGTGTTACAAAACAAAGAGACCTAATCTAGATAATTGACACCTGAATGGCACCTCAAATATAAATACTAAAATCTATCATTTACTAATTAAAATTCACCTCATATGGAGATAACTCAACTAGGGTAACCCATTATTAAGAATAATTAATTGACTTAAAAACTATTTTTATTCTTAAGAGTCACTAAACCTTACCACCTTACCATTATGTTCAATCAATAGCAGAAAGGAAGTCAAAATGGATATGTGTGAAATGTCCACATTCCCATATGAAAGAAACCTTTAAAACTGACCCTTAATTGAGGGCTCACACTTACACACGTATAAAATGTTTCATCTTAAGGAATTTAGATATTTCTCATTTTTTTCAAAATTTAAAATGACTCCTATACATGGGATATAAAGTATCAGTTGTCAAGGAAAAGGGATCTATTTACTTAATTTATCTAGAACAGTGTACCATAACATGAAAATTATCTTATAATTTCATTTAAAAGCATTTATTTGGCAATAAATTCCTCCAAACTAGTATTAGTTAAAGAAAATTTCAATTCTTTGCTATAGTGGAACACTATATTTAGGTTGAAACTAACTTTTTAATTAACAAACACCTCATAATAGTAAATATCACAAGTAGATATCAAGGATTTATTAATTAAAAAAGGGATTGGTCAAGTAATATTCCACTATATATTTATATTTAGCATCATATAAGCAACTAAATACACTTTAAATAACCATCCTATTTATCATAACATACCCCTATCAAGTTAAGTATCAAGACATAAAATAATAATGGTGACCTACTAGGGTAACGTCAAGATAATCTAGACTCTGTTAAGTGAAACCCAAATTTAAAACACCCTTAATGGGTTTTTCTTATAAGTAACATGCCCCAAATGGCATACTTGGGTCCAACTGTGCATTTTGGGATTCATCCATATGTGCCCTAATTCCCAAATGATATAGATACAATCTTATATAAAGGAAACCATTTTCTATGAGAATAAAAATTTAGAATATATCATGGTTCTATTAGGTGAATTACCATTTCCAATTTATAAAGGTACTTTCCTTTATAGGTTACAATTGGCATTCATGTAACATTATCCAAGGGCTTGGGAGGACCTACCATACTCAAGATTTCACTTGAGATACCCTTCCTCCTCTCTTTGTTTCCTTTTACTTTTGTGTTCTTCATTATTGTAACCTTGTAAGTTTTTTTTTCAATCCTATTTTAATGAAAGTTTCTTCTCCAATATCTCTAATTATCATCCACCTTCTATAGTTTAATATTGATGTTCTTAAAATAGTTTAAATATAGTTGAATCCCATTCTCTTATTTTTCTTTCTCATTCAATATAAAGTTATTTTTTAATTATCATCATCGTTTGTGTGTGTGTTCGATGTACCACTCTTTTCTTATCCCTTTATTTTTCTTATCTTTGTAATTTTTCATCATAATCATTATAACCAGATTACTAATCATTTAAATGGCTATGTAAATCTCTCATTGGGGTGAGTTATAATTTAGGCTTGTTAAGAAAATGATATCTTTTGCTCGATGAGTATTCTTTGAGTTAACATTGTGTATGTTGGACATAACATGTCATGGATTAATGACATATTTTGTTTAACATAGGGATTCCATGGATTATTGGAACCATAAATACACTACCAAAATCATGTACTGATTGAGATTAGAATCCTAGTTAAGTTGAGGTTTGGATTATAGCCTTAACACTTAGGAATTATAATCAACGTCAACTTGTGACATGAGTGTTAATTTAATGCAATACAAAGAAAGGCTCAAGAATATCTCAATCTTAACTACCTATTGATGAACTCGCCACAATATTTATCAAATTGGTAAATCAATCTTAATTAGAAATAATCCATAAATTATTTCATAAGCTCTGAAAACAAACCCCCCCCAAACAGAATACAATAAATTAAAAACATTCGATTATTAAAAAGTATCATCACTGAGGATTCGACCCGAGTGCTGATATACACATTAATATAGCACCAGAACCTTGACTGGTCGGGAGGAGACAATCAGCCATGCTTTCATGTGGTCAAATGGATATAACCTTACATACCATTTCTTATACTATTTTAGGTCCCAATAGATTTCTTTCTCCAACTTCATTTCAGAACGTTGGATCTCCACACTTATTTTAGTAGAGGGATTCATAAGGATCCATATGAATGCTCATTTGAAAGCTTTTATTTTATTAAAAATCAACTAGAGGAAGGTGTTGATCCCAACCACCATTGAAATCCAAAGAACAATATCTCAACATGTACTATATGTTTTGAATTGTTATCTTAGACTAAACATTTGTTTGAGGATGATATGGAGTACTAAAACTCAACTATATATCGAGTGATAACTAAACACCTTTTGAGAACTTTGAGGAAAATCTCAGATCCCGACCAGACATAATAGAATGTGGTACTCCATGAAACCTTATCAATGTCTTAATGTATATCCTAAAAAGCTGATCCAAAGAGAAATATTCTCTAATAGTGATGGAGTGTGATGAATTTTTAAGGTGATCAACTACCACCCATATAACATTGTACCCTTTATATGTTTTGGGGACTCAAACAACAAAATCAATGGAGGTGTTTTCCATTTCCATTCTAGTGTGGTTAATGGATATAACATCACCATAGGCTATTGTATCCTAGACTTAACTTGTAGACATACTAATAATATAGATAAACACACTATGATATCTCTCTTCATTACATCATAGTATAAATACACTTTCAAATCTTTATAAATATTCATAAGTCTAGGATGAATATTGAACAAATAACTATGATCCTCCTCTAAGAACTTCTTCAAATCTAGTATGGGTGGAAATCATAGATGATTCATGAACCTTATAATTCAATCACTATGAAGGTTAATATCAGGAATAGTTCTCACATTATTCTATAGCTATATATCATCCTTCTATGAATCTTTAATCATCACTCAGATAGATGGTTGAACAATCATTTGAGAAAGATAATATTTCACCCATTTCTTTTGGATTTCAAGATCTGTCCTTTTCAAATCCAGAAATATTGGATTTTTTGTGATGATAATAATGGATAAAATAGCATAATCCTTTTGACCGAAAGCATCATCCAACTTGTTCACTTTCCCAGGGTGGTAATGTATTGAGCAGTCATAATCATGAATCAACTTTAACCATATCCTCTGGTGCATGTTGAAATACTTCTGTAGGAATATATACTTTAATTTTATTTATCAATATATTTATTACACATTTTCCCATTAAGAAAATTCTTATATATTTTTAATGAGAAAATTACCACAACTAACATCAAATCATGAGTTGGGTAATTTTTCTCAAGAACCATCAATTTTCTTGGGGCATAATCTATAACAATTTAATTATGCATAAAAACACATCCCAAACCCTTCTTAGATGTGCCAATAATGATTACAAACCATACTACATTGTTGGTTAATGTTAGTATAGGCTTAATACCTAATATTATATTCAATTAATTGAAATTTTCATTTCATTCATCTATCCAAAGTAACTTAGATACCTTCCGAGATGACATTATGAGTGGATTAGATAATCATGAGAAATTCTCCACAAACTATCAATAATATCTAGCCAAAGGAAGAAATCTTCAGATCTCATTCACTATGGTTGGTGTGGGACGACATTAAATATCCTCTATATTTAATGGATCCATAGATATTCCCTCTCTTGATATTTTATGTCCAAAAAATTAGACATTTTATATCCAAAATTCACACTTTTTAAATTTTGAATAAAAATTCTCCTTTCTCAAGGTTTTTAGTATAATTATCAAGTGATATTCATGATATTCAATTATTTTTGAATAAATAAGAACATATTCTATAAATTCTACGAAAAATGATCTATATAATCTCTAAATAATCTATTTATTAAATCCACGAAGATATCATAAGCATTACAAAGACCAAATGACATCACTATAGACTCATAGTTTCCACACCTTATACGGAATGATTTTTTTGGTATATCCCCTTTATTTAAACTCAATTGATAATATATATAATGAAGTTAAATCTTATAAATGTATTGATATCTATTTAGTATATCAAAAAAGTCATCAATATGGGGTACATGATGACTTTTATTGATAGTGATCTTATTCCGCTCTTGATAATCAATGAAAAGATGCATCATTCCATTTTTATTTTTGAAAAAAGAATAAGTGTACCCAAGATGACACACTTGGTTGAATGAAACCCTTGTCAAGATTATCTTGTAATCTAATATTCAATTCCTTCAACTCAATCATGACCATTCTATAGGGAATCATTGGAATAGGTGTGGAACCAGGTATGAGTTCTATTGAAAACTCAACTTCATGATTCAATTGAAGACTAGAAAACTGAGATAGATCATATTTTCATATATATAAATATTTTTTTAAATGATTTAATCCATTATCATTAATCAATTTTATCTTAGTTTCATCATTTTATGATTTTTGGTGAGTTTTGAGCTTTAATGTGATAAGTGGTTAATTTTGGTCATTTTACAGTTTTATATTGCCTCTTTATTTTGTGCATAAATAATAAAATTTTCATCCAATTAACGTGATTTATTTTTTTAGGATGTAATGATTCATGTTTTACAAATAATTCTGCAGGACCCAAAGCCAATTTGAACTCCAACAAGCCAAAATAAATCGGTCACTAAGAGCACTTATTCTGGATGGCAGAATGGAAATTACGTCATTCAATGAGGCATATCTCTAGATAACTACCAAAAAATTGGGTTCTTATAGATGGTTTAGAAAGGAAACTCAACGAGGAAGATTTAAATAAAATTTCATGGAGAAATGATGTGATTAAGGTCGCCATTCAACCAGTCAAAATAGGGTGGGTGGAATAGTGATCATCGACCATAAAAAGCCAGGTCTACTAATTCGTCCACAAATAATTCCACCAAATGATTTGAAACTTTGTGGGTAGATGACCAACTACATTCCTCACATCATATAAAAGGGACCTATGAATGATTTGGCTGGATGGTGGGAGAACCAAAGCTATCTTTCTAGGGGACAGATTATGGAGGAGAAAATTTCAGTTCTTTCTTTTCTTTCTTTTGTTCTTCTTAGTTTTATAATGCCTACTTCTCCCAAATTCTTTTCAATTACCCTTACCTTGGTGGGGTAAATATTGTAAGTGATTGAGGAATTTTAGGTTTTATCTTTTGTAATGTTTGAGTTCCTTCATTTTATTGAATAAAAACTCTCTCTCTTCTGTGGTGTTGGTTTCAAATTCTAATAAAAAATTTTATTATCTTATGCGATTGTATTTGATTTAATATTCTATTGTTATTATTTCTCTGGTAAATGTTCATAATATCCCTACACTAGGTTCGGGTCTATATATGATAGAATAGATCAGGAATTGCCTAACTAAATTGGGGGTATTCACTACATCTGTTTCTCACATTGGAAGGATAGTAGAACAAGCTATGATATTGGTAAGGTTTACTCTAACCATCACCATTTACCAAATGAGTGATAGGAAGCTATTTTTAAATACCAATTAAATCAAATTAGTAGAAAAGGATTGACTAAAATGGAAAAATTATGGCATTGTAAATAGAGAACCATCCCCAACCTGATCACCCAATTATTATCAATATTTTAAATTACAAGTTTTGTTAATTTATTTTAATATTTTACTTTACTTATATATTTAGTTTCGTTGCCTTTTTTTTCAAAACCAAACAATATAAAAAACAACACCATTTCATTATCAAATTTAAAGTGATATAAGTGATTGTTGAGAGCTCCTCTCTGGAGACAACCTAGGTTAACCACTATACTATATTTTACATTGTAAATAATTTTTTCTTCCACACCCCACGATAGGAAAATTTCAAAACATGGCACTGTTGTTGAGAATGTAGTGTCGCGATCTAATTAATAATATTTAACATTTTTTTCAAAAAAAATGATAAAAAAATATTTCCCATGATATTGTCAAATGATATTTTCATTAATTTGTAGAATAATTTCCCACAAGTGTAATAACGAATTGATATCTCACCCTTGTCCAATAAGGATGGTTTTTTTTGTCATCTTTAGACAGGTGAGGTTATTTTGGAAATCAAATAATGGGGATAAGGCATTCAAAGAATTCATAGATAGTATGAGGGAGGACATGGAAACTAATTTTTTTGAAGTGATGGCCTGGGAGGTAACTAAGTTCTTCCATTACTTTCTAGAATCTTATAATTTGGACAAGATCCAAAAATTAGAGGAGCATGACTACCTAAATCAATCTCCTACTACACACCTCCAAGAGGAACATTCCAATGAAGAAACAATGGAAGCCGAAAAAAATTAGATATATGATTTTTTCTTAATATCATTACCTTATAATTTTGTTGAAACTGAGTTGATTATCACCTCCCCTTTAATGAAATTTTCAGATTCATCCAACACATCTATTGCCTTGGTGTATGAAGAAAAAGAAGAAGATACACCACAAGAGGAACACCTACAGCTCCCCAAACATGTAGATCATTTATTGTAAGGTGTTCAAGATGAGATCCTAGTGGACTTTCTTGGGGAAATAGAGACACCAGATGCTTCCTTTAAAAGAGAAGAGTTTGATATTGATCCATCATGTTTTAATTTTATTCAAATAGAATTACACTCTGATTTTCATTTTGACTATTCTTTTGATATAACTTACCTTGGGGAACCACTATATAATGAAGAAGATGTTGTGAAAGTGGAAGCCAATAAAGAGGAGGACCCATTATTTGTCCTACCCCTACCATGAATGTTTAATATCATTTTCATAGGGGTATATTTTGTGTACTATATCCATGAAGTAATCAACCAAAAATAAGACGTTCATGATGGAAGGAAGATGTTCTGGTGGTTCATATTAATGAAAATAAACCCACCATCAGATTGGGGATAAACAATAGAAACTACCCATCTAAAGGTAGTCAAAACCCAGGGCCCACATGGGGGATTAAACTAAGATTTATCCTTCTAGTCTCATTATATTTTTAATTTCTTTTCTTTAAATAAATTTATTATTTTTTCTTATCTACCTTTGTTTGTAGGGTTTTATGTGTTTAACACTTAGGATCTTAACTCGACGTTGCACTAAAAATAAAGTTTGGTTGTACATATCCTTAACACATTCTTGATTGCTATGATTAAATTTTAAAAATTATAACATGTTAAATCAATTTTCATGCATTGCGACACTGCATCATTTAAGTGTGGGAGAGGGAACTTTTATAGTTTAGTAATTTCAATTGTTTGATTTGCTGTTTTTCAAAAGGAAGTGCATTGTTCAACTTTTTGGGTGTTTTTAAAACTTTTGAGCTAAAATGATTATCATTATAATTTTGGAAACGCATGTCTATGAGTGAGGCAATTTATCTTATGAAACTGAGATTAAATGTATGCTGAATATGACTTTGTTTCAAGTTCAAATATTTGAAAATTCCATGAAAAGTTCTCTAATTTTTTATTCTCATGCCATAATTCACTATATTTATATTTGATATCACCTTCCTTTGAGGCTTCTAAACCTATTTTTCATATTATTTTTATTCACCTCACTTCTTGAGAAAACCATACCATACCTGATTTAACCAGAATTTGATTTATTACTATCAAAACATGAGGGTTTGAGGTTCATGTGTTTTAAATGATCGATTCACTTATCTGGTTTTAAAACCCCCTACCCAAGATAATCCTTTTTATTATGGACTAAATTGAACATTTAATCCTTTTATCCCATAGAATCCCTAAACATCCTATTAGGTTATCCCCATTACAAGCCGATTTTCCCTATCCAACCTGCTCCTGAAGTGAAATTATATAATCTAGTTGAACTCAAGTGTATGGGGAGGTTGACTTGTGAAGTTCTACTTCATTTGGAGATAATTTGGGTCAAAAATCAAATTTTTAAGAAATGTTATTATTTCTGAAACAGAATCATTTGTTGGAAGCTGTGCCTTTCCTAGAGCATTCATGTATTAGAAGTTGTTCCTATCTGGAGCTTTCAAGAAAAATCATATTTGTGAAGATTGAAAATATTGATACTGAAATGTTGGATGGTGTGAAATTTCACTGATTTTTCATGATTATGTAAATAATTTACTACTAATTTGAAGTGAGGAGGAAACCATATTTGATTAAAAATTAGAATAATGCAATTTTTCTTCAAAAAGATCAAAGCCCTCCTTATTCAGCCTCAGAATTTTTCCCATCTAAATACTACCAACCTAAATCCACAAAACAACCCTATAAATTACTCATGATAACATATGTTCTTGACTGACATAGAGTGGAGATGTAGGAATTTATCAAGCCTATGGTAACCCTTGCATGAGTATTAGATGAGAAAGACATTGTTGAAAATTGATATTTTTGTGATAAGAGAAAATGTATGTTAGGTAAGTGTTTTGTGTGCGTGGGAGAAGAAATGAAGAAAAAATATATTTAATGAACTGAATTAAAAAATTGAAAAAATGGTTGTTTATGAGGCATGACATATTTTATTTCTTGGTAATTAAAATTGTTGGATATCAAGGATATGTGTTTTAAAATTTGCTTCGATTTGAAATCGATGTTTACTTGTCCAGGAGTCCAAGCGATAATTGTGGGGGAATTGACATAGCTCATATTATCATATTTATAAATATATTTTTAAATTATTTTAAACCTTCTAATTAATAAATTTTATATTATTTACATCATTTTATGTTTTTTGGTGAGTTTTGAGCTTAAATGTGAAAAGTGGTTAATTTTGGACTTTAAACAGTTTTATGTTCCCTCTATATTTTGAGCATAAATCATACAATTTTAATCCAATTAACATGATTTTATTTAGTATGGAATGATTTTTTTATAAAAATACTTCTTCAGGACCCAAATACAATTCTAACTCCAATAAGCCAAAACAAATCAGTCAATGAGAACACTTATTCTGGATGGTAGAATGGACATTACTTCATTAAATGAGGAATATATCAAGATAACTACCACAAAATTCGGTGATTATTGTTGGGTTCAAAAGAAAACTTGACTAGGAAGATTAAAATTAAATTTCATGGAGAAATTATGTGATTAATTCCTCCCTTAAACCAATCAAAATAGGGTTGTTGGAATAGTGATTGGTGGACAGAAAAATTCCGGTATACTAATTCAACCACAAAGAATTCCACACTGCACCAAATTCATTGAAAATTCATGGGTAGATGGAAAACTACATTAAGAAAATTCTATAAGAAGGGACCTCTTCATGATTTGGCTGTATGGTGTGAGAACTAAATTTAACTATCTGGTGGATAGATTCTAGAGGAGAAAATTTTTGTTCTTTATTTTCTTTATTTTGTTCTTCTTGGTTTTATAATGGATACTTCTCCCACATTCTTATCAATTAACCTTACCATGGTGGGGTAAATATTTTGATATATTGGGTACAGTTAGGTTTTATCTTTTGTACAGTTTGAGTTCTTTCATTTTATTGAATAAAAACTCTCTCTCTTCTGCGGTGTTGGTTTCAAATTCTAATAAATGGTTTTATTATCATATGCGATTGTATTTGATTTAATATTCTATTTTTATAATTTATTTGGTAAATGTTCATAATCTACCTACTCTAGGTTCTGGTCTATATATAATAGAATAGATCAGGACTTAGGGGTGAAGTACTCAGTGATCGTCAGTACGTGTGGCAGGGGTATTGAATATTCTTAATTGTTTGGGGTAAACAAGACCCGATTAGTAATTTTCTAACTCAATTAGGGTTATTCCTTACATTTTCTTCCCACATAAGAAGGATAGTAGTATGAGCTGAGATATTGGTAAGGTTTAATCTAACCATCACCATTTACCAAAGGAGTGATAGGAAGTGATTTTGAAATATCAATTAAATCCACTTTGTTGAAAAGTACTAACTAAAATGGAACAACAATGGCATTATAAATAAAGAACCACCCCCACCTAATCACCCAATTCTTATCAATAGTTTTAATTAAATTTTATGTTAATTTGTTTAAAATATTTTTATTTATTTCTATATTTATATTCATTTCATTGTTTTCAAAACCAAACAATATAAAAATCAACACCATTTCATTATCAAATTTATAGTGACATAAGTGATTGTTGAGCGCTCCTCTATGGAGAAAAGCTAGGTTAACCACTATACTATATTTTAACTTAGTAAATACTTTTTTTCCACACACCACGATAAGAACGTGTTAATAAATCATCCAAAAATACAACAATAAGATCACTCACAATATAATTATCATCATTTTTAAGTTTCTCCCAACCATCTGATATAAACACCTCTTTTGAATAGGAATCAAAACCAATAAAATAGATACGTTTTCCATCGAAAGTTCATATTTATTATTGCATGATATACGAGCATTGTTTGGTTTGGAATATCAAATGTGACTTACCTTCCGCGATATTTTATATAGGATTTAATTATATAAATCAAATCCATGCATAAGATAACATCAAATTCAACTAGAGGAAGAATTACAAGGTTTATAGGAAGCATATTCTCACAAACTTCAATTAGAGAGAAATCATATAACTGATATCTAATTATCATACAATTAGAAGTTATCATAGAAAATTATATATCTAATTATGTTAGTGTAATATTGACACACTTAGAAAATTCATTATATATAATATAATGGGTATACCAGAGTCAAATAAGACATTACCAGTTTTAGAGAGGAAGGTAAGTATACATTTTACCATGCCATTATCACACCCTTCATCAGAAATAGTGATCACATGAGATTTACCCATGTCACATAGATTAAGAGGTTATAGAGATCAATCACTATCATTAACCTTTAGATTTGGCCACATGTTATCATAGTCCCCATACTCATTTCATTAGAAAATATGTAGTGTGGGTGATGCATTTTTTATGTTCATTCTCTCTATTCACATGACTAGTTAACTTATTCCCGTCATTTCATCATTTAATTTCCCAATGACCTGACCTCCCACAATTAAAAAATTTACCATCCCCTTTAAGATAATTTCCTCCACATTTTCTATACTAATTTGAGCATGAAGGAAAGACCATATTCTTCTCTCCATGGTTCTTACAGTTCCCCTTGAACTACATCATTATTTTGTTATCAAAACCATGTAATTATTAGGTAACTACAACATCCATTTCCGCAATAATATCACATCCAATGGTTTCTTGATATCTAATAAAGTAACTTATGACTAACGACCTTTCAAGACTTGGTTTTAATCCACTAAATAATCTATCAACCTTAATTTTAGATTGGATGAAAATTCTTGAAGAATACCTATGAAGTCTTGTAAACTTTTTCCCATAGGCACCAATAGATCAATCTTCATTTTTGTTTATCTCAATGAAAAATTCTCCATTTTCATATGAAGAATATGAGAGAACTAATTTCCGAAACCTATGATATTAAACTCATCCCACTCCATGGATTCAATTTCATCTTGTTGCCTTATATTCTTGATTTGATTCCACTATTTATCCTCTTCTCATTCCAAGTTATAGAAAAAAATGACTTTTTCATATTTTAAACATAGGAGAATGAAAAATATCATTTTAGTGGTACCAATCCATTACTTAAAAAACTATAGGACTAGAAAAACCACTAAAATATGTTGGATAATTCCTCATGAAGGACTTAAAATAATTTAGTTCATTCATTCTAATTTTTATGTTTATCATGATTCATAGATTGATAAATTTGTGTGACCATGGAAATGGTATTTTATATTATATCTCCCACAACATTTGGTTTCATAGGAGTATAATAATTCCATAATCTATTTAATTCAGTATCAACACAATTCCTTTAGGTTATAACAATTGACTAAAACCAAACATCATTAAGTGAGAAACAATCATTATAGTGGGAAAACAAATTGTGAAGAAAAATAATTTATAGGATGTCTAAATCAAGACAACTTCTTTTTAATCCATAATAGCTAATATTTAACCTAGGTTATTCACTGTTTTCATCTATACAAATAATTCATGATGATTTTTAAAGAAAACATAAATGAACCAAATTATATACCTTGGGAGTGTCAAACCAGGTGCACAATAAGACTCATTATCGTATAACAAGTAATAATAGGTTCAATCCCAACATTTAATTTTTAGATTTTTTACCCCTAAATATATCCATTCTATAACCATTTCCACTTATAATATAAATACATGGATGTATTTATTTCCAAACTACGTGATCTATTTCTTATGAAAACTTTAGGAAGTTACCATAAATTTAATATTATCCTAAGGGTTTTATATAAATGTTACTTATAATAGTTTATAAAGTTTAACTAAAACTATCCTTTGATACCAAATATAATGACCCCAAATTTTCATGCATAGAAATTACATTTTTTTTGATGACACTCATTACATTACAAAAACACACATATGAGGATCATAAGGATATAATTCCTTTGGAAATTGAAAAACATAAAAAACTGGTTCGTATCTGAACTAAATCATCTCCCAATATGTTATTTATAACTAGAAACCTTCTTATACAAATCATATATAATAAATTTATTCATAACCTTGGGACAATAAATATATGGGGGGGGGGTGTGTTTAAATGCACAGTAAGGGAAAAAAAGTTGATACATAAACATAACATGACTAGAAGGGTATGATAACTAGTGTATAAAATTTGAAAACCAGACCCTACACATAAAAGAACATAATCTTGGGTCATGAAAAAAATATTGGATATTCATAATATATGAGTCATTTGGGAATCAAATAACATGATCCATGAGAGAATAAAAATGGCATAATACATAGAATTTTGGCATACAAATAAGAATAGAAAATCATTTCCATAGAAGTTAAGGATAATTTACAATTATATCATAGTTGATTGGTTTCACTCTCTAAAGTCATAATAATAGTTAAGGTTCACACCCAATACTATCATATTGGAAAATGTCCCTTAATAAATAAGGTTCACTCCCTAATATAGTTCTGTTTAACTCGTGAGATTTCAATTGTTACCCAATGAATTAGAGGGAGATATTGGTTCCACCCATTGCATAATAAAAACTATATATATTTGTTTTATAGGTTCATACAACATTAATCATATCAAAACCCATGAAGATAAAATGGTTTCATAAATCATTATTCATATCAAAACCCATGAAAAAATGGGTTTTATAGAACATTTAATCATATCATAACCCACAGAAAAAATTGGATTCACAAATATCTTTTAATAATAAACATACAAAATATAGATAAATAATAGAAATTTTATCATTGGATTATATTACTGGTAATGACTAAGTAACATAAAAAGATTTTATATTAGATGGAAATGTTTTTGAAAGAAAAATCACTTGGAATATTTCTTAAGGAAAATATAATTTCTTTTAAAATCCCGCTTTTTGAAATTAAAATTTCATAAAATATTGTGGAAATAATTTCATTTTAAAATGATATTGAAAAATTATAATGTAATATTCAAATAAAATAATGGTTATGATGGTGGGAAATTTTTTTCATTCTATACACATTAAAACAAATATTCCTTTGGAATTTTTGATGAAATCCAAACATGAATTGTTTTGAAAATGACATGAAGATTAATTTTAAGAAACTTTGGAAAAAAAGTTTAAACATGGTTAAAAATTTATTGAATAATACTATTTATAATGGGAAAACATTTTAGAAATCATATTTAGAAAACATGGATATGGAAGAAAAATTGAATTTGACTAAAGAAAGAAATAAGGATGATTTATCTTAAAAAAATATTTTGGTATCTAACTATATAAAGAGAATAAAGTGAAGGTAAAATATATATTTTAGTAAAATAACCATATGATAAGAAAATTAATAATTTGATCAGAAATATATCATAATATTTCATCATTGAAAACAAAATCAAAAGAAATCCCGATAAAAAATGAGATTGTTACATCAATGCTTTACCAATTTGGTATCTTTTTAATAATAGGACCTATTAAAGAGTAATATAAAATAAAACATTAAATATAATGGAAATATGTAGATTCATGATATAATATGTCAAATTGGTAGTAGATAGAACTCATATAATAAGATAGGTGTATAATATAACCTATGTCCCAAAGAAGGAAATTAGAGACAAAAATCCTTTACCTTAAGTCTCAACATACTTAATACACATTAGAAAATACTGTATAATAAATATAAGTTTATTATAAATCTATTATAGAACCATAATTGTATATATAATACCATATATGAATTATTTATGACCCTTTATCACTCATTTATTAATAATTTTATGTTAAACTCATGTTTCAGGTAACAACTAATTTGTTTTTTATGTGTGTTTTGATTTGGTATTTTCAGGCCTCTCACTTTGATCATGGTTACATAATCTCCAAAATTTTAACCATAAATATAAATAAAATATATATTTAGTACATATATTTTTATAGTAATACCTAAAATTTATAGATATAAAATGAAATACCTAGTTCATGGAGACAGGAGGCCGTACGTACGCATAAACGCTATTTCCATTTTTAATGGAAGAAATAAAAGAAAGGTAAATAATATATTACCATTATAGAATAATTTTTATTTCCAATAGATTTCCCGTATATTTATTAATTTTATCTTTATTAACTTCCATGAAAAACTTTAGTTAAAAATGAATCACATCACTTCACGAGGTAGTAGTCCACCATACACACAAACGACGTTATCGTATTCTCTACAGAATGGAAAGTAAGAAGGTATATAATATATTTTAATACAAAATGTGTTATTATAATATAATTATCATATATCAAAATTCTATAAATCATTATGTCCTACTGTCATAAGTGATGATGGAAAACAAATTTTGTCAGTTCGCGATGCGATAGTCCTCTATACACATGATAAATAGTTTCATTTCCCATTTGAGAGAGAAGGAAATGGTTATAGGTCATGAACCTAACATAAAAAAATATTATTATATTTAAGATACTACATATATTATATAATAATATTATAACAATATTATAAAGAGATGTGGGAAGAAATAAAATAAAACACTCGGTTAAGGATATTAACTCTTTATCAGAAAACTTCTATTGGTTTTCCCCAAAATCATTCACATGTTGTATTTTTGACCAAAAAAGGATTCTATGATTAGTTAATGTAATTAAAGAAGTTATTTGGGATGGAATTTACAGAACCAATGGTATTTTTATGTATGTAAAGGAGAGGAGAGGCTGAGGCCATTTATAACTTGGGGAGAGGACACAATCAGAATTTTTGAAAAGAAAGAATTCCACCCATGTTTTTCTCATGTCACAAGGCTCAAAAGTAAACCATTTTAGAAACTAATAAAACATAAGATTGAATTATTACTTTAAAATATGAATTTTATATGTTTTTTTTCTTTTTTATCCATTAATTGTTTTAATTTAACCCCTTGATAAACCCATTTCGACCTTAACCGTGTTAATTAATTTTTACTATATTTATTATTTATTATGGTAAAAAATTAATTTAACCTCATTAGAAAATATTAATTATTATTATTACAAATATGAAATTAATTTTTCCAAATTTCACATATATAATTTTTAAAATTTAATTTAATATTAAACCTGTATACATAATGAAAAAGAGGTTTTCCATAGAGAAAAGTATCAAAAGTTTAAAAAGTTGTTATAAACAAAATTCAATATGGAAATGATTCCAATGAACTATATTGGTTTATTTATATTATAATTAATTTAATTTGACTTTTAAAAACATTATAAAAAAATTTAATCAAATAAATTCTTTAAACTAAAAGATAATTTTCAATAAAAACCATAATTATTCACTATTATTCAAAAAATTATTTTTTAGAAAAATAAAAAATATTCACCATAAGATAATTTTGACATGTTCATTCAAAAAATTATTTTCATTGTTATAAATAAATTTTCTAAAAGTTTCAAAAATTAGTTTTATTATTTTTTCACCAAAAAAATGAAAACATTTATGAGAAAATAGAATTTTCAAAACATATAAAGACTAAAAAAATGAATTACTTTTTTATCAATATGATTTATCTATATAAAACCAGTATGCTTAATATTTGAAATATTGTTATTCCTATTCATACCAACAAGTTTATCTTCTAGGTCCTAATGATCATGTTAAATAGTAATATAAATCGTATATTACAGTTAGTTGGAACTTGGTATTTCATGTAGCTCAATCTATCGAAGAAGTTAAATTTAATAAAAAAATATTTCATAAAATATTTGGGTGTTATAAAAACCTTAAACAAACTAATTTAACTTCAATGAAAAATAATTGTCACTTTTTTTAAATATTTTTCATGAAGTTAAGATTTATTGAATAAAATTACATTTTAATTCAAAAATTAAATAAAATATGTAGATGAATATTAAAAAAATTTAGTTAAAGTTTTCAATAATACTAGGAAACATTATTATTGTATTTATAAGAAATGATCACTCATTTTGGAAACCCAGGGAAGAAAATAAATCAATGGAAATGGTGAAAATTATTAAAAAATGTAACACCTATATAATTTATTATTTATTTTCATTTAAATAAATTAAATCCCCTTGATAACTTGTAACAAACATAAGAATAAGTTTAAACAAAACATAATAATATATTAAAATATTATTTAAATACGACCAGTGCAACATAGTCGTTAAATTGAAGGGTATGATTATAGCTATCTAAATTATGAAAAATATGTATATTTTACACACATTAATCGATTTTACAGTAAATAAAAATAAAAATAAGAACCATTTGAATGTAAAAGAAATATTTTTAGAAAAACTACATTTTTAAAAAGAAAATGTTTTCATCAATTCTTGCACTCTTATGATGGAATTTTTATTTTTAACTTTTAGATTTTTTTAATAAAATTAAATTCATTTTTGAAATCATAATAACACAATTATTTTATGGTTATTTTTTTGGATTTTTATAATTTTTTTTTATTTTTTGGTCAATATTGAAAAATATTGATTTTTATTGAAAACTATATCTTCCATTAAATTATTTAAAATATTACTTTAAATTATAAATTGGTTTTACAATAAAATGAATCCAATTATATTAAAATTGAAATAATTTAGTTAATTTGGACCAATTTTATGTTCAATTTCAATATAAAATATTTCCATACTTATGAGAATTTTCTCATTGGAAACCCACTTTTTTATCCAATTTGTGGGTATAAATATAAATTACATTATGAAAATTATATGAGTTGAATTTGAAAAAATGGATTAAATATTTGGAATTAGAATAATTGATATTATCTAATAAGTTAAAATTAATGTTTTACCATTATGGATAGTGAAATCAATAAAATTTAATTACCGCAGTTAGGCTAAAAATTGATTTATCATGGTGTTAAAGTAAAAATATAAGGGTTTAAATGAAAGAAAACTTGTAAAAAAACCCATTTTATTTACATATTTAGACTTTATAAACTATAATTTTCTAGAAAAACTTATTTTGGAGGCATTTTTTATGATAAAATGTTGGTGTATTTGTTTGTTTTCCAAAATACCACGTGTGTCCTATTCCCCACTTATAAATTGTCACCCCTCTCCAAACCTATTTAAACATAAAAATCGATTTGGTTAAGATAATAAATTAAACAATCACATACCTATTTACTTACCATCATACTATAATAATTTTTTATCAGAAAACCTTCTTAGGAATGATTTTCGTGTAAACCTAAGGATGTCTTCTAAAGAAGAGGTAACATTCCTAAATGAGCACTTTTATTTTATTTACTATTAAACTTCCTTAAAATATTATTCAATCATGATAGGGTAATAAAAAACATATATAACATTTAATGAGATGTTATTATGTTAATATAATGATCTATATCCATCTTATCTTCCATTAAATGGGAAAATTAATAGTCAGTCTTCTGTACGTAAGACTACCACCTTACGAACAGATTTAATTCATTTTCCATCACCACCTTCAAATTCTAGATATAAATATTGATTTAACAGATTTATATTATATTTTCTATATTATTATAATTCATTAATTTCAATATCACATATATCTTTTTACATTCTACTTCATTTAAAGTACGATAATGTCACCTGTTTGTACGATGGACTGCCACCTCGCGAAGCGATGCGATTCATTTTTCACTTATTCTATAAATGGAATGTAATAATGATAAAATTAATAAATATTTGTTATATATATGAGATTATATTGTTTCATTAAAATTAATATGTCACCCACTTCTTTACCCTTTCACTCATTAAGGGAATAATATCGTCGCTCATGCGTATGTATGACCGACCATCTCTACGAAGCGATTTGATTTATTTTCCACGTAAAATTTTCATAAATGGTTATAAAAATGTATCTAATGAGTAAATATTAAACTTATAAAAATTATATAATTATTCGTAATTTATATATATCCTATGGACAAGAACTATAACTTTTATGAGAAAACATGCATGATAAAATAAGGAAATTAACTCCAGAAACAATGAAAAAATAAAATATTATTAATAACGAGGTGAAAAAATATAAAAATATGATAATTTATGATATTATAACAATTAATATGGTTCTTTTATAAATTAATACCACTTTTATATTTATTTTATATTATTTTAAATAACATTCAACTAAAAGAAAATGTGAGGTAAGATATTTCATCTTAATTTCCATTCATTGATACGTATTCAATTGTTGTACCCACAATTTCTTTAATGTGGTGTAAATACTTCAAATTTTACAGGTAATATCAAGAATTATTCAAAATAGTTTTTATTTTATTTTTCAATTTATATTATTTCATCCAAGGTAAATTTAAATTAAATTTACCATATGGTAATGAATTTCATTACTCAATTTCTTTTCATTGAGTTATATTAAGACATCATTTTCATTTAATATTCTATGATTATGTGTATAATTACATTAGATTATACTATGTTTTACTTAAACTTGTTCGATGTGTATTTAAATTTTACACATAAATTATTTATTTATTAATTGTCACATAAACATTATGATCATTATAAGGAATTTTTTTTATCAATTTTCATTTCATTGAGATATATATGTTAATGTGAACCTATTCCATTTCATGTGGTGTATATAATACCCCTTGATGTATTTAACCTTAAAACCTATTTATTCATTATTTTTAATGTTTCAATTCATGTTTATTAAAATTATTTGTTTCGTGGATATGAATATTTCATATATCATATACCATTATTACATGCAGTGTTTACTTTGAAAGTTATTTAATTACTTTGGGAGATATTGGTAAAGATGTGTTATTTACTCAATGAGATATTTGTTAATGAGGGACACTATTCATGAATTAAATTAATTATTCAATATATGATGAATTCTTTGGAAATGCAATGATTGGTGGTGCATGAAATTAGACTTCCTGTCGATGCATTCAAAGTTATCATGAGATGAATAAGCTAATCAAATTAAATAGGTTTCTACCTAGAGTTTTTAACCATATTGTTAAAGGTATTGACGGTAGAGTTATCATGATTCATGAGATCATGAAATCTAATAATTAAGAAATTTATTCTTTCAGAATCCATTTATTATTATTTTCCATGATATTTTCACAATGATATTATATTAGGGTTCTTTTTATTCTCATATTACCTGTTAAATGGAATATGTGTTCAATTATTTACCTTGAAATTTTTATCATGTATTATATTATTATGATAGACATGTTATTGATTAAATAGAATGTGTGTTTAGTTATTAACCATTCCATATTAATTATTCTTTATTGATTCATGTTAGTTTCCACTATATGCAACCCTTATTGATTATTTGAGCTCGACCTTATTTTATTTCCTTTCCCCATGATATAATTAAGAAACATTTTAATGAGTTTTCAAGGATTCAATTTATTTGTTTTGTTATGTATTATATTTTAATTTATATTCCCAATGTAAAATGGGTATCATGTATGTATCTGGTTCTCAAAAACTGCTAAACTAATCGGTCCTTTGATATTTGAACCACCAATATCAATACCAATTTAATAAAGTATACAACAGATCTGATCTATTGGGGCTCGGTTAGTTATAATTGGTTTAATAGGATAATTATTAAAAAAAACTTGGGAAATAGATTAAGTAAAACATATATTAGGGAAGATAAAACTATAATATAATTTTAGGATAAGTATAGAAGAACATTCTAATGTTTTGGTATAGAAGATATACTGGGGTTTTCCTAGTAATAAATCCTTATCTAGATACTACAAGTAGATGTGGATCAATAATAGATGTACCTAGGGTAATAACTCAAAAAATGGTGTATTGGGATGCATTGATAGTCACCTGGTGCACAAACAAATGCCTTACTATGCACCTGGTCTGACGATCTTGAGAGATATGATTAGGATAAATAAAATTTTCATTAAAACCCATTATGAAGTAATTGAAAATAAATATTTCCCAAAATAAACCATGTTTTTGATTTTGATATTAAAAATTCATATATTTTTAATTAATGTTATGTGTTACACAATGTTTGGAATTATAAATTATGATTTAAAATTATTAATTTTATGAGATAATCTATTATATTCCATTATTTAGAAATAACACCTAGAAGGTGTAAGGATATCAATACTCATGGACAATGTAGTGATTTCCCAACAAAGGAAGGAAATACAGTTGGTCTTCGAACTGAGAAAATTATGGCTATATTTGGGAAGACTAAACATATTATGAAAAATAACCTTACTTGGATGGAGAAAATTGTTCCACAATGTGATTTCTACTATGTTGGATACGTTCATGTGAAAAAATCCTCCATAATTGGTGGGAATAATAATGTAATGGTATTCAAGAAATGGATTAAGTATCTGGATAATATATTTATGGACATAGGATGTGATGAAAAGGTAAAGGTTACACTTGTAGTGTGTTTTCTAAAAGGAGAGAATCATTAATAGTGGTTGTTAATCCAGAATACCAAATAAGAATATGAAGTAGAACCCATGGAAAAGAAATATTTTAAGGAGATATTATTTGAAAAATATTTTCCTTGAGAGAAATAAAATGAAATGAAAATAAAGTTCCTCATCTTGAAACAATAGTAAAAATAAAGTATTTCTGAGTATGAGAATACCTTTACAAGGCTATCTATGTATGACAAAAATTATATATTCAACATGAAGTGAAAGACTGACCATTTCTTTGAAGGGAATAAGTCAAGTCTCCAAAGGGCACTAGCCTCTCAAAATGTTTCATCAGATTATGAAATAGTTTTATGCACTATCCACATAAAGAAATACTTCTCTAAATCTTACATATAAAATGGAAATAAAGAGAATAATAGGTTATTAAAACACAAGGAAAAAGGGAATTCATTAGTGAAGAATAAGATAATGAAGATATTTCAATCTTGTGAAAATTATGGGAGGATTCATTTTTGAAAATTCTTAAAGGGCATGTGAGTTTTTTATAAAGGTAGTGATAAGGGTCATCTGGATCATGAATGCAAGGGGAAGGAAAAAATCATTCATGTATAGTGATTTAGTTATAAAGAAATTGGGCAGTATTCACACTAATTTTCCAAGCATCAAGGTAATCTACCATATAAGAGGCCAAGATGAGAAGTCCAAGCTTAAACATAGAGGTTCTATGTTCATTTGAAAAAAAAATGACGAGTGTTTTGATGAATTGAAGAGAAGATTGGTCAATGCTCTGATTATGAATTTACCATCAGATAATGATGGTTTTGTTATATATAGTGATTCCTCAAATAAAGGAATGGGTTGTTTCCATATACCTAATGTTAAAGTTACTACATATGCATTGAGGTAGATGATGACTCATAGATAGTACTATCCAACCCATGATCTTGATTTGGAAGCCGTAATCATTTCTTTGAAGATATAAAGAAATTATATATATGGTGAAAGATGTGAGATATACATAGACTATGAAATCCTAAAACACATATTTTCATAGAAATAGCTCAACATGAGTCAAAGGCGAGGACTAAAGACACATAAGGATTTTGATTTCTCAGTACACTACCATACAAGGAAAGAAAATAAGGTAGTTGATGCATTGAGTATGAATGATCATGGATTTATGACCCAAATGAGGATTGAGAGGGATCCTTTGTTCATAGATCTTGTAAATATAGATATGTGAATTATTAAGGAAGGTGAGACATCAATAATTTTCAAATTATTATAAAACCATATTTATTGGAAAATATTAAGCACTCTCAGTCTAATGATGAGAATTTTTAGAAGTAAATTAATGCTGTGAATAATGGGGTATTGACAGAATTTTTCTGTGATGATGGAATCCAAAAATTTGGAAAGATAATATGGGTATCATCTATACGTGATATGAAAAGGGAATTATTGGATGTTTATAAAACTTTAATTATTATATATGCCATAGTAGCACAAAGATTTAGAGGTATTTTAGGGAACATTTTCTGTGGATAACATGAAGCACAAAATTTCAAACTATGTATCAAGATGATTGATTTATCAACATGTAAGGTCTGAGAGAAATAATCCTAAATAATTCATTCAACCTCTTACTATTTCGAAATGGAAATGAGATGACATTACAATGGGATTTTTTATTGGACACTCATAGAAATAATAACGAAATATGGGTTATTATTGATCACCTAACCAAATATTCACATTTAATCTCTATAATAAAAGATTTATCTCTTGAATTCCTTTTAAGTATTTATATTAATGATGTTCTAATAATTCATGGTGCACCTTTTTTGATTGTGTCTGATCATGGCCACCCATTTTACAAAAAAATTATAGAATATTCCCCAGAAGTCTCTTAATACCGAGCTTCATTTGATCACTGCCTATCATCCTCAAACTAATGGACATACCAAAAGGACTATTAAAACAATGGAAAACATATTGAGATCATGATCACTTTATTTTTGAGGTATGTGCGATCAATATTTACCATTGGTAGAATTTTCAATTAATAATAGTTTCAATTTAAGTATTTAACTGGTGCCATATGAAGAATTATATAAAAAGAAATGTCACACTCCAACTTGTAGGGATGAGTTAGTGAACAAAAATGTGTAGGAATAATTTTTTTTGAAGATACACCATCGAAGGTAAAGACTATTCCGGCTCACATTAAAGCATCTCAAAGTAGGAAAAAGGGTTTCACAGATAATCAGAGGAATAATTTGTAATTTCAAGTTGTAGATCATGTTTTCTTAAAATTTTCTCCATTAAAGGGCTGATTAAGGTTCCGAAAGAAGGGAAAGTTGAACCCCATATACATAAGAGCCTTTGATTGTATAGAGATAAATATATATATGGATTATAATTTGGAAACTCCACCATGTTTCTAAATAGTACATGATGTATTCTATATATAACTATTAAAGAAGTACATGCAAGAACCAATACATGTGTTCACCTCTAAAATCGAATTAGAACATGATCATTATTACTATGAAGAACCCATCAAAATTCTTGATACTAGAGAGAGATTATTGAGGATTCAGATTACTCTATTGGTAACGATACTTTAGAGAAATAAAAAAATGGATGAAGTAATGTGGGAATTAGAAGACGTTTTGAAGAAGAACCACCCATATCTATTTATAAGACAATGTACATGAAATTATGATGATACATTTTTTTATAAGGGATGAATGTAACACCTTGAGAATTTATGATTTATTTACTTTTAAATAAATTCAATATCTTCAATCGCCTATTATTCATGCAACACCAGGTTTAAAGGAAACACAATACTCTTTTAAAATATTATATAAACATTACCATTATAACCAAGTTATTAAATTGAAGAGCATAAATAGGAAAAAATAAATTAATTTAAATTAATATATATTTTTTACACACATTAATTTGTTTTAAGTTTATTAGAAATAATAAAAATAATCACTTTAAAGTAAAAGAAATGTTTTTTGGAAAATTGTATTTTATTTCAAAGAAAATGATTTCTTCGCTTCTTACACACTTAAGTTGGAAATAATTTTTGAAATTTTTTGAAAATTAATTTATAAAATTAAATTTAGTTTTGAAATCATCACTTAAAAATTACCTTAGGGTTAATTTAGGAGATTTTTCTGAAAATTTTCCTTTTTAGATTAATAGTGAAAGATATTGATTTTTATCGAGAACTGTATTTTTGTTTCAATTATTTACTATGTTAAATTAAATTTAAAATTGGTTTTAAAGTAAAATTATACCAATTATATTACATTTAACGAATTTATGTCATTGAGATCAATTTTATGTTCAATTTCAATATAAAAACATTATATGCTTATGAGATTTTTTTCTTCAAAAATTCAATTTTTGTCACTTCTGTGGGTATAATTTTTAAATAAATTATTCCAATTATGTGAATTTTATTTGGAAAAATGTATTCAATCAATTGAATGATTATAATTTATATTATCTAATATGGTCAATATAAGTTTTAACCATTATGAATAGAAAAATAATTAAAATTTAAATACCACGGTTAGGGTAAAAGCTGATTTACCATGTGGTTAAACTAAGAAAATTAGGGTTAAAATGAACTAAAAACGTGTCCAAAAACCATTTTTGGAAATATTTATACCTAATCATATTTAAGGGTATATTATGACCCACTTTAAGTCTTTATTCATGAAAAAAACTTGGATGTAATTATTTCTTTTCAAAAAATAACACTTATGTCATATCCCCCAATTATAAAAGGACACCCCCTCTTCCCTCCCCTTAATAATTCCAAAGATATTTTTTCAGAACATACTATCACAAATAAATTCCTGAATTCCCTCCCCTCATAATAGAATCATTTTTTTGATCATAAAGTCATCATAGGAATTCTTTTGGTGTAAACCTAAGGAGGTTGTCTAAAGAATAGTTAGTGTTCCTAAACGAACATTTTTATTTTATTTCTTCATCCAACTCATTAAAATATTATTAAATAATTATAGTATAATAAAAATATTAAATAAAATATATTTATATGTAATTATGTTAATTTAATAACCTATATCCATCTCCTATTCCACCAAATGGGAAATAAAACTGTCAATCATGTGTGTGATAGACCACCGCCTTGTGAACATATTTATTTCATTTTCCATCCCCACATTAGAAGTATGGATAAAATATTGTATTTAAAACATTTATATTATATCTATGATATTATTATAATTATTTAACTTTAATATCACATATTCCTTTTTATGTTCCACCCTTCTTAAAATACGTTAATGTCACTCGTGTTTACAACAGACTACTGCCTCACGAAGCGATGTGATTCATTTTACACTTACTATTTACATAGAAGGTAATAAGGATATAATTAATTAATATATTTAATATATATGAGATTATATCAACTCTCATAAATTATTATATAATCTACTTCATTACCCTTTCAATATTTAATGGAATGATATCACTGCTCATGCCTACGTATGACCTACTATCTCCACGAAGCGATGAGATCCATTTTCCATGTGAAAATTTCATTTAAGGTTAAAAAAATGTATATATTGAGTAAAAATGATATTTATAATATTAATATATTTTTGTAAAATATGGATATATATCCTATTAAAAAGCACTAGAACTTTCATGACAAAACGTGTATGAGAAAAGAGGAAAATTAACACTAAAAAGGATATAAACAATGAAATATTATTAACTAACAGGTGGTAAAATGTAATAATAGGTTCATATATGATATTATAATAATTAATATTTTTATGGTATAAATTTATAACATTATTGAAACAATTATACATTATTTTAAATCATTTTCAATTAAAATAAAGAGTTAGGTAGGGGACTTCGTCTCAATTTCCCTTCACTGATGTATTTATATTTTTGAGCATATTTTTTTTTTATATAATGTAAATAATGACCATTTTACATGTAATATCATTAATCCATCATAATTTATTTCATTTTAATTTTTAATATGAATTATTTAATCCAAGGTGATTTTACTAAGTTGTAATGAATTTCATAACTCAATTTCCTTTCATTGGGTTATATTACTTCTCTATTTACCTTGGAAATTATAATAATAAGTGTATAATGAATTTTTATTATATTATGTTGTATTTATAATTTTTCTATGTGTATTTACATTTTATATAAATAATCTATTCGTTTGTTAATTATTATTTCAACTTTATGATCATTGTAAGGTATTTTATCTCAATTTAAATTTCATTGAGACATATTTGTTAATACGAACTAATTCACTTTAATGTGGTGTATGTAATACAACTTGATGTATTATACATGAATAATTATTTATTCATGATGTTTAATGTTTCAATTCATGGTTATCCATATTATTTCTATCATGTATAGGAATATTTATGAAACCATATACATTTCTTATATATGGTGTTTACTATGAAAGTTATTTGATTAACTAGGAATATATTGATAAATATGTGTTCTTTAATCAGTGAATTTATTTGTTGATAAGGAATATTATTCATGAATAAAATAAATTATTTGATATACGGGGAATTCTATGGATATGAAGTGACTGATGGGGCTTGGAATTATATTTCCCCTCAATTCATAGGCAGGTCTCATGATAAAAAATAGTTGGAAAAATTAAATGGGGTTTTACCTATTGTTTTAAAATATTTTAAGAAAGGTCTTGATGGTAGTGGTATCATGATTCCTGATATTATTATTCCTAATGATTAATCATTTTTTCATTTAGAATTCAGTAATAATTATTATCTATGAGATTTTCACAATGATATTATCTCTAGATGCATTTCATTATTAGTTTATTGATTAAATGACATAAATGTTTTGTTATTTACCATTCCGTTTGATTATTACATATTGATTCATGATATATTCAACAGTACATAACCCTTACTGATAATTTGATCTCACCCTTATTTTTTTCCTTTCTCTAAGTTATGAATAATATATCATTGAATGAGTTTTTAAGGATGCGGTTCATTTTTTATTTTGTATTATGTTTTATTTTCTATTCCCAATATAAAATAGTTATCATGTATGTATATGGTTCTCAAAAAAATACTAAACTCATTGGTCCTTAGGTATTTTACCACCTTGTAACTATATCAATTTAATAAGTATGCACTGGTTCTAGGCTACTGGGGTTAGGGTCGTTAAAAAAATTGTATATTTTCCTAGAAAAGAGGATACTTATATTGTTACATCAATTTCATATGTTTAAAATCACAAAAATAATTGTGTATTAAAGAATAAGGATTTGTTTACTAAGACTGATTATGAGGCTACTATAAAGAAAGACATGTAAATTTATTTTATGGTTGAATTGAATTAACGAAAACTATAGTCAATAAATACATTACATGAAAATTTTAGAGAACATAATTTTAATCCAATGAGAAGATTCAGGTTTAAATAAATATATATGTGTTGTGAAGTCTATGGTTACTATACATATATTTATTTGAATATAATATCTTTCTCTCATTAACAAATTTTCCACAATTAAAATTTTATAGGAACTAAAATTTCAAGTAAAAAACCAATAGAATAAATGAATTAAAATGTGAAAGTTAAAAATAGATTTATGCACTCAAAGTGATATATGGTTAGTTTGGTTAACATTAATATACTATAAATTATTGTATTAAAAAAATATTAGATAATTTTAAATAAATATCTAACCATAAATATCATAAGAATATGCATAAATAAAAAATATGAAATTGAATATAAGGATGCTTCTATGGATTCAAAGAATAAAGGCCATAGATTTTAGATAATGGTTCCTCATCAAACATGACTACTAGTGAAATATTTTTAATAATATTAAAAAATAAGATATATGTGCTATTAACTTTGGGAATGAAAGTTTTTTAAATGTAAAAGGAATTATAAGAACTCAAATAAGTGAAAACAAATTCACCTAAAATGATATTATCTTTGTTGATGGGTTGGGATATAATATTTTTAGTGTATTTAAATTTCACGATAGTGTAAATGAGGTGATTTTTATAAGAATGGATGTTACATTAAGATATTAAAGGATGAAACAATAATTATTAAAGGATAATAAAATAGTATGAATGAGTTTCTAATCAATAATGAAAAAAAATCTTGCAACTTGTTTTTGAAGGTGAAGAATGATTTATGAAATCCGAGACTTGGTTACTTGGTCCATAATAAAATGAGTAAACCAATAAAATTTAATTATATAATAAATATTTTGAATCATACTTTACAAATAATAGACTTTTGTCCAATTTGTAATAAACAGATGATAATGAGTACAATTTATAAATCAATGGAGATATAAATACAGAGGCCACCTGAACTCATACAATCATAAGTATGTGAGATAATGAGTCTAAAACTAACCAATAGGTATCATTATTTCATTAATTTTATTATTTATTTTACACTATTAATGATGCTTCATTAATTTTTTAAGTTACAGGCTCTTGAGAAGTTTAAATCGCACTAGTGATATGTTAAAAATAAAACATGATATACAGTTGAGGGATTTTGGTTTGATAATGCGTCTAAAAAAATGAACATTTTCAAAAATACGTTTAGAATAATGGAATAAGTCATGAATATATTTTAAGAATCATGCTTCAACTAAATGGAGTAGTGGAGTGGAAGAACTAGAGTTTTGATGATATGGGAATGCCTATGATATCAGAGTATGGATCTTCAAAATAATATTAGTTATGAGTCATAACAAAAAAAATTTACATTTAAAAAATATTCTTTCTTCAATTCAATTTTTTAAACATGAAGTATGAGATTTAATTTGTAATGAACCCAAATTTATGAGCTCGAATGTTTTCAAAATACCATGTTTTATCATAATTAAATAAAAATATCTGGGAGAATTTTACAAATAAGCTAATGAATGTATTTTATATTGGTTATACATCTTGAAGAAGAAGCTCTAGGTGTTTTATAAATAACTCTAATAAAAAAGATAGAAAAATTCTTTGTTCTTTTAATGGAGTTATATTTTAATTTAGTGACATAACTTCCATTTTATGATGTGATTAAGAAGGATTAAAGAGGAATTGATGATCAATAAGGAACAAAGTCAATTAGTGTAGTAGGGTCTCATGATGTAAAAGTTGATTTTAAAGTATTAAGTGATGAGTAATCCTCAAAACAATGTGGATACAAGTTTTTAGGACATAAAAAACATATACATCCCAAAAATATCATCGTAGATAACAAAAAATGTATTAAAACTCATAGAACCTTGAGATATTCTAATCACAAAAGCTTATTTTTAGAAGTAAAAGAAAAAAAATTGAATTATATCAAAATCATGAAGGTCATTTTAATATTATAGAGGAAAAATTAAATAAAATTAAGAATAATGAGACATTAGATTTAGTGTCATGTTCCAAAAAGAAGAATTATATAGGAATTAAATGAGTTTTTTAGATTAATTTTAATGAGAAAAGTGAAGTAACAAAGAAAAAATATCATCTAGTTTTCAAAAATATATTCTTAAATTGAGGGTATTGAATTTAATGATACTTTTTTTTCTAGTTTCAAGGATTAAATATATATGAATTTTTCTGATCGAAGATGTTGAAGTTGATTTTTTTTGGGGAGGTCGCGAAACGCTCCTCAACGGGCGAAGAAAAACCTAACTCTCATTGCCGATCTCCCCTGAATCTTCGTTGATGGCTGGTTTCGATCCGGTGTGGGAACTCCCTTCTCTTGGTCCTGCTACTCTGGTCTCTAATCCATCAAAAATTGAAGTGGGGAATCGCGAAGTACCCCTTCATCTCCTTCCGGTCTCCTTTCGCGATGCGCTTCAAGGAGCTGATCTTGGCTGCATGAAGGATGACAAACAACAGTGCTATAAAAATCTCGATGATGGGAGTTTCATTGTTGATGCGGATCCGGTGGCCCTGCAACAGCGGGAACAACTCTACAAATAGTCTATTCTCAGACGTGTCTCCTACAGCACAGGCGACCGGCCGTGGCCCTTATTCGAATTAAAGACCCGAATTTCTAATTGCTGGGGCTTATGCAAATGGAAGATGGTTCCCATCGGTAAAGGCTATTATCACATTGTTTTCAACTTGCAAGGTGAGTTAGACCAGATATGGAAAATCGGTAATCTCCAACTTAAGCCTGGCATTCTTAGAATCTTAGAATGGGATGCTGCTTTTAATCCATTCACACACAAAAATCACATGGCACAGGTTTGGGTTCGGATTCACGGCCCAAATTAGTATTATTGGCACCCACAAATTCTTAATGACATTGCCTCCTGCATAGGTTCCCCCATTAAAATTGATCACAGGACATTGAATGGAGACCTTGGCCTATATGCTAGAATAATGGTTGAAGTTAATTTGGCCACTAATCTTCCATCCTGTATTGGATTCAATGATCCTGACTATAAAACTGATCTTAGAATAGAATATGAAAAGAAACCACCCTTTTGTGAGGTGTGCAAACTAGTTGGACATAATCTCTCTAATTGTAGAGTGGTTAGAAAAAAAATGGAGCCCCCAATCTCTAATGACTAGAAGGAAGTCAAATATGGTAAAAAAGGACAATTCAACTTGGGAAAATCTGATCTACCTAAAAAGACACAAAGTACTTGGATAAAAAAATCCTATGTTTCTCCATCTCTAGAGGGTAAAACATGGGGGGAACTACATGATGAAGAAGAGTTTCTTCAAAAAACTGAAAACATTGACACTGGAAAAGGGGTTTTAGTTGCTGAAGGTATATGTAATTCTAACGACTCTACCTCTGGTTCAGCACCTATGAATTTACAGGTTTGTAAGGTCTTAGAGAGACCTTCTTCGGATCCTTTGGAACAGAATGAACACCATGCTGCTGCCATGGTTCCACATGGTGCTATGGATAAGGAACCAAAAACAGGTTTTTCTACTCAAACTTCTCCCAGCATCTCTACTGATCCATGTTTTCCTGTTCTGATTACCAATGCTGCACTTTCTGTTAATGCGGCAGAGAATAGCTCACACAACACTTCACACACTCTCTCTTTTCCACTTACTGAGACTTTGAATACTCCTGCTATAGAAGCAATTCCTTCTATTGATTCTCCACTTTCATTGACAGTGCATACTATTTTTTCTTCTTCTGCTACTGAAAAACTCATATCCACGATTGCTGATACTACTGCTCATGCTGTCAACGCTTCGACTTCTATCTCTCACAGTATTTCATTCATTTCTCATGTTCCTCAAACTGTTTCTGTCCAGCCCCTTGCTACTGCTAGCAAAGAAGACCCCAATCCTGTTTTGGACATACAGAATTCTACTATATCACTTCCGATTACTGCTACTTTTTCTCCTAACAATGCTGAAATAGACCCTACTATTTCGTCTGGAATTGCTGCAAGTGCTTCCCCCCTTAACACTCCTAGTTACATAGCCCCTGTATTCTCAACCTCCGCGCCTACTGCTCTCACATTAGGTCAGGAACAACGTTCACCAAGATCCGAGGACCCGGCCAGGACCCTACCCATAGTCCAGCCTCCTATTCTTGATACTGAATAGGTTCATTCTCTGGAAAACACTCCTTTAGATGCTCTAGTCTCTGACCACAATTCCAAACAAAAACCTCCTACCACCCCTATGGTCACTCGAGCCCAAGGGAAGAAAGGCTCTGGAAAATCAAAAAAAAAAAAATAAGGGTGCTAACCCAAAACATAAATAACAATGAATTTTCTCTTCTGGAATTTCCAAGGTTTGGCTAATAATGATACCTTTGCAACTCTTAAGAGATTCTTAAACACCCATAAACCTCATCTCTTTGCTACTTATGAACCTAAAGTCAACTATAAGTTGAACTCCATGGGATTTGGTTCCCTTAACTATAATTTTCTAAGCTCCTGTAAAAATGGGTCTCAAACTTACTAAATGTGGATTTTTTATCACAATTCTCTTTAAAATATCAACATATTTAAAAATACTGATCAACAACTCACCTGCGACTTCTTATGGAATGGTCGTTATATCTATTGCACCATGCTTTATGCCAATAATAGATATCAAGAAAGAAGAACTCTATGGAATGATCTTCTTGATATGGGCACCTCGATTCATGATCCTTGGGTTGTAATGGGAGACTTTAATGCCATTCTTAATTCGGGTGAAAAAATTGGTCCCTCCCACCTTTCTATATCCACTAGGGAATTCAGATCTACGATTAAAGACTGTGAACTCTTCGAAGTCAATCTTACTGGTGCCAAATATACTTGGTACAGAAAACATTATAATAAAACTGTTGCGAGTAAGCTAGACCGAGCTTTTGTCAATATGAAGGCTCTTGATACTTGGGACTGCATCTCTAGTATTACTCTGCCTAGACTAAACTCTGATCATCATCCTATTCTCCTCTGCTTCAGTATGAACAGCCGTAAGCTTGCCCTTCCTTTTAAATTTAATAATGCTTGGTCTTCATCCCCTGATTGTGTCTCTTTTATCCAAAACACATGGAACTCCATGAATCATCACAAGGATCCCTTTTCTTGTATGTACAAATTGAAAATCCTAAAGCAGGCCCTTAAAGGTTGGTGTAAAACTGCTAACTCTCAAATTGACCTTGATATTTCCTCCCTTGAAAGGGAACTTAGCCGGGTCCAAACTCAAAATAACTCATCTGATTTTAATATGGACCCCCAATTAGAAGCTAATCTCTCTCTCAAACTTAATGATTTTCTCACCCTTAAAGATAATATCCGCAAACAAATGTTTAAGACTAAATGGCTCACTGATGGCGATCGTAATACTAAATTTTATAACTCCCATCAAAGAGTCAGAAAGGATAACCACCCTCTTTCTAAACTTACTCATCAGGACTTGATCCTTGACTCTGAAGAGGTTATAGCAGATCATGTTATCTCGTACTTTTATAATATTTTTAATGGTACGAAGACCAATGCTGATCTCATATCTGACATTATTCCTTCCTTGGTGGATGAAAGTGACAATGAATCTCTTCTAAGCATTCCTTTTGATCACGAAATTAAAGATAATATTTTTGGTCTTAACCCAGACAGTGCGCCCGGACCGGATGGGTTCAATAATGGTTTTTTTCAAAAACATTGGGATATTGTTCACAACGATGTTTGAAACCTTGTTAAGACCTTCTTTAAACTTGGATCTCTTCCTCATGGCGTAAATTCTCAATTCCTAACCTTAATACCCAAGGTCGAAAATTCCTTTGAGATCCATCAATTCAGGCCAATTTCCCTGATCAATACTCTCTATAAAATCATCACCAAACTTATTGCAAACAGACTTATGCCTATTTGCAATAAAATTGACTCTTGGAATCAGTTCGGTTTCATTAAAGGTAGGTCCATCCAGGATTGTATTTGTCTTGCCTCTGAATGTACCAATTGTCTTAATAAAAGCTGTAGAGGGGGGTGTGTGGCCAATAAACTTGATATCAGGAAGGCCTTTGACACCATTGATTGGAACTTCATCTTCAATGTTCTAATGTCTTTTGGCTTTCATGATTCTTTCATTAGAAAACTTAAAACTTTATTTAGCTCAGCTTTTTTTTCGGTTCTGATCAATGGTACCCCTAGAGGTTTTTTCTGTTGTACTATGGGTGTCAGACAGGGTGACCCTCTCTCTGCCATCCTTTTTGTTATCGCTGAAGACTACTTAAGTAGACTCCTCATTTACCTGGTTGATCAAGGCAAGCTCAAACCTATTCAAGCTTCCAGAAATCTAAATACCCCTACTCATCTTTTCTATGCTGATGCTATCATCCTTTTTCTCAAAGGTGATCAAAAAAATATTCATTCCCTAAAACAAGCCCTTAATCATTATGAAGAGGTTTCTGGACAAGCGATTTCCTGGGATAAATCTTATATTTTCTTTGGCAAAGGTTTCCCTGCTAGAAGGAAATCTAGTATCATCGCTTCTCTTGGTATCAAAGAAGGCCTCCTTCTTTTTAATTATCTGGGCGTCCCTCTTTTCTGGGGTCTTCCTAAAGCTAACTATTTCACCAATATTACTGATCATATTATTAACCAACTCTCCACCTGGAAGGGAAAACTGCTCTCCATGGCTGGTAGGATATGTCTGGTCAAATCAAACATTGTTTTCAAGATGGTCTACTCTCTCATGATCTACAATTATCCTATCGGCATTTTCAAAAAGATTAACACCTATATAAAAAACTTCATTTGGACGGGGAGCATTTTTGAAAGGAATCTCGTCACTATCCCTTGGAATTATTGATGTAAACCTCTTGATAAAGGTGGCATGGGTATAAAAAATCTAAGGCTTTTCAACAATGCTCTCCAAGCCTGCCTTACTTGGCGTATCATTAATGGTTCCTCTAAAGCCTCAGATTTCTTAAAGCATAGATTCCTTCCTAAGCTCATGAATGGGAATTTTAGTTACATCAACTCTTCGATCTGGCCCTCTATCAGAGACACGTTTCACATAATCATGGAGAATTCTAGATGGATGGTTAGTGCGGATTCTTCTATTAATTTTTGGTGTGGAAATTGGTGTGGTAACCCCTTGATTTCATTGCTCCCTACAAATACCTCTCCTGGGGATACTAGTCATTCTATAAAAGAGGTCCTTCGGTCCCATCGACATACCCTCCCCGATAATATTACTCAGATCATTGATAATCATCCTTTCTCTCCCCATGGTGACTTCCGGGTGTGGGAACCGGCTCCAAATGGAATCCTTGATTCTAGATCCTTCTATAATCATTGCTTCTCTAGATAGGATTCTAATTACCAATGGGTGAGTCATTTTAATAAGCCTTGGATAAAACCTTCTAGGCTCACCCTTATTTGGCGTATTGCTCACAATATAATTCCCACTGATACTTGTCTTCAATTATTTACCATTCAACTATGTTCTAAATGTTGCATGTGTAATCAACATAGGGAGGATGCTAACCATCTTTTTCTGTCCTGTGCGACATCCTCTGCTTTATGGATATACGTTATGAATCTTTTTAATTACAGATGGACACCTATTTATTCTATTTTCTCGTTTCTTAAAAATTGCATTAGATATGATGCTTCCCTGCAGATCAAGAATATCTTCCTTGCGGCAGTGGCAGAGCTTCTGCATGTGATCTGGTATGCTCGTAATGATTTTATTCATAACAACCACTCATTTAGTCTCAATGCAGGTAAATCTTGGATTCTTATTGCGATTCATGAATCCGCTTCAGTCCAAAAGGATTCTTGCAACAACTCGGTTGATGACTTTGTGATCCTTCGACATCTCTGTATTCCTGGCATATATCCAAATCCCAAACGCTTCTTTGAAGTTTTCTGGCAAGCCCCGATGCCAGGATGGATTAAAGTGAACGTCGATGCAGCTTCCAAAGGCAATCCTGGCCCTGCAAGTTGTGGTGCCATCTTCAGAGACTCATCTGGTCAATGTCAGGGCTGTTTTTATGTTGGTTGTGGTCTTTCTTCATCGCTTGAGGCTGAGATGTTGGGTGTCATCCATTCAGTTTATTTCGCACTTCAAAGAGGCTGGAGAAAGCTCTGGATTGAAAGTGATTCCACCACTATCGTCCAGGCCATTTGGAACGGCACCACTCATCTTGCCTGGCCGCTTACCACTCTTTGGATGAAGTGTCTGAACTTACTTCACGGGACTGATCATATTGCTACTCATGCATACTGTGAAGTGAATGCTATTGCTGACGCCCTCGCCAACAAAGGTATTCAGCAAAACATGACTTGGATCGACACTCTTCCTGCTGACTTATTACCTCTCTTTGAGAGTGATTGTAAAAAAATCCCATCTTTCCGATCTTTGTAATACTTTTGCTCTCTAATATATTGTGCTTTGTTAAAAAATATATATGAATGTTTCTTGTTATTTTCACTCATAGAAACTAAAAGGTTTTATAAATGGGTCATCCTTCATCATTTTTGAATTGATATCTCAATGAGGAGGTGTACATAGTATAAATAGATGGATTTCTTCTTGATGTTGATGATACACTAGTGTGAAATTATTGTATTTAAAATTGTATAATAGATTAAGGAGAATGAAATTAAAAATATTAAAGGTTGAAAAAAATATCCATGTATAATAAAACAACACTAACTCACTCATTATGATAATATATATTTATAGAATATTTATTTCTAGAAACAATGTAAAATATTATATATACATTTTTTATTAAAGAAAGAAACAATTTTAAATGTATATTATTTGTGAAATTGAATTTTTTTATTTAGGTTTAAATCATTGAATACAACATATTATATTTTTATTTTATTAAAAAAAATAATAGAGAGTCTTTAAAATATTTTTGAATGAAAATATCAAGATAATTATTTACTATTATTTCAATTGGGACAAAATTTAACAATGATGAAGAAGGTATTAGTGTGGATCAAAAGTAGTTTTTAAGGATGATTGGAAGTTTAGTTTACTTAATTCTTATAGTAACCCTATAATTTTACACATAACATTATATTATTTTAAGCATAAATACACATCAAATTAAAAGCGAAGGATTGTGAAGTCTAGTGTGTTGGAAGACTAGGTACATAAAACTGAAAACAAGGGGCTAAATAAAACGTTTCTTTATTTAATATTCATATTGAGATCCTAACTTCCATTGTGAACACACATCTGTATTGGATGACCTAGGTATAACATTATCAATGGAATGAGATAAAAATCTCAGTAAGGGAATAATCATAAGAATAAATCTTTAGCACATGGGTTAGGACATAATGAAATAAAAAGGCATGGAATATAATTGAAAATATGGAATCATAACATATAAAACATGGGATCATATAATAATTTTATCACAGTAATGTGGAATAAACATAAATCTTGACATTAGCATGAGTTAAGGATCATTTCACATATAGGGGCACAAGTCAAGGTTAACCTCCAAGATCATTGTACATGGAGCACGAGTCAAGGCTAACCTCCATGACTGTTTCACATAACTAATCATGAGAATAAAATTTACGTAATTAATTTGAGTGCTATCTAGGTTCACCCATTATAATATGTTCACGAATATGCTTTCCATATAAAGAATCATACATAGTCATTCATACATAAATACTAGGGTACCCATGGAAATAAATGAGTATCATATCATGTCATAATGCATAATAAATGGGCGTATCATACTAGAATCCTTGAAAGAAAGGAAATAAATCATAAATTGACATTAATAGGGTAATATATTCATATTTAATTACAAGTGACATCAAACTGAAGTAGTAACATGTAAAAATCAGTATTTAAGAAACTTTTGAATTAAAACATTTTAGTATAGTTTTATGGAAAATACCAAAGATCATTTTAAATAGTAAAGTGAATAATCCTTTATATAAAACCAGAATTTAAAAAATAATGTTTTCATAATAAAAATAATTATTTTATAAAAACCATGATGGCTTAAAAAGTATAGATTTTACTTGAAATTGGGTAGAATTTGGGAAGTTCCCTTAAAACGGGCTTACATATTAGGGAGAATTGAGAAAGGAACCACTTAAAAATATGTATATACACAAAATATAATTATAAATTTATCTTGATACTTTAATTTGGGATATACCCATATAATTTTTAAGATGTGAATAAAAGGAAAAGATAACTTTATTTGGGTAAAAGGAATGATATAGAAACCTGAAGGAATAATGGAGGTTCAGGTAGAATCCCTTGCCTTAAGTCCGAAGGTGTTATTCAATTGATATTAATGTACTAGATAATAAAATTAGACTAATTAATTAATAATTACATATCATATTATACACAATTTATTTATTATAACCTTATTAGGTTCATTCATGGCCTTTTTTGAAGGGTCAATAGGGTCAATTTCATTGTTTGGGAGCATTTGTTTCCTTGGTTTTCATGATCAGTTTACTTAAGTATGTATAATCATATAAGATGAGGATGGTTGTACCAAATTTAAATTATATGTTATTAGTGAAAATGAATAACATTAAATGTTCATAAAACTCATTTGGTTATTTTTAACGAGGATGAATCGTTAGATTGAACTTTAATGTTAATCGTTGTGATTATTTTGAGCGGTTTCGACCAAAAAGAACTTGTCCTTCTTTATTATTTTACATCATGTGTCTATAATGATTACATAACATTAAATAAGATAAAATAGATATAATATATTATTTTCAACCATAAAAATGGTTTCATGACTAGAATTGAATACATTGATTGAAATTGAAAACTCATTGTCTTTGAATGTGATAAATTAACATATCTCGAATAGTGTCTTCATTTCTTGTATAAAAGGAGGGGAAATGAGATATGGTGAGGAATTATTATATTATCACAAAAAATTATATTAAATGAATGATACTGGAGTTTTCATTCCATTTGGACGAGGATATGAGAGGATATAAAATAAAACAAAGGAACTTGAAAATAAAAGAAACGAAAAGAGGAATTCACCTCTTGAATTTATCTTCCTTGAGAGACTCTTTAGGGAAGAGGTTTTGGTATTTTCATGAGACCAAAATCTCCTAGTATTGGGTAAGGGTAATGGGAAGATATTTTATTAGAACATTGGAAAGGAACATGTTTTGAGAGGTGTGAGGAGAAGGGGTAGTGAGGGGTGGTATTTATAGTGGAGGAGAGGGGTGTTTTTTCAATATTTTAATCATTAGTTTATTATTTTTCCACAAAACAAGAAATAGTGATGTTTACAAGAATAAATACAGTAACTTGATCTTTTGAGTTTGAATTAATTAGTCTTAAATGAACATAACATCTTCTTAATGATGTAATAATTAATGTATTTACATTTATCATAAATTAATGTTTTTTAACATTCATAAAAACATCAAGTATTTTAGAAAGTACAAAAAATTCACCCTAACCATTTTTTAATGTTTATAATATAAATATGAAATACATTTTTTAGAAATAATTTTCTAAATATGAGAAATTTAATATTTAATTAAAATCATATTTTAACTGAAAAATACCAATTAAAAAATTAAAAGTGCTTTTCGAGCACTTTGAAAAATTAAATAAGGTCCTATAAAATTATATTATAATAAAAAGGAATCAAAATAATATTTAATTAATACATTTTTTGAAAATATTTTTTCTTTTAAACTATTAAATTAATCCTAAAATTTTAATTAAATATATACGACTTTAAAAAATACCAACACTTAATTAATAATTTTTAAAATACTTATTTTCTTTAGATAGGATATAAATATATCATATTGACACTTATAGGATGGATATATTTTATTCACAATTTCATAGGTGATGTTACTATTACATTGGACAGTTTACAATTCATAAGGTTCACATTACTATTCACAAGTTAAATTTATTATTTCATCGGTATATGTTCCTTAACATCTAGAGATACCTTTCATTTCACCCATTATTCATTTATAAGGTTTGTATTATGTTATATATGTAATCTTATGTTATTATACTATAAGACATAATTATAAGAAGAGGATTCCATTGATAAAACATTCAGTTGTTACATTCTTCACCAATGTGAAATTTCACCCTCAATTTTTTTACTTTCTACAATGAAAACAAGTGTGGGTACTTTTCCTTCATCGCTTTCTCCAGTTCCCATGTTTCCTCTTTATACTTATGGTTCCACTATAGTACTTTGACCAGGTGAGTAGTCTTGTTACGTATACCTTTATCTCTATGATACAAGATTCTAACTAGATTCTCCTCATAAGAAAGACCATTCTCCAACTATACCACCTATAAAGTCAGTACATATGAAATATATGGTATGTATTTAATTAATAGGGATACATGAAATACATCATGTACTATAGAAATGGTAGGTGGGAGTGCTAGTCGATAGGCCACAACTCTAACGTGATCTAGAATCTCAAAGTGGCTGATTTACCTGGAACTTATCTTTCCTTTCTTCCCAAATCTCATGACCATATTTCATGGATATATGCAGAGAAATACTATGTCTCCAACTTTGAACTCAAGGTCTCATTAACAATTTTCTACATAACTCTTTTGTTGAATTTTGGATGCCTTTATGTGACACAAAATGGTTTTCACCTTCTCCACCATTTCATCAACTATTTTAGGTCCATGAATATTACGTTCACCAACTTCATCCTATCACGTCAGTGTTTTGAAACTTTTCCCATGAATGTATTCATACGGTTCCATTTGAATGATCGAGTGGAAACTATTGTTGTAGGAGAATTCCACCATAGGGAGATTTTGGTCTCATCCTCCTTTTAAGTCTATAGAACATTCTCTCAACATGTATTCCAGTGTCTAAATCATTATCTCAGATTGGCCATCAATTTGAAGATGATAGGCCATACTAAAGTTCAGCTCAGTGCTTAGATCATTAGAGAGACATTTCCCGCACTTTGAGGTGAATCTTGGATCTCGATCGGATACAATCAATAGTGGTTCTCTATGAAGCCTTACCACTTATTTGACATAAATCGATGAAATTTGATCCCGTGAGAATTCAACTCAAATTATGATAAAGTGAGATATCTTTTTAAGGCGATCCAAAATAATCTATATAGCACTATTTCTGCTGGTTTACTTATAAGTCCATTTAAAAATTACATGGTAATTTTCTCCCACTTCCATGTTGGTATGGGTAGTGGTTACACCATCTATTTAGAATTTTTTCTTTTATCCTTCACTTACTAACATACAAGGAACATTGATGTATACTCGGCGATTTCCTTCTTCAAATTATCCCACCAATAGTTCTCCCATGGATCATGATACATCTTTGTGCTCTATGGGTGAATAGAGTAGGTTGATCTATGTTAACCATTTATAATCTCCTTCTTCATCTATGGATTAGATGGTACACATAATCGTGAATAAAATATTACAACTCCTTTCTCATCCATATTGAACTCAGAGGATTTCCCATTTCTTACAGATTGCACACTTTTCTGAACTTCTACATCATTTATTTAAAAATCCTTTATTTTCTCCATAGGGGATGGTTGCAAAATCATTTGAGAAAGGATTGATGATGTTCCTACCTTAATTATTTTCGTGTCCATCCATTTCAATTCTAAGAAGATTATATCCTTCTCAATTTTCATCACTAATAAAGATGCATGATTCATTCTACTTAGAGAATCCACTACCTTATTTACCTTACTAGAATGGTAGTGGATTGACCTATCATAATCATTGAGGATCTCTAACCATATTTAATGAAGCATATTAATCTCCTTATATGTGAATATATATTTGAGACTCTTGTGATCAGTATATATCTCACACTTCTCCCCATATAGATAATTCCACTAGATATTCAATGCAAAGATCACAATCGCCAAATCCAAATCATGAGTGGGATAGTTTTTCTCATAGATTTTTAAATTACTTATTGTGTATGCTATCACTTTATAATTTTGAATTAGTATATATCCTAATATTTTTTCTGGGGCAACGTTATATACCACAAATAGTTCTCCACGTTTTGGGAGTGTAAGTACCGGTACAATGATAAGCCTCATTTTGAGATCCTTAAAGCCTTCCGAACATTCTTGAGCCTAAAAAAACATCACCCAATTCTGTTCCATCTTGGTTATTGAGTTTTACAATCTTGGGAAGTCCTTCAAAAATCATCTATAATAACTTGGTAGGCCAAGGAAGATTCAGATCTCCATTATAGATGTTTTCCTCAACCACTCTCTGATTTCCATTGTCTTGGAGGGGTCCACAGATATCCCTTTACTGGTGATAACATTCTCTATGAATGATACTTCCTCCATCCATAACTTTAATTTACTGTACTTTTCATATAGAATTTCCCTTTAAAAAGTCTTCAGCACAGTACTCAAATGTTCCTCATCTTCCTCATTACTCTTACAATGTTTCATAATATCATCGATAAAGACTACCACAAATTTGTGGGGGAAATATCTAAAGAATCTATTCATTAAATCCATGAAAACTACTGATACATTAGTGATTCCGAAGTTAATTACTATGAACTCATAGTTCCCATACCTCATTCGAATGTTAGTTTTGGGAATATGTTCTTTTTTCACCATTAATTAGTGATATCCTGATCGAAGGTCCACCATAGAGAAATAGTTGGCCCCATGTAGCTTCTCAAACAAGTCATATATATGAGGTATGGTATACTTTTTCTTTATCATGATTTTATTGAGATCATGATAATCAATGCAGAGTCACAATGATCAATCCTTCTTCTTAACAAATAGGAATGGTGAACCCCAGGGTAAAGCACTTGGGGTTACAAAACCCTTCTCCAGATTCTCCTATAACTTCTTATTCAGCTCTTCCAGCTCTACGATTTCTATTATAAAAGGTGTATTTGATATGGGTAGAGATCCCGAAATATGTTCAATTGAGAACTTAACCTCTTAGTTATGAGGAAGACCTTGAAACTCATTGGGGAACACATATGTGTAATCCCTCATGATGGGTATGTCTTCGAGCATGATTCTCTCCTTTGTATCAATAATTTGAGCTAGATATGTTTTCTCATAAGGAAAAAATATCCAAATTGAGATGATGATTTTAAAGAAGATTCATCTTCTTCCTTACAGTTGTACAAGATCGGAGGATGCATTTGGGTGTGAAGAGTGATATCCCTTTCCAAACAGTTGATGTGGGATTTATATAAATTCATCCAATACAAGCCCAAAATAGCATCAAAATATACCAAAGTTTGCATAACAATATTTCATGGGAGGTTCAGTCCAAAAAAAAATTAATGCGGAGGAGTTATAGGACTTGGATGCAATAACTAATCCATTTGTTGTACTCATAGATAACTCAACCACTATATTTTGAGGTGGTGTTTGAATAGTTCCTCCAAAATTTCAAGATTTGAAAGAATGTGTAGAACCATAATCAAATAGTACATTCACTATTCTTGAATTAATAACCAGTATACCTTTCACCACATCGTTTCCGAAATCCACCTCATCAAAGTGATAACATAATCCATTCCTTGTTTCCTTTGTGGTTCTTGTGGATTTCCTCAGACAACACTTGGATTAGGGAAATTTTTTGCATAATTCCCATGTTCCTTGGAGTTTTAACACTATAGTACAAGCTAATTGTTGAACTTAACATTCCTTTCCTCTTCCACTTTAGTGTAATTCTTCATATCCCTTCAACAGTTCTTATCCATATGTCTCATTCTTCCACATTTGAAGCAATTTTGGGTTCCCTTTAGAGAGTTACCAGGATTCTTCTTCCAAAACTTTGTACATGTGGGATGCTATTTTTTCTTTCCATTAGGGTATTTATATGTGGATCCACCCATATTAGATTCCATTTATCTCTTTTTTTCACTGGGCCCATGATACCACTAAAAGTCTCAGATCTCCATTTCAACCTTGAGGGCACAACATATAATCTCTTCATAACTGTCGAAGCCTCGAACAACCAATGATTTTCATAGACCTGTCTTTAGTCCACTAAAAAAGTGATCCACCATGCTCTCGGTGTTCATCAAAATGATAGAGGTGTACCTTTCAAGCCTTCTAAAGTTAACTTCATATGCCCTAATTGACTAATATTCCTTCTTACTAAGTCTGAGGATCTCTCTTTCCATCTTGAGATGGAGGGTTCATGGAAAATATTTATTGAAAAACATTTTCTTGAATTCCTCCAAATCCATAAAATAAATTTCAGTATGAGAATTTCTATTCTTGATTAGTTTCCACCATTTATCAGCTTCACCATCAAAATGAAAGATAGCGAGTATGATTTTCTCTTTCATGAGAACTAGAGAAAAAATAATATATTTTCAATAGAGTTAATAAACTATTCCACGAGAAGGGGATCATAAGATCCACTAAACATGAGAGGCCTTTTCCGCATGAAATATTTGATGACAAATTTCTCTTTCCTTGGAAGAGGATGTCATTCCACATGATTCAAGTTATTATTCATAACTTGAGAAAGTCGATCCAGTACTATTATAAAGTTATGAGAAATCATTCCCATCATATTTGAAATGTCATTTCCGAAATCATCACATTTCCTATCACATTTATTATGTGAAATTTTTCTTATATTTCCAACCATTAACTAAGAAAAATAATGTTCAATTATGGGGATTTAATACTTAGCCGATAAGCATAAAAAAAAGTTTAATCATAAATTGATAAACTATTAAAGGAAAAGTATATCTTAACTTGCGATTACCTAGGTTTAAATCTAGGTTATCCATGATATATTTCCTAATATATATTATTAGGGGATTTTCTTTTTTTTCCTTAATAATGGTTCAAAATGAGATTAGAAATTTACCAAAGGAAATCCCCTGGGAGTGTCAAACTAGGTGCACAGTAAGGCATGTTAGCTTGTACCAGGTTACCCCGAGTCATTCCCAGAACACCTTTTTTGAGTTCTTACTCCTAGGTACATATGTTCTAGATCCATGTCCACTTGTAGTATCTTGAAAAGGATGTATTAACTCGATAAACAACTTACTATATCCGTACAAAAATTTAGGTATGTTTTCTTATACATAGTATTATCCATAAGGTTCTTAATAAAGTTATCTGTTACTAATCTTTAAAAATTACTAGACCATCATATGATACCAAATAGATTGACCCTATCCTTTTATATACAACATTACATAATTTTAATCTTAAATAAACATCAAATTACAATCCACGGATCATGAAGTCCTGTGTCTTGGAAGACTAGGTACATAAAACTGAAAACATGGGACTAAATAAAACATTTATTTATTTAGTATTCATATTTATATTCTAACTTTCATTGTGATCATACATCTGTATTGTACTTCCTGCCATCAAAGAGGTTTCCATGATCCAAAAAGACCACTATGACAATTCTGTCATTGATCTTGAAACCCTCCACCAGATTGGAGTAACTGGAATATATCCATAACCGAAATACACTATTGAAGTCTTTTGGTAGGCCCCTCATCCTTGATGGATTAAAATCAACGTTTATGGAACCTCGAAAGGAAACCCTGGTCCTTCAGGATGAATAGGTATTTTCTGATACCATCTTGATCAGATTCTCAAATGTTTCTATGGAAGTAGAAACATTGCTTCTCCTCTAGAGTCCAAAATGTTGGGTATCATTCATGCCATCAATTTTTCAAAAATTTTCAACTGGAGAAACATCTTGATAAAGAGTTACTCTTTTATCATTGTGCAATCCATCTGGAAGGGTGTGACTAACCTTGCATGGAATCTCACCTCCAATGGATTAACTGCATCAACTTTCTCAACAGTCTCAACTTCATCGCTACACACAAATTCCGTGAAGCAAACAAGATCTTAGACGGTCTTTCCAACAAGGGAGTCTCTCATGAGATCACTTGGAGGAATGATCACCCACCATATTTGATTATTTTTTTTATTATAGATTCTATAAAATTTCTCTCATTTCGACTCATGTAACTTGTATGCTCCTTTTTTTGAATATATTTTAGGGTTCTGAGCATTTGTACAGTACTCATCCCCCCCAAAAAATATATCTGTATTGGATAACCTGGGGATAACATGAACAATGTTGTGGGCAAAAAAGCCTAGTAAGGGAATAAACATTTGAATAAATCATCATTACATGGTTTCGTACAAGATGAAATAAAAAGGCATGGAACATAATTGAACAAACTGAATCATAAAATATAAAACATGGGATCGTATAATAATTTTATCAGAGTAATTTTATAGAAACATAAAACACAACTTCAGAATGATTCAAGTCTATTTTCACATAGAGGTGCATGAGTCAAGGTTAACAACCAAGATCGTTTCACATGGAGTATAGGTCAAGGAAAATCACCAAGCCCGTTGAACATAACATCTCATGAGACTAAATATTACCCAATACATTGGATCACTATATGGGCACACCCATCTGAACATATTCATTAATATTATTTCCACATAAATAATTATACATATTCAATCAAACATAAACATAAAGGTACCCATGGAATGAAATGTGTATCATAATCATGCCATAAATCATAATAATTTGGAATATTGTACTAGTGTCTATAAATGAAAGGAATTAAATCATTCATGGAAATTAATAATGAAATCTAGGTATATAACATGATAAGTGATGTAAAAATGAAGTGGTAACTTGTAAAAATAATTATTTAAGAAACTTTAGAATTAAAACATTTTAGTGCGGTTTTAAGGAAAATACTAAAGTTCATTTACAATAGAAAATGGAATAATATTTTATATAAGACCAGAAGTGAAAAATAAGATTTTAATAATAAAAATAAGGATTTTATAAAACATACTTTGGATTAAAATATATTACAGAGTGCACTTGAAATTGGGTAAGAATTTGAGAAGTTCCCTTAAAATGGCATTTCATATCGGGGAGAATTGAGAAGGGAACCACTTAAAAAATTAATATCCACAAAATAGAATTATGAATGGATCTTGATAAATGATCTTGGAACACATTAATAATATTTATAATATGTTCATAAGAGGAAAATATAATTTCATTTGGGTAAAAATAAACATAGATGAACCCAAATGAATACTGGAGGTTCTAGTAGAATCCCATACCTTATGTCTGAAGGTGATATTCACTTGATCTTAATGTCCTATAAAATCACATTATAATCATTAATTAATAATTATATAACCTATTATACATTTAATTGATTTATTATAACCTTATTAGGTTTGTTCACGGACTTTTTAAAGGTTAAGAGGTTTAATTTCCTTATTTGGGAGCATTTGTTTCCTTGGTTTTCATGATCGGTTTACTTATGTAGGTATAATCATGTAAGATAAGAATGTTTGTCCATAATTGAAGTTAAATGTTATTATTGAAAATATATAATATTAAATGGTTATAGAACTCATTTTTTTTATTTTGAGTGAGGTTGGATTATTAGATAATACTTTAATGTTAATCGCTTGGATTATTTTGATCAGTTTCACTCACAAAGAACTTTTCTTTCTTTATTATTTTACATCATGTGTGTATAATGATTCTAGAACATTAAATAATATAAAATAAATATAAAATATTCTAGGTAACCATAAAAATAGTTTCATGACAAGAATTTAAGATGCTGATAGAAATTGATAACCCATCGTCCTTGAATTTGATAAATTAACGCATCTCAGATGGTGTTTTCATTTCTAGTATAAAAGGAGGGGAAATGAGTGATGATAAAAAATTATTAAATTATCATAAAACATTCCTGTGCATGTAAGGTACTAGAATTATCAGACAATTTAGATGAGTATATTATATGATAGAAAATAAAACAAAGGAACTTGAAAATAAAAGAAACGAAAAGATGAATATACATCCTGAATTTATCTTCCTTGTGAGCCTCTTTATGGAAGTGGTTTTGATATTTTTATGAGGCCAAAATATCATTGTAGTGGGGAAGGGGAATTGGAAGAGATTTTAATAGATAATATTCAAGGAAGATGTCCATAGATCTGTGAAGAGAAGGGGTGGTGAGGGGTGGTATTTATAGTGGAGGAGAGAAGTGTTTTTTCTATATTTTAATCATTAGTTTATTATTATTCAACAATAAAAGAAATAATAATGATTTCATGAATAAATAAAGTAAATTAAGCATGTTATTTTTAAACAATTGGGAATACATCAGTAGAACATATGATTAATGATGTAATAATTCATGTATTTACATTTATTAGAAATTGTAATTTTTTACTATTCTAAAAAATTCATGTATTTCAGAAAAATCCCAAAAACACAATATAACCATTTTTTTACTTTTATAATATAAAAATGAACTCCATTTTTCAAAAATATTTTTCTAAATATGAGAAAATATAGTTTAATTAAAATCATATTTTACATGCAATATAAAAATTTAAATTTTAAATTTCTTTTCTAGCACATTGAAAAATTAACTAAGGCCTCATAAGATTATCTTATAATCATAAGACATCAAAATAATAATTTATGAATAATTTTTTTGAAATTTCATTTTCTTTTAACATATTAAATTAATCCTAAAATTACAATTAAATATAGGTGTACTTCAAAAATACCAACACTTAATTAATAATTTTTAAAATATTTATTTACTTAAGCTATTATATAATTATATCTTATTGACACTTATAAGATGGATAAATTTTATTTATAATTTCATTGGTGATATTAATATGAAATTGGAAAATCTATTATTCATAAGGGTCACATTACTGTTCCCAATACCAAGTTACTATTTTATTGGTATATGTTCCCCAACTTCTAGAGATACCTATTATTTCACCCATTATTCATTTATAAGGTTTGTATTGTGTTATATATGTAACATTATGTGATTATAAAACGATACATAATTATAATAAGTGAATTCCATTGATAAAACATTCGGTCATTACAATTCCATCAAGACCATATATAATGTTTTCTATTACAATTTCTTTTTTATTAAAATGATACAAAAAAGAGTTTCATCATCTGGATGAAAAGTGGATCTTATTATATGTCAAAAGAAACTTTTGTGTATAGATTTTGTCATTGAAAATAATTATATAATTATATTTATATATTTTTAGATGGTGATTATGATGGTGATTTTTGTGATTAATAGTTTACTTTTGGAGGATCTTTTTTTATTGTTATAAGATTTTTTTTTGGAAATACAAGAAATATACTTATGTCACACATAGATTAATGAAATTTTATTATCTTACAACATTAAAAGAAACAAATAAAATTATTTGGATGAAGTCAAAACTTGAAGAAATGAGAGTATAATTCACATATCCATTGATGATTGTGTCTGAAAAGAAATGCATAATCAACTTATTAATGATTTTGATACAACATTTTAGTTAAAACATGTTGATATAAAATATTACTTCATTAAGGAGAAGATAAACTGAGGTGATAACATATTAGAATATTTTTCAACAAATGGTAATGTTTCACATATCTTGAAAAATATATTGTTAAAGGATTCCTTCAAGTACTTGAAAGTGTTGTCAGGTGTGTATTCTCTCTTAAAATCCCTATAAGTACATATTTTATATTTTATTTCTTTCATTATGTTTTATTTTTTAACAAAGGAGGATAATATATTGTATGTTTTCCATTTCAAGGTGGAAGAGATATTCAAGGTGAGTTTCCTTGAATGGATAATATTTGGATATGTTGGTATTCTAATTTTTTCTCTTAAAACATAATGACTGTTTCAAATAAACAAAAAAATGATATTTAAGATCCCTCAAAAAGTGATAAATTAAAATGGTCAAATGAAGATACCTCAATAAAACTTTATTATTATAGTTATGTTCTTTAAACTAAGATTTTTAGTTCTCTTAAAAACATTACTTTATCTAGTATTGTGGTCTTTATGATACTCTTACATTGGAAGCATACTATGTCTTGGTTTATTGAGTTATTGATTCATGATATGTGAATGTATTTTAATTTTTAATTTATTTTCATTATTCTCATAGATTTATTTATGTTTTATTATAGTTTCAAAAACAAAATTGGAATGAATAAATTCATAGAAAGATCAAAATATGCTATAGTGAGTTAGAAAACTCACTGTGGTTTTAACACTAAAAACATATCTTGTGAGGGATTTGGAAAAACACCTATGGCATTGCCCATTTTTTTGGATAATAAGAGAATCACACATTGGGGGACATGGGAATAATAAATAAGTCATGTTTTTTTAACACATCATAATTTGAGGAAAAAAATATAGTTTATCAATATGGTTTGATGAAGCTTTCCTGAGGAGTTTGTTGAGGACATTTCTTCCACATCTAGACACCAAACCACAGTTTATTTAACCAATTCAGGGTTTAAATAAAAAATGGTCATTGTGAGGTGGTCATGGTCATATAAAAAGTATGCTAATTTAATGAATTAATTGGTTGAACAAGACACAAAATCACATTATAGTTTAGGAGACTATTTTATAGAATAAGGGAAAAGTGATTATGCTTTAATTATTATGGATATGGAGAAAAAGAGAACATTATTTTATAAAGGAATTAAGTTTCATTAAAAATATATGTAATCTATGTATGTTCAAGAAGTTGAATGAGTGATATAATTTTCGTTGTGTCATATATTGATGAAACATATCTAATGGGAAATGTGATTCATGTTTTAATGTTTTTTAAGAGTTAATTAAATGAATTATTCACCATGAATGACTTTAGTGATCCAACCATCACTATAGGGATTAAGATCTAATTTGATATAACTAAATAGTTTCCTAGACCATGTTAAAATATATACATTGATAAGATAATAAAAATGTATAAATGGGAACACTGTATGAGTGGTTTATTACCAATGTAACATTGTATAAATATCTTTAACAAAATATGTCCAATGAAATGGGAATATATATAATTAATGATTAGAATTACATACACTCTAATAGTGGGATCTATGATGTATTAAATATTATGTAATAGGATTGATGTTTCCCATACCACCAGCATAGTGAGACAATCTCAATTAAATCTAGAAGTGATACAATATGAAATCATTAAAATAATATGGAAATAATTGAGATGTATAAAGGATATAAACATTGTTTATGGAGGATATGGATAATTAGTAGTGAGGGATATACTAATTATAAATTTCAAATTGATCAAAATAATCTTAAGTTATAATTAGTTTATGTTTGTTTTTTAATGTGTGCCATTATGAGGTGGATAATATTAAAGCATCCCATGATCACCAATTCTACATCAGAATACTTGTATATTATAGATTATGATATTGGTAATAAAATAGTATAGATACAAAAATTTGAATCAGAACATTGAATTTGATATTACTGTACAAACCCTATCAAAATATTTTGTGATAATACTATAATGATGATACTTGCTAAGAATCCCATGCCACACCTAGTAAATATTATATACCTCAAAAGTTTCATATATTAATATATTTTAAACAAGGAGGAAATTTCCATGTTTATATTGTAACGACATAAGAAAATATGGTAGAACCATCGAATAACACTATTTCTCAACAATGTAATGATTGTCATTTAAGAGACAGTGAGTTTATAGTTGTTATCAGTTGGCTCTAGTGAAATTGGTAATATGATAGAGTGAGTGCCCTAAACCCAACTAGAAATTATACTTTTCAATTTCCATTTTATGTATAAATTTTGATATATAAATTTATTTTTTATCATGATAATATTATTACATTTTTATGTACTTTATATGGTAATTTATATATAATATTTGACATATCAAAAATGTTATAGAAATTACTCACTTAAATGAGAAACTAATGATACTATGGAAGTATTATTAAACACAGGCCTTATGGTATAGATATATTATTTTAGTTAGATTCATATGATGTTTTATTATTATGTTTTATATTCACATAACTATTGATTATTCTTCTTATGAATTTGACACATGGTGATCTCCAAGTATGGATGATAATGATGAATATCTAACCAATTTGAATACCAAATTTTATAGTTTTCATTAGTTGTTCCTATCTATGAACATGTGTATTGGTTACCATCATTAAGATAATTATCAATGCATTACATGAATTATGTACTTTGAATAATGATGAAAAAAATAATATTTTATGATTATTAGGAAGTATATTGTTCCAAGTATTTGATAAATGATATGGAATTGATTAAATGATAATGATATGTTTTATCACTTTCACTTGTCAAATGAAGATATATCTATCCCATTTACTCAAATAGTAGTGATTAAATTAAATACATGGCCATGGTAAACATAATAAAATATTTAATAAATATTTTAACATAGATATATCCAACATGAAATGATACTAAAAAAAATTATGCATTCTTATTGATGAGATATTTGTGGACTATGAGATTAAATTACACAGTGCATATTTATAGGAAGGTTTTCATTTTTATAACTTATTCCTATGTATTTAGGGTTCATGTTGTGTTTCTATATTATAATCTTGTCCTATGAATCAAACATACTACTTTTGATATAAGTTCCAAGAAGGTTTTATAGAAAGTGTATCTATAAGATCTTCTTATTCAGATAAATCAGAGTTTAGAAAAATATTGGATCTATTTTTTAGGATGATGATCATCAGAGTTTGAATGATATTAAATAAAATCAATAAATATATTTAATTATATGAAATTATAGTTTAGAATAATGTTAATTTAATTTGTTTCTCAAACTATTCATAAATTATTTAGGTTTAAATATATGAATATGATATTGTTTTGAATGGACACTACATGAATAAGTTTAATTAAAAATATATGAAGTATAAGATCCAATTAAATAGTTCACATTTCATCACAAGAAATGTTTAAGTGTTACAAGTGTGTGATAAAGTGAATATAATATTTTATATAAATTTAAAAGACTAAATAAGAATTTTTGATCATTCTTATAGGTTATGTTTATTAAGGTATTAACATGTAAATAAGAAACATTAAACATAGTTATAAACAATTATTACAATCCTAATAATTTTTGTCTCTTTCTTGACATGAATTTTGGCTTCCCCATTATTCTATCAAGAACTAGATTGATATACAATAGAGAGAAACATGATCAATTTGATTTTTTTTTCATAGATCATGTTCGTGGTGTTCTGGTTCACATATGAACATAAAAAATCACTATATTATTCAATGATATTACATAGAAAATGGGGATCTATGAACTAGAATCTTTAGAGTGTATGCATATGATTATAGAGGGGCTATATCTTTGATCCTTTGAGTTTTAGTGAACCGGTGATGAGAACTATATGAAAAAATGATATTAATTAATCAATGTATCATTTTAAATCCTTTTCTATCACTCCTAATCCATGTAGGTTTGGTTTTATGAAACTTGAGTGGTTTTGTGATGTACTATTTGAATCTGTGTTAGTTTTCCTAGAGGCGTGGCCTTATAGACGATGTTCATGCTGGTCTAGAATTGGTGGCTCTAATGTTTCACCTATGAAATTGTAGAAAATTTCATGGTCAATATTATGTCAATAGAAATCCCTAATATATAGTTTTAATTGGTTGGTTTTTCCATATATATTATGGTGGTTTCTAGTGGATATTAATTTGGTGTGGTTTTTGAGCTCTCTAGTTCTGGTGGGTTTGTAAGGACATTTGTCTTTGTTTATGATGAGTCATTTTGAGAACTATAGTTGTGGATTAATGTGATGGGGAATTGTGCATCAGGGTATTCAGATCAAGGAAAATCATCATTTTATTTGATAATATCTATATATTTTTTGAATTTTAATTTCCTATGGTGGTATTTATTATCCTTAATATTTTGTCTTTATTTTGAATTTTTAATTTCTATTTCTTTTTTGTGGTGTATTTTATTTTGGTATTCGATAATTTTTGAGTTTCTCACTCAACTATGAAATTGGTTTATTTAGAAAATAAGAAATCTGTATTTTTAGATGTGGGTATACCAGATTTTTTTTATTATGAGACACATCTAATTGACTTTTTTTTGAAAATCTTGACATAGAATGATTTCAATGTGCTCAGGTTCTTTCAAATCCTAAAAAACTATCCAATCCTTTTCCTCCATTTTATATTCATACATTAATATCAAAATTTTTATAAAATTATTCTCCATCACAATAAGATGTTAATGCACATTTTTGTTATTTACGTTATATTTTTATACTAATTTGGGTTTGTTTTGGAGATTAAATGTAACATATTTCCCCAAATAATTAAAATTGGCCATATAAAAACCAATTCAATCCATACCAATGATAATATTAAATTAATTTAAGGGAATAAACACAAAATTTTTACAAAATATGTTTCCACTCATAGTATTGTGTGAATCTTAATATATTTGGATTAAAATTATTATATAATTTTATGTTTTATCTAATAACTCACCCAATTTATTTTATGGTGGATATTTTTGGAACACGTACAATTTTCATATTATAACGGAATTTTTTTATCATGAATTGGATCATAAATATTATGATCTTGGGAAATAAACTATACACTTTAAGACACACTAGTTGGTTGATTTAACTCAGTTTTCATGGTTGGATTGACATAACCCAACACACTGACTTCTATTAGTTGAGGGATCCTATTGTATCATATCGGAGATTATATATTTGACTATAGTGTGGGGGACTAGTGCCTCATCAAGATCAAGGGAATATGAACCCCATAACTGAATTGAGTAATCAAGCACCATGAATTGAAGACCCATACTCTAGATCTATGAGGGAGCACTCAATTCAATAATACACATGGGGGGCATGTGTCCTCTCATGAAAATTTTTACAGGGGGTTATCGACCATTAATTCATTCTAAATATATTGAACAATAACATATATCATCTATTTAGTAATAAAGTACTTAAACCATCCATAAAATTCTTTTAAAATGATCTTTGACAACAAAAAGGATTGAACATCAACATTCTGGATGAAAAAATTCTCAAAATGAAAAATTCATTCATCAAATTATGACACATGGTTGATAAATGTAAATAACACCATGGAACACATAGTACCGACCTGTAATATAATAAACATAGTGTCTGAATCATGTGTAGTGTCTAGGTATGTACATGCATTGTTCTTGCATGTGAAGTCAATATACACGACGTGTCCATAGCATGACACAGTGTGTAGGTCATTTGAGAATGTAGGGAGAGTACACCTATAAATCAAGTCATGTTTTCCATTATATATGATGTATCCCATATCTAAAATGACACATGGGTCTCAAGGTTTAGTTAGTGTGTAATTCTAAAACATGATTCATGTTACCTGATTTTTAAAAGGAATTCCTCCTAGCATACATGACCTATTCAGCTAGGGAATCAGTTGGGTGTGTATATGTTTTCCAATAGAAAAAAAGGTGTGTCATCAATATTTATATAGTGTGTGATGTTATAGGGGTGGTTAGTGTGTATTAATGATACCCTAAGTTTTGTAGACACAAACCACACAACATATTTACTAGTTCACATGGAATATAAAACCCAAAATATTCCCTAGGAATTCACCACGGCCTAGGTTAACTACATGAATTATATATCAAATGGGGTGGATGTGCATGTACGTTTAAACACATCATCTAATGTTACCTATTGGAAAACATGATGTGTTTTAGATTACTATAGATCATGTGATATTTATTGACACTGAGAGAACCCTGGATACAAATATATTATAATTGATGTGTGTTTGAAAGTCCACACACTGTGTGATTGATAATTCTAGATTTAGAGTCCCCTAAAACCATATCGATCCACCTTGTCTATCATGAATCACCCCATCACTAGTTAATAGTTAGGAAAATCCATATAAAAAACTAATGGGAATTATAATTGGAAGAAATTGAATAATTAAATAATCAAAATAATAAAGTTATTCTTCAGGGTTATTTTATGAAGCTCAATGGTTATCTCTCCAATGATCCATAATCCATCAACATTGACTTACAATATTAGAATTAAATTCCCTACATGGATGAGATCTTCCATCTACCCCACCCTTGGGTGTTTGATTTCCTTGAATAATTGCCCTAGTTTGTGAAGTTATGGGTGGTGTTTATATTTCCCAATAAAAACAAAAAAGCCTGCCTAAAAAAGACTAGATATTATTCCCAAAACTACACAATGAAAACAACTTCCCACATAAAAAACAAATATTTTGAGTGTAACCACAGAATTATTATTTCTATATGGGGATTCAGTTGTGAGTTATTTATTTTTTCACATGCGAGAGAATAATTCATTTATTAAAAAACATTAAATATATATTTTTTAAAATTAACCTTCCCAAAATCATGAAAAATGTTTTTCCAAGGGTAATCACCATTATCTAATATAAAATAAACCATAAAAAAATGTTTTTGAGGTCATTTTTATGGAAAATATATCATTTTACCATTTTAAGAGTCAATGGAATTGAAACTCAAGAATGAGTTATGTCATGCTTGAGAAATAACCCAAGTCATTACATTATCCACACCTTTAAAATTTTCACCATAAAAGAGAAAAACCAGGGCTTTGAAATCATGAATATCATAACCCAAACTCATGTGAAAGGATATTGTACACATAAAAATGAACCAATAATTTAATTACATGAAATCCAAATGAACTAAAAAAATCATCCACCACTTCCTCCTCTCAAAGCATTATATACTTACATCACCCCAGAATCATCGACCAACTCCATCTCACCACAAGTAATTTTAGTGATGTATAAATCAATTTAAAAACAATGAATACATATAAAATAAAAAAGTTCATTAATATACATAGAAAAAATTGAAACCAAATACCAATAATTATAACTTGAAATTGTTCGAAAACATGGTTACCTTTTGGGGGGATCATGCTTCTTACATTTTTGATGAGTGACCCAAAAGAATGACATATTGAGATAATCCAGTCACCTCAAACTCTACCATTTTTTCTCCTTCTATAATACCATACCACCTATTAGGAGATACGATAAAAGTATCCCCTATAGGTCTTCCATGACTTATCATGATCACCTTACAAGGAATAAATATCAACACTACTAACATGGAGCACACAGATAATATTAATCAATTTATTCATTCTCTTTCTATAATTTTCAATGAAAACATCCTTACCCCTAATATTATCTAGGATCCCTTACACCCCATATAATTAGATTGTTTTTTCACCACATCATGAATACTCTTAAAACACATGAGAATTAATCCAGCCTCCATAAATCACTAAAAAATAAAAATACACTTTTCGATGACCCATGTAACGATACCAAAAGTGGATGGTCCTAACTTGTCCATATGTCACTAAATTGTCAGTTCTAGTCCCTAGGGTGACATTTACAAGGCTTGACCAACCCCCAACATAACCAAGGGAATGATATATATCACACCATCCATGATGCCACAAATAATCTCTCATGTACCACCACTATGTAACTAGGGTAACCATATATTATAGATGACTGACTACCCAATCAATTAGATTATGATAATAGTAAAAATCAAATTTCCAAGATTAATGAGTGTGAAATTTCTTTCTTAGTGCATCCACCAACACATATCCCTTTCTTGAAGAATAGATTATCTCAAAGCTGCGACCCTATAGGAACTCCAACCATCACCTAAATCTCTTATTCATAACTTAATGGGAGAAAATATACATGGGACTAGGAATCAGTACAAAATAATAAAACTTACGAAAAAAATAATGTTACAAAATTTTCAAGGTGAACACCATCACTACAACCCCATCATGATGATCACATAGTTTTATACATGAGATCTAATCCATTTGAAACACTGATCAATCATTTCCCACCTCCACCACAACACATAACTAAGACCAACCTAATAGATATAACACAATCCTACAGACCTAGATTATTATAAAAACATAGAATAATAGCCGTAATCCTATAATATGAAATTGGTTTTAATATATGAAATACTCTCTCTTCTAGAGTAAGAGAAGCTATGAGAGCTACAATCTAGATAGAATCCACAAAAAACCATAAAAATATTCCACTAAACTAGGAAATATATGCACCAAAAATAATATAAGGTATATTTCAAGCCATAAAATTCCTCCAACTCCACGAGGTCTACTACTATTTTACCCTATATAGTACCAATACCCATTAAATAAACCCCTAAAATTTTAAATATGTACTTTGATTGTTTAAAATAAAAATATTACTCTTGTAGAAAATCATGAATAAACAAAATATGATCAATGTGATTATATTTTGATGAAAAACAAGATTTCATCCACAAATAATATCACAAACTAGTCCACTAACATTTAAATGATCTAGTTCATGCATCCTCTAAACATAGTATGGGAATTTGTTACAGTGAACAGCATCACTATGAACTTATAACATATCTAGGAAGAATTAAATACCATCATAGTATTTTCCTCCTAAAAAACCTAATGTTGATAACATATAGAATTTAATATGATCTTTAGTGGAAAATATCTATCCCCCACATGTATTTTTGGTGAAAAAACTAGAGCAACCTAGTAAAACACATGACTAAATGAACCCTATCTCTAAAACAATACACTAACAACACCCTTAGATACTTGATCTATGTTAGGGATATATGATATGATATAAAAAATAATAACGAAGTCCTATAATAAAAATTTATGAAAAGAAAAAACTCTAAATAAGGGGAAACCTTAGAGAATTTTCTATAGAGATGTCTATACCTTTCTCAAATAATACGGGACCAGTACTCTAAAAAACCAAAACACACAAAGCCATGTTCTCCAACTAGTGGGATAATTAGCTATAGATTTCCAATGGTTTGACCAACCCATATTTCTTTGGTATTAATTAATAATTAATGTGATATTCAATTCCACTACTTGATAATGTATCACCAAAAAAAGATAATAATCTATAAAAAATTGGATTGTGGATAATAAACTCACATCAATGATAATGCCATTGGGTCTAATCCCATCCATGATGAAATCCCAATAAAAACATTCTATAAAGTGTTAAATCATGATGATGAAAAACTAAGGTGAATGGATAGTCACATTTAGTAGGAGTTTTTAACAGAAGAGAGTCACAATAAAGTGCTAGGATAGAAATGGAATAGACTATAAATCAAACCATGCCAATATAACTTATTCTAAATCCTATATACAATTTATCTATACATAGTCTGGTCTTACGACTCTTTAATCATGGAAAGGACTACCTAGAGGTGGTGGAGGAGGATGTAGATTGATACATCATCAACCAAAAACATAACCCACTATATTTCCATCTCCATTTTTCTAAAACTCCATCATATGTGGGGGTGTATAGGGGTACAACCCCAGTATAAATATCTGTGTGGAGAATCTACTCATACTTATAGGATTGTAATAAATTCAACATGTTCCATATTAAGGTAATACCTCTAGATGATTATGAACAATAGTTTATACTAAACTATAGTTTTGATTCCCGACTAAGGTCCCCACAACTCCAAAGCTTTCACCAACTTAAACATCATATAATAGTACTCCTCTGAACAAGAAATTAAAATTCAAAATAGAGTAGTGAGGAATTATTAGAGCTTGAGTAGATTAGTTTCCCATCAAATCAATATGCTATTAATATTTTCTTAAGAATTACCATCTGATTTATAAGTGTTTGAACCAAATAAAGTTCATATGTAACTACCTCTAGCTAATATTCTGATACCTATGGATTAAGATTGCCACAAGTCCAAGATAATACCAAGAATTAATGATTAAAAATATGAACACAACATATGAGTAGTTTGATATTTCTGAGAATAGAATACCCTTTGGTTTCAAGAGAATATAACTTCTATTTTGGCCCCTGTACCAACTCCCCACTACTAAAATTATTAGTGAATGGAGGCTCTAACACTAGAAGAATAACATTATGGATATTACTTTGATTCACAGTTGGATATTTTCATGGTTGTATCATATTATCAATAGGGAAAACCCATGACTAAAAAAGAATATCTAGGTGGGATAACTCAATAAAGACATGGAGAAAACACAACTGAAATGCGATATGATAAATGTGCCTAATTGTTTTTTCCCAACAATTAGTGTAAAAATATTTCATGTTTATAAATATATTATTTGAGACTTGGTGTAAAAATATGATGGTCACTTCACCAACACTAGGTCCATTTTTTTTGTAAATTAAACTCAAGAGTCTTTGACACCACTACCCTATATCGTAAAAGTAATCATCATATTACTACTAACTATAAAAACCATACATTGTAATCAACCACTTTGATACCAATTTTACGTGACCCAACAAACTGGGTCTCTGCTGGACTTGTTATTAGGAAAAGTGTTCCACCTCAAGACTGAACCCAATAGGTTTGAGGATGGTGAAAACAACCAAAATGGAATTACACACACACATGAGAGACATTATCATAATGAAAATTGATAATATTCCATATATATAAAGGAAATATAACAAAACAAAAAAGTATTAATTGAATAAATAACCATCCCAAAGAATAATATAGATGTTTTAGAAAAATAATATCCTAAATAAAACCATAAAGGGACTCTAATATAGAATGAAAATACAATAGACTAATTTATATAGTATAATAAAAACTTTACGAGAGAAATTTTTTTCACTGTAATGACTCATGGAATGATCAGTGGTCGAAAATGTCACTGTAAACTACCACTGAGTGCCACATGACACTAACTCTAATAGTTTTACATCCACCAATGAAATATCCAAAACATGTGTCATATTCAAAGACAAAAAACATGTGGTAATAAATCTCACATATGTTTGAGTATAAGAAAACCCATGAAAACATAGGGGAACATATTAAATAAGTCATATCATAGAAAGATATTAGGTTGTAAATAAAGAATTCACCAAAATATAAACCAAATATTTTTTATAGATTGAAAAACCATGGGATGTAGTGGAGTCATATACATCACCACTTATATTTATAATAGATCATTACTCACATATAATCAGAGTCTCCCTAAATAACATAAAACCCTTAAAGTCTAAAATTGATATTCCCACTGTCTTTCATATCTCAAAGGAAAAAAATAATTCCCTATATATCATAGGTTCCATAGTACTTAAACCAAACCACTTCCTTAACTCTAAAGTCACCCTTTCAAATAACTCTCTAACATTGTATTGGGGTACCATTCTTCTATTAAGAGTTTAATTCAATTTAGGTGGTACCGACCCCTATTGAGGACCCACACCTTGTTGAGGGAATGGTGAATCGACCATGGGTATTAACAACTTCATAATAGAGAATCATCACCCTCTAATATGTGTGTGGAGGGGGGATAGATTACATAATCTTCTAAGCGTATAGAGGTCTCAAGACATAGTATCAATTTGTTGATAGGGTTTTTACTAACCCCATGTATGATACAAACATCTTGTCTACAAAATAGTCATATCCATGAAGTTAAGAAACAAAAAATACCTAAATTATATACTACTTATCTATATCCATAGTGGGGGAACCACACTTCATTAATACTCGATCATTGGTTAAGGGGGAACTGAACCAAATAGAAGAAAGGCTTGTATCCTATATCATAGAGTAAAACTAACTTCTATAGGTGTAGGACCCCACCCTACCACATGCTTGATTACTAACATTTGATATAGTATTTGGGTGAGGGGGTCATGCCTTTTTAGGATTATGTGAGTACCAATACTATGACCGAATAGGGGAACAATAACAAATGAATGGACGACCCATGCTCCTGATCCACAATGGAGTACCCAACTCTAAAATGCATATGGTGTATGAACAACATATAATAAACAAGTCACTAGGGGTTTATCAATCCCCTATCAATTCAGAGTGCCTTACTCAAAACTTTATACCATATATTTAGAGATATGATATGTTTTTTTGGTGATCATAACAATAAAAAATTGATAGATAATGATTATTATTTTCAGTGTAATAGTTTGGATTATGAGGAGGGAAATATGGATCCTTGATAGTATAAAGTCTACATGATTGGTTATTCTGAGTCCTAAAATGTGGGATATTTAAACTTGATAAACTAGGGGATACCAAGGAAAAGAAATTATATCATCTAACACATTTTTTGGAAATCAGCCAAAGTACTAATAACATGATTTTATTGTAAAAAATTAAAATATAAAGTTAGAAAACCTCATTATCCTCATGAAAGATAACATTGAATGAAAATAACTTCTCTATAAGTAAATTATAGGATTGTTACAGATGATTGAAAATTTTATTATGATACAAATGAATGGTTTTCATACTAGAGACCCTAATTATTGATCTTCCAACTAAGGATTAAAGTGACATATATCTATGAAAAAAACTTGAATAATGAAATATATATTTATTATTTGACACTATCATCAATTTCTAGTGAAATAATTAATTATCATGAGAATATAGATTCAAATAACATACTTAACATCTACATGATATTTATATAGAGAGAGATATAATGGAATTTTTTGATTAATATATAGATCACTTTATGATTAAACTTGGAGAAGTTGTTCCAGATGGACCTCAAAAATTCAAACTCATTAGATACATTGAGTGTCTACAGATAATATTGTTTAATTTATGTAATTTTTTTTAAATCAATCTTATTAATTCCACAGTTCCTCCTGGATTCTAAAACATTGTTATAAATTATAACTTAAACAACATTGAGAAATCTCTCCTAGATCCCATTAGTCAACTTCACAAAGTTGATAGGGAAATAAATACAAAAAATCCTTCTATTATTTTTTTGAATAAGAATAAGGGAAAATTTAAGGCCCCAAGTCTAAAGACATTTATAAATCCTATTTAAGACATTGTACTAAGAGAACAATGATCAAGAAAAAATAAGGTAAAATGAGGCTATTTGTTTTTCTTGTTGAAGGAAGGGACACTGGGAGAAGAATTACACCACCACAATAAATCATGAGGGATTAAGGTTCATTTTTTATCATGTTAAATTTATCTACTTCTAAAAAATTAGGTATTGAATAATACATGTGGTTGTAAAATTTGTATCAAATTACAGGAACCAGTTATTCTTAGAAGATCTGTATAAGGTGATGTATATCTAAGAGTGGATAATAGATCCAATCACACTATAGGATCTATTGGAGACTACCACATCAAGTTGTCGGCTATTATGGTATTGCTTTTAAAGAATTTTTATTATTTTCAATCAACTATTAAAAAAATATTTTTTGTATAATTTTTATTTAGATGGATTTGTTTCTAAAATTTGAAGCACATGTTGCTTATTTTATAATGTAAAAAAAATTTATTATAAGGAAAAATTAAATAATGGTCTTTATTTGATGGATTACAAAAAATAAATTAAGGGAAAATGATAAAAAAATCTTGTTCACATGACTTATATCACACACAAAAATGGAATCACCATTCATGTCATGTAAATGAAAGGTTCTAAGATATAAATTTATATTCTTTTGAACTAAAACCACTTGGCATATGTCATGATTTTTTTCAAGGTAAAATGACCAAAGAAACATTCTGTGGATAAGATGAAACACCATAGAGCTTATAGAGTTAGTTCATATATATGTGTGTGATCCAATGACTATTGAATGTATGGGTGATTACTCCAACATTATAACTTTTACTAATGACTTTAGTAGATATGGACATGTTTACATAATGTAGATTCCTTTTAAAAAGTCAAGGAATAAAAGAATTAAGTTGAGAAGAAACCGTTTAAAAAGATAAAGAAACAACACTCAGAACATAGTAGAGAATATATCAACTAAGAGTTCATTAATTATTTATGGGAGTTTGGGATTCTATCTCAATCACTCCTACATATACACCATAATGTTCTGGTATATGTGAAATAAGTAACCAAACATTTTTATACATGTTGATATCGATGTTTTTCCATAAATTTTTTTCATTATCCTTTTTTGGATAAACATTGTAGAAAAAAACATACACACTAAATTAAGTACCAAATAATGTAAAAAATTGTATAAATATCAACTATGGTATGAAGGTAAACCCATGTTGTCACATATATGAGTTTGGGGTTGTGAAACATTTGTTAGGGCCCCCTCTAGTAACAAACTTGCACTATAAGGCACTAAGTCCATATTTATAGGATATCCTAAGGAAAATAAAGTATATTAAATATAATAACCTTTAGATAATATTTTTGTGGTTAATAAATATCTCACATTACAAAAGAGGGATCATTTATTAAAAAGTTATAGTGGTAGTGACCTAAATTTCAACAATGCCAGGGCACAAGGTACACTTGAGTTGGCACATGAGAAGATTACAAAAATCCTCATAGAAGAGGATATTCCAGTGAAATAAGTACTATATGATAGTATAAAATATTTTATATAACCTCAAATATGTGTTTTTTAAGTCACCAAAGATGGTGACTCATAATTAATTGATAATAATGATTCTGTAACTAACAAGGAAGAAATAAGTGGGACAAAAGTTACTGAATGGAAAGAAGAAATTAATTATGAAATGGATTCCTTATACCAAAAATATGTATGGATATTAGTATATCCTACACTCTATATAATTACCATTGGTTGTAAATGGGTATTGAATATGGAGATGTAAATGGATGGGAAAGTAAGTACGTATAAGGCCAGATCGGTTGCAGATGGGTTTAAACAACATAATTTTATATACTATGATGAATTTTTTGAGTGGTTACATTCCAAATTATATTTTTTTATAATAAAAATTATAAAAATTAGTTATTTATGTTTTTATATTTAAAAAATTATGATTTTATTCCCTCTAACATGAGTGAAGAAATCTATTTTAAGCATTCACTATTTATATAAATAAATAATTTTTTTATTGAGATGCCATTCATTCATTATATCTATTATAAAATAATTTCACGGAAAAATATATTTATATATAAGTTAAGTTACCAATCATATACTAAAATTTTAAATGACAAATGACTCCTATGCAGACTATAAAATGACTCATATGAAATCTATTTACTCAAAAATTGTCTATGTTTGAGATGAATCATATGAAAAATATAAAATGAAACATATAAATTATAAATAACTTTTAAAAAGGATAAATAACTTTAATGATGAGACATTAATATAAAACAAGACACATAAAATGACTCATATGAATTATAAGAAAATTACATATATATAGTCTATAAAGAATTAATCATTCATAGTCTAGGGAACATGAAACATATGATTAAATGGAAACACTCATATGAAGTCTAGGAAAAATGATACATATGGAAATTGGAAGGAATTGTATGTATTCTAGGAAAAATTACACAGACACAAATAATAATTGAATCATTTTCATATATAGTTTTTTTCAAATATTATAAAATATTCTATGTTTTACATATCTTTATATATATATATATATTCAAGTTTAGTATGATTATTTTCATTGATTTAATTATTATATAATTAATTTCTAATTATTTTTATGATAGGAAAAATTATTTGAGAATGTTTATGCATATTTTAATTATCATCACATGGGTTAAATATTCACACTAAAATGTAAGAAAATATGAGAATCCAATTTCAATTGTTTGAAATATGAAGACTATATCTGACATGATTTGTGGGAGTATTTCAAGAAATTTATTATCGATTATTATAGAAAAATTAATTAATTTATAAATTTTATATTCATTATAAAGAGTTCAACTATATAAATTGTTTTTGTTTATAGATTTTTGAAGTGAATCTATTGGAATATTTTGGCATACACACAAAATAGAGCATACATTAGAATCATTTTATGAGAAAAAATAACTGAAAACATTAAATTAGTTTATAGAATTCACATGCATGTGTGATTATTTGAGAAAAAAATGAATTGTAGTTGATAGAAAGTTTGTTATTCTGTGCATGAAGAAAATATTTTGTATAACGCTGAAAATAATAGTATAAGTTAACAAGTTTGGGAATATTTTAAATTTTATTATGATTATAAAATTTTCAATCATATCAACAAAACTATCTGCTGGACATCATTATTATGATCATTCACTATTTAAGAGATCTAATATTGCCTTGATAAACAAGTTTTAATTGTTTAACTCATTTCCATGGTTCTAAATGTTTCTTATCCTTTCTGTGTACTATATTTTTATCTTATAATTTTTCATTTAAAAACATGACCTTAGTGTCTGGGTTATACTACCTCAAAAAAGCTATGTATGGTTGTTCTATATTCTATAAAAGGAAGGGGATTTAGTTATGTTTTTTATGGGTAATGGGAAGATTTCTTCTTCCTCCACTTCAAAAGGAAGTTTCTAGGTTGTGACTCCAACTGTGAAAAGGTTTGGATTTAGGTTGTTCTTATAGGGGTTAAAAAGATGTCATATAAGGTTGTAAATCCTTTCAAATATAGGTAACTTATTTAGTGGGTTCAATACTCTCACATTTAGAGTGTGTAGAGTAGACAAAAGATTACTTTGATTAAAACTTTTATAAAAATTATTCAGTTCATATTATTATTTTCTACTAAAAATTTACTTATCTCTAATAAGTATACAATTTTTTATGAGGTTATTTCACCCCCACTCTTAACTATTGGACCCTATTACATTCTAAAAGAATCATTTGGTATCAAAGGATGGAACTTGAGTTATTTTTAGATAATATAAATATAAATATATATATATATATATCATATTTATAACAATCATACATTACATAGTCGTATAAAGAAAATATGTATTTCAGGTGGAAGGAAAAAGTTCGAATGATTCCTTTTAACCATTAATGAAACCATTCATTTATGGTTATAATTATGAATATTGGGATGTTTAGATAGAACAATATCTTAAACAGATAATTATTGACCATTGGACAACCATAGTGTAACTTTATAAACTCCCTGAGGCAATATTAATACTCCCAGTAGTGTTGATGCATTGAAATATGTTATTAATTATAAAATAGTGAAAATAATTAACTATTGTATTAATTGAAATGTATTCAATCACATTTTAGAATGTAAAACTACATATTACATGCGAATGATATTTCAAACAAATCATCATAGTTTTAATAAATTAATTATAACTAATCATTGTATCTTAATGGTAGAATATAAATATTTCAAGATTAGTGAATATGAATTTGTAAATTAGATGTTTCATAGATTCACAATAATTGTAAATGGTTTGAATTGATGAGGATAAAATATAGATAATACTATTTTATATGAAATATTTTTAAGAGGATTACATAGGAAATAACATTCTACGAAGATATAAATTAATGAAATAATTTTTTTTATATAATATACACTTGAAGAGATTATTGAATCTTTATTAAAAATGACCTGGGATAGAAAAATATTGATGAAGAATAATTTAGTAAAATAAAATACATTTATTTTAAATAAAAAATGAATGTTTCTGCTCACGCTTTATATTATTAGTCATAGTAAAATAATAGTGATGATTCTGGTCATTTATTCAAAGGAGGTTACATGAGAAAGAAGGTATATCAAAAAAGTAACAAAATAGATTATACAAGTGCTAATTATAGAACAAAATGAATGTGGTAATGACATGTTTAAGGGATTTCTTAATGTAATATGATATGAATTTATATGAGATGGGAATATAAAATATGAGTGGTCAAAGCTAAAATTAAATAATAGGAAAAACCAAGAAGGGTAATAAATCACTCAGATATGGGTGGATCTATAATGGAGACTAAAATTCCAGTGAAGAATATTGTTATGAAATGTAATGATAAAATATGTGATTGGTGGATTATTTAAATCAATTAAGTGAATCTAAATTTGAATCTTCTCGATATAATTCCAAATAATATACAATGTATGAATTTTATGATGAAATTTAAAGGCCACTAAATGATATTTATAGAATTATAAAAACTCAGAATGAAATTATTCTTTAGAATGAAAAACTTATTATAGAAAATATAATCACCTAGGAAAAAAATGACATGTTAAGAAATTATGATTTTAGTTATAACAAGATGATCTATACATATTTGAAATATATTAGGAATGAAAATGAGAAACTACAAGATTATATTTATATAAATAATGAGGCTCAAGATATAAAATTTAATTCTATTTTTGATAAAATGAAAATATGAAAAAGGAAACTAAAAGTTTAAAAACATATCTATATATATTGGAATAAGGAAGGGAAAGCTTGGAAAAAATCATAAGATGAAAAAATGAATAAATACAAAACTTTTTATGGTTATGTTTATCAATTAAAAAAAATGTATAATATATTTTTCATAAAAATTTCCATGGGAAGTGTTTTAATAGTCACTTGTTTTGAATATTGAATTAACAAAATCTACATAAGTGAATGTTAATTGTAGTTGGGGTTTGTCTTAGTGGTAAGAACCCCGTAATACTACATGGAAAATGGTAGTTGAAAACCCATGGGGCGTAGGTACTATTGCAGTACTGTAGCGGTACTGTAGTAGCGGAGGCACTATTCATCAGCGGGAACTGTAGCGGCGGCGATACTGTGCGGTACTGTAGCAGCAGGTTACTATTCACATAATGTGAGTTGGCCAATGAATTTGGGCCTATGGGATATGTAATGGGCTACAAGCCCACTGGGCCTTCAGGCTATGTAATGGGTTTCCCTCTACCCATTTAAAGTGGTATTTGCTTTGATTTAATAATAAAAATGAGGCTTCGACCCCAACCTTTAAAAAAACTGTTCATTAATATTTCTATAAACTCTTGGAAACAACAATTAATTTATTTCTAAATCTTTATCTTCTATATTTCCTATAAATAAATGTTTAAAATTAGTATAAATTCTTATGAAATATTACTTTAACCTAATTGGACCCCAGATTTCATGGGTACCAAAGTTATATTAAAATTTTATTTATAAGATATTTGAATTTCGTGTTTGTGAAAGGAAACTTGGTACATGTATAGTGTTTGTTTGTAGCATATGATAGGTGATACTTTAAAGATTTTGTCATTGAATCAATGTAAAGGAGGTAATGTTACATTTTCTGATAATTCAAAAGGTATAATAAAAGTATTTAGGGAGGTTCGAATTTATAATTATATTATTATATCTAAATTATTAAATTATGATGGTTTAATACAAAATTTAATAAATATCCGTCAATTATTTAATACTGTAATGAATATAAAATTTCATAATGATAAGTGTTTAGTTTAGAAAGATAAATCTGCCATATTTTATAAAAATCCAAAGGTTAACATTTATTTTAAAAAATTTTCATATTTGAATAAATATAATGTTAAATGTTTATATTCTATTATATCAAATAACATCTTATGTAATATGAGACTTGACCATTCCCAATTATTATTACTATAAAATCTGTGAAAAAATCATATGGTTCTAAAAATTCTAGATTTAATGAAGAATAATAGGTACTTTTCTGAATCCTATATCAATGTTAGACAATAAAATGAGTGTTTCAGAAATATTAAGGATGTGAATTTTGTAATTCCTATACAACCTTTAAATATTAATTTATTTGGAACGATATATACTATAAGTATCAGTGGAAAAAGTTATGTGTTTATTATTGTTGAAGACTTTAGAGTATTTACATGGGTGTACTTTCTAAATCATAAATATGAATCTATTTTGAAATTTTATAATTATTATAATCATTTTCAAAATTAAAGGGGATATTTTTTTGGCATAAGTGATAGGGGAGGATAATTTGTAAAACAATAATTCAAAAAATTCTATAAATATAATGGGTATTCTCATAATTCTCATCCCCTAGGACGCCACAAAAAAATGATGTTGTGGAAAGGGAAAATGAAAGATATTATAAATGACTAGAAAAATGTTAAATGAATTAAAAAAACTAGATATTTTTGGGAATAATCTATAAATACATCTTTTTATACATCAAATTAAGTTATTTTAAGACCAATTTTAAATAAAAAACCTTTTGAAATTCCGAAATATTGAAAACAAAAAATTGGATATTTTATAGTATTTGGTTGAAAATATTTTATTCTTAACACTAAAAATTCATTAGATAAATTTGAATCAATATATGATAAAGGTATATTTTAGGATATTCAAACTATATTAAATTCTATAGAGTTCACAATAAAAGAACCATTATTATTAAAGAATCCAAAAATGTGATGTTTTATGAAATATCTCAAAATAAAATAAGGATGATTTAAATCAAAAAGAAGTGGAGTTTAGAGATTTTATATTTGGAGAAGTTGAACTTGAAAATAGTAATTTAAATTCTAAAGGTACGAGTTACTCTTATAATAAGTCTTGGAAATCACATAAATATCCTTATTTAGGTAATGTAATTGAATTTTTTTTTTGAAAAAAAACATTAAGCATGAGTTGGTAGACCAAATCATGATAAAATTTATTAAATAAAAAGAAAGGGGATATAGAGATAATATAGGGTGTAAATAAATTACACCAATATAAATATTAATGAAAAAAACATGAATTAAAAGGCACATACATCTTACTTGGAAAGAACGCTGATAAATTTGTTTCTTTGAAATCCCCATATATGATTCATATAGAAACCATGACTGCAACATCATTTTCCTAGAATTTCATAACAAGTTCATGAAGTATAAAATATTTATTTTTCTACAGTTAAGAGTCATTCTTCTTCGTCTTTATACATCTACTATGAATATAATTCCAACATAATTTTATTTTTTCATCAATATCCTTCAGTATTGCATAAACAGAAAGTAAAATCTATGTCCATTAGCTCTCTGGATCCCAACCACATCAGGATCCACTCCAATAAACCATTGAACAATCTATAACGGTTGTTAGGGACATTGATAATGAAATCCATAGGTTCAGTCTTAATCTGATCATTTGGATCCTACATGGAGTTTATATCATCTTGTTCTACCCAATAGAAAATAATTACAATAATCTTCATAGACATTTATGGATCTAAAACTTCAATTGATTAAAAGGATCTATGTAATCCATTATCATATTCACCAAAAAAATTAAGAACCAGAACATCACATTGGAATCATCATTTAGATTTCATTCAACAACCACCAATCAACATGGAAATGACTACCGCACCCAGACAGTGCAGATGGTCTAACTACATCAACAACATGATCATTATAATCATTACTATCGGATAAAATAACCATTCATAATTGATTTCATAACAATAACCTATAACAATACCTATATATAATAATAGATGAGATTTCCCACTATCAAGAATAATATATCATTAAATATCTCTCATACTATTGGTATTTGGAACAAGGAGACACACAAACATGATTTTATTTCGAAAAATATTAATGATTCATTAAATGATTTTAACATGATTTTACTTATAAAAGAATAGTTAAATTAGTTTAGTATAAATAATGTTTTTAATTTATTTAAATAACCTAAAAATTATAAATTAATATTTAATAAATTAATATTCTGAAATAAATTTTATGAATCTATAAATATTGTTATAAATATAGATAGATTATTAGAAGAAGGATATATTCAAGAACAAGGGATATTATGTCATAAATTATTTTGATCTGGTTGTTAGGTTAAGAGTAATAAGAATATTATTATCTTATAAAAAATTTTAGGGTTTCAAATTTTTTGAAAGTAAAATTTAAAGTGAATTTCTAAGTGGTTATATTTATGAAGAAGTAAATGTTATAAAAAACCTAGTTTTGAAAAATAAAAGTATCTAAATCATGTCTTAAATCCATATAAATAAATCTATGGAGATTAAAAAGTTCCAAGTGATTATTATGAAATATCATCAAATTTCCTTTCCCAAAATCAATTTATAAAAGAAAATGTTGGTCCTACTTTGTTTAAAAATAAGGATTATAATGGTATTTTGATTTTTAAAATCTATATGGATGATATTATATTTTTATTTTCAAATTATACTTTGTGTAATGGATTTTTATAATTACACTAAATGAATTTGATATGAGACTCATTAAAGAATTAAAATTATTCCTTGGACATTAATTTTTTCAATGAAATAATGTAATATCTTTAAATAAATTTATGATTTGTAAGGAGTTTGTGAGAATATTTTGTCTTGACCCTAGTAAAAGCAGAAAAAATCCAATGTGTACTTCATGTAAACTGTATATTGATGAATCTAGAAAACCATTTGATAATAAAACTTATAGACGTATAATTTAAAGGATCTTATATTTGACTACTTCTCATCCTTATTTAGTGGTTTTAGTTTCTATTTATGATTGATATCAAATAAATCCTAGGAAATTTATTTAAATGTTGTTTAAATATTAATCAAATATGTTAAGGGTACCATAAACTGTTGACTATTCTAAAATAAAAATACTGATTTTGAGTTAAATAGTTATACATATTATAATTTTTTTGGTTTTAAAATAAATAGAAAAAGCACAAGTGGAATGTGTAAATTTATAAGAAAAAGATTAATATATCATAGTTTTAAGAAATATAATTCTATTTCTTTAATAACGATTGAAATAGATATGTTTCTAATGGATTTTTTTGTGCTCAATATTTTTAGATTAAGTAGAATTTATCTTACATTGCTGATTTATTTGAAAATTTACCTATTTTATGTGATAATTGTTTTGATAATTCAATTTCAATGAACCCTTTATAATATTATTTAACTAAGCATATAAAAATTAGATATCACTTTATTAGATACCACGATAAAAAGGTTACATTTGTTTAGAATATATTCCAATAGATTTTTAATTAATTGATATCATTACTAATCCTTTATATGTTTCTATGTTTGATTAAATATAATATGAACATGGATTATTAGAAGCTAAAAATAAAATTCTAAACTAAATATTTTTGAATATGATTTTAGAATCAATTTTTGGACAAAAAAATATTCTTCATGTCTAAAATTATTCTATCTTTAGACTTACACTACATAGTTTGGATTTCATCAGTATATAACGTGTTCAGGATAGTGAGCATGTAATTAGTTTATGTCTTTTGGTTCAATATAATATAAATTCACTATTTGTTAATAATTAATTTATTACACGTAATTATATAATTCATTAAATATATAAGTTTATTTTTCATGGTTCCTTGAGTCATATAATGTATCTTTTAGGAGGAATTATCACTATTTCATATGAATAGTTTCCTAATAATATAGATAACATATTAAAACCTACACAACATTTTGAAAATTATATAATTTAAATAATAAAGGAAAATCTTATATTAATAGGGAACTCCATTAATTTTATATTTTATCTCCTTAATTTACTATTTTAGTATATATTGATTCTATAATAGTAATGTATAAATTTAGGGGGAGCCTTCATATTTTAAATATTTTTTACACATGATGAAAATAATGTATCCAAACTCATTTGAAACATTTATCCAAAATTTAATATTATTTATCTTTGTGGGAGATGTCTTTTTTTTATATATGTCACAATAAAGGGGGAAAAAGTTTTTGGATTAAAAGGGGGAGACATGTTTTTATCAAGAAATCCATATTATAATTTCAAGGAGGGTGTGATTTTTTGAAATTACATTGGTTTTGTAATTATCAAAATAAGGGATACTATTGAGTGGTTCCTTGACACTTTATCTTATTTTGATAATGAAAAACACACCCTTTAGTTATTTATGATTTGATATTTTAAAAATTATTATTTTATTCCCTACTATATGAGTGCAGAAATGTGTTTTAGGATTTTATTACTTGTAGAAATTAATATTATTTTTCGTTGAGTTGTCCTTTGTTCAATATCTGTTTTATGTCCTGATTTTGGAGAAAAATAAAAATCTATATAAGTTATGTTATCACTCATATACTGAAATTTTCTAAGTGTCCAATGAATCCTATAAAGACTAAACAATGACTCACATGAAATCTGTTTAATCAAAATTTATATATGTTTGATATGACTCATACATAAAATATAAAATGTCACATGGTATAAATAAATTGTACAAATGAGTAATTAGTCATATGAAAAAACAGATATAGAGAACATGGTATAAAAATAACTCATATAAAGTATAAAAACTTTAACATATGTTGTCCAGGATGAATGAATCATATACATTCTAGGAAAAACTAAACATATGGAGGAATGGAATAACTCATAAATAATTTAGGGAAAATTAATTATTCAAAAATATGGAATGACTTATACAAATTATATGAAAAATAAAGAATATGTAAATATAAAATAACTCAAACACACATAAAATATGTTTTTGGAATATATAAAACATTTTATATTTTACATATCCTTTCATATATAGACATAATTCGTGTTTATGATGTTTTTTTTATTTGATTTTATTTTTCTGTAATTATTTCCTTATTATTTTGATTCTTGGAAAAATTATATGAAAACATTTTAGGTAGATTTAAATTATCATCAGGCGGGTTAAATATTGACACTATAATATTGGAAAATACAAGAATGAAATTTGAGTTGTTTAATATATAAATATTCCATCTCATATGATTCACAAGATTATTTCATAGAATTTAATATTTATTAATATGACAAAATTATCTGTTATATTAATTATTTACTCTCTCTAATGAGTTCCACTATATTACTTTCTTTTGTTTACATATTTTCAAAGTGAATCCAAAACAATATTATTCCATGTAGTCTAAATGGAGAATACAAATGAACCATTTTATGATAAAAAATCACTGAAAAACTTTGAAGCAATTTTTTTTAATTCAAGTACATGTGTATTTATTTGAGAAAAGATGAAATTAAATGGATATAAATTTAAATATACTATAGATGAATGAATAGTTTATACATATTTTGATAAGATAGGTTTGATATAATGTGGTTGAGGATATTTTAAATTATACAATGCAATAAACCTTTATAATCATCACTGTAATAGTCTTAGTTGGACTTCATCATTTGGATCATTTGGTACCATGACACTCTATCTCTACTTATTTAACTGTTTTATGTGGTTCTAAATTCTTATAACCTTTTTTTGTGCACTATATTTTTAGCTTATTATTTTTTTTTTGTAAAAAACATGACCTTACATTGAGGGTTTTACTTCCCTAATAAAAAGGTATATTAAGTTGTTTTGTATCTCTTAAAAGGCATGGTATTTGGTTGTACCTTAGTCCATATAAAGGAACTTTGGGTTCTTTCCACACTTCAAAAGGAGGGGTTTGGATTGTGACTCTAGGTGTGAAATAGTCGGGATTTGTGTCATACCTCCAATGGTTAAAAAGGAACTGTATAAGGTCAGGACTACTTTCAATTCCTAGTAACTTATTTAGTGGGTAGCATACTGTCTTATTGAGAGTGTGAAAAGTAGAAATATGATCACATACATTATAATTAATAAAAAAAATATTTGTTTTCAATGTTTTATTTTTGGTTGAAAATTAAATTTACACTAATAAGTATTTAATTTATTTTTAAGAGGTTATTTAATACCCCTGTTGACCATTTTGAAATATTTTTCTTGGTACCTAATGAAATCCATTTTACCAATTTATATAATTAAATCCATGATAATTTGACTAGCTATAACTACCTTCCATGACTATGAAATTTATCATATGGATGCTAAAATAACTTTCCTTAATGAAAACCTTTTAAAAAATGTTTATATAACACAAATAAAAGGGTTTTTGACTCCAAATAACTCTAGTAAGGCATAAAAATTTTAGAGATCCATTTATGGATTGAATCAAGCTCTCAGTCATGGTAAATGTTCTTAATTGAAGTTATAATGGAATTTGGTTTCATAAATAATGAATTTCAGCCTTGTATTTATAAGTAATTTAGTGGGAGAAAAATTTATTTCATGTTAGTATATATTAATGACATATTATAGTTAAAAAATGAGGTAACAACCTTACATACCATTAATTATTGGTTAAACTCATGGTTCTGTAATAATTAATTAGGTGAAGAAATATATATTCTTGGGATCAAGATCCATTTTGATAGATCAAATAGGCTTCTTGGAATAATTCAAGGAATATACATCGACAAAATATTAATGTGATTCAATATATAATAATCCAAGAGAGGATTATACCCAGTCTCACATTGTATTCATCTTTCCTAGAAAATGTGTCCTCCGACACATGATGAGAGATAGACAACGGAAAATATTCTATACACACAAGTGATTAGGTTCATTATATATTCCATGTTATATACTAGGATTGATTTCACATATACCATAGGCATGGTAGGAAAATATCAAGTTGACCAAAGTGACCACCATTAGATGGAATCTAATATTACACACAAATATCTATGGCATAATAAGGATATGTTCCATGTTTATAGAGGAGATAAGGAACTAGTAACCATGGGATATACATTTTATAGTTTTTATACACATCAATATGATATGAATTCATAACAGGTATAAATATTCACTCTCAATGGAGGTGTTTTGACTTGGAAGAGCTCAAAGAAAGATTTGGTCTCTAATATTGCAGTGGAATCTGAGTATATTATGGCTTCTGATATAGCTGAAGAAGTAGTTTGGATATGAAACTTCATCCAAGTTCATGATGTAGTGATTAGTAGTAAATAACCAATAACACAATATTATGTTAATACTATAGCAATGGATATTTCAAAGTATCAAAGGTCACATTAGTAGAAAAACCACATACTATGAAAATATCATCTCTTAAGGGATTTTTCTAAAAGACATGGCATCACAGTAAATAGAGGGTCCACAGAAGAAAACATAAAATACCCATTTACTAAATCCCTATATTAGTAAAATCATGTACATCATGTGAAGGGTAGAAGAATAAAATTAGTTATTAGATTGATCTATTCTATGTGAGAGTCTATAATAGTAGGTTACCTAGAAAAAACATCTTTATAATTTATATTTTCTATATTATTATAGTCTATAATTTCTATAAAAACCCTCACCGCATATTTATTTAATGTGATAATGTATTGGAGTATATTTATTATTGAAACTTTTATATAAAGTTCCATACTATAATGAGAACCTTGAAATTACATGAAAACAGTCTTATAGTCAGTAGCATGGACATATGATGTCTTATGATGCAACACATAATATGTAGACTATCAGGTCAAAGTAACCATAAGTGGATGTGACTTTATCTCATAAAGATCAAAATTTATAATCTCCAAGATAGTTTCTTGTAAATAAATACTTACCAGTAGGAAATCCACATGTTTGTGTGACATTGGATACTCTTTTCTATGAACATGTGTAAATATCCTTGTACATTAGGATTATTATAAATGCATGTTATAACTCAAAAACTTATATGTGTTGAAATAAAACATGACAAAATATGTTCACAAACAAGTTGGGGATGTTGGGTGCATAAAAATGAAAAGCTATTAATGAATATGTTGTGGAAGGATTTTTCCCACCCATCATTATATAAGTTGATATCTCAACTCTTTGATTTAAAATAAACTTTTAAGCTAATTTCCATTGTTATGGTGTATGAAAATGTTTATCTTATTAATTCCAAGAATGATGAATCAGACATATATGTTAATGAAACAAGTATAAAACATACTTTATGAGATATCAAGACAAAAATATTATATTACATAGTGAGAATTCATATATGGTTATTGATGTTGATACATTTAATTCTTTCACATAGGTGACTTTATGTGTTGATAGACATTGATATTTGACATTAGGTGTACTTTTCTAATGCCACTATGAAAGAATCCTAGAGGTTCACACATTAATTTCTATTTCTCTCAATTAAAGTTTATTTGAATTTAATTATTAATATAAATATTATTCTCTAGTCCATGGAATAATATTTATTCAAGAATTTATGATGGAAAATATTTAGTCGACATATTTATGTTCATGTTAAATATTTATATTTATTTATTTATTTCCAAGACTATGAATATTATAAATATTTTTTTTATTTATTGAATGAATAATATTTATTTATTATTAAAAATTTAGGAAAATAAAAATGAGCAAATAGAAACAACGTTAATGGATTTAATGGGAATAATATATTTAATATCATTTAAATAATTAATAATGATATTTATTTTATCCTTTCATTTATTGTATGTCATGTAAATAATAATAATTTTTTTTATTTATGCATGGGGTTTTCTAGGGATTATGATAATAATGAAGGGCCTATGTGTAATTATTTTTTCTTCAACCCGCCTTTCAAAATATCTTGTTTTAATATTTCCCAGGGTTAGATGTTTTTTTCACACAAACAATCCCCTCTATAAATTCTCAAAAATTTAGAGAGAACATTCTCTGGAACTCTTTCAAGAATGATGATCTTACACATTCCTCCTCATCTTAGGAATGAGAGGACCAGAATCAGAACTTTTTGTAGAGATCAAATTGAGTGATGAAGGATAATTTATATTGCTATAATGGATCCCAAAGTACCATAATGGATGCTTGATGTTCAAAGGAACACATATAGATCATTTCCTGATGGATTCTTCTTTCGATCCTCGGAGACAATAATTATAGTATAAAACAAAGGTTTGAAAGATAAAAAAATAATTTAGAGAAATAATTTAAATTATTATGGTAATAATTATTATTTAAATTATTTATTTATTTAATGTGAAAATGACTCTCTTTATTGGTTCCAATGATCTTTATTAATTATAATTAGTTATAATTATTTTTTCATGATTCTTATAGTCATTTTCATTGTAGATTAATCATTGAAAATGAAAAAAACCAAAGTTTGAAATGCCCCAATAGGGGTTTCAGATGTGTCTAGAACCTTAATGTGGTATTAGAGCAGCCACATTCAAATTTATAATTATTTATCATATTTTTATCATTATATACATTGACAATTAGATTTTTATTTCAATAAAATAATTTTTTAAATATAAATATTGAGGTTTCTTCTTATCCTTATTCTCTCACCTTTACATAACCAAGATTAAGATAAAAAGACATGAAAAACATCCAATGAACCCATTTGTATGTAATGAGATTTTTGGTTGGATAACATGAGATAACATAGAGTCTAACCTTAAACTATATGATGGATACCCATATTTACCATACCAGGACCAAGTCACAAATAACGTGGTTGTTCGTGCAGATGAATACACGAGATCATTACACAACCTTTGTTTACTAGAATATACTAAAATATCATCTGTAAAAATACACTCCAAGTAAATTGCATACACATAATGTAATAAACACATTTTCATAGTGGAAAATTCATAGTCAAAGATGCACCACGTATTTATTAAGCGAATAATGTGACTAAAATCCAGGAAACTCCAAGGTCACATGATGTGTATCACCTATAAACTCTATATACCACATTAATGTCTATATTTGATATACATGACTAGTCCCTAGGAATGTGTCGTGGAAATATTATGAAGGGATATACATGATGTGTAGCCAGCTTACACTCACCGTGTATCTAACCTGTTTACATTAAAAAAATATCATTAATCCATTACCATGTTAAAATCAATGAACACATATTTGAGTGTCATTTATTGAAAGTAGATTCTATGAAATAGGTATTATATGTATTAAATTCTTACTTAATTTCTTCTTCTATAATTCAGAACTATGGCCCATTTTTGGACCTTACACACAGTGTACATAACATGTATCAAAGGCATCACATGACGTGTCATTTATATGTTTGTATGTGTCATTTATGGACTATAAATTTTTTGTAATTACATAATATACTATATATGTTATATGGTTTGTGAGTATATAGTACATGATATGGACCATACATATTTGTTCAAATAGGTATCATGTGTGTTTTCTAATAGTTCATGCTATGTACATGATTAATTTTAAATATTTTTAATTTATTAAATTTATTTTAAATTATAGTGTATGAGAATCTCAAGGACCATTGAGATGTTTGTAATGATAATTAATTAATTCCATTGTGTATTATCTTAATTAATAATGATTGAAATTAATGTTATTTTATGAAATGAGTATTTATTTAATGCATGAATGATCATGATATTGATAGACTTGGGAATGTTTTGGATTTAATTTAATTTAATTATTGAATATATTTTTCTTAAATAATTATTATTAAATTAAAATGATGGGGTGGGATTCATCCCTTCCTCTTATTATGCAGGGGCCTATGTGTCTGTAGTTTCATTAATTTAAACCCCATAACTATTCCATTAGTTCCCTTCACCCGTGTGTGAATAATATATATGTATGGATGGAGCTCAAAATTTATTGGAGTTGGTTCAAAATGAACCTGAGCTAATATCAACTTAGGTAATACATAGGGATGAGGTGGAATGATGAAACTCAATACAAGGCTGGATCATAGTGTTTTCCACTAAGGATATTAATTTGTTTATACTATTCTCAATTGTCACGAACCGTCCCCTGGGGCACATGCCATGACTACCCGAAGCCCGCCTTCCATAGGCCAGAGGCTAATGACTAGCACCAAAAGTCATTTTCCCTAAAACTAGGTAGGAATTTCCTTTATAACCTGTAAACTCATGAAACCAAGCACACAGCAAGAAACGAACACAAGAAAACTATAAAACCAAAAGAGTGATGAAAGTAAAAGTGGGTCGGAATAAAATCCCAACACTAAAGGTACAAGTACAAATGAAATACAATACAATTGAAGAATGAGAAAAAATATAGCCACTGGATCATTCTTCTAGGTTCTTACATGAAGGGTAGGTATATATCACCTTCTCAGCACTCCATGTTCGCCCGCCTCCTCCATGTACTGACTTGTTGTAAGGTCCACCTCCAGGTACTGTCCATTCTTGGTACTCTCATCCTCAGTCAGCGTTGTCTGTCGTCTACACAACACAATAAAGTGAGGGCATAACCCGTGCAGGGGTGAGTATAACAATACTCAATAGGGACCTAGAGACCCTCAAGTCCTCACAAAACCACCAAGGATAAACCAAAAAGTATAAAATCAACAGATTACCCAACTTAGGTATATGCCCATAAATATACCTATGTTAACAAGTAATCCATCTCAATAATGAGAAAAACATAGAGATACTGACTCATCTCACACAAAGATTTATTCTAGGGGTAGTAACAAGTAACATCCTGAGTCACATCGTCGAACACCTCAGATGTTGAAGATCCCCTCCTCTATCGAGTATAGTGGGCCTTCCGCGTCACACAGAGGCACTTCCCACAAACCTTGGACTGTTGAGGTACTCCTCCTATCGAGTACCATGGGTCTTCCACATCACACAGTGGTGCTCCCCACCATGGTTCTGCCGCGTCACACAGAGGGGCTCCCCCTCGTGACTTGCTAAGGTACTCCTCCTGTCGAGTACCATAGGCATGCCGTGTCACACAGATGCACTCCCCACCGTGGCTTGCTGAGGTACTCATCATGTCATGTACCGTGGGTCAGCCGAGTCACACATAGGTGCTCCCCACCATGGGTCTACCACGTCACACAGAGGCACTCCCCACTGGGCCTATCAAGTCACTCCAAGTCAAAAAGGTCTGCAGTCCTCAAGTCTCAGCCAGCTACTCGGTTCCAACACTATGATCAATTGTCTCCAGGAGGATCCGCTCTATGAGCCACTGGTATATACTCTAACTTCCATGAAGTCCCACGAAGAAGCATCTCAAAGGTCCACCACATCATAGGGGACTCAACATAATAGACGACACATCAATCAGACACCCGGTATGTGATTTATTAGCCTTTTAGTCCCAGGGGACTGGTTGGATTCGTGCTCAACGTGGCCGGCCGTGGGGTGGTGCTTCGACTGTGGGGCGGTGTGGAGCCGCGGATGGAGCCGGTGGCCGCAGTTGGTGTGGAGGCCACTGGTCGGCGCCATCACCTTCATCATGGAAGGTGGTGTTTCTGACCACCATTCTCGTTCCTCCTCGGTGGTTCGCAACCTTTTCTCCATCATGTTCAACAATAAACCACAAGGTTTGCGGAGAGGATGAACCACGTCTGTTTGGCCAGCACTATTCGCGTTAGAGTAGTAGCATGAAGCTATAATTCCTTCCTGAATTACAAAGAATTATCAAGAATGGAAGAGAGAAGAAAAATATCAATCAACCACCCTACAACTTCTCTTAAATAATCAAACACAATTAAACCCCTACCTCGTTCGCTTGATGAAGTTGGCGCAAGAAGGTAGTGAGGACGTCGATTCGCCGTAGATGAGGACGTCCCACATCAGAAGAAGTCCTGAGGAAGAAGATCTATGGAGGTCAGTTTTTTTCGTTGGTGGAGCATTCTTCATGGTAGATCTTTATCCCATGTTCTCTCAATCATCCTTTGCCAATAATGTTCCAACAAATGAATATACAACCGAATAAAATATTTTTATCTATTTAATTTGTTAACAATCATAGTTGGATTAATTATATGGCAACAATAAATGGGTTGCATTGGCATAAAATTCAAAATGGGGCATACCAAGGGTTGGAACAATTAATGTAGAGGTGGGTTAGCATAATTAAGTGGGGAGCTCATAAGGATTCTCCCCACTTAATAGGGAGTTCAAGAGGTTTCTACCTCGGGTGGTCCCCACCACCATAACCTCTCATGGTAGGTTAGGTTCAGGTGGTCCCCACCACCATAACCTCTCATGGGAGGTTAAGGTTTGGTGGTCCCCACTTCCCAAATTCCACATAGAGGTTTTAACAAATAAAATAAAAATAAAGACAAAAAACTTTATTTTTATTTTATTCTTTCACGAAAATCCCAAAATCTATCTTTCACTTCCGACCCACTACCGTCAAGGTGAAAGTCTCCTTAAGAAAATACCAGTGCTACGAATTCAACGGTGTCCTTGGATTTCAATTATGAGCACCAGTTCAAAAGTTATAAAAACCCACTCGCATGTTTACTGAACGTACCTGAAATAAAGTTCAAAAATTCATTCCGGTAACTTCGGGCCTCGGAATCATGCACCGTAAATTTTTGCGGACTCATAAAATTCATATTTATTTACAAAAATATACATGGAAATTACGGGTCTTTACATTATCCCCACCTCAGGGCTCAACATCCCCATATGACAAAACTTAAACTAAGGGAACAAGTGGCGGTACTGAGCACGCATCTGAGCCTCCCGCTCCCATGTGCTGTCCTGGAGATTCCTGTGCTACCAGAGAACATGCACTAGAGGTATCGACCATCCATGAAGGAACCGCTCCTGTCGATTCTCAATCTCTACTAAAACCTCCGTAAAAGTCACCCCATCATCGACGCCCAGATTTCCATGGTCGATTATGTTTGAAGGGTCCTACACGTATCTCCTCTTCTGGGATATATGGAAGACATTGTGCACCTGGTGCAATAGAGGTGGAAAAGCTATGAGGTAAGCCACCTCTCCAACTTGGATGAGGACCTGAAAAGGTCTGATGAATCTTGGAGATAACTTTCTGCCTTAGCCGAATCTCTGTAATCCTCATCGAGGTGAGTCCTGTTGAAAGACATGGTCTCCATCCTCGAACACCGAAGGTCTCCATATTTTGTTGGCATACGACTTCTGCCCACTCTGTGTAGTCTTCATCTGCTCCTATATAATCTACACCTTCTTTGTGGTAGCCCAAACCATATATGGTCTCACGAGTGCTGACTCCCCTGGGTCAGTCGGGCACAAAGGTGATCTACATGGTTTCCCGTATAATGCATCGAAAGGTTCCATACCTATGGTGGAGTGATGGATATTGTTTTATGGAAACTTCACCAAAGGTAATTGTTCCTCCCAACTGTGACTGAAGTCGAGGACACAAGCGCGGAGCTTGTTCTTGAGGGTATGAATAGTCCGCTCAGTCTGACCATCCGTCTACGGATGGAAGGCAGTTCTCCAATAAACCTGCGTCCCGAAAGCATCTTGAAACCCCTTCCATAGCCAGGATGTAAAACATACATCACGATCTAAGGCCATCGTCATGGGTACTCCATGTATCCGCACAGTCTTCTTCACATAGAGGCATCCCAAGCTCTCTACCGAAACCTGCTCTCTGATCGGTAGGATGTGGGCCAACTTGGTGAGTCGGTTGATGATCGAATAGATAGATTTATGACCTCTGGATGTACGTGGAAGCCCGGTCATGAAGTCCTTGGATACCACATCCAACTTCCACTATGGTACCTCTAAATTCTGAACCAAGCCTGCTGGTACCAAATGCTTCGCCTTCACTTGTTGAAAAGTGAGGCACTGAGAAACTAACTCTGCTACAGCTTTCTTTATTCCTAGCCACTACTGCTGTCGTCAAAGATCCTGGTACACCTTTTCCACTCCTGGATATACCACTAGAGGGGATGTGTGAAACTCCCTCAACACTTCCTCTTGAAGTGACAATGGTACCATCGTATGTCCCCTGAAGTGGATGACATGCACCCACCCATTATAAAATTCATTAGGTTCCTGTCCTGTGGATATTAGAGCATATCGTGTCTCATAGTCAACGTCCCCATGGTGCACCTCCCTAACTCGCTAAAGAAGTGGGGGAGTGACTATAAGATAATGAAGTAAAATTTATTTATCTCTATCCACAAAGGATATCTACAAAGCGGCCAGCTGCTCCATCACCTCACCTAGAAGCTGTATACCAGATCTCCTACTGAGTGTATCTATAATAACTTTCCCCTTCCCTAGAGTATAAACTATCTCTAAGTCACAGTACTGGAGGAACTCAGTCCAATATCACTATCTCAGGTTTAGTTCCTTCTGAGAGAAGATATACCTGAGACTCTTGTGATCAGAGTACACTGTAAAGCGCTTTCCCATCAGATAATGTCTCCACATATTCAAGGTGAAGACCACTGCTGCTAACTCCAGGTCATGGGTAGCATAGTTCTTCTCATTCTATCTCAGCTTTCAAGAACCATATGTGATAACTGCTCCTTCCTGCATCGGGACACATCTGAGTCCGATCCCTGATGCGTCACAGTAGACTATGTACTCTATAACCTCCTCGAGAAGCCTCAGGATGGGGGCACTAGTCAGTCTCTTCCTCAACTCTTGAAAACTATGTGGGCATCTCTCCGACCACACGAAGGGTTTCTGATTCTTCATCAGGGCTGGTAGTGGTAATGCAGCTCTGGGGAAATCTAGTACAAATCTCCGGTAGTATCCAGCCCAACCTAGGAAACTCCGTACCTCCGTCAAACTCCTTGGTGGCTTCCAACCATGTACTAACTTAATCTTTGATAGATCCACTGCAACTCTATCCTCTGATATGACATGTCCCTAAAAGTGAACCTCTCAGATCCAAAACTGGCACTTCTAGAGCTTACCAAAAGGCTGGTGCTCTTAGAGTATGTTCAGTACTGCATGCAAATGATAGGCATGCTCTTCCTTAGTAGTTGTGTAGATCATAATATCATCGATGAAGACTACTACAAAGCGATCAAGGTATGGATGAAATATCCTGTTCATGAGTCCCAAGAACACTACTGGAGAATTGGTTACATCGACTGGCATAACCAAGAACTAGTAGTGTCCATACCGACATCTGAAATTCATTTTCTGCACATCCTCGTGTCGTACTCTGAGCCGATGATACCCTGATCTGAGGTCTATCTTCGAGAACCATCATTCTCCCTTCATCTGATCAAAGAGGCCATCAATCCTTGGGAGTGGGTACTTGTTCTTAACAGTCACCTGGTTCAGGAACCGATAGTGAACACAAAGCCTCAAGCTCCCATCCGCCTTCTTGGAGAATAGAATCGGGGCTGCATATGGGGAAACACTGGGCCAAATGAATCCCTTCCCCTACAAGTTTTCTAGTTGTACCCACAGCTCACGAAGCTCTGTGGGAGCCATCTGATACACTGGTGTAAATATCGGTGCCATATCGGGGTACAAGTCAATGTAAAAGTGTACCTATCTGTGAGGAGGTAGACTTGGTACATCATCAAAGAAATCATCTGCGTACCAGTCCACCACTACAGGATAACTTAGACTGTCCACTTCAACCGTTCTGAGGGTAAGGCTAGCCAAATGATGAATAATTAGCTACACCCTCCTTCGGGTAAGTCCATCATATGCTGAAAAGGCTCCCTTCTCACCGGTGATGGTAAACCTAGTCCCATCTGTGCGGACACAATGCATATTGCTCCTAATATAGTCAATATGAACATGGACAATAGATAACCAGGCCATAACAAAGATGACGTCATAAGGCCTCGACGCCGCTACTAGGAGATCCCAAATGATTCTATCGCCTCCTAGAGTAAGCTCACCCTACCAGAACCATTAAGTAATTGTTAAATCCACTCTCTTAGGAGTCTCTAGTCATAAGGATCGATCCAACAGCTCCGTTGGAATCTCTGAGCTCCGAATGATGAAAGTGGAAATAATAGAATGACTGGAACCTGTGTCTATAAGAACTACAACTAAGGTGGAGTAGACACAGATCGTACCTCGTATCATCTCTGAAGATCTGTGATCGTAGGCCACAGCTTCCTGGAGATGAGCTCTCCCCTGTCCACTTGCTCCCTGCGGTCGGGGTGGACCTTTTGGTGGTGGTGGCAGTAACATCTCAAATTGTCGCCCACCGCCAGCTACATGACCAGCTCTTCTACTACGTCCGGCTGCTCCCTACAGACCAGCTTGATCGAACCCTTATCTCTGCCTGGGTGGTCCCTCAACTGTCTGCTGATCATCTGTATGATGGTTCAGACATTCACAAGCCATCTAACCCTGCCCACTGCCTGAGTAACACTGCATGTTCCTTGCCTAACTCATTCTGCCTCAGGTGCTGCAAACAACTGATCTTGAGTCATGCGGTCGTCCACCTATAGGTCCAGTCCTCTTGGAACTCTATGAAATCTCTCTACTACCAGCTACAGAATACTCCTCTGCGTGATGACTGGTAGTGGGTCTCGCCGCTGGTGATTGATCAACAAGGAAACTCTCCACCAAGAGGGCTCTCTCTAACACCCCACCTACGTCGGGATGCTGAGTGAGATCATCGAAGCCCTGATCTCCCGCCTGAGCCCCTACTCAAATGTCCAGTCCCTGAATAAAGTGTCCAGCTCCATATCGGAGGAGTAGTGTGAGAGGTCAGTGAACCTCGCTGTGTACTGAGCTATAGTCATGCTACGCTGCTGCAGATGAAGAATCTCCTATATGCGCACTGCATGAAGAGTCGCTGGGACAAAATCTACCCAAAACAGGCTCTCGGAGACTGCCCAGAGAAGTGCCACCTCATCGTGAATCAGAAGCATCAGGCTCCACCATCTGTCTGCTGATTCTTGTAGAAGGCTAGCGGCAAGGATTACCATGAAATCAGCCAGTGTCCATACTAATCATATTACTCTCAAAACGACCTCCATCCAATCCTCAACTCACTACTACAAAAATGGGATTTATCAGTGCTAAAAACGGGATTTATTAGCACTAAAAAATCAATGTAAAGACCAACGCTGACAAAGGGGGGGGGTCCCCTTTATCAGCTCTAAATAGGAGCTGATAAAGGGAGAAATTATCAGGGCTAAAAAGGAACTGACAAAGGACCCCTTTATCAGTACTAAAAAGTGCTGATAAATGTGTTTTTTAGCGCCCTTTTAGCGCTGATAAATGCTCTGTATGCTGCAACAAAAAATTCTGCAGCAACACACACAAACAAAACTTGCAAAAAATTCAGCATCTCAACAAGTATACCTATACAAAATTAACACATAATTCATTAGTTAATTACACCAAGTATACCCATACAACAAGTATAACCATACAAAAAGTATACCCATACACCACTAACACATAATTCATAAGTTAATTAAATACATAAAGAATTCAGGGGTTGGGGGGCTGTTCAAGGGTTTTGGGTGGCTCTAAAAGGTGGGGTAGGGGGTGTCTGGGGGGATGGGGGTGTCCGGGGGGAGAGGGGTGTCCAAGGGGGGTGGGGGGGGGGGGGGGTTCCAAGAGGTTGGGGGTTGTCCAAGGGGGTGGGTGATGTCTAGGGGGTGGTGGGGACTGCCCATGAGGGTGGCGGTGTCCGGGGGGGGGAATCTAGGGGGTGGGGATGTCTGGGGGGGGTGTCTATGGGGGGATCTAGGGGGTGAGTTGGTGTCCAGGGTGTTGGGGGGGGGGTTCCGGTGGTGGGGGGTTTCCGGGGGGTGTGTGCGGTCCGAGGGGTTGGTGGAGATATCCAAGGGGGGTGGGGTGGTGTCTAGGAGGGTGGGGGTGGCCATTCATGGGCAGTGGGGGGGGGGAGTCTAGGGGGTAGGGGTGGCCAGGTGGTCGGGTGGTGTCTAGGAGGGGTGGGGGTGCCGTCCAGGGGGTTGGTGGGTGTCCAGGGGGTGGGGGGTGTTCGGGGGGGGGGGGCAGGGCTATCCGGGGTGGGGTGTCCAGGTAGGGGGGGGGGGAATCTAGGGGTGGGGGTGTCTGGGGGGGGGGGGGGCTGTCCATGGGGGGATCCAGTGGGGTGAGCTGGTGTCTAGGGTGTCAGGGGGGGGGGTTCCAGGGGTGGGGGGTTTCCGGGTGGTGTGGGCGGTCCGGGGGGTTGGTGGGGCTATCCAAGGGGGGTGGGGTGGTGTCTAGGAGGGTGGGGGTGGCTGTCCATGGGCGGGGGGGGGGGGGGGGGTGTCCAGGTGGTGGGGTGGTGTCTAGGAGGGGTTGGGTGCCGTCCATGGGGTTGGTGGGTGTCCAGGGGGTGGGGGGTGTTGGGGGGGGGGGAGGCATGGCTATCCGGGGTGGGGTGGGGTTGTCCATGGGCATATCTAGGGGGGGGTTGGGGGTGTCCAGGGGGGTGGGGGAGCTTTCCCGGGGGTGGGGGTGTCCAGAGGGGTGGGGGGGGTCTAGGGGGTGGGTTGGTGTCTAGGGGGGTGGTGGAGGTCCAGGGGATTGGTGGGGCTGTCCAAGGGGGTGGGGTGGTGTCCAAGGGCGTGGGGGTGGCTGTCCATGGGGGTGGGGGTGTCCCGGGGGGGGGGGGGGAGGTGTCGAGGTGGTGGGTTGGTGTCTAGGGGGGGTGGGGGAGTATAAGGGCTGGGATGGCATCTAGGGGTTGGGAGGGGGGGGGGGTGTCCATGGATAATTATCTTAATGGATCAACACAACCCGAATACATTTGGTCGATTTGCGTACGTCAGTTGTTGTTTTCACTTAAAATTCTGTCCATTTTAAACAAAAGAGAGACACTTTGAGTGATATCGGCCACACCGTGACTCAGATTAAGGTGGGGTTGAATTTTACACATCCCTAATGACCCATATATTTTTCTCCTAAGATATAAACACAATCAGAATCTTTTTTGTTGGATTTGCGTATGTCTGTTGTTGTTTTCACTTAAAATTATGTCCATTTTAAACAAAAGAGAGACACTTTGAGTGATACCGGCCACACCGTGCCTCAGATTGATGAGGGGTTTACTTATACACATCAAAAATGACCCATGTATATTTATCCTAAAGGATTAATACCATCCGAAGGAATTTGGTCAGATTTTCATACGTCAGTTATTGTTTTCACTTAAAATTATGTCCATTTTAAACAAAAGAGAGACACTTTGAGTGATATCGGCCACATTATGCCTCATATTGAAGAGGGGTTAACTCGTACTCATCAAAAATGACCCATGTACCGTTATCCTAAAGGATCAACAAAATCCAAATGTGTTTGGTTGGGTTTGCATACGCCAGTTGTTGTTTTCACTTAAATATATGTCTATTTTAAACAAAAGAGAGACCCTTTGAGTGATAACGGCCATACCGTTCCTCGGATTGAGGCGGGGTTGCCTCCCACACATCCCCAATGTAACCATGGTTCTTTATCCTAAAGTATCAACACAATTCGAATGTGTTTGGTCAGATTTTCATATGTCAGTTGTTGTTTTCACTTAAAATACTATCAATTTTAAACAAAAGAGAGACCCTTTGAGTTATACCGGCCACACCGTGCCTCAGATTGAGGCAGGTTTGAATCGTACATGCCACCAACTCACCCATATATAGTTATCCTAAAGGATCAACACAATCCAACTGCATTTGGTTGTATTTCAATAGGTCAGTTGTTGTTTTCACTAAAACTTTTGTCCATTTTAATCAAAAGAGAGACACTTTGAGTGATACCGAACACACTGTGCCTTTGATTGAGGCAGGGCTGACTTGTACATTTCAAAAATGTCTCATGTATCTTTCTCCTAAAGTATCAACACAATAAGAATGCGTTTGGTTTTATTTGCGTATGTCAGTTGTTGTTTTCACTTAAAATTCTGTCCATTTTGAACAAAAGAGAGACTCTTTGAGTGATACCGGACACATCATGCCTCAGATTGAGGTAGGGTTAACTCATACACATCACAGATGCACCCATGGATCATTATCCTAAAGGAGAAACACAATACGAATTCTTTTTGTCATATTTCCGTATGTCAGTTGTTGTTGTCACTTAAAATTCTGTCCATTTTAAACAAAAGAGAGACCCTTTGAGTCATACCAGCCACACTGTGCCTCAGATTGAGGTGTATTTGACTCATACACGTCACCAACGCATCCATAGATTTTTCTCCTAATGTATAAGCACAATCCAAATTTGTTTAGTTGGATTTCCATTGGTCAGTTGTTGTTTTCACTTAACATTCTGTCCATTTTAAACAAAACAGAGACACTTTGAGTGATACCGGCCACACCGTGCCTCAGATTGAGGTGGGGTTTACTCATACATGTCAAAAATGACTCATACATGTCAAAAATGACTCATGAATCATTATCCTAAAGTATCAACACTGTCCTAATGCGTTGGTCGGATTTGATAATGTCAGTTGTTGTTTTCACTTAAAATTCTATCCATTTTAAACAAAAGAGAGACACATTGATTGATACCGAACACACCATGCCTCAGATTGAGGTTAGGTTGACTCTTAAATGTCACAAACGCACCAATGGATCGTTCTCCTAAAGGATCAACACAATCCAAATGCGTTTGTTCAGATTTGCGTACATCAATTGTTGTTTTCACTTAATTTTTTTTCAATTTTAAACAAAAGAGAGACCCTTTGAGTAGTTCATCATTCCTTCATGTTGTTGGTGAATTTCATATATTAAAATAGTAAAATGACCTATTGGATAAAGGATGTTTTATTTTATAATAATTATAATTTTTCTATGAAGATTTACATACAACAATGTTTCATCATTTGATCCCCTTAACCCCTTCTCAAAAAGGACTGCCAATTATACACGTCCCCAAGTCATATCATCATGATATTTGTGTAAAATCTACCATTAGGTATGTGGCCCACTCATTTATGAACAAATCTATATTGTCTTGTGAGTATGAGGCTTTTCGGCAGTCAGAGTAGTACTGAAAAATATAAAAATAAAGAATTAATAAATAAATTAAATGAAATAGTAGTTGTTTTTGAAAATACCTCTTTAGGGATGCAAGTTTGTTGATGAAAAATGATCTCTTTCATAAATTTTCAAACATAATAACCACAATAATTATCGTTTGTTTGTTATGGAAACTACAAAAAAATTGATCATAAGGAGAATAAGTAACTTGTGTTGAAATGTTTTTGGATAGTGAAATTTTATTATATATACCTTGATATTTGTCCAGACGTAGTACTTTCTCGTCTCCTTATGCTTAACCCCTATCCTCATTCCTTTTTTTAGATGATAATGATACACCACCCTATCATAACAGAATCCTCAGTAAAAGATAATATAAATTATATTACTTAATTTTTAGACCTAAAATGTAGGATAAAGTGTGTTATAGATTCAGAAAATCCATCATGTGTGGTTGGTTTGATGGATATCCTTGCTTTGAATCCATAAAATAAATCTCTGGAGTATCCAAGTTCACCACAATTAGCAGCCAATGTTGCCTAAAAACCCAAAAATTAATAAGTAATAAAAGAAGTGAAAATATAATTTATATGCTTTAATTATAGAGTTTTACACCTACATGGTTGGTATTAGGAAGAGTATGTCATCTTTAATCTTACTTTCAAATGTTTTCAGCAATCCATTAACTATTTCATCCTTTTTAATGATTCTAATTTTGTTATATGTGTTGATGTGGTATGAGGACTAACAAGTCTGAATTTTGGATCATGGGAAAATTACTTCAACTATTTTTCATATACACGTCTGTCAACAATATAAAATGAATTTAGAGATAATTTTCACATTAGATCTACTTTAATAAAATCAATTCCCTAAAACATAACTCATATATGTATTTACAACTCTAACACCTAACCAACCGTTTTCAAGGATCTCATTTACATTTTCAGCAGTAACCAAATCTTGACTTTCCTTTCCGTATATATTCTTTTCGAAAACCAATATATGACTACACAACCTCTTAGTTTCATATCCACATGAGTCTTCAATGCTAGTAAATGTGGACAGAGAACAGGTGGTGTTATTGTGCTTTCAGTATCTCATTGGGATTGGTTGGTCAAGCCTTTAGATGGTTTTGAGATGACGTTTGTCACCCCCTTCCCTTTATCCGTCTATAATAACATTCATTGGTTCAGACTCTTTTTTCATTAATTGTTAAAGGTTCAGCTTGAAAAAATAGGAAATAAATAACTCTTTGTCTGCATTTACTCTTACAAGTTTTGATGGCCATGCAATTAATGTCCCAATAGCCATTTTGACCGTATGAATATCATCTTCATGAAGTGGAATAGGTAGATCTACCTTTGGATCATGAGCTACAGTAATCATCACTTTCTGATGATCTTTCGGAAGTGGTTTATTATGCAGCCTGTCATCTGGGATGTTGAACACTATAGCCCTCACTACAAGGTGATAGGTGGGTGTTGACAGATATAAGTCACAGTCATTATCACCCTGTAGAATATCAGTATAGGAAAATTATAAGAGTTTATCTGATTCACATTTCACGGGAACAATTATTAGAATATTGATTACCACAACTAAGACATCTCTTTGAGGGGAATGGATCACCTCAAAGCTGGTGGGGGTGGGGTGGGATCTTCACATTCTGGTTGGTCATGAGTTATATCTTCTCCTTACTTCCCACCCATAAATGTTGTTAAAAACTCTCCCTACCATTGAAATCGTTCTTCAAGAGTTTCTAGCCTTTCAACCATTTGTTTCAATTTTTCATCGCTATCATATGTTTCTTTTTTTTTTCTCAAAATATACTCAGGGTGTCACCCCAATCCCTGCACCTTTGACACGATCGTATTGTTTTGGCTTCTTAAAATCCATCGATAATAGGTCTGCATCCTCTACATGAGTAGATGATTACTGTAACTGTCGGATATAGGAAAATAACTAATTATTTTTATGTAATCTCAATTTAAAACAAATATTTTTATCGTCATGTAATACTTACACATATTTCACACAATTATTGTGTGTTCTCATCTACTAGAATCCCTTCTTCATTCACACGTGCCTCCATCCATAGCACCTGACGTTGAATGGAAGTTTCTTTTGTTTTCGACTCATCAATATACATATAAATATAGAAAGATAATTATGATGTTGTTTATTGGAACCTAAAAATATCACTATAAATTTAAAATACGTACCATTTTCTTTTCTGGTGAAGCGTCCCCCATCACTGCTTTACGATAGGGGTATGTTGGTTTTGATGCACATTCCCTATTTTCAGAATAAATTTGCAGTTTCATAAATGAAATATTGACAATCAAAGTGATGAATACACGTATCCTCAAATAACATATTATCACCCACAATGTACATGAAACTTTTCATCCCCATGGCAGCCAATAAATGCATCCCTTGCTTTTTGGGATATCAGGTGAGTGTAGAAAATGGGTGGGTGTTGGTTTATTTTACCTTTGGAATCTTTCATGTGTCATTTTGTTAAAATAGTGAAAAAACATGGATGAATCCTTTCTACAAGCCTTAGTACATAACTCTTGTGTAAATCGTCTACTATAAATGTACTCTGCAAGATACTGAGAAGAGTAAGACACTAGTTCATTATTTTATTTTCTAGTAAATTAATGAAATAGTATCATAATGTTACCGTAATTTATACCCAGATCACAGCCTTTAGCCCAGACACAACATGGTGCCCTGAATCTATGTCAATCGGAACGTGTCGCCAAGTGACAAATCCAATGTTACTAGTAAACATAGCATTGTTGGGATTCACATGTTTTCCTCATGAATTCCATCTATCATCAAATTTGATGCCTTTTTTCTCCTTAAGAACATTGGATAACACCATCAAACTACCACGCACCTGTGTTTTCGACGACTTTGGTCCTTCATCCTTGACCATTTCATTGATATCAACATCATCTATATGTTCATCTGAAATGGTAGCAATGACACATGATGATTATTATTGGTCCTCAACACTAGGAGCAACAATAGGTTCAGAAACTTGTTGTTGCTCTACATTGTGAGCAGCCGCAGTAGCAGCAGCAGCAGCGACAGCTTGAGAGACTTGTTCGACCTCAAGGTTCGGAGCACCCGAATGTGCAGAAGTCAATATCTGCAAAAGTGGTTTAATGGTTAATTTAGATTACATAAATTCAGTAATGATAAGATAATAACATGAGATAATAAGATCTATATTACAAACAAAATATAACTTGTTTATTGAACTATCGTTCTTTTTTTTCAAAGGTTGAATGGATTTGACACCTCTATCAACTATCCAAATCCCTTCATTGTGGTCTTCTCTAACATACATATCATCATCTACATTGGGACCTCTATGAATTGATCGTGAAGTACCACTAAAAGGATCATCCTCAGCTGAATTTTCATCGGACCCTTAAATAGTTTTGGATGATAACAGAACAATCAACCACTTTCCGTTTGTAGGATCTGGAACATAAAAAACTTGTACCGTTTGTGATGCCATTATAAACTGTTCATCTTTGTACCCTTCTTTACTAAAATCAACTTTCAAAAATCCCCATTCATATATTTTAACAACACTATTGTTATCAAACCATTTTAATTGAAAAATAATCAATTAGAATGTCATATAATCCAACTCCCATTTTTGTTTGATAATGCCAAAGTACGCAATATTTTCAAAAATTGGATTTCTGTCCTTACCACCAGAAACATGAATCGCTTCAACCACAAGTGTAACTCCACTATTTTTCATTGTACTGTCTTCATAATGTTCATTTGTATAGAATGTATAACCATTAATTACATAACCATTGTAAGATAATACATACACACTTGGTCCGGCGGCCAGCCATCAAAATCGTTCTAAAATTGAATTCGGATTTTCATCCAACTCCATATGGGCCTGAAACCATCCTATAAACTGGTGATTATGTGTATTTGATATCAATTTTTCATCCCTTGATTGATTAAACTACCTAATAATTTCTTTGTGAGTTTCAATATATGGAGCAACCTCCCAACTATTATGAAAAACATAACCGTGGGCTTACACCCGATCTGTAATACTAATAGTCACAAAATCTCTTCCAGGAATTCCATCACCCTCAACGCGTCCAGTGTGATAAGATTTTGGGAGACCAATGATTTCCACATCAGATAGGTATTTAGTACAAAATTCAATGGATTCCTCAACAACATATCGCTCAACTATACAACCCTCTGGCTGACTTTTATTTTTGACATAACCTTTCAAAATCTTCACATACCATTCAAAGGTGTACATCCATCTAAAGTGCATAGGACCACAAAGTCGAATCTCTCTCACCATGTGAATTATCAAATGAACCATAATATCAAAGAATGATGGCGGAAAAAACATTTCTAATTCACATAATATGATGAAAATTTATTTTTCCATACCTGGAAATTTCGCTGGGTCTAAAACTTTTCTACATATAGCTTTGAAAAAGAAATAATGTTTGGTTAACGTTTGATGAACATTCTTGGGAAAATACAACATAAAGCTATAGGAATTAGATCTTTCATCAAAACATTGCAGTCATGTGATTTAAAACCTTTTAACTTTAAATCATTCATTGACACAATGTTCTCGATATTTTATGAATACCCCTCTAGAACCTTTACATCATTGAAGAAGTTACAAAACTGATATCTCTCCTCCCTTGAAAGATTGTAAGCAGATGAAGGAAGAAACATTCGATTTTCACCCCTCACAGGAGACAACTCTTCTCGTATTCCCATGTCAACTATGTCTAACCTTTCCTTAATTCAATCCTTTGTTTTTCCAGGGGAATTTAGAAATGTTCTGATAAAACTGTCACATACCTTTTTTTCCACATGCATCACATCAGGAAAATGTATGACGCACAAACAACACCAGTATGGTAATTAAAAAAAACTGATCTCTTTTTCCAACCGATTTTTGTAAGGTTTTTATAAAATGGTTTACCAAAAACTGTGTTCACATCTTTTACTTTCTCAAATAGCTGATAAACTATTAGTGGAGACGGTGCTGCGCATTTTTCTGAACTTCCATTGATTAATGTCGTCCAAGATCGGTACTTATTCCGATGAGGTAGAAATCTAAAATGTCCAAAAAACACAGATTTCGATGAATTTTTCAACCTAATTGATTCTATATCTTCTTCACACATGGGACACCCTAGAGTTCCTTTAATGCTATAGCCTGAAAAATTTCCATAAGCAGGGAAATCATTTATTGTACCATAAAAAATTACTCTAAATGTAAAGTATTCACTTTTATAAGCATCAAACCACATAACAATGGAATCCCACGATAACTTCAAATCCTCGATCAAAAGAGCCAGATAACCATAAATATCGTTACCTAGTTGTTTGGTTTTAATATAAGCATAGATAACAAGATAAATTTCCGCTTCATGCACTACCAGGGTGGCAAGTTAAAATTTACCAACATAACAGGCCATGTACTGTGAGTGAAAGTTTGAAAACCAAAAGGATTCACTCCATCTGTAGATAATGCAAGATGATGGTTTCTCTAATCTTTTCCAAATTCAGGATACTCATGATCAATTTTCTTCCATTTAGGAGAGTTGGCCGGATGATGCAATTTCCCATCTTTATTTCTTTTATCTGCATGCCATGAAAATTGTCTTGCAGTTTCTTCACTTCCATATAGATGCCTAAACCATGGAATGATTGGAATGTACCATACAACTTTTGTAGCATTGGATTCAAATTTCTTGTATCGAGAAGCACCACACTTTGGGAATTCTATAAGTGATTTTTTCTCCTTGTGAAACAATATAAAGTTATTTGGGCAGGCATGTATTCTTTCAAAAATCATACCCATCAAGTGTAGCATTAGTTTAGCCTCATATGTTCAGCTTGGGAGCACATTATCTTCTGGGAGCATGTCATTAAATAGAGAAAGTAGTTCTGTAAAACTGACATCACTCCATCCATTGCTTGGTTTCAATTTATACAACTTCAGTACAGCTGAAAATGCTGTATATTTAGTGCATCCAGTATACAATGCTGTCTTTTCACAACTCTTCAACTTCCCAAACAATATTGGGAAATCACGGAGTTAATATTCAATTTTCTTTTTCATTTCCTCAATATGATCATCATCATCATTGACATCTGTAATCACATCCTCCATACGGGCTTCTTCATTATCCATATTTGTATTAATATCTTATGATCCATAAAACACAGTTTTATTCCAGCCAGTAGCTACATTCTCTTTTTTCTCCATGTTTATTACAACATTTATTACTCCGATATATTCCTTGACATATCAAATGTTCTTCCAACTCCTCTAGAGTAAGTAGTCTAGAATAACAACAACATAAACATAGACAAATGATTTGAGAATGATCCTTTGCATGATCCTTTGAAAACTTGATGAACTCTTTCACTCCGTTCTAATACTCTATTGTCAAACGATTATCATCCATCCAATCTTTATTCATATCCATCCTATTTGAATCTCAAATATTAGTATTTATGGTTCAAATAAACTAAAAAGGACTTCCAAATACATTAGAAGAGAACCACTTCCTTATAAAAATATAGATCAATAGAGCCTAACCATTTCGAATAATGATTTGGAAATCAACAGAACAAGGATAGACCCCAGCATAAAAATCAACATAGTTTCCAAACACAAAGGGGTTCGTGGGGATAATCACTTGTGTCATAGATGGTAAAAATCACCTGACACCATCCTCTATGGCTCATCCTCCTCTATCGGGTCAACCATTCAATTTTCAACTAGTCCATCCTTTTATACCTCACCAACCTAAAATATATATGGATGAAAACTAGTAGCCATCTCCATAAGTAATGAAAGGATTCTCATAATCTCTAAAATATGGTATTCATTAAATATAATTACTTTAGATTAATTATAGTTTGCTCAAATAACCCCACTCCAAACACAAGAATAATCAAGAATGATACATCTACCACTCCTAGGTCTCTTCCCTACATTCCATATCATCATGCCTAATATTTTTTGTAAGCTCAAGTGATATAATTTAAATCACAGGGGGGATAATAAATTGTGTAATAGATGGTCTCCCATGTTATTCCATATGAAAATTTTAACAAATATTATTGACCTATCATCCCATTCAATACTCATGAGTGTCTAATTAAAAGCTCCATCTTAAGTTGAATATCAAAAGAATATATATTAATAAATTACCCCACATCCACATCCCCACTAATCTGGTCATTCTAAAACTCTAATGGAATATTTTTTATGCTTCAAACCCTTCTATATAATCTCATAACCATATATCCAAACATACACATGTAAAAAACACATAAAAAACCATATCCACATGACAACCACACATGACATCCTCATCACAATATGATATTGTGAACATGAAGGACATAAACATCATACTCTCCTCCTACAATGCACAACCCCCATTATGTATCCACACCAAATACACATAATCATGTCAACATGAATATATATACACAAAAACAAAAAATTGTTATATGTCGTATATATAAACCCACTTTGACCCATTACAAATCATACTATGTGTGAAGGGGGAGAAGGGAAGAGGGAGTGGTTCTATATGTGTTCCCTCTATAACCTAGATATTGAGAAAAATACTCAGAACCAAAGTAGCCATATGGATTTCAATCAGGTTACTCGACTCAAGTGGTGGTGCGTATGAAATAAAATGAAAATATAATATGTATATAGTCACACATTAATCTTTCTTAAGGGTCTACACCAAACTAACACTGCAAACACCCTCTTCAACCATTGCCTTGTTACTACCACCCTCTTATAACCACTTCCACTATAATGCCACAAATAATCCCAAATAAATCACATAATCATCCATATCAACATTACTAATTTATAATTTCATTTAACATTATAATTTCTTGTATTTTTATTACCATAAGAATTTCAGTTGTTAACCATTTTAATGTGAAACCAATAATTGAATCACTACCCATTATAATCCATTCATTAATAATTAATAACTTTTATTCTATCATTATCCATTTATTAAACATAATTATTCCAATCATTATCATTAATCATTTAGTAAACCATCATTTATCATTTTCAACCCATTACCCATTACTATTTTCATTTATTCCAACCATATTACATGAAAAAAGGAAACTATAACACCACCCAATAACAACTAAATTTTCATGACATAAAATAAAACTAAAAACATTCTAAAATCCATAAACCACTTATTTTCTTCCTATATAGCCATATCATTGCTATCATAACCACACAATAATCCATCCCTCACTACTGTATTAATTACCACAACACATGCGCCCAACCACATCAATCAACCATCACCCTTATAATCATAGTGATAAATAACCCATATATAGTATCATGAAAGGGAAAACATATAATAAATTCACACAGAAAACTACCCCTTAAACAGTCTATCATATTAAAGTACAATTTACAGTTTAAAAATAACAATTTAATTATTGATTTCCATACAACCAATTAATTACCTACCTTAAGTGACTAGAAAATAATGAATGGTGATTATAACATATTATTAGTAGTAAGAAGTTTCTTTCACAACATCAAGAATAAATCACTTTGCAAAAACACCAATAAATCCATAAATATATATGAAATATTATGGAACTTTATAAATCACATGAAAAACTCCCTCTTCACTTTAATTTTATTTAGTGTAATTCATTACAGTTTTTTGTTTAATCAGTACTATCCATCCAATGGAAACAAAATACCATGATAATTCAAAAATTTACACATAATAAAGAAGGATAAATTTTATGTGCCCAACCTCAACTAAAGATTTAACAAATATTTCATAAGAATGAGAAGAACAGTAAAATAAAAGATGAATTAACACATGAGGGTAATATAAAAGTCCTACGTATGACCATTAACCATTAAAACCATGAAAAAAAACACAAAAACTGAATCAACATTGTTATCACATCCTCACTAAGAAGCAATTTCAAGAAGAGAATCAAGAAGAAGAGAAAAATTCACCTTAGAGAAGGAGAAGTAGGGAGCCTTATGCGCTACATCAAGAGGGGAAGGCGCGACCGCCAGATGGGGAGGTGCATGGGAGGAGCCACCAACCGGTGAGAAATGGAGGAGTAGGGTTCACATGGAGTAGATTCGGGTAGAGAGGAAGAGAATTAGGGTTTGCGGGGAGGAGGATCCACCGAAGGGGTTCAAGTGGGGGAGGATAAAGAGTAGGGCTAGCGGCGGAGGTCTGACAACATGAAGATCGGGGGGCGGCAGAGGTCCAAAAATGCGAAGATTAGGGGGGGGGAGTTGTCGTAGGGGTATAGTACTATAAGAGCTTTAGGGTGAGATAAACAGAGGACACTGTGCAACCAATTTTATAAAATAAGGTACTACGGTTTTATCAGCGCTAAAAATAACTGATAAAGAGACCCTTTATCAGTGCTAAAAAATCACTGATAAAGAGACCCTATATCAACGCTAAAAAAGCACTGAAAAATCCTTCCTTTATCAGTGCTAATATTTTAGCACATATAAAGGTATCCTTTATCAACCCTAAAATTTTAGTGCCGATACAGGGATATGTTATCAATGTTTTTTTGCTTAGCGCTGGTAAAAGGTGGTGCTTCCCTTGGCTGTTTTTTTGTAGTGGATGCCTGTGGGTCCATCTCTCCCCTAAACCTGGGTGACCTCTGTCATTGAAACTCGTGAAACGCGCTCAAGAGGTGTCCACCATCTGCTGTTGGGGCTGGTGGCATCGGTGGCCCAACCAGGAATAGCACCGCTGGTGCCTATACTAGAAGAGGGCCCTGCATCGAGGCCTTGTCTCTTGTTGGGCTATTTGTGCGTACAACTCTCGGAACTCTAGCTGGCTGTCTACGTGGAGGCATCCTGAAAAGAAACAGGTGTGCTATAATAAAAAAGTTATATCTAGTGATCTGACCTGGTTAAAGGACTCAAAGAGTTCACAAAGAAGACTCTTGAAAACACACACGCAATCAGTGTTTTCAAGCACTGAGTAGGATATCAAAATTCATGGTCCTGGTGTATGGATACGTCGGCCGCTGCACCAACACTGGACTCCCTGAACTGAAAACCGCACTCATTACACTTAACAATATTTCTTTATAGAAAATATCAGAGTCCTAGTTCTTTGGTAGAAGTGACCCCTTTGATACCAATAGTTACAACTGGGTCCTGATGACTGCACAGACACCCCGCCTTAACATGGGCGTCGGGTCCTGGCCCACCAGGTACCACCAGCTGCCCTGCAGACACATGGTCTCTACCCAAGGGCTTACCCAAGTGACCAAAATAATGTTCATAAATTCATTCCGAGCACTCTGGGCCTCAGAATCATGCGCCGTCAATTTTCAAATACTCGTAAAATTACAATTTATTTTAAAAAAATTACATGGAAATTCTGAGTCTTTACATCAATAAATAGACGGAAAGATAAAAATCATGACCATCCCATATATTTGTATTCTATGTTTTACATGGTTATTCATTTTATTTTATGGATTTTATATTACTATCATATAAATAAATGAATTAAAAAAATTAGGCTATGAGTGAAAAAAATAAAAGGACTATGTGTAAATATCATATCAATAGATGGTTAATCACTTAAGTAAAAACAAATTAATTTTGAAAAGGAATTTAATATAACAAAATATGGTTATTATGCATAATAATAAAAATACCTCAATAAAATATTAAGTTAGACTAATGGTTTAATTATCTTTGTTAAGATAAACAAAAAGATAAAGTGTCCATTCAGATTATTGTTATTGAAGTTTTACCTATCAAGGAGTCTTAACAAGGATGATAGGTCAACTTAACCAAAATTTTATTGAGTTTAATGGATATAGTCTATTGAATACATAATTAAAGGAAAATATTGGGGAAATCCAAGCCATGATTTCAGTATTGTTGAGTCAATTTAATAGATTAAATATATATAAGATAGTTGTTTAAAAAAATTCCTTCTTTAATACATTATTATGATTTACATGGAAAACAAAAATCATTTAAATCTTATAATTATAGTAAAACCATTAATTAAGTAAATATATTTTTTGATTATTAAAAAACTAACCATCAAAATAGAATTTAATTTAATTATTTCATGGGTGTTGATGAGTCTGATGGGAATGATATAATATTACATTATGAGAAAATTTACATGCTATAGAACTTAAGTCACTAAGTTCCTCACTTATGGAATAAACAATATTCATCCAAGTAGACAACATTGAATAATTGACCATTCAAATTGAAAAAGGGTATGGAATCCTTTCCATTCATTGACTCTCCTCATGTTTCCATGGAAACATTTTCTTAGGAAGATAGATGCCATGTGATACTTGAAATACTATCATGTTAAATTATTTTATATTATATATATTCAGTGTTTTTCCAATTTATGTACCATGAATTAGTCCAAATACCTCTTTAATATATCGTGATAGATCTTTATTATAAGAACACATATTGCTTCACTTAATTCATCTATGGATAAGCATGAGTTTAACTATTTCTTAATGATTTTTAGGACTAATAACACATTGAAAATCAGTAATATGTCCTTAAAACAGATTTATGCCACTTAAGGGGAATTGAAAAAAAAAATTATTTCCTAATTGGAGTTTAGTGGTTAATAATAGGTTGTATTCGGATGAAGATTGAACACAAAATTAGGGTTTCAACATTTCATCTGATTATAAAAATTTATTTAAATATTGATTTTGAAATTAATGATTCAAAAATAAAATTAAATGACTGTTTTTATATAGTGACGAGAAGCGGTGATAGGGTCGGGTTTGGCTAGACCTAATGTAATTCTATCGTAGTTTCTAATTTTTATTGGTTTTTCTTCTACTGACTTTTATAAGAGATATTCAATTATCGATTCATCTCTCTCCCTTGGTCAAATAGTTAAGGTGAGAATATTTCTATCTAAAACATCATGTAGGCCTACCATCACTCTTATGAGTTTAAAAATTATAGTGATTCAATTTATTAATTAGGGAAATCCTTGATATGGTATTTTTGTTCCCTAATAAACCAACAGTTCCAATAGAAAATTCTTGAACATGCTAATTACCATCGAGCATTCACCACACAACCATTATCTATTCCACCATTAAATTAAAGAAATGGGTAGTGAGAGATATGGATAATTGAAAAAGAAAACTTTAAATAAATATAATGAAAATACATAGTAGCTACATTTTTAATTTTAAACTTCTAATAATAATTGAAACCATAAAGAAGTGGTAATAATGGATTTATTCATTTAGGTGAACAACTCAAACAAAGAAATTAGTCTAGCCTTCACTTTCTTAATCACTAAAAAATAATACCCCTCCATAGATAGGGTAGTCGAGTTGATTTGGGAGGAAGAAGGAATCAAAAGAGTGAAATGAAAATAAATGAAATTAAAGAATAAATTGAGAAAGGTCCAGTCGGAATAAAAAAATAGTAGTAGCTTCGAATAAGTTTCTCAATCAATGCCCCTTCAGGTTTTAACCCCTTATTTGACTAAAAATTCCTCTATTAATATAGGGAGTTATTACCATTAATACTTCCATAGTCAATGATATATTATTTTTAAATATGGATTTTAGTGGAATGATGATATAAAAATATACCCCCATAGATATCAGGGATTTCAATTCTCTCACAGTGGACTACGGACCAACGAGGATGGTTTCTTTGACCATGCATGGCTCATTCATTTCTAGTTTCAACATGGCATGCACCATGGCGGTTCTTGGTAAGAGAGATAACATCCGAGGAACTTGAGGTGTGAGGAAGATAGAAGAGGCTTTCTTCTTCTTCAAGCATGGGATCAATCTTCATTTAAAGGGGGTCAACCAAAGTCATTTGAGGTCCCTGATGTGATCCATGGTGGTATAGGTGGCTCAGTAGTGGAGATAAGTTTGAGTTAGATATCTCTAGTGTCTATAATGTTTCTTTATGGTAGTGGAGATCTAGTGGAAGAAACGTTGATTGTAGACAAGTGGTGGAAGTTCTATCTGAAGTAAGGCTCATGCGAGTGGTTGGATGAAATAATGACATATTTTTTATTGTGAAAAATACTCACGTGTTTGTGTCTCAAATCAAAACGATTTGTAGGGTTCATGGTTGTTTATAAGTAGAAAAATGAAACTGATGTTATAGTGAAGTTGGAAGAGGGATAGAGGACACTACTACCACCGTGGTCCACCTCATCCTAGTGAGTTGTTCTTCTTGTCACCGTGTGGGCCTAACCACCACACATCGACACACTCAGACCTCATCCCACCGATTTATAATCATGACCCCATGTCTCATGGGAATAGTTCCCCCATGTATCCTCATACTACTTAGAAGGATATATCTTGGGCTATGCTCATCCGAGACCTCTTGGGCTTAGTTAAGTGGATTGTTGAGCCCTAGGTTGAAGGCTATCTATGTCGGCTTATTTTTACCTAATAATTACTAAAAAACAAAATGAAAAAAAAATAATCTTTAAAAAAATAAATCATTAAAAACCAACTTTAAAACTATTTTTTTTTAAAATTTCCAATATTCTCATAAAACATTACATTCCATGAGATTATACATTAAAAACCATTAAAGATTTCTTAAATTATGTTTAAAGTAATGTATGAAAATATGAGTGTGTTAAATACCCCCACATTTAAACTATTATTTTACACAAGCATAAAATCCCATCATTGAATTTAACAGGTGACAAATTCTACCAATATTCAAATTTCAAGGTAATAAAACAAAATGATTATCAATGTAAAACCAAATTTTCAAATTTCACATAAAATATCAATTCAATTTCACATTTTTCAAATAAATAACCAACAAATGAATTTCACTTTATCTCTTCTAAAAATGGTGGATCCTTTCTTTTAATTAATTAATGTTCCAAAATTTATTATTATTATACATGCCAAGACATTATTTAACTCACATTTGAATATTTTTACTCATGACTGATGATATAAATTCAAGTATATTTCTTCTCATATCATGAGAACATTCTCTTTAACCATATGTTGGAAAAGGAAATACTTTATCTACTTTTTTAAGAAAAGAGTCACCTAAAATCATGAGTAAATTACTATTATGGTTTATATGAATCTAAGGATTTTGGTTGAAATGAAAAATTAAGTCTTAAAGGATCAATCATATATCTAAAGTATAAATCCTGATATCAATAGTAAAATTGCAATGAAATTATCCCATTAAATGTTTGACAACCCCAAATTTACAATTAAAATTATATTCATGATCAATAAAGGCATAATGAATCAATTTCAACTTTTTGAAATTTTTATCTATTTTTTTACCCAAACTTTCCTTTTTTTATTTTCTAAAAATTAATTCTTGGAATAAAAACCACATCCACCACCTAACCACTTATGATAAAAATTCCGGGTCTAGTAATGATGATTTTTGATTTCTACAAATCACAACTTATTCCTATTTTTTCAAGAAGGGTATATAATAAATTATAATGTATTAATAAATAACCTTTCTCAATTTCAAATACCAAAGATAACACACCCACACTTTCCTTTTATAATTAAAATCATCTCTTCTACCGTGATCCCCTTAATCACCACACTTAAAATTTAAATATCAAGATAATACTAAGAGGAGGGAAGTAATGCATAAAAATGGATCGAAACATGGCTCATTTATAACAAGGGAATCCATGGTTTCTATGGTTTAATTTTGGATTCATGAAATTGGTGGTGTCAAGGATAATGGTTTATCAAAATATGCCTCTACCATTTAAAATGTCTTTATTTATGGTCGCTAGCTATGAAAAGTTCCATTTAAATATATAGAATGTGGAATATCCCAAGATCACTCAGGAAATATGTTAAAGATAAAATAGGAAATATTTGTCATAACAATCCTTTCGGGAATGGAAAATATGATTTAAGATAATCACTCCAAGAATAAATAATAATAAAAAATCAATTCACATAAATATCAAAAATTAAAATAATAAAAAATATTATAGGGAAATTTCATTAACATGAATCAACTAATTCCCTCAAACAAAAAGTCATCATTTTAATATCCAAGATTCACTCAAATAATTCAGTAATCCATTTTAGTCATTCAATCTAATTATCATTGAAACATAAAACATGAGATATTAGGATTCTAAAAAACTGAATTCTCATAGATAACTCATGTAAAACTTAAATAAAAATCATGAGCATGAAAATTACAATTTAAATCTCAAAATAGGGGTTTAGACAAAAATATAGTGTGTTTAAAAGATAAAAATTAAAAGTGAACTCCCTTTTCCCTTGAAGATTAAGTCCTGTTACTCCACTATTTTTGGGATTCCTTATGCTATAATGGGCTTGAAAATATAAATAAAATAAAATGATAGTGCATGACTATTCAATTTCAATTAAATGAGAATCAGAGGTAGAGTTTAATAAGGGAAAAATGAAATTTTCCTCTCGGAAGCACTCTTATTTATCATCGTTGGCTAGACTAATTTATTATTTTTTATTCTTTTTAAATTTTAAAACATATAGAACATAATATTACCTATATTATATTTAATTTATGAAGTTTCCGAAATTCATTCAAATTGATATTTCATATAGGTATATTTAAAATATAATTTCATCATTTAGTTATGCATAAAGTTTGGGTATACCTTGGTGGGTATTCATTGGTAATTAAGGTGAAGGTGTGTTATATACTCCACTGGTTATTGATTTAAGGACCCATGAAAATTCTTCTACCTATTCCCATTTATAGTAAATGGGTTTTATCCTCCTTCCTTTGGAATCATTACAACACAAAATTGTTATATATGAACAATAGTAAAAGGTCCTTCCCATCTAGAATAAATCTTGAACGAAATAAGTTCACGTCTAGATTTGTATAATAACACTATATCTCCAAAGTTGAAGGCTCTTTATTTAATTATATTATCATTAGTTATCCTTGTTCGCTCTTTTTAGATATTTGAATTATCAACATATTCCCTATTAATTTTCTCTAGCACTTTTAGCTGCAATCTCCTCTATTTTCCAGCTTTTTCAACGTTTATATTCATCTCTTTTACCACCCAATAAGATTTATTTCCCAATTCCCTAGGGTGGTGGTAAATCCATACATAAATCATTCTATATGTGATCATCTCTATGGGTTTATTTTAGGCGGTGGTACAATCCCATATGGTATCATCCAACTTTGGATCTAGTCTTTTTTTGGGTATCACAGCCTTTTCCAAAATACCTTGGATTTATCTTTTGGAGACTTCTTCATGAACATATTTTTTGGATTGTAAGGTGTTTAAATTTTATGATATATACCATACTTCTTTATAAATACGTCAAAATTCCTATTATATAAATTAGTTCATTGGTTGTTGATAATTTCTTTTGGCACTAAAAGCCTACAAAATATGTTGTCCCTGAAAAAATTACAAAATGATTTAACATCATAAGTATTAGTGATGTTTTCATCCACCCATTTTTGAAAATAGTAAACATATAACATCAAATATAAATTAGAAAATGGAAATGTGAATAGTCACATAAATTATATCTCCAATAATTCAAATATTTCACAAAATATAATAGGTGTTTTCAGAATTTACTTTGTTTTTTATGTTATTATCTTAAAATTATCATTTTTGAAATTAAAAAAAAATCATAAGCATATATGAATAAAGTGGGACAAAAAATTCTTAACTCTAAAACATATCTAGCCAACTTCTAGAAATAAAAGTTTTCTCCACAAGCTATTTTATTACAAAATTTAAAAACTGATCTAATTTTACTATTAGGTAATCATCATATAATTACTTGATTAGTGAAAGTTTTCTGTAGGAATGGGTCTTCCAAAATATAACATATAGTGTTAGATTTATGTGTTCTCTACTAATGAGATTTTAAACAGTATGGTAGATGAGAATTAAAAAGAGAATTGAAAATTTCAATGTATTATGTTACTTCTCCTTCAATGGTCTAAATTTGTTCTCGATGAAGCTCATCATTGAGTGGGTTCTAATTTGGAATTTCTACTTCAGCAGTGTTTGGTAGTCTGATTAAATGACCATCCATTTGATTTTTAGTTCCCTTTTCTAATGTATGTTAAGGTGGAACTCCTATATGAGTAGAATTTATCTTACTAATCATGTCATAACACCACCATTTTTATTATACACCTTCGAGTTTCATGATAAAAAAAACTTTAGTTCAAAAAAATAGGATCAGAATTTATCCGATGCATAAATTTTGTAAAGGAACTATTTCTCAGTGGTTGTGTAGTATATTTTCAGGGAATACAATGTCCTTTTTTCATAGGATAGGACATGAGGACATCCTTCAATTTTTTCAATAGGGAATCTTCCTTGGCTTGGTTGAATGCATCATAGAGAATCTCAAAAGGATAGTCCTAGTTTAGTGGTTTCATTACTAGTAGGGTGATCAAAATTTTATCTTAATAATTAAATTATTTCATGCAGCTATCATGAAAATCAAATTAATATTCCTTTAATATTATTCTTGATAAATGTTGAGAAATATTACTGATGTATTTGATAAATCTTTTGTAAAATCTCACTTCTCCTAAAAAGGATCTAACATGTTTTAAGAAAGTCAGGCATGAAAAAGAATTTATTACTTAAAATTTTGATTTATCCACCTCAATTACATTCTATGATATTATGTGTACTACCACTGTTACTTTTATGACCATGAAATAACATTATTCAATGTTTAATAAAATATTTTTCTCAATTAAGGTTTTTAGAACTTTTTCCAAATTTAGTAAGCAATGATCAAATAAATTTCCAACAAAAGTGAAATCATTGATAAATACCTCCATGAATTCATCAATATGGTTTGAGAAAATACTCACCATACACCGTTGGAATGTACCTGGGGTATTTCATACCAAAAAGGAATCCTCTTGTATTTGAAGGTACCAAATCCATAGTTTCATGTCATCTTCTCCTGGTCCTTTTGTGAAATTGGTAATTAGAAATATCCTAAATACCCATATAAAAAGAAGTAATGAGTTTTCCATACGAACAGTTTTATCATTTTATTGATGTATGGGATGTGAAAGTGATATTTTAAGGTAATTTGATTAAAATTTCTATTCTATGTACACACCCTACAACTATTTTGTCCCCTCATGGTGATTAGTTCATTTTTTTCGTTCTTAGTAATGGTCAGACGTGTCTTCTTTCAGAAAACATGGATGGGACTTACCCATTCAGAATTATATATTGTGTAAATTATGTGAGCCACTAGTAAATTTTCAATTTATTTATTATCAACCTCCATTAAAGTGGTAATAAGTCTTCTTTATGGTTGTCTCACTATGTAGAAATCACATTCTAAAAAATTTCTGTGAGAGAAAAATTTGGGGTCGATCCCTGTGATATCACTTAAATTCCATCCTTTGTCTTGTATATTTCTTTAATGAAGCACAATTATTTTTTTCATGGATATTATATATGTTTTTGTCTATGATAACTGGAAATATTTTTCCCTCTATAGGGTAGACAAATTTTTAAACACTTGAAAGGGGTTTTAACTCAAGGCTTTGGGTCTGGTCAATGGAAAATATTGAATTTAGGTTTCTTAATTCTAAATCATGGATATAATGTATCTTTTTAGTGTCACTTAATAAATCATCAAATAAATTAGATGTTATTTTCTCTTATAACATGAAATTAATATTTTTATTTCTTGGTTGTTTGTACCTTCAAATAAAAAATTATATCATAATGCTATGAATTCTGGAAGTGTACCTGAATAATCAATTTGTTCTATACCTTCATCATGAGATATTTCATACATATACTGATTTCTTGAAGAATTCTTCAATGTGTCAATAATATTTAAATGTATGGTGCTTTATCCAAGTTTCATTGTGAGTTTTCCTTCATGGGAATTGTTGATGATATTTTCCATCATTAAGAAAGGTCTCCCTAGAATAATGGGAGAGTTTCCAAGTGTTATGTCTTCTTTCATGGTAAGGATATAGAAGTTAGTGGGAATTATCAGTCCTCTTACTTCTATCAGTACACACTCTAAAACTAATACTATAAAAACAATAAATCTATTTTGTAATTGAACCAAAATTATTTTTGGATTCAATTCATTAATTTGTAATGAGGGAAAAAAGATTTAGTCATGATATTTATTAAATCACCATGATCACATAATGAATCAGTAAAATTTAAAGGGATAATAGTGTAAGGAATAGATAATGTCTAGGGTTCTTGACATTTTTGTGGTATTAGTGGTGTGATCAGTGACAAGATGCTTCTCGTAAAGATGATTCACTCATTTACATTGAACCTCCATCTTTTCCTATATTACTCCTTGATAAATTATACATATTTAAGGATTTGTCTGATTGCATCAAATAGTGGGTTATTGATATCAAATTTTTGTAAGGTATCCTAAATTTATTTTTGAAGTCATTCTTCTTCCACTTTCATGAACTTAGCTAATAAAGATGGGAATGGTACTTGAATGTCCTTTTTGTCCCTTTTTGGAATTTATGTATGCGTTTTTGGTCTTTCAATTCAAAATTTGAAGGGTGGGTCATCCAAATTATTCTCAAAATAATTATCCATTATTTTTTTATTTGTTAAGAGTTATTTTATACTTTGTATTATAATCAGGCTTATGTTCTCCATGGAATTTAGAACTATTTGTGCAATAAGTTTCCACTGATTCTTGATCAAAATGTCCATAAGGTTTCCATAATTATTTTCCACATTTTTTAATATCTTCTTGATCTTTGAAATATATGTTATTTGGTGGATCAACTAATAACATGTTGATGTTTTTATATGGTTTCTACCGGTACAACTGTTGTTTGGGTTGTTAGAATATTGTGGGGTTCTTGTATTGTTACTACTAGAATGGAGTTGGATTTTGGTATTGATTCGAAAAAGGTGATATATATTAATTATATTGGAATCCATATCTTGGATGGGTCTAGGGTTGGTTCGGAAGATTTGGCTAAAATTACCCTTATAGATAGGTTGTAGCTCAACTTTCTATCCCTTGCACCACTATACATTGGTGAGTGTAAGGATAAGTAGAAGAGTATAAACCATATACCTGAGTTGGAACTCGTATCTCTTTTACATGGTTCACAAAAATTTTTCTTAGTAACCTAGTGATCTCACCTATTTGGTTTCTTAAAATACTATTGGATCAAATGTTATTACCTCAAGGATTCCCCTTGACCCTGTACCTCCAGTACATTATTATAGTGAGTTTTGAGAAAATATTTCAATCACTCCTATGGTTTTTATCATTGATTTTTCAATTAGGGATCCTCTATATGAGGAATTTAGAATATTTAAATCATTTTCAAGTAATACTTGGTAGAAGAACCCAAGGAATTAGTTCTCTTACATTTCATGATGTGTGAAGCTTTCATAGGGTTTCTTGTAGCATTTCGAGTACACATAGAGATTCTCTCTGGTTGATTAGAATATGACATATATATCCTTCATGGTTGACATGCTCCTAGATGTGGTAAAGAATCACTACATGTGGCATCATTTGAGGTCTTCCCAGTCATTGAACTCTTCCTTTTTCTAACAGTACAACCATTCCTTAGCCACTCCTTCGAGTGAAAAGGGGAATGCCCTCCACTTGAATTGATCTTCACGTACCCCCCTTGGTTAAAAGATTAAATAGAAAAAGTATAATTCCTAAATATTCTGATTTTGGTATTCTCCTATAAGACCATAAAATTTTTGGATCATAAGAATCATATTAACTCACAATTAAAAATAATTTTCTAAATAAGGAATATAGAGTTGTTTATGTTGGATACAAAACTATGGTGTACATATGTTGCATATTGGTTTGGATTCCAAACATTTTTGTAGGTTAAGAGTGATAAATAAATGCGTCACATGAATCTATGTAGTGTATTTCCTCAAACCCTAATTTCGTGTTTTTCTTCTTAATTGAGTTAGTGTTATTTGAATTTATGTATCAAATTTAACTAACTGGGAATTTTTCCTCAGGTCATTCAATTTTTTTGTTAAGTGGTAATTCTTTATTTAAAATTAAAACATGTTTGAAGAATTCCTATCGTGGAGCATGGAAAAATAACTTTTATTATCAAGGAGATATCTAGGGGTTAACCCTAGGTTGTCTCCCAAATAAGAGTTCACAAAAAATAAGGTTGTCACTTTTCAACGGATTAGTAAAATTTATATAAATTTGGATTGTGAAATTAAATATTCAAAAAGAATATTAAATGATTGATTTTAACTAGTGATGATAAGTAGTGATTGGGTCAGGTTTGGCCAGAACTAATGAAATTTTATCATAATACCATATTTTTATCAATTTTTATTCTACCGACTGATAGAAGAGAGATTAATCTAACGATTCCTGTCTCTCCCCTGAAAAAATTGATAAGGTGGGAATATTTATATATGAATATATAGTTATTCCAACCCTCATTACTATGTGGTTGATAATTTCAGTGGTTTTATTGATTAATCAAGTAAATCCATAACTATATATTATTTTCCCCTAATAAACAATTAGTTCTAACTTATAATTCCTAACACATACTGAAGACTATTGAGCATTCACACCCTAAACTTTATCTATTCCACCATAAACAGAAAATAATTGGGTGGAGAAAGATATAGACCATTGACCAATAAAAATTTAAATAAATATAATGAAAAAAAGAAACCATATTATAAATTTTAAATTGTGATTAAGAATTTAAACCAGAAAGAAGAAGCACTAATGAATTTATTCAGTTAGGTGAGAAACTAAAGCAAATAAATTGGTATAGAATTATAATTCCTGATCACTAAAAAGGACTAACACTCCATGGATGGGGTATCATATTTGATTCAAGAGGAATAATTTCTCATAAGATTGGAAATAAAATAAAACAAATTAAATAGAAAATATAGAAATTTTCAACATAAATAAAAATAAAAATGAAAAAAATAGTAACATCTTCCGCCGAGTTTCTCCATCGGTGTCCTCCTTCAGTTTTTGGCCCTTGGTTTCAGTAGTAACTCCTTCTATTTTCAGTGGTAGGGTTTCTAAATCATCCTTCCATGAAAAATGATATCTTATTTTTAAGTTTGGAATTTTGGGAACAATGATATTCAAGTATACCCCTCTAGATAATTGGGGTTTCCATTCTCTCACAGTCGAGTGTAGACTGGTGAGGTGGATTTATTTAAATATGAATCGCTTTTTCAAGCCTAGGTGTAGTGTGGAATGAACCATAGTTGTTCTTTTTTAGGTGAAACAATGGTATAATCATTTGAGGTTTGTCAGAAATAGTAGATACTTCCTTCTCCATGCATGAATTTGGTCTTCTTAAAAAGGGGGTCCACTGAGGATGTTTGAGGACCCTAGTAAAATACAGGGTGGTATGGGTGCCTTGGAAGTGGATATGCGGTTGATTTATGTCTCTAAATAATTGGAAATTAGTTTTTATGGTGGTGAATGGGTGGAGATGATGAAATTGAGTGGTGATAGGTGGTGGTAATTCTATCTGAAGCGGGGTATGCTTGAGTGGCTGGAAAAAAGAACATCATTTGATTTAATATGAGTAGTACTCTAATGTTTATGTCCCACATTAGAAATATTAGTGGCATTCTCAGTCTTTTATAAGTAAAACCATGACACTAATTGGGTGGAAAACATGGACGGGGGCTGGAGGACCCCGACCACCATGATGGACCACCCCATCCAGATGAGCTATTCCTCCCATTGTTTTGTGGGCCTAAACCCTGAAATCTAGTGCAATCTGGCCTCAAACCAGCTATTCTTATCCATAGTCTCATGAAAAATGAGTCTGGTGCCCCAATACAGTCTTATACTTCTTGGAAGGCCTTCCCTTAGGCTTTGAATGTCTGACAAGTCCCTCTTCAGCCTAACTAAGTGGCTTGTGGAATCCTAGATTAAGGGCTTTCCCAATTGCCTTATTTTTTACCTGAAAATTACTAAAACGCACATAATAAAAAATTAAAAAAATAGCCTTCAATAAAATAAATCATTAAAAATTAAATTCTAATCCATTTTAGTTATTTCTTTCAAATTTCCCATATTTTCTTAAAACATTACATTCCAAGGGATTATTCGTTAAAAAACATTAAAGATTCCATAAATTATGTTTAAAAAATGATTGAAAATATGAGTGTGTAAAACATATACTATTAAGAATATGATTTCACTCCCACTAAAACACATATAGACACATGGATCAAATTAATTATTTAGGGAACAAATTCCATTATGGACTCATGAAATGGAATGTTCCATGACCATGATGCTTTCATTAATCAATAAATTGATATTTTCAACTTTTATAAAATTTGTGAATTATTTGGAGTCATAAAACATTTTTTCCATATAGATATATTTTTAAAGGTTACCATTATGTAATGATTTCTTGACATCAATATTCCAAACCTCATATTAAGGTTGAGAAGATATGGAAAGCATAATTCTGATATATTTAAATATAGAATATATTGAATTTTTTTTATTAAAGCATAATCCTTGATGCTGTTTAAACCATTTTTCAACCAGTATTGATTTATAGGTAATTAATTTCCCATTCATTTCTAATTTATTCTTGAAAACCCATTTTAAACTAATGAGATTTATATCCACTAGAGGATATACCAAAATCTATATATTGTTTTGGTATATAGAATCCATTTTAGAATTTATGGATTATTCATATTTGGCAGCCTCTATTACACTTACTATATATATATAGGTTACATGATCCTTATTATAAACTAATATTGATTCAAAATCTTTAGTGACTAGAAAACCATATCATTCAGGTTCTAAAACATATCTTAAACTCATATATAGTACTTGTGTCTCTGGTAAATCTTTTTTCATTGGTATTTGAGGAATATATTCTTATTCCAACTCAGGTGTATATTAAGACACAAATTTTTCAAAGTATTTCCCACTCCCACTATCTATTCTTGATAAATGATCCCTTTCAAGGAATGTGGGATGTCTAGTAACCACAATATTTTTATTTTAGGGGTTGTATATGTAATATCCTATATTTATACCCTTAGTGAATTGAGGTATAATTGTTTTACTTACGGAGCATCTAATAAATGAATTAAAACCACAGTCATTTATGTGACAATACATGATTACTTACATACCAGAGTTTATATAAAATATTGTTTTCTACTTTATTTGGAACTCAATATAGTGGGTATACCTCTATTTGTAATGTGTATCCCTAAAGGATACTAAAAGAATTGTATGAATAATTATTTATCTCACCATGCCTAAAAATGTACATTTTTTTATTTCACATAAAACATTCCCTTATGGTTTACTAAGAGTATTGAGTTGAGATAAAATCCCAAAATCCCATAAATAATCAATTATCTATTTGTTAAGATATTCTCTATCATGTTGTGGGAAAAGTTTCTCTTTCTTATAACCAAGTTTATTTGCTAATTTATTCTTGTGTTACTTGATTTTTTAAAATAATCTTACTTGTACCTAATTAAGTAGACATTTACATACATTATAAACTCAAGAGTATGATTATCCACCTCTTGATTTAATAGGAAATGTCCTATAAACTTCAATATGAACTAACTCGAGAAGCTATGTGTCCAATTGAAATTTTCCACAAAATGGGGCTTTGGTCATTTTACCCTGAAAACAAGCACAAAATATACAAAGTTGTTTTAGTTAAAAATAATACAAATACCCATCTTCATATAATCCATTCAATCTCTTTTCATATACATAACCTAAGTGGTGATCCCATAGTAGTGTGTGATATGATTCCTGCCAACTAGATTCATTATCCATTTCCATTAGTTGGTTTGTGTAATCTAACACTTGAAAACCATTATTTAAGTGATTCATAACATGAAATATCTTATATTTATTAAAAAAATAAAAATTTATTTATAAACTTGTAAATTAATCCATGTAAAACATGTCCAGAAAAGAGTAACATTTTTATCAATTTATGTATCATATTAAAAATTCTTTAAATCGAAGACCATTCTAATCATAAATGTGAGGTAGTATTCCCCAATAGCTACATTAGGGAGATTTAATTAATTAAGGGTTTATATATTTGGATCACCTTTTGAAACTATTCTAAATATACTTGGTTCCTATGATTAGATACATATTTTCACACCACATGTGGCATCTAATACCATTTTTTAAATAGATAGATTTATCTTAGTAATGAATACACATAAAGAATATTATTTTTTCTTAACATTTATGTAGTTTTTTTTAAGAAAATATAAAATTACATCATTTTTCCTTTGATCATCTATATCTTGTAAGAACATTGTTAAGAAAATTTAATCTTGGTGTTAGTCATGGGGACTTTCAATTATTTCCTTTCCCATTTTCTCTAAAAGGACAGAATGATTTTCATGCTTTGTGTCAGTATCAAACATTTGAAGTAAAGTGTGGAGATATTGGAGAGACTTGTTAATGTTATTAATGTTATAATTCAAAAAAAATCTAGATAATATCTGATTTAGTGGGGTAATAATGAGAGTGATTCACAATTTTTCAAGTAAATTAAACTGTAGAACCTCTATATGCTCATTCTAGCTAATGAGTCTAACTATGTGAGGCCCAAACAGTGAAACATCACCATTTTTACTCTTATTGAGTTCATTATAGATCTAAAAAAAATATATCTTGGTATCCCATGATAAATATAATGAAAATTCTTGAGGATGCATTGGATTCGATGTTCTCATGTGACTTCATAAGTTCTCTAAACAATGATAATAACAACATACAATGACCATCTAATGCATCAATCAAGTCTTTGTAATAGTTGGTAGTATTTTTATCACGTTTCCCCCAAATAGGTAGATTAGGGATTGAGGCCTCAAACATGTAAAACATTTTTTTCACGGAGTAATACAATTCAAAATCACACATACCATTTCTATAAGTTACTTCTATAGAGGATATTTTTTATAGATTTTATTATAAGTATAATGTGGTCAATAAACATTTAATTTTACTACAAATATACAAAATAAGATTAATTTTACAATAGGTGATTACTAAAATCAATGAGATGAAATAATTTAATTAACTACCACTATTTTATCAAGGCATAATATCCCCCACAATTAGACTTGAAACTTCATATCACATAGACATTATAGTAGAAAATATGATTATTGTTTATCCACATGATATAAAATATATCCATGAAAACAATAAATAGGTATGTAGGTAGTAAGTCTTTTCATATTAAATCTTGAAGCTCCTTCGTCCATCGAGTGGACTCCCAAATCAGTAAATCATGAAATGCATTTTATTAACACTTTTTTCTAAATTTTTATTAGATAGACTATGGATATTAAATTCCATACATGTTTGGTTAAGTCAACCCGTCATTCTTGGCAAGACTCCCTGATAATGAAAAGTTCCCCGAGCTGTGGCTTGAATCCACTCTTTAAATACAATTTATCTTGACTCGTGTAATGTAAGGATTATCCAAGATTAATAATTGAATAAGGGTTTTGTTTATTTTTCATAAATTTACTTACTTTATCCTTTTATATATCTTTTTAATATAAATTATATTTTACTTATGTAATTAACCTTGTGTCTATATAATATTTACGCATAATTTGTTAAATTTTATTCCATATGAGCATTCTTGTTATTTAATTTATTTATTTTTGAGATCACAATAGATTATATATAAAATAAAACAAATAACAATTTAATAGAAAAAATAAATATTTGTAATGATCGTGAGTTTTTTCTATTATTTCTTTTATTTACTAAGAAAAAAAATCATTGATCTTATGGGAAACACTCCATGAGACAGTCTTGTCTCATGTTGTAGTATTCTACCTTTATCCTATGTATTACCTAGGTTGATTTTAACTCAACAGCGTCTTGAACCACCTCAAATCACCTTATAAAAGTATTATTACATATGTGTTATCTACACATAGGTGAGAGGAACCAATGAAATGATTACTAGGTTTACACAAAAGAAATCATAGATAAATAGACCCATACATAATATGGGGAGGGGTTGACTCAAATTCCATTATTTTAATTTAGTAAAAAAAATTTCAAAAACACTCAGGAAATAATTAAATGAAAATATTTCCAAACAATACATAGGTCGTTAAAAGTTCATGATCATGCACACATCCAACGAATACACATTTAATAAACTATAATTCATTTAAATTATTCCTAATTAATATAAAATATACTTGAATTAATTAATTACCTTAATTAATTAATTAGTTTTTTTATTTTAATCTCCATCCAAATAGTTCTCAAGACTCCCATCCATATAATTTTTTTTCAAAATAAATAAATTATCTTTATTTAATTTTAATCATGTAAATAACATGTAATATGATGCGATAGAGTGTTTACTATTCTGAACTTCCCAACATGGTCTTTGTTTTGTAGTATATACTCACAAGACATGTAGTATGTACAAAATGTTATGTAATTAATTTTGTTACTATTAATAAATGATAAACTCACACATATAAATTACATTCCATGTAATGATTTTGATGAACTCAAAGTATATTGTGTGTAAGGTCTATACATGGCGCATTTGTTTGAATTTTATCGCAAAAATTAATTAAGCATTTAATATATATAAAACCAATCCCACAATATATTCTGTTAATAAATGACATAAATAAATGTTTTTATTAGTTTTAATTGATTAATTAATAAATTTTACATTTTATTTATAAATAGTTAGGATACATGTTTTGCAAAATCCATCTACATAATGTGTATATAACTTTTTCGTTTCCCATGACATACACCCAGTGACTAGACATGTATGTTGGACATGGATATTTAGAAGGAACTCAATATGTATGGGAGATATAAATTGTGTAACCCATGATTTTCAAGATTTTAAATCACATTTTTTTTAATAAACACATGATGTGCCTTTGAATGAGTGTTTTCAACTCTAAAAACATATAGACTACATTATGTTGATGGAAGTTACATGATGCATTGTCTAAAAAATAGTATGTCGAAATATTATAGTCAATATGTGGTGTGTATTTAGTCAACTCATTCAATCACATGACTATCTATATTTTTCATGGCTTGGTCCTAGTGTAGTGAATATGGGTATATGATGTGTACCTTAGGGTTACATGCCATGTATTCCCTTGTTACCCAACACAAAAGCATTAAAACTATAGACGAGTTATTTGAATGTTCTTATTATGTTTTTAACCTAGTCTTGGTTATATGAATGTGGATGAAAAAGGAGAAGAAGATATATCAATTTTCATATTTAAAGAATGATTTTATTAAAATAAAAAACAAATAGTAAATTCATAAAAAGATCGATGATTGAAAAATAAGTATAAATTTAAATGATATTTATTTGATACCACATGAAGGATCCAAACATATTGTAAGTACCTATTGGGATATTTATAACTCAAATTTTATCATATTCAATGAATAATCCAAAATATAAAAGAAGATAAAAATCATGAATAATGAATGAAATTTGAGGAATATTGAAAAGTAACACCAAAACCAAGAGAATTGATCCTTTTGAAGTTAAATTTATAATTTATTTAATTAAAAGAATTAACTTGGTCTTAGGAATTATTTTTTCAAGGAGTGTTTTGATTTTATTATCCTCTGTCTGATTGTACCATCATTACATGAATAAGATCCAAGTAATAATACCTCTAGTTATGATCCACATTTACTCCTACAATCTTGAATTTTCACTAGTGTACTCTGGGTGCTAGCACAGTGGCCCTGCTTATCTTATGTCACTCTCGTTGATCACAAAACAATCTTTTGAGGATAAAGGATGGATTCTTATTCTATCATTCCCAAGAGGAGGGAAATATGGAAGTTTTATCTTAGTTCTTGATAGAGTTTTGGAGAATTTTCTCTAAAGGTTTGAGAGAACTTATATAAGGGATATGTTGTACACAACAACATATAACCCTAGGAAATAATATAACCAGGTATTTAGAGATCTAGGTTATAGAGTATAAATAATTTCACATAGGACCTTTATTATTCTCCCAATATCTAGTGAACCTCATGTCTAAATAATAATAATATTATTATTTTCATGACTTGTGCGAAAATCACGGATAAAAAAATACAATTTATTTTAAAAAATAAATTAATATATGTTTAAATGATATTTAATATATCATTTCCACAATAAATTATAACTTAGTATGTAGTTCCCCTATAAATTTTATTTAAATTTTAATAATAAATATTATTTATTTGATTAATAAATGAATATTTATTACATTCATAACTTTTTAGATAAATATTTATTTTAATATTAAACTCGTACAAAAATATATTGATAGAATATTTTCAATCAGCAAATACTGAATAAATATTATCTTTTATACTGAAAAAAAAATTTATTCCAATAATTAAATTTAAATTGAATTTAATTTAGTTTAATGGAAACACTAAGTGTGTGACCCTATATGTTTCTTCCATAGTGTAATTAGGCACATTTTCTTAAATTCCATTATCCGTGTCTAAAAACACATAAATGAAGCCAACAGGAGTAAGATAATGCTGAATCACCAAAAACCACATACAAGCACTGACCATGTCATATGATTCCTTTTTATGGATATATCATTAAGTAGGTTTCATACCCATATCATCAACCTATATGCATGAAACATCTTTCTTTGACTTCATTAAAGGAACCTTTCCGAGCACCATATACATATAATTTAGTTCAGCATTTTCATTTCAATCAAAGGGATAATATATTAGCTTCCATAATTATTTAAGAGTCATATCCTTCATCAAATTATTCATTAATAACATATCATTTTTTAGGCCCCCAACATACCCTTATTTGTTGTGATAATATGATGTCATATTTTACTATAATATATTTAATTGTGAAAGTCATAACATGCATTAATAATAATATCAAATTCTATGGATCATTACACATGTTCACAAACATGAATATCCAATAAAACGCAAAACCATGGATTTAATACTAGTGTGACTATCCACATAAGATTCAGAATTAGATATTACCAATGGTGAAATTATTTATATGAAGTCTCATCCTTTCATGAGTATTCAACACCTGATAGTTTGTATCATCCATGTCCCATCAGATGGAATCATGTGACCCTTGAACATATATCTTATGAAAATAATCATATAATTTAAGGGTTTCATCATAGAGGGGGAACTTCTATGACCTTATCTATGTGAAAAATACTCTAGGACATTATCACATTAAATATATGTTATAAGAATAAACAATATATAGTAAGGTATTAATTATTATAAAAGTTTATAAATATAAAGGTAATCTAATGTATAAAGAAGTTGGTGCTCGGGTAATAACATTAATTGAAATCCACATGGACTAGATCCAACTAATGACCACTTTTAGTACACTATCTTTAACATTATGTTTATTCCCATACCGAGATAGGTCTTATCACAAGCCATATTTCTAAAAAAATTTATTTTATATATTTTAACATAAATAATTAATTAATAAAATTTTATAAAATTGAGAGGAATAGTTACTTTGGTGAATTGAATTCATAAACCAATAACTCAAAATAGAATAGAACATTGTTATTAAAAACTACATTATGCGCTCTTAGTTTCCTTTGAATTATTAATACTGCATAGGATAACCTAGGGACATGCACAAGAAAATGGGTGAGCTAAATATCCCTGTAAGGGAATAATAAATGCATAACATAATGAAAAAATACCTTTGAGTTAAGAGGTATATCATGATGAAAAAAGTGGTAAGAATTAAACATACTCACATGGATTCATGGCATGAGAGAATGACATTATAAAATTATGGTGTCACAGGAATATGGGAACAAAATAAAACATGAAATCATAAGTATAAATTGAGTCTGAAATACAAGACATCATAAAATAGTGTGCTCCAAATAAACTACCGTACACAATACATGGTATCTCATGAGATGAAAACATTATAGAAAGCATTGGGGTGCTATCGTGGTTCAACCTTTATATGTATAACTTTACATGTGTCACAGTAATCATAAAACATCAAAATGTATTTCACCATTTCAATAAAATGATTAAGGAATATGGGTTCCATACATGGAAGTACGCAATTAATTAAATCTATTTATATCTAGTTGAATACCCTTTAAGGAAAATAGGGTTAGGTATTCATTATACATCAAAATGGAAAATCAATGGATATTTTTGGTAGCATAATGGGTATACATAAAATTTCATCAAGGTAATTAATGAGAGATAAGGGTAGTATCTCATTAATATGTGGTAATTTGGAGAGTATGTAATGATTATTTACTCATAAAAATAGAACCACTTGTAAATAAAAGGTCAAATAACCATGAAGTGTATGAATTGAATAGAGGAGGGAGATAACACTTTCCATTATATATTGCATCTTAATTCTTGGAAGGATCCCACTAGAACCATAGAAACTACTTGGAAGGGTTCCAATGAGGAAAAATTATAGGAAATTCTTTCTTCACAGTGATTGAGTGATGAGTAATGTGATAATGAATGGGTATTTATATCAAAAGATAAGGGACTGTATATTAATTTCCAAATTTAAAACATGGACACATATTTAATAAAAAAGCACGAAACCTTTGGTCTTATCATGGGTTTTTCCCATATATTATCTAAAGAGGTGTTATTTTTAATATTTTATTAGATTAAGAAACAAACTATTTAAAATAATATCATTGATTATGTGTGAGTGAGTCATGCTCATAAATAATTTTTTAAAAAATTCTAAAATATCATTTTGGATTTGGAAGGCTCATTATAGGTTTGGAAAAATAATATGATCACATTAAAATACATTATTTTACTAAAAAAATATTTTTGGTTGATAAAAAACATTATAGAATTTGTTACACCACTTTTAGTTTGTTATGATGCCATAATTATTTTAGTATATTCATATTATATTTATGTTTCAAAAAAAAAATTGGGTTGTCTCAAAGACTTATAAAAAATTATCAATTGAAAAATTTCGATGTTTTTATTTAAAATATGATATTTATTTTATCAAAATATTTTTCTAAATATAAAAATATTAACTTTTAAATTTAAATTGTAATTTATTGAAAAATTACCTATGATATTATAAAATTATATTATAATTTATATTCAAAAAAATAATGTTTTTATAATAATATTACATGAAAATAAATATTATTTAAAATTCGTGAATTTATCATAAAATTATATTTGAAATGAAAGTATATATTTTCCAGAACTACAATTTTATTTTATTTATTTACAAAAATCTATTCACCAAATTAATGTGTATTTTATAAAATAATAATGAAAATTGAATTGAAGAATCAACTATTTCATTTCTAAAAATAATATGACACCTATATAATTTTAAGGTCTAGATACATAAGACCTTTTTTACATTGGAATATTCTCTAAGGGTAAGGTATGCGATGTTGGAACTTTCCTAGGGTGGATCAGTTAACATCGGTCTAGCGATGATCACTATTAACTTGAAATTTCTCCATAGGTAGTTCTGCTTGAGCCACAATTGTTAAAGCACCCCTTGTGCTTAGTCATATTCAAACCCTAGTGATGATACCTCTCTCTAATTATGAATTAAATAAATGTTAAAGGTGATATTCTTGTCGTTTAGGCCATTGTTTATCCTTTGGGCATCAATTCGTTCACTCAATTACCCTTTATATACACTAATATTGGCTGTCACATTATAACAACTACATTACCAATTCTCATAATACCCAATGGTCATAATTCCCAATAGTCATAATTCCCAAGGATCAAAATGGTTTTTACATCCTATAAATATAAATTATTTTATTCATTCATTTGTTATGAAAACTTATATCAAGATTAAATATATTTTTAATTTCCAAATGAATATTACATTACTAAAAAACTATTTCATTTTTTCAATATTATTCGCAAATGTGATAATGCTAGGATATTAATATGATCCAAATTTTCATTTTCTTGTTATTTTTTTCTTTTAATATTTTTTATCTTACTAGGCTTTATTATTGAGAAAATGTAATTTTCTTAATTAATTAAATAAAGTGTTATCATTATGTTTTATACAATACACATTACTAAATATGTCACACATTTTTATATTGAATTGGAATTCAATACATAAATTCCCAGGTCATCAAATTCTCCCCCCTTTAATAAATTTAACCATTGAATCTTCATTTCATACTCTAAGGTTAAAAAATGGGGGCACTTCTATTTCATAACATCCTTTAGTTCCCATGTTACTTCTTTGAATTTATGGTTATACCAAATATCTTTGATAAGTTGAGTTGTCTGGTTGAGTATGAATTTGTCTCTGTGGTCCCTGATCTTCACTGAACTATCCTCTTAATAAATATCATTCTATAGTTGTAACACCGCTACATTTATTACATGTGATAGATATAGTATATACTTCCCCGAGAGGGATATACTGAACATGTCATGTATTTAAGACAAGTTTGATGGGAGTTGTAGTCAATATGTCACAAATATGATCTGATAAAGGATCTCAATGGGGCCAATATACTTAGAAATTAAAAAACCCTTATTAGTAAATCCCATGAATCTCTTTTATTGTGATATATGATAGATTTATTCATCTTTAACCTTGAACTCTAGGTCTCTTAATTGGTTATCAACAAAACTATTCTATAGAATTTTTTCTTCTCTAATGTCTTGCCGAATGACCTTTACCTTATCAACTATTTATTCTACTAGTTCAAGTCCTAATAGATTCAGTTCTATATTTTTTCTTATCATGTTAGTGTTTTAAATTACTTTTTCATTGAGGTATTCATAAGGATCCTTCTGAATGTTTGAGTGAAAGTTATTATTTTATTACAACTAAAACAAAGGAATATATTAATCATAACATCCTTATATGTTATTTCAGAAATATCTCTACATATCCTCATGTTTTGGGATAATATTTTTATATTTTCCATCATTTTTAGGGTTACAAGGTGTAACATAATTAAACATTCTCTTCATATCATGTTGGAAACATTTCTAAATTTTTTTAGGTGAATGTCATATATTGATTTGATAAAATAAATAGTGATATTTCATGCATCCAAAAAACTTCTATAATGTATATTATTTCATGTTGACTGAGCGAGATGTCCTCAAAAATTTAAATAAAATAATAATAATTTTTAAAATGGTCCACCACAACTAATATGGAATTGTTTCATTGGGTTTTATTTTAAAGGACCATGAACAAAACACATTGTGAAATTTTTATATTCCCACATAGTTATGTGTAATGTTTTCACCATCCCTTTAGATGATTTTTTTTCTTATATCTCTTATTGAAATACCAGAAATGTTGATATATATTCATCAATATACCTCTTCATATTTTCCTAAAAATAATTCTCTATGTGATCTCTATACATCTTTATTCTCCCTGGGGGATGAAGAATGAAAAGCTGTGATAATCATTCATTATATCCTTCCTCATATCAGGATATGATGGTATATATAGCTTCATCTTAAATATAACAACTCCATATTTTCAATATTGAATTCTAAGGCTTTCCCCTTCCTCACATTATGCACCTTCTTCTATATCTTCCCATCATCCCTTTAATATTTATTAATCATATCCCTAAGTGATGGTTGAGAAATAATTTGAGCAAGGTAAGATGATGTTACTTCTACTATTATTCCCATATTGATACTTTGCATGTACTGGATGGTTGGATCCCTCTAAATACCTATTATGGATAATAATGTAGGATAATTTTAATCAAAGTATTTTCCATTTTATTCACCTTACCTAGATGGAAATGGATGGAATAATCATAATCCTTGTTCATCTCTAACCACCTTCATTTGAACATGTTGAGCTCTTTTTATATGATTATATATTTGAGGATCTTATGGTATATATATATATATATTCCACACTTATCCTCATATAGGTAATTTTTCCAAATATTTAATGTGAAGATCAGAATAGCCAACTATAAATCAATCATTAGATAGTTTTTCTCATGCACCTTCAATTGCAGAGAGACATAAGAGATCAATTTATCATTTTTCATGAGGACACAACCTAATATTTTATTTGACGTATCTGTATAGATAAAAAAATCCTTCACCGTAGGTGGGTAGTGTGAGTATAAGAGTTATTATTAGCATTTTATTAAACTCTTTGGATGTTTATTTACTTTCATTAGTCTAATGAAACATCACTCATTTTTTAGTTAGTTAAGTTAATTGGTTTGAAAATTGATAAATTTTTACCTCAAACCACTTATAGAACCTGAAAAATACAAGGAAACTATGGATATCAATTATAGATTTTTGATTAGGCCATTCCATAACCATATTTTTCCTTAAAGGATTTACTTATATCCCCTTTCTTGTGATAACATTCCCTAATAAAGGAACTTTCCCCACAAAAAATTCACATTTATTGTACATTTCATGCAATTTATCCCTTATTAATGAGCTTACTATAGTACTTAAATTTTACCCATGTTCCTCCATTCTATTAGAGTATATTAGAATAAAATACATAAATTTATCGATGTAATATCTAAAAAATATATTCATTAATTCCAAGAATATTTTTAGAGTATTTTTTAGTATGAATGGGCTCACTATGAACTCATATTTGATTTACCTTATATAAAATAAATTTTTGGGAATATACTCCTTCACCATCAATTTATGATATACTAACCAGAGGCCGAATTTAGTGAATTATTGGGCCTTATAAAGCTGATCAAACAAGTTGTCAAACTTTGGGAAAGGATCATTTTTTTATATTGGTTTTTGTTTATCTTATAGTAATAAATTCATAGACGCATTGGCCCATCCTTATTTTGGAAGACTTAGCTTTAACCCACAAAAAATGATTCCAACCTTATTTTTAGAATCCATGATAAAGTTGAATGAATGTAATTCAATTTTTGTGAAGTTTTCTTCATATGACCCAATAGATTGATACATCTTTTATTTGAGCCCAAACAATTACATCTCTATTTTAATAATATGTGTGTATGGAAACTATTTATATAAAAATATTTTCTTGAATCTATCCCTTTCCATGAATTCAATGTTCTATTATGGATTTATATTCTAGATTAGTGTATACTAGTGATAATATTCTCCCTCTAGAAGATAAACAAATAGTATGAATATATCTTTCTTATAAAATTTGAGGAAGGGTAATATCTTCTCAATAGTGTTAATCCATTGCTCCAGAATTATTGGATAAGAAGATCCACTAAAAGTAAGATACCAGGATTGAATAAAGGAATCAATAATGAATTTCAATTTATTATGGGATGTAGGGTTTTTGATGTGATTATTGTTATTACGTATAACTTAATTCATTTTTATTGGTAATACCTTGATGTTTTCAACTTATACTCCTATAATATTAGTAATTTTATTAGGGAAATCATCAAACTTTCCATCACACATGGTTTTGACTTGAATCCTCATATTTACTATCATTTTATAAAATAATGTTTTGTGTAAAGTTACATGATTCAATAAGAATGCAAAAAAAATAAAAACTACTTAACATTGAAGGACTGATATATATATATGCTACATATAAATCTCTAAGTTTATATCTAGGTTATCCATGGTCTATTACCTATTACGTTATCTAGCCTAACATTGTATCTTAATCATTCATAATAGTTTATAAAGAGAATAATAATTATCTAATGTATATCCCACTAGAATATATTACAAGCTTTTCATTATTCAACCCACTCATTGTGCACCGAGTAAAGATAAATTCATTTCCAAAACATTTTTTTCTTGGTGATTACCCCTCGGTTTATTTATTCTATATCCACATTAACATTCTAGTATCCAGACTGAGATTCAATTTCAAATAAGCCACATACTCTATAATTTATCAATCATTAAGGATGTTTTTTATATTAATATTTGTCTTATAGGTTTTGACTAATGTTTTATCAATCAAAATCCCAAAAAATTACTAGACCTTTTTTGATACCAACTATAACAATCCATATTTATTATAAATATTATTTCATGATTTTGGACATAAATATCCACATAATACAATACCAAAATATCAAGGTCTTTGGGAAATACGATACATAAAAAATTAACATAAAATAAAAAAATATCATTATTTATAACTACCTAATGTTATCTTAGTTTCCATTGAACACTTAATAATGCACGAGATAACCTAAGGATATACATAAGATAAAGGGTTATCTATTAAGGATAGAAAGGGAAAAATAAAATTATAACATGATGATATGTAATACATGTGATTAAAGAGAAAATTATGGTAACAAAAGAGGTATGAATAATATACACACACATGGAATTATGGAATGAGAAAACAATATCATAAAATCATGGTACCATATGAATGTGGTAATAACATAAATCATAAATTCATAAGAATAAGTTGAGAATAATTACCATGAAATCATAAGATAATGTTGTAATCATAACTTCCCATGAACCATACATGGTATCTCATGAGATGAAAACATTACCCAATGCATTGGGGTGAGATCAGTGTGCTCACTTAACATTTTCAACTTTATGTGTACAACATTGATTGTAACACCCCAGGTAAATAAAGAATATGACATTTTTATATTTATCTATATTTTTGAATAATATATTAATATTACTTTAAAGGGTACCCTATGCTATATGGAATACCCAATACGCAACAACGAGTTTCTTGGGAATATTACATTTCACTCTAATAATAAAATAACATTATTTTAAATGGTAGTTAACGCCTAGCCGTTGTAATGGATAGAATGAACAGAACTAACTAAAAAATGATTATATATGTTTGTCAAATATTTTTACTATTTACAATAAATGTTAGAGGATTAAAAATGCGAATGAATCCAATTTTAAGCGTAAACATTCTAATATTCTTTAAAAGGTCGATTAACCGCCTTTTGATGGCGAACCTATTTTAAATCCACTTTTTGAGAATTTTATGTGTTATATTTGACAAAATAAAATTCTTATTTAGAATCGGGACATCAAAATATACTTTGTGTAAATTTTTGGTATCTTTCCGAAAAAGTTCAATTTTTAATGAATAGTGAAAAATGTTGTATTTTAATTCAAAACAACTTTTTAATATAATTTTTTTATTTGATTAGATTATATTTTAATTTTTTTTAAAGTAAAATTAGAATATATTTTTACCATTTAATACAATAGTGGTCGTTGGAATTAATTTCACTTTGAAATCGGGCTTAAACTAATGTCAATCTTTTGATACTTATTGTTTCATAAAAACACGCTATTTGCTCTGACATCGCGAATTAATTATTAAATTAATTAATGCAAATTATATGTTTTGAAATTTGTAAAATAGACTTCATTATTGAATTCATAATATCAAATATATCTTAGGGTGATGTTTTTGTATTTTTCTGAAAAACTTTAATTTTTGATGAATAGTGAAACCACTATGTGGTACTTAAAAAACTGATTTTTCATTTAAATGAAATTTTACCACCTCTGTGTTTTGAAATTCAAAAATCCGACATACATGGTAGTCATTAAGAAGTAAAATGTGGTTCAATGGGATTAAAATATTTTTTTTGTGAATAGTAAGTTTTAAGTTTTTAATCGCAATTAGAGGTAATTAGTGTAGTTTAAGGTACAAATAATGTTTTAATAATGTGAGATGAGCTTGAAACATGTCCTAACCTTATTGTATGTGTCATGGCCGATCAAGACAATCCATGGGTCAGCTTTGGGACCCCATGGAGCCACTTTGGAAGGAAAATGACATTAATATCTTTTTATTTAATGTTAAAGTAGGAAATGTCACATACATGAGTTGTTTTACTAAAACAATTTTTAATTGGGGTTATACAAGTCAGATGTTTGACTATAAATAATAATTGGAAATATAAAAATATTTCCTAAGTCATAGTATTTTTTTTATAATTCTTAGACATTAAATAAATTAAATTATTTATGACATCATGATGATGCAGCAATTACCTCATTATTTAACGATTTAAATAAAATGAATAGATAATGTAAAATCTAAGAACTACACTTGTCAAAAACCTATTGGATGGGTATATTTAGAACTATTATCACTTTATCCTCGAATTATACCAATGTGGGGCCTTTTAAATCCGAAACTCTTTTAAAAATAAAGTAACATTTCTTTACTTTCCAAGAGTGCCCCTCCTCTCCTCTTATAAAAGGCCCCCCACCTCTACCACCTTACACACACCTCTAAAGCCTTTGTCTCGGCTAACCCCTGCCCATTTCCTCTCTCCACATCCCACTATTCATCATTTAAGCCTCCCTTTGGGCAGAATCCTTTCCAAGGAAGCCTTTGAGCTTAAATAAAAGAGAGTTTCCCGTTTTAAAGGTAGTGTTTTCTCTTGTGTTCTTATGTTTTATTTGGTTTATCCAACCCCATAAACTATTTTTTTATTCTTTTATTTTGTAACAACACCAGTATCTTCAATATACTAGGATTTTTTTATGTGAAGGATTCGAGCTACACTTACACACACCTTCGTCTAATGGTTAAAGAACATATTGTTTCTGTGGTTGGCGATTTTCTGCCTCACGAAACGATGATTGTTCAATATTCTTTTAACACCTTTAAAGGTGGCCATTATGATGTCACTGTATTTGATATATTATATATATGGTATTTATGTTTACTATATGATTCTGTATTTTATATTTAAAACATACCTTTATTCTTTTCATGTTGTGCAAATGCGATAATTTCATATGAGGAAGTGTGGACTACCGCCCCCTCAAGTTATGTGACTTGTACATGAAATACATGGAATGTATAAAGAATGAAATTAATTAACATATGTTACCTATATAAAATTTATATTATAATGGAATTATAATATATATATATATATAATTTGTTTTAATTCCATTAATATGAAAAAAATGAAAGAAGCGTTCATGCGTACGTACGCCCTACCGTCTCCATGAATGGTGCTTTTCATTTTTTTTATCTCCAAATGATATGGAATAGTATAAAATTAATATTTACTGGATATATATGGTATTTTAATCATTAATACTATTCTGGAAATTATTTACTTATAACTACATGGGCAATCATTTTTCAAACAAGTTCATTTTTGACTCATGTTCCAAACATCGGCAAAAACGTATGATATGAACTAACATTATTAAACAATTATTATAACATTATAATATGTAATATGAACTGAATAATAATATTTAAAGGATTTCCTTAGGAAATTATAAATTGACCAAAGTTTTTTATTCATGAATATAATGAAACGAACAAGACAAGTCGGACTTGAGGTAAGGGATCCTACTCCTCTCTTTCTTTTTAAGTACACTATTTTATGTCATTCCTTTTAAGCTCATCTTTCTTGTGATTGGGATGTTATTTTATATTACTCTTACTGTAATTTTTATGTTCATATGATGAGAGACCCTATTCTTTATCATCAATCCATTTTGGATGTTTTGAGTGGCACCGTTAGGCTGCCTAATTTTCGTAAGAGATCTAACATCTCTCTTTCTTTTTATGTACTCTCCTTTATGTCACTTCTTTTAAGCTCTTATTTGTTATGTTGGGGGATGTTCTTTTATATTCCTCTTTCTGTAAAATTTATGTTAATATGATGAGAGACCTTATTCGATCTCATCATTCAATTTTTGTAAGTTTTAAGTGGCGTTATTAGGCTGCCGAGTTTTCGTAAGGGATTTTTCATCTCACTTTTATTCCCGTGAGATTTATGATACATTTGCCACAATTTCCTTTGAGTGGTGTATGTACTTCCCATTATTTTACTCACTGTGTAATATAATTTCATTTATGAGTATTTACAACAATGTTGTATTATCCTTCTTTCACGGGGTGTATGTTTCGAAAGATACCCATGTCAGTAAGGGAACCTTTCACCCTCCTCTTTTTCAAAATACTTCTTTTGTTATGTATTTTAATTCACATAATATTATGTTGGGATATGATCTTATATATCCTTATTGATTTAAATTTTATGTCCAAGTGATGAGATACCCTTTTTATCTCTCATCAACGCATTTTCTGAATTTTGTAGTGACACCGTTAGGCTGTCAAATTTTTGAAAAGGAACTTCTTAACCCAATTTTGATTCTTTGGGATAAGCTTATAATCCTTGAATATGTAGTTATATGAATATGTGTGAATAAAATCTGAATTTTTGACACTTAATATCCACTTATATTTGGTTTATTAGTTTGTCACACATAATTATGTAATTGATTTATCCATAATCCATGGATATCGTCTTTGTAAGGGACTTCGTCTCAATCTCCATTCATTGAGGCATATTTTGTTTTATACACAACCTTATTTTATATGGTGTATAAACCCCTTTGACTTTTACATTTATCCAAAATGAATCTTTTTTATACGAAGCATTTTACTAAACGATAAAAGGGAATGTTTTTGTCGTACGCATGTGGCGACAACGACTTCTCCGCCGCCGTGACGATTATTTCAGTTTCGGCTTCCTCTAAAAGCCATATCTTTTTTTAAAGGAAAATAAATACCATGTTTTACTTTTCTTTTATTTTGGTATTGAAAATGGTTTTCATAATGTTTTTATATCAATGTGTTGTATTGATATCTTGTGATTGAAAAGTGGAAATGTTATGTTTCCTTTATGCATGTTTTATGTGATACGATTATGTTATGGTTCTTGGGCATTATTATGAAGATGGGTGGTTCTGTGAAAAACTAAGGGCGGGTGAGCCCGATATAGATCTCCAATGCATTGGGTAATGTGAAGGGGTTAAATATTGAGGTTTCTCCAAATAGATTTATGGAATATACTGTGAGGGGTATTCTAAACGTAACCAAGAGGGTTACTCCCTACGTAAGAATGTTATGAATGCCTCAAGTTACCTTTATGTCTTATGATTTCTATGATTTATTCATGATTTTATAGGGTATGTTAAAGTGCTTATGTTTTATGGGTAAAGTGTGATTTCAGTCTTATGTATACATGTACTCATGTTTCCTTTCCATATTATTATATCCTATACTGATATTTTTATGGTCATCCCAAGTTTTTGAAATGTTTTTCACAGGTCAAGGGAAAGGTACATGATATGATGATAGTGTCAAGGAAGTGTCAAGAAATAATCCATGTTTTATTTTAAATATGTTTCCATTGATGGGGAAAAACTAGTAGTATATTTTATGTAACCACTTTGTTTAAATGTGGAATGTAATTCATGATTTATGATCTAATTATCTAAAACTCTAAACCTGAAAAGATCCTCAATGTGAATTATTCATTTAATTCAATATTAAGTAAGGTTTAAGTCTGGGGCCTTATAGTTGGTATCATAGGCCGGTTTAGACAACTTTAGGGAATAAGAGTTTTTGTTAGACACATGATTAGTCCCTATATCTATTATTTCAGTTAAATCCTTGTTTTATAACTTTTTTTCACATCAAGTAAACTCGGTTACGAATGGATGGAGAAGGATCTCAAATGACATTCCTATCTCTTCCTGATGACATGCTTGAAATAATTTTTGCAAAGTCATGTTTGGATGATTATGAAACCTTTTCTATCATACAACTCACTTGAAAGCAGTTGTTGGAGATATCAAACACCTCCACTATACCTCGTTATCATCGTCGATCATGGGTTGTATTTAGACAAATACTATTTTCACAATATTCTCATATTTTCGAGAAAGGTAAATATTATCAAGGTATTTTCAAATATTTTACCTTATCACAATAATTTGAAGCATATTATGATTTTAAAAATGGTACTGATGAAGGAGACCCTTACACAACCTATTTATATTTTCTTTTAAAATATAGCCTCTCAGCACATACTTATGGTATTTTAAAAGGACCAATAATAGAAAGCTTCAACTCATATTATGTCTGACTATTTTATAGAAATCTTGTTTTATCAGATGTTTTGGAATTATATGTCATACATGATTATTTTCCAAAACTGTTTTTCTGTGAACACCCATATGACCCATGTTGTACAAGGTGTATTTGGATGGAGGAAGAAAATGATTTTGAAGGATCTCTAAATCATTGTTGTAATGCATGGGACTTCTACCTACGTGAGCTAGATGACGATGAAACCGAGTGGACGCCATGATCAAGGTATGATGTTATTTGTTTTGGGAATCAATTTATTTTATCTTATGGTGGTTTAAATAACACTTCAAGAATTAAGATGTTGATATCGTAATGAATTTGGATGAAAATGAGATTTATAAGGAAAATATTGAGATTAAAACATGTAAGGTTTATTTTTTTGAGTTTTATAAAAAGGACAACACGCATACCGTGTGACAACCCGCCGCGTCAAACAAAGCTGCGGGAATCGAACCCACAACCAAAGTGCAACTGGTATTTATCACCTACCACTGGACTACGTGAAGTCCCTGGTTAGTTTGACTGACTTTTTTAGTTAGATGATTTTATGAATTAATAGTAAGTTGATTTTGGGTTATCTATATAAATTTATTAACCTATCATGGAGGATATGTGATTAGGTTAATTACTTTTCAATACAATACTTTAAGAGAAACTGATGTTGTTTGGAGATAAATGTTACGATTTAACTTGGAAGACTATGTGACTAAATCCTTCAAATATTTGGGTTTCAATATTAGTTTGGTTTACTTTGAAGAACATTATGGACAAATTTTTTATCGAATGGTCCTCATTGAACTTTGGGTTTTGTTGGACAAATTTTGGAGATTAAGAATAGATTTTCTTTTTATAAACGGTTATCCTTTTCTGGATTATCGGATCTTGTACTAACCTTTTTAGTTTTGGTTTTGGTTAAAGTATAAAGACATGGGAAGTATATAGTTCTCTTTTTTGAATTAGGTGATTCTCTAGAAGTTGATTATAGTACTCTTGGTGTGAACAAGTCTTCCTAAATACTCATCTTTTGGATAAAATATGAGTTTGTGTAAGAAATCTAATAAAAGTTGAAAGTCAACATGATAAGTGATTATGTTTCCTTATGAATAAATTCTTCAATAAAAATAAACTTAAAACAAAAATGTTGTCTATTAACTTTTCTTACTGGGGAATCGAATACTGTTTAACCCATCACAAGTTTGTGATTTTCTTGTGGTTAAATTTCTCCTAAACATGTTTTCTATCACTCTCCATCAGAACATGACCCTATGTTTTCTCCTCCATGTCCATGTTTTCCTACATGGAATGCTAGTTTGGGTTAACACGGGTGACCTCTGAACTTATCTTTCTTTATTTTAAAGTGATTGTTTTACCGACTCTTGTTCCGATGTGGGACTTTCAAGGATGTTTCCAACCCCAATTTTAAAATTGCGAGGACGCAATTCCCAAAAGGGGAGAAGGATATAACACTACAAGTAAATAAAGAATATGACATTTTTATATTTATCCATATTTTTGAATAAAATATTAATATTACTTTAAAGGGGACGCTATGCTCGATGGCGTACCCAATACGCAACAATGAGTTTCTTGGGAATCTTATGTTTCACTCTAATAATAAAATAACATTATTTTAAATGGTAGTTAACGGCTAGCCGCTGTAATGGCGTGAATGAACAGAACTAACTACAAAATGATTATATATGTTTGTCAAATATTTTTACTCTTTACAATAAATGTTAGAGGATTAAAAATTCGAATGAATCCAATTTTATGCGTAGACATTCTAATATTCTTTAAAAGGTCGATCAACCGCCTTTTGATGGTGAACCTCTATTAAATCCACTTTTTACAATTTTATGTGTTATATTTTACAAAATAAAATTCTTATTTATAATCGGGACATCAAAATATACTTTGTGTAAATTTTTTGTATCTTTCTGATAAAGTTTATTTTTTAATGAATAGTGAAAAATGTTGTATTTTGATTCAAAACCTCTTTTTAATCTAATTTATTTTTATGATTAGATTATCTTTTAAATTGTTTTTAAAGTAAAATTAGAATATATTTTTACCATTTAATCCAATAGTGGTCGTTTGAAATAATTTCACTTTTAAATCGGGATTAAACTAATGTCAATCATTTGATACTTATTATTTGATAAAAACACGCTATTTGCTCTGACAGTGGGAATTAATTATTAAATTAATTAATGAAACTTATATGTTTTGAATTTTTTAAAATAGACTTCATTTTTGAATTTGGAATATCATATATATCTTAGGGTGATGTTTTGGTATTTTTCTGAAAAACTTCAATTTTTTATGAATAGTGAAACCACTAAGTGGTACTTAAAAAACTGATTTTTCATTTAAATGTAATTTTACCACCTCTGTGTTTTGAATTTCAAAAATCTGACATACATGGTTTTCATTAAGAACTATAATGTGGTTCAATGGGATTAAAATATTTTTTTGGTGAATAGTAACTTTTAAGTTTTTAATCGCGATTAGAGGTAATTAGTGTAGTTTAAGGTAAAAATAATGTTTTAATAATATGAGATGAGCTTGAAACATGTCCTACCCTTATTGGATGTGTCATGGACGACCAAGAGAATCCATGGGTCAACTTGGGGACCCCATGGAACCACTTTGGAAGGAAAATGACATTAATATCTTTTTATTTAATGTTAAAGTAAAAATGTCACAAACATGAGTTGGTTTACTAAAACAATTTTTAATTGGGGTTATACAAGTCATATGTTTGACTATAAATATTAATCGGAAATACAAAAAGATTTCCTACATCATAGTATTTTTTTTATATTTTTTATACATTAAATAAATTAAATTATTTATGACATCATGATGATGCAGTGATTACCTCATTATTTAACGATTTAAATAAAATGAAAAGATAAAGTAAAATCTAAGACCTAAACTTGTCAAAAACCTTTTGGATGGGTATATTTAGAACCCTTATCACCTTATCCTCGAATTATATCAACGTGGGACCTTTTAAATCCGAAAATATTTTTAAAATAAACTAACATTTCTTTACTTTCCAAGAGTACCCCTCCTATCCTCTTATAAAAGGCCCCCCACCTCTACCACCTTACACACACCTCTAAAGCATTTGTCTCGGCCAAAACCTACCCATTTAATCTCTCCATATCCCTATCTTAATCATTGAAGCCACACTTTGGGCAGAACCCTTTCCAAGGAATCCTTTGAGCTTAAATCAAAGAGAGTTACCCGTTTTAAAGGTAGTGTTTTCACTTGTGTTCTTATGTTTTATTTTGTTTCTCCAACCCCCTAAACTATTTTTATTCTTTTATTTTGTAAAAACACTAGTATCATCAATATAATAGGATTTTGTTATGTGAAGTATTAGAGCTACACTTACACACACCTTCGTCTAATGGTTAAAGAACATACTGTTACTGTGGTTGGCGATTTTCTGCCTCACGAAACGATGATTGTTCAATATTCTTTTAACACCTTTAATGGTGGCCATTATGATGTAACTGTATTTTATATATGATATATATGGTATTTATGTTTACTATATGCTTCTGTATTTTATATTTAAAACATACCTTTATTCTTTTCATGTTGTGCAAATGCGATAATTTCATATGAGGAAGTGTGGACTACCGCCCCCTCAAGTGATGTGACTCATACATGCGATACATGGAATGTATAAAGAATGAAATTAATGAACATATGTGACCTATATAACATATATATTATAATTTAATTATAATATATATATATATATATCATTTATTTTTAATTCCATTAATATGACAAAAAAATGAAAGTAGTGTTCATGCGTACGTACGACATACCATCTCCATGAACGGTACTTTTCTCATTTTATCTCCAAATGATATGGAATAGTATAAAATTAATATTTACTGGATATATATGATATTTTAATCATTAATACTATTCTGGAAATTATTTACTTATAACTACATGGGCAATCATTTTTCAAACAAATTCATTTTTGACTCATGTACCAAACATCGACAAAAACGTATGATATGAACTAACATTATTAATCAATTATTATGACATTATAATATGTGATATGAAATGAATAATAATCCTTAAAGGAGGTCTTTAGGAAATTATAAATTGACCAATGTTTATTATTCAGGAATATAAAGAAATGAACAAGACAATTCGTACTTGAGGTAAGGGATCCTACTCCTCTCTTTCTTTTTAAGTACACTCTTTTATGGAATTCCTTTTAATCTAATATTTATTTTTATTGGGATGTTGTTTTATATTAATTTTACTGTAATTTTTAATTTCATATGATGAGAGACCCTATTCTCTCTCATCAATCAATTTTGGATGTTTTGAGTGGCGCCGTTAGGCTGCCGAATTTTCGTAAGAGATCTAACCTCTCTCTTTCTTTTTAAGTACTCTCTTTTATGTCAATCTTTTAAGCTCGTATTTGTTATGTTGGGAGATGTTATTTTATATTCATCTTTCTGTAAACATTATTTTAATATGATGAGAGACCTTATTTGATCTCATCAATCCATTTTTTTAAGTTTTAAGTGGCGCCGTTAGGCTGCCGAGTTTTCGTAAGGGATTTTTCATCTCACTTTTATTCCCGTGAGATTTATGCTACATTTGCCACAATTTCATTTGAGTGTTGTATGTACTGCCCATTATTTTACTCATTGCGTTATATAATTTCATTTATGATTGTTTACATCAATGTTGTATTGTCCTTCTTTCATGGGGTGTATGTTTCGAAAGATACCCATGTCGGTAAGGGAACCTTTCACCCTCCTCTTTTTTAAAAGACTTCTTTTGTTATGTCTTTTAATTCACATAATATTATGTTGGGATATGTTCTTATATATCATTATTGATTTAAATTTTATGTACAAGTGATGAGATACCCTTTTTATCTCTCATCAACTCATTTTCTGAATTTTGTAGTGACTCCATTAGGCTGTCAAATTTTTGCAAGGGAACTTCTTAACCCAATTTTGATTCTTTGGGATAATCTTGTACTCATTTAATATGTCGTTCTATGAATATGTGTGAATAAAATCTGATTGTTTTACACTTAATATCCACTTATATTTGGTGTATTAGTTTTTCACACATAATTATGTAATTGATTTATCCTTAATCGAAGGATACCGTCTTTGTAAGGGACTTTGTGTCAATCTCCATTCATTGAGGAATATTTTGTTTTATACACAACCTTATTTTATACAGTGTATAAAACCATTTGACTTTTACGTTTATCCAAAAGTAATATTTTTTATACGAAGCGTTTTACTAAACGACAAAGGGGAATGTTTTTGTCGTATGTATACGGAACCAACGACTTCTCCGCTGCTGTGACCATTATTTGAGTTTCGGCTTCCTCTACAAGCCATACCTTTTTTTAATGGAAAATAAATACCATGTTTTACTTTTATTTTATTTTGGTATTGAAAATGGTTTTCATAATTTTTTTATATCATTGTGTTTTATTGATATCTTGTGATTGAAAAGTGGAAATTTTATGTTTCCTTTATACATGGTTTATGTGATACGATTATGTTATGGTTCTTGGGCATTATTATGAAGACGGGTGGTTCCGTGAAAAAATAAGGGTGGGTGAGCCCAATATAGCTCCCCATTTCCTTGGGTAATGCGAAGGGGTTAAATGTTAAGGTTTCTTCAAATAGATTTAGGGAATATACTTTGATTGGTATTCCAAACGTAACCAAGAGTGTTACTCCCTACGTAAGAATGTTATTAATGCCTCAAGTTACCTTTATGTCTTATGATTTCTATGATTTATTCCTGATTTTATGGGGTATGTTAAAGTGATTTTGTTTTATGGGTAAAGTATGATTTCATTATTATGTATACATGTACTCATGTTTCCTTTCCATATTTTTACATCCCTTACTGAGCTTTTTATGCTCATCCCATGTTTTGGAAATGTTTTTTCACAGGTGAAAGGAAAGGTACATGATATGATGATAGTGTCAAGGAAGTGTCAAGAAAGAATCCATGTTTTATTTTAAATATGTTTCCGTTGATGGGTAGAAATGATTACTATCTTTTTTGTAACCACTTTGTTTAAATGTAGAATTTAATTCATGATTTATGATGTAATTATCTAAAACTCTAAACCTGAAAAGATCCTCAATGTGAATTATTCATTTAATTCAATATTAAGTAAGGTTTAAGGCTTGGGCCTTATATTGATCATATAACATAAGCAAATATTGGAAAAGTTATATCCCAGGATTATGGAATGTGGGTTTTACACATGGATTTCCAAAATCAATGAATGATATTTATATATATGTGAACACCCATGAATGAAATAGGTGATGGTATTCAAAACAAAAAGGTATGGAAAATAAAGGAATAATTTCAAAAACCTATCAAGTTCACATAAAAGATCATGGTAGGGATTAGTGAGAGATATGGGTAATACGTCATTAATAAAGAATCATTTAGATATTAAGGGATGATTATGAATATATGATAACATAACCATTGGGAAATCAAAAATCACATAAAAAATAAAATACTTGTATTTAAAAGGAGAGGGATAGAACCCTTACCTTGATAGGTTGATTTTTAAATCTCTGGAGGAGATTCATAGAAACATAAAAACTCATTGGGAGGTATTTTAGAGTGGTAAAATGAGGTGAAATTCATACTTAATGGGTTTAAAGTGATGGGTAGTGAAAGAAGGGGTATGTATTTATAGAAAAAATAAGGGAATATTTTTTAATTTCCAAATTAAGGCACTGGACACCTAGTTAATAAAAAATAAAAAACCATTTGAATTCACATGGTTCAATCCAATGATATTTACCAAGGAGGGGTGATTTTGTAAATTTTATTAGTTCCAGAACTAAAATCCTTAAAATAATATAATTTATGATATAGAAGTGAGTCATGATCATATAGAATTATTTTTAAAATCATAAAAAATGTTTTATGTTTTGGAAGGTACTTTATAGGTCTGAAAAATAATATTATAACCTTAATTACCTTATTTTAACTTTAAAATCAATTTTTGGTCAGGGAAACCCTTTATAAAAGTTATTACATAACTTTTAGGTAAGTTTGATTCCATATTTCTTACCATGTATTCAAACCTTTTTTAATTTTTACCCAAAAGTTTAATTGTCTTATAGAATTATGAAAAGGTCACCATTGACTAATTTTGATTTTATGATTTAAAAAATGATATTTTTTTATCAAAATTGATTCCAACATATAAGAATGTTATCCATTAAATAAAAACCCTTATTTATTGACAATTTACCTTGGACATTATAGAGTTATATAATCATTTATATTTAAATAAATAGTGTTTTTATATGAATATTTCATGAAAATAACTTTTAGTTAAAATTATTGAATTTATCATAAAAGTTTATTTTAATTGAAAATATATATTTTACAATTATAAAATTTTGTTTTATTTGTATCCAAAAATCTATATATCAAATTAATATTATATTCATGTTTATTTTTGTAAAATAAAAATAATAATGGAATTGAAGAAACCACTATTTTATTTTTAAAAATAAAATTAAAGAATTCATAATACTAATTCCTAGATATATAACACCTTATTACACTAGACTATACCATAAGGTTAAGGTGTGTTAGAGTGGTAATTTAATGAGGGTGGTTCATTTAATATTGATCTAGTGGTGATGTTCAATGACTTGAATGTTTGATGTAGTCAGTTCCAACTGAGTCTTGTTAAATATCTACTTCATCTTGGTCAAGTGTGAACCCCATTGATGCTACTACCCACTAAATCTCTGATAAATGAGCTTCATAATGCATTATTCTACTAGATGTGGTCATTTTTTCCTTCATTCATCAATTAATTGTCTTAATTACCCATAACACACACTAATTCTAATGATCAAATTATAATGGTTGCATCACCAATGGTCATAAGGGAAAACGATCTTAATGCCCAATAGTTATAACACCCAACTGTCATAATTACCATTGGTCATAATTCCTGATAGTTATAATGGTTTTATACTTCCTATAAATATATCATATTTTATTCATCCATAAATTACAGTCATATCTATCAAGGTTCAACATTCTTCATTTTCAAAATGAATATTAAATTACTATCATTATAATTCTATTTTACTATGTTTTATACTTGTGAAATAATCCTAGGAGGTCAAGATGATCTAAAATTTTCTATTCTAGTTATTTTATTTTATTTCTATTAAGTTTTCCAATATAATATTTTTAATTTGATTATGATTAATTATTCACTAAATATAATATTATAAAATAATTAAATAATGTTTTTAATTGTGTTTTATACTATACATCATTAATAATTATGTCACACATTCATACATAGAAGGTAAATTATATATATAAATTTATAGGTCATTATAGGTATTTATTCAATGGGCATTCCATGTTGTCTTCCATTGAAAATATTCTTACAATGACATCACCTATGAGAGAAAAATTCCCCAATATATGTTATTTATAGAGTATTTCCTCCATTTGTTGAAGTGAACATGGATAATTTACAAGATCTTACACTATTGTATTTTCAGAAGATAGTGTTATAGGGACTGCTAGTAACCACAAGAAACACACAGATGATGTTGTATATATTAAAATATTAATTAGATGTATTAGAATCTACAATATACTTAGAATCTACTATATAATTAGTGAAAATAAATTTCTTTGGGCTCTTCCAGCACATAATACCTCTATTGAGATTAAATATTTATTCCAATTTTAATTTTAGAACCTTTTGATATATTTGGAAAATAGAATCTGTATATCCAATGATGTCATGTTTCTCATATACTCCATAAATCAGGAACATATCCTTAATACACCTTAGCTACTTACGTATAGTCTCTACTTCCATCATATGGTGTTCTCATGGGTCATCTTGAGGCATTATTACCACACTTAAGGCACATGTGAAATCTATCCTAGTACATAGTGTGGAATAAAAGGGTGAACCAATCACTAACGTGTATAAATTCCTTTCTTCCTATGTCTATCTTCATGTGTCTAAGGAAATACTTTCATAGAATTTGGAATGCCACGTGACATTTTAAACAATCCCCAATTAGATTATTCGACACCGAATCTCTTAAATATATTATCAATGTATATACATGGATTTAGTCTAAGTAGCCTCTTAGATTTATCAAAATGAATCTTGATCCAACAAATATATACTACATCACCTAATAATTTCATAAAGAAGCTTGAGTTTAACCATGTCTTAAATAAAAATAATATTGGTACCACATTTCTAATCAGTAATATCTCATTAACATAGACTATCAAAAAATAACTGCACTCCCACTAAATATTTTTTAGACCAAAGATCACATTCATTCATTATGAAACCATATTATATCACAGATTCATGAATGAAAACCTTTCATCACCTATATTATTACTTTAATCCATAAATAGATCTAGGAAAGTTTCATACCTTATTGGAATTATTTAGAATTAGAAACCATTTTGGTTGTCCCATATAAACATTTTTATAGTGGTTCTTATAATGAAAATATGTTTTGACATCCATCTGCTAAATATCATATTCATTATGTGTAGCTATGGAAATTTGAATTTTGATAGATTTTAGTATAGAAAATAGTGAATAGGATTGATCACTGTCTATGCCATGACATCGCTTAAAACCTTGTTACAACCAATAATTCTTTATAGGTACTGAATTTCACACCTGTGTCTAGTTTCTTCTTGAATACCCATTTACAACTAGTGGTGTTTATATCCATAGGAGACTAAACTAGAATCTATAAGTGTTTTTGGTATGTGGAATCCATTACATAATTCATTGATTATTGGTATTTAGTAGCTTATATATCAGTTACTATTCCTTTTAGGTTTTAACATCATTATTATCAACCAATTACGAGTCAACCTATTTGGTGACTAGAAAAAATTATATTTTAGGTTATCTAACCAATCTTGCAGTCATATACAATAATTGTTTTTATTAATTGTAATCTTCAATGGGGATCTATTGAATATGTTTATGTTCCAATATCTCAAGCCACAAAATTATTCATGTCTATCTCACTCTCACTATCTCTTTGATAAAATTTATCCCTCTCAATGAAATTGGGAGGTATATTAAACAAAACCTTCTTATATGAGGGGTTGTATAAGCAAATATCCATTTTTTTCCTTTAAATATCCAATAAAGACACACTTGGTGATGTAGGGTGAATGTTTGTTACCTAAGGGGACCTAACAAATGATGTACAATCCCTCACTCATATATGTGATAACATAGGTTTAAATTCATACAAGAGTTGATATCGAATACCAGTTTTATATTATTTTTCACCTGATTTAGTGTTTATATGACTTTATGAAATGTGGATCCCCAAAAGTGAAATGAAAGACTTGCATGTCTCATAAATTATGTCACCATGTTTATTGATATGCAATTAATCCTTTATATTACACCATTACATTGGGGGGGGGGGTAGAAAGATGATTGAATTGATATATAATCAAACACTCGCACAAATAATCAATGATATACTAGTTAAGATATTCTCTACCATAGTTTTATTTATGTTTTTTTATATTCTTACCATACCAGTTCTCAACTTCATACTTTAATTCTTTGAATTTATTAATGAAATATTACTTTTACCCCACTAATTAATCATATCAACATCTACTATAGTCATTAATAGATGTTATTAAGTATGAGTATCCTACCTTTTCATCAATAGGAAATGGTCCATACACATTGGTATGAACTAACTCTAGAATATATGTGTCCCATTCAACTTTCACACTAAATGGGGACTTATTCATTTTACCTTTCAAACAATAGTGACATATGCCATGTGATTTCAGTTGAAAACAATATAAATTTCCATCTTGTATTAATTTAGTCATGTTATTTTTATTTATATGACCTAATCTGTGATGCCATAGTTGGGTGTGATATGAATCATGGGAACTAGATTTGTCATTGATTTCTTTTACCTGGGTTGTTTAATCCAATAAACAAATACCATTATTTAAGTGTAATTTACCATGTCATCTGATATATTTATAAAATAATAAATATTTTTCCCTAATTTAAAAGAATACCTCATAATCAAAACAATTCAGTAGAATAATTTCTTTGGTCAGTGATATAAAATAATGATAATTATTTTAGACCACCATCATTATAGTCACCAATTTGAGGTGTTAGTCTCTAATATCTACTACAAAAATCATGGCCCTATTAGTGTATTTTAGATCTACCACAACTTATGAAACTCTTATAAATCTTATAGGTTCCTATAATTGGAATGAAATATGAGAACCAAAATCTATAAAAAAATCTCATTTTATAGAAATAGGTATATTTCACTCAACAATGAATGAACCTAAAGCTTCCCCTTGATTCTTAGATACGACATAGTTATTTTTAATGTGGCCCTTATTTCCACAATAAAAATATACAACATCATATTCCTTTGATTTCCCCTTGATATTCCTTCTCATAGAAGGGCGTCTCAAAGAAGCCATATACATAGAATTTATCGAAGGGGTTTTCACTTTATCCTTTCTATTTTTTATCTTAATAATGAAATTATTTTATCACTTCATTTCCTTTTTAACTTGGAAAATAAGAGTGAGTAGATTTGTGAGAGAATTATTAATGATGTTCATATTGAAATTCAAAAAAAAAACTTGATAATATTTGAGTAAATAATCCAAGAATGAGATTTATGAATAATTCATCATGTATTTTATGCCCTAGAATGCTAATATGCTTGATGAAACTAATAAATTTGAATACGTGAGGAAACTTTGGAACACCCTATCTAATATTTCTCATGAAGAGTGGCTTGGAAATATAAAAGTGATACCATCTATATCTATCCTGATAAAGATCACTCATATTCTACATCATGATATACACATCCATACTGTCATGAGATTTTATGAGTTTATCCTTCATGGATGAAATAATTAAACACTTTATATCTACAACATTACCTATATGTTTTTAATAGATTTAAAAACCTCATCAATTATCTCTTTAGTAGGGGTATTAGGTACTGGGGCATATAGAAAGCAATAATTCCATTCATTGAATAATACAATGTGTAAGAACCAATACTATTTTTGGATTTTACATCATGAGAGGTGATTATCTTTCTCTATAATTGATAATAGGTATAAAATGGTTGATGACATTTTCAATTTACTATAAAAATAAAAATCTATAATAATAATACTTTTCTAGATTACTAAAATATGTGAGGTGAAATAATTTAATTATCTTATTAAGTCTCATTATATTTTATCAAGTCTCAATATCCCTCTATTAGAATCAAGATTTCCAGTCATGTGGATGTTTGGGTAAAAAGGATATATATTTCTTTCCTCATGATCCAAACTATGATCTTGAAAGTAATACTTTAACTATAATTTATCTTAACTTAGATAATGGAAGGCCTATTCTGATTTAATATTTAATTGAATAATTTTTTTTAATATTCGTAAATTTACTTTTTTATCCTTTTACACATAGTTTTATTATTATGTAGATTTTACATAAGTTATTAACCATGTTCGGATAAAATATTTACACAATAATTTTATTTTTTCTGTATGAGATTGATTTTTATTTAATTATTTTTTAAAGTGATTTATATAGAGAATATAACACACCTATATTATTTTAACAGTTTTTTCAAATAAATTAATATTTTAATCATTTTTCATTACATGTAATGTCATGTTTTTCTTTCATTACATGAAACACTGAGTTTTAATGAACCGTGACAAAAAATATTATTATTATTTCAAAAAAAGAGACCGTTATAATCTAGATGTTAACTTGGAATCATAAATAAGAATAACTAAATTTCAAATATTACGTATAATGGTTTTATATAAAGAAAACATATTGATAAAAAGTAATTAATTACTCAATAATGTAAAATGATATTTTAAATTTGTTTCAAAATCAAATTAGTTCAATTTTATTAATATATATAAATCCAATTTTGGTAAATTTAATCAATTTCATAATGAAATATGATTTAGAAACTTAATAAACATTTGGAATGTTTTCTCTTTGAAAATCTAATTTATCATCGTTTCAATGGTAATACATTTAAATAATAATTTTCCACTTTTTTGAGTTGAATTGGGAAAAATGGATTTTATATTTTTAATTAGAATATATTATATTATCTTATTAGATCAAAATAATTTTTTACTAATGCGAATACTGAAAATAGTAATATAAAATTAATTACTATGGTCAACATAAAAATGGGTTTACCTGGGGATTAAACTAAAAAGATAAGGGGTAATAATTAATTAAAACAGGTTTAAATCATATCTTATAGCCATATTTAAATCTTATAATTCTAAATTTATAATATAGGATCATTTCTAATATTTTAGAATGTGAATTACTTTATCATTTTGTATTCTTCTGAGAAATTTCCAAGTAGATTTCAAGTGGGTTCATTTCCCCCACTTATAAAAGTCCACAAAAAACCCTCACATATTCATACAAATATAGAAATATAGTTAAAGAATATCTAACCTAGAAAAAAATAAATTACCCCTCTCATACTAGATTTATTAGTTTGTACAAAAATCTAGAAAGGAAGGATTTTGGTGTAAACATAAGGAGGATACCCAAAGATGAGGTAACATTATAAAACAATCATTTTTGTTTTAAATCATACTATACCTAATTTAAGTATTATTATAACATTATGATATAATAAACTTTGTATCTTACATATTATTATATGTTGTTGTGTTAAGGGAATTACCTATAATTGTCTCTACTACTATGAAATGGGTTATGAAATCATTATTCATGTGTTTGATGAACTACCACCTCACAAACCAATGTCATTAATTTTTACACTAACACATCTCAAGGGTAGAAATAATGATATATTTATTATTTATATATAATATTTTTGATATTATTAAACTTATATAATTATTGTCTCACACATACCTTCATACGCTCCATTTTTTGGGAAGACGGTTACATCACTAGTGTGTATGGAATTATACCAACTGGTAAAGAAATATGATTCATTAACAAATTAAATAGAAGTTATTATGGATGGTTTTAATGAAAATATGTGATATAAATGAAAAAACCTATTATTGAATGATAATATATCATTTAAATATTTTATTTCAATCCAATAAATAAAATGGAAACATCATTCATGCGTACGTAGGGCCTACCATCTTTAGGAATGATATATTTTATTTCAATCAATAAATTTTATGGATTAATATAAATACATATATGTTGAATATGTTGGATATTTATGTCATTAATAACATTCAGTATATGTCCAAACCATGATCAATGTAAGAGGACATAATTTTAAAAATCAAAACATATATGAAAAAATATGTTATGACCTCAAATGTGATTTTATCCAAGATATGTTAATAAATAGGTAATATAAATTCATAAGTAAATTATATATAGTATGATATATATAATAATGGTAATGGAATATATTTTTTATAAAATTATATTTATTATTCCGGTGGTTTGAATATTTATGAAGGAAGTCAAGACTTAAGGTAAGGGATTTCCAAACCCTCTTTTATTTCTAGTAGAAACAACCAAATTCACCACTCCTTTATTTTATGTGGTGTATATAATAACCTTTTGAAATGTTATATCATGAATCTGATTCATTTCATGATATTTAATGTTCCAATTTATGTTATTCCTTATCCAGGATTATGATTCAAAATATCACTAAAGAGAAAGAGGATTTTCATCTCACTTTTATTTTTGGGAGACAAATTCCATATTCACCACATGTTTATTTCATGTGGTATATATAGTACTTATGAATTTATTTTATGATTTTTATACTTAAAATAGTTTTTTTAAATATAAATATCATGATCTATATTTCACGGGGTTTATGTTTCAAAAGTTACCAAATTAGTAAGGAATTTTTGTCTAAATTTTCCTTATCTGAGACATAAGATTATGTTATAGACCTATATTCTTGTACGAGGTGTGTATAAAAGAACATTGACATGTAATATCATGAATTTATTTATCCTTGTGATACTTTAAATATAATTTAAGGAAATTTATTTATGGGGATTTTGTTTTAATGTTTCTAATGTTTAAAATATTTAATGTCACAATCTCATCATTTATTAGGATTGTTTATGATCGTGTTTTTGATGATAGAATATTATGGTCAATTTACCAGGAAACTCATGAATATTATTATTATATGGTTATGTTTGGAGAATACCTAATTATCCACCATTTTCTTCACTTTATTAATCATTATTTCAGAAAACAACATCAAAAAACACCTTTTTAGTCGAAAACCCTTTTTCTTCCAACACCATGTTTTCTAAAAATATTTTAAAACATGTTTTTTAACATTATTAAAATGATCTATTAAATAAATTTTTACCCATTTTTGCATTTTTAGTTTTTTAACAGGAATATTGATGTAATTTTCTAAATAAATAATGTTTTACTTTTACTAAACATGTGAAAGAATATTTGTTTTGTAATTATGTATGACATGAACAGTATTTACCACTATAATGGATAGTCAATGATTTCATGATTCCACAAAAATTTCTCAAATTTAATTTCAAATAAAAATTTTCTTTAATATTTGGAAATTTTATTAATTTTAAATAAATGTTTTCAAGGTAAGAAAATTTATTTTGAAAATATTTTAAAATTTTCTAAATAGGAAAGGTTATTTTCTTCAGGAAATGTTTTAAATGATTTATTAAGCTACCATTATAATTTTTAAATTTTATTTTTAGAGAAATTTTTTTCTAGAATAATTATGAATTTTTAGTTTTATAAAGTTACTATCAAATAAAATTTATATTCATGAAAAAATGTTCCAAGTGATATTTTAAAATCCTTCTCCATATAAGAGGAGATCCTTTGATGTAAATTATGATTTATTGAGGATATAAACCAAGGAAACCATTATTATTTTTTCAATGAATGGTTTATAATGAAAAGATGATTATGAAACCTGTTGTTATTCCGCACATCAAAACAAGATAAAAGTATTATGAAACGCATTTTTTTCCATGGGTTATGGAATGATGAAATGATTATGACACCTATCTCTTTTTTTATAGGTTATGATAGGATGAAATTTTTATGAAACACATTTCATTTCATCGTTAATGATATGATTAATTTTTTATTATCTTGTCACACACATACGTATTATTTTCATTATGTGATGGGTGGGAACTATATGACCATATTATTAATTGGGTAATGATTTATATCTAACAAGATAACAATAAGAAACAAGTATATGGGATCAATAAACTATCGTTAAAAGGTGTTTCCTGATACACTATGGGAAATATGTGTGTTCTAATCCACTATTGGAAATAGGTGTGTTCTTATAACAACCCTATCCTTTCACACATATTATTACAAGATTATAAGCATAAGTATCTGATAATTACAAACGAAGGATCGTAATGTATAGTGTATTTGGAAGATTAAATACATTAAATTGAAAACATGAAACTAGAATGAAAAATATCTTTATTAATGTTCCATAATGTTCTCCTAACTGTATTTGAGATCTTATAACAACATAGTAATACCTGGGGAATACATAGACAAAAGGGACGAGCTAAAACATCTAGTAAGGGAATACACATGAGAATAGAGCATAAAACATGAGTTGGAAGGAATAACATGATAACCTAAAATTAATGGAACATGAATAATTGTATGAAAGCATATATCGTAGAAAAAGGAATCATATTATCCTAGAAACCTAGTAATTTGGAAACAATATTCCACATGACATAAACATGAGTCAAGGCTAACTGCCAAGACTATATCACATGTTGAAGAAAGTCCCATATTAAATTAGGTTTACTATTTAATCCCATACATTAAATCTCATTATACTAAACATTACCCAATTTATTAGAGATATATCTGAGTTCATCCCTCATAACTTGTTCATGCATAGGTGTGACACATGAAGAATCAAACATAATGGATAAACATAAGGTTTACTCAAGGAAAGAAATGAGTTTGTAATCATGTCACAAGGCATAACCAAAGGGAATACCATAATGAAATCTGTGAAATAATAGATGTAAATAATATTTTTAGATTAATAAGGTAAAATTGGCATAATTCATAATAAATGATGTCCTAATGAAGTGAAAACATGTAAAAGGAGTTCCTAAGAATTTTTAGAAATAAGACTCTTTAATGAGGTTTAAGGAAAATATTAAAGCATCTTAAAAGAGGACAAAGACAATAATTATTTTTATAAAAAAAATGAAATAATATATTTTTCATGATAAAATTAGTGATTTTATAAAAATAATGGTTTCTTAAACCCTATAAGGGAGTGTTCTTGAGAATAGGTATAAAATAAAGAAGGTTCCTTTAATCAGGCTTGCTTATCGAGAGAAATTTAGAAAGGAACTTTTTAAAATATGAACATCCCCATAAAATAAGAATCATATAATGTCTCAAAAATTCCATGTATTTATATTTAATTATATGGAATTATTATGAGACCACAAGCTCTAACGACACATGATTCTAAAGTTCGGAGAGCCCGAAATGGAATTTTGAACTTTTTTTAAGGTACGTTCATTAAAAGTGAGAGCATGATTTTCTATCTTTTGAATTGGTGCTCGGATCAAAAATTTGAGGGAACCATGGAATTTGTAATGCTAATAGTTTTCTAGAAATGAATTAACTTCAGTCGGTAAGGTCCGAGTGGAAAATTTATTTTTCAGGCATTTGGAGAAAAAAATAAAATAATTTAATGGAATTATTTTATTTATTTACTCACCGTTGGGTGGCAGGAAGTGGCGTTGTAGTGAAGTGACCAAGTCGAGATGAGACACATTAATGAGACACATTAATTACATATTTGACGTAGTGCAACATTGCAATAAAGCAAGCGTAATAGTGATTCCATTTCATAAATGAAACAGTGTAATGACGCCATGTCACACTGTAATAGAAACACTACAACATGTTTCTTTTTATTAAACCAACACCTAGGAGAATGGGGAATTAAATTATAGGGATTCTCTGAAAAACTTCCAATAGTTCTCCTCTCCAATGAAGAATGACAAACGCCAGTGATACTTCACCATCTTCGACGTGCCTCGAAGAACGGAGCCAGAAGCAACGTCAACTTCTTGAATCCTAGATGATAAACAATTCTACATTGAACATCAATGTGGCAAGGGTTTGTTTTGATACATGATTTTCCCCGTTCTTATTCTAAACTATGAATTTATATTATCCCACGAAAAAGTTCATTCATGGATCAAGAGTTATTGCAGGAGGGTGACTTCATTTGGGGTTTCTTTATCTGAGGTTGAATTATCATTGTTGAATGAATTTAAATCCCCAGACTTACCTTGATTGAAACCATCTAACATGGAGGGCGTAGGCTGACATGAACAAGGCCCGAGCCCCTATTCCATGGGTGTTCTTTGTGGACAAACTCTCGATTTGACATCAAGACATATTTGAGACCTTTGTGGTGAAGAGGGCGATCCTTGGGGGCCATATACACCGACAATGAGAAGAACAGACCACTAGAGCACGTCTGATGGTCAACTGTAGGTTCCACTACCACACTGAAAGTGGCACCGTCTATGCGTCAGATGGCGGGACCGAGGGATAGCGGCCAGGAGGAGCGGTGTGAACATCTGCGCACCGAGGCAGCAGGAGTCCGCGAATAACCTGCCGTGATGAGGAGGAGAGGTAGCACCACGTGAAGGGGGTGTCCCACGTTCGGGACACCTGGAAACACTAATCCATAGTCCATCAAACACAACCAGAGGAGGCCCTGAATCCGTGAGGATATATGGGGAGCTATATGCAGCGTGACTACCACGTCCTGGCTGGATAATGACACATAGACCACACCGTGCGGCCGGACTTCGGCGGATTGGACATGCCCCTACTAGTGGCCCAGGACAGACCTGCGCCCAGTGGGACAAAACTATTTCTGCAGGCCATACCCATGTTAGTGGGCCAGGCCCCCACTCTTTGGGCTGGGCCGGATGAGACTATGTCGCTAGGTGACTCGGCGGGCAGGACCTTTGGCCAAACCGGGCCGGGTCCAGTAAGGCCCATTGTGCTTGGCCCACTGGCTAGGCCGGACCATACCAACCCTAACCCATATCAGGTCAGGTCATGGACATCTAATTTAACTGGAATATCGGGGACCCCTAGCCTGGGTTGGTCGGGTCAGACCGTGCCCAGACACAACTGACCCACTATTTACTAAAACACCATTATCTTGCAAACCTCTTGTCTGATTGACGCGCTGTCAGAGTCATTGGGACCCTTGAGATGAGCCGGTCCTTTTGATATTATCCATTTATGTTTTTTCAGAAGTAGGAGTATGGTTGGGTTGCATCAGAATCGAATCCAACCAGACCATTTTTACTAAAAAACCTATAACTTACAGACCAAGCGTCCGAATGATGCACTGTCTATTGCTTTGGGACCATTACGATTAGATGGTCCTTTGAGGTTACTCTGTATGGTAATTATTGGCCGTTGAGGTATAACTGATGGATTGAGGAGAAGATCTTCCATAAATCATGTGTTCTATGTATGGAAATCTAGTGGCTGGCTTAGACATGATGAAAGATTAGTGATCCTACATGGTTCAGAACCTAGCGATCCTTTTTGTGTCATCACCTAGCGATCTTATATGGGTCAACACCTAGAGATAATCTATGGGTCATCACCTATCAATCCTTTATGGGGTAGAAACTAGTGATCCTACATGGGTCAGTACATAGAGATCCTTTTTGGGTCACCAACTGGTGACCCTGTGTAGGTCAATTGGAGAGCCTCTCAATAGAATAAGATGATCTAGATTGATGAAAAATCATCTTCACTTCTGTACATATGTTATACCTGATATGAGCTTCATATTTTACTTTATTCTATGTGTTTGAGATCATTCGTTGTGGAATTACCTATGGGTAATTTTTCCTTTGTGGTGTTTTCCATCATGGATTACTGAGAGACCTTCAGGTGTCTCAGGGTCCCTACTGAGTATTATTATACTCATCCTTGCATGGGCTTTTCCGGCACGTGTTGTTTTTGGTGAAGATGATTGTCATTTATATAACGACCCATACTTTACAAACATTATTAATACTTCAGAATTGAAGCAAACTTATTACAAGATAATACAAAACCATTAAAGGACCGTATAGGTATAGTGTCTTTAGAAACTGGGAAACACAAACAACTGGTTCATAAATCATCTATACTGTCTCCCGTTTATTGCATCATATCTAGAGTCCATTTTGGCATATCCTACTTAATACCTTTATTCCTGACCCGGGGAAAAGAAAACATACAAAAGGGTGATCTCAAATGCTTAGTATGGGTAATAAAAGAAAATATCAATCATATCATATTCATAAGAACATAACATTTTGAAAATCTTAACCTGCAAAAGAGATCATAATATCAAAACATGGGTTAAATAATAGTAGTGAAATGTAATCCCAATAATCATATAATGAAACATGAAACTTTGTGGAATACAAACATAATAATAGAAAATCATTTCATATTAGTCAAGACTCATTTCCAAGACTATCATAGCGTACAAAGTCCATTTCTGAACCGAGTTCACTCCACGTTCCAGTCCTGTATCACTGAACCGGATTAACTTGTTGTTCCATCCATGTCTATCTCATGAGATATAAATCTTTACCCAATGAATTAGAGGGAGACATAGGTCCCATTAATCTCATAATGATACCATTATTATGTGTTCCAAAAAAATCATAAATCATACATCATAGCATAACCCATGTAATAAAAATGGGATTCTTAAAAATCATGTTATCATAACATAATCCATATAAGATAAAAGGACTTCATAAAAAAAATTCCATCATAACATAATCAAATCAATGTAATAATAGGGATATAAATATAACCCTATATTATATTATATGGAAAATAATTTTGATAAAACACTTGAACTCCATTCTTGAGGACAATATCCTATCCACTTCAAAGTCATTTTTCCTTTCTTAACATGTAATAAAATTTTAAACTAAAAGAAGTTAATTAAAAATAAACATTAAAACATGTAACAGAAGATTCATGAAAATAATTTTCTATGAAATAATAAATAACCATTCATTCCTTATAACTTAAAAAAAATTCTTCTTGTACTTTGGCCGGAAAATTCAAAAAGCATCTCGTACTGAAAACGACAAAAGATTCCGTTTATATATTTTACTAAAAATTCCCCAATAGGTAAAATTGGTTTTATATAGTTTTATGAGGATAGAAATAATATTACATATTGTCGAAACATGTATGTGGATGATAAATATGCCCCATTAAATTCTGAAGTAAAAACAATCTCAGATAAAAATGAGATTGTGAGATTTTCCTTTACCTTAGGTCTGATATGCTTTGTACGTGTCTAAAACTTCTGTATAATGATTTAAATAATGTCATTGAATTATTACAGAATCATACTCATTTTTATGATATCATATATGGTCATATTCTTAGCTTCTTACTAGTAATATTTCATTGCTATTTGTTATTCGGGTGTTCATTGATTTATGTTTTTATGCGTGTTTTGTCGAATAAATTCTTATTCATATTTTTAGATTATAGATATATCATTTAAATAATGGTATTAATATAATATATATCATATATATTCATTCAATTAATTTATATAATCATTATTCATTGACAATCATGTAGAACGAGACACATCACATCATTGAGATGGTAGGCCATACGTACACACGAGCGATGATATCGTTACCATGATTATATGAATGGAATTGGAGTTGATGATATAATCTTTCAGAATCAGTATCATGTTATAATAATAATATATAGTTATTTTTTACACCATTATACCCATCCAAGTAAGGTGGTGGTGGAAAACAGATTACACCGCGGCGTGGAGACGGTATTCCTTACGTACGCACACTCGGTGATTTCATTTTTCATAGGATGGATAGAAGGTGAAATAGGGTTGTTTCATATTTATAATAACATATTAGTATATGAGTGATAATGATGTTATTACTTTATAATTAAATAAATAATGAAGAGGAAGTAGAAGAAGAAAGAAACTTGAAAGAATTGGTAGAGGAGATTACCTCTTCCTTGACGTGTCTCTTTTATACTTCCTCTTAGGGTACTAGAGTTGGAATTTTGAGAATAAAAGAACCTATATGATATAACAAGATATGTTTAGAAGAGAAATGGGCAGGATTTGGCTGATATTGAAGGCTCAAAATTGTGTGAAGAGAAGAGGGAGGAGGTGCCCTTTTATAATGGAGGAGAGGGGAACCATTGGAAAAACGTAAAATATTATTTTATAATAATGTCATATTCGGTTTATAATGGCTCCAAAGTGACTAATTTCGAGGCTTGGGTGGGTATGCGTCGAAATAAACTCAACCAATAGGTTTTAGACAATTTTCGGTTACCATTTGAACATTATCATTTAGATTTAACTCTAAGTTAAATAATTTAACTTGTACCGTGTCTTCTTATATTCTTACACTATATGGTTAATAAACTTACTATAAATTGACAATATAACCCCAATTGGTTCATTAATTTAATATATATTAGTATATAAGTCTTTTGGCCTAACCTTAGACTTTTATAAATAGAATTAAAATTAATAATATAATATTTGTTTTAACAAATATTTTATGTAAATTTTGACACTATTTGGTATTTTGTTTTTGTTAAATTCATAACAGAATTATTACTTAGAAAAAAATTCATCTAACTAACCCTAATATCTTATATTAACCTATCAAATTAGTTTAATTCATAAAAAGTATTAAATTACATTTATTTGGGTAATTATAACATCATTTATGTTAATATTTTAGTAATAAGGTAATTACTGTATAAACATTGTGTCATAAATAACTTAAATTATTTAGTGTCTAAAAATAATAAATAAAATATAATTATGTATGAAATCTTTTTAGATTTCTAATGAATATTTATAGTCGAATTTATCTTATTAATAACCCTATATTAAAAATGTTTTAGTTATTAAACTTTGATTTTAACTCTTTTAACTCTTCTTTGAATTAAATAATAACAAATGTCCTAATCTAAACCAAGTGGAACTAAAGGGTCATATTTTATTAATAAGGTTTTTTTTGGTCGAATTAAACTTATCCAATATAATTAGTACATGTTTTACGGTAATAATAATAACATTTTTACACTTAATTGCCCTATTTACTTTTAACCGTGTTAAATAAAAGTAAAAAGTTACTATTCTGAAAAAATTATTGTTATCTTATTGAACCACATTTTACTTACAGATATCAACCGTGTATCTCGGATTTTTAAAATTCCACTAACAGAAGCGGGAAATTATGTTTTATGAAAATTTTCAAATTTTCCTAGGAGGTGGGTAAAAGACGGTAAAAAGTTCAATAAAATTTATATATATATATATAATTATTATAAAATGACTCCAATGAATTACATTGAACTTACTTAGGTATTATTTATCTATTTTTACCTAAAATAAATTTAAATAAAGTAAATAATTATTTAACTAAAATTCAGTTTAAAACTATAACTTGGTGTTTTTCACTATTCATCAAAAATTGAATGTTTTCAGAAAAATACCAAAAATTCACCCCAGGCTAATTTCGATATTCGGAATCCAAAAATGAAGTCCATTTTGAAAGATAAAATTTATAAAATTTTTAAAAGTGGGTATTACTATTCATAATGGCTAGGTTATATAATATTTTAATAACATATCGCTGTTTAGTGAAACTCGGTATTGCATACAATGCAAGATATCGAGGCTGGTTACTCTTGCGTACAATGCAAGACAAGACAGTGTTGTGTGTAGTGAAATATTCATTTGGTGTTGTGTATAACAGAATACATAAAAACAAAATATTTCTCATAAAATCTAAGGGTGTTACATTATACCCCACTTAAAAAGAATTTCTACCTCGAAATTCTTCACTTCGTTACAAACACATGAACATACCTCTCCCTCATCATATCCTAAAGTTCACATGTATCTTCTTCTAATTGGTCATTCCTCCATAAAACTTTGACCAAGCGGGTGGTCTTGTTTTGTAGAACTTTTTCTCTACGATCCAGAATCTCTATGGTTGTTCTTCATAAGAAAGATCTTGCTCTAGCGGTACAACATCTGAGATTAGTACATGTGAAGGATTAGGTATGTACTTTCTTAGGAGAGATACATGGAACACATCATGAAAATGAGAGAGATTCGGTGGAAGCACCAATTGGTAAGTTACCTTCCCAACACGATCCAGTATTTCGAAAGGACCAATATACCTAGGGCTCAGCTTGTCCTTATTTCCAAATCTCATTACTCTCTTCCAAGGAGATATTCGAACGAACACTTTATCACCCACTTCAAACTGTATGTATTTTCTTCGGTTTTCAACATAAACCTTTTGTCGACACTGATCTGCTCTTATGTGTTGCTGAATAGATGTTACCTTTTCTGCCATCTCTTCAACAAGATCTGGTCCTAATATCTTTCTTTCCCCAACTTCATTCCAGCAAGTTGGAGTTATGAATTTCTTTCCATGGAGAGAATCATAAGGATCCATATGAATACTAGATTGAAAGCTATTATTATAAGAAAATTCCACCAAAGGTAGGTGTTGATCCCAGCCACCTTTGAAATCCATAGAGAAATATCTCAACATGTCTTCTAGAGTTTGAGTTATCCTCTCAGACCGACCGTCTTTCTGAGGATGATAAGTAGTGCTGAAACTCAACTCTGTATCTAGAATATGCTGAAGACTTCACCAAAACATCGAGGTAAACCTTAGATCCCGATCAGATATAATGGAAAGTGGTACTCCATGCAATATTACCACTTCCTTCACATATATCCTAGGAAGCTGATCAATAGAGAAATATTCTATAATATAAATGAAGTGTGATGACTTTGTAAGATGATAAACTATAACCCATATAACATTATTTCCTTTGGATGTTTTGGGAAGTTCGGTGACAAAGTTCATAGTGAGGTTTTCCCATTTCCATTCGGGTATGGGTAATGGTTGTAACATCCCCTTACACTTCTGTCTCTTAGCTTTGACATGCTGAAAAACCAAGCATTGAGAGACATATTCAGCAACATCTCTTTTCATGCCATCCCACCATAAGTACTCCTTTAGGTCCCTATACATCTTCGTGCTTCCAGGGTGAACATAGAATGAAGAACTATGAGCCTCATCCAATATTTCCTTCTTTAATTCTGGGATGGGAGGAACACAAACTCGATTCTTGAACCTTATTATTTCATCACAATCAATGTGTAATTTAGAAACATTTCTCACCTTATTTTGTAAATCTACATCTTCTTTATGTGCCACATTATTCTTCACAAATATATATGGTTGAACATTCATTTGAGAAAGATAAGATTATTTCCCTTCCATTATAATTCCAGGAACCATCCTTTGTAAATCCATAAATATTGGATCTTTTGTGACCCTCATCATCGATAAGCTAGCACGTTCTTGTCGACTTAATGCGTCTTCCACCTTGTTTTCTTTCCCAGGGTGGTAATTAATTGAGTAGTCGTAATCCTTAATCAGCCCCAACCATCTTTTTTGGCACATATTTAGCTGCTTTTGTGTGAAAATATACTTTAAACATTTATGATCAGTATAAATATCACACCTTTCACAATAAAGATAATGCCTACAAATATTTAATGCAAAGCTTACTGTAGCTAATTCCAAATCATGAGTTGGGTAATTTTGCTCATGGATTTTCAACTATAGTGAGGCATAAGCTATCACCATATCGTTTTTCATGAGAATACACCCCAATTAGTTCTTGGATGCATCACTGTAGATCACAAACCATTCTCCACTATAAGGCAGTGTGACCAAAAGTGCACTGGATAACCTTCTTTTTAAGTCCATGAAATTTTCTTCACACTCCTCCATCCAAATAAACTTAACTCCTTTTCAAGTCAACCTGGTGAGTGGATTAGATACTCGTGAAAAGTATTTCACAGAACGTTGATAATATCCCTCCAAACCAAGAAAACATTGGATCTCAGTTACTGTTGTTGGTCTTGACCATCTTTTGATAACCTCTGTTTTTTCTAGATCCATAGATATCCCCTCTTTTGAGATTATGTGACCCAAAAATGGAACTTTCTAAATCCAAAATTCACACTTGGTAAATTTCGCATAAATACTCTCCTTTATTAGGGTCTTTAATTCAATTCTCAAGTGATCTTCATCTTCTTACTTGCTCTTTGAATAGACATGAATATCGTCTATAAAGACTACCACAAACTGATAAAAATAGTCTCTAAAGACTCTATTCATTAGATCCATTAATATAGCAGGGGAATTAGTAAGACCAAATGGAATCACTATAAATTCATAGTGCCCATACCTTGTACGGAAAGCCGTCTTTGGTATATCCTCCATTTTGACCCTTAATTAATGATACCCTGAACGAAGATCAATCTTGGAAATGTATTGAGCTCCACGTAGTTGGTCAAATAAGTCATCAATGAGTGGGAGATGATATTTTTTCTTGATAGAGATCTTGTTAAGTTCTTGATAATCAATAAAGAGTCTCATTGATCCATCTTTCTTCTTAAAAAAAAGAATAGGTGCTCCCAAATGTGATGCACTAGGGCGTATGAATCCCTTATCAAGATTATCATGGAGTTGCTTCAACAATTCCTGCAACTCAATTGGGGTCATTCAATAAGGTGTCTTTGAAATGGGAATATCACCCGGTATGAGTTCTAATGAAAACTCAACTTCACAATTTGGTGAAAGACTTAGAAATTCATCTGGAAAGACATCATCAAACTCCCATAAAATGGGTGTATTCTTAATCGTCTGTTTCTCTCCAACCATTTGAGATAAATAACCTTCATTTATTGGAATCAATCCCCATAAGATGGATGAAATTTCCACTAGAAGTTTATATTTATCTTTGCATCGATAAATGATCGTTGATTGGTCAGGAATATGAAATGTGACTTCCCTTCTTTGAAAATCGATATGAGATCCATATAAGGAAATCCAATCCATGCCAAGAATCACATCAAATTTTACTATAGTAAGGATCACACGATTTGCAGGAATCATTTTCCCATAAACGTCAATTGGATAATTATAAACTTCTGATGCAACCGTTGTGCCACTAAGAGTTGTCACAAATAACTCAACAACTAATTATTGAGGTAGTACGACGATACCCTTAGAAAATTCATTAGAAATAAAAGAGTGGGTGGATCTAGAATCAAATAAAACATTTTCTACTTTAGAGTGGATGATATGTGTAACTTTCACCACTTAGTTATCATACTCCACGTCGCCGATAGAAATTTCGTGTCACATTCCTTTGTCTTTGGCTTTAAGAGTTTGTTGAATTCGATCGTCATCAACAACCCTTGGATTAAGTCGATGATTAACATAATTCCCCATTTTTTTACGCTCATAACATTGAAGTGTAGGAGGTGAATTCTGTGTAGCTTTTTCTTTACTCTCATCACTAGACATATTTTTCCCATCATTGCGGCATTCAAATGCCCGATGACCTTCTTTTACACATTTGAAACATTTACTTATCCATTTATGACAATTCCATCCACATTTCGTTCCACGCTTTGAGCATAAGGGAAAACTCATCTTCTTTTTAGTGTGGTCTTTAGATTTACCTTTGAATTCGATTTTACTCTTCTTATCAAACCCATATGACTGATGGGTTACTCCAATCTCCATCTCAACATTGAGAGAACATCGAAAAATTTCCTTGTATCTATTGATGTCCCTTATGGACAACACCCTTTGAAGACTTGGTTTTAAGCCACTAAAGAATCGATCAATCTTACTCTCAGGTTGGATAATAATTCCGGAAGCATACCTTTCAGTTCTTGTGAAATTTTCTTCGTATGTACCAATAGATTCATCATCCATTTTCTTTAGTTCATGAAACTCCTTCTCTATCTTTTTTAGAAGAATACGAGGGATGTATTAATTAAAAAATATGATCTTGAACTCGTCCCATTCCATGGAATAAATTTCATCTATTTGCCTCGTATTCTGGATAAGATCCCACCATTGATCAGCTTCACCTTCCAAACAATATAGTACTAAGATGACTTTATCATGTTCAGAATATTGAAGAACTGAAAATATCTTCTCAGTGGTACTGATCCATTGTTTAGCCACTAATGTATCAGTAGACCTACTGAATGAGGGTGGAAACTACCTCATGAAGGATTCAACAGAATTTTGCTCCTTTCATTTCTCGTTTGGAAGTACTGCATGATTCATAGCTTGAGAAAGTTGTGTGATCATGGATACAAGATTTTTTATTCCATCTCCCATAATGTTTGGTTGATTAGGGGGAAAATCATTGCATTACTCGTCATATTCATCATTAACACGGTTCCTTCGGGTTCCATCCATTGACTAAAACCAATAAGCATAGTGTGAGAAACACTAATCATAATAGGAAAACCACATAATCAAGAATAACATTTCACACTTTAGGTATTATCATAGTTTATTCATGGCCATTTTTAAAATACTAATATTGTGTTCTATGTTAGACATATCCTCAGGGTTCTTACTAAGGCTTTCACATCCTAGTTTCCAAAGGTTGACTATACATTTTCTCTGATAACAACTATAATGAAAAATACATTAAATACAATATTATTACTTCAGAATTGAACCACACTTATTACAACATATAACAAAACCATGAATGGACTGTATAGGTATAGTGTCTTTAGAAACTGGGAAACATAAACAACGGGTTCATAAATCATCTATACTGTCTCCCATTTATTTCATCATATCTAGAGTACCTTTTGGAATATCCTACTTAACACATTTCTTCCTAACCTGGGGAAAATAAAAGATACAAAATGGTGAGATAAAATGCTCAATAAAGGTAAAAAAAGGAAATATCAATCATATCATATTCATAATAACATAACATTTTGAAAATCTTAGTCTGCAAAAGAGATCATACTATCAAAACATGGGATAAACCATAGTAGTGAAATGTAATCCCAATTATCATAACATGAAACATGAAACTTTGTGTAATACACACATAATCATATAAAATCATTTCATTTTAGTCAAGACTCATTTCCAAGACTATCATAGTGGACAGAGTCCATTTTTGAACCGAGTTCACTCCTCGTTCCTGTCCTGTATCACTGAACCAGATTAAATTTCCGTTCGAGCCATGTCTATCTCATGAGATATAAATATTTACCCAATGCATTGGAGGTACATATAGGTCCCAGCCATCTCATAATGATACTATTCTTATGTGTGCCACAAAATCATAAATCTTACATCATATCATAACCCATGTAATAAAAAAGGGATTCTTAAACATCATGTCATCATAACATAATCCATAAAAGATAAAAGGACTTCATAAAAATAATTCCATCAAAACATAATCAAATCAATGTAATAATAGGGATTGAAATAGAACCCTGTATTATCTTATATGGAAAGTAATTTTGATAAAACACCTGAACTCCATTCTTGAGGAAAATATCCTTTCCACTTTAAAAACATTTTTCCTTTCTTAACATGTCATAAAATTTTAAACTAAAAGAAGTTAATTAAAAATAAACATGAAAAATTGTAAATGATGCTTCATGAAAATAACTTTTTATGAAATAATAAATAACCATCCATGACGTATGAGTTAAAAAAATTCTTTTCGTACTTTGGATGGAAAAGTCAAAAAGCATCTCGTACTGAAAACCAAAAAAGATTCATTTAATGTCTTTTACTAAAAGTTCCCCAATAGGTAAAATTGGATTAAACAGTTGTAGGAGTATAGAAATAATCTGACATATTGTGGAAACATGGATGTGGATGATAAATATTCCCCCAGTAAATTATGAAGTATAAACAATCTTGGATAAAAATAAGATTGTGAGATTTTCACTTACCTTAGTTACGATATTCTTTGTACGTGTTTGAACCTCCAGTATAATGATTTAAATAAAGTCATTGACTTATTCTAGAATCATAATCATTGTTATGATATCATATATGGTCATATTCTTATCTTATTATTAGTAATATTTCATTGCTACTTATTATTCAGGTGTTCATTGCTTTATGTTCTTATGCGTGTTTTGTCGAATAAATTCTTATTCCTCTTTTTATATTATATCTATATAATTTACAGAATTGTATTAGTATAATATATATAATATGTATTCATTAAATGCATTTATATAATCATTATTCATTGAATATCATGTAGAACGAGTCGCATCACATCGTGGAGACGGTAGGCCGTACGTACGCACGAGCGATGATATCGTTCCCATAATTATATGAATGGAATTAGAGTTGATGATATAATATTTAAAAATCAGTATCATGTTATGATAATCATATAAAGTTATTTTTTAGACCATTTTACCCATCCAAGTAAGGTGGTGGTGGAAAACAGATTACACCACGACGTGGAGACGGTATTCCGTATGTATGCACGCGCGGTGATTTCATTTTCCATAGGATGGATAGATGGTGAAATAAGATTCTTTAATATTTATAATAATATATCAGAATATGAGTGATACTGATGTTATTACTTTGTAATGATACAAATAATAATGTGGAAGTAGAAGAAGAAAGAAACTTGAAAGAATCGATAGAAGAGATTACCTCTTCCATGACGTGTCTCTTTTATAGATCCTATTAGGGCACTAGAGTTGGTATTTTGAGAAGATCATAACCTCTAAGATATAACTAGAGATGTTGATAAGAAAAATGGGCAGGGTTTTTCCGAGCTTGAAGGCTCAAAATTGTGTGAAGAGGAGAGAGAGGAGGTTCCCTTTTATAAGGTAGGAGAGGGGCACCTTTGGAAAAACATAAAATATTATTTTATAATAAAGTCATATTCGGTTTATAATGGCTCCAAAGTGACTTATTTTGAGGCTAGGGTGGGTCTGGGTCTAAATACTCTCAACCAATAGGTTTCAGACACGTTTTGGTTACCAATTATCCTTATCATTTAGATTTGACTCTAAGTTAAATAATTTAACTTTTACCATGTCTTCATGAATTCTTACACTATATGGTTAATAAACATACTATAAACTGCCAATAGAACCCTAGTTGGTTCATTAATGTCATATAAATTATAATATAAGACTTTTTGAAGAACCTTATATTTTTAAGATATAATAACAATTAATAACATAATATATGTTTTAAAAACTCTTTTATTTCAATTTTGACACTATTTGGTATTTTGTTTTTTTTAATTCATAAAAGCATTATTACTTCAAAAAAAACTCAACTAACTAACCCTAATATGTTATATTAACCTGTAATTTTTTTTAATTCATAAAAAGTTTCAAATTACATTTATTTGTATATTTGTAACATCAATTATGTTAATATTTAATTAATAAGGTAATTAGTGCATCATCATTGTGTCATAAATAAAATAAATTATTTAATGTCTAAAAATTATAAATAAAATATAATTATGTAGGAAATTTTTTTAGATTTCTAATGAATACTTATAGTCGAATATAACTTATGTATAACCCTATATTAAAATTTTTTAGTTTTTAAACTTTGATTTTAACTCTTTTATCTCTTTTTTGAATTAATTAATAATAAATGTCCTAATCTAAACCAAGTGAACCTAAAGGGTCATATTTTATTCCTAAGGTTGTTTTTGGTCAAATTACAGTTATCCTATATAATTATTTCATGTGTTAGGGTAATAATAATATTATTTTTACCCTTATTTACCATATTTACTTTTAACCGTGGTAAATAAAAGTAAAAAGTTACTATTCACAAAAAATTATTTTTGTCTTATTGAACCAAATTTTAATTAATGATATCAACTGTGTCTCCCGTATTTTGAGAATCACACTTCCAGAAGTGGTAAAATTATGTTTTATGAAAATTTTCAACTTCTCCTAGGAGGTGGGTAAAAGACGGTAAAAAGTTCAACAAAATTTACATATATCTAAAATTATTATAAAATGACTCCAATGAATTAAATTGAACTTATTTAAGTATAATGTTTCTATTTTTACCTAAAATAAATTTAAATAAAATAAATAATTATTTAAATAAAAATTCGGTTTTAAACTATAACTCAGTGTTTTTCACTATTCATCAAAAATTGAAAGATTTTAGAAAAATACCAAAAATTACCCCAAGGATAATTTTGATATTCCGAATCCAAAGATGAATTCCATTTTGAAATAGAAAAATTATAAAATTTCAAAAAGTGGGTATTACTATTCATAACAGATAGTTTATATAATATTTTAATAACATATCATTGTTTAGTGATATTAGGTATTGCGTACAACGCAAGCTATCGAGGCAGGTTGCTCTTACTTACAATGTAATACAAGACAATGTTGTGTGTATTGAAATATTCTTTTGGTGTTGATTATATCATAATACATAAAAATTAAATATTTCTCAAAGAATCTCAGGGTGTTACAGTTTCGACAGAGGTGCTCAGGGGGATGGGAATGACGGATGCTACAATGGTGGACTGGGTGGCCTTCAACCAGGTGGTTCCCAGTAGGACTGGGCATCTAGTACATACTACTTTATACCCTATTAGTGTCACTACTCTCATGATTAGGCAGAATTTTCAGCATATGTTCATCAGAGTTTCCTTTTCTACTTTGTTGTTTTCAGTTCCTTGTTGTGTTTGTATTCTGGCCCACTTACTTTTACTTGTACATGCACTCAAATTTGATTTAATGGTATACTTGTTTCCCCCTTTTAGTGTGATGGGATTTGGTTGGGCGTGCGTGTGTACAGGTCTAAAGGCAATGTATTCCCTCTTCGAGATATGCCTTTCTGGTACTAGTCTCCAGCCCCTAGCCTATGGAAGCTGGGCTTGGGGTTATCACAACATAGATCCCGAGGGATGGTTTTTCAAAATTGAATTAATTTGGATACACTATTTTTGAACATATACATATAATTTATATGATTTAAAAATAATAATGAATAAATACATTGGTGTAATGAGAGATAATGTGTAACTCCTTGAAAAAAGGGGGTTCAGAGAGATCCCTTTCTTTATGTATAAATTAGTTCTTCACTTGCAATTAGTATTAAATATAAACAAATTAGATCCATTAATTAAATAAGAACATATTATACATATATATGATTTATTATAATTATATTATATTCATTTATGGTTGTTTTGTTGAGTTATAATGTTCAATTTTTTTTATTCCCGGAGCGTCTGTTTCATGGTTTTCTGATGAGTTCCCTTGAGCTTAGTTATGGGAGTTCTTTTCAAATGGAAGAAAAACATTTTAAGTGGAATTATATTATATTTAATCACTTAAATAATCATAAATTATCCCATATATCTCTTTTATTTATGTTATGATTATGATTCATTAGATATAATGTTAATGATAAACCTTTAGTTTATTTTGGATGTTTTTCAATCATAATGAACTAGTTTGTTTTATTATTTAATATTATTCACACACACACATATATATATGTTAAATAAAATGAAACAAGATATAATAAACATATATATATATATATATTATTTAACTATAATAATGGTTTTACTACAATCCTTGAAGTTGGAAATAGAAAATGAAAACATTTCATCCATGAAGGTGGTGAATCGCCACCTCACGAATGAGGTTTTCATTTTTAGAATTAAATGAGAGGATAAAATATTTGATGATGGATATTACCTTATGAAAATAAAATTATAGTATATATATGATACTAGAGTTAAAATATAACTTTTTATAGTATAAAAAAAGGATGAGGTAGAGGAAATACTGAATTTAAAAGGCAAAGGTGGAGGATTTTACCTCTTGAATATTGTCTCCATGAGAACCTCCTTAAGGCACCTAGGTTTGGAATTTTGTTTTGGACATAATCTCATGAACATGGGAAGATGATTGGGAATGAAATTGGGATAAATTTAGATAAGATAAAAGGCTTATAAGTTTTGGGGATAAGAGGTGGTGAGGAGTCAGATTTATTTGGAAGGAGAGAGATGTTTTTGAATATTTTATTCATTTGTTTATTATTTTTTCACAAGACTATCAATACTGTTTATTATTATCACTAAATAAATTAAATAATGAAGAAGAGTTCTATATAATGGTTCTTACATCATCTATAAATCAATCATGACTCAAAAATTGATGTTTTTAGCTTATACCATAAATTATCGTATTTCACTATTCTCCCAACTTTTAGCTATTTTAAGAAAATCCCAAAAGTTTACCATAATTTTTTTTTCAATGTATAGACTTCAAAAATAAAATCCATTTTTTTAACATAATTTTATAAATATGAAAAATTTAATTTTTAATTAAAATCAATATTTTTATGACAAATACTAATTTTAATAATATAACTGATTTTATGACACTTTAAAAAATTAATTAAAGTATAGTATAATTATATAATAATTATATGAAAAAAATTAATTTATTAACCTATTTTTTGTAAATAATGTTTATTTTAAATCATTATATTAATTATAATATTATAAAAAAAATTTACATTTTTTAATGACAATTAATTTATCATTTCTAAATCATTTATTTACATACTCCATGATATAAATATATCATATTTTCATTTATAATTGCATTAATTTTATTATAAATTCAAAGGTGATGTTACTATTCTAGAAGTTCAATTACTATTCGTAAGGGGCACATTACTATTCAAATAGATATGTTATTATTCCAACGGTCATATTTCTAACGTTCACATGGGTTTATTACTTCCTATAAATACCACTTATTCTACCATCAGTCACTTATACTTTCTCAAAAGGTTTTATATTATTTATTTTTTAAAAAATATATTTTATTATTAACAATATGTTTTATTTATATATCTTTGTTCATGAGCTCAATAATTCTTGTGGATTGAGAAGATCCAAATTATCTTATTCTTATTTTCATATTTTCTATTTATAATCCCTCTATAATATTTTGAATTATTATTATTTTGTTTTATAACTAATTAATCATTCTTCGTTTAAGAGAATATAGTTTTTAGGTTCTCTATGTGATTTATATGTTTTATACAACATGAAATAATTATAAGAAGGAAAATTTCATAGATAAAATTATAGGCCTTTACGGTCCTAATCAACTATAGGAAATAAGTGCGTACCTATCCACTATAGAAAACATGGGGTGAGTCCTGATCCATTATGTTAAAGGCCTCTGTAGTTAACCGTTAAATATGAAATATTTTTCTATATTTATGACGGGGGCACATTTATATGACATGAGATGATGGTTCATGTTTTATTTATGTTGTTTCTCACACTAATATCCCATGTTTTCTTAAATAATAATGTTTTATGTCATGGATCATGTTTACAATCTATGATAGGTTGGGTAAGAAATTTTATATGTTTTCTTCAAAATCACAAAACATTATTCAATTTTATGGTTTCAAATGTTTATATATTGGTATCTCTAATGCTTACACATAATGAGTATCTGAACTCACCATTTCTTATGATTCTTATCCTTAGGTAATAATGAAAGGTTTCATATATGGTATGTTTATGAAGAGTACTAAAGGGAAAAATATTTATGGGAGATATTGAAAATATTACTAGAATAAAGAATATTGTGTTCCATATTTCTAATGGAAGTAGACTATTATTGTTCTAAAGAATGTTTTTTTTAATGTATTGTATATTCATATAAAAATATTTAATATCCATGCATGAAAATCCTAGGTTTCTATAGTTAATATATGAGTATAGGTTTAGTTAAGCTATGTAACCTAGGATGAGAAACAATTAGGGATATCCTTAGAAATATTTATAAGGATATTTCTAGTGATATATCGAAATATTATTCTAAGGATGTGTCAAAGTATAGGAAAATGATCTGGATTTTGGTAAAGGATAGAGAAAGTGGTTTCCATGTAATTACATCCATGTCTGGATACTAAAAGTAGATATATCTATGGAAAAGAGGTACCTAGGGATAAAACTCCAAATGGGTGCATTGAGCTGGACTTGATTGCAACCTGGTGTACTACAACATGACTTTCTGTACACCTGGATTGACTCTTATAGGGGAAATGCTTTAAAAATTCTAAAAATCTTTATAAACCATCATTAATGATTTTAATAATGACCATGAATGAGCTTGGTTAAGCCGACAGTGTCATAGAATTAAAATTAGGTGTCATGTTTTAGATATCCTATCCGTGATTTTTCATGATTATGTGGATTTATAATAGGATTAGTGTTTATCACAGGTTTTTTTTTGTTTTAGATAATGGCTAGAACCATAAGGAACTGTATTAACATTGAATGTGATGGAAAACTTGATGATGAGAATCCTAATGAGATGCTGACTGGAGTGAATGATACTGTGTTTATGCCAAATTTATTATAAAAAACATGATTAACAACCTGTACCTTAAAATAATTCTCAAACTCACTAGATAAGATAATGATAGAGGTCACTGAGAGTTCGGGTAGTGGAAACCATAGAGTAATGAAGATTAATTTCATTTTATATTGAAATTGTGGAAAATATCTTCTCAATGGAATGTACAAAAGGGATTGAGAGATGTTTTGAGTGTTGAAAATAAGGACACGAAGCATGTAATTGCGAAGTAAAAAATGGATGGGAATACTGGTCTCCCTAAAGTGTTATCAATGAATGAATGTTTCAAATGTTAAATAATGTGAATTATGCAAATCAAGTACCTAAGAATATAGATTATAAAGAGAATCAGAAATGTTTTACTAGTAATTATTTTTCTGTTGATAATGAAGAGACAACAAATGACTTATGAAAGGAATAAGGTATTAAAAAATAATATAATGAAGAATAGTTAATGTTTTAAGAATCACATATAATGGTTTAAGTATTAATTTATTGGAATTAAAGAATTATGTTATATTAATTATTAAATATATAAGGAGTGTTCATTATAAGTTTCTTATTATGGATTTGAATGAATATATTAAAATACGCTGATGAATTAAAAAAATATTCAAATGGAAGGTGATATTCATATAAAACACATGATTAATTGGAAATATCACCCTTAACATGGTCCTGATATTGAGATAATAGTGTTGGGGTAAAGAGATTATTGATATAGAAAACTTAAATGGGATAGTAATCAATACCTTGGAACTGATTAATGATTTTTTTGGAAAATTAGTTTATGATATCATTAATAGAGTTTATAACATTTTCAATTTAAGGAATATTTCCAATAATCTATGTCTAATTTAAATAATGTTGGATAATTTTTGTTTTTAATAAGGTTTTATGGATATTTTGGTTATTACCACGATTCAAGAGAATACATGATGAATATATTCACATATTTGGTATGTGATAATCAAGATATACTTTATAATATATGGGGTATTAATGATAAGTTAATTTTGAGAAATTTAGGGACCTTATTTATATATTTTTAATTTTGTAAGGGTTATAAGTTTTACTATTTATGGAATAGTTTAAGTTGAACATTGTATGTGGTTTTAGATTTTAGTGTATTAATCCACCATATGAAGATTTATCCATATTATATAACCAATAATAAACTTTTCTTAGAGATATAAGGAATGTATTATCATTATATTATAGAGATTTTGATATATTTTTGCTTTATGCATAAAATGATTATCTTCATTTCATATAGGAATAGATAAATTGGAAATTTACTAAAGAACAACTGGAAGATAAAAGTGTTCTTACGATACAAAGTAAACCTAATCCCTAGGTATGTAAGTACCTTTTAAATTATTGATTATATTGGGAAAATAGGCAATTTATTGTTTCTTTTACTAAACCAATCTCATGTTCAAGATGTGTTCCATGTATCTCTCATGAATCAGTACATACCTAATCTATTACATGTATTGAAGTCAGATGTTATACCACTGGATCATGATATTCCATATTAGGAACAAATAGAAGAGGTTTTGGATTAGTGAAAACTCTACAAAAAATAACACTCACCCGGTCCGGGTTTTTTTGGAGAAACCACTATCTTGAGTATGTTATGTGGTTACCTGAGGATACAATGAAGGAGAAGTATCCTCAATTGTTAATACTAATGTGACCAATTTAATGGGAGAAATTCATTTCAAGGGTGTAGAATGTAACACCTTGATATTTTGTGAAATATTGTTTTTAAATAAATTTAATATTTTCTATAAGTTTCATTACAAACAATATTGAGTTTACATTTCACAACATGCAACACCAAGTTGTAACGAACCATGACAAACAATTAATATTACTATTTTCTAAAAAGGAGGTCGTTATTACCATAACATTAATTTGGAGGCACAAATACAAATAAATAAATTTTAAATATTATTTGTAATAATTTTATATAAGGATAAAATATTTATTAAAAATTATTTAATTTTTCAATATATTATTTATATGTTGTGAAAATATTATTTTCTCAAAAACAGTTATTTTTTATCTCTTTTTATGAACCATAATATAATTGATTTTTGTAACTTTCAGAAAATTAATTTTATAAAATAAACTTCATTTATTAAATAGAAATATCAAAAATATCTTAGGGTGAATTTTTGAAAATTTTCTGAAACGATTTTTTTTTTGGAAAATAATTAAAAATACAAAATAGTAATTAAAAACTGCCTTTTTTGTTTCATTTATTTATAAATAAAAAATATATTATAAATTCAGTTTCAATCAAATTAGTTAAACTATTTATATATTAATTAATTTTTTTGTCATAGAAATCAATTTTATATTGAAATTTTATAAAAAAACATTGTAAGCTGTTGGACATGTTCTCTTTGAAAACACACTTTCTTGTTGGGTCTGTAGGAATAACTTTGAGTCAAAATTTTCCACTTATTTTAATTAAAATTTAAATAATGTATTCAATTTATGGAATAAAAATAATTTATATTATGTAATATTTTAAAATTAAATATTTACTAAAATTAATAGTGAAATTTGTAAAAGATTTAATTACCACGGTTAAATTAAATGTGGGTTTATCAGGGGTAAAAATAAAAATATGAGTGTTAAAAATGAACCAAAAATGAATATATACTATTAAATATATATATATACCTATTATTCATCCAATTTTAAAATATAGGGTCATTTAAATTCTTTTTTTAATGTGAATTACTTTATTATTTTGGATTCCTTTGTGAAATTTTCAACTAGTTTCCAAATGGCTTCCTTTCGTACACTTATAAAATACACAAAAACAATTCAATTATTGACACATATAAATCCATATATTTTGACTGATACCAGACTAAATAAATTCTCAAATTCCCTCCTCTCATCCAATAATCCTTATTTTGGACAAAAAGTCCTCTTAGGAAGGCTTTTGGTTAATCTTAAGAAGGATACCCGAAGAAGATGTAACATTCATCAATGATAATTTTTATCTTATTTATTCCTCCATCTCCCTATGTTGTTATTTTAAAATAATGATAAAATAACCTCAACATATCTCATATAATTATATGTTTTTATGTAAAAGGAATAACCTATAACCATCTCAACTTCCATCAAATGAGTTATAAAATCATCATTTGTGAATACAGTGGACTACAACCTTGTGAACTGATGTCATTAGTTTTTTCCATTAATACATAACAAGTATGTAAATAATGATAGGTTTATTATATATATATAATCATTATGATATTATTATACTTAATTAATTATTATAAGACACCTACATTCATACTCTCCATTTTGTGGGAAAATGATAACGTCGCTTGTGTGAATGACAGACTACCGCCTCATGAAGTGATGTGATTCATTCACATTATACAATGAAGGTAATAAGGATAATTTTAATAAAAATATATGATATATTTGACATAAATATGATTATATAATGATAATATATCATTTAAATATCTTTTTTTCGATGTAAAAGAAAATATTAGCAGCGTTCATGCATACATACGACTTACCATCTCAAAGAACAATGTATTTTATTTTATATCACTAAATTTTATGGACTAATAAAAATAAATATATAATTGATAAATATTATAATTTTATCATGGTGAAATTATATATATTTTGAAATCGTGATCGAAGTACGGGGACCAAAAACAACACATCAAAACAGATATGAAAAACAATGAAGTTATTGCTCTAATCAGGAATTTAACGAGGAAATATTAATAAATGCGAAATAATAGGTCATTATTAAATCATACATGGTTTGATATATATAATTACGGTTCTTTAATATATTTATAATAAACTTATATTTGTTTAATTAGAGTTTTTGAATGCTTACTAAGGAAGTTGAGACTTAAGGAATGGGATTTCTAGTCTCTCTTTTATTTTAAGAGATATATGTAAATTCACCGCTAATGTTTTTTTGTGGTGAATTTACTTAATATTTAAATTTAATATTATTTATTACATTATTTTAATTATATTTAATTTTTAATATGATTTTATTATATATTTTGGATTTCAATTCAAAAGATTACTAGTGTTGTAAGGGATTTACGTGTCACTTTTATTTTATGTAAGACAAATTTCATTTTCAACACATGTTTCTTTTAAGTGGTATATATACTAACAATGAATATATATTATTAATATTTTACTTAAAATTATTATTATTTAAATATCGATTTGACTATCTATGTCTCATGGGTTTTATAGTTCAAAAGTTTCCAAATCAGATGTGATTTTTCTCTCAATTTGCCTTCCATGAGACATATGATTATGTTATACACCTATGTTCCTGTACGAGGTGAATATAAAATCACATTGAAATGTGATGTATTTAATTTACTTTTAGTCATGATATTTTATGTTTCGTTTAATGAAATTATTTCATTGGGCATACATTTTAATTTTACCAAAGTGGTAAACATTTAATGTTACAATCTCAACGTTTATCAGGATAATTTATGATCATTTTTAAAAAGAATAATATTATGATAAATCAATAAAAATACTCATTGATTTTATTATACACTTGTTATATAATGAGAATACATTTTTCCCTTTAATTTATTCTCTTTATGTACCCAATAAGTCAAAAATAATGTTTTAAGAAAATGGTTTTTCGGTCGAAAATCCTTTTTAATCAAAATCCATATTTTATAAATTAAATTTAAAATAAATTTTAAATTATTAAAATGATTTATTTAAGAAATTTTTATCCATTCATGAACTTTTAATTTTTTGGAAAGGAATCATCATTCCATTTTCCAAAAAATGCCCAATTGGCATTTACTAAAAGTGTTAAAAGAATATTTGTCTTCTTAACATGAAAAACATGAATAGTATTTCCTACAGTCATGAGAAGTAAATTATTTCTAGATTACGACATATGGTCAAAATTTTATTTTCAAATAAATTGTTTCCATAATATTTTACTGTATTTTATATTTTAAATAAATTATTTCAATATGAAAAATAGATCTTGAAAAGGTTTTAAATTTTTTTTAAATAGGAAATGATATATTACTCAATAAATGATTAAATGATTTCTTATGTTTACATTATAAGTTTTCAAGGTTATTTTCAAAAAAATTATTTCCAAAATATTTAATAAAATTTTAGTTTTAGAAAGTGACTTATAAAGAAATTTATTTTCCCCAGAAATGTTCCATGTGATCTTTCAAAATCGTCCCCCATATAAGATGACATTATTTGATATAACTTTTGATTTTTTGGTGATATTAACCGAAGAGACAATTCTTATTATTTCATTGAATGGTTTATGATGAAGAGATGTTCATATTAACCATTTCTCTTCCCCTGGTTATACAATGTTAAAATTATTATGAAACCTACCTATTTTTCTATGAGTTATGCTATGGTTAAATGATTATGAAACCTATATTTCTTATATAGGTTATGATATGATAAAATTTTTATGAAACCCATTTAATTTTTTGGGTTATGATATGATGAATACTTAGAGAACTTATGGTAGACATACATATGATTTTCATTATGTGATGGGTGAGACCTATATCTCCCTCAAGTTCATTGGGTAATTATTTATATCTCATGAGATACCAATGGGAAGAATTTCATGGGAATTATAAACTATTGGAAACAAGTGTTTCCTAACACAATATATGAAATAAGTGTTTCCTGATGTACTTTGGGAAACATATGTTTCCTAATCCACTATAGGAAACATGTGTGTCTTGATCCACTATGGCATGTGTGTCTAGATCCACTATGGGAAATAGGTGAAGTGTCCTGATCCACTATCTTAAATGTCTCAGTAATCAACCCTAAAATATGAAATAGTTTTCTATATTTATAATTGGGACACAATTTTATGTCATGAGCTCAGGGTATAGGATTTATATATGTTTGTTCCCACTCTATTAGGCCATGTTTTCAAAAATGATAATTTTTTATTTCATGTCTCATGTTTATGATCTTTTAAAAGATGGGTGGGAACTTTATATGTTATATTCATGATTAGAAAAACTTATTCTTATCTTATTCTTTCATATGATCGTATATTGATATATCTTATGCTTACCCTTAATAATAATATATACTCATTATTTCCTATGGATCCTTTCCCTAGGTTTTGATTATAGGTTTTAAAGTGGATATGTTTTTGAAGAGTACTAATGGTAAGATCTTAATGGGAGATATTTAAGATATTATAAGAATCCATAAGATTGTGTTCTATGTTTCCAAATAAACTAAACTATTATAGACCTCAAGTGTGCATTTGTGTAATTTATTTAATATTTATATAACAAGATGTAATATAAATGTATAAAAAGATTGGTTTTCTATAGATAATTTATAAAAAAAATAACCATGTAAAAGATGGAATAAAAATATGTGGCATGATCTTAACTAGTATCTAAAAATTTTTTATTGATAAGTGTTGTTACCAAAAAACGTGTCAATGAAATTCACAGACTGATGTGAAAAATGATCTCATAGCAAAGCACGTTCTACAAGCATTGATTTGACTGGTTATGGAGCCCAAATTGAGTTATGGATCAGAAGTTATAGTCGTTCGAAGGGAGATTGTTGGAAATGGACATTGAGGATGATTTTTGGGTGAAGTATGGATTTCCATGTAAAAATGGAATCTTGTAGGTAAAAATGGAATCTTGTGAGTATTAAATGGAAGCTTGCACGTAAAAATGGAATCTTGGGTTTAAAAATGGAATCTTTCTCACAAAATGGATTTGTATGGAAAATTAGAATGAAATTTTATGCGCATCGACATTCAAGATATCGCCTATAAGAACAAGTGAACCCCCTTCTTCCCAGAGGGCCCTCAAAGGTCATCTTTTTCTCTAATGTGCGCAAGTCCAAATTTTCTACGCCTATGCATAAATCCTCCATCTTGCGCGCAAACCATTTTTTGCACGCAACAGTGACACTATGCCCAAATTTGCATGCACCAGTGTTGCACCTCTCCAATTGCATGTACACATTCCCTATTGGGACAAAAGATCACTTATTGCATGGCAACCACACTTATTGCATGAAATTCCATCCATATTGTGCGTACGACCCCCTATTACGTGCACACATCCCCTATTGCATGAAAGCATCCCCTATTGAGCGCAATTCCTTCCCTATTGGGCGCAGTCCAACCCTATTCCATGTCAGACTTCCCTATTTCATGCAATCCATCCTTATTACGCCCAACCCATCCTGCATATGGCTCATTTTGCGTGCAATAGTGCCCAGGCATGTGCCTGCCGGTCCATACCGCAGTGGTGCAACCCCCGCACCCCCACTCTAGGTTAGTGCAGAGCTTTGGTCCCAACCCTCTGGGCCAGTCCCTTCACTACCTTCAGTCAACCCCATGAAAAATGGAGAGTTTCACCACAAGGTTTTCAAGATGGGATGCCGACATTTCCCATTTCTCCCCTTATGCGTGTCCACCATCCACCTATAGAATACCATGATTTTAGATACTCCTCCACACACCGTGAAACACTTTGAGTCGACATATTCATCTTGGTTCATTTCCCATGTCATGAGTTGATATTCTCATCATCAATTCCCCAAGTACCTTAAGTTGAACCATTCATCATAAAACTCATCCAAACCCCATCACCGGACTCCTATGCCAGGTTGAACTAGAAAGGGCCTCTCTTGCGTAAAGTCCCTACACCAGCCATTTCTAGGCGCCTTATGCGTAATAGTCCTATCTATATGACTTTAAACTGCAGTGCACCCAATATGACCAATATATGATGCCTATTTCTACAAACAATAGATGCTTTATGCTCTAATCCTAAGATTCCAACAATCCTATATATATCAATATAAACTATAGTACGCCCTATGTGACAAATATAAGAAGCCTATTATTCTATAAGGCCCCGACCCCAGTTACCCATAGTCGGTGCATTATTACATAACATTGGCATGATCACAAGAAAGATCATATCTCGAAAGACCGATTGGTTTAGTAGCCTTGGAAACACTAGATATATTCATAAAGTTTTACATTACATCATAAAGTGAAAAACTACTACAACAACATATTGTCTCCATAGTCCACACTATTATTCCCTCATAATATCCCTGAAGGTCATTCATAATTTACTTCTTCACATCCTGGGAAAAATAAAACATAGAAAAGGGGTGAGCTCAAATGCCCAGTAAGGATAACAATATAGCGGAAACTTTCATAAATAAGAATAAACATTTAAGGAAATGTATAACAAAAACAAAAGCCTTTTAAACTTGAACTTTAACATAGTATGGAAAAAATAAAATGAAATAATTCCATTTACTTATTCACATGGATATTATACTAATCGAATAATCAGACGAAATATCAATAACCACTTTCACAATGATGGAATTCATAATGCCAGACTATCATAACCACATAGCCAAGGCCTCGTGCCAAGACTACAAATAATATTTTTCCAAGGCCTTGTTCCAAGAAACTATTTTGTCTCATGAGACCTACCGATGCATCAAGGAGCTATAGCGGGCTCCACCCGTCACATATTAAGTCCAATGAATTCCCATATGAAAAGGTTTAAAAATAACATAAACATTTGTATTAAAACTATCATACGAAATGTAAATACTTCATCCATAAACCATGAATGGTATAAAAATAACACATCCACAATCAAACATATCACAAAACCTTCAATACAATATAGAAGTTTTGTATCATAATAAATCAACTTCAAATAAGTGTAAATTCCATCAAAGGATGTTGACATAGATGAAATCAAAACAATTTTTAGAGAAATATCGCTTTCTATTTTGAAATAATTTAAGAGTCATATATTTATAAAATAAAACATTTTCTTTGAAAAGATTCTTATAAGCTTGTAAGGGATGCTTCGACGAAAAATAGCCGCACTCGCCTTATAAGTTAAAAAAATAACATTCTTACCTTAATTTAGTCAAAAAGGTTAAAAAGCCCCTTGTTTGGAAAACAATGGAAAGATTCCTTTAAAAACCTCTTAAAAAGTCAAACAAGGGTATAAATTACTTTAAACCATATTCTAGTAAATAGTAAAAATGTTTTGAAATACATTTTTAAGAAACATGTATGTGGATGATAAAGAAGTCCCAGTAGATTATTACGTATAAACAACCTTGGATAATGAAGAGATTGTGAAATAAACCCTTACCTTGTACTTTTCCTTTGTTGGGGGTAGGTTAACCTCCTGTATAATGGTGAAATTATAGTTATTAAATTATTCAAGAATAATATACATTAATATGATAACATATATGATCTTTTAACATTGCTTTGCTAATAATATCTTAGAATTATCGTCGTTTCGGGTGTTAACTTACTCATTTTCTTTTATATGTTTTGTTACATAAGCCCTGTTTGTTATGGATAGGTTGTATCTTATTCATATACAGAATGATATCAAGTCCTTAAATAATATTATTAATCATCAAATGATAATTATACATGAATGGATACGATGGAGAATGAATCTCATCGCGTTCGTGGAGACGGTAGTCCGTACGTACGCACGAGCGACAATATCATTATTTTGATATTAAAATAATATATAATTGGATGGTATATCTTATATACAGAATAATTAAAATGTTATATTTATTATTAAATGAATTACACATCATTATTATACCCATCCAAATAATTATTTATTGAATAACAATTACACCACGACTTGGAGACGGTAGGCCGTACGTATGCACGTATGGTGACATGTCATTCAAAGGTTGGATATAATACTGCATATGGTTTTAACATATTTATAATAATATTATAGTATATAGTAGATACTGGATTAATTATTTTAGAATGGGAATAACAAAGAAACGAGAATTGGAAGAAGAAAGGAACTTGAAAAAGGGTGGTGAAATCATTACCTTTTCTTCGGGTTCTTCCTTTTGATTTGATCAAAAGGGATCTTTAGGATGGCTTTCTGACTAAAGGAAGGCCTCTAGGATTAAGTGAGGGAAGTTTAGAGAGTATTTGGGTAGGTTTTGGACGAACCAAAAGTCTTTGATGGCGTGAATTAATGAGAAGTGGGAGTGTCCTTTTATAAGAGGGGTGATGGGCTCTTTAGGAAAAACTTAAAGTATTAATTTATAATAAATTCATATTCTGTTTATAATGGCTCCAAAGTGTATTATTTAAAGGTTAAGGTGGGTATGGGTCGCAAAAAACTCAAACAATAGGATTTAGACAGGTTTGGGTTATTATATTAACAATATCTTTTAGTTTTAACTCTTAGTTAATTAGTTTGACACTTACCATGTCACTTTGTATTTTAAATTATATAGTTAATAAACATACTATATACCTACAAGAGACCCCCAAAGTGGTACATTAATGATTCAACTATCATGATATAAGTCCCTTGGCCGAACCTTAGATTTTTAGAAATTTAATATCAATTAATAATATAATATTTGTTTTAAAAACTCTTTTTTGTCAATTTTGACACTATTTGGAAAATTGATTTTTTTGAAAGTCATAACAGAATGATTAGTTCTAAAAAAGTCAATTAAATCAATACTAATATGTCATAGTATCCTAGAAAATTAGTGTAATTCATTAAAAGTCTCAAATTATATTTATTTGGGTATTTATAATAACAATTATTTTAATTTTTCACTATTATGGTAATTACTGCATCATCATTGTGTGATAAATAAATTAAATTATTTAATGTCTAAAAATTATAAATAAAATATAATTATGTAGGAAATATTTTTATCTTTCTAATTAATTTTTAAAATAGAATTTATCTTATGTATAACCCTATATTAAAAATGTTTTAGTAAATAAACTTTGATTTTAAATCTTTTAACTCTTCTTTGAATTAAATAATAATAAATGTCTTAATCAAATCTATGTGGACCTAATTGATAATATTTTATTCCTAAGGTTGTTTTTGGTCGAGATACACTTGTCTAATAGAATTAGGACATGTGTTATGGTAATATTAATAACATTTTTACCCTTAATTACCCTATTTAATTTTAACCGTGGTAAATAAAAGTAAAAAGTTACTATTCACCAAAAAAACATTCATCTCATTGAACCACATTTTACTCCTTGATATTAAACATGTCTCTCAGATTTTCAAAATTCAAATCATAGAAGCAGTAAAATTAAGTTTTATGAAAAAATCAGTTTTTTAACTACCACTTAGTAGTTTCACTATATTCATCAAAAATTGAAGTTTTTCAGAACAATGCCAAAATTTCACCCTAAGCTATAATTGATATTCTGAATTAAAGAATGATGTATATTTTAAGAAATTCCAAAAATAAAAGTTTCATTAATTAATTTTATAATTAATTCCCGCTGTCACAATAAATAGCGTGTTTTTAAGAAACAATATATATCAAAAGATTGACAATTGTTTATCTCCAATTTCAAATTGAAATTAATTATAATGAACACCATTGGATAAAATGGTAAAAATATATTATAATTATACTTTAAAACCACTAAATAATATAATTTATCACCATAATTTTATTTTGATTAAAAAAGTTGTATTTAAGTATTTTTCACTATTCATAAAATTGGAAGTTCTCAGAAAAATACCAAAAATACAACTTAGGATAATTTCGATATTCTGAATCCAAAAATGAAGTCCATTTTGAAATATAAAATATATATAATTTCAAAAAGTAGGCATTACTATTCATAATGGCTAGTTTGATTGGTTGTGCTGTGTTAGAACTGGATGTTGCGTACAACACACGCTATCACATTATTCCAAGAGAAGCATACCGTAGAAGCTTGGGGTGTTACATATTCTGAATAAAGCGACAACTTATGAGTCAATAATCAGATGCCAATAGTCAAAACTACACGACTTTAAACTATATTATTCCCTATCATTCAATAATATGATTCCACATATTGAAAATAAGATATGGATTACGTGACAAGCATAAGATACCTCATGCCATGATTACAGTGGCATAATTTGAAGGGCGTTGGAATCTGTTCAAACATTCCATCACTCCACCTCATGATTTGAGAGTCCTTCATTCGGATCATCTTCCTATTTCATGTCTTAAGGGACCCCCTAACGGCATGGTCCCATGCCGCTGCAGATGACCTACTGTTCTGGGCCACCGCCCCGAAAGACATTGGACAACACTTCGAGTCTTGTCCTGTGATTCAAACACCGTAAAAAATCAACCCTCATTTGATCATCACCATCTCAGGCTAACGCGAGATGGATTCTATGTTTCAAACATGATCAATAGTCATCCTCTATCATCACACCAACCTCATTGCATTCGTAATGTCAGGCATGTGATTCACACTTTTCATCTCACTTTTGTTAGACAGATTCCAACACCCTTGGCGTTATCCCGCTTGTGCACTAGCTCATAATTGTAAACCTAAATTATATGAATCAACCAACCAGCATGATGGTATGCCCTCATTTCCAGAAACTAAGAATAAATTTTAGGCAGATTCCTTGCATAATCCCCATTCAACACTGCTTCCCCATAGCGGCACCCGAGCAGCTTCCTTGTTGCGGCCCCATTCAGCATTGCAGCTCCATAGCGGCACCCGGACAACTTCCTTGCCTAAGCTCCATTCAACATTGTCCCTCCTTAGCGGCACCCATGCAGCTTTCATGCATAAGCCCCCTTCACCATTGCCAGTACATATCGGCACTCCAGAAGCTTCCATGCATAAGCCCTATTAACCATTACCACTCAATAGCATCACCTAGAAAACTTTGGTGCATAATCCCCATTCACCATTGCCACTCCTTAACAACACCCAGGAACGCTAAAGACTATTTTTTCTTCACATAACCACCCTAACATGGACCCCTCAATGGATCAATCTATAACACCCCCTCACCACATCATTTAATATGCATTCTCTCCCCTAAGGGGTGGGAGGTATCAGTTATGTATGTCCTATGGGGTGCAGAGTGAACCCGCCTCATCCGAGATACAAGATGTTAAACCGCCAACCACCACCATCCTCAGCACATGACATTAAAATGTAGCCTCGCCCCGGGCCTCACACGTGGGGTGTTCCTTCATGGACATTCTCTATGCCCATTGGTCTCCAAAAGAGTGAGATCATTCCACACATGAAATGAGATCCTCTTTATCAGAGCAGTGTCTATCCGCGGGAAAAGAGAAACCATCATGTTGTAATCCACTAGCCTTTATTACGGGAGGTTTTACCCTTACTCCTCCTTTATTCTTCCATGCCAAAAAAAAGAGGTGAAAGGGGAATAGGGTATTACGTTACCCCATCCCTCTCCCTCTGGGCTTTCTCACCACTCGGGACTCCACTCTAGAGTAAGTCCCAATCACCATCTCCTTGGGATACTAACCACGCATAATCACCTATTTCTATTTTGGTCCACTAACCACATGTAAGCCCCACTCAACTTTCCACAGACGTACTTTTCACTATGTGACCATTAGGTTTTTTCTGGCTCTTGTCTCTCACACCGAGCACAACTCACGTGGGCTTAGAGTAAGCATTGAACATGAAATCCTCTCTGGGAAACCAAGAGTGTAATCCCCAAAACCCATCCAATCTATGTTCAATTTGATCCTTTCCAGGGAAAGGTATGTAGGAATCCTTCCTGAGGTTCAAGCACAACAACCATTGATCCCGACTCCCTTCACGTCGGTCCACCCATACCAATTCTGAACTACGTGTACTTTGATCCTTTACAAGAAAAGGTATTTAGGAAGCCTCCCTGAGGTTCAATCCCAACACCCAAATGATCTGACCCTCTTCATGTTGGTTCGACTTCGTCCTGCTTGACGTTAAACTGCATGCCCCCTTTTTTCCCACACGACGTTAAATGACACTCGCTCGAACCACACAGGCTTTGATCGTTGTCTTCTAGGAAGGGTACGTAGGAATCTTCCATGAGGTTCAACCCCATCCAGCGGTAAGCTGTTGTGATCCCATACCCTACGGAAAGTGGTTGAAAACCTAATGTAGTGGTAAGCCGTTGTGATCCCCATTCAACGGTAAGCCATTTTTAACCCAAACCATGTGGTAATCCATTGTCATCCCTTCCGTTGGGAACCAAATCTATGGTCCATCCAAGTGGAATCAGACTAACCTCGGGATGCTAACCATGCATAATCCGTAGTATATCATCGAGTCACTATCCTCTGTGTACAACCTAATCCTATACCCCATCCTGAAATACAAGGACTTTGATTCCTTGCCACAGGGATACGTAGGAGGTCTCTTCGAGGCTCAATCCCAACATCACCATCACCCTCAAGTCGACTCCATCTCATTCTCCCTCAGCTTCACTTAACCATCCATAATCCATCTTTATTCTTACCTGGGCCACCACATCCGAGTGATATCACGTCAATTCAACTCCTAGCATCAGTTCTCCCTCTTGAGGATGCACCCCACTAATCCACTCTTATCAGTGTTCTGATTAGTCTGATCCATCTCCGCTAGAGGTTAAACTTGTGGCATACCCTGTGTTAATCATAGAAATCTTAAGAAAACCTCAGATACATGCATATGACAAATAATCCCCCACATTCGATGTGGGAAACCTCGAGCTTCCATGCCCTCGAGAAGCCGTATCATAAGGGGAAGAAACCCAGACGTGCTAGTGGTCCAGCATCCAGACACGCCTGTGATTTCCAATGTGACTACTCCCCTGACTGATGGTTACTGCCCTGGTCAGAACCCTTGGAATTTCCTGACAGAGGCAGTGTAATTAATCAGCATCCATGAAGATATGGAACTGGGAAGAGTTTCACAAACAACATCTTAATCTAGAAGGGATAACCGGACTAGGTGACGAGTTCCACGAAGGAATCCACAGAATGAGAAACTGACATCCCATCATCTCATTTAGATCATGGATAAAACGTCACTGAATAAGAAACAGATGTACCCCGCATTTGGAAAGAGGGAATGTGGGGAATTAATCAGCATGTCTTCATCGTCCTCAAACAGATAGATGTGCACACCCAGGTGAAAGCATCAAAAACAACAAGATAATAAACAAACCATTGAACCAAGGATAAAAACTATATGATATTTTCTTGGCTCAAGTTCTTATATTTTATATCTATCTCGTATATTACCTAGATTGATTTCAACTCATATATTTCTTAAAACACTTATAATTTGTAGTAATATCTATTATTGCACATGATTTACTCATATAATGGTTAGTGGAACCACTGGAATAGTGATTAGGTTAACATAAAAGATACTATAGAAAATTAGGTATTTACATAATAAGAGGAGGGGATGACTCGATGATAATCATTTTAATATAGTATTAATTATTACAAAACTATCATTATAGTAATTAAATTAAAATAAAAGAAAACCATACATGAGTAGGTCAATCTCGTGGTCATCTATGTAGGTAAAAAATTCCAATTTAGTAAATTTTCATTCAATTAAATCATTCATTAAATTTTAACATTGAGATATTACCTTCTCATTACTCAATCACCTTTACACAACCATGAATATTTTAAAAACACATGAATAATTTTTGAAGAACCCATCTAGAGGTGTAAATATTTCAAGCCAGATTATATGGGATAACACAATATGTAACCCTAAGGTATATGGAGTGTACTTGTATTTACCACATCAAGGAAATGTTGTGAAAAACATGAATAGTCATGTCGATGAATACATGGTTTCATTACACACTGATTATTTACTATAATAACTTGGTAATAGTTTTCCAAACTACACTTGGTGTAACTTTCGTAAACCAAGTGTAGCATGTATGATTTCATAGTAGAAACTGTTTAATAAAATATGTGTTGTGTATTTATTACATGAATCAAGTGATTAGATGTTTAAAAAACCAGTTTTCAAATTATGTTTTTCTCCCTTACATTATAGGTACCACAAAAATATCCTTGGTAGATATACATGCCCCCTCCCAAGGTGTGTGATAAAAATAAACGAAAAATAATCATACATGTCCTGCATCAGAATTGTATATGCTGTGTACCCTACCTATTTTCACTAAAAAAGTAAAAATAACTAATTATTCCATTAATAATAGTAAACATGTATCCATGTTTTAGTTATTGAAATTAAAAACCAAGTGCTATGTTTTTTTATTTATTCAATGCTTAATGAATTTCCATGTTCACATTCATAACTACGCATCGTGTATGGACCCTACTTGACATGTACTTAAAGTACAACAATATAATTACACACCCATGTGTCTGTGTGTCATTTATTTATAGTACATTAAATGTAATTATATAAAAAATATATTCTAGATGGTCCGTGAGGACATAGTATGGGATAAAGATAATGTAGGGTAGTTCCGACACGCACACACTATTAATGATAAAACATGTATAGAGTATACCAACTCAGAAAAACATAGTGAAAATGATTGGATACAATGAGCATATTTCTATTATTGGTTTTAAACTACCCAAAGAACTGCACATTTATCTCATTCTTACATCAATTCATCAGAGCTTCTCATGGTATGTTGTGAATTTTATTATGAAAAACATTGAGAAGTCTCTCCTAGTTCTCCTCACTCAACTTCTATTTGTTAATAAAGATATTCAGTGTAAACATCCTTCCTATGTTATGGTTAAAAAGAGTAAATTAAAATAAGAACTCATAAATACTAACAAAAAGTCTATGGATTCATCCAAATACTTTTCAAAGGTAGGGAAGATCATAGTGTATGTAAGGGAACATGATGCTGTATCTTTTGCTTGTGGCAAGAAGAGACGCTTGGAGAAGAATCTCCCCACAACTAAGAAGTAAGGGTAATATTTATGATTAATTTTTATTAAGTTCAATCAATATATTTATATATCTTTTATATTATATACATTTTGGGGTTCATACATTTTTATCCAATTTTGTATGTTAGACAATGATCCACTTTTTTACTTACATTTTGATAATTTCAATATCTCACAATTTTATTATTATAAAATTAAAATTTCTAACATCCTTGGTTAAGTATTATTTTAATCCTTAATTATTTATTAAGGGGTTGTAAATTATTTGGTTAATAATTTATTAATTATTCTTTGATTATCCATTTTATATTACTTTTAAAAATACTTTTTCTATTTTTACTTTTACCCTTAAGAATACTCTAGATAGTCTAGTTGATCCTTACACAACCTTTAGATTTAGAATTTTAAATCTATGTATCATTTTATATTAACTTTACATGAGTTTTATTCTACCATTACATGGATTGTATTGATTTTATATAACCTTTATGCATTAACAAAATAATGTGACTGTAAGCCATGACTAACTGCATAAAAAAATTCGAGTTACTGTAAGATCAACCAAATGACTATATATTGATCGTATGAAAGACATTTCTTATTTTAAATTTTTTTTAACCACTAAGTAATGTGATTGAATCAACCATATGGTATCAACCATAGGGAAAAATAGATAGACTGTATGTTCAAGAAAATCGACCGTATATTGAACTGATTAACCATGTATGAAATTCTTTATAAGTCCTAGTTCAGCTATATTAACATTTAATTCAACCTTATAAGGGGATATTTGACATACCAAAAAGTAAGTTTCTTTCTGAAATTTTTTGTTGGATTATGATGCTCTTTTTTGGGTTATTTATATTTTTTATGATTTTTGATTTACTGTATGTTTTTTGATTTTCAACATTGATTTAATGGATTATAAATTACTTATAAATTATTTTGATATAATGTAATGTTTTTTGGAATAATTTATGGAAGGTTTAAATAAACATCACCTGGGATAAGAGTCATTAAAATTTGTTGAAGAGATATGGTTTTTAAATTTAAATTATATTGAAATGGAATAATTGTCCTCATATGATCTATGAGAGTTTTTCAAATGAATTTAATGTAGTTTATTATGGATTATTAATGATGTATTAATTATTCTAACACCTTCCACTATAAAACTTGATTTAATTTAATATTTTTTCAAAGAAAAACATATTGCAATCATCTTCAAGTGAATTAAAAGGGAAATTTACTTGTGGTATTTATTATAATGATATCCTAAAAAATATAAAGTTTTTTATTAAAGTTAAATGATGCAACTGGGAATGATGATATGCAACAAGATTAATTTTTTGAATATAATATTCATAATATAACAATATATGTATTGAGTTTGATAGAACCAATTTTTTTCAAGGGTAAGGATATTATTGAACCATGTTGTTTGGTAAACCTTGGTGATCAATTGATACTCTCTACTAATGTTCATTTATTTGATCCTTTGCTTCTAGATAGAGTATTGTATCCTAAACACTCAAAATCATAATTCTTCTATAGATTTATGTGATACTCACATCATTATATTATTTGGTGTGCATTAATTTACTAGTTTAAATAAACCATTAAAGTTAGTAGTTGAGATATAATACCCCATACAAAAGGTTCATATGGGTTTTACATAAACGATAAGAAGAATGGATTTTTATTCTGGAATGGTATATATAAATTTATATTGGTTTATTTCACCACCTTAAAAGAAAGATAAAAAGTTTGTTACTCTAGGTGTGAAAAATTAATTATTTGGTTACACCCATAAGGATTAAAAATTAATTTGTAAAGTTTTTTGACATTCTTCAAAATTCAGAGATTCCATAATTAATAGGTATCATATTTATTTGAATTTAATAGGGGTGAAGAGTATATATAGAATTAATTAGATTCAAAATAATACAAAAACCACTCCATTTATATTATTTTTATTTCCTCTGTATTTATATTTAACATTCATAATAATTTATAAAATTATAAAAAATGGTCAAATCACCCCATCCTGACTTTTGATTAATATTACATTGGGATATAATAATTCGTATTAGAGACTATCCTATAGATTCGGAATATATATATTCATAAGTGATAATAAATAACCAACTTAAATATAATGAGGGCTTTTTTTAGACGGTGGTAAAAATTAAATTGTTGGAAGGACTCCTCAGCGACCTCCATTATTTAATGGAATAGACTATGGATATTATTAGTCTCACAAGGATGACTTTATTAAAAACCTAATAATTACTAATTGGAAAATCATGGTGAAACCATGATTGATGTGGATTCTAAATCCTTTACAGGTAATGAAACTTTTAAATATGTTTTGAATTAAAAGGAAATGAAATTTTATATTATGAATTTAGTATAAATTTATACAACCATGTATTTTAATTTATAATTACACATTAAATATTGTGCTCTGTATTGGTTACTCATTTAGGTTCAGATAATTTTATATGAACTATTCTAGGAATATTAATAGATAAGTATCAGAATTAAAAATTGGAGAATAAGAAAGAATAAATAGAATATTTCATATATTTCTGAGTATTGTAAATTATATGAGTTTCTTGGTAGAAGCATTAGATAATTCAATTTTTGTTGAAAGAGTTTTTGAGATCTTTACTAAAACAATAAAATTCTAAAAAGGTATCTATTAATGGAATTAAAATTTATAAGGAATAAACATTAAATGATATTATATAATCATTATTAAAATATGAATTATAATTGGAAAATATTGCTAATGTGTAAAAATATAAAAAAATGAATTATTTTTTAATCAAAATTTACTGCTTAATATTTTAAATCTGAGATATATTCATTTATAAGAGATGATTTTACTCATTTATAAAAGGAGGATATGTGAATAATAATGGTTACACATAAGGATTCAAAAATGATAATCCTAAACATTAGTATATGGAGAAAAGAAAAGATATAGATATTTCTAATTATGATTCCAAATATTTTTTATGGGTGAATAAAAAGTGGGAACATCAAAACTAACTTCAAGAGACTTAATAATGACAAGGAAAATATATAAGAATAAAAAAATTAATGGAAATAAATGTTGAATGGTTGGAGTTAAAATTTGAACTCAGATTCTAGTGATGAAACTAGTGCTGAAAAAGAATAAACAAACATTTTTTTATTTAAGTCACGAAAACTGGTAAGTGAATTTGATTACTCTTCATCTTATAAATATGATTCTAATCCCACCGAAGATGCGCTCTATGAATATATTGATATACTCAACCATAAATTTAAAATTATTACTATATCATTCAATAAACTTAAGAATAATCAAAATGATGTTCTTGGTGAAAAAGAAAATTTAAGAAATACTACTTTGAGAAACAATGATAAATTATATAATAACTTAGATGACATTCAATTTTAAAATATTAATCTAAATAATTACTACTAAAAATTTAATAAATATAAAATAATAAAAATTTATTCTATTTTTTAAGAAAATAATAATCCTAGAAATGAAATCACAAGGACAAAAGCCGATCCGTCCACTTTTTTCAAGGGAAGAATTTTTTTTATAAAATGAAAAGTTTGAATAAAATGATTAAAAACAATTGGTCTTGGATATAATTATATTTTACCAAATATTTATTAGACCTTTTATTTTTAAAGAAAAAATTGAAATGTTTCATGTGTTACATGATTTAGATGTAAAATGAAGGGTCGTTATAAAAATGAATGTTCCATGATATTTTCATTGTGTCTTGGATACAACAAGTATTTTATCTAAAAGTAATTGTATTATAGATTGATATAAACACATATTCAAAATCAGTATGGGTTCTAAAAAATTCTTATACGAATACTATAAGACTGAAATTTATATGGTTACTAAAGTATTCTTAATCCCGTATTTATAGAAATTCTTTCTTAGAGGTATCAAAGATGAAACATTGTACATTGATAGTGGATGATTATGAAATATCACTAGTGATATCTATAAATTACTATAGTATTATAAGTTTTATGGTGGTAGTTTAAAAATTATTGATAACTCAAAGGGTAAATTAACAGGTTTTGGAAAGGATAGAATTTCAAATTCTGAAATCATTTTAATTGTTCCGTTATTTAGTGGTTTAAATAATAATCTAATAAGTATTTCACAGTTTTGGGATGGTGATTTGAATTGATAATTAGAAAATAAAAAATCTATTATTTTTAAAAATGAACATGTCCTATTTTATAGAAATAGAAAATATGACATCAATAAAATAAATTTTATTGAATTAATTATGAAAAATATAAAATCTTTAATTGTGGTATAATGTAATAATGTTTTATGGGATAAAATACTTGGTCATGAAAATTTTAGGTAACATAAATAGATCTCTAATAATAAAAAGTTGACTGATCTTATTATGTTAAATATAGACAACACATATGTATGTGTTTTCTTATAGAAAGGGACGAGACACATTAAATCTTTTAAAATTTTCCATGCGGAAAGAACTTATACACCACTTCGACTTTTACATTTTTATCTATTCTTCTTCATTATAATTGGTCATTTATAATGTAAAAGGTATTTATTTTTTATTGTAGATGTCTATAGTAGTTCACGTGGAATTATTTTATCCTAAAAAAATATGACACATTGTATAAAATATTTATTCACTGTAAATTAGCTCAAAATGAATAAGTATATATAATTTTATCAAATATAAATGATAAAGGCGGTGAGATTTTAAATCTATAATTTGATTAATTCTATGAAGATAAATTATATAATTATAATTTTTCAGCCCAAAGTACACCACAACAAAATTGGGTGATTGAAAGAAAAAATAATACCTTATAATAAATTTCAAGGACATTGTTAAATGAGAATAATTTTCTAAAACATTTATAGGAAGAAGTTATAAACTCATATTTTTTATTTATAATATAATTTTACATTGAAAATTATTAAAGAAAATATATTATGAAATTTAGATGTGAATAAATCCTCAAATTGACAATTTTAGTGTATTTGGTTATATGATTTTCCATTCTAATACCAGGGAAACTCGAAAATTTCTAATCAAAATATGATATAAGTATTTTTATAGGATATTATAATTCTATTAAATAATATATTGTTTAAAAAAAAATGATAAAAAAATGATAAGGAATAAATTATTTTTAAATTTAATTACAACCATTTTAAATAAATAAAAACCGATTTAGACCAAGTTGAGGAATAGTTTTGTGATTTCAACATTATTGAACTAGAAAATTCAGAATTAGATGCATTAATTTATGGAAAGAGTATCTCTATTGAATTAAAATTAAATGATCATAAATATAATCTGGTTCATAATTTAATTGGTGATATAATATCTAGTTTTATAACATAAATTCTTTATGAATTATTTGTTCTTATCATGTTTTTATTTTTTATTTTACAACTCAAAAAATGGATGATGATTTATCTAATTCAGACTGTATTATCAAAATTCATGAAGAAAAAAATAATTTTGATATGAATAATGTTTTGATCTTAGTCTAACCCCCAAATGATCAAAATATAATTACCTCCAAAATAATTTTGATAAATATGGTCAAATAATTAGAAATAAAGAGAGATTAGGGGCCCAAGATAATAATTGAGAATATTTAATAGATTTTGAATAATCATTTACCCCATTTTTATGGTTATAATATAAAATAATTATTTTTTTATATGCATATCAATACGAAATTAAATATTTTCAAATTCATGTAAAAAGTTTATTATTAAATGGATAAATTTAAGAATTTTTTTGGTAAACAACCCATGGGGTTTGAGAATGGATCTAAACCTAAATTTGTTTTTTGGAAATATCAAATCCTATTCATAGTATGAAATTAGTTCCTTGAGGTTATCATTATTTTGTTGGAAAAAAGTTTTTGAAAAGAGAAATGTTGATCTTGATATTTTTTATTAAAATGGATTCAAAAGATAGTTTAATTTTTCTAATATATATCAATGATATTATATTTGTACCTTTAAGTGATTTACTTTGTAATAATTTCTAAAATTTAATATCTTTATAGTCTAATAAGAGTTTTATGATTATACTTAATTTTTTTGGGATTTCAAATAGTTTAAAGAAAATATTTTATATTTGTTAATCAATAAAAATATTCTAAATAATTGTTCAAAAGGTTTGGTATTTATGGTTTTAAAATCTCAAATATTCTAAAGAGTAATTATTTTAACATAAATTATGATGACATTGGAAAACTTTTTGACAAATTTTTTTTAGAGATATGATTTTTAGTTTTCATTATTTGGTAGAATCTAGAAGTGATTTTATATTTTTTGGATATAAATGTGCTATATATAAAATTAACCCTAAATAAATCTATTTAGAAAATTTAAAATAATAATTAAATATGTTAAAGGTTATTTGAATCTCAGATTCTTACGTCCTACACATAATTCATTTGTACAAAGAGTTTTTCTGATTGAGATTTTGGTGGTTACAACATAGTTAGAAAACCATAATTTGTATGTGTCTCTTTCGTGGTAAATGTTTAGTTTCAAGGAAATATAAGAAACCTAATTTATTGTATTTATTAATTACTAAGAGTGAGTATATTTTTCTTTTATCTTATTGTTCATAGTCATTATAATTTAAACAATTTCTTTCTGATTTGGTTTTAATTTTGAAAATATCATGTTTTATTGTAATAATAATTATCAAATTTCTATATCTAAAAATTAATTGCATCATTATAGGACTAAAAATATTGATTTAAGATATCAATTTATTATATTTGATTCTAAAAAAATAACATAAATCAAGAATGTGTTTCTATAGAGAATTAGTCTATTGAAGTTTTTTCTAAATACATTAATTTAGAATAGTTTGATAAAAAAATTAGAACTTGGCATAATTAAAAATTTGATTTTCCTTAGTAGGAGTTGAATTTTGTTTCTCAATTGGTTATGCACTTTTGTTTCCTTCTTGAAAGTCTGAATTTTTTAAAATTACATCTATCATTAGCATATAATTAATCAGTTTGTTGCTACATAATTTATAAAAAATAATTATATATCATTCCTTGAATATATTGCAATGTTTTCATATATCCCTAATAATTTATTATTTTTTAAAACAATTGTTTGGAATATTGGGTGTTAGTAAAAATTAATGAATTTAGGGGAGCTTATATTTTTTGATGCAACATTAAATCAATTATTTTCATTAAAGGTAATGTGAGATTATCACATGGGATATAAAAAGGTTATAAATTTGTTTAATCTTTTTGATCTATTAAAAAATGAGGATTTTTTTTGGAATTTACATTTTTCTAATTATTAAAATGGTGGATAATATTGATGTTACTTCTTGATACACTTTATATAAGTTTTGATAATTATTATATATCACATTTTCATTATTGTAAGATTATAATTTCTCATAGCTTTTATTATGAGTTATTTTAGTATTTCAGTCTTGATTAAGGTGTAGAAAATAATGTTGTCAATTATTGATCTTTCATTTTTTAATTATTTCTTATTATTAATTTTCTATTATGAGTAAGTAATATTTTTATAAGTTTGATTTTTCCCTGATGGTTGTTCTAAAAAGATTGTTTTACCCTTACAGAACTCTTTGATTCAGAATTTCAAATTTATGTACCATGTTATACTACCTTTATGTGAGTTTCATTTTACCTTTATATAGATTTTATAAATAGTATATTACATTTACGCAAGAAAAAAATTCAAGTGACCGTATGCCTTGAATGACCACATGAATAAACGTTGAGTGGTTGTAAGAACAACAAAATGACTATGAATCCAATGTAAGATAGAAAATCTAAAATTATATAACTATTGAACTTAGCACATGATGAGAATGAACTGTCTATAAGGTATTGACCATAACGAAAAATTGATTAGCTACATGTTCAAGAAAATTTACTGAATATTGAACTGATCGACTGTGACCAGAAATTTACTAAGACCTAGTTGAACCATATGGTGATTTTGATCAATTGCATAAATTAAGAACTAATTTACTACAAAGAAATTGAAAATATGAAAATGGTTTTAGAATTATGATTATCTATTTTCTTTTTATGTATATTTTTTTCCTCTCAACTTTCTAATATTGTTTTTTTATTATTTTAATTTATTTAATTATTTATAAATTACTAAATAATTATTTTGAAACTATGGATTTTCATTTGGAATAATTTTATACAGGTTTAAATTCTCCTCACAAGGGTTCTTATACTCATAATACTTTCTTGAAAATTGTGATTATTAAATTCATGTTATTTGATATTTAAAAACGTTTCATTGCATGCTTTATGGGAGTGTTCCAATGTACATTAACGTTTTTTATTATAGATTTTTAATGCTTTGATTGGAAATTCCTAGGTTATTTTAAGTGACCCATGTGGGAGTCATTTCAAATCACATTAAAATAGAAAATTCATCTGTATGATTTATTAAGATGATATATAGAACAACATTGATGTAGTTATTTGAGGATACATTCATTTTCTAAGTTATAAAAAATAAAAAAAAATACATCATTTTTTTAAAATTTCCATTCCTAAAAGAACTGATATATATTGAGTTTGATAAAACTGATTTATTAACAAGTTTTAGGATATTGTTAAACCATTCTATATTATACTACTTTTTGATGAACTACTTCTCCCAGATAGACATCATTTGTTTTTTTCCTTTGCTTATAAGAGATCACTGCTACCTCAACACTCAAAGAGATACCTGTTCAACTAGTTTATGTGATTTTAATTATTTTTATTATTATGTGTTATTTATTATATTAGGATATGCTATACTTAAAAGGTAAGAGTTTGGTTATACAACTATATATTAAAAGTATGTACAAGTTGTGCCTAATCTGTAAAAGTATGGGGTATTGGTTATTCCTTGTATCAAATAATGATAGTTTTGTTTCTTCCCCCATATAAAAAGAAAACAGTAAATTCTGTGCTTAAAGGTGATGAAATTTAATCTTAGTTTGTACCTATAGGTTTTAAAAAGGAATTTATAAAGGTTTATAAAACCCTTTGAAAGTAAGAGATTACATACTTAGTGGGATCCATCACTATCTGTGTTTGAGAGGGGTGAAGTGTATAAGTAGTATCATTTTTGATTCAAACTACTATAACATTTCCTATGTTTAGATTAACGATATTTTAACTAAATTTATATATAAATTTGATAATAATTCATAAAATTATTTAAAAGTTCCAGTTCACCCCCTATAGATTTTTTGACTAATTTCACATTGGGATCTAACAACAATTATTGGAACCAAGTAGATTTAAAAGATATATACACGGTGAGGTGGATGTAAGATTTTCTAATGGAGCTAATCTTATTGAAGTAGATTCTGGAGGCTACTGCCTCATGTTATTGAATAAAATTATTATAGTTTTAATGATTTTTTTATTATGTTCCATCATTTAAAAAACATTATTTCTATGTCTAGTAGTTATTTCGATGGATTAATTTTTAGATTTTGTAATAAATGTTGCTTCTTTATAAAGATATCATATTTTGTGGTAAGTCACAATGTCCTTAAAGTGTGAGATTACAAAAAATGAAATGGAAATTGATAAAGGATCTAATTTATATGAATAATATCATACAAAAACTATGGAATCACTCCTAAGACCATGTAAACAAAAAGTTCATAAATAAATAATACTAAGATGTATATTTGTATTCTCTTAAAATAAATCATCTATGAACATGTCACACTTGTTTATAAGGTAAAATGACCAAAGCCCCATTTAGTGGAAAATGAAAATGGGACATAAAGCTTTTGGAGTTAGATCATACTAATGTGGTTAAGATATTTCATGTTGAAATAAATGGTGGTTATGCATACTTAAATAACCTTTAATGTTGAATTTTGTAGATATGGATATGTATACTTATTGGGGTATAAGTTTGATTCCATTGAAAAATTAAAGGAATATAAGAACAAAGATGAGAACAAATTTGGAACACCTTATGTCAATATTCTTTATGTAGCTAATTATTTTGACTATGTTAGTCTAGTTGGCCCATTATTAGGTTTAAAATACCCAAATAATTTCACATTGATCTCATTATTACATCACATCATCAAATATTTTCCTGAATTGTTGTGAATTTCAGTATGAAAAACATTGGAATGTATGTCCCAGTTCACATCACTCTACTTCAATAAGTTAACAAAGATATTAAGTGTAAATATCTATCCTTTTTAATTGTGAAAAAGAATAAAAGATAATAAAAAATTCCCATGACTAATAATAATTACATGGACTCATCAATACACTCTTCCAAGTATAGGAAAATCATGTGGTAAATAAGGGAACGTGATGTTGTCTCTTTCACCTATTGCAAGAAGGGTTGCTGGCAGAAGAACTGTATGGTAACTAAGAAGTAGGGTGACTATTTAGGAGTATTTTTTTTATATATTTTAACATATAAATTTATATTTATTCTCTATTATATATATCTTATAGTTTTAAATATTTATCCAATTTTTATATGACTACTTGATCAATATTTGTATTTATATTTTTATAATTAAAATATCTCACAATTCATTATTGTAAAAAATTAATTTCTCAAATCCTTGATTAAGAATTATTTTAATCCTTCATTCATTATTGAGGGCTTGAAAACAATTTTTTAAATAATTTATATATTATTCTTTAATTATACATTTTCTATTAAATGCATAAAATATTGTTTATATGTTTACTTTTACCGTTAGGAATACTATGGATGATTAAGTTTATCCTTACACAACCTTTAAATTTGGCATTTTACATATATGTATCATGTTAGAATACATTTAAAAGAGTTTTATTCTACCATTACATGTATTGTATAAAATTTATATTACCTTTATGCATAAAAAATTCTAGTTATTGTAATATATGAATAACTGCATGAAAATAGTTGAGTTACTAAACCAGATGACAATAAATCAGCTATAAGAAAGGCTATTTAGGTTTTAATTTTTTTTGAACAGACAGCATGAAGTGATTCTATAAACCATAAGGTACCAACCATTGTACAAAATGAATAGACTAAACATTCAAATAAATCCAAAATATGTTGAACTGATTAACCTTGTCGTAATTTTTTTACATTCGGGTTCAAACATATGCCTTTACATTCATCCTCATGATGAGAGAATTAACCTACAACAATATAATTTTATATCTGAAAATGTTTCTAGAATTATGATTATTTATATTTTATATTCATCATATTTTTTATGATTTTTGATTTAATATAAGAGTAATTATTATTTACATTGATCTACTAAATTCTGAATTATTTATTTTGACATAAAGTAATGTTTTTAGATGAATTTATAGAGTATTTAACTGTATATGACATGCGATGAATATTCATTCAAATTTCTTGAAAAAACATGATTTTTAAGTATAAATTATTTGGAATTGTAATAGTTTTCCCCACATGATTTACGGTAGTGTTACAAATAAATATAATTTAGTTTATTATGGATTATTAATAACATATTAATTATTATAACAGGTTTCACTATACAACCTGATATAATTTTATGTGTTATTGAAGAATACCAGATGGGAATAATTTTAATGTGTATTAAAAGGAAAATTTAATCATGATATTTATTGGAATGATATCCTAATCAACTCTGAAGTAGTTCATTGAACTTATGTGATTCTACTTGGGAAAGATGAAATGAATCATGCATCATTTTCTAAATCTATTGTGCATAATATAAAACTAAATATATTGAGTTTGATATGACAAATTTTTTAAAGGGTAAGGATATTATTGAACCATGTTGTTTAACACACCTTGGTGATCAACTATTACTCTCTTCTAGAGTTCATTTGTTTGATCCTTTGTTTCTTGAGAGAACACTACTCCATAATCACTCAAAATCATACATGTTCAACTAGTTTATGTGATTCATGCATTATTCTATAATTTTATGTTCATTATTTCACTAGTTTATAAAACCCATAAAAGACATGAGTTGAGTTATATTATCCCATACAAAAGGTTTGTGTGGGTTTTACCTAACTGGTAAAAGTTTAGGGTTTCTATTGCGACTTGGTCTTGATTAAGGTTGTTTGTTTTCATCCACCACCTTAAAAAAGATAGATAGGTTGTGACTCTAGGTGAGAAAAATTAATTATTATTTAACACCACCAATGTTTAAAAATTCATTTCTAAAGGTTTGTGACTTTAGGTGAGAAAAATTCATTATTAGGTCACACACCCATTGTATAAAAGGTCATTTGTAAAGGGTTGTGACTCAGTTCAAATTTCAGAGATTCCATAATTAATGGATATTATATCTACTTTCATTTAAAAGGGGTGAAGTGTATATGTAGAATAAATTTGATTAAAGATAATATAAAAATCACGACGTTGATATTTTATCCACTGCATTTATAATTAACTTTGATAATAATTTATAAAGGTATTAAAAAGGGTAAATTCAACACCATATTAACTGTCAATTAATCACACAATGGGATAAAATAATTGGTAATAGAGACTAACCTCTAGCTTTGGCTTGTAAATATTTATCCACGGTAATATATTCCCAAAATAAATATCAAAGGGATATCTTTTTTGATATGGTGGGAACAAATGAAAATGTTGTAAGGACTCCTCAACGACCTTCATTCTTCAATGGTATAGACTATGGATATTATCAGTCTCACATGGAATATTTTATTATGAACCTAATCATTGAAAATTGGATAATCAATGTGAAACCATTACTAATGTTATTTGTAAATCATTTTTATTGAATGAAACTTCTAGAAATTCTTTTAAATTAAATGGTAATGGACCATTTATATTATGAAATTAGTAGAAATATATATTTCCATGTATTTTCAAGTCTAATAACACATGGAATATAGCGCTCTCTGTAAGTTAATCAGTTAGGTTTAGAGAAGTTTGTAAGAACTAAGCTAAACATATCAAGAGATAAGTATCAAGGGAAAAAATAAAAAAATAAGACACAATCAATCAATTGTTTCCTAAATTTATGAGTATTGTGAATGATATGAGTGGCTTGGGAGAAACAATAGAAAATTGATTTTTTTTGTTGAAATAGTTTTATGTGATTTACTAAACAAATGAAATACTAAATATTTATCTATTAATGAAACAATAATTTTTAAGGAATAAACATTTGATTAGATTACTTTATATATATTAAAATATAAATTATAGTTGAAAAATATTAATCTAGTGGAATAATATTAAAAAAGGAAACAATTTTAAATAAAAAGTCACAACTTAATATTCTGAATATGAGCTATAGTCAAGTGTAAAATATAGTGTTGCTCTTGTAGAAGAAGGAGGATATATGAATAATAAAGATTACTCTCAAGGATTCATAAATTATGGTATTAAAAATGAGTAGAAGGATAAGAGAAAAGGTATTTATATTTACAATTAGGGCTAAAAATTATTTTTTATGAGTGTAGAAAAGGTGGGAACAACAAAACTAACTTCATGAAACTAAATAATAAAGAGAAAAAGATCGATTAACATAAAAATTAAAGGAAATAATGGTATATGGTTGGAGTAACAATTTGAACTCAGATTCTAGTGATTATATTGGTGTTGAAAAAGAATAAATAAATGTATTTTTATTGAATTTATGAAAACTGGTATGTGAATTAGATTACTCTTAATCTTATAAATTTTGTTCTAATCCAACTAAAATTGATCCTTATGAATAGATTGATTTAGGAAATAATAAATTTAGTAATATTACTAGATTATTCAAGAATCATAAGAGTAAACACAATTATATTCTTGGTGATAATTAAAATATAAGAAATACTAATTTTATCTATAAAGAAAAATTATCTCTAACTTGAAATACATTTAATTTCAAATTATTATTTTAAAGAATTACTATCCCAAATATGACGAATCTGAAATAATTAAATTTTATTATATTTTATATAAAAATGATAATCTAATAAATTAAATGACAAGGTTGGAAGGAGATCCATACACATTTTTTAAAGGGAGGAAAAATTAGGATAAAATGATGTGTTTGACTAAAATGAATAAAAATAAAACTTGTCATAGATATAATTATATTTTTCCAAAAAACTTGATCAAAAAATTATTTTTTTAAAGAAAAAAATATAATTGTTTCATGAGTTACATGATTTATATTTAAAATGAAGGGACATTATAAAAAATAACATTCCTTTAGATTTTCACTATCTCCTAGATACACCAAAGATTTTATCTCTAAATCGTTGTATTCATGATTTTTATGAACACATGCTTAAAATAAGTATGGGTTATAAAAAAATATTATTCTAATAATATAATAATGAAATCTATATGGGTACTAAAGTATTTATAAATATATTTTTATAGGAATTGTTTCTTAGAGGTATCAAAAACTACAAATTGTACATGGAAAATGGATGTTTGTGACATATCACTAGTGATAACTCTAAATTTCTGTATTTTGATAAGTGTGATGGTGGTAATTTCACATTTTTTAATAACTTAAAGGGTAAAGTAAAATGTTTTAGAAATGATAGAATTTAAATTGTTGATATAATTTAAAAGGTTTAAATTGTTAGTGACTCAAAGAATAATCCAATTTGTATTTCATAGTATTGGGATAATGATTTGAATTTAAATTAGAAAATGAAAAATGTATTATTTTTAAAGATGAACTTATCCTATTTTATGATAATAAAATGACTAACATTTATTAAAATAATTTTAATTAATTAATTTTGAAAAATATCAAAGGTTTAATTATGGAACATTCAAACATTGTTTTATGGAAAAAGATATTTTGTCATTAAAATATTAGGCAACTTAACATGATATATTAAAACAAAAATGGGAAATATATTCCTATATAGAATCTAGAAAAATCATATGTACATGTTTTCTACTTAAAATGAATAAAATATAAGGAATATTTTAAATATATTCATGAATTGAGAACTTATATACAACTTCATATTTTAAATTTTGATCAATTTTTACCTCATAAAAAAATGATATTTTAGTAGGTAAAAGGTATTTTTATAATATATGATTATAGTAGTTCACATAGACTTACATTTCATACAAAAATCAGAGACTTTGTCCTAATTTTTTATTCACTGTAAATTTGTTCTAAATGAAAAATTATATCTGATTTTATAAATTATAAGTGAGAGAGGTGGTAATATTTTAAATATATAATTCAATATATTCTATGGATATAAAGTATATAATCATAATTTTGTATCCCAAATGACACCCCAACACAATGGGGTAGTTGAAAGAATAAATAAGACCTTATAATAAATGGCTAAGACAATGTTAAATGAGAATAAATTTTCAAAACATACGTAGGAAGAGGATATATACTCATATTTTATATTTATAATAGAATCATACTTTTAACATTCTTAAAGGAAACATCTTATGACATTTGGAATCAAAGAAATCCTAGAATTGAATATTTTAGAGTATTTGGTTATAGGGTTTTCCATTTTAATACTATTGATTAACTGGAAAATAACAATTCAAAATATGGTAATGTAATTTTTCAAGGATATTCTAACTCTATTGGAGTATATAATGTTTACAAAAAATGATCATTAGATCATGAAGAATAAATTCATTTTAAATTAAATTAAAATCATTTATAATAAAGAAAATTAAATTTAGTCATGTTTATGAATGTTTTAGAGATTTTAACTTCATTGGACAAGAAAATTCAGAATGGGATGCATCAATTTATGGGGAGAGTATATATCTAGAGTAAAAAATTAAACCTATATAAATATTAGTAGGTTTGTAATATAATTGGTGACAGAAAAACTGGTGTTAAAAATATAAATTACTTATGAATTATTTTTCTTATCAACATTTTATTTTTCATTTTAGATATATATATATGGGTGAATATTTATCTAATTAAGACTATATTATTTAAATTCATGATTAATTAAATAATTTTTATATGAATAATTTCAGAATCACAGTCAATCCCCCGAAGGATCAAAATATTATTAGTACCAAAATAAATTAGATAAATATGGTCAAACAAATTAGAAATAAATCCAGATTAGAGGACCATGGTTACAGTCAAGAAGACTGAATAGATTTTGAATAATCAATTATCCCATTTTCACGGCTGTAATCTATTAGAATTATTTTGGTATATGAATCTCAATGTGAAATTAATAATTTTAAAATAGATATTAAATGTCCAATATTAAATGGTTATATTTTAGTTTTTATTGATAAGGAACCCATGGGTTTTGAGAATGGATCTAATCCTAAACATGTTTTGAAAACATCAAATTCTTTTCAATGTTTGAAATAATCTTCTCAAGGTTATCATAGTTTTGTTTGATAATGGGTTTTAAAAGGTAAAATTTTATCTGAAAATTTCTTCATTAAAAGGGATTCAAAAGATAGTTTAATAGTTATAATTTATATTAAGGATATTATATTTGAACCATTAAGTGACGTACATTGTAATGATTTCTCAAATTAAATGTCTTTATAGTTTTACATGAGTTTTATGATTTAATATAAAATCTTTTTTAGATTTCAAATAGTTTAATTAAAAGATCGTATCTTTATTAATAAATAAAAACATTATAAATAATTTTCTAAAAGTTTTGGTATTGATGGTTTCAAAAGATAAAATATTCTAATGAGTACTTATTTTAAGTTAGAATATAATAAAACTGCAAAATTTCTTGATAATAAATTTTTTAGAGATATGATTTGTTTTTAGCTTTATTTGATATCATCTATAAGTGATTTGATTTATTTAGTATATAAATGTGGTACATATAAATTAATCCCTAAATAAATCTATTTAAAATAATTTAAAAGAATAATTAAGTATGTTAAAGGTTCGTTGAATCTCATATTTCTGTAACTACACATCCATTATTTGGAAAAAACACAATTTCTGATTTGTATTTTGGTGTTTGCAACATATATAAAAGATCAAAAAATTTACATGTTTAACATCTTGGCCCAGGTATAACCCATTGGTTCCCCAAACTGAACGGTCACATGTCCTTATGTCTGCCTCCCCATACACCTGAGGCTGCCGACTAGCAACGATGGTCTATTATCGAAAATGGGGAGACTAAACACAATTTTTTTAGAGTGATACACTATTGTAAAAAAATGAACAATAAATAATAACATAATAATAACTAGAATACTATCATTATCACATTATTACCCAAAATTGTTAAGACAATATAAAAAATGTGAAGTAGATATGTCATGATAAATTACCTACAATGTGTTAATATGAAAAACCCAAAATAAAAAAAGACACTGAAAAATTATCCATGAAGTTCTCGAACCACATTTGGTTCCTTATCCATACTCCATCCCAACTCAAAAATATAACATAGGGCCTTTTCCCTTATCCTATCAGAGAACCACGAAATCTATTTGAGTACCGATCAGGAAGCCTAAGTATGGTGTGAGTACAACTCTGTAGAAAACCACCAACAACATCAAAAAAATATCTAGTCAATAAAAAGTGTATGAAGTTGAATAAAGAAATAATTAAATGAATAAGTAAAAAATTATCAAAAATTTCATATAATATTTATTTAACCACATAAACCCCTGGTTCTTATAGGCACTCATACCAAAATACCTACTTCAGCTTAGGACAGAGCCCAAAGCATTCATATGTGATATAATGTATCAATTCCTGCTTCGGCTCAAGCCAGATCCTGAAGTGTCTCAAGGTGATATCAAATCCCAATACCTATTTTGACACATATTGTAGCCCAAAGTAATAATTGGTGATATCTTGTCTTAGAATTCCATTATTTCCATTCAATACTTCAATTCATATAAGAATAACCATGTTATAATTCATTAATTCATAAATATAATAATGGCCATGTTACTATTCAATAATTTATAAATTAATACTCATGTTAACATTCATACTTCAAATATTATAATGAACAAGTTACCATTATATATTTCTCAACATAATGACCATGTTACCCTTCACAAATTAACATATTAGAATGACCAAGTTTCCTTTATTTATTTCACAACTAAATGACCATGTTACCATTCCTAATTCCACAATTTAATGATAATGTTACCATTCAACAAGATATAATTAATTAAAAAATTAATTATCCACTATAATTCCATTACTAATTTATCCATTAGTTAAATAGAAAAATTTCATTATTTTACTCAATAATTAACTAAACATCTCAACAACATTAATTATTTCAACAATTAATTATTCAGATCAATATTCTCTAGTTAATTCAACATTTAAAAAATCACATCAATAAAGTAAATTAATTTTATAGTTAATTAATAACAAAAATTCCTCTAGTTAATTCAACAATTAACAAATAATATCAATTAATTTACTAAATTTAACAATTAACTAATCACATCAATTAATTTAGTTAATTAAACAAATAACTAATCACATCAATTACTCCAATTAATTCAACAATTAACTAATCACATGAATAATATTAATTAATTCAACAATTAACTAATAAGACCAATTAATCTAGTTAATTAAATAATAATCTAATCACAATAATTAGTCCAATTAATTAAATAATTAACTAATTACATCAATAATTTTAATTAATTCTATAATTAATTAATCACATCAAATACAATAATTAATTCAATAATTAATTAATCACTTCAATTATATTATTCAATTATACAATTAAATAATAAAACCAATAAATATAGTTAATTCAAAAATTAACTAATCACATCAATAGTATTAATTAATTAGATAATTAATTAATCACATAAAATACATTAATTAATTTAGAAATTAATTATTCACTCCAATTCTATTAGTCAATTCAATAATTAACTAAACACATTAATTACTCTAGTTAATTCAGCAATTAATTAATCTCATCAGTAGTATTAATTAATTTAAAATTAATTAATAACATCAAATACATTAATTAATTAAACAATTAATTAATAACAACAAATTCATTAATTAATTCAATAATTAATTTATCACTTCAATGCTTTTAGCATTATTTAATAAATAACCAATCACACAATTTCATTAATAATTCAACAATTAGTGTATCACATAAATCCTTTTAATTATTCCCAAAACTAATTAAGCACATCAATCTTATTAATTGATTCATCAATTATTTAATCAATATCCACAACTCAAAAATCCCATAATTAATTATCTCATTCACAATATTAGTATGTCATAATTTAGTCCATAGTTATTTTTCAAAATTCTTAAATATCAATATATCATAATTAATTACCCAATTAATTATCTTAATTAAATAGTCTCAATATCTCCTAATTAGTTCAAAAATTAATTAACTAATTCACTCAATTTCATCTACACAACAATCCCCATTGATTAATTCCCCAGTTAATTATTCCAACTCATTCAATTTAATCTATGTGACAATACCAATTATTTAATTAAACAATTAATTAATCTAATAGTATCCATTAATCGATCCCATAATTAATTATTCACATCAAATCCCCTAAAATTAATTCCCCAATTAATTGTTCATGTCAATTGAATTAATTTATTCACAATTAATTAATCACTTTCGATCCCTATAATTACATTTATAATTAATTTTTCATTCCATGTGAATTAATTAACTCATAATTAACTAATAATAATAATTCTATTAATTAACTCATAAATTAATTAACCCCACTAATCCCATTAACCCCCTTATTTAATTGTACAGTGAAACAATCAACTTATTTCCATTAATTAAATTATCAAATAAATAATGAAATCCACAATCATAAAAATACCCATAATTAATTCATCAATTATATATTCCTACTTACTCATTTTATTATCCCCATAATTAATTCCTCAATTCGTTATTCCAACTCACTCAATTCAACAACCCAATAATTAGTTAATTAATTAATTATTCCAACATAAACAATTCAATAACCCCAATAAATTCCTCAATTAATTGTTTTCTACCAATAAATTAAATATTCCAATAATTAATATCAACAATTAATTATCCCCAATTAAAAATATCCTTTCCCTCATAAGTAATTCATCAATTAATTATCCATAATCTATAATCCCAATATCCCTGATTTGATTATTTCCATTAATTATTTAATGGACCAAATTAATTAATTTTATGAAGAATGAAATTTCTAGACATATAATAAAAATTATATAATTACAAACAAAGAACTTCAATTATGAATTTGGAAATAGAATTATATACCACCTACCTCAAATCGTCAATGAAAAACCACCCAGAAAAAATACCAAAAAATTGAGTGGCACAATGACATGGAATGGGATATGAATCATGAAACAATAAATCAAGTTTAACAAAATTGATATGTCATAAATCCTGATCTAGAATCATAGATCTAGTTCTAACAAATTACATTTAGATATATCCATAACATAGGATTACTTAGCTGAAAGAAAGAGGGACGAATAGGGGAAGAATAAGAAAAGAGCTGGGATATGATTCAATTACTGATATAGGAGAAGACCTTTGATCTAGGCATAAATTCATAAAGAATGAAGGTCCAGAGGGCTTATAATTCATCTGGAGATATCTAAAAACAATAAGTACCACGTAGGATCGAATGAGGTTCGAAATGGGGGAGTATTAGGTATTTGGGGGATTTAAAAATTAAAAATCATGTGACTTTTAAAACTGTGCATGGTTTACTAGCTAGGGCCATACAATTTTTCTTAACCATACCATTAAAGTATACACCTATTTTATAGGGGTGCACAATTACTTCTAATAGGGTGAATAGTTTTACAAACTGTGTGCCAACCATGAAATTACCCACCAAATATTGTTTCATGGTTTTCTAAGATATGGTGCATGGTTTTCCTTAAACATTCACCAACTGTACACAACCCTTCTTCATTATATTTTTTTCAATTTCAACACAATCACACCCAAATTAAAGCCCAAATGAAAATTAATCAACACAAGGAAAGAGAGTCCAAACAAATATAACTAAGAAAACTATATGACATCTTTTAATATAATAATATCTCCACCTTATAATAGTTCATCCTTGAGTTTTACTCCCAAGAATCCCTAAGATTCTAATTCAATAACATTGGGTCACTTTGCACTCTTATCCTCTTCTATCTCCCAAGATTCATCTTGAATCTATCCATGTATTCAAAACACATGAACTATTGGAACAATCTTTCTCCACAAAACATTCTCACTGTGATCCAACACATATATTCGATGCTCCTCAAAGGACACATCCAACTAAAGATCAACATCATTAAAATACCAAATGTGTTTCCCATCTTACCATTCTTAATAACCACAAGAACACCATCTATAAATGGAAATTAGTATTCAAATAAAATACCGACTAGGGAGGTCATAAATACACCACCACCAAGGCCCACCCGACCTTTCTTGATGAATTTTAACAAGAAGATTATAGGTTACTCATTAATATTCAGATACCACAACTTCAAACCCATGATATTTCTCTACATTCCTACTTTTAACACATCTATCCCCACCTTTGGAGCATCATTAACACCTCTTTTTCAAGATACTCAACCACCACAAAATTCAGCGACTTCTGGCCCATCCTAAGAACCTCATCCGAAAAATTTCGATGGGGTACCTAACACTATCTAGAGCCACATGTATACTAATTCAATGCACAAGTTACTATGGGACCCATATGTAACCAAAACATTTTCAGGTATAAATGAATATAGGTAGAGATTAGTCAGTGTGCCCAAGATGATGTTATGGTTGGGGACTTGATCATCACTAATTGAAAGTACACTAATATGTTTTTAGTGAATACCAGCACAAATCCCCATCAACGATGTTACCTCACACTACAAAAATACATTAACCTATCAAAAGTCTCATCCTTCCATTCCCAACTACATATCACCATACCGATCCAAAAATAGATGGTCCCTCGCACATATCCTACAACCGACTTCTCAATCTAGGGAATTGTAACTACCCTAAAAACCAACATTAATGGCCTAATAATAAAAAAAAGACTCTTAATTTAAAATATTAACACAGTTACCAAGAGGTATTTAAATAAAACCATGATAAATAATTCCCCCTTTTCCTGTCACATGGTCAATATTGAGGCACGATCACTACCCTTAACCATCATACACATAGGTCATAGTTAAAAAGGTAAAACACATTATCATTATTAAATTTTATCATAAATACACTCATTTATTATCATATTTCATCATTTACAATATTTATAAATTTCATGTGAGGTTTAATTTTTATTACAATTCCACACAAAAGGAATAACAGTTCAAGTTCAATAACTTAACCATATCCCATTTTCCCATGTGTGCTGAAAATGATACAAGTCACAATAACCATGAGTGACTAAAATGAATAATGAAAAGTCAACTCTCATACCATACCAAGACATGAGTCAATTATTGGAAAATTCCAATATCAATAATCACATCAACGACAAGTGCATCACCCAAGGAGAAATATTGTTCTAGTATAATAACAATCAATAATAAAAACAATCTCAGCCTGGGTACTTGGGATCTCCCACATACATGGAGTATCTACTCCCATGAATGGGCCCATAACCCACAATTACAAGGATCTAAACCTATCTCTAATACCACATTGTAACATCCAATACCACGTGTCACACAATCTTTCCTTGAATTGGTTGGTCACATGACCTCAAGTGCGCCACCCTGTATGCCAGAGGCTTCCAAATAGTAGTGAGGGTCTATTATTGTTAATGGAGAGAATATAACGTATATTTTCATTAGATTTTTACACCTGTGGAAATAAATGAACAATAAACAACAACATACTCTTAACAATAATAATATCATTATCACAAGATGACCCAAAACATGAAAGACAATATAAAAACTAAAGAGTAGATATATCATTCCATTGTACGAGAAAATTGTCATTATGAAAAAAACCAAAATAAATAAGGACACTCACAACTCCTCTATGCAGGCCCTAATCGATGTCTGGCTCCCTCATCCACTCTCCATCCCAACTCGACCATCTAACACAGGGCCTTTTCCCTTAACATGTCATGCAACCATGAAATCTATTCAGGTACCGACGATGATGCCCAATTATGGCATGAGTACAACTGAATAAGCCACCACCAATGATATTTAAAACAAAATATAGTCAATATAATGTTTATGCCTATGTATAATGAAATAATTTCCATTCATAGGTAAACAATTATCACATTATAAATTAATATTTATTTAACCACATAAAACACTTATTCTTGTAGACACCCATACCTAAATACCTTCATCATGTAATGCTAGAGCTTGGAGAATTTCTAAGTTATATCATGTCTCAATACCTGCTCTTGCTTATGCCGGAGGCCCAAGTGTCCCCAAGTGATATGATATCTCAATACCTTCTTCAGCACATGTGAGGGCCTGAAATATTCCTAGGTGATATCATGTATTGGAATTCCATTGTTTCCAATCAATATTTCAATTCATGTAACAATGAACATGTTACGATTCACTAATTCATACATACAAGAATGACCATGTTACTATTCATTAATTCATACATGAATTCCCATGTTACTATTTATACTTCACACAATAGAAAGACCATGTTACTATTCTTTATTTCTTATCTGAATGACCATTTTCTATTCATAACTTCACACGTTAGAATTAACAAGTTCCCATTTTTAATTTCACAACTAAATGAACTTGTTACCATTCAAAACTTCATAATAAAATGATTGTGTTATGATTCATCAAAACATAATTAATCCAAAAATTAATTATCCACACCAATTCTGTTACATATTCAAAAATTAGTTAAACACAAAAAATCCATTAGTTAACTAAATAATTTCACAATCGCATCAATAACATTAATTAGTTCAACAATTAATTAATAAAATCAATTTCTTATAGTTAATTAAGCAATTAACTAATAACATCAATAAAATTAATTAATTATTCAACTAATTAATCATGCCAATTCCTCTAGTTAATTCAACAAATAACTAATAAAATCAATAATATTAACTAATTCAACAACTTACTAATCACATAAATTACTGTAGTTAATTAAACAATTAACTAATCACATTAATTACTCTAGTTAATTCCAAAATAAAATAATAATATCGATATTAATAATTAATTCAATAATTAAATAATCCCATTAGTTACTCTCGATAATTAAAAAATTAAATAGTGATTTCAATTACTCTATTCAGTCCAATAATTAACTAATCACATTAATAATATTAATTAATTTTATAATTAATTAATCACATAAAATGCATTAATTAATTAAAAAATTAATTAATCACTTCAATTATAATATTCAATTCAAGAATTAATTAACACATTAATTACTATAGTTAATTTATAAATTATCTAATCACATCAATAGTACTAATTAATTTGACAAATAATTAGTCACGTAAAATACATTAATTAATTTGTAAATTAATTAATCACATCAACATTATTTGAAAGTTCAACAATTCACTAAAAAAATCAATTACTATTGTTAATCTAATAATTAACTAATCACATAAATAGTATTAATTAATTTGATTAATTAATTAATTAATTCAACAATTAATTCAACTAATCACATCAAATACATTAGTTAATTCAACAATTAATTAATCACTTCAATTCTATTAGTTAATTCATAATTTACTAATCAAAACAATTTCATTACTAATTTAACAATTAGTTTATCACCCAAATACCCTTAATTAAATCCTTAATTAATTAAGTACTTTAATAATACTAATTGATTCATTAACTAATTAATCGATATCCACAACTAAAAATCCAATAATTAATTCCACAATTAATTATATCATTCACAATTTTAATATTTCATTACTAATTCCACAAAAAATTATCTCAATTTTAAGTCTCAATATATCAAAATTAATTCTTCAATTAATTGTGTCAATTAAATAATCTCAATATCTCAAAATTAATTTAACAATTAATTAAGGAATTCACTCAATTTCATCTATCCAACGATACCCATTAATTAATTAACCAATTAATTAATCCAACTCATTCAATTGTATCAACTTTACAATAACCATTAATTAATTCAACAAATATTTAATCACATCAAATCCATTAATTTTTCCCAAAATTAATAATTTACATGAAGAAAGATGAACTAATTCACCAAATAATTATTCATTTCAATTGAATTAATTAATTGCAAATTAATTAATCACATTCAATCAATTCAATTAATTCACCAATTAATTGTGTAAGTCAATTGAATTATTTAATTCAAAATTAACTAATTATAATAATCCCATTAATTAATTCATAAATTAATTAATCCCATTAATCTGAGTAACCATTTTATTTAATTCAATAATTAAATAATCACATAACATCCATTAATTAAATTATTAATTAATTAATCAAATCTAAAATCATAAAAATACCCATAAATAATTCATTAATTAATTAATCCTACTAACTCAATTAAATAACCCCATAATTAATTAATCTAACTCACTCAATTAAAAACCACATAATTATATAATTAATTAATTATTCCAACTTATACAATTCAATAAGCCTAATTAATTCATCAATTAATTGTTCTATCTCAATAAATTCAATATTCTAATAATTAATATAAATAATTATTTATCTCCAATTAAAAAAATAAATACCCTCATAATTAATTCAATAATTAATTATTCATAACCTATAATCCCAATATCCCTAATTTTATCATTTACTTTAATTAATTTGTTAACTAAATTAATTAATTTGATCAAAAACACAATTTATAAAAATATAATATAAATTCTAAAATTCTATCTATATAATATAAATTAATACTTTATGATTTGAATTATAGAACACCTACTTTAAATCGTTGATGAACAGTCACCCAATGGAAGTCACCAAAAATTGTGCATCACAATGACATAGAATTAGATCCAAATTTTAAAACCCTAAATGAGGATTATTGAAATCAAGATCTTATAGATCAAGATAAAGATCTAGAATTGTAGATCTATATCTCACGAAATATATTGAGATCTATCATTAAAAAATGATTTCTTCACTAAAAGAAAGTGGGATGAATGGGAGAAGAATGAGAAAAGAACTGGGATTTTATTCACTTACTAGGAGAGGAGTATACCATCGGTCTGGGATTCGATTCATGAATAAAGAAGTCTAGGAGGTCATGAAATTATTCCGAAGAGCTCCAAAAATGTAAAAGACCTCATATTGTTGAATGGGGGTCTAAATGGGTGATTTTTAGGGGTTTAATGAATTTTATAATTAAAAATCAGGTAACTTTTAAAACCGCACATGGTTTGCTGGGCAAGGGCGCACCATTTTCCCAAACCGTACACCAAAACCATGTTACTCTTTTAAAGGGGTGCACAATTACATCTAATAGGGAACATTATTTGACAAACTATGCAGCAAAAATGAAATTATCCACTTTCTAGTATTGTATGGTTTATTGGGCTAGGGGGCACAGTTTTCCCTAACCATGCTCCAACCATGAAAACCATTCTTCATTCATTTTTTTTCTATTTTCACTCAGTCACTCCCCAAAAAAATAACCAAAAAAAATTACCCAATAGAAGAAAAAATTGTACCTTCAAATGAGCTCGAGACAACTAACGAAAAGTTTAGGATCTTACAATGTGCCACTTTCTTGGTAGATGTTTAATTTCAATTAATTATATGAAACACAATTTATTATATTTATTAACTACTAAGAGTGAGTATATTGTTTTTTAATTTTGTTTTTCACAGTCTTTATATATCAAACATACTCTTTCTAATTTGCTTTTAATTTTTATAAGATCATAATTTATTGTAATAATACTTATAAATTTTCTATAACTAAAAATTAATTTCACCATTCTAGTATGAAACAAATTGATTTCATAAATCAATTTCTCAGAGTTGATGCTAAAAAAATAACATAAATCAAGAATATTTTTCTTCATAGAATTAGCCTATTGAAAATTTTACTAAATTAATTAATTTATAAAAGTTTTATAAAATAAAATATGATGTTTGATTAATTAAAATTTTATATTTTTTAGAGGTTTTAATGTTCATTTATAAATTTATTCTTTAATTATTTATCCTTCCTAGAAATTGTGCATTTTGTACTATTATTTTTGTCACTATCATATAATTTTTTAGTTGGTTTCTACTTAATTCAAAAAAAATAATTATATATAATTATTTGAATATATTGAATTGTTTTCATATATCCTTAAGGATTTTTATTTCAAAATAAGTTTTGAAAATTTTATATGATTAAAGATTCAAGAATTTTGGAGAGCTTAAATGTTTTAATTCAAAATTAGAAGCATTATATTATTTTATAGTAACATGTGATTATCCTTGGTGGATATAAAAGGTGGCTAATTTTTTTTTAATATTTTTGATCAATTTAAAAATGGGGATTTTTTTTTTGGAATTTACATTTGTTTTATAATTATTAAAAAGGGGAGAATATTGAAGTAATTTCTTTATCCACTATATTTATGTTTTTATAATTATATTATCTAAAATTTTTATTATTGGATAATTATAATTTCTCACATATTTGGTTAAGTATTATTTAAATATTTCCTTCTTGATTATGAGGTTGAAAATAATATTGTCAATAATTGATTAATTATTCCATAATTATACATTATTATTAATTTCTTATTATGTTTATGAAATATTTTTTCTATGTTTACTTTTACCTTTATGCATGTTCGGGAGAGTTTGGTTTACCATTAAAAACCATTATATTTTAAATTTTACATTTTTGTACCATGTTATATTACCTTTATTGTGTTTTATTATACATTTATGTGGAGTGTATAAATATTATGTTACCTTTACCCATGGATAAAATTCATGTGACCATAAACCTAGACTTACCACATGAAAAATAGTTGAGTGGTTATATGATCATCCATAAGAAAATGGAAAAAATTCATGATAGAAAATATAGATTTTTATAAATATTAAACTAAACACATGAAGAGAATCCACTGACTGTAAGATATTGACTATAAGAAAAAAATAATCAACTAAACGTTGAATAAAATCGACCAAACATTGAACTGATCAACCATGATTGGAAAATTTACTAAGACCAAGTTTGACCGCATGACTATTTTTATCAACCACAAAACATAAGAACTAAAATACTACAATGAAATTAACTATATGAATTTTTTTAAAATTAAGATTCTCAATTTTCCATTTTTTTATATTTTTATGCTTTTTAATTTACTATAGGTATTTGGTTAATATTTTTATTTATTTAACTATTTTTAAATAAATAAATAATTATTTTGAAACTAAGGATTGTTGTTCAGAATAATTTTATATAGGTTCAAATTCTCATCACATGGATTTAAGACTCATATTAATTTCATGAAAAATGAGAAATTTAAAATTATTTTATTTCTAATTTAAATAGTTTTCATCTCATTCTTTTTGGGATTTTTCCAAAGGACTTTAATTTTGTTTATTATGGAATGTTAGTGATTTGGTTTTAAATTCATAGGTTATTAAAGAGACCTTATGGGGATGATTTCAATTCACCAAAAAATGAAAATTCATGTCTATAATTTATTGGGACGATATCCAAAACAACTTTCAAGTAGTTTGTTGAGGATACATGAATTTAATGCTTTTGAAAAGTTAAAAAATAAACATTATTCATTTTATTAATTTTATATTGATAAAATTACTTGATATAAAATGAGTATTATAGAACATATATTTTCTTACCAAGTTTGAATATATTCTTAAACCATTCTATGTTATACTCCTTGTTGATGAACTATTTCCCCTAGCCAGACATCATTTGTTTGGTCCTTCGCTTCTAGAGAGAAAACTGTTGCCTCAAAACTCATACTTGTTCAACTGGGTTTTGTGATTCTTAATTCATTTCATTATTATGTGTATATTATTGTATTGGGTTACACTGTACCTAAATTTCAAGAGTTTGGTTACACTACATTATAAAAACAGTTCGTGCAAGTTGTGCCAAATAGGTAAAAGGAAGGGGTTTTGGTTTTTCCTTGGTTCAAATAATTTTGGTTCTGTTTATTCCTCAAAAATAAAATAAAACTAGATATTTTTTGATTCATGGTTGATAAAATTTAGTATTTTTTTGTTCTTATAGGTTTTAAAAAGGAATTTATAATGGGTTATCAATCCAATTGAATGATAGTGATTATATAGATAGTGGGCTCCATCGCTATCTTCTTTTGAGAGGGGTAAAGTGTATATGTTGGATCATTTTGATTCAAACTACTATAAAATTTACTATATTCATATTAATGATATATTAATTCAATTTATATCTTGTATTTATAATTATACATATAATAATTTAAAAGTTTCAATTTACCCCCTCATGACCTTTTGATTAATCTCACATTGGGATGTAACACCAATTATAAGAACCAAGTAGATTTTGAATAGTTATACAAGGTGAGGTGGATCTAAGATTTACTAACAGAGTAAATCTCATTATAGTAGTTATTTGTGACTACGACCTCATTTTGTTCACAAGAATCATTATAATTTTAAATATTTTGTTATTATATTCCATCAATTACAAAAAACATTATTTCCATGTCCAGAAGTCATTTTGATGAATTAATTTTCAAATTTAGAAATTAATGATTCTTCATTTATAAATATATCATATGTTGAGTAATGTCATAATGGAATTAATGTATTATTTTACAAGAAAATTTATTGGAAATCGAGAACTATTATAGTTGAAATGACTCAAATCATACAAAAATGTGGCATTACTTCTTAGGTTATGTAAATAAAAAGTTATCGACTAAATAACACTGAGAAATATATTTATCTTCTTTTAAACTAAGTCCACTTGGAAAATATCATACTGGTTTAGTAGGTAAAATCATCAAATCCCCATTTAGTGTAAAATGAAATGGTACATAGATATTTGGGAGTTCGTTCATACCAATTTGTGTGGGCTATTTTTCGTTGAAATAAAGGGTGGTTATTCATACTTAAATAACTTTTACTGATGAATTTAGGAGATATAGATATGTATACTTAATGAGGTATAAGTGAGATTCCTTTGAAAAATTAATTTAATACAAGAACAATGTTAATAATTTTTGTGGTATTATAATAAAGAAACATCAATGAGACCATGATAGAGAATATCATAACTAATATTTTATTGATTATTTATAGGAGTTTTTAATTTTATCTCAATTCACTACTCTCTATACACTGTAATGTAACAATGTAATCAAAAGGGGGTACCCAACCTTATTAGACATGGAGAGATTAGTGATGAGTCATGAAAGTATTATATAATCCTTTTAGGTATATAAATTGTAGACAATTCCTTACATAGAAAAACAAGTTCCAAATAAATTATAAAATAATATTACATATCAACTTTGGTATGGGAGAAAACACTTGTTGTCACATATATGAGTGTGGAACTGTGAAAATTATGTTACCGTATCCTAATGTAAAAAACATATAGCATTATTTACTATGTGTATATTTATAAGAAATACTTAGAAAACTAAAGGATGTTACTTATGTGACCCCTCAGGTAATAATGTTCCAATTAATAGACACGTGAAATTCTAGGGTAGGTATCATTTATCTGAAGGAGATAGTGGGAGTGAGAAAGACTTAGATAAAGTCATGAATCAAGATACAAATGAGTTGGAACATGAATTGAATATTAAAATATCTATAGGAGAGAATATTTTTCGAGTCATATGTACTATATGGAAGTACAAGAGAGATTAGAGAACTTGAAATATATGGTTTCCAAGTTATCAAAGATGGTGAATCATTATCAGTTGATAATAATATTTTAGTAAACTGAATGGAATAAATAAGTGGCACAAAATATTGAAAATGTAAAGAGTCCATGAATTATTAAATACTTTCCATATACCAAAATCATGTTTGGATATTGGTGGATCCCCCAATGGAAGTAAATCCTATTTATTGAGTTTTTTTATTCAAGTAGAAACTGGACATGGATGAGAGCATCGATACCTATAAGGTATGAATGGTTTCAAAAGTATTGAAACATTTTCAAGGCATAGGCTATGATGAATTTTTTTAATAGTTTCTATTTTACTTTCCATAATTTTATACCACGAAATTAGATTTGGAAGATTTATGTCTAAATAGATTTAATTATATAGAAAATTCAAGAATATGTATATATAACATTACCAAATGGGTTTGTGACACCATATAATTATAATATAAAAGTTAAAAAGATCTATTTATGGATTGAATTTTACATCTATGTCATGAAAAATTCACTTAGATAAATCCATAACCAATTTTGTTTCATAATGAATAAATAGGATCCTCGTGTTTATAATCAATTTGATGGGTGTTCAATCATTTTATTGATAGTATATGCTGATAAAATATTATTGATAAAAAATTTTCCACCAGTCCAACAGACCATTAAGTGTTTTTTAAACTCAAACTTCTCCCTCAAGGGATTAGGAAATGTATAAAATATTTTTGTTTCCAAGATCCATCATGATAAATCCAAGATGCTTAATTGAATAAGTCTACGTACATACAATGGTAACATACTTATGTGAATCCTTATGGAACCATCTATGATACGGTTTTTTAAAATGTAGTATGAAATTAATATTTACTATATAATGAATCCTTATACACATGAGGAGGGATACACGATTGAAATGATTCCATACACATCAATGATTGGGAAAGTCATATATGCCAAGATATATACTAGGATAGATTTCTTTTTTTCCTTATGTGTGGTAGGTAGATATCAAGCAGACCCAAGAGAACATTGTTGGATTGAAGTCAAGACTATCGTTAAGTATATGAGGTTCAATGTGGATATGTCCCTATTTTATAGAGGATATTAATAAATAGTCATCAGGGAATATATGGATTCTAGTTTCCAAGAAGATCAAGATAATTTGAAATCATAATTAGGATATATCTTCACTCTTAATGGAGGTACAATGAGCTTGAAGAGCTCAAATAAAGTCATGGTTAGTGATTATATAGTGGAGCTTGTGTATATTGTGTCTTTTGATATAGCTAACAAACCAACTTTGATATAAATCTTTTTTCAAGAGATAAATGTTATTCCTAATAGTATATAGAATATGAAACTATACTATGATAATACTGCAATGGTGGATCTTACAAATAAAATAAGGTCAAATCGGTGGATGAATCAAATACTCTTGAAATTTAATCTCCTAAGGAATTTTTCATTGAAAGGTAACAAAACAATAAGCTAAGTTTCCCTGAAAGACAACATGATGGAATCCTTGATAATATTTATATATCAACTGAAGCATAAATATCTTATAAGAGCTAGTGTACTAAAAATCATTAGAACATGGCTCTAGTTCATGTGGGATTCTATTAGTTTTGATTCCCTAGAACCTACTTATTTTTACTTTATATTTCCTATATATTCATTCAAACAGATTTGATTAAAATATCTTATCCTGTATTGATTATTTTTCAATATAACATTAATGTGATAATTTCATAGAGATTATATTACATTGATAAGGTCATAATAGATCCACTCTATGATGAAAACCTTGAAATACAATAATATTATTATTTAACTATATGACTTATGGTTTCCTGAAATCATCTAATTGGACAATGATGATGTATACTATCAAGATATGGATACTCAAAAGAAGACGACATTTCATCTCATGAAGTTTAAATGTGGTAATCTTCAAGACTGAATATTATGAGGACTGACCCACTACCTTGAAATCTATATGTTTATGTTTCATTGGATACCACTATATGTGAATGTGTGTAATGATCCTTTGACATTATTATTATAATTAATTCATGTTATGAGTTGTGTAGTTTGAAGAATTTCCATAAATTATGTATATATCTGAACATTGTTTAAAATGAAACTATCATCCTAAATTCTATTGCCATGGTGTATAGATAAATTTATTTCACGAATTCAAAGATTCATGCATTCAACATATAGTTTAGTAAAACAAGTAGGAAACTGTCTTGATGAGATATCAAGACAAATGTATTATAATTGAAAATTATAATTCCTATGTGGTTGTTGACATTACCACATTAACTTTTTCCTCACATGTTCTTTTACATGTTTCAAGATACAGAAATTGGACAGTAGGTGAACATGAATAATGCTACTGCAGATAAAGCCTAAAGGGTCACACACTTATTATTCACATTGATAATAATTAAATTATATTTAAAATTATTTATTTTAAAAAATATTAGGCCCCAGTCCAAGAAATAGAATTTATTCAAAATTAACTAATCTAAAATATTTAGTCGTCATTTTTAGGTGTGCATTAAATATAAAAAAAATATTCTTAGAACAATGAATATTAAAAATATTTATTTATTTATTGAATGAATAATATTTATTTACTATTTGTGGTTCAATAAATTCTAAGGGGGAAATAAAGAATGTGTTAATAAGTCTAATGGAAATGATATGTCATGTATCATTTAAATAAATAATTTTTTACATACAAATAAATAGTATTTATTTTATCCTTGTGTTTCTCATATGTAAGGTAAATAATAATAACAATATTATTATTTAAAAATGGGGTTCACTAAGGATTATAAGAATAATAAAAGGGGCTATGTGTAATTATTTATTATCTCTAACATAGATATATGAATACATTTTCATATCATTTCATAGGTTTAGATGTTGTTGTGGACAAAAACCTCCATTATAGATTCTCTTAACCCTAACTATACGATTTTATAAAACTCTCTCAAGAACTGAGGTCAAACATCCACCTTCCACATCCTCTCATGAATGAAAAAACAATAATTATTCATTCAACCTCAAAAGATAGTGTGACGATCAAAGGGAGTGATGGAAGACTATTAGTACAGATGTACCATCACCTGGAGTACTATTAGTGATGCTTCAAGATCAAAAGAGAATGTGTGTATCACTTTTGGTGGGAATATAATGTGTATCCTATAAAAATAATTATGGTAAAATTGAAAATTGGTTGGTTGATCAAAACCATATAAAAATAAAGAAATACCAAGACTGAGGTAATTATTTAATTAAATTAATTATAATTTCATCTTAAAAAAATAATCTCCCTTGGGTTCATTGTTATTTATCAATATTTATTGAATTTTATTCATTGGTCATGATTTTTATTTCCATGTATATTTTATATTATTCCATGAAACTAAATATTCCAATTTGGCTACAAATAGGAACTTAATATGCATCAAAAACCATTAGGTGTTATCAAAGTGGTCACATTAAAATTTAAAATTATTTATTAATTATTTATCTTTATACACATTTAATATTACTTTTTCATTTCAATAAGAAATATTACTTTAAATATGAACACAAAAATACATTTTTATACATCTTTATTGACCTTTATATAACCAAGAATTAGTTAAAAACATACTAATAACACCCAAAGAGACCATCTTGTGGTTCTAATATTTCATGAACAATAATATGGGGATACTATGTGTTTAACCCTAAAGTACATGCATTGTACCCATATTCACCACACTAGGACCATGAAATGAAAAATATGGATAGTAATGTGGTAACATTATAGACCACATGTTGACCTGAATAGGCTAGCACATAGTTTTCTAGATTACACATGATGTCAATCTCATGCAAGTCGTGTAGTCCACACATTTTCAAAGTATAAAATTCAATGTCAATGAAGCATTGTGTATTTACTACATAGTGTGTCTGACTGAAAATTTTGAAACTCATCATCTAAGAAAAATATATTTCATGTAAATTCCTTTCACCTTATAAATTTCCATAAAAAAATACAAGTCCAATCGCAAAGAGTGTGTTTTATAAAAATGGTGAAGCAACATACACAATGTGTAGTTGGCATGTACGTGTCGTGTATCCTATCTATTTTCACCAAAAAAGTAAAATTAATTAATTAATATAACAAAAATAATTGATATGTTTTTGTGTGTCATTTATTTATAGTAGAATGAGTTTGATATGTTTGATATGTATTAAATTCTTAATTAATTTCCATTTTAAGATTCAGAACTACATGTTGTGTATGGACATTACATGTTGTGTGCATCATGTGAATCAAAATCCTTACACATCATGTAATTTTCATGTATCCATGTGGCATATAATAATAGAAAAATATATTAAATTACATATCATGTTATATATTCTATATGTCATGTTAGTAATTTGTACTTGATAAAGACTATTCAGGTTAGTTTGGACTGGTACACGCTATGTTTCCTCCTAGTACATTGTATTTATTTGATTAAATTTAAAAAAAATTATTTTTTTTAAAATTTATTATGGATGAGAGTCTTAATATAATGAACCAGACTTTTCTTACCTTACTATTACATCATTTTAAAGATAAACAACACAATAGTATTACACATGGAGGATCCAGAGGTCTAGTGTCTTGGGCAAACTAGGACCATACATAACAAATACAATATCAACCATAAACATTTATTTAATTTCTTCTTCTATAGATTCTTAGTAGCACTTGTCCTCTCATTAGTACATGTAGACACCTGAGGATATACATAAAAATGGGTGAGCTAAAAGCCCAGTAAGAGGATAGATAAGAAGAATACATCATGGGGTGATCATAATCATAACATAGGTAGAAGATCATGATCATGAGAGGAGCATAAGTAAAAGACTTGAAATGTGGAAATGCATAAAAATGAAACATCATGTCTTAGTGGTTAACTACCAAACATACTTGTGAACAAAGATAGAATCTTGTTCACTCATCATTTCAAATTTAATCATGAGATTAATCACTTTACCCAATGCATTGGAGCGCTATACAATTCCGGGCGCACCCGTCACATTTAAACATTCATATTGCGCTATATAATTCCGGGCGCACCCGTCATATCATAACATTATCATTATCATGATTGCCACATAGAACACATATCAAACATGTACATAAATAACCCGTGGAATGGAATGGGTTTCATCTCATAATAACACATTTATAAGCATTGGGTTCCCAAAATAAAGAGGGAACAACATACTTGATACAAGAACCATCAACCTTGAATGAGAGGTAAAAGGTGAGATCTTGAAAGAAGTGTTATTTTGGAAAACATTTTGATGGACATAAAAACCAGTGACAAACACGTATATCCCAGAAAAGTAAAGGAAATGATGAACAAATGATCTTTGAGGGGTAACCATATCCAAAATGGAGTGAAAGAGGGAGAACCCGAAAGAAGAAAATTGGGTTCGAGATTTCCCCTTACATTGTACTTGAATGCCTCATTCTCTTTAATGTCCTATATAATGACATTATATTCATTAATTAGAAATTCCAGAACCTTTTATACATTAATAGGGTTCATTCTGGTTTCATTATTTCTTATTATGTTCTTTTGGATGACTTATAGTAATTAAAAACATTGTTCGGGGATGTTCGTTTTTATGGTTTTCTTGAGCGGTCCACTTGTATTCTTAAATTGATGTTTGGTTAGATCATGGGTAAACATACAGAACTGATACTACATGTTATTAATGATATTACAGTAGCTTTAATAGTTTTATAGTGAATTATATTATATCCAATTGGACGAATCATATGATAAAACTTTAATGATGGTTATTCGGGTTAATTTGGGCGGTTTTTGGATCACAACGATCTTGTTTTAACATCTAACTTAGTAATAAGGCCATAGGTTATTTACAGAACTTAAAAGAGAACCTAATACATATAAAATATTATGGTTCAACCATAAAATGGTTTCATGACTAGATTGAAGGTAGAAATGGAAGAAGAGAACATGTCGTTTTTGAAGGTGATAAATTTAACACCTCATGAACAACGTTCTCTTTAATAAAATAAATGGAAGAGGGAAAGGGTGTGGGGTGATATTATAATCATAATAAATTATATTATATGTGTAATAATGGAGTTATAAAACAATTTGGATGAATATAGGTGGGGAGAGATCAAGAAATGAACTTGAACTTGAATGGAAATTAAAGGAGAAGAAAGAGAGAAATTACCTCTAGAATCTTCCTCTTGAGATCCTCCTTAAGGAAGCTAGGATTGGCCTTTTGATGAGACCAGAAGATTTTGGACATGGGGGATGAGCTAGGGAAGGTGTTTGGGAAGAGTTTAGAGAAGGCTTGGAGCTTGAGAGATGTGAGGAAAAGAGGGAGTGAAGGGTGGCTTTTATAGTGGAGGGGAGAGGGGTTTCCTTAATATAAAATTGATTAGTTTATTAATTTCACCTAAGACAAGGAATAGTGAGTCTTGGATGACCAAGAATAGTAACAAAGGCATGTGAGTTCGGGATTTGGGTGCTTACATCACTTGTGATGTCAGGAACAATGGGTTTTAATTAAAATGTATTTATATGGTAAATTAATGTATTCTACTATTCACAAAAAATTCAAGTTCCTCAGAAAAAACCCAAAAATTTACCCCAACCATTTTTCAATGTTTAGAATCCAAAAATGAAGTCCATTTTTCAAAAATAATTTTCTAAATATTATTAATTTAATAATTAATAAAAATCATAATTTACTTAAAAAACAGTTTTTAAGATTAAAACTGAATTTATAGTTCTTTCAAAAATTACACAGGGTCTTATAAAATTATCCAAAAACTATTATACATTGATTCAATAATTTATGAATAAATTACAGGAAAATAAATATTCTTTTAAATTAATTAATTAATTATAAATAATTATTTATGACTTATAAAATACCAAAAACATTTACTAAGGTCAAATTGTCACTTTCTAAGATGTCTAAATTTTATTTTATTATTCATAGGTAATGTTACTCTTATTTACTATTAATAAGGGTCATATTACTATTCATAAAAGTAGGTTACTATTCATAAGGGTGGGTTACTATTCACCAAAATTTATTTTTGTTTCATTAGACTCCAAAAACTATCTTGAACACAACCGTGTATGTCGGATTTTTAAAATTCCAAACATAGGGGTGAAAAAATTATGTTTAAAGGTCACGTATCACTTAGTAGTTCATTATTTTGTGTTTTTATGACATAGATATAAGAAGGGAATTTTCTATTGAAATACTTTGGGTCGTTACATTCTTCCCCCCTTAAGAAATTTCACCCCCGAAATTTTACTTTACACAAACAGGTGTGGGTACTTATCCTTCATTGCCTATTCTGGTTCCCAAGTTGCTTCCTCCTACTTATGGTTCACCCACAACACTTTCACAAGGCGGTTTGTCTTGTTGCGTAGAACCTTATCACTTCGGTCCAAAAATTTTAATGGATACTCCTCATAGGAGAGATCATCATCCAGCTGTACCACCTCTGAGTTTAGTACATGTTAGGGGTCTGGTATGTACTTCCTCAGTAGTGATACATGAAACACATCATGAACTTGATCCATATTCGGTGGAAGTTTCAGACGATAGGCCACGACTCCTATACGATCAAGGATCTCAAAGGGGCCAATGTACCTTGGGCTTAGCTTCCCTTTCTTCCCAAATCTCATGACTCTCTTCCATGGAGATATTCGAAGGAAGACTTTATCTCCAACGTTGAACTCCAAGTCCCTTCGACGATTGTCAGCATTGCTCTTTTGCCGACTTTGAGAATCTTTGATGTGTTTCTGGATGACTTGAACCTTCTTGGTCATCTTTTGCAGAAGATCGGGTCCATGTAGCTTTCTTTCTACAACTTCATCCCAATAGGTTGGAGTTCTACATTGCTTCCCATAAAGAGCTTCATACGGAGCCATCTGAATACTCAAGTGGAAGCTATTTTTGTATGAGAACTCAACCAATGGAAGGTGCTGATCCCATCCACGTTTGAATTCTAGAGATCATTCTCTTAGCATATCTTCGAGCGTCTGAATAGTCCTTTCAGACTGGCCATCGGTTTGGGGGTGATAGGTCGTGCGGAAATTTAATTCAGTACTCAAAGCATGTTGAAGGCTCCTCCAGAATTTAGATGTGAACCTTGGATCACAGTCAGAGACAATCGAGAGTGGAACACCGTGCAATCTCACTACTTCCTTCGCATATATCTTTTCAAGCTGTTTATGTGAGAGGTCTTCCCGAATAGCGATAAAATGGGTAATCTTGGTGAGTCGATCAACCACAACCCACATCGCATTATTTCCTCTTGAGATTTTCTATAGACCCATGACAACGTCCATAGTAACATCTTCCCATTTACACATGGGTATAGGCAATGACTGCATCATACCTTTGGAATTTTTCCGCTCAGCTTTAACTTGCTAACATACCAAGCACCTTGATATATATTCCGCAATCTCCTTCTTCATGTTATCCCACCAGAAGTGTTCTCGGAGATCACGATACATCTTGGTACTTCCAGGATGAATAGAGAAAGTTGAGCTATGTGCATTATCCAGTAGATCCTTCTTTATTCTGGGTGATGAAGGCACACAAAGCCGCGTTCCAAACCGAATCACACCATCATCGTCGATATAGAACTCTTGCAGCTTCCCTTCCTTTACTGCATTCACCCTATTTTGTATCTCCACATCATCCCTTTGTGCTTCCTTAATCTTCTGTTGGATGGATGGTTGCGCAATAATTTGGGAAAGGTTGGATGTATCCCCTGCCCTTACGATTCCCAAATCCATCCTTTTTCATATCCAAGAAGATAGGGTATTTCTCAATCCTTAACATGGATAGAGTAGCAGGTTCTTTCCTGCTTTGAGCATCAGCTACCTTGTTCGCCTTTCCAGGATGATAGTGAATAGATCAATCGTAATCCTTGATTATCTCTAACCATCTCCTTTGATGCATGTTGAGCTCCTTTTGTGTGAATATATACTTTAGGCTCTTGTGGTCGGTGTATATGTCACACTTCTCACCATAAAGGTAGTACCGCCAGATTTTCAAGGCAAAAATCACGGCTGCCAGCTCTAGATCATGCGTCGGGTAGTTCTGCTCATGGATCTTCAACTGTCGTGGGGAATAGGCTATCACATTATCATTTTTCATGAGTACACAACCCAATCCTTTCTTTGAAGCATCACTGTATATCACAAAAAATTCTCCACTTTTCGGTAGTGTGAGTACAGGTGCAGTGATCAGCCTTCTCTTTATCTCCTTGAAGCTTCCCTCACATTCTTCCGTCCATACATACTTTACCCCTTTCCTTGTTAACTTAGTTAGCGGGCTTGACAATCGTGAGAAGTTTCTCACAAAACGTCGATAGTACCCAGCTAATCCAAGAAAACTACGAATTTCTGTGACACTTGTGGGCCTGGGCCATTCTTCAATTGCCTTTGTCTTTGAAGGGTCCACAGAAATTCCCTCACTTGTGATCACATGTCCCAACAACGTGACTTGATTCATCCAAATGTCACACTTGCTGAACTTGGCGTACAACTTATCCTATCTCAATGTCACCAACACAAGTCTTAGATGTTCTTCATGTTCCTCCTTGCTCTTGGAGTAGATGAGAATATCATCGATAAACACTACCACAAATTTGTCAAGGTAATGTCTAAAGACTCTATTAATCAAATCCATGAAGATTGTAGGGGCATTAGTAAGTCCGAAGGGCATCACCAAAAACTCATAGTGCCCATACCTTGTACGGAAGGCAGTCTTCTGAATATCTTCCTTCCTCACCTTTACTTGATGTTATCCTGAATGAAGATCCACCTTTGAGAAGTATTGAGCTCCTCTTAAATGATCGAACAAGTCATCAATCCTTGGGAGAGGACACTTGTTCTTTATGGTGATCTTGTTGAGTTCCCGATAATCGATACACAGCCGCATGGTACCATCCTTCTTCTTCACAAAGAGCACTGGCGCACCCCAAGGTGATGCACTAGGGTGTATGAACCCTTTGTCCAGATGCTCCTACAGCTGCTTCTTTAACTCCTCCAGTTCGATAGGAGCCATCCTATAGGGGAACTTCGATATAGGAGTAGCTCCGGGTATGAGTTCAATTGAGAACTGTACCTCACGATCTGAGGGAATTTTGGGTAACTCTTCGAGAAATACATCGACGTATTCCCTTACGATGGGCATTTCCTCAAGGTTGGAACTTTCCTTTGACTCAAACATTTGTGTGAGGTATGATTCTTCATAGGGAATCATCACCCACACCATTGAAGGATATTTCAAAGGATATTCATGATCTTCCTTGCATTTGTAGAGGAGCATGGGATGGTTCGGAATATGAAAATATATTTCCTTTTCCCAATAGTTGATATGTGCTCTATATAATGAGAGCAAATCCATTCCCATTATAGCGTCGAATTCCCCCAAGGGAGGTATTACAAGATTTTCCAGAATAATCTTCCCATATACGTCAATAGGAGAAGAGTCAAACACTTGGGTTGCAATTATTTCACCACTTGGTGTTTTTACAGATATCTCTACTTCAAGGTTTCAGGGATTCGATTCTATAGTTCTAGAAAACTTGCAAGATATAAAGGAATGCGTAGAACCAGAATCAAATAAGACTTTTTCCATTCTTGAGTGAATAGGAAGTGTACCTTGTACGACTTCATTATCATGTTTCACCTCCACAGTAGTGATGGAATAAGCCTTCCCTTGTTCCTTTGGCTTTGGTGGTTGCTGGCGCTGATTACCCTTGAGAGCTCGAGGTTTAGTGCAATGGTTTGAATAGTGCCCTATATCCCTACAGTTGTATCATTGAACCACGAGTGGTTCTCTCCATTCATCGGCTAAATTATCCTTCCTTTTCATGTCTTTTTGACACTCGTGAGATTGGTGTCCTTCCTTCCCACACTTAAAGCATATCGCCGTACCTTTGAGGCAGTTCCCATGGTGAAACTTCCCACATTTTTGGCATGTGGGTCATTGTGTTTTCTTCCCATCTGTATCACTAGATCCACCATCTTGAAACTACATCTTTCTTTTCTTATCACCATAGCCATGGGGCCATTCTCCAAACTCCATCTCCACTTTGAGAGCACACCGAACAACTTCTTCATAACTCCCAAAGTCTCAAATTGCAAGAGCCTTTTGAAGATGTGGTTTTAATCCACTAAAGAATCTATCGATTTTTCTATCATTGTTGATAACAAAACCCGAATCATAACTTGCGAGCCTTGTGAAATTTGCTTCATAGGTTGTGATAGATTCTACTTCTTTTTATTGAGATCTATGAATTCTCTCTCCATCTTCGTGCGAAGAGTTCTTGGGAAGTACATATTAAGAAACATTATCTTAAAGTCTTCCCATTCCATCACTTCAATTTCCTCCCTTGGCTTGGTGTTCTTAATCAAAGCCCACCATTGACCGGCTTCTCCATCTAGACGATAAACGACTAGGGTCACCTTCTCCATCTCTGAACAGTGAAGAACAGAAAATATCTTCTCCATGGAGTTGACCCAGTGTTCCACAACTAGTGGATCGAAAGATCCACAAAACGTCAGTGGTCGTTGCTGCATAACACATTCGATAGCTAGTTTCTCCCTCTTTGGAGAAGGAGGACGTTCCCCATTATTATGGTTATTATTCATAACCCGAGATAATTGGGTAAGCATCACCATGAAGTTTTGAACTCCACCTCCAAAATCATTGGGGATGTCATTCGGACAATCGTTGCATTGGCCCTTGCAAGAGTTATTGGCCTGATTTCTCCTAGTTCCCACCATTTTCTAAAATAGAAAAGGTTAGAACAAAACATAAGTAAACAATTCATGAATAACTTATTCATTTAAACAATTATACCAAAAATATAACATATGGGATCCCTAGGTAAATATTCTTGTGTACATATTTGTACTGATTCTCTTGCTAGAGGTTTTCTCGAGGGATTACTAATCCTTATTCCCAAATTAACTAAACCTTTCTTCTGATACCAACTATAACGACCTGAACATTTCTTACATTAATATTACATCATTTTAAAGATAAACAACACAATAGTATTACACATGGAGGATCCAGAGGTTTAGTGTCTTGGGAAAACTAGGACCATACATAACAAATACAACATCAACCATAAACATTTATTTAATTTCTTCTTCTATAGCTTCTTAGTATCACTTGTCCTCTCCTTAGTATATGTAGCCACCTGAGGATATACATCAAAAGGGGTGATCAAAAATCCCAGTAAGAGGATAGATAAGAAGAATACATCATGGGGTGAGCATAATCATAACATAGGCAAAAGATCATGATCATGAGAGGAGCATAATTAAAAGACTTGAAATGTGGCAATGCATAAAAATGAAACATCATGTCTTAGTGGTTAAATACCAAACATACTTGTGAACAAAGCTAGCATCTTGTTCACAAATCATTTCACATTTACTCATTAGATTCATCACTTTACCCAATGCATTGGAGCGCTATATAATTCCGGGCGCACCCATCACATTTAAACATTCATATTGCGCTATATAATTCCGGGTGCACCCGTCACATCATAACATTATCATTATCATGCTTGCCACATAGAGCACATATCAAACATGTAAATAAATAACCCATGGAATGGAATGGTTTTCATCTCATAATAACACATTCATAAGCTTTGGGTTCCCAAAATAAAGAGGGAACAACATACTTGATACAAGAACCATCAACCTTGAATGGGAGGTAAAAGGTGAGATCTTGAAAGAAGAGTTCTTTTGGAAAACATTTTGATGGACATAAAAACCAGTAAAAAACATTTATATCCCAAAAATGTAAAGGAAATTATGAACAAATGATCTTTTATGAGTAACCATATCAAAAATGGAGTGAAAGTGGGAGAACCCGAAAGAAGAAAATTGGGTTCGAGATTTCCCCTTACCTTGTACTCGAATGCCTCCTTCTCTTTAATGTCCTATATAATGAAATTATATTCATTAATTAGAAATTCCAGAAACTTTTATACATTAACAGGGTTCATTCTGGTTTCATTATTTCATATTATGTTCCTTTGGATGACTTATAGTGTTTAAAAACATTGTTCGGGGATGTTCGTTTTTATGGTTTTCTTGAGCGGTCCACTTGTATTCTTAAATTGATGTTTGGGTAGATCATGGGTAAACATCCAGAACTGATACTACATGTTATTAATGATATTAAAGTAGCTTTAATAGTTTTATAGTGAATTATATTATATCCAAGTGGACGAATCATTAGATAAAACTTTAATGATGGTTATTTGGGTTAATTTGGGCGGTTTTTGGATCACAACGATCTTGTTTTAACATTTAACTTAGTAATAAGGCCATAGGTTATTTCCAGAACATAAAATAGAACCTAATACATATAAAATATTCTTGTTCAACCATAAAGTGGTTTCATGACTAGATTGAAGGTAGAAATGGAAGAAGAGAACATGTCGTTTTTGAAGGTGATAAATTTAACACCTCATGAACAACGTTCTCTTTAATAAAATAAATGGAAGAGGGAAATGGTGTGGGGTGATATTAGAATCATAAAAAATTATAGTATATGTATAATACTGGAGTTATAAAACAATTTGGATGAATATAGGTGGGGAGAGGTCAAGAAAGGAACTTGAACATGAAAGGAAATTAAAGGAGAAGAGAGAGAGAAATTGCCTCTAGAATCTTCCTCTTGAGATCCTCCTTAAGGAAGATTGGATTGGTCTTTTGATGAGACCAGAAGCTTTTGGACGTGGGGGATGAGCCAGGGAAGGTGTTTGGGCAGAGTTTAGAGAAGGCATCGAGCTTGAGAGGTGTGAGGAAAAGAGGGAGTGAAGGGTGGCTTTTATAGTGGAGGGGAGAGGGGTTTCCTTAATATAAAATTGATTAGATTATTAATTTCACATAAGACAAGGAATAGTGAGTCTTGGATGACCAAAGGCATGTGAGTTCGGGGTTTGGGTGCTTACATCACTTGTGATGTCAGGAATAGTGGGTTTTAATTAAAATGTATTTATATGGTAAATTAATGTATTCTACTATTCACAAAATATTCAAGTTCCTCTGAAAAATACCAAAAATTTACCCCAACCATTTTTCGACGTGTAGAATCAAAAAATGAAGTAAATTTTTCAAAAATAATTTTCTAAATATTATTAATTTAATAATTAATAAAAATCAAAATTTACTTAAAAAACAGTTTTTAAGATTAAAACTGAATTTGTAGTTCTTTCAAAAATTACGTAGGGTCTTATAAAATTATCCAAAAACTATTAGACATTGATTCAATAATTTATGAATACATTACAGGAAAATAAATATTCTTTTAAATTAATTAAATAATTATAATTAATTATTTATGACCAATAAAATACCAAAAACGTTTACTAAGGTCAAATTGTCACTTTCTAAGATGTCTAAATTTTATTTTATTATTCATAGGTAATGTTACTCTTATTTACTATTCATAAGGGTCATATTACTATTCTTAAGGGTAGGTTACTATTCATAATGGTAGGTTACTATTCATCAAAAATTATTTTTGTTTCATTAGGCTCCAAAAACTATATTGAACACAACCGTGTATGTCAGATTTTTAAAATTCCAATCATAGGGGTGACAAAATTTTGTTTAAAGGTCACTTATCACTTAGTAGTTCATTATTTTGTGTTTTATGACATAGATATAAGAATGGAATTTTCTATTGAAATACTTTGGGTCGTTACACTTAAGGTATATTTGGATGTAAATTTTTATAAATGAATTCATTAATTTATTTGAGTGTGTTTTATATTAATTAAGAAGGATTATAATGAATACAAGTTAATTGAATGAATATTCATCGAATTTAATGATGATCTTGAGTTTGAATGAACTATGTATGGTTTTGATTTATTTTAATTTAATAATCATACGGGTGGATTTTAAAATATTATTATTAAGTCAAAATGGTGGCCTAGGAGTCATCCACTCTTTTTATTATGTTAGGATTAATGTGTCCATGGTTTCTTTTATGTAAACTCCTTAACTAGTCCATTGGTTCCACTTACTTATGTGTGAGTAAATAATATGTAATGATGGAGCTACGAAGATATTCTAAGTGGTTTAGGAGGGATCAAAGGTGAAATAAACTAAGGTGAAACATATGACAAAGGTGTAATGTTACAACTTGATCAAAGATAGACTCTTAGATTTTTCTCCATGGTTAAATGGGATATTTATTTTCTACTAAATAAAGAAGAAACTAAATAAATATAATTATAAAGACCCATAAATTCCATGTAATTTTTTTTATTTATATGGAAATTTTACAAGTCCATGAAAATTAACGGTGCGTGATTCTGAGGCCCGGTGTGCTCAGAATGAATTTCTGAACTTTTTTTCAAGTACGTTCAATAAAAGTGAAAGCAGGTTTTTGTAAATTTTGAACCGGTGGTCAGAATTTATATACAAGGACACCGTTGAACTCGAAGCACTGATATTCGCTTAAGGATACCTTCACCTCGACCGAAGTTGGTCGAGGGTGGAAGTTAGTTTACATGTTTTTTAATGAAATAAAAATAAAATAAAGAATAAATTTCACTTTATTTTTATTGAAACCAATATACATGGGTTAGGAGGTGAGGACCACCTGAACAAAAAAACCCCAAATTGAATTATAGTGGTGGGGACCACCTGAACCCTTTTTAATGGGAGAAAACCTTTCAACTCCCCATTTAATTAATTGAGCCAACTAAAATTAATTAATTGTGTCATCATTTAATTTAGCCAACTAAAATTAATTAAATGTGTCATCATGTAATTGTTCCAACATAAATTAATCTGTTAAACTTATTTTAAATTATATTGGCACCTCTTTAACTTTGAGAGGGTTGGGTTGGCAAAGGAGAAGGGGAGAAATTGGGATAATTGTGGATGATCATTCTCTCCAATGAAGAACACCTCCAAATGAAGATCATTCTCCAATGAGGAATGCACCATCTCCAATGAGGGACAACTTTAATGAAGACAAACCGACATCCATCCTTCCATTCTCACTGACTCAACAAACCATTGAGGTAGGGGTGTGATTTCAATTAATCATCATTAATTTTCTTTCACATTGAATCTCCTCCAATGAGCCGCATGTTATTGGTCTAACATATTGGGTTCGGGCCAAACGAACATAGCCCCACTTCTCCACAAATCTTTGTGGTTCTTGATTTGTTCATTGCGATGGAGGAGGATAGCGAACGACACTGTTGGGGGTTGGGAATGGTGGCCATTACCACAGCCAGCCACGTCGAAGGCAGCGACGCGACCACGCTGTTGGAGAAGGGTCGCGACGAAGCAAGGGCGGCAACCGACGGAGGTTGGCCGCACGAAGGGGATGGAAGCACGTGTCCATGCTGCCCAGCGAGAAAGGGTCGTGGCCTTGTGCCTCGGTGGTGAAGGGAGGGCGGCCGACCGAGCTAACCGCCGGCGAAGGCGTGGCACGCTACCGCGCCGTGCATAGGTGGGGGCGGGTAGTCCAGTCAGCTGTGGTGGGCTGCCGAATCTTGAGCCCAGCGGTTTTCCGCACCGCGAGCCCAGCGAGCTGGGCCAAGCTGGCGGGCAGGTCCGGATCAACCCGAACCGGGTCGGGCAGGGTCAGACCGGACCCGAACCAACTTCGACCCATTCTAGCATCTTCGGCTATATATTGAGCAACGGGCATCCATATGAAGAAATATCGGTGGTTCCAGAAACCTTGGATCGAGATAGTCATTTTGTTATACCCCACTTGGGTTTTGGATAAATTTGGGGTATGGCTGGGTTGGATCGAACACGAATCCAACTAGGCCCTCGGGACTAAAAGGCCAATAACTTACAGACCGGGCATCCGATTGACGCACCGTCTGCTGTGTTGAGACCCATTTTATGTGGCAGTCCTTTGGGATACTTATTCATAGGAATTCGTGGAAGTTGGAGTATCGACCTGTGGCTTGAGGACCGGACCCTCCCAGAATCAAGCATGCTTAGTGTGGGAACCCTTTGGCTGGATGTAACATGGGAAATTGATCCTATGTGGGTTTATGATTTGGGATCCTTTGATGGTCTGTTCTTGAGGATATCACATGGATTTTCTCAATGAAATCCATGTGGGACTATTCTCGGATTTTGTGTGGGTCTGCTATACTAGGATCCTATGTGGGTCTAATGATGTACTAGGATCCTATGTGGATCTGATGACTTAGGATCCTATGTGGATCTGATGATTTAGGATCCTATGTGGGTCTGAATCTTATTAGAGTATGATGATTTAGTAGTTACATCAAATCATCGTCACTACCATACCTAAGCTATAACTTGTGTGATAGGAGTCTTTATCTTTGTGGTATTCTTTTGGGTGGCATACCTTTTTGGTACTTACCTTCGTGGTGATACATTTGAGGAATTCTTCTGTGTGGCGTACCTATGTGGTACTTACCTTCGTGGTGATAACTTTTTGGTATTCTTCTGTGTGGCGTACCTATATGGTACTTACCTTCGTGGTGATCATTCCTTCATGGAACAGTAGTAATCTGGCTAAAGAGTTGGTCCTTGAGTTTCCTCATGAATGAGATGGGTAATGTTTGATAACTTAGGTATATGTATGGGCATATACCTAAGTAGGGTTGTCACTGGTTTAAATGGTTTTTGGTTTATCCTTTTTGGATTTTGTGAGACCCTGAGGGTCTCGGGGTCCTAACTTAGTATTGTTATACTCACCCCTACACGACCTATGTCTGTCCCTTGATGTGTTTGGTGCAGACGATGGACAACGCTAACTGAGGATGAGGGTACCAAAACTGGAGGTAGCTCGGAGTTGTACCTTAGACGAGGCATACTATAGAGATGAATGTTCGAGAGTTTTACCTACCCCTCAGGTAGGATCCTTGGTGGGTGTTCATCGGAGATGTTCAACTTACTAGTACTTTCCAGTTGGGCTTGTATTCTGGCCCCATTTACATACAGTACACACTATTTTTATTATTCATTTTACTCATGTATGTATCTTGTTATGTGCTTGGTTGCGTGATTTTAAAGGTTATAAAGGCAATGCCTTCCCAATTTTAGGGAATATGCCTTCGGTTCCATTCGACAGCCCCTGGGTTATGGAAGGCGGGCTTGGGGTAGTCACGACACGAGCCCCGGGGGACAGGTCATGACAAATTTGTATCATAGGAGTTAGTTCTACCATATAACATTAGACTCTGATCTTTTAATGAAAATAGTGTTATGTGTAGTGAGTGTGGTTATCAGTTTAGGGAATCCAGTGTTGGTGCGGCGGTTGATGTAAACATACACCAGGACCCTATCTTCTGATTTATGACTTAGTGCATGAAATCATTGATTACGTGTGTGTTTTAAAATGTTTTATTGGTGATCTCTTTGAGTCAGCTCTCCAATAATAACTTATTGATCGTGGAACACTTGTTAATTTTTAGGATGCCTCCATGCAGATAGTCATCTATGGTTTCTGGTATACTATGTGATGATAGACCACCGAGCGACGAGGCCTCAGTGTATGGACCTTTATTAATAGGATCAAAAGCAGAGGCACCAGTGGTACCATGAACCATTGGTCCACCGATTCCACCATCCCCAGTATCAGAGAGTGCAGACTTCTTGAGCACGTTGCATGAGTTCCAGTTCCAGAGGCCACCCAGGTTCAGGGGTGAGACAGACCCATAGGTGGATGATGATTGGTTGGAGGCTGTTGTAAGAGTCTTATGACTAAAAGGGACACCAGATGATCTCATGGGGATCCATGCTACCCGTCTTCTTGAGGTAGAAACAGGAAGATGGTGGAGCTTGATTCTCTATGCTCATGATGAAGTGACGCTTCTTTGGGCAGACATTGAGAGCCTGTTTCGGGCAGAGTTTGTCCCAATGACTCTACATGTAGTAAGAATACACGAGCTTCTTCATCTGTAGCAGGGTAGCATGATTGTGGCTTAGTACTCAACGAGGTTCACCGACCTCTCGCGCTACTCCACTGATATGGTGCATGACCCATTCTTCAGGGATCAGACCTTCGAGAAAGGACTCAGGTTGGAGATCATGGATTTGATGATTTCTCTTAGCATCCTGACGCAGGCGGGGGTGTTAGACTGATCCCTCTTAGTGGAGTGTTTTCTTGCTCAGTAGTCACCAGTAGCGAGACCCACCAATAGGTGTCACGTACCAGAGTCTTTTGCAGCTGGAAAAAAGAAAAATGTCACATAGGTTCAAGAGGACCAGACCTACAGGTGGATGACCATAGGATTCAGGGTCTGTTGTGCGGGGCACTGGAGACAGATCTAGTGATTCAAGGAGCAGGCAATGATACACATGCGGATGGCAGGGTCATATGGCTCGTGAATATCTGACCTACCATACTGATTATTAGCAGATGGTTGAAAAACCGCCTAGGCAGAGACAAAGGTTTGACCGAGGAGGTCCGTAGGGAGTAGTAGTATGTGGCAGAGGAGCAGGACATACAGTTTCTGATGGGAAAAGATTCGAGGTATTACCTCCACCACCACCAGGTGGTCCTCCTCGACCACAGGGAGCAGGTGGACATGGGTGATCTCATCTCCAGGCAGCTGAGGCTTATGAACACAACAATCTAGAGATGATACGAGATACGATCTGTGTCTACTCCACCTTATCTAGAGTACTTATATACGTAGGTTCCAGTCATTCTTGTTTTGGCACTGCCCTTGTTCGGAGCTCGGAGATTCCATTGGAGCCATTGGCTCGATCCTTACGGCTAGAGATTACCATGGGAGATGATTTGATGATTTTTCACTAGTGCTGACAGTGTGATCTTACTCTAGGAGGTGAGAGATTTGGTTGGGATCTCTTAGTTGTGGCGTCGAGGCCTTACGATGTCATCTTGGGTATGGAGTGGATATCTATAGTCCATGCCCAGATCGACTATTTTAGGCACAAAGTGCAGTGTGTCCGCATGGATGGGACAGGGTTTACCTTCACCAGTGAGAAGGGAGCCTTTGAAGCACAAGATTGACATACCCGGAGGAGAGTACAACTGATCACTTATCAGTTGGCTTTCCTTACCGTCGGAGTAGTTGATGTGGAGAGTTCGAGCTATCCTGTAGTGGTGGACCCGTATGTATATGTCTTCCTTGATGATGTTCCAAGTCTACCTTATCTTAGAGAGGTGGAATTTTACATTGACTTGTACCCCGAGATGACACCGATATCTACAATAGCATACCAGATGGCTCCCGCGGAGCTTCGTGAGCTACGGGTATAGCTATAGGACTTACAGGGGAAGGGGTTCATTCAGCCCAGTGTTTCTCCTTGGGCAGTCCCGATTTTATTCACCAAGATGGCATATGGGAGAATGAGACTTTGTGTTGACTATCGGCTCTTGAACCAGGTGACCATGAAGAATAAGTACACACTCCCAAGGATTGACGACCTCTTTGATCAGTTGAAGGGAGCAAAGTGGTTCTCGAAGATAGACCTCAGATTAGGCTATCACCAGATCAGAGTATGGGAAGAGGATGTGCAAGAAGAGGACTTTCAAATCTCAGTATGGCCATTATGAGTATTTGGTCATATCGTTCGACGTGACCAATTCCCTAGCAGTTTTGATGGGACTCTTGAATAGGATCTTCCTGCCATACCATTATATCATTGTAGTAGTATTCATTGACGAAATTATGATCTACTCAGCCACAAAGGAGGAGCATGACTACCATTTGCAGATAGTTATGGACAAACATAGAGATCACCAACTATATGGTAATCTCTCGAAGTTATAGTTCTGGCTCTAGGAGGATCACATTCTGGGACATGTCTTCTGATAGGCTGGAGTTTCGGTGGATCCAGCAAAGATTGAGGAAGTACTTTCTTGGAAGCCACCTAGGAGTGTGATGGAGGTACAAAGTTTCTTGGGTTTGGCCAGATACTACCAAAGATTTGTGCCATATTTCTCCAGAGTTGTAGCACATTTATTAGTGTTCATTAAAATTGGGAAACCCTTCATGTTGTCAGAGAGATGCCAGTGGAATTTTCAGGAGATGAGGTAGAGGCTGACTAGTACCCCCATCATGAGGCTTCCAGATGAGGGTGTTGGGTACATAGTCTACTACAACACATCAGGGACCAGACTCGGATGTGTCATGATGATGGAGCGAGTAGTTATCGCGTATGGTTCTCAACATCTATGAAAAAATGAGCAGAACTACACCACCCATGACCTGGAGTTAGAAGAAGTGTTCTTCACCTTAATGATTTGGTGACATTACATGATGGGTGAACATTTTACAATATAATCTGATCACAAGAGTTTTAGGTGTATCTTATTTCAGAAGGATATGAACCTAAGACAATGACGTTGGATTCAGTTCCTCTAGGACTATGACTTTGAGATAGTCTATACTCTTGGGAAGGGGAATGTGGAAGTATATGCCCTCAGTAAGAGATCTGGTATACAAATACTAGGTGAGGCGATGAAGAAACTAGCCACTTTTCTGATATCATTTGTGGATCAAGATGGAGTAGCATTATTTCAGTCTCTCACAGTCACTACCCCACTTCTTTACTGAGTCAGGGAGGCGCAGTTTTTGGACACTGACTACGAGGCTCGACGTGTTTAGATATCGTCAGGGCATGCACCTGATGGATTTTCTGAAGGTGGGGAGCATGTCATCCTCTTCAGAGGACGTACCATGGTACCAGTGTCACTTCAGGAGGAAGTGCTGAGGTAGTTCATCACATCCCATCTAGCGGTATATCTAGGAGTAGAGAAGATGTACCAGGACCACCGACGACAGCATTGGTGGCCGGGAATAAAGAAAGCAGTAGCAATATTTGCCTCTCGGTGCCTCACTTGTCAGTAAGTGAAGGCAGAGAATCAGGTACCAATAGGCTTAGTTCAGCCTGTAGAGGTTCCAGAGTGGAAGTGGGATGAGATATCCATGGACTTCATGACAGGACTTCCTCATACATCTAGGGGTCATGATTATATCTAGGTGATCATCAACTGACTCACCATGTCATCCCACTTCCTACCGATCAGAGAGAAGGGTTTAGTAGAGAGATTGGGACACCTCTATTTGCACGAGATTTTGTGGATACCTGAAGTACCCTCAATGATTGTCTCCGATTCCGATGCATGTTTCAATTCTCTTCTATGGAAGGGGTTGTAGGAGACTTTCAGGATGTAACTTTGTTTGAGCACCGCCTTCCATGCTACGACGGATGGACAGACTGAGCGGACCATTCAGACCCTTGAGGACATGTTGCGTGCTTGTGTCCTCGACTTTGGTCGTAGCTGGCAGGATCAATTTCCCTTGGTGGAGTTTTCATACAACAAAATCCATCATGCCACCATTGGTATGACACCTTTCGAGGCGTTTTACAACTATCCTTGCAGATCGCCTTAATGATGGACTGATATAGGGGAGTAAGCACTCATGGGACCATCTATGGTACAGGCTACCATGGAGAAGGTGTAGATTATCCAAGAGCGGAAAAAAAATACACAGAGAAGGAAAAAGTCTTATGCCAACAGGAGACAAAGACCTCTGGAGTTCTAGGATGGTGACCACGTCATTCTACTTGTCTCTCCCAGACGAGGTTTGTAGAGATTCGGAATGGGGGGAAAGTTGCATCAAAGGTTCAATGGACCCTTCCAAGTCCTCAAAAGAGTTGGCGAGGTGGATTACTGCTTAGAACTTCCTCCTCAGTTGCATCAGGTGCAAAACATATTCCACATATCCTAGCTGAGGAGATATGTGCACGGCCCTTCTCACATCATCGACAACGGCGAGCTGGACATAGATGATGGGGTAATGTTTATGGTGGTTCTAGTGGATATTGGGTATCAACAAGAGAGAGTCCTTCATGGACGATCAATACATTTGGTGCGTGTACGTTGGCAGCACAGGAACCTCCAAGAGATCACATGGGAGCAGGAGGATCAGATACATGCTCATTACCCCCACTAGTTCCCTTAGTTTGAGTTTTGTTTTACGTGGACGTAGAGCCCTGAGGTGGGGAGAATGTAAAGACCCAAAAATTCCTTGTAATTTTTTTATTTATATGGGAATTTTACGAGTCCGTTAAAATTTATGGCATGTCACTCTGAGGCCCGGTGTGCTAATAATGAATTTATGATCTTTTTTTTTGGGTACGTTCTGTAAATGTGCGAGTGATTTTTTGTAACTTTTGAACCAGTGCATGGAATTGACATATGAGGACACCGTTGAACACACAATGCCAGTATTCTCTTAATGAGACATTTACCTAAAATTTAGTTGGTCGAGGGTGGATGTTAGTTTACATGTTTTTCATGGAAATAAAAATAAACTAAAGAATAGCTTTTATTTTATTTTTTTTGAAACCTCTCTACATGGGTTATGGGGGTTGGGACTATCTTAACTAAAAACCCCCAAATTGAATTCTAGTGGCGGGGACCACTCGAACCCTCTTTAATGGTAGAAAACCTATCAACTCCCCATTTATAAAAATTGATACAACTAAAATTAATTAAATGTTTCAACATTTAATAAATCCGACTAAAATTAATTAAATGTGTCAAAATTTAATTGTGCCAACATAAATTAATCTGCTAAAATTATTTTAATTTATATTGGAACCAATTTAACCTTGAGAGGGTTGGGTTGGGAAAGGAGAAGGGGAGAACTTGGGAAAATTGTGGAGGATCATTCTCTCCGATGAAAAACACCTCGCAACAAAGATCATTCTCCAACGAAGAATGTGCCATCTCCAACGAGGGACATCTTCAATGAGGATGAACCGACGTCCATCCTTCCTTCTTCACCGACGTCAACAAACCTTCGAGGTAGGGGTGTGATTTCGATTAATCATAATTAATTTTCATTCACGTTGAATCTCCACCCATGATTTGCATGATAAAACTCTATCATTGAGGGTACGAGAAAAACGAACATGGACCAACCTCTCTACAAATATTTGTGGTTCTTGATGTGTTCTTCGCAATGGAGGAGGATGGAAACCGACACTGATGGGGCTTGGGAACGGTGGCCGGAACCCCGACCGACTACGATGAAGAAGCCACTGCGTCACCAAAGAAGGGACATGGTAGAGAAAGGGCAAAAGCCGGTGAAGGCTGGCCGTACGAAGGGGACGGTGGCCCACGTCCGTGCCGCTCGGCGACCAAGAATCACGACCTTATGCCGTAGTGGTGAAGGGAGGGTAGCCGGCCGAGCCAGCCGCTGTTGAAGGCCAAATGCACAACCGCGCTGTGCGGAGAAGGGGGTGGGCCGCCCAGACAGCCGCAGCGGGCCTCCGAACCACGAGCCCAGTGGGCTAGGCCTCGTCGGGCCAATTTGGTCTGACCGGGTCGGACCGGACACTTACCAACTTCGACCCATTTTTTCTCTTTCGACCATATCGTGAGCTACATGGATCCATTTGAAAAACTGTATATGGAATCAGAAACCTTGGATCGAGATGGTCCTATTAATATACCCCACATGGGTTTTGGATAATGTTTAGGTATAGTCGGTTTGGATCGAACACGAATCCCACTGGGCCCTCGGTACTAAAAGGAAAATAACTTACAGACCGGTCATCTGATTAACGCACCGTCTGCTGCGTTGAGACCTCTCTTACATGGCTGTCCTTTGGGATACTTTTTCGTGGGACTTCATGGTAGTTGGTTTATTAACCTATGGCTTGGAGAGTAGACCCTCCCGGAATCAAGCAAGCTTAGTGCGGGAACCCTGTGGTTGGCTGTAACAAGAAAAAGGGATCCTATGAGGGTATGTGCTTTGGGATCATTCGTGGGTCTGTGGTTGAGGATCCCACATTGATCCACTCTAGGAATCCATGTGGGACTACTCTAGGATCCGATGTTGGTTTCCTGTACTAGGATCCTATGTGGGTTTTATGATGTACTAAGATTCTATGTGGGTCTGATGATATAGGATCCTATATGGGTCTAATCATTTAGGATCTTATGTGGGTATGCCTCTTAACAGAGTAAGATGATTTAGTAGTTACATATAATCATCTTTCCTACCTTACCTAAGCTATATGTGGTGTGAGCTGAGTCTTTACCTTTTTAGTAATCTTATGTGTGGAATACCTTTGTGGAACTTACCTTCATGGTGATACCTTTGAGGTATTCTTCTGTGTGGCGTACCTGTGTGGTACTAACCTTCATGTTGATACCTTTGTGGTATTCTTCTATGTGGTGTACCTGTGTGGTACTTACCTACACGGTGATACCATTGTAATATTATTTTGTGTGGCGTACCTGTGTGGTACATACCTTCGTGGTAATCTTTCCATCATGGAAAAGTTGTACTTTGGATAAGGAGTTGGGCCTTGTGTTTCCTCATGAACGAGAAGGGTAATATTTGATAACATAGGTATATGTATGAGCATATACCTATGTAGGGTTGTCACCGGTTTACATGATTTTTGGTTTATCCTTTTTAAATTTTGTGAGACATTGAGGGTCTCGGGGTCCCTACTGAGTATCGTTATACTCACCCCTACCCAGGTTATGCCCGCACCTTGTTGTGTTTGGTATAAAAGATGAACAATGCTGACTTAGGAAGAGGGTACCGGGACTGGAGTTAGCTCAGAGGTGGACCTTAGATCTTGCGTACTGTAGAGATGACCATTCAAGAACTGTATCTACCCTTCAGGTAGGATCCTTGGTGGGTGTTCACTGGAGCTGTACATCTTACTTTTACATTCCAGTTTTCTTGTACTTTCCAGTTGGGCTTGTATTCTGGCCCCTTTTTCAAAATGTCTGTCATGAACTGAGAGAATTCTTACACCTTACTTCTCCTCTCTTGAAATATAGAACAAGAATCAAAACATGAACCTCAAATGACTGTGTCTTAATCAAAGGGAGTAATTCAAGATGATGATTAACACTTTTATAGAACCCAAAGAACCATCAGTGATTAATCGTGACCATAAGAGCACATGGATCCAAAATAAATTGATTCTACCTATCATGAACCAACCTGAGTCAACATTGAACTGGTCACCCATGCCAGCCCGTGATAAGGCCCAAGAGGCATTCTTAATCCTCTTCGTCTTGCGAGAAGCACCATGGGAATCAGCAAGGACCAAAAGAAATGCTTTTGTAAAGTAAAAAATAAACAATGCAGCATAAGTAAACTTAGTAACCCAAAAATAAATGAACATCACAAAGGGAAAACATAGATACATAAACTGAAAATACAAAAGGCTAAAAATCAAACCAAAGTTGATCCTAATGACCAATAAACCTCCATGTGACAAGCACGACTGAAAAACATCAATACATAGACTGAAAATACAACAAAGATATAAATCAAACCAACATTGAACATAATGACCACTAAACCTCCATGTAACCTCGAGGGTCACTCTTTGATCACAAAAAAAACATATCCGACTAGAAAGAAGCACCATGGGCATCAGATAGAAAAAATGGGAATTATTTTTTCATAGAAAAAAACATTGCAACATATGTAAACATAGAAACCAAAACATAAATGAAAAACTCAACTAAAAAACATCGATACATAAAATGAAAATAAAATAGAGCTAAAAATCAAACCGAAATTGTACCTAATGACATCTAAACCTCCAGGTGACCCTGAGGGTCACTCTCTGATCACAAAAATAAACATCTCCCATAGAGACCGAAATAAACATTAAACCTTCATAAGAAGGTAAAACCAAGAAATAAGTATAGTCATGAGTATTAAAAGCCAGTAGGTATGCCCAAAAAATCCATTCACATTTGCAATTACTTTAAATACAGGATCCATAAATTTCTTGTTTGAAATAGAAAGTGTATTTTCTTAGATTTTCCATTAACTTTTTTAAAAATCATATGGTATTATTTCAAGAACAGGCTCTGAGACGTCATGTGATTATGAGGTTTATGGAGACCAAGATAAATGTTTGAACTATTTTTATGTTTATTAAAAATAATGCTCATGTGCAGTTTAAGTAACATTTAAGCTAGTACATATATTTAAAATCTAATGGCACCATTGTGTTCAGAGTAGTAGGTTTTTCCTAGGTAGGATTTAACTTCGACCAGCATAGGTTGACTGTGAGAAATATTTTCCAGATATTTTAAAGAAGAATAAAAATAAACTTAAAAAGGTTATTTTGTTTTATTTTAATGTTTTGTGAAGATTCAACCTTACTATGGTGGAGAGACTCAGCAATGATATAATGAGGTGTCATGGAAATGATGAAATGCATTAACTCATTTCCCCTATTAATTAGGGGTAGAGACCAGCGTTAGAATTCAATATACTATAGATCATTCCCCTGGAGCCTTGTAGTTTCCCCGAGGCAAGGAAACTCTCTTTCCGGTGACAAATAAAAATGAAAGATGATGAAAAATGGATAGAGAATGTTCATAGAAATATCAACATCAAGGATAAATCCTCTCCTCTGAATGAACCTGTTTCTAGGTAGGTGGTTTATTTTATTTGTTATTCCATTACCTATTATTGTTTCTAATGATGAACAGAGACCAATCCATGACCAGGTTGATCTGCAGTTTGATCATTTATATTGGATGGTTTAAAATGTGGTATTAATGAGGGGATTAGATCCTTGTGATTTTTAATTTGTTCTTCATGATCCTGCAAAAAATAACTAATTCGTGCTGACAGGAAAAAAGGTTTGGATTCATTCTAAGGTTGTTCTTGTGATCTTTCTCTCCCTCATTCTTGCGTTATTTGAGGACAAACCCTTATGGTTTCATAGGTCTTTTCTAGGTGGGTTTGAATGTGGACGAACCCCTAATGTAATGACAAGAAGATTCAAAGACCATGGGGATGGAGAAAACGAACGAAGCATCACAGATGTTCTTTGGTTTTAAAAAAAATAGCACCAGAGTTCGATCGAAGACCCAAGGAAGTAGGGTCACAGATAGTGGCATGTGGTGGTGTGGCCACCCTGTAGTAGATGACCGCAGGCTCGAAAACTAGCAGCGGAGGACCCCACGACTTGGTGGCTATAGGTGGAGGACAGAGCTGCCAGCTCGTTGAAATATGGTGGGCTTGACTGGATTTGACACAAAGTCACATCATGAAGAGAAAAGTTGTGGTCCAAGGGGACCACATTGGGACCCCACAACAACCATTGTTGGGTGGTGTATGCAACGGTTGACCATGTAGACTAGGCGGGGACGTGGAACCCACCATGTCAAGGTGGACGAACCAGCCCACTCTTGTGGGGTAGGGTAGGTAGGTGGGACGACACTAGGCTGGGCCCAACCTATCCAGGCTGTGTCTACTTGGTGGGTTGGGTCGGACCTAGTGGGTTGGGTCAGGCAGGACCCGTACCCAACAACCCCTTTTCACTAAAATTCTGATAGCACTCAAACCGTGTATCAGTTTTACGATCCATTTTTAGTGTTTATATATTTGATATGAGGAGTTCCTTTTGAAATAATCTATGTGAGTTTCTGTTAAAGTTGGGATATGACCTTTTTGGATCGAGGAGTAGGTGATCCTGGAACGATCATGCTAAGGATGGAATCCTGTAGCTGGCTGCATCCTAGAAGATATGTGATTACCTAGACTACGTGTCTTACCTAGACTACGTGTCTTACCTAGAATACATGTATTACCTTGAATGTGTGCCTTACCTAGACTGTTTGTCTTACCAAGACATTTTCTTTTACCAATACTGAGTCAGTACTCCCCTGTCCCACCCGAGTGTGGATCCTCAAGTCTTTTACAACACTCTGTGTGTTACCAACACTATGTGTGTTATCTACACTCCCTGTGTTACCTACACTCCATGTGTTTCCAACAATCAACATGTTACTACATGAGGTAATTGTGCATTCATATGAAAATACTATTTACGTATCATACACCTATACTTATGTGAGAGGAATATAGTAACTCTCTTGATTATACTTATTAGAGGCTACACTTAGAGTGACTTTTTGGTAGTGTACTTGGTTTATTTATTAGTGATATTATTTGTGGTATAATTTGTGTAATTCTTCTTTGGTTTGGGGTCCATAATGAGTAATGCATTAATCACCCCAACACTGGCTTTTTCGTTCCATGTAATGTCTTGGGTAGATGATCAACAGCTTTGACGGAGTCCTTAGTGGACTAAATACAAGTGGTGCTTCAGGGGGTCCGATAGATGTGGAACATTTCAGAAATATTCATAGATCATAGTATACCTACCCTTCTGGTAGGATTTTCTATGGATGAGATCGCGGAACTTGTACCTTTCCATTTTAGTTGGGATTGTATTCTAGACCCTATTACTTTTAGTTTTGTACCTTACTCTGATTGTTTTTTCTTAGTGGTTTACATCCAGGTTTACTTAGTGTTTTCAGTTTCAACATTTTATTTAAGATAGGTTCATGTGTACATGTTCTAAAGAAAATGTCTCCCATTTATGGGATATGCCTACTTGGTTCTAGTCACCAGCCCCTGGCCTATGGGATGCGGGATGGGGTAGTCACGACATGGGCCTTGGGAGAAGGTTCATGACAACATGGTATCAAAGGGGGGTCAATTGTAATTTTTTTGGGGAAACAGTATTGAGTGTTTCAAGTATGGATTTCAAGCTGGGGGACCCAGTGTTGGTATTGCGGCCACCGTATCCATACACCATGACTTTAAATTCTGCATTCTCACTCAGTACATGAAATTGATATTTGTATGGGAAATTAATGTTTCATGCATCATATATGAATTTTTTGTGTTCTCATGTCCTTCTTGAGTCAGAGTCATCTCACCAAGTATACTCTATTTACTGTGGTACATCTTGTTCTATTAAAGGATTCTTCCACATAGGCAGCCAGCCAGGATTCCATGGCATGACCATGAGGATGGTCCACTCTGCGGTGAGGCATCGGTGCATCCATTTCTAGAGATAACATCTCTCGGTGGTGTACAAGTGATACCACCACCCGTAGAGCACCAATTCCTACTAGCGTTACTAGTAGAGGATGAACACAGGATTAGTGTTTTTTATGAGTTCCAAAGGTAGTGACCTCTGAGGTTCCATGGTGAGACATATCCTTAGGTAGTTGAGGACTAGTTGGAGGCGGTGACGTGAGTTTTCCTTTTAGTGGGGATGCCTCCCATCCAGATGATAATCCTAGCTGCGAACCTTCTTCAGGGCTCAGCTGGGATATGGTGAAGCCTGATGACTCAGATGCATGGGGAGGTGAAAATATCCTAGATAAAGTTAGAAAAACTCTTTAGGGAGGAATTATTTCCATATATGTTATGCTCTATGCATAAAAAATATCTAATACACATGCAGTAGGGCATCTAGTTAGTAGCAGAGTACACAGCGAAATTCACATATCTTTCTCACTACCCTACAAACAAGGTGTGGGACCCATTATTCAACACCCGTACTTTCTATAAGGGACCAAAATAGGATATCTAAGCATTTATAATATCTCTTAGCATCACTAATCATGGTAGGGTGCTAGAGAGATCCCTAATGGTAGAGAGCTTTATTTCGGAGAAGACACCAACAATGGGAGCTACCATTGGGTGTCGAACAACTGGGTCTTCAGCAGCCGGTAGACGATAGCTGCCACAGGGCTCTTAGAGGACAAGAAAATCTAGGGGATGACCCCAAGACATGGGATCTACGGTGTGGGGCTCCTAGGTAAGAGAAAGTCAGCAAAGGGATAAACTATGCTACTCATGTGATTGTTATGGACATATGGCTAGAGATTGTCCGACCAGCCATACGACTAAGCAAGAGACAGTCAAGGGACTTCCAAGGGAGTGGTTGAAGAAATAATTAGGAGGTCTACTAGGTGGAAGACATGGAAGAGTACTAGGATTAGCTTTAGGTGGTGGAAAAAGGTTTGAGGGACTACCCCCACTACCCCTAGGTGGTCCACCCCATGGCGGTCCACCCCGAGCTCAGGGATCTGATTGACATGGACAAGGCCATCTACATGTAATGATGTCTTATTATCCCAAGACTCCCAGGATGATTAGAGGTACGATCTATGTTTTTTACACCCTATATGTATGTTTTATAGACTCAAGTTCTAGTCAGTCTTTTCTCACCATGACCCTTGTTCGAGACCCAAAGATTCCAGTTGAACTGTTGACTCAATACCTATGCTTAGATAATCCTATGGGGTGAGGGTTAAAATTTGGATCTCATATTAGAAATATCAAGGAATTATGACATCATAGTAGTTATAGAATAGTTATCCATTGTTCATGATCAGATGAACTATTTTAGGTGCATAATGTGGCGTCTTCATGGAGATACGACCAGATTTTCCTTTCTTAGTGAAAAGTAAAATAGAGTAGTGTAGGATGGAATCACATGTAGGGGTACTACTGATCACACATGAGTTGGCTAGAATAACCCTTTGTGCAGTGGATAAGATGAGTACTCATTTTACAGTAGTGGTGTATGAGTACAATGAAATATTTTCTGATGATTTTCTAGGAATACCACCTTGAAGGGAGGTAGACTTCTGCATTGAACTATTCCCCAGTGAGACAACAATACGTACACATGTATATCAGATGTCTCCCATAGAGCTCTAAGAGATGAGGTTACAGTTGGAAAAATTTCAGAGAAAGGGCTTCATGAGTCCCACTTTTTCACCATGGGTAGCGCCAGTTTTGTTTTCCAAGAAGGCAGACAAGAGCTTGAGGTTATGTGTAGACTTCTGGTGCCTAAACATGGTCACCATGAAGAAAAAGTATCCTTTTTTGAGGATTGATGATCATTTCGATAAATTGAAGTCATTAAGATGGTTCTCAAAGATAGACCTCAGATCAGGTTATCACCTGCTTCATGTACGAGAGGAGGACATCCCAAAGACGGATTTCAGAGGTCACTATGACCACTATGAGTACATAGTAATGCCCTTTGGTGTGACAAACGCCCTAGTGGTGTTCATGGGACTTATGAGGTGGATCTTATAGCTTTACCTAGACCAATTTGTAGTGGTATTTATTGATGAAATCCGGGTATACTCTGCATCTAAGGAGGATCATGCGATACAATTAAGGATGGTCCTTGAATTACTCCATGAGCACCAACTTTATAGGAAGATCTCGATGTGTCAGTTCTAGATACAAGAGTTCCACTTTTAAGGACAAATAATTTAAGAGACTTGAGTTGTAGTAGATCCAGTGAAGATAGAGGTAGTTATTTCGTTGGATCCACCCTAGAATGTTACTGTGGTCTAATGTTTCCTTGGGTTTTATGGGTAATACCAGATGCATGACTTTTATAGAGTATCAGTATCCATTACATCCATGACATGAAAGGGGAAACATTTTGTCTGAATCGAGATGTTCCAAGATATATTTCTCCAGCTGAGATAGAGTTTGATGAGAAGTCCCATTTAGAGATTTCCAGAGGAGGGTTTCGAGTAGTTGTTGTTCTGTGACGCATCAGGGAACAAGGCTATTTGTGTCTTGATCCAAGTGTTAGCAGTGATTGCCTATAGTTCTCAGTAGTTGATACCACATGAGTAGAATTATGCGACCCATGACCTTTAGTAGGAAGAAATAGTCTTTGAATTAAATACATGGTGACACTACCTTATGGGTAATGAATTATCATATACTCAGAACACAAAAGTCAGAGTTATATCTTTTCTCAGAAAGAGTTGAACCTAAGACAATGATATTGGATATAGTTCCTCTAGTACTATGACATAAAAAATTTCTATACTCTTGGGAAGGGGAATATGGTGGTAAATGCTCCCATCTGGAGATTGAGTTCACTACTACTGAATGAGGCCTCGGGGAAGTCGGCCTTCGCTTCAGATATCCTCTGTGGATGGAGATGAAACTACTTATATTCAGTAGATTGTAGTGACCTCTCAAATATTACAAGTCAGGGAGGAAAAACTCTGGTATAACAGCTATGAGAGTACACATTCCCAGATGCACACAAGGTATGCACATGATAGGGATTGTAAAGGTGGGGAGAATGTCATACTTTTTAGAGGACATGTGGTTCTACCAAAGAAGTTACGAAAGGAGGTGTTGAGGGAGTTTCGTACATCCAATTTGGTGGTACATCCCAGTGTGGAAAAGATGTACCTGAACCTCTAAAACCAGTTTTTGGCCATGGGTGAAGAAGGCAGTTGAAGAGTTTGTATTTAGATGACTCTCTTTTCAGAATGTTAAGGCCGATCACTAGGTTCCGCTGGGTTTGACTCAACCCATTGACGTGATAGAGTGGAAAAGAGATAGAATATAGATAGAACACATGATTGGTTTACCACATACGTCCAGGGGCAGCGATACCATCTGGGTGATCATTGAAAGGCTCACCAAGTCAGCCCACTTCCCAGAGATTCAGGAATAAGGTTTAGTACAAGGATTGGTATTCTTTTACGTGCAAGTGATAGTTCGAATCCATAGAGTACCATTTATTGTTCTCTCGAATCTAGATGCATTCCTCACATCCTAGTTGTGGAAGGGATTACAAGAGGCGTTTGGAACTCAGTTGTGCTTGATCATAATATTCCACCCACAGAAATACGACTGTGTAGAGAGGACTATTAATCTCTTATATGACATCCTATGTGCTTGCATCCACTATTTTGGCCATAGTTGGTAGGATCACCTACCTATAGTGGAATTTTATTACAATAAAATATATCACTACACCATCTTTATGGAACCATTCGAGGCCTTGTATGAGTGAACCTGCAGGTCACCACTTTGTTGGACTGACCCTGGGGAGTCAGCACTCATGGACCCAGAGTTGGTGCATGCTACTACAGAGAAGGTGTGGGTCATCCAAGTGTTGAAGGAGACTACATATAAACATCATAATTCCTATAATGATAAGAAATAGATACCATTGGAGTTCGATTAGGTATACCATGCGTTCCTTTGTGTCTCTCCTTGATGCGAGATATAGAGATTTGGCTTGGGAGGCAAGTTATCTCCATTGTTCATTATTCCATTTATGATACTGCGTAGAGTGGGATAGGTGGCATAATACTTGTCTCTACCTCTTTATTTATAGTGGGTGAATGAAATCTTCCATGTATCCTAGATGAGGAGGTACATGCACAAACTTTCACACATCATTTATTGGGGGGAGATGGGCATTGAAGACATGGTGATTTTCATGGAGTACCTGGTAATGATTGAGGATCGACAAGAGAGGACCCTCTGTGGGAGATCGATTCCTCTAGTTCTCATTTGGTGGTGGCATATGAATCGGTTGTAGAGAACATAGGAGAAAGATTCTCAGATTCATGCTCAATAACCCCATTTTTCTGTTTAGCCTTTTTTTGTATTTTCAGGACATAAACCCCAAAGGTGGGGAGAATGTAATGTTCCAAATTTTCAATGTATCTTTTTGAATATTATATGGGATTATTTTGAGACCATGCACATAGAAGAAATGTGATTCTAAGGCCTGGGGTTCCTAGAATAAATGTTAGGACTATTTTTATGTTTATTAAAAATAGTGCTCATGTATGGTTCTAGTAACATTTAAATGAGTGATAAGATTTGAAATCCAAGGGAAATGTTTTGTTCAGAGCAGTGAGTTTTTATTTATAAGGACCTAACTTCAACCAGCATTGGTCGAATGGGGAAAATATTTTCCCAAAATTTTAAATAATAATAAAAATAAACATAAAAAGTATATTTTAATTTATATTAACATTTTATGACAACACAACCTTACTGCGGTGCAACAACTCAACGATGATGTAATGAAACATCCTTACAATGTTGAAACATGTTTAAAACACTAAAATTCATTAATGCATTTTCTATTTTAATTAGGGGAAGATACCGGTGTTAGAATTCATTACACTAGAGATATTTCCCCTAGAGCCTTGAAGTATCCCTGAGGAAAGGAAACTCTCTCACCGACGATGTAGAACGACGAACAAAGAGGAACGACAGATCGAGTAAGTTCTTTGATGTATGACCATAAATGAAGAATAATATCTTTTGACAAATCCTCTTTCTATATACGCGGTTTATTTTCTTCATGATTCATTTCCCCATTATTTTTTCCAATGATTAATGTGGACCAACCCACAAACAAGTTGATCTGCGGTTTGATCGTTTATGAGGGATGGTAAAAACTATAGGATTAATGTGGGGATTCTATAGTTGTGTTTTCTAATCCATTCTTCATGATCCTTCTGATAAGAATGAATTTAGGCTGACATGAATGAAGGCCTATATCAATTAAATTATTGTTCTTATGCTCTTTCTCTCCCCCATTCTTGCGTTCTTCGCCGATGGACCCCCCGTGATCGGGTCGAGATTTATCAGGTGGTTCTGATATTGGCTAGACCCTCGGAGTGAAGAAAAGGATATTCAAAGCCCATCAAGATGGAGAACAAGAATTGTGGGTCACATGCATTCTTATGTTTTGAAACATGGTGCACTATAGTGTGATTGACGACCCACGGAAGGAGGGAAGGCAGCGATGGCGCAACCATCCGACATTAGCCAGGCACTAAATCGATGACCAGCGATGGAGGACCCCATGGCTGAGTGGCTGTGGGTGGGGGATAGAGCCTCTAGATCGACGACCAATGGTGGGCTCAACCTAATGCGACACAAAGCTGTGGCATGTGGTGGCCGAACGCGTTGCACCTGGTAGTCGGGTTCGTTTACTAGGCAGGGAAGTTGCACCCCCCACCTCCAAGTGGATGAACTAGACCACTCTAGTGGGCTAGGATTGGTAGGTATGCTAGTTCAACCAATCAGGTTGGATCATGAAGGACCTGGACCCAACTTTCCCCCTTTCACTAAAATACCCATAACTCTCAAACTGCGAGTCCATTTGACGAGGCGTTTGTAGAATTGGGACCCTTGAAACGAGATGATATTTTAGAGATACTATATGTGAGTTTCCATGGATGTTTAAATATGTACCTTTTGGATCCAAGAGTATGTGCTCCCAGAACGAGCGTGCGAAGGACAGAATCATGCGACTAGCTGCGACCTAGATGCTATGTGATTACCTAAAATATGTGTCTTACCTATATTGCTTATCTTAACTATATTATGCGTATTACCTAGCCTTTGTGTCTGACCTAGAATATTTGTTTTATCTAGAATTTGTGTCTTTCTAAGACTGAGTCAGTACTCCGATGTACCACTAGGGTGCGGGTCCTCTAGTCTTTGATGACACTCTATGTGTTACCAACACTCCGTGTGTTATCTACATTCTGTGTGTTACCAACACTCCATATGTTTCAAATTCTCCACGTGTTACTACATGAGGGTATAATGGATTTTTATGAAAGTCCTGTTTATGTACCATAGAACTATACTTGGTGTGAGAGAACTCTAGTGACACTCTTGAGTATACTTCTTAGATTCTACACTTCATGTACCTTTTTGTAGTCTAGTTGGTGAATATCTTGGTGATATTATTTGTGGTATATATTTTATAATTACTTGGGTTTGGGGTCCCTACAGAGTATTGTGTTACTCACTCTTTCCCAGGAATCGATCACACATGTTTTTTCTTATGCAGATGGTAGACAACTTTGATAGAGGCCTTGGTGGACCGATTATATGTGGTGCTTCAAGGTGGTCTGAGGGACATGGTACACTTCAACGACATTCATGTAGCTTTCTGTACCTACCATTCATGTTGGGTTATTGGTGGACGAGATCCAGGATCTTGTACCTTTCCATTTTAGTTGGGCTTGTATTCTACCCCTTTTTCTATCAGTTTTGTAACTTACTCTGAGTGGGTTTTCACAGTGGTTTGCATCCATGTTTACTTAATGTTTTCAATTTTAGATTTTTCTTGGAGATTGGTACATGCATACAGGTACTGGGTAAGATGCATCCCACTTGTGGGATATTCCTACTTGCTGCTAGTTGCCAACCCCTAGCCTCGGGGAGGTGGGCTTGGGGTAGTCACATCACGAGCCTTGAGGGATGTGTCGTGATACAAAATATAGACATATATTTTCTAGTAATTACATATAATGAAAATAAATCACAATACATTTCCTATATAATGTAAAAAAATATTCATTTATAAGAGGAGTTTTAGATTTTGGTATAATGGGAAAAGAAACTGAAATTGATGATAGTCTTTTTTTCATAAAAAAGGGAAATATGACTAAATCATTCTTTCAAAACATATTTCCATGAATCGTTTTCCGAAAAACAAAACATTCATATTTTTATAAAAAGGAGAACCACACAAGGAAACCATGACCCTAATCACATGATGAGGGAAATGGTGAATGATTCTTAGGTAACCGTACTTCGGAGACACCTTGACTATCCGCCGTAGATAATCATGTGTCAGGAGTAAACATGGGAATACCAGAGATCTCAGATGAAAATCTATAAGACATTGAAGCCATATTTATCCTGTAGGCATGCCTAATCAGATGCCATCAACCAGTCCAAATGCTTTGTCCTACCCTTAATGGAATAAACAAAGGGGAAAATCCAAAAGAAGAGTAAGGTCCCACTAAGGGCCACTATCCAGGAAAATTCCTAAAACAGTAAAGGATCCATTCTCAAAAGTCTTCAGATCTTTTCTTGGTTTCCATGTCTTGTTCATAATGGGGTGTCTGAAATGAAGCCAAGAAAAAAACCATATAAAAATCACATTGAAAACAAGTATCATCCAGGACACTATGAAGAGTGATCCCTTTCTTAAAACCATTAACACAAGAAGAAAGTAACAAGTTGAGGAAACTCCTTTTTTTTCCATAAAATAATTAAAGAGACTCATTCCAAGGAGGGTTTTCCAAAAAATGTTTTCGAAAGTGCCAATCAGGCCTCACATAACCATCACATGTCAAACCATTTTTAAAGAACCAAATACCTACCTATTTCATAACCATAAACCCACTTGAAAACCTATTTAAAAATCCCAAACAATCATTTAAAATCCAAAACACATCTATATGAACCAACCAAACATTTCTTCAAACACTTGCTGTGAAAAAACACAATAAAACCATTTATAATAATTAAAACCAAGTGTTCATCACCTAATTTCCTATTAAAAAATTATTATAAGAATTATAAATCACTTTTTTGAATTAAAAAAGGTGTGAAAAGAATGAAACAAATGATTCATAAATTCAAATTCCAAATTAAAAGGGAATCTTACCTCAAAATCATGATGCCTCAATGATGGAAACATGTTACAACACCATGGGGGTACGGAGAAGCAAGAAAACCCTCAAGGAACATTAATATGACAAAAAACTCTATTTAAAGCCCAGTAAACACAAAACTTAAGACAAAGGAATCAAGGGAGAAGAGGAATCAAAAAGAAAATGGATGATGGCGGAAGTGGAAGCATGATATGGATTTTACCTCTAGAATTCATCTCCCAAAACATGAATAAAACACTTGATTTCACCCTTTGAAGTCAGGGAATGGTTTGGGGAAGGAGGAAGAAGCTCTATTTGTGTTTAATGAGCCATGATTTAGAAAAAAGGGTGTTTGCGGTTAAAATTTGAAGAAGGTAAAAAGGAAATTTTACATTTTTAAAACAACTAGGCATTGTGCGTGGTTAGGCTGCATGGTTTCCTAAATCGGGTGTCAACCGTGCACCCCTCACTGGATGCGCTGGGCACCTATAGTGTTTGGCTTAATGGTTTGAGAAACCATGTTCCAATCGTACGACGCTGTTCATTCAAAAATTACATAACCATGTGCACACCTTCAGTATGGTTTGTCTAACCAAGCCCAAACCAAGTAACATTGGCCAAAACACCCAATGACAAGCATGATTTCTCATAGGAGATACATGGTTTAGAACAAATCAAGAACAACCCATGTAACTAAATTTTTGAAAGTTCAAAATGAACTGAAATGGTGATAAACCTTAGGAGTCCACATGGTTACCCCTTAATAATTCACCTAAACCATTAAACTAAAGAAAAATATCCCAAAACTCATAATTTCAATATGAAACACCCAAAAATACAGAGAGAATCAAAAAATAAAAACATAAAACAAAATAAAAGATGAAAATAAAAATAGGCGTGTGATAATTCTCCCCACAATTACACTTTATACCCCCAGAGAGCCTCAAAGTTTTTAGTTTATCAAAGAAGAGACATTTGTTTAAACACCCACATGATCTAACTTCTCATACCAAGAACACCAAAAACACCACCAAAATGAAATTCAAATATCTTAATTGAAAGAATACTACAATCCCAAACCACTTCACAAGAATCATCGGAGAGCTCAAAATATAACATCCAAAACCTTGCCCCAAACAAAACCATTGGAAATAATCAAAATAGAACAATGTCCACTCAAACTGGAAAGGCCAAAATTTTAAAATAATAAAGGGAACCACCTATCACTAAGCTAAAACCAATGGAAAAACCAAATTAACGACATGGGTAGCCAGAATAGACTCTCTGCCATTTTAGTGTACTAGCCAGGTGGAAAACCAACATCACCTACCAAACATATGCACCAATAACTATAAAAACCAGTCAAAACCCATAAATGAACTAAAATAACATGACATGCCATGATAATGACATTCCACCATCAATACACTTCCATCAAAACATGAATCTATAAGCTACAAACACACAACCTATCTCACCCCCAAATGAGAACCGACTGGAAAAATTCAAACATTGAGAAACACTTCCACTCAAGATGAAAAAATTTAGGATTTAAAAAGAACACACTTAAATTCAAATAGAGGTTCTGTAAATATATCACTTAAACCATTACAACAAAAATAATCATTACCAATAAAAGTAACTTTAATTTAGACTTAGAAAAACATCCCACTCTAGAAAGCAGTTGGGGTTAACATCAAAAGGGTGGACCTAGTTCCATGTCGTGTTCTAGAAACACCCTGACAGAACAATCATAAGTGACCAAGACATCCATAAGTACGATAGATCTTCAAAGTAGTTAGGCATGATGGCTTCTTCTGACCTAGTTTTCTGCATTGATGATACTCCAAGGTCCAATGCATAGGGAATTTTGATGAAGGATTAGTAAGACTCCTAATTACACTACCATCATCACCTACATCTGGACACATTCTAGTATCTACTGTTTAACCCCCCTCACAGCTTAAATAGACTAAAGAATGATTGGATACCTTGCTCACTCCTACCAAAACAACTTTATCCAGAACAACATGCCCCACCAGTTTAGAAATGTTGGTTAAACCAAACTCAAACACAATTGAATGTAGACCAGGATGAAGGCCATTCTCAAAATGCGAAGCCTTCATGGAATCATCCTTATCCCACTTTAGTGGATAAGGACTAGATCCTAGAAATGATGGATAAAATCCAACACTGATCCATCACCTTAATAAAGGAATAACATCTCCATATCCATCTTCACCTTCACTTCCTCAGAGAAGTACTTCTAGAAGAACTAAGCCATTAAGAACTCTAAAGAATGGTCTTTCCAAGGATTGTTCTGAATGGCTGAATTCCCCCACATCTAGATCATTCCTTTTAGTATGAAGGTAGAGAACATCACATTTAGAGACTCAGTAAACTCAATGGAACTGAATATTCTTTTGATTTTCTACATCCACTCTCCCAATTAAAAATAATATGATTGATCAATCGGAATGAATTCTAGAAATTCAAATGAATTATTTTGGTTGATAAACTTGAGGGTCCAATAATGGTGAACCACATGTAACTACCTCCCGAATATCCATTTAATTTTTTGTGGGAGTGTACAGTAAAAAACATTAAACCAAGTGTTGAATCTAAACCAATTTACTAATAAGAAGTCAAACTCGAAATACCACTTAAACATCACTCCCAAATCCAAAGAAAACATAATACACCACTACATATTCTTAAAACAATACAATTTTCATATTAAAAACACTTTTGAAAAGAAAAACAAGCATGATAAGTTGAACAATCACCAATGGTATTCCATGGAGCCTCACACATGCATTTTTCTAATCCAATTCGGGCACCCCAACTCATTCCATAAATAATACACATTCCCACACACATCTATGCATGTGATTACTCATAAAAATACCAAATATCAAAGAATAAATTTTAATTTTCAAAAAAAAAGGAAATTAACATATGTTTTCGAATTCACAATGTCCTTCCCACTTCAAATTTTAAAAATGTTTTCTAAAATTCTCCAAAACATTTTCTAAAAACCATTAAATTTCTATGTTAGTGCCCATTTATAAAACCAAAAATTCCATAAATCCCAGGTATTTGATTATAGAAATCGATTTTCAATAATCCAATTCCCCTTTTACCAAATTCGTCTTGTTGAAAACCATTTTTGAAAAGACCTCTTTAAAACAACACAAAAAATCATTATCCATATACCCCAAAAGCAAAAAATTACAACAAAAAATCAATATTTCATAATTTGAAAAAAATGTTTTCAAAAAAAGTTACAAAATCAAGAGACAAATAACAAAATAATGAGGGAAACATGTAACACCACAATATTTCAGAGTACGTTATTTTTTCAAAGTAATTCAATATCTTGCACTACACGCAACACCGAGTTCAAGCACACCACGACTTACCAAACTAGCCGTTCAAAAGCGGTTATGAATAGTATTAACTGAATTTTGATCTTTATATAATCCATATAATTTTAGAATCCATATTATGAGTTTATTAGACATAATGTAAGAACAAATTCATTTTTTCAGATAAAAGAAGTATTTTTCAAAAAACGAAATTTTACCACATTTTAATGGATAAACCTTTTTAAATCCAATATTTGAAAGTTTTATATATTAAATTTGACAAAATAAACTTCTTCTTTATAATAGAGACATAATTATTTAGTTTCAATAAATATTTTGTGTTTTTCAGATAACTTTCATATTTGGGTGAATAGTGAAAAATACTATATTTTAACTGAAAACAACTTTTTTAATCAAAATAATTTATAGTGTTGCATTATAAATTTTAATGGTTTGGTAGTATAATTATATTATATTTTTACTATTTACACCAATTATGGTTACTTTATGTAATTTCACATCGAAATTGGATATAAACATGTGTCAGTCTTTTGATAGTTATTATTATTTCTTAAAACTACGTTTTTTAGTTTTGACAACGAGAATTAATTTTAAATTAATTAATGCAACTTATATGATTTTAAATTTTTAAAATAGAAATAAATTTTGAATTCATAATGTAAAAATTAACTTAGGGTGAATTTTTGGTATTTTTTTGAAAACATTCAATTTTTGAGGAATAATGAAAAACACTGAGTTATTGTTTAAAAACGACTTTTTATTTAAATAATAATTTATTTTATTTAAATTTGTTTTATCTCAAAATAGATACATAATACCTATATAAGGTCAATATAATTCATTGGAGTCATTTTATAATAAGTTTAGATATATAAAAACTTTATTGAACTTTTTAGAGTATTTTACACACCTCCTAGGAGAATTTGAAAATTTACATAAAACATAATTTTACCATTTCTGTGAATTAAATTTCAAAAATCCGAGAGACAAAGTTAATATAATTAAGTTAAATGTGGTTCAATAAGATGAAAATATTTCTTGGTGAATAGTATCTTTTGACTTTTATTTACCGCGGTTAAAGGTAAATAGGGTAATTCAAGGTAAAAAGAATAATATAATAATACAAAATTACCTTAACACTTATCCTAACATTATTGGATGAGTCATGACCGACCATGGACATATTTGTGTCGATTTTGGGACCCCATGGAGCCATTTAGGAATGATAATGACACTTTATTTTAATTAACTTAAAGTAAAGGCCAAAATGTCATAAACAAATATCTTTTAGTAAATCAATTTTTACATAGGGTTATATAAGTCATATTATAGACTCTAATATTATTTAGAAAGATAAAAATATTTCCTACATAATTTTATTTTATTTATAATTTTTAGACATTAAATAATTTAATTTATATATGACACAATGATGATGCAATAATTACCTTCTTAATGAAATATTAAAATAATTGATATTATAAATAGACAAATCAATGTAATTTTAGGCTATTTATGAATTAAAATAATTTTATAGGTTAATATGACTTGTTAGGGTTTGTTAGATATATTTTTTACGAATTAATAATTCTGTCATGAATTTAGAAAAAAATACCAAATAGTGTCAAAATTGACATAAAAGAGTTTTTAAAAAATATATTATATTATTTATTGATATTATATTCGTAAAAATATATGGTTCCGAAAAAAGACTTATATAATGATATGTGTATCATTAATAAACCACTTGGTGTTCTCTTGGAAGTATATAATATGTTTATTAACCATACAATATAAAAATACAAAGAGACATGGTAAATTTCAAACTAGTTAACTAAGAGTTAAATCTAAAAGATAAAGTTAATATAGTGACCTAGAGCTATCTAAAACCTATAGGTTGAGTGGTTTTAAACCCATTACCACCTTAGCCTTTAAATAATTTATTTTTGATCCATTATAAACTTAAAATGATTTTTTTATAAAATAATATTTCTAGATTTTTCTATGGTGCCCCTCAACCCTCTTATAAAAGGGAACTTCCCTTTTTCTCTAATTCACACATTCAATGCCATTTGGCTTGGCCAACCCCTACCCAAATATCATCCAAACTATTCTCCTCTCATCCTAGATTCCTTCCATTAGTGAGAAATCAAACCTATGTAGCCTTTTTGATCAAATCAAATGGAAGAACCCGGAGAAGAGGTAAATATTTCATCACCGCATTCAAGTTCATTTCTTCTTCCACATCCTCTTTATTTGTTATTTCCATTATAAAATAATAAATAGAGTATCTTATATAAACTTTTATGTTATTAGAAATATGGTACAACCATATTTATTATTCTATCCATCCATTGAATGACCTGTCATCATACACGCGTACTTACGACATATCATCTCCACTTCGTGGTGTAATTATTATTCAATAGATTATTATTTGGATGTGTATAATAATGATGTCTAATTGATATAAATAATAAATATAACAAGATAATGATTCTTTATATTTGATATAACATCCAATTATATATTATTTTAATATCAAAATAATGATACTGTCACTCGTACATACGTATGAATTACCATCTCCCGGAACGCGATGAGATTCATTTCCCATCGTATCCATTCAGGAATAATTTTCATTAGATGAATAAAAATAATTTTTAAAGACTTTATATAATTCTAAATATGAATAAGATACATCCTATCCATAACAAACATTACTTATGTAACAAATCATATAAAGGAAAATGAATCTGTTAACACCCGAAATGATGATAATACTAAAATATTATTAACAATGTAATATTATAAGATCATATATTATAACATATTAATCTATATAGTCCTTTAAAAAAATTTAATAACAATTATTTCACAATTATACAAGATTTTAACCTACCCACGACCAAGGAAAAGTATAAGGTAATGGTTAATTTCACAATATTTTTATTAATCGAGGTTGTTTTTACGTAAGTATCTACTGGGACCTCTTTATCATCCACATCCATGTTTCTTAAAAATGTATTCCAAAATAGTTTTACTATTTACTATACTATGGGTTAAAGTCATTTATACCTATTTTTTGACTTTTTATAAAATGGTTTCAAAGGAATATTTCTGTCATTTTCCAAACAAGGTATTTTATGTCATTTTCCATAAAATTGATGTAAGAATGTTTTTTTAACTTATACGGAGGGTGAAGCTATTTTGTGCCATTATAACATTGTTGAAGCTTACCTTAAAAGCATATAAAGAATATTTTAAAATATAATTGTTTTATTTTATGATTACGTGACCTTTAAATGATTTCAAGATAGAAAGAGATATTTCTATAAAAAGGTTTTGATTTCATCTATGTCAACATACTTTGATGGATTTTATGTCTGTTTGAAGTTGATTTATTATGATATAAAACATCTATACTGTATTGATGGTTTTTTGATATGTTTGACTGTGGATGTGTTATTTCATACCATTCATGGTTTATGGATAAAGTATTGACATTTTTATGCCAGTTTTAATACGAATGTTTATGTTATGTTTAAAACTTTTCATTTGGGAAATGAATGGGACTTAGTATGTAACAGGTGGATCCCGCTACACCTCCTTGATGAATCGGTAGGTCTTATGAGACAACTAGATGTGGAATTGGATGAGGCCTTCTCCAATTTGATTTATGGTTTTGGCCGATTCCTTAATCATTTTTAGACATCGTGGATGAGGCCTTGAAAAAATGTTTCAGAATGTCAGGTATTATATATTCACTCATTATGAAAATAATATTGATGGTTCATGTGGTCATTCAACTAGTAGAGTACCCATTATTATGTTTTATTATGGAATTATTTACTAATCTCATATTCCTTCCATAAAAGTGTTCATGTTAATTACTGGTAAAGGCATGTGTTTGCAATTATTCACCATGCTTAATATTTATATTATATTCTGCTGTATTGCTTTCCCTTATGGAGCATTTGATGTCACCCATTTCTTATGTTTCATTTTCCCAAGATAACAAGAAGTTAGTTATGAGGGACCTGCAGGCATAATCTAATAGGATTGGATATTTCTAATGGAATAAATTCCTGTTGTATTTATTTTCAAGTTGAAATGTTGATCTTATGTATGAATCTTGTTTCCAATAATACTATACTGATCGGTCTTTCAAGACAAGATTTCCTTGTGACCATTCCAATGTTATGTAATTATGCACAGAATTTGGGTAACTAGGGTTGGGGAATTACAAAACTAGTGTTGATGGGTGAGTTGGCCATATGGTTAGCAGTCATATTCCAATCACTCACCATCATGGATAGTATTTCAGGACAATATCCTTGGCTCCACATGGATTGATAGGCCATATGATTTGACATAGACTATTGGAACAACTCATAGTTTTCTCCCCCAAATAGAAACCAACCTATAACAGCCAATTAAACCAAGAAGAACCTGACTCCCTATGGTAACCCAAGGTATGAATGATATAGAATTTTCCAGAAACATCTTCATACCTACACCCAAAGAACTAAAAGACCTACCCCATATACCTTGAAATCCCAAATAACAAATCATGATATTTAAGATAGGTCCTCTATAGAAGTTATCCTCTGATAACATTTTTCATGAATCTCCCCGGGTCAACATCAAACCAGTCACATGGGATGGCCCGCAATAAGGCTCAAGAGGTGTCCCTAATTTTATTGGGATGGAAACATGTGATAAGGGAATTAGCGAGAACCAATGGGAATGATTTATCCTAGAAAAAATAAACAAATAATTAGAAGAAAATATAGAAACCAAAAAATAAATCAATAGAACAACTGAATAACATCTATAAATAAACTAAAAATACAACATAGAGGAATGTAAAACCCAAAACGAACCTTAGGGAAACTAAACATCCATGCGACCCTGAGGTTCACTCTATGATCCCAAAAATAAATTTCACTCATGATGAATGAAACCAAGATGGAATTAACATTATATGTGAAAATTAATAAAAAAGTATAAGCATGATTACTAAAACTAATTAGGCATGAATGGACATTATATTCTCATTTTCATTTATATTAAATCTATGATCCATTAATTTCAGGTTTTAAATACAAAATATAATCATATTTTTTTCATAAATTCCATTTTAACAAAAACAAATCCCAATCCATTTACGTGATAATTTAAAAAAAGATTCATTCATAAGACTAGGGTTATGATTTTTTGAAAAAATGGGAAAATGAAACCGAAATAGAAGATGTTAATTTTTCAAAAAAAATAGAAAAATGGTGTAAATAATTCATTCATAAAAATAATTACATGGAATATTTTTAAGAAAAAAACATTCATATTTTCATGAAAAGGAGCACCACAAATAGAAACCATGACCATGATCATAAGATAAAGTAAATGGATAATGATTCTTGGGTAACCATACCTAGAAGACACCTGAAAAATCCACCATAGATAATCATGTTTCAGGAGTAAACATGGGAATACCTAGGATGTCAGTGGAAAATAAAAAACACATTGAAACTTGATTCATCCCATATGTGCTCCTAGCCAAATTCCATCAACCAGCCCAAATGCTCAGTCCTACCCTTCCTCGCCCAACCTAGGGGAAAAATTCCAAAGTAGAGTAAGGTCCTTAGAAATGCCACTATCTAGAGTGGAATCCTAAAATAGTTCAACAATCATTCATAAAAAAACTTTTATCTATTCCATGTTCCAATTTCATGTTCACAATGGGGTGGGTGACAAACAAATCCAAGAAAAAAACCATACATACAAGCCATCACAAACTAGAACCACCACAACCACTACAAAGAGTGTTACCTTTCCATAAAACTATCAACATAGAAGGAATGTCCTAATCCAAATAAACACTCTCCTCTTTTTATCAATAAAATCTAGAGACTCATTTTAAGGTGGGGTTTCCAATGAAACCATTTAGAATGTGCTAACAGGTCCACACATAACTTTCCCCTGTCAAACCATTTCTTAAAGTACAAAATAAAACACAACATTAAAAACTATAAATATACCTAATAACCCATTAAAGAATACCAAAAGATCATTCCAAATATAGAAAACATTTATAACATCCAAGTGGAAACTGTTTTAAACACATGGAATGAAAAACAAAATACAACCCTTTCAAACAATTAAAACCATGAGATAACCACTACATTTCACATCAAAAAATTATTATAGAAAACAAACACCCAAAATTATTATGAAATATGGTGTGAATGGAAATAAATAATTTATTATTAAATTTAAAGGCCAAATTCTAAGTGAAACACACCTGAAACTCATGTCTCTTGAATGATGAGAACATGGAACAACACCAAAGGGGTCCAAAGAAGGAAGAACACCAGTAATAAACTTAATAAAGAAAAAATGACCAATTTAAAAATAAATAATAACAAACCATATTCCAATGGAATTAAGAGAGAAGAGAAGCCACAAATACATTTTAATAAGGAGTAAGAGTAAGAAGAGAGTATGACATTCCCTTATTATGTCACTGACAAACAAGAAGAAAACCCTTTACTACACCCTTGGAAGTGGAGGAGATGATTTTGGTAAGTGTGAGGAGATACCTTGGTGTCACACAATCCAATATAGGTAAAAAGGGTATTTTGGGTTATAATATGAAGAGGGTATAATGTTAATTTCACATTTTTGAAACACTTGAGAAATATAAAGGGTTAGGCCACAAAATTTCCCAAACCATGAACCCACCAAGTGACCCCTACTGCATACATTGGGAAATCACACTCTTTGGAAACATATATTGGGAAATCGTCCAACAACTTTGTAGTATGGTTCTGTTTAATATTTTAGAACCATGCATATTTCAACCACATGGTCTGTCTAACTATTATAAGGATGTGCAACATTGAACAAAAATGCCCAAAGGCCCACAAAATTTCTTTTATGAGCCATAAAGTCTGGAATAGACCATGCACATCCCATGAAACTCACACCATGCAAGTTCAAAATGAACTGAAAAGGTGTCCATCCTCAAGATGTCGTATAACTACCCCTTAAATAGGAAACTAAACCATGAAACTGAAGAAAAACAACCCATGAGTCAAAATTTAAATCTGAAATACCCAAAACTATAGAGAGAAGCAAAATATTAAAATATTAACCAAAATAAAAGAAGAAAATAAAAATTAGGGTGTGAAACTACCTTCGATCCTCTTGATAAAACAATAATTCAATCAAATAGATGTTCGTATGAAAAAAATGATTAAATAAATATTTAAAAATATAGAGGAAATTAATAAAATTAAACTAATTATAAATTTAATGGGAAAAGATTATGTCTCTTGGTTTCAACATTCTATTACACTATTTATTTTATTTTCTTCATAGATTGTGACATTTATCATCAGGAAAATTCCAAATTATTCATTGAAACTAAAAAAGTTGAGTTTTACATTACCCAATTGATTCATTTACTACACATATAACCTTTAAGTGGAATCTAAGTGGAAATGATTAAATTTATAATTATTTATTAATAAATGATAATAATATGTATTTATAATTTTTTTTAATTTCAATAAAAAAATTATTCGTTAAATTCAAGCATTGAGATATCTTTTTGTCCTTCTTTGTTCCCATATATGTAACCAAGAACATGTTAGAAACATACGAATAACATCAGAAGAACCCATTTAAAGGTGTCAATATTTATGGTCAAATAACATGGGATTAGACCACATGTAACCCTAAGGCACATGGTGGGTACCTATATTATCTACACAAGGTCCATGTTGAGAAATGAATGGATAATCATTTAGATGAATACATGGGTCCATTATGAGACATGTATTGACTATAAAATGTTCAAACATGGTTTCTATACCACAGACCATTTAACTTCCATAAATGTCATGTAGTTTGTTCATTTTTATAGTGGAAAATGCATAGTAAAATACATGTCAAGTACTTATTGAAAAAAGCATGTGGTTTAATACCGAAAAACACAAAGGTCAAATTAAATGTATCTTCCATACAATCTATGAACCTTATAAAAGTATGAATATTATATACATGACTAGTCCATAGGTGTTTGTCCTAAACAAATGGTGACGAAATATACATAGTGCGTAGATTTCTTGTACACATTGTGTATCCTATATGATTTCATGAAAAAAGTAAAATTAATGAATTAATCCATTAAAACTAATCATCATGGGTTTGTGTGTCATTTATTGGTAGTACATATTGCATGATAGGTTTTTTATTCATCTTAATTAATTTATATACTAAAATTCAGAAGAACACACTATATATTGACATTACATGATGTGTACTTAACATGCATCAAAATAATTACACTCCACCTAATTTATATGTGTCAGTGTTTAATTTATTAATGAAACAACATATAATTAAGTTATATTTCATATATTATAGAATCTCTGCAAATACAATGTAAACAACATGGACTATGCTAGGTGGTTTAGATCGGTATAAACCATGTTTCCCCTAGCACATGATATGAAAATGATAAATTTTAATAAAAATAAATAAATTAAATTTATTTATAACTAATATATAGAAGTCTCAATGATGGTTTGGATCAAAATTAAGATAAATGAATGAAGTTATTAATTAATAATGTTAATTAATTAATTCGAGTGTGTTTTACATTAATTAAGAGAAATTGAAATTTATTATAGCTTTTTAAATGAATATTCACTGCATGCATGGATGGTCATGAACTTGACTGAACTGTGCATGGTATGGATTTATTTTAATTTAATTATTTCAAGGGTGGTTTCTTAATTAAATTATATTTTGGATTTTGATTCCACTCCATATATCATAAGAATTTTCATTTCTTTGATTTCCACACAATCCTTCGATGTTGAAGGAGTGATTCTTATTCTCTTATTCATGAGAGGAGGAAAGTGTAAACTCTTGGTTCTTGAGGGTGTTCTGTAGAATTTTATATCTAACATTGATAGAATCTCTAGAGGGATTATGTTATTTGGGACAATGTCTAACCCCAAGAAAATTATATAACATGGAATCTATAGAGTAAGGGTAAAGAGAATAAAAATTTCCACCTAATCTCATTATGATAATCCAAATCCCAACATAACTTCATTTCTAAATAATAATAATAATATTTAATTCACATGCACTAAAATCATGGATTATATATATATCATTACATCAAATAAATTAGTTAATATTTAATTAAATGATATTTAACATATCATTTGAATTAGACTTGATAACTCGATTCACAACTCCTCTTAAACATTTACCAAACCTAGAATAATAAATATTAATCATTCAACAAATAAATAATTATTTATAATATTTATGATATTTTGAAAAAAAAATTATTTTAATATTCAATATGAACTTAAATGTGATTACTGAATATTTTTGATAAAAAATAACGAATTAATATTATTTCTTGGACTAAATAATAATATTCATTCAAATTAAATATAGATAGAATTTAATTTAGATCAATAAAAACACTAAGCATGTGATCCAATAGGATTATTCCATGGTGGAATTATGCCATTTTTCCTATAGTGTAATATAAACGTCTAGTAACCCATAAAGGAACCATATTGGATAAAAATAATTCCAAAATGTTTAAAAACACATATAAAATGTCACAGTGTAACACACTCCCTTTGTACCGATATCTTATCATATAGGTTTCACACTCATGACATTAATCTATATTCTTGATACACATTTCTTTATCTTTTTGAAATGAATGCATCCATACACTATGGAAATGGAATTTAGGTTAAAATTTTCATTTTAATCAAATGGTTGAGATATGAACTTCCATAAATATTGAATTGACAAATCGTTTCTCAACTTATTCATTAATAACATATCATTCATGATGCACCCAACATACCCAACTTCACTATGATCATATATTGTCTTGATTTATATCAATAAATCTATGTTCTTGCACTATAACATGCATTAATAATAATCATAATGTCGAAGGATCATTATTCATGTTCATAGTTAGTAATATCCAATGACATGAAAACATGTGGATTATTTACTAGTGGGTCGATCATCATAATATTCAGTCTTAGAGATTACTAAGTACAAAATTCCTGAGATGAAGTCGCATCCTCATAAAAGTATTAAAAACACGATAGTATACACTATCTATATCCTACCATATGACTTCATAAAACAATATGAAATATAGGTTATGAATATCATCATAGTATTTCATGCTTCTCATTCTAGCAAAGAACAACTATAACCTTATAAATGTTATAGAAACTCTAAGACATTATCATGTTAAAGTATTGTTGATGAATAAAAAATGTATAATCATGTATTTATTAACATTACTTTAGATGGATATATGTGTAATATAATGTATACTGACGTTGGCTCTAGGAAACCAACTCTAAGATACAACCCTTAGGGTAAATCCAAATACTAATGAATTTTAGTCTGCTAGCTCTCACATGATGTTCATGATTTTTATTTTGATTAGGCTATGGTGAATTTTTCACCACATTAGCTTCCACATAAACTCTTATAATTGAGACATACCCTCTTTGAGGGAAATATGTTAAAAGATAATATTTTAATAGTTTGTTATTTGACTACTAATGTGACATTGACTCTTTTACAAGTGCCACAACTATAGTATTTCCATAGTATAACGTGACAAGTACATTATTACTATGAATTACATAATGTTTTTGGATGAATTTTCAAATCCAAACGGCTTGTTAATTCTCATAATAAGATGAAATATACATAGAAATCACTATGGAATCAGTTTCCATGATTTTAGTTGAGCTCTTCCATCCCAAACACATTCATTGAGTGTGAAGACTTATCCCGATTGTGATTTTAGATCATACTGATCTATTTGGAAACTAGAATATATATATATATATATCCCATGAAAAATATTTTATCATATCCTCCATAAACTAAGAACATATACTTAATATTAATTATATAATTAAGTATAGTATTGGTTTCTATCAAATTGTGTTATCTAAGGTTATATTTATATCTACCTATCACACTTAAGGTATATAAAACATCTAGCATATTACATCGCATTCATGTAGGAATAACCCAAATGTTGACATGTATGGAAACTATTCATCCTATGTAACTTCTCATGTGTTTTAGGTCACATTTTAATATAATGATGAATGCTATGTGACATTGGTAATAATTATGAGGACAAATGCCTTCAAAACCCCATAATAAAGAGTTTAATTGTAAATATTGAAAATTATCACACTCCCATGATATTTTAGGTCTACAGTTTTTTAGAGTTAGGAGAATCTTACATTTCACACACTTACAAAAAAGTGTACATTTTCACTAAATATCTATTTTTTACACAAAAACATGATTCTTAAATTTAATCATATGTTTTATTCAAGACATGTTTTCTTCTTTGATGTTGAATCCCTATAGAGAAAAAATGACCTTGCTACAGTTCCTACTCATCAACAGGCCTAGCGAAAAATATTTTAAAACTAGGGAATATAAAAAAAATCAATGTAAGGGATATTAAAAGAAAAGGAACCTGTTAGTCTCATTGGAAAACCTTGTTACCCATAATAAAAATTTCTCGTTTTCATAATAACATTTGTGCTCAAATATTTGTTTATTTATAAAATCAGATTTAATGGATTTTTTCATAAAACATTTTATAAGAAATAATGAAGAAAAATAATAGTAATTAGGGTTTGTTAGAAACAAATGAGAACCTATGAAAATTAATTTGTTAAAAAACAGACCTTTCAACTTAAAAAAGATTATAAACATTCTTAAAACATAATCTTCTTTACATACATTATAGAATCATAATATTTTCATACAAACTATATTTTCAATATTAAAAAGTTATTTATGTTTATTGTGAAATTATCCTTTAATTCACCCTTATAATAACCCTTACACTAGAATCACCTAATTAGATAATTTCTATATCTCATAGTATAATCCTATCATTGGTAAAATTTATCTCTTTACCTAATTCATTGAAGAGTCCTATCAGGATCACCCATCACCAGAGATATATCAGGAAAAGCATCAGTTATATAAAATTTACAAGAACAAAAACTTGGATAAAATACATTTATCTTAAAATTTGACCATAAAATAAATTTGTATTTGTATTTTATATCATAAATAGTAACACTTGATGTTATCTCATAAAAAAGAAAAAAAATTCTATTTTATCAGAAAACATTTTTATGAATAAAGAATAAAAAAAAGAGTGATAATATATACTTTTTATATTGAAAAAATATATAAAATCTTAGTTGAATCTTGATAAATAATAATAATTAAGATTAAGGGAAATGGTGTTTAATTTGTATATGATGAAAAATAATATTTTTGATTTTTTTTAAAATATTGAATATAACCTGAATAGAAAATGTTTAAAAGAATAAATTTCAATCCATTGTAAATAAAGTAAAATATAATTAAAATTAAACTTCAATAACCGTTGAGTAATAAATAATAAATTTTATGGGAAATTTAAAAGAACTTCCATATGGAATAAAAAGAGTTCGAATGAAATATTTAAAACATTTTTTTTTACAAGAAAGTCCCTTACCTCGAGTCTAACTCACCACACACTTTCATTAACTTGTCTTTTGATATCACGGTTTATATTTATTTTAAGGACACCATTGCATATGTTTATGGTCACTAAAAGTTCTTGGGTATGTGGGAAATAAAAATTTTATAGGGATTTGGGTATATTTATTTTCAAAAAACAAAGCACATTTTTTTTGAAAAAGGATGATGTGAGTCCATCTTTATATGAAGAAATGAATGCAATTTTTTCATTTTTTAAATCATTATGGGCCATTAATGTAATTTAATTAATACCATGTGGAACATACACGTACAATCTATTAAATGATAAAAAAATTCTCATTAACATGAGTAATTATTGAAATTTTAAGATTTTATAATTATCTAAATATAATTATAAGACATCAAATTCTATTTAAGGTCATTTATGGGTCTATTCACAAAATATGAATTTAATGGAATGAAGATAACAATTTAATTCAAATATAAATAATTTAGGAAATAATAATACTTTTTAGTTATATATTAAATTCATGAAACACATCCTTTCATCAAAGTCTTATTACATTTAATATTTTTATAATAAATAACTTGATTTTCCCCTACTTGCATAAGGGCTTCCTCGTCGCTGTGTAAACATTCAAGATAATTACACCATCACTAAAAATAAAAAAATATCTATCATTAATATAGTTTATTATTAATTAAATTTAGAACCTATATTAGTATAAATGTTTTTATCAATTTAATGTTACACCAATACAACATAATTTAGAATATAGGATGATTATAGTGTAAATTAACTAAAACAATGAAATTAATTCATGTGGTTTATTTTTTAAAAACTTATCTTGTAGTTTTAACCTTTTTTAAAACCAATTTACCTTTTACCATTTTGATAAACTTTTACCATGGGTTCCATTCAGTATGAATAAAAATGATTTTGGAGATATTATATAATTTGATTAATCTAAATATAAATATGGAATATATTTTCAGTGTATTAATTTCCAAAATTGGTATAAATTACTTTTAATATAAGTTCACAATATGCATCAACTTTTTTAAATGAAAAATAATACTTTATGGCATACAAATTATTTTATACAAAAATTATGAGTAATATAGATTCCTATATAATTATTTGAATTATTATTAATAAAATGAAACATATTATACAATAAAAAATTCAAACCCAAAAATAATATTGAAATTAATTTTATAAAAGATAGGAAATGATATTTTTTTTTGAAAATATGTATTTTCCAATATTTAACCAAAAAAATCCTTTTAAGAAAAATAATAATAAATTATATTTAAAATATTTTGAAATGAAAATTTCAAAATTTATTTCAATTTTATGGATTCAAATTTATATAAGTGGTATAAATTAATCATAATATCCACACATAAAATTAAATAAAAAACATTTTTGAAGAAAATGTATTTTTAATGTTTAAATTAATTTATACTCATTTCTTATCTTGAAACCATGATTGGATGAATTATATTATTATTAAATATTTTATCTATAATTTTCATTAAAATTATTCATGTACAGTGATTAACATAATTTACCTTGATAAAAATACATAAATAAGATTTTTGAAAAATATTTTTTTAAATATTTTACTTAAAATATTATGTTCTTAGTTCCTTGGAATTATAGAATACAATTTTATTAAAGAATAATTATATAAATATTTTTAAAAGTAAATTTCTTCTTATTCACACTCTTCAACCAAAAAACTAGGTTATAATAATTATATTAAGATAATAATATATTAATTGAATATAAAAGTTTATTTTAAGCCTGACATTGCATGTGGAATAGAAAAATGATCATATTATTATTTTAAAACTAAAATATTAGGGTGTTATAAAAAACTATTCTTGGAATATTCCATACTAAATATATTCAATATCTTTTTTATTTATTTATAGTGGATTAGTCCAAAAATTCTCTTGAATGTATAATAGTGAATCTTATTCCCAATAATATTTTCTTCTTCACCCATGTCTTTCATTGAGAAGCTTGAGTTAAATTATTTCTTAATGGTCTCCAAGACTGGTAAAACATTTCAGATCATCAATATGTCATTAAAATATAATATTATAAAAATTATTTCACTTCCACTAAACCATTGGTAGACACAAGGATCACATTATTTTTTATGAAACTAAATTACATTATGGATTAGAAAAAATAAAATGTTCAATGACATGGATTCTTTATTCAATCTATAAATGTATCTCTATGACTTTGATACTTTAATGAAATTATTTAGACTCACAATCCCTTTGGGTTTTGTCATGAAGACATCTTCCTAGCAGTTCGAATTAAGGAAATATATTTTGATATTCATATAATAAATATCATAGTCATGGTTAGCATCCTTGGATAATCTAATTTTTATGCATTTAATGAGAAAAACTAAGGATATGGTTTAATCATAGTATACTCCTTGATATTGTTTAAAATCCTTTTCAATTATTTGTTCCTTATAACTTTTAAATTTTCCATTTTTTTCCAATTTTTCCTTAATACCCATTACAAAAAATGATATTTAGATCAATTAGAGGTTCTAAAAAAATCCATACATGGTTTTTGTTCGGGAAATATATTTTAGAATTCACAAATTCTTTCCATTTGGCAGCTTCTGTGTTATTTACTACTACCTTATAGGCTACAAAATCACTATTATCACTAAATAATTAGTTATTATATTTGGAGACTAGAAAAATATATATTTTAGGATCTATAACCTCTATTGTACTCCTACACAATGCTTGTGCCTCTAGAATATCATCTTCAATGGATAATTTCTTAATTTATTCATATACCAACTCATGTGTATCTCAATACATGGATTCAATGAATCCATTATCTCTACCATTATAAATTTTTGATAAATGATCCCTCTCAAGGAATGTACAGTGTAAATTAACAGAAACATTCTTATATAAGTGTTTATGTAGGTAATATACCTTTGTTTCTTTAAAATATCATATAAAGATACTCTTAGTCCCTTAGTGTTAATGTTTTTTTACCTTATGTTACCCTAAAAAATACATCCCAACCCCACACACATATATTTTAGAACATATATTTAATTACATAGTAGATTACATATACAATACAAGTTTTTTCTTTAGTTTGAACTTATTTTAGTGTGTATACCTCTATCTATAATGCATATCCCTGAAATGATAATGGAATAATTACGCGACTCATTATTTATCTCATGATGTCTATCATGTCATGGTTTCTCATTGTACTTACACTATTCCATTGTTCTGTATAAATAGGAGTGAGTCGATAGATATTTCTAATCTCTAGTGAATAATAAAAAATATCTTGGTTAAGATAATCTTTACCATAGTTCTAGAAATGTTTCTTTGTATTCTCACTAAGTTGGTCTAGAAATTCATTATTGTATTCCATGAATTTTTCAATGGAATACGACTGATACCTAATTAAGAAGAAATATCGATAAATTAAATTTTAAAATATATGATGTAAGAGTATCCACCCCTTAATTCCACATGAAATGGCCCATACACATTGTTATGAACTATATTCTAAATCTCTGTGGCCCTTTTTGCTTTTCCACTAATTAGAGATTTAGTTATTTCACCTTGAAAACACGTGTTAAATATACCAAGTTGTTTTATGTTAAAATAATATAAATATTAATCTTGTTATAATTTAGTAAATTCATTTTCATTTACATGAATTAATAATTGATTTAAAAACTGAGTGTGATATGGGTCACAAGAACTAGATTCATTATTGATTTACCTATCATTTTTTTCAATACAAAGATAAATTCCATTAGTTAAGTGTACCTTACCATAATAAATTCAATTTTTATTAAGTAAAAAACATTCATTATAAAATCTATAAATTAATGCATTCTAATCACTATTAGATATGAAAATAATGTTTTTTCTAACTGATGGGACATAATGAAAACTAATTAAAACAAAGAATATTTCATTTAGTAATGTGAAGTGGTCGTATCCAATAAATACTATTGTTATCTTGGCTCCTTTATTGGTTCATAGATAAACCCCACCTTTTAGAACACTTCTAAATCTACATGGTTCCTATAATTGGATTAAAATGTGACAATCCCTTGCTATATTTAATACCAAATCCATGGAAAAAACAATATTTCAATTGAAAATGAATTCACAAGAAGCTTCCCCTTTCTTATGATACATGGTTCAATTATACTTATAGTGGAACTTCTTACCTTATAAAAAATAGATACCACCATGTTCCCTTACATACCACATGATATTACTTCTCTTGGATGAGAATTTCAATAAATCCTTAGACGTTGTATTAGTCTTGAGTATTTTCCCTTTTACTGTCCTCTTGTTGACCATGAGAATAGAAGGATTTTCAAGATATTTGTCCTTGTAAACATGTAAAAGTAGGTGAGTGGATATAGGAGATACTTCACAATGTTTTTCATATTTATATTCATTATAATGTTGTAGAATATTTGAGTATGTGAGGAAAAAAAGAGATTAGTGTGAAATTACTCCGTAAATTTAAACACTAGAATATTTAGACACTCAATATAGACAATAATTTTGGCTATGTGTGGAATAGATGGACCACCCTATCTATGGTTTCTCATTAAGATTTCCTCAGAGTTATGAAATAACTCCTATATAGATCTCTCCTAATAAATATTACAAATAATCTGGAACCTGATATATGAATCCATGCTCTCAAGAGATTTTATGAGTTCTTCAATATGGATGAATACTCAAAAACCTACCATCTAGTTTATCATCCATGTGTTTTTCATTTTCAAGAACTTCTCAACACTTTACTCTAGAATTTGGATTAGGTATTGGGTATTCTATCATATAAATATTCTATTATTAGCATAATATAATGCACAAATTCCTATATGATTCTCGGATGTCAATTCTAGTGGGGATATTGCCTCCATTAAAACTTGATTAATGGAATAATGTATTCGATGAACTTGTTATTTTACTAAAAAAAGAACATATTATTATTACATTACATTATTAATAAAATATGTGATATAAGTAATTTAATTATCTTATAATGTCTCCCACAATTATATCATGTTTCAATAGTCCTCACCATTGGACTCAAAATTTCATGTAGCCTAGAAATTATTTTTTAAATGATCTATATTTTAGACATCATGATTAAAAAAATTTCCATGAAAACCATAAGAATGTATTGGGGAAGGTGGTATTTACAACCTCTAGCTTGCAATACATTTCTCAGTTTAGTTGTTTCCCAAATATGGAAATCTTGACTTTGATATTATCAACAATTTACTCTAAATTTGTATCGAATATACTATGATTGTTAAATCCAAAACATGTTTGGGTATGTAGAGAAATAATATGGAACCCTATACCCAAACTCCATTGTCTTGTGCTAAATACAAATAATTTAAAACCAACTTTGATACCAAGTGGAATGATGTAGGATAATAATAATTTACACCAAACCCACACTCTTTGGTATTGTGATAAAAACACATATTTTTCACATAGGATTTATATAAAATGAGATGATCCAAGTTAAAAATATTTTTATTTTACAGCATTTCTATTTGTTAAAAATTACTTGTCACAATAAACACACAGTCCCAAGAACATATTTTTTTAATATATTTTAGGATCAACTATATAAGAAACATATTTTATGATACTTGTGAAAATTTTCCCACTGTTAAACCACACTACACCCTCTAATAAAAACATAATAGGTTATACTCATCTTCATAACCTGGTGATTTTAAATGTAATAAAAGGATGATATCAAACACTCACTAAGGGAAACATATTTTTATGCCATCAAGGGGTACATTATTTGCATATGAAATATCTTATTAAATAGATTATGGAGTAATAAGTTTTTTACATATGTCACGATAGAAGTAAATGAAGTATCAAATGAATAAAAATACACCATGGGAAAAAAATTTATATAATAAACATGATCCATGTATAATATTCATGGGAATATATCATAGAAATGTTCCACAATAAAAAGGAAAGGAATCATAACATAGTGGATTAGAAATGACTTCCTATTTCCCTAAGTGAATAAGGAATCATAAACTAGTTTATATATTGGATCAAGAATTAATTTCTATTTCCCATATTAGATCAAGAATTACTTCATGTTTCCCATATTGGATCAATTGTTTAATCTAGTTTCCCATAGTGAATAAATTGCATCATATTTCACATAGTGGATATAACATTACGTCTTATTTCCCATAGTCAAGCAAACATAATTACACCATTCCCATTATCATCTCATGAGATATAAATCCTTAACAAATGAATTTGAGATAGAATTGGGACCCCAACATTAAAAATAATAATCATACATACATATATATGTTATATTAGAACTTGGAAATAATCATACTTTAAATATACTTTAATTAAATAGTGTAAAAGATATGAGTTCCATGAAAACATTTTCTAAAACATTTCATTAGAAATATGGAGAAAGAAATTGGATAGTGGCATAAAAATATTACCAATTTAATATAAGAAGCATTATGTTTATTAAAATCTATGAAATATAAATTTTTATATGTATTGGATAAATCACATGAAAAATTAAAGAATATACCAACTTTTTTGGAAATTCATTAAAACACTTAAAAAAAGTTTTCTTTAAAATGATTTTTTAAAAATAATAAAAAAAATATCCAATAAAATACAAAAAGGTCTTCTAGATAGAAAAAATACAAGTGAATTATTCTTTCAAAAACCATATTTTAAAAGTCATATAAACCCTAAAAAATTCTTTCTTAAAAAACAATCCTTTAAAATACCTTTTAAAATAAAGAATTCTTTTTAAATTAAAAATATTATTTTTGAAAAATAAAATAATATTTCGTTTTCTTTCTAAAATCATATAGAGTTTAAAGAATTTGAAATCACATTTCAAAACATGGATATAAAGCTACTTAAAGAACAATTCTCCTAATAGTGAGACAAATAGTAAAATATTTTATAGAAAATGTTTTAACCATTGTCATAAAATTCAATGTTGCGGGTCAATACAAAATTCCTCTTGAAAATAATGATGTGAAAACCATTGAAAAATTTTACCCTTTAAAAAAACATTTAATAATTAATCCTTGAAAAATGAATAAATTTTTTAGCAAAAATATTGAGTGTAAAATTAAAAATATGATCATAAAAGGAAAACCTTATAATATTTTTAAAATACTTTTGTGGAAACACTCATCATAAAAAGGGTTGATAAAAACATCCTTTTCAAAATAACAAAAAGTTAAATATTAAGGTCACATGAGATAACACAATTCTTTTCCAAATATAATGGAGAAAATTGGTGGGAATAGAAAACATGGATATAGGAGACGAAGAATTTTCTTGGGAAGGATACAAATTATTTAGTACAATGTAATACATTTATTAGAAATAAAGTCATAAAGGTATGAGCTATAAATTATAAATTCATTTTCTCCTATGAGTGGAAAAAAGAAAATATAATAAAATTTTATAGAGGAATAACCAAATAATGGAAAAAATAATTCACTGAAGAAGCATAATATCTCAAAGAAATATTGTTTGAGCTATCAATATTCTTTATTACTTTGTCATCAACTAAATTGTAATCCTTTGAAAATAGATATTGTAACGACCAAAGATATCGATATATATAATCCATAAATAAATAATATATATAATATTATGTTTCACATGATATGTAACACCCAATCTTCCATGACACATTTCCCTTTGAATAATGCAATAGCTTGCATTGTATGCAACTTTGAGATTCTAACACACTACGACCAATCAAACTAGCCGTTATGAATAGTAATACACACTTTTTGAAATTTTATAATTTTTTTTAAAAAATAACTTCATTTTTTAATTCCAAATATCGAAATTAGCATATCGTGAATTTATGTAATTTTTCTGAAAACTTTCAATTTTTAATGAATAGTGAAAGCACTACGTTGTTGGTTAAAAAAGACTTTTTATTTAAATAATTATTTATTTTATTTAAATTTATTTTTGGTCAAAATAGATACATAATACCTATATAAGTTCAATGTAATTCATTGGAGTCATCTTATATTAAGTTTAGATATATAAAATTTTTATTGAACTCTTTACCATCTTTTACCCACCTCCTAGGAGCATTTGCAAATTTTCATAAAACATAATTTTAAAACTTTTGTGAGTAGAATTTAAAAATTCCAAGAGAAACGGTTAATATAAATAAGTGAAATATAGTTCAATAAGTTGAAAATAATTTTTTTTGAATAGTAACTTTTGACTTTTATTTACCACGATGAAAAGTAAATAGGATAATTAATGATAAAAATTATAGCATAATTACCCTAACACATGTACTAATTCTATTGGATAAGAATAATTCGACCAAAAACAAACTTAGGAATAAAATATTATCCTCTATGGTCCACTTGGAATAGATTAGAACATTTATTATAATTTTATCTAATGAAGAGTTAAAAGAGTTAAATTCAATGTTTAATAACTAAACTATTTTTAATATAGGATTATACCTAATATAAATTCAACTATAATTATGAATTATGAAGATAAAAATATTTCCTAAATAATGGTATTTTATTTATAAATTTTAAACATTAAATAATGTAATTTATTTATGAGATAATGATAATGAAGTAATTACCTTATTAATGATTGATTAAAATAAGTTATATTATAAATATCAAAATAAATGTAATTTTAAGCTTTTGATCAATTAAAATAATTTTATAGGTTAATATTAAAATTTAGGGTTGATTAAACATATTTTTTTCAAATTAATCATTCTGTTATGATTTTCAAAAAAACCAAATACTAAATAGTGTCAAAATTGACATAATTGAGTTTTTAAAACAAATACTATATTATTAATTGATATAATATTCCTAAAAATATAATGTTTGTCCAATTGACTTAGATAAGGTTATATATATTAATATTTAACCTCTTGGGGTTCTCTTGGAATTTTATAGTAAGTTTATGAACCATATAATATAAAAATACAATGACACATGGTAAATGTCAAACTATTTAACTAAGAGTTAAATAAAAAAGATAAGGTTAATATAGTGACGTAACCTATCTAAAACCTATTAGTTGAGAGTTTTTTGACACATCCCTACCTTATCCTAGAAATAAATCATTTTTTATCCATTAGAAACCGAAAATGATTTTATTATACCATAATATTTCAAGATTTTCCAAAAGTGACCCTCACCTCTCTTATTAACGGCCACTTCCCCTTATCTTAATTTCACACCTCCAAATCCTTTTGTCTCAGCCATACCCAACCAAAATATCCTCCTGTCATCATAGAGGCCTTCATTTGGTCATAAATCCAACCTATAGAGCCCTTTTGATCAAATCAAAAGGAAGAACCCGAAGAAGAGGTAAATATTTCATCACCACTTTCAAGTTCTTTCTTCTTACACTTACTCTTTCATTGATGTTTACATTATAAAATAATAAATCCAGTATCTTTTATATACTATGGTGTTATTATAAAAATTTATACCACCATATTCATTTTTTTATCCATAATATGAATGACAAAGTCACCATACGTGTGTATGTAAGACTTACCGTCTCCACATCGTGGTGTAGTTTGTTATTCAAACAATTCATTTTTTGGATGGGTATAGTAATGAGTATAACTAATTTAAATAATAAATATAACATGTTATTGATTCAGTATATATGATACACTATCAAATTAAATAATATTTCACTATCAATATAGTTATATTATCGCTCGTGCATACAAACAGATTACCGTCTCCACGAACGAGATGAGATTCATTATCCATCATAAGAATTCATGAATAATATTCATTTTCTGATTAAAAATAAGGTTTATTAACATAATATAATTCTATATATGAATCAAATACATATTATCCATAACAAACATGGCTTATGTAACCAAGAATATAAAGGAAAAAGAATCAGTTAACACCCGAAATGATGATAATACAGAAATATTATCAACAAAGAAATATTAGAGGGTCATATATGATATCATATTTATGTATATAGTTTCTGTATAATTTAATAACAATTATATAACTATTATATTGGAGGTTAACTTACCATTGACCAAGGAAAAGTAAAAGGTAAGGGTTAATCCCACAATCTCTTAATTATCTGATGTTGTTTTTACCTAAGTATCTACTAGGACCTCTTTATCATCCACATCTATGTTTTCTTAAAAATGCATTTCAAAACATTTTTTCAATTTACTAAACAATGGGTTAAATTCATTTATACCCATATTTTACCTTATATGTTTTTAAATTAATCATTCCGTCATTTTCCAAACATGGTACTTTATGACCTTTTCGACAAAATTAAGGTAAGAATGTTTTTTTAAATTATACGGCAAGTGCAGATATTTTCCGCTGTTAAAACATCATCGATTATTTCCTTAATATCTTATTAGAATATTTTTCAAATAATTTTTTTCTTTTATAATTATTTATATTTTAAATTATTTTATAATAGAAATAGATATTTCTCTAAAAATATTTTGATTTAATCTGTTTCAACATCCTTTTGATGGATTTTATGCTTGTTTGAAGTCTATTTATTATGATAAAAATCATCCATATTGTATTGAATGTTTTTTGATATGTTTTACTGTGAATGTGTTATTATTATACCATTCATATTTTATGAATAAATTATTTACATGTATTATGCGAGTTTTAATATGACTTTTTATGTTATGTTTAAACCTTTTCTTATGAGGAATGTATAGGACTTAGTAAGTGACGGGTGGAGACTACAATAGCTCCTCGATGCCTTGGTAGGTCTCATGAGGAAAAATAGTGTCTTGGAATTAGTCCTTGACAAAATATTATTTGTAGTCTGGGCACAGGGCCTTGACTATGTGGTTATGAAGTCTGGCATTATGCATTCTATCATTATGAAAGTGGCTATGGATATTGCATGTGATTATTCGACTAGTAGAATATCCATGTGATTATGTAAATGTAATTATTTGATTTTATATTTTCCGTATTATTCTTCTGTTTATGATTAATAGGTTTTTGTTTTAGTCTTATAAATTTCCTTAATTGTTTATGCTTATTTATGAAAGTTCCCGCTATACTGTTATCCTTACTGAGCATCTAAGCTCACCCCTTTCTATGTTTTATTTTTCCTAGGATGTGATGAAGTATTTTATGGTTGACCTGAAAGGATTGGCTAAGGATATAAGTGTGTTTAAAAAGGGGAATAATGTTTTTTATATTTTTATATCTTGATGTAATGTAAAACTTATGAATGTATCTAGTACTTCCAAGGCTACTAAAATGATTGATCATTCGAGACATGATTCCTTGTATCATGAAAATGTTATGTAATAATGCACCGACTCTAGGTAATTGGGGTCAGTTCATTACAGTTGGTATCATAGGAAGTTTAGTAGAATCCTTTGAAGATAGATTTAGAAAAACTCTAATTTGAGAACATTACCCTAAGACATACTTTGAGGATTAGTATAGAAGAACTTCTTAGAATTTTGTTATTGTAGATATTTTGTGAGATTTAAAAGCAATACATCCCTGTCTGGATACGAGCAGGTAGAGGAGGCTCTGGTACAGATGTACCTAGGGGTAAAAACCAAAAACACTGATTTTAGCTAGACTCAAATGAGGATTGCTGCATGATAATGGGCCTTGCTGCACTCTTGTTTACGACACTCCCAGGGGATATTATTATGATAATTATAATTTACTTTAAAAACAATTATGAAGGGTTTATGAGTATATACTTCCAAAAAGAAAACACTTTTATGATTATGGATTATATCCATAAAATAATCAATTTAGGTTAAGTGTTTTACAAGTTCGAAATTATGTAATGCGATTCATAAACTAATATTTTGTATTCTATTGTTTAGAAATGGCGCCTAGTGGAAAGAATGGAAACTGTATAAATGCATGTAATCCATGTAGAAAAATATACCTCAAGGTTTATAATTTCATTTAACTCGAACATATGGGAAAGGTATGCTTCTCTACAAGGTATCATCACCCAGACTATTTAGTAATTCATTAATGAATATTCATTATCTTAGTCGAATTTTTAGAGTTGTAAGGGATGGTTTTTAATATAGAATGATATTTAATTTTCCCTATAGATTATTCACACTTTATATAAGATGATCCAATCCATGTACAATATAGAATCAAATTCCACTAGGGTAAGGATTATGAGATTCACTGGAAGAATATTCCCACATTCACCAATTTGATAAGTGTCCAAAAAATTGGTTGAAATGACCACAAAAAAATGTTTTTTTATAGATATCTCTATTTTGAGGTATCTAAGATTCAATTAAAACGTTCTGGAATACTTGTAGGATATAAAGGAATTCGTAGAACTAGAATCAAATAAAACTTATTTTAATCATGAGTTAATAAGAACAGTACCTAGTATGACATATTTTTATTGATCCACATCAGTAGTAGGGATGCAATAAGCTTTAAATTTCCCCTTTGGATTTGGTAGTTATTGATCCTGATTACCCTCAAGGAACTATATATTAGTGCACTAAATTCCATAATTCCCTTGCTCCTTATTTTTGAATAATTGAATTATGGGGTGTACATTAGGAGGCTCCTTCACTTCCTCCATAATCTTGGTCACCTTACTCATGTTCCCTCTATATTCACGATCTTGGTTACCTTCTCTATTAAACTTAAATCATTTACTCATCCCTTTAAGGAAATTCCCATTATGATTCTTCAAATATTTTTAACATATGGTGTTTTAGATCTTCTTTAATACTTTTTCATTTAACACACCATCTCGAAACACCATTCTTTTCCTCGTATATTCTTAAACATGTGAAAATTATCCAAACTCTATCTCTACATTGAGAGCACATAGAACTAATTATTAATAATTCACAAAGTATCAAATAGCTAGAGACTTTCAAAGGTATGGTTTCAAACCACTAATGAATCTATCATTTTTTCTATCATTATTGATAAAAAACCATGAGGTGTATCTTACTAGACTTGTGATGTATTCCTCAATATTCATAATACACTCACCTTCATTTTTCTTCAGATCTAATAATTCACTATACATGTTTTTTGTAATATTCATAGGGAAATAATTATTAAGAAATTTTTTTATAATGTCTTCCCACTCAATCTCTTTCACATAATCATTTTTTCTTGGTTTTCTTTATCAATACCCTCCATTGACAAGATTCTCCATCAAAATGATATACAACTACATTATCATCTCCTTCTCAGAAGACTTTAGTACATAAAATATACTCTCTATTGTGTTAAACCACTATTACATGATAAGATAATCAAAATATCCATAAATTTCCATGTTCATTGATTAAAAAAGGACATGATAGATTATATATCCTTCTTGGGTGAAGGAATACATTCCATGGGGTTTATGTTATTGTTCACAACCTTATAAGGCTATGTAAGAATCACCATTATTTTTTTACTCTATATTCCGTTGTATAGGGTATGAAATTTGGAAAAACATTTCCTTTTTATTTCACATAATTTTTTTTCCTATATCCAACTATTTTATAAAATAGAAAAGGTTTGAACAAAAAATAAGTCTACAAATCTTGAATAATTTTTTTTATTTTTGAGAATCAAATCTTAATTCTTATCTTATGGGATCCATTTGTTTAGAATTATTCTAAAACAATACTTGTAGGATCTATACCTATACATAGAATTACCCTATGGGTTGTCACTAAGGTTCCATAACTGTACATTATAAACCATCTAAACCATAGCTCTGATAAAAAATATATCAACCCAATATTTTCTTACATGACTATTATATTCATTTTAAGATAGATAAAATAATTGTGATACAAATCAGGGATCCAAAGGATTGGTGTCTTAAGAAAATTAGTATCATACATAAATTGTACATAATAAAACGTAAAGATTATTTAAATTATTAAGATTTATACATCTAAATATCTCAAAATATCATAAGTACATATACTCACCTAATGATATACATTAAGGATAGTAGTGTTCTAAAATCTCAGTAAGTGGAGGAATACAAGACATGAATCAACAGTACATGGGTGAGCGTAATCAACATCAGAAAATCATAAGCATATGATCATTGTAAACATCATGATTGAAAAAATTAAAAAATACATTGTAACATGCTGATATTTTTATTAAATTCTTTTAATATTTTATTTCTTTAAAATATTTTATTTCATGCTACACCATGTAATGTTTGTGCTATATTCAAAATCGACATAGTTTACGTTACACGCAACAAAGAGTATAAACAAAACATCATTTTGTTGTTGAAATTATTTAAAAAAGAAAATTATAACCTATCCATTAGAATTAATGGTATTAATTGATTTAAATAAATAATGAAATTACAGTTTACAAATGTAAAATGCTTTTAAAATTAAATGAAAATCTATTACAAAACAACTTATTAAATGTGCACAAGTGTATTTTGTAACAATAAAATAATAAAATCACACTTGTTAGATTATAGTAATGAAATATATATATGTGAAACATTAAAAATAATTTATAACATTCAACTTAAGTGTTTTATACACATTATATAAGAACAAATTCAATTCTACGCATAAAAGTAGTGTTTTTCTAAAAATTCATTTCTATCTTTTGATGGAACACTTGTTTTAAATATAGTTTTTGAAAATTTAATTAAATCAATTTGAAAAAAAATTAGTATATGAAATTTGAATATCAAATTTTTTTTTTTGAATTTTTGGTATTTTTATAACATGTTTCATGTTTTGATAAATAATTAAATATATTGAATTTTAATTGAAAATAAAAGTTTCATCGAAATAATTCATAGTGATTAATTATATTTTTGAATAGTTTTAAAGTATAAATAGATCTATTTTTTATTATTTAATCCAATAAAAGTTATTGTAATAAATTTTCCATTGAATTAGTATATAAAAACATTTCAATTTTTTGAATGTTTTCACATTAAAAACCAATTTTCTCACCCTGTCTATGATATTAATTTTAAAAAATTGTAGCCCCTTATATATTTTGATTTTTTAAAAATTCATTCAATACATTTAATAATAAGTTATAAATTTATAAAATAAGTCCCTTTTACTTTTAGGCAATGTGCATTGTATCTTTAGTAATTTCTATTACCCTGGTTAAGGGTGAAATAGGTAATAATGGGAAAAACATAATATTATAAATATTTGATAACTATACTAACAATTTTTTAAATTTTATTGGATGAATTTAAATATGAATTTAACACCTAATTATATAAATTGAGTAATTTAATGTAAATTTTCCATGAATATGATGTGGATATTATTAAAATCAAATAGAGTGACAAAATGACACACTCTTACTTTTAATTATTGTAATATTTTAAATATAGGGATAAATTGAAGGTATGATTGACCATATATATTATTATAAAATATAATAGGATTATATACATTATGGTGTTTTATTTTTAAATTGTAGTGAATAAATAATTTTCATAAATAATTATACAATGATGGCGTAATATTTATTAAATTAATGAAATAATCAATTAAATTATATTATGAATAGTAGAAGAAATAAAATTTTACCTAATTATGGATGTAAAATAAATTTTATGTAAATATTACATGTTAGGTGTGTATTATTGTAATTGGTTCCAAGTTAGCTTTCTTGATTGTTTTTCTTAAAGTCAATGTTATGAATAATGTCAAAATTGACACCAATGGTATTTTACGAAAATAATATTTTATAAAATTATTTTAAATCTTATAAATTTTAAAAAGGAAAAATATTATAAATTATGTTCTAAAATATCATAAATTTAACATTTATATTTAAATTTAGACCTTTAAATAAAACTATCAACCTATTAATATCAAATAATTTGTTACAATTGTTATTATTAAAATATGTAACCTAAGGGTTAATAAAAAAGACAAGGTGTAAAATTTCACCATAACCATTATAAAATAGATTAGTTTATGGTTTTATCACCCTCCACTACATTATATTCAAATAAATTTCAACTTTTTGGTATTTTTATTGCAATTTAATTTATTATAAATTAAAATTTTGAGAAATAACAAAAGTTCCCACTCTTCTCTTATAAAACGAAAAGTCTTATAAAATTTTCACACATCACAACCGATTTGGATAGTACAAAATCTATATAAATCTCATGAAAAAATCCCTACCTTAATCATTGAATCCTTAAATTGGTTATGAATCTAAAAAATTTGAGTAATTTTAAGAAAATAAAAAGGGGACACCCAAAGAAGAGGCAACATTCATCAACGAATGTTTTTGTTTTATTTTATAATATAACCACTTAATTTTTTTATTTAATTTTTATATAATAACCTAAATATAATAAGAATACTAATATTTTATTATATTATGTTTTTGACGTAAAATAACACACACTTCCATCAAATGGGATACACAACCATCTTTCATATGTACAGTGTGCTACCACCTCGCCAACCGATGCCGTTCTCCCTACCTTTTCCCCAATTCAAGGCTAGGAAAAATTAAATAATTTATTTTTTTATATGATATATATAATATTTATAATGTATTTATTCTTATTTAATTAATATATAATAAATATATTCATGATTTTCATTTTTTGTAAATACGATATCTTCCATTGTGGATGTGTAGACTATCACCTCCTCAAAGCGACGTAATTCATTCACACCTTAAATAGAATTTATTAAGGATGTTTTTAGTGGAATTATATGACATATATTATATAATAATATACTATAATGATATTATATATATTTCATTTAACTTATTTCATTCAATACGATAAGAAAATGGGAACAAAATTCATGCTTACATACGGCCAACCATTTCCCTGAACGATGTTTTCATTTTATAATTCTATCTTTATAGATTATTATAAGTATATTTCCAATTAATATATAAGATATTTATATCATGTTTATCATTCTATATATAATTAAATCATTATTAATTTAATAGGACAAAAAATCTAACAAATCAAAAGACAGGCGAAAAAAAGAAGGTATTACCCAAAGCGTAACATTAACAAGGAATTGTTAATAAACATGTAATATAATTTCATAATAAAATAATATATGGAATTATATATAATAATATGGTCATATAATAGATTTATAATAAACTTATATTTATCACATAGTAATTTGTTATTATTAGAATGAGATTCAAGACATAAGGTATGCGATTGTTTTCTTACTTTAATTTATATTGGACACATATCTTATACAATACTTGTTTAATCTAGTGGGTGTATATACATCCCATAAATTTATTTTATAAATATTATTCTGAATATTATGGAATTTTAATATCCATATAATTTTATTTCTTTCATGGTGCATACAATTATATTGATTATAACATGGTAAGAGTTTATTTCACAATCTCATCAATATTCGACATTGTTTCATTTCAAATATCTATTGGGTAATATTTATCTTCCATATCCATGTTTTCTAATTTTTTTTCAAAAAGGATTATACTATTTTACTATAAATATTTAAAATTACTTTTACCTATGTTTTAATTTTTTATGAAATAGGTTGAAAAAATATATTTTTTCATTTTCCAAACAAGGAGTTTTATGAATTTTTTGACAAAAATACATAAGGAATGTTTTTTAATTTAAACTTCATGAATATAATCTTAAAACATAAAGATTCATTTATTAATTAAAGATTAATTTACAATATTACAAGTTTATTCACAAATTAAATGTTATGTTTTTAATATTTTGCGGTATTTTAAGAAGAGAAAACATTTTTAAAGTAGAAAGTATATGTAACTCAAGATTTATTTCCCAGTGGTATCTAAATATTATTTTCCATGTATGATAAAATTATATGATGTAAATTATGTTTTATGGGTATGTTTTTAAAGAATAATATCTCCATTATTACTATGGTTGGTTTATTCTTATTTCGTAATGACATTTACAAAATCCATTTATTCTATGGGATATAATTTGACTGAATTATGTTTAGGAAACACATATAATTAAATGGGTTATGATATGATGTATGATTTTTGTTCATGTTTAACAAATATTTATGGTTTTCATTATTTTATTAGTGGCACCTATATATCCCTCAAATTAATTGGGTAAATATTTATATCTAATGAGATAGATATCACTAGAATAGAGAGTAAAATCAGTTTAGTAAAGGAATTTTTCTAGTAAGATGGTATTGGGAGTGAAACGTGACTACTAAGATGGTTGTGGTATTAATCCATGACCACCAAGATGGTTTGGGGAGTGAAACCATACTAATAATATGTCCTTGTCAATGTTTCTAGGACTACTATGGAAATCTTTTTTGATGATTATTTTTCTTCTATAATTTTAGATATTATTCTTATGTTATGATTTCATGGATTGGGATATTGATTCCCTTATGATTCATATCTTATAAACATCCACTATTTAATTCAATTATTCATGATTATAATTTTTTATATGCATAATTTTATTGTCAGTATTATTCTCTTGTTTTCATGCCCTTATTTGGATTATATGATTATATATATTCCATGTTTACCCTTAATGAGCATATGAGGTCACTATTTTTTATGTTTCCTTCCCCCAAGTGAAAAATTAGGGTTTTAAGTAGGATTTATATAGGGGAAGATCTCTATGGGAGATGTTGAATTTCAATAAATGAATTACTATAAAATTATCCATGTTTCCAAAGGCACTAAAATATTATTGTCCTTAAAAATGTGCGTGTAAAATGTTTTGAATTATCATATATAACGATGTAGTATCCATGTTGGAAATTCATGTGTCATTATAGTTGGTATCATAGAAAAGGTTTAGTCAACCATTGCAAAATCAGATGAGGAAACATTATTGATATTCCAAGGTATATTACTAATGATATGTATAGGGATGTATCTAAGGATAAGCCTAAGGTTTCATAATATGGTGAATCAAGAGTAATGGTTTAAGAATAATGTTTGATGATTGAAGTGTATATGTTTTTGAATTAAAAAATTATGTTATACAAAACATAAAATGTATAGATATTTTCAGTATAATTTTTTTATTGAAAATGATATGTTGAATGGTGCTCAATTTCTATAAATGTTATTTTACAGAATGTGGATATTCCTGGTAAACACAAGATTAAGGAAAGGATAACACATAAAGGTTCCACATGTTGAGATAATGATTTTTGGGTAAATATATTTTGGATATGAAAGATTGAATTGGACGATTTTGATTACCATGGAAATGATTAAGGATTTATTAAAAAAGTGGTTTATGCTATCATGGATGTAGTTTATGACATTTTTGGACTTAATGAATATATCCAATAATCTTTGGAATAATAAAGAATTTATGTTTTCAATAAGGATTTATAGTAATTAAAATGTTTCAATAGAATACCTGATAATGGCCATCACATGTTTCATGTGTGAAAATTTAAAGCTGCATCAAGTAATTTAAGGGATTATTGATGAGTTGATTTTTGAAGGTTATTTAAATTATATATATATTTTTGGAATTTAATATTTTAAATGGATCCTAAAGGTAAGCATTTATGAAATTATTTACATTGAAATTTTGATGTGGTAATAGTGGTTAAAGTATTATCCCTCCACATATGAATTTATGCATATTGGATAACATGCGGTGTTATCTAAAGATAGATGGAATGAAAGATCATTATATTTATATATATAATGATCTGTTAATGATCAAGGAATGAAAAATCAACCTTCATTTATTTTAGTAATAGATGAAGTGGAAATTAATCATGGCAAAATGAAATGATGAGACTGCACTTAAAAAATGTAATGAAATCAAGTATGTATTCATTCTCAGGAAAATTATTTAATTATATAGAATGAATATTGAAAACCCGATTTTTATATTTTACATTATTTTCTAATTAATCAAATGGTCCCTTAGATCATCGTATATTTATGGTGTTGTGATTGTTAACTTTCACCTGACCATGTTATCTATCACTATCCATTAGAACTTGATAGTTAAATTTCCCATCAATGTCTATTTTTTATCATTATGCCTATGTTATCTTATGTTTAAACCTAATTGTGAGTTAATTTGAGAAACTAGTATGTTTAAAACTTTCTCTTTTTAATGGTAGTTTTAGTAATCATTTTCATGATGTGGGTTTCTATGAAAGGACTTTTCATGTATTAAAAATTTGATAAACCAGATGAATTTTGAGGGTGAAATTAATTTTATGTGGAGTAGAATGTAACAAACTGTCATTTTTAAGAAAAATATTTTCAAATAATTTTATTTCATTAATATATTTCATTTTATTCTACATCATGTTAAGATTGTGTAACAGAGAAGATCGACTTAGCTTACGAAACAAACAACATTGAGTTTCTATGAAATAAAATTTTATTTTTTTTAATTATTTATAAAATAAATTTATAATCTAGAAATTTTATTAGGAGGTTTCAACATGATTAAATAAATTATGAAAGTATTGTTTACACAAGTAAAAAATTTTTTTAATTAAAATGAAATCATTTTTTGAAAAACTATTTATGTGTTCACAAGTGGGTTTTATAACAGCAAAACAAATCCCTCTTGTTGGATTCTAGGAATTAAATATTAATGAAAAATCTTAAATATAATGTTTAACATTCATATTATGTGTTTTCTAGACATGATATAAGAAAAAATACATTTTAAAAAATAAGAGAAATATTTTTCAAAAAAGGAAGTTTCGCCACATTTTTATGGAACACTTGATTAAAATATAATTTTTACACTTTTATAAATTTTGTTTGAAAAAATGAAGATATTATCTGAAAGTAAAATATGAAAATTTACTTTGGTTGATTTTTTTATTTTTCAGATAAGTTTCATGTTTTATGGAATAGTGTAAGATACAGAATTTTAATTCAAAAAATATTTTCATCAAAATAATTTAGTGTTAAATTATATTTTTGATTAGTTTTATAGTATAATTTGTTCAATTTTTTTAATATTCAATACAATTTAGGTCATAATAATCCATTTTAAATTAAATTTGGATATAAAAACATTCCAATATTTTGAATGTTTTGACTTTAAAAACACATTTTCTCACCACTTCTTCAAGATTAAATTTAAATTAATTATTTCCAATTATGTGTTATGGTTTTTGAAAAATGGATTCCATAGTTTCAATTATAAGGACCAAACTTAGTAAATGGGTACCTTTAATTTTTGGACAATATGTATAGTTTCAATAGTAAATTTTATTACCAAAGATAAGGGTAAAACTGGTAATTAAATGTACAAAAAATTATAAATATTATTTAATAACCCCAAAAAATTTTATTGGATGAATTTAATTAGACCCTTAAAACATAATTATAGAAATTTACTAATTTAATGGACACATGGCCATGAAAATGAATAGGATATCTATAAAATCAAAGAGAGTGAGAAAATGTCACACTCTTACTTTTAATAAGTTCAAAACATTTTATATGGACAATACGTTTAATGGGCACATGGCCATGGTGTTTTATTTTTAAAATTTTAGTGAAGAAATATTTTTCATAAATAATTAAAAAATTATGGTCCAATAATTATTCAATTAATGAAAGAATAAATTAAATGATATTATAAATATTAAAAGAAAAATAATTTGACTTAATCAAAGTGATAAATGAATTTATAGATTAATATGACATGTTATGGGTGTATTAAATGCTTTTTTTGAAGTTTCTTACTTTATTGATTTTATTAAATCCAATGTTACTGAATAATATCAAAATTGAAACTAATGATATTTTATGAGAATAATATTTTTTAGTTACATGAAAATTATAAAAATCATAAATAAGGACAAAAGTGAAAAGTCATGTTCTAAAATATCCCATTTTGACCACTTACAGTTCAATTTACACCTTAAAAGCTAAACTATCAACCTTTTAATTTTGAAAAAGTTGTTACCATAGTTAAAATTAAAATAGGTTAACTATGTGATAGTAAAAAATGATAAGGCATAATATTTTAGAAAAACCAATCTAAAACCTATATTTTGATGGAATTATCACCCTATCCAACATTATATTCAAATACCTTTCTATTTTGTGGATTTTTAGTTGAGATTTAATTTATATAATTAATTTTTTTTTAAATTCCTAATGTGCCTCTCCCCTCTCTTATTAAAAGGAACATCTTCTTCTATTTTATTCCCACTTTATATCCTATTTTGGTTAAAAAATCAATAAAAATATCCTTCAAAAATTAATCCTTTAATTATAGATTCATTACTTTGGGCAGACATCCAACCAAAGGATTCATTTTGTGTAAATCAAAATATGATACCCAAAAAAGAGGTAACATTCATCAATGAAAATTTTTGTTTTTATTTATTACATAAAACCATTAAATTATTTTTATTTAATTCTTATATAATAAAATTAGTATCATAAATATATTTATATATTTTTAAACTAAGTTTTACACCTACACTCGCAAAGACTCCATAAAACGGGATACACAATCATTGTTCGTGTGTATAGGAAACTACCGTCTCGCGAACCGAGTTTGTTAGTCCTACCATTTAAAACATTAATAATTGAGAATAACGATGAATTTTTTATTTTAATATGATATATATATATATTATATTTATGATTCATTTATGATTTTTCAATTATTATTTAACACATACATTCATGCTTTCAATTTTGTGTAAATACAAAAACATCGTTCGTAGACATATGGACTACCTCCTCCTCAAAGTGATGTTATTTGTTCCCACAATACATGGAAGGTATTAAGGATGGGTTTAGTGAATTTATATGATATATATTAAATAATAATTTTAAAATAATTATTTTATATACATTATGTTGACTTTATTTCTTTCAATACGATATGAAAATGGAAACAACGTTCATGCGTACACACGAACTACCGTCTCAATGGACAAGTTATTTCATTTTAAAATTATATATTTTATTGATTAGATTAAATACATAAATAAATAATATAAATGATATTTATATCATGGTTATCAGTCTAAATATTATTAAATCATGATACACGTAAGGGGGGAATAAATATAACAAATCAAAACACATGTGAAAAAGAAAGTGGATATTACCCAAAGCATAACATTAACATAGAATTTTGGACAAATAAGTAATATAAATTCATAATAAATCATATATGGTATTATATATAAGAACAAGGTTATTTAATATATTTATAAGGAAACTATATTTAATATAAATGATTTTTTTTCGATCATGACGAGAGTCAAGACATAAGGTAAAGGATCTTTGTCCCACTTTTATTTCTATGGGACATATGTATTATACCGTAATAATTTATTCTATGTGGTGTATATACTAACCATGAATGTATTTTATGAGTATTAATCGGTAGATTATGGTATTTATATATTTATATAATTTTATTTCATTCATTATTCATATGATTCTATAAATTATAAAGTTGTAGTATTTATTTCAAAATCTCATCAATATTTCAGTTTGTTACATTCTCAATATTTTTTAGGGCATATTTATCTACCAAATTCATGTATTATAAAATATCATTTTTTTAATATTATCCCATTATTAGTTGAATTTATTTTTAAATAAATTTTACGGTTTATGAAATAGATTGAATAGAATATTTTTCTCATTTTCTAATCAAGGATTTATATAGATTTTATGATAGAAATATAGAACTAATGTTCTTCTATATTTTTTTGAATGAATGGAAACTTCCAAAAATCATGAATCCGTAATTATTTGAATCTTACATTACAATTTTATAAGTTTATTTCCAAAGAAATTTTTTTCTTTTAAAATGTCTTGATCTTTTAAGAAAATAAAATGTTTCAATGGTGAATGGATAATTTCTTTAAGAATTATTTTCAAGTGATCTCTCCCAATTATCTTCCAGCTATTATAACATTCTATGATGTTACTTATGTTTTAATGAGGCTATTTTTCAAGGATAATATCCTTATTATTCATATTATTGGTTTATGTTTAATTGGAAATGATATTTATGAAAACTATTTCTTTTCCATTGGTTATCAGAGGATTGAATGATGTTTATGAAACCAATTTCATTCCATGGGTTTTGATATGATGACTGATTTGTATTCTTGTAGAACACATATGTATGGATCTCAATATACAATGGGTGGAACCTATATATACATCCAGTGAATTGGTTATAGATTTATATCTCTTGTGATAGACATGGATGGAACATGGAGTGAACTCACTTCACTGAAGGAAATTTTCCACTAAGATGGTCTTGGTAGGGAATATTGACTAATAAGATGGTCATGGGAGTGAACCATGACTACCAAGATGGTATAAATAGTGAACCCAAACTAATAATATTTCATTCATAGTGATTCCTTCATTAATATGTAATTTATTTTATATGGTTTTGTCTCTCTTATAATTTCATGTTTTATTCTCATGTCTTGCATTCATAAATTATGCTCTTGATTTACTTATTATTCAGGTCTTATGAACATACAATAATCTGTTAAATTATTCAATATTATCATCTTTGATATGAAGGGTTTTCCTATTAATTTTATTCCCCGATTTTAATATGCTTATGATCATGATATGATTATATATCTTCCATGTTTACACTTACTTAGAATCTATGGTAACCCTTTATTATGATTCCTCATCCTAGGTTATAAAGAATCATTTAAATTAGGGTTTTTAAAGGTGAAGATATATATTGTATATGTTGAATATTTTTCACTAAATTAGAATAAGGTGTTCCATGTTTCCAAAGGAACTGTACTATTACAGTCATCAAGAATGTGTTTGTAAAATGTAATGAATATTCATCTAAAAAGATACAATATCGATGTTAATGAAATCTTATGTTGTTATAGGCATGGATTGTGGAATATTATTTATAAGAATACATCACAACATAGTTTAGTAATACAACACATTGTTATTAACAATGATATCATCATTGATACACATAACACATGTGCATAAATCACATCCTCATCATTATGTACATATATATCATCATTTTCAAGCATAATACACATAATATCCTAACATATATCACATTAACTAATGAATTTTAGGGATATATAATTCAAATATCTCCATTCAAATAATAAAATACTAATAATCATTCATTACCCATAGAAGGACAATAATCACACTCATGAAATAAAGCATGGAAAGAAATGGGTTTCATAAAATATTTCACATATCATACTTCATGAAATGAAATTTAGGGTTCCCAAAAAATAAGTGATATCATACAATGGAATAAAAGTCTATTTATTCTTTGAAAGGGGAAATCAATCCAGAGGATTTAATAGATGTTTCCAAAATTGAAGTCTTTTTGAAAAATAATTGTAAATTTCATAGAATTTTTTTTGGATGGGTATAAAAATTTATATACCTAAAGTGAAAGGGAAAGAATATTGAGAGTGAATATTTTGGATATTATAAGAAAATTGATACTAAAATAAACCTGAAATATTATATTACCCAAAATGAGAAATTGGGTCCAATAATCCCCTCATCTTAATTCCCATTTTATTTCATCGCATTCACACCTCCTAAATAATAAAAATAGGTTTACTAAAACATTTAAAAAACTTACCTATTGTTTTTTTCAATATTTATAGATTATAACCATTTTATTATATTTTTTATATCCCTTGGATAAAGATAATACATTTTGATATCATTTTTCATAAAATATTTCTTATTTTTCTCTAATCTTGGTATTTTTTGTTCAAAGTCATATATAAATTTTTAGAATTAATTCTAGAATCATAAAATAAATATATTTATACATTTATATATTATAAATAATTTATTATAACTGTACATAAGGTGGGTGATAAGGAAATAATTGGAAATATCCTTATTTTCATTTAACCATCCATTAATGAGACTCTTTTCAAAGAGGAGGCACAAGATGTATAATATATGATTACATTAAAAAATATCATTTTTATGTTATATTAACATTATAATGATAATTTCAATATATTCCATTTCTGGTTTAAGATGGTTTTAATTAGAAATATAAGGAGGATATGAAATTGGAAAAGAAAAATAAAAGAAAATTATAGTAGGACCGTACCTCTTTCTTGAAGTGGTTCATTTTATATGGCCCTTAAATTCTGGAAATAATGGAGTTTTCCTCCCCCAAAACATACATAAGGAATATAATGGGATTAATAGTGGAAATATTAATGATAATTGTCTTTGGTAAGTGATAGAGCAGTGTTTTTCCATGGGAAGGAAGAGGGGTATTTTTGAAAAAAAAAACATTGAATAATATACTACATAAAAGGTGCACCTTATGAAAGTGGCATTAATGGAATTATGGATAAAATATCAATAAAATATAATGGGTTTATGACTTTAAACACCACTATAAATTTAATTAAATAGTTTAATAAAATTAAAAGTTTACAAATCAAAAAAACACAATTTAATGGAATACTCTAGACATTAGACTTTGGAATATAATTTTTATGTTTGTAAAACATGATTATTGTATTTAAAGGGCTCATTTATCAAATTTAATATATTCTTCATTGAAAAAACTTTTATATAATTTATTAGGTAATTATTATATCATGAAATATTTAATTTGAAATACATAAGTTGCGAGAAAACGATATTTTTACTACTCACCCAAAATTTTATGTATTTCAAAAAATTAATAAAAACTACCCCTTGATAATTTAATGTTTCAAATTTCATAAATGAAATTAATTTTATCGATATAATTTTCTAAAATAATTTATCTTATCTTTTAATATAAAAAGTATCATTATTTTTCAAAATACCAAAAAATACAATTTACAAAAAAAGGTGTTTATATTTTCATTGATTTTATAATAATGATATTTATATCGTAGAAGTATAATATTTACAATTATATAAATTACACATGATAAATATTACTAATATTTTAATTTTTTATTTTGAGGTCAAATTACAATCCAAATTGAAAGGTTACTTTTCCAAGAGTCACATTACTATACTTAATAGTTAGGTAACTATTCCAATATCCACATTACTATTCTAATGGTAACATTTACTACTATAAATTATAATTCTCTCCTTAATTCATTACTTACCAAAATTCCTCTAGGGTTTTACATTTCCATTTTCTATAATTCTGATTAGTTTACTAATTTTTTTTACTTCTATTGTGATGGTCATGGGCGTGATGAGTCTAGTAGATTAGGGTGATCCATATTTTGTCAGTCTAGCCTTCCTAATTTATAATTTTTATCCCATTGTAATGTTTGGAATTTTCATGTGTCTAGTTACTGATTAATGTAAGGATATTTATTAACGAAATAAATTGTTTTTAGTTTCTTTATATGTTATATGTGTATAATACTATATAATATAATACAACATAACACAAATTAATTTCTTGAAAAAAAACAACCTTTATAAAATCTATATTAATACACTTATGTTGTAATGGTTTTTCCTCAACTACCCTTTGTTTAAAAATTTAATGATATTATGAAGAAATTTTTATTTTTGTAGTGTATCCACTACCCCTATAACTTATAATATCATAAATTATTATGGACATGAAACATCAACATTAATTCATCCTTTTCATATTATTGGATAAAATTGTAGTCTTCACTAAAATATAAAATTATTTCGTAACTGATTTTGATTTCATGAGTTATAATGTTTTTCCTTTAATTCCATATTTATTTCCAATTTTAAACAACATTTTAATATGAAGATATAAATTTTGTTTCAATTCATCCTTGCTCTTGATTTATAATTCTTTTTGAAAATTAAAAAATTCTATGAATAATTCTCAACAATTTAAATGATAGTTTAGCCACATTGTCCGTAATTTAACTTACCAACAATTTCTCTTCATTAATTAGAAAAAATATTAGGTTTTATTTTTTATAATGTCATATTTAGATTCATATATTTTCTAAATAATGTTATATTATCTTATTTTATTATGTGGGATTTCAAAAAATGTGTTTTAGAACCCAAAAAGGGATCTTACATACCTCCTTCATGAAATGATAATTATGTATTACATTCCATTTTATCCTTTTTAATTCTATATTATTCCCATTAACCAATTTTATTTTTGTATATTTTTTCCATACATATATACAAGTTGAATATATTTTTCATTTTCAGGATTACATGATATTTTTATTCCCCTTTGAAATTCCATCTTTTATGTAAACTGATTATAAGGCATGTTTTCTATTTATTGTCTTATATCAACCATAAAACTATAAAATAATTTGAAATAATTTATATCTTTTAAAATACCATAATTATTTTTGGATAAACCCTTTCGCTCAATTATTCTTTTATAAAAAATTATATTTTCATTCCATATTTAAAAATATCCTTTAATTATTATGTTAATAATAACCTAAGTGGTATTTTTATATTCATTATCACCCAAAATAGATCTCATGAATTTTCTATATTGGAAGTCCATGTTTGAGACCAATTTTCCATTTTCAATTATGACTATTAAAAATTATTTAATCCCTTCTTCTAATTGGATTACTTAAGATTTAGCTTTCAGTTATGCCTTAAATCAGAATTATGAAACCCACTTCCCTCTCATGGGGGTTTTCATGCTTATGATTTATATATGGTTACTTTTCTCTTGTGGAAAACATATGAATTTAAAAATTATGATTTAATAGTTGGGGCCATAATATCCCTCCAATAAATTGGGAAATATTGATTTCTCATGAGAAATTAGAAATGGTGCATGGGTGATTATAAAAAGAACATTATGTATAGTGCATGGTTGGTAAGCCTAAGTATTCTAAGTTATGATATTGGATAACTAGAGTACATGATGATTATGATGGAGGTTATCCTATCTTATGTTTTCTTAGAAGATAAGCTTGACATATTCTTACGATGTTATTATTTATGATGTTTCCACATGATTATTATTCCATGGTATTATAGATTCATTTAATTATTAAATGTTTTCATTGTTACAATAATTATCTATATGGTATCATATTATGCCTATTGACTCTCAGGTTATGGTTTTATTACACATTTATTCCCTTTTTATATTTTTAGCTCACCCTTTTCCATATTGATTTTCCTAATGGTATCTTACATAGTTTTTAATATATCAATGAGGGTTATGATAACTATGATAATATTTAAATAATGATGTCATTTTTATTATTGAGATGGTGTATTAATGTATATAATATTTGAATGATACTAGTCCTATAGATATGTGGATTTTATTCTCGGTAATGTATGTTATAAATCAAGAATTAAATCATGTTTATGGTTTGGGTTTCTATAGTTGGTATAAGATAAAGGTATAGTTTTTTTGGATGTTCGGATGATATAACCTTAGAAAAAATCCTATGGAAAAAATTAAAAGATAACCCTATGTATAAGAGAACAAACAAAAATATTAGTAAGGTTGAGATTACTAGATTTTAATTAAAATTAAATCTCTATTTAGATATTGTAATGTGGATGCAAGATATGGTAAAGTTTTACCTAATTGTATTATACCCAAAAATACTATGTTGGGTATTAACTAAATTTTTAATTGGTGAAAACAAAAAGTCCTAACTGCACACCGGGTGATAATCTTTTGGGGGACATGCTTTGGTAAATCATATTATTTTTATGAACCACTATATAGGATTGAATTCAGAATTACATTTAAGGACTAGGTTGATAAGTATATGATAACATAACCTAAACTAATCAAGGATAAAATAAAAATTAAATAGGTTATAATAAAGGAATTTTTGAATAATGTAATGATGGAATGGTGTAAAAGGGTTTAAGTTTTAATCAACTTTATGTTATTTATAAAGATATCACCACTATTATTTTCAATTTACATCACACATATTAATGGTTATGGTTTTAGTGATCCCAAGAATATGATGGAACCAAGTTAACATTGGGTGTGATTGAAAATATTGTGATTAAATCAAAAAAAAATCCATTAGAAAGGTAGATAGACTGAGGAATATGTTGATTATGAAAAAACTATTATGAGACAAGATTAATTGTGTAACCAAAGTTTAAATCCTGAGAGAAACAAAGAAGAGATGGATAGAGGATCATACAAACTCAGGCCATGATGATTATGAATGGAAGTATATTTAACCACATCAATATAGAAAATGTTAGAAGAGGAACTAAGAAATATCTCTCAATGGGATTGGAAAATGATTTTCTTATGGAAAAGGGGGTTATTGAGCATCATATTTCTAAAGGAATATGAGGAATCTAGTTATCATGATAGGATTTGAAAGAATGAATCCAAAATAATCTCTAATGGTATAATTCCTTATGTGTGGAAAACTTGGATATTATCTAATTCAATGTTATATATCTAAGGATGATAATAATGATAGGTGTAAACAACCACAAAAATTAATGGAACATATTGTATCATGTTCAATTACTAATGATAACGTGGATGGTGATAAATAATCCCCCACTCAGATTTATTAATATATGGTATTTATTATATCCACTATATGTTTCCATGAATTTATTATACGTTTACCATGATAATGCTTAGTTTATAAAATTTAACATCATGTTGTAATATGGTTTCATTTTTAAATTTATGTTTATGGGAATATAAATCTTATTATATGTGTTTCAAATTTAATTAATTTGATTTTATTGATATATTAACTAGATAAATAAAGAATATCCATACAAAATCAAGGTTATATTACCAATAAAATCCATATTAGTGTAAAAATGTATAGCTTTAGAGAAAAAAAACCATAAACTAATGCAAAGTGATCTTAACATAACATTAAAAATATATGATATCAATAGATTTCATTCATCATCATCCATCAATGAACTTCCAACATGAGTAGGACATAATTTTTTTTTAAAGAGGTTTTAATCACCATGGAAATGGTGGATATAGAATATAATCCTCCAATTCTATTGCTAGTGTAGTAGGACATGGTGGTTAGGTGAGAAATGGAGAGGCATAATAGTGAACTCAAGGCCGGGGGAAGTTCACTAATCAGGTTTGATTACCGAGATCATGCGAGACCATATAATGTTTTTGGGGAATAATTAATGTCTTAGATGGAATATATTGGGAACATAAAGAGCCACCCAGTGTGGACACGATGGGGTGACCATTCCTCTCCAGCCTTCACTCAAGAGGGATTCATGGAGTGGGAAATATAGTGACTAGTGAAACAAGAAAGGGGGTGGGGGTGATTGGTTTTTATATGATGAGACTGGAAACACAATTAATGGATAATCTAAAGAGGGAATATATTGGTGTTATGGAGGTGGATAATCCGAAAAAGGCTAGGAGGGGTCCATATATATATATATCTCAATGAGCCTTATGAGGAGGCTCGTTATTTGTTGACTTCATCATTCAACCTAAACATTTCACTAGTACAACTAAGTTAATAAAACTTTAGGTAATAAATATATGTGTGTGTGGTGTATAAATTATAAAATTATGTAATTAAATTACATAACAGGGACCAATTTATGATTTTAAATCATGAAATTCAGAATATGAACTCGAATAAAAATAAAATAATTCTTAACACTAAGCCCTGAAAGGCATTTAACTAAAATGGTTAGGAAGAAACACAACATTTGTATTATTCTTATTATAAGTGAATAGATTTTATTTTCAACACCTTATATAGTTAAATCACATGAAATTATATAGATACCATAATATAACATGATTGGTGAGAAATAATTTAAATTGTGGGGATGAAACTTATTTAAGGGGAGAATATAATGGCTCAAGAAATCACTGGATATTCCCCTTAATTAATAAAAAAATATATAAATGTTTTTCACATTCTATACCAAAGTAAAATGTAAAAACATGATATATTATGAATTTTTAATATGAAAACTAAAAATTAGTAGTTAAATTATATAGTCTAAAATTGAAATAATGCAATTTCAAAATAATTGAAGGATATAGGATGAAATGACATATTGAAGTATGATTCTTCCTTACAAATTCCATTTTTATGAGCTTAGAAAAAGGTAAATTCTATAAGGTTTTCCATAGTCAAAGACCAATATAAAGCCGAGTAATTATGATTTGAGTGAAACCCTATAAAAGGGAGGTTAAAGCTCTTATATATTACCACACACTCTATACTATATGAACCACCACACGAAGCTTCAATAAGAAATTATCTATTACTTAGGACTTATGTAGAGATAATAATGGTTTATTTAAGTAAAAAGTATGATTATATCATCTTTTAATAATATATATATATATCAATAATTTTTAATAATTTTTAATTTTTTTATCAATGTCTAAGAAATGTATATTTTCAAAAGATTATTTTTAATTTCCAGGATCTATGTTTATTATGATTGAATAATAACAATATATATTTATTTCATCAATACTATGTTAAAACTAGACTAATTAGTTATTTATAGGTAAAAAAATACTTTATATACCAATATTTATTTTTATATAAAGTTATTTTTTCCTTATATATTATGTTACTAATTAAAAATTGAAATTATAAATATTAAAATTTGAATTTGAAAAAATGAACATAATTTTTTGGATTTATAATAAAAATAGTAACATAATATGTTATTTTGGATTATTAATTAATTTTTCTATGAATATAGATAAATATTGATTACACTAATACAATTTTGATATATAATACCCATGACTAAAAGTTTATAAATCGTTAGTAATGTTTTAACATATTTTTTTGTTTATTTATTTTAATAATATTTTCACATTGACGAACTAGGTTTTTGACTACATTTAATATTAATTATGTTCTATTAGAATGATAATTCATATTTCAACTTCAATATAATCAATAAAATGGATAAATTTATGTTAAACAAGAATACTATGCTTAAAATAAACTTCCATTCCTAAAAATGGGGTTTTACAAGTTATATGTGCTAATAATAGAAATATTTTCTTTAACTCGTGGAATTGTTTTATATTGTTATTTACATATTTTAAATTAGAATTTATATATTTATAAATATTTTTAATTTTAATTTTAGAAATTAAAATCAGTTCCAACCGAGAAGGTGGAGTTACCCCTATAAGGGTAAAGTGGGTTAAATGTGGTTTAAAGAAGAGTAAGTGGTTAAAAAATAAATAAAAATTGTGCAATATTTAATGATAGAGGGATAATAAAACTTATATCTCTCCCCAAAATATGAATTCAAATTTTTTATCCTTTTACCATAAATAATGTATTGATTTTATTTAGTAATTAAGAGTTTTTACAAATTTTATCTTTTATACACTTAAAAAAGGAGACCACCTCCCCCTATTTCTCCACCCGTTATAAAGACCTGGCTTAACCAGAAATTATCCCTAACATCTTCTCAACACCCTCCCCATGACTTTAAATATTTCGTTTCAAAAAAAAATATCATGTTAATGTGTCTTTTGATGTTACATATGGGGGAACTTTTAAGGGAAATGGAGTTAATTTGAAGTACAGAACACTTCTAGATTGAAGGGAATAGTTTCATCTCCAAATTTCCATCTTTGACACAAATTTTATTTTATGAAACTAATTTATTTTAAATGGTTTTAAACTTTCATTTGTACAATTAATATAATTTATATCTTTATTAGTGGTACCTAAAATTTAACGTTAATATCTCTCACATTCGATGGGTTTTATTAGAATATTTTTTTAGCTATAAGGGTAAAATGTCAATCACCCTTCATTGAGATATGCTCAGATATTATTCAAAAACATTCATTTCTGACGTTTATCAAATTACCCCATCACTTATAATATCATAATTGTTTTATAAACTTTTAAAATTCACTTCTATTCATGCCATTCCTTGATGTGGACTCTGACTGACATTTACCCTAAAATATATGGGTCTCTTATAACTCAAAATTACTTTATGCGTTATATTTTTTCCCTTGAATTTTATCTTTCATATCATATGATATACCCTATATCTATCTTCAAAGATAACTTTTTATTTAAGTAATTATTACTAGTTATTTCTAATACTTTTTGAAAATGGAACTATGTACCTAATATTTACCATCCATTTAATTGATGGTTTCCTATCTCTTTCTATAATTTCCCTTCCCCACAATCATCTCATTTTTATTGAAATATAATTAATTGTTTTATCATTTTAACATCATATTTAACTTCTACTATTTTTCTTTAAAATGTTTTAATATATTATTTTATGATGTTTTGTTTCTACAAAGGTGTTTTAAAACATAAATAAGGATATTCTATACCCCCTTCATGACATATTAGTTACACATTCCTTTTTTTCTTCTCGATGTTTTATTAAATATCATACTCATGTAATATTCTATTTTTTTAAATATGTACCTTACACATATAAATTCTATAATTTGTTTTCTTAAGTTCTAGGGTTATACATGTTTTTAATTCCATTTAAGATTCCCACTTTTATGTAAGACCGTTTAAGGTAAATTTTCTATTTCTAATCTCATATGAACCATCACCCCTATAAATTTTATGAAGGCATGTATATATTTTAAAACAAAATAATTATTTTATAGAGGACCATGTTGGTTCAATTATTATTTTATTCAAAACAATATGCTCTTTTTATCTTTAAAAATACCCTCTAATTATTCGATAAATCATTCCTCAATTGGTACATTTTTATTATTCATTATACTAGTTCCATTTCATTAATTTTCTACTTTGGAAATTCATGTTCAAGATCCATTATCCTTTAAAAATTATGAATGTTCAAAATGATTTAATTCCTTATTTTCTTTGGAATCCTTAGGATTAATCCTTTAGTTATTCCCTAAATCAAAATTATAAAACCCACTTCCTTCTCACAGGTTTGATCATACTTATGATTTACGTGCAATTTCTCTTGTATATTTGAAAAAAGTATTCTTATACATATTAGGATGTGATGGGTTGGACCATAATATCCATATAATACATTGGATAGTGTTAATGCCTTTTGAAATACCTTGTATGGTGCACATGTGGTTAGACTAAGCATATTATGCTTAGTTTATGGGCGGTTTCCAAAAAACAATATATTATGATGGTTTTTATCCTATGTATACAATGGTTATAATGGGGGTCAGCCTATGTTATGTTTTCTTTATAGATATTATTGATATATGATTTTGATTTCATGATTTTTGTTACTTACACACACTTATATTTCCATGATTTTATACTTTCATATAATTATTCCATGTATTAATGCTTAAAATCATTCTATTTATATATCATGCTATTCCTTTCAACTCACAATTTATGGTTTATTTTCATGTTTATTTCCATACTGATATTTCTATATCACCCTTTTCCTTATGTATTTTCTATAGGGAATCTTATTATATTTTAGATGATATATGAGATATAGGTAAAATATATAGAGTTTTAAATAAATATTTTTTAAATTTAATATGATGTATCTATGTATCTAATAATATAAAGAGTTTATATCTCTATGTCATTGGATTGTATTTCTATGAATTTATGTTATAAATCATGAATTTATGTGTGTATTTGGTTTTGGTATCAATAGATCTTGAGATGAATATTCAAATAACATGGATTAAATTAAAATTATGAAAAAAATGAAAAAATGTCTAATACATACACCATAAAAAAAGAATAAAGTGGTTAATATAGATCTTATCTCAATAGAACATTGTTGAGATTGAAAACCCCTTAGCTTCAATCAGTCACAGTCTAACATTCTCTAACCTATTTTTAAAAAAATAATTACCATTGTAACCTATTTTAGAACCCCATTCATACCTATAACATTTAATAAAATGAAATTATAATAATATATTAGTTTGTTATATTTATTTTCATTATTAGATATAATTAGTTTCAATTGTTTTTTAGTACTAGTTTTATAATGGTGGGGTTAATTTTTTTATTTATTCAAAGATCATCATTCCAAGATCCTTATAGAAACTGTAATATATTATTTATAATTATTTATAAATCTTTAATTTTATTTATTGATAATATTAGTCATGATTTATTATAATGGAAATCATCAATGATCTTTTTTTGTTATTTTTTATGAAAAAATGTTGCTACATTAATAATGCATTAAATAAGAATATAATCAGTAAATAACCTGAAACCAAAAAGTATTAGATCATTAACATATAATAGTACCAGTAATTATGCCTCTATGGTCATCAATGATAGAAATTTATATCATTGTACATGTTGGCCATTAAACCAATTCAAACTAGAATATTATACAAATGCTCCGTGTGTATTTTTTGAAAGTGATTTTTGGCATAATATAACTATTACTTAAGTATACTGATAATATATATGTTTTTTATGTTTTTTAATAATAAATTAAGATATTAGGATAAATATAAAAAGGATAAAAGAAACAAAAATGTTCCTTCAAAGAAGACGTAGTATTCACATACACACAAGAATCATTTAGGTTTTCCATAGAACATAATGAAGGTAGGAATTGGTTATATTTTTATATTATTAATAATGTTTGAGTATCATATTTATTCATTAAAACCCCCTTTTAACCTTTTAACACCCTGATATTTTTTGACTTTTTTTTGAAAATAAATTGAATATTTTAAATATTCTTCATTACACACAACAGTGATTTTATCTTGTGTGACATGAAAAAAGGTTATCTTATCTTACAGGTAATTTAAATTTTAAATGAAACGTGACTTATTATTGAAATATTATTATTTAACATGATAGTTATAACCTAGTCTTTTGAATGAATGGTATAAAAAGGTTTACCTATATTATGAAATTATGGTTTACAATTTATATATAATTAATTCACTGGTGAAAAATAAATTATAAATTAAAATGAAAACCTTTTGAAAATTAGATAATTTCCTTTTCTTAAAAACTATTTTTATGTGAACAAGTGTGTTTTATATAAAACATTTAAAGAAATCACTTTTACTGAATTATATTAATTAATTAAATATATATTTCTATTATATTCAATTTAATTCTTAACATTATTATTTTTACTTTTCTACAAAAGAGATAAGAATAAATTCAATTTTATGCTTAAAAATTTCATTTTACTAAAAACGGTTGTGTCACATTTTTCACACATATTTAAAAAAAATTATGGAACTTTTCAAGAATTTATTTTTACAAGTAAAAATAAATATTTATATTATAATATAGAAATTATCTTTGGTTAATTTTTTAAATTTTTAAAGATGATTAATTTTATTGATAAATAATAAAAAATAATATATTTTAAATGAAAAATAACATTTTTTTAGATTATTTATGAGGTGAAAATATATTTTAAATTGGGTTTAATGTAAATTTAATTCAATTATATATATTATAATACAATTAAAGTAATTTTAATCAATATCATATTGAAATTGGATATAAAAACATTGTATACTTTTGAACATTTTCTCTTTGAAAACCTATTTTCTCAACATGTCTTTGAGATTAATTTTAAACCAAAATTTTATATTTCTATAAATTGAATTTTAAAAAATGGATTCAATTTATAGAATTATAATAATATATATTATATAATTAGTTTATGTTAAATATTCACCAATATTTATTGTGAAAATAGTAGAAAATAAATACCACAGTTAGGGTAAAAATAGGTTTACTGAGTGTTAAAATGAAAAGATAATGTATATGATGACTAAAAACTTGTATAAAATATATTTTCAGGTTAAATTTCCACCCTATAATTTATACACATTGATATTAATCTTTTTTTGAACCTTTTTCCCTGTGAAGACATGCTTACAACCTTTTCTTTTCAAAAATAATAGGTGTGCCACTCACCTCCCTTATAAAAGGCAACCCACTACCATATATTATTCAAACCTTAACACCAAAATTTTTCATCCAATACCTTCCAAAATAAATTTTAAACATCCGAACTCTCCTCCTATAGTGCTTATTATTTTGAATAAATCTATCCTAGTATGTCTTCTGGTAGACTCCTAACGGGGATACTCGAAAAAGAGGTAACATACTTCAACAAGTGTTTTTATTTTAGTTCATAATCTACCACATTCAATTCTAATTAAAACATGATGATATAATAAAATAAATATATTAAATATAATTTGATATTTTTTGGTAAATTAATGGCCAAAAACCTTCTATAATTCCATAAAATGGGATAAAAAATCATTATTCGTGTGTGTGGGAGACTACCGTCTTGCGAACCGATGTCATACATTTTTCCATTTCCACCTCTCACAGTTTGGTATAATGATGAATATAAAGTATATATATGATATCTAAATCATAATTATAATTCAATATTAATTATAGAAAATATATATATTTTACATTCCATTATGTATGGGATGTGAAAATGTTGTTCTTGTGTTTGGTGAACTACCATCTCACAGAGTGATTTGACTCATTTTTACTGAAACATTACATGATATATAATAAGGATAAAGTAAATAATTAAATATGCTATAAATGAAATAATTTTTATATTTATGAAATATTTTTCATTATTAAAAAATAATATGCATTTTATTTCTTACCTTTTCACTCATTGAAAGATGATAACGTTGTTTGTATATGAGTGAACAACCTCTTTCACGAAGAAATGCGACTCTATTTTCTGAACAATACCACATGGATAAAATGATTAAGTATATTTAAGGAAATAATAATGTATTTATGGTATTATGATAAAATTTTAAAGATAATAATTTATTTCCATCTTTCAATAATGATAATTGAGAAATGGAAATGTAACTCATGCGTACATACATTGTATTGTCTCCATGATCATAACATACATAATTTGTCAAAAACCATATATCATGATTTGTATTAAAGTATAATTGAATTATAAAGATGACAATTTTTACATTATTATAATAATATATATGATGTAAAAATGATTAATGTAAGAGGAATAAAAATAAAGAATCAATATATACAAGTTGAACAAAGAGGTTATTGGACAAAACATGAATTTAACCTATAATTCATAATAAATGGGTAATAAATGGTTATAATTATATTGTACATGTATGATATATATATTTACTATTCTATAATATTTTTATCAAAAATATATAATTATTAAAATGTTGTTTTGAAGGTGTATTAAGGATGTTGAAACTTAAGGTAAGGGATTTCTACAGCACTTTTATTTTTCTTTGAGAAAGAATCCATTTTCACCAAATGTTTTTATGTGGTGTATATAAAGAAGATGAATGTATTTTAGGATGATAGTCCATAAAATAATGTATATTTATATATAATTTTTAGGATATCTCTTCCATGGGATTTATGATTCAATGTTCCCAAAATGGTAATATTTTTATGATATAATCTGATCATTTTTCAAGATTGATAATGATTATGATTCCAATGATGAATTACAATGATATAGCACTCTATTAAATCATTTATTTTGTTCTAATATAGTTATTCATTATATTTTCAAGTAATATTACAATTTTTTGTCCTTTTTTTACTTTATATAATTGTGAAATTGTTTTTAATAAAATGTTACATTATTTTTGTCATAGGTAAAAAATTAATTTTCATCAAAAATAAAGATTTTTGAAAATGTTTTAAAAAATTATTTAACCTTTTAATATGATTTTAAAAATGAATTTTTAATTTTTTTTCTATTGTAAAATAAATTTCAGAGGAATGTTGACTTCTTTTTCGAAAAAATTCCCATTGGAATTTTATTGAAAATGTGAAAATAATATTTATTTCTATAATGTAAATCATAAAAAACATTTACCGCAGTAATTAATTAACAATTATTTCAAGCCACCATTACAAATTTTCAAATTTAGTTGGAATCCAAATAATTTCTATAATATTGGGAAATTTTTTAGATTTTAAATAAATTATTTCAAAATTAAAATTGTTTCTAAAATGTTTTAATTTTTTAAAAGTTATTTTCAAAGAAAAAATGATATTTTAATCAATAAATATATTAAATTATTTATTAAAATTCAATTATACGTTTTTAATGTTATTTTAAAAGAAAAATATTTCCAAAATATTTTATTATTTTATAGTTAAAAAATGTGATTTTTAATGAAAATTTATTTTCCACAAGAAATTTTCCAAGTGATATTTCATAATGATTCTCCATATAAGATGAAATTATTTGAGGATACATATGTTTTACTTGGGATACGATCCATGGATACCATTATTATTAATTCTCTAAATAGTGTATGTATATGAATAAAATATTATTATGAAACCCATTTCTCTTACACAAGTTATACTAAGATAAATTGCTTAGGAAACCCTCTTCTACTTCAATGTTTTATACAATGATAAAATGGAGAAATGATTATAGAACATATTTATTTTCTACAGATTACATTATAATAAAATTTTTATGAAATCCAATCTATTTTAGGTGTTTTGATATGATGAATGTTTTTTTGATCTTATGGCACACATATGTTTTATTTTTATTATGAGATGGTGGTTTTGTTATAACCAAGGAAATTAGTTACATTAACCATTGATGATTGTTATATTATAACCAAATATGGATGAGACCAATATATCTCTAAAATTAATTGGGTGAACTTTATATCTCTTTAGATAATAATGGGATACAATTCAATGGGATTTATCCACTATGTGAAATAGGATTGTATTAATACATTATGGGAAACAAGTATGTCCTGATCCACTATGGGAAACTGGTGTGTCCTGATCCACAAAAGGAAACATGTGATGAGTCATAATTCACTATATTGATGTTCTGGAGAGTTAACCTTGATATATGATTTTTTTCAATATTTATTATGGTGAAACACTTTTATGACATATATTTGTGGTTCATTATTGATTTATGATGATTTATCACCCTTATGGGCGTTGTTTTCGGAAATGATAATATTTAATTTGAGGTGTATTGTTTATAATCTATTTTGGGATGGTTATGAACTTTATAAGTTGTAATATTGATAACATAAACGTATGATTATCTTATTCATTCATATGATCATATATTTATATCTCTTATGTTAACCCTTTCTGAGAATCTAAGGTCATACTTTCTTATGTTTCCTTTGGTAGGTTATAAATAAATGATGTGGTAGGGTATACCTATGAGGAGTACCACGTGAGAAGATATTTGGGCATGATGTTGAAGATATTTCACAAAAATTAGGATATTGGGATTATATTATCTAAGGAAAGTAAACTATTATTATCCACATGTTTTTATTGGTGTAGTGTATTGAATATTATTCTAAAAATATATACTATCTATTTACGAAAATCGCATTTCATTATAGTTGGTATCGGGCGAATAATTTAATTAATCATTACAAAATAGGATAATATAAATTATGTGAGATACCTAGTAATATTTCTAGTTATATTTATAGTGTTATCTCTATAGATAATTCAAATGATGATTTTATGTAAGGTAAAATGTCCTAAATTTTTTTAAAGGGTAGAATAAGTGGTTTCTAAGAAATTAAATCACCCTTTGGATACCGCAATTAGATGTGGATATGAAAAATTGGTACCTAAGGGTAATAAATATGAAATTTGTGCATTGGGACAAAATCAATCATAACCTAGTGCACGAAAATGGGCTTTGATACACACCTATATTGACAGTCCCAGGTGATATGATTTGGAAATTCAGTAATTTTTTATAAACCATAATAAAGGATTTAAATATATGGTGACTATGAATAAAATAAGACAAAAATAAGGTGTCAGAGAATGAAATGAATCTATTATGATTTAGACATCCTATACGTTATTTTTCATCATTATATGGTTTTCCACTAAGAGTGTTGTTTTTCTCACTATATATTTCGATTTTAGTAAATGGATTAAACCTAAAAGAACTATGTTATGGTAAAATCAAACAAAAAATCCAATGAATTTTCTCCTAAGGAAAAAATGTTTATGGGATACATAATGAAAATATAATTTATATTCTTAAAAAAAATTTCTGAAGATATGAATCATGTTGAACATCCAAATGAGAAAAAGAGGAGAAAATATTATATTTAGTCCTTAAAAAGGAAACATCCACCTTCTATAAGTGGATCCAATGATCTAATAGTTACTAAGAAAAAATTTAGTACCAATGGAGAGATATTTTACATTAACTAGTGTTCAAATCATGAATAATGTAATTTTGTATTTTTATCATTTGGAAGTTGAAGCAGATTAGTGGTGGACTCTTATTATGAATACGAGGGAAGAAGAAGAAATTAAATATATGCAATATGAAGATATTAAGGGGATATTTCTCAGAAAGTACTTTTCCTATATTATATGAACAAATATTGAGAATTAATTCCCAAAACTTAAGAAAAATCATGATTAACCTTTTGGTACATATGAAGATAAATTTACAAGAATTTCATGTTATGATTTTGGTTTAATCATCATACCTGGAAAAAAATATTTATTGATTATTTGGTGGCCTAAAACCAATTCATTAAAAGGCCTTAGCTATAATATTATTTAGTAAATATAAATATGTCTCTATATGTTCATTTAAGGTTGAAATTGAAATGAGATATTACCACTATTCTTATTATTTGGATGAGAAAATGAAACATCAAGACTCTTGAAAACTCAAATAGAGGAAAGAAATTCAAGCCCTATATATGCCAGAAATGTGGGAGAAAGCATCAAGTGAATTCATTGAATTAAACTGGGAGTTTTATTAAATGTTGAAAGGATTGTAATAAATCATGAAAATTTTGAAATTTTCTTAATGTACATATTAATTAAATGGTGGAGAAGAGTATTCCTTCTAAATCACATCCTACACGATAGTGTTTCAAGCGCATGGTGTTTTGTAATTATGCGAATCAATGCCCCAATCCAAAGGGATACTTTTGATGATAGTTCACAATAACCATTGAATAAAAAGGAAAATTAAAAATCTTATGAAATAAAAATTCTTTAATCAAATTATTATAATTGTAGAATAATTATATTCTAATACATAGTTGGAAATTTTTGTTTTTTTTTGGATGAAAAATCCATATGAAAATATTATTTTTCATCTTTTAGTTTGGGGAATTAATTATCTCCCGTTATTCGGATTATGGAATAATGAAATAAAATTTGATATTATATCAGTATATGGTTTAAACCAAGATTCAAATGGAAATAATTTTATGTAAGATAATATATTATTTAAGGAATAAATATTAAATTATATTTTGGAATCATATATGTCTCTCTGTTAGATTAGCTTATGATTTATGGACACCATTACGGGTTTATGAGTTTAGGGTTGATAATAAGTTTAATGTTATTGAAACCCTATTTTATGTTTTATGTTATGGATTATTATCATGATTAATGATATTTTATAAGATATTTATAAAAGTATAACTCTATTGTTTTATATATGTTTTAGTGAAAATTCTATTCAAGTATGAATGCATTAGATGATAGTCTGTCTGAGAGAACAATTAAAACTCTAGAGGATATTCTAATATCTTGTTATATGGATTTGAAAGGTGGATTGCATCAACAAATTACTCTTGTTAAATATTCCTACAATAATATGTTTTACCCAATAATTTAGATAGATCCTTATGAATCCCTTTATGGAAAGAAGTGTATTACTCCAATGTACTAGAATGATGTTATAGATTAAAATATATTTTGACTTAAGTAAGAGGATGAGATGGAATATAATGTTAGTTCCATTAAATAACACATATAGAAACAACAAATAGATGAAAATTTCATTTTGATCATTATCAATACAATATAAAATTTGAAACTGGATAAAAGGCCATTCTATGAATTTATCTGTAGATTAAAGAAGAGAAAACTAAGACCTAGGTATATGGATATATTTAAAATTATTGATCATATTAGGACCATATATCACCTCTCAATTCATGAAGAAAACCTATATTAGGTCCCTGATGTGATCCATTTATATCACCTAAGAAATTACATATTGGATCCATCAAATGTACTGAAGTAATATGTTGTACCACCATAACATGATTTTTCATATAAGCAACTACTGGTGGATATTTTGGATTGAATAGATAGTGTTCTATGAAACATTAACACTCACCAGGTCAGGGTTTTTTAGAAATCCCACCATCTAAAAAAGCTATATGTGAATACAAGGATGTAATGAGGTAGAAGTATCCTCAGTTTTGGTACCAAAGTTACAAATTTTGAAGGAGATACTCATTTTAAGGGGGTAGAATGTATCACCCATAGTTTTATTGTTATTTTTTAAAATAGATTTAATTTTTATATACTTTTAACTACCCACAAAACTATTGTTATCTTGAATAAAACACAATAATAAGAATAGTTTGTGTTATATGAAATGCTGAGTTTAAACAAAACCTGAATTAATAGTGAAATATTATTATTTAACATTATATTTATAACTTATTCATTGGATGGAATGTATGAATATTTTTAACAAAATTATGAAAATTTAGTTCAAAATTATATATAAAATGAAATATTTTTAGACCAATTAATTATATATGAAAAAAAACTTTTGAAAATTAAATGAAATTTTTTTATGAAATACTATTTTTATTCAGAGAAGTTTGTTTTACATAAATAAATTAAACATATCATTTTTTGTAAATTATATTAATTAATTTTATTTATTATAATTTCAATTTATTTTTTAAAATTCATCTTATATGGTTTCAAGACATGTAAGAAGAATAAATCCAATTTTATGTTTAAAAACTCTGTTTTTCTGAAAAGAAGTTTTCTATCTATTTTGTTCAATTATTTTAAAATTAAAATTTAACAATTTTTTAAGTATTTTTTGGAAAAATAAAAATAATTTTTTATTCTAGATAATAAAAATTATATTAGGGTATGTTTATGAGGATATTCTGAAAAGGTTTGATAATTAGTGAAAATAATTAATTTTAGAAGAAGAAAAACATACTTAAAATATTATTTATAATGTTAAATAATATTTTAAAATATTTTTAAAGAAAAATACTTCAATTATATATTTTTTAATCCAATTTATCCAATTTTAATCAATTTAATATTGAAATAGTATACAAAAACATTTTAAAATGTTGAACATTTTCTCTTTGAAAGCCTGATTTATCATCGCAATGGTGTGATTACTTTTAAATATGATTTTCAAACTTTTTTGAATTGAAATTGGAAAAATAAAATCAATATTTTTAATAAAAATACTATATATTATCTAATAATCTTGACATAATTTTTTATTAAAATTAAAAGAGAAGAAATAAAAATTAATTACCGTTGTTAATCTGAAAATCAGTTTACTAGGGGGTTAAACAAAAAAGATTAAGGTTGAAATTGCATAAAAAATTATATGAAATATATTTTATTACCATATTTGATGCTATAATTTATATTTATTAGTAATAATCCATTTTTATCCTTATTTCTTGTGAAAAAGTTGGGTGCACTCTTTCTTTTTCAAAAATTACAATTGTTCCACTTACATCACTTATAAAAGGCCACTCTCTATCCTAAATTCTTCACACATTCAAACCCATTTATACCAACCAATAATTTCCCAAATAACTTATAAAATTTCCCCATATCAACATTGAAGATTTAATTTTTGTATAAATTCGAATTTTTGAGGCTTTGAGTCTAAACCTATAGACGATACTCAAAGAAGAGGTATCTTTCTTCTACAAGAATTTTTATATCATTTCAACCTCCACCTGAATGGTTTTTTATTAAACCATGATTATATAAGAAAAAAATTATATTAAATATACAAAGATTTTTTATGTTAATTTAATGAATTAAACCATCTCCTTTTCCATGAAATGGGTTATCAAATCATCATTCATGTGTACGGAAGACTACCGCATCACGAACCCATATCATTCATTTTTCCATTTCCACCTCTCAAAGTTGGGTATGATGATATATATAAATAATATATATATATATATATGTTATTTATAACATAATTATACATCTAGGGTAATAATATCCTATATAATTTGTTTTACTTTCAATTCCATAGGGGATATGATAATGTCGTTCATGTGTATGGAGTACCACCTCACAAAGAGATATGATTCATTTTCACAAACCCTTTACATGGAAGATAACAAGGATAATGTAAATAAATATATATGATATAACAGAAATAATTATTATATTCCTGAAATATTTATAATTTTAAAAATATAATATATCATTTTATTCTTACCTTTTCAGTCACTAAAAGATGGTATCATCTTTCGTGTACATGTAAAATACTGCCTCTAAAATGTGATGTGACTCTCTTTTAGTCACCAAAACACATAGATAATGTGTATAAGTATATTTAATGAAATAATATATCATTTATTATATTATTTTCTTTGTGGAAATATAATATATTACTTATTGTATTTCCATAATCGTCCCTTGAAAATGATAACGTTACTAATACGTACATGCAGCGTACCGTCTCCACAGTCGTAAAAAAATTCATTTTAAAAATCATTTATGATTTGTAATAAAAGTATATTTAATGTAAAAATTGTATTTTTAATTCATGATTATTATTTTTGATATAATTTAACCATGATCAATTTTAGAGGTCTCAAAATAATGAATCAAAACATACATGAAAAACAAAAAGGTTATTGCCAAAAATGGGACTTTAGAAAGGAATTGATAATAAATGTGCAATAAAAGATCATAGGTATATAATATATGGTATGATAAATATAATCATGTATCTTTGATAGATTTATAATAAACATATAGTTATTATATATGTGGCTCGAACATGTATGAAGGAATTCGAGACTTAAGGTAAGGAATTTCTGGATCACTTTTTATTTTTCTTTGAGATACATGCCATGTTCCCCACATGTTTCTTTTAGGTGTTGTATATACTGCAATGTAATTTATTTTAAAATGTTTATTCATAAAATTATGGTTATTTGAATATATTTTGTAGGATATCACTTTCTTGGGGATTACAATTCAATGTCACTAGTGTGGTAAGGGTTTTATCTTACAATCTTATAATTTATCTGGATTTCACATGATTATGCTTATAATGATGAAATATTATGAAATATATCACAAGAAAATCATGTATTTTATTATACTAGGATTATTAGTGAAATTTTCATATAATATTACCATTTTACTAATCAATGGTACTTAAAATAATGGAGAAAATATTTTTACGAAATGCTAAAATAATTCCCCTCTTCTGTCAAAAATCCATTTCCATCCAAAACCCTGTTTTCTAATTTTCTTTAATTTTTTTAATATTATAATATGTATTTTAAAATAACTTTTTCCCCATTTTTTAATTTATTCAAAAATATATTAATGTAAACTGCAAGACTTTTACCAAATAATTTAATTTTTTCATCCATAAAAAATGTGAAATGAAAAATTATTTTTTCACATGCGTAGCATGGAAAATATTTCCCAATGACATGACATCTCAACGATTTCAATATTCACTTATAAGTGAAAAAATTATTTTTAGACAGAATATTTTCCTTAATATTTTGGATATTTTTAGATTTTAAATAAATTAATTAAAGATGAAAAGGATTTTTAATATGCTCATTGTTTTAAAAAGTGTTTCTCAAAACAGAAATATTTTTTTCCTCAAGAGATGTTTTATACAATTTATTAATCATTCATTGTATGTTTTCATGTTATATTTAATGAACTGTATTTCCAAATTTTTTTACAAATTTTTTTTTAAAATGTTTTTTTGAAAGAAAATTTATTTTCTTTAAGAAATGTTCAAAGTGATATTTCAAAATAAATATAAATCTAAGATAACTTCCTTTGAGGTCAATTATGATTTATTAGGGAAAATATATATGGATACCATTCATATTATTTCTATAAAGGATACATTTTAATGAAGAAAATATTTTTATGAACCCCATTTATCTTATTCTAGTTATAACAAAAAAAATACTTATCCAACCCGATTATTTTACCTTGTGTTATACTCTGATGAAATAATGAAATGATTATGAAACATATTTATTTTCAACTAGTTATAGTTTGATATAATGATTGTGAAACCCATTTAATTTCTTGGGTTTTAATATGATGAATTTTTTATAATATTTTGGCACTCATATTTAAGATTTTTATTATGTGATGACTGTTAAGTTATAACCAAGGAAACTGGTAACATTATAACTAAAAAAGGTGATTACATTATAAATAAAGATGGGTGGGACCTATAATTTCCACCAATTAATTAGTTAAATATTTATACATCATTAGTAATAATGAGAAACATGTAAATGGGATATATCCCCATTGAAAAATAGGCATTTCCTAATCCACTATAGGAAATAAGTGTGTCCTGATCCACTATAAGAAATAGGAATGCCTTGATCCAAAATTGGAAATATGTGATGAGTCCTGATCTTCTATGTTGATGGTCTTTTATGTTAACCTTTACATATGAAATGGGATTCAAAAATTATGATGGTGAAACACTATTATGACATGAGATTCTAGTTCAGGATTGATTTATGATTATTTACTACCCTTGTGAAATATTTTTTATAAATGATTATGTTTTATTCCTTTAATCATGCATATGATCTATGAAATGTTAGGTAAAAACTTATTATGTTATCTTCATGATCACATACCCTTATTCTTATCTTATGATTTCATATGATAACAGATTTATATCACTTATTTTTACCCTTAATAAGAATCTAAAATCCCCATTTATTATGTTTCCTTCACTAGGTTATGAATAATGTTTTAGGTAGGGTATTCCTAGGTGGATTACTATATGAGATAATATTTATGGGAGATGTTGAAGATATTTCACAAAATTGGAAGATTGTGTGCCTAGTACCAAAAGAAACTAAACTATTACGATCCCTAGGAATGTGCATATGTAAATAATATAATATTTATCTTAAAATATATAATATTTATACATGAAAATATTGGGTAATTATGAACTATCCATATAAGGTGGTCATGAAAAACAAATCCCATTGCTTATGCAGGTGGTAGTCCACATGTAACACAAGCCATATTTTCAATTTTTTAATGTTTGGTAGTTGTTTATAACATTTTCATTTCATTAAAATATTAAAATATAATTATTATTATGACACTTATGTTATTATTCCAACATGGGTAGATTTGATTAATAGTAATCAGAAGATGAAGGAAATGAAAATTAATTAAAAAGATTAATTTACAATTTTACCTTACTCTTATGAATAACTCCTTTGTTTATTGGATTAAGGATTTGAGTTATAGTCTTTTGAGAAGAAAAAAATACTATATGAAATTTATAGGAGTTTTTGGGAGTTATTCTGGTATAATTTTGTCAAATATAAGTGGCTTTGGGTGTGAAGAAAAGTGGGGTGGTAATGGATCCATTTATAAGGCAGAGGAGTGGAACATTTTTAATATAAAAGTTAAAGTCACTATTCAAAGTTTAAGTAGATCAAATAATGGAAAAAATAGAGTGGATGCATGGTTAAGGTTAGTAAATCATCAACCATACATTTTTACACGTTTTTACTTGCATTATGTCTTTTACTATTGTATTTTCTTTCACTTTTATCTTTTTTGATTTTTACTGTGGTAATTAATTTTACATATGAAATTTAATTTTAATGATAAAACTTATGATGGTAATTATTAAATAATTTATACATAATGATTTAAAATATATAATAAATTTTTTACAAATAATATTTCTAATGGTGTTAAAAATTAATTTATTATTAAAACACGTAACGCATAAAACTATTTTTTTGAAAAATTTTATTTTAATAAATTAAAATTAAAATTAAGTTAGAATAATTTACGTTTTTGATTTATACAATATTATTTAGATTATTATTAACAAAATAATATTAATTTTTATTTTGATGTACACCAACATAGAATTCCACATTGTGGATACTTAATTAAAAGAAACAGACAAATTTTTCTATTAGAGTAAAATATTACGTAAGTCTCCAAAATACGAAACATGATTTTTTAAATTCAATAAATTAATTTAAACTAAATAATTTTATTAATTGAAAACATTCATGGTCATGAATATTTTTGTTAAATTTTTAATACATGCTTCGATAATGATCATGTAAAAAACTCATTGATATTACTAAAAATTGTATTTTTCATTATTCATAGAAAAATAGATATCATCAAAAAAATATAGAAAATTTATCCTAAGATAATATTTATATGTTGAATTAAAAAATTAAGTTTATTTTATAAAATTTATATTCTAAAATTTTTAAATTATTAAATAAAAATTCAAATTTTTAAGAAAAATGATTTTACTGAAAATGTTGTTTTTAAGTATTATTAATATTATTTAATATCAATTTATAATTAAACTTATTTTATGATGTTAATTAAAATATAATTATATTTAAATTATTTCAATTTAATTAATCAGTATAAAATATAAAACACATAAAAAACCAATATTTGAGAAAGAATAATCGTTTTTAATATTATCCAATATTAATTATTTTTCCCTTAAGTGTATGCAATTTTAGTCGAGTGATATCTTATTATTTACTAATTTTTTTACTACTCTAATAATTTTCTTCATATTATTAATCTAATATTTTGTGAATCAATTTAATTCAATATTGTGTGTGAAAAAAACTATCGATCACAATATTAATTTAGTGAAAAATATATTCCAAAATCTCTAGGTGTAACAAAACATTTATTTATTTCACATAATTTATATAACTTGAAAATTACATTTCACAAAAACCACAAAACCCTAAGAATGGAATGTTATTGTATTTTAGGACCATATATATAAGGAACTTATTTTATGATACTTCTGAACACTTATCCATAATCGAACCGTACTAGACCACATTTTAGACTCCTCATAGTCTATAATCATATTCATAACCGGTGGAATGGAAACATAAGAAACAGGTGAGGTAAAGTGGAAAATAAAGAAAAACTTATCATCATTTCATTGATGTTTAGTTCAAAATAACATGAAACAACATGATCATAATAGAATTATCTTATTAAAAATAACATATAACAATATGAGAAATCCATAATCCATGCTAAAATGACATGTAATATCAATTGAAAAAAATTACCACGGACTAAGAGTGTAATATAATAACCATCATCTATAGAGAATAATTAGAGGAATATGACATAAAAATATAGTAAAATCATAGTAATAGTAAATCCTAATATTGTGAAAAATGATAAGAGAATTCATGTCCCATCACAATAATTTGAACAAAGAAAAATGATATCATGTCCACACACAATCCTCTAAAAAAATATATTTGTGATCATGTCCACACATCATCATGTGAAAATGGAATAAAATTATATTTTCCATTCACCATCATGATAACAATGAATAATGTAATGATATCCACACAAATCCTTGAACACAAAGTGGCATGCAATCACTCCCATGCACAAACCTGTGAACAAAGCATAAAATGATCTTTCCCAAACACAACCCTATTAATAATAAATAATGCGATCATGTCCAATTAGAACCTTATGAAAATTAATAACACAATCATGTACACACAAAAAATTATTATCTAATGAGATATCAATTCATAAAAAATGAATTAGAAAACAATATAGGACTCCAACTGTCAAAATACATATATATGTGTGCCACTTAAAATCAACCATTCATATTCAAAACATAACATAATTTACCCATGAAATCAAGGTGTGTTTCTTGAAGAAATTTATAGAACAATTCATAACCCATCCAGATAAATAATGTGGATGGTGTTATAGGAACATATCCCAATTGAAACATAAGGAACATGAAAGGATGTCAAAATAAATGTAAAAATTATCTTTTAAAATTATTTGATAAATCATGCTGGAAGAAAATATGAAATATTACATTTTGAAATAATTAACTACTCTTTAAAGATATTTTATTTAATAAAAAATTAATTATTATTGACAAATTTGTTTTTAAAAATAACCTTTAAAACTGGAAAATGTTTTCAAAAACAAAATTTTGTAAAATAAACTTGTTGTGAAAAAACTATTTTTGGGAAGAGACAAAAACATTGAAAAATTATTTCTTAAAAACGTAGTCCATTAAAATAACTATTAAAATTAGGAATTTAATTTTAAAATAAATCATTTAATTTTGAAAAATAAAAAATATGTCATTTTTATTTCAAAATAATTATTAATTATGATTATTTTGAAAACCAATTTAAAACATGGGAATTGATATTTCTAAATAATAATGATTCTAATAGAGAAAGAAACCAAAGCATAATTTTTAGAAATCCATTTTACCATTGTTGTAAAAGTAGAAATTAAAATTCACATTCAATGTTCACTTTTTTAAAAGTGTAGTAAAATATTTTTAAAACCATTACATTTAAAAAGAATCATCAATAATGGATCCTTGAAAATTATATAAAGTTTTTCCATATGAAATATATAGTGGCAGTTAAAAATAAAAACCTCATAGGGAATTTTTTTTAATATTATGAAAAAAACATTATTTTAACCCACATTTTAAATAGAGTGATAAAACATTTATTTATTTTAAAATTAGAAAAGAAAACATTATTTTAGTGAGTGGATATATATTTGAGAGAAAAAGAGCTCAAAAGAGAGAATTAGAATTATTATTAACATCATAAAATTTTATGAAGAAATAAATCAATCAATATAATTTCCATGAACAAAAAGAATAAGGTAATTATAATATCTATATATAATATAATAAAACCATTTTCTAAAACCATTTTTAAATAGAAATCAATATGGGTCAGGAAAATATATCGAGTCAAGAAAACCCCTTACAACTTAAGAAACATTTTTATTGAAACCCCATAAAAAACTGAGATTGAATGTAAACATAAATGAACATAAATATAATATAATTTATCATATTATATATCTAATTGACAGTATTTATACCATTTAAATGATATTAGATTCATAAAATAAAACATGTCACAAATAAGGTAAATTGATATGAAACACCTTTACCTTTACTCTAATCTTCCACAAAAGTTCTTTATTATTGTATATAATAAACACACCAATCATGATAATCTTTTCCAGAACTTTATTTATATATATTAATATTTATACTTTTTATTAATAATAATTATTTATAATATTTCTGTTAGTGATAATTTATTTTCGTTATCCTATGTTATTGATTTTTAATGTTCTACGCATGTCTTAAGGCATCGATGCAGATTTACATTAATTGATACCAAGTTCACCATCCATAAATTATAAAATATACTTGAATATATTTATTAATATTTTTTCTCAATCATAATTTTAATGGACGATAATTTTAGTCATGATTCAAGAAGATGAGATCAACAAAAATATTTTTTTTGTAAATTTTTTATGAAGAAAAGTTAGTATGTTAATACTATGTTAAATATAAATATATCCTTTCAGAAGCAAAAAAATAAATATTATATGATAATTTATTTATAATAATACCAGTATTTATTTTTCCATAGTCATTCATGATATAAATTTATATCATTATTAATATAGGTTGTTATATTGACCCTAAAATAAATGTGTTATAATCTATTAAAGAATATGTTAAGAAAGTGATAAATTGGAAATAATATCATTATTAAATAAGTATAATGATTTTATTTTGATTTTTTAATGATTTAAATAATAGTTTTATATTATCTTATAATGATGTAAATTTGAGATGAAAAAATAAATATATTACTTTATGGAGGTGGTAGTCCACACATACACACAAGTAACATTATCATTTTCCATAGAATGAAAAAAGTTTTTGAATTGGTTGATATTTCCAGAATATTAATGATGTTTTAAATATAATATTTATTCATTAAATTACCCCTTTTAAAGAAGTTTGATTTGTGTTTATGAAAAACATATCACTTCACTCATGGATGCAGTATTTTGCATGTAATAGAAGGGGAATTTTTGTTTTTCGAAGAGTTGGGAGGATGGTAGAAAACTGTTATCTCTTAAATATGATAAACATTTAGTATAATTATTCTAATAATATAATTATTTAAAAATTACTATATTATATTTTGATGAGGATGAAGGTGAGATAAAGGAAAATAAATGAAAAATTAATATTTGATAATTTGACCTTACCCATTAGAAGAGATATTTTGAAAGTTGGATTAAGGAATAGAGAGGTGTTATTTTTACAAGAAAATAATATATATCATGTTTCAATGTGTTTTTATGTGTTATTTTGGAATATTATTGTTTTGTATAATAGGCTTAGTGTATTAGAGAAGTGGGGCAGTGATGGCTCCTTTTATAAAAGAGAGGAGTAGTATTTTCTATAATAATATAAAAGTTGAAGTCACTAATAGAAGTTCAAGTGGATCCAATAATGGAAAATAATTGATCGAGGTAATGATTGAGGTTTATAAATCCTCAATGATTCGTTTAAAAACTTATTTTTAAATTTTTTTTAAGACTTTTACTCTTATATTTCTCACCTTTACCTCATATGGTTTTTACCATGGTAGATAATTATTACCAATGTAATATAATTTTAATTCCTAAAAATGAAACAATATTATTTAATAATTTATAACTAAGGATTAAAAGTATAAAATAAAATTTTTCAAATTATTTTTATATAGGTTATAGAATCTAATTTTAATATTAGCGCATATAGTGCGTAAAAACCATTTTTTGGAAACCTTATTTTTTATGATAAAAATAATGATTAAGAAAACATTATTAATGTTTTTAAATTATATTAAATTAATTGGTTAGTTATTAACTAAGTAAGAGTTATGTGGGTTTCAGTGTATAAAAAAAATAAAATTCCACCTTATGGATACCCAGTTAAGAGAAATAGTTTAAAAATATGTTTTATTAATTTGAAATATCATATAAGTTCCCCAAATGATATACTTGAGTTTTGTAAATTTATATTTTTTTAAATGAAATTATTATATTTGTAAAAAAATATATTTTTTTAGATCAAATTTGTTTCATAAATTTCAAATAATTATGGTATTATGAAAATGTAATAAAAGTGACTCTATTTGCAAAATCATTATTTATTAGAATTCGCTCCAAAATTCAACAATTTTAGAAAATTTTCAAAAATTAATCTTAATATTTTTTTAATATAAATCCAAAAATTATGTTCATTTGGTTATTTTTACTTTCCAAAATCGTAGAATTAATATTTTTTAAAGTTAACAATTAATACTATTTTCAAAGAATGATAAAATTTTAAAATATTAACTGTTTTTATTCTTACATTTAATCAATTACTAATTAAATTTAAATTAATATGTTATTAATAAAATATATGTATTTTTTCCATGTTATATTTATTTAATAAAAATTAATATCCCAAAAATTCAATTTTACATAAAATACTTTTTCAGCCTAAAATATCATATTATTTATTTATCACCATTAAATGAGTTTTATCAATGTACAAGTATTTAAACTCAACTTTTTTTAGTTATACTTTAAAATTAGTAATGTATAAAATAATTTTTTTTATATAAATAATTTATTGCATTTATTATTACATGTTTATATCATCAAAATTTATACTTACATAACTACTCAAGATCTCCACATATAATATATGCAGAAGATGTTATCTTAGAGTCATCAGGGATGTGGGTTTAGCTAAAATAGATCTCCTATAAATTTAAATAAGTTTCACCTATATCCAATATTATTTCACTAATAACATAATTTTTAGAGTTAATATTGGTCTTGGTCTAAAGAAAACCCTATTGATATCGCCTATTTTTGATATTTGGATACATGATCCCATTAAGGTAGAATCATAACAATTGATTCCATCACTTATCCATTTTAAATATTTTTAATTGTGTGGTTAATATTATATATACCAATTAATTTAACACCAATTTTATGAAATTAAAATTTTATAATTTTATTTTAATATATTATGGTATTGTTTTTGTTTCATATAGCACGTAAAGGAATCTTTTCAAAATTGTTTTTAATTAAAAGAAAAATATAAAATAAAATGTAATTAAGTTATCCATCATCTTTATTAAATAACTAAAATAATTAAATGGCCCCTCAATATTTTCCTGAATTCACACTTTTTCTATGGTTTATCAAAACTCATATAATGGAAGGCGTAGTCTAACTTAATATTGGATTCATGGATTTTGTTTATTATGTATAAATTTCATTTTTTATTCTTTTTAGTGTATTATTAATAATAATTGGATTTTACATTTATGATTAACCAATTGTAGATAAAATATTTATACATATTCCTTTTTTACATACATATGAGAATTATTATTATTTACTTCTTTTATTTATCTTATTATGGTAATTCTTCTGTAAAATAAAACAAATAACCCCAAAAAGAAAAAAGAAAATATGTGTTATGATCTCAAAATTTATCGACTATTTTTTCATTGTGTTGAAAATAAAAAACCCATATGCATAAGTGAAAAAAACTCTATGATATAGTATTTTATTAAGTTGCATCATTCTACCACTATATTATATATGACCTAGGTTTATTTCAGCTTAGCCCCATCTTGATGCATTTTCATTTTCCTAGGTGCTCAGGCCACACATGTTCTTTACTCACATGTAGGTGAGGGGAACCAAATTTAATATTTATAGAGTTTATATAAAAGGAAACATAGATACAAAAGTACTAATATAACAAAAGAAGGGTATGAATTTGAATCCCTTAATTTAATTTTATAATAATAATTGCTAAAACACAATTTCAATAATTAAATTTAAACAAATACAAATAATAAATCAAGAGTTCATGCTCATAATAATCCTTTAGAGTGATGAATACACATTTAATAAGATATTATTCATTTAAATCATTCATAATTATGGAGAAAATATTCTAGAATTAAATAATTATATTTATTAATTAGTTAAATATTTTATCTTAATTTCTATTAAAATAGTTCTTTAGAGTCCCATACAATGTAATTATATAAAAATTAAAAAAATTACATATGATGTGTTATGAAAAAACACAAAGTGTACCCATCCAAATTAACCAGCACGTTCCTCATCATATATTGTGAACTCTTACACAACTATCATACAAAACATATAATGTAATTACACAACATGTACTATTAATAAATTTCGCATTAACACATGTCAATTACTTGGTGTATAATGATTAAGATGAATAAAAAGTACACAGTCTATAAGGTACATACAATACATGTAGTTCTAAATTTTTATACAAAATTAATCAATCACTAAATTCATATAAAAAATGTCACACAAAGTGTTCTACCAAAAACGACACAGATTACCATTTTGACTAGGATTAATGGATTAATTAATTAAGATCAATTTTTTCTGAATCAAATAGGTTACACGGTGTGTAAAATTCATCAATATAACTTGTATGTTGCTTCACTATTTTTCTAGGACACAAACCTAAGGACTAGGAATGTGTATCAGTCAAAGATATTTATGAGGATTACAATGTGTGTGTGATATAAAAATGGTGTAACCTATGATTTTAATGATTATTATTCACATGATCCAGTAAAAAATACTCAACACATCTTTGACTATACATTTTAGATTTATAAAATACATGTAATAAACAATGTCTAAACAAGTTACATGTTGTGTAGTTTGATGAACCATAGACCAACCTATTTTGGTCAAAATCCACCCTATAATAATTTTACCCACTCATTAACTAAGTCACATGTTATTTTTATGGGTTGGTTATGGTGTGGTAAATATGGGTACACAATATTCACCTTAGGGTTACACATCATGTAGTCCTATGTTATCCATTCTTAATTGTCAACACATATAGATGGGTTGTATGGATGTTCCTTGTGTTTTTAATCAATTCTTGGTTATATTAAGGTGAAAAAAATGAGAAGAGGATATCTCAATGTTTGTATTCAAGGAATTATTTTCTTAAAATGAAAAAAGAATTATTAATGATTATAATGATAAATGATTAATAAATAATTATAAATTTAATCATGATCACTCTAATACCATTTAAAAGTTACAAATGCATTGGAAGTTTCAATAGGTCAATGTAATATTTGTATTTTTCTAGTTTAAAGGAATAATATATAATGTAAATGATTATAAATGTTCTAAAAAATGAAATTAGTTTAATGAATTTTGAAAAATTTCATCAGAACCATTATAGATGATCTTTTTCATGTTAAATATATTATTAATTTATTTAAGGAAACTAATTTGTTCTTGTGAATTCTTTCTTTTAATAACATTTTGATTGTATGAACCTTATTTTGATTTTTCAATCATTTTATCTAGGGGACATAAGGTAGAACCCCTTTATCAGTTATCCACACAAGCTCTTACGATCTTTAAACACCACCGATAGTACCCCAAGTTCTAGTGTGGTGGTAATATTCGTCTTGAATCACAACCTTTTATTTCCAAACAATATATTATGTTTGATGGATTATTTTATGTTCCCTAATTCCAGATAGGAGGAGGATTGTGTAATTTATCTATTCTTGAGAGAGTTCTAGTTAATTTTCTACCTAGGGTTGATAGAATATCTAGGGGGGTGTGTTGATTTAGACAACGTTTAAGCCTATGGAATGATATAAGTATATATTTATATAGCAATGTGAGAGAGAATAAATAATTTCACATGTTATAGTGACACATAATCGTCGTACATAAATATTACATATTTTTAGATGAATATTCAATACATTTCGAAAATACACACCTGATGACCATAAAGGATTATTTCATTGTATACTAGATTCAAAATCTTATTATTTCATGAATTATCTTCAATATTTCCAAAAAATATCTTCCTACATGGTATTTTTCAGAACGATGCCCTACTTAAACCTTTCTTAATAACCTAGGGAATGGGAAAAAACAATGGTGATCATAGGTGTGTAATGATGATAAAAATGAGAGATATAAATTGATGATAATATGAGGTAATATGATAAGCATAAGTGTATGAGATCATGAACATAACTCAAAATGGTCATACCCAATATATCATATATCGTAAGAATGATTAATTGAATAAAACTTTATTATTTCAAAATATGTGAATCGTAAGAGTAAAAAATAAGAATAAATCATTCATGAATAATATATTCATTTCAGAAAAGTGTGGTACCCAAATATGTATAGAAAACACTTCAAATTTCAAGGTTAATTACCAAGACCATATAATCATAATGGATCTTGAATCAACACCTATTTCCAATATCATAATGGATCAAGCATCATCAAATGTTTCCTATAGTGGATCAAGCACATTGATTTGTTTATCATAGTAGATCAATGACAATAACTAGTTTCCCAAAGTTATCTCATGATATCTAAAACTTTACACAACACATTATAGTGATATATAATTATAAGTCTACTCATTACATAATGAAAACCATATATTGTTTTCACACATGATCATAAAACATAATGCATACCATTTTAGCATGACCAATGAAAATTAAAATGGTTTCATAAACATGTTATAATAATAATCATAAACCATATAAAGAAATAATAAGGTTAGTATAATTTGATCATATCACTAGTAAAATATAATTAAAATTAAATGATGGAAACATTTATTAAAATTATTTTAAAATAATAACTGGAATATTTTCTAACGGAAATACCCTTTTCATTATAAAAATACTTATTTATAATCTAATAATTTACCAGATATTAAGGAAAGAATTTTCTTTAAAAATAAACCCGAAAATTTTTTATGGATAATTAAATAATTGAGTGTTCATAATGGTGTAATTTTATGTTCATACGGTATAAGTTAAAATAAAACATTCCATTTATACTTTTATAAAATTTCAAAAAGTACCAAATTAGGAAATTAATAATAAGATTACTTTTAAAACATTTTTTTAAATTTAGATCATGGGTGAATATGAATTTGACAAATAATATTATATCATTAAAAACATTCTTTGAATTATTCTTATAATTATTGTATATGGAAGAAACAATATTTTTTACTGAAGAGAGAAATAACATAGGTTTTCATTTAAAACATTCTTTTGATATCTTGAGAACATGTGGGGAATTAAATTAAATGATAAAAATGTATTATTATGAAGTAAATAGAGTATTTTAATAATGAATTTTATTTATTAAATACTTATCATGTATTTTTCAAAAATTAATAAACAACCCTGATTAATAATTGGGTTGAAACATAAATCAAATACGAAAAGGTTCAAATTTTTCCTACACGTTTGAACCTATTGTTTAATAAATATATAATTTTTTAAAGTATTATAGGACCAAAATTATATATATCATATGATTCATGATTTACTTATGACATATTATCACATTATTATTAATAATTTGTAATTAAAATTAATGCTTTTAGTGACAAATGATTCGTTTTCCAGGCATGTTTCAGTTCCAAAGTCTCGATCCTTGTAATTTTTTCTAGAATTCATCATCTCTAAAATGTTAATCATGATATAAATATCATCTATATATATATATATTCATACAAAATTGTTAGAGATTTAAAACTGAATTACACTATTCATGGAGATGATAGGATGTATGTATGTATGAACGATGTTTCCATTTTTCAATGGAAGGAATGAAAGAAATGTAAATAATAATTCAACTGCAAATAAACAATTAATATTTCACACACAGACAGACACAAACACATATATATATATATATATATTCATTGGATATAAACCCATCACCATTAATGTAAATTTGACAAAAAAATAAATCAAATCGCTTCAAGGAGGTTATAGCCCACATGTACCCATGAACAACATTATTGTTTTACAACAATTTGGATAATAAGATGTTGATATTATCATACTAGAAGTATAAATACGTCATAAACATTATATGTAACCACTAAAACCATCATAATATTTATACATAAAATATGGTGATGAAAAATGCCTTGTATCACAAAATGTAGACGGTAAGACGTATGTATGCACAAGTGATACTTTCATATTCTATTTCATGGGAAAGTGGATAGATAATGGTTGTTTAATAATCATAATATATTTTTTATAAATTTATACAACTTAAATTATTATTTTATGATCAATATCATAGTTTTATATGAGGTTAATGAAATTATAAAAAATTGATTGGGTAAGGAGATTATCTATTCTTTGAAAGATCCCATTCATATCACATCTTAAGGACCCCTAGGTTAGTATTTTGAAAATCTCATAACATATATAATGTTATAAATGAATATATAATGATATTATAGAAGATATTGTCTGATCTAGAAGGATAAATGTGGTGTGATGAAGATAAAGGGTGAGTTACCTTTTATAAGGGAGTGAAATGACACACTTGGAATTTATTAAATGATTAAAAAATAATAAATTAATTATAAATAAAAATAATTCAAAATCACAATTTATTCAAAATAATATTAGTCTAAATTCTAAATAAAATAATTCAGTAAAATTTAGATTGGTTTTTTATCAATTTAAACCGTATCTATTTTAATAATATATTAGTTAATAATTTTTTACCATAACCACAAAATAACAATTTAAATATTTAAGGGTCATGAATGTAATAATAAATAAAAAAATGACTCATTAATGGACTAATTTTTATATATTCAACAATATTACATTAACATAGACAAAGATATGTTTTTATGGATTTTAAATTAATTAGTAAAATATTATTTATTATAAAATGTCATTAATGTCAATTTTGAAACTATTAATTTCATTATAATTTAAAGACTATAAGAAAAATATTCAATTTGAATATAATACTTTCAGACATCCCTAATATGACATATTTATCTAATTTGTTTTACATAATAAGTCACTTAAATTTTATTACTTTTTATATTTTTATATATATATTTTTAATTTTTATATGAATTCACCAAATAAACCGTTGGCATTGAAAAAGTGTTTTAGGTAATTATTAAATCACTAAAATTATAAATAAATTAATATAATTAACGAAAACAATTTATCATTCAGATATAATTTTTTTTCAAATTATCCTCTTTTTATCCTTATGTAAAAAATTTATAGATGTTAACGCTAAGTGATTGATTTTTTAATTTTTTAAATTAATATAAAGGTCATATTCAAAGAAATATGGCATAAAGTGGCCATATATTCTAGAGTTGGATAGAGATTTGTGAACTTTACTCATCAAAGATGATAAATTCAAGTGTCACATAAAATTTAAATCCATATCTCAATGTTTTAACATTATTTTATATAGTTTACCCTTACCGAGGTAATGAAATTTTTTTATAGTTACTATTCATATTGACAAAAAAGTATCATATTTACCCAATTTTATCATATTAATTCCAAATATTGAATAAATGTTTCAATAATAAATATATATATGTGGAATAATATCATTTTAAAATTACTGCACAAAACGCAACGAAACCCAATTTTTAGACAACTACATTTTTTACAATAACACTGGATTAATTCTTATACCATGAATTTAAATGTTTTAGATGAAAGAATTTATTTTATTAAATATATAATATATTATTTTTATAAATTTAATTCCACAATAATATTTAATTTTTTTTTATTTTGATTAAAACATATTGCAAAGATAATAATACTTTTTTCCGAAAACAACTACTTTATTTTAAAATGAATTTTATTTTTATTATTAATTAAGCAGTATTCAATGATTTCATTTTTCACTTGTGGTACTATAATTTTTCGTAATTTAATTGATCATATTGATACCCTATAATCAAATGTCTAGGTGAAAACTATAACATTAAATAATAATATTTAGTATTATATTATTGTTCATTTAAACTCGATGTTGTATGCAAAACAAACTATCAATTTTTTATAGAGAACTATGAAATCTCTTGGTGTTAGATTATACCCCATGAAAATTAATTTTATCCATGAAATTACATTAAACCTAAACAATAATTAAGGATTAATCATTTTTACTACATCCTCAAGTTCCCAAGAAGATACATTGAATTTATGATTCCACCAGATAACTCTAACTAGGTGAGTAGTGTTATTCCATAGAATTTAGCTCTATAATGAAAGTTATATATTGGATATCATTCATAAGAAATATCTTGATCAAGTAGTATGACCTATGAGTTCTATACATGCAATTTATTTGGTGTGTACATAATTGTGAGAGATACATGAACACATTGCGAACTTGAGATAAGTTCGGTGGAAGAACCAAGTCTTAAGTAAATTTCCCAAACTCGATTAAGAATGTAAAAGGGGCCAATATAAAAGAGAATTAAAATTCAATTATTTCTATATATCCTAAAAATAATAAATATAAATACTCACATAAATTCATTTTCTCAAATTTTTAACAAAAAATCTTACAGAATATTTTCAACAGAAATTTTATTTTTACACTAAACAGCTCTTAAGTACTGTTTAATAGCTCTAATTTTTTTTTGTAATTTCTTTAACTTTATTAGGTCCTAATAGATTTATTAATCTAACGCAATCCTAACCTATATATATTTTAAATTTCCCACTATACAGGGAATCACAAGGTGCCTTATTTATTCTAAATTTAAATATATTATTGTACGAAAAATTGACAAGAGTAATGTGTTTTTAAGACCATTTGTTTTTTTAATGAGAAAACTATGTTCGATAGTGTATGTGATACACAACACCTAACACACAAAAAAACGATTATTTAAATATTAATATTTTAACCTATACAATATAAATATAGTTAGGAATATTATTAACTACATTATTAAGTATATATATAAATGGAGGATAGGATGTCGAGCAGCCAGGGGAGCTGCCCTACGACGCGAAATGGTTTCTAGGGTTTCACTCGTCTACCTCGCCGCTTTGATTTTTGATGGCAGATGGATTCTTGATTCCAGGGAGTTTCGACTCCCACAAGCACGCTGCAAGTGAAATAGAGTGATCTGAGATTCGGGGATGTGAAAATCACAAGAAGAAATCTATTGAGGTTAGCGATTCCAACCGTTCCTTTTCCTAGTTTAAGGGTTTGTGTGTCGGCATACGTAGGCGAGGTTCTGTTGCTCATGTGAGGGCAGATCCGGCTGTGATTTTGGAAAGATTGGAGTTGGTAGAACACTCCACTATAGCGCGTCTTGTTCTGCCCAAAGGAACGAAACCATGGAGAATGGATTATCTCATGCAGTGACTTTCAGGCATATGGGGGTTCGACTCATGGAAATGTGTCTCCTTGGGTAAAGGGTATTCCCATCTGATCTTCCCCTCAGAAGATTGTAAAACACTCTCATGGGGTTTTGTATCATTGTCGCTCAAACTAGGTTCTATTCATATCAGAGAGTGGGATAGGACATTCAACCCAATTGAAATTAGTAACTCCTCTACTTAGGTCTGGATTAAAATATTTGGGTTATGCTGGATTTTATGGCATCCTTGAATCCTTTATGATATTCCATTAGTGATTGGTATTCCAATTAAAATGGACAAAGAAACTAAAATTTCTTCGTATGGTCATTATTCTAGGTGCCTAGTTTAGATATACCTCTATTTTACTTTGGTTTATAAGGTGTATCTGTCCACTGATGAAGAAGAATTAGAATTAAGAATTGAATTTGAGGGTGTTCCAAGGTTCTGCTCTGATTGTAGGGTTATAGGACATGACATCTATAACTGTAGAATGTCCATTGTTTGTAAACACTGCTCTCTTTGTGGACATGATCTCAAATCATGTTATAATGTAGGGATAGAGAAAGCTGGTCAAGCTGATTCTGTCAAACAAAATCACCTTGCTAAGCATGGTAAGATTCCTGAACATGAGGTATCTTTGTTTGAGGGTAATGTGGAGCTGGTGGTTCCCAACAATGAGCCTAAAAAGGCTCTGAGCTTACTATTCCGGGAAGAAAAACCTGGGTTGACATGGTTGAAGAGGGTGTTTCTGACCCCTCAGCTCTGCTACCTACTATCCACGCTGGATTAGGTAATAGGGAGGATGATTTACATGAGGTTGCTCAAAAAATTATAGAGACTTAGATTTTGTATGATCTTGTTCCTTATTCTCAGGTTGTCGTAGGTGTCCACGGGTTTGAAGTTGTCACAACTTCAAATTCAGAGCATTTAGTGACTGCAAATTCTGGCCAATCTTAGCATTACACGTATCCTTTTAATATTTCTACAAATTTTGATCTGTATATGCTCAATGTGAATGCTACTCCTTCTTTTTGTGATCCAAATAAGGTGTCCAGTACTGAGGTTGCACTTGTTTCTCAAGGTGTAATTGTCTTGGATGAAACAGACCTGTCAATTGTCAAGACTTCTCTTGGGAAGGAGGTGAGTACTCCTTCGGGTGAGACTACTTCTCACACACCTCTTTCACATGTGAAAGTTACAACACCAAAATAATAGCAAGAAATAGAGCCCCTGGCAGCATTTAACATCACTGACCAGGCTGTTAATCTTGAAGGCACAAAAGGTGTCTCATGGCAACAGGTTAGAATGTGATGCCAAAAGAAAAGTGCTAAAATAATTGAAGATGATAAGAAAAAAAAGATTTCACATGATGAAAGTTCAGATGAATATATGGACACTTTACTTCATCAAGCATGAGAAATAGAAGCCCGACACAGTAATTGGAGAGGTAATGGGTGAATCAATGCCAAACTCTGGAATGGGTTGAGGGACAAAGAATTGATAATCGCTGATAAAATCAGAAAGAAGATTGGCTACCCGGAAGGGGGAACTTGAGATTGCTGGTTTTAATTTTTTGTTGATTTTGGCTATACTTTATGACTCTCCTGCTTGTGTTTTTTATAATAATTGGAGCTTCGTCCCCCACATTTTAATATATATATATATATATAAATTTTCTACCCAACATACATATATTGATAAATTTTTTGTAAATAATCACACATTTTTTGGTAATGTATTTAAAATACGTTTTCTTCAAAAAAAATTATTTATCGTTGTGAAAAATATTATATAAACAATTTAGAACATTTATAAAATTTATTGGATAAAATGAAATTTATTCTTGATATCACCATTTCAAAATTATCTTAGGGTGAAATTTTATGATTTTTCTAGAAATATTGTTTTCATGTGGATAGTGACAAATACCAATTCCTTTAAAAAATATCATTTATTTTGATAAATTAAGTAATTTAATATTATTTTTAGCTATATTTAATCCAATTAAATACTTTTAATGAATATTTATACCTGATTTTATAAAAACATTATTTTTAGTCTTGAAAATACATTTTATGAAAACTATTTTAAAATATATAATGTTTATCCATTGTCATTAATTTAAAATATCCAATAATGATGAATGATTTGAATTAAAATTATATATTACATATTAATAATTATTAATTGAAATTATCATAATGAATACTAATAAATATATAGTTATATTAATCTAATTGTTTCCTTGAAAAATATTTTTTTTGGAAAATCACTTGTGGTCATGCTTTCATTTTTTTTAAATTTAATTGTTTAAATCTTGTGAATTGAATTTTCTAAAGTTTATTTCAAATTTATAATCACCATAATTAACTTTTGGTACTAATTTTAACTTAATCTTTTTAGAATATGAATAATAACCGTAGTAAATATTTATTACCACAGTGAAAGAAAAATATGTTAATTAATGGAAAAATATTTATATCAATAATTTAATAAGGAAAGAAGAACCGATAAAACAAAATTTATTAAAAGTTATATTTAATTTTCAATTAAATATTGATTACATTAATGCATTCTATTATTTTCTCTATGAATGATTAATTACTGAGTTTGATAAATATTAGTTTTTAATCTGGCTGTACTTAAATTGCATCTTTGTGTAATATGAAATTTAATTAAGTATTTCCTTTCGATGAATTCAATAATTTTTTTAAATTTTTGTTATAAAATAATACTATTATGTAAATTTTATTAATTATAAATTATAATATAATTTTTATGAAGTCAAATGTAATTGTTAAAGGCTTTGGATAACTACTATTACCAAATACCAGCATTTCTAAATAAATATCATTTTTTTGTTTTAAAATTATAAATTAACATATTTATATAATTATTTCAGTAAAATTAATATAATTTTATGGGTTAACATAGAGAAATTATGAAATGGAAAATGTTTCATAATTTTATATGATAGTATAAATTTTTGGTAAAAATTAAATAGAAAACAAATATACGGTGTGCATTATGACATCATGATAACCAAAAAGTGATGAAATAAATGATATACATGGTTTGTAAGAATAAAAAATTTGTTTCACATTAAAAATAAAGTTAATTTAAATTTATTTGTATAATTTTATAAATATGTTATGACTCCTCTAAAAACTATATAAAATTTTTAGGTCTTGAATCATACCATTATAAACCTAACTCTCTTCCCCATAACCAAGGGTCATATTTTAATTATTTAAGTTCTTATAATTATAAAATAATGAAAAAATCCCATTTTGTAGAAAATATTGGAAAAAATCATGGAACTATTTGTGGTTTTGTTTACTTTATTATATAGAGTCCAAAACCAAAGTTTGGGAAACAATAAAGAACTCCCCTATATTTTCCTATATAATCCCACACAATTTCCCATTAATATTCACTAAAAAATCATTTATAACTCCCTTACTCTTCCCTCCCTTCTATAGAGTCCTCCCAAGGTTTCCCAATCACTTAAGAAGCTCCTCCCAATCTTATGGAATCACCCCTTTAAGGTAAGGGACCTTTCTCTATTCTTTTCAATTTAAGCACCTTCTTTGTATTTAGCTTATCAAATATAAATTTGATATGTTTTCATGAATTTATAAATAACTTTATAATGTAAAATTGATGTCCAAATATTGATATATCATTTATATCCTATCATTATATAATTTACCTAATCCGTTATTATGTTGAAATATATTAAGGGATCTGCTCATTCTTCTCTTTATTGAAGATCCTTGTTTATGTAATTCACTTTTTCTTCTAATTAATATTGATAAGATATTATCTACCACATCCCTATTAAAACCCTTATTATATTCAAGTTATTATTTACACTTTTCAATCTCATTAATTCCTCTAATTATTCTTTATGTACCCTCATTACGCTGCTGAAATTATCCTGTCATTTTTCATTACCATGTTTTTATTTAAGTACCATCATTTCCATATGTCTCTTAATTATATAATTTTCTTGATGGATTATATTATCAAATATAAGTAAAAAATTCCTTTATAATTATAATTTTATATAGACCCATTTCCCCCCCATTTATCCATTTTACGAATCTTCATGTACTTTTATTTTGCTGCCGAAATGTCAGTGTGATTTTCCATGCCAAACATTTTCGAGGTGTATACCCATACCCATTTCCACTCAAGGGTATTAAAATATTTTTACCTATAAAAAATTTAATAAGTAACTTCATGTATTTAAACCACATTCCATAATCATGGGATTAAACCTGAAGAAAAATAATTATATGATTAATGATCTATGTGACACACTTCTATATGTATATGATATGAATGTGATAGGTGAAACTAAAATTATATAGTGCTATATGGAATTTTGTAATGTTTTAGTCTCATGAGAAATAATTTATGGGATTATGGGGTGATCTTTATTCACTATGGGAAGTTTTTTACACCATGTTCTGATGTCATGGTGGTTTTCCATGACCTACGTTTATGATGTCATACTTAAAGCTATTCCAAATTTCCCATGTTTCCATTATGTTATCATGATATATCATGCCTCTTTGTTCATGTTTATTATCATCACCACTTATATTTCCTATTTAAATTTATATTGTCTATCCTATAATACTTCCATAATGTTATGATTTGTTTACTCTCTTAAAAGTCTTTATAGATCACCCCATTTTGATGTATGTCCCACGGTTATCCCATGCTGTTTGAATAATAATAGAATATTATGAGAATGTTAAGGATGATTTCAATAATTCTGATGTACCATATATTTTTTATGCTTTTATGTAGTTTACCTAATTTCCAAATAAATAAGGTTTGTAATCTTCTAGGTTATATTATTTGTATTCATATGTAATAAATAAATAATTAATTTATATTAAATACAAGGGTTATCATCATTGGTCTGAGAAGGAAGTCTATTTATTTTTAGGATTAGCATTATAAAAATATAGTGAAGGCATAATGGAACACACTATGTATAGTAAAAAAAATATATCTTTTGGTAATGTATAGAGTAATTTGTTTCCACGAAAATACATCTCTATTTGGATAATACAAGTGGATGTGGCTCGGGAACTAATTTAACTAAGGTGAAAACCTCAAAAATAGTATATTGTGATTGAAGGAAATAGTAACTAGTGCAGGAAATAAATACTTTATGAACACCTGGTTTGACACTCATAGGGGATATGCTTTGTTAAATTCACAAGAGCATTACAAATCATTATTAATGGAAGAAAAAACCACATATAAAGTCTATGTTAGGAAGATCAAGGATAACATATATTAAAAACTAGAAATTAATAAGTTACAGAATATGTATCGCTTATAAATTATTTATTTATTGTTTATTGTTTCTTATTTATGCGTTCAATATTTAAAAAGTGCTCATCCCTTATTCAACCCTTTATTCTAGTCAATATTTGAATATAGGGGAATCCAAACAAAAAATCAATATTAGGGGAAACATGGTGACTACCCAAATGTGATTCCATTCATTATGGGAGTTCATGTAAGGCTCTCATGAATTTTCTAAACCACAAATAACAATTCTAAATTAACAATCGGCATATAGTTTAATTTTCAATGACATCAAACAAGATGATGATAGTGCCTCATGTAAGTTTACATGATAAAGGAGATAAATGAAAGAAGATATAATTCAATATTTTTTTAAAAATATGGAATGAGGAACAAAGGGATACTCCAAAAATGAACATCAGGGTGTTTTTAGTGTGGTAAAAAGGGCATAATGTTGCATGTTTCCATAAAAAAATGAAGAGTATGATATAAGGGAAAAAATTACATCTTAGGAAAAAATATTTTTAATGTGTTATGTGTGGATAAAATGGGCATTATCTTATTCAATACCCTAATATAATGGTTAAATCATAGATTAATGAGGGACATATGCAATGGAAATCGTTGAAGTGTATATATTGAAGTGTTTATATATTAGTATTTTATAATTATGTTGTAGAAGTGGTATTAAATGAAATATTATATTTAATAATCACAAAGCATGTAAGTATTATTCCCAAGTAGTTTTTATTTAAGGGGTTGAAATATTTTTTGAATTGTACAAATAACCTGTAAAAGCGATTTAGTCATAAGGGAATTTTTTTAAAAAAAATATATATTGGGGGATTAATAACCCTTAACATTGGTGTGAGGTTTCGATAAACCTAACGAATTTTCTGATGATATGTATAATTATATTATTAGGTTTAAAATCACTTATTCCTCATTTTGAGATTTATGTGACAGATGTTAATCACGATTAATGATATTTTGGGAAACATATTATTGGGTAATTTTTCTTTTATTCTGATGTGATTAATGGTATTTTGATAGATGTTTTTTGATTGAGGTATATATAGAAATTAGAATTAATATAAATTATTATTTGATAATAATTCTAATATATTTATGTATGTGTAATTTAATGGTTATGATAGAACCTTTGAGGTTAAAAAATTCACTAATGTTCAGATTATTTGTGTTATTTGGGATGTATGGGAATTCATATTACGAACGATCTATATTAATCCCCTAGGATTTTTGTTGTTGAAATTTTGTGGATAAAATATTACTTTTTATTTATTTTTTGTATTATCTTACATTATGATAACTGTTGTAGATTTAGTAAGATATGAGGGATAACTTATTATTCTTTGGTGGATTATGAGATCTATTTGAGGCTAATTCTATGCTTCAAGTATAAAACATCTATCTTGATTATGGATCATTTGAAAAAATAGATGAGACTATGGTGGAAATTGATTAATGAATGAAATTATACATTTCACGAAATTATATTTCTTTATGTTCCTAGTCTTGAAGGTAATTGAATTCTTTTACTCTAAGAAGAGAATAGTGAAACAAAATATTTTGAAAATTATGAATTGGTTGTCTTTCCACCACCCTTTGATTTATAGTTTTTGGTCATTTAATTTCTCCAAAACATGTTCTATATCACACAATATTATTTTTTGGTGTCATTTATTCTTTATCCTACCCTATATTCTCACTTCCAACCAATTTTGTCCAATTAAGAAACCGAGTTATGTTACGACCTTCAGACTTCCCTTTCTATCTTTTCAAGTGGGTTTTACAACAACCATTTTGACAAAGTGGATTTCAAAGAAATATATTTTATTGTGTCAAAATATTTCTTTCCAAAATTATGTTTTAATTGAGTGGAAACAACTTATTAAAACTAGGAAGAATGCAACACCCCATGTTTTTAAAAGAGAAAACATTGTTTAGTAACATATATGATATACAACACCAAAAAAAAATTGATTATTTAATTATAAACATTTTAACCTGGACATTATTTTTTTGGATATTAATTGTATTAAATACATTAGGAAATATATATCTAAATTTATTAGTCCATATAAATAAATTTATAAATTCTTAGAAAATATTCACTCAAATTTTGTTACTGTGTCCAAAATACATTTTTTCAAAATTATTTATTTATTTTTTGTGAAAAATATTATAAATAATTTATATAACATTTATGAAATTTATTTTATAAATTTAAATTAATTTTTATTTCATCATATATAAACTAACTTAGAGTATAATTTATGTATTTTTTAGGAAATAAAGATTTTTCCTAGAATTCTGAAAAATACCCATTTTTTAGTGATAAAGTCATTTATTTTGATAAATTATGTAATTTAGAATTATATTGTAATTTCTGTAATATTTAATACAGTTAATTATATTTAAATCATCTTTATATATTATTTTATAATAACTTAATTTTTATTCTTGAAAATAAATTTTATGAAAACCATTTTAAAATGCATAATGTTTCTCAATATTAATTAATTAAAAATTACCCATAATGGGGAATGATTTAAATTAAATTTATAGATTATGTATTTATAATTATTAATTTATATTAATATAATGAATTTTACTAGTTATATTCTTAAAGTGAAATCATCCTTTTCCTTGAAAATAATGATTTTTTAGAAACCACTTTTTGCCGCGCTTGTGTGTTTTATTTTAAATTGAATTCTTCAAATTATGTGAATTGAATTTTCTAAAATTTATCCAATATTTATAACCATTATTATTATTATTTTGAAATAAGTTAAACAAGTTATTTTGATAATCTGAAGAGTAAATGCTATTATTATTTATTAATATTATAAAAGTAAAATATGTTAATTTTATGAAGAACAAAAATAGATAACCATAAATGAATCGACACATGATTTTCATGAGGTTTGGAAAAAATGTTGAAATCACCTAAGGGTTTGGTATGAGTTGTAACAAGAAAGTCTTTCTCTAAAGGGAATTTTTTTAATATATGTGTCACTTATGCAGATAAAAATAAAAAAATTTGATGGATTAAGAATGATAATAGTTTTTTTGAAGTTTGGTGAATTTATAATGATAGAGAAGTGACTGGATCCTGGTTTGAGATTACATTTTATGACTTAATCATTTTTTTGTGTGAAAAACATGAGTCCTTTGGTTTTCAATCAAAATACTTAAATTAATTGACAAACAATTATATATTTGATTCACCTTGTATTTAATTATATGTCAATGTGTAAGAATATTAATGGACTATTTTTAATTGCATAGTAAATAAAAAATCTGTTATTTATCTTCCATAAATAATTAAACTACACTATCATACTTTCTTCACATGTTTTAGTAATAACTAAACATCTTTCTTACACGATTTTCATTAAAAATTAACCAATTCGTGTACTTATTAAATAAATTAATTAAGGGTAGAATAATATTTAATTAAAAGAAATTTAATATTTAAGAATATATTAAAACAAAATATTATTTAATTTAAATTCAATAATAAATTAAATTGAAAAAAATTAATTTAAAACTAATCAATTTGATTAAATACCGACTCCATAAAAATAAATATCACAAAATAAGACCCCCTTCTCTTCACCAAACCACTAAGGATTCTAACACTACATGAATGAAGGTGTCATTGAATTTAAATGAAAAAAATATTGAAGAAATGTATATGGATGATGAAAAATGAGGAAACATTAATTGATGTTCTCCTCTTGGATTATTTTTACCTAGTGGAATGGATGTATTAAAATGATTTGGGAAGGAGGAGTTATCCTCCTTTTATAGGAAATAATTTCCTTCTAAAAGTTTCGACGTGCTAGCCCAATTAAATGACCCATTCATGAATTTAATCCTTCATAAAAATTGTGAATACATGTCTTGCGCCTCTTCCTTGAATGTTGGAGCATATTATTCCATGTTTAAAGAGATTTATTCCCATTTTAGTCTATGAATATAATCCATTTAGACTTATTCTCTATATTCAATGTATCCAATTTTTGATGCATTAATGTAAATTCAAACGGTCGAATAACATGTGGAATCCATCAAAAAAGTTGTTAGAAAATGTCTTTCACATATCCATGTCAAATTTTAACACATTTGGGATGTAAAATAAAGATATGTGGTCTCATAATAAAAAACCACCATATTTGTGATTAGTTTTGATGTCCCAAATTGTGAGCTAGTGTTAGGCATCCAAATGGTGTATTTAGATTTGGGTCCAGATAATTGAAATGAAGACCAGGATTAATAAAATCATAATAATAAAAAATTCACGATTTTGATAAGTATAGAATATTTTAGGGCCAAAATAGAAAATTAATTTAAAATAGTTAATATAACGACCCATACTCTAGATACAATGTTAATAATTCATAATTGAAGCATACTTATTACAACATATAACAAAACCATGAAAGGACTGTAAAGGTATTGTAACATCCCAAGTAAATAAAGAATAAAAAATTTTCATCTTTAATAATATTTACTAATTAAATATTAATTTTACTTTAAAGGGGTTGTTATGTTCGATAGCGTACCTGATACATGACAAAGAGTTTTTTGAAATCTTACGTTGCACACTAGTAATAAAATAATATTATTTTAAACGGTAGTTAACACGTAGTTGTTTTATTGGAAGTAATGAATATAAATACCTAAAATATGATTATATATGTTTGTTAAATGTTTTTACATTTATCCAATAAAGGATAAAGGCTTAAAATAGGAAAAGAATACAATTTTAGGCATAGATACTCTAATATTCAATAAAAGGTCCAACTATCGCCTTTTGATGGAGAACCCTCATTAAATATAGATTTGGTAACTCTTATACATTATTTTGGACCAAATAAAATTATTATTTATAATCAGGACATCAAAATTTACTTTGTGTAAATTTTTGGTATTTTTCCGATAAAGTTCATTTTCTAATGAATAGTGAAAATTGTTGTATTTTAATTCAAAACCACATTTTAATATAATTTATTTATATGATTAGATTTTCTTTTGAATTGGTTTTAAAGTTAAATTAAAATATATTTTTACCATTTAATCCAATAGTGGTCGTTAGAATTAATTTCAATTTGAAATTGGACTAAAACTAGTGTCAATCTTTTGATATATATTATTTCATAAAAACGCACTATTTGGTCTGATAGTGGGAATTAATTATTAAATTAATTAATTTATCTTATATGATTTTAATTTTGTAAAATAGAAATCATTTTTGAATTCCGAATATCAAATATAGCATAGGGTGAAGTTTTGGTATTTTTCTGAAAAACATCAATTTTTAATGAATAGTGAAAGAACTAAGTGGTACTTAAAATACTGATTTTTCTTTTAAATAAAATTTTACCATCTCTGTGTTTTTAATTTAAAAAATACGACATACTTGGTTGTCATTAATAAGTATGATGTGGTTCAATGGGATTAAAATAATTTTTGGTGAATAGTAACTTTTAAGTTTTTAATCGCGATTAGAGGTAATTAGTATAATTTAAGGTAAAAATAATGTTTTCATAATATGAAATGACCTTGACACATGTCCTACCCTTATTGGATGTGTCATGGCCGACCAATAAAATCCATGGGTCAACTTGAGGACCCCATGGAGCCACTTTTCTAGGAAAATGATATTAATAACGTTTTATTTAATGTTAAAATACAAATGTCACAAACATGTGTTGTTTTTCTAAAAGAATTTTTACATGGGGTTATACAAGTCATATTTTTTACTATAAATATTCATTATAAATCTAAAAATATTTCCTACATCATGATATTTTTTTTATAATTTTTAGACATTAAATAAATTAAATCATTTATGACACCATGATGATGCAGCGATTATCTCATTATTTAACGATTTAAATAAAATGAAAAGATAATGTAAAATCTAAGACCTAAAATTGTCAAAAACCTATTGTATGGGTGGATTTCGAACTCTTATCACCTATCCTAGAAATATATAATTTTGGGGCCTTTAAAATCTGAAAATCATTTTATAATAAAGTAACCTTTTATAACATTACAAGAGTACCCCTCCTCTCCTCTTATAAAAGGCCCCCACCTCTACCACCTAACCCACACATCATAACCCATTGGCTCAAAAAACACCTGCCCATTTTGTCTCTCCACATCCCTATATTACTCCTAGAATCCTCACATTGTACATAATTCTTTCCAAGTAAGCCTTAGAGCTCAAATCAAAAAGAGTTACTCGTTTTGAAGGTAGTGTCTTCTCTTGTGTTCTTATGTTTTATTTTGCTTCTCCAACCCCCTAAACTGTTTTTATTCCTTTATTTTGTAAAAAAACTAGTATCTTCAATATATTAGGATGTTTTTCTGAGAAGGATTAGAGCTACACTTACACACACCTCCATCTAATGGTTAAAGAGCATACTGTTTCCGTGGATGGAGAATTTCTGCCTCACGAAACAATGATTGTTCAATATTGTTATAACACCTTCAAATGTGTCCATTAATATGACACAATATTTATATATGATATATAATATGTTTATTTCTTCCTTAATATTCTTGTATTTTACATTTATGGCATACCTTTATGGCTTCCATTATGGGTATATGCGATATCTTCTTTTTAGGAAGTGCGGACTACCGCCCCCTCAAAGTGATTTGATTCGTTAATCCCATATATGGGATGTATAAAGGATAGAGTTAATGATATTATATATGAAATTATACTGTAATTATAATATACCTTTATGTCATTATTATTCTATTTCATAAAATACTAAATATAAATGAAAGTAGTGTTCATGCATACGTACGACTTACCGTCTCCATGAACGGTGCATTTCATTTCTTACCTCTAAATGTTATGTAATATTATAAATGCATGTATATACTGGATATATATGATATATATGATATCTAAATAATGAATATAACTCTGGATATAATGGATACATGAACAAATTGTAATTATAAAGAGTTTATTATTGACTCAAGTACCAATGATCGTTAAAACGACCGTTATTAACATAAATAATTACATAGTGTTCATGACATGGTAATAAGTGATATAAAAGGAATAATGAACTTGAAAAAGGTTCTTAAGTAAGTAGAAATTAACTCATGTTTATTATTCAGGAGATTAAAGAGAAATTGAGTCACGTCAGACATGAGGTAAGGGACTTCATCTCAATATCCATTCATTGAGGCATATTTTGTTTTATACACAACTTTGTTTTATACGGTGTATAAACCCCTTTGACATTTATTCTTATTCAAAAGGAATATTTTTTTATATAAATCATTTTACTAAATGACAAAAGGAATGTTTTTTTGTCGTACGTATGCGGCGACAATGACTTCTCCGCCGCCGTGACCATTATTTGAGTTTCAGCTTCCTCTACAAGCCATATCCTAACTTTTTTTAAAATGATAAATAAATACCATGTGTTACTTTTCTTATATTTTGGTTTTTAAAATGGATTTCATAGTGCTTTTATTATATCAATGTGTTGTATTGATATCTCGTGATTAAAATGTGGAAATGTTATGTTTCCTTTATGCATGTTTTACATTATACGATTATGTTATGGTTCTTGGGAATTGTTATGAAGATGGGTGGTTCCGTGATAAACTAACGGCGAGTGAGCCCGATATAGCTCTCCAATGCATTGGGTAACGCGAAGGAGTTAAACTTTAAGGTTTCTCCGAAGATATTTAGGGAATATACTGTAATGGGTATTCCCAACATAACCATAAGGGTTACTCCCTACGTAAGAATGATATGAATGCCTCAAGTTACATTTATGTCTTATGATTTATATGATATTTTCATGATTTGATGAGGTATGTGATTATGTTTTATGAGTAATGTATGATTCCATTCATGGACTAAGGTTTTCATTTCGTAAATTTATATCCCTTACTGAGCTTTTTATTCTAATCCCATGTTTTTGAAATGTTTTTCACAGGTAAAGGGAAAGGTACAGGATGTGATGATAGTGTCAAGGAAGTGTCAAGAAAGAATCCATGTTTTATTTTAAATATGATTCTGTTGATGTGAATAATGAGTACTATCTTTTATGTAACCACTTTGTTTAAATGTGGAATGTAATGCATGTTTTATGATCTAATTCTCTAAAAATCTAAACCTGAAAATATTCTCAACGTGTATTCTTGAAGTAACTCAAGATTAAGTAATGTTTAAATCTAGGGCCTTATAGTTGGTATCAAAGGTCAGTTTAGATAACTTGAAGAGTTATAATTATATTAAATGATTATCCGAAAATATTTTTTTTATTGTCAAATTTAAATGATATAGAATTTGAATATTTCCCTGTTGCTTCATCTAAGACAGTATTGTCCAGAATGGTTTTCCGCAGAGGAAATAGGGAAGCAGTGCTAGGAATGCATACAGAAGGAAATAACCTTCTGAATCAGCATCCTGAGATGTTCGGAATTATAACTGAACAGTTTGTTGCAGTAATGGCGCAGTTGACTCAAGCGATAAATGGTGGTGGTATCCAGGCACGAGATCAGCTAGATCAACTATCGAGGAACATGTCAATGGTGGAACATTTCATGAGGCCACATCCCCTATCATTTAGAGGATCATCTGACCCTGTGCTAGCTGAAGGTTGGATTAAAGCACTGGAGAAGATTTTTGATGTCATGGGGTGTTTAGACAATCAAAAGGCCAGTGTTGCTATTTAGCGTTTTGAGGGTGAAGAAGATCAGTAGTGGTCGATGGTTAAAAATATCAGGGATGCTGATAAGATTGATGCTCTCGACTGGGATGAATTCAAAGGTATGTTTCTTGAGAAGTATTTTCCTAAGGCTGTTCGACTATGGATGGAAAAACAATTCCTGGAATTGAGGGAAGAGGAAGACTCAGTGGGTGCCTATGAGGAAAGGTTCACTCGATTGGCAAGGTATGCTCCAAATTTTATCTGAGACATTGATAGTAAAATCAATCATTTTTACTCATGATTAAAGCCAAAATATCAAATAGATTTAGCTTCTCATGAGTACAAAAGTAATGAAAAGATTGTCCGATGTGATGAGAATGTGGAAATGGAGTTTTGTGATGATCAAGTGTTCTATAACAACCAGCAGAAGAAGAAACCGAGGTGGGTGGAGAAAGGAAAGAATTATGCAAAAAAGGTTTGACGATAAGAAAACTAAGTTTCCAGTTTGTGATAAATGTGGTAAAAGGCATGCTAGGGAATGGCTTCTGAATTCAGGAATGTGCTACCGATGTGTTAAGATGGGACATAAGGCTCGTGATTGCACTGAAAAAGATCAGGGTGATGGTAAGACAAAATATGATTTACAGTTAGTGAAATGTTTTAAGTCCAATGAGATGTGTCACTATGAAACTGAGTGACTGACAAAGAGCTCAAGTTATGGGAAACAGTTAGAATACAAGTAGAAAGGTGTGGTGAAATCCTTTTCAACTACTTCAACAGATATCGGGCCATCAAATGAAGTTGTATCAGGTACTTTGTTTGTTTTTTCAGATTATTCCAGTGTGTTGTTTGATTCGGGTTCTACACATTCTTTCATCTCTGAAAACTTTTCTAGTAAAATGGGAATACCATCTCAAGAAATGACTCCTGAACATGTGGTAAAAACACCTGGGGGAAATGTTGAGGCAAAAGGAATTTATAAGAGTCTTCCTATCCTTATCCGTGGAAAGAACCTACTTGCAACCCTTATTTTTGTACCTATAGTAGAGTTTGATGTTATCCTGTGTATGGATTGGCTCTCTATTTACCATGCTAAGATTGACCGTAGAGCTAATGAAGTTTCTTTTCAGAAAGGCATTCAGTTTGTGTACAAGAATTAACCCTTACTATTGATAACATATCAAGAGGCCGAGAAACTTGTAAAAGATGGAAATGAATGTTACCTTGCACATATCGTTGAAAGCAAGGGAACTGTTCAGATTAATGATGTGCCTGTGGTAAATGAGTATCCTGATGTTTTTCCTGATGAGTTTTCTGGAATAATACTAGATTGGGAAGTTAAATTTACTGTTGACTTAGTTCCTGATGCTAAGAGAATTTCAAAACCCCCTTATCGAATGTCTCAAACTGAACATTTAGTGTGGAAGGATCAATTGCAAGATTTATTAGAGAAAGGTTTCATTCGACCTAGCACATCACCATGGGGTGCTACTATTTTATTTGTTAAAAAGAATGATGGTTCAATGAGACTTTCCATTGATTATAGAGCCTTCAATAACATCACTGTTAAGAACAAATATCCTTTGCCTCATATCAATGATTTGGTTGATCAGCTCCAGGGAGCTCAATTTTTTCCAATGATTGACCTGAGATCGAGGTACCATCAGTTGAAGGTAGTGGAAGTAGATATTCCGAAGATCGCGTTTCATACAAGATATGGACATTATGAATTTTTAGTAATGCCTTTTGGGCTAACCAATGCGCCTGCTGTATTCATGGTCCTTATGAATAGAATTTTCCATGAGTTCTTTGATTAGTTTGTGGTTGTTTTCATTGATGATATTTTGGTGTTTTCTAAAAGTAAAGAGGAGAATGAAAGACATTTAAGGGTTAATTTTCAAACCTTAAAGGAAAAGAAATTGTATGGGAAATTCAGCAAGTGCGAGTTTTGGTTGCAACAAATTTCTTTCCTTGGTCATATTGTTTCTAAAGATGTAATAACTATGGATCCTGAAAATGAAATGTTTTTGAAGAATGGCCAAGACCCACAAATGTAACTGAGATCTATAGTTTTCTTGGATTGGAAGGTTACTACCAAAGGTTTGTTGAAATTTTTCACGGTTATCTAGTCCAATGACTAAGCTAACTCAGAAGGGTGTTATGTTTATCTGGACAAAAGAATGTGATGATTGTTTTCAGGAGTTGAAAAGAAGATTGGTGAATCATCCAGTTTTGGCACTTCCTTCAAGGAATGGTGAGTTTTTTATATATCGTGATGCTTCGTTGAAGGGACTTGGTTGTTTCCTTATGAAGAATGATCAGTTAATTGCATATGCTTCACGTCAGTTGATAACATATGAGGTAAATTACCCTACACATGATTTGAAATTAGCTGCTGTTGTTTTCACTTTAAAAATTTAGAGGCATCATTTGAATAGAGTAAAGAGTAAATATATACCGATCATAATAGTTTAAAGTATATATTCACTCAGAAAGAATTGATCATGAGATAGGTGAGATGGCTAGAATTAATCAAGGATTATGATTGTACAATTCATTACCATCCGGGAAAAGCAAATAAAGTGGCTGATGCTTTGAGTCAAAAAAGTAATGCTTCATTAATAATGTTGTGTTTGGAACGTGATCCTTTGGTTAAGGATTTGATGAACATCGGCATAGAAGTTGTTGGTGTTGGAAGTTCTTCTGTTTTGTTTCAGGTATTAGTGAGATCATCTTTATCAGACAAAATTAAGCAATCACAGAAGCAAGATAACGAGTTGTAGAAAAAGGTAGAGCTGGTTCAGAAGGGTAATTTGCCTGAATTCAACATTCATAATGATTGTGTTTTAATATTTGGGAAGAGATTTTGTGTGCCTTGTGATTCACAGTTGAAGAGAGAGTTGTTATATGAAGCTCATAGTTCTCCGTTTTCAGTTCATCAGGGATGTACTAAGATATATAGAGATCTTCGGGAGTATTACTGGTGGGATGGAATGGAAAAAGATATTGTTGATTTTATTGTGAAGTGTTTGACTTGTCAATAGGTAAAAGCAGAGCGGAAGTTACCGAAAGGGATGCTTCAGCCTTTACCAGTACCCGAGTGGAAATGGGAGAATATATCCAGGTAATTCGTTGTGGGATTTCCGAAGACACCTCGAGGTAATAATGCAATTTGGGTTATTGTTGATCGCTTGACTAAATATGCTCATTTCCTTGCTATACAAGATAATTTTTTCCTAGATAAACTTTACCGTTTGTATCTTAAAGAGATAGTTTGGTTACATGTAGTTCCTCTCTCCATTGTATCTAATCATGATCCCAGGTTTACTTCTAGCTTTTGGAAAGGCCTTCAGAAGTCATTGGGTACTGAATTAAATTTTAGTACAGCTTTTCATCCTCAATCAGATGGGCAGTCAGAAAGAACGATTCATACATTAGAGGATATGCTACGGGCTTGTTCGATGGATTATCATGGAAGTTGGGGCCAACATCTTTCTTTGGTTGAGTTTTCCTATAATAACAATTTTCATTCCAGTATACAGATGGCTCCATTTGAGGCATTATATGGTAAACGGTGTCGAACTCCAGCTTTTTGTGATGAAGTGGGTGAAAGGAAGCTTATGGGACTAGAATTGGTAGAAGAGAAGGCAAGAAAAAGTTTAGTTGATTCAGAAACACATGAGAACAGCTCAGAGTAGGAAGAAGAGTTATGTGGATAACCAGAGGAAGGATCTATCTTTCAAGGTAGGTGATTATGTTTTTCTAAAATTTTCACCATGGAAAAGTGTGATGTGATTCGGTAAGAAAGGAAAGTTGAGTCCAAGGTTCATTGGACCATATGAAATTCTGGAGAAAGTTTGATCAGTTGCTTACCTAGTGGATTTACCTCCGATTTTATCTTAGGTACACAATGCTTTTCATGTTTCGATGTTGAGAAAGTATATGCTAGATCCATCTCATGTTTTGAGCCCAGAGGTAGTTCAGTTGGAAGAGAATCTCTCTTATGAAGAACAACCTGTCCAGATTCTTGACTGAATAGAGAAAGTGTTGTGAAATAAAGTTATTCACCAGGTAATGGTTTTGTGGAAAAACCATATGGTTGAAGAGGCAACATGGGAATTTGAAAATACTATGAGGGATAAATACCCCCACTTATTTTGATAAGTGAATAAAATTTAAAGGATGCAATTCCCGAAAGGGGGGACGGATGTAACATCCCAGGTAAATAAATAATAAAACATTTTCATATTTATTAATATTTACGAACTAAATATTAATTTTACTTTAAAGGGGTTTTTATGTTCGATAGCGTACCCGATACGCAATAAAGTGTTTCGTTGAAATCTTACGTTGCACACTAGTAATAAAATAATATTTTTTAAAATGGTAGTTTACACGTAGCCATTGTATTGGAGGGAATGAATATAAATACCTAAAATATTATTATATATGTTGGTTAAAAGTTTTTACATTTATCCAATAAAGGATAAAGGCTTCAAATACGAAAAGAATTCAATTTTAGGCATAAATACTCTAATAATTACTAAAAGGTCGAACTATCACCTTTTGATGGCGAACCCTATTTAAATAAAGTTTTTTTCACTTTTATAAATTATATTAGACCAAATAAAATTCTTCTTTAGAATTGGGACATCAAAATTTACTTTGTGCAAATTTTTGGTATTTTTCCGATAAAGTTCGAATTTTAATGAATAGTGAAAAATGATGTATTTTAATTCAAAACCTATTTTTAATATAATTTATTTATATTATTAGATTATATTTTTAATTGGTTTTAAAGTGAAATTAGATTATATTTTTACCATTTAATCCAATAGTGTTCGTTGGAATTAATTTCACTTTGAAATTGGACTTAAACTAGTGCCAATCTTTTGATATATATTATTTCATAAAAACACAATATTTGTTCTAACAGTGGGAATTAATTATTAAATTAATTAATGTAAATTATATGATTTGAATTTTGTAAAATTGACATCATTTTTTAATTCGGAATATCAAATATAGCTTAGGGTGATGTTTTGGTATTTTTCTGAAAAACATCAATTTTTAATGAATAGTGAAAGCACTAAGTGGTACTTAAAAAACTGATTTTTCATTTCAATGAAATTTTACCACCTATGTGTTTTGAATTTAAAAAATAAAACATACATGGTTTTCATTATGAAGTAAAATTTGGTTCAATGGGATTAAAATAATTTTTGGTGAATAGTAACGTTTAAGTTTTTTATCGCGATTAGAGGTAATTAGTATAATTTAAGGTAAAAAAATGTTTTAATAATATGAAATGTCCTTGAAACATTTACTACCCTTATTTTATGTGTCATGGCATATCATGAAAATCCATGGGTCGATTTGAGGACCCCATGGAGCCACATTCCTAGGAAAATGACATTAATAACATTTTATTTAATGTTAAAATGAAAATGTCACAAACATGTGTTGTTTTACTAAAAAACATTTTACATGGGGTTATACAAGTCATATGTCTGACTATAAATATTAATTAGAAAGATAAAAAGATTTCCTACATCATTATATTTTTTTCATAATTTTTAGACATTAAATAAATTAAATTATTTGAGACACCATGATGATGCAGCAATTACCTCATTATTTAACGATTTAAATAAATTGAAAAGATAATGTAAAATCTAAGATCTAAACTTGTAAAAAACCTATTGGATGGGTGGATTTAGAACTCTTATCACCTTATCCTCTATATATATAATTTTGGGACCTTTAAATGTAACGCCCCGACCCCAGCTACCCAGAGTCGGTGCATTACTTCGTAACATTTGCATGGTCACAAAAGATCAAGTCTCGAAAGACCGATTAGTTTTGTAGCCTTGGAAACACTAGATACATTCCCTTTTTGTCGTTTAGTAAAACCCTTCGTATAAAAAAGATTCCTTTTGAATAACGTAAAAGTCAAAGGGGTTTATACACTATATAAAAGAAAGTTGTGTATAAAACGAAATATGCCTCAATGAAAGGAGATTGAGACGAAGTCCTTAAAAATATCATTTTTAAAATAAAATAGATCAATTATGTGTATTAACTATAGGTACACATAAAGAAAGTAAAAATACAAAATAGGACATAATAATATCATGACATAATTTGGAAGTATGAGATTAACCCAAAGAATGGAAGTTGGGTTAAGAAGTTCCCTTACCTTATGTCCGACTTGACTCAACCGTTCTTTAACCTCCTGAATAATAAACTAGAGTTAATATCTACCTTATTAAGAACCATTTTCAATTTCATTATCCTTTTTATATCACTTATTACAATGTTATGAATGTTATGTAATTATTTAAGTTAATAATGGTCGTTTTGTCGATCTTTGGTACTTGTGTCAACAATAACCTTCTTATAATTACAAGTTGTTCATGTGGTAGAATATCCATTATATCCAGAATTATATTCATGATTTAGATGTCATATATATCTTATATATCCAGTATATACATTCATTTATAATATTACGTAACATTTAGAGGTAAGAAATGAAATGCACCGTTCATGGAGACGGTAAGCCGTACGTACGCATGAACGCTACTTTCATTTCAATTTCATATTTAATGGAACTAAATCATAATGATATAAATGTATAATATAATTCCAGTATAATATAGTGTATAATACCATTTACTCCATCCTTTATACATCCCACATATGGCATTAACGATTCAAATCACTTTGAGGGGGCGGTAGTCCGCACTTCCTAAAATGAAATTATCGCGTTTTACCCATAATGGAAATCATAAAGTATGCCATAAATGAGAAATACAGAAGCATAATTAAAACCTAAACATATTATATATCATATATAAAAATAGTGACATCTTAATGGCCACCTTTGAAGGTGTTATATGAGTGTTGAACAATCATCGTTTCGTGAGGCAGAAATTCGCCATCCACAGAAACCATATGTTCTTTAACCATTAGATGTAGGTGTGTGTAAGTGTATCTCTAATTCATCTTATAACAACATCCTAGTTTATTGAGGATACTGGGGTTGTTACAAAAGAAATGAATAAAAAGAGTTTAGGGGGTTGGAGAAGAAAAATAAAACAAAACAACATTAGAGAAGACATTACCTCAAAATCGGGTAACTCTTTTTGATTTGAGCCAAAGGCTTCATTGAGAAGAGTTCTGCCAAAATTAAGGCTTCTAGGAGTAAGAGGGGGGAAGTTGGGAGAGTATTTGGGCAGATTTTGGCCGAGCCAAATGGATTGAAAGTGTAAATGAGGTGGGAGAGGTGGGGGCCTTTTATAAGTGGGGAGGAGGGGCACTTTTGGAACGATTGAAATGTTATTCAATTATACAATGATTTTCGGATTCTAAAGGTCCCACACTTATATAATTCGTGGATAAGGTGATAAGGGTTCGAAATCTCTTCATCCAATAGGCTTTGGACAAGTTTAAGCCTTGGAATTTGCATTATCTTCTCATTTTATTTAAATCGTTAAATAATGAGGTCATCGCTGCATCATAATGATGTCATAAATAATTTAATTTATATAACGTCTAAAAATTATAAAAAAAATACTATGATGTAGGACATCTTTTTATCTTTCTAATGAATATTTATAGTCAAAATTTGGACTTGTGTAACCCCAATTAAAAACTGTTTTAGTAAAATAACTCATGTTTGTGTCAATTTAATTTTAACATTAAATAAACATATATTAATGTCATTTTCCAACTAAAGTGGCTCCATGGGGTCCCCAAGTTGACCCATGGGTTGTATTGGTCGGCCATGACTCATCCAATAGGAGTAGGACAAGTTTCATGCTCATCTCATATTATTAAAACATTATTTGTACCTTAAACTACACTAATTACCTCTAATCACGATTAAGAACTTAAAAGTTACTATTCAACAAAAAATTATTTTAATCTCATTGAACCACATTTTAATTATTAATGACAACCATGTATGTCGGATTTCTGAAAATCAAATCACAGAAGTGGTAATATTTCATTTAAACGAAAAATCAGTTATTTAACTACCACTTAGTGGTTTCACTATTCATCAAAAATTGAAGTTTTTCAGAACAATGCCAAAATTTCACCCTAAGCTATAATTGATATTCAGAATTCAAAAATGATGTCTATTTTATAAAATTCCAAACATATAAGTTGCATTAATTAATTTTATAATTAATTTCCGCTGTCACAACAAATAGCGTGTTTTTAAGAAATAATTTATATCAAAAGATTGGCAACTGTTTATGTCCAATTTCAATGTTAAATTAATTCTAATGACCACCATTGGATAAAATGGTAAAAATATATTCTAATTATACTTTAAAACCACTAAATAGTATAATTTATCAAAATAAATTATTTTGATTAAAAAAGTTGTTTTAAGTATTTTTCACTATTCATAAAAAATTAGAAGTTCTCAGAAAAATACCAAAAATTCAACATAGGCTAATTTCGATATTCCGAATCCAAAAATGAAGTCCATTTTGATAAATAAAATTTATAAAATTTCAAAAAGTAGGTATTACTATTCACAACGGCTAGTTTAATTAGTTGTGGTGTGCGTTAGAGCTCGAGGTTGCGTACAACACACGCTATTGCATTATTTGAAGGGAAACGTACCATGGAAGCTTGGGGTGTTACATTAAAATCCGAAAAGAAGTTTATAATAAAGTAGCCTTTTATAAAATTCCAATAGTGCGCCTCCTCTCCTCTTATAAAAGGCCCCCACCTCTACCACCTTACCCACACCCCTCAAGCCTTTGGATCGGCCAAACCCTTCCCATTTTGTCTCTCCACATCCCTATATTACTCCTAGAATCCTCACTTTGGGCAGATTTCTTTCCATGGAAGCCTTTGAGCTCAAATCAAAAAGAGTTACCCGTTTTGAAGGTAGTGTTTTCTCTTTTGTTCTTATGTTTTATTTTGCTTCTCCAACCCCCTAAACACTTTTTACTCCATTATTTTGTAACAAAACCATTATCTTAAATATACTAGGATGTTTTTATGAGAAGTATTAGATCTAAAATTACACACACATTCATATAATTGTTAAAGAGCATACTGTTTCCGTGGATGGCGAATTTCTACCTCATGAAACGATGATTGTTCAATATTATTCTAACACCTTAAAAGGTGGACATTAATATGAAACTATATTTATATATGATATATAATATGTTTATGTTTTCCTTAAACTTATGTATTTTTCATTTATGGCATACCTTTATGGCTTCCATTATGGGTATATGCGATATCATCATTTTAGGAAGTGCGGACTACTGCCCCCTCAAGGTGATTAGATTCGTTAATGCCATATGTGGGATGTATAAAGGATGGAGTTAATGATATTTTATATGAAATTATACTGTAATTATAATATACCTTTATGTCATTATGATTCCATTCCATAAAATATGAAATAGAAATGAATGTAGCGTTCATGCGTACGTACGGATTACCGTTTCCATGAACTGTGCATTTCATTTCTTACCTCTAAATGTTATGTAATATTTAAAATTCATGTATATACTGGATATATATGATATATATGATATATACATAATTAATATAACTCTGGATATAATGGATACATGAACAACTTTTAATTATAAAGAGTTTATTTTTGACTCAAGTACCAATGATCGTTAAAACAACCATTGTTAACTTAAATAATTACATAGTGTTCATGACATGGTAATAAGTGATATAAAAGGAATTATGAACATGAAAAAGGTTCTTAAGAAAGTATAAATAAACTCATGTTTATTATTCAGGAGATTAAAGAGCAATCTAGTCACGTCGGACACGAGTTAAGGGACTTCGTCTCAATCTCCATTCATTGAGGCATATTTTGTTTTATTCACAACTTTCTTTTATACGGTGTATAAACCCCTTTGAATTTTATGCTTATTCAAAAGGAATATTTTTTTTATACGAAGAATTTTACTAAAATACCAAAAGGAATGTTTTTTTGTCATACGTATGCGGCGACAACGACTTCTCCGCAGCCGTGACCATTATTTGAGTTTCAAATTCCTCTACAGGCCATAAACTAATTTTTTTTTAAAATGAAAAATAAATACCATGTATTAATTTTCTTTTATTTTGGTATTGAAAATGGTTTTCATAATTTTTTTATATCAATGTGTTGTATTGATATCTTGTTATTGAAATTTGGAAATGTTATGTTTTCTTTATGCATGTTTTACATGATACGATTATGTTATGATTCTTGGGAATTGTTATGAAGACGGGTGGTTCCGTGATAAACTAAGGGCGGGTGAGCCTGATATAGCTCTCTAATTCATTGGGTAACACGAAGGAGTTAAACATCAAGGTTTTTTCCAAAGAGATTTAGGGAATATACTATTATGGGTATTCCAAACGTAAAAATGAGGGTTACTCCCTACGTAAGAATGTTTTGAATGCCTCAAGTTACCTTTATGTCTTATTATTTCTATGATTTATTCGTGATTTGATGAGGTATGCGATTATGTTTTATGAGTAATATATGATTCCATGCATGGACTAATGTTTTCATTTCGTAATTTTATATCTATTAATGATCTTTTTATGCTCATCCCATGTTTTTGAAATGTTTTTCACAGGTCAAGGGAAAGGTACATGATGTGATGATAGTGTCAAGGAAGTGTAAAAAAAGAATCCATGTTTAATTTTAAATATGATTCCATTTATGGAAAAAATGAGTGCTATATTTTATGTAACCACTTTGTTTAAATGTGGAATGTAATGCATGTTTTATGATCTAATTCTCTAAAACTATAAACCTGGAAAGATCCTCAACATGTATTCTTGATGTAACTCATGATTAAGTAATGTTTAAGGATGGGGCCTTATAGGTATAGTGTCTTTAGAAACTGGGAAACATAAACGACTGATTCATAAAGCATCTACATTGTCTCCTGTTTATTTCATCATATCTAAAGTCCTTTTTGGAATATCCTACTTAATAAATTTCTTCGTGACATGGCGAAAGAAAACATTCAAATGGGTGAGCTCAAATGCTCAGTAAGGTTAAGAAAAAGAAATATCATATTCATAAGAACATAGCATTTCGAAAATCATAACCTGCAAAAGAGATCATAATATCATAACATGGGATAAATCATAGTAGTGAAATGTAATCCCAATAATCTTAACATAAAACATGAAACTTTTTGGCATACACACATAATCATAGAGACTCATTTCTTTGTAGTCAATACTCATTGCCAAGACTATCTTAGCGGACAAAGTCCATTTCTAAACCGAGTTCACTCCTCGTTTTAGTCCTGTTTCACTGAACCAGATTAACCTGCCGTTCCAGCCATGTCTATCTCATGAGATATTAATCTTTACCCAATTCATTGGAGGGAGATATAGGTCCCACCCATCTTATAATGAAACCATTATTACGTGTTCCACAAAATCATAAACCATGCATCATAGCATAACCCATGTAATAAAAATGGGATTCTTAAACATTGTGCCATCATAACATAATCCATATAAGATAAAAGGACTTCATAAAAATAATTCCATCATAACATAACCAAATAAATATAAAAATAATGATACAAAAAAACCATATATTGTCTTAGATGGAAAATAATTTTGAAAACACTTAAACATCATTCTTGGGGAAAATATCCTCTCTATATCAAAATTTTGTTTCCTTTCATAACCTGTCATTCAATTTTAAACGACAAAAAGTTGATTAAAAATAATCTTTAAAACTTATAAAGGATGTTTCATGTAAATAATGTTCTAAATATACATTCAGGCCGTATAAGTTAAAAAAACATTCTTCTCGTACTTAGGCCGGAAAAGTCAAAAACTACCTCGTACGACAAAAGATTCCTTTCATATATTTTAATAAAAACTCACCAATGGGTAAAGTTGGATTTAAACAATTTTAGGTGGATGGAAATAATATTAAATATTGAGGAAACATGAATGTGGATGATAAATATACCCCATTAAATACCAAAGTATAAACAATCTCAGATAAAAATGAGATTGTGAGATTTTCCCTTACCTTAGGTCCGATTTGCTTCGTATGTGGCCGAACCTCCGGTATAATGATTTAAATAATTTCATTGAATTATTAAATAATAATGCTCATTGTTATGATATCATATATGGTCATATTCTTAGATTCGTATTAGTAAAATTTCATTTCTACTTGTTATTCGGGTGTTTATTGCTTTTTGTTCTTATGCGTGTTTTGTCGAATAAATTATTATTATTCTTTTTAGGTTATAGATACCTCATTTCCAGAATGATATTAGATTAATATATATCATATTTATTCATTCAATTCATTTATATAATCATTAATCATTGAAGATCATGTAGAACGAGTCGCATCACATCGTGGAGACGGTAGGCCGTACGTATGCACGAGCGATGATATCGTTCCCATGATCGTGGAATTGTATTGAAGTGCATGTGTACTATTGCAGAATCAATATCACTTTACAATAATCATATATTTTTATTATTTACACCATTAAACCCATCCAAGTAAGGTGGTGGTGGAAAACAGATTACACCACGACGTGGAGACGGTATTCCGTACGTACGCTCACGTGGTGATTTCATTTTCCATAGGATGGATAGAAGGTAAAAAAGGGTTGTTTCATATTTATAATAAAATATCGGTATATTAGTGATATTGATGTTATTACTTCATAATGAAACAACTAAAGAAGAATAAGTAGAATAAGAAATAAATTTGAAAGAACCGGTCACTGATATTACCTCTTCTTCGACATGCCTCTTTGAAACCTCCTCTTAGGGCACTAAAATTGAGCTTTGAAGAAGAAAATGACCTCTAGTATATTGATAAGTAAGTTGAGAAGGGAAATGGGCAGGGGTTGGATGATCTTTAAGGCGCAATGTGGTGTGAGGAGGAGAGGGAGGAGGTGCCCTTTTATAAGGGAGGAGAGGGGCACCTTTGGAATTATAAGTAATATTAATTTATAATAAATTACAAACCCACTTAAAAAACTAAAAAATGAATCAAATCTGATGATTAGATGATATAGGGTTGTAATCTCATCAAAAAATAAAATTGATACAAGTTTGGAATTTATTTATAACATTATAAACATGATTTATCTTTATATAATCTATTTAATTTTATTTGTGGTAATAATATTCTAAATTTTAAATAATTATAAATAATTATTTATATGTTGTTAATTGTCCATAATTGTATACATTATTATATTTTAGAGAACAAAAATTTTAATTTATAATTTTTAAATATTTTTGTGATTTTTAAACGTTTTTATAATATGTAATTTTTATAAAATAACAATAGTGTCAATTTTGACACTATTCATTTATTTGAATTTAAATAAAATATACACACAATATATGTTAGAAATAAAATATTTAATAGATTTATAACATTTCATATTTATCTATAAAATTAATGGATCACATTAAATAGTTCATATAATAATTATTTTAATAGTTTCAAAATCATTTATTTGATATTTCAATCAATAAAATAATTTCAACATCACTATTGTGTCATAAATAATGATAATTATTTAATACATAAAAATTATAAATATATTCATATGATGTAGATAATTTTATTATATTTCTAGGGACTATTTATATCTGATGTTTTATGATGTTTATCACTAAATTAAAATAATTACACTTATAAGATATTAGAGAGTGATATGTTGTCACTTTCTTTTGTGTTAATAATAATTATATTATTTCATGGTAAAAATTGAATGAAATTAATCTATTCTGACCCTTTGGTGATATGGGTCGACTTTTATTCATCCAATAGTATCTTGGTAAGTGTTAGGGTAATTTTATAATCTTATTTTTACCCTTAATTACCAGATTTACCTTTAACTATAGTGAACAAAAATTACCGTAGTTACTATTCATAATATCAAAAATAATAAAAAGAACCTATTAACCTAATTTTGACCCACTGAATCCAAATATGGAACCCATTTTTCAAAATTCAAAACACAGATGTTTCAGTAATTAATTTAAAATTAATCCCATTGTTAATAAAATGTGTTTTAAAAGTTAAAACATTGCCAAAGATTGAAATGTTTTTACCTATGAGTTCAATGTAACATTAATGATAATGGAATAAATTATATTAAATGGTAAAAATATATTCTATTTATACTTTAAAACAATTAAATATTGTAATTAAACCGTATAAATTGTTACGATGAAAATAGTTGTTTCTAATTAAAATATAGCGTGTTTTGACTATTCATTTAAATATGAAAGTTTTCAGAATAATATAAAAAATTTATACAAAGTAAATTATTATATCTTGATTCCAAATAAGAATTTTATTTTGTCAAATTGGACTTATAAACTTTTCAAAAACTAGATTTATAGTTTGTGCGCCATCAAAAGGTGGCAAAACTCCATTTTTTTAAAAATATTTATTTTACCTGAAAAATTTATTTTTTTTCTCATAAAATGAAATAGAAAATATGTAAGATGAATAATAATGTTATAAAATTAAAAATTCAGTTAATACTATTCATAAAGGCTAGTTTATAACATTATAATAATATATCGTTCTTTAGTGAAACTCAGTATTGCGTACTACCCACGCTATCGAGGAAGGTCGTGATTGCGTGTAACGCAAGCCAAGCTAGTATTGTGTGCAGCGAAATACTCCTTAGATGTTTCATATAACATAATACATAAAGAAATATACTTCTCATAAAATATCAGGGTGTTACAGATAAAGTTCAAAATATGACATTTTTTCAATTGAGCACAAAATACTAATAAAATCATAAAATGAAAGAATTTAACATAAAAGAACACTTTTTTGTGATTAAAAAACTATAATTAAAAAGAAAAAAATATGAAAAAATATTATTTATTTAAATTCCCACAAACACAAACCATTCTTATCGTCAATCATAAAATCTCAACAGGGAAAATCAGAGGGCACCATTGTTATAATTATTCAAATATCAATAAAATATATTAAAAAAAATATCAATATCAAATAAAATTTTCTAATTAAACACTAAATATCAATTAAATTTCAAAATTTTCAATGAAATAACAAATTAATTTATTTTACTATTCCCCTTCTAATAATTATGAAACTTAACCTTTCATTCATTCCTGATCCTCAATATATTATTGTTAAAAATGCCAAATATTGATCTACCTAACTATTCAAACATTTCACTTACTACTCATGATAAAATTCAATTAGATTTATGCTCATATCATGAGAACATTATCCTTATCCATAATCTTGTAAAAAAACTATTTCTCTATTTTATAAAGACAAAAGTGACATAAAATCAGGATGTCTACTAATCAAGTTTCAAATGTCTCTATGGATTATGGTTGGACAGGGATTAAGAAGAAGGTTTAACTCTTAAATCAAGAAACATGATATTTATAGAAAATTTTTAGTGAAATTATAAATTTCAATTTATATCAATTCCCAACATCACTAAAATTACAAAGTAAGGATTATGATTAGGTTAAGAATAATTAATGATTTGTGTCTTCTTTTGAATATATATTTTTTATTTTAATATTGTAATTTTCATTTTCAATGAATATGTTGAATTTTTTTTTCTTTTTTAGAATGTTTATGATTAGAATATTCCTCCTATCTACCAGATAACCATGTATGATAAAAATAATAGTTTCAATAATGGTTTTCTTTACCTAAATAAAGAACCATTTTTCTCATTTTGTGTGTTATTTTTATCATTATCATTTTATATATTAAAGAGGGGGAAAATAGAGTAAAATGAATAATTCAACAAAATTTTATAATTACTACAATAAGAAGAACCACATTTATCCTTTATAATGTAAATCATCACATTTACCATGATTCCATATACTTCCATTATTCAACTTCAAAATATCTTGTAATTACTAATAGTAGGTTAGGAATAGAAAAAAATGGAATGAAACATGGCTTATTCACAACAAGGTCATTCATGGTAACTATGAGCTAAAGAAAGACCTTCATAAAGATGGTATTTTAAGGATATGTGTCTTTTTAAAAGATTTATCAATCATTTTAAATGTGTTTCTACATAGTCCTAAGTTTGAAAAATTCAAATTCAAGTTCTAGAAGGTGAAATGTACTAAGATCACTCATGGAATATGCTCAAGAATATAAGAGGAATTACTTGGCCTAGAAATATTCTCAAGAATGAGACATATTATTTGGGATATGAAATAAATGAATTATTAACAATAACAAGTAAATTAACATAAATTTTAGAAATTCAAATCATCAAAAATGGTTAAGAAATTTCATTTTCAGGAATCAATCAATTTTGTCAAATCACGAGTCTTCATTTTAATATATTTTTATCACTTCAATAATTCTATTCTCTATTTTAATCATTCAATTTTATTAACATTTAAATCAAAAACATGTAATCATAGGATTATTAAGAAACTCATGTATCCTATATTAGTCAATTAAATCATAATTCATGTATGGGTGTGTAATATTTTCTTTTAATGTTTAAAATACGATTTATAAAAAAAATGTATGGATATAAAATTAAAATCTTAAAATGTGATATCCATTTTGGATATAAATATTTTGGACCTCTTCCTCTTATTCATGGGTCCGTCTTGTGGTTTCCTTAAATAATGGTTACTAAAAAATCAAAACCACTCATACCAGTGTAAGAACCACTCTTTTAAGGCTTAAAGGGGTGATGTAAAAATTAAATGAGTCCTAAATACTTTGAAATCATTGATAATCGGGTTTCCCATGGAACATCCTTGGTTAATGTCATTGTCTATGTCACTTTGATTTTCCATGATGAACTTTTAGTGGTGTATACTCATACCACTTTCCACTCATGGGTATTCACATAGTTTTACATACACTTCATTAACTGAGTAATTACATTTATATAACCCACATTCCATAATTTTGGGACAAAATTTAATAAAAAAAGGTTCTATGTTGAATGATCAATGTGGAACACATATCAATGTACATGATATGAAAATGATGGGTGCACCTAGAATTATACTAGATTCAAATTCAATGCTTTATGTATTGCTCACATGACTTGTCACATATGAGATCTGGGATTAAAACTAATCTATTATGGGACTTTCCTATCATCTTATGATGTCTTGGTAGTTTTCCTTGACCTATTATTATGATGTCATGCATTAAAGTTGTTTCTAATCTTCCAGGTTTTCAAAATGTTATAATTCTATATCATTACACTTTTATTCATGTTTATGATTCTCAAAAATTTTATGTCCCATTGAAATTACTATTGTCTAAAATATAATAATTTAGTAATGAAATGTTTTTTATTCCCTTAATTGGATTTATATCTCATCCCTTACTTATGTTTGTCCCCAAGTAATACCATTCAGTTTTATGAACTATGGAATATTATGATAATGTTATGGATGTTATGAATGATTAAAATTTAACATCTATTTTTACTTTTTTATGTAATGTACCTAATTTCAAAAGGCAATTGGATTCTTGATTAGTTGGGTTTTATTTTTTGTATTCATAAATAATAACTCCTGAATTAATTTCTTAATAATGAAAAGGGATATCATAATGTTCTTCCCAACCAGATTTGAATTATAGAGAACATGATTTCTACATATCTTCTAGGGTATGAATGGTTTTCTCAAACTAACCATATCTTTGAGGATGAAAGGTAGATCAAAATCATAACTCTATATCAAGATCCCACTAAATTCTTCACTATAACTCTCAGGTAATACTTGGATCTAATTCCTATACTACAGAATGTGGTACTCTATTAAATCCCACAACTTTATTAATGTATAACATAGAAATCGGATCAATAAAGAAATATTACCTAATCGAAATTAATCTTTCTTACTTTATAAGGTGATCCACTACAAAAAATAATAGTTTTCGTTTTATAAGATTTATTAATTATGATTAAAAAATCCATGTTTAAGTTTTTCCATTTCTATTCGAGTATAAGTAACTGTTATAGTATCATTTTTAAATTATGCCTCTTTGCATTATCATTATTAAATACCAAGGATCAAGATATATATTCTACAAAATCATTTTTTTTCAGAATAAATACTCTTTTAGATATTTATATTTCTTTTTTACTTCCATGATGAATAGATAACAATTAACTATGAGATTCATCCAACAACTCCTTAAATTCTAGTATGGATAGAAAACATACATGGTTTCTAAACTATATCATTATATCACAATCTAGGTTAAATATAAGAATAATTATCACATTATTTTATAGATCCTAATCTTCTTTTTCCACCACTTTAATCCTCAAATGGATTGATGGATGAACATTCATTTAATAATAAAATTATCTATCCCCTTTTTCTCATGATTTCATGTTTCACCTTCTGAAATACAAAATTATTTGATCTCTTTATATCCTCATCATGGAAAATAACTATTTTCTTTTTTACTCAATGATTTATCCACCTTGTTCACTTTCCAAAGGTGGTTATGTATTGAGTAGTTATAGTCATTAATTACTTCTTTCCATTTTCAATGGATCAACTCATTTTTAGTGAATATATACTTCAAACTTTTATGATCTATATATATGTCAAAAATTTATCCATAAAGATAATTTCTAAATATTATTAATTAAAAAATTATTATAGCTAACTCCATATCATGTGTTAATAATTTTTATAAATTATTTTCATTTGGAACGAGGAATATGTTCTCACTATATCATTATGCATGAAGAAAAATCCATGTCAAGACATTAAGGGATAACTATAAATTAAGAACCATTCTCCACTAAAATGTTGTGTTAACATTGGTTTACTGATGATACTTCTCTTTACTTCCTTTAAATTCTCTTCACATTCTTCTATCCATAAGAACATGTCCCCATTTCGAGTCATCTTAGGGAGTGGATTAGATTATTTGGATAAATATATCACAATGTATCTATAATATCCCACTAACCTAAGAAAACTATGGATCTTAGTGACCATGGATGTTCTGGTCCCTATTCCAATAAATTCATTATTTTAGGGATCTATCTATATACCCTCACTTGAGATTGTATGACCCAAGAAATAAACTTTCTAAAGACAAAATTCAAACTTGGTACAATTTTCATACAACTTATCCTTCATCAGGGTCTTCAAAACAATTATTAAATAGTCTTTATACTCTTTCATACTCATTAAATATATAATAATATCAGCCACAAAGATTATAAAAAATGGTTAAGGTAATATTCAATTACACTATTCAATAACTCCACAAATATAAGTGGGTACATAGTATGTCCAAATGGAGTAAATATTAATCCATAATTCCCAGAACTCATATGAAAGGAATTATTGGGTATATCATCCCCAATAACCCTCAATTGATGATATCCAAAATAAAGTTAAATTATTTATACGTATTGAGATACTTTTAATTTATAAAACAAATCCTCGGTATGAGGTAGATGATAATTTTTCATGAGAGTGATCGTGTTATGTAGATGATAAATAATTAAAATTCACATTGATCCATCTTTATTTTTAATAGAAAGAACGGGTGTAGCCTATAGTGACACACTTGTTTGAATAAATCCCATATCAAAATTCTCCTAGATTTTACTCTACAATTCATATATATTAATAGGATACATTCTACAAGGAGTGTCCAGAATAGGTGTATCACTAGGTTGGAGTTATATTAAAGACTAATTGTTATTATTTGAAGTAAGACAAGGAATATCTTCTATAAAGACATAAAAAACACCTAAAAAATATAAAAACATTTCATATTGGTATTATCCAAAACTATCTATGATATTTATCCTTTTATCATAGGAATTTAATCCCCCAAGATAGAATTAATTTCCAATTGAAGGTTGTATTATACTTTCAATAATAAGAGATCATAGATTCAATTGGAACATGAGATGTGAATTTAATTCCACTTAAATTGATATAGACTCTATGTAAGGAAATCCAAACCATTTCTAGAATCATATCAAATTCAACTAATGGGAGAATCACAATATTCTTATGAAGCAAATTCTCACAAACATTAATCGAAGAGAAACATAATAATTTTTATGAGACCATAGTACTATTAGGATTTTTCATCACCAATTCAACATCTAATAATTGAGGAGATAATTCAATACTCATTTTAAATTCATAAGATATAAAATAGTGGGTATTTACAGAATCAAATAAGGCACTTTCTATTCTAGAGTGGATGATAACTGTTCTATTTTCCACATCATTCTCTTAACCAAATTTGAATATTATCATTTTATGATATTTCTATTTTTCACTAGGATTAAGAGGATGCTGATGATGATCATCATAATAAACATTTTAGTTTTTGAATTTGTTATCACAATACCCATAGTCTTCACATTTTAATCAATAGAGCATGGGTGTTGCATTAGTTGGTCTATTCTTTTTCTTTATTGCATTTACCGACCTATTCATTTCTTTTCGGAATTCATGGGTTTTATTTCACGCATTTTCACATTTAAAAAACCACCTATTACTATTTATGAAATTCTATTGATGTTTCTTCCCATATTTCTGACATGTATTTTGTACTAATGTTTATTCACCATGTGATTTATTTGAGTTTTCATGAAACCAGATCTTCGTTTTCTTATCAAAACATTGGGAATGGTGGGAATATCCGATTTCCATTTATAACTTGAGAGTAAATTAAAAAATTTATATCTATCTACTAAATTTTCATATATACAACTCCTTTTAGATACTTGGTTTTATTCCACAAAATAATTGAGGGGTTTTTCTTTTACAATTAATGATTAAACCAAAAGCATACCTTTCAAGTGTTGTAAAATTTTCCTCATAATTACCAATGGAATCCTTATCCTTTTAATATAGATCAATTAATTTCCCCTCTATCATTGTATATATAATATAAGGTAGGTAAATACTGAATAATTTCCCTTAAACTCATCCCATTCCATGGATTCAATTTCATCTCATTGCCTTGTGTTCTTGATAAGTATGCACCTTTGATCTGCATCATGTTTTAGGAAATAAATATATAGGATAACTTTTTAATATTTTATGAATTGGATAACATAAAATATTTTCTAAATGTTGTGCACCAATCACTCTACCACTATTGTATTTTAAGAACCAATAAATTATGTAGGAATTTCCTTTATGAAAGTCTCAATAGTTCATTTTTCCAACCATTTATTGTTTGGAAGCTCAACCTAATTTATGGCTTTAGAATGTTTTGTGAGCATAAAAACATGGTTAATCATTATAAATCCCACAATATTTTGTTTCCCTGGATTAAAGGCATTGCTATTTCCATAACATTCAACTTTAACATGGTACTTTTGGGTTCGAACCATTGACTAAAACCAAAAAGAGTAGTGTGACAAACAATAATCATAGTGGGAAACCACATAATCATGAAACGGAATTTATTGGATTTATAAATAATTACATCTTGTTTTCATCATATGACACCCTTTTTTAATAAATTCCATCCAGGTTCAACATCAATTTAAATTTTTTATAGTGGTTCATAATGAAAATATGAGTTCACATAATCGTATCCCTCAAGAGTGTCAAATTATGTATGCATAAAGGGAAAAATAACTGTGCACTAGAATGATGGATGATATATACTCGAGTAAATCATTTTGGTGTTATTATCCCTAGATTCATTTGGTATAAAACCACATCCACTTTTAGTATCTAGATTGAGATGTATTTCTCGGAAAATGACATAATCGCTTCTTTACCAAAATGTTTGGATGTTATCCTACACCTAAACATATCCCTACAGTCATCACCAATGTTATATAATCCTAATATCCATATATTGACTAAACACATCCTCTGATACCAACATTAGTGGTATGAGATTTTCATATATAAATATTACATATTTTTAGATGAATATTCAATAAATCTTAAACATGAAATACTAAATACTATAAAGGTTTAGGGTGTTTAGAGACAAGATACACAATCTTATTATTTTATAAATGTTGTTTATAGTCTCCCATAAATATCATATCACATAGTATTGTTTATAGACATACCCGACTTTATCCATTGAACAAAACTTAGGAACAAGAAAAATACGAATGTGTGGGCTCAGATTCTTAATAAGGGTAAACATGGGATATATCAATTGATGATCATATGAAAGAATAACATTATAATAATGATATTATATCATGAACATAATATAAAAATTTCATACACAATGCATCATGAATCATAAACAAGGGTCGTGTAATAAACAATTATCATTTCAAAAGACATAAATCATAGGGGTGATAAATCATTTCAGAGAAATCATCAACCCCAAGATCATATCATAAACTTATTACACCATCATAAGTATATAACCCATTTCACATGTAAAGGTTAACAACTTAGACAATAAAATCATAACATTTCATGAATCAACACCCATTTCCCATATTCTAAAAGATCATATATCATCTCTTTTTTCCAATAATAGATCAAGAACATCAACTTGTTTCGTATAGTAATATCATGATATATAAAAAATAATATAATTCATTGGAGGGATATATAATTTCGGGCCCACATATCACATAATGGGAACAAAATATATGTGTTCCACAAGATCATTAAATATTCATCACATCATTATAGCATAACCCATGTAAAAAAAGGGTTCCATAAATATCTAATTATCATAATCAAAAACCATATAGAGAAATAATAAGGATGATATCATTGGATAATATCACCAATTAATCATAATTAACCTTAAAATATGTTATTATAGATGGAAATTCTGTTAAAATATTCACTCTAATATTTGCAAAGAAAAATACCCATTTCACTTTGAAATCACTTTTTAAAATATAATAATTACCAAATAATAAGGAAAAAATATTATTCAAAAAGAACCATGATAATTTTTAAAGAAATTTTATAATAATATAGTGGTAACAAAATATGTAATTCCCATTCAGTAAATATAAGTTATTTGAAAACACTATTTCACACTTTTTTAATAATTTAAAAAGTAGCACATTCAGAAAATGAAAATAAGATTCTGTTTATTTATTTTTTGTGAAAAGTAAATAACGTATAAAAATGATTTTAAAAAATCAAATTACAATATAAAAAAACTATTGAAAACATTTTTATAAAACAATGATATAGAAGTAAAATGATTTTCAACCAAAGAGAGAAATAAAGTAGGTATTTCTTTAGAAAAAATCCTTAGATCTATTGAGTACATAAAATGTATTAAATGTTAAGAAAACATAAATTATTCACAAATTAAAAGAGGATAATAAATATTCATGGATTTATTATATAATTAAAACATATTTTCATCAACAGAAAATAAATCATAAAGAATACCAAAAAACTAGGATCAAAATAGAAATCCCTAACCTCAAGTATTGACATTCTTCATAAACATTTGAACCTCCTGAATAATAAATATATATTTTATATAAATTTATTGAATAACCACACATATATCTATCAAACCATTTATGATATACATATGACATATTATAACCCATTTACTAAAAATATGTTATTAAAATCACTGTTCAGGGTGATAACTACTTCAATTTTCATGCATGTTTCAGTTCTAAAATCCTGATCCTTGAACTTTTTTCATGGTTACATAATCTCCATAATGTTAATAGTGATATAAATATCATATATTATATATATTATATATATATATTAAAAATATTTATATAGAAAAATGAATCACACCATCCATGGATATGGTAGGCTATAAGTAAGCATGGATGTTGTTTCAATTTTTTTACGGATGACAGAAAAGATAATTAAATAATATTTCACACCTAAAAAATAACTATTTTGTAATATATATAATATATATTCATTAAATTGATCCTTATTACCATATATGTAAAGCGTAGATCAAAAAAAGAATCACATCAGTTCATTGAGGTGGTAGTCCACACGTAAGAATGAGGCATAATATCGTTTCCAATGGTTGGAAAGGTAAAAATGTAGATATGATATTATAATTTTAAAAAAATAATAATTTTATTATATATATATATATATATATATTTATCCCAACAAACTAATTATCTACAAAAATATGCTGATGAAAAATGAATTGTATTGCTATGTGGAGACGGTAACTCGTGCGTACACACAAGTGATACATTCACTTTTCATTTGTTGGGAAAGAGAGAGAATAATGATGGTTTCATAATCATAATAAATTTCAGATTATTTACGATACTAAATTTATGATTTTATTGTAAATTCAATATATTTATCGGAGTTAAAATAAGAATTAAAAATAACATGGCTGGTTAAGGCGATTACCTCTTCTTCGAAAGAACTCCTATTGATCTCTTCTTAAGAACCCTAGGGTCAGAAGAGTTAGAATAAAATAAGATATTAAATTTTATTATATAATAAATGATTATTTTATAGTAGGTATTGGACATGAAATATGGCTCAATGTTGTGAAATTAAGAGAAAAGAGGGCCATCCTTTTATTAGAGAAGGATATGACTCATATGGAATTTCTTGAAATATTAAAATATAATAAATTATCTACCAAAAAAACCTTCCAAATGGAAATTTAATAATTTTAAAAGAAGATAATTTGTAAATAAAATAATCTAATGAGATTTTAAAAAAAAACTTATACAATTTTTTACCTAATCAATTTTATTAACACCTTCGCTAATCATTTGTGACTTAACCATAGAGACAACTATTTCAATATGAAATGGTTAATAATGTTACCATAAACGGAAGAATGAATCTTAAATGGAAAATGGATCATATATTAAGAAATATTATATTAATTTTTTCTAATATAAGTTTTTTATGGATTTAAAATCATTTCAAAAAATATAATTTATTAAAAAATGTTATTAATGTCAATTTTATTACTATTAATTTAATTTGACTTTGAAGACATGAAGATAAAGATAGAATTTGATTATTTTCCTTTTGAAAACCCAATAAATTCATATGTGTCAAAAGAATAATTTTAAAATAACAATTCAGTTAAATTTATTTACTTTTAATATGTTTAGAATAATTTATTTATTTATTCTATTAATTGAATAAATAATGTATCTACGTTGCACAATTGTTTAAAGAATATATTCAAAAAATAAAAATTAGAAATAAATTTCTATGATAAAAATGAATAATTAATATTTTAAATAATTTTTTTAACAATAATTAGAGTTTTTTTATACTTTTGTAAATAATTTAGTGATATTAAATTCAAGAGAGAGACATTTGGTATTTATTCTTTTAATAAATAAATAATAAGGACATATTCAAAGAAATATTGAATCAAGTGGAAATATTTTTAATAATTAGATGTAGATGGACGAAATAAACTTATAAAATAGGATAAATTGAAGTTTTTTTTATAAATTTTAGAGCCATATCTTAACGTTTTAGCCTATTTTACTTATTTTACAATTATTGAGGTGACAAATATTTACTATGATTACTATTCATGTCAACAAAAAAAGGGAATTATTTAACAAATATTATCCTCTGGATTCAAAATATAGAATCTATTTTTTAATATTAAATTTCTATAAGTTGTTGAAATTTATATTAAAATAAGTACACAAAACAAGATAAAACTTTCTTTTTAAAAAATAAATTTTAGAAAAAACAGTTGATTAATTCTTATCCCATAAATATAAAAATTATCAAATGAAAGTTATTTTTTATTGAATGTATAATATTTAAATTTAATTAAAATAAATCACTAATAGTGATAAATTTTATTTATTTTGATAAAAACAAATTATATTCATAAAACTATTTTTTTTAAATACTAGTCCTTCATTTTATAATTTTTTTTATTTTAATTTATATTTAATTGGTTACCAATGAATTAATTTTATGTATGTGCAAAGATACCTTTTCATAATTTATTTACTCCAATTTATACTCATGAATCAAATGACAGATGGATTACTGAATCATTAAATAATAATAATTTAATAGTATATCACGGGTTGTTTAAACTCTGTGTTTCCTGGAAATAAAGCGATCAATCCTTTTTATAGTGAACTATAAATTATCTTAGTGTTATAGATACCCCATTTATTATTATATTAATCTCCAGGGAAACCCTTCTACAAATAATTATTATAATATTTTTATTTACAAGACATGCACTAGATTAATTGATAAAATATATATTATTTAAAAAAATTATTTTTAAATGATATTTAATTTATAATTTCCCACAGACCTAAAAACGTGGTCCACACTTCCTCCATGAATTTTTTTGAAACCTGAATATGAAATATTATTGATTTGATAAATAAATAAATATTTATAATTTTCATAATCTTGTAAATAAATATATATTTTAACATTCAACTCACATGTAAATATGTTAATTGAAAATTTGAGATCTAAAAATACCGATTAAATATTACTAATGGATTAGATAATAATATTTATTCCTATAATTAAATATAGATATAATTTAATTATGTTATATTGAAACACTATGCGTCTGAACCTTTAAGAATCTTCTTTGGTGGAATTAGTTGGGTTCACATAAGGTCTGATATCAGTGTCCGGTCACACATAAAGACACTCAAGAGTAAGAAGTTTATGCTTCAACATTGAAAAACAAATATGAATGATCTATGGGTAATATAATCCCTTTCTCATGATATCCAATCATGTAGGTTTCATAATCATATCATCAACCTATATTCCTGATACATGTTTCCTTGACTTATAGAAATGAACCCATACATACACCATGTCCATAAAATATAGTTTGGTATTTTCATTTAAATCAATTGGCAGAGATAACAAATTCTATAAATATGGAGGTGGAAAATACTTCATCAAATTAAATATTAGTATCATACCATTCATTACACACACATTTCACCTAGCATCACAATGAATATATATCATCATAGTTTAGGAAAATACATCTAAGTGTATGAGTAATAACACACATTAACAATAATCATAAAGTATTCAGATCATTAAAAACCTTCATGGACAGGAATATCCAACAACACATAGACATGTGGTTTTCCTACTATTGATTCAATCCTCATAACCTTTAGTCTTGAATTCTACAAATTTAAACCTTTATGAGATCAAGTGTCATCCCCATATGATTATCTATGACCTAATAGTTTGAATAATGGTTTCAACATTATATGATTTCATAAGACTATAAAACATATATTTTAATAACATCATCAATGTTTTTAAAGTTTTTCATCATAATGGGGAACTAAGATGACCATATCAATGTGATAGATACTCAAAGACACTTCCAATTTAAAGTAAAATACTTTAATAAGTAATATGTAAAAAGGTATTTATTAAAATTCATGTATATGAATATACAAGTAATCTAAAGTATGAAGAATTTATATATAGGGAACAAACTCTAACAAAACAATTAATAATCACCATGAATATGGTATATGAGAAAAAGGATCACATATCTATGTTCTGCATGGGATAATGGTCATAATGGACTATCTTTTTTTTCATAATACATACACCATGGAAAAAATATGAAAAACACCATATAACACAAATTACATGACATGAACATCAATGGACATGATTTCTGAGCCTCATGAAGTAGATATGAATATATTTATTCTTTTTTTTCTTATTAATCCATCCAATATGGTGTGTCTTTAGTGTTTCCTAGTGTTTTGGACTTGTGAGACAGCTGGGTGTATACACCAGTATACTGAGTTATGTTGTCTATTAGAAGAATTGTGCCCTCTATTTGAAATCCCATGTGGGAATTGAGGTTTTGTCAATGTGTATTATCAAAACCCATATCATATCACCCACTATCGATAAGATAAGCCTCCTATTTTAAATTATGTGTTTAGATAGGGAATTATTAGGTTGTTTAATCTAGTAGACCCTAGGTTTTACATTTAAGGATGATATAATATGTGTCATCAATATATAAATGGTGTGTGTAGTTGGTGGGGTAGTTGAAATTTATAATTAAAACCCTAATTTATGTGAACATAGAGAAAATGATACAATTAGTAATCTAGATGAAATTTGTAACTTGAAGGATTCCTTATGTGTGCACCATGTCATAATTTATGTTGTATATATTTGCTTTTATGTTCTTCAATCAACATTCCTTATTTATCAAATGGGCTGGTTGGGCGCACACCCTGCCACACCCCAGGTCAAGTAACATATGAATATACATGGATTGTTTTAGTTAACTAAACATCAAGTGTTATTTATCACCATAATGAGAACCATAACTAAAAATATAATAATATACTTTTTTTTTTCAAACACTACATACACCATGTGACTAAGAATTCAAAAACTATAATCCCCTTGAATAAAAAATCCATCAAACACCTCATGTATCATAATACCATTAGTGGATAATCTACCATGATCCATCGAAAAAAATGAGAATCACAAGTGGAATAAAATGTATATCAAATAAATTATAATAAGAAATTTATTTATGACGAGGGATAACAATAAATTCAAGGTTTTCTCACCAATGATCCATGATACATAATCATTTCATCATGATTTACTGATTCAATTCCCTCCATTGATGAGATCTCTCATGTCCAAATCCAGTTTTTGTGTGACAACCTTGGATACTTACCGTTGATTAAGGTTTTATGGGTAGAGTTGATGTGACTGAGAAAAAAACCTCAAATGGCCATGTTTGGGGCACGAACCCATTCAATAATAAAACCTCCACCAAGAAAAATTACCCATTCCAGTGAAAACCATAGTTCCATAATTTTCATATTGGGATCAAGTTAGGAGATATTAATTTTCACACATATTGAAAAATATCCCATTAATATAATGACAATTAAAAACACATTTAAATATCTAATAGCCTGAATTAATTCTATAACTTTAATGATGGATGATAAAATCCATGATATTAAAAAAATCATAAGAAAATATTTTTTATGTTGTTTTAAGGTAAATTTACCTTATTATCATTTTTAAGGGTTATCTTCATGGAATCTCTAGAATGAGTTAATTCATGATCAAGAAAAAATTGACACCACTAAATGGGTACACATGTACATGACCCACAATCTTTGTTTTTTGAATATATTTACGAAATTAATAGTAGTTGAATATTGTTTTCATTAAGACGATAAATATAAATAATATTATCACTATTTTGAGTCCCAAAATGATAAATAAAATGAATTTAATCTAGGTTTTTATGAAACTCAAAACCATGATGAAAATTAAATTTTCATTTTATAGGCCATATTTCTAATACCTAGTGTTTTTAAAATAGAAAACTATGTTTGATAGCTATGCGGTATTTAATACTGAACCCATAAAAATGTTTTTTTAAATATGATTACATTAACATATCCATTAAATTTGTTGATATGAATATGATTAACTAAATTATGAAATATATATATATTTTTTAAAATAAAAAAAATATGTTTTTAAATTCTCAGTAAATAATCACCCATTGTTTAGTCATGTTAATTTATTATTCAAAAATATTCTTTCTTAAAAAATATTTTAATTTATTTTTGTTAAAAAAATATAATAATAAATTTTTAGAACACTTAGAAAATTAATTTTATTAAATTTACATCTTTTTCTAAATCACCATAACAAAATAAAAATATGGTGATTTTTTTGGATTTGTAAGAAAATATTTATTCATTATGAATAGTGAAAATAAATTTTTTTTAAACTGTCATTTATTTTCATATATTAGGTCAATTAAAAGTACCATTATTATTTCAAATTTATATTAATTCAACATATGTATTATTTAGTGATATTAAATCCAATTAATTGTATTTAAATAATCTTTATAGAAAAATTTAGTATTATTTTATTTTTCTACCTCAAATGTTTTTTATAAAAAATGTTTTTAATTCATAATGTTTCTCCTGTTTATTTTCATAAAAATAACCCCTAACTGGTGGTGAATTAAATTAATTCGTATAATATATTTATCATTATTAATTTAATTTTATATAGTGAATATTTCATAATATAGAGTTAAAGTAAGATCATGTTTTCCATGAAAATACATTTTTTGGAAAACCGATTTCCATTTTTCTGGCATGTTTTATTTTAAATTAAATTATTCCACATCCGTGAATTGAATTTTATAAAATTTATTCCATATTTTTAATAATCATAATTAAGATTTGGTAATAATTTCAACATAGTTTTTAGGTAATATGAATAGTAACTATAGTAAATATTTATTACCATGGTAAAAGAAAAATAGTTTAATTAAGGTTAAAAATAATTTAACAAGGAATAGAAGAATATTATCCCTAATAGTATGAATATTTATATTTTAATTCAAATATAAAAATTATTATATAATATTTTTTCTTTTAGAATTATTAAGAATTTATTTTGAAAAAAATAAGGCCTTGAGATGATAAAAATCAAAATGTATTTTTGTTTAATAGGAAATTTCAATAAAAAATTCCTTTTGATGAATTGATGAATTTTCAAAATAAATGATATTTTAGTATAATAATATAATTTAATATTTTTTATTAAATTTAAATGATAATATAAGTTTTAAGAATTCAAATGTAATAGTTGTAAGGTCTCAAAAAATGATATTAATAAAAAAACTAACATTTCTCAATAGATGTCAATTTTTTTTAAAAAAAGTAAAATTCATATATTTTTTTAAAAAAAATTTATAAAAAAAATTATTTTGGAATCATCTCGTTTATATTACCCAACAGTGAATTTTTTATAATTTTCTTAGACATCCCATTTTTTGGGTAAAAATTAAATTTGATATAAAAAAGAATGTGTATTATAGAAAAATAATGACAGAGAAGTGATAAAATAAATTATATAAAGGGTACACATAATGAAATTATATGTTTTCCATTTAAAATAAGGCATCTTTTAGGTTATTTTTTTAAATCCATTAATAATCCTCCCAAAAAATATTATATTTTTAGGTTTTAAATTAAATTCATTATAAACAAGACTCACTTCCACATCACCAAGGGTAATATTCAATTGAGTTCAGCCCCACACATTATAAAATAATTAAAAAAATTCCCATTTTGTTGAAACCATGGGAAAATTTAGGGTATGGTTTGTGGTTTTTATTGTTTTTTGGTAAGGAGTCCAAACCTATATTTGGATATATTAATGAACTCCCCTCACTTTTCTTATGTAAAACTACCCATGTTACCCATTATATTCACTAGAAAACCATGGATAATGTCCTTATTCTACCCTACCATCTAGAGGCCTCTCAAGGTTCCACCAATCTCTCAATAATATTATTCCATGAATTTGGAATCACACTCTCAAGGTAAGGGACCACTCTATTTTCTTTTCTATTCAAGCACATTCTATTCATATAACATTTTAAATCTAAATTGGTTATATTTTCATTAATTTATTAAGAAACATATAATGTAAAATTAAATTTTTAATAATGAGATATCATTTTTTCTCATATCCTTTTATCATTTACCTAACATATTACTATGGTGAAATTTAGTAAGTGATTTCGCTCTCTTCTTTTTCATTCAAGCACATTCTTCATAATTAGATTTTTGATTCTCAATTATTTCGGTTGTTATTACCTTATAATAATCCCTCTAAATTATAATTTATGTACTAATAATTAATTATCATTTATTCCCCCTTATTATAGAAATTACCTAAGTCATTAAAATTCAAAAATTCAGTAATGGATCCTCTCTTTCTAATCATTATTCAGGAACCTTATTTGGGTAATACACTTTTTCTTCTAATTACTATTTATTGAATTTTATATTAGAAATCCAAATTAGTTTCGTTATTATTTACAAGGGATTAGTGACCATTGTATCTCTCATTAATCCCTCTCATGACTCCTTATGTACCCCTGTTACACTATTGATATTATCCGATTATTTTTCTAGGCAATGTTTTTATTAAAGAACCTTCCTTTATATATACCTTTCAATTAAAAAAATTAAATTTTATATTGTGTTATTACAGACCTATCATGATATAATTTTTAATTAAATGTTAGTAGAGACACCTTTATCTCTTAGAAAAACCATTTTAGAATCTTGTATGTACCTTCCTTACAACACTGATATGTCACAATGATTTTTCATGACGAACATTTTGGAGGTGTATACCCATACCCATTTCCACACAAGGGTTTTTCACATAGTTATAACTATAATTTATTTATTTTGAAGATTAATTAATGTAACCCACAATCCCTAATCATGTAATTAAATGTGATTAAAAATGATTCTAGGATGAATGATCTATGTGGAACACTTTTATAAGTACATGATATGATTGTGGTGGTGCACTAAGAATTATATAGAACGAAAAATCATTGGGTATTGATTTAGTCTAATTATTTGTCATTTGTTGGATTAGGGGGTGAGTTTAATCCATCATGGGACTTTTAAACAATTTTATGATGTCTTGGTGGTTAGCTATGACATATGTATCTAATGTCATGGTTAAAGTGGTTGCAATATTTCCCACGTTGACTTTATGTTTCCATCCTATATAATGCGTAATTACTCATGTTTATGACAATCACCCATTTTTATTTTCCATTGAAATTCATATTTTACAATATTTAATACTTTTTTCATGTTATTCCTTGATTATTCGCTTACTGGGCTTCATATCTCACTCCTTTCTTATGTATATCTCATGGTTATCCTATGATGTTTTAAAATATATGGAATTATAGAAGCATGTTAAGTAAGTTGTCAAAAATGTTTTCATTTACATGTATAAATTTTTTGTGTTATGTATCTAATTAATAAAATAATCTAGGATTCTTGATACTAGGGGTTTTATTATGTGTATTCATATGTAATAAATCAGTAATTAATGTTTAATAAAGACAAGGGTCATTAGAGATGGAATTAGAGGTTAGTCTAGTTATTTATGGTATTGTTATTAGAAAACTCAATAGGAATACATAGGTATACCAATAAGTATTGGAAAAACAACCCTATGTTTTGTTAATTTATAGAGCATGTGGCTTACAAGAAAATACACCCATGTCTGGATACTTCTTGTGGGTGTGAAACCATATTGAGCTAGACTTTATTGGTAACTAGGGAATGAGAATGGGCCTTAATACACACCTATTTTACACACTTAGGGGATATGATTTGGTAAATTTACAAGATCATTTCTAACCATTATTTAGGGATTCAAAATGACTATAAGTGTCCATGTTATAAAATATTTCATGGATAACACATTTTGAAGCCTCAAAATTCATAAGATAAGGGAATGCATGTAATTTATAGTTTTTTACTTTAATGTTATTGGTTTTACTTTTTTGTGTTTAATATTTTAAAAGTAATCATAAATTATTTTTCCTTTATTCTAGTGAATTTCTGAAAATGGGAGGAACCAAGTCAACAATCATGGTGTTAGGTAATGCGATGAATACAAAAATGAGTTTCCATGAATGGTGGGAGATCAAGTAAGACATCTTGTGATTATGATAAACCAAATATCAAAAATAAAAAATAATAATTGGAACATAGTTGAATTCAAATAATAAGAAAGAAAGAGGATTGAGTTTCAAAAAATTTCAAATGTTTTAAGTGATAATAGAAATAAGAATTAATTTCCTTCATGTAGAAAATGTTGAATGTGTAACCAAGGAAAATGAAAAAAAGGAAATCAAAGGTGTTTTATGTGGTAAAAAATAGGGTATAAAGTATCTATTTTATTTAAAAAAAGAGAAATATGTAAGAAATTAAATTACATCGTATAACACCCTTTATTATTCATTGTCTATTTTATGATAAATATCTAAATTATATTATCCAATGAAATAATCTAAGGGTTAATTCATTTACTAAGTAAGGACTTATGTTATATAAATTGTTGATTTTTAAGGATATAAGTGTTATTGTTTTAGTATTTGATAATTATTTTGTAAAATTATTATACTAATGAAATTATGGGCATAAGAATCATGAAACAGATATGTATAATTCAATGGTATTTTTATTTATTGATTTGAAACATATGTTTAATGGTACTAACAACCTATAATAGTGATTTAGTGATAATGTGATATTTTTATAAACATTTTATTGAGGGATTGATATGGTTAATATGTGTTTGATGTTGGGATAAACATAAAAATTATGGTAATGATATGTTTAAGTCTAATGTTATGTTTAAAAACATTGATACCACTTTTGGAGATTTTTGTGACGGAAGTTAAAAATGACTACATATATTTTGTAAAACACATTACATGACCAAATCATTTTTACTTTTAGGTGATTAATGATATTTTGGTAGATTTGTTTTTGGTTTGAGGTTTATATTCTCATAATATTTAATATAAATGATTATTTGAGAAGAATATTAAAGTTTGTGGATGGGTAGGATAAAGGGAAAAATAAAAAATTTGAGGATAAAAAATTCATTAATTTTAAAGTTATTAGTGTCATTCGGGATATATGGGAAATTATTTAAGGAATTATCTATGTTAATCAATTTGAATTTTTTATGAATTATATATATTAATGTAGTAATGTATATATATTTTTTGTATTATTTTAATTTATTCAAACCATTTTGAACTTAGTAAAGATATGAGTAATATATTTTTATTCATTACTATATTTTTTGATAAGTTAGAAACATATTCTAGTTCTTGAGACCTAAAAAATTCAGCTTTAACACTCATCATTTGGTGAAAAAGATGATATTGTTGTGGATAATTGGTTAAAGGATGAGATTATAATTTTCATGAAAGTATATTTTCTTATGTTCATTTTCTAGTTGTTATTGGAGTTATTTAACATGAGGAAAATAATCATGAAACAAAAATATTGTTATATTACAATAAATTCTGTTGAATTGATGGTATTTTCATTCATCTCAGATTTATGGTTCTGTGGTCATTGACTTTATCCTAACTATGTACTATATCAATCTCTATTAGCTCCCTGTAATTATTTATTCTTCTACCATGTCTATATTTTCCCCTCAAAAAAATGTTTTCCAACTTGGAAACCTAATAATATGAAGTTCTTTGTTCTTCCATTTCTCTCTTTTCAAGTTGTTATATTATTAAACATTTTTATAATGTAGGTTTTAAATAAAAATATTTTCTATTGTCAAAATATTTTTTTAACTAGATCATGTTCATATTTATGGGAATCAATTAATTAATGGAGGGAATAATGTAATTAATCGTGTTTTTAAAAGAGAAATATATAGCTAATAACATATATGATATGCAACAGCGAACCAAAATAAAAATTTATTATTTAAATATAAATATTTTAACCTAGACTTTAAATTTAAAGACATAAATAGTAATAAGAATATTTGAAAAATTATATATAAATTTAAAATTAATATAAATATATTTATATGTTCTCAAAAAATAATCACCCAATATTTAATAATTTCATTTTATTCTTTAAAAATATATTTTCTTAAAAAATTAATTTTTTTCTTTTTGTGAAAAAATATTATAATTAATTTATATATCAATAATAAATTTTTTTTGAAACAATTAACAACATTTATTAATTTAAAAAATAACTTAGTGTGAAATTTTTGGATTTTCCCTGAAATATTCATTTTTCTAATGAGTACAGAAAAATATTGATTTTATTTTAAGACTACAATTTCCCTTGATAAATTAAGTCATATAAAAGTATTATTATTAATTTAATTATATTTTAATGTAATATATTTATTATTAAGTTTTATTTTAATCAATTAATTATATTTAAGTCATCTTTATTCCAGATTTTAGTATATGTTTAATTTTACGGTTCAAAACATATTTTTGTGAAAAATATTTTAGATGCATAATGTTTAGCCTTTATAATTTACATTAAATAACAAATATTTGGAAATGATTTAAATTTATTGAATGTAAAATAAATATATCATTATGAATTGAAATTCATATAGTGAATATTAATAGTTATAAAGTTAAAGTAAATTCACTTTTTTCTTAAAAAAAGATTTTTTTTTTCTGAAAAACCGCATCCTATCACACTTAGTGGTTTTATTTTAAATTAAATTAATAAAAATTTGTGAATTGAATTTGGTGAAATTGATTCCATATTTGGAATAATATTTTTTAATATTTTTTATTTTTTTAAACATACATTTTAGACAATATGAATACCACTGCAGTAAATATTCATTACCATGGTAAAAGGATACTAAGTTAATTATGATTAAAAATAATTTAACTTGTACTAGAGACAAAGTAACACTAAGAGAGTGAATATTTATATTTTCATTTCAATATAATAATTAATATATTTTTGGTTGATTCTTTGTAAATGATTAAGAAATGATTCTGCTAGTAATTATATTTTCATACGATAAAACACAAATTTTATTTTAGTGTAATAAGAAATATCAATTATGATATTTCATTTTGATGAAATCTTGAATTTAAAGAATAAATTAAACTTTATTAAATATAAAATATTAAATAATTTTTATTATATTTATTGTATAATATAATTTTTTATGATTTCCGATGTAATTATTCTGAGTATTCGAGAACTATTATTGACAAAAAACCAGTATTTCTCAATAAATATCGATTAATGTTTTAAAATATTAAATTAATATATTTAATGAATTATCTTTATAAAATAAATATTATTTTTGGAATCATATTTCAAAATTATCCAATAGTAAATTTTTCAAAATTTTCTAAGACAATTGATTTTTGGGTAAATATTAAATACAACATAATTATACAATGTGTATTATGGCATCTAAATGACCCAAAATTCATGTAGTAAATAGTTTAAATTTTATTCATGAAAAAATATATGTTTTCTATATATAATAATGTGATTTATGTTATTTATTTATTTTTATACAGATTTTATAAATCCTAGAAAATCAATATTTCATTATTAGTTTTTAAGCCAAATCTTTATAAACATGACTCACTTCCACACCACCAAGGGTAATATTTTAATTTGTATAGTCTTTTTCACTTATAAAATAATTAAAAAGACATTTAATTTTAATAAAACTGGGGAAAACCACGTTAAGGAATGTGGTTTTGATAATTTTATATTATAGAGTCAAAAATCTATATTTGTGATATAATACAGGACCCCCCTCTATTTTCCTATATAAACCCACCCGAGATACCCTTAATCTTCAGTCAAAACCCTTAGAGATCATATTTAATTAGATATTACTTATATAGAGTATTCCAAAGGTTCCCCCATTCTCTTATTAAGATCCTATGAATCATTGGGTATCACCCTCCTAAGGTAAGGGACCTCTCTCTCTACTTTTCCATTCAAGAACCATCTTTGTATTCAATCTTTTGATTCCCAAGTGGTAATTTTTTCATGAAATTATGAAGATAATTATACTATCCAATTTACTTCAAAATAATGAGATATAATTTATCACCTCTCATTATATTATTTAACAAAGTTGTTAATAAGCTAATATTTAGTAAGGGATTTCCCTCTCTTCGTTTCAATTCAATCACCTTCTTTGCACTCAGTATTTTGAATCTCAATTTTTTGTATTGTAAATAACATATAAATATCCCCATAATTTCTAATTTATTCCCTAAAAATTAGATATCATTTATACCATCTCATTATATAATTTACCCGATTCATTACAATGCTGAAACTTTATAAGGGATTTACTATTTGTCCTCCTTATTCAATAACCTTATTTACGTAATGCACTATTTATTCCAATTAATATTGATTGGATATTACTCTACACAACTTTATTACAAATATTATGATATATAAGTGAAATTTTACCTCCTTAACTCTCATCAACCCCTTCCATGACTCATTATGTACCTACACTACGTTGTCAAAATTATCCTGAAATATTTCCATGCTATGTTTTTATTCAATCACCCTCATTATCTTATTCCTAATAATTATATAATTTATTTTGAATTATGTTCTGGCATAATACTCATACTTTATTTTTTTAATTCAATTTTATGATAGAACCCATTTTTTTAATTTAACCATTTTTTGAAATTTCATGTACTATTGTTACAATGAAAAACTGTCACTACAATATTATGTGATAGAAATTTGTGAGGCATATACCAAAAACCATTTCCTATAAAGGGTTTTAAAGCTGTTTTAACTATACATAATTTCATGGTAAAATCCATGTATATATCCCACAATCACTAATAGAGTAATTAAATGTAAATAAAAACGATTCTATATTAAACAATCTATAAAGCACACTTATGCATGTACATGAGATGAAAGCTATAGGTTTTCCTTGAATTATGTAGTTCTAAAATTCATTGGGTAATATTTTAGTCTCATGAGATGTCACATAGGGGATTGGAGAGTGAACCTAATGCATTATTTCACTTTTTATACCATGTTATGATGTCTTGGTGGTTATCTTTGAACTATATTTATGATGACATGTTTAATTTTTTTTTCCACATTTTACATGTTTCTTTTATGTTACCATTATATATCATTACATATTTTTTTTATTCTACATTTTCTGTTCCATTTAAATTAATATTTTATAACTTGTAATAATTTTGTCGTGTTATTATTTTATTATTCCCATACTGGTACTTATATCTCATCACTTTCTTATGTATGATGGCATGTTATCCCATGTAGTTTTAAAAGCTACTGAATTTTAGAATCATATTATGGAAGTTTTCAACAATATTTTTGTATCCATATACCAAGTTACAATGTTATATGCATAATTAACCAAATAAATTAGTCTTCTCGATCCTCTATGTTATATTAAGTGTATTCTTATATACTAAATCATTAATTAACATGTAATAAAGACTAGGGTCATTATATTAATGGAATGTTATTATTTTATTTGTTATTGACAATAAATAAGGATAAAAATATAGTACGGGTGATGAAAAAGATCCTAATAAATGAATTGTTTGAAGGTGTGTGATAGATGTTATAGTTTTCTTGATTATATTAATTAGTTACTACCATTTTATATTAAGGATACTTTCATTATTGCAATGAAAATTATAATGTGAATAAGATTATTCTTGGAGTTTTTGAGGGGAACAAGTTCATAGAAGAATTTACTTAAGTTTTTTATGATTTCAGAGATATAAGTTTATAGAATTAATTATGTCACATGCATTGTTTTGGGGGTTTCCCAAGCTTTTATGGAGGAATGGGTGAGTTTTCATTAATTAGGCCAAACTATGGGCCCGATTGCAGATTAAAAAATAAAATTTGATTCCTTTATAACTCCTTCATTTTAAACATTTATCATCCATTACAATTCATATTTACCATCCCCTGAACTATTAACACCACCATATTAATTTGGGCCATTTAAGAATCCACTATCATGGTGGATATGGGTTTTTATTCAAGGGATTGGGCTATCCCGGAATCCCATTTCCTGCATTAAAAATATTTTTTAATTATTTAATATCTCTTTCAATAATTACGTTTTTTCGGTGATTACAACTCTCCCCTGAGAAGAAATACCCAAGGTGTGTCCCATTCTCTCCTCCCCCTAATTAGAGCTCGGTTTCATCCCAGATATGGATAAACCTTCTCTACATTGCTCAAATCTCCCAAATTTTAAGAGGTAAATTTATTATTTCATAACTCATTCTTTTCTCACTCTTTTCCCCCATTCTAGATCCTAAATGATCTCTTTAACCTTTTTTGAATCTCCTTTGAATGGATTACTATTTTCAAATTCATATACTGGTGTATTTGTGGTGATTTCATCAATATTGTTCAAGGTAATTAATTCCTTCTTGGTTTCTTCCTTTTCCCTTAGGGTTTACTCCCACTTTCATTATGTTATAAAATGTACAGAAGTTATGGTTCAAAGCTATGGTTTTATTTGGTATCTTTTTGGTCAAATATTGTGGTCTAGGGCTGGATTTATATTTTTTGTAGTGCGGTGGTGGTGTGGTTGATGTTTTGCACCATGTTTTCAGTGATTCGACACTTTTGGAAGGTGATTCCATGGTTAACTATTCCATGATGAGTTAGGTTTCTTATTTTAATATTTTTTCATGTTCCCCATATTATTTATGTGGTGAAAAAAGTATTTTTGAGGAATTTGGTTAAGCATTTAATTTTATAATTTCATTTTTGTTGAAGTTGTGAAATTTTCAAATATTACACTTATGGTATCTTTTGTGGTAGTTTTATAAAATATGAAATTGATTTATTATTTGTTGAAAGGGGATGTAATTTTTTTTGTTAATGACTTAGTTTCATGTCAGCCTTGAAAGGGGGTTTTGGAAATAGGTTTGTTGTGAAAAACATGGTTATACTTCTTGAGAGCATCTTATGAAAATGGGTGTTTACATTTGTATCTTTCATGGTATTATCCAAGGTGATTTTATAACATTTTAAAGTGGTTTTATAAATTTATCTAGGGCATAAAATTATACTTTCGTAGTGTTTTTGTGTGGTTTTCTCATTCTAATAGGGTTTTGAAATGGGTTTTATGATCAAATAATGGGTATACTATTTGAAATTGTTTTATGAAAGATCATAACGATTTAATGATTTATGTAAGTGGTGAAACCATTTTGGAAAACTATTTTGGAGTGTGTATATTTTGAAATGATACATTTTAAATTTGAAAGGGGATATTTTGTGATGTGTTCCGTATTGTAAATGTTTTATTAAAATATTTGAAGTATTTACTAAAGTGCGGAAGAGATGTGAAAGTTGTGTGGGATGTTTTGTGTGAGTGTGATGTGAACAGTGGATTTTGGTTATAAAAAAGGTATTATGTAACATGTGAGTGGGTTTTCATGTGATTTTAAATATCTTGGATTGTTTTTATAAAATATTTTAATGGATTTGTGGATGTTTAAAAGAAATGTGAAAAGTATTGTGGGGAATTGTGGTGTGAGTTGGATTTCAAAATCCATTTGAATGAAAAGTGGACTTTTGTGACTTGTGTGGTATAAATTTGGGATGTTTTGTGAATATTTGACATGGAAATAATATTTTCATATGTAAATTATATTTATTAACTTGTTGAACTTTTTTGAGCACAAGGGAAAAATCATGGTATCTAGGTGGGTGGACGTGTACTAGTATGCTAATGAATCCATTGGGTTTGGCCCCAATTTCACACAGAACGATTGATGCAAAACACTCTAATTAATCTATGATTATTATTATTGGGGGAAACTAGGTTTTAGTTATGGTCCCTACCAGTGGATCGTGCACAAGAATAGATATTTGTATGGTTACTCTCACTAAGATACAAGGTTCCTGTGACTCACAGCTAGCTAGTTCCAAGGGGTTATTTCATATTTCTTGTGCTCATTAGATCATTTATACTCTCCATAGGCATATGGAATATATGGATGGGAAATTCAGTATCATTGGAATTTATATTAAATGTGTTGATTCTTTAAATTATCCCACATGAATTTTTTTTTAAGTTGCATCTTTTAGAAATTGTAATTAGAAATTACAAGTTTTTTAAAACTTACATGATTTTCATCTCTGAGTGTTTATTGTATGTAATCTACAAGTTGTGTTATCCTACTATTATTTGGATCACACCCTACTTAAACCTTTGTGTGTAAGTAGACTTGGTTATTTTTTTGTTGAAGGTTTGGGTACAACTTTTGTGCCAACAGTTTGGGTTTTTACCGGTCATTCGTGATGCAGTGTTGTGGAGATGGCTTGATGGTGCTGCCTCTTGCCATATGGAGGTTCTTGATCTGTAATGATTGTGTTTAATACCATATTAATTTTCTTTGAACATAGTTTTAACTTATGTAATTTAGTTCTGAAATTTTTCATAAGATATTTTTAGTTGAAAAATACAGATTTATTTTATTGAGTTTGTTTGTTGTTTAATGTTTATAAACTCAGGTAAATAATTCCCAAACAACATTTTATGATACCTAGGTTCTTGGGCCAGACCATGGTGATCAGAAACGCCCTTAAAGACTTGTCCTGGGACTGGTCAGGTGCCAGTTTTGATGGCGACCAGATTCAGTTCGTGACAAAATGGTATTAGAGGAGGTTCTAGTTAACTATTTGGGTCACGTTATTTGGGGAACAATTGGGATAGTCTAGAGTTTAGATTTTTGGGACTTTGTATTTCGGTTATGGGTAGTGTGCCTGATCACCACACCTCATGAAGGGATTCATGTTTATAGGGGATGTCTGGACTTATCGGAGTCGGTTTTCATGCTTTGATGATGATTAGGGAAAATGAAAAGAGAGTTGGGTTAATGGTCTCACTAAGCTCACAAGGTCAAGAAAGCTATGTGGAGCCAGAGATTTTTCCCTTGAAAACTGTATGTGGTGGTGAATTGATTAGAGTATGGCTACCAAACATATGTCTAAGTCACCCACCAAAGCAAATTTACCCTTAAATTGTCTTGTCTCCTTTAGTTCTGAAATAATAGAAGTTAGGTTTAATAAAAATGAAATGGATTTAAAAAGCTTATATTTTTCTCGAAATAATTTTCTAATATTTATAGAAGGGACTGAATTGTTAAATGACAGAAATTATTTTTTAGAAACATTTTGAAATGGAAAATGGTGTGTTTATATCTCTTTTGAAAGTATAAAATTAAGGTAAGGTTGGTTTTGAAAAAGTATTTTCAATAGAGTTTTAAAAACTATTGAGATCTGTTTTAATGGGATGAGATGTTCTGAAATTATTTTGTATGACTTGAAAGTGAGTTTTCATTTAAATGATTGTTAATTTATGAAAATATTTTTAATATGTAATTTTGGTTTGATTTCTTGGTTAGCGGTTTTGAGAAAAATGAAGTATTGGTTGACTGTTTTGGTTTTGAAAAGTGAAAAAAAATGTTATTTTAAGCCTTGGTATTTCAATGAGAAATCACATGCATTGGGTTATATGTAATGATGGATGGTTTGTGGCATGAATGGATGAGTTTCGGGATGGTTATGAGGGGGTGCCCGGTGTGGCATAGAAACATGCATGTGTAAGGCCCATGGGGTACCAATGGTGGATACGCTAACTGCTGAACCGTTTATTATAAAAAAGATGATTTAAAAGAATAAACATGATGAATTTATGAATAGTTTGGGATTGTGTGCACTATTTGTTTTTTTAAATGTTGATGTTGTGGGATGTTTTGAGTCAAAAAAAAACCCTCTTGTTTTAACTTTGTTTTGGGTTTCTGTTTGGTCAGTAAGCTGTGTTGAAGGGCCGGTTAGTGGTATCATCTGAGAAATGTTTTGGGAAGCCTTTACAGTGGTTCATTTAATTTCTTTGGATCAGGTTTGAGGTATATCTTGACTAATGGAACGTCTTGGTTGGGTCCTTGGGTTTAATCATTAGATAAGGTACACCCCATTAAGGGTTACTGCACAACTAAAGTGTAGCCGAGGTTGTCTCACTGTTGGAAGATCCTTCAGTTGATAAATATAAGGAATTTTTTTCTTTAGATTTTTAGATTGAGTCTAAACCCTTTAATTTCTTGTTTTTTATCCTCTTGTAAAGGGAGAGTGATCATGGAAGGTTGAAAGAGACCTTAGATTTTTAATATTCAAGATTTGCCAAAGGTTTAAGTGGTTTGGGGTTGTTTTCATGGATGAGTATCTGGATGGTGTCTAAGAGGTCCTATCAGTCCTTCGTAGTCTCTTGGAAGAAGGAGTTAATGTTAAACTACCAGTGTGGGAAATCTGGTCATGAGAAGATATTGTGGCCACTTTCTAGAATTGTGTGTTGTTTTGGGATGTTGTATAAGGTCCCTCTCCATGTATTGTTTATATCAGTCTCTATGGTCTTGTTCGGTGACGGCTTGTGATGTCATGTGCTCGATTGACCATAATGGTGAAAGTCGTGCAATCATTTGAGAGTCCCTGTTATGTTGGGAATATTTCTCCATTGGAAAAACATCAAAATCTTCCATTTTAGAGAAAGGTTAGTATAGGTGTTCTTTACTTATATTGTTTCCCAACCGATGAAACAAGGTGTGATACGTGTGCATCTTCTAAGACCTTGTTTCCGTGAAATATATGGTTATGGTAAAGTGCGTTTGGAATGTGTTATGTCTTGGTAATATTATCAGGGATTGCAGTGTGGTTGTTGTTGTTACCAAAAGAATAATTATCATTTAGGGGGTTTCCAAAGCCTAATAGTGAGGCCGAGGATGCTTCAATAATTTGAGCTCCAGCCATAGGTCTTGGAGGGAAGCTGGCTCATAGTCCGAGGGAAATCCCATGGTCATTTTAACCCTTGTACAATGTCATATACTCAGTATGAAAGATAGGAAGAGTTTCAACCTCTGGGGTCATCATCTTTCTTCTGTTATTCTCGTTCGGTGGAAATTTGTGTAGGCCCTTGTACCTAGGTCATTACCTAATGTCATTCCCCCCCCCCTTTTGTTTCCATTGAGTAATTAGTGAGTGGTTGGAGATTTTGATAGAAATTTTGGGGACACATTTTGTGAATTATTTGTAGTGAATGTGTTCTAGGAAGCCATGCAGAAAGAATGATCTACACAGTTAGTGCATGGTTTCCCATACCGTGTGGACTAACCCAGCACCCTTCCAATATATTTATTTTTTTTGGGTCATTCTGTGTTGGCCCATGCTATTCGGTTAAGATGGTTAGTTCTTATGGTGGAGAGACCCATTATTATTATCATGTACGTTACTTCATAAACATTGAATGGAATTATATCTTTTGTACCAGGGATTCTGTTCACGCCTCCCCATATTAGTGTCCTGATTCAGTATCAGAAAAACATAGGTTGCCTCTTATGGTGGGGTGCCTATTTGTGTCCCTCCCATACCAATAGCTCATATTTCTCCATGCTCTTGGCTTGTTGGTAGGTAGTCTCTTTTAGAACTATCTAGCTACCATCATCTTCCTTGAGTGAATGTTGGGATTGGAGAGCACCCAATGGTTAAGTTTAAGTATGATAATCGTATCCTTTTTTGAAGTTGTTGTTCATTTGGGTAAATTTCTTGAGTCTTGTTTAGATAGTGTTTGAGGAGTTTTATTTTGGGATAAAGTATGAATATTATTGATCATTTTAGGAAAGTGGTGTAAGATTGGGTTGTGAGATTAATCCTTCATTAATTGATCACTAGAGGTGTTTTGGCCCTTGGGGGAGAATCTTGGCATAGATGTACATCTGGGTTTGTCGGTTGGGTTTGGTTTTTGTATCTGGACTTGTTGTGGCTTTTTGGGGATGGAATGTTTTCATAGTGGGGAGAATTTTCACATAGATGACTTATTTTAATGTTAAATTTCATTTAATTTCCATTCATTCTTTTTTTGGGGGTTTCATAGACTTTTATGGAGGAATGGGGGAGTTTTCATTAATTGGGCCAAACCATGAGACCAATTTCAGATTTAAAAATACATTTTGATTCCATTATCAGTCTTTCATTTTTCAAAATTATTCATCCATTACAATTCCTAATTATTATCCACAAACCTAGTAACACCACCATATTAATTTGGAACATTTAGGAATCCTTAATCTTGGTGGATATGAGTTTTTATTTAAGGGATTGGGCCTTCCCAAATCCCATTTCATGCCCTAAAATTATTTTTTAGTTCTTTAATATCTCCTTTAATATTTACGTTTTTTGGTGATTCCAACTCTCCCATAGCCCAAATACCCAAGGAGATCCCCCATGCCCTCCAACGTCTATTTGGAGCTCGTTTTCATCGTGAAGTTGGATAAACCATCTATGAATTTCTCAAATCTCCTAGATTTGAAGAGGTAAATTTATTATTTCATAACAACATCATTTCTCACTTTTTTTCACCCATTATAGTCCCTAAATGATATCTTCAACCTTGATATAATCTCCCTTGAATGGTTGGATGTTTTAAAATTCAGATACTGGTGTATTTGGGGTGATTTCTTCAATATTTTCCAAGGTAAGTGATTACTTATTGGTTTCTTCCTTTTCCCTTAGGATTTCCTCCCACTTTCATTATGTAATAAATTGTCCAAATGTTAGGGTTAGAATCTATGATTTGATTTTGTGTCTTTTTTGGTCAAATATTGTGGTCCATGGTTGGTTTTATCTTCCTTGTGGTGCAGCGATGGTGCGGTTGATGTTTTGCACCAATATTTTATGGATTCGACACATTAAGTAAGTGATTCCATGCTTAACCATTCATTAATGATTTAGTTTTCTTATTTTACTGGGTTTTCATGTTCCCCATATTCTTTGTGTAGTGAAAAAACTATTTTTGAGGGATTTGGTTAGGCATTTAATTTTATAATTTCATTTTTTTGAAGTTGTGAACTTTTCGAATGTAACACATGTGGTATCTTGTGTAGTAGTTTTATAAAATATGAAATTGATTTATAAGTTGATGAAAGGGGATGAAAATTATTTTTTGTTAATGCCTTAGTGTCATGTGGTCCTTGAAAGGGGGTGTTGGGAATAGGTTTGTTGTGTAAAACTTTGTTATACTTATTGAGAGAATTTTATGAAAATGGGTGTTTTCATTTTTATATTTCATGGTATTATCCATGGTGATTTTATAACTCTTGAAATTTGTTTTCTAAATGTCTCTGGGTAAGGAAATTATACATTGGTAGTGTATTGGTGTGGTTTTTTCCTTGAAATATGGTCTTGAAATGGGTTTTATGAGCAATGATTGGGTATACTCATTGGAATTATTTAATGAAATATTCGAATGATTTAATGATTTATGTAAGTGGTGAAACCATTTTGGAAAAATGGTTTGGAGTGTTTATATTTTGAATGGGTATATTTTAAATGTGAAAGGGGATATTTTGTTATGTTTTTCATCTTGGAAATGTTTTATAAAAATGTTTTATGGATTTACTAAAATGTGTAAGAGATGTGAAAGTGATGAGGGATGTTTTTTGTGAGTGGGATGTGAAAAATGTATTTTGTTTATGAAAAGGGAACTAAGTAACATGTGAGTGGGATGTTATGTGAGTTGCAATATATTAGATTGGTTTTATAAATTTTTAATGGGTTTTTGGAAGTGTAAAAGAAATGTGAAAAGTGTTGTGGGCTATTTTGGTGTGAGTCGTATTTCAAAATAAATTTCAATGAAAAGTGGAATTATGTGACATAGTGTAACACCCCAAGATTTCATAGTGTGTTATTTCTTCAAAATAATTCAATAACTTGCACTACACGCAACACCGAGTTCAAGCGCACCATGACTTACCAAACAAGCCGTTCAAAAAAGGCTATGAATAGTATTAACTAAATTTTAAACTTTATATAATCCTTATAATTTTAGAATCCATATTATGAGTTTCTTAGACATAATGTAAGAACAAATTCATCTTCAGTATTGTAGTTTTACCAACTTTTAATAGTGAAACATTTTTAAATAAAATATTTTAAACTTTTTGACTAAATGGGGAAATCAAAAAATTTAAAATAAAACATCCCAAGCTTCCACGGTACGCTTTCCTTTGAATAAAACAGTAGTGTGTGTTGTACGCAACTTCGAGTTTTAACACACACCACAACCGATCAAACTAGCCATTATGAATAGTAATACATAATTTTTTGAAATTATATATATTTTATATTTCAAAATGGACTTCATTTTTGGATTCGGAATATCAAATTTAGCCTAAGGTGAAATTTTGGTACTTTTCGGATAACTTTCATATTTTGATGAATAGTAAAAATTACTAAATTTTAATTAAAAACAACTTTTTTAATCAAAATAATTAATAGTGATAAATTATGAATTTGAGTGGTTTTAAAGTATATTTAGAATATATTTTTACAATTTAATATAATTTTGGTCATTGGACATAATTTTACAATTAAACCGAACATAAACAAATGTCAATCTTTTGATAGTTATTATCTCTTAAAAACACGCTTTTTGTTTTGACAGTGGGAATTAATTTTAAATTAATTCCTGCCACTTCTTTGTTTTGAATTTAGAAAAATGGATTCCATATTTTGAATCAGAATTTTCAAATTGTGTAAATAGGTAACTTTTATTTTTAGACATTTTGAATAATTACTGCGGTAAATATTTTATTTACCATGGTTAAGGGTAAATCCGGTAAATAAGGGTTAAAAAATAATATTATAATAATACTAAATTACCCTAAAACGTGTCCTAACCCTATTGGTTGATACATGGTCGACCATGGGCATCTTTGGGTCAATTTTGGGACCCCATTGATCCACTTGTAAGTGATAATGACACTTTATTTTAATTAAGTTAAAATGAATACAAAAATGGCATAAGCTTACATCTTTTAAAAGAACAATTTTTACATAGGGTTATACATGTTGGATTTTCGATTATAAATATTCATTAGAAATCTAAAAAGATTTCCTACATAATGATATTTTATTTATAATTTTTAGACATCAAATAATTTAAATTATTAATGACACAATAATGATGCAATGTTTACCTCATTAATAAATCATTTAAATAAATAAGATTATAATGATTAAAATATTATCTAAACCCAGTCCAATTCTTATTGGTTGATGTTATTTAGAATATGAGTCATCTTATATTCGACCTCAATGATTTTTGGACCATTATAAACCGAATATAATTATATTATAAAGTAATACTTTCACTCTTTCCTAAAGAGCCCCTCCTCTCCCTTATAAAAGGAGACCACTTCTACTCATTCCTCACACCTCTCAAGCCACTTGGCTCGTCCAAACTCTGCCCAAATAATCTCCCCACATCCCTATCCTCCTCCTTGAAGCTTCCCCTTAGGCAGAAAGCATTTCAAGAATTCCTTTGATTCCAACCAAAGTGAGTTACCTAAATTAAAGGTAACATTTTCTCTTAAATTATTTTCAATTATTTTGCTTCTCCAACCCCCAAACTCTTTTTATTTCCTTTCTTTTGTAACAACACCAGTATAAACAATATACTTGGATGTTGTTATAATAAGGATTCAAACTACACATTCACACAACTTCATCTAATGGATGATGAACATAATGTTTCTGTGGATGGCAAACTAACGCCTCACGAAACGATGATTGTTCAAATACATCTTACCGCCTCTCATGGTGTCCATTAGGATGGCACTATAATTAAATATGATATTAATGATATATATTTTATATATAAGCTTCTGTAATTCCATTTTATTTCATACAATTATTCGTTTCATGTTGTATATACATACGATAATTTCATTTGAGGAAGTGCGGACTACCGCCCCCTTAAAATGATATGACTCGTTCATACCACACATGGAACGTATAAAGGATGGTGTTAATGAAATTAAGTAACATATATAAAATATTATATTTTACTGGAATAGTAATATACCTATGTATCATTTGGATTCGATTCTTTTAAAATAAAAATTAAATGGAAGTAGCATTCGTGCGTACGTACGGACTACCGTCTCCACGAACGCGATGAGATTCATTCTCCATCGTATCCATTCAAGTATAATTATCATTTGATGATTTAAAAATGATGTTTAAGGACTTGATACCATTCTGGATATGAATAATATACATCCCATTAATAACGAATATGGCTCACATAACAAAGAATGTAAAGTAAAATGAACCCGTTAACACCTGAAATGACGATAATTCTAAGATATTATTAACAAATCAATGTTAAAAGATCATATATGATATCATATTAAAGTAACTGATTCTTGTATTATTCAATAACAATTATTTCACCATTATACAGGAGGTAAACCTACCATCGACCAAGGAAAAAGTACAAAGTAAGGGATTCTCTTATCTCACTTTCAATTCCGTGAGATTTCCATTGTTCGCTACTAAATTATTGAAAGTGGTGTATTGTGTACTTCCATTTGATATATATTATCATGATTCACTTTATATTCATGTTATTCTGTAAATCATTTAGTGGTTATTAACTTTTGTCCATGCGACTCAGTTGATTAACGTGGTAAGGGGTTTCTTGTCTCACTTTTAATTCCGTGAGAATTCCATTGATCACCACTTAATTATTGCATGTGGTGTATGTGTACTACCCATGATTGTATTCATTGTGTAATATACTTTATTTTATGGGTATTTACATCATCATGGTATGATCTTTCTTTCATGGGTGTTTGTTTCTTAAGTTACCTAATCAATAAGGGAATTTGAGATTTCAATTTCCACTCATTTGGCTTTACACATATTTCATTGATTATATTACCCCAAGATTATGTGTGGAATCACAATTCATTTGATTATGTCATAATTTCCACTCCCCTTCCTGTGGATATACTTTTGATACACATAATCAATCCATTGAAAATTCTCAAGTCATTGATATGAATTTGATAAGAGTAATTTTAACTCTTTCACCATTTGTTGAGTTAAACATCCAATTCGTTGGTGTTGTTTTTACAGGAATATGTGTGAATATACTTTGATTGTTTTACACTGAATATCCAATCATATTTAGTGTATTTATATTTTTCACACATAATTATGTTGTTGATTTATCCTTAACCTAAGGATATGGCCTTTATGAGAGATTTCATCTCAACTTACATTCCATTGAGACTTCTTTGTTGATATACACCAAATCACTTTTATGTGGTGTATATAATGTACTTTGACATAGTATATCATGAATTCCCTTTATTCTCATGATATTACAATGTTTTGATTACCTCAATTATTTTCATTCAAGTGTCTCTCTTTTGGTTAGAATCTCTAACTAAAATACCATTTTTAAATGTTTTAAAGACTTATTCATCTAAATCTTTCTCATTAATGTCCATGTTTTAAAAATGGTTTTAAGGATTTATTTATATGGAAATTAATGTTTGGAAATTAAAAACCCTTTTAAAAGGTTTCAAAGTGGTATGGGACACTTTGATTCAAAAATCTATTTTTAAATGGCTTCTTGACAAATAGTGTGACTTTTAAATGTTTTCAAGAAAAGGGGGATATTTCTCTCAAATAGTTTTGATGATTATTTTCATCTATGTCAATATCCTTCATTATTCATGATTGAGGTTAATGTGATACAATAAAATCTTCCATATTGTATCAAATGAATTATATTTGACTGTGGATGTTCTATTTTTATACCATTCATGGTTTGTGGTTAAAGTATTGACATTTCGTATGCTAGTTTTAATACGAATGTTTATTTTATGCTTAAACCTATTCATATGAGGAATGCATTGGACTTCATAAGTGACGGGTGGAGCCCGCTATAGATCCTCGATGCATCGGTAGGTCTCATGAGACAAACTAGTGTCTTGGCACAAGGCCTTGGCAAAATCTTATTTGTAGTCTTGGCACGAGGCCTTGGCTATGTGGTTATGATAGTCTGGCATTATGCATTCCATCATTATGAAAGTGGTTATTGATATTTCATGTGATCATTCGACTAGTAGAATATCCATGTGAGTAAGTAAATGGCATTATTTCATTTTACCTTTGCCATTTTATGCTGAAGTTCAAGTTTCAAAGGCTTTTGTTTTAGTTATAAATTGCCTTAAGTGTTTATGCTTATTTATGAAAGCTTCTGCTATAATGTTATCCTTACTGAGCATCCGAGCTCACCCCTTTCAATGTTTTATTTTTTTTCCAGGATTATGAAGAAGTAATTTATGAATGACCTGCAGGGATAGTATGAGGGGATATGAAGACAAGATGTTTTTTTTATGATGTAAAACAAATATTTATGGATGTATCTAGTTATTCCAAGGCTACTAAACTAATCGGTCTTTCGAGACTTGATCTTTCTCATGATCATGCCAATGTTATGTAATAATGCACCGACTCTGGGTAACTAGGGTCGGGGCGTTACAGTTGGTATCAGAGGAAGTTTAGTACAAACCTTGGTAGCTAGATTTTGATAAACTCTGATTAGAGCACGTAGACCTAAGATGAACTTTGAGGATTAATATAAAAGAACTTCCTAGAATTTTGGTATTGTAAAGATTTTGTGAGTTTTCCGAGCAATACATCCCTGTCTGGATACGAGCAGGTAGAGGCGGCTCTGGCACAGAAGTACCTAGGGGTAAAACCCGAAAACACCGCTTTGAGCTAGACTCAAACGGGAACTGGTGCACGACAACGGGCCTTGCTGCACTCTTGGTTACGACACTCCCGGGGGATATGCTTAGGATAATTTACATTTTCTTTACAAACCGATTTAAGTAATATATACATAAGATGAGAGTAAATGACCTTGGTTAATCCTAATATGTTTCAAATTGAGAATATGGTGACATTTTAATCTCTAAATGATTTTACGACTACTATTACTCACACAATGCTTTCTGGTTTTAGTCAATGGCTGGATTCCAAGGAAGTCATAGTGACTTTGAGAATGATGTACAAGGTGGGAACGGTGGTGGAAATGAGCAACAAAATGGAATGTTGATAGGCGTAAAAGATATCGTCTTTATGTCAAATCAGTTTTCCGAAAATATGATCAACAACATATATATTAACCAACTCCCAGACTCAATAAGGAAGAGAAAGGTGATAAATGATAAGATCTCCAGCAATGGAGACCATGGAGAAAAGAAACCTCAATTTTCATCATGCAGGAATTGTGGAAAGAGACACCCAGGAAAGTGTCTCAATGGGACAACGAAATGTTTTACGTGCGGGAAGGAAGGACATAAAGTGAAGAATTGCCGAAGAAAAATGAAGAGTACTATGGAAGAAGATAAAAATGGTCCCAAGAGTCCATTTACAGTCATTTGCCGTAAATGTAGGGGACCTGGCCAGTACCCGAGTGAATGTCCTATTTTATAGGATATTTTCTTGCTCAAAGAAGAAGCTATGTGGAAATAAATGGTTGGAGAAAAATTTAAAAAGTATTAGCACTCCTTGTTGATGGGTTTACTTTGGAATAATTTTCTCTTGTATTTGTAACCCCTCAGTTTGCCATGTGAGAATGATATTTGAGGAATAATTGTCTCTTCTCTTATGGATATAGGTATAAATAACCATTTGGTTTTATATGATCATTGGGCTTTGAGAAAATGATAAGTTATTATAATTTGGGATGAAAATGCAAATTATGATATAACATTTGTGGTTAAATTATGTTATTTTGAAAAATTTATCTCATTTTGGTAATATTATAGAATATAGTTTTTGAAAAAGGATAACACGTAGACCGTGTGACAACCCGTCACGTCGGACAAAGCTGTGGGAATCGAACCCACAACCAAAGTGCGATTGGGATTTATCGCCTACCACTGGACTATGTGAAGTCCCTGGTTAATATGACTATTTTTTTTTGTTAAATGATTTTATTGATCAATAATAAGATGATTTGGGTTCTTATGTCTTATCAAATGAATACCCTTGGTATAGGAAAATGATTTGGTGATTAAGTGATAAATGTTATTTTGGAAGATGTTCGTTTTGTTAGGAACACTATATGCCCAAGGAAAATATAATACAATGAGGTTTCATTTGTAGAGTAATGGTGGATTTTTTATCTACATTTTTATTGTTGATTTATAGTGATTTGGGTTATTTATGGAAATGATTAACCTATAACAGAGAATATGTGATGATGTTAATTACTTTTAAGTATGTGACTTTAAGAGTATTTGATGTCATTTGGAGATACAATGTAACATGGGAGACTACATAATCAAATTCTTCTATGTTTTGGGTTTCAATATTAGTTTGGATTATATTAAAGGATTTTAAGGACAATTGGTTATTGAATGGTATCTATTTAACTTTGGGGTATTGTTGGTTTAATTTTAGAAATTAAGATTAGTGCATATTTATCTCAATGAATATCCTTTTGGGGGATCATTAGATCATTCACTAACCATTTTGGTTTTGATTAATCTTCAAAGACAATGTAAATATATGGTTTATCCTGCATGGATCATGTGATTCTATAGAAGTTTATTCTACCTCTTCCAGTGTGACCAAGTCTTCTTGAATACTCATCGTTTAAAAAAAATTGAGTTAGTGGTGGAAATTTATTAAAGAATGAAAATCTACTTAAATTTTAAGTATATCTCATAATGTTCTTAGTCAATATAATAAATGAATTCCTCTTCCTTATGTAATGTAACTTTAAAAAAAATGTTGTCCTAGATGTTACCTTAAATCATCACTAATTTATGGCTTTGGGATTATTGGCCTTTTCATAGCCATGTTCTCTACCACTCTCCATCAGATAATTGATGGTTAGATTTCTCCTCCATATCCATATTTTCCTACATGGAACCCTAGTATGTGATATTTTCGGTAATCTTCATACTTTCCACTCTTTATTTTAAATAGAGGCCTCATTAATTCATTTTTCGATGTGGGATTTCAACTAAGATATTTTGAGATGTCAAAAATGTGTGATCCCAATACCCTATATTTTGTTGAACCGATGGTACTTCAAATCATCATAGATTGATGAGTTTAAGGACCTCAATTTTATACTTGTTTGTGATTGATGACCTCAACCACTACCTATAAATATTTACGTTTTTCCTCCAATGATATGTCTCTAATTGCCAACAATGTTCTCCTAATCGAGATCATAATTTGGTGGTGACCCTTTCATTTCTCTTTTCCTTATATTAAGACTAAATTTTATTAAACCAATTTCTGATGTGGGTTTTCCCACAAATATATTTTCTATTTTCAACCTTTTATTTTCGAAGAACAATTTCAAATTGCGAGGACGCAATTTATTGAAGGAGGGGAGAATGTAACACCCCAAGATTTCATAGTGTGTTATTTCTTCAAAATAATTCAATAACTTGCACTACACGCAACACCGAGTTCAAGCGCACCATGACTTACCAAACAAGCCGTTCAAAAAAGGTTATGAATAGTATTAACTAAATTTTAAACTTTATATAGTCCTTATAATTTTAGAATCCATATTATGAGTTTCTTAGACAAAATGTAAGAACAAATTCATCTTCAGTATTGTAGTTTTACCAACTTTTAATAGTGAAACCTTTTTAAATAAAATATTTTAAACATTTTGACTAAATGGGGACATCAAAAAATTTAAAATAAAACATCCCAAGCTTCCACGGTACGCTTTCCTTTGAATAAAACAGTAGCGTGTGTTGTACGCAACTTCGAGTTTTAACACACACCACAACCGATCAAACTAGCCGTTATGAATAGTAATACTTAATTTTTTGAAATTATATATATTTTATATTTCAAAATGGACTGCATTTTTGGATTCGGAATATCAAATTTAGCCTAAGGTGAAATTTTGGTACTTTTCGGATAACTTTCATATTTTGATGAATAGTAAAAATTACTAAATTTTAATTAAAAACAACTTTTTTAATCAAAATAATTAATAGTGATAAATTATGAATTTGAGTGGTTTTAAAGTATATTTAGAATATATTTTTACCATTTAATATAATTTTCGTCATTGGACATAATTTTACAATTAAACCGAACATAAACAACTGTCAATCTTTTGATAGTTATTATCTCTTAAAAACACGCTTTTTGTTTTGACAGCGGGAATTAAATTTAAATTAATTTCTGCCACTTATGTGTTTTGAATTTAGAAAAATGGATTCCATATTTGGAATCAGGATGTTCAAATTGTGTAAATAGGTAACTTTTATTTTTAGACATTTTGAATAATTACTGCGGTAAATATTTTATTTACCATGGTTAAGGGTAAATCCGGTAAATAAGGGTTAAAAAATAATATTATAATAATACTAAATTACCCTAAAACGTGTCTTAACCCTATTGGTTGATACATGGTCGACCATGGGCATCTTTGGGTCAATTTTGGGACCCCATGGATCCACTTGTAAGTGATAATGGCACTTTATTTTAATTAAGTTAAAATGAATACAAAAATGGCATAAGCTCACATCTTTTAAAAGAACAATTTTTACATAGGGTTATACATGTTGTATTTTCGATTATAAATATTAATTATAAATCTAAAAAGATTTCCTACATAATTATATTTTATTTATAATTTTTAGGCATCATATAATTTAAATTATTAATGACACAATAATGATGCAATGTTTACCTCATTAATAAATCATTTAAATAAATAAGATTATAATGATTAAAATATTATCTAAAACCTGTCCAATTCTTATTGGTTGATGTTATTTAGAATATGAGTCATCTTATCTTCGACCTCAATGATTTTTGGACCATTATAAACAGAATATAATTATATTATAAAGTAATACTCTCACTCTTTCCTAAAGAGCCCCTCCTCTCCCTTATAAAAGGAGACCACTTCTACTCATTCCTCACACCTCTCAAGCCACTTGGCTCGTCCAAACTCTGCCCAACTAAGCTCCCCACATCCCTATCCTCCTCCTTGAAGCTTCCCCTTAGGCAGAAAGCATTTCAAGAAGTCCTTTGGTTCCAACCAAAGTGAGTTACCTAAATTAAAGGTAACATTTTCTCTTAAATTATTTTCAATTATTTTGCTTCTCCAACCCCCAAACTCTTTTTATTTCCTTTCTTTTGTAACAACACCAGTATCCACAATATACTAGGATGTTGTTATAAGAAGGATTCAAACTACACATTCACACAACTCCATCTAATGGATGATGAACATAATGTTTCTGTGGAAGGCAAACTAACGCCTCACGAAACGATGATTGTTCAAATACATCTTACCGCCTCTCATGGTGGCCATTAGGATGGCACTGTAATTAAATATGATATTAATGATATATATTTTATATATAAGCTTCTGTAATTCCATTTTATTTCATACAATTATTCGTTTCATGTTGTATATACATACGATAATTTCATTTGAGGAAGTGCGGACTACCGCCCCCTTAAAATGATATGACTCGTTCATACCACACATGGAACGTATAAAGGATGGTGTTAATGAACTTAAGTAACATATATAAAATATTATATTTTACTAGAATAGTAATATACCTATGTATCATTTGGATTCGATTCTTTTAAAATAAAAATTAAATGGAAGTAGCATTCGTGCGTACGTACGGACTACCGTCTCCACGAACGCGATGAGATTCATTCTCCATCGTATCCATTCAAGTATAATTATCATTTGATGATTTAAAAATGATGTTTAAGGACTTGATACCATTCTGTATATGAATAATATACATCCCATTAATAACGAATATGGCTCACATAACAAAGAATGTAAAGTAAAATGAACCCGTTAACACCTGAAATGACGATAATTCTAAGATATTATTAACAAATCAATGTTAAAAGATCATATATGATATCATATTAAAGTAACTGATTCTTGTATTATTCAATAACAATTATTTCACCATTATACATGAGGTAAACCTACCATCGACCAAGGAAAAAGTACAAAGTAAGGGATTCTCTTATCTCACTTTCAATTCCGTGAGATTTCCATTATTCGAAACTAAATTATTGAAAGTGGTGTATTGTGTACTTCCATTTGATATATATTATCATGATTCACTTTATATTCATGTTATTCTATAAATCATTTGGTGGTTATTAACTTTTGGCCATGCGACTCAGTTGATTAACGTGGTAAGGGGTTTCTTGTCTCACTTTTAATTCCGTGAGAATTCCATTGATCACCACTTAATTATTGCATGTGGTGTATGTGTACTACCCATGATTGTATTCATTGTGTAATATAATTTATTTTATGGGTATTTACATCATCATGGTATGATCTTTCTTTCATGGGTGTTTGTTTCTTAAGTTACCTAATCAATAAGGGAATTTGAGATTTCAATTTCCACTCATTTGGCTTTACGCATATTTCATTGATTATATTACCCCAAGATTATGTGTGGAATCACTATTCATTTGATTATGTCATAATTTCCACTCCCCTTCCTGTGGATATACTTTTGATACACATAATCACTCCATTGAAAATTCTGAAGTCATTGATATGAATTTGATAAGAGTAATTTTAACTCTTTCACGATTTGTTGAGTTAAACATCCAATTCGTTGGTGTTGTTTTTACAGGAATATGTGTGAATATAATTTGATTGTTTTACATTGAATATCCAATCATATTTAGTGTATTTATATTTTTCACACATAATTATGTTGTTGATTTATCCTTAACCTAAGGATATGGCCTTTATGAAACATTTCATCTCAACTTACATTCCATTGAGACTTCTTTGTTGAAATACACCAAATCACTTTTATGTGGTGTATATAATGTACTTTGACATAGTATATCATGAATTCCCTTTATTCTCCTGATATTACAAAGTTTTTATTACCTCAATTATTTTCATTCAAGTGTCTCTCTTTTGGTTAGAATCTCTAACTAAAATACCATTTTTAAATGTTTTAAAGACTTATTCATCTAAATCTTTCTCATTAATGTCCATGTTTTAAAAATGGTTTTAAGGATTTATTTATATGGAAATTAAAGTTTAGAAATTAAAAACCCTTTTAAAAGGTTTCAAAGTGGTATGGGACACTTTGATTCAAAAATATATTTTTAAATGGCTTCTTGACAAATAGTGTGACTTTTAAATGTTTTCAAGAAAAGGGGGATATTTCTCTCAAATAGTTTTGATGATTATTTTCATCTATGTCAATATCCTTCATTATTCATGATTGAGGTTAATGTGATACAATACAATCTTCCATATTGTATCAAATGAATTATATTTGACTGTGGATGTTCTATTTTTAACCCATTCATGGTTTGTCGTTAAAGTATTGACATTTCGTATGCTAGTTTTAATACGAATGTTTATTTTATGCTTAAACCTATTCATATGAGGAATGCATTGGACTTAATAAGTGACGGGTGGAGCCCGCTATAGCTCCTCGATGCATCGGTAGGTCTCATGAGACAAACTAGTGTCTTGGCACAAGGCCTTGGCAAAATCTTATTTGTAGTCTTGGCACGAGGCCTTGGCTATGTGGTTATGATAGTCTGGCATTATGCATTCCATCATTATGAAAGTGGTTATTGATATTGCATGTGATCATTCGACTAGTAGAATATCCATGTGAGTAATTAAATGGCATTATTTCATTTTACCTTTGCCATTTTATGCTGAAGTTCAAGTTTCAAAGGCTTTTGTTTTAGTTATAAATTGCCTTAAGTGTTTATGCTTATTTATGAAAGCTTCTGCTATAATGTTATCCTTACTGAGCATCTGAGCTCACCCCTTTCAATGTTTTATTTTTTTTCCAGGATTATGAAGAAGTAATTTATGAATGACCTGCAGGGATAGTATGAGGGGATATGAAGACAAGATGTTTTTTTTATGATGTAAAACAAAAATTTATGGATGTATCTAGTTATTCCAAGGCTACTAAACTAATCGGTCTTTCGAGACTTGATCTTTCTCATGATCATGCCAATGTTATGTAATAATGCACCGACTCTGGGTAACTAGGGTCGGGGCGTTACAGTTGGTATCAGAGGAATTTTAGTACAAACCTTGGTAGCTAGATTTAGATAAACTCTGATTAGAGCACGTAGACCTAAGATGAACTTTGAGGATTAGTATAAAAGAACTTCTTAGAATTTTGGTATTGTAATGATTTTGTGAGTTTTCCGAGCAATACATCCCTGTCTGGATACGAGCAGGTAGAGGCGGCTCTGGCACAGATGTACCTAGGGGTAAAACCCGAAAACACCGCTTTGAGCTAGACTCGAATGGGAACTGGTGCACGACAACGGGCCTTGCTGCACTCTTGGTTACGACACTCCCGGGGGATATGCTTAGGATAATTTACATTTTCTTTACAAACCGATTTAAGTAATATATACATAAGATGAGAGTAAATGACCTTGGTTAATCCTAATATGTTTCAAATTGAGAATATGGTGACATTTTAATCTCTAAATGATTTTACGACTACTATTACTCACACAATGATTTCTGGTTTTAGTCAATGGCTGGATTCCAAGGAAGTCATAGTGACTTTGAGAATGATGTACAAGGTGGGAACGGTGGTGGAAATGAGCAACAAAATGGAATGTTGATAGGCGTAAAAGATATCGTCTTTATGCCAAATCAGTTTTCCGAAAATATGATCAACAACATATATATTAACCAACTCCCAGACTCAACAAGGAAGAGAAAGGTGATAAATGATAAGATCTCCAGCAATGGAGACCATGGAGAAAAGAAACCTCAATTTTCATCATGCAGGAATTGTGGAAAGAGACACCCAGGAAAGTGTCTCAATGGGACAACGAAATTTTTTACGTGCGGGAAGGAAGGACATAAAGTGAAGAATTGCCGAAGAAAAATGAAGATTACTATGGAAGAAGATAAAAATGGTCCCAAGAGTCCATTTACAGTCATTTGCCGTAAATGTAGGGGACCTGGCCAGTACCCGAGTGAATGTCCTATTTTATAGGATATTTTCTTGCTCAAAGAAGAAGCTATGTGGAAATAAATGGTTGGAGAAAAATTTAAAAAGTATTAGCACTCCTTGTTGATGGGTTTACTTTAGAATAATTTTCTCTTGTATTTGTAACCCCTCAGTTTGCCATGTGAGAATGATATTTGAGGAATAATTGTCTCTTCTCTTGTGGATATAGGTATAAATAACCATTTGGTTTTATATGATCATTGGGGTTTGAGAAAATGATAAGTTATTATAATTTGGGATGAAAATGCAAAGTATGATATAACATTTGTGGTTAAATTATGTTATTTTGAAAAATTTATCTCATTTTGGTAATATTATAGAATATAGTTTTTGAAAAAGGACAACACGTAGACCGCGTGACAACCCGTCGCGTCGGACAAAGCTGTGGGAATTGAACCCACAACCAAAGTGCGATTGGGATTTATCGCCTACCACTGGACTATGTGAAGTCCCTGGTTAATATGACTATTTTTTTGTTAAATGATATTATTGATCAATAATAAGATGATTTGGGTTCTTATGTCTTATCAAATGAATACCCTTAGTATAGGAAAATGATTTGGTGATTAAGTGATAAATGTTATTTTGGAAGATGTTCATTTTGTTAGGAACACTATATGCCCAAGGAAAATAGAATACAATGAGGTTTCATTTGTAGAGTAATGGTGGATTTTTTATCTACATTTTTATTGTTGATTTATAGTGATTTGGGTTATTTATGGAAATGATTAACCTATAACAGAGAATATGTGATGATGTTAATTACTTTTAAGTATGTGACTTTAAGAGTATTTGATGTCATTTGGAGATACAATGTAACATGGGAGACTACATAATCAAATTCTTCTATGTTTTGGGTTTCAATATTAGTTTGGATTATATTAAAGGATTTTAATGACAATTGGTTATTGAATGGTATCTATTTAACTTTGGGGTATTGTTGGTTTAATTTTAGAAATTAAGATTAGTGCATATTTATCTCAATGAATATCCTTTTGGGGGATCATTAGATCATTCACTAACCATTTTGGTTTTGATTAATCTTCAAAGACAATGTAAATATATGGTTTATCCTTCATGGATCATGTGATTCTATAGAAGTTTATTCTACCTCTTCCAGTGTGACCAAGTCTTCTTGAATACTCATCGTTTAAAAAAAATTGAGTTAGTGGTGGAAATTTATTAAAGAATGAAAATCTACTTAAAATTTAAGTATATCTCATAATGTTCTTAGTCAATATAATAAATGAATTCCTCTTCCTTATGTAATGTAACTTAAAAAAAAATTTCCTAGATGGTACCTTAAATCATCACTAATTTATGGCTTTGGGATTGTTGGCCTTTTCATAGCCATGTTCTCTACCACTCTCCATCAGATAATTGATGGTTAGATTTCTCCTCCATATCCATATTTTCCTACATGGAACCCTAGTATGTGATATTTTCGGTAATCTTCATACTTTCCACTCTTTATTTTAAATAGAGGCCTCATTAATTCATTTTTCGATGTGGGATTTCAACTAAGATATTTTGAGATGTCAAAAATGTGTGATCCCAATACCCTATATTTTGTTGAACCGATGGTACTTCAAATCATCATAGATTGATGAGTTTAAGGACCTTAATTTTATACTTGTTTGTGATTGATGACCTCAACCACTACCTATAAATATTTACATTTTTCCTCCAATGATATGTCTCTAATTGCCACCAATGTTCTCCTAATCGAGATCATAATTTGGTGGTGACCCTTTCATTTCTCTTTTCCTTATATTAAGACTAAATTTTATTAAACCAATTTCTGATGTGGGTTTTACCACAAATATATTTTCTATTTTCAACCTTTTATTTTCGAAGAACAATTTCAAATTGCGAGGACGCAATTTATTGAAGGAGGGGAGAATGTAACACCCCAAGATTTCATAGTGTGTTATTTCTTCAAAATAATTCAATAACTTGCACTACACGCAACACCGAGATCAAGCGCACCATGACTTACCAAACAAGCCGTTCAAAAAAGGTTATGAATAGTATTAACTAAATTTTAAACTTTATATAGTCCTTATAATTTTAGAATCCATATTATGAGTTTCTTAGACATAATGTAAGAACAAATTCATCTTTAGTATTGTAGTTTTACCAACTTTTAATAGTGAAACCTTTTTAAATAAAATATTTTAAACTTTTTGACTAAATGGGGACATCAAAAAATTTAAAATAAAACATCCCAAGCTTCCACGGTACGCTTTCCTTTGAATAAAACAGTAGCGTGTGTTGTACGCAACTTCGAGTTTTAACACACACCACAACCGATCAAACTAGCCGTTATGAATAGTAATACTTAATTTTTTGAAATTATATATATTTTATATTTCAAAATGGACTTCATTTTTGGATTCGGAATATCAAATTTAGCCTAAGGTGAAATTTTGGTACTTTTCGGATAACTTTCATATTTTGATGAATAGTAAAAATTACTAAATTTTAATTAAAAACAACTTTTTTAATCAAAATAATTAATAGTGATAAATTATGAATTTGAGTGGTTTTAAAGTATATTTAGAATATATTTTTACCATTTAATATAATTTTCGTCATTGGACATAATTTTACAATTAAACCGAACATAAACAACTGTGAATCTTTTGATAGTTATTATCTCTTAAAAACACGCTTTTTGTTTTGACAGCGGGAATTAATTTTAAATTAATTTCTGCCACTTCTGTGTTTTGAATTTAGAAAAATGGATTCCATATTTGGAATCAGGATGTTCAAATTGTGTAAATAGGTAACTTTTATTTTTAGACATTTTGAATAATTACTGCGGTAAATATTTTATTTACCATGGTTAAGGGTAAATCCGGTAAATAAGGGTTAAAAAATAATATTATAATAATACTAAATTACCCTAAAACGTGTCTTAACCCTATTGGTTGATACATGGTCGACCATGGGCATCTTTGGGTCAATTTTGGGACCCCATTGATCCACTTGTAAGTGATAATGACACTTTATTTTAATTAAGTTAAAATGAATACAAAAATGGCATAAGCTCACATCTTTTAAAAGAACAATTTTTACATAGGGTTATACATGTTGGATTTTCGATTATAAATATTCATTAGAAAGATAAAAAGATTTCCTACATAATTATATTTTATTTATAATTTTTAGGCATCAAATAATTTAAATTATTAATGACACAATAATGATGCAATGTTTACCTCATTAATAAATCATTTAAATAAATAAGTTTATAATGATTAAAATATTATCTAAAACCTGTCCAATTCTTATTGGTTGATGTTATTTAGAATAAGAGTCATCTTATATTCGACCTCAATGATTTTTGGACCATTATAAACAGAATATAATTATATTATAAAGTAATACTCTCACTCTTTCCTAAAGAGCCCCTCCTCTCCCTTATAAAAGGAGACCACTTCTACTCATTTCTCACACCTCTCAAGCCACTTGGCTCGTCCAAACTCTGCCCAACTAAGCTCCCCACATCCCTATCCTCATCCTTGAAGCTTTCCCTTAGGCAGAAAGCATTTCAAGAAGTCCTTTGGTTCCAACCAAAGTGAGTTACCTAAATTAAAGGTAACATTTTCTCTTAAATTATTTTCAATTATTTTGCTTCTCCAACCCCCAAACTCTTTTTATTTCCTTTCTTTTGTAACAACACCAGTATCCAAAATATACTAGGATGTTGTTATAATAAGGATTCAAACTACACATTCACACAACTCCATCTAATGGATGATGAACATAATGTTTCTGTGGAAGGCAAACTAACGCCTCACGAAACGATGATTGTTCAAATACATCTTACCGCCTCTCATGGTGGCCATTAGTATGGCACTGTAATTAAATATGATATTAATGATATATATTTTATATATAAGCTTCTGTAATTCCATTTTATTTCATACAATTATTCGTTTCATGTTGTATATACATACGATAATTTCATTTGAGGAAGTGCGGACTACCGCCCCCTTAAAATGATATGACTCGTTCATACCACACATGGAACGTATAAAGGATGGTGTTAATGAACTTAAGTAACATATATAAAATATTATATTTTACTGGAATAGTAATATACCTATGTATCATTTGGATTCGATTCTTTTAAAATAAAAATTAAATGGAAGTAGCATCCGTGCCTACATACGGACTACCGTCTCCACGAACGCGATGAGATTCATTCTCCATCGTATCCATTCAAGTATAATTATCATTTGATGATTTAAAAATGATGTTTAAGGACTTGATACCATTCTGGATATGAATAATATACATCCCATTAATAACGAATATGGCTCATATAACAAATAATGTAAAGTAAAATGAACCCGTTAACACCTGAAATGACGATAATTCTAAGATATTATTAACAAATCAATGTTAAAAGATCATATATGATATCATATTAAAGTAACTGATTCTTTTATTATTCAATAACAATTATTTCACCATTATACAGGAGGTAAACCTACCATCGACCAAGGAAAAAGTACAAAGTAAGGGATTCTCTTATCTCACTTTCAATTCCGTGAGATTTCCATTGTTCGCTACTAAATTATTGAAAGTGGTGTATTGTGTACTTCCATTTGATATATATTATCATGATTCACTTTATATTCATGTTATTCTGTAAATCATTTGGTGGTTATTAAATTTTGGCCATGCGACTCAGTTGATTAACGTGGTAAGGGGTTTCTTGTCTCACTTTTAATTCCGTGAGAATTCCATTGATCACCACTTAATTATTGCATGTGGTGTATGTGTACTACCCATGATTGTATTCATTGTGTAATATAATTTATTTTATGGGTATTTAAATCATCATGGTATGATCTTTCTTTCATGGGTGTTTGTTTCTTAAGTTACCTAATCAATAAGGGAATTTGAGATTTCAATTTCCACTCATTTGGCTTTACGCATATTTCATTGATTATATTACCCCAAGATTATGTGTGGAATCACTATTCATTTGATTATGTCATAATTTCCACTCCCCTTCCTGTGGATATACTTTTGATACACATAATCACTCCATTGAAAATTCTCAAGTCATTGATATGAATTTGATAAGAGTAATTTTAACTCTTTCACCATTTGTTGAGTTAAACATCCAATTCGTTGGTGTTGTTTTTACAGGAATATGTGTGAATATACTTTGATTGTTTTACACTGAATATCCAATCATATTAAGTGTATTTATATTTTTCACACATAATTATGTTGTTGATTTATCCTTAACCTAAGGATATGGCCTTTATGAGAGATTTCATCTCAACTTACATTCCATTGAGACTTCTTTGTTGATATACACCAAATCACTTTTATGTGGTGTATATAATGTAATTTGACATAGTATATCATGAATTCCCTTTATTCTCATGATATTACAATGTTTTGATTACCTCAATTATTTTCATTCAAGTGTCTCTCTTTTGGTTAGAATCTCTAACTGAAATACCATTTTTAAATGTTTTAAAGACTTATTCATCTAAATTTTTCTCATTAATGTCCATGTTTTAAAAATGGTTTTAAGGATTTATTTATATGGAAATTAAAGTTTAGAAATTAAAAACCCTTTTAAAAGGTTTCAAAGTGGTATGGGAGACTTTGATTCAAAAATCTATTTTTAAATGGCTTCTTGACAAATAGTGTGACTTTTAAATGTTTTCAAGAAAAGGGGGATATTTCTCTCAAATAGTTTTGATGATTATTTTAATCTATGTCAATATCCTTCATTATTCATGATTGAGGTTAATGTGATACAATAAAATCTTCCATATTGTATCAAATGAATTATATTTTACTATGGATGTTCTATTTTTATACCATTCATGGTTTGTGGTTAAAGTATTGACATTTCGTATGCTAGTTTTAATACGAATGTTTATTTTATGCTTAAACCTATTCATATGAGGAATGCATTGGACTTAATAAGTGACGGGTGGAGCCCGCTATAGCTCCTCGATGCATCGGTAGGTCTCATGAGACAAACTAGTGTCTTGGCACAAGGCCTTGGCAAAATCTTATTTGTAGTCTTGGCACGAGGCCTTGGCTATGTGGTTATGATAGTCTGGCATTATGCATTCCATCATTATGAAAGTGGTTATTGATATTGCATGTGATCATTCGACTAGTAGAATATCCATGTGAGTAAGTAAATGGCATTATTTCATTTTACCTTTGCCATTTTATGCTGAAGTTCAAGTTTCAAAGGCTTTTGTTTTAGTTATAAATTGCCTTAAGTGTTTATGCTTATTTATGAAAGCTTCTGCTATAATGTTATCCTTACTGAGCATCCGAGCTCACCCCTTTCAATGTTTTATTTTTTTTCCAGGATTATGAAGAAGTAATTTATGAATGATCTGCTGGGATAGTATGAGGGGATATGAAGACAAGATGTTTTTTTTATGATGTAAAACAAAAATTTATGGATGTATCTAGTTATTCCAAGGCTACTAAACTAATCGGTCTTTCGAGACTTGATCTTTCTCATGATCATGCCAATGTTATGTAATAATGCACCGACTCTGGGTAACTAGGGTCGGGGCGTTACACATAGGTGGTATACATGTGGGCTCTTTGAATAATTTGGGATGTGGAAATGATATTTTCATATGAAAATTATATTTCGTGGCTTGTTGAATTTGTTTTACCACAAGGGAAAAACCCAGGTATCTAAGTGGGTGGACGTGTACTAGTATGCTAGTGAATCCGTGGGGTTTGGCTTCAGTTTCACATAGAAATATTGAAGCATACCACTGTAACTAAACTACGATGATGATGATTGGGGACCAATATGTTATGGGTATGTTCCCTACTAGTGGGTTGTTCATGAAAACATATATTTTTTATGGTTACTCTCACTGCGATATGAGGTACCTAGGACCCACAACAAGCTACTGCCTAGGAGTTATTTCCTATTTCTTATGCTCATTAGATCCTGTATACTCACCTTCGACAAATGGTATATTTGGCTGGAAAATTTTTTATAATTAGAATTTATTCTTAATGTTTTTGTTCTTTAATGTATACCACCTGAAAACTTATTTTTTTTTAAGTTTCATCTTTTAGAAATTGTAACTAGATATTACATGTTTTTAAAAACATGCTTTCATTTCGTCTTTGAATTCTTATCTCATGGAATATCATAGTGGTGGTATCCTACTAGGATTTGGATCACACCCTAATTACACCTCTTTGTGTAAGTAGACTTGGTTATTTTGTTGTTGTAGGTTTGGGTACAAATTTTGTGCCCACAGTTTTGGGTTTTACCGGTCGTTCGTGATGCAGTGTTGTGGAGATGGATTGAGGGTGGTGCCTCTCGCCATGTGGAGGTTGTTGGAATATTCTTATTTGGTTTAATAACCTATTAATGGTCTTTAAACATAGTTTTAACTTATGCAATTCATTTCTTAATTTTTTCAAATGACTGTTTTAGTTGAAAAATAAAGATTTTTTTATTGATTTTATTTGTTGTTTAATGTTTATAAACATGGGTAAATCGTTCCAAAACATCATTTTATTATACCTGGGCACTTTTTTTAGCATGTGGGGATCCGGAACGCCCATCGGGCCTTGTCATGGGCCGGGTCGAGTTCCTGTTTTGATGGCGACCAGATTCAGTTCGTGACAAATTATATGTGATAATGAATAGTAAATGTCCTATAAATTATATAATTGGATGAGTTTAAGATGTTAACTATTTAAAATCTTAGAGACCAGCTTATTAAAGAGAACAAATATGGATCTATTAAAAATAAGTATTCTTCTCTATGTTTTAGAATAATGAAATTTTTCTGAAGAAGAATGAATACATGGACGAAGATAGAAATTTTGTTTTGAATTTATAAGGGTGGTTCTATATTTATTGGTAATTAATTAAGTCACAATTCCAAAAAATATTTATAAAGAAGAAATGATAAATTATTCGAGGATTTAGAGCATTATTTGAATACTCAAGTTGAGTTATGATATGTTTCAAATGCACTAGGATTATATTTAACATTATTAGAAATATGGGAGCTCAGCGGCCCGCCCGTGCGGGCCGCTCATGCTGGACGGAACCGGCCAGCTTCGGGCGACCGACAGGGAGGTGTGACACCAGTTGGGGTCGCCAGTTTCAATTACCGGGGGGCGCCCCCTCCCGCGCTACGCGCGCGGTCGGGCTGCCTGTGCGTGGGCCGAACTGCCAGCTGCGAGGGCCGGGCTGCCCATGCGCGGGCCGGGCCACAGTACCGGGGTCGGGCTACGCCCTATTAGGATGGACTAGGACCCGGTTCAGTTAAACCCAGTTCGGGCCGACCCAGGGTGGGTTGGGCTGGGTCGGACCGGGCCCATACCCCACCTTTTAGGACCATTTTTTGTTAATCTCCCATAACATGAGCTACAAACATTTTATCGATGCACCGTCAGTTGCGTAGGAATCCTTGAATCGACACGGTCATTTCTGTATATTACACTCAAGGTTTTGGCAATTTTTGGGTACGGCTAGGTTGGTTTGAACCCGAAACCAACCTGGCCAACGTAGTGGAAATGCTTATAACTTAAGGACCATAAGTCTGATTGATGCGCCATCAAGTATGTTGGTTTCCTTTTGATGATACCGTTATTTTTTAATACTCCAATTGAGGTTTGGACACAGTTGGAGTACAGTCAGGTTGGTTTTATCTTAAAAACCAATCGGGCACCTGGAACGGAAAAGTCAATAACTCTCAGACCAGACGTCCGTTTGTAGAACTGTCAGTGGCATTGGTAATATCCTTGAGAAATTGTTCCTTTGAGTATAACCCATTGGCGTTCGGGGTACAGTTGCGCTACAGTCGGGTTGGTTCACACACAAAACCAACCGGGCCCCCAGGACAAAATGGCTAATAACTCACAGACCTGGCATCCGATTGACGCACTTTCTGTTACGTTGAGACCCCATTGATGTGTCGGTCCTTTGTGATTCATCTATGTGAGACTTTGTGACAGTTGGATTATCGACCTGTATCTCATGGAGCGGACCCTCCCGGAGACGAGCATACGGAGTACGAAGACCTAGTAGCTGTAGACCTAGCGACTACTTGACCGATTCGACTCAGAGTGATTCGATTAGCCCAGTGGACGGAGCACCCAGTTTGGCGGCAGACCCATGGAAGACGAAGGGCCTGGTTTGGCAGCAGAACCGCTGTACTCGATAGGTGGAGTACCTCTGACGACTATTAGGGTGAGTGCCCGGTTTGGCGGAAGACCAACAGTGAAGGAGTGCCCGGTTTGGCAGCAGACCCGTGGTACTCAATTGGAGGAGTACATCAGCAGTCTAAGGTTAGTGATTAGCGCCTCATAGTCGCGACAGGGCCACTGTAATTGATAGAGGAGGATTTCTATAGCAGTTGTGGTTTAGATAATGAAAATCATGGTTTGAGCTGAGTCAATGACCTTTGTGTATTCCTCATGATTGAGATGTGTTATTTGATAACTAAGGTATATGTATGGGAATATGCCTGAGTAAAGATTATCTATTGAGATCTTTCTTTGTGGTTTATCCTTGTTGGATTTATTGAGACCATGAGGGTCTCGGGGTCCCTACAGAGTATCGTTATACTCACCCCTGCACGGGATATTCCCGCACCTCGTCGTGTTGGATGCAGACGGTAGACATCACTGACCGAGGCAGAGTGTACGAGGACTGGATGGTACCCATAGGTGGACACTCAGCGTGATGGCACATAGAGTATACCAATAGATGCAGAGTGCTGAGAAGGATATCCATACCTACCCTTTAGGTAGGAACCCAGTGGACGATCCAAGAGCTACTTCACCATTCAGCTGTTTGTCTTTTTAGTTGTACTTTCTTTCATTTGTAGTTGTACCTTTCTATTGGGCTTGTATTTATGGCCCCTTTTTACTTTCAGCAGACTTGATACTACTTTACATAGTGTTTGCATCCTCTTGTACTCGGGTTGTGCGTGTTTACGTTTTATAAAGGCAATGCCTTCCTAGTTTTTAGGGAGTTACACCTTTGGTGCTTGTCACCAACCCCTGACCTATGGAAGGCGGGCTTGGAGTAGTCAAGAGACGGGCCCCGAGGGACGGGTTGTGAAAATTGTTATCAGAGGAGTCAGTTATACAGCAGAACTTAGGACTTTGATATATTACTTTCTATGAAGAAAAAGTGTTAAGCATACTGAGTGTGGTTTTTAGTTCAGGGAGTCCAGTGTTGGTTCGGCGGCCGACGTATCCATACACCAGGACTGTGATTTCTTATTTCCGACTCAGTGCACGAAAACACTGATTGCATGTGTGTTTTCAAAAGTTTTCTTTATGTCAGCTCAAACCAGGTCAGCTCACCAAGTATAGTCTTTTGACCTTGTCACACCTGTTTATTTTCAGGTTTCCTTCATCTAGTCCATCTACACGGGTTCCGAGTGTAGAGTGTGATGGTAGCCCACCGAGCAGCGAGGCCATGGTGCAGAGGCCCCATTACAGCAGAGGCACCAGCGGTACCATTACCCGCTAGGCTACCATTACCACTAGCCCCAACTGCAGAGGGTGCGCGCCGCTTGGATGTGTTGCATGGGATCCTGCGATAGAGGCCTGTGAGGTTTCGAGGCGATACAAATTTACAGATGGTTGGGTACTGGCTGGGGTTTGTAGCATGAGTTTTCCACATATTTGTGACACCCGCAGACATGATGGTGTACCTAGCTGTTAGTCTCTTTTAGTTAGCATCTGAGAGGTGATGGAACCTAATGTGTCAGTTTTATGACGAGGCGAACCTCACCTGGGGAAACTTTGAGGGTATTTTTAGGGTGGTGTTTATACCAGCGACTCTACACTCTGTCCATGCTCAGGAGTTGCTACTCTTGCCGCAGGGTTTTCCGTCAGTAGCCGAGTCATCTGTTGTAGGCGGTAGACAGATGACACAAGGGCACGAGCAAGTTAGGCCTACTGACAGAAGACCCCAAGATGTGGCAACGGGGGTGCGGGGAACCCGACACTGAGGGAGACATAAACAGAGAAGAGTTTGTTTTTCCTACAAGGAATGGGTTCATAGAGCGCGTTACTATCCGACATCCCGCACAGCTGATCAGCAGGCGATGGAGGAGCCACCGAGACAGTGGAAGTGGCGGGAGCTTGAGCATCAGCCGAGCAGTGTACAAGGCAGTGGGACAGGTCTTCAAGCAGATGGTGGTCAGAGTCATCAAGCACTACTACTCCCACCCTGAGGTGGTTCACCCTGAGCTCCGGAAGTAGGTGGACAGGAGCAGAACTAGTTCCAAGCATAGAGTCCTTTGTTCACGATGCTTCTAGCTTCGTTAATATTTTTTTGTGGTTTCTTTTTGTCTTTGTACTTTGAGCTGCAGTAATAAAAGACACTTGTCCTTGTGAATTTTTCTTCCCTTCCTTTTTGTGTGGTTAATACTATGTGGTTCCGGTTTAAACTGTTGACTTGACCCTCAATTTCGATATTTATACTAGAGGAGACCCAGTAACCACACACGGATGCCGACAGTGTGACTCAACCCTTGGAGGAGAGAGTAACGGTTGGATATCTTGGTAGTAGCATCGAGGCCTTATGACGAAGTCCATGGAATGAATGAGTATCATTCATATTAGGATTGAGTGTATTAGGCAATGTATGTGGTTCATCTATGGGATGAGACCAAATATCCCTTTTCAGCAAAGGAGAAATCATAGCAGCTCTTATAGATCATAGGCGAAGAAGGGTGAACGTCGACCGACTTACGAAGTCGGCCAACTTCCTACCGACCAGAGATGGTACGAGCATCGAGAGAGAAGGTTCATATCATCCAGGAGTGTATGAATACTACATAGAGCAGGAAAATGTCTTAAGCTGTTAAGAGACGAAGACCTCTAGAGTTCGATGATGGTGACCACGTCATCCTACGGGTCTCACATCGATGAGGTCTACAGAGATTTAGCTGAGGTGGAAAGTTATTTTCGAGGTTCATCAGACCTTTCCAGGTCCTTATTAGGATAGGCGAGGTGGCTTACCACTTATCTCTTCTACCTCAGTTGCACCGGGTGCATGACGTATTTCACATATCTCAGCTGTGGAGATATGTGCTCGACCTTTCACACATCATCGACCACAGAAAGCTAGATATCAATGACAGGGAGACTTTAACAGAGGTTCCAGTAGATATTGAGGATCAATAGGTGCAGGATCTATGAGGACGGTCGATTCCTCAGGTGTGCATTCACTGGCAGCATGAGAACCTCCAGGAGAGCACCTAGGAGCGGGAGGCTCAAATGCGTGCTCAATACCCCTATTGTTTTCCTAGTATTTTTTTTAGATTTACGGGGATGTAAAGCCCTGAGGTGGGAGTAATATAATGACCCAGAAATTTCAAGGGAATTTGTTTTTCATAAATTCTTAGAAATTTTACGAGTCCGCGGTTTCTTATGGTGCCTGATTCAAGGCCCGTTGTGGCCAGAATCAATTTATGAAGTTTTGTTCGGGTACGTTCAATAAACGTACGTGCATGTTTTTTCTATCATTTTAACTAGTAACTGGGATTGAAATCTGAGGACACCGATGAACTCATAGCACTGGTATTCTCTTAAGGGGACCTTTACTACAATTGCATTTTATGCGAGTAGAATGTTAATTTTTGAGGTTTGATAAAAAAAGTTAAATAAAATTGTTGTGAAATTTTTTATTTATCTTTGGTAGTTTAATCCTACATGGGGAATTTATTTGTGGTCCCCACACCCTCATAACATCCCATGTGTGTATATTTGTGAGGTGGGGCCCACATGAGCCCCATCCCTTCATCCCCCCACAACTCCCCTGAAACTCCCTTAAACCCCTTGTCTAATTATTAAAACCTACCCTCATTAAGGCTAAACCTTCCAACTTCCTTTCTCTCTTTTAATATGCCAACACTTCTAATTAATGAGTTGAGCTCCTCAATTAATTAATTATATGTGGTTTCATGAATTAATTTTGAATTTTCATGGAATCATTATATTTTTAGAGAGCCTATTATTTAATTTGGGGTTGGGTATTATTTTTTGAGGAGAAAGACTTGGGAGAATTCACCTTCTCCAACGAAGAACACGAGGAACAACGTCCTCTTTGACGAAGGATGCTGATTCCACCGAAGAACGACAACACGTCTTCTCCCACCTTCTTCAACTCAGGAAAGAACGTGAGGCGATGCCTCAAGGAACACCATCATCTTTCCTCTTCCTCCATGTCAAGGGAGAAGACACCGCTGTTGCCAACGAAAACGTCTTTTTCTCCAACGTTGACAGAACGACGTCCGACTTCCGCGATGCCGTCTTCCGTGACTACGAAAACACCTTTGAATCTAGGTAGGAGTTTTTATTAATTTTAGTGGAATAAAATTACGTCATTCATCGTTGATTTTGGTGGTTTATCATCGGCCAAATGTTATCATCCAATTCGGAGGATGCGGTCCGAACCAACATGACCCGATGTTTCTCCGTAGCTTGATGGTTTATTTGACGATGGAGGTGGAGTCGGAAGGGTGTGATTCCATTGTACCACAACGGAGAAAGAGACCACATACATAAGGCGGCGATGACCGAATGTCGTGGCCAAGCTAAGACACGGCCAAGCCCGGACGCGGCCAAGCCGGGCCACGACGGAGGAGGACTGACATCGTCACGCCGACCGCGCTGTAGGAAGACCGTGGGCCGCTATGCAGGCCGCTTGCTGGATGAGCTGGCCAGCTAATTCCGACTGGATAGGAGGACCGCGACGCCTTTCGGGGCCGCACTATGGAGGACCATGGCCCGTGCCAGGCGGGCCGCTTCGGCGGGCAAACAGGCCAGCTCGCCAGCCGGATGGACGGAAGTAGCCGCGGCGCTGCTTGGAACCGCGTCAGAGATCAATAGCCCTCTCGTGCGGGCCTCTCCCGTTGGACAGAATTGGCCAACCGGCAGGGAGGGGCGGCACCAGCAGGTGCCCCCGGTTTCAATTAACGGGGGGCTGCGCCCCCCTCCCGCTCCGCACAACGCGCTCGACCACATGGCCGAGCCGCGTCCGGCCACCGGGCCGGGCCACAACCACCGGTTAGGGCCACGCCCTACTGGGCCAAACTCATACCTGGGTTGGGTCGACCCGGATCGGGCCCATCCAGGGTGGGTTGGGCCAGGTTGGACCGGGCCCGGACCCCCCTTTTGGGTCCTTTTTTAGTTAATCTCCCATAACATGAGATACAGCTCTCCGATCGATGCACTGTCAGTTAAGTTGGAATCCTTGAATCGATACGGTCGTTTTGGTATATTACAATCATGGTTTTGGTGATGTTTGGGTACAGCCGGGTTGGTTCGAACCTGAAACCAACCGGGCCCACGAAGTAGAAACACTGATAACATAAGGACCGGACGTCTGATTGAGGTTCCGTCAACTATGTGGGTTTCATTTTGACAAGGAGGTTCTTTTGGCATACTCCAGTTGAGGTTTGGATACATTTGGATTATAGTCGGGTTGGTTTTAACTTAACAACCAACCGGGCCCCGGGAATGGAATAGCCAATAACTCTCAGATCAGACGCCCATTTGTGGAATCATCAGAGAAGTTGGTAATATCATTGAGAAAAGGGTCCTTTGAGTATACCCCATGTGAGTTTGGGGTATAGTTGAGATACATTTGGGTTGTTTCGTACATGAAACCAACCGGGCCCCGGGACAAAACGACTAATAACTCACAGACCGGGTGTCCGATTGACGTGCCGTCTGTTGCGTTGAGACCCCTTTGACGTGGCGGTCGTTTGTGATTCATCTATGCGAGACTTCTTGAAACATGGAGTATCGACCAGTAGCTCTTGGATTGGACCCTCCAGAATACGAGCATACGAAGTACAAAGACCTAGTACCTGTAGACCTGACGATTGCTTGACCGATTCAACTCGGAGTGATTCGACGAGCTCAGTGGATAGAGCACCCAGTTTGGTGGAAGTCCCACGGAGGACGGAGCACCTGGTTTGGAAACATACCCACGGTACTCGACAGGAGGAGTACCTCTGACGACTATTAGGGGGAGCGCCTGGTTTGGCGGCAGACCCATAGCAGAGGAGCGCCCGGTTTGGCAGAAGACCTGCGGTACTCCAAAGGAGGAGAACCTCAGCAGTCTAAGGTTAGTGAGTAGCACCTCAGAGTCATGACAGGGCCACTGTACTTGAAAGAGTAGTATTTCTCCAGCAGTTGTGGTTTCGATAATGAAAATCATAGTTTGAGCTGAGTCAATGAACTTTGTGTATTTCTCATGATTTAGATGGGTTACTTGATAACTTTGGTGTGTATGGGAATATACCTAAGTAAAGGTTATATTTTTAGATATTTATTTTTGGTTTATCCTTATTGGATTTAGTGATACCTTGAGGGTCTTGGGGTCCCTACTGAGTATCGTTATACTCACCCCTGCACGGGCTATGCCCGCACCTCGATGTATTGGATGCAGATGACGGACACTGTTGACCGAGGGAGAGTGTATTAGGACTGGACAGTACTCGGAGGTGGACACTTAGTGTGACGACACACGGAGCAGACCGATAGACGCGGAGTGTTTAGGAGGAAATCTGTACCTACCCTTCATGTAGGAACCTAGAGGACGATCCAAGAGTTGCTTCACCATTCAGTTGTTTGTCTTTTCAGTTGTACTTTCTTTCAGTTGTAGCTATACCTTTCCGTTGGGCTTGTATTTCCTACCCCTTTGTACTTTCATCACACTTGTTACTTCTTTACATCTTGTTTGCTTCTGCATGTAGTCTAGTTGTGTGTGTTTACGTTTTATAAAGGAAATTCTTTCCCAGTTTCTAGGGAGTTACGCCTTTGGTGCTAATCGCTACCCCTAGCCTATGGAAGGTGGTCTTGGGGTAGACACGATACGGGCCCCGGGGGACGGGTCGTGACAATGAAGTTATTATCTAGCTCTTGTAAAAGTGTTTAGATGATGAAACAGAGCCTCTCACAAGACATTATTGATTGTAAAACAAATTGGCATTTCACATATTTTTTTTCAAATAAAAAAGGGTGTCAAAAATGTTATATCTGTTTATGTCCTTCAAGTGAGTACAAGAACCATTAAATAGGATTTTTAAAAAAACTAAGAAAACCAATCTTTGGGTAATGAATTTTAAATTCATACACTTAAATTATATAGGTGATAGAAAAATAATGTCTATAATATTACTAATGATAATCATTTTAATTCAAAATAGAGTGATTAATTCAAACCAATTTTAATAACCCATTAAATAATTGAAAAATTCCCATGATAATAGGTCAAACACAATTTAAAATAAACCGTTCAAACTTAGTCATATAATTCCTTGAATATTCCCATCAAATTGACATAAAAAATATGTATAAATTCAAAGAATGTAAATATACATATTTCAAGATTTTAACACATTTTTTATGAAAATATTTATTAATATTAATATATTTGTATGTAATGTATTAAAACAATGAATTTAAGAAATTTTTTGACACAAATATTATTCATTTCTACAGATAATGATGTATTTTTTAAAACATGAATTATCATTGAATAACATACTTTATATTTATTTCTCATGACTTTCATATAATATATATTAATTATAGTGTTTAATAAATCACCTCAAAATAATTATAATAACTTTTTAGTAATTCAAAATATTAAAAATGTTTAAAAAAATTTCAAGGAAAAATTTTCTAGAATAACAAAACTAATTGGCGATAGCATAAATTTTGATCTAGTAGTAGGACAATTTTTTTACATTATGGTAGTAAGAATTTTATGTAATTTCCATTTAAGAATATGAAATCAATGGTGACATTTAGAGATCTACCATTTCACATGTATATCATCTACCATTTCATTTGTATCTCGTTGCATGGGATAATTAAAATAGGGAAAACCATTGATACCAATTTTTAGGTCGGATAGGGTAATGAAATATGGTATAGAGATGGGTGAATATAGCAGATTCCATATTTTAATAAAAATAAATTGACTATTTAAATTAATCATTAATGGTAATTGATAGAGTCGGTTAGTAGCGAAAGTAAAATAAAGGGCACAAGTATTTTTATACTGGTTCAGTCCAAAGTGGTCCAATTCTAGTCTTTTGCCTCTATATTGGGAGAGAGTTACATTTAAACTAAATTTGTTTTTAAAGAGGATTCATAAACCAATTATAAGACTCTTTCTTACAATATATATTACCCAGACATACAGAAATTTTTATGGGGTGTCACAAAAATTCGAAACACTTGACTTTAAACTATGAAATTCACAACTCGAACCATCCTGATATCAGAATTCAGGAGTCACAACCTAATAAAGAGAAGAAGAAATTACATCCTATGTGAAGAGATAGAGTTACCGACTAAAGTAACTACAAGAAGTAGATTAAGAAGAATAAAAAATATATGTTTTAGTTCTCACGAATTGGATCAAATTGTACCATCAAGGTAGTAGATGTTAAAGTAGATGCAACACAACACATGGGAGATCATTTAGATAATTAAATAGAGTATCATATATGAGATTATATATTGTCTATCACGTTAAAAACTCATATCATTTTGACAAATAAAAATGTAGTGTTGAAGTTGTTATCATGTTTCATGTCCATTAATTGTGTACTAGATCACTTAAATTGGTTCTCTAAAACAAAACTAAAAAAATCTCTAGGTAAAGAAATTCAATATCAATCTGGTGAATTATATGGGAGAGAAAAAATATTTTCCATAATAATCATAAAAATAATCATTTGAATTGAAATCATAATGTCCAATTAAAATCAATTTTAATGAATTGTTAAATAAATAGAAAGTCCCAATAATAATAGGAGAAACATATTTTGAATTAAATAATTTACACTATTTCAATTGATTAATTGAATATAGAAATCATATTTAATATTAATAAAAACATCAGAATAAAATATGTATGAATATAAATAATATAAAGACATATTTTTCATGAATTAAATAATTTAATTTCTTAAAATTATTTAACAATATTAAAATATATTTTGGAAAAAAATTGAAAAAAATAATGTAGAAAAAAAAATATTTCATGAAAATTTTGAAACATTCTACAGATAATGAAGTATAATTTAAATAATTCAATATCAGTGATTAAAATAATTTAAATTTACTTCTCAAGAAATTCATATAATATATATGAATTTGAGAATATAATAAAAAACTTTAAATATTTATAATAAGCATGTAGTACTTCAAAATATAAAAAATGATGAAAAATAGATCATGGAAAAATTTTCTAAAAAAATATAAGTAAATGTAGGTAGTATAAATTTTGAACTTGTTGTAAGGTAAATATTTTACAAGATGTAGAATGAATTTTATACTGGTTTCATTGAAGAAAAAAATCAATGGTGATATTTGGATATCTAACCTTGTAGATATATATCACATATCATTGAATCTTTATATCATTACATGGTATAAAGTGCATTTCATTGGAAGAGGAGGTTGAGAACCAGATACACTGGAAAATAACCATTATTGTTGCTTCTACAAAATGCGGGTGAGAATCCTTCTAGTGGTGGTGTACCTTGTGTTGGAAACATAGAATGACTAACTCTTATGTTAAAACAAAAAATAGCCTACCATTGGTAATAGTTATGAATCTGGAGAGTGAAGCGATGGAGGAAAATCATTATAGGTAAGAAATGAGGATAATAGTACATCATTTCATGCAAAGCATGATAGATAATATTTACTGGTTTTTAACCCTTTTAAATTATCGAATTAGACGATGTTTTAGAATGCTTAAATTAATATAATTTCCATAGAATTACAAATAATGAAAAATTACTTAAATCTCAAAAGTATATTATGAGATATGATCATTTATTTTTGAAATACATGATTTTGAAATTGTAGAAAACATTTAATTATATTGGTCTAATTTTTTGGTATGTAAAAACCATTTTCAGAATTTCATGTAGTTTAATCTAATGTGTGACAACTTATTAACTTTTAAACATAGAATGCACTAAATTATTCTTATTTTAATTGAAATATATGACAAAGATTTTTTTTAATAATTCTTGAGATTCCAAAATACCAGAATTGTTTCATAAAATCCAGACATTTTTATTCAGAACAGAAATGAAAAATTAAGATATTAATTTATCTCAATAAAATGTATATAAATATATTGGATATGTTAAGGAACAATATTTCTAAGAATTTGATCTATATAAGTATTGGTATAATATAATCACTAAAGAATACTATAAATCAGTTTAAAGTGAATTTAATTTCTCATACCAAAAGCATTCAATATGTTCATATCAAAATGAGAACATACTACATTTCTCATTATACGTCATTATAGTAAAATAAAAATAATATATACGTGGTATATTTCATATAAAATAGTATTTATAAAATTTTTATCACTACAACTCATGTTATAACCAAAATAAAAAGAGAATTTAAAAACAGGTTTTCACATAAAATAATAAGCGAGTTTTGGAATATTAAAAAATATAAACTAAAATGTAATAAAAAATAAAAAATACACAGATTCACATTGAAAAAGTATTAAAATTAACTTAATAAGGTAAAAAATAGTTTTCATACATCATGTAGTGAGTAAGATAGAGACGTTAGAATCTATATGGAATATATAGTTAAAAGTGAGTTGGAAGAATGTATTGAGGAGGCTAAAAAATTGAAATTAAATAAAAAATTATTAAAGGTGAAAAATAAGGATATTAATGGAAATTATGAGCTAAAAAATAAATTAAAAGTTCATATTAATGATATCAATTAGCATAAATTGATGACTACTGATCTGGAAAATATGGCATGTGATTTAGAGGAAAAGATAGTTCAAAAAGAAGAAGTGTTGATTGAGACACAAACTATACGTGTAATAATTAAACATGAGGTAAACTAGACGAGATAAAACTTTCAAAATTTAGTAGAAGTTATTGGAGAATCTAATGAAGATAGTGAGATGAAGGTATTTTATTTTCAATTTAAATATTCAACCATTGAAAATAGATCAGTTATCTGTAATAATGAATGTGTGGCCAAAGTGGTTCAATCTAAGGAAAATGAAAGAAATTATATCATACCTAATAGTGGAAGAGATAATCCCATGAAATGATTACAATCATAAAAATACGTTTTATATACAGGAATTACATCATTAATAAATTCTGTGTACATTGATAATCATGATAAATGATAAAATATTGGGGGGGGGGGGTTCATGTGTTGTGGAATGTATGACTATAAATAAAATTTAGTTGGTTCAATATGAATTTTAATGGGAATAATAATGAAATATTGGGGACTTCATGTGATAATATGATGAAGAATTTCAAGATAAAATCAACTATGAATAAATGAGAATCTAATAGTCCCATGAAAAAAATTTATATTTTGAAGGAGGTTTTTGATAGGTTTTGATTAGTAGGTCACAATGCTGAAGATTACATTACTAGTGTTTAATGTGAGGTTTCATATAATGTAAAAAAGAAGAAATTTTAGATGAATGTATAGGAATATTCATGTGATTGTAGTTATAACAAGAAACATTGCGAGAAGAATAAATAAACTGTGGAACTAAAGAAAGCATGAGAGCTCTTTTGGATTGACCAATAGTCCAAGGATAATAAAATTAATAAACACAATACAAAATCTAAAGGCTAGGAGAAGATAGTTGTTTTAGATGATAATGTTTATATTCCTGATGATTTATCCCTAATAGGTGATTTGAACATTTCTTGACTTATGATGTGAAAACTACTATACATAAGCAATAAGTATATGAAATGAAGATGTGAAAGCAACATGCTAAAATTGTTGTTAAGAGAAAATAATTTCCTAGGATGAGAAGAAATTTTCAACCTGAATACTGATACTAAATTATAAAGTGGTTCATTATTATTCCACACTATTTTATATGATTTTGAACTAACATATATGGAATTGAAGATGATAACTAAGGATTTCAAAGGTAGGACATTAAGAAGAATGAACCCTCATAGAGTTACTATGAAGAAGTGAAATTGATATTATCCCATGAGGATATTACTAATAAATAAATTACTATCATAGATGTAATATCTCATGGAAACCTTGAATATATGTTGGATATGTGGTATACCAATTAGACTATAATCCCTTTTTTGTGAATGTATTAATTGAGGGTAATTGTTTAGTTGATGAAAAGATGAGATAAATGGGGATTTGATTATATTTTGAATGAAATTTCCAATATGTTTATTGATGTGTGAGAATTATTTTTCTTTTCATTGAAAAATATGTTTATATGTAACCCCTAAAAGGTAATTTTCCATTTTAGAGAATTTAATCACATGTGATTATATTTACAGAAAATATAAACACCCTTGGATATATTTTTCAAGTTTTATAACCAATGGTTTCCTATAAAGATATATATTATATTATCTAAATGGTAATCATTAATAACCATGTGATATTATCAATTTTATTATATTTAGAAGGAATATGAGGATAAGTTGTTTTGATTAGAAACATGGAAAGACCCATATGATTCCTTTTACATTTATTTTTTAATAACTAGGAGAGAGATGTATCACATATATTTACCTTGAATATATTTTATGATATTAATATTAGTCATAAAGGGGGATATTATTATGTCCAATTTATTTTTTATTTTTTTATCAATATGTTTTGGAGACAGTTCATAAATAAGTTAAGGTAAAAAAAATTTCTCAGAATAAGTAATCATTATTTCGTCTAACAATGCTTAACTAATATTAAAATTACGAAACATCATGATCACCCCTAAAATATTCATGATTATATATGAATTAGTTAAAAGGATATATTTTATAATATTTTAAGGTTAAATATGTGTTTTATAAAGAAGGTGAAAAATAAATATAAAGAAGAAGGAAAAATATAGGTAACTAGAATAAGGTTAAATGAATGGAAACCTAGGAAAAGTTATTAAATAAATATTTTCTCTTAAAGGGATGGAAATTATGAATAAGAATTTATGATCAAATCAAAAATTAATAAAAATATGGAAGAAACATGTGCAGATTTACTGTGGATGAAATTGATGTTTTTGGAAGAACAAAAATCTAAAATATCAAAAACATAATAAGGAGAAGGCTGAGTCAATTAATGGATCCAAATATGAGTTTATTAAAAATAAATATATGATATAAGAATAAAATAAAAAATGTAATAATGATAAAGGTCACCATGAAAACAATAGATGAGTTGCAGAAGCGAAATTCTTGAAGGAGATTCTAGAAAAAGTTTAAGAGATTAACACAATGGTAGGTGTAGTATAAAGTTGAAATTACCCTGGAGAATCTTCTATGAAACCTGAATCACTGAGTGTTTCATAATAATTAAATATAATGATTATATTTTTTTTTCATTCGTTATACTCAAATGTCATTTTAGGAAGACCAAACAATGATCCAAGTTGATTTAAATTTACAAAATCCAGCTTACTAGAAGTTGAGGATGCATGTAGAGAATTATAGAGTTTTAAAGAAGTCATAATGTAGAATAGAAGAAAAAATTAATCACCAAAATAAATAGAAGGTTCCTCAAAATTTTAATATAATAAGGAAAACATGTATTTGAATGAATAACATTGAGTGGGATTTAAGGGTAACACACTATATATTAAGACATTCAATTATACTGATAAAATTCAAATGATGTAAATCCTGTTGGATAGATATGATATGAAAAGAATGAGGGATGAACGAACTTATTAATGTATTTATAAATTAAAAAATATAATATATTATTTAATATAATTATACATATAAACTAAAATTGTTAACGTTAATAAAAAATATTAAATTTAAAAGACAAGGAACTAGATTTCGAAAAAGGATTTTTATGATAATCAAAAAAGGGATCCCTATATATCCTTACCTCAATATCCTAGATAGGTTTTGGTTTAAACCATATAATTTAATGGTAACTATGTAAATCATTTCAAGAAATATGTCTCTTTATTTTTAACGGGTATATTAAGAAATCACATTATATTGATATTTTTTTATTGGTTGTGGATAGAAGCCAAAGCACCCTAAATTACAAGGTTATAAGTACGTATCCCCTTCAAAGTCAATGGAATTGATCACCCAAGAAAACTAAAAAATATACATGATATATTAATGAAATTTTAATCACACTCACAACACTCAAACAAGAGATAGAATATGAGAGTGTTAGAGGAAGTAAGACAGGTGTAGAAAAGAGAAAGTGAATGAAGAAATGTAACAAAATGGAGGTCTAAAATGTAATCTAAGTAATAGAACTATAAAAAATATTAATTTGGGTTAATTTATAGCCATAAATGGATTTTTTAATGTTATGGACCCTATGAGGGTCAGAGAGAGTCATTATAAGTTGAATTAAGGTATATATGCCCCTCCACCAATGACTTTTTTTTATTATTTCTAGGTCCCACCAGATTTCCAGCATGATGATCAGCTAGCCAGTGGCACTAGGATATAACTAGTTCTCTATTTATGTTCCATCAACCATTAAGTGTGGTCAATGAGGTTATCTAAATAACTTTTAGGTGGAAGACTCGAAAACTGTTTCCCATACTCCTCCTGAGTCCACCGATTGTTTCGACAACCCCATAGTAAAATTTATTAAATATAAACACTAAAATCCAAAAAAATGATAATTTTATAAACACATTTTGGTCTTCATGATCATTAAAACCATCTAAGAGTGATATGTAAAAAATTTTCTTGATTTTTGAAGTATGAAAACACTTAAGTAATTAATTAATATAAAAATAGACATGATGATATTCCACCGATTGTATCCAAAAAAATTAAATATTTTATAATGAAATTCAACCAATTATTTTTAATACATTAAAAACAAATTTATGAATGTAATTAAATAATGATTTAATCATGTATTAATATTCAAAACATCTCCCAAATATTTATTATAAAAAATTAAAAATCCTTAATTATTCATAATTCAAGTATAATTCAATTTAAAAACCATTCAGTTTAAAAAAGAATTGAATCATGTTAAGATACATTTGAAAATAATACATTTTCCCCCAAAAAAGCAAAATGTTACTTTGATGTCTAATAATATATCCCCCTATTACGATATAAATAAAAAATATTGAAATTATTGTAATTAAATGAGTTTAAAAAATATTTGAATCTATTTGAAAATATATAACCATAAATTGGTTTTCATAATATTCTTCCTAAAATAAGTTTAAATAAAGTATTAGGGAAGTCATACATTTAATTTCACAAGCTTCTCATTCATTTTAATTTTCACAACAATCATAAACAAGAGTTAATGAAATAAAGTGAACACATTCAAAATAAAGAGATTTCCAAACAAAAACAGAGGTGAAATGGAAATTAAAATTTCAAAACCTTTAATATTAAATAAATAAGATTCAATACTAAAAGGAATTTTCTGACTTGAAAAATTTCAATATTATAAAACTAAAAAAACATTCCATTTTTCAAAACATTAAAAACCATGTTAAAAAATTGATAGCAAATAAACAAATGGTAATTCTTCAAAATGAACGATAACATTGAAACATTAATAGGATGAGGAATTACTCAAAAATGAGGGTCTCTATTGAAATCAATTTAGAGATAAAACTAGATTTAACTCCCCTTAAATTAAAGAATTAATACTAAAGGAGAATATAAAATATTTTTAATTAACACGAAGAGACAAAATTATTTTTAAATAATTGGATCCAAGATAACCACAAATGAATATTTTAATATAAAATAGTAAATAGTAAAAATATTACAACATTCAAAGTAGAATTTAGGTGCAAAAAATTGAATAGACATAGGCTTTGAAATTAAATTTTTAATACTAATAGAGAATAAAAAAGATTTTATAATTCTAGAGTTTATAACGAAATAATGTTCTCTCTTTAGAAACAATTTATATATAAATGGATCAGGCTTCCCATAAATTCATGAAAACCAGGAAATTAAAAGGGGACTCCAGAGAAATGTAAATAAAGAGTTATATTATGAATAAAAACTCACATAAGAGAAATAATTGAATAAATTAACCAATTAAAGATTCTTTCAAAAGAGATAAATTGATAAATGATCTCATGATCTAAATATAATAAAATTATTAATGAATTCAAGTGATCGATAAATTATAACATTAAAATTTATGTTCGAAAAAAAGAAAATAATTAAATAAATATAAAGGTGATAAATTACAAAATTAATTAAAATAGTTTAAAATTTTACTTTCTTCAAAAAACCATTATAATTTGAAAATAATAAAAAATAATTAAAAATATAAATTCATATAGGATTCCAAAAATTATGGAAAATTTTATATTTAATATTTTTAAAAAATATTTATGAAATTAGATCAAAGATTTCAATATATTAAAAGAAATATCCCTTGAATTTATTTACAAAAAAATGTATAATCAAATTCTAGATAAAATATGAAGAAGAAATATATAAAATTAAAACCCATGTGTAAGTATCCAACACTATGTGTTGGACTTAAAAATTCATATGAAACATAATTTTAAAGCTATCACACATCATGAATAATAAGAAATAATCTATTCAATATTGGAAGTACAATAGGGTCGATCGTTTCATGAAGTGTCACACTAGAGGGATAAGACTGGTGCTTGGATAACCGTGGTGATCGATTCCATCAGTTCATGGAATGATGAGTCATTATTCTATATCATAGTTAGTAATTTATCCACATTGATCTCAATATATGTTAGATGATATTCCATGATCTCATGAATATGTCTCATCTCTTCGTTGAATTATGTCCAACCAGGTGGAGCCCCCCTGCTGTACTAGCTTTTAAATGAGAAAATAACACCTAAAAATTTCATGTTAGGTATAGATCTTTTAATGTTAGATTTAAACCATTTTTATTACCGTTATGTAAGTTCACAATATATAACAGTACATTTTGGGAGTGTATAAATATTATTTGAATCCGAAAGACACAAATTTTGGAGAAAACTAGTGGGACACATGGTTTTTCTAAACCATTTACCAAGGGATACATGGTTTAGGTAAATTAGGTGAGGTGGTCGGGTGGATCAATAGAGGGTTCCATGGGATAGAAATATTTTTTATAAATCACATGCCTTACCATCATTCATATTGCCACATTGGAAGCTCCTGAACATGGACTTCACACGGTTTGGTCAAACCATTAGACCAAACCCTACACCCTTTAAATATGGGTGAATTTTCTATTTCCCCTTATTCATTTTAACATATCCAAACTTTTTTATACAATTTTAATTCAAAAAACCCACTTTCATTGTTGGTGGATCCTTCATCTATCAAAGCAGGGACATGAGCTAGGTTTCTCATCCATACGCAGAATCCCTCACCATCAATTACATTGGATAGCTAATGATAAGTTACTTAATCCCCATTATTTTATTTCTAATTTATCTCACTATCGTGCATTCTATTTCTATGTGAGATAATATGTCCTATTATTGGGTATTCATATATTTCATTTATTTTTCCATTCTATCCCTTGATAAAAGAAAACAATAGATGAGGATATAACTAACCGTTTATGGTAGGTTGCATAGTAATTTTTTCCCTTAATAATAAATTTTTATATTATTTTCCATTATATTAATCAAAAAATTTTCCATGAAACACAACCTAAATATAAAATTATTTAAATTAAATTGTAAATCCTCAGTTAGGGTATACATCACAAGCTAATTCTATCATTGGAGAATGTCCACCGTGATGCAAGACAACCCTTAGGGTGTGTTGACTTTAAAGGCCATGCAACATATTCCTTGGAATGAATTGAAAAACCAATTGTTGTTTGCTAAGTTGGCCCCAATAAATGAAATTAAAATTTAATTGAATTAAGGGATAATGGTAGGATATGTGATCAGGAACTATTTTTTAGTTTTTATATCTTGATTTGTCCTTATGTAATGAGTTGGCTAAATTAAATTAAGAGAATTTTTTAACAGTATTAGTTAAATACTACCCATGACCACCCTTTATGTCATGTTGAGGGTAGTACAAGGGTTCTAACTCAGAACACCTTGGAAGGGAACAACATGAATCATAATGAGAATATTATAATTGAATTAAAACACGCCGATGGCGATAAATGGATTAGTTTATATAATAAAATTGAGGGGATCACTAGGTTGATACGTTTATATTACCCCATGAGTGATACCTATTTCCGAAATGGATTTCCTTGGATTATATTGGAGGAAAATTATACTATACCATTTTCCATGTGATGCTATGTTCCCTATGTGGTGTACCATGGATGTGATTAATGTATTTTATCTTCATACCATGACATGAGTGATACTTGGTTTCTTATACTAAATGCCTTGTATGGACTCTTATGTTGATTTGTCCTCATATTGCACCTCGAGCAACACCATACATCCAGCCAATGTTAAATTTCTATTTCAAGACCATCATGTCCAACTACAAAACAATCATGGTGGTCTAAAATAATTTAGTCCAGGAGAATATAATTCGAATGAACTACCACAATCAGAGTGAAGGGATCCCAAATTAGAAAATACAGAGAAATGATTCATACTAGAAAACCCAGAAGTGAGGCTATCTACCTATTTAATTCCCTCCTTCCATGTATGATAAAGGATAACCTAGGAGTCAAGGGGCCTTCTATATTTGATAATGAGATATGTAATGGACCATGTAACTTTTAACTTCGCATACATTGATCCTATAATTACCATTGAATCAGTATCCACTACCTCCAACATAATTTTCTTTTAATGAAACAATTCAATTACCTTTAGCAATACAGTTTCCTCCACCACCAGAGAGTCCCCTTATCCAAATCCTTCACTACAAGAAAGAATCACTGATCCATGTTGGCCCCTAACCACCCGACCCCCTCATGATGCTTGTGGTACAAGAACCATCCACATAGAGTTTATAACAACTATTAGGGGTTCTCAATATCACCCATCTTCCCTACTATGCTAGATTCTATGAAGTATATGAAATTCATGTTCCAACAATGATCCTTATTAGAAATTAAGAACCATACCACCAATTAAAAAGTGGGATCAATTCTACTATATTGATTTTGGATTTTACAACAATTCCTATCTAATATACTTGGATAAATTTATATTAACTTTGATTTATAACATTTCAGATGTTCCATCAACCTACCAACAAGGGAAACATTCTTTACTTTTTTATGCACTCTATTACCCACCTATCTAAACTGTTCATGAATAAAAGACTCATAATTGGTTCCTCGAACATAAATATTGATCGTGTCACCAAAGGAACACCAAAATTCCCTCGCTAAATCTCTCTTAAAGAAGAGGTGGGTAGTTAATTCCTCCTTGTGATTTTTATATCACAAACATCTAGATTCCAATTTTATGACTTATCTTCGAAACTATTCATCCAATGGAAAAATATTGTTATTCATAAACCAGACTAAGAATTGGAACTTTGTGAGAATGTAAATACATCAAGTGATCTTATTCCATTCCTCTTATTTATCGCACATTTTAGTCACCGAACAATATCCATTCTCAGAGAAGTCTCCCAAGGTTGATCTCATCAAAATCAATTTATTTGGTTCAGAGACTAATTCGATGTTGTTGAAAATATCCAGTTGATGTGGACTCATAACATTAATAGAAAAAAGATCGAACCTCCTTGATTGAGTGAATTTGATGTATTAGGTTTTGAAACCCAAAAAACCGCGTGTCTCACCAACCCATTTGTCATTCCAGAAACTAATATAACCACATCCAACTCTCTATTTTGAATGTTTCCTTAGATAAAGGATATTTCTAGTGATCTATGAACCATTGGTGGTGCCCAAATGAGTTTATATCACACCGTGTTCAAGCTCTTATCGGTAACCAATTATTCTTCATGGATAAAAGTAGGGAAAAAGGTATGTGTGCATATTTAGATGCCATATTTTTATAGTAGAATGGATTGGATGAGTAGAGGAACAAGGTTATTCATTTTATGCTATGGTAGATATATGTTTTCCTCATTGTCATTTTTACCATGTTATATATGCTAAATTATTTGTTTTCTAGTATAAATTTTTTTTATAACATACATACAAGACGTCATTTTCTATATGATATTAATTCTTCTTCTTGTTGTTTTTTTATTTTATATTATCTTATGATCCAATAATTCTTTTATTATACTATTCCCTATTCTTACTATTATTGTATTATACTACTCTACCCTTTAATCATGAGGGTATAGTTTCTTCACTATATCATCACGGGCCCTCACTACTAGTCGACAACCTCTAAAGTATGGGGAGTCATTTATGAGGCCATGTGGCGTGGTTCAGTTAAAAATTAGTGAACTACGTCCCAAATGTCACAAGGTGGTATCAAATAAATAAATTCATTTTTTTTTTATTTCTGTCATTTATAATGGGACTGGTATTGTCTCAGAATTTGGAAATGAGCTTGTTCATGGTAGTAACTATCGAACATATAGGAAAAAGATAACTTGACATGGAAGGGATATTTTTGTTCTAGTTTTTGAGTGTTACCATTGTATTAATTTTATTTTTGGGAGACACCTATTATTTTTTGTGAAATTATTTCCATTATTATTATTTATTTTTTCCATTTCCCTAGTAAAACCAGGGGTAATGATCATGTATCATAGTAGGAACCTGGGGATTCACAATGTGATATATATGCCATGAAATATTTATATTATTGTGTGTATTTTCAGCAATGTATTATAGGTTACATAACTATTATTTTTGGATATGTAATAATATTTCTTGTTGGGACAGAATAATTAGATTAATTGAAGTATCTATGTCATCCTAAAATATTTTTTCCCATATATGTTGATGGGGGAACCGTAATTAACCAATAATTACATGTTTGAGACACAGACCATTGGTCATATGGGATGAAACATTAGATGATTCCTATTATATGAATATATATTATAATTTATGAAGATTGTACTTATATAAAATTTTAATTGTGATCCATATAATCGAATCATTTCATATGATGTTTTTCATCCTGATACTAGATACAAGGGTCAAGTCACAATTACATGACATTCCAATTGCATATTATAAATATTATTCCCTCATATCATGGGAATTATGATTCATCAAACTAAACTTTGATTCAAATATACATATAATGAGTACAAACATAAATGCATCTAAATTACTATAAGAATTGTTACAATTAAATATGGATTCCAATTGCAATATTAATGGTTTTTTCCTTTATAACTCACAACATACACTCTATATACTGGGACATATACATGGTGATGTAGGAACATGACCATGAAAAAACCTTATTAGTGGGATGTAGGGAGTGTCCCGTGTGGTCCTTATGATCTTTTATGTCACCTAGACTTGTATTTTGGAATTGGATGATAAATTAACACATATAAAATACGGCTATGTAACACTCCCTTTATAATATTTTGATATATTTACTATTATCAATTTTTATTAGGAGGAAAGTGCTTAAAATTATAGAGATATTCCTCCATGATGAAATTGGGTTATATACAAGGAAGGTGTTGATGACCCTTCTTTGACGGTGGTGGGCCTTGACCCACAAGTATTACCTCCTTTAGAAAATTCTACAATTCCTCTTATGATTCATAATTTAAGAATTAAATCTCAATTACAAAATGGATTCCTGAAACTAGTATAGTCTATACATGTATCACCATGAAATTTCCCTACTATGGAATAGATGACATTAGTGTTCCAGTAGCGCCACCCTCAAAAATGTTTAGGAGATGGTAGTCCTATAGATATTGTGTCATGTCCATAATCCATGTTATCCACCATCAACCATTTGGTAAAATTCTTATATAAGCGTGTCAATTTTATGACTTATATTCATCAAAATTCTTCTAAGAAATGGGGGAACATGATTAACTGGGTATATCACCATTATGGTATTTTTTGGGAAGACCTTCAGATAATTTTCTATGATTACTTAATTTAATAGACATTGATATAATACCAAACTAGGAAATTTATACACTTATGGTAGGGTTATATGTATCTGATTGAGTATTAATATCATTTCATTTAGATTCAAGGCTTCATACCTATAATTTCTGGTGACAAGTTGACAAAAGATATATGGTTTGAGGATGGTCTTGTGTATGCATCCGATCCTAGGTAAATGTTTTCTAGTGGACTACTATTTCAAAAATAGTGAAACATTCCCTCATAACTAAGTAGAACCTTAGGAAAGATGATTGTGTAGTCTAGGGTGGTTTTTTATTGATACAAGGATGTGATTTTTCAAGCATTAGAAAACATCACTTTGAGTCTACTTGTGGGTGTTGAATTAGTCAAATGTCACACAATGATAGTTATTTTTCTTTCACCAGTATGGAATGTCGGTCCATAGGAATACCTTTTATACCAATGACACCTTTAAGTGAAGAGATTGTAGTAATATTGGTATTATTTATTGTTTTTAGACAACATTATCATTAGTTACCATTCAAAAAGGAACTTCACTAACTCCATATTCAGGTGTAGGATAAACATCTCCAAGTTAGGTAGGGAGTTGGAATTCTACATGTTGATTAGGCCAAGGAAGAGGAAATGTATGTAGAAGATAGTGGTATGAGATGTTTCACTAGTAGAGTAGGGTTTCTTAGGGTAACCATACTGTAACTCAGGTAAATGGATTCATACTACTACATGTAGGACAACCTTTACCAGAAGAGTAGTGTGTTGTATCTTTTACATTTTGAAGTATTATTCTTGTAGCCTCTTTATTTATATTTTCTTTATTTGATATAGTATCCTCACATTATTTAATATCCATGGAAATTATAGAATTCCCATTCCAAGATATAGGGAAGTTATATGGTTTCACGACTCTCAATATCCAATTGGGGATCCAATCTAAGATAATACCCTAATTTAATGAATTCTCCCTTCAGATAGGTGGGTATTTTTTTAATGAAACCTCTTTTTTTTTGAGATGAAAGGCTTTAAAATCATACTAAAGATGTACTAGTTAGTATATTATCACGATCATGGTGATTTCTATCCTTGAAGGGTGTCTTTCACGTCACATAAGGGTGGTACATGTATTTATAAGGGTGAATGAGATATCCATGCAAGTCAGGATGGACCCAAGCACTGTGGGATGGGAAGTGCGACATCCTAGACTTGTATTCACTTTTTTAACGGTAATGGAATGTGACTTATTGATTTCCCTCATGTAGTGGATCATTTTAGGGAGGTTTTTCCTAAGAAATTTTATATACTACATTTTTATATAGTGGTATATTTTATTATTGATCTAGTGATAAGAGAAAAACTAGTTTTCATTCCTCCTAATTAGATGAAACCTGCAAGGATTTACTAACTGAAGGAATTGCTAGAGGACTATGATGAAAAGGATTTTATATGACCTAATACTTAAACTTGTGGTTCAAATTTCCTTCTCACTAAGAAGATAGATACATCTCTTAAACTTTTCCTGGATTACTATTAGTTGAACAAGCTTATGGTAATGAATTGGTATCCACTACCACATACAAATAAGATCTTTCACCAGCTCAGAGGAGTGAGCCTTTTTTGCATGATTTATTTTGGGTTAGGTTACCGCTAGGTGTATATGATACCATTATACATACAAAATACAAAATTCCATAGTAAATATGGATTGTATTTGTAATTTTTCATATCGTTTGGTCTTAATAATGTTCCAGGAGTATGGATGGATTTGATAAATTGGGTTTTCCACCCATACCTAGATTCATTTGTGTTAGTTATCATGGAAGAAATATTATTGTATTATTATACCCAAATATACCGTGAAAAATATATTAAGATAATGATTAATATGTTAAGATAAAACTATATATATGATAAAATCTCCGAATTCCACTTTTGGATAAACAAGGTTTAGTTCCTAGGTCACATCATCTCTGAAGTAGAAGTATCCATTGACCCATAGAAGGTAAGAGCTATAATTTCTTGGGAGAATCCCCAAAAAATATTTGATCTATAGAATTTCTTGGGGATGACTGAATATTATGTAGTTTTATTTGGGAATTTTCATACCAAGATGTCCCTGTTATAGGCTTGAATGAAAAGGGTGTTACGATTTCCTGGTATGAATCTTGTGAAACGGCCTTTCAAGAGTTGAAAAGAATATTGGATTTAGCACTAATACTGATCCTTACAGATCCAGGAAGATGTTATAAAATTTATTTTAATGTAAATGGAATTCATCTATGAGTCTTTATTTTATAGGGATATTGACACGTGGTGTAGGGGTCACTTCATCTCTTTCCTCATGAGTAGAGTTACTCGACACATGATCTTGAGCAAGTTACTGTGGTTTATTCTTTTCATTATTAGTGGAATTAATTTTTGTGATAGTGTTTTATGGTGTATAATGATCAAATAAGCCTCAAATACATCTTTATAGATTGTAACATAAATCTCATACAATGATGGAATATTTAATACCTACAGTCCTTCGGTTATGATCATTTTTATACACTTGCGATGGTCAATGTCATTGCCAATACACCATTTTGGAAGACATGTACACATACAATCTTGGAGGCCCTTACTAAGTGGTAGTTTATTACCCTCATTTATGAGATTCACATAGAGGTCTAAGAGAATCACCAACAGTCTATTATTCCAGCTTTAATAGTGACCTCTTCACTTCTGGATAGAGTGAAGATAAGAAAATATTTTGTCCTTGGAGGGATTGGTTATATGGGAAGTTGTTTTAGGAGAGGAACCACTACCAGGATGGATTATTGGTAGGGATGAGATCTCTTACGCTTATGGGAATGTCTAAGTAGTTAAAGGAATATAAGAAGAGTTGATGAAAGAGTATCATACCTTTGATTGGGAAGTACATCCATTCTCGCCAAGATGTACCATGAAATACACCACCAGTATCAGTGGCTAAGGATGATAATATAGATTGTTGGTTTTGTTACATAGTTCCCAACTTCCCAAAAGGTGAAGGCAGAGCACTAGCGACTACTAGGAATTCTATAAAAATTTACCTTGCCTATGGTAAAAGTGGTTAATTACACAATGGTTATTTTTGACATGATTAAAAAGACCCCTTATAGCAACGATGTAGTATGGGATGTCATCAATAGGTTGACCGTGTTTTCTCACTTTCTACATATTAGAGAGGCATTGTTAGTGGATGATCTTAGGCGGTATCATGTTTGAGAGGTTATATTACATCATGGTGTTACCCATTTAATTGTACCAGATAATGATTATTATTTCATATGAAAGTTATATAAGGGTTTAAAGAAGCCTATTGGCACACAAGGGCTTTTTAGAATATCCTTTCACCCACAGACTGATGGGAAATCTGAGTACAAAATTCAAATATTAGAGGACATAGATCGAGCATGATTCCTAAATTTTGGTGGAACGTAGGAGAAACACCAACAAATTTCTTAATATTCTAATAATTACATCATTAATATGACTATATATATAGATATTTCTAAGGCCTTGTATTATAGTTTATGCCATTCTTCTCTATTCTTGTTTGAGGTTGGAGAGGTATCACAAATGGGACCTCATATTGTTTTTGAGACATCGATGTAGGTATAACTTTTTAGAATGTGTGTGGATACAAATTAATCTATAAATATGTCTTATTATAATGTTCATACACGAATTATGGAGATTGAGGTGGGTTATTTGTATTTCTTGCATGTTTCACCTAGATTGGGGAATCAACAGATTCAGAGATAGGGCAAGTTATCCCCTCATTATGTTTGAACTTTCTAGATATTAGAGAGATTTGGGTTTGAAGCCTATCATATGGGTCTTCCTTAAAGATACTCGTCCATGAATGAAATCATCTATGTATCTCAACTTCACCATTACCATTCATACACATCTCATAATTTTGATCCAAATGATATTGAATAGGAAGTTTATGGTTTCTTCAAGGAGTTTTCTATTAATATCATTGATTGGGGAAAAAAGGATATTTTTGGTAGATTAGTTCCTCTATTATAGGTTCTATGGATGAACGAGAATATATAGGATGGTACTTTTGAGTGAGAGGACAATGTACATGATCAGTGGACGAATCTATTATCAAATGTTGCATCACCACCCTCAGAATGGAGACGTGGGGAGATGTAGTTTTAGGGGGGAGATATTATTAGATCCCAAATTTTAATGTGAGGTATGAATCCTTTAAAATTTATTTCAAACCATTCTTTATATCCTTATAGAAATTCCCAAGTGATTGGGTACCATTTTAGAAGACTGCATGGCTTGTTATGAGCTTGGAGCGTCATATTTTGAGAGAGCAAGTGGTTAGCATGGTTTATTTAAACCATGAATCTGAGGCCACACAATTTGGGTAAATCGTGTTTTGTGATGTAGAGTTTCTATAGTGGGGTGAATGGGTTTTTCACATTTTTACCAAATCAAGTTCATTTCCCTTATGCTTAGTGCCACATAGATAGCGGGTGTGAAGGGATGGTGCACTATTTGGACAAACTGTGTGGCCAAATTGTGCACTATTTAAAACATGATAAACATCCCATTTCTCCCTAATTTCATTTAACGTACCTCCACCATTATTCTACCAATTTTTTAGAAAGAAGTTACCTTTCTTGTTTTTTAAATCATTCATCCATTAATTTTAGTATTTGAGCTAGGTTCCTCATCCTAACTCAAAATGATGAACCATTAGATTCATTGCATATATAACGGTATATCCCTTAATCATCATCCTCCACCACATTTATCCAAACATCATAAATTCTATTTCATTGTGATAAAATATTCACTATTTTGTAGGTTTTCATCAATTTTTTTATTCTTTCCCTTTCTAACCTAATTTGAAGAAAAAAAATGGATGAGGAGAGTTTTATTTTTCAAAAGTACGTAGTCTAGTTATTTCTCTATCAAGTATCAATGTTAATATTATGAACTATTGTGTCACACACTATATTTTACATGTGACACCTCCTAAATTTCATATTAATTAAAATAAATGGTAAACTCTTTCTTAGGGTATCCCTAACAAAATAATTCCATAGTCGAAGGGTGTCCCCCCGACCCAAGAAACCCATTAGGGTGTAATTATTTTAAAGGACATAAAGCATATTCCTTGGAATTAAATTTAAAAACCAATTGAGGTGTGTTGAGTTTGACATTTTAAATAAAATTAAATTTCAATAGAAATGAGGGATAATGGTAGGGAATATACTTTGGCCCTTTATTTGTCTATTAATAGCTTCTGTTATCCATGTGAATTGAGTGTCCAAATTGCATTAATTGAATTTTTTAATTGTATGTGTTAACCTCTATCCATAAAAACCCTTTATTGCACGGTAAGGGAAAATAATTCATTATTTTATATAATACCTCAGACAGGCTCACTAGAAATATTCATTTATGTTACCCCATGACATATACCTAGTTTTCAATTGAATTACATTGGATGGGATTAGAGGGAAATGCTAGTGTACAAGGACATGGGGGATAAATGGATCTGTATGTGGTATAATAAATATGGGATTAGTGGGTTATAAATTTATTCCATGTAATTAGTGTTACCTAGGTTCTTATATATAATTCTTTGGATAGACTCCTTTGGTGATGGGTTTTCCTAATGCACCTTGAGAAATACCTGGGTCCTTTTTTATGGAATACCATGGATGAGATTAGTATTCCAATTAATTAATTCAATTTACTCATCTACAAAGTTAAATAACATACTTAGAGTCAATATATAGTGTATGTACTTGAAGAACTAATGATATTTCTTCTCTAAGAACTTATTCCATGAGAAATGTGTGATATCTTATGAATATGCATGGATTCCTTGGGTATACTGATTATTTCCTAGTTATCATTATGTATCTCGATATATAAACATTTATGTTATAACATATATTAGGAATACATATACACACAACTTAGTATATTTATATATATAAATACATGGTGTCATTTTTTCATAGATAATCTGGATTAGGCCAAAGAAGGTAGTAATAGTCATGTGTCCATTAAGGAAACCATAATAATGGGGTTTATAACATTTATTATTGTTAATTTCTTATTACGTACACAATTATTTTTATATACTCATATTGGATAGTTCTAGAATCCATTGGTGGTGGCCTTCTATGTTTATCCCACACCATGTTCAGGAAACCTATTATCACTTGAATAGACTTCAAGGATTCAGGTTGGGAAAAAGGGAAGAATCCAACATTAGGTGATTGACATTCTATACTAAGATATATTATTAGAGGAGAAAACCAAGCATGTACTCATGATTCTAATAGAGAGAAATTTTTGTCTTTTTGTTACTTCTTAGAATGTCATATATGCATGTTGCATTGTTTCCATGTATTCCTTTTTTATATCATATAGACCATTCATAATTTTGCATTTGATATTTATTCTTATTCTTAGTTTATATTATATTTGGTTGAAATATGTTACTATAATTCATTTTTTTTAATATTTATTTGGATTAAAACTATTTTATTCCACTCTTCTAAAATATGATCATGAGAATATAGTCTCATTCTATACAATCATAGACCATCACTGTTAGTCATAAACATTAAACAGATGGGGAGGTGCACTTGGGGGAATGTTTCCACCTAGGATCAGGTACATAGAAGTTGACCAGTTCTGGGATGTCATAGAGGATGATTGACCTCAACCCCGATATTAGAATTAGCTTCCTTTATCGTTGGCCTCTTTTTCTCCCTACTTATCTTCCTTTTATTCTTATTATACCTCTTCATCCTATTATTTTCATTCATATTTTTCAAGAGGATAGGACTTGGTTATTTCATGATCATAGAAATATCGAGTACATTAAAATTGTTTTATGGAGAATAATTTGATAGAATCTTAGGATGGTCGTAAACATAATCTTGTCACCAAGAATGCCAATATATGAAAATGTGTTAAAATATTGGATGGTTCACAATTATATCCTTGTAATGCTTCTTAAATTATTTTTCATTGAGACAAATTCCCATAAACAATAAAATATTAGTGAGGAAACGAACAAAATGTTGATACTTGGACCATTATGGGTGAGAAATGATATAAAATATGGCCCGAAATATGAATTGTATGAGATTGAAAAATACAACCCATGTAATGAATTAGAGGAAATAAATTTCAATATACCAGACATTATCATATTTTCCTAGACAAGAGGAAAAGGAGGAAGAGATGACACTATAAATGATTTAGTTTTAGGGAGATAGATCCAATAGTTTGATAAAAGAAGTGGTTTTTTGTATGTTTAAAAATTTAATTTAATCTTGAAGATTAAATTTTGTATCACATTGAAATTATCATTAGGTAAATGAGTAAAGACCGAATTGTATAATGCCCAAGAAATAATTTATTTCAATGAAGTAACATTTATATATACTATGTTTACTTTGGATGTAATGGTATCAAATTAATCTCCATGGTCAAAAACAAGATGAGAATATAATTCTTTGAATAAGGATAGATAAAGGACATCTCTAGAGGGGATTTGAAAGAAGGAATTATACCCATGGAAATCAATGAACTATTTTAAATTATGATGATAATTTTTTATGGAATTATGATTGATGTTCCAATCGAGAATAACTAATTTTTATGCCAAATAATATTGAGTTTCTTCACTAGAGTCTGGTTAAATGATTCAATTTATTTTCAATTTCATTTTAAAGAAGAATATGGGGTAATTCAATTTGTCACTGTTGATATGAAAAATAATAGATATAGTATTTTGTGATTGAATAATAAGTTTATTATTTTTTAGAATAAAAGGATTGATTGATAGAAATGATTTTGAAAAGAAAATAACATTAACTTGGAGTGATAATAAAGAGGAGTAAAGGATCTCGGGAATGGGGGAAGAGGAAAGGGATGGTGAGGTGAAAACGTTTATAGGAAGTCAAATATATGGAGGGAGGAGGGGATATATTCAAATACCCTCCCTCAACCATCTTAAGTGGTCTTGGTCTAACATCACTGATTAGCTCATGGGTTCTACCAGCAAGCTAATGGGAGAATTAAAGATCCCATGTTCAATAATGAACTAAAAACTACCTTTTGAGGTTCAATTTAATATTTGAGGTGATCTTAGGTATCTCAATGTATATAATTTAAAAAAAGAATAATAATTACAAAACAACATAGGTAAAAACACTTAAAATGGATAAAATAATGTTATTTGGATATAAATAATATGTATAATATCATTTATTTAAATATTCTTGTTAAATATCACATAAAATATAAAATTAAATGATAATAGATATTAAAATCAAAATAATTTTAATTTATAATGATCTAAATAAATAATTAATAAACATTAATCAATATTATGTTAAATGAAATAACATTATGCTAGACATACCTATCAAAATGTTCTATATCATAAGTGTCTTAGCTATTCTTATTCAATATAAAATGTTTTTAATCATGAATTTATATTGAGACATATTTCCTGCAAAATAACTAAGATGTTAGTGATATTTTACCCAAAATTTAGTTCTATAAATGTTAGTGAGAAAAGATTTGGAAACCCATTATTTCTTGGAAAACATTTTCTAGAAACAAAAATTTATGAAAAGGTGAATGGATTTGGGCCTTCCATAATGAGAAATATTGTAATTGAATTCATAAATCTTGTTCTTAGTCTCTCTACAATAATCTAAAAATTTATATTGAGTTCACCATATAATAAAATTGGTATTATGGTAATTTTTAGATATTCTTTCTTGATTAGATTAACCAAGAGAATAAATATTTTTCCCATACTGTTTAGAACCCCAAATCAAATTTAAATACTGTAAATCATGTGTAAATTTGGAAAGGGAATTTATTTCTCTTTAACTTTTTTTATAATTTTCTATTGATGGGTTTATTCTTAAGAAATCCCCTTTTATACATTAATTTTATCCATATTATTTTTTAAAATTTCATTTTATATGAATAATAAACTGATTTTCCCATATTAATCATTCACATTTTAATATAAAATATTAACCTCTTTACATTCAACATATATTTTCCCATTTTATTTAAATATATGACCATTCTCATTGACATTATAATTGTATTAATTTTTAATCACTTCGACACATTTTTTAACCTCAAAAGATATTTCTTGTAATTGAACTCTTGCATATCCTATATATTCATAATTTAAATGGATTGTGTAGAAAGATGAAGTAGATTAATTAACTTCTTGATTTACCTCAATTCCATCCATTAGACACATGGGGTATCCATCACTTGAGTTCTAGGGCGAGAGGGAGTCATCCCTAGCACTCCATATTGATACATTGAAAAACTAATTTATTTCATTCATCTACATTGTCTTAATTTTACAAGTGGTATAGTCTAGTTTTATGTGACCCATTATTCAAACTCCTTGCATATTTTCACTAGTATTTTTTAATTAATCTTCTAGTAAAAATAGAATTCTTTATTTTTGAATAATTATTTCATTTTATTTTTAAGATGGGAAATATCCACATAACATCTAGATGTTTTAATATTTTTTCCCTTGAAAGAAATGGCCTTATTCTCCTTTACTTATTTTTATTCCTTCTTAGTTTAACTCTTTATTATAATCTCATTTCCCATGAAAGACCCAATGATATCTTTAACTAAAATGTTTTTTAATTTCCTTTCTTCTTGTATCGTCATTATAGTGGAGGGCCATATACTAGTTAATAACAAAACATTGATATTAAAAAGTGTTTCCAGTGTACATTAAACCTATAAATACATCATTTCATTGAAAATATTAATGAATTATTTTAAATGTTACGTTTTAATCTAATTTGGACACATAACTATGATTTCAAAATCTCGTAGTTACCTATTAATCCTAAAAGTGTTTACTTTATTGGTACCTTCATAAATTTTGTCAAATAATTTACTACTCTAATGAGAGGTTTTACACATAAATAATAAATTAAATTCAGTCATATATAACACTCAATGTAGAGAATCCATGGATTTTATGTCCTGATCAAAATACACAATTTGCATTGGGGGTCCATTTTTATTAATTTTTTTGAGTGGGGGTATATCCATATATAGGTTTTATCTAAACGAGATACCATATGATTCTATGAAAATATTAAATAATTATATTCTAATAACCATATATTGATCAATAAGAGTATCAATATCTACACATTGAGTGTCCTTTAGAATAAAAATAAATAATTGCAGTAGAATCCATCTCTAAATGATCGTTCCTTTCAATTATTTATGTTTTTTAAATAAAGGATTCCACTATTACCATTTTTTGTTGGATTTGAGATCGAAATATGAGGGTTCAGTTTAATATTCATTTTTTTATAATTTAAAACATAGAATAGATGAATTAATAAAATTTAATATATAAACTAAAATTGAGGGTGGTAGGTACAAAAACAATCCATGGAATAATTGTTTGATAATGGAGTTAAAATATAATCCAAAAAGGAAACCTACATATCCTCCCCTCATGATCCTTGAGTGGTTTGGGTTTAATCCCTTATCCTCGGTTATAACCAAGAAAATCATTAGAAGAAGTACAAAACTTTATTTTTATAAGATGTTGAAAGAAACCCGATAACATGGACATATTTTAGTGGTTGTGGATACAAACCCAAATCACCATATATTTAAGTTAGTATGAATTTATCCCCAGACACTAAAGGGATATGTGAACCTAAAAAAATAAAAATAATGGAGTTTCTCTATTAAATCCCTTTAAAGAACACTCATAATCATTGAATATGAATTATAACAAGAGAGAGTTGGATATAGTGAGATAAAAGTAAACGAGGGAAAGACAATGAAGTAACATTGAGAAATAGTGCTCTAAAATGATCTTCATGTTAACCAAAACAATCCAATGATCCTCAAAATTTTTAAAAATGTATTAGATCCTATGAGGGTCATATAGAACTATTATGAGTCAAATTATGACATGAAAGGTCCTCCCCCAATGTCTTGTTTGTGTGTCTGTTTAGGATCTATCAAAGATCTGATAGGTGTTACAAACAAGACAGTGGAACTTGGACAAAACCATGGTTTTTTATATATCCCACTAGCACACTGGTGTGACCTGCCATTTTTTTGGTGTGACATACAGGATATGCGATGAACCCTATATATATAGTGTTCTTTCTAGGTTCCATCAATTATTAATGTGGTCTATTTGGTAGAGGATGGTACTTATAGGTGGAGGACTCTAAAAAAACCAACATGAACCTCTTGAGGGCTCTATTTGGTCTAATAACTCTTTAGTAAAATATAAAATATATAATCACTGAAATACATCAAAATGAAAATGTTATAAACCCATTTGGTTTTTTTGTATAATTAAAACCAACATTGAAATTACGTTACAAAAAATATAAAGTAAAAAAGATAATTTATGTACAAGTGATTTCTCTAAAGTATATATATGATTGACATCAATGGAATATTTTTTCTATAATATAGAATAGTTAATTTATATTGATATAAATTCAAACATTTAAATGATGTTTAACTTAATTTTCAATGTGCAATATTTATGAATGATTAGTTCATGAATCTAACTGAGATTTTAGTGAGCATTAATGACTGTTTATATTAATATTTTAGGAAGTTCTAATGAATATAATTGACTAAAATTAATTTAGTGTCTTTTATGGTTTTTAAATTAATTATTATTCGAGTAAGAAACTAAAATTTTGAACAAAAGATTTTAATTTTTTTGAAGGGAATATAAGTTTTTGAATGGGAAGGATCATTTTGATGTGTGAGAGCATTTTGGATAAAATTTTGAGAGATACTAAGAATAATTATTTAATAATAGGATTTTAATTCTCACATTTATCAAAATTATATTTTGGTTGGATGAGGTCTTAGGAACCAGACGCAATGAGTTCTAGAAAAATAACTAGAAGGAGAATGTATTAAAAGATGAATTTTCATATTTCAAAAACTATAATGATAGTTATTGAGTATATCTAGTTTATAAATTATTTGGAGGATGTTTTGGGACTATTATACCTTTCATATAAGCTATTAAGGTTCTCTAAGAACTTGTGCGTAATCTAAGGGAATCTATATTTAGAATGGGGGAAGATCATCTAAAGAAGATTATATTTCTATGATAGATTAAATCTAAATAAGAGGCAGTGGCTAGAGTGTATAAATGGATATTGGAGGCTTGTAGTTGGGGTGTATAAATAATCAGTAAATTAGTTTGAATTTGGGGTGTATAACTAATTTATGATGATTAGATTGTGTGTATAATTAGTTTTGTGAAGATTATAGTTGTAGTATATCACCAATAACCATTGATGTTCGTGATGAATCCATTTTGGAGTATATAAACTACCTGTTAAGGATAAGGATCCTGTACTGAACCTTTTAATTATCATATTATAGTTTTGTGATTTAATTTTCATATACACAAGGAATGGATTTTTTTATGAATGTTTGATCAATGATTTAACTACCCAAAATGGTTGATGTTCTTAACAGGGAAAACATTATAAAATCAAAAGAGATAATCAATTCACCCCTACCCATATTATTGATCCTACCATACCACAATATTTCATAAGAACTTATCTCTAATTTCATAGAAATGAGGTAAATTTTTTTTATCATTTAAAATATATAATTCCTGATGATTCATCATTATTTAGTTTTATTTCATTATTAAATTTATCAAATTTACTTTTTGAATCCATTAAAATATTGATTCCAAGTAATTATAACCACTTATTTATTAAGGGATTAGTTATTTTTTAGCTCTTGATATTTTCACTCCATTTAAATAATTACCATTAAATGAAAATATGTATAATAGAATATAAAATTAAAATTCCCTTGTACCTTCAATTACACTTCCAGATATTCATTTGTGTCACTTAACTTCAACAATCAATTTAATTCTTCCTACAAGTGTAATATTTAAAGACCATACTTTTTATTTTATAAGATTTATATCATGATGAATGTGTTCTTTGAAAATTATTTTAAAATATTAACTAGGAGTGGATAATTCAACTAAATAAATAATGGACTCTACTACCTCATGCATGTAATGATTGTTAAAATTTCATAACAAAGTGAAAAATGAAAATGTATATAGTTATTAGTATTTTTGATTACCAATATTCTACGAGTAAATATTTCCATGATGTTTTCAAACCTAGTACCTATTGGATCCATGAATCTCCCGACACCAGACCACATAACCCACCATCCCAACAAACTTATGGGATGCTCTTAACTAGGACACTAATTGGGAAGGGTATCTGGATATATCCCCTAGCGAGTTGTTTATTTATTTTAAATCCCCTGAGAATAGAACCAGAGGTCAAATGACATTTAACCAACTTGGTAGCTTCTATGGTACCACTATGCCATATCATGTAGTTGTACCAGAGAAGCTCCCCAATTGATTAAATTCCAGTCAGCCTGCGGTTCGATTCTCTAATGAGGAGAAATAAGTCCCCAGATATCTAAGGTAATATCCAGATAACCCACGTAGTTAGTGTCCCAATTAAATAAATCATAAAGGATTGGTTGGACGACAAGGTATATGGTCTGTTGTGGAAGTTTCATAGGTCCAACAAAAATGCACATTTTTAGTAGACATACACCACAACTAGGTTGTAGTCTGGGCTTGCCCTAGCCCACTAACTTGTGGAATTGGTTCAAATAGGGTAATACCACATGGAATCTATTTTCTCCAGGCCTTAGTGGGATTTAATACACCTCCACTATGATTCGAACATAGGAACATAGGCAAAACAACCACTATAGAGCATTATGAGTACCACTATGTGTAGTGGTACTCATGACGCTCCCTTGTCATAGTTAAACATGAGGTTCGAGGTTTCTATTAGGGATAAGGAATATTAAATCCCATTCGGATCTGAGACCAATACCCCCACATGGGATCACCCCATTTGATACTAGTAGACAAGTTGGTGGGATGTGGTATGGTCAGTCTATGACCTAGTTAGTGGTATAGTTATATTCAAAATGAACCTTTTTTAGACCTGTGATACTACCAAAATAGACCAGATACCCCACAACACACTAACTAATGAACATAACTCCCCTAGGACACTCAACATGGATGGGTATCTGGATATCTCTCCATGCCACCATGGGATTTATTTTACCTCCCTAGAGAATAGAACCTGGGGATGAATGTAATTTAACAAAACAAGGTGCTTCTTTGGTACCACTAAACATTTGGCATGGTGGTAATAGAGAAGATACTTGGTTAGTTGAATTCTATTCATACTCAGGTTTGATTCTTTAGGGAGGTGAAATAAATCCCCAGCTGGTTAAGAGAGATATCATTGATACTCAGAATGTTTAGTAGCCCGGTGGAGTATAAAAAAAATTATTGGTCTGTGGGGTATCTAATATATTATAGGAGCATCAAGGTTCTAACATTACCTATGATGTAGGGTTAGATATTTGAAAAAAAAATTCATTTCCCATTGCCTCTATATTTTCAAGATGATATCAACCAAAGAACCTATGATTCTTGGTGACATTTTATGCGAATCACGTCATTTTCCATTATATATAGACTATTTTTTATTCCAATTATCACATTATCTTCCTATGAACATCATTAATATTAAAATAAATAAAAATTATGGTGGAATCATTAAATTTTATAATATTATAATTTTTATAACCATTAAAATGTATATATGAATTTAACTTATAATATAATATATTTATAATTTTATATACATAAAATAATTTTAAATAACTAAAGGTTTTATATTTATTTTTTTCGTCATAATTTAATTGAATAACTAAATTATACTCTAATAAAAATGAAACATCTATAATTCACACATTTATATAAGTTTCTATATTAATATAAACTTCATTATAAAATATACAATTTCATTATATCCTACAAAATTTTAAATTAATTTTTTTTGTATTTTTCGAAAGTAAGACCAATTTAATTTTTAATATATTATAAAATAATTAATAATTTTTTTTGTTATAGATGTATCTTGATTTTATAAATGATTCATTAACCTTTTAATCATAAAAATACTCACCATTTCCTCAAACAACTACATTATTCAAATATTTATCTTGAGTTCCTTGTTAATATTTTATATAAACTTTGTAGCATGCTATGGTTTATTCCTCAATATAGAAATTAAATTTCATGAGGTGATACTAATTAATAGAAAATATCATAAACAATCATGATAAATTTTTAATTCACGGTTTGTTTTCATTCATAAAAACATTGTTATGTTTAATCCCAAATACATCTCATTGCAAATATACTTGAAAAATTATATTATAAAATTTAGTAAAGATTACCACGGATACACAAGACATAGTAACATCACAGATAAAATTTCAACCAATTAATTTTGTTATAACTATTTTTGTGAAAAACCATGGGATAAATTTTTAACAAATCATTGAAATAGTTGTAGATAAATACATAAGTGTGTTCTAAGAAAAAGTCATTATAAATACATGATCAATCGTCAGGGTTAACCCATGAATAAAATGAATAAATTTATTAATAATTATATGTAATAAATATATAATCAATTTACAATACGGATAAAATTTCGAATATCCTTAAATAAAAAAGTTAATGAGAAATAAATTATTTAAGATACATGACGAAAGTACATCAATTGAAAGGGTGTTTTTGGTGTGGGAAAAAATAAGGTGATATAAATAAAAATAACCAGTTAAAAAAGTGAATATATGACACTAATATATTATAAAATAATTATACAGGGAAAATATTCAAGTGTATACTCCGAGTATAACTATTTATATGCTAAGGATTCACATATTTTTAGTTCTAAGAGTACTTAAATTACTGATGGAAAGGTTTGAAACCACTATACTTGAAATCAAATTTTGAAAGTGGTTTTCTAATATTTCTCATATAAAACATATTTTTGGAATATAAACACATACATAGGGATTATAAAATATCTAACAAAGAGGAAAAATCAATCTTGAAAAAAAATATTATGAAAGGAAAAGAACTCGTGAGAAATCTATAATGATATAAGAGAGATAACCGCATCATAATTTTATTCTTAACACATGACCCTTTAATATGATAACATTAGAATATATATTAGATAATGAGGAAAAATATGAGAGAATATAATAAGTAAAATGATTAAAATAGATATATGTAGATTGAAATTAAGATAAACTTGTAGTGAATTAAAAAAATTGTAAAAAATTACAATAATTATTTGATCATTTTGTTTGGATATATCCCCTCAAACGTAGATTTTGGAAATTTCCTAGAGAATAATTTTCCCTTGGGTTGGATGATGATTATTATGATTCAATACTTTTAATTCAAAAATATTTAACGTAATTTAGGACATGAATTGTATCATTTAGATTATATAAAATATCTTTTTAAACAAATTAAAAAGTTTTATAAATTTATAAATTAATTTTTATGTTTTAAAAATTGAAATTATTATTTATAAAATTATTATTTATCTAAAAAATATATTATATTTCCTAAAAATAAAAAATTCATTTTATGTGATTATTTTATCAAAATCCAACATACGATACACTATATATTAATAACTAATATTATTTTTTACCCTAATATTCTAATATCTATAAAAATTTATAAATACCCATTAATTTTTAATTTTTATTTCCTAATTCCTAGTTTACAATTGATTTTTTTTAAAAATAGTACTTTATGTATAATAAATTTGATTATGAGATAAAATTTCCAAAAAAACTGTAAAAATTTGTATTCGATGTGTGAGATATTAACAAATATTTTAGGTAAATATATATTTATCAATGAATGAGAAATATAATTTCATTAAAATTAAATATCCCTTGTGGTTAGATAACCCACATTATGTAAATTGATAAAGGAGGATCTAAGAGGATAAAAATTGAGATATGTTCATCATAGAAAATTCCATTACAAAGAGTTTTAGAGGGTAGTTAAAAACATTATTCAATATATTGGTCTGGTGTCTGTATAGCTCTCATATTAGAATATTATTGTGACTAATTTCATACGATTAATTAGTAATATGTTTTTAAGACCTTTTAATGTTTTAATCATTATTAACATTCATATATATATATATATATATATGAGTAAAAGGATGATTGATTTTGAGTTGGTAGAAAGAGATTGGAATTTTTTGAGTTTGAAGAAAACCCCATTGTGATGTAGTGTTCATTAGTTAACAATGGTATAATGGAAGAAGGAAAATTATAGTTACATGAGAGACAGATCAAAATTAATTTTACAAAATACAAGATGAACTTATGAGTAATTTTGGTTTTAATGTCATATGGATATCACACTACTATAAAGGGATATTTTTTTATAGGCTGATTGAGTTAGAAATATGTAAAACATAGTCTATTAAGTGAATATTATTATTTTGATAGGTGATGGAATGGGATGCAGTAGAGGATTTCATTCCTGAATGATCTAAGTGAAATAATTCTTGTACATCACCAGGATTGAAGTGTAGATTTTTATTTGATAACTTTTTTTGGTCATGTCATGTAATTTTGACTACTTTTTTTTTGAATTGAGGATTGAATATATTATTCCATAATGATTCTTTATTTCTCAATGAATCCAAATATGTTATATATTTTTTGGATCTTGACGAATATTTTATTTATTTTTAAAATGGATTTGATCCATAATAATAAAATTTATGTTTACTAAAATGATTTCCTCAGAATTCAGTCCATCACAACATGATTTTTTTCTAATCCTATATTAAATAAGTATTTTCATGAAAAAGTTAAGAAAAACATAGGATAACCAACAATAATATTCAGAGTATCTTTCAGGGAGTACTTTTGATGAGAGTATAGAAAATAAAAATAGTGCAAACTTGATCAAACTATATAAGCACTAGAGGAGGAAAATGAAACATTGATTGATAAGTTGATTCTATTCTCGATCTTTAATATACAGATAGTTTAGTAAAAAAATCATGATCCTTTACATCTATACATTATTCATAATTGGATAAGGGTGTGGGTGGTGTGTTAATAATAGTTAAACACCAAGGATTATCCACTTGATAAAAAAGTTCCTATTAAACTTATATATCTATATTTCTTATCACTTTATATCTTTCAGAATTATTATTAGTTTTTATTTTTCGATCACATGAGTTTATATTAATGATAGTGTGAGTGATATTTAATGTGAATTGTTCTAGTAAAAATTAATCTTTTCCCTCTCATTTCTTCTTTGAATTATTTCTAGGGACACATCATTCAATATTAGAACTAGGTCACTTAAAAAGGGACCTAGGTAGTTTATATTAATTTTTTCTTTTTGTTGAGTTTTTATGGTGGGCATGAATTTACTCAACAATATGTCTATTCGCATTTTTTATGTAAAATGATTTCAATTTTAAAAATAGGGAGTTGTTTAAAAAAAAATCTTATCTTGAATGTACGAGATGCCAATAAGAATAATGGGCATCTAACACACAGGTTTTTGAGTTATTTAATGAATTTTATTTATTCTAAATTATGTTCTTTTATGGAACTACTATTTAAATTGTGTGGTGATTTAATACTAGGATTTTAGAATATTAATTTTTTCTACATCATCTGAGTTTAGGAGTTATTAGCATTATTGTTAAAAAAATTTAATTATAGAAAGTTAATTAACCAGATTTGTAGTTTTCAAAAATCGATTGTATATTGTTATGGAATGTATGTTTTCAACATTGATATATTTAATTTATAGAATATATTTTTCATATAAAATATACATATTGTTGATGTAATATTAAAATGAGTTTTGATGATTCTTGATTTTAAATTAAGTGAAATTTAAAAATCAACAGATATGGTTGGAATAAATACGTTTTTTCAGGGGATATGTCACAGGGAAAACTATTTCAACCCATCGTGTTACCGTGTTTATCCCTTGATAATGCTTGAGTCTTATTATCTATCCCCAAGGGTTGAGAACAACTATTGGGGCATCAAAACATTCATTTATGGTAATGATTTGTCTTTATTTAACAATAATAAACATTGAAATTCAACCCAATTGTATAGAATGAACAACCCATAATATGGAGGACTATACATATAAAAATAACTGGTTTCCATAGTTAATAAAAAAATTAGGCATAATGGTAGAAGAATAAATCATCAAACCATTAGTGAAACACTAGTACAAAAATATGATCTCGTATTTGATTTTTAATATCATATTTTTAAATCCAAGGTTAAAAGTGACAAGGGAATATTTTATCATCAGTTTTAGAAAAAGAAAACATTAATAATTTTTAGAAAATATAAATTGAATTTAATTATCCTCATTTTGATCTAATATTTCTAAAAACCTCACCCCCTTGATTCTTGATGACACTAACCCATGCGTGATATTCTAATTTAATTTAATTTATACACTAACTATTTTCATTGTTTCTCCTCAATATTTCATTTTTCATCTGTCTTCCAAAGTTTTAGAGATAAATTAGTCCATCTAAATCATAATCATCTCAAATTTTGACTATTATCCAAGTGTTTTGTTTTATTTACATTCTATTACATTTTTACAAATGTTTCCCGTTGATATTGCATCATTCAGCCTATTTTAATCACCCCAATTTACATTTATTATAATTATATAACTATTTCCAATTTTCATCCTCAATATTGTGTAAGTTAATTTGTTTTTATATTTTTGTAAAATTATTTAACTAATTATTAATTATAATATACATTCATCTATTAAATTGAATGTATGTATATTATTATGAATTATAAAAAAATTTAATTTTTTTAAGGTTATATAATTTGTGTTATTATAAATAATTTATGATTTTAAATTATTTTTTATTTAACTATATATATTTATAATTGTTTTTTATCAAAAATTTCTAATTATAATTTGATGTTTGTTGGAAAACATTTCCTTCCTAATTTTTATATAAAATTTTTCTTCATTTTTATAATAAACTGTTCTTATGAATTTTCTTTTGGATGTATGTTTTTTATGTTCTAAATTGTTTTCTAGATATAATTTTTTGTTAAAAATTCATTCCTTATAATATATTTAAATTCTTATAGTTTATAATTTATAAGTTTATATATATGATTCAATATTTACATGTATTAATATATTCAAATATTATATTTTTATTGTATGTAATTAATGGATCGTAATTGGATAAGTTCATGAATAACTAGTGATGAATATGATAAAGGGTTTAATTTTTTTTGGGTATTTTCTAAACAAATTCACATAAACAATTATTTTATTTTTTATATATGCATGAAGTTATTGAATATCAGAAAACTAGGTTATAGAAAAATAAAATACCATCTAATTTTTTATTGTTTCAATAATAATTATACACACATGATCAAGAATGGTAAAATTATTAACAATTTAATATCTAAAGATACTGATGACGATTATCATAAAGAGATAGAGGAAGGTATTAAATAATTAATTCATCATATTAGTGTTGAAACAATTTAAAAAACAATATGTGTTTTATGTCTTTACACATTTGCAGAGAAACTAATGATCTCAAGTTAAATATAAATTATAATGTTATCGCTATTGATGTGACTCGTTAACTTGATATCATTACATGGTTGGAGTGATATATATTTAACTACATTTCTTGAACTTTTCAATGGGATACTTTGAAAAGGAAACGAGCATCCAGATTGAAATATTGAGGGAAATATTATGTCCAATGGTATTAGGGTATAAAAATATACATTCATTCCCCATTGAACATGTTCCATATAGGATAGAATATGAAAGCCTATCATAATTTTATTAATATAGTAAATCATGATATAAAATGAATTAAAAATACAACTACAATTTATTCTCATGAATAGACACCAAATATCTCTCTAAACCAATCCAATATCATCCAATAATTCCATATATCAAATGTCACTTTTAACATTAAAATTATACAAAGAGGATAAGATGACATATGTATCAAAGTATATTTTATGGAAACTTATGACACCCTAATGATTCAGACCAATTGAAAATATTTGGTCACAAATTTTAGGATTTTGTAAATGAAGTTAGAATTCAAAGAATGAAACTATACATAGATGGAATGAATCATTATTAGATCCTCAGTTAACAATATAGTTCATGGCCTATAATGTTGGTTTTATAAATCATTTCTAACTGATATGTATTAAGAAGAATTATGTGAGGATGAGATTGATGATTTTGGAACCAAAATAGCTTGAAGATGATATTGTTGTTTATATACCACTTTTTTATTGATGAATTAAAATTTCTATGGGTGACATGTTTTATTGTATTTTATGCATACAATAAAGAGTATTACTGTTTTTAGGATTTGATAATGTTGACTATAAAATAATATACATAACATGGAAACTTATCAATATACAGTGTTAATGGAAAAAGGGTGTCTAATTTGTGAAGAGGGGACTTTGTTCCATCAATTGTTGAATTGTCAAATAATAATATGAATATAATATCACATATTTTATTGAATGGATCATCCTTATCTATGATTAATGTATGAATTTCCAAATTTATAAGAGTATAACATTCCAAACAACTAGTTTTAGTAAAAGAATATTACGATAAGGTGAAAAACATCGATATCAAATTTAGAATGAAACGAAATTTTGTTAAGAAAATGAATACATGGAAGAAAAAATCATTTTTATTGAAGATACTGTAGTATATATTTTTGGAGGAAAAATTAACATTAAAATCATGCATGTCAAAAATAATTTGGGATTGTCTGATTGGAGCATTTAAAAACTAAAAAGGAATGAAAAAATATGTAAACCAAAAATTGTAACTATAGGAATAAATTTGGAGTTATCTCAAATATTTAATAGAAATTAAATATATTATTCTTTATATTTTCACACATTAAGAGGGATAGAGAAGATATTTTTTTTGACAATGTAGGAATTATATTAAACTGCATAATTGGTTTTCATCAAATGTGAACAATTTGGTGTCATTGAAGGATTTAAAGTAAATTATTATGAACTCCCATGAATATCATGATTTGATTCCAAAGTGCACAATAATTTCATTAAATGGACTATTGAAGATACCTATTAGAATGTTTATTATCAGGTTGGGAATTTTTTTAATTCTATTTGCAGCATAGTCAAAGATCAACATTTGTTAGATGTGTGAGTGAAGGAATTTATTCTCATACTTTAAAAAAAGAAAGGTATTTTCACCATATTTTTTTGATATAATGTTTTATCTATTGATTCATTTTTTGTGAGTAATAAGATTTTTTAGGCCATGTAATTAACTTTGGACATATCCTTTTAAAGATATATACATTTTTTGGTGTTATGTGCTATGTATTTACCTTAACCAAAGACCTATATTGTGAAAACAATATATTAGAAGTGGTTATTGAGTGTTTTATTGATTACTAGATTCAATATAATAACATTGGTCTGCTATATATCAAAATTTTTTAGTGGTAGTAATGGTAAAGGGGTAAAAAACATAGAGGTAATGTTAATTCCTTGTGATGACGTAATGCGTGAACATTTATAAATTTTAAAAAACATAGGTGAGGTTTTTCCATAAATATCATAAGATATTACAAGATTGAAGGTACTTTATCTGTTAATAAATGAAACTTAGTTGATTAGTGAAATGAAAATTTATTTTCATCATGTTTTAATGTGAAATTAATCACTGGTTTATACATATCAGAAACATTGAAGTGGTTTGTAGGGGGACTAAGTTAAATGTGATCACCTGATTTGGTTTTGATATTAATCGATATGTATTTTACATAAAAACCCATGATAACAAGTGTACCGTTCAAAATAGTGAATTAATGGTATTCCATGAATAATTAATTTTTTTAATTCCAATGATTGAAACTAATTTATTGCATCAAAAATTATATTCTTGTTATTCAGGAAATATGGGAGATTTATAACACTGAATATTCATTATTGATATTTAAGTGTAACTAGTTTCATAGTGAAAATAAAGTGAAACATGGTAATTATGGATTTAGCCTTGTTTATTTTATAATATTTAGTCACAAGGTGGAATAATTAATCATAGAGACACATAAAGAAAATATTTTTTTTGACTAATAAAATGTTCATTATTCAATTTTTTTCAATGGAAAGCAATTCATTTAGGAGATGGTAATATTGATGATGTTAAATACTTATGTGAAATTTAATCATCTATTTCAGGATTACATGCCTATAACAATGACTAATTTTTTTAAATTTTCCATGAAACATAAAATGATCATGTAATAGTGATTTGATAAAATAATCCATTAATTTCTTAATTAATTAGGTATATGTATGATTTTTTGTGAAATTAAAAAAGTTTAAATTTTTTTAAATCATTCATAATTAAATATATATATTTTCTCTATTCATAATTTTTTTAATCTTTTTTAAATTAATTGAATTTATATATCCATTTTTCGGTTCAAAATGTTTCCCTTCATCTTTTTATTGTGACTATTTTCATTATATTATATATTTTTTGGAATATTTTTTATTCAGTATAGTATTTATAATTTTATTCCTATTATGAAGAATCATTTTTGTACATATAAAATTTATTTATTTCTAATAAAATGATGGTATATAAAATAAAATATTTAGGGGATAATCATTTCTACTATTTTTTGTTGTTAATTTTTATATTCATTTTTAAGATATTTTTCACATTTAAAAGGTAAAAATTCATTATTTTTTTATTTTGAACAATCTATGTTTCATTTATTATATTTATTAAATTTCAATCTAATAGGGATATTGAATTTTTTTGATGTCAAAAAAATATTTCTAAATTATAGAAACATTAGAAGAGAAATAGAGGCCTTCATATTTTTTCATATATATATATTGTAACAAAATTATTCAAGGAAATTAATTTTATATTATTGAAAAAATATGCATCTTTTTTTATTCTCCAAGAGGATGGTACATAAATATAGTAGTCATTGGATAAAGTTATTACCAAAACAACCACTCACACATAAAGAGAAGTGGTTGATAATTATGTTTGATTATATTGACCAAAAAACTCGACAACTGTATATATTGTTTGAAATATACCTTGATATGATGAGTTGTTTAGGATAAGTATTTTTTCTCAGAATGTTGGAGCATCGTCTATTTATAAAAATACATATTGTTTGATTACATAAAAATAAAATATATGAACTTATTTATTTAGTTTTATAATGGTTTAATATTATTAATTCCATATAAATATTATTAATCCATTAAATTATAGAAGAAATTTATCATTCACGAGACAAAATTATTTAAGAATAATCATCTATCATTTTCAAAAACAAAATGGTGTGATTTTAAGTCAAATATGAATTCATTTTATATTTTTGGTAGTAAAAATATTCAAAATTCAAACCCCATGTATGGGTTTATAGATATAGAGTCATGGATGAGATTTGACTCATATCAGTTGGAGGAATCCATTATTGTTTGTTTTATTCATTGAAATTTATTTTTTAAATTAATTTTATTTGAATTATATCTTATTTATTTTTTCTTTTGAAATAGTCCACCTGGGAAACTCACTAAGAGATATATTTTTAGAATTTACACCCACAAAAATTGTCACATGGACGGTATCCTCTATCATACGAGTAAATGATTTCTAAAATAATTAATTAATTATGAGCCAAATAATGTAGTACATTTGTAGAGGTTACACCATAACCGAAATTTACCTCCCCTCATTATGAAAAATGGAAAATGGTGAGAATGAAATTAGGGGAAGTATATTATCTCTACAGATAAGTAATTAGCTAATAAGATTATAAGAAATCAATTATTAATTTTATTTGATTTTTCTATTTTTTAAAAAAATTCACAATAATTTATCATTTTAAAATAATTTATCAGGATTAAAGTAAGAGGAAAATGATATATGGGAACTTTACTCATAAGGGTAGGATGATTATTATTATAAATACTTTATAAAATATATAATTCTTGGGCCACATCAGAGGGTATAAGAATGATATCAAATTTAGAAATATTTGTAGCTATAATCTTAGTGGGACATTGATGGGGATAGAATACAAGGGAGATGTTTTTTTCTTTAAATAAAAATGTGATATAGTTTAATAAGGTGATAAATTATAGATATAATCATATGTAGAAACTATGATTATAGAAGTGATGAGATAGATGTAGCCAGTGTAACTCCCTCAATCAGGTACATCACCACCTCTTTCAGACCCAACTATGTACTCTAAGTTTCATGAGGGGGAACCCCAGGTACATATTGTCGAATATGGAATTTTACATCATTTGTGAGATTATGTAAGCTATTATATTTTGATATAATGTTAGGTAATTGTAGCTATAAATGACATTAATGATCCAAATGCTCTATTGCCACCTCCTATAAAGGAGGTGTCCATTATGGGACATAGTATTGATTATTTTTTACTATAGAAATATAATAATTATCTACAGATAAAATATAAGGTATGCACAATATTTAATTTTTTCTCTAAATAAAAAATAAACTATTATTTTTTATCGTACTTACATTATATAAGATTAACTAAAATTGATGGAATAATTGCAATAGAAAAGAAAATTCCAGGAACCATCATATTTATATACTACTCAGGATATTTATGGGGTAAAATAGTTAACACATGTTTTTGAAATAATAGAGAAGAATTCTGTTTTTTTGATGAGTGATGAAATATTTTGAATAAATTATTTGTTAAATGTATTTAAAACCAAAATCATATATGTTATAAAGGGCACTATACTGGTGTGGTATTAATTTTTTATGTAAGTAAATTTCAGTTATAAATTTGATTTTTTTAATTAATAATGAGTTATATTGACATAATTAATTAATTTAATATTTATTTATGTATAAATTCTTATCATAAAATGTGATGAAACTTGTTTTTATTATTATGTTGGATGCATAATAAACTTCAACAACTTCACAATACTCGAACCAAGATTCCAAATTTTATTATATATCTAAAAGAATAAAAACACATAAATTATATGTTGTTAAATTATAATCCATTAATGGTAAGAGAACATATATAATTACGAACTATGAATCATTATAGTGTTACAAATGTTAATTTTTTTATTTTTTAATGGATATTAAATATTATGAATACTTTTTCGAAATGAATCTAATGAAAAATGGTTAGGCTCTTTATTTGGTTTGGTTTGAATAAGATATAAAATTTTGATAAAGAATAAATCATTATTTTACTCTATTAGTTCGTTAATATTAATATTTTCATTTTAGATATTATTTAAAAATTAAAATTTTTAATTACCATAGGTCTTGGATTGAGTTCAATGCGGGTAATGTTTCAATAATGCAATGAAAAAATTTAATATTTGAATATTTAGATTGATAAAATTTATATTAGTGAATACATATTTTTTAATACATATCTAGTGTATATATTTTAAAAATATTTCTTGATAAATATAGATTCGTTAACAATGTGGGATTCATTAACACATGTAACATGTTTTATGGTTCATTTATGTGATAATTATGATTAGAACATCAATTTTTTTTGAAAATGATAGTTTCATTATATAAAATATAATTTAAATAAATAATTTTTATTTTAATATTCATAAAACATTATGCTTTAGGTTTTTTTGAGATTTAATCATATATTCCATAAAACATGAATCAAATTTAGAATTTATGGGAATGATATTTTCTATTTTTTACTAATTTTTTAATGTTTTAACATTTGTGATATATATATTTATTAAAAATTTATTTAATGTTTCCAATGTGTTTCTTATTGATATTTGTTCTATATTTTGATAAAATTTGGTGTAACACTCTGGGTTTATATGTATGTAATTATGAATTTAACAATTTTATTTAAAAATTATTTAATTGTAATATTTTTTTTGGGAAAACCACAGTTGAAACCCTTGTCAACACGGATTTCAATGACTTGTTTTATTAAAACAAATATTAAAAGGTATGTTCACATTATTTTTATTGAAAACAACAAATAAAATCTATGTATGACGTTTTCAATGTCATTTTTATAAAAAATTGATTTTGAATGGATTTTATAGGTCATCATTTATATCATATTTTAATGAACTTTTATATATTTTTATGTTGATAGTATTAATTTTTTCATTATCTATATTAACAACATTGTTTAGCTAACACTAAAGGGGAAAAAATGATGTTGAAGTAGTGTTTTTATCTAGTGAAAATAGTAAACACATTGAAAAACATCCCCAAATATCTATAGATATTTTTATACGACATTCACATAAGGTCAAAGTAAAATGAGAGAGAGAATAGAAATGTAGAATAATATACAAGATGAAGAAAAATTGATATAAGATAAATTCCAAAATACCCCCAACATCTTCCAACATGTGAGAAGAAAAAAAATTCATCAATCACATTCAGAACATGAAAACCATTCTATCCAAAGACCATATTCCCCTTTCAAAAAAATATATTATTGAACCTAGAATATGGAAATCATGAAAATAAAATTACTAATAGATATCCCACTTACGTACCATGCATATCATATAAAAATAAATCCTTTTCAAAATATTTTGAAATAAAACTGTGAAAGTAAGATTTTACTTTTTGAATAAAACAAGTATTGTGAACCCATTTAAAAAATTATTTCAGGATGTTTATTCTATACAAATAAAAATAAAAAATTCTTAAAATTTTTTAAACAAAGATTTAAATTGATGGTGGGAAAGCTATATTGAATGTTACATTAAAAATAACTAAGATATAGGGATATGTAAAATAAACCAATCATTAATAATCCTTTCAAATTAAATAAATAAAACACAAGTCAAATGTATTTATGATTTCAAATGGAAATAATCTTCTTGGATATAATTTAATAAATAAGGTAACATGTTTGTACCTTAAATAAAAATTCACATTTTACGTATAACTATTTCAAAATATGTAAAATAACAATTTTTTTTATATTTAAATATTATCATCATATTTAGAATATTATGATGGGAAAATAAATGATAATAATAATAAACATAATAATCTTAACAATAGTGATAAGTTAATACCATGAATGTAACCATAAATCAACTATCATAATAGTAGTCAAATCACAGTCATTATAGGAAATCCTAGGAGCAACAAAGATAATATAACAAAATACCAATAAATATTCTTATAAATTTACTTGAAGAAATTTAGCTAAATTAAAAAATCTTTTTACCTATGTGGCTTAATCTAGAGGAATAAAACACTACAAAAATCATAATCTTAACATGGGGAAACATTCATATGAAAAACAAGAAACTATAGGATCAATCTTACCTATAAAAACAGCGGTAAACAATCAATAGTTATAACACATGATAATAAAAAAAGTAAACATCAGACATAACTCATTCTCATATTAGATAAACCATCATTTATGTACCCCTTTTATCAACATTAACGATACAACAACGATATCATGTAACCATGATAAATTAATGAATTTAAATTACATAAATACAACAGTAATTTTTTAAAAAAATATTAGGAAGGGGGATCACATCACGGTTATACATATAACATGTCATGTAAAATTAAAATAAAGGAGATATAGTGTTTTGGAATTACAGACAATTTTATCAATTAACTTTTTTTAAAATACATTTTACCATTGAAAGAAAAAATACTCAAGAATAAGATATTAACAGAAACCAAATTTTAAAATATCATACATAGAATATCTTTTGATAAAACATAATAAAACATGATGATACTTATTTAGTAATTATAATAATGAATTTTTATAAAATATACTATCATTTAATCATAAAAATTTAGGATGGAATTTTAAAAAATTCCTATGTTGTATCATTTACAAGATAACATGTTTAAATATTTATAATATAATAAATCCCATTTAAAAAAATGAAAATATTGGGACAATTAATATCCATTGACGAGGAACAATTTTATGTACATACTATATATTTTTATTCAATTAAAACATGGAATAAAAATAACAAATTACTTGTTGATTTAAAATTAATGGAATATACATGGTGAAAACAACCTCAATTAATCAATATCATAATAAATCATGTCATTCCACCTTGAATGGTGAACAAATCACTTTCATTACTATAATGAAACAAAAATCATGAAAAAACCAAAATAAAATTGCGAAACACTAAATCTTGGATTGCCATGACTATATTAGGGTAAAGAAAATATAAGGGAAGAGAGAAGAAAAAGTTGGGGGATGAACAGAGATAGACATATGATAAGAACAAGAATAATTATTGAAGAAGATATAAAATCTCAAATCATATTGAATGGGGGAAGAAAGTACGAAATTACTGAGGTATGGAATTGTTGAATATGGGAAGAATAAGATTCAACTAAACATAAATAAATCATTAAAAAATCATGGATTTCAAAATTTCTAAATTAGTCAGATCACATGAAGTAGTTATACAAATTTGGAAACTACATTTTAACCACGAAAAAACTACTTGATTTGATCTATGATCCTTGATTACTCCAATTATGATCATGTAGTACTCATCCTCTTCCTCTCGAGCTAATTACACATGAAAAAATTGTCAAAAAATATAGTAATCCAAATTTATTCCAACTAACCACCTATTCTGTAAGACCTATCTTACACTGTATCTTTTAACATAGTGTATAATTCCATTGAATGATAAATTAAAATATATTTGAGTAATAAAATTTTATTTTAGGTGGTTGGAATTGGTATCGTGCTAACAGAATTGTAAACCACAAGCACTCATTACCTAACACTACACTAGAAAAATCATTATGGATGATATGGAGTCATATACAAAAAACTCATATCTTATTACATATTAGACCCTCGTGATGAGGTGATTTCTAGGGGGTAGGGGGTCTGAATGAAAAATCTATCAAAACTAGAATACAAATGACCACTTGTATCATTATCTGACTAGTGAGTGAGTGTGGAAACACCTGTGACTATTTTTATTGACCCCACCTAAATAGTTCTTTTACCATATAGATGACAGTCCCAACAAACTAATAATAATAATATCAATCTCCCAATAATAGATTTTAGTTTCTATGGTATTTTTTATTCATAGAGTCTAAAATTCATGGTATGATATAAACAAATTTCTACCAAAAATCAATCAATAGTTGATGACACACATGTGATCATAGATTTTCAAAAACATAATGTGATTCTCAAAAACCCTAATTGAAGGAACACCATTAGTTGAAACATTCCAGTAATAAGATAACTTCTTCAATAAGGATCTTGTGTCTACTAGTAATGTAACATGATCTTAGAATTAGTGGTCCCATGATAATCCCAATTAAACAAATCACTAGGAAATGTTGTTGTTTCATTGGCCATATAAATTTCTTTAGTGCCACTATTGTGGATGATTTTAATTTCAACCTGAATGAGCTATTAACTATTAAACATTGCGTCTGGTGCTGCTAATTATTGATGCTTTCCTAGTGATTCCATCACCATCCCTATTCATCACCACTCCTGTGAGAAAGAATATTGTATTTTAATTATTTGTATTTTAAACTAGTGTTGAGCCCAATCCCCACCTCTTTAATTTGGTTTATACCACCTCAAATTTTAACCTTAAGAAAACCAATGTATAATGCACAACCATTGACATTCTTATATCATGAATTATCCCTCTAAAAAATTATCCCATTGAATCCTAGGGTTTAGGTATCATTTTTATTTTAGATTAAAGGTTTTGTTAGGATGGGGACTTATGTCTCATATCTATATAGGAAGTCTATATATTGTATTTTATGAAAATAAAATCAGACCCACCTTGTAATTCATATATGTAGATTAGTTTTAATTGGAAATGTAAAACAATGATGATGATGTTCTACACATTGAATCTCACACATCATGTATATTTATGATCTGGAGTTAAGAAACCAATAGACCTAAATCCACATCTAATAAAAAGCCTCCCAATAAGTAATATTTTCTGCAGAATTATATGGAAATATATCTATAAAATAATTTGGTGGAGTGGAATAGGGTAAACCAACACTGAAAGGGTGAGATATGATCAGGAAGTAACACACATTAGATTAAAATATAGGATATCACACCGATCATATAACTATACCAAATGGCGCTAGCATATCTTAGATAATTGGGTACCCAATGTGCACGAGGGGGGAGAGTTGTACTGGTGTGTGTTAAAAGGAAAAGGAGTGGTGTGGTAAATTGAGTTATTGGTAATGATGATAGAGGAGTTATGTAATAGGAATTGTTATTAGATTTGTGGGTTGTTCCTTATTTCTAATGAATGAGATAAAGCCTTTTCCATAGAGATTCCCCCTTCATATTTGAGGAAGGGAATAGATAAATGGAAGGGATTTATTTACCCAAACCATTCCCCTATTTAATAATTAGTTTTCATAAGACATTTGAAATTATTTATTCTAACTTCATCTTAAAATATTAATGTTTCTACGAATCCCCATGATGATCTCATATCAAACCTCATATTGTCTAAACCATTTATAATAAAATTCAATGATCATCTTGACAATATTTTATTTCCCATGAGTACATTCCTAGTAATAAAAATTCTAGTGAAAACTTGTTTTCTTATCTCAAATATGATGATAACTGCACATCATTTTCACACCCTTCAATACATTAATACTTGGAATAAGTGAAATAATTCAACTGAAGCATAAACCTTGTAAGGGATATTGTTTATGTGTTTAGAATGTGGAGTGTTATTATACATTTTATCCCTATTGTTTAAATATGGTTTAAACTGTAAAATTTCATGAATCATAAAATAATGATGATGTAGTGAAAGGATTTAAATTATTTAATGTCAACTAACTGTGGTTTTCTACAGATACTGGACTAAAATCGGCATAGGGTGAGCTAATTATTGATTTGAATTGGTTCATTACTAGTCACTACTCCAAAAAAATGTATTATAACATTCTTCTTTCATAACTAACTCAATTTGATAATTATCCTTTGTCTTCCAATAATATAAAAATTATTTCCAAGGGCTAATGAATTCCTATAATCCTTGATAGAAATTAGATAGGACCATTAAATTAGAATCATAAAGATGGCATTATCCATTTAAAATGTTGGTACACTAATCAATAGGTTTTAAATCATTGAAACTTTTTATATTATAAAATGAATATGTTATGGTGCTAGTAGTGATTAATTATTCCTAGAAATATTCAATTAACTAATTATACACTAAAATTGATATGATCAATTTTTTTGATTAACTTATCAATTAGTATTCTAGGATCAATACTGAATGAACCCCACCAACCTCACGATTTAGTTTATTGAAAAGAACCTCATGATTCAATTCAAGAAGTGGATGATATTAACAAGACTGATCAAGCTCAATCCCATATTGATAAATGTGGAGACAAGGTAGGTAATCTATCAAAATCCTCACACCTTCTATAGATAATAAATTCTATTTAATTTAATTCATTTATGCAACAAATATATGAATATAGGATTGGAGGAACATGAAATGGTATAATATTATAGAAAAAAGGAATTTGAACCCCATAGTCATTGGAGATTTTTCCAATTGTGAACCACTGAAAAGAATATATTGGGTAATGACTGAATGTGGGGAAATGAGTGGGAAAAGAGTCACAACAAAAATAAAAAAACAAACAAGCATGTCATGAAAAAATGGATATGGTAATGAATCCATAGGTCAACATAAGACTCTTCGATCATTATTTATAGATTTTACTATATTAATAAAAGCTATCCCCTTTTCAGTATAAAACTATGACTTGAATAGGGGAAACCTTTCCTACGATGATAGATTTAACAAAAGTGAACTTGGACTATAGTAATGGATTTAAAGAAACATTTATCTAAAGAATAAATGAATTGATTTTAGCATATTTTACCTTTTCTTGTTTCATGTGATCGACCTCTTCTTATATTATACATTTAATGATACCCTATGGTCCCACTAGAATAGTAGAGATTAGATGAGTGATCAAAGGGACCATAATTTGGGCTAGGATTCACAAGGATGTTTGTATTTTTATACCTATGATATATTCTAGTATATAGATAGAACACTATATATTTAGAAATAATTTCTTGAGATTTCATTTAAAGCCTAAATTGGATTCTATTTCTTATTAATGCATGATTGATCTCATGTAAAGATGAAAATTCCATATGAATGAGGATAAACCTTTAATAAAAATCAATTCCATTAACTAGGTTTTCAAAATATAATTCAACCATTCATCCTAGGTCATCTTCTTACAGTACTTCATGAAATTTTATTTTTTCTTTTCCTAATTGTACAAGGATTTATTGTCATAGATTCTACCACTTAATTGTTCAAATATTCTTTAAATGTTATCTGGTATCAATCCATATTGTTAGTTATGATATTGAAAAAATGGGTTGTTTTACAATTATTGTTGTATCCCCAATATTATATATAACATAATGACTATATTTCACACATTTTGAAGATAATGGTGCGATCTATTTATTGCTTCCTAAATAGTGTTAAAGGGTCAAATATAACTCATTCATGAAATCATTGAATGGAGGTAAGAGCTAATTGTTTAACTATATTTATCTAGGTCATGGAATATACTATAAAAATGGGATGAAACACCACTAAATCATTGAATGAATATTAAGAAGAATGAAATTCAAAATATTAATTACATTCTTATTAGATATAATAAGTTGTTTATCAAAAATATCATTATAAAAAGACCCTTCATTCTATACCCAATTCTGTTCTAGTTTCGAAGATTGGAAAGAGGTGTTGGAGGGAAACACTATATTCCTCTATATAGATGTATAGATTTAAAAAAAGTTGAAAGGAATATCAATTTATTCTCTATCACTTATGCGCTAATCATGACAGAGCTTGGTGATTCAGATTAAGAATAAATGAGGAAAATACTTATATAGAGGATAGGTCTAGTGACATGATTGGAATGTCCTATGTTAGGGAACAATGATATGACCAATTTTATTGAGGGGAGATGGAATGTTTTCTATTGATCAATCTAAAATATTCTTTAATGAATTTGTATGTTTACACTATATATTTGCATCCAAGTTGGATTTTTTAATTCAATTTTCATAACAATAATTTATGTGTTTGTTTTCCATAACTTGGAGAAATGATATCAAATAGCGTAGATGAGGTATAGAAATAGCCCAATTAGCCTAGAAAGTCCATATTCACATAAAGGTATTCATGGAATGTGGTTTTTATAAAAGTGAAGTTATGAAAACATTTATTTATTTAGTTGATCAATGTCTTGAGAGGGGTAAATCCATAAATGTGACTCTGTAAAGTCATTACTAAATTCCACCTTTTAGGATCAATAGTGATGAATTTATATTATCAAAGGAAGTCCCTTTTAATTCTTTAGGAACCAAAATCTTGTTAGATTAATAGATAATCGATAACACTCTGGGATACGATAGTAACAGACAAAGATACACCCTTTTTATTATTTTAATACGATTATTTGTAGAATATGACGACTTTTACACTACCTTTAAAAACCCAAATGGAATTCATACCCCTTTAGAGTAGATATGGTGTATTTTTCTTTTCTTTTTTATGGATTCTATGACTTATTTAAAATCTCATTCTTAGGTATTTTCATCCCTAGAACCCTTAGAATTTATCACTAAAATGAGAATGATGTTATAATTATTGTTTGTTTGATCCTTTAAAAATTAATTTATATCTAATAATGTTAATAATTAGTGATTTCTAGTATAGATAGAGAGAAATAATACATGATATTCTATTTGTAGGTCATGTTCATATGATTCAGGTTCCCTCCCAATTTAATTCATTTCTAAGAATATCCATTCCTGATATTCTCTATAGATTTCTAAAAAACAATATAAGAAAATAAAGTAAATAAATCCTATTGGAATTGATTTTTTATGGTGAATATGTTTATTTAATGAGAGTTAATGAATATAAATAATGAATAAGTAGTTATAATGGTATGTATAATATTCCTGATATTAGATCAAACGATCCTATGTGATTTTCTTCTGTGGCTCAATTCAGCCTTTATCTTTTTTTTCTAGATTAAATAGATTGATCCATTTAACTTTTAAATAAAATATAGATTCTATTGAACTTATGATTTAGTTGAGTTTAATCTGAATACCTTATCAATATTAGAAAATTTATGTAGAAAATTAAATACCTCTCTCATATTCCTATGAAAATTTCAATATTGAATGTATTACAAAAAATGGGGCCTTAGATTCTTCTATAGTGGATGATACTATCCCACTCACTTGATTAAAATAATTGGGTTCTATATCTCCCAGTAATATGAAGGGATGAAAACTGCACCTAGATCAGATCCAACAAAGAGTAGGAGTGGAAATACATTCATTAGATATATAATTTATTCTCTTCGATATTATTAATTTTATTCGTAGGGATAAATCCCTACCACCCTAGAGATGAATACTATTAGGAAAAGGTAACACCTTGATTAGGTATTCAATTGAATACTGAGAATCTCCTTTGGCCGAAGTCTCCACACTTTAGAGGCGAATGATATTTTGACATATATAAATACTATCTATCCTCAATCACATGTGAGTAAGATATAAGTTAACAAAGGACCATTATTTATGGGTTTATAGGCATGTGAATGAATAATTGAAATTATCCCCATGCATGGTCAAGACATTTCTTCCGCTATAACTAGAAATTAACGAAGATCAAGCATTAGAAATAATAATTCCCTTGAAAAAACCATGACCCTAGATTGTCTGAGATGGTGGTTACATTATTATGTTTTTACTAGGTATAAGAAATTACATCCTAATGGAAAAAATTTATTAAATCTTTTGGAAAACAAGATTCATTCTGAAGTCTTACATTATGATTGAAATATCAACTACAACAAAGTAACTCCATTGAAAACACAAATATTATCCAAGATTTACCCTAAATATAAATCATATTACATACCATGGAATAATGGAATCAAATAAAATATAAGAAGGGGTGAGATTACATGATCAGTAAGGGAAAGCATACAATGTTATCCATCATGAAAATATAATTATAAACATTAAGGAATTGTGAATAACAGAAATCGAAGCTATTTCTACATAATCATGAGCATAATATAGACAGAATAAATGATAAAAAAATAATTCCATATAATTAACCATTTTATAATTATACTTATGGAATAGTCACATGGATTATCAATAACTAATATCACAATTAAGGAATTCTTAATAAGGAACAACATAAACATATTGCCATTGCTTCATCGAAGAAACCATAAATTAATGGGAAAGACATCAATAAATACCAAAACTAGTTTTCTCATGAGGCTTACAGATGAATCATAGGGATATAGAAGGCCCCAACCATCACTTATTAAGTCTAGAACATTAATCATTTAATAGGGATGATACATAAATAATATAACCATTCCTTTTGAAAAAGTATCATATGAAATGTGAATACTTTAACCATAAACCTTGAACAATACCAAAATATTACATACACTTTAAAAATGATAATAAAAAATTAAATAAAATATGGTAGATTGTATCATAATAGATAAACCTCAATGAAGTTGTAATGAAGGTAGGATAATTTTCCCAAATCGTATAAGGTAAAAAATAGGCCTCATTTTTTTGGAAAAGTCATTAAACACCTTGTTTGGAAAAATAAAAAAGACTCATTTAAAACCATTTTATAGAAATTAAAACGTGGATTAAGAAAATAATTAAATAATTCATAGGATAATGTTAAAAACCATTGTAAAATAATTTTTAAAAACAGTTACATGGGAGAGAAATATATTCTAATAGGGACCTAAACATAAATAACCTCGATTAATAAAGAGATTGTGAATTAAATCCTTACCTTAGGTTCGATTTATTCTGTACATTAAAAAAACTTCAATATAGTGGTTTTGAAAATAATATTATCTCATACCAAAATTATAATAATATTTATGATATCATCTGTGACACCTTTATATTGTATTACCAATCATTTATTAATAATATTTTTTTCATTTTACAGTTTCAGGTGTTGATTTCCATGTTTTATATGGAATGTGTTTTCTTGAAAGTACTAGGTATATTGAGTATCCAATATAACCAACATATTCAGAATAATAATAATATCATAAATATTAAATTTATTCATTAAATTCAGTTTTTGGAAACACTGTTGAATTTTTGACATATATAATGAATCACATCGCTTCAGGGAGATGGTAAGTCATACTTACACATGAGAAACGATATCAATCTATTAATGGTAAAAAGGTAAATTATTAGATATTATATTAATTATAAAAAATAAATATCATGTAATAATAACCATTTATATCTATTATTTACATCATTATACTGATCCATTTAAAGTGGTGATAAAAAAATTACGACACGATATGGAGACGATAAGCCGTACTTACGCACGTTCAATGTATTCATTTTTCATAGGATGGATAAATCATAGAATATAGTTTTTCCATAATAATAATAACATTTCAAAATATATAAGATTCATTATTTATTACTTTATCATGGATACAACTGATGAAGAGGAAATAAAAGTAGAAATGAACTTGAGTGGGTTAGTAAAAAAGATTACCTCATATTCGAAGGACATCCTTTAGATATCTTCTTAAGGTATATAAGTTTGGTATTTTTGGATGACCAATATCACAAAAAATATTTTGAGGATGTTTTAAAGAATAATGGGTAGGGGTTGGTAGATCTATAAGTCTCAATGTGGGGTTAATAAGTGAGGGATGAGGTGTCTATTATAATTGAGGTGAGGGGAACTTTCAAAAATTCTTAAATTATTAAAATATAATATAGTTATTCTAGATCCAAAGAATTAAAAATTTCTGAAAAATTATTAGGGTAAGAAAAATTTGACCATATCCTATGCCATTTATTACAATTTATCTTTTTTTTATTTTTAAATAATTTAATAAAATATTAATTAAATAAAATATAATTATTGTCAAACATGATATTATTAAACTAATTTGACTTCAAATACATTATGAAGAAATCCTAATTAGAGTATAATTATTTTAAAAAATCTCTAATATTTACTATAGATCTAGAATATTTATTATTTAAATTAACTCATCATAATATATCAATATTTTCATTAAATAAATTATATTAATTTTCTATTAATTAAATAAACATTGTTTTAGTATTGATGAGACATTTAAGGTAATTATATAATTTATAAAAAAATTATATAATAAAACTAATTTTATTAAGATAAAAATAGTTCTTTAGTTTCATTTATATCTTGACTTTTTCTCTATGTGGATAGATAAAGGGTATTAAATACAAAGAGACTAATACTCTGTAACTATATTTGATTTAAATAATATATAAATTTTTATGGAGAAGTCCCAATTTCACAACTCCAACTAGAAATTAAGGTGACGAGGGTAAAATAATATTTATCCAATAATTTTCAGATATGTTTATGTTATTATCTTTTGGTTTTAATCCATTCTAGACCCTTTAACTCTATCTATGACTATGTGGATTTTTACTCTCTAATGGTCAATATTGTTACAATATAATAAAAAAAGAACCATAAATGAATCATGGACTATATTTTAATACATATCTAAATCATTTGGATTATGTTTAAATTTTTATATATTTTTTTCATTTAATAAAATATTATTTGTTTTAATATAACAGTAAAGCCATTTTGACACTACTCATTACATTGAATTGTGTAAAAATCATAATCAATTTTTTTAATACATCAATCACTTATAATATGTATCTATAAAATTATTTTCAACATTAATTATATAAAATTGAATTTATCTTAATATTTTTTATATCATTTATTTATTACCATTAATTAAAAAATTACTCCATCGTCATTATGAAAGACTTTAAAATAATTATATATTTCTTAAAAAGAAATATTAAAATATAAAGATTAAGATAAACATTTTTTGTCTTAAAATAAAATTTCTAGTCAAATATATCCCCTAGGTATCCCTATATTAAAATATATAACTTATTAAAAAGAGAAATATGACATCTTTGACTTTTCTTAAAAATAAAATATTATAAATTGAATAAAGTCATCAATGTGGCTCAAAGATATAAAAAATTTTCCAAATGATGTTTTTTGTTAAATATAACATATAAAATAAAATTAGTACTAGTTTTAGGGTAATTTTATAATATTTATAATATTATTTTTACCATTAATTACCTAATTAACCCTCAATTGTTGTAATAAAAATAACAAATGTTAGTATTAATATTGTCTAAAAATTAATGGATTCTATTTAAAAAATTTTACCCTTCTGATTTTGAATTAATAACATATTTTTAATAATTCAAACAGATAATTGGATAAAATTGAATTAAAATTACCCCTATTGAAGGGGTGAGGAAACAAGTTATTAATGTGAAAACAATCAAAATATACAATTTGAAATTTATTCTAATTACTTAAATTGGATTAAATGACATAATATTTAACAATTTATAAATTTTAAAAAGTCTTAAATATAACCTATAAATATAAATAAAATATATAAAAATAAATTATTCAATTAAAATACATTATTTTTTAACCATTCATCAAAAAAATGAAACATATCAAAAAATTCAAAACACTCATCAAAACTGAATTTTTATATTATGATTTAAAAATTTACTCATATTTTTTCAAATATAATTTATTAAAGAGTCAAAATTTATTCTTAAAATTAGTACTCCATCAAAAGGTGATAATACTACCATAAAAATATATATTTTTAGGCGTAAAATCTTTGTTATCTTATGAATATACAATCTATTTTATGAATGTCCAAACATTTGATTGAATATAAAATATATAAATTTCACAAATTGGTTATCACTATCAATTAATTCAAATTAAATTTATAGGTTATAAAAAAACATCATTTTTAGTTTAAACTAGGTGTTCAGATCAACATATTCTATCGAAGAAACTAAATTTATTTAATAGAAGACATATCATAAAATTGTATGGCATTATATTCTCCCCTTATTCAATAAATTGGGTGCTTTCAATTTTATATTTCACTTCAAAAATTAATTATTGAAAAATGAAAATTATTTTATGGGAATCCCACATTTTAAAAAGTATGAATAAAAAATTTTCTTAAGAAGAAGGAACGAGAAATGAAACATTCACCACAATATTAGGAATTCAAGGAATATGAAATTAGTGGGAAGTGAAAACATGACAATAGAAGAAAAATTTTACCATATTTTTTTGATGTAGAGTGATAGAAAACATGTTCATCAGAATGTTAATCATCACAAGACCTTAAATATATGATCGGTTAAAAGACCATTGATTTACTAGAATGAAAAGAAAATGGATAATGTTTTTGTTCCAAAATTATTTCCCTAAACACGAGGAAGTATTTTAATATACATATTTGCACATTAAGAAATAAAATTACTTCATCTATTTACATGTCACAAGTATTATATCATCCTTTGGTTATGTTTTTTACAATTTCCACTTAATTTATAATCCAAGATATGGATATTAATGCTGATTTTTTTGCTTGAAACACCTTTATCAAATGATCCCTAAGTCATTCCTTCGACCATTAAATATTTATTAAAATAAAAATTCTTAGAGAAATTTATCCAATATGATAAATTATACATTTTAATCAAACTATATTATCCAAAGTTCAACATAATCCATTCCATAATTAGTTAACATAATTCTAAACCACAATATTTTTCCCAAATTTAATGTCCTATAATTTAAAATGAATGGTCACTAAATTTCCAAAATCATCTTAACAATAGATTTCCCACAGACAAAAAAATTTATATCTTATGTTCACAACCACATATATTAATACCTTAATCACCGTTATGAATAATAATCTTTCTTCCAAAAAAGGATATCAGTTTGTTGATTATAATTTTTAAATCCACACTTGTAGTATACCCAATAAATATAACATAAAAATAAAATAACTAACCACTTCCAAAAGCACTAATTATATTCCATAAATATTTATTTTTCATTATTATCTAAACAGAAATGATATAATAAAGGTTATAATTTCTCAATCATGTGTTTTCCAAAATAAAAAATTTCCACTAAATTAGTTTTCCTTAACATCAGTGTCATTCAACATGTACCCTATAAACCATACAGAATTAGTACCTTAATACAATTCATATATATATCATGATTATTATAAAAAAAATATCCTAGATAAAAAAATATTACAACATAATTATATAATATAAACAAAATATAATTAATAATTCTTCTTCGACTTTAGTAAAAGAATAAGACTAACCTTGATCTCATTATTTCAAATGAAAAATATTTCCTTGATGCTAGTGACATTCAATTTAAATGTTACCCATTTATTTAAAACATAACTGCTTCACATTACCAAATTATTTCTTTCCCTTGTAGTCATAGTCTTGGTGGTATTTTTCTTCATATTTATAGAATGTTACCATTCCCCTTAAGCATGTACCATGGTGTTTCATTCCATGGTTATCACATGTGAAATATTTCAACTTTATTTTCTTCCCCTTATACTTTTTTAGTCTTTCATAATCCTATTCTCTTATTAAACATAAAACCCATAGAAATTATGAATTATTTTTATATCATGATAGCCCAAGATATTATGCCCCCATACGATTAAAGTGTTTGGGAGAATAGTTTTCTTTGGATAATTGGCTTATGTCTATCAAATAATAAATTAATATTTCTTTTTGGATTATGTAATGATATGTAGGATTCCTTTATATCCTTGTAATGTTTATTTGTATTTTGAAAAATTATCATCCTCATTTTTCCTTAGATTCAAACTTTTAATATTCATATCCACATTCTATTTGTGATGGATTTATTTTCCAAGATAATTTCCTTAAAATCCTTACATTCATGGTTTTTTATTTATTCCCCCTCTTTCTTGTTTTGAATCAACAACCACCATTGATCTATATGTCCTAAGAGATGATAAAATTCCATGATAAAATTCTCTCATTCATTACATCCCAATGTGATAAATTTCCTCTCTAAGGAACTTATCCATTTCTTAGATACAAATGGATTTTTAGTCCCATTGAATGATGGCGGTTGTTTTCTCAAGAAATAGTCTAACATTATATATCCACACAATAGATCAAGATGGTCTATATGGGTACTATTTTTTCTCATAACCTGAGTTATCTCTCGAAGTATAATTATTTGTTTTTCGTCTCTATTTGCAGATCAAAGTCAAACATCATTATCAAGAATAGGAAGGAAATACCTACATGGATTATGTGGATTGATATAGTTTCCATCCCTTAATCTAGGTTCTATTTCAAAATAATGGAATACACTAGATTGGATCATAACATTCTGAAAAATAATAAATAATCTCAAAACTAGTGAATCATATAACCTAAAATGAATATTTAGGTATAAATAATCTCTAAATAATAGGCTTAGTTTAGATAGGTAAATTCCAAATTCCATCACAGGGTTTCATTCTCCAATCTATGTCTTCTTAAATTTCATTCCCAAGGTTTGTACTACATTTTCATTGATTCTAACTATATGGACTCAGAACATAGTATCCTAGAGCTGGTGGTTACTTCATTACATTTTTACTGGGTACAAATGTTCACAACCCAAAGGACCCCATATTTTAGCTGTTATTAAATACTAGAAACTTACATGAGTCTTACATCATGAATGAAATATAAAATATAATGTAGTAACTTCATTGAAAACACAATTATTCTACATGATTTATCCTTCATGTAAATAATAATATACATCTTGGAATAATGGAGAAAACATAAGAAAGGTTTTATATCAGATTCTATGTAAGGGTAAGTGAATATCAGAATCTATCACTAATAAATAAACATAATCCTTACGGGAAGGTGAATAACTCAAACATAATCCATTGAAATATAATCATGAGCATAATATTGCTAGAAAATATGATAATGAATTTTATTTGAAAATACAGTCACATGGATATTCTATCAACCAAATAATCACATGTTAGATCAATAAATAATCTCATAATGAGGTAATGTATAATGAACGAAAATATAAACATACTATCAAGGATTCATCCAAGACACTATACATAAATAGGTAAGACATCATACAATACCAAAACTAGTTGGTCTCATGATATCTATTGATACATTGATGGGATATAGTGGTCCCAATGTATCACATACTAGGTCCAATTAATTACTCATATGAAAGATGGGAAACAAAAACGAAAAAAACATTCATATTCAAAAATATATCATATGAAATGTGAATATTTTAACCATAAATCATTAACAGTATCAAAATAGCACATCCATAGTCAAATTGATCCTAAAACATTAAATAAAATATCTTAGATGGTATAACAATAAATATACCTCAATTAAGGAATCATGAAGGCTGGAAAATACCCTCATGCCGTATAAGTTAAAAAATATTCTTTCTGTATTTTTTATGAAAATCCTTTAAGAACTACGTTTAAAAAAATGAAAAAAAAAGAATCATTTCATTTTTTTAAAAGAAATCAAACATGTGTATAAATTTCTTAAAAAATTAACAGGATAGGATTAAAAAACATCTTAGGAAACACACATTGAGTATAAATATTCACCCTCGGATACTTAAATAGAAATAATCTTGATTAATGATAAGACAGTGAATTAAAACATTTACTTATGTATAATTTACAAAGAACATGTAAAAAAACTTATATAGTATTTTTTTAATAATGTTATTAACATATAACATAATCATAATAAAATTTATTATATCAAATATAGTCCCCTTAAAACATTTTACCACTTGTTTATTAATAATATTTCAATTAGTTCTACCATTTTTGGTGTTAATTATAATTTTTACTCATGAATTTTTTGGCCTGAAAGTCCTGATTTTATTGAATTGGATATATATCCAACACATAAAAAATAATATTAATGTAATAAATATCATATTTAATCATTATATAATTTTTTTGAACCACTCTTTAATGATGAACATATATAAATAATCAAATCACTTCGTTGATATGGAAATCCATCTGCATGCCCAAGCCACAATATATTTCTCTTAATGGAAGAAGGGAAAATAATTTGATCATATATTAATTATAAAAAATATGTGTCATGTAAAAATTACCTTATTTATACGTTATTTACATCATAATATCCATCCAAATAATGTGGTTATGTTAAAAATTACACCACTATATGGAGATGGTAAGTTAAACAAACGCACATACGATGATTTCATTTTTCATAGGATGGATAAATAATGGAATATGGTTGAACCATAATCATAAAAACATATTATCATATAGATTATACTAGAGGTGTTCAATTATCATGTAAACAACTCATTAAGAGGCATTATAAGATTAAATGAACATGAGTGAGTCGGTAAAAATAATTACCTATTCTCTAAAGGACATTCATTAGATCTATTCTTATGGGATCTAGGGTAGGTTTTTTTGGAAAAACATGATATCAAAAAAAAGGATAAGGATGTTTTTAGGAGAAATGGGTTTGGTTTGGTTGATATAGATGGCCCAATGTGGTGTGAATTAGTGAGCAAGGAGATTCCCTTTTAAAATTGTTGTTGGAGGCACTTTCTGAAATCTTGAAAATATTAAAAAATAATAATGATATTCAATGTATAGAGATTTATAGATGGCCAGTCAATGAAATGATGAATACATTTTAGACAAGATGTTATCCCTGTTGTATTTATTTCTTTTTGAGATTTTAATATATTTTAATAAAATATTAATTCAATAAAATATAATTATAGTCAAATTTGATATTATTCAGTTAATTTGACATAAAATACATAAAGAAAATGTTATAATTTGAATATAATGAATTGAAACATCTCTAATATAACCTATTGATATAGAAAATTAATTATACATTTAAACATACCCAAAATATATCAAAATAAATATTTTTAAAATGAATTATTCTATTTTTCTATTAATGAAATAAATATTGTTTTAGCATTGAAGAAAATTTAAGGTATTTATATAATTTAAAAAAAATTAAAAACATTTATAATGATTCTAATTTCATTAAGATAAAAATTAAATTTATTTTATTGGCATCATGAATTTTCCCATATAATGATAGATAAAATATATTAAATACAAGAGAGTGAAATTTTGTAACAATCATTGATTTAAATAATATATAAGTTATGTTTTGGGATAATTGATAATTTAGAAATGAAACTAAATATTAAGGCTTAAAGGGTCGAATGATATTTATAAAATAAAATGTAGATAATTTTAGGATATGGTTATACCATTATCGTTTTCTTTTAACCCCCTTTTGACCCCTTTAACACTTACAAAGATAACATGGATATTTACTCTTGGAGGGTCAATATTGTAACTACAAAATTACAAATGAACTATAAATGAATATTGGATGATATTTGTAATATTATATCAGTAATTTTGAGGAATATTGGATTTTTTAAAACGTAAATCATATAGTAAAATATTATTTATTTTAGTATAAAATTGTTGTCAATTATGAAACTATTCATTAAATTGAGTTTTACAAAAAAAATAAAAAAAATATCTTCACAAAAGTCCTTTAACATAGAAATAACATGTTAATGGTTATCAGAAAATTTGTGTAAGGAATTAATTATCTGCAATTATATTTATTTTAACATTTTTAATATCATTTACTTGAGATTCCATTAAATAAATACTTATTGCATCATCATTGTTTAATACTTTAGGGTGATTATATATTTTAAAAAAATTCCAAATAAATTTATATGATAAATATAAATATTTTTATTTTTAAATACTAGTTATAGTAGAATATATCCATTAATTTAATCAATATTAAAATATTTAACTTTATAAAAACAAATAAAAGACATCTCTGACTTTTAATTAAAATGAAACACAATAAATGTATTAAAGTCATCCAAGTGGCATAAAAAGTTCATAAAATCATCTGATAGATTTATTCGGCTGAAAATAACCGATCCAATAAAATTATGAGAATTGTTAAGGTAGTTTACTAAAATTTTTAATATTAGTTTGACCATTAATTACCTAATTTACCCTTATCCATGGTAAAAAAATTTACTAAAGATACAATTCATATTTTCAAAAAATAAATGGGACATACATAACATATTTGGAACCAATTATTCCTAATCTAAAATTTATTTTTCAAAATTTAAAACCAATAATTTTCTGAAATTAATTTAAAATTAATCCTATTGATGGGTTCAGAAAATAGGTTATTAAAGTGAAATGTTATACAATATTCAAATGTTTTTATATAAGCATTCAATGTGAAATTTGTTCCAATAAACTAAATTGGATTAAATTATACAAAATTTAAATATGTATGCATTAAAACTAGTCTGAAATATAATCTAGCAATATAAATTAATTAAGCACAAATCAGTTTTCAGTTATAATACTCCAAGGTTTCCCCATACATCAAAAAAAGAAACTTATCATAAAAATACAAAAAATGTAAAAAAAATAAATTTTCACCTTATTATTTCATAAATGAAGTCTATTTTTTCAAATTTAATTTATAAAAGTTTCAAAATTTACTTTTAATACAAGTGCACCATCAAAATCTAGAAAAACATCCTTTAGAAAAATATAGCATTTTAGGTGTAAAATTATTCTTATATTTTGCCTAGGAAATCAATTAGATTAATTTAAAAACAATTGATTGAATATATAATATATAAATTTTACAATGTGGTTAATAATATTCATTACCTCTAATTTAAAAGCTACATTACAATAATAATTATTTATTTGTTAAAATATGGTGTTGTGAGAAATAAAAGTTATCAAATAAACTGAATATATTTAAGAAAATACATAAAAAAATATCATATGGTTGTACATCCCCTATAAATTTCTCATTAGGAGTGAGGATGTATAGATTCTACACATAGGATTTATTATACCCTTTAAGGATCGTATGTTTTTTCCCACTCTCAATGGTGGGAATATTCTAGCTTGGCTATTAAGGGTAGTGTTTAAGACTAAAGAAGAGAACAGTTAATAGCTTACTGAGACTGCCCATTTGAAATTAAATATTCTTACCAAGGGTATATATGGTAGTGGTGAAGACTAATTTTGAAAAAGTGATTGAGAGAGGACTTATTCAAATGCATTTTGATCAATATATTTTATTTTATAAAGTTTGGTGCCAACTAAAGAAGAGGTGTTTGATGGGAAGAACTATAGTGATATCCCATAGTCCATGTTTTGTACTTATATTGTCAGCCCTTGATTAGATCAAGTGATAATGGTAAACATGTTAATAAAATCAATTAAATAAAAAATAATACATCTTTAATAGATTGGAAAATTTTCATCAGAAAAGATAGGGAATAATTTCAACCCAACCCTTAGGTTTGGTGGTAGTTCCTCATAAAATAACTAATAATAATTAAAAAACCATGGATTTATCTTAACAATGAGATTCTTGTGACCTTTAAATGATGTTAGTTTTAGGAAAGGTCATTCAATATGCCTTGAAAAGAAAATAAAATAGAAATGTAAGAGAGAATATAATTGGATTTTATTGTCCTTATTTTCTTATAATGGAATATAATGAAGTCTATGTGATTGATTATTGACCAAAACTATCCAAAATAAAGAGGTTGACTGAGATACATTATGATAGGGAAAAGAAAAACTCCTAATTATAACCTTTGAAATCCACTATTATTAGCTAGAATAATCGAGTCTCTAGTCTCAAGTGTTCAACTATATCCCATCCATTGTTCAATCCCTTTTAATTTCTCTTGAAGTAATTTATATATAAAGTTCTAGTGTTTTTTTAAATTTCATCAATCATGTCGCATCAATGGTTGTTTTAGATTCTATTTAGAACCTCCCAATCCAATCTAAATAAGTCCACCCATGAAGAAATGGGGAAATGCTTGAGTTATAAAAATATCAAAATTCAGAATAAGAGGACCTGAATGAAGTTAAATATAGGAATATAAAATATGTAATTTCATAAATTTTAAATTGGGAAGATATCATATTTTGGAAACATGGTTTAAGAAACTATTTAATAACCGTGAAATGATTACAAGATTTGAGTTCTTCACCCCACATGTTTGACATTCATGGTTATTATATGGTCTCTTCCCATATCATTCTACAGTAACTAGATTGTAGGGGCACATAATCTTATGAATAACTTCTAATACACAAGAGGGTACTGACTATCATTGGGGGTCTTCTAATAATGTTGGGATATTATACCCCACAGAACAGATTACCATCAATTACATTTAAAGTATCAATAATAATAGTCATCTAGATAAACATTCAAAAATACACATATTAGATAAAAATTAATAAAAAATAGATCACCCCATACTATATTCATATAAATGAGTGTACATCTCATAAAAGAAAATAAATATAATTGGGATCCCCAATGAGTGTCTATATAAATCAAAGACCCAAAATAATCAAAAGAAAAAAATAATGGGAAGATTATAAAATTAGTCTTAATTGATCACCCATTCCAGTTTCTTACACCATCCTTGATATCAAGATAAATTATCAAACCTAGTCCCCTTTCCCTTTTCATGACCTATAACAACAAAATTTTCTCAGGTACCCAGAACAGCTCAAGTGGTGTGTGAGTACAACTCAACATATTGTGACCCAATCAAAACAAACATGGATATTACATAATTTTAGTTGAATACTCAAAACATTAGAAAATCACATTCTTGAGGTCTATAATAGTTTAGTGTTATTGGATACATAGAAACATAATATTAAAACTTGGTGAAACATATTCAACATCTCACTAAAATGTCTTCCCCATTAACTATCCAACTTAAAATAATTTTCTATAACCTATGGAAGGAAACATAAAATTGGGGTCAACTCAGATGCACATAAATGGAAAAAAGAGATATATATATATATAATAATAACATAATAATATGGGTTTTATAACATGACCATAATATTAGAAGATCATGCCATATATGTCAAGGATCATAATAAATAGTCATGGATTAAATGTTGGTAGTTCATAAAGCATTAATTCTAAGGGTGATAAATCATCATAAATAATATATGTACAATAATATCAAGTCATATAAGTGTAGAAATGACATAAATATAGAAAACCATTTCATGTTTTAAGGTTAACTAGAAAGAACATAGATAGTGAATTTTTATACACTTATTTCCCATATTGGATCAGGAGGCACCTTTTTCCAATGTGGATCTGGGAAGACCTGTTTTCTATTATGGATCAGGACACACCTGATTCCAATTGTGGATCAAGAAACACATGTTTTTTATTATGGATTATGATAAATATATTTCCCATTTTAAATTAGGGCACATATGATTCCCATTATATATCAATCCCATCGAATTGATTCCCATAATTATCTTATGAGATATAAATCTTGACCAAATGCATTGAAGGGGGATAAAGGTCCCACTTATCACATAATTAAATCATTCATACATGGGACACTAGATAATAATCATCCAATATATCTAAACCCATGAAATGAAATTTGATCATAATCATTTCATCATATCAATAACTCAAGAAAAGATTCAAGTTTCATAATCATTCCATTATATAACAACTAATGAAAGGATGTGGGATTCATACCCATTTTATCATGGAATAACATTTGAAAGAGAAACACATTTCAGAACGAACATGACATCGTAAACAAAAACCATTCAGAAAAAATGAGAATGGTGTCCTTAGATTATATCCCCTATAAATCATAAAATATATCAAAGGATGTCATCTTAGAAAGAGAATGGTTTTGAAATACAACTTGGAACATTATTTTTTTTAGAAAAATCACATTTTTAAACATATAAAATTTTCAAAAAAATTCTATCTAAAAACTAGTTACAAATAACATAAAAAAAGAACATAAATCATTTAAAAATTTTCTTTAGGAAAATATTTATTCCACTGTCAAAAATGACACATAAGAAATAAAACATCTTGAAAACCCTTTCAATTGAAAATAACATTGAAAAATTATTATGAGGGATTTGAAAAACAATTAAATTATTTTTCAAAAAATAATAAACTTTTAAAATACATTACCTTGAAAATGAGTATAAATTTTCATTTAGACATTTATAAATTTTTTTTTTTGAAAGAATACGATTTATAACGAAAGGGATAGATAAGGATAAATTTTATTAAAAATTCATTCTTAATTATCTAGAGTACCGAAGAGTAAAATCTAGTACCATTACATGAATATTTTATTAATTACTAGATGATAATAAAATTCATGATATGTTTTGATACATAGATCATAATATTTCATCAATGTAACCATTATCATAAATAATCTAAATAAATGATGACATTGTACCAATAAACTGTTACAACATTGGTAAATTTTATTCATAATCCCCATGAAATAACTACATTAAATGAATCTTATGATATTATTTAAATAAGGATATTCAACGTATTAAATTCAATGTGGTAGTTCATACATCACGTAGAATAACATAGGTGCAAAACATAACATGCGTCTCAAAGAAGGAAATTGAGACAAAATCACTTTTCTGATTTGGTATCGTTTTTAACCATAAACCCAATGAAATGGAGATCATAAAATGGATATGTAAATAACCATAATATTAAATATAATTATCAAAGAATACATTCATTGGTATTATATAAACCAGAAAAAAGTATGAAGTTGTGAAAATGGAATAATTCTTCAAGAAATAAAAGTGAGACTCAAAATCCCATTACTATTTGTCACGACCCGCCCTCGGGGTCCGTGCCGTGACTACCCCAAGCCCGCCTTCCATAGGCCAGGGGCTGGCGACTAGCACCAAGGCGTAAATCCCAGTAAAAAGGGAAGGCATTGCCTTTGTAAAGTAAACAAACACCACAGAGTAAGCAAGCGGAAAGTAACACTAAGCAAAAACAGAGTACAACTAAAAGTGCGGAAAGTAAAAAGGGGCCGGAAATACAAGCCCAACTGTAAAGTACAACTCGAAAGGGAAAACAGCAACTGAAAAGTAAAGCAGCTACGCCGAGCTGTCCACTGGAAATCCCACCTGAAGGGTGGGTACAGATAGCTCCTCTGCTCCTCAGGTCCCGCCGTCTGCTCCAAGTATGTCCCGCCCAGTGGTCTGCCTCTGGGTACCGCCTCGTCGTATAGTCCACCTCCAGGTACCGTCCAGTCCTCGAACACTCGGCCTCTGCCAGTACTGGCCGTCGTCTGCAACCAACACAACGAGGTGCGAGCATAGCCCGTGCAGGGGTGAGTATAACGATACTCAGTAGGGACCCCGAGACCCTCAAGGTCTCACTAAAACCAACAAGGATAACCACAAGAAGATCACAACAGATAAACTCTACTTAGGTATATGCCCATACATATACCTAAGTTATCAAGTAACCCATCTCAATCATGAGGAAACACAAAGGTCAAAAGTCTCAGCTCAAACCAGGATTTTCATTATCGAAACCGTAACTGCTGAAGAGCTCCGTCTCTAGAGTGTACAGTGGTCCTGTCACGACTCCGAGGTACTGCTCACTAACCTAAGACTGCTGAAGTACTCCTCCTGTCGAGTACTGCGGGCCTACCACCCAAACACAGTAGTGCTTCCCGCCGAGGTATGTCACCCAAACACCGTAGTGCACACCCCCTAGTAGCCAGCTGAGGTACTCTCCGGACGAGCACTGCGGGTCTGCACTGTCACACAGGTAGTGCTCCGTCCGCCATGGGTCTGCACCTCAGAAAGTAGTGCTCCGTCCACTGGGCTAGTCGACTCACTCCAAGTCGAGTCGGTCAAGCAGTCGTCAGGTCTCAGCCAGCTACACGGTCTCCGTACTTCGCACGCTCGTCACTGGGAGGGTCCGCTCCACGAGCTACAGGTCAATACTCCAAGTATCTCAAAGTCCCACGAAGAAGTGTCTCAAAGGTCCGTCTCGTCACAGGGGTCTCAACGCAACAGACGGCGCGTCGATCGGACGCCCGGTCTGTGAGTTATTAGCCTTTTCGTCCCAGGGGCCCGGTTGGTTTCGTGTGTGAACCAATCCCGGCCGTATCTCAACTGTACCCCGAACTCCCATAGGGTATACTCAAAGGGACCGTTACTCAACGTAACCACCAACGCTGCTGACAGCTCGTCATGCGGACGTCCTGTCTGAAAGATATTAGCTTTACCGTTCCAGGGGCCCGGTTGGATTTCGGGAGCGATCCAACCCGGCCATACCCCGACTGCATCCAAAACTCCGGCGGAGTATGTCAAAAGTTCCGTCTCATCAAGAGGAAGTCAACGAAACAGACGGCGCGTCAATCGGACGCCCGGTCTGTGAGTTATTGGCTTTTTCGTCTCCGGGGCCCGGTTGGTTTTTAAGGCAAAACCAACCCGACCGTACTCCACCTGCGTCCAAACCTCGGGCGGAGTATGCCAAAAGATCCGTCTCACTAAGAGGAACGCAACGCGACTGACGGCGCGTCAATCGGACGTTCGTGGCTCAAGATATGAGTGTTTCCGCTCCGAAGGCCCGGTTGGTTTCGTGAACGAACCAACCCGGCCGAACTCAAAGTAACCCGAAACCTTGAGTGCGATATACCGAAACGACCGTCTCGATCCAAGGATCGCGTTGCTGCAGACGGTTCGTCATTCGGAGGTCCGAGGCTCAAGTTATGAGCCAAAAACCAAATCTGGTTCGAAATGGGGGGGTCCGGGTCCGGGCCGACCCGGCCCGACCCCCCCCCTGGGCGGCGCGGTGGCCGGCGGCGGCGGGCGGCGGCGGGCGGCGGCGGCGCGGCGGCGTGGCGGCCGCGGCGGCGGGCCGCGGCGGTGGCGGCGGCGGGCCGCGGCGGCGGCGGGCCGCGGCGGCGGCGGGCGGCGGCGGCGGCGCCTGGCGCCGCACGAGGCTGGCACGCGGGGGGCTAAGCCCCCGCTTCTCCAAGTGGCGCGGCCTTTGTGCCGCGCCTGAGAAATAAATCGTCCCCCACGTGGGGGCCGGTTTTGGAGAGTCAAACCGGGGGGCTGTTTCCCCCCCCCCCTTTCATGGAACCGCCCCCCTCTTAAAGAGGGGGGTTTTAGGTGCTGGCCGGGGGAATTATTTCCCCCGGTTTAAAGACATCCGGCCGGCCAGCTGGCCGGCCGGTTTTCTCCAACGGGACCGGAAATTCCGGTCCCCTCCTCGGCTTCCGACGCCGGCGGCCTGGCCGCCGGTCTTCTCTTCCGCCGCGGCCCGGAACCGGCCGCGGTCTCCTCGTCCCGCCGCAGCCCGGAACCGGCCGCGGCGTTCGTCGTCCGGCGCGGTGCGACGGCACCGCGCCCCTCCGCCGCACTTTAATTTCTTTCAACGCGGCGCAACGGAGTCGTGTTCTTGATGTTTCTTCCATGGTGTGCGCGCGACGGCGTTGCGTAAAATAAATGCACGATCAACCACGTGGTGCGACGGCACCACGCCACTTGCTTCCACCCGCAAGAACAAACAAGAACGTTGGAGGGGGTTCGGCCGTGTTCGTACGGTCCGGCCCCCTCACGTTAAATTAATAACGCAACTTTAAATAAAAAACATCCTCACGTTAGTCATACGAACCACGAGCAAGAATGAGATAATTAAATATTAAATCAACATCCCCTACCTCGGGTATAAGTTCGAGGATTTGACTATGTCCGCGGAAGTCGACGTCGCGGAGATCGGGCGTCGCGGTAGTCGTTCGTCAATTCCGTTGACGAAGAGATACATCCGATGAGGCACGTCGTTGGCGAATCCTTGTACGCCGACGAAGGTTGTCCGAAGAAGGTGCGGTGTTCTCTCTCGTTGACACCGAAGACGAAGAAGAGCGGAGCGGCGTTCTTCGTCGGAACTTGAGCGTTCTACGTCAAGTCTTGAGGAAAGTCAAATAAAAAGGAAACAACGAACTCAAGAACCCCTACCTCGATAGTCGCACGTTGACGGAGTCGTGGAATATCGGTGTCGATTCCTTTGACGTCGGAGGAAGAGTCGTTGTCGAAACTTCGTATGCCGACGAAGAAGGTCCGAAGAGGAAGCGGCGTTCCCTCTTGTTGACACCGAGGACAAAGAAGAGAGGCGTCGTTCTTCGTCGGAGTTTGAGCGTTCTTCGTTCTTCGTCAGAGCTTGAAGATGAAGAGGAAGCTCTCAAAAAGCTCTCAAGGGGACAAACAAACAACCCATAATAAAATAAGATAACATCTTATTTTATTATTACAAAACATAAAAGAATTTCAAAATTTTGAAATTCAAAAGTGTTTAACCCCCAAAATTAATTAAGTAACTTAAGTCAATTAAGAGGGGGTTAAGGGAATTTGAAAAGTCTAGGGGTTCGTGTGGGCCCCACCACACTTAATCCTCCCAAGGGAGGTTAAGTGGGTGTGGGTCCCACTTCCAACCTCCTTTGGTAGGTTTTTAATAAGTTAAAATAAAATTTGTCTTACACAAATTTTATTTAACTCAACTGAAAACCCCAAAACTAACTTTCAACTCGCAACAAACGCAACTCCCGAAAAGGTCTCTTTAAGCGAATATCGGCGCTGCGAGTTCATCGGTGCCCTCGGATTTCAATTCCGAGCACCGGATCAAAAGTTAGGAATTCCCGCTCGTTCGTTCACTGAACGTACCCGAGCCAAACTTCGGAACTTAATTCCGGGCACTCCGGGCCTCGGAATCAGGTGCCGTCTGAAACCGCGCTCTTGTAAAATTCTAAAGAAAATTAAGAAAAAATTTCCCTTGAATTTTACGGGTCTTTACACTATTGGAGTGCCTTTTCAATCATGTGATACATGAAGTAATAAAATAAATAGAAACATTGAATATCATTAAATAAAATTATATTCATGATATAATATTTCATTGGGAATTATATACAACAAAAACACGAATAAGTGATGAATGTATCACATATCTCATAGAAATAAAAGTGAGACGATAAAACCATCACCTTAATTCTTGAAATTTGTTTTAAACGTTAAAAACTCATTTATAATAAATATAAGATCATTATACATATACCACATAACTAAATTATTATATATGATAGCATATATTATTATATTATGACATTATATTACCTGGTTTTTAATAATTCCATGTTAATGTTATGTTTTGTGGAATAATAACTTTTTTCATATATGTTTTGAATTGTTATTATTGATCCTCATACTTAGATCACAATTTACTTATTTAATGAATTTAAAAAATTATATATATATATATATATATCGTATATATTCCTTATATAATAGGTTATAATAATTTATAAAATATATAAAAATGAAATGTAATACACCGTTCATGGGGAATATTGGCCAAACATAAGCATGAATATTGTTTCAATTTTCTTATCTTATTGAATGATAGAAATAATATTTCACATATATATACATATTAATTATATTTCCATTACTATTTCAAATATATCTTATACATTTACTAAACCCATATTTAATATATTCCATGTAATTTTTGAACGAATCGCATCTCTTTATAGAGGTGGTAGTCCACACGTCCAAAAATGAAGTTATCGTATTTACAAAAAGGAGAAATCATGATGGTATGTTTTATTTATAAATTAAATAAGAATAAATCAATCATAAATATCATATATATTATATACAATGGTAAATTAAAAAATTATTATCAACCATGAAAGGTGGATATGGAAGAACGAATGACATTGGTCTTCGAGGCGGTAGTCCGATGTACACATGAACGATGATTGTGTATCCAACTTGATGAATGTGTGTTTGATTGTAGGTCATAACATTATAATAAATACATCTCAGTAAATTGAGGTTAATGAGGTTGTTATGTAATCATGTAATAATAAGATGTTAGTACGCAATTAAATATATAAAACAAATGTTCTTGTTGAATGATGTCACATCTTCTTTAGGTAACTCATTTTGGTTCTCCCCAAAGGGATTCCATGGATGGATTTATTCCAAAATTCAGGCCTCTAGAATTAAGGGTGGAAATTTAAGAGGGTATTTGGGCAGGGTTTGTGGTACCAAGTGTCTTTGAAGCCGATCAATGTTCAAAATTTATAATCCTACTAACTACAGTATATGTGGCAAGAAAGGTCGAACCCACTGAAAAGACATATTTGATAACTATTCTTTAAAAAAAACTAACAAAACGATTACATTGTTGTCAGCAATGGGATTGAGTATCTATTTTTATATATATATTTTTAATTTTTTTATATTACAAGTCATAAATAAAACATCACAATATTTTTTAGTTTTTTTTCTAAACTATATCGAAGCAAGAAACTGGCTAAAAACAGTAGGTAACAGAGAAATAATATGCTGATTGGTGAACAATATAGAAAAATATGTTCGGGGAAAACATCAACTCTTCTTGTTTTGAAGACATTACTTCTCACAATAGTAATTACAACTAATACCACTGAAAATGAGTGATTAATTTCCCTCACTTGGAGATAAATAACTCAATCATACATGTCCTGGAGTTCTCCACTCAAAGATTAATCAACTTGAGAATTCTGGTTAGAAAAAGTCTTACAGAACAAACTCATTGTATGTTTTGTAGTTTTTTATTTCAATTTATATGTAAAAGAAAATTATTCCACAATCAAACTCACTGAATTAATGTGGAATTCAGAGATTAAGTGCAGGTGGTACATTGAAATTGAATGCAATCAGAACTGATCTTGCTGATCAATTTCGATCTCATTAAAAACCATAGTAAGAAGGGATAAGGAAGATAACCAGTAGATTCTATTTTTAACCCTAAATAGTAACTATTTAGCCTAAAATTGTTTAAATTATGAATAATAAAATCATTCAATTACATAGGAAGAGAATTGGAAGAAAATAGAGGATGAAAACTCCCTCTACTAGCTTAAATTTCTACTGCTCCAGGCCCTCAGAACTCCGTCAAATGGCTCTATGAGAAGTGCTCTAGGGGTCCCTCCAGGTTCTCTTCTCTACTATCAACAGAAGTGGTTTCTCAAACGAATTTCCCTCTCGAATCTGGTGTGTTCATGGAATGAGAATTAGAGTCCCTGAATGAGAGTTTGTTCGCTGCTTGCTCCGCTCTTAAATCCTGCTGTCACCTGCTGCATGTCACCACCCACTTCTACCGACTCAGTCTGTTTCTTTAATGCACACTGCACATGTGCGTCTTTTCACGACTGGCACATTGAGCTAGTTTTTGTCACATAATAAAATCTCTCTGAGTTAGTTGTGTAAACTTGGATTCTTTTTAGTCTTTGGTATGAACCTACACATGTTTCAAACACCACTGTAAACCTGCACAACTAAAACAAAATAAAAACATACAACACGAAGGAATTTAAATAATAGTTATTTTTTAAAATACTAATGTTATAAAACTTATTAAAAGTTAAATAAAGTTAATTAATAAATAATTAAACGATAATATTTATTACATATTAATTAATTATTAGTTTTATAATTATTTATTTATTAGCTAATCATTAATTAAATAAAATATATTAAGTTTTTAATTTATTATCATTCATCAATTTATTTTATTAATATAATTATTATTAATAATTAGTTAACTTAAATTAATTAAATTCTTAAATTCGACTAAAATCATTTACTTAATTTTATAGAATGTTAAATTAAATTAATTTTTTTTAATTAGTTAATTTAATTAGTTTAATATTTTAGGTAATTTATTATTAATAATTAATTTATTATTAAAATTATTATATTATTTATTTGTTTTTTAATTTTATTTTAATTAAACTTATATTTACCCCCCAATTGGCGCTACAGGAGGGGGGGGTCTCGGTTCCTTCTCCCGGAAGGATTAGCATTGCAGCTCCCTACCCCGTCTTCCTCCATCACCGTCATTGCATGATCCACCCGACATCTCAGCTTTAGTGGCATCGTCCTTGGCTCTAGTGGGTTGTGCGATGAGGCATAAGCTAAGTGTTTGTCCTTGACTCCCCTCCATAGTGACACAGAAAGGGTTCTTCCACAAGAAACTGTATAGGTCATGAGCTCTAGTTGACGTGGCCTCGTCTTCTCCAATAGGTGGAGGACTCCAACAGTTGTGGTTCCATAGCATTGAGAAAATTTTGGATCTGCAATTTAGGTTGAAAGTTGTGCAACTATCTTTCCCTGGGAAACATGCAGTCAGTCTGGATATACGAGAAGATGGTGTCTTGTGGTGTCGCAGCACAAGAACACAGCTTTAGCTTGAGGCACGCCATCCCAGTCCTCACAGTAGTGCCTTCATGGTTTTTATAGTTGTGATAGAGGTCAAATATTAGGATGGATTCAGTTTTGAAATGGTTACATATTTTATTTGATTTTCAGATGAATTTATGTGTTGTGGGATGATGGAATTTTGGTGGATATGCGAAGGAGACATTGGGAAGAAACATCAATGTCATGGATGGGGAAATGATGGATAATAATGGTAAGTCATTGATGATTGAAACCATAAAGAGTAGTAACAATGTAAAGGAATATAGTAACAATGAGATGGGGTGAATCTGATGTGAGGAAATAAATAGTTCCATGGGAGTTATGGTGACAGAGAGACATGGTCAGATTGTGAAAAAAAATGGTGGCAGGGGATGAGTGTAACAGTGAGATAGTTTGGAAATTCTACTATGGCACAGTAATAGGGTTACAATGGAAAGAAAGGAGACACTATAAAGGAGATACAATGTAAGGATGTTACGGTTCCACCGTGAAATGTAAACTGTGTGAGGTGGCACTATAAAATAAAACGGTTGTTGTGGCATCCTGAAAAAACTGTGAACCTGCAAAATAAACAGAGGGGTAAAATAAATTAAAACATAAATAAACTGTGAAAAAAATAATTAATTAAAACTAAAACTTAATTAAAAAAATTGAAAATATAAATACAATATAATCTTTAATAAATTTATGAAACCTATTAAACTTAAGTTAAATTCTTATTAACATTAATTTATAAAACTGAAATAGTTACTAAACTAAAACTAAAAATTAAAAATAAACTAAATAATTAATAGTTAATATAAAATTTAAACACTCAAATTACAAAGTTAAACTATTTATAGCAGTTACATTAACATATTAAACTAATCACGGTAAAATGTTAGTTAATTTGTAATTAAATACTTATGTCAATTATTGACGTTAAATTAAAGATATTAAAACAAGAGTTGCAACTTTTAAAACATAAATTTATTTTTCATATATTTTTATAAGACAACTAATAATTAAGTTATGCTACTTTAATCAAATGATATTTAATACATGAGATGTAAAAAAAACATCATTGTTAAAGTGAAACAATAAAATTAATGAAATAACAAATAAATGTTAAATTATGAGATATGCATACAAAAATCATTAAACTAATAAATAATCATTAGACCATAAAATTAATGTGAGATACAAATTAACTAATTTAAAGCATAAGACACACGATTAATTATTAAAATTGAATAATTGATAAGATTAATTATAAATATAAAAAGTTTAACTATTTAGTATAAAGCACAAGAATAACCAATTAAATCATTAAAAATTAGTTAAAATGATGTGGAAAAACATGTGTTTTTAAGGCCACATCAAATTCCCCCAAATTTAATCATTGTTTGTCCTCAAACAATTCCATGTTTTATTATCATTGAAAAATATAAAAAATGTTGTTATTATATTGCTCAAAATATGACATGTCCAGAATTTTCAGCAGAGGACTTCAAGATTGTAATTACGCTTAGAAAATGAATTGTTGATATGAATCTTGCTTAGAACAAATACTCAAAGGGTAATCTTGAAAACTATGAATCACCAATCAATTAAGATGTCATGCCTCATATATGATGCTGCATAGTGACTAACTTCAATCCTGGCATAAGTTCTAATCTGAAGAGTGACAAGAGGATAAATTTATGTGGAATTATGAAATTAACCAAAAGAATCATGTACATTGACTCAATCACCTAGGTCCCAAAAATAAATATTTTTTTTGAATCACCTCAATGATACTACCTACAAGACTCACATATAAACCAATTGACCCCTTCTTCATTTTGTGTTCATCATTCCACTCACCTTAATGAACTAATTTTTGACCCTAGACACATTATTTATTTATTCCCAAGAAATGTATCATGTGCTAAGAACTTTGCATATGCACTTATTCAAGGTGTACAGAGGCTTATCGTAAATAGAAACGCACCCAACATCTTGGGTCTCAAAGGCTCACTGTAGGATCCCAGATGCCCAAACTACTCTAGAATCAAAAGATATATATCAAAAATCCATTATATTGACTAATTAAGGTTATAAAATTAATAAATAAAAAAATTAGTCACCTATGATCAAAATAAAATTTCTAATTCCATGAGTTATGATCATAATTCAATTAAAAAGTAACCCAAATCCCTCTAAAAATAGACTCTAAACCAAATATCCATTAAATCACTAAGAATGACCACTCAACTATCATCCAACCACATTAATCTCATATCCAAAACAAATATTAACTACCAGAATGGTATGTTTCCTAAGGAAATACCCAATTGAGTACAATTTTAACACTAAATTATGCATGAATTTTGAAAAAAAAATTAATCATTTTTTGAAAAAAAAAGTATAAAGTTGTAGTGGGAATTGATGGGATCTCAATTAAGCACAGTTTAACACAGTAAAAAATTGACCCTTTCCCCCACACTTAAAATCCAACTTTGTCCCCAATGTTTACTTGTAAAGTGGAGAAAAACAATTAAACAATTAATGTTCAAAATAGATTTTCAATTAAGTAGATTTCTGACATGTATAAAGGTCACATTAATGTTCAAAAAATTTTTTTTGCATAATGAATAACATAAAAGTAGGCTCATTAGAATGTACACACATTAACATTCAGTCCAGTGGATAATTTCCAATAATGTTCAAACCAAGCATGTAACTTGTTAGTGCGGAGAGAATTGGGTGTAAGAAAATTCAGAAAATATCATTCAATTAGATGTTCAATAACACATAAGGCAAGCATTCCTAACACCCCTTAGCAATGCACATTCAACAGAGAACAAAACAACCAGAAAACATGTAACCCCACACATAATTTCATGCAGTGAGATATTATTTCAATATTTATTAATGAATTCAAATTTTTAGCAAGAGGTACATGCAAGAATTTTTCATTTAAGCAGTGACATACAACAAAATTTTATTCAAATTCAAGTAGAATTTTCATCAAATGAAAAATTTTTATTTCGGTAGAAAGACATGCAACATAATTTTATATAGTTCAAATCATGAAATAGAATTTTCAGTACACATATAGAAGAATTATCTAATACAAACAGAATGTTTGAGTAAGCAGAATTGTATTAACCAAAATTGGATCAGAAATAAATGCCGAAAATTGAAGTACATCCCTGACTATGTTCTTGTCCAAAATGATCATGGGAATTCCCCTTTATAAATGACAAAGTAGCAGCATCCTATAAAAACATATCATATAAAACAGGAACAAATAACCAGCATAGACAGTGCACACATAAATCAGCACAACAAAACTTTAATTAAAGAAAAACAAGAACGGAAACAAAAGTAAACACGAATAAAAGAACATGGGTTGACTCCCAAGAGTCACTGAATTTAATGTGTTTAGTTAGAATTTATCTAATTACAAAATTCAATTATTTATTAACACAACAAAAATCCATGGGTTTCCTCCCATGCCGTGCTAGATTTAATGTCCTCAGCCGGACTTCTTTCAAGAACAGTTTTCCAGTACAGTGAAGGTAGTCGAGCCTGTTGGTTTTCCCTCAAAATAAATTTTCACTCTCTCCCCATTGACTAACATGGGTTTATTTTCTTTGCCTAAAATTTATATGGCTCTATTTTTAAGCACTCTCACTATATTAAATTCTCCAAACCACTTGGACTTCAGCTTTCCAGGAAAGAGTTTAAGCCTAGAGTTAAAGAGGAGGACCTTCTGTCCAGGTATGAAATTTTTAGTTTTAATAACTGAATCATAAAAAAAATTAGTCCTCTATTTATAAATCCTTGATTTATCATAAATATCTCTCCAAATATCATCTAATTCACTCAGTTCATGTAATCTCCTTTCACCAGCACTCTTAAAATCAATGATTAGATCCTTAACTACCCATTAAGTCTTATGTTGCAACTCCATAGGTAAATTAAAACATTCCCAAAACAACAGCCTCGAAGGAGACATAACTATTAGGGTCCTTACAGTAGTTCTATATGCCCAAAAGCTTCATCCAATTTAAGAGACAAGTCTTTCCTTATGTTTGACACAGTTTTCTCAATTATTTGTTTCAGTTCCCTATTTGAAATTTCCACCTATCCATTGGACTATGGATGATAAGGAGTACCAATTTTATTAACACAACCATATTTCTCCATCAAATCATTAAATTTATTGTTCTTAAAGAGTGTTCTATTATCAGTGATAAAATCTCTTGGGACTCCAAATGTTGTTATGATGTTCTCCTTGACAAACATGATTATAGAATTGGCTTGATTGTTGGGCAGTGCCACTACCTCAACCCATTTCGAAACATAGTCAACAACAACAAGAATATACTCATTCCGATGAGATGATGGAAATGGACCCATGAAAGAAAAACCAAAGACATCAAAAATTTATACTTCCAGAATTCATTTTTGGGGTAACTCCTACTTCCTAACAACATTGCTTAGCCTCTGGAACCTATCATAACCAACCAAAAAACATCTGGAATCCTTAAAAAGAGTGGGACAATAGAAACCGGACTATGAAACATTCTGAGCAGTTCTTTCACCACCATGGAAACCTTCCCAAGGTGAAGAGTGACAATTTTCTAAGACAAAAAACAACTCTTCCTCCGGCACACGCCTCTTAAGAATACCATCATCACTCCTCCTAAATAGTAGGGGATCATCCCAAAGTTAATATTCATGTTGAGAAATGAATTTTTTATTTGGTTATTGGACGTATTTTTTGGAAAAACACATACTTCTAGGAAGTTGTAATAATCGGAAAACTAAGAAGATTGCCTAATTGACATAGTAATCAGCTCCTCATCAGGAATGTAAGAGTTTATCTCCCTAGGATATTCAGATTTATTAAGAGGAAGCCTAGATAAGTGGTCAACAACTAAATTTCAGCTCCCTGATTATCCATAATTTCTAAATCAAAATCTTGTAATAATAGAATCCGCATAATCAGCTTGGGTTTAGTTTCCTTCTTAGACAATAAATAATTTAATACAGAATGATCAGTGAAAATGATAACTTTTGAACCTAACAAGTACAGTCTAAACTTCTCTAGAGTAAACACAAAAGCTTGAAATTCTTTTTCAGTAGTGGTGTAATTATTTTGGGACTCATCTAAAAGTCTAATAGAATATTACACCATATGTAACTTCCTATCTTTCCTCTGTACAAGGACAGTACCAACACCCATGTCACTAGCACCACACATATGTTCAAAAAGTAGTTTCTAGTCAGGTGAAGTGACGATGTGTGGTTTAGTGAGTTTCTCTTGAAGTATATTAATTGATTTCCAACTTTTTTAATCAAAATTGAAATTTTTATCCTTCACTAGAAAATAACACAAGGTCTTAGTTATTTTTGACATATATTGCATGAATCTCCGGAAAAAAACTGGCATGCCCTAGGAAACTTCTAACACCTTTAACATTTAAAGGAGGATGTGGGTTCTGAATAACATCAATCGTAAGAATATCAACTTCTAGACCTTTCTTTGAAACCTTATGACCAAGCAAAATACCTTATATGACCATGAATTGACACTTCTACCAATTAAGAACAAGGTTGGTTTTAATGCATATTTTTATGACTAACTCATGATTTCCAAGACAAATATCAATGTTACTACCCACAATAGAGAAATAATCCATGAAAACCTCAATAATTCTCTAAATCATATATAAAAATATAACAATCATACACCTTTGAAAGGTGGATGGAGCTCCACACAACCCATAGGGCATCCGCCTGTAGGAAAAAGTCCCAAAGGGGTATGCGAAAGAAGTATTTTACTGATCCTCTAGAGCAGTAGAAATCTGGTTGTAAACAAAATATACATCCAGAAAATAGAAAAAATCATTGACAACAAGACTCTCAATCATTTGGGCCAAAAAGGGAATTTTAAAATGGTACTTCTTAGTAGCTACATTAAGTTTCCTATAATCTATATAGACTCTCCATTTTGTGTCTTTTCTAACATGGAATTCTTCATTTTTTCCATTTTTAACTATAGTGAAACCTCTCTTATTGGGGAAAACCTGGACATGGATGACCCAAGCACTATCATAAATGCGATATATCATTGAAGTATCCATATATTTTATCAATTACTCTCTCTCTACTTCTCTCATATTAGGATTTAATATTCATTGACATTCTACCATAAGCATATGGTCTGGCTCCATTGGTAATTTATGCATGAAAAATAAGGGACTAATACCCATGATATCAACTATTGTCTAGCCAATGGAAGATTTAAACTTTTTCAAAACATTCAACAATATTTTCTCTTGGTTTTCATTTAGTTCAGTAGAAATTATTATAGGCAAAGTGAAGTTCTCACCAAGAAATGAATATTTAAGATGGGAAGGGATTGGTTTCAGTTCAAGAGTGGGTGGTTCTACACTAGCAGAAAGACTCTTAGGCCAATGAGGTCCAAGATCTTCAACATATCTATTGTAAAGAGATTAAAACGATGAAATATTTTCATTTTCATTTTCAGATTCAGAAGTAACAGTACTAATATCCAATGTGGGAAGCACAATATCCAGACTTTCTAGATCAAAATTCAACAAGTTAATCAGAGTAGAATCATCAATTTGTCTTAAAAGTTCTCCCTCAATATCATCAAAGTGTGCAATAAGGTTGGTGTTAATAGAAAACCCCATAAATTGACACAAAAATATCTTAAGTTAAGAAACAGATGACCCTTCTATAGTAGAAACTAGACAGTTGTCTAGTTCTAGAAAATTTTCCAGATTTGAGGTTTGAGAAGAATTTTCAATTTCTATGAGAGATTCAATAGGATTTTCAGCTTCAAAATTATTTTCATTATAAGTGAATTGATTTTTAGATTCAGAAAAGTTTCCAATTGAGTTCTAATTTCTAAGGACTCAACCATTGAATAATTTTTAAAAAAATTTGGTCCATTAAAATTTTTAAACACATTGAACTCTTCCTGTTGTTCTCCAATTTTAATAATTAACTGAAACTTAGAGTCATTAAGAACAGCACCACCTATAGACAAGAAGGGACTACCCAAGATGATGGGCTCTTCTTGATCACACTCCATATCAAAGACTAGTAAGTCAGTAGGTAGATACAGTTTTCCAACCCCATCAATCAAATCATCTACCTTACCCACATGATTAGTTAATGATCTATCAGCTAATTGTAGTATGAAAGTTCTGGGTTGAAGATCACCCAACCTCAACTATAGAAATAGTGAGTATGGGAGAAGATTAATTCTAGAACATAAATCACACAAACAGTTCAGTTTATCAGAGTTTCCTAATGTGCAAGGCATGGAAAAACTACCTGGGTCTTTCATTTTAGGTGGGATTTTCTTTTGAAGTACAACACAACATTCTTCAGTGAGGCTGTAAGTAGCAAATTCTTCTAGAGTTTTTTTAGAAACAATTTTTTAAGAGATTTTAGATAATATGGAATTCAAATTAAGGCTTGAATGGAAGGAATGTTTACTTTAATATTGGAAATAATTCCAAGGAACTGAAGAAGTTCAACCTTGGTGTTACATTGAGGTTTCAGCATCTCAGGGAAAGGGATGGGTGGGGGAAATTTTTCAGAACAATAGGAATATCCCCCACCTATTCTTCAATTTTTTATTTTACTTTATTCCTTTTATTTTTAGATGATGTTTCATCTTGAGTTGCAGATGAAAAATTCAGATTTTGATCATTTTCAAGACATTTCTGTGAATTTCTAGCATGTGTGCAAAGAATATTTTTATTTCCATATTGAAGTAGGTTTTTATTTTGGGAATTTTAATTTTCTTTTTCAGAAAAGGTTTGAGTATTAAGCCCCCTTTTAGTTACTACAACCATGGAATTCTCCCTAGGGTTATGTTCAGTGGTACTAGGATGTCTATATTTTTCCCTAGAGGAAAAATCCCGAGAATGTTGACCTAACCGTGTTTCCATGTTTCGAATCCTCATAACAGTTTTAATTTTGACAGAATCATATTGATTTTGATGTTTGGACAGCTGAGTCATGTATCTTTTTTCTTGAGAGTTTATTTTGTTCAAAAATAGATCAAGCTTAAAAGACGTGTGATTATCATTGATTCCTTGTACATTTAAAGACTCACACTTTTGTTAATTTTAAAAAATTTATCATGGTTGATTAGAGTAATTAGGGATAGTGGTTTGTTTAATTAAGGCTTGATATTTCCATGACAAATTAGAAAGGTTCCAATAGCCTTGGTTGTAATTATTTGAAAATGGATCTTCATTAGGAGTCATTGTAGGACCATAGTTAACAAAATTTGAATTCTCTTGTTGTTGGGCCGACATATAAAAATTAGGAAAAATGTTCTCAGTATGACCAAACATACCACACTGGACACACTTTTCATTTAAATATTGGTTGGTGTTTTGATAGCCATGTTGGTTAACAGTTTTTTTTGAATTCGGGTTCATTAAGGATTGAAGTTACTTGGTGATTTCAACTAGTTGAGCTTGAGTCTCATTAATTGAACTAGTGTTTGGATTAAAATTTCTATTTAACTTTTCCTTATTGTTTTTTTTGTGAATTCAGTACAAGGTTATTAAAAATTTTTCTAAGTTGTTCGTCTGTTTTATCATTATAATTACCCCCACCAGCTTCATCAACTTGATTATGTCCAAAGGAGGAAATCCCTTTATAGAATGTATCCATGAGAAGGTGAGATGGGAGTTGATGATGGGGACACTACCTAAGATGATCCTTGAATCTATCCCAATATTCAGGAAAATCATATCCATCCTCTTAATAGACACATGTGATCTTAGTTCTAAGTTCACCTTTCAGCCATTGGGGATAAAATATCATAATGAAAGAGTTAATAAATTGATCCCAATTTTTTAAAATGTTATCATCTAGACTTAGAAACCAGTTTTTAGAATTCCCTTTAAGGAAAAAGGGAAAGAATCGCATTCTAAGTTCATTCTCTGTGAGTCCGAGAAGAGGTAATTACTGCACACTATTGTAGAAATATCTAATGAAGGCTTAAGAGTCCTCATTAGACAGTCCATTAAAAGCAGACAGTAGTGAAATCTGTGATTGGTTAATTTTATAATTTATTTCTCTAGGACATAATATTATGGATGATGGACTACTTTAAACATGAGGAATTTGGCAATCCCTCATCCTAGGCCTTTCATGTTCATCTAAAATTTCTGGTTGATTTTGATTGTTTTTAGGTGTAGGAACTTTATTATCCATGTTTTTTATTTTAGTTTTATAATTCTTTATTAGAGCAGTGATATGTTTGTCTATTTGAATGTTTAGTGGCTCTAATCTAGCACAAGAGTTTCTTGTGTTCATAAAAATAGCAACAAACAATACTGAGTAGTAACAATTCAGCATGATGTTAAACATATATATATTTTTTCAATATTCAAAATATTCAATTTTTTATGATTTGTATATATATGTTTTTTAGTTTTTTTAGAGTAATGGAACATGCATTCCATGGAAATGGTGCAAAAAACATGATACCAACAATAATTGAAGTCAGTCAATGTTTGAAATTTATAATCCTACTAACTATAGTATATGTGGAAAGCAGGGTCGAACCCATAGAGAAGACCAATTTGAACACTATTCTTCTAAAAAAACTAACAAAATGATTCCACTATTGTCAGCAGTGGGATTGAGTTTCTATTTTCCTATATTTTTTAAAAAAATTATTATAAGGAAAAAATGAAAAATCACAATGTTTTTGAGTTTTTATTCCAAACTATATCAAAGTAAGAAACATGATAAAAACAATAAGTAACAGAGAAATAATATGCTGATAAGTGAACAATCAATAGAAATATGTCTAGGGAAATATCAACTCTACTGGTTTTGAAGACATTCCTTCTCACAATAGTGATTAAAAATAATACAACTAAAAATAATTGATTTATTTCCCTCAATAGGAGATAAATCACTCATGCCGACTAGTACTGGAGTTCGCCACTCCTAGATTAATCATCTTGAGAATTCTGGTTAGAAAAAGGCTTAAATAACAAACTCGTTGTATGTTAATTAGTCTTTTATTTCAATTTAAATGTAAAAAAAATTATTCCATAGTCAAAATCACCAACTGAATTTGGAATTTTGAGATTAAGTGAAGGTGGTAAATTGCAATTGAATGCAATCAGAATTGATCTCACTGATCAATTCTGGCCACATTGAAAATGATAGTGAGAGTAGATAATGAAGATAACCAGTAGATTAGATTTTTAAACCTAAACAGTAAGTATTTAGCCTATCATTGTTTCAATTACGAATACTAAAATCATTCAATTACAGAGGAAAAAAATTGATAGAAAATAGAGGAAGAAAACTCCCTCTGCTAGCTCGAATGGCTGTGGCTCCAGGCCCTCGGAACTCCGATGAATGGATCTTCGAGAAGTGCTATAGGGTTCTCTCCTAGTTCTCTACTCTGCTCTCAATAGAACTGGTTGCTCGAATGAATTTCCCTCTATAATCTGGTTTGTTTGTGTAATCAGAATGAGAGTCCCCGAATGAGAGTCCATTAACTGCTTTCTCTGCTCTTAAATTTTGCTGTCACCTGCTGCGTGTCCCCACCAACTTCACGGACTGAGTTTGTTTCTTTAATGTGCACCGCACATGTGCATTTTTTGCGATTGGTATGTCATGGTAGTGTTTATCACATAACAAACTCCCACTGAGTTTGTTGCATGAACTTAGAAGCTTTTTAGGATTTGGAATAAATCTGTACATGTTTCCAACTCCACTCTAAGCCTGCACAGCTAAAATAAAAAAAATAAAACAAGAAGAAATTTATATAATAGTTATTTTTTAAAATACTAATTTTATAAAATTTATTAAAAGTTAACTAAATTTAATAAATAAATAATTAAATGATAATAATTATTACGTATTAATTAATTATTAATATTATTGTTATTGATTTATTATTTAATCTTTAATTAAATGAAATTTATTAAGTTTTTATTTTTTTATCATTCATTAATTAATTTTATTAATATAATGATTGTTAATAATTAGTTAACAAAACATAATTAAATTCTTAAATTAGACTAAATTAAATTATATAATATTAAAAAAAATTAAATAAAATTACAAATTAGTTTAATTAGTTAATTGAATTAGTTTAATATTTTCGTTAATTTATTATTAATCATTAGTTTATTATTAAGATTATTATATTAATTAATTATTATTTTTTTGTTATTTTATTTTATTTTAATTAACTTATCTCACCCCCAAATCAGCGCTACAAGAAGGGGGATTCTTAGTTCCTTCTCAAAGAAGGAGTAGGGCTGTATCTCCCTGCACCGTCTTCCTCCATCACTGACATCGCATGATCCACCCAGCATCTCAACATCCGTGGAATCAACCTCATCTCTAGTGGCTGGTGCGGTGAGGCTCAATCTAAGTTCACATCCTTGACTCCCCTCCACAATAATGTATCAAGGGTTACTTCTGCAAGAAACTACAGCGACGGCGGGCTCTAGCGGATGTGGCCTCCTCTTCTTCTTTTAGCGGCACACTTCAATAGGTGTGGTTCCACGACTTCAAGAAAATTTCAGATCTGACATTTATGTTGAATTTTCTGCGACTATCTTTCCATGGGAAACTCATATTCAGTCTGTATGTATGAGAAGATGGTGTCTTGTGGTGTCGCGGCCCAAGAACACAGCTTCAGTTAGAGGCGCAACATCCCATCCCTCATAGTGGTGACTTCAGGGTTATCAGATCTGCGACAGAGTTTAGAAATATTGATGGTTTATGTTGTAAAATGGTTGCATATATGATTTGATTTGCTGATGAATTTGTGTGTTGTGGGTTTATGGAATTGTGGTGGAGACGCGGAGAAGATGTTGGGAAGATTAAACAGTTTCATGGATTGGGAAATGTGGGAGAATTATGGTAAGACAATGATGAGTGAAACCGTAAATTTTAGTAACAATTCTAGGGAATATAGTGGCAAGGAAAAAGAGTGAATCAAATGTGAAGAAAGAAACAGTTCCACTAGAGTTACGATGACACAGAGACACGGTAAGACCGTGAAAACAAATGGTGGCAGGGGATGAGGGTAATGGTGACACAGTTTGGAAATTCTACTGTGGCATAGTAATAGGGTTACAGTGGCGAGAATAGTGACACCGTAAAGGAGATATAGTGTAAGGATGTTACTGTGCCACCGTGAAATGGAAACAGTGCATGGTGGCACCGTAAAATAAAATGGTTGTTGTGGCACCATGACAAAACTGTGAACCTGCAAAATAAACAGAGGGGTAAAATAAATTAAAACTAAAATAAACTATGAAAAAAATAATAAACTATAACTAAAACTTAATTACAACAATTGAAAATTTAAATATAACATAAACTTTAATAAATTTATGAAACCTATCAAATTTGGGTTTAATTATTATTAACTTTAATTTATAAAACTGAAATAATTATTAAACTAAATCTTAAAATTAAAAGTCATCTTAATTATAAATAGTTAATATAAAATTTAAACACTCAAATAAAAAAGTCAAACTATTTATAATAGTTACTTTAACAAAATAAATTAATCAAGGGAAAAAGTTAGATAATTTGGAATTAAATACTTATGTTAATTAATGAAGATAAATTTTAGATACTAAAACTGGAGTAGCATCTTTTAAAAGATAATATTATATTTAATAGATTTTTTTAATACAACCAATAATTAAGTTATGCTACTATAATCAAATGATATTTAATACATGAGATTTTAATCAAAAACATCATTGTTAAAGTGGAACAGAAAAATTAATTAAATAACAAATAAATGTTAAATTGTTAGATATGCATAGAAAAATCATTAAACTAATAAACAATCATTAGACCATAAAATTAAAGTGAGATACAAAATAACCACTTTAAATCATAAGACACGTGATTAATTATTAAAATTGATTAATTGATATGCTTGTTTATAAAAATACAAAAGTGTAAATATTTAGTGTAAAGCACAAGAATAAACAATTAAATCATTAAAAATTAGTTAAAATGATGTGGAAATACATGTGTTTTTAAGGCCACATCAGTTTGGCTGAGAAAAGAGGCTTGACTGGTATGATGAGAGGAGGATGATTGGAAACCTTTTATAAGTGGGGAAAAGGACACAATGGGTATTCATGAAACGATTTGAGTGGCCCTCACGTTTTTCTTGTACCCCATGCATTAAAAATGGTATAATATAGATCCTTAGAGCATTAATGGTAGAAATCATACCATAAAATAATTTTTATACAAGTGTATGGTCATTTTTACACCTTATATATTATGTTTAATGATTTAGTAAGCCTTTTTTACCTTAATTACTTTAAATAATTTTAATTTCTTCAACAAATATATTAGTTCAATAACTAATTTGACCATAATAAAAATTATAAAATATTTTTATTATAAATTTTTATTAAAATTTTTCATATTCTAATCACATAATTGGCAGAAAATAATTTAAAATTAATTCCATAAATTGGATTAGATGACGAGATATTAAATTAAATATTTGAAATGTTTAAATTGTATTTATATCCAATATCATTTTGAAATTAGTTAGAATGACCTAAAATTGATTAATAGATGGATAATTTATCTAAATATACTTTAAAAACAATTTAAAAAACAATTTATCTATAAAAATAAATTATTTGAAAAAGTAGCTCTAAATTAAAATTCAGTGTATAGTTCACTATTCATAAAAAAATGAGAAATCTCAAAAAAATAGAAAAAAATAGCCAATGTAAATTTCCATATTACTCTTTCAAAAGTTAAGATTAGACTTTAAAAAAAGCATAAAATTATAATAAATTACATTTAGTGTTGATTCACCATTAAAAGGTGGTAAAATTACGGATTTGAAAAATAAATATTTTATTCATATAATTGGATTTATTCATACATTATGCCAATAAAATGTATTAGGAGGGTGTAAAAATTATTATTTAATATGTAATATATAAATATTATTAAAAAATCATCATAATTTGTTTATTCAATTTATTGAGATAAAATGGTGTTTTTATGTAGAAGTTAGTTTTCATAGAAAATGAATTTTGTTATTCAAAAGTAGTTAGTAAATTAATTTCTAACTAATTGATAACTAAAGTATTCATTTTATATACATGTGTAAACCATAATATCAAAATTTATTGAATCTCATTCATATATTCCATTCTAATAGATATGTGATAAAAATAATAATATTTTATTAATAATATATATATTATATTTTAGTTCAGTAAATGTATGTCTTGCATGTAACAAAAGTTATCGATAGTACTAGTTATTGTGTATAAGATAAGATAAACATAGTTCTTCATGCACTAAAATATAATATATGTGTTTTATGATGTTTATTATTATTTTGGTGTTGTGTATAACCCAATCCAATAAGATTTATTTCATATAATAAAATATATATTCAATGTTGTGTGATATGAAAAAAAATGTGAAAATTAAATTAATTCAAAAAGAAACCCCAAAGTATTGAAGTATTAACACATACCCATAGTAAAATTAATTTCTCCCCAAAAAATCATATAGCTTATTAATGTTTTAATACATGAATGCTTCTTTCATAGAATCTTGAATTGTAAAAATGAAAAATGATACTTCTTTTAAGATTGGAATGTCAGAAACATCACGGTTACCCCAAAACCTCACAACTAGGGTCCACCTTAGGATAAAATTAGTAAAAATTGAAAACCTGTACATGGAAGAGAAATCTAACATTGATGTTCCAATGAAGAGTGGTAGAGAACATTGTAAGGAGAATGCTAATGATCACAAATCCATAACAAAAAATATCTTGGGAAGTGTAATTGATATCTATAAAAATGATGATAACAAGACAGCATTTTATTTGAATACCCTTTTTCCTAATAATGAGTAATTTTCATAAGAATATATATTTACATTATTTGAGGATAGTCTCCACATTTATTGTGACTTGATAAATTTTCAGTTCATTTACTTTTCTAAAAAAATGAAGGTGAATTTTTCTTTCATAATGCTTTAGTATATTAGGAGATAAATAAAAAGAATGATATGTCATTCTATCATTATTTAATAAAAAAATAGATAGAAAATGTTATCCAATAGGCATATATAGTCACACAACGGGATAATACATTAATCTGCGAAACCTCATCCAATATTTAACATAAACCATTCCATTATTAGTTGACCTTATAACTCTTCTAAAAGTTCAATGTATAAATATATTATAAATAAGGTCCCTAAATTTCTCAGAAACATATTAGTATTGATCCAACAAATATCATAAAGTATCCCTTTGTTTTCACAGACCTTTAATGTGAATAAATTTTTCATTTTTCTATTAAAAATTGGTAATAACTTGAATTTCCCTAAATCATTATTCAGAACATGAGTTATTTCTTATTCTAAAGATCATTGGATATATTACTTAAATCCAAAAATGTCATAAACCTTATCCATGGTAATATAAACCAATTTATTAATAAATTTTTTATTATTTATGAGGTTACAAATAATATCAAATATCCATTATCCATATCATAATATATTTATCCATATAAAATATTATTTTCTAATCCTTAGGAACATTTTAATTTTTAACTTCCTTTAATAAAACCTTGTCATTAAATATGTTTTCTAGGTCATCATAATAATTAACACATTCCTGAAAATCCATAAAGAAAAAATCCTACAAACAATCCTTATAACTTCATCATTCATATTAATGAATCATTGAATTATAAAACATATACACTTAATTCATCAAAAACTATTATTAAACCATTACATAGGCTTCACAATACTATTTTTTATTACCCCTTTCCTAGAATATAAAATATGAATCATGTCTTAAGGTTTCTAAACCTCAATATATTCATGATTCTTTTGTATAATGTAAATAATACCGGTAGTACATACCATACCTTTTACATGTCATTCTCAGTCTCTTAATATTCAATAGTATAAACAATACTATTCTCTTAATTATATTTCCACATAGGAAACTAATCAGTATAATTCCCATAATTTCTAAATCTGCAACATTCAATTTTAAACTTTTTTCTTCTAGTTCCTCTTATTTATTGAGACATCATAACATAGTATGTCCTTCAGTTTTCAATGTAGAAACCCACATAATCCTGAAGAAATACTTATAGGATGCCTAAATAAGGATACCAAATTTTAAATATATGACACCTTAGGCTTATACTTATAGACATCGCAAGATGCATCATTATAAATATATATAGGGATGTCAAAAAATATTCTCATCCTAGTTTCCAAAGGTTGACCAAGAAATTTCTTTGATACAATCTATAACATCCCATACTTGAAAAACATGGATATTACATAATTTTTTATTAATATTAATCATATTTAAAGAATAAATTTATGTGGATCATAATAGTTTTGTTTCTTTGGAAACATGAAAACATGATATTATATCTTGGTGAAATATATTCAACATATCTGATAAATATCTTCCACTTTATTACTATAACTTAAAACACTTCTTCACCACTTATGGAATGAAAAATTAGTGTGGGGTGAAATCTAATGCTTATTAAGGGTAAAAGGGTGATATGTAAGAATAAAATGAGCATAAGGGTATTATAACATGATTATATCATTAGAATATCATACCTTGTATATCAGAGATCATAATAATTAGTCATGGATTAAAAATTGATAGTTGTAAAAAATGAATCATTGGGCTGATAATTTATCACAAATCAATCGTGAATCATAATATCATGTCATATAACTATGGCACCAACAAAAATATAAAAAACCATTTAATGTGTCAAGGTTAACTACCAAGAACATCAACATTATGGATCATGACACACCTATTTCCTAAAGTGGATTAGGACTCGCCTATTTCTTATTGTGGATCTGGACAAGATTATTTACCATTGTGGATCAGGACCCACCAATTTCCCATTGTTGAACCGAACATGCCTATTTATGATTGAGGATCTGGTGAAACCTATTTCCAATTTTGGATTTGGACACACTAGTTCCCAATTGTGGATCAGGATACACCTATTCCACATTGTGGATCGAGACAAACCTGTTTCCTATTATGGTTATGTACATACATTTTTTCCATTTTTTATCAATCCCATCGACTTTTATCACATCATTATCTCATGAGAAACAAATCTTGGCCCAATGAATTACTGGGAGATATTGTTCCCACCCATCGCATAACGAAATCTTACATACTCATTCAATAAGATTAAAAAAACTCATTATATAATAATACATGAAATGAAATAGGTATCATAAAGATTTCATTATATCAAATCTATTTGAAAGAGACAGGTTTCATAATCATTTCATCACAAAATGACTGATGAAAGGATGCAGGTTTTATATGAATTTTTATCATGGTGTAAACCAGAGAAGAAAAATCAGTTCCAAAAACAAATAGACATCATAATAATAAACTATTTATAAAAAATGAAATTTTTTCTTTACATAATATCCCTATTAAATCATAAAATATAACAAAGGAAGTTATCTTACATGAGGAATGATTTTAAGATATCAATTGGAAAAAAATTCATTGAAAATTCATATTATTAAAAAATATAACATTTTAAAAATTGAATTTTTCCAAAACAATAATAAAACATATAAGGGAAGAATTAATATTCATTTAAAACATTTCTTTAGGAAATTATCCTTTCCACATTAAAAAATGCCTCTTAAGACATAAAACCTTTTGAAAATCATTTCCTTTCAAAATGATATTGAAAAAAAATTAAATGAATTTGAAAAACATTTCCATCACTTTCAATAAATATTTTTTGGAAATTAAATTCCTTGAAAATGATCATAAAGGGTTCTTTATAACATTTTTAAACCATTTTTATAAATCAATATATTGAATCAATAGAGATTTTCCACTGAAGAGAGGGATAAGGTCATATTTTCTTAAAAACACTATCGTAATTATCTTATGTACCAGAGAGGGGAAAATGGTACCATTAATTGAATATATCATAATTAAAAATAGTATAATAAAATTCATGAGATTTCTTGAGATATGAATCGTATGATTTTTTCAATAGAAGCATAATCATAATGAATCCCGATAAACAATGAAATTATAGAAATAAATTTTCATCACTTTGGTAATATTAAATAATAATACCCTAGAAACAAAAATATTACATGAATCATAAAATATCAATAAAAGAATAATATTCATTATATTACATGACTAGGGTTAGTATATACACCTTCTATAATAAAACAGGTTCATAAGATGACATCTGTCTCAATGAAAGAAAATTAGGAAAAATAATTTTACCAATTTGGTATCATTTGAACACTAAATCCTATAAAAGAGATATCATTAAATGGATATTTAAGTACACATAAATTTATGTATAATAATAATATAATAAATTATTTGGTAGTGTATACACCCCACAAAATAATTTATTGGTGAATATGGCATACGTCTCGTAGAAATAAAAGTGAGACAAGAAATCTCATTAATACTTGCATATCTGTTGAATCGTGAGATATGTGAAAGAGTAAAACTAATAGAAAATGTTAATATAATTTAATAATATATATTCAGGATATAAAATGTTATAGAGAAAGTATATATATCAAAAAGTAAGACTATGTGGTGAATATAACATTGATCTTAAAAAAATGAAAATGAGAACAAAAAACCCTTAATGTTAGTCTTGAATTTATTCTTACACGTTTAAACTCCTATAAAATAAATATAAGATTATTATATATCTACTATAGAGCCATATTATTATATATCATACCATATCTGATTAAATTATCACTTTATATTACTTGTTTATTAACAATTCAATGTTAATGTAACGTTTTGGGTAATAAAAGATTTTTTTTCATTTATGTTTTGACATGTTATTATTCATACACTTACTTATATCATGATCTAGTTATTTAAATAATTCAAAAAATTATATAAAAAAAATTTATATTATTTATAAAATTATTTATAATAATATATAAATATATAAAAGTGAAATGGGTTACACTGTTAATGGAGATAGTAGGTTGTACATTCAAATGATTATTGTTTCTATTTTCTTGTCGTATTGAATGAAAGAGAGTACATGATACGTATTTATATATATTATAATTCTAATAGAATTATAATTTCATATATATCATATAATTTTACCAAAAACAATCATTAATACATTCCATTTATGTGTGAAGGAATCACATAGCTTTGAGGAAGCGGTAGTCCACACGTCTTGAAATGAAGTTATCGTATTTTAAAAAATGGGTATCATGAAGGTATCTATAATAAAATAATTCAAAAAAATTAAATCATAAATATCATATATATCATATGAATGTAGATATTACGTCATTATTCCCAACCATGAATGGTTGTAATAGAAGATCATATGAAATCAATTCACAAGGTGGTAGTCTGCCATACACACAAATGATGATTGTGTATCCCATTTGATGGAAGTGGGTGTGGGTGTAGGTTGTAACCCTTTCTAAAAGAAATATAGGTATATTTTTTATACTTATTTTATTATATAATCATAGACAATGAAAAATTGAAGGTGTAGAGATAAAAATATAATTAAATGTTCTTATTGAATGATGCTACTTTTTTATTGGGTAACTTATTTTAGTTTTCAACAAAGGGTTTCCTTTTTTTTGATTTATGGCCAAAGGAATTCCCCAAGGATGAAGGGATTGATGTTAGAAGAATACATGGTTAGTTTCTCTATGATAATGGTATTTTTAGGTGTGATGAGAGTCAGATTAGAGGATGGCTTTTATTAGTGGGGAAAACACATTAGTTCTTTCAAAAAACTTTTGATTTTTCACCCCATTTTACTTTTCCACAAATGGTTACAAGTAGAAAATTATAGATCATTAGATTTTTAATGATCGAAATATTCATAGATATTTTTTTAGACAAATATAGGGGAATTTTTACACATTATATTCTATTTTTAATCATTAAGTAAGTTAGTTTTTACCATAACCACAATAATTAATATAATTACAATCACTAATATTTTTGGTCAAAAAATATATTTACCATAATAGAAATTATAAATTATTTTGATTACAAAAAATGGAATCTAATTTACCAAATTCTAATAATATAATTTGTATATAGAGATTTAAAACTAATCCCATATAAGGGATGAGATGATGAATTATTAAAGTAAAAGGTTCAAAAGATTGAAATATTTTTATATCAAATATCAATGTAAAATCGGGTTCAGTGAAATCTTTTGAATTAGTATATTTATACTTGATATAAATATTATTTTAAATTAATTTAAAATATAATTTTAATAATTAAATAAAGTAGATGAAAATTACTTTTTCAAATAAAATTATGTGTTTTTCTCTATTCATCAAAAAAGAAACTTCTAAGAAAAAGAACAAAACATTACCAAAAGTAAATTTTGATATTATAATATAAAAAATGAATGTTATTTTTTGAATAATAATAAAATTTTCAAAAATAATATTTAAAATGGGGTCACCATTAAAAGGTTGTAAACTTACCTTTTTGAAAAATAAATCATTCTATTCATAAATTGCACTTATTATTTTCTTATTAATATCAAATATATTGGATAACTATGAAAATATTGGCGGAATATGTAATATATTAATTCTATTAAAAAAAATTCATAAAAAGTTTTTTGTTTAATTTCACGAGATAAAATGGGTTTTTATGTAGTTAAATAGTTATTTATGAGAATTAATTTCTTTATTCTAAAATAGTTTTTACTTTCATTTATAACTAATTTATAAGTAAAGCGTTTATTTAATATACATATATAAACCACATTTTCATAATATAGTCAATCCCATTAATATCTTCCACTATAAGGTCTTGGTGAAAATTATAATAATATTATAATAATATTATTAATTTTATATTTTAGTGGGAATAAACTTGCTTTTGCGTGTAACACAATTTATAAAAGGGACATGGTATTGGGTATAACACAATACAAAAATAGTGTTGCATGTACCATGAAATAATCTTTGTGATGCATATAGTGAGCTATTAACATTGTTTTGTGTATAATTCCTAAAAAACATAGTGCATTTTTTTAAAAAAGATACATTTAGTGATATGTGAAATGAAAAATATAGAAATGATTAAATTAATTTCAAAAAAATTCTGAAAATATTGGGGTTTTGCACAATAAGAAACCACAGATGGTGTCCCTAAATATAACTATTCTAAATGACGTGAATGATTATTTTCCATAATTATAAATTAAATAAATAATAAATAAACACTATCTATACCCGAGTTTTATAGAAAGACCCAAAATCAAGGAAACCAACTACGTCTAGTTCCAGATGTCTCAAAGAATAGAACAACCTATAATATCTGACATGGTGAATCCCACCCATTCATATAACCACTATAAATCATACCCATATAGGATAATGGAAGATAACTAATGTAACCAATATATATCTTATACATTAGGGTTAATGGACATCTATCCTTATTACAATTATATAATAAACATGAGGGGGAATTATTTTGACCTTATATAACCATCATATATCATATCCATAAGTTTTAATATCACTCACTTTGTTTAACTATCATATATACTATCCATTGAGGAGAATGTAACCTAGCCTATACAACCATCATATAATATATTCTGGGGGGATTGGCATATTCCATTTATAACAAAACATTGGTAGGGTCCATCCTAGACTATATTAATTCTACATCAGCAGGTAACAATTTTAATATGAGAACCCCTTGGGTTGAATCCATCAAATTCTATTTCATTTTTTATATTTTTTATATACTCACATTTGGATAAAAAAATATGCATCATATATATATATGCAATTAAATTTTGACTTATGTATATCATAAGAACCACCAAAAATTTTCTCATAGGAAATCTATTGATGGATACTGAGAATTATTCCATTATCAAATGGAACAAATTTAAGAATAGAATAAAAATACTATAACATGGAATAAAAAACCATAAATCACATAAAACTATAAAATCATAAAAAAAAAGTGAGATAAAATATAATTTAAATGATTGATTTACCTTATCTATCACTGAAAACAATCAACATCCAATTCAGGTGAAGAATATAAGGAAATTACTATTGAAAACAAAAGGATTCTGAAATAGGAATTGGGAAACACATCACAACTATAAATAATGAATATTAATTTTTTATATTTTATAAAATACCAATTTATATAATTTATCAAATTTTTTATTTCTCATTTTTCATAAATCTATAAGTCCATAAAATGAGTCATGATATGTAAGGGACTAAAAAAATAAACATATAAGTGTTAAAAATTAATGAATTTTTAATATACATGGAATGTGTAATGGTTTCTAGACTCAATATGTAATGGTCTTGATCTTTTCTAAATTTTGGAAAAATAATAAATAATGGATAATAGTTTTATTATAATGTTTACTATACATGATTTTTATGAACTCCTAACATATCTAATTTGTGACAAGGGAATACAAAACGGTCCTTATACCCCCAATATGAATGGGTTATGAATTTTCTATACTATAGGAAAGTTAATACACAAGTGTCTCTACCCTAAAGGTAAAGGAAATAACTTATCTAAAATATAGTCTAATACATAAGTAAGGTTCATCATAAATCATATGTAGGGTTACAGACAAGCAAAATTCTTAGAATAGGTATTCATAACAGTCATTTCAACCAATATATATAGGCTGTAGACTTTGGGGAATTCAGGGAAATAAAAAACGAAAGAGTAACCACACCTTCTAAGTAAGAGTTATCATAACATAGACATAAGTGTTACAACCATTATTAAATATTTGAAAAGGAATATATAGGATTCAATCCCTATCCCAGATGTAATGGTGATCCTAGACTTATCCAAATTTCTGAAATCCACCACATCGCCTATATCTATTGTAGCCTACATCTTACACCTATTGTAGCCTACAACTCAAAGACTAAAATTTATATAATTTCACTACAATTATAGAATATTCCCATATTTATTATAACAAACCTCCAACACCGTAAGTAACTACATAAATCATCCCAACACGCTTATTGAGCTTCCTATATCCACAATCATTGTTTTAGATGAGAAAAAATTGAAAGAATATCCCCAAAGATCAACCAAACTCTAGATACATGATCAAAAGGTAACACCAAAACCCTCAACACCTCTAGGAGGTCCCGATGCACATGATAAACCCAAATTCCATCTCAAACCACCACTTATGATCAGTCAAAATGAAAATAATGACCCAAAAAATTATCATCCATAGTTTCAAAAAATGTTGAAATCAATTTTTACCATTACACAGTTTGAGGTGTTATAAACTCCCCACCATAAAAATAGTCATCACTAACTTATATTCTAGAATCTTACCAATCCTTATCAGTGTACAAGTTCGACCATTATTTCCACATGTTATTCTTCCACTCCCATGTATCATACTCAATATGAATGTTTTACCACTATACTCATCCCAAAGGAACAATTTTCCCATAAAAACTACATCTCACTCTAATATAGCATATGAACCAATATCCTCTTAAACTACACATCATAATTGAGATTGATTTCATCAGTACAAGTTATATAGGATATTCTAGGTTGATATATCTAAATTTTTTGAACATGAAACATGTCATGTATAACCCCAAAAAATTAATGAATATACAACCAATATGCTAATATACTGATTATATTGACAATGAAGAACAAACTAAAGGATCTAGGCACTTTTATCCCCTACATATATATATGATGATATCACAATCTACGTGATACTCATAAAAATAGTCGATCTTCTTTCAAAACACTAGAGTATAGTGTTACATATCTACATATGACCTATTTCTACCCTAAAATGATACCAAAATCTTATTGATCCAGTAAATATTTTTGGATATATCATACATGAGACTTGGTCCTATAATTCAAGATCCTTTAGCCATAAGAAAAATAGAAGTGATCAACATAAAAGACAATTTAAATCCTAAAATGGTTCGATAGGAATTGATTTCCAAATAATTTTTTCTCTTGGAAAAAATTATAGTGCTAAATGGTTTTACAAAGAACCATAAAAATATTATAAGTATTCATACAAAATTTCCTATAGTATTCAGATGGTATTCATAGACTGGATATCAATATGGGGACGATATGTTGTGATCAGAGGATCCTATGTGTAAACCACATTCTAAAACCCTTTCTAGAAGAAAAATGTAATGTTATCTACCTTATTAGGTATGATACTTCAAGGAAACCCATGATGATATAATATCTCTAATATATAGATATTCCCTATATTTTCAACTATGAATGTCTCTCAAAATGGTAGAAATTGTAAAACCATAGTTAAATAGTCCATAATAAAACATAAGACTTCTTTTCAATAAGGAATCATTGGACACCCTCTCACAAAAAACTTATTCACATCATCACACATTCAATCAATAATGGGTAGTGTTGGATGAAACCCAAGATCTACCAGTGATTGGGATTTATCTACAAACTTATGGAGAACCACATAAAAAAGCCCGCAATATCCATCTTCATCTGAGCTACTACAATTGACTGTGAGGAACATGGTACATCTTGGTTTGTCATGGGCTAAAAACCCATCTCGAGGAATGTGAGTCCATCATTAAATACTTACACATGCCCATAAGGACAATAATATGACCTTGGATAGGGCTAATCACATAAAAATTAAGAGGAAAATTTCAGTGGTTGATCCACACAATATTTTTTCCCTTATCATAACAATATGAATTTAATAAATGGATTTACATTACTATTTTGAGGAATGATAAGGTGAAATTTAAAGGGATAATGTTCCCTTCACCTTTATTATATTAAACATAATATCATATCTTCAAAAGGGCTATCATCCACCACTTTCTTCTTAATGTCACAACCACATGTTCTTCAGTTTTCTTACATAGGGAATATACAAAAACATTCCCCTTTCTAGGGTTTTATTCTGAATCAAAATTGAATGACTTTTGGTACTAAAATTTCCTTCACTTCTTATGGTTCACGTCATGTTGTGATTAAATATATTTCAAGATACAGTATTTATTTTAAACTACAATTATATCACCCAAAAGGTAGTGATTATAACACCATAGGGTGTACACCGCAACTACAAATTCAAGATCAAGTGTCATGTTGTCAGACTCAAATAACCTCAAAATGTATGTCCCTTAAGTTACTACATGATCATATTACATAGATAAATATCAAAGTATGACTCCTTATGCATGCCAATATTTTGTATAATGTTTACCTTTCTGACGAAAGGTTAAGATCAACATAGTAATAAAGATCCCATTTATCTTCTGAATGGTTCTCTCATATGAAAATTACTAGAGAAAAATTACCACCTTATAAGTTCAGGTCATTATCTACACAAAAAAGAGGTGAATTTCATGTATGAACCTTAGATAATAACTAGATATCCCCTGAAATTTTGGATATTAGAAACATTATTGTGTCACTCCCAAAAACTATATCCTTAAAATTATTAGGGTTAAATAATAAGCCTACCTCTAATGTAACATCCCAAAGAAGTCCACATGGTCAACTGTAAAGTGACAATTTGAGAGATTAGCATATAGATGATTATATCTAAGTGTATTTAGAAATATATCTAAATTCAAAGATTTATCCATCCCTATATTAGTGTACATGGGAATATCATCAAAAATAATGAGAACAATGTAATCTAAATAATGATTGAAAACATGATTTAGTAGGACCATAAAAACTACTAACACATTCATTAAATGGAATGAAATCTCAAGGTAATTGGATAGATAATACCTTATCCAAATGCATCATGAGGTAGAAAAAAAGGAATCACCCTCAGCTAATGATAACCCAATATCAAGTTCATTATTGACAAAAATCAAACCCCTATTAACCAATAAAATAGTTCACAAATATATGGAAGTGGATATTGTTTCTTTGAAATCACTTAGTTTATATTCTTATAATATATGCACAATCCCAATGAACCACCTACCTTTATGGAGAAAAAAATTAATCTATCTATGTTGACATACTCATCTTTATAATCATACCCACCTTGAGGACCTCAATATAAGAGTTTATTTCTCAATGATCTATATGAGCCATCATATATTGTTGAATATATATATTTTATATACAAATAAAAATATAAATTGTGAACTGAATCTCACACATGGGTGGAAATCAAATTTAATAATTTAGAAAAGAATCTAGAAATTTTTTAACCATAAGAATAATTATTGTATAACATTATTCGTTATACTAAATGAGAGTATAAAACTAAGTAGTGATCCCACCCACTTGTTGATGGTCAGGTACCATGCGACCTCCCTCCATGTCCTAATCCTTTATATAACCATAACTATCAACATTAACAAACTTTGATGATACTAATCAATGAAAGTAGTCTATTTGGTATCGATATTGAACCAATAGATCCCTTCAAAATATGGAATAAAAATTAATAATATTTAATATGAATAAGTCCCAAACGAATATATAACTACCAACCATTACGATTCAATTCTAAAATCTTTGAATAATATGAAATACTATGTATAAACCAATATTTATTAACATCACCTCATACTAATATTGTAATATTGGCCCCATTAAATCCATTAACTAAAAGATATACAATAATGTGAAGCACCTATTTCAAATAGATTAAATGCAGAAGTATAAGCTACAAAAAATGTAACACACAAGATATATAGACTAACATACCAAGTTGTAGAAGTAATGAAATTCATATAAAACTATCCTAAAAATCAACCCCATGATCCATATTGACTCCATAAAATTTAAATCCTTGATGTTGTTTATGCCCATATTTCTAGGAATAAAATCCTCTACCATGACCTTTAATAACCAATATAAATTTATCTAATAGTATACTTTGGAACACCTAGTATAGCTCTTAAAATCCATGTCTATATAGGTCATCTACCATAAGGTAACTAATAATAACTTCTAAAACAACATTGTAGGGTCCCCTTCTTCCAATAAAATTTCCACTGATCTATAGAATTGCCACATTGAGAATGTATGTGGCTAGATTTTCCAGACCTATTACACTCCCCTAAACCATCTGACTAAGGAGTGTGAGATAGAACACCATTTTGTCAATTTTTTCCTATTTCCTCCACCATTTTAACCATTAAATTGGTGATTTATATTACCCGAGGATTCTCCACTCGCCCCCTTAGCAGAGGCCATATGTCCAGATATTCTTCCCCAATTTAGTTTCTTCTCTATGACAATGGATAAATTTAAAAACTCAGACAAAGATGGTAGGTACAAATTTTCACATTTACCTAAATCACATATCTCAAACCCTATTTAAATCATCTTTAAAGGGATGACACATCCCCATACAACATCATAGAAAAGTACTACTACTTAGTAAATCACAAAATCAACTATACAACATAAATCCCCCCTTATATGTGATACTTGAACTTTCAGAAACTACAATCCTTTAATGTCTCTCACATTAAACGATCATAATGTCATGTATAAAAATCATCCCAATATAATTAAATATAACATCCCTTCTATACGAATATATACCACCATTGAATAGATTGATCTCATAGCATATGAAGAGATAATTTTACCCTCATCATTGGGGGTTTTTGTTGATGATAAACAATAATTTGTATTGACACCATCTTGATCTTTGTTGCCTATAGAACAACCTCACCCAAAAAGATGGATGTTGTATTTAAATATAATATGTTATATCTTCCATAGATTGTACAAATCATGGAGTGTAGAACCTTTAGTTTTTTGGTACTTTTTTTCAAATGAATTAAAATTTATTGATATATTGAGTTGAACTAATTAAAATACTCCATTCACATGTAATTATATTATCATACGTTACGTGAAACCAAAACATGGAATAAGATACATGCGATGTTCAGTTTTTATGAAACATGTTTTTTGTTATAATTTTTTAAATGAGATAATTATAATCCTGACATTAAACATAGTAATATGAATTGTAATAAATAATTTCAAAATAATCATTATAATGGGTATATGTAAATAAAACATATTGATAATGAAAGATATAATACTTGGCCAAGTCCTTATGAGTTTAAAGAAACTATTTTCTCAAATAAACTACTTTTCATGTCATTCTATGAAAAATAATAAAATTAAATTTATAAACATTTCAAAATTGAATTTGGTAAGATAATCTTAATTTTTAATGTAGAATTCCGAATTTTACATAGACTGAATTTTGGGGATTTTTTTGAGAAACTTCAATTTTAGATGAATAGTAAAAAAACAAGATTTTAGATCAAAACATAATTTTCATATAATTTATTTATAATGATAAACTATATTTTAAATTAGTTTAAAAACCTAATTAGATCATATTTTTATTTAAAACACCATCAAAATCATTTATTTTATTTTCATTATCCACTCCCTCAAATTTTATTCTATGATTATATAACAATTAAAATATCTTCAATATAATAGAAAATTTTAATTAAAAGGGTTTGACCTAAAATTACGCACAAATCCATCTAAAGGTTGACAAAGATTCCATTTAGGTGTACATAGAACTACCACATCACTAAATTATGATTGTTCATTTTTTTGTTTACCGTCTCTCATGGTGGACATTATGATGGATACTCTATTTATATATGTTATATATTATATTTACTATGAATTTAAGCATATTTAATAATTTTAAAACACATAAATTTTACTATCCAATAAGATAAAATATGATAATTTCATATGAGGAAGTGTGGACTTCGGCCCCCAAAGCGATACGATTATTCACACACTACATGGAATATATTAATTAAGGGTTTAGTGAACCAATATAATATAAATAATTAATAATTCTACTAGAATTATGATACATATATATATAGATTATAATTTATACTTTTATTTCTTTCTTTCAATACAACTAGAAAAACAGAAACAACACTCATGCGTACATAAGACTTACTATCTCCATGAATGGTGTATTGTATTCCATTATAACATATACTCTAAATAAATATAATAAACATGTAATATATATATATATATATATATATTATTTTTATCATTATTAAAACTCTAAAAATCATGATATAAGTATAAGGACTTAATATATAACAACTTCACACACATGCGAGGAACAACGTGAAAATTACCTAAAGAGAGACCTTAACATAGGATTGTTAAAAGGTCAGTAATATAAGGTCATAAGAAAACAATATATGGTATTAGATATAATAATGTGATTATGTGAAGGATTCTTAATAAACATAAATTAATGATACATGAATCTCATACGATTTTGAAAAGAGTCAAGACACAAGGCAATGGAAATTTCATCTCACTTTTTATTTTCGTGAGATACATTCCTTATAAACCACTCTTTTCTTTTATGTGGTGTATATAATTCCCATGAATTCTTAATATGATTATTATTTTTAAATTTATTGGTATTTACATACCCATTATCTGATGTTTCTTTCAAGGGATTAATGTTTAAAAATTTACCAAATCAGAACGACAGTTTTGCCTCAATTTTCTTTCTTTGAGACTCATGTTTTGTTATACACCTAAATTATTTTTTGATGTGTAAAAACATCAATTTTAAATATTATATCATGAAACTAATTATTTTAATTATATTATATGTTTCATGTAATTTCCTTTTATACATGGAGAGTGTGATCCCAAGTTACTGTGAAGTAAGAGTTTATTGAAATAATCCCTTTTTTGAGATTATTAATGATTATGATTCCATTGATGAAATAATTTAATCCATATATAATGGTTTATAATGAGTTTACTTGTACTATATTATTCCAATAGATATCCATGAATTAGTATGTTTCCCCCTGTTTGGTACTAAATATAATTAAGAAAATTTTATTAAGAAGAACCTAAAAATATTTCTCTCTTCAGTTGGAAATATGTTTTATTAAATATATAATGTTTTTAGAAATTTTTTAAAATTTTATAATTTACCCATATATATAATTTTGTGGAATTTTTTTTTTGAAAATGGTTTATTTTTTATTTCTTTTCAATTCAGAAATGATATTTTCCTCAATAAATGTTTTTAAAAGAACTTTAAAAATTACTTCTCATATAAGATGTCATCCTTTGGTGTCGCTCTCAAATTTTAGGGAAAATGATTTAATGTTTCCATTAATATTATTTCAATAAAGTTTTTATTTACAGATTTAATTATTTTCATGAATTCATTTTTCAATTTCACTAGTTATATGGTTTTGAGTCCTGCTTTTATTCATTGGTAATTATTTTGATGAAATTATTAGGAAACCTATATCATTTTCTAGAGGTTATGATATGTTTACATATTTATGATACCAATTTTATTTCATGGGTTAAGATATGATGGTTTATGGTTTTTTGTAACATGAATGTATGATTTCATTATGGGATGTGTGGGACCTAAATCTCTCTCAAATACAGAGGGTAAAGATTTATATCCAATGAGATAGACTAAGATTGTATTGGGAGTTAACCTTGAATACTAATATGGACATGGGAGTGAACCATTACTCCCAAGATATATTGAAGAGTGATCTCATGCAAATAACATAGCCATGGGATTGAACCATGACTAGAATTATGGTATGGGGAGTGAACCCATACTAATAATAAGGTCTTGGCAGAGGTACATTGGCTAATATAGAAATCATTTTATTCTCTTATATGTCAAAAAAATACATATTTTATTCCTATTTTATGATTTCATGAATAATGTTCTTTATTTTGTTATGATTCATTTCGTATGATCTACCAATCATTATGTCGTGATTTTTATTTATGATTCTTGATATGCAGGGTATGATCTTATATGTTCAAGGCCACATTTTTATACATCTATGCTCGTTTTTTTCTTACATGTCCCCCTTGTTTAACATTATTGAGCATATGGGATCACCTATTTTTATGTTTCCTTCATCAAGTTTTTAAGATATGTATTTGTTTTGATTTTTATAAGAAGGGTACTAGTCAATAAGAACATAGTGGGAGATAATGTAGCTCACTTTTGTGACACTTATTATTTTTCCCAAGGAACTAGACTTTTACAATCTTTGTGCATATCTTTGTATAATGTTTTATGTATTACACTAATATTATGAAATGTAAATGATTGAAAATTGAGGGTCTTTATGGTTGGTATCAGAGTAATGATTTAGTCAAACATTAGAATCTAGGATGACAACACCGTAGTGAAAAGGGTATGTCTAAGGATAAAGAAAAGTATAGGAAAATATCATAGAGTTTTTGTAAATGATAGAGAGAGTGGTTTCCTACCAATACATCCCTACCAAGATACTATAAGTGGTTGTGGAACTATAACAGATGTACATAATGGTAAATACTATAAAAAGATGTCTCAGGACTTACATAGGTTATTGTAGTACTAGATACTGGGTCTTAATGGGCTACTGGTTTGAAAATCATGGGGGATATGCTTGGGAAATTCACAAAATATTCACAAAACATTAAATGGATTAAATTATATGAAGCCTATGAATAACATAGTATTATACTATGGTGTCATAGACTATAGATGGTGTCATAAGTTAGAAATTATATATGTGATATTTCATAATTATGGGGTTCCACATTATGATTACTATTTATTACCATTTTATTTTGGTTTTAGTCAATTGTTGGAATACGAAGGAACTGCATTAAAGGTGATTATAACGGGCACAGAATTGATTGTTCCCCTAAGAGACTGAATACTATAGGATGTGGAATTCAAAATCTTATTTCCATGCTCATCTATATTTCTCAAGATACAAATCATGGTGATCTTCTAAGTTGGAAAATGAGGGAAAAATAATCTATTCAGTCTTTTATGAGGCAACATTCACCTTCATTCAGATTTTATTATGGTCCACTTCTTACTAAACAATAGATTATTACTATTGAACAAATATTCTCAATTGTTCAATGCTAAGAGCATGATAATGTCATTCTGTCTATTTATCGGTGGTTATAAGGCAAAGAATACTAGTGTTTGATGATAATCAAGAATACAATGAAACAAGATGCAATTGTATCCATGGATTAGGATGATTTTAAGAAACTATTTTTCAATAATTACTTTCTAAGATTCTCTATACCAATATGGAGAAAATTTTTCTAGAGTTGAAGAAAAGGGATAAAGAATCTATTGGTACCTACAAGGTTAATTTCACAAGACTTGTGAGGGTAAAATCAAGAATTATCATCAAACATTAAAGTAATGTTGAAAAGTTATTTAGTGGATTAAATAAAATTATCATATTGGTGTTTTCTATGTGATACATTAGTATTTACAAAGATATTGTGTGTAGTGAAATCCAGGTTTAAATGGAGCTTGGAGTCAAGTCTCAATCTAATGGTTTTGAAATGAAAATGAAGATGTATTTTAAAGGAACATCTAAAAACAATGATGAGAAGAAGATGAACTTTACATTATGATATATGTGTAGGAATAAGCATGAAAGAAATTTCCATAATGGGTCTAATAAATTTTTTAAGTGTTTAAGGGATGTTCATTAGGAATTTTATTTCTAATGTGATGGGAAGTATTTAGTTAATAGTGAAAATAGAGAAAAAAAATTCACATAATGAACCTCCCACGATTCAGTGCTACAAGTGTAAGGAGAAGAGGAAATATGATAACTACTTCCCAAACCCAAGGGATTTGGATGATTTCAGTAACCTCTTATTCCATAGGATAAGAGAAAGTATCATGAAATAACTATTTTTGAATAGGGGCGAGATAAACATGAGATGAAAGGTATACTTACCATCGACTATTGAACTAATAATGTCTTATTTGATTATATATCTACCCACTCTTTTATATTAAATTAATTTTATTTGGATATTAAGATTCCAATAAAAAATTTAGATGTGTAATTAGAAGTTTAAAACCCTAATGGTTTGATGATTGAAACCTAAGTCTATTATTCCTCTTTGGTTGAAGTTTGTGGGAATGTGCATCCTCTAAATCTTGTTATTCTTCATTTGGTTGAATTTTATGTCATCTTAGGAATGGGTAAGATTTATATGTATAAATACCACATCAATATTCAAGGAAGTGAAGTAACATTTGATATTTCAAAACATCATATGATCATCCATCAGTATGAAAATAAACATGAACTTCATATGGATATTACATCTAGTGTATGGGTCTTAATTCCCATTCAAATGTGTTGTTTATCTCAAATGGTGTGGGAGAAAATTTACATCGATGATATGAATATTCATTGAGAATTCTTGGATGTCTTTCCTAAAGAGTTTCCTTACCAGTCACTAAAATATAATGTTGTGTTCTTGAAAGAAGTCAAACCCGGTACCCCACTAATTTCAAAGACTCCTTATAAAATGGATCTGATTTAGTTATAGGAATTGAAGAAGAAACTACAATAATAACTTGATAAGGGATTCATTCAGCAATGTGTGTCACCTAGGAGTTTACCTATTCTATTTATAAAAAAAATGTTTTATAAATGTGACTATACATTGATTATTAGGATTTAAACAAGATTACATTGAAGAATAAGTATCCTATTACCTACATTGACGACCTGTTTGAGGAACTACATGGAGCTCAATAAATCTCCATGATTGACCATTATTTTTGATATGATCAATTGAGGGTCAATAAAGAGGATATACCCAAGAAAACAATCCGGACAAGGTATGGACACTATGAATATATATTGATTCATTTTGGTTTTATAATTTCCCATGCTCTCTTCATGGATTTAACGAATAGAGTCCTTAGAGATTACCTCATTCAGTTAATTGTAGTTTTTATAGATTATATTATTATCTATTCAAATAGATAGGAATAGTGTGTAGATCACTTGAGAATTATAATAAAGACCCTAAAGAAGCTGAATCTATATGAAAAATTTTCAATTTTGGAATTTTTGATGTAAAAGGATTCATATTTGGCTCACATAATCAAAAGAGATGGTATAGCAGTAGATCCATCAATGACAGAGGCTATTGAATGTGGGCCTACACCAACCACACTCACTGATATCCATAACATTCTGATTTTAGCTTGATATTGTCAACGGTTACAGAATAATTTCTCAAGAATATAAAATCCACTAACAAAGTGAATTCGAAAGGGTGTTAAGTTCTTTTTTACATATGAATATGAGGAAAATTTCAAGGAACTGGAGAGAAGGTTAGTTAGCGCACCTGTTCTTATATTACCCTATAGTAGAGAAGGGTTTGTAATAAATAGTGATGCATCCTTGAAGGGATTATGATGTGTTATAATGAAGAATAACATGGTTATAGATTATTCCATGAGGCAATTGAAGGTTCATGAGAAAAATTTCCTAACACATGATTTAATATTAGAAGTGGTAATTTTTTGAATTAATGATTTGATTGAATCATCTTTATCACGTAAAGTGTGATATATAGACTGATAATAAAAGTATGATATATTTATTCATTTAGAATGAGTCGAACATTACCTAGTGAGGATAACTAGAGTGGATAGTGTATTGTGACTCCTCAATACATTACCACCCTAGGAAAGTGAATAATTTGGATTATGATTTACTTCATACGGTTTGTTCTAGGTTGTCAATGATGATGATAACAAAATATCCAATAATTCTGTATTTTTAGTGGTTGGAACTAGAAATACTGAAGGAATGGGGAAAATATTATCTTTATCAAATGAATGTCCACCCCTCTATCCCTGTGAATATTAAGGAATCACATAAGGAAGATGTAGAGCGGCAAAATATCGTTAGAACTGTTTTTGAGTTTATCCTTGATTAGGATAGAATGATAATGTTCAATAACGGTGTATGTGTTCCTTCCATACGAGATTTCAAGAAGTATATACTAGAGGAAGATCATAGTTCTGAATTTTTTATTCATTCTAGAAGTATGAAGATGCATAGGGACTTGAATGAATACATCTGGTGGGATAACATGAAGAGTGATATTATAGAGTTTGTATCTCTGTGTTTTGTCTGCAAACAAGTTATGGATGAAAGGAAAAAGTCAAAGGGCATGTTCCATCCATTACCCATACCATAATGGAAATGGGATAACATCCCTAAAGATGTTGTTCATAGACTACCCAAAAACTTAAAAATGTTTAATTCTATTTGGGTGGTTCTCAACTACCATACTATGTTCTCAATCTTCATCACTATAAGATAAGACTTATCTTTGGATCATCTTTCAAGGATATACATTATGGAAGTGGAAAGTTTTCATGGAGTACCACAATATATTGAATCAGATCAAGATATGATGTTTACTTAAATATTATAGAGAAGTCTTCAGGAATCACATGATACAGAATTGAGTTTCAGAACTACTGATCAATCTCAAATAGATGGTTAGTACGAATGAAAAATTCAAACCCTAGAGGATAAGTTGAGATTTTGTTATCTAGATTTCAATGGTGGTTGGAATCAATACCTTTCTCTAATTGAGTTTTAATACCAAAATATCTTTCACTAAAGAATTTATATGGAACCATATGAATCCCTCTATATGAAGAAAATCTATATATCCAACATGTTTTAATGATGTTGGAGAAATATAATATATTGGGACCTATGCTCAATGATGAAATGGAAGAGAAAGTTAGATCCATTTTTCCGCATATCGAGGTTGCTCAAATTCACAAGAAAAATATGTTGATAACCATCAACATGATCTATAATTTGAAGATAGTGAAATAGTGTTTCCATGAATCTCTTCCAAGTACAATGTTATGAGATTATGTATGAAAGGGAAACTAAGCCCTAAGTATATCAGTCCCTTTGATATTCTTGATCATATCGGGATAGTACCTTATCTCTTGGCCGTTCCACCAAATCACTATCATGTTCATGATGTGTCCCATGTATCTCTTATAAGGAAGTACATCCATGACCCTTGAATTGTACTAAACTCAGAGGACATAACACTGGTGGAGGATCATTTTTACGAGGAGTAACCCATTGATATTCTTAACCTATCATAGAATGTTCTACAAAAAAAGACTATTCACCATATCAATATTTTTTTGGAGAAATCACCAGTTAGAAGAATCTATGTGGGAACTTGTGGTTATGATGAAGTAGACATATCCTCATTTTTTTACCTGAAGATTTAATTTATGATTTAAATTCATTTTAAGGGTGGTAGAATGTAATACCCGAAGTTTTTATGGATTTTTTTGAATGAATTAAATTTCATTGATATATTTCATTACACTAAGTCAAACATTACTTTAAAATAGAATTGGATTGGTGTATGTTATATTCAACACTAACTTAGTATACGTTACATGTAAGAATAACATGGGGTATAATACATGCAACACTATGTTTCTACGAAACATCCCTTGTTTTTCATATAATTATTTAAATGAGATAATTATAACCTAGCCAATAGAAATATTTGTATGAATAAAAATAAATATTTTTAAAATATTTTTTATAAATGTTTTATTTTAATAAAACATATTTATAACAACAGATATATTTTTTGGTAATGTATTAATATGTTTGATAATACTATTTTCGAAAATAAACTACTTATCATGTCATTCTATGAAAAAAATTAAAATTCATTTTACACAATTTATGAAAATTAATTCTTTAATATAGTTTTTTTTTTAATTTAAAATGTTGAATTTCTCTTAGGATTAATTATTAGGATTTTTTTTGAGAAACATCAATTTTGGATGCACAGTGAAAAATACCAGATTCTAATTCAAAAATTCATTTTCATATAATTAATTTATATATTAAAATTACATAGTAAATTATTTTTATTAATAAATTAGATCATGTTTTAATCAATAAGCCCAATGTGGTCCATTGTAAATAGTTTAACTTTGAAATTTAATACTAAAACAAAACAATCTTTTGAAATTTTTTACTTTAAAACCATTATTGTTAACCCAACTGTAGAATTAAATTTAAATTAATTTCATAAAATTATATGAATGGAATTATGAAAAATTGATTACAAATTTGGAATAACAATATATATATAATGTATAATTAGGTCATGTTATTTTTTTACTAAAATTACTAGTGAATGTAATTAAAATTAATTACCGAAATTAATGTAAGATTATTCTTAATAAAGGACTAAAATTAAATAAAAATGGCCCAAACGTCCTTGAAACATTTCTAAGATCCATTGGAATTCCATATTTCTACCCTATCATCCCTTATATATAATTTTGTCCATTATTGGATCTAATTGAAACCTAAAAACGTGGTTTGAATTCTGTCTTCAAATATTTACTAGAGTGTCGATCCTCCTCCACTATAATGACCTCCTATCCTCCCAATTCCTCAAACCATAGAAGAAAATATGGATAATAAATCATATGACCATGTAGTCTCCCAACATCCATTACTTAATCATTTATGACTTTATTTTGGTATAATGTATTCCAATGATGTCCTTTGGTGAAAACCAAAAGGATTTATGCAATTAAGAGGTAACACCCTCCCTTATACTCCTTTATTTTATTTTCATTCACTACACCCTAAAATATTATTCCATGAGTGTATAAAAAATATTATCTTCAATATAATATTATTTATTATGATAAGTTTTCAAGATGCACTTATAAAAAGTTCCATCTAATGGGTAACAATCCTATTGTTTATATGTATAGTGAACTTACACCTCACTAAACAACGATGGTTAAATTTTCCATTACCATCCCTCATTGTGGAAATTATGATGATAAATATGTTTATATATGTCATATATTAAATTTATTATGTATTTATAATTATTTATTACTTTTCCAACACATAAATTTTTACTTTCCATTTAGTGTAAATATGATTGTTTTGTTTGAGGAAGTGTAGACTACCACCCCCTCAAAGCGATGTGATTCATTCACACACTACATGGAATGTATTACGGATGGATTTAGTGAAAATAGATGATATATATGATATAGTAATGATAATATAATAATTATATATTTATATCTATATTTAATTTTCTATATTTCTTTCAATACTATAAAAAAATGGAAACACCGTTCAGGCGTAGATAAAACGTACCATCTCCATGAAAAGTGTATTCCATTTCATACGTATATATTCAATAGAATTTAATAATAATAATAAAATTTATGTAAATTATATTTATATCATAGTTTTATTTCCATAAATTATTATATAAGTATGAGGTCCAAATATATAACAAATTAATACACATGCGATGAACAAAGTGAATATTACTCGAAGTGAATCCTTAACTATAATTTTTAACAAGACAATAATATAAGGTAATAATCAAACCATATATGCTATAATATAAAATAAAATTCTTCTGTAAAATATGTATAATAATCTATCATTTATAATATAGGATGCTTGTATGAGTATGATGAATGTCAATACACAAGGTGAGGGAAATTTCATCTCACTTTTTATTTCAATGATATACTCTCATTTGACACCACTCTTTTCTTTTCTGTGGTGTATATACATACCAAGAATTTATTCTATGATTATTATTTATTAATATTATGCGTATTTACATACTATTTTTATTTTATTTATTTAATGAGGTTAATGTATAAGATTTTACCATATCTATAAGATAATTTGGTCACGATTTTCCTTCATTGAGACTCATGTTTTCTTTTGCACCTTTTTTCTTTTTCGAGCTATATATAAATCAATTTTACATGATAAATATTTAATGTATTTTTTTCATGATATTATAAGATTCATGTAATTTCCTTTTCTTACTTGGATATTGTGATCCTAAGTTACAAATTAGTAAGAATGCATTGAAACAATCTCTTTGTTTATCAAGATTGTTAATGATTATGCTTACATTGATAAATTCTTGTGATCCATATCACAAGAGTGCTTTTGAGTTTCATTATCCTCTATTATTTCAATATATAATCATGTATTAGTAATTTTGTTCCACACTTTTGTACATAATATTATTAATAAAATGTTTTTAATAAAAAATATGTATGTATTTCTCTCTTCGGCCAGAAATCAGTTTTATTTGAAAAATCATGTTTTCTAGAAATGTTTTAAAAAATGATTTCACATGATACTTGAAGGTAATTTACAAGGTAAAGGTATTAATTTTTTTTTATGTTTTAAAATTATTTTCTCAATGTAGAAAAGATATTTTATTCAATAATTGTTTTTAAAGGATCATTCAAAATTATTTTCCATCTAAGATAAAATTATTTGGTGACACTCATGCCTTTCAAGTAAAATGATTCATTGTTTCCATTAATATTGTTTCAATTAATGGTGTATTTTTTTATGTAATTATTTTTATGAAATATGTATCTCATTCACTAGTTATAAGGTTTTGAAATAAAATTCCATTCATAGGTTATTATTTTGTTGAAATAAATATGAAAATGGTATCTTTTTCTATAGGTTATGATTTGTTTACATGTTTATGATAACAATTTCATTTAATGGTTTATGATATGATGGTTTATGATTTTTTGGAACATGAATGTATGATTTCATTATAATATTTGTGGGACCCAAATATCCCTAAAATTCATTGTTTAAATATTTATATATAATGAGATCGACTAAGATGGTCTTGGTAGTGAACCTTGACTACTAAGATGACCATGGGAGTGTACCATGACTACCAAGATGGTATGAAGAGTAAACTCATGATACTAAGATGGCTAGGGGATAAAAATTGACTACCAAGATGATATGGGTTGTTAAACCATACTAATAATAATGTCTTTGTATTGATACCTTGGACACTATAGAAATCTTATTATATTATTATATGACTTAAAAAATTCCATGTTTTATTCTTATTTTATCCTATAATGGATTATGTTCTTTATTTCCTTATTATTCATGTATTATAATCTACTACTATTTATTCCATGATTCCTACTTGAAATATTTTATATGATAAGTTTGATATTATATTTTTATGATGACATTTACATAACCATGATCTCATGTTTATACTTACATGTCTCCCTTGTATACCCGTACTGATCACTTGAGATCGCCCCATTTAATGTTTCATTCAATAGGTTATGAAGATTTGTAATATGTTTAATGTTTATGGAATTTATATAAATTATATGCCTTTATTTTCATGTTTATGTAAATGTGTCATGAGGATATTTATTGCCATAATTGGCATGTTGTGTGGGTTTGGCTGTGAGGCCTTTTTTTAATGTGATACACATGTGGGTGAATTTGTATTCTCTAAGATTCTCTGTTGATATTATTTTCATATGGGTGTCTGTGTATTCATGATTCCTCAATTTAAGTGAAATTATTATTAATTTATATATTGTTTCTTGTCTCTAAATATATGTATAGTTTCCATAGGCCTAGTTTCATGGTACCAGGTTAGTCTAGCTCAGCTTGCTGGCAATTAGAGTGGGAGGGATACTGTTATGATTGGAAGTTTTTCAATTCAAAATCAATGATGATTTATAATAATGTGTCCAATCCCATATTTGGATATTAGTTCAACATGTGTCAATGTGTCTTACACTAGAGCTCGATACTAGGTAAACAAGCTGTAGCATGGATTATCCTAGATCCACAGATTGGACAGACATGTAGACACTGTATATTTCCTTAACAGAGGGTGTAAAATGTTCCTTAATTGTGGATTGATGAATCGTGTATATTATTTCAGTATATTTAGAGAACATGTGTTCAAAAAGTAATTATCTAATTCATGCGATGATTAATTATGACATTCATTCCTACATAGGGATGAAGAACGTATAGCCATGGTTTTTGGAAACTTATTTAGAGCATTATTATTCAAAAATTGATTTTTTATTTATTAATTTAAATTATTTTCATAAAATGATATTATTTATATTACAAAACTTATGTTAACTACATATTATTTATATCAAATCGGGTCGCACTCATTCCCTACAAGGGCATCTCAATGCATGTTTACATTTTAGATCCATGTATTAATTATGGAAAATGGCACTACATTAGGTAAATGAGAATGTGGATCTTAGAGGATAGGATAAATTCTTTGATGAACTCTAAAATATAGATATAATTTATTTAGTTTATTTTCATCTATATATATACACTTGGTTGACCTACCCAATTATGGTATCCTTTGTCTTGTATGACTTGTATGTCATTTGTCATTTTTGTGACATTATTGATTAGTTTCCATCAGGACATTAGGTGGTTATTAATTAATGTTTTAGATGATTATGATATATGTTTATTTTTACTGATGGTATAGTATCCCCATGAAATATTTCATGCCCTTTTTCATAATTAAGATCCTCATTCATGTAGGTAGACACACATGAGGTGATGTGGCTAACCAGACAGACCCGATGATTTGTCAAGGGTGTAACAAAGTAGTATTAGAGGATGATTAATACTATTTTATTCATTAATATATTTGGTCATGGTGATACTTGGGTATAAGAGTAACATTCATTCATTTCCATGTCATATGTAATGATCATCTATGTTTTCGGTGATGGGATTACGATTACCATTTATGCTTTTACAATTTCATATTGATTGTGTGCACTATTACTATGTTATTATAGTTTATTGGATTTTTGGGTTAATTAATCATTAGTATGAACATATGTTCATATCTAAAATTCAAAATTTATTTTAATACATAGTTTTTCATTTAATTTATTTTAAATTTTTTTTGTAATTTTGTGACATATATGTGCTAAAATTTAAATTTCATGAATCTGAGAATACTATGTCTTTATATTCAAATGACTTAGACTAACAAAAAGATTTAGAAGAACTATATTATGGATTTCATAGTTATATTTGGGTTATTCCTTTTAGATATGAATAGCCTCATAGAATGAGTCTTTCATAGTGATATTTTGAATGTGCCTGCAAATTTCATGAGTAGTTAATAGAGTAAGTTATTATATACATTTAGAAGAATTTTTAATGGAATTTTAGATAGTTATTCTTGGGGAATTTCATATGAGACAAACTAGGTGAGTGTTTTATGATGGTCCCATTTGGGGAAATGATCCCAAAACACCTCAAAAAATATAGAAGAATACAACAGATCATGCACCCATAGTAGCTCCAGTGTTCACGACTATATAACTACTTCTACAAGAATTCTTATAGAAAGTTCTTGTTAATTTTGGAGGATATGATAGTGTGATGTTCAAATAAACTGAATATTGACTACATTAAAAGGCCTCATTTTTTAGGGAAATGCGGATTTTTGAATTTTAAGGATTGGATTGAAATCATTGAAGGAATATTAAATTTAATGAAAACACACGTTGAGTGATTAGTGAAATTATTGCATATATTCTCACAAAAACATTTAAAAAGAGATTTTAGATTCCTAAACAATGATTAGAGAATAGGGGTTCTAAATTTTAATACCTTAAAGGCACAATTCGTCAAGTTGTTTTTCTTTGATATGCTGATGTCGGGCCGTATAAAATATTTTTTTGAACATCAGTTGGGGATAAATTCAGTGCCTACTAATTTTGATTTTTTATATTTTTGTTATTATTTTCGCCTCTTTTATCTAATAATGTGGTACAATATTCCAAAATGTGTCAGATTTTCCTTCAAAAAGAATTGAGATTCTTAGTTGGGATCTTTTATATGACAATATATCACGGAGTTCATCGAAATAAACATAAAAATGAGGTGGTTCTAGAGGAGGATAAAGTTGAATATTCCTTCATCATTATTGGATTGATGAGTGGGATTACCAGAAACTCCATGTGTTCTGATTCTATAATGAAAATGTGTAAATTCGAAGAGATGAACTAGGGTTATAGCAGGAAAACAATGTAGTCTAGAACTTCGTTAACTCCCTTAAGGGAAATGGGTTCTGTCAGATTTTATTATTAATAGGGGGAAAAAATTACCTCATGTTTAGTCTTAATAATTATTGAGAGTATCACCATTGAAATAATATGGTTCATATCTAATTATATTGTGAGGAAAGACCATTTTTTGGAGTAGGGAGACCAATCTATGGTGAAACAGGTAGAGTATACCAAAATATTTGAACTCAATTGAGGGAAGTGATCCTTGAAAATTGAACACTCTGGGGAAAGCCTGTGGGTTTGAAAATTTCATGGGTTATGAGATGTACCAGGAAACAAATGTTGATGGAGATGGATCTTTAACTATTAGAGGCATGATTTTAATTATGTGTATAATTCATTCTTCCAAATTTGATATAGGAGCTTCTGATTCGTTCATATGTTCTCAATATATGGTGGGTTTAGAATTTCTATTCATGTACTCCTCAGAGTTTCTTTCTCTTGATACTCTATTAGGAATGAGGGAATACCATATTCAGAGATGTAAAAAATTCCTATATTGATATCTTTTTGGTGATATTAGTTGGTTTTCATGATTCTAGTGATGACTAGTTTTGATATCATATTTGGTATAGATTGGTTAAATAATTACCAAAGCCACATCAATTATTAACGAAAATGAGTTACCTTTGGCACTCTTAAGGGAAAATCCATATATCAAAGAGTGAATTAGATCTGGATCATGTTAATTGGAACAAGACCATCGAAAAGACAGAGACATTAAGTTCTGAGGGTGGGTCTATTTCTTCAAGAATATATGGATACATTTTCAACATCCCATCCTCTCAATTGAGGGAAGACTAGTGGTTCTCCAATACTAACTAGTATTATGGCCACCACTATACTTCATTATCAATAGTTGATACAACGATGAAAATAATAATGAGAATATATGGGTTGTATGGGTATCTTAGGATTCCTTTTGGGTTGATTAATTATCCAACAATGATCATATATCTCATGAATAATATATTTCACCCATTCTTACAATAATTTATCATTATATTCACTGATAATATTTTGATATTTTTAATAAAATAAGAATTACATTCTATCCATTTAGATATTTCACTAAGTATGATTGCAGAACATTGGTTTTATGCTATGATTTCCAAGTGTCACTTTTGTATTTAATAGGTATTTATTTTTGGGGATGTGATTTTCAAGATAGGTATTTATAATGATCAATAGATGGTGGGAGATGTTATATTATGGGTAGAGACTTTGAAAGTTCTTGTGATTTGATGTTTCTTAATACTATATGTGTATTACAAGTGTTTCGTCTAGAACTTCTCTAGTCTCATGGAACCTATTACTAGATTTACAAAGAAGGGGATAAAGCATGTGTTTAAAAACGCATGTATAAATAAAGAGGTGATTAGAATCTATCATTATTGTGATTCTATTAGATTTAGGGATTAGATATGAATATTACTGTGAAACATGAGGGATTGGTTCGGGAGCTATCATGATGAAGAAATATTAGGTAGTCATTTTTAGGTCTCTTCAGCTACAACCCCATGAGTGGAACTACCCAACTCATGATCAAATGTTTTCTATGCTGGTCTATGCCCTCATATATTTGAAAATTTTCCTTTTAGTGGGATATTTTTCATTTATATAGAACATTAGATATTAAAATGTATATAATTTTATATAGAATTAAACAATTGATAAAGATGTTGGGTTGAGTACCTATACATAGTCCAAATAAAGATATATAATGATCATATGAATGGTAATTTTGCTGACAATTATCTTTGTGAAAAGACACATGTACTTATAGAGAGTACATTATAAGAATATTGGATGTTGATGAGCTTATGAGTATATTTTTTTATGGATGAATCTGATAATAAATGGGATATGACTAATTCTCCATAATACATAACGTTATATTTGGTTGAATGAGTGAAAAATTTCCACGAATTTGATCAAGAGTTTTCAGTGACTTAAGAATGGTTGGTAAGGAATCACCCATTTTTATTATTTTCTTTGGATGAAGATGATGTGATATATATTCATAATATTATATTTGTTTCTACTTATATTATAGAAGAGATGATGAGAGACTCTCATGCCTCATATTCAGCAGTTCAACCTGGATAGATAAAATATATCCTAAAATTAGATGAATTTTCTGGTGGACAGGTATAATGAGGTACATTCTAGTATTTATCTCTCATTTTCTTACCTATCAAAGTAATAATGCCTAGCATCGGTGACAATATAAATAACATTAGACACATCCAGTACTAGAATAGAAGTTGAATAGTGTAAAAAAGAATTTAATTATGTGGTTACCAAAGACCTGGAGTGTCCAGGATGATGTATGGACTGTGATTGATTGGATGATGAAGAATTAATATAAATTTCTTAATTTGAGGGACTCATTATATTGATTAGTTATGAAAAATAAATATATGAAAAATAGTAAAACCTCATGGAGTACCTCCAGTATGATTTTTTGATGGATATTCCTATTTTCCGTTATGATTATGGAAAGGATTAAGAATGGAAATACATTCTTTATTAATTATTAGTATGCTACATCATCCACATACTGACAGAAATCCCAAAATAACTATACAGATTTAAAGGATATGATTAGGGAATGAGTTATTGATTTAAATGGAAAATGATATGATCATTTGGAGTTGATAGAGTTTATTTATAATAACAGTATTTAGTATTATATTAAGATGGAGTATTTGAGGATCTCTGTAGATGAACTTTTAGATCACCACTATATTTTCATGAGGTGGTAGGCTTACTATTATTAGCTTGGGTTTGGTAAATGTGACCGCTGAACAAGTTTATATAAATAAAAAGTTTATAGTAACCAATCGGTGAAAACAACATTCATGTGAGACTTGAGGAGAAAAACCATAGGGTTTACCATGCATTATTAGTTTTTCAGGCAGCTGTGAAAATAGTTGGGACATTATCAATTACAGAAGTAGAGTGAATTAGCTCAGAAGTTTTTAAGATTGTTTGAGATCATTAGGAACATCCGGATAGTGTCTAACCAAATAGAATTCCTCCAATATATCAAGGTATTAATAACATTTTCCAAATGACTTTTTAGATGTACATTAATGATCCAATGTATGTGATTGACAGTGATGATGTTGAGTTAGGACCTGATACATCATTCGAGAAACATCAAATTCATATCATTGAAAGGAGTGGGAAGGTGCTATAAGGATAGATAGGGTCCCTAGTTTTGGTTTTGTATTACTATTATGATATCAAAGATGGGAATATAGAGTAAGAATCAGATATTTATTCTCAATATCTAGAGTTATTCTATAAAAACGTCTAGAGACACTTCTCAATGATGATAATTAATTAGAGGAGGAGATTTGTGGCATCCTATAATTTCAAAGAACATTATACATTGTTTTTTATGTAAATTGGGTATATTTCAGTAAAATTTTGAGGAATGATAATGTTGTTTTGGAATAAATAATCAAACGTTAAAGGAGGTGTTTCCACAACTAATAGATTTCTAGCTACTAGGGTGTCAACTACTTGCTAATTTAAGGCCACAGAATAGCTGATGGCGGTTAACGTGGACCAAGAATATCCAGTAGTTAATCCATCCATTTAATGTAGTAATACCAGATTTCATGTGGCTAGGGTAGTATCCCTAGGAAATATTTAGGGATATTTTCCATCAACTGAAACAACTAGCCAGTAGGTGAGGCCCACTAGCCCATTGATTGTATCCTTAAGATTTTTTATGTGGGTAATCCTTCTTCCACATAATTTTATTTTATAATAACTTTACATTGGTTAAACCCCATTAAAAAATATGGATTGAAGGTATCCATCATTGTAGAGTTTCCCCCCGCTTCCCATCTCTACAATTCATGAAGATCTGATCAATCCAGTGAACGAAGGCTAGAATCATTAAAGTGTTTAAACCAAAAATTCCTCTTTTTATTAAGAATAATAAATTATTTGGGATGTTATAGATAGATCTATGAAATCATATGTTACATAATAGATAGTACCTATATATATGAAGGAGATTATCCCAAATCTATTAAGAATCAATTTCTATCAATTGATCAGATCTAGAGATACGATTGGTGGTAATTCTCCATGGTAAGTCATGTATGTTCTATCCATTTTCATTTTAATCATCTAGGATTATGATACTATAATACCACATGAGACGAGTTAATATTTATTATAGGTAATTTCCTCCATGGGATTAATCTAAGTGTTGATTCTTGGTGTTAGGGATCTATGTAGTTAAGGTAGATTATAAGGACCCGTCCTTATTACATACATAATCTTGAATTTATTCAATAAAAAAATTTCTTTTACATTGATGATCTTTTATAGTTTATATATTTAGATAATTGGGAGATAATATATTTATAACGTTACACATTGTTACAGAGTGGATACCATAAAAACAGTTTGCATTTTTTTCAAAATTTTAAACATTAAAACATAAAATATTATTATTGAAAATTCTTCCACTTTTAACATGGCTTAGTTATTTGTCTTACAAATCCATTAACCTAAGAAAATCATCAAAATCATGGGATGGGCACAAAAACTCAGCAATTGATTTAAAAAGAAGGAAAGAACACATTAGTCCATGAATACTAGTAATGTATAAATCATTTCCAAAAGATATACATATCACCTGTATATGTATATACATTGTGAAACATGATATTTAAAAAATAAAAAATAACATAAGTACAACCATAAATGTATCTTTGGGAATTACTTACATAATATTGTAACCCTCTCGACTACCTTATTATTTGTAACACTTAGGGGGACCTAACTATTTCTGTAACCATCGTACCTACACAAGGAGTAACCATATGACTAACCTAAAACATACACATAACAAATGAATTATAGAGAAATATAGGTCCCAACCTTCATCATAAACAACTCCCATGATCCATAACATAATCACACAACATTAATATTAGCAAAAAAACATTGATTTTGAATTTTGTAAACAAAATTTTTAAAAGAAAAGTCCCTAATAAATATCATATAATTGAAGTGAGTCTTAAAATAGTGGACTAAATATGTATATACTATGTAAATATACATATTTATACATAGAATAATCTAAATTCTTCACACAAACCATTTAAATACCATATAAATAATGAAGAAAAAGGTTGACCCAAAGGATGGAAATCCTGTTAAGAATTCCCTTACCTCAGGCTTCTCTTACATAAAACATGTTTAATATTCCAGTAAAATGGTTAGAAGAGTGTTATTTGTATTTTTCAGAAAAATTTTCATGTTTATAACATCTTATATGATCATTTAATAACTTTATTTTACCCCTTAATTGTTAGTATTTCGTTCCTTGCACTGTTTTGGGTGAGTTCCTTACATGATTTCCATGATTGGTTCATGATGGATGTTCATGTCGATTGGAAGTGAAACTCTATAATTGGAATGGAGATGTATTTAAATATTCCCAGTGACATAATTTATACCGTTTATCATTTTGATGTTTTATATGAGGATGATTCATTAGTTAAAACATTGATCATGTTCGTTTAAATCATTTTAGTGGTTCTTTGATAATAACAACCTTATTTTGTCTTCTAAATTGAAACAATGGGTGAAAAAGAATTACATAACCATGGATGAGACATAATACATATACAATAACCTTGTTAAACCATATACATGGTTTCATGACTAGTCTTGAAAGAATTAGGGGAAATGGAAAACACATCATCCACGATGTCGGTAATTCGACACATCACATACAATGTTTTTATTCCTTGAATAAGTGGGAGAGGAGAAGAATAATGATGATGAATTTTAAATTAAAATGAGAACATCCATAATTTAAATTATTTTTTGAGATTTTATTCCTCTTGGTTAATAAGTTATGAATATCTAATAAGAAAATAATGGAACTCGAAATAAGAAAATAATTGAGTAATCCCTCACAAAAATTTGGCAGCCTAACGACTATGCAACATGGTTTTAGAAAATATTAATAAGAGAGGGGACAAGGGTCACCCATCCATAAATGAATCATAATATAGAATAGATCATTAATAATAAGGAAATAAGAACATTGTATGGGAACATGAATGTTATACCACAAAAAAGAGATATTGACTAGATGAAGAAAGAAATTGAGAATTTTTCTACCTTGTAGAGTAACTCCTAGAACATGAAGGCTGGGCCCTTGAGGGCTTGAGTAATCCTTGATAGTGCTATTGGGGAGGTAATGAGGCCATTTCTTCGTTGATGTGGTATTTGGAATTATGATAATGATGGAATGGGATGGTATTTATAGCAAAAGTGAGGGATTATTTTAATATTTTCCAAGGGACACAACATTAGTGGTATTTGAAAAACCATGGGCTTGCCCATGGTATAAGCCACATGGGACAACTCATAACATATTTTGCTATACACAAGTTGACCAAGTTTATTAGATCATTATTATATCATTAACTATCTCATTGACACACCAAAACTCAAAACTATATTTTTTACTATTCACCGAAAATCAACTATTTCAGAAAAATCCCAAAAATTCACCCTAACCACTTATCTATGTGTAGAATTAATAAATGAACTCAATTTTTTGAAAATAATTTTCTAAATATTTTTAATATAATTTTTTTAATAAAATCATGCTTAATTCAAAAATTAATAATTAAAAAACTATAACTTCTTTTATATCGCATTTAAAAAATATTAAAGGTGCCATTATCTTAATTCCTTATGAAAATAAAATAATAATACATTTGACTATTCATTAGTGTCATATTACTATTCATATTACTATTCATAATGGTATGTTAATATTCACCAAAAAACAAGTTGGTTCCAAAATAATACAAATAACATACTGAACAAATTTCTTGATGAACATTTTTCAAAATTCAAAACATAAAAGTAGAAAAATTATGTTTAATGGATAATATTAAATATATACATTAAACAAAATTAGAAGAATTTTAATTTATTTTTAGAAAAACATGGGGTGTTACAGTATCCCCACCTTTTGGAATTTGCGTCCACAAAATTTTATTTACTTATCAAACAACTGAGGTTACCTTTCCCTCATAGAATTTCCATACTACCATGTTGCTTCATCAACCATGTGGTTTATCCACAAAACCTTTACATTGTGGATTACCTTATTCTGCAATACCAATTGCTTTTTATCAAATATCTGAACTTTTTTCTCTTCATATGAATGATTCTCATCCAGCTGAACTACTTTTGGGATAAAAACATTAGTTTAATATAGTACATACTTCCTCAAATTTGAATCTTGAAAAACATTGTGTACCTGATACAATCTTGGAGGCAAAGCTACTCGGTATAAAACTGGCCCCACATTCTCTAGGATTTAAAAAGGGCCGATGAACTGGAAACTTAGCATTATTTTCTTACCAAAACACATCGCACTTTCCAAAGAGATATTTAAAGGAATACATGGTCAACTACCTCAATAGAGAAGAATTTGCTTATATTATCAGCATAACTTTTTGGCATGCTCTGAGCTATCCTCATGTGTTTCTAGATCATCTTCACTTTCTCAGCCACTTCCTCTACTAACTCTGGCCCCATATACTTTCTTTAACTGAATTCATCCCATAACGCCGGAGTCTAAAAGCACATTCCGTACAAAGCCTCAAAAGGTTCCATCTATATACTGGAATGAAAACTGTTATTATAATAAAACTCAACAAAAGAAAAATGGTGATCCCAACATTCCTTGTAGTCCATTGAACAGGCTCGATGCATATCCACCAATGTTTGAATCATTCATTCTGACTTCCATCTGATTGAGGATGAAAAGCTATACTGAAATAATTTTCTATGCCCAATTACATCTAAGGCCCCTTCCAAAAGTTAGAAGTGAACCTAGGATCCCAGTCAGATACAATGGAAAGAGGAACTCCATGTAACTTGACAATCTCCTGGAGGTTAAACCAAGACAGCTGACCCAAAGGCACTGTATCTCAAATAGAAAGAAAACATGCAGATTTTGTCAGCCAATCCACAATAACCCAAATTTCATTGTTACCATGAGATGTCCTAGGTATTGCAACCAAAAATTCCATGTATACATTCTCCAACATCCACTCCGGAACTGGAAAAGGCTAAAGCATCCCCTTCGATAAATGACACTCTTCTTTAACCTGCTAACATGTCAAACATTTCTAGGTTAAAATCACCAATATCCCTATTCATTCTATCCCACTTGTAATTCTCACGAAAGTCTCTATACATCTTAGTACATCCAGGAGGAACTGATAATGGAGAATTATGAGCTTCACAAAAAAAATCTTTCTTCAAATGAGAATCACATGGCACACACAACCTTTTTCAAAATATTAATACACAAACATTATCAAGGTTAAATTATAGAAGCATACCCATTTTAAATAATTTTACCTTTTTCTATAGCCCACGGTATTCATTCCGTGCTCACATAATTTTGTCTAACAACGATGACTACACTGAAACCTGAAACAAAACAGATGTATTACCTACACCACAAACTTTTATGCCAAAATTCGACAAATCATTAATCAAGGGACAATTTTCCAAATGTAACATTGTTAATGATGCATGATGTTTTCGACTCAAGGAATCCACCCACTTTGTTTTCTTTTCTATGATGGAAATTTATCCTGAAATAATAATCCTTTATCAGTTCAATTAATCTTTTATGCCTCATGTTTAATTAATTTTTAGTGAATATATAGTTTATACTTTTATTATTAGTATGTATTTGACATTTTCTCCATATAAATGATGCCTCCTAATTTTCAAATAAACACTACACCTGCCAATTCCAAATCATGTGTGGGATAATTTAACTCATGAGGTTTTATTTTTCTTAAATCATAAGTAATTATTTGATCATTCTTCATCAGATCACAACTATGAGCCAACAATGAAGCATCACTGTAGATTACGAAATCACTATTTTGGGAAGGTAAGTCCAGAACTAGAGCATGTACCAATCACTTCTTCAGTTCCTGAAAACAAACATCACATTATTCTTTCCAAAAAAAATTAACCCCTTTCTGTGTTAACTTATTTATTGGGCGAGATAACCGAGAAATGTTCTTAAGAAAACATCAGTAATAAACTGCTAATCCCGGAAAACTACGAATCTCTTTACCATTTGTGGGTCTTGACCCTTCATGAACCTTTTTTTTGGAATGATCAACTGTTATTCTATCCTTATTTACAATGTGCCGAAGAAATGAAATCTGTTGCAATAAAAAATCACACTTTCTTAATTTTCCATATAGTTTCTTTTCTTGTATGGTTTGTAAGAAAACCCTTAGATGTTTTTCATGCTCCAATTTATTTTTATAAAATAACAGAATTTCATTAATAAATACAACCAAAAACATATCCAAGAACTCATGAAATAATTTATTCATAACATTCATGAATAAAATATGTGCTTTATTTAACCCAAAATAAATAACAACAACTTCATAATGCCCATATCTATTATTAAAGGTAATTTTTGGGATGTCATCCTCCTTCACCTTCAGCTGATTGTATCCAGATATCAGGTCAATATTGGGAAATTACTAAGCTATCTGGTGATGATCAAACAAGTCATCGACATGAGGGAAATGATACTTGTTTTTAACAGTGATGTTATTCAAATCTCTAAAATCAATGCAATGTATCATGGAACCGTCTTTATTATTATTTCACAAAATAGGAGCTCCCCACAGTGATGTTCTAGGACGAATGAAGCCTTTATCAAGAAAATCATGCAACTGATTTTTCAATTCATGAAGTTCTATTTGAGCCATACGATATGGGGGTTTTTGAATTGTCTTAGCATTAGGAACTAAGTAAATTGTGAATTTGACTTCCTGGTCAGGTATGAAACTAGGTTACTCATCAGGAAACCATCATGGAATTCATTTACGATAGGCACATCATCAATCTGAACACTTCCCTTGTTTTCAACAATATGAGAAAGATAAATTTCATTTCCATCTTTTAACAGTTTCTTATATTCTTGATATGTTATCAATTGTATGGGTTTATTGTTTTATAAAAACTGTAACTCAATCTGAAAAAAAACTTCTTTAGTTCTATAGTCAATTTTATCATGAAAAACAGAAAGCCAATCCATTCCCAGAATAACATCACGCTTGACTAAGGGTAAAACATCATGTTTTTCAGGTAATGTCTTTCCACATACCACAATAAAAAGATTATTATAATTCCTCTTCATGATAATATTCCCCCTGGTGTTTTAACAACATGTTCAGGTCTCATTTTTTGAGGTTATTTTTCCAATTTACCCAATATTTCTTAGAGATGAAGGAATGTGTAGACCCCATATCAATGAAAACTTTGGAAAAATATTATTGAAGAAACAAAGTACATGATACAATTTCATTGGATGGCCCGACATCTACTGACTTAGTCGCAAAGGATCTAACTGCACCTTTCAGCTTATAGTCTGGCTGCTTTACATCATTCATATCTCTCTTTGGGGCATGCATTTTCAAAATGATACATCTCACCTCATTTAAAACACTTTATAGTTTGTTTATCTGGATTAGTCATAGGATCTTTTTCATTTCAATCTCAGGTCATACGTCCAAAATTACAACATTTAAAACACTTCACAGTTTTACTATGATATTTCTCAGGGTGATTCTTGCCACACTTTCCACAAACTGGAAACTGGATTTTCTTACCATCAGATTTCATTGGTTGATTCTTACCAATCGATTGCCACCTGGACCCCTTCTTCTCCTTGTTTACAAAATTAACATGATCATCAGAAAACTCCATATCTACCTTCTTAGCACATCAGACAAGTTTCTCCTAAATTTTGAATTCACAGGAGGCCAACGCCCTTTGATAACATTGCTTCAGTCCTGAGAAAAAGCAGTTGGTTTTTCTATCAAGATCCAGAATATGATTTAGAGAAAACATTTCCAGTCGGGTGAAGTTCTCTTCATACACAACCACTAAATCATCCTTTTTTTCTTTTATTCAATGAATTTCTTCTCCATCCTATGTCACACCGTCTTAGGAAAAAAATTATGAGGAAAATACTTTTAAATTAATCCCACTCAAAGGAATAAAAATACTCTCTACCCCTAATATTCCTTATCATTAAACACCTGTGATTAGCTTCACCATTAAAGCGATAAATGAAAATACTTTCCTTTTGATTTTTTGAACATCCCATAACATAAAAAATCATTTCAAGGGTTTTTATCCATCCTTCACCTGCTAATGCGTTAGAAGATCCACTAAAATCCGGAGGGAGTTTTCTCATAAAATGTTCCACTATTGTCATGTTACGTTGTGGTACCTCTATTTTTTCTCCTTCATGGATGCCTCCACCATTTATTTTCTGCATTAGCTAAGCCATTACTGTCACAAAATGCTCGGTTCCAATCCATACCATTCTGGGATGTAGATCTCCAAGGATGTCGTTCTATCGGTGCCTCTCTTCATTAGAATCCCTATTACTTCTACGAACAACCATTCTAAACAAACATATCTTATATGAAGCAACATGGTAATATTTAAATTCTATAACATTTCAAATTAGTGTAAAAATCATTTATGGTATTCTTTTAACATCATCCAAACCTCCTAATTTTATCTAATCCATCCTTTGATACCAACATTAAAGACTCACCCTTATTACATACATAATCTTGAATTTAATCTTGAAATCACTTCCATTTAAATTTAGGATCTTTTTATGTTTTTAGCTTTAGATAATTGGGACATAATACGTTCATAACATTACACATTGTTACAGATTTGATACCGTAAAAACAGTTTCCATTTTTTTAAATGTAATACATTAAAACATAAAACATGATCACTTGATAATTATTCAACATTTAACATGGATTCCTTAATTATATTACACATACATTAACCTGTGAAAAGAATTTGAAACATGGGATGGGCACAAATACTCAATAAGGGATATAAAAAGAAGGAAAGAACACATTAGTCTATGAATACTTGTAATGTATGAAAAAAATTTCAAAATACATACATATCCACTATATATATATACCTTATGAGAATTCCACTATACCTATGAACATAAGTAGAACCGTAAAGGTATCTTGGGGCATTACTTACATAATCTTGTATCACCTTCGGTGACCTTATAATTTGTAACCCTCATAACTACCTTACTATTTGTGTAACCATTACAGTTATACTTGGAGTAACCATATGCCCGACATCTAACATACAAATACCCAATGCATTGGATGGAAATATAGTTCCCAACCTTCATCATAAAAAATTCCCAATATCTATAACATTATCATACAACATGAATATTAGCATGAAAACCTTGATTTTGAATTTTGTAAAACCGAATTTTAAAAGAGGATTTTAAAAGAAAAGTTCCTTATAAATATCATATATTTGAAGTGATACATAATAGAGTGGATGGAATAGGTATATACTATATTAAATATACATAATTAAACATTGTATAATCATAATTCATTTCACAAACAATTTAAATACCATATAAAAACTGATGAATAAGGTTAACCTAAAGGATAGAAATCGGGTAATGAATTACCTTACCTCAGGACTGTCTTACTTAAAACATGTATAAACTTCATGTAAAATGGTTATAAGATTGTTATTTGTTTTTTAAAGAAATATTTTCAAGTTTATATAATCTTATATGATCATTTAATGACCTTATTTTACCCCTTAATTGTTATAATTTTGTTCCTTGCACTATTTTGGTTGAGTTCCTTAAATGATTTCCATGATTTGTTCATGATGGATGTTCTTGTCAATTGGAATTGAAAATCCAAAATTGGAATGGAATGGTTTTTACATATTTCCAGTACCAAAATATATACCATTTATTATTTTCATGTTTTATATGATGATGATTCATAAGTTAAAACATTAATGATGTTCGTTTAGATCGTTTTAGTGGTTCTTTGATAATAACGATCTAATTTTGTCTTATAGATTAAAACCATGAGTAAAAAAGATTTCCAGAACCATTCATGAGACATAATACATATATTTTAAACTTTTTCAACCATATAAATGGTTTCATGACCAGAATTTAAAGAATTAATGGAAATTGAAATCACATCGTACACGATGTTGGTAATTCGACAAATCACGAAAAATGTTTTTATTCCATGAATAAGTGGGAGAGGAGAAGAATAATGATCATGAATTTTACATGAACATTGGAAAATATAGAATATACATGATTTATGGAAATTTCAAACTTCTTGGGTAAGAATATATGAGGAAAAAATAAAAAAATAAAGGATATCAAAATAAAAGAATAATTGAGAAATCCCTTACAAAAATTCTGCCGCCTAACGACTATGCCTCTTGGTTTTAGAAAATTTAAAAATAGAGGGGACAAGGGTCACCCATCAATAAATAAATCATAATATAGAATATATCAACAAATATAAGTAAATAATAACATGGTATGGAAACTTGAAATTTATACCACATAGAAGAGAACTTGAATGGAAAAGTAATGAAATTGATAATTTTCCTACCTTGTATTGTAACTCCTAGAACATTATGGTTGGGACCTTGGGGGATTGAGGAAACCTTGGGAGGTATAATAGGGAGGTAAGGAGGCTAGATATTCATTTATGAGGAATTTTGAATGAATTTAATGAAGAAATGGGTTGGTATTTATAGCAAAAGTGAGGGATTATTTTAATAATTTCAAGGGACAACTCAGTTGTGGTGTTTGAAAACCATGGGCTTTCCCATAGTATTTTACCATGGTGTAATCCAAATGGGACACCTAATAACTCATTTAACTATACAAAAGTCGACCAGCTTTATTACATCGTTATTACATCATTAATGATGTCATTAACACAACGAAACACAAAAATGTATTTTTTACTAGTCACCAAAGAATCCACTATTTCAAAAAATCCCCAAAATTCACCCTAACCATTTATCGACATGTAGAATTAAAAAAATGAAGTCCATTTTTTGAAAATAATCATCAAAATATTTATAATTTAATTTTTAAATAAAATCATGGTTAATAAAAAAATTTATAATATAAAAAATATAACTTCTTTTATTTCACATTTAAAAATTAATCAAGATGTCATTATATTAAAGCCTTAAAAAATAAAAAAAAAATTAATACAATTTACTATTCATTAGGGTTGTATTACTATTCATATTACTATACATAAGGGTATGTCAATATTCACCAAAAAATATGTTTGTTCTAAAAGACTCTAAATAACGTACTAAACACAATTGTAGATGACCATTTTTTGAAATTCAAAACATAGAAGCTGTAATGTTATGATTAAAGGCTACATATGAATATCTAAATTAAAAAATTTCACGCATTTCAATTTATTTTAAGAAGACATTGGGGTGTTACATAAGAAGTATATACTTTTTTTATAGCCATAAAATAAATTTATCTACCCAGATTTTTATTTATATGAAAGTGTATCATGAGACTCCTGTAAGAAATAATTTTCATGTGTCTGGGTCTGTGGCCATGGTATACTTTCCTATTCCTATATATATATGTGTGTGTGTTTGTGGGTGAATTTTTAGAGTATTAGACCATTTCATGATATGATTCACATATGGGTGCATGTGTGGCTCTGAGACCTTGATTTATATGATATGGTTATTAATCTTAGTATTATGTATTGTGTTTTGATAAATGTATGTATTATCTACGGCTAGTTTCGTGGTACTAGGTCGGTCTATCATAAGTAGTTTCCCCTTGGAGGTTTTGTTTTTTTGTGACTGAATGGTTATTATTTCACATTTAGAGATTAATTTTGATAATGTGTGTCCCCCCAATGCTAGATACTAGGTCGACTTGTGTGAATGTGTATTTCCATAGGGATAATTATATGGTCGAAATATTGTAGTTTTCTCTCCCCTACTTTTTGAATTTAGTCAATAAGTATATATTATAGTTTTCTATTAACATAAGAATGTAATTATTTATTAATGGATGAAAATTTATACTTGATTTTGGGAAGAATATATTGAGAGAACATGTTTTTTACATGGAATTATATTATTTAAGGGATTATTACATCTAACATTCCCATCAGATTGGTGTAGAAGAAGGAATATCCAATGTTTGTGGAAGCTTTTTTTGGACCTGATTACTTGAAACATGATTGGTTATTTATCCATTTAATTTATTTTCATGGAATTCAGTTTTATATATTGTTTCACTTATATTAATCACACATTTGTGGTGTCATAATGGGTTATAATCACACCTTGTATAGATAAATTGATTCCAATGTAGAATTTATGGTTAGTGACCTAGATCATGAAATGGTACATATATATGGTAGTTGAGTAGATGACGCTTAAGTGATTGGCGGGATGGCGGTAAAAAATACATACTATTTCTATAGTGTCTTTAATGGATTTCCTTCCATCATCACAGACATGGTCAACCAAAATGGGGTATCATTTGGGTTTTCTTTTATGAACTAATGACATTTATTATTCTGTGGTATTATTTATTAGTTCATAATATATTGTTTTGGGGTTATTTGTTTATGTTTTACTAAGTTTATGATTTATGGAGACTGTTATTGTGGGTAAATCTCACCACAAAACATTTTCGGCTCTTTCCTCTATTAAAAAGCCTCTTGCATATAAGAATATGTACATGAGGTCATGTAACACACTAATTAGACATTGTGACCTTTATTTGAAGTTACTAGGTGTCCACAAAATATCTAAATTTACACATAGTAAATATATTATTTATCATTATAGTGAGGGTTTTAGAAATATTATGAAAATAATTTTTTTAATACTATGGTGTTTAGATAACTGCATCATTAGGATGATGCTATAAATAGTTTTTTTGAGATTACTTGTTCATGATTTTTGAAGGATGATTCCTATTTTATGAAATATAAATATGATAATAGATGATTTTATGGTTGATTAAAGTTGAGTTTTGAGTATAGTAATGAACATTTTTCATGTTTGGAAAAATTATATCGTTATGTAGTGTTCATTACCCTATTATGTGATTAAGGAAGAAGTATATTTATACTTATGCGATAACAACACCACAATTATTCTTAATTAAGCCTTGATAAATTTTAAGGAATTAGGTTTTATTTTTATTTGGGAATCATTCAGAAATAAAGGAAGATGATTTATATAGGTCATTTGAGTTGATAATTTTTAAAACACTGGGAATTATTGGAAGATTTTACATGCTTAATGTGTTGGATAACACCATATAATATGTTTTAAAACTATCTTATATCGGGATATATAATGCAAATGTGATACTAGAATTGATAGACAGATCATCTCACTAGAAATTTTATTGGAAAAATTACGCCTTTTTAGCTTAATATTTATGGAGAATTTATGCTTGAAAGTATTACATCTTGATGAATTTATTAATTCCATATTAAAGAAAAATATGGTGTATATTTTTTGGATCTTTATAAATATTTGTATGAGTATTAAAATATATTATAACTATAATTATCATATCCAAGAATATCATTGTGATTATTCAACAACACAAATTACAATTCCATGATATTTATTAAGTGTATGAAAAGTTTAGATTCAATTTTAGTATGGGAAAAAATTGGGATATATAGAAATAAACATTGTAAGATATTATTGGTAGAAATTTGGAGGGTTTGATGACAATTACAACAAGGAACACAATATTCAACCATGGAGGAACTTGAGGAGGACAATACAAGATTTCTCAAATTGGTGATGCTAATTTTTAACATTATCATACTTGTTGTTCAGAATAATATTTACACTCTTTAACCACTTTTCCATTTTATAATATGATAAATATGTGGAGAGTGGGATCAAAATTAGTAAAAAAGAAGGATTGGATAATCAATTCAAATAGTGTGTGAACCTTTTAAATATTTTGTATTGAGTGAGTTCTTACTCAATTTCAATCTCTAATCATCATTAATTGATTTTTACTATTGATATTATTCTATATAAGGAATGATATATTTAGTGATATTTTAATGAATTGTTATTCTTTTAGTCTCACTAATTCACCCCCTCTCAGTACTTCTCACAATTCATTCCTGAGGTACATCAATTATTTAAGGATTTTTGAGCCATATTTATATATTTCAAATCTACAATTTCCATTGACTTTCTATATTTTTTAATAGCCACATATGAGTTAATTTAAAGGGTAAAAGTTACGTGAAACCTTTTTTATTGCTAATTTTTATTTTTCCTAATATCTTTCAATAATTACATTACCATTATAACTTTCCATAAAAACTAAAAAATACAGTCTCAATCCACACATATCATCCAATAGATTTCATAAATAATTTACTTCCCTGTTAAAATTTATGTTATTATGATTATAGTATAATTTCATTCAATTATGGTTGTTATATCTATATTTCATATCAAGACTATGGGTTTTTTATACTCTACCCATGGTGTTAGTTGTTATTTGTTATATACATTTATTTTCACAGGGTATACTAAATTTAAATATATTTTTTTCACTACTATATAATAAAATCATAAATTATTATTTATTTTGTTACTTTATATTTTTATTTATTTTATTCCTCCATATTAATGTTCATTGTATATAAAAACAAAATAAATATAGATTTAATCATGATTCTTTCTCTTTCACACTCAATAATATATGGGTTATTTCATAAATAAAAAGACCTCGACTGAGTAGTCAAATTGATAGACCAATACTAGATCTACACATACACTCAAATGAATTCATCACTCCTCAAAGGTTAAAAAAATTAACTATGGGATAAATTAAACACATTAGGAATGATTTACTATTAAATAAATTGACCAAACCATGTATGATAGAGAAAAAATATAACAAAATATAATTATTTTTAAATTAACCATGAACATGAAAAATAAGGAAGACGTGGCTTTAAAGGGAACAAATACCAAATAATGTTTAAGGATCTCCAAAAATCATGTATTCATGACTATGAATCCTCATAGAGTCCCCAACAAGGATCTATTAAGTTAGCTCCTTATAAAGGATTTTATGGTATGAAATGTAGAACATCATCATGTTGGGATAAAGTTGGAAAAATAATTCTATAGTGATGTAATCTAGATAAGGTAATATAAGAGAAGGTTATAGCCACTAAACATCACATAAAAAACTACTTTGATTCTAAAAATGAACTTTGTTATAAATCATCAGAATGATCTAAAGAATGAAGTTAATGGGAAGTTATTACAATTATAATATAACTAAAATATATTGATGAGATTTATAAATAAGAAAAATCGAATCCCTATTCATATCATTCATTTTACAATTATTTTTTCTAATAGGATTTTAGCTTGTTGATTGGAACTTCCACCCAGTCACTCTCATGTTTATGATGTCTTCCATGCATCTTTCTTAAATAAGGACATTCCTAATCCTTAAAATTTTCTGAACTCAGAGATCATACTACTGGAGTAATACTTATATTTTGAATAATAACCAATATATATTCTAGATTTTAGAGAGAATGTTTTATGAAACCATAGAGCTCTCATGTTCAACGTTTTGTTGTGAGCCCACCAATTTGATGAATCTATATAGGAACATGATAACGCAATGAGTTAGATGAATCATAATATGTTAGTTTAAAAATATAAAATTTCATTGTTTATATGTATTTTAATGTTGGTAGAATGTAACACTATCAAATTTTTATGAAATATTTCTCCTTAAATAATTTTATTTGTTCGATAGATTATCTTTCATACAACAATGAGTTCAAACAAACTATGTATAACTACTAACATATTCTATTCCCATTACATACTAGACGTCATATTGGTAGGTAGTAAAAGTAATAACGAAATTAAGAAAAAATATATTGTCTAAAAATTCTTAAAATTTATTCAATAGCTATCAAATTATTATATTTAAGAAAAAAATTGAATATAAAAATATTTTTTTACGAAAAATTATTGTTATAAAATAAATGTATTTTATATTAATAAAATAAATTAATAATTTGTAAATGAATTTTATTTAATGTTAAATATAATTTAAATTATCAAATATTTAATATAGCTAATAAATATTATTCTTTTTTTATGATAATAATAAATCTACTTTTAGGTGTAAAAATTTATTTTCACTAAAAATATATTTTTGTCAGATTTTTCACAATTAAATTAAATTTAATTTCATTAATTTATATATATTTAATTATAAAAAATAAATTAAATATTTAGTATTAGGATGTTCATATTTTGTAGACAGGCCATTTTTATTTTTTTGAAATTTTTAATTGTAACTCTGGTAAAAGTTATCACCTCAATAAAGGGTAAATCAGACTAATATTGATTAAAAACAAGTGATTAAGACATACTTATTAACAACAATTATTATTTTATGAAATTAAATATAACATTAACACCTTAGTATTGAAATTTAGTTTTTTAGTGTACACTTGTTGATTAAAATGTCATATATATTATTTAAACCAATGTAAGTTACAAAATGTCACACTATTCCTTTTTTAAATCCTTTCAGTGTCCACATAGGGATAAAAATCTGTTATAAGTGTATACTAATATAAATTTTTTGAATTATAAAATTATATTCATTGTATAAATTTATTAAATTTTTTTAGGTATTATCTATTTACATTAAATGCTTACACAACGCCAAAAACAATAATTGCTCAATTAAATAAAAAATAAAATAAATGATATTAGTTTTTTTATATTTTATATAACATGGGTATGTGATAGTGTTTGAAGAATTTAATAGGATAATATGAAATATTAATGTTGTTTTCAAATATTATATTCCAATTCAAATCTCACTATTTTGTCTTTAATGTCAAATTAATTGAATATTTAAAAAATTCACAATAAAGATATTTTATGATAATAATATATTGTTAAATTATGAAAAAAATTAAAAAAAAGGATGTTATTATATAGTTTATAATTTAATGAATTTACCATTTATGGTCCGATTTTAAAAATTTAATTGAAAATTTAAACCCTTTAATATTGTAAAGTTTCTTACCATAGTTAAAATGAAAATTGGTTATCTAAGGGTTAATGAAAATTATAATGTTTAAATTGACACCAAAACCTGTCTAAATTATATTATTTTATGGGATTAATCCTATATAAAAGAATATATTCAAATTATTTAAAAAAATTTAACATTATTTTGGGAAATAATGTATTATCATATAAAATTTTTTGAAATTCAAAAAGTTCCCCTAACCTCAATTATAAAATTTTACCTCCTCCATCACTTCTATACACCACTTTATGAATTATAAATATCCAAAAGTATACTCTCTTCCATTATAAAAACCCCTATATACATCATATATATTCTTTTATATAAAAATACAAACCCTGAAACCCTTTATAGATGATCTAAATGACTTGTTTCAATGAATAGGTAATCTCCACACCCGGTGACATTCATTTTTATTCTTCCTTATACCCTATAAATCTATGATATGTATCACAAAATAATAACTTTAGTAAACTAATTATTCTGAAATTACATTATTATTATGGATAAATGATTATACACACTCTTTCCCATCTAACGTGGAGTGAAAAAATTGGACATGTGTATGTCTGGCTTACCATCTCCACGTTGTGATGAAAATAATTTTTCACCATTAATTTTGGGGATGAGTATTATGATTTGATTAATTTTTATATATTATATTAATTATATAATTATATTTCTCAAAATATAATATCACATCTACCTACTTTACATCCAATCCATTGTGAAATGAGAATGGTGTTCGTACGTAAGTGTGTACTACCACCTCCACAAAGCGATGTGATTAATTTTTTATTTTTACTATACTTGGATTGTAATGGGAAAAAATTTAATCAATATATATGATATATATGATATATATTATATAATAATTTTACTTAAAAATTGGAATAATTTTTACCTTTCATGTTTTATGTTAGTTGAAAAATGAAGACAATATTCACTCGTTAGTACATACTACCGTCTCTCTATATTGTGTAATTAAAACATCTACCTCTAACATTTGTGGATGACTCTAAATATGTATATAATGAATATGTATTATATTTATATAGTTTTAAATACTATCTTGATGACGGAATTAGGATAAATTTGTAAGTATCTGCACTATAGAATTAATATACTCGTGATAAAAAAATAGTTACAGGTATAAATAATTATTTAAATAAGTAATTATTGATATAATGTGGTTTTAATGTGTTATAATAGGATTATATTTGATCATATATGTTTTAAAATGAATATATTTTATAATTATTGTAAATTTAAATTTATTTTATTGGATTTTAGAGTTCTTTTGATGAAATGCCTATATGAGGTAACAGTTTTATCTCAAAACTCATAAATATTTGGGATTTTTTATGTTTATGTCTCCACTAGGGAATATTTCTATCCATATCCTTGATTTGAAATTTTTTGTTGGATGTTTTTTATATTAAACTATGAGATTTAATTCAATTTACCCCAAGTGTAATTTTTTACAAAAAATATATTGAATGGAATCTTCTACTAATTTTCCATATGAAAAACATTGGGAATTTTATGAAAAAATGATTGAATTATTGTTTTTTAAAATATGGTAAAAATATATATTTCCATTTTCATGAATAATTTATTATTTTAATATTCTTTTCCATGTTCCCATGGTTATTTACTAAGAATTTGTTTCCATTAAAATTTAATTTATTTTTTCAATATAAATTTATTTCAAAATGAAATGGTTACATTCCTCACTAATTATTTTAATAGATCATTAAAAATAGTTTTACATATAATATGAAATACTATTATGTTACACAAGATTTAGAAATGATCCAGGGATACCATATTTTTTTCTCTTTGTATGGATTAGCTTAATGATTACAAGATGAAATGTTTATAAAACTCATTTCTTTGCCTTGGGTTATGCTATGATGAAATGATAAAAAAATACAATTCTATTCATGGGATCTTATATAATGAATGTTTTATTATTTTGTGGAACACATATTTATTATTTTATATTTTTTAGAGGTGTATCTTATATCTACCTCTAATGAATTGGGTAAATATTGATATCTCGTCAGATAGATCGGATTGGAATGGGGAGTAATCCTTGTTCTGTAAGTGACTATGTTCCCTATGATAGTATTGGGAGTGGTCCATGACTATTATTATTGTTTGCAGAGTGAACCCGTATCTCTATTATAGTAATATAAATAATTATTTACCACTGAGGAAATTATTTTCTCTACTTATATGTATGACAAAAATCAATGTATTATGTATATGTCAAGATTACATGAATTAAGTTCCCTGATTTTCATATGATTAAGGTCTTAATAAATAGTAATATTTATTCACTGACATATTATAATTATATTTTATATTATGGTTATGGGTTGAATATGTTAAGATCATTCTCTTATATGTTTATTATCATATTATTCTTATTTTACCGATGATATCTCCCTTGTTTAACCATATTGAGTATATGAGCTTACAAATTTCACATGTTTCATTTTCTAAAGTTATAAATTATGGTATTAAGTATTAATATCTATGAGGTATGATAATTATGAAGAAATAGTTCAGAGATACTGTGTAGAGTTTATGAACCTTTTTTTTCTTTTCCATGTTTTGAAAAAAATAAACCTAAATTATTTAGGTGTAGATAATCTTGTTAATGAATATTAATATATTTAGATATGATATCTATGTATGAGATATATTCATAACTATAATAATTTTTTTGAAATATTTTTTGGAAATTATTTAATGTTATTCAACTAAGGAGTGTAGGCATATAAGAACATTAATTTCCAATTGATCACATACATGTGGTATAAATCAAAATTCCAAAATTTGGTTCCTAAAGTTAAAAATTAATCTAAGATCAACCTCTGTAGACCCTTTAATCATATCAATAACATCTACAGAATCATCAACAAAATTCATTTCAATTAATCATTCCAAAATAGCTAAAAAATCATATCATTGATAGAGTTATTTCTTCATGTCCATCAATTTTGATGTACATTAAAATGAGTTATAAATGTGTCAATATACTCAAAAAAAAATTGTTGTGTTATAATTTCTATCATGTTTTATTTTAGGATGAACTTTAATACTCTGGGTTGGATATTTATATACAAGGTCCGTTATTTCTTTTTATTCAATAATAATTTCATTAACTGGGTAATGTAATTTTATCGATCTTCTTACATTTCAGTACTCGTTAATAAATCTCCCAAGGTATAAATAAAATATTAATACAGTGTTATAAAATTATAACACACTCTTATATCTTCTCCTCCATTACTAAATATTAATTATGCAGGACCCTCACTCACAATGTGGATCAAGGTAAACCTAAACTCATTCATGATTATATAAATGTTCTTGTCCCTTCGCATATTCTTTATGAATATTGAAACTTCCTATTTTATAAAGGAGGAAAAATAAATACTCAAAACCTCATGGAGGCCTCCCCCCAACTGAAAACATATCTTTTTAAGATGTCAATTGGAAAAAATATTTTATTAAATTTGGGTTGGAGATTCCTTCGTCTAGAACAAGAAACATTATAATCATCATTCTATCAAAGAAGGATCCACACCTATAACAAACCTCTGTGATTCACTTTTTTTGGATACCCAAATTATGTTTTTTGTTTGGTATTAATGATCAAATCAATAATCCACATTCAGCATGGAAATGAAACCCTATCAATGGATGATAGGACATGCCTTGCCAAATATATCATCATCCCCAATTTTTTTACTCCAATATAATTTACAAATTTCACATAAAACAACTTAGTATCCCTAATGTATACATTAATAAATTTTTATAATAGTTTTTAATAATTTTACGGAAATTATCACCTTTCCATGAACCAATTATTGTAATCCTCTTTTTATTGGGGGTGTGGGAATAAAAAATATCATTCATTTTAATGTTGCTCTCAAATTTAATTTCTCTTAGAACCATCATTATAGTTACTTAGTATCCCTTAGAATTCCCAAATTCATATTATTTGGTAAATTTATATTTGTAATTATATATTTTGTTTAATATTCTATTTGAAAATTCATCATGTCATCATTATCCAACATTATTCCACATTCTCGGTGGATTACAAGAAGGGAGAATTATATTAATTTTTTTCTTGAGAACTAGACTATAAATTTTGTTATTTACATATAGATTCATTATCACACACATAAAATTCATATATTCATCAAATAATCCAAGTACATGCCCCATTCTAACCAATGAGAGGATATATTCATTCTTCTCCATAGTAATTTTTTTGCAACTACGGATGAGATGATGGTTTAAGATCCTTCTTGGAAAATTATTAATGAATATAAATAGTATTATCATTCCAATTATATTGATTACGGATATGATGAAACCACAATTAATATATTTTACAAGAATTGGACTAGCCCATCATGCGTGACCAAAATTTGGACTCTTTTACATAATAGTGTTCATCTATATTTTCATACAATCATTTTGTATTCCTTATCATTCTAGGTTATTCCTTTTAAATAAAAATACTTATTTTTCCAACCAAATAATAATATATTAATCCACTACTTATTACTTATGGCAATATTTCTAAAATCACATTAAAGTCCTGTTTTTGACTGATTCCTCCCTTACCTAAAAGTTTCAAAATTGTATAGGTGTGATGTTGTCTGCACTACTCAACACTCAATTCAATTTTTTCATGTATGATATACTACATATTATTTATTTTGGACTCAACACACATCTAAACAACCAAATCCCCTTTACCCATCATTATACTAGCATGATGATCATTTCATCAATTATGGAAGTGAAATAACTCCAATGTGGCCACTCTTGTAATATTATCCATTCATTTTATATGCAGATAAGACATGATAAAGTGAGAAATTATGAGCTAATAGTTGAAATTTTTTAAGTATTCTGGATGGGACCACTTCATGGATGGATCAATATTAATGATGATGGTACTTATAATGGTTTTACTTCAGGTTATGGTGTCATAATCACGAATCATTATTGATGGGTTCTCAGTTGTTTCAATGAAACATATGGAATATCATCATCATTTAAATCAAAAATACATAGAATCATCAATGAAAATTATTTTACAGGGAAACAAGGTTGAAACAAAACACGGTATGAAAGAGGCTTTACCACCTTTGTGAAATATATTCCTAACTTTTTTCATTCATATTTCATAGAAACACACATCCAGATGTATGGAATGTTACCACTACATTTCTGGATCAATAAGTATCAATATTCAAGTTAAACTATATAAAAAATCTATGATGTGAAATATTTTTAACAATGGAGTAAACAGTGATCTCACATGGTTGGATTATCTTCTTCATAAAATAGATTTTTCTTAAAAACATCAAAATAAAAATACTTCTTTTAGAATCAAGTTACATTTTAGTTTATAAGAAATTTATACATGGTATTTTTGGATAAAGAATCACCCTATTTCAAAAAATTAAAATAATAATTCCAAATGTAATCCGAAAATGTGCCAAGGGCTATGATGGCCACTTCTACAGTGTCATAATATTGGACTCAAATTTCCATAGATTTATCACTAATGTTTTCCTTAGACTATATAGTTACTCTTTGTGTGTATATTTATCTATACGATACCGAGATCATGTGATAACCTTTTTTAGGTTCTGATGACCTGTTTTTACATTTGTAGCCCCGTGAGATCTTGTTTGATAATCCTTGAATGTGTGTGTTTATATATGGATATTGATATCCATGCATGATCTTATAATTTGCAACTTATGTGTTATTCCCTAATTTTTATTGGAATATGGACCCGTTTAAATATATTTATATGATATATATGATGAATAATTCCATTATTTTTTTGAGATAACTAAAAATACTATTCTTAACATATTTATTGCATGTGTTTACCTATAATTTCTATAAATCACGATAACATTCTTGGTTTTGTCTATATGTATTCCTTACCATGTTATTTGTGTTATCATTCATTGGGTTGTATTTTTATGGTATTAATGATATGTGGATAATCATGTTATAACTACCCTTATAGGGGGAGTATGAATGAATTATGATGGTTGTGATGACAAACCAATGAAAATTGTAGGGGAATGTATTCCTGGAGGCATGACCTAAGGAATAAATAGTGTATGGTGATAAGAGGGATGTAATGAAATAACTGGTGCACCACTGATATCATAGAAACCCCCTCCTTAACCTCATAAATGTGTCTTCAGAAACAAGGCCCCACCAGTTTACCCGTAGACATGTTGTCAGCTACCTAGGGCTCCCCTAGGTGGCCGAAAAATTCATCATGTTAATGAATATCATCATAGGAAGAAAATTCTTCAACTGTTATTTTTCATCACCTACACACCCCCTGGGAAACAGCCAATCAGTTCAACCATATTGATCACTACTTCTGGGAATGATTGCTTTATTATGGAGTACTAATTAGGTAGGCTCAGAAAAATAGAGGTGCACCTTGTTCATAGAAGTCATATCATTTTTCCTCTAACCCTTTAACGTTCATGGGTTTTACATTCACCCCATATTGAATGTTTCATGTTTCTATGTTGAGGAACAATGTAAGGTAATCCATGTGGTGGGGAGTGCACCATATATAAGATGAGGTTGTGAGCCTCATTTATATGGTCTTTTGATATGGTTTTTTTGGGTTTTCAAGCTTCTTTTTAGGTGTGTGAGGGGTTTTCATGTTCTTCCATTTCATTTGGTGATGGAAATAGAGTGTTATATGTGGTTTTTCATTATGAATCAAGATGATGGTATTGATACTCTGATAGTGGGGAGAATCTGAATGTTCTTAGTATAATATCTCTCGTATTGGGATACAGTTGTGGATGTTATAAGACTGGTGGTTGGGTGGTCAAGATTTCATTGGTTATAATAGTTTTTTGGGGATAAAATGGATGATTTATATACAAAAAGGATTCTTTGGGGTGAGAATTATTTGTAATGAGGATTTTTGGACATCCAATATTGTCATGGGTTTTGAAAATCAAGGGAAATTAAAAACATTTGTTCCTAATAGTGTTTCATGTGATAAATGGAAATTTATCTTATGATATCATCTTTAATAATTATTATGACCAATTTATTATGCCCATAATAGGTTTTTTACATTATAAATGGATTTGGATGGAAATACGAGCCTTTAAAATTACCATGGTATAATTAATATTAATTTATTAAATATTATTTTTATTCACATGTGTTTGTTCGGTTGTATATTTTAAATTTACCATTACATTGAGGTCCTATGTCAACTATTTTTTATGAAATAGGGGATTTTTCTTAGTTGGGGTGTATCCTTGCATCAGGAATCAATTCCAGTATTGGGACCCATTTTGTTTTTAATTTGTTTTTATTTTTTTTTATTTTTTTTATTCTTAATTTTATATTGGATTCTTATGTATTCCAATTGGATTATCCCATTTCATGTGTAACATATGGTGAGGTATATAATTGGGAGAGATAAACGGAGAAGTCACTACAAGAGAACTCTGGTCGTGTTAGATAATCGAGTGGTAACAGCGCATCACAAATCATTGTGATGCCTTGGTGGTATCCACCCAGAGGTTGGCTTGTTTTATATTTTTTTGAAAATACATACGGTTTATGTGTTTAATTTTTTAAATCCTTTAATGGTTAGTTATAGTCTCATTTTGGTTTATTTGGTAGTTTCAAGGATAAAATGTGAGTTTCAAGACGATTTGAGGGTTTTCCATTTCGGAAAGCCGGTGAACACTGCCTGTAGATTTACGAACATATATTTTTTGTAATTACTATTCATGGATGTTTATGATTTTGGGACAAATATCTGTATACCAAGGGTGCACACTATATAGTAGGATTAGAAATTTGGATCAGTACTCATCCAGACACCCTAGGTGGGGTACACAGTCAGACCCTTTGTGAACTGCACATTGTATAGGAGTACAGACCTGAGGGGGGGGGGGTTACACAGATTGGTACATGGTTGGGGACTACATGTGGGGGTAAAACCAATGTATTGTATGTTCATGAAATATTATTGGATTTTTGACACGCAAATTGTGGTTGGGTACAAGGGATTGTACCTATGTTTTGGTACATGTCATGTAATAGGAGGTATACAGTGTGTCCATTGGAAAAGTAAACACTGAGTATCCTAAAGGACATAGAAAGGGGGACATATGTGGGTTTAGAAGATGTATCAAAGTGCATGTAATGTACTTTACTTTCCCTTGTATTTTCCCCATGTTTTCCACTATCTTTTCATAGTTGGTCATTTGAGTAGTCTATTCTGAGAGTTTTCCAACATAGATTATGATATTTTTATCCTTTCAGAATTCAGAGACCATCTTGATGGTGTTTTTTACTATTGGAGTTCATTAGGAGAATTTATTATAGTGGTTCTAGTTTTTTCCTATGGTTTGGGTTGTGAGATATGAGGATTATGTGAGGGTGTGATCTTTTTAGTTGGTCCTAGATTATTGATAGCTATCAATGTTTATCAAGGTTCATTTGGGAGGAATATAATTGAATTTATCAAGTATTATCTCTAAGGATATTGTGATTTTAATTATGTTTTAGGAACGATTCATTGATGTTATAGTTTTTGAGATCATATCCTTTGTTTGGAACTAGATATTTTTGAAACATTTGGATGGTTGACTCCCTTGGTTGGTGGTTTTGTAAATGTTTTGTTGAGATCTATAGTTGAGTCTAAATGATATGTGAGTATGACCTTATGCGATGGTGTTATATTTCGTGGTCAAGGGTTATCATAGTTGGTTGTTTAGAATTCTCTTGTCTTATGTCCTCTTTTTTTTCTGAGGAACCCTTGTGGAGGGTCTCATACTTTTGAGGTGGTCATGATTTACATTGTGAATTACCCTATTAGAGAGCTTGTTCATATATATTCTTATAGGTTGAATTATTGATCATTGATCATTTGAAGGATGCAAATATCCCTTTGATATTTTCTAGAACTTGTTTTTTCCCATTCTTTTATATGATCTAGTGTAAACCATATAGTATTTAATAATATTTTCAATGTACTTGGGTTTGAGGTTATTTCTATGAGTTTTTCTTGAGATATTTTATTAATAAGGGGAATCTTGTGGTGTACATCGCTTTATGTTGTGTCCCCAAGGACTACGTGTGCCATGAGTTTGGTTTGACACTGAGGTGGGTCATAGAGAGCTCATAGAGGCTTCTTTGATGGATGCTCAGATCCATGGGACCCTAATAGACCATTTTTTGGTTGAGATTTTATTGAAACTTCTAGTTCAGCTGTTTGGATGGTGGGTTTAAGTATGATTCTTCACATGTTTGGTTGGTCAATTGCTATGATATTAAACATAAATTTTTCTCTAGACTGTGGTTTGAGGATGTGAATTTTGGTATATCATGGAGTATGTGTTGGCCTTTAGTTTTGATTTGATTCTCTATTTTATTGAATATTTATGGATATACAAAATTAATGACCTAATGGATGAAATGGATTAGTGAACCACTTTATTTCATTACATTCATTCTCAAGAGTATATATGTGGAGGCCATGTGTTGATGGTGTCCCCTGGAATAATAAGTATATCCGGACCATATTTTGTGGGGTCCCATTTGATGTATTAAACTATTGGGAAGTCATTTATATCATAATTTTTTTTAGTACATTTTGGGAAAAAACCATTCTCATATGTGTGGTGGATATATGTCCACTATATAATCACTCCATCAGAGTCATAATTCGCAGTATATCTGTGTTGTTCATGGGGATTCCAATGGTTATGCCCAATGGTTCGGTTTTCATAAATTATTCATATTAATATCTTAAAGATCCTTAGTATATCTATTGGATGTTCTAGTATTTTTGTGGTTGGAGATATATGTGTAGTAAATCCATTGGAAGGGTCTAGAGTGAGGGAATATTTTCCATATGTTACAAGATAAAACTCATTAGTTGGCTATTTTACTTGTGTTTGTTACCCCCTTTTTCCATCTGTTTTTTTATGAATGATGCTATTATTTTTTAATAGGTTGGGAATATCACATTTTCATGCACTTGTTGTGACATTAGACTTATATTTCCTCCATTTTGGTGGTCTAGTGAGGTTTATTACTAACCCCATTTACATGATTCTTAGTGTGTGTGTAAACCTGATGTCATCATTCAAGTTGGAGCAAAAGTTGCATAGTGGATGGGGTCAAGGTCTAGTGTTTCTTGAACAAAAAGAGCCACTCGTGTAGTGTCACAAGATTTGGTAAGAGTAGCCTGATAACTGTGGATATAGTGTATGTGGTTTGGATTGTAATTGGTAGTATACATGGTGGTATTTATAATCAGTTTGTCTATTTTTTATATCTGTTCACCAAGTGGGAGACCAACAATTTGATTTTAAGCATTATTTTAGTTTATATGTTTCCTTACATTTTTAAATCATTCATTTTTTCTATTTATATATTATGAATTTTTTGATGTTTTTACCTATATGTCATTTTGGATATTTACTATTATTATTTCCCTCTAAATAGAGGGTATAGTCTCTACACGACACCTTTTAAACCTTCACAGCTAGTTGACATCCTCTAGCATTTGTGGAGGTGTGTTCTATGGTCATATGATGGGATAGATCAACTTCCATGTCAGGTCAACTTAGTGAAATTCATTAAAAGACTTATGTTAGTGATAGGGTATAATATCCTCAATTCCTTACCCATGATGAAATTAGGATATGATGACCTAGAGACTTGACCTTTCTTGATTCCATGAGACAACAGAGACACATGATTAGTCACCCTATGGATATTTTTTGATCACATGTGAGATTTTATGATTATTCTTATTTTAATGATTCAAAGAAGGTATAGTAAGGGTTCATGGAGGATTGGTACTTTCATGATCTCTTGAAATTTGGTTTTTTTCCACTTGTTTGTGAATTGGTAGTTATATGTTATTTTCATAGTTATATATATCTTGTTTATTTTTTTCTTTGATATCAAAATTCCCATACACTAAATTTATACTAGGTGGGTGCTGGTCTAAATTGGTTTTTTCTCAACATACTTGTACTCCCACCATACTTAGGTGATCATAACACATAGATACCAGAGAAACCCCCACATATTGAAGGTACATATTTGGATGAGTCCTAAGTTTATTATTGAGAGGGATAGCTCTCTATGAGTAAAGATATCAGATGGAAGTGAGGCCTGGTGTTGGAATGAATCTTTTAAATGAATAATTTTCAATCACATACATGATCAGCACAATGGATGATCAGTGTCATGTTTTCAGTTGTGTTATTTGAGTCCATTGTTTAAAATTAATTCATAAACATTATATGTTATTGGTTTACCCTTACATTGATTGTATACAATTTACATGATTAGTTTTTTTATTAATAATATTTAACATTGATTGAATGTATTGTCTCTCTAAGGTTCCAACATTGAACCTCACTACTAGTTTGTATCCTCTGGTGTACATGGATGAACACTTAGGGTCATGTTGCATTCTGGATCAGACCAACTTATTTAGGATATAATTTTACATTAAGATCAACTCAATGCATCATGCTTAGTACTCAAAGTCACACATTCCGCAACAATGTATTACAATCAAATTGGGTGAATCCTTACACTCTAGTCATATCCATTTTCACAAGATACCAAAATCAATACTTTTGTAGGTAGCTTCAAATGAACTTGTCCGTACATCATGGCTCCTCCAAACCTATTTATTTTATTATGGAAGATCTTCTTATGATAATTTGATTTATTATCAAAATTTAGAACTCCTTTTAATAAATTATGTGGTGTTATAACATATAAAATACTGAAAAAGAGAGTGTTAGGGATTATATATGACATATTATGTGCGAGTCCTCTCTAATAAAAAATGATCCATCTTAGAATGCTTGAATATTCAACCATGTGTGTTTTAAAATTGTATAAAAATTAAACAAAATTATTGGTAATCCTCATATTGGTAAATTAGTGTTAATAATATCTCCATCATTATTTGAACATTATTTATATTAGTTTTCCACAACAGTGTAATATTTCTATATGTGGGTATAAGAAACCTATTATATATCTTAATCACCACCATTCAATATATTAATGTTAAATATTATTCACCTTTTGCAATTATTATGGAATTTCAAAACATATCATTCAATCAAATGATGTATGGGTTTCACAAATAAATCTATCTAGATAAATCCTCCAGGGATTCCAGTAACTTTCTTCCATTATCGAGATACAAGAGAATCATCTTTATGACATTTATTGGGTATAGACATAAATTAATCTACTAAGTCATTAGATTTTCATCATGAAATTGATGTTTCAATAGGGAAAACAAATAAAATAATCAATCCATGAAAAATTCAATTTTCAAATTTTTATTTTATTCAATTTAATATTTACATCAATATTCAATGTATTATTTTTCTTCCCATTTGAAAATAAATGTGGAGGTGGGGAGAATTGTTCTCCTCCTTATTGATAGATTATGGTCCATTATTTCAATTCATTTTCCCCTTCAATGTTTGATACCATATAAGGATAATATAACATGTAACATGATACTAATATAATTTCCCTCTTGTAAGAAATAAAATAAATGGGAGGGGTCTCCATCAAACACCACTCCCATATTTGATTTTAATCTCAGAGGTTTTTAGAACCACATATCCTATATAAATTGTTTTTATCCCCCATAGGATGATCTAATAAACTCTTGAGAGATGGATCTATAAAAAAATAACATCATACTAGTTTATAGTGACTATAAGAACATCTGAATAGCATGATATCAAAGGATGTTACATGTCTTCAAATTACTTAAATAAATGTGTCAAAAAATAAATAAAATCTATGTCTCTATGGTCTATACCTATACAGAAATAATAGAAAATTTTAGACATTAAATATTTATAAAGGTTTACTTATGATTCATTTTTTATTTCTTATTTTTGGGGCCAAACATTTATATTTTTAAAAAATAATAAGAAACTATGTTAACTTCAACAAATACATAAAAATATTTTGACTGTCTATTTTTTCCAAAATGATCATATAAACAGTATCCCCAAAATAAAAAAAATAAATACATTTTGAATAAGTTATTGGTAATGAAATCATATTCATCCATGCTATTGGAAATGGACTATCAAGATTTTTAAATTCAAGGAGATTAGATAAATTATAGAATATTCATTCAATTTTAGAGCACCCCTCAAGGAAATAATCTTCAGTTTCCATAAAATTATGTGACCATCATTTAATGACTAGTAATCAAATACGGGGTGATGGTGGATATTCTAGAAACTCCATAATTTTAGAATAAATGTTGAGGATGGGTTCTCATACAAGAAACTCCTTTACTTGTAGGACTGAAGTTTCCATAACTATACATTCATTCTTCCCCTTTTCATTCCATCAATATTCACTCTTTTGGAGTATGATATCATTGTTCTTCTAAACATTATTAATATATGTTTTGGACTTATTAACATGAAAAATAGGGAATACAGGTTATTTATAGCTTTCTTTAACATTTGATCCAATTGAAACTAATCATGAAAAATGGTGGGAAAACCCTTGGGAACATTCTCAACTCTCCATTAGACTGTAGACATCTTCTTAGAAAATTTGGTTTTGTAACATGAGTTTACTTGTGCATTCCGTATATTCACCAATAAATCTTCTTGTTCATAACTCCATGTAATATATTCTAAATTAATATGGCCTACCCTCTTGAATCATCTATACACATATTAATAATCATTGTCTTATAATTCCATGGTAAGCTTCTCCACTACATATCATGGAGTGATAACCCCTATACCAAAATAGTTATCCATTTCCTAATTTAGTTCTATTATTCATTTCATCTTTCAACATTTTCATTTGATGTTCATTTATAATTTGAGATAATCTTGTTTTTTCCTCTCTTACCACAATATAATAACTTCATTCAAGTGGGTTTGACCTACTCTATATTTTTCTTCTATTAATTTGTAAGTGTAAATGATTTAGACTCCCCATTTATATATTTTTCCTCCAAATATTTATTTACTTTATTTGATCGCCTACATCATAGATAGTGATTATTATTTTTTATCTTTAACAAGAGGATGATCCTAAGAATGATTATACCTACATTAATCATAATAGTGTATACTATTCATTCACATCTCATATAATTTTTTCAAACATTCAAATCCATTCATTAGGGATAGATTGTTCTCATTCTATATATTCTGATTCTTTTATATAGTAGGCCTGTTCAAGATTCCATATTTTCAACCCCTATTATTTTTACTTATCTAACTTTCATATTTTGGTATGTATTTTCAAAAATAAATTTTCATATGCCTGAACCTCCAGTATAACCAATAGATTCCAAAAAAACATTTCTATCCTCTCATTGATAGAGATTTATCCGTATTTATATAGTTGATATTTTTGGTTGTTTCACATATCCCATTGGCTTTGTTTGGGGAATATTATTCATAAATATTTTCAAATCTACCCCTTATGATATCATAGGCTTCTCATTATTTTTATAATCTCACATTGGTAATGAATTTACAATTTTTTTAGAATTATTCTGAAAAATGGATTGTGTTGATGAATTCTGCTTTAGATTGTTGGTTATCTTATTTAATGTTCATGAGGTATAATATTCTCCCAAACATATAATTAAATATTTACTACTAGTATGAGTCCCCCTTAAGGGAATATACATCTATGATGCTAGAGTGAAAAAACGTCACATCTCAAAAATGAGGGATTTTTTGGCTATGAAATTTCTAGATTCATCTATTTCAATTATATATACAGATAGTTTAAACTTTCAATAAATACTAAACTCAACCTATTCTCTAAAATTCTATGAATATTATATAACATTTTTTCATGAATCTATAATTCATCCACAAGATAAAATTCCTCATCTTTCACTCTATTTGATTTCCCATCAGGTCAATCTATATTAAGTTTTTTAAATATTCTATGTAGCTCCAAAAAGGACTTGAATTCCTCATTTTCTACAACCATAAATCATATATTCTAAACAACTATTCATAGAAATTTTTCATTTATTAGATACATGTTATCATTGAAATGTGGCGCTGTTTTACTGTTTATTATATCTTTTTTGATAGAGTGTTTCACCTTCTAAATTTTAATGCTAATTTATTCCTCGCGATATTAGCTTCATCCTCTAAATTGAACTTCATAAAATAGATCCTTGATAGAGCTAATTATATACTAAATAAATTCATCATCATATTCCTATAAACAATCTTTTAAATGAGTGTAAAATTATTTTTCTATTGGTATCTCTTCACGTTATCTATAACATGATCTACAATTGTTTTGATCAACATTTTGATATAGACGCTCAAATAAAATAGGTTTGGTGAATTGTATGTTTAATAACTTTCATTTTTAACCTTATGGTAACTTTTATAAAAAGGTTAAACTAATTAGATTTACATAAAACCTCTTTTGAATGATTAACAAAAAAAATTGGGCCCGATAAAAATTATTATCGAAATGAAATATGTACATAGGTATACATAAACAATATTCTAACATAAAGCATATAGAATCTTAAATCAGAATTATTAAAAAAATAGAAAGTATACGAAAAACATTCTAATTGTTAAAAATTTCCGTAGAAATTTAAATTACTTATAAAAGAGTAAAAATATTTTCACCCAAATAAAAGGGTATCAAAAATACCTTGAAAAAAGGTCCCCAGATTTATACGTTCATGAATATTTGTAGTACACAATCTAGGTTATGACCTCAGTAAGAAGATCAGTATCTATCCTGCTATCACCTATATCCCTCGATCAATAAGGTTATCGGTACATCTGTATTACTATCCTTGGAATCCCTCATTCTGTATGAGGATCACCACCTCTATCTTCCTTTCTTAGGAATCCATCAATTATAATAACCAATTATTAATGTCACTATAAGAAGAAGAAAGATTATTGAGGATTTTATGTAATTCGAACAAACTGTTCACAATTTAATCTCTTCAATGATTCCACAACATGAAAATTTTGAAGACCTCTCATGTGTGTCCAAATCCAAATGTATATATGTGTGTGATGAGATCATTGAAATGAAAATAGTATTTATTGGTGAGATCTATAATGATCAAATTTCCACCAACAGTTATATTTTCCATGAAATTTCAAATGGACCTGTACAGTTGGAACTTACAACGGTAATATAGTAACATATTAGATTAAATCATTAATTATATCAACATATGATGACAAACATTAATTGTGATGAATATAATTATATGAAAAAAATTAATTCAAGGAAATATAGTAACTTTAAAAATTTTATAATATCAAATCCTTAAACAGAAGAGAATTTGATAAGGATCTATGAGAATCAGATCTAAAATTTACTGACAATAAGAATTTAAAAATATGGAAAATCAAATTCTAAAATCAGTATGAATATGAATTGAGAATGTGGGAATCATATTCATAATTTTAGATGATTCATAATTGAGGAACATCAAATAAAAAAACAATTCTGGATGATTCAGAATTGAGAAAAATTAATCGGTTTCGATTTTTTTGATAATTTTGAATTGAGAAACATAAATTAGATTAGATTTTTTGATGATTCATAATTATGAAACCCAAAATCATAATCATGATTATGAGATAATCAAATTAACAAATCAGAATTGAAAATTTTAACATATTCCAAGATTTAAGAGGGATTTAATTTTTTCAAGTAGTTATTCTATCTTAAGAAAAATAATGTTAGAATAATCTTTAAAATTATTAAAGAATTTGAAAATATATTTCCATATTGATATAATGAAATATTAAGGAAATGTGCTTCATAAAAATTTACTTATATAAAGAAATTATTATTAATAAAATGTTTTTTCGATTTACAAAACATAAAGAAATGAGAAATATCATAACGAATCTTTTGACTCAATAATCACCCCTTTTGGGAGGCACAATCAATGGATTTGAGAAAATAATTTTAAGACATAATGAAGTTATATTTGAACATAATTAATAAGCTTATCACCCACTTATTTTTTGACTCAATAGGAATACTCGTAACTCCCCCATTGGTTATGAAATTCCCATATTTATCATATTCTGACATTATATATTTGTCTTTAAAGATATATCTTCCCCTTACATATGAATTTATTCATTAAAAATTATCCCCTTCTATTTTCACCCATATAGTAATATTTTTCAGAACATTCTTCTCCCTCATTATGATTTAAAAAAAATGAATGGAGAAAATCATAAAGTTCCTAAAAAAGATAGAATAAATATTCAAAAAATGAAATAAAAAAATCATATCATTGAAAATGATTTTTTAAAAAAATTAGAGTACAAGAAAATCAACATTTCAATAGTATTAAGGCCATAAACAAATCATTCAAGTACTTTATCTCCTTTTGATCATATTGAATGTTTTCTAAGAGCACTTTTTGATCATAACTCTTCAACTCAAGGTTCTGAATTGTTTCTTGTTGGCTACAAATTATATCATCAAAAGTATCAATATTTTAATGTCAAGAAATAATATTTTATTTAGATTCATCTTATTAATATTTCAATATTTTATCATCAAGAGAATGAGAATTTAGTTTCTTATATAAGTCTTGGTCTTCTTGAAAGTGAATAACTTTTTATTCCTTCAAATTCTCTGAAAATTTGTTTTAATTTTCATTGAGAATGTCTTCAGAATCATTGAAGGAATTTTTAATAAATAAAACATATAATCATCAAATTTAATGTTTGTGTTGATTTTTTGGACCACTTTGTCACATATCTTCATGATTTCATATGAGAATCACAATTCCACACAAATTTTGAATTCATCATCATGCTCTATCAACTTTTACATGCAAATGGTAGTTGAGAATGGTTTCAAAACTACAGATTTTTGAATAAGATGACATTTGGATTCAATGTTTGGGTAATATAGAATAGATTTAACCAACTTTATCATGTATTGAACAACTAAATCTTATCTTAATGATGTGGAAAACCTTTTTTATTCTGATACAACTTTCTTAGATGTTCCAAAATCTCCTTTCATTACTTTTTCATTCAATGAGGATGATTTTATATCATCTAATTTAAATTACTTTCATTAGAAATAAGAATAATCTTATCAAAATCATCGTCATCATCACCACCCTTATATTTATCTTCATTATCATTACCACCACCATCATCATCATCTTTTACATTGGGGGGAAGTTTTTGAACTTTACATTCAATAACATTATCTTTCTAAGATAGGTATTTTTTGACTCAATTTACTAATGAGAAAATCTTTGATAAGGATGATTGAGATGATATAAAAGTTAATATTATAATTTTCCCAATATCTGAGTTTATCCGAATTCTTTTACCTCATCTTCGCATTATTTTTATTCACTGGATTTATTTGTTTCTTGAGTTTTTCATCAATAATTAATACCGATCCAGAGAACACAACATTGCCTATATCTATTAGAGGAGTTATTAATCCCCTAAGATGAGTTTTTAGGAATTTTGGTTTCTAGTATAAAATATTATTAATCATGCTGTTGTTTAGATTCACATTCTATATCCTTCAACAACACCTGAATTATCTCTTTTTCAATTATATTTTTATTAATCTTATTGTATTTTTATTGTTTATGATGTTCTTAATCTTCTCAAATTTATAATGATATAGCTTATGTTGGATTAATACCAAACACTTGATCCCATTATTTTCCTAGCACTTTTTTAACCTCTAATTTTCTACAACATCATCGAGGTTGGATTTCTCTTTCATTGAATCTGTTGGTTCAAAAACATTTATTTTTTTGTACAGTTCTGAGACATGAGACATTCTTTTATTAGGCTCAACTAACTGTTTCATGGAGATTTCTCTAACATACACTGATTTTCTAGATAAATCAATAATCTTTTTTTTCTTATTACTAGTAGAATATTTCATATTTTATATGTGTCCTTAGTTCAGATAATAATCTTATCCTTCATTGGCTCTAAGTGGCAAGGTACTTTACTTAATTTCAAAAAAGTTACTATAATATTGCATGACGTTATAGGAAAAAAAATATATGTCCTAATCAGCTATTCACTTATCATATTAATAGTGAGAAATATGCACTTCACAATATTAATCTTCATTATATTAACATGTAAATCCATCAACAAGGTATCTATTATTTTTTGGGAGTCCTTGTCTACTTTTCATGGAATTAAATGTTCATTCATCAAAAATACATGATCATGTAGTTATCTGAATGGTTGGAAATCATGGGATTCTATACTCCTTGAAATATGAAGTAATGAAATTACTTTTCATTATTAAATGACCCTTTCAAATCTTTCAAATTATTGTATGGATAGTGAGATTCATCATCTTACGATATCACAAGGACATATGTTTATCTCTTATAAGACATAGAATATGTTTTCCCATAACTCTTAAACATAAATATATCCTTTCTAGCTTCATTGAATAATTAAAAAAAATCATAAAATTCTATTAACAAGTCTGAATAAACAAGATTTTTTCTCCCTTATTTTTTACAATGAAAACTTTTTACTATCTTTGGTACATTATGATATTTCTTATTATATAATCATAAACAAGGAATAAATTATTATCAACTAACCTCTATCTATAAATAAACCAATCCTTGAACGTTTTGTTTGGAATGGAAGTATAATACGATACAAATATTGACATTCATAACATAAAAAATGACATGGAAAATAGAACGGAGACTTTGAAGGGTGGTAGTATCTTAGTAAAAAAACAATGGTAAATGATCTAGGACATAAGGGGTCCCCTTATTAATATATCCATTGAAGATAATATTTCATCTTCCATGAAATATCAAATTGTTGATATTGAGATGATATGATATGAATGTTATGATTAAACTAGAGAAGGGTTTATTAGTTTCGATCATTTGAGGTGTTATGGAAATAATATGAATTTAAGAAAAGATGAATCCTTTTATGTATTTACTAGAAGAATATTGGAATAAAAATAATAAAAAAGTAATGTTATGAAGTTATAGGTATGATAATGTACCATTCAGTTTTATCACAAGGTTTTTTAGTATTTGATAATATTCTTCATAAAATTTTCAATTCTGAAAAGTTTTATTAGTGTAAAAAAATTATTATAGGTTATGAAAAATTTTGTAAGGTTCCATTTTTTGATGAAATCAAGTGTACTGCCCATATAAAATATCCATTTTCTGTGTGTGACCTTGATGAAATTGATTTATAACATCTATGTGATTTTCAGAAGAATGATGTGAGGGGTTTTTTTATGAAATAGAACTACTGTTATCACATAGTATCTGAGTTTTAGTAAAACTCCTACCATAATCAGTCAGTGTGTGTTTATTCCACAAAAAATAAGCACAAAAACTTCCAACTGCCCCATATTTTTCATTATAAGTGAAATTTTATATAGTGTTTTGTTTCTTACTTGATCGGGAAACTGATGAATCTCATAACAAATGAAATGTTTCAGATGTGATTTTCTTACCCATTCTAAAACCTCTAAAGTTACCAATCTAAAATAATTTTAACGAAAAATCACTTTTAGAATAATAGAAATGTCCAAAATCCATAGTTCCTTTTAAATAGAAAGAAATTATTTTCAAATAATTGAAATATAATTATTTGGTATTAGATTGATATCCTGAACATTAGTATACTAAAAACATTATGTTTGGACAGAATACTGATATGTATTGTAATCTTCCTATAATAACTCTAAATGTTTTTTGATCCATAGGTTTTTCGGCTTCATCGTGATCAAGATTATTTTAGGTGACGATTAGAGTACATACACATTTATATTTATCAAATCCAAACATTTTTAGAAGATCATTAATATACGTATGTTGAGATATATATATTCATTTTTCTGTTTGAAAAAATTGAAAAACGAAGGAAAAATATTAACTTTCCCATCACACTCATTCCAAAATCAAATGTCAGAATATTCAAAAACTAATCAGTTAAGGTTTTCTGAGTTGATCTGAATATAATTTCATCAACATATATTTGAATAATTATTACATTTTTTCTTTATAAAATTTTTTGGGTTAGGGGTTCGCACAAAATAATTTTTTTCTGACACAAAGCATGCAGGTCTGTCATAATAGTCTTTAAGGTGTTGTTGAAGTCCTTATAATGATTTTTATGTTTACAATCATGATCATTGTGTTTTGTTTCAAACAAACCTCGAGGATGTTAAAAACATCCTCTTGAACATATTTGTTAAGGAAAGAAAACAGTACACCCTTTCAAAAAAGTATGAAATTAAACACTGATACAAAGGATTATAGAATTCGAATAGATTCATATCTATATACTATAGAATAGGTTTCTTAATATTCTATTCCATCATGTTCATTATATCCATTAGTATATAATATTTCTTTATTTATTAAAATGATTCCAGTTTCATCACATTTTGTTATGATGTCCCACATTACTATTATTATAGTGGTTTCGTTAGTTTATTAAACCATGGTTCGTGCATCATTCCATTATAATTAATTTATCTAATCTTAAATATCATTAATCAAATTTTCACCACCTAAAACCACATCAAGTCTTCTTAGTTCAATTTGATTAATAAATTATAGATGATATACATCATATAATAAACACAATATACTACTTATATAATGATTTAAATCATTAAAGATACTATCCCTGTGATGAATTTTTAAAAATAATTGACTTGGGATTTGCAAAACATGTTCATCAACATATGGTAAATAATAATTTAGAGTGAATAATTTATAAATATTTTCAAGTGTATTCTAATGTTTATACGAATATTCCATAAAATATTGATAATCTAATTTTGGAAATCACATTAAAATATGTAGGTTGAGGTTGTTTTAAAACAAAGGGATCAATTTCATAAAATTTAACATGTACTATTTCCTCAAAAACAGAAGATTTGTATTTGAAAACACTATAATCCTTAAGAAGTAGTGTAATAGCCTAAAAATATTCCTTCAATGGATTTGGGTGTGAATTTTTTTAGTTATCATTTGTATTAAAATATAATATTTGGATCAAAGAACCCTAAAGTATGAAAAATCTAGTTTCCATCCTGTCTACAACTTATCAGGATTTTTATTAATAAATGATCTCATTGAAACTAGATTTATAGTATAACATGAAGTACTAGAAGCTTTATCCCAATAATATTTAAAAAATGAGTATTCACTCAACATGGTTATTGTAATCTCTTAATGAATTTTATTTATACATTAAACAACACCATTTGTTGAACAGGTCAATGTGATGAGAATTTATGAGAAATGCCTTTCGTACTATAAAAAGATTCAAAATAAGAATTTTCAAATTCTCCACCATGATCACTATGAATAGTTAGTTATCAATTTTAGTTTTTTCTCGTTTTTACATTGGATAAAAATGATTTTAAATAAGAAAAGGCTTCAAATTTAATTTCTTGAAAATAGACCCATGTAAATATATTGTAATAATCAAATAAAACATATACATCATATTTTCATCCAATACATCCAGTTTATGTAGGAATGAACAAGTATATGTGCAGAAATTTTAATGCATCACAAGTTGGGACATTTATTAATATAATTATTGATTGACTAATGTCTCATTCCATATTGACAAGTATCAGAGAAATTTGAAGAATCAAATCTATAATCCTATAGATCTTTAACATATATTTTTATATATAGTTTAGAGATGTTACTAGGAATTTAGTTTCATAGTGTTCTATTCCCTAACCATGATTCTTCTTCCATTTCACTAAGTCAAGGTATGTATTGTCTCCTAAGGTCTTCTATGTTAAATTTATACACATTATCATACTAATGGGAAGAATGAATTAATTCATCATTTGAATTGTGTAATAAGAATTTTTTTGTCCTAAAATTAAAATGGTAACCTTCAAAAATTAATTTTTATATTCTTATAATGTTTTTCATAACACATTTAACAAATAAAATTTTAAAAATCAAGGATTTTCCAAGAAGAACAATGTTACATATTCAAAAAATCTCTCCTTTAGAATTATCTCTTAAATAGAATTATCCACCATTCATTTTAATAATATTTTCAATGATGTTTTTGTTACCATTCATGTTCTAGGAATGTCCACTATCCATGTACCATGTATTTTTTGGCACTTCCTTTTTCTTATTGAAAATAAATTAGTTAGGTTTTTATGGAATCATAACATTCTTGGATCCAAAAATTTTGGAATGTAAAATATTAGGATTCCAAAATTACTTAAAAACGAAATCCATACGAAATTATAAGGGTTGAATTTTATTTAATGAAAAATATCTCTCCCAATATGAACCACTTTGACACTTAGTAAAAAATGGTACATTGAGTAATATATTAGTTGTGATAGAAAACTGGTAATGGGTGATTATAACCCATTCCATAACTGTTCTTAAGAAGATTAAGTTTTGAATACATTTTATCAAATCATTAATTACTAGATATAATGTTTGATAAAAGTGTCTTTAAGGAGAATATTTAAGATTTTACCCTTATTAATAAATTTTTATCCTCATATTCATTAGTTTTATAATTGAGATTAGTATCTAGAATATTTTTATCAGAAATAATGTTTTCAAATTCCTTAGATTGTTTTTTCCTTTCAAAAACATCTTCCTCAATATTTTCAGAAATAGAAACATTTTCTAATGATTTTTCATATAGATAATTAGAAACATTTAATAAATATTTTTTTAATAGTGAATCTAGAATTTTCCTTCTCATATTTCAGTTAGATCATGTAATTATAATTCTCAGGTAACATGGAAAATCTAGATACTTCTTGAAAAGAAGTAAAAAATCATCTTCTATTGAAGAATATTATTCATTAAAATAAATATATCTATTTTCCTTAGTATAGTTATATCTTAAAGTTATATTGGTTAATGATTCATTTGTGTGTACATAATCTAAATTCCATTTATTCTCAATAGTCATAATGGGGAAAAGACCAATATTCATTTTTATTGATGATTAATTATATAAAAAATCATCATTTGAGTCTCTACAATATTCACTCTAAGTGTAATTTGCTTTTAGATATTTTCTTCCCTGATACTTGTAATATATTCTATAATTCTATTCATAATTCCTATCTTTAATTTCCTTTCTTATTAACTTTAGACAATCAGATCTGATATATACAACTTTCTTGCATTCATGACATGTGACTTATGAATATTTATTATCCTTATTATCCTTTATCTTATAACTATTTTGAAAATTTTTATTACCAAAAATCATTTTCATAAATGGAGAAAGAATGGATAATTCATTTTCTAAATTCTCAGATTTACATTAGTCTAATTGAACAACAATTTCCTTATTCTTTATATACATAACAACTTTCTAAAGATTTTTATCTTTCATCTGATTTGATGTATTTGTAAAATCAACACTCCAATTCATCTTCTTTATATTCATAGCATCATTCTTCAATCTATTATCTTGTGGTATGATAGTTCAGAATCACTCATTAAGAGTTACAATTGTGACATTCCTTGACTCAACAAAAGAAGTTCTCTTCGATTCTCATTCAATAGGCATGATATCAGTAATCTTATCAACAAGTATCTCATCAGCTATCCATTTTTCTCCCATTGACTTTAGACTGTTCACAATAGTTATGAATCTCTATTAAACATTAACTATAGCATCTCCAAAGGGATAAACAAGACCATTATTATAATGACCCATAAATTACATACATTGTTAGTACTTCAAAATTGAAGTACACTTATTAAAAATTATAACAAAACCATTAAAAGACCGTATAGGTATAGTGTCTTTAGAAACTGGGAAACATAAACAACTAGTTCATAAAGCATCTACACTGTCTCCCATTTATTTCATTATATCTATAGTCCCTTTTGGGATATCTTACTTAATTACCTTCTTTGTGACATGGGGAAAGAAAACATACAAAAGGGTGAGCTCAAATACTCAGTAAGGGTAAACAAAAGAAATATCAATCACATCATATTCATAAGAACATAACATTTTGGAAATCTTTCCCTGCAAAAGAGATCATAATTTCATAACATGGGATAAATCATGGTAGTGAAATGTAATCACAATAATAATAAATTAAAACATTAAGCTTTGTGGAATACACATATAATCATAGATAATCATTTCTTATTATTCAAGACTCATTGCCAAGACTATCTTAGTTGACAATGTCCATTTCTGAACCGAGTTCTTTCCTCGTTTCAGTTATGTTTCACTAAACCAGTTTAACCTGCCGTTCCGGCCATGTCTATCTCAGGAGATATAAAATCTTTACCCAATGCATTGGAGGGAAATATAGGTCCCACCCATCTCATAATGATACCATTCTGATGTGCGCCACAAAATCATAAACCATACATCATAGCATAAACCCTGTAATAAAAATGGGATTCTTAAAAATCATGACATCATAAAACAATTCATATAAGATAATGGAATTCATAAAAATAATTTCATCACAATATAATCAAATCAATGTACCAATAAGGATATAAACAGAACCCTTTATTATCTTAGTTGGAAAATAATTTTGATAAAACACTTGAACTCCATTCTTGAGGAAAATATCCTTTCTACTTCAATAACACTTTTCCTTTCTTAACATGTCATACAATTCTAAATTAAAAGAAGTTGATTAAAAATAAACATGAAAACTTGTAAAGGAAGCGTCTTGTAAATAATGTTTTCAAAATCCATTCATGCCGAATAAGTTAAAAAAACATCCTTCTCGAACTTTTGTCGGAAAAGACAAAAAGTACCTCGTACGAAAAACGACAAAAGAATCCTTTCATATCTTTTACTAAAAACTCACCAAAGGGTAAAATAGGATTTTAACAGTTGTGGGTGGATTGAAATAATATTAAATATTGAGGAAACATGGATGTGGATGATATAATACAACCCACTAAATTCCAAAGTATAAATAATCTCAGATAAAAATGAGATTGTGATATTTCCCTTACCTTACGTCCGATTTGATTCGTAAGTGTCCGAACCTCCTGTATAATGATTTAAAAAATGTCATTGACTTATTCCAGAATCATACTCATTGTTATGATATCATATATGGTTATATTCTTAGCTTATTATTAGTAATATTTCATTACTACTTGTTATTCGGTTGATTATTACTTTTTGTTCTTATGCGTGTTTCGTCGAATAAATTCGTATTCTTATTTTTAGGTTATAGATACCTCATTTACAGAATTTTATTAGTGTAATATATGTCATATTTATTCACTAAATTCACATATGTAATCATTATGCAATGAAAATCATGTAGAACGAGTCGCATCACATCGCGGAGACGGTATTCCGTATGTACACATGAGCGATGATATCGTTCCCATGATTGTGGAATTGTATTGGAGTGTATGTATAATATTTCAGAATCAATATCACTTTAAAATAATCATATATATTCATTCTTTACACTAATATACCCATCCAAGTATGGTGGTGGTGGAAAATAGATTACACCACGGCGTGGAGATGGTATTCCCTACGTACGCACGCGCGATGATTTTGTTTTCCATAGGATGGATAGATGGTGAAAGAGGGTTGTTTCATACATATAATAACATATCATTATATGAGTGATACTGATGTTATTAATTCATTAGGAAACCACTAATGAAGAAGAAGTGGAAGAAGAAATAAAGTTGAAATAATCAGTAACGGACATTACCTATTCTTTGAAGCGCTTCTTTGAGACCTCTTTTTAGGGCACTAAAATTGGACATTGAAGAAGACCAGGACCTCTAGGATGTTTCTAGGGAAGTGGAGAGGAGAAATTTGCAGGGTTTGTCCGAGCTTGAAGGCTCAATGTGGTGTGAGGAAGAGAGGGATGAGGTGCCCTTTTATAAGGGAGGAGAGGGGAACCTTTGGAAAAACTAAAAATATTATTTTATTATAAAGCCATATTCGGTTTCAAATAGCTAAAAATTGATTTATTTAGAAGCTAAGGTGGGGATGGGTCGAAATCCTCTAATCCAATAGAATTTGGACAAGTTTAGTTTACTATTTTAACATTACCATTTAGATTTAACTTTAAGTTAGATAATTTTACTTTTACCGTGTCTTTTTGTGTTCCTACACTATAAGGATAATACACTTACTATAACAAGACAAAAGAACCCCATGTTGTTTATTATTAATATATATAACTTTATCTAAGTCATTTTCTTGAACCATATATTTTTAGGAATAAAATAACAATTAATAATATAATATTTGTTTTAAAAACTAATTTATGTCAATTTTTACACTATTTAGTAATTGATATTTGTAAAAATCATAACAGAATGATTAGTTCGAAAAATTTAATTAAATATATACTAACCTGTCATATAAACCTATAAAATTATTTTAATTCATAAAAAGTCTCAAATTACATTTATTTGGGTATTCATAACATCAATTATGTCAATATTTCATTAATAAGATAATTACCGCATCATTTTGTGTCCTTAATAAATTAAATTATTTAATGTATAAAATAACAAATAAAATACCATTATGTAGGAATTAATTTTAGCTTTCTAATGAATATTTATAATCGAATTTATCTTATGTATAACCCAATATTAAAAACTATTTACTTATTAAACATTGATTTTAACTATTTTAACCCTTCTTTAAATAAATTAATAATAAATGTTCTAATCTAATCCAAGTGAGCCTAAATGTTCATATTTTATTCCTAATGTTGTTTTTGTTCGAATTACATTTATCCAATAGAATTAGGACATGTGTTAGGGTAATAATAATATCATTTTACCCTAAATTACCCTATTTACTTTTAATTGTGGTAAATAAAAGTAAAAAGTTACTATTCACCAAAAATTATTTTCATCTCATTGAACCACATTTTACTTACTGACATCAACCGTGTCTCTCAGATTTTTGAAATTCCACTCACAGAAGCGGTAAAATTTAGATTTATGTAAATTTGAAAATTCTCCTAGGAGGTGGGTAAAAGACGGTGAAAAGTTCAATAAAATTTTTATATACCTAAAATTATTATAAAATTACTCCAATTAAATACATTGAACTTATATAGGTATTATGTATAAATTTTCACCTAAAATAAATTTTTATAAAATAATTAATTATTTAAATAAAAAGTCAGTTTTTAAATTGTAACCTAGTGGTTTCACTATTCATCAAAAATTGAAAGTTTCCAGAAAAAAACCAAAATTTATTCCTAGGATAATTTCAATATTCCAAATCCAAAAACGAAGTCCATTTTGAAAAATAAAATTTACAAAATTTCAAAAAGTGGTTATTACTATTCATAACTACTAGTTTTAATAATATTTTAATAGAATATCATTGTTTAGTGAAACTCGGTATTGCGTATGACGCAAGCTATCAAGGAAGGTCGTGATTGCATGTAAATAAAGTCAAGCTAGTGTTGTGTATAGTGAAATATTACTTTTATGATTTATATAACATAAAAACAAAATATTTCCCATAAAAGTCTCGGGTGTTACATTCTACACCCCTTAAAATGAATTTCGCTCTCGAAATTTGTCACTTTGTAACAAACAGATGAGGATACCTCCCCCTCATCATATCCTCAAGCTCCCATGTAGCTTCTTTTAATTGGTGGTTCCTCCATAAAACTTTCACCAAGCGAGTGGTCTTGTTCCGTAGGACTTTTTCGCTACGATTCAGAATCTCTATCGGTTTTTAGTTATAAGAAAGATCTTGCTCCAGCGGTACAACTTTGGAGCTGGGTACATGTGAAGGATCAGGTATGTACTTTCTCAGGAGAGATACATGGAACACATCGTGAACATGAGAGAGATTCGGTGGAAGCGCCAATCGGTAGGCTACCTTCCCAACACGATCCATTATTTCAAAAGGACCGGTATACCAAGGGATCAGCTTTCCCTTCTTTCCAAATCTCATTACTCTTTTCCAAGGAGATATTCGTAAGAACAATTTATCACCCACATCAAACTCTATGTATTTTCTTCAGTTGTCGGAAAAACTTTTTTGTCGACTCTGAGCTGCTATTATGTGTTGTTGAATAGATCGGACCTTTTCTGCCATCTCATCAACAAGATCATGTCCTAATAGCTTTCTTTCCCCAACATCATCCCAGCAAGTTAGAGTCATGCATTTCTTTCCATAGAGAGATTCATAAGTAGCCATCTGAATACTGGAGTGAAAGCTATTATTATATGAAAATTCCACCAAAGGTAGGTGTTGATCCCAACCACCTTTGAAATCCATAGAGCAAGCTCTCAACATATCTTCTAGATTTTGAATTGTCTTCTCAGACTGACCATCTGTCTGAGGATGATAAGCAGTGCTGAAACTCAACTCTGTATCCAGAGTATGCTGAAGTCTTCTCCAAAACTTTGAGGTAAACCTCAGATGCCGATCAGATATTATAGAAAGTGTTACTCTATTCAATCTTACCACTTCCTTTACATATATTCTGGCAAGATGATCTAGAGAGAAATCCTCTCTAATAGCAATGAAGTGTGCAGACTTTATAAGATGATCAACTATGAACCAGATAGCATTATTTACTTTGGATGTTTTAGGAAGTCCTGTGACAAAGTCCACAGTGATGATTTCCCATTTCCATTCGGGTATGGGTAATTGTTGTAACATCCCCTTAGACTTCTGTCTCTCAGCTTTAACTTGCTGAGAAACCAAGCATCAAGAGACATATTTAGCAACATCTATTTTCATTCCATCCCACCATAAGTACTCTTTCAGGTCCCTATACATATTCGTGCTTCCAGGATGAATAGAGAATGAAGAACTATGAGCCTCATCGAGTAGCTCTGTCTTTAATTCAGGGATGGGAGGAACACAAACCCGATTCCTGAACATTATTATCCCATCACAATCAAGGTTTAATTCAGGAACATTTCTCACCTTCTTTTGTAACTAAACATCTTCATTATGTGCCTATTTAATCTTAACATGTATAGATGGTTGAACATTTATTTGAGAAAGATACGATTTTCCCCTTTCATTACAATTCCAAGATCCATCCTTCGTAAATCCATAAGTATTGGATCTTTTGTGATCCTCATCATGGATAAACTGGCATGGTCATGTCAACTTAATGCATCTTCCACCTTGTTTGCTTTCCCACGGTGGTAATGAATTGATTTGTCGTAATCCTTACTCAGATCCAACCATCTTCTTTGGCACATATTCAGCTCCTTTTGTGTAAAAATATACATTAAACTTTTATGATCAGTATAAATGTCAAACCTTTCTCCATAAAGATAATTCCTCCAAATCTTTAATGAAAAGATTACCGCAGCTAACTCCAAATCATGAGTTGGGTAATTTTGCTCATGGATTTTCAACTGTGATGAGGCATAATCTATCACCATATAATTTTTCATAAGATCACACCCCAATACCTTCTTTGATGCATCACTGTCGATCACAAACCGTTCTCCACTACAAGGCAGTGTGAGAATAGGTTCACTGGATAACCTTCTTTTCAACTCCTTGAAATTATCTTCACATTCCTCCATCCAAAAAAACTTAACTCCTTTCCGAGTCATCCTGGTGAGTGGATTAGATAATCGTGAAAAATCATTCACAAAACTTCGATAATATCCAGCCAAACCAAGAAAACTTTGGATCTCAGTTACTGTTTTTGGTCTCGACCATCTATCAATAACCTCTGTTTTTGCTGGATCCATAGATATCCCCTCATTTAAGATTATGTGACCCAAAAATGAAACTTTTTGAAGCCAAAATTCACACTTGGTAAATTTGGCATAATGCTTCTCCTTTCTCAGGGTCTTCAATATAATTCTCAAGTGATCTTCATGTTATTCCTTGCTCTTTGAATATACAATAATATCGTCTATAAATACTACCAAAAACTGATCAAGATAGTCCCTAAAGACTCTATTCATCAGATCCATGAAGAAAGCAGGGGCATTAGTGAGACCAAATGGCATCACTATAAATTCATAGTGTCCATACCTTACACGGAAAGCCGTCTTTGGTATATCCTCCCTTTTTAACCTTAATTGATGATACCCTGAATGAAGATAAATCTTGGAAAAGTATTGAACTCCACGTAGTTGGTCAAATAAGTCATCAATGCGCAGGAGAGGATATTTGTTCTTGATAGTGATCTTGTTATGTTCTCGATAATCAATGCAGAGTCTCATTGATCCATCTTTCTTCTTAACAAACAGAATAGGTGCTCCCCATGGTGACACACTAGGGTGTATGAACCCCTTATCATGATTCTCTTAGATTTTCTTCTTCAATTCCTGCAACTCAATTGGGGCCATTCTATAAGGTGTCTTTGAAATAGGTAAAGCACCCGGTACAAGTTCTATTGAAAACTCAACTTCACGATTTGGTAAAAGACCCATAAATTCCTCCAGAAAGACATCATCAAACTCCCATACAATGGGCATATTCTTAATCATGAGTTTCTCACCAACCATTTGAGATAAATAACCTTCATTTAGTGGAATCAAGACCCATAATATGGAAGAAATTTCCACTGTAAGGTTATGTTCATCCTTGCATCGATAGACGATCAAAGATTGATCTGGAAAATGAAATGTGACTTCCCTTATTTGGAAATTGATATGAGCTCCATATAGAGAAATCCAATACATGCCAAGAATCACATCAAATTCCACTATAGGGAGGATCACAAGATTTGTAGGAAGCACTTTCCCACAAACTTCAATTGGAGAAGAATTATAAACTTTTGATGCGATTGTTGTGCTATTAGGGGTTTTCACAGTTAACTCAATATCTAATTGTTGAGGTAATACGATGATACCCTTAGAAAATTATTCAGAAATAAAGAAGTGGGTGGATACAGAATCAAATAAAACATTTTCTACTTTAGAGTGGATGGTAAGTGTACATTTCACCACTTCGTTATCGTACTCCACATCGCTGATAGAAATTTCATGTGACATTCCTTTGTATTTGGCATTAAGAGTTTGTTGACGTCGATCATCATAAAAAACCCTTGGATTAGGGAATTGATTGGCATAATGCCCCATTTCATTTCACTTGTATCATTGAAGTGTAGGAGGTGCACTCTGTGTATCCTTTTCATTGTTCGCATCACTAGACATCATCTTCCTATCATTGCGGCATTAAAATGCCCGATGACCTTCCTTTCCACATTTGAAACATTTACTTGTGTCTTTAAGACAACTCCCTCCATGTTTCTTTCCACACATTGAGCATAAGGGAAAACTCATCTTATTTTCAGTGTGCTCTTTATATTTTCCTTTGAATTCCATTTTCCTCTTCTTATCAAACCCATATGACTGATGGGTTACTCCAATATCCATCTCAACTTTGAGAGCACATCGAACGATTTCCTCATAGCTATTGAAGTCCCTTATGGATAACTCCCTTCGAAGACTTGGATTTAAGCCACTAACGAATCGATCGATCTTACTCTCAAGTTGGATAATAATACCAGATGTGTTCCTTGAAAGTCTTGTAAAATTTGCTTCATAGGTACCAACAGATTCATCATCCTTTTTCATTAGTTCAAGAAACTCCTTCTCCATCTTTGTTCAGAGAATACGAGGGATGTACTTATTGAAAAATAAGTTCTTGTACTCGTCCCATTCAATGGACTCAATTTCATCTCTTGGCCTCGTATTCTTGATAAGATTCCACCATTGATCAGCATCACCTTCCAAATGATACACTGCTAAGATGACTCTATCATGTTCAGAACAATGAAGAACTGAAAATATATTTTCAGTAGTACTGATCCATTGTTCAGCAACTAATGGATCAGTAGATCCTCTTAATGAAGGTGGACACTGTCTCATGAAGGATTCAGCAGAATTTTGCTCCTTCCTTTGCTCATTTGGAAGTCTTGCCTGATTCATATCTTGAGAAAGTTGTATGAGCATGGCTACAAGATTTTTCATTCCAGCTCCCATAACGTTTGGTTGCTCAGGGGGACAATCATTTCATTGCTCGTCTCATTCCGCATTAACACGGTACCTTCGGGTTCCATCCATTGACTAAAACCAAGAAGAATAGTGTGAGAAACACTAATTATAATAGGAAAACCACATAATCAAGAATAAAATTTCACACGTAAGGTCTTATCCTAGGTTATTCATGTCCATTTCTAAAACACTAAGTTGTGTTCTATGCTTAGACTTATCCTTAGGATTCTTACTAAGGCTTTCACATCCTAGTTTCCAAAGGTTGACTATACCATTCCTCTGATACCAACTATAACGACCCATACTTTACCTACATTGTTAGTACTTAAAAATTTAAGTACACTTATTACAACATATAACAAAACCACGAAAGGACCATATAGGTATAGTGTCTTTAGAAACTGGGAAACGTAAACAACTGGTTCATAAAGCATCTACATTGTCTCCCATTTATTTCATCATATCTATAGTCCCTTTTGGCATATCTTACTTAATAAACTTCTTCCTGACCTAGGGAAAGAAAATATACAAAAGGGTGAGCTCAAATGCTCAGTAAGGAAAAAAAATAAATATCAATCACATCATATTCATAAGAACATAACATTTTGGAAATCTTACCCTGCAAAAGAGATCATAATTTCATAACATGGCATAAATCATGGTAGTGAAATGTAATCACAATAATCATAAATTAAAACATGAAGCTTTGTGGAATACACACATAATTAGAAATAATCATTTCTTATTATTCAAGACTCATTGCCAGGACTATCTTAGTGGACAAAGTCCATTTCTGAACCGAGTTATTTCCTCGTTTCAGTCCTGTTTCACTAAACCGGTTTAACCTACCCTTCCAGCCAAGTCTATCTCATGAGATGTATAATATTTACCCAATGAATTGGAGGGAGATATAGGTCCCACAAATCTCATAATGATACCACTCTTAGGTGTTCAACAAAATCATAAACCATACATCATAGCATAAACCGTGTAATAAAAATGGGATTCTTAAACAACGTGACATCATAAAATAATTCATATAAGATAAAGGAATTCATAAAAATAATTCCTTCAGAACATAATCGAATCAATGTAATAATAGGGATAGAAATAGAACCCTTTATTATCTTAGATGGAAAATAATTTTGATAAAACACTTAAACTCCATTCTTGAGGAAAATATCATTTCTACTTCAAAAACACTTTTCCTTTCTTAACATGTCATTCAATTATAAACTAAAAGAAGTTGATTAAAAATAAACAAGAAAACATGTAATGGAAGCTTCATGGAAATAATGTTTTAAAAATCCATTCATTCCGTATAAGTTAAAAAAACATTCTTCTCGTACTTTTGTCGGAAAAGTCAAAAAGTACCTCGTATAAAAAACGACAAAAGATTCCTTTAATATCTTTTAATAAAAACTCACCAAAGGGTAAAATTGGATTTAAAAAATTTTAGGTGTATGGAAATAATGTTACATATTGAGTAAACACGAATGTGGATGATAAAATACACCCCATTAAATTCCAAAGTACAAACAATCTCGGATAAAAATGAGATTGTGATATTTCCCTTACCTTAGGTCCGATTTGCTTCATAAGTTTCTGAACCACCTGTATACTGATTTAAAAAATGTCAGTGACTTTTTCCAGAATCATAATCATTGTTATGATATCATATATGGTCATATTCTTAGCATATTATTAGTAATATTTCATTGATACTTGTTATTCGGGTGTTTATTACTTTTTGTTCTTATGCGTGTTTTGTCGAATAAATTATTATTCTTATTTTTAGGTTATAGATACATCATTTAGAGAATTTTATTAGTGTAATCTATATCATATTTATTCACTCAATTCATTTATGTAATCATTATGCAATGAAAATTATGTAGAACGAGTCCCATCACATCGTGGAGACGGTATTCCATACGTACGCACGAGCGATGATGCCGTTCACATGATCGTGGAATTGTATTGGAGTGTATGTATACTATTTAAGAATCAATATAACTTTAAAATAATTATATATATTCATTCTTTACACCATTATACCCATCCAAGTAAGGTGGTGGTGGAAAATAGATTACACCACGGCGTGGAGACAGTATTCCGTACGTACGCACGCGCGGTGATTTCGTTTTGCGTAGGATAGATTGATGGTGAAATAGGGTTGTTTCATACTTATATTAACATATAATTATACGATTGATACTGATGTTATTAATTCATAATGAAACAACTAAAGAAAAATAATTGGAAGAATAAATAAAGTTGAAAGAATCTGTAACGGACATTACTCTTCTTTGAAGCGCTTCTTTGAGACCTCCTTTTAGGGCACTAAAATTGGTCTTTGAAGAAGACCAGGAACTATAGGATGTTTCTAGGGAAGCGGATAGTAGAAATTGGCAGGATTTGGCCGAGATTTAAGGCTCAAAGTGGTGTGAGGAAGAGAGGGAGGAGGTGCCCTTTTATAAGGGAGGAGAGGGGCACCTTTGGAAAAACTAAAAATATTATTTTATTATAAAGCCATATTCGGTTTTAAATAGTTCCAAATTGATTTATTTAGAAGCTAAGGTGGGGATGGGTCAAAATACTCTCATCTAATAGAATTTGGACAAGTTTAGTTTACTATTTTAACATTATCATTAAAATTAACTTTATGTTAGATAATTTTACTTTTACCGTGTCTTTTTGTGTTCTTACACAATAAGGAAAATAAACTTACTATAACAAGCCAAACGATCCCCATAATGTTTATAATTAATATAGATAACCTTATCTAAGTCATTTTGCCAAACCTTAAATTTTTAGGAATAAAATAACAATTAATAATATAATATTTGTTTTAAAAACTATTTTATGTCAATTTTGACACTATATAGTAATTGATTTTTGTGAAAATCATAACAGAATGATTCTTTTGTAAAAAGATAATTAAATCAATACTAACATGTCATATTAACCGATAAAATTAGTGTAATTCATAAAAAGGCTCAAATTACATTTATTTGGGTAACTATAACATCAATTATGTCAATATTTCATTAATAAGATAATTACTGCATCATCTTTGTGTCATATATAAATTAAATTAATTAATGTATAAAATTAAAAATAAAATAACATTATGTAGGAACTCATTTTAGATTTCTAATGAATATTTATAGTCGATTTATGTTATGTATAACCCTATATTAAAAATTATTTACTTATTATACTTTGATTTTAACTATTTTAACCCTTTTTAAATAAATTAATAATAAATGTCCTAATCTAATCCAAGTGAGCCTAAATGGCCATATTTTATTCCTAAGGTTGTTTTTTGCCGAATTACACTTATCCAATAGAATTAGGACATGTGTTAGGGTAATAATAATATCATTTTTACCCTTAATTACCCTATTTACTTTTAACCGTGGTAAATAAAAGTAAAAAGTTACTATTCACAAAAAATTATTTTCACCTCATTGAACTACATTTTACATACTGACATCAACCATGTCTCTCGGATTTTTTAAATTCCACTCACAGAAGCGGTAAAATTAACTTTTATGTAAATTTGCAAATTCTCATAGGAGATGGGTAAAAGACGGTGAAAAGTTCAATAAAAATTTTATATATCTAAAATTATTATAAAATTACTCCAATGAATTACATTGAACTTATATAGGTATTATGTATCAATTTTTACCTAAAAAAAATTTAAATAAAGTAAATAATTATTTAAATAAAAAGTTGGTTTTTAAATAGTAACCCAGTGTTTTCACTATTAATCAAAAAATGAAAGTTTCCATAAAAATATCCAAATTTCACCATATGCTAATTTCGATATTCCGAATCCAAAAACGATGTCCATTTTGAAAAATAAAATTTACAAAACTTTAAAAAGTGGTTATTACAATTTATAACAGCTAGTTTTAATAATATTTTAATAGCATATCCTTGTTTAGTGAAACTCTGTATTGCGTATGATGCAAGCTATCGAGGAAGGTCGCGATTGTGTGTAAAGAAAGCCAAGCTAGTGTTGTGGGTAGTGAAAGATTACTTTGATGATTTACATAACATAAAAACAAAATATTTCCCATAAAAGTCTCAGGTGATACAATTATGGTTTGTTCTATGAATATCTCATAGAGTTTCTATAACATTAAAATTAACAAAATTTATAAATGTTAGTTTCATCCATATAATTTTTCCTATATCACATGATCATAACATGTAATAAATATTTTTTGGTCATAGAACAAATAAAACTATTGTTCACCTTATATTTTAGCTGATATTCAAGTTTTTCATGATGAGTTAACGTTCATACTTATATGGAATTTTATATTCTTTAGTAAACAAGAAAAAATTATCAACACCAATATTAATTTCAAAAGTCTTAATTAAGTCTCTAAAATATTCATAATCATTCCCATAAAAAATATATAGTCTTGTAGGGTTTAAATTTTCTATGTATCTGCAATTCATTCCTTTAATTTCTAGAATGATACAAAATAATGCATTTTTTCCACAATACAAGTTAGTGTAGAAAATATTAATAAAATAAATTTTAAAGGAAATTTTAAAAAACATTCATAAATAAATAAAGAGTATGTAAACTAGGCATTAAAAATAGGATTTTGATTCCATGTGTAGGGATTAATATCACATAGACCTACTATAATTCCAATTTTAGGATCAAAATGTAGATGTAAATGGAATAATTACATTAAGGGAGTTAATTTTATGTTTAATATGTTTTATTTTTATCTTTTTGGAAAATTATTTTAACAAGGTTATAAAATTAGATTCACTTAATGCCTATTTTAAATGATTAACTAAAACCACATTAGTCCCAATGAAAATGATTATCAAAATTAAATAAGCATATTCGAATACATAAAAAATCTTATACCTTAATGTGTATAGAATATTAACTTAGAGATAAAAGAAAAAAAATTAGTATATGAAAAACATTCAAATTGTTCCTAATTTTAGTCGATATTTTAATGTACATATAAAAGTGTCAAAATATTTTAACCCAAATAATGGGGAATCCAAACCAAATGGTATAATGGTCCCTTTATTTATACATTCAAGAATGTCTCTCTTACCCACACTATTATAAACCCTAAATACAATGATTGATATTTGTCTTTCTATCAATGTAGTCCCTCAATCGGTAAATTGATCAATACCCACGTGTTTCTATCCTTGAAGCCCTCAACCTATAAGGTGATTAGAAAAAATTTCTTCCTTTCCTTAGAATAACTCGATCGTAATCACAAAAAATTAGTGTTTCCCTAAGAAGAACAAATCACAATGATGAATTTAAGTATATTGAACAAGATGTTCACAACATAATCTCTTTAAGGATTCCACACAATGAAATTTTTGGAGATATCTTGTGTGTCTCGAAATCAAAATTTTTTTATGTGTGTTTATCTTTTCCAAATGTACTCATATTTATAGGTGAGATCACTAACAATCAAAATTTTCTCCACTGTAAAATTTTACTAAAATTTTAGAGGGGTCTGTAAAACTAGAATATACAACCATCATATCGTAAAATATTAGAAAATTTAGATTAGTACAATAATATATCATGAGAGTCATTAAGTGTGAATGAATTTAATTATTTAAAAAAAATAAATTAAGGAAATATAATATCTTTAAGAAAGTTATAAAATCACATCCGTAAAAAAAAAAAATCTAATAAGGAACTATGACAATCATATAGGATGTTTATTGAGAAATAGAATTGAAAAACATTGTAAATCATATTTTCTAATCTATACAAATCAAAATTGAAAAAGAGATAATCAAATTCAAAATTTTGGACGATTCAGAATTGCGGAACCTAGAATTGGATTCACAATTTTGAAAAATTCATAATTGAGAAACATAAATCAGAATTGATTTTTGGATGATTTTTAATTGAGAAACATTAATTATATTATATTTATTTGATGATTCCAAATTTAGAATCCCAAAATCTAAATAATAATTATGAGAGAATCAGATTCATAGTTTTTATTTTTAAAATGTAAGTGATTCTAAGTTTTTGTAAGAATTTTATTTCTTCAAGTATCTATTCTGTCTTAAGAAAAATAATTCTATACTTAGCTATAAAGTATTATTAATAAATTTTTTTTGTTATTTCCAATACATAAAGGAATAATAAAATTCATCCAGACACTTTTGAATCAATAGTGTTATCTAATTGAATTCTATCAATAGATGAAATATATAAGAACTTACCACTTTGAATGGATTAAACTAGTGGTTGATCCCTTTGTTACATCAAATTATTTCTTATTTATCATGAATATCTCTTCATTATATTTTCTATGACTTTGAATAATATTATGATTTAGAAAAATGTGGCATGGAGACATATTTCTTTAACTGGAATTCATCATCAATCATCTCAAGTTAGCACTTCATATATTCAATAATACTAGCATCCAATCAAAGGGAACACGTATTCTAAAACATATATTTCTTCCTAAAATTGATCTAAAAAGAGTTAACCATAGCTATAATACCAATTTAAATTACCAACATGTTATTTATATATATTTGAGCGGTGGGTGTGGAGGGAATTGAATCATGTGTGGAATAATTTTTACCAACTAGAAAATTCTCCTATAAATCATTAACTACAATATAAAAGTTATCCTTTATTATGGTTATTGAAAATGAAACTATTAATGTTTTACAGAGAAGGAAAAAATTGTATTGGTGCATGTAAATCAATGAATAGGAAGACAATATTTTTTATAATTTTCAATATAAAGACTTACTCCTTTACTTGGTTTATTGTTCACCACAATCATGAATTCTTTACTTTAATAATTGTGAATAAAATGGTTTTAATGCTTCCCAAACCATCAATGATAGAGTATCAATAGAGTTAAACATAACTATTTGACACATTAATTTATTCAATAGATTATCAATGTATTCATATAGTCTCATTGTGATATCATGGTATACCTTGAGTTGCATAGGTTCTATGGAGTCACACCAAATATATAAAGGTGTTCCATTTTATATATTACTTTAAATAGTTTAGTAGATCTATACATGATTCCTCTACAATAATAGTATAGATCTCCATCTTCTCACAAGTATCATATTTTAATTCCAAAAAGACGTTAAGGAAACTCTTATACTCAGACAAATTTAATAGACAAACTTCATTGTTCTTTAATTGAAATTCTTATCCTTGCCTCCGAATTTAATTCCCAAACAAACAACCTCGAATATATTTTCTATGGTTTTATTAAAATTTAGTAGTCAAAAAATCATTCTTGTTGATATTTAATTAATTTCAAGAGTCTATTGATTCTTCATTTCTTCTTTCTCACTACAAGTTGCAACGACTTCTTCATTTTTTCCTTTTAGTTTTAGAGCATCAATTTTCTTATTTTCGTAGCTTCACTCATAGGCGGCCCCAATATAATCTGTATCTACTATAACGTTTTTTTTCTCATAATACAAATCAAAAACACAAGTGTATAGTCGATAATAGTAAATTCTCCTTTAATTTTTATTGTTCTATAAATTGAATGTTTTTTAGAAAAAAAACATTCACCTAGTTAAAGAATAATAATATAGTACACAGTTTTGGTTCCTTGGATTCTTATGTAATGGTTTTTCTTAATACAGATTATTTTTGAAAATATTTCTCATTAAATTATTCTCATTTTGAACTGCATCCAAATAAAAGTTCATTGTATTATCTTCCATTTATAACATTATTCTATTAATATATATTAAATAAAACACTCTTTTCAATTCGAACAGTTATAAATATATATAAATCCAAAATATATATGACATGGAACTCATTATTCATTTAAATATTCATGAAACATTGATGTCTTCTAAATTTTAAAGTCCTGTGAAAATTTTAAAACATCAATATAAGTTACTCATGAACACCTTAAAAATATCATATCCAAAATATATATGTCATGATGAATAAAAGATCAATGTTTGATAGTTCTCCATATACATTGTTAATGAAAATACAATAACATAATTATAATGTTAAATAAATACATAATAAGGATATATATATATATCATTAATATTTACAATAATTGGTTGGGATCATGGATTATATATGATTCATGATGTTTTAAACTCAAAATAACATCATAAGAATATTCCAAAATAAGACTCATTTGAATAAACACATTCTAGAAACACTCTTTTCTTAATTCATTGATCTTAACTTCACATGGATGAAGACAAACTAATTTTTATTCTCATTCATGGATCACACACCAATATAGTTATTTATGGTGTTTAAACCATGATCATACATCTCTAGAATCATTCTAACTTAATTCAACTTCTTCAGAATCAAAATATGGAATCTTAATTTTTCATCTAGAAGAACATTGAGATTTAAATATGTGTTAAATTCATATTATAAGGACACTACCTTAAAAATTACTTAATCTTGAGTTAAATAATGAATTAAAATTGAGGATCTTTTTAAGTATAGTTTATTTTTAGAATTAGGAAATATTTATTAAATTACATCTCAAAAATTAAAAAGTAGAAACTTCTACTCAATATCAATTTTTTTCACTAAATAAAGACTCTTAAAATAAAAAACGAATTATTTTCTTGATATAAATCATCTAGAATTATTCCATTCTCTTAACCTTCCTTATACCCTACAAAAAACATTTCAAAAACATGGGATGAACATAAAAAGTATTGTATGGGTTATAAAATAAATAAAGAAAACATTATCCCATCAATACATAAAATTCAATGAGATCATACTTTTCAATTATAATACATGTGATCTTTAAAATACCTCATGAAATCATAAGATTTATGAATAACTCATATAAATCATAAATTATATAGGTACCTTGTGGCATCCATAACATAATTACATTGTAGTAGTCATAGATATATAGGGAGTTATGTTTTGAATACCCATCTTAGTATATTCCCTAAATATATTAGGATAAAAACTAATATTTTCCTATGTCACATTACCCAATGCATTAGAGAGCGATCACGGGATCACATTCCCTAGTATTATCATGCAACCACCCATATTTTATATATAATTCCCCGGAATCATGATAACACATGAACTAGTATAAAGGAAAGATAATATTTCTATATTACAGTCAGAAGATATTAGTTCAACATATTTAAATAATAAATCACTTATCAAAACAATTTAAAAAAAATATACGTAAAAAGAATATATGGTATTTACATTTCCTTTTAAAAACATTATGGCTTGTTATGGAAGCCAATTATCAAATAATTCTCATAGTGGAGGAAATGTAATTGTCACCATGTACGTTAAAAGGAAAAATTCTTTTTGTCATTTACTAAAACACTTCATAGAAAAATATTACCTTTGAATGAAATGATAATTAAATGGGGTTTATACACCATATAATATAAAGTTGTGTAAAAATAATAATATGCCTCAATGAAAGAATTTTGAGATGAAGTACCTTACCTGGAGTCTGACTCGTCACTTATATTACTTTTTCTTCTTGAAAAATAAACTTAAGTTAATTTCTACTTGATTCAGAACCTTTTTCATGTTTATTATTCTGTTTATATCACTTATTACCGTGTTATCAACATTACATAAATAGTTATGTTAATATCAGCCATTTTTTCAATATTTGGTACTTGAATAAAAAATAAACTTGTTATAATTACAAATTGTCCATGGGGTCAAAAGTAAATTATCTATAAAATTGTATTCATGACTTAAATATCATATATATCAAGTATATATGTCTTTAGAATAGTTTATAACATTTTAATATAAGAAATTAAAAGCACCAATCATGGATATTGTAAGCCGTACGTATGAATAAACGATAAATTCATTTAATTTTGGTATTTAAAGGAATGAAAGAGTCATATCATTTTGAAGGGGTGGTAGTCCGCACTTCCTAAAATGAAAATATCGTATTTACATTTTATGGAAACCATAAAGGTATGATATAAATAAAAAATACAGAAGAATAGATACAATATAAATATAATATATATCACATATAAATACAGTTCCATCATAATGTCCACCATGAGAGGTTGTACAGAAAAATTGAACTACGATCGTTTCGTGAGGCAATAGTTCGTCGTCCATTGAAATAGTATGTTCAAAATCCATTAGATGGAGGTGTTGTTAAGTTTAGTTTGAATACTTCTCATAAAAAAACCATAGAATATATAGTATACTGTTTTTTTATGTAATAAAAGAAATAAAATAGAATATGGAGGGAAGAAGTTGAATAATGGAAAAGAATTTTAGAGAAGATGCTACCTCTTAAAACGTGTAACTCTTTTTGATTTAAACCAGAAGGCCTTCTTGAATTTCCTTTTTCTAAGGGTAAATCTTCTTGGAGGAAGAGGGTGATGTTGAGAGATTCTTGTAGTAGTATTTTTATGATACAAGGGGCTTGAGAGGTGTGTGTAATGGGTTAGAGGTGGTGGAATTTTATAAGAGGGAGGATGGGATCTTTAGGAATATTTGAAATTATTATTTTATTATAAAATTATTCTCAGTTTTAAAATGACAAAAACTAATTATATTTGAGGATATTATGAATATATGTCGAAATAAAATCATCCAATAAAAATTGGACTAGTTTTGGATGTTTTTTAATCCTTATCTTTTTATTTAATAAATTTTTACTCTTATAGTTTTATCAACCATTTAACACTTTGAGAATAAAAATTGTTAACAAAACATGGAACATGTCCAATTAATGAGTCAATAATAAAATTTTATACTTATTATAACCCTTTGGAAGAATCTTATTTTTTTGGAATTTTATAATATTTAATAAAATATTTTATATTTTTTAAATATTAAATATGTCAATTAATACACTATTCATATAATGACATTTTAAAAAAATCAAAACAACTTGATTGGTTAAAAAAATCCATTAATACAAATATAACATTTCAATATCATCCATAAAATTCATTGATGGTATCAAACAAACTAAATTTCATTTATTTTAGCATTAATAATATCATTTAATTGAATTCTTTATTAATGAAGTAATCATTGCACCATCATGTTGTGATAATTAAATATATTTATTTAATATATGAAATTTATAAATAAAATTACATTATTTAGGAAATATTTTTAGATTTAATATTAATATTTTTAGTCAAAGAGATCACTCATATAACCCCGTATAAAATTTTTTAGTAATAGATGTATGTTTATGTTATCTTATCCTTAAATTTAAATTAAATGTTATTAAAGATAATTTTAAAACACAAGTTGCTCCATGGGGTCCAAAAATCAACCCAATGAATTCCCATAGTCTGATATACCTCATCCAATAGGATTAGGATGCATGTTATGATGTTTTAATATTATTATAATATTATTTTTTTACCCTTATTTACTTGATTTTCCCGTTAATCATGGTAGATAAAATATTTACAAAACATATTATTCATAATTTATTAAAATAAAAGGTTCCTATTTACAAAATTTAGACCTCCTAATTCAAAATATGGAATCCTTTTTTTTAATTAAAAAAAATTATTCATAAATTAATTAAAAAGTAATTCATATTGTCAAAAGCAGAAAGCGTGTTTTTAAAAAATAATTACTATCAAAAGAGTGGCATGTGTTTATGTCGAATTAAATACAAAAATTACATTCAATGACCAAAATTGGATTAAAAGGTAAATACATAATTTAATTATACGTTAAATCTAATTAAAATGTTAATCTAACCATATAAATAAACCAGATGAAATGACAGTTCTGACTTGAAATGCAGTAATTCTCACTATTCATTAAAAATGAAATTTATTAGAAAAATACCAAAAATATACCAAATGAAAATTTTTATGTCCTTATTCTAAAAAAGAATTACATTTTTCAAATGGAACATATAAAAGTCACAAAAAATATATTTAAAATTAGTTCACCATTAAAAGGGGATAAAACTACCTTTAAAAAATATTTGAGTATTTAATGCTTAAAATATGATTCATTCTTATTTTAAGACTCAAAAATTTATTGGAGATATATATAAATATTTAAAAATCATGTATAATCATATTGTAGTTAGTTATATTCATTATCTCTAGTACAACGACTAGGTGCTAACTACCATTTAAAATAATATTATATTATTATTTTTTAGTACGACAAGATTTGACTGAAACATGAGATTACAGAGAAACCCATTTGTGTTTGTCAGGTATGTCATCAAACATAGCATCCCCTTTAAAGAAAAATTAATATTTAATTCAAAAATAATAATAAATATGAAATTATCATATCTTTTTTTTACCTGAGATGATACACATTTGATGTAGACTTCTCATTCATACATTTAGAAAATCCAACCTTTATATGTTTCATAATTTAAAAGAGAAGACTTATATTCACCTATTAATGTCTTATGAACTTAAATTTTCTATTTTTATATATCAGCTACAAGACATACATTGTAGAAAAGTCCTTCTATGGCCTCAAAGACTTGTGGAGAAGTAGTTTGAGTTGTACATATGTTGTTTGTAAAGTAAAATTTCATTCATTTATCAATACTTTGAAGACTTCAAATTATTATGATGAAGTCACACAGTTGGTAAAGACATACATTTGATAGATAGATATAATGGAATTAAAATTCTTACAATGACTTCAAAGCTTTAAATATAGCACCAGAAGCCTTATGTTTGGAATCAAAGTGATACAATCATTTTAGGAAAATCTATAATCATAGTAAATTTCCAATTTTCCTGTACACTAAAATGAAAACATTTATAGGTATCTTAGAACAGACCAAGTCACTCTCTAGGGATTATCCAAAAATCTGCAAATCTTCTTAGACCATAATTAAATGATCATTAAAATTATTTGAATAAGTCAAAACTTTTTATAACTCATTATGAGGTTTTTAAACATAAAAAATACTATATTAATATTTTGATAATGATTACATCATTCAACTACTATGTGAATCGTCTTCAATAAATCATTAACCATCATTGGATACTTCAACCTTTAACTAGTTCTGTATAAATAATATCTTTAGAGAAATTAACATTTTTTTACTCCTCTATGTGTTATCTATTTGTAGATATTAATCCTTAATTCTATAATATTAATTTTTTGTATTTATCCACATCCATGAAGGCTTTCCAATTATAGGATCACCACCCTTATTTTCTCACTTCAGTCATTCAATTAATCCTATTGAGGATAATGATTCTTCCTCTTTATCACTTTTAATATATTTAATGATCATCCCTTACAATAATATGATGTTTTTGATTCATACATAAATCTATCCAACTAAATATTCAATGGAATCCACCTCATCCCTTCCATTTTACTTATACATTGATGACATTTTCATGAAATTCATTATGTTGAGAAATCTATCCATCCCCCAAATCATTAATTTTGTATAATTACATTAATTAATTAATAGTGACAACAAATGAAATTATCAATCCAATGGAACATCACAAATCGAAATAATAATAATAATAACAAAAATATTGATATTTTTTCTTAATTAATCTCATGATTTTTTAAAAGAAGTAGGTAATGTGTTATTTTAAAAATTAATGAAAAACTAGAATATTTGTCATAGATGTTAAAGGTTAAAAAATATATTGTCTTCTATAAAAAATTATATATGTGCATTCAATACATTGGAAAGTTTTCTTCTAAAAAATTTTGATTTGTAATTAGTTAATTATTGAAAGATTTTGTTCAAAATTATATATAATTTTTTTTTAAAATAATATTGAATATGTTTCTAATATATTTTGAAAATATATACTAAAAAAATATGTTATAATAATCTTTCAGGAATTTGATTTGAAACATCAAAAAAATGAAATATATAAATTTTCATGTAAATAAATTTATAAAATAAATTTATTACTAATTTTAGGAAATTTTTTAAAGAATTTGAGTTGATATAAGAATATAATATACATTCATATTATAATAATAAATAAAAGTTAAAATAAATATATTACATGGATAATATATATATATATATATAATAATCTAGCTTATCATCATTTTGAATTTTTATCAAGGTTTCTTCTATGGAACATCCACCAATTTAGTAGGTTTAATTTTATATTTAGGCTTTTAACCAACTAAATAATTTACTATCATTCCCATTTTTCATCCACTTCTTTTACAGAAATATATATGGTGAATATTTAATAAAATAACATCACCCCCGCTTGAATATGTTTTTTTGTTGATATTATAATGTAAGAGTGTATTATGTTATCTATAATGGTAATAGAAAATTCTATGATGTATTTGGTACAAGAAAATAATGGATTGAAATATTTTTATTATTGGTAGTGACTAGTGGTTCTATATCTAGAAAATCAATGGTTCCTATGTTGATATTTGAGGTTTTTATCTATAAAAACATAATGACTAGATAAATCATTAAACGATTCATGATTAACAACATTTTTAGCTGGATGATCAGTATTTGGGGTATCACTTTATTGATTCCCCAAATAATGATTCATTTGATTAGATCAAACTTGTTCCTTTTGGACATCTTCATTAGTGGATTATTATCTCTTAATCATTTCCATTGAATATAAAGGTTATGGGGTGCCCTGAATGAGGAGGGACACTACCATTTTTTTTCATCAGAAAAGAAGGACAATATTTAATAAATTTGAAAAATCAAAACCCTAGAATATCTTATATACGAACATTCACATTAAATTTAATATGAAATTAAAAAAATTATCTACTTTGAACTTGAATATTCTTTTGGATCAATTACGTTTTTACTCTTGTTGTGTCATCATTACGGTGGAGAATCTAAACGAGAGGAACCCAGTGATTCATTTTATTTTTTATTGGTCACAACATGTCAATTATCTAGATCGAGCTTATTTCTAAGAGGGAGGGAAGATGATATGGTCTATAGGACTAGAGAAAATTTCTTGAGATTTTATCCATTGTTAACATCACTATACTACCTCTAAAATGATATAAATTTTATTGTGCACTTAGGTTAATATTTCATAATTTGGTAATGAACCATAACCAATTATTCTTTCTATTATATTTCTTATATATCATAATAATAAATATAACAATATACAACTTTACATATGAATATTTAAATATCATATGTTAAATAAACAATTAAATATGTATTTAAATTTTATTAAAAAAATATATAATTTCTATCAGGCTGCTCACTCATCAAGTTAATCATCAGCAAAAATTGTTAGACTTTAAATAATATTATTTTTAAAATAGTTAATATTCATAGAATATATAAGAAAAGTAATATTATTTTAATTAATACATGAATAAATATTTATTTCCATCTTAACATAAATAAATAAATATTTATATTAATATATTCAACAAATAAAAGAATAAATAAATAAATAAATTTTATTTTTTGAATAAATAAAAGTGAAAAAATTCAACATACAGATTAAAAACTCGAATATATTGTGATTGAATATATATGATCGATGATACTTGAATGATTATAATTGAAAAGGGATAGAATAATATATATTCTTAATATTAAATTTAATAAAATATAATGATATTTTGTAAAGCTTTTGTCAATGACCCTAGAGGCCTTTTTCAATGTTCTATTAGCTGAACATACCTAGAGACCAAGATGAATATTTTGAGGCACATTAAGGATCCAATAGTGAATGAATTTAATGTTGTAATAACAATACCTCCCTTTGAATGCTACTATAATAATATAATAGTTTTTTCTATATAACTCACTATGTAAGATATATTCTTTTTTCATCACTCTGTATGCATGATTTAACTTATTTAAATTTTTGAAATGAGCTACTTAATGAACTATGAAGGCCATGGATTTCATCTGAAACATATATTTCAATAAAAATGATATATATTTCTTCTTCTACAAAAAAGGAAGGTGAAAACCATTTATATACTAATTCAATTAATGTAAAATCACTTTTGATTCCCTTAATATGTGGTACCTTTCCATGAGCATATGTCATCAGGGTTTTCAACCATATATAAATGTAAATAATTCATGATATACATTAATAATTGTCTCATTTTTATATACTACTATACATATGTCATGAAAATATACGTAATGGGATATATAGAATATGGAATTATTATTAGCTATTTGTTCTCGATACCCTCTCTATTTTGAGATTACAAAGATAATTTTTTATGAGATGTGTCTCAGTTTATTATGATCCTCCAATGATTAATAGTAACATAATTTATATCCATCAAACATTATTCCATATAATTCACATTACATATCATGATCTATACCCACTAGGAACCGTAGTTAGGCTAGTAGTGAAGATAAGAGTGTCCCCTTAAGCATTCCTCTAATAGGCTATGAGGTACGGACTAATACAAAGGGTATAATGTGATCGTATTAGATTTATTAAAATAAAAAATCAGAGGAACGTAGTAAGAAACCCACTAATACACATAATAATATAAAATAAAACAAGTAACATATACATTCATATAATCTAATACATATTCAGATTCTCCAAAATAGAGTAAAAATATATTCTCATGGGAACAACTCTGATAATAGATTAAAATATGAGATAGTAATGCAAATATCAAACATAAAATACCTCTAGGAAGCCAATAAGATATATTTATATATATAGAGGTAATCAGACATGTACCCTTAGTTGGATCCTCCTCAAAACCTCTCTTGAAAATGTTGAAGAGGTACAATAATGCTCTAGTAAATAAATGGCTGAATCAACAAGCACCAACCAGTAACAAAATCACCTAACCTCACCAGGGATAACTTACCAAACAAACATCCACATATTAATAAAAATTATACAATATACTATGAAGGGTACTCTATAATAGGTCACCACTATTACCAACTATTTTATATTTATTATGTATTTTATCATCATTTTTAATAAAAAATGATAATTTAGTCATTTATACTATACATTCTAAACATTTCCAATACGTTTAAGCATTAATATTTCATTAATATCACAATTTTATTCATTTCCAACCAATTCCTATTACAGTATTCATCATTAATGATCACATATTCTATATGCACTGGGTAAATAAAATTTTATTCCCATAATACACAAATATCCACTACATAAACCTCCAAATGACTAATTCCAAAAACCACAACAAAATTTACATTCCCACATAACCATCCATACACCTATGACACATCATAAAAAACGTCCCACCATTCCAAACATTGATATCAGTCACAAAAACTACAGACCAACAAATCCCATAAAAAACCATCCATAACAATTCCACTAACAAGACAAAAAATCACAGAAATAACAGCAAGAATAATATCAACATATAAAAACTAACTATAGTAACAAATAACAAAAATAATTACCTTCTAAATAAAATATTCAAATAAGTTTAATATAGTTTTCATGGGAAAAAACACAACATCTCTATATTTCACAAAACAAGTTTTGTACCATCTTTATGCAATAAACCTTTTATAAAGTGTGATTCCAAGAATAAAATCCTAGAAATAACATAGATATCTCAATAGTAAAAAAAATCCATGAAGAACCAATATTTGAAAACAAATTTAGTAAATTAGAATGAATTATATAATAAATATAAAAAAACAAAAATACATGTGAATCACCCCTTCCCATTGATTTCTTTTTCTACATTTCATTATCATTATAGTGCAATTCATGAACATCCATCCGAATAAAAAAATAATTTTACTTCAACATTCTAGGAAAAAAATTAGTGATCATGAATAAGATTTCAAGAATTAAATAATTACAATTGCAGTAAAAGAGAATGGTGTTAAAGGGGTGATTGAATACTAGGATCACAAATGGGAAGAATAAAAAATATCATAGTAAATCCCATAAAAATACAACAAAATAATCTTAGAATAAAACAAAAAATTCTTCCATTAGATCATATGAGGGAAAAAATGTATAGAACATATAAAAATATAGGGTAACTCACCACATATCACATGAAACTATGATATCGAAGCTAAGATCCAACCCCAATTATATGGAACAGAAAAGGACACCAAAGGTCTTCCTATTCTTACCATGGGATCAAGGAGAATAAAGGAACTATAAATACAATTTATTTTTAGATAAAATAAATTGTACTTTAAGTTAATTCTTATAAATAAAATTAAATATAAAAAATTAAAATTTTGAATAATAATTTCATAGAATGTTCATGAATTGAAAGAAAGAGTGGAATGTGAGGATCCCTTTCTTGAGTCTTTGAATACAAATTATTGGGAGGGGATACATGTGAGCATAGAGGAATCCTGGGAGTGGTTTTTATAATTTTATAAGGCCAAGGTACAAACATATTAATATAAATTCCCTATTTATATGGAGTTCAGTCATACACTTAGTGAAATGATTTTAAAACATTAAAATCTATTATAGGTTTTGGAGGTTTCATAATGGATTTAAAAATATGTAAAATAAATATAAAATAAATTTATTATAAAGGTAAAAAAATTAATTTTGTATTGGATCCCATTTAAATGAATTATTATATCACTTTGGGGTCATTATGAAGTCATAAAACACAAAGTATATTTATATAATATGCAATTTTTCCTAAAAATTTGACTATCTTAGAAAAATATGAAAAATTCACTACAATATAATTTCAAATTTATTTTCCAAAAATAATATTCATTTTATCCATATAAATTTTAAGAATATTTTAATTTGTAAAAATGAAAATAAAATCGACATATATTAAGAAATGCTATTTTTTTTGACAATAATGGTTTTTGAATGCTTATAAAAAATATTGTTGACTCCATAAAACTTATATAGTCATTAATATTTAATAAAAATTATTTTATAATAATATGTTCTTAAAATATTATTATTTCATAAATTTATTAATTCATCAAAATATATAAAAAAATTTGAAAACTACCTAAAACTATTTGTGTTTTATTGTATATAAACAGATTTTTTTATCAAACTCTTTACATGATATAGAATTAATATAAAAAATTAATAAAATAATATTTAAAATGAAAAGTATTTATTAATATTATCAATATTAGGGTTACTAGTTTCATTTCTCTGTTAAATTATTTCTACCCTTAATTAACCTATTTTTCATTTACTATGGTAATTAATATTTACTAATATTAGTATTCTTAATTTACAATTATTAGGTTGATCTTATTAGAAAATATAAACTACATTGATTCAAAATATGGAAGAAATTTTAAGAAAATAAATTTCCCAAGGTGGAAGAATTTAATTTAATATGAAACCTGCAAGTATGATGGAATGTAGTTTTTTCAAAACATCTATTTTTCAAGGAAACGATTATTTCAATTCAACTGTATAAATTGTAATATTCATTATAAGTATTTAAATTCCTTATTTTATATATTAATATATAAATTTAATATAATTAATTTATCCTTAGGGGTTATTTTAATCAATTATAATGGATAAGCATTTTGAATTTTAAATTAGGTTTTAGAAAAATGCAATTTTAATCCCAGAAATAAAATTTTATTAAAATCCAATTTAAATACTATTTATATGTAACAAATTTATTTAAACGCAACAATGGAATTATTATGTAACCATGAAATAAAATTATAATAATAAATTTAAATTTAAATTAATTCATTTTTCAATGAAATGAAGATATTATATAAAACTAGTATCATTCACTATTCAATGAAATGTCTATATTTTCAGGGGAAATTCAATAATTTTAAACAAAAGTTATTTAGAAAAATAGATCCCATTTTATCAAAAATCATTTCTAATTTTCAAGAAAATAATTATAATTTTCATAAATAATATATTTTGAAGATAAAAATTACATTATAAAAATTAATTTATTATTTTCTTATAATTTATAAAAATATTTAGGAAATATATATATATATATATATATCATAATGTAATAAATCATAATTATTAGTAAAATATAATAGGAGGATAATGTTTTAATATTGATGTGAGCATACTTTCTTTGGATTTGGTGTTGTGTATCACATACGCTATCAAACATAGTTTTCTATTTTTAAAAAATATGGGTAGTATATTGTTATTCCCTTTAATAAAATTCACCTTCACAATTTAAATATAAACATGGTAAGAAACCTTTTGAGGCAAGAAAATATCTTCATTTGGAAACCCACAATATAAAAAATTATTAATAGAAAAACCCCTTGAAAAAGGTGAAAATATTGTTTCAAGGTCATCACATACCTAGGTTTCCCATTAGGATTGATTTAGTAGGAAGTCAAAAAATGGAAATGAAAAGGAAAAATAATAACAATGAACTAATTGAGTATTAAATGGAATACGGTCACAAAAAACTAAATTAATAGAAAATAATAAATTTTTGATGGATTCATTGACCCATAATTCATCAGAATATGAAAACATTTTTTAATAATGAATATCTATCTAGAGTTAAGGAATTTAATTATTATCTGACCTATAAAAATCAAAAAATCTATTCATGAAATTTATATTTATTTTCTACAATAATCTAATATTTTTTCCAAATGATGTAAACTGAAGATGATATTTTTAATCTTTGATTCACATGGAGAAACTTCTAACATATCCTATAATACATCATAAAATAAAAATCTATCCCTACTATATTTAATAAATTCAAAAAAGTTAGCATAATTTAGGATAATACCTTAAGACATTAGTCTCCAAAATGTGATAAAAACAAATGGTTTAATATAGGCAATTTCTCATATTTATACCCATATATAAATTAATAACCAGGAAACTAATGATATTTTTTAACATAAAATTATTTTTCATACAATTCATCACACACCTAAAACAATGTGAGAAAATTAATATCGGATAATCCAAGTGAGTTTATATTCATATATCCAAATAAAACAACTCCTTAAATATAGTTAATCACATCAAAATAATAAGATTTCCACCGTTAATATGTTTCAAAAAATTTTATACAAATCTTATGTATCATAAATATTTTAATGTTGTATCAATTATTTTAAACATACCATTATCATTAGACATATCATCCCAATAATATTTTGGTATATCCCAACATCAATCACCTATTTAGAGTTATAAATCCCTCAATTATGAGTTTAAAAAATCACTTAATCCATAAATTACATATATAAGTTATTAGAATCATTCGATATAAATTACATAAATTAAAAATAATATGGAAAATACTTAGATTATTTATAATTATTATGTTCATAATTCCATTGATATACTATTTCTACCACATAAATCTAAAATACCCATATATAAAAAAATAAATATTTAAACATAATTTATTTACCTTGCATAAGTCCTTATTTCAACCCAAAAATTTGACTTAGATACACATTCTTGTATTGAATTGATATCCATAATAATTAATATTCAAGCTTATTATTTTAAATTTATATAATTGATGGATGATTCATCTTATGGATGGTGAATTCCTTCTCTAGATTATTATTTGACTTCATAAAAGGACAAAAATTCTATATCTATGATAAAATCAAGTTACACTAAATGAATAATTATAATATTTTTAAGAAGAAAATTCCCCCCAATATAATCATGGAATAAATTTCCATAGAATTTATTGATGATTTCAAATAATTTCAGAAGTTGAATCGGTGTTCTTATAAAACATAAAATAATCGTAAGAGGTCACGAACTAAAATAAAACATGACATTCACTACTTTGGATTAGAGGTTCCATGTATATCAATCATCATGATCTATCTCAACATTGGCCTTGCCTTATTCCCCTATTTGTAGTTATTTTTTTCCCCCCATGATTCTCAATCCTAGGAATAGAGAATTGTTGTAGGTAATTACAAAATTCTCCACTCTTATGACATATACTTATATAAGTTACATTATATAGAACATTATTTCCATCCATTACCATACAATGTTTTCCACGGAAAATGGTTACTTTATGCCCTATATTTACACACACAAACTATCTTCTATTCCATTTGTGACATTCCACTTGTTTTCTCTTTCAACATTTTTTCACGAAGGAAATATAGTCTTCTATTTATTATACCATTTATTTGATTGTCTTCCATGAGATGTAGTCTAATTATTACTTGACATATTTGGGAATTCAACTATGTTCCAGCCGTTACTTATGGGTTTTTATAGATGGTCTTGTGTAATCCCAATATTTCAAACTAGAGGTCCCATTTGACTAGACATCTCATTTGGGAAGTCATTACAAATCCCTTCACATTAATTGTTTACCTAATTCCACCTTTTTCAAGCATGTTTCTAGAATAAAAAGAATATTTGGGAAGATTATTTTTAAACTATTAAACATATAAAGGGGTAATCGGATGACAATAATGGGGTAACTAATAAATTATACATATTTCCTTACTTAATGAATTTATAGGCATCAATATATGTTATCCATGATCTATTCCCTAACATATATTCATATAGTCATTTTTTTATTTTATTAATAATGTTTTGTAATGATATTTTGAATTTACCCAATAAAATCCATTGAGAGTGTCAATCCAGGTATGAAGTAAGGCTCGTTGTCTTGTACCGGGTAATCTCATGTTAGGATTGGCACACCTTATCGATATTGTTAACCCCTAGGTTCATCTCTTCCAGAACCACTTCCACTTGTAGTATCCTGACATGAAAATATTTTCTTGATAAACCAGTTATTCTATACATACTAAATTTTTTTTATTATTTCATTTAAATATTATTATGAAAAAATAATTTTCAAGTGTTTTAAAATCCTTATCCCTAAAATAACTACACTTTTCTTCTAACACCATCTATATCAAAAATTCTCTTTTTTTCATAATAATACATGATTTATTACATAAAATTACCCTTAATAAAACTATAATGATAATGAAGTTTATGGTATTTGGGAATTGGTTACACAACATAACATCATTAAATTGAGATGTAACAAAATTATTAAAAACATCCTTATCATGATCCTGAAATTCCATGTCTTTTTAAAACTGTACTAGATAACCTAGGAACATATATAAGTAATAGGTGAGCTATAAATCTAAGTAAGGTAATAAAAATATAATAATATAATGATAACAGTACATTTTACACAGTGGGGATTTCAATTGGGCACAAAAAGAGTAGGAATAACAAACCTAACAATGAGACGTGACATATCATTTATATCATAAAATGGGAAATGTGGAAACAAACTAAAACACTGAATCATAAAAATAGGTCAAGGGAAAACATTTCAAGAAAACATGGTGAAAAATTATAATTAAGGAATATGATTTACTCCGTGTCCCAACATGACATATGATTATATTAAACATTACCCAATTCATTGGAGCGATATCCAGGCGCACCCTTCATTTGCATTTCATTCGCATTCTTAACAGCACCACACAGATCATACAAAATGGACTTATTCATCCTCATAATTCGTTAAAGAAATTAGGAGTGTGGAATAAATATATGTAATTACAGAATCGGATTATATGTGAATAAATGTGAACAACATTTATTGTAAATTAGTATCGTATTTAATATACTATAGTTTTGAAATGGAAATTTTTGATAATTTTGGGCATCACAACTTCATTACTAAAATATAATTAAAACTGGTTTGAGTAGAGAGAAAGGGATCCAAAATCACAAATAAATCAAATGGGATATAATATGGAAATTAAAAAAACAAATCCCAACATTATATATTTAGAAATAGTAGGTATAAGGTTGTTTAGAAATATCAATAATGAAAATAATCCTTACAATATTTTAGCATTGTAATAGGTGAATCTAAATGATCATTGGAGTATAATTTAGAGTGAAAGGGGATCTCAACATTTATATATTAAATTGATAGTAATTTTCTTATTTAAAAAATATCCCAACATAAGATAATGTAATTTATGATACATGACATAAAATAGGTGTTTTAATTGAAATGATAAGAGTGAAATCCCATACTAAATTTCAACATGGTAATAGGCAGACATAAAGGTTATGGGGATGTATTAATGAGATAGAAATTGGTTATTAATAATTTATAAATAAAATTTAATGTATTGGAAATATGGTATAACACATCCCATCATAAGAAAATGGTAATAAAATGGAACAACATAAATTTGGTTATTGAATACAATCAGAGAGTGGGAGATCCCTTACAAAATTTAAACATAGTAAATTGTCTACATAAAGGATCATATAAGGATTAATGAGTGTTAAAAGAAGATCTCATTAATTATACAGAAATGGATAGAGAGTTAAATATGTAAAAACATATCCCAACATTAGAAAAATTAAATTGAGAGACAAATAAAAAAAGTAGTGTTTGATAAAAAGAAGAGAGTTGGAGAATCCTGAATTGAATTTCAGTACAGTAATGGAATAGGTAAGGGTCATAATTAATGTACTTAAATGACCTTTAATTAATATAAAATGAATTTTCTGTTATGTAAATGATTATAAATAAATGAAAATATTAAAAATTGAAATTATGAATACTAAATGCAAAGAATGTTCTTGAATTGAAAGGAGGACTCTATAGAGTGAATCATAGAGTATATATTTACTAAAAGGATTTTTAATAAAGAGAAATAGGATCGTAGTTGCATTTATATAGTAAAAAGTTCGATTTCATTATTATTTAGGTTTTGGACTCTAAATAAATTTTTTTCCAAACAGAAATCTATCTCATGATTTTTCCATTGGTTTTGTACAAATGAGAGTTTTTTTTTAATTTTATATGACCATGTTATGAATATATTAAAATAATGATATTTATTTTTTAGAGGTGATTCCAAATGTTAATGAGATGATTTTAAAAATATATATATATATTACTGTTTTTAGAGGATTCATAATGCACTTACAAGATAAATAAAATAAACCTAAAATCATATTATTTTAGAGTTAAAAAATTATTTGGTCATGGATCCAATTTATTTATATTATTACATCACTTTTGTGTCATTATGATGTCATAAGACACAATATATATTTAAATGATATTTAAATATTACCCAAAAATTTAACTATCTATGAAAATTATGACAAATTCAGGGCAGGATATTATTAACATTATAATTACAAAATTAATTTTCATATAACATTAAAAAATTTATAAATATTTGAATTTTTAATTTATAAAATAAATTTTACATTTATTAAGAATATATGGGTTTTTTAACAATATTAGTTTTAATAATAATTAAACTGTTAAGAAATTATAAATATTTCTAATATTATGGTTTCTTTTTTATAGGTTTTTTTAAATTAATTACACCCATAATTTACCTATTTTTTACCATGGTAATTAATATTTATTATATTAACTTTTCATGTTGTAAATAATTAAGGTTTACCATATTAACTAATATTAATTATGAAGATTCCAAAAATAGAGTACATTTCATAAAAATTAATTCATAGAGGTGGATGGAATACATTTAATTTGAATCCTATAAACATGATGGAAAATTTATTTTCTTAAAAATCCATTTGTAAAGGAAATAATGATTTCTTATTAACTATATAACTTTAAATATTCATTATTTGTATTCAAATTCATAAATTTAGATATTTTGAATAAGAATATAATTTTAATCATTTCATATCAGTTTTTATTTTTTCTAATTATATCAGAGGTGAATTATTAATTTTAATATATTTTTTAGAAAAATAAATTTTTAGTAAACATGTATTAAAATAAATTATAAATATGATTGAAATGTAATAAATTTAAATAAGTATAAGTATGTAATAATTATGTTACATTTAATTAAAAATAAAATAATAAATATATTTTAAATTATTTCATTCATCAAAAGAGATGAAAATTGTACATAAGGATGATAGTTTTTGATATTCATAGAAACATCTACACTGTTAGAAGAAAAAATAATAAATTGTCACTCTAATTTAGCTAAAAAATGATGTTAAATTTATCAAATAAATTTTTTAAAAGTTCTATAAAATAATTCTAATATTCATAAAATTATATTTTTATGAAAGAAATTACATTATTAATAATTGAAGGATTATTTAATAAGAATTTATAAATATATTTACAACACACACACACATATATATATATTGGAATCAAAAAAATAAATTACTGATCAGTTACATCATATCTACAGATCCACTTAGGGAAGGATTCCACCCAACAATGTTTACTCCATGATTTCCCAAAATAAGCTAAACGATGATCCTCCCAATTTCCCCTCTCTTTATGAAAGAAAACATTCAATCCAAAAATCAATTGTTCGAGAACAAGATCTTTCTAAAAATGAGGCCAAACATATAGGAGTCCTCCTCTTTCTTTAATAATGTGTTAATCACTTCCATGCAGTTAGATTCCACCACCACACCGATCGACCCTTTTGAGCGAGCTAGAATAATCCCATAGAGAATGATACATTACTCTACTACAATAGGGCCTTATGAGGCATAAAAACCCATGAAGTGAGCTTCATGATCTGAACATCACTTTCATGGGTGATAAATCTGATGAAAATCATAGGGAGAGAAGATACATACACATTCATATTAATTTTTAGAAAACCCTCTGGAGGGGGGAACCAACAGAGAGGTGCCTGCCGATTACTACTCATAGAGGGAACATCATTATTCATCATCCAACAATTTACCCAATTTAAATCCCTATAAACAAAAATACTATAATGGGTCACCTCATTGGGAAAAATAATTACATTTCATAGAGTACACACTAGGAAATAAATTGTGCAAATCACCACCATCACCCTTGGTTCCAATGAAGCCACCCATTTGATGATGTTTTGAATCCAACTAATAGATTTATCAAAGAAATTTTTAAAATACAAATATCATTCTTTATACACCCCTTCCAACCCATGATAGATAATAATTACATACAAATGAGATTCCACCTCTTAGAGACACAGTGGAAAACTATCATCATATACCAGATGGCATCTCAGCAAAAAGTCGTGGGTATGCAGAACACTAGAGAAGATTTCCCACCAAAATAATTTCACCATGGGAGGGGATGAGATTGACCCGAGAATATTACAATGATTGTTAGGGGTGACCTGGGCCAAGTCACGAATCCTTAGTTTGTAACCAGATCAGACTGAGAACTTCCCAGATTCTTCTCTAGTCCAGAAAATATGTTCCTTTCCCAAACCAGGTGTGAGATGAATGCTCAATATAAGAGTACAATATACATCATTAAACCAGTTGTAAATATTACAATATCCAAGTAATAATGAGATTCTTCGACCAGGTCTTGCACCCTTTCATTTTCAAAACTAGGGGTAGCGAATGAGGACACTTTAAGGTTAACGCCATTTTTCAGCCACAACTACTTCCAAACACACATATCATTACCATCATCTATTCCCCACACAAAAACTAAATCAAAAATATATTTTGTGCCCCAAATGATTCTCTACAAAAAAACACGGCATCAACCCTAGGTGGGCATGAAAAAATCCGAGTGGTTAAATTATTTGGCCCGGAACACTTTTGAGAATAGGGTGCTTGGTTTTGTGAGAAGGACCAAAAATTGTTTTTACAAAATCTCATCATTAAACCATTTGTGTTTCCTAAACTCGAGTCCTCTACAAAATTTTGGAACACATATTTTTACCCAAGATATCCATTGGGTTTTATGTTTACCCACATCCGAGACCCACCAGAAGTCGGCCAAACAAGAATGGATCTGATCGAAAAGTGTTTCTAGAAACATGAAAAAGGAACATATCATACGATGGGATTAATTGGGCCACATATTTTACAAGAACTTCCTTCCCTACCTTGGATATCTTCCAACAAGACCATAAGAAAATGTAATTGTACACTATTTCCATAATCGATGTGAAAACATGTTTCTATGATCTTCCATAAATGGTCAGGAGGCCAAGATATTTAGGATGTTTTTTCACAAGCAGAAAACCTCACTCCCTCTTTAGTTCCTCTATTTCATTCCTATAAAACACATTTATTGAAGAATATTTCTGATTTTGAAGGATTGGTCCGCTTTTTAAAAGCACTTTCATACATATTAATGCCATATATATATCATTATGTCACTAATCCTACTTATAATCTAGAAATTTAATGGAATTATAAAATGGTCATACTAAAATAATCATTCATTGTATGGTTTTGGTTTTGTGTATTACATACTCTATCAAACATATTAATATATTTTAAAAAAAATATGGGGTGTTACATTATTATCCCCTTTAGTAAATTGCATTCTAGGAATTTAAATATTAATTCAATTAGAAATGTTTTGAATCAGGAAAATATCATTATTAGACAACCCACATTGTAACAAAGGGTTAATAGAATAACCTCTTTAAAATAGAGAAAATGATATTTGAAGTTCATCACATAACTAGGTTTCCTTATAGGATAGCATTAGTGGGAAGTTAAAACATGGAAATGGAAGAGAAAACTAATACCAAAGAACTAATTGCGTTTGAATAGAACAAGATTAAGAAAAATTCATTTACTATTAAACTATAATTCTATGATAGATTGAAAGAACATCAATTAATCATAATATGAAACCATTTTTTATTCTATATTATTTATCTAGATTTATGGAATTCCGTTATCATATAATCTAGAAATATAATGTTATATTCTTCATTAAATGTTTATTTATATAACAATATAATAAATTTATAAAAAATGTGAGTACTGAAGATAGATTTTTTGAATACTATAAGTGTCATAATATACTCATAAAAGATTACATAATACGCCAATGAATAACAATCTATCCATCCGGTCTTTACCGAATCAAAAAATGGTTATAATAAACTAGTATAATACCTTCACACGTTAGTCCCCAAAGTTATACAAGAAAATAATGGTTTTACATAGATCATTACATAAATAAATACACACATATAAAACTAATAACCTCAACATTAATTATTTTTTAACCTTAAAGGATTCCATATACCATTATTCTTATAACTCCAAAAATGTAAGATAATTCATCTCATATAATCCTAATGGGTTATATATTCCTTATCCCAGATAAAACATCTCTGAAAATATGGTTAATCATATTAAAATAATATTTTGTTCCTAAAATATGTTTCAAAAAATATAATACAAATCATACAAAAAATAAATATTCTAAAGTTGAATAAATGATTTTAAAATTAAGATTAGCCTTAGGCAAATCATCACAAAAATAATTAGGTATGTCCCAATATCAATCAACATTTATTTTTTATCAATTAATCAAAAATTGTTTTCTAAAATATTACATTATAAATAAATCACATATATAGGTTATTGGTACTATTAATCCTAAATTTCTTAAATAAACACTAATATGGAAAAATCCATAGATGTTTCATGATTCATAATCCATAATGTAATGTATATACTACTTGTAAAAAATGATCTTTAAATAACCATACATAAAAAACATTAATATTTAAACCCTAGATACTTCCATTGAATAAGTCCTTCCAATCCATCCATTTGACATAGACACAATTTCTTGTAGAGAAATAACATTTATAGTAAAAAATATTTGAAATCATCTATTTAATTTTATTGAATTGACGGGTGATTCGTGAAAAGGGTGAATAATTTTTTCTCAAACAAATTTATATTGAATTTAGAAAAGGAAAATAAATCATTACTAGGATAATATAAAATTAAAAGAATTAAATATAGATAATACTTTCAAGAAGAACATTACCACTAAAATCAAAATGGAATACATAGTCATATTTTTTTTATGATTTCGAATCACTTCATATGGTGAATCAGTTTTCCTAGAAAACCAAAAATAATTATAAGAGGTCATGAATTGAAATAAAGTATTTAATAAACGATCGTGTAGTATAGGTTACATGTATATCAATCATCATGATCCATGTCATCATTCTACTTTACTTCTTACCTTGTTCATTAATTTTTTTGCTGGTCTTTATGCTTCACAATCCTTAGAATATAGTATTAGTGTGGGTAATTCCCAAATTATTTACTCATAGTACTTATAAGTGTATAAAGTACATTATAATGAACACTATTTCCATTCATCAACTTATACTTATTTTCATGTAAATTTGATACATTAGGACTAGTCATTCCACTCTTAAATCATCTCGTAGTAAATTTCTGGCAATGAAAATGGTCCTTACATACAATGTTTTTATACATATGAAATATGGCCTACATTATATTATCACCTTTATCCAATGGACTTTCTTGAGAGACCATCTTACTCATCCATGATATCTTTAAGAATTCAAAAATGTGTTATTTGTTAGTTGTGATGTTTTATAGATAGTTTTGAATAATCATAATATGTCCAACTTGAGCTCCCATGTGATTGGGAATCTCATTTGGGCAGTATTCATATTTCCCGTAAAATTGATTTTTACCAGAATCCTCCTCCTCCAGACCTTGTGCTAGAATAAATGGAAAATTAAGAATTATTTTTTTTAATAAATTAAGCACATACTATGGGAATCCAATGAAATTTAATTGATAACTTATAAATTACATATCTTCATTAACATACTAATTTATTAGAATCAATCTATGTTATCCATGATATATTTCCTATGATAAAATATTATGTGATTTCTTTCTAGTTAATAATTGTTCACAATGAAAAAATGGATTTACTAAAGAAAATACCTTGGGAGTGTTAAAATAGGTGTATAGTAATTCTTTTTTTTTGTACAATGTTACCTTGCGTGAGCCTCAAGAAAACTTTTTAGAGCTATTACAAATAGGTACATATATTCTAGAACCATGTCAACATTGTATTATCTGACTATGGATGTATTTTCTTAATATACTACTTACTCTATATTTTCCAAAATTTATGGATAATTTCTTATACATAGTATTATCCCAAAATATTTCCCAGGATTTTTCAAATCCTAATACCATAAAATAACTAAAATTTTTCTTTGAAATCAACTATAAAAAATCCCTATTATATTATATTAATATATGATTTATTTCATAAAATTAAACTTAATACAACCAAAAATGGCAAGAATCCGATTATATTTGGTAATTAGGTACATAACATAAAATCATGAACATTATACTTAACAACATTATTAAAAACATCATTCAAATGATTCTAAAATTTCATGTCCTTTTAAAAATGGACGGGATAACATTGGGACATACATAGGAAATGGGTGAGCTATAAAGACCCATATAGGGAATAATATCTCAATAAAATGAAGAGAAATATATATACTACAAAATATTAATATCAATGGGGAATAATAGGAGAAGTAATCATAACATGATAATGATACATAATGTAGCATGAAAATCATAACATAGAAAATGTGGCAACGACCTAAAACACTGAATCCTAAAGAGAGTTCAAGGCTAAACCAACCAAGAAAAAATGGAGGAATAATGACCATAAAGGAATTAGGATCACTCTTTATCCCAACATGGCATATCATGATACTAAGAATTACCCAACACATTGGACCGCTATCTGAGTGCACCCATGTTACTTATTTTATTTTCATGCTCATGTTTTCCACATAGATTATACAACATGGATTTATTAATAGTCATAATTTATTCCACAATTAACTATTTTGGAATAAATATATATAAGTACCGAATAAATAATATATGGGCATAAATTTTAACACCATTGATATTAAATGGTTATGGTATTTTGTATAATGAATTTTTGACATGAAAAATCACAGGAAACTTTCAGCATCAAAATGGCGTCAATTAGTGATTTATAAAAATGGGTTGATGAGAGATTAAGGGGTATCTAATCAAATAGACATCAAATGTCCAATAATAGGGACATTGAAATTAATATCCCAACATTGTAAAGTTCGAAATATAGGTTATAAGGTAATGAGAAAAACAAAAATAGATAAAATAATCTTAGATATATTTTAGCATTGTAACAGGTGAACAAAAAGGATCTTCGGAGGATTAATGAGAGTGAAAAGGGTAAACCATCACTTGTACATTTAATAAAAAGTATGGGTAATATGGAGTAACATATCCCAACATAATAAAATTTCATTGAAGATCTATAACATAAAAGAAGTACTTAAATTAAAATTATAATTGAGAAATCCCTTACTAAATTTTGGTATGGTAAAAGGTGGAAATAAAGGTTACTTGGAGGGCTTAATGAGAGAGAAATGAGAATTTCATCATTTAGAAATCAAATGGAATGTATATGGAATATTAAATATTATATTAAAACATGAAAAAATTTTAATTAAAAGGAATAACATAAAATATGTTCATGAATAAAAAGGATAGAGGGGTATCCGATAAAATATTCATTATAGTCATTTTTGTACATAAAGGATAATGAATAGATTAATGAGAGTTAAAGGAATCTATAATTATTTATAAATAAAATGGATAGTAAGGGGGTATAACAGACTATATCCAAACATATTAAAAAGAGGATATTTGGAGACATAATGAAAAAAGGATTGATAAATAGAGGACCGTGGATGATTTGTTTATGGAAGATTGACGTAGTATCGGCTTACGTAAGGGTAAAAATGAGATAGGTTAAATGATATATGATTTATATAAAAGAAATTTTATAGTAATTAAATTATTATAAATGTATTGAATAATAGAAAATTGAAATTAAGGACACTAATTTAAAATAATGTGCTTGAACTGAAAGTAGAAGAGGAATATGAGGATCCCTTACTTGAGTGTGTGACCCCAAATTTTTGTTAGGGGCTTTATGAGAGCTTTGGGGACCATGGGAGGAATATAGAGAGTGGATATCAGAGTATGTATATGATCCAAGAAGTTTTTTTGAAGTGAAATTGGATCTTAAATGGGGTAATATCCGAAAAGTGGGGATTTATTTATTATTTAGGTTTTGGAATCTATATAATAAAATATTAAAAACTACAAACCCTAATATGTGTTTTTCTTTTTTTTAACAAATATGAGTTTTTTATTATATAATACAAAGGTTCAAACTTATTGAATTAATTATCTTTCATATGTGGAGGTGATTCAGACTCTTAATGATTTTATTTCAAAACATTGAAATATATTTTATGTTTTTTGGATTCAGAATCGTTTTAAAAAATTAATAAAATAAAGATAAATTTCATTATTTCAAATGGATAACATTTCTTTGACCATGGACACAATTTGTAAAAAAATTTACATCACTTTTTATTTATTATGATATCATAAATGAAAATTTATATTGATAAAATATTTAATATTTTCAAAAAAACAATATTTATTTTACCTAAATAAACTCCAAAATATTTATTTTTCAAATTCAAAAATAAAACCAACATTTATTATGAAATGAACGATTTTTTATAATAACAGTTTTCTAACCCTTATAAAAATTCCATTACAATTCATAAAAACTGTATTATATTGAATATTATATAAAAATTATTTAATAATAATATTTTACTAATTATGATGATTTCAAATATTGAATCCATTTTATCAAATTCTATTCTCATAGGTGGAGGAGATTAATTTAATGTGAAACTAGTAATGGTGATGGAATATATTATTTTCAATAAATCTAGCTTTCAAAGAAAATATGACTTCACTTTACGTGTATAATATGTAATATTAATTATATTGATTTAAATTAATAAATATAGTCATGTTATAAAAGTGTTAAATTTAAATTAATTCACATCAAGTGTCATTTTTGACAATTATAAAAGGAAATAATTATTAATTTTAAAATAGTTTTCTGAAATATGGAGTTAATATTTTCAAATAACATTTCAAAATATTATTGAAACAATTAAAATATTCATAAACATTATATTTTAAATAAAAAAATTACATTACCAATAAATGATTTATTATTTACTAAGAATTTATAAATATATTCATTATGTATATATATATCATAAATTAGTTATCCCAAATTGTATCCAAACAAATTTTGAGAAGGATTAAATGTTTATATTCAAATAATCAATTTTTTTCAGTTCATTGATGTGAATCACATAGGCCATCAAACCTAAATTTCTCTTCTAAAAAACTTCGGGCATTAGAAATACCACAATATTATAAAAGACTATTTTCAATATCATATATAGTATATGGAAATGAGCTTAAAATGTCATGAAATAATATTAGTTTAAATATGACTATTAACAAGTAGACATTGAATTTATTGACATGATAAGAGTAACCATATTTTAAAATAAATGAATAATGACCCTACTAAATAAAATGTATAGATCAATGTTTTTGAAATAAATACTCAATTTTTATTCATGTTATTTAATTCTTTAAAAAAAATTTTCCTTAAAAAATTATTATCATTTCTCTTCTAAGATAATATTATAATGCATTTTTGAAAAATTTTAAAAATTATATTTTATGAAAAATATATCAAATTTTAAATAATAATATAATAATTATCATGACCTAATTTTATTTCTATAATTCTAAAAAAATAATTTTTTAATGAATTGTGGAAAAATATTCATTTTTTAGAAAAATTCCATTTTAATTCAATTATATAAAAAGGGAATTTTTTTAACTAATTTTAAATTTCCATTAGTTAATTTTATTAAATTCAATCTAATCAATTTTATTAAAATCCAAATTGTGATTATTTTTTGTATAAAAACATTTTTATACTTAAAATTGGGTTTTACAATAAACCAAATGTTCTACATGTTTTTCTTATTTATTTTAAAATCAATTTATTCATATTATAAGGATTTAATTAGATAAAATGAATTTATTTTTATGAATCATCATGTACAAATTTGGAAAATATTTCTACTACATTTTTTGTTATAATTAATAGTAATATTAGTAAGAATATCTTAACCGTGGTAAGGGTAATCTAAGATGAAGCTCTTTAAAACATTGAAATAAGGATTAAAATTGTTGATAATGTTGAATATATTTTATTTAATGAGATTAATTCGAACACCCATGAAAATATTGGAAAATATGGGTTTTTTCCGTGATAATATATATTATATAATTTTATGTAAAGAAGAATTCTCAAATACATTTTCATTTATTTGAATATCTATATTATTTAGTATAGGGTAAAAAGAATGTTATGAATGATTATAAAACATTATTCTCAATATGAAAAATTTTATTTCATTATAATATTTTATTTTCTTTTTTTAATTAAATAATTTACATATTTGATTTCAATTATTAACAATTAGTTTTAAAAACACATTAAGCCTTTTAATTATTTCTTTGATTATAATGTTTTTTTACTTTTTTGGGTTCCATTAAGTTTCTAGAAAAGGAAAAGTGAATCAAAATTGGTAAATGGTTGATATTATTGACCCTATAGCATTCATCTGGCTGATAATATTAATTCAAGGATTTATAAATGATTTAATAAAATATTATTTAATATAACTTACTATTAAAAACATTTTCACACTACTCCAAAAATATAAATTTTGAAAATGAATATAAATATTTAATTATAATATAATGATTTTAACACATCACTAATAAACTATATTTATCTACAAAATTATTCAAACAACATAACATACCAAAAAAATATTACTTTTTGAGTTGTAAAAAATATTTACATTATTTTTCTACTTCTAGCACTAACACCATGTTGGGGTTGAATTGGCATTTAAGGAAATTATTTAATTAATAAAAATAATTTATATAATTCCAGGGGTTCTGTCTCCTATCCTATATAAGGAAAACAAATATCATATCATAAACATAAATTTTGTGTAACATAGATTAAAGAAATCATAAAAAAACCCACTTCTTAATATCCATATATACTTTCATAGGATTTTTTATTTTTCAAATACCATCCCTAGGGCCCATAATGAGAGATCTATAGGAGGTTATTCAATTTTTAGGTGATTGTTTGTGCCAAAAAAAATCATTTTACATATTTTTCTACATCCTCAATGTAACACCTCGAGATTTTATGAAAAATATTCTTTTAATTTCATTAATGTCTTGCGTTGTATTCTACACCAATATTACCTTGCGCTATACGCAACACCGTATTAGCTTGTAGTATACGCAACACTATTCTTGGACCGTGTTACACACAATTTTGATAATAGTTATTCTACGCAACATTGAGTATATATATATATATATTAAATGTATAAATGAAATATGGTTGGATTCTGTTATACGAAACAACGAAGGATTCTTTCACAACACACAACCCTGACTTGGCTTGCATTACACGCAATCGCGACCTTCCTCGATAGCGTGTGTTGTACGCAATACCGGGTTTTAATAAACAATGTTATATTATTATAATATTGTCATGAACTAGCTGTTATGAATAGTATTAACTAAATTTTGAATTTTATAACATTATTATTCATCCTACACATTTCTAGAACATGGTATAAGAACAAAATAAATTTTTCGGGTAAAATAAGTATTTTTCAAAAAATGCAGTTTTACCGCCTTTTGATGGCGCACCCACTTTAAATATAGTTTTTGACATGTTTATATGTTCAATTTGACAAAATAATATTCTTCTTTTGAATCAGGATGTAAAAATTTACATTAGATAAATTTTTGATATTTTTCCGATAACTTTCATATTTTAATGAATAGTAAAAACACGCTATATTTTAATTAAAAACAACTTTTCTCATCGTAATATCTTATGTGGTTAAATTATAATATTGAATGGTTTTAAAGTATATTTAGAATATATTTTTACCACTTAATATAATGTTGGTCATTGGACACAATTTTACAATTAAACCGAACATAAACAAGTGTCTATCTTTTGATAGTTATTATCTCTTAAAAACACGCTTTTTGTTTTGACAGCGGGAATTAATTTTAATTTAATTTCTGCCACTTCTGTGTTTTGAATTTAGAAAAATGGATTCCATATTTTGAATCAGGATGTTCAAATTGTGTAAATAGGTAACTTTTATTTTTAGACATTTTGAATAATTACTGCGGTAAATATTTTATTTACCATGGTTAAGGGTAAATCCGGTAAATAAGGGTTAATAAAATAATATTATAATAATATTAAATTACCATAAAACGTGTATTAACCCTATTGGTTGATACATGGTCGACCATGGGCATCTTTGGTCGATTTTGGGACCCCATTGATCAACTTGTAAGTGATAATGACACTTTATTTTAATTAAGTTAAAATGAATACAAAATTGACACAAGCATATATCTTTTAGAAAAACAATTGTTACATAGGGTTATATATGTTGGATTTTAGATTATAAATATTCATTAGAAATATAAAAAGATTTCCTACATAATGGTATTTTATTTGTAATTTTTAGACTTTAAATAATTTAATTTATTTATGACACAATGATGATGCAGTAATTATATTATTAATGAAATATTGACATAATTGATGTTATAAACACCAAAATAAATGTAATTTGAGACTTTTTATGAATTCCACTAATTTTCTAGGTTACTATGATATATTAATTTTTATTTAATTAACTTTCTTCGAACATTTAATTCTGTTATGACTTTCACAAAAATCATATATCAAATAGTGTCAAAATTGACACAAAATAGTTTTTAAATCAAATATTATATTATTAATTGTTATTTTATTCCTAAAAATCTAAGGTTCGGCCAAATGACTTAGATAAGGATATATATATTAATAATTGACAATTTGGGGTTCGTTTGGCATGTTATAGTAAGTGTATTAACCATATAGTGAAAGAAAACAAAAAGACATGGTAAAAGTTAAATTATTTAACTTAGAGTTAAATCTAATTGATAAGGTCAAAATAATATCCTAAACTTGTCTAAATTCTATTGGTTGATATGCTTTCGACCCATCCCCACTTTAGCTTCGAAATAAGACCCTTTGGAACCATTATAAACCGATTTTGACTTTAATATAAAATAATATTTTGAGATATTCCTAAGGTGCCCCTCTCCTCCCCTATAAAAGGACACCTCCTCCCCCTCCTCCTCACACCAATTTGAGCACTCAAGCTCCGCCAACCCCTGCCAAAATCTCTTCTCCACTTCCCTAGAAACATCCTAGAGGTTCTGGTCTTCCTCAAAGACCAATTCTAGTGCCCTAAGAGGAGGTCTCAAAGAGGCACTTCAAAGAAGAGGTAATTACCGTTACCAATTCTTTCATCTTTATTTCTTCTTCCACTTCTTCTTCTTAGGTTGTTTCATTATGAAGTAATAACATCAGTATCACTCATATATTGATATGTTATTATAAGTATGAAACAACCCTATTTCACCATCTATCCATCCTACGGAAAAAGAAATCACCGCGCGTGCGTACGTACGGAATACCGTCTCCACGCCGTGGTGTAATCTATTTTCCACCACCACCTTACATGGATGGGTATAATGGTGTAAAGAATAACTATACATAGTTATTACAACATCATATTGATTCTGATATATTGTATAATCCACTCCAATTCAGTTCAATATTTATGGAAATGATATCATCGCTCGTGCGTACGTACGGACTACCGTCTCCACGACGCGATGAGATTCATTCTCCATGTTAACCATTTAAGAATGATTATAAAGTATATATAAGAAATAATAATGACATATATGACATTATAAAGCTACTGGATTTATGTATATATATATATATATATATGTCATCTACTTACTTCCATTTCAAGACAATAAGGAAAGTAAAACAGCGTTCATGCGTACGTACGGACTACCGTCTCCATGAACGGTGTTTTTCATTTTATTTATCTATCTATTATATATATATATATACTGAATATATATGATATATAAATCATATTTTATATTCTGGAAGTAAGTAAATAATGATATAAGTAATAATGATGTCAAGAACAACAAGTCAAAACACCTACGATAAATGAAACGATTTTACCCAAAATGCTTCTTTAACATGGAATTTACAAAAGAACGGGTAATATAATGTCATAAGTGAACCATATATGATATCATAACAATGAATATGATTCTGGAATAAGTCAATAACATGATTTAAATCATTATACAGGAGGTTCGGACACTTACAAAGCAAGTCGGACATAAGGTAAGGGAAATATCACAATCTCATTTTTATTCGAGATTGTTTATACTTTGAAATTTACTGGGGTGTATTTTATCATCCACATCCATGTTTCCTCAACATGTAATATTATTTTCATCCACCTAAAATTGTTTAAAACCTATTTTACCCTTTGGTGAGTTTTTGGTAAAAGATATGAAAGGAATCTTTTATCGTTTTTCATACGAGGTACTTTTTGACTTTTCTGACAAAAGTACGAAGAATGTTTTTTTTAAACTTATACGGCATGAATGGATTTTTAAAACATTATTTCCAAGAAGCTTCCTTTACAAGATTTCAAGTTTATTTTTAATCAACTTCTTTTAGTTTATAATTGTATGACATGTTAAGAAAAGAAAAGTGTTTTTAAAGAAGAAAGGATATTTTCCTCAAGAATGGAGTTCAAGTGTTTTATCAAAATTATTTTCCATCTAAGATAATAAAGGGTTCTGTTTTTATCCCTATTATTACATGGATTTGATTATGTTGTGATGGAAATATGTTTATGAATTCCTTTATCTTATATGAATTGTTTTATGATGTCATGTTGTTTAAGAATCCCATTTTTATTACATGGGTTATGCTATGATGTATGGTTTATGATTTTGTGGCACACATAAGAATGGTATCATTAAGAGATGGGTGGGACCTATATCTCCCTCCAATGCATTGGGTAAAGATTTTATATCTCATGAGATAGACATGGCTGAAATGGTAGGTTATACCGGTTCAGTGAAACAGGACTGAAACGAGGGTTACTCGATTCAGAAAGGGACTTTGTCCACTAAGATAGTCTTGGCATTGAGTCTTGACTAACAAGAAATGATTCTATATGATTATCTGTGTATGCCACAAATTTTCATGTTTTAAGTTATGATTATTGGGATTACATTTCACTTCTATGATTTATCCCATGTTATGATATTATGAGCTTTTTGCAGGTTAAGATTTCCAAAAGCTATGTTCTTATATATATGATGTGATTGATATTTCTTTTGTTTACCCTTACTGAGCATTTGAGCTCACCCTTTTATGTTTTCTTTTCCCCAGGATATAAAGAAAGGTTTTAGGTAAAAAAAAGGGATGACCTTTATGGGAGATATTGAAGAACTTTCTCCACGATTAGAAGATTACGTTCCGAGTTTCCAAAGACACTAAACTATTACGATCCTTTAGTGTTTGTTTTTGTTATGTACTAAGTATTCCGCAAATATAATGTAATGTCCATGTATGTCAGGATATGGGTTTCTACAGTTGGTATCAGAGGAAAGGTTTAGTCAACCTTTGGAAACTAGGATGCGAGAACTTTAGTGAGATCCCTAGAGATATTTCTAAGGTATGTCTAGGGATGTCTCTAAGGTTAAGTATGTGTATAGGTTATAGTACTAGAATAACGCTAACGATCATAGAATTATACCTAAGATGTTAGATATTGAAGTTAATCCCCCTTTATTATGATTTTTTCCTCTCACACTATTCTTTTGGGTTTTAGAAAATGGCTGGAAATAAGATGATTCACGATAATGGAGGATATGGTGGACAATGGAATGATATTCTTCATAATGAAATGGGATTTGGATGTCCAAACATCATTATTATGCCGAATCAGCAGTCTCATAATATGATCAATAAAGTAAAATTTGGTAAGTTTCCTGACTCGGCTAATAAGAGAAAGATGGAGTTTCATGATGATCATAGAGGAAAGAAAGTTCAATTTCCCCTATGTAAATCATGTGGGAAGAGGCATCAAGGAGAATGTTTCAAAGGAACTGGAAGATACTTTGGGTGTGGAAAAGAAGGACACAAAGCAAGTAAGTGCAAAGGAAAAGGTTCAGTTAACACCATGGATGAAGATAATGGTATTGCTACGACATCAACAATGGTTAAATGTTTTAAATGTGGAATGTACGGGCATTATGAAAACCAATGACCTAAGGGAAAGTCTCATGAAGATAATCAGTATGGTCGTATGGGAAGTATTTTTGTTGATGATGATGAAGAGACTACAAATGATATGTGAGATGAAAGAATTGTTGAAGCTCGGTCAATGGTTTAAGAATGTAGTGGAATGATTACATGTTTATCATGTGTAATGTTGTATAAGTAATCTCATGGCACTATGGAATAAAGAGACATGTAAGGATTGTTACATTGTTGTCTGATTAATGTTACCAGTATCCATGAAAGGTTATTCAGATATTTTTGGAATGTAGATGATATGCGCATAATGAAGGGATAAGGAGAAAATAAAATGTTTGATAGTATTCATGAGCTCATGACTGATATAAGGAGAAGGTTATATCATGGTTTGAGTATATAGAATTTTGAGGATTTTGGTATGTGGAAAGTGTTAACTTTTAACTGCATTAAAGTTTTCACTAAGATTCAATGGGTATTCAAGAGAGTACAAGATTAAGGCCTTTGAATGTTTGGAATGTGTCCAACAAGATATATCTTATGATATATGGGGATCAACGATGGTATTAAATCTCTGGTAATCGTTTTAACTATGTTATGAGAATGGACTGCAGTATTATGGATAAGCCTAAAGATTGGAATGGATTGTGTTGGACGTAAGTTAGTATTGTTTAAGGATAGAAATTTTTTTTTCGATATTATTGATGGGATGTTATAGTAATATAGTTTTGGAAAAAGGACAACCTGCAGGACGGGCGACAGCCCATCGCTTCGGACAAGGCTGTGGGAATCGAACCCACAACCGAAGTGCGACTGGCCTTTATCGCCTACCACTGGCCTACAAGAAGTCCCTATTTAGTAGAAACTAGTTTTATTATATTAAGCAGTATGATATATGAAGTATAAGTCTATTTTAGGAACAATATATGATTAATCTCACTATAGATCGACTTATGTATATAATTTTTGCTAACCTTTTGTTTGAGACAGATGGAATGACCTGTCATTCTATCACATGATCTGCTAACACTTCACGAATAACAAATTCAACTTCATTTAAGAGATGAAGTGGAAATTGTTCTAGGCACGAACAATAGTGAGATTGTACCAAAATAAAGAAATTATTTATTCCAATTCAAATTTTCAACTTTAGGGAAATGATCTTGAAAACCAAAAATGTTGTCCTAGTGATATTATACCTGATGAATCGGATGGTACCTTAGATCGTCACAAATTTATGGATTTGTGATTATTGGCTTTTCCATAGCCATGTTCTCTACCACTCTCCATCAGTACATGATGGTTAGATTTCTCTTCCATATCCATATTTTCACCTATGTGGAAACCCAATGATTAGTTTATTTGGGTAACCATTACGTTTCATACTTTTGTTTTTAAAGATAAGTTTTGGTATTCTTTTTTTACGATGTGGGTTTCTATCAAAGAAACTTTCGAATAGTAAACCATTTATAACCCCGATGAATTTCGAGGAAGAAATTCATTTTAAGGGGGGTAGAATGTAACACCTCGAGATTTTATGAAAAATATTCTTTTAATTTCATTAATGTCTTGCGTTGTATTCTACACCAATATTACCTTGCGCTATACGCAACACCGTATTAGCTTGTAGTATACGCAACACTATTCTTGGACCGTGTTACACACAATTTTGATAATAGTTATTCTACGCAACATTGAGTATATATATATATATTAAATGTATAAATGAAATATGGTTGGATTCTGTTATACGAAACAACGAAGGATTCTTTCACAACACGCAACCCTGACTTGGCTTGCATTACACGCAATCGCGACCTTCCTCGATAGAGTGTGTTGTACGCAATACCGGGTTTTAATAAACAATGTTATATTATTATAATATTGTCATGAACTAGCTGTTATGAATAGTATTAACTAAATTTTGAATTTTATAACATTATTATTCATCTTACACATTTCTAGAACATGGTATAAGAACAAAATAAATTTTTCGGGTAAAATAAGTATTTTTCAAAAAATGCAGTTTTACCGCCTTTTGATGGCGCACCCACTTTAAATATAGTTTTTGACATGTTTATATGTTCAATTTGAAAAAATAATATTCTTCTTTTGAATCAGGATGTAAAAATTTACATTAGATAAATTTTTGATATTTTTCCGATAACTTTCATATTTTAATGAATAGTAAAAACACGCTATATTTTAATTAAAAACAACTTTTTTCATCGTAATATCTTATGTGGTTAAATTATAATATTGAATGGTTTTAAAGTATATTTAGAATATATTTTTACCACTTAATATAATGTTAGTCATTGGACACAATTTTACAATTAAACCGAACATAAACAAGTGTCAATCTTTTGATAGTTATTATCTCTTAAAAACACGCTTTTTGTTTTGACAGCGGGAATTAATTTTAAATTAATTTCTGCCACTTCTGTGTTTTGAATTTAGAAAACTGGATTCCATATTTGTAATCAGGATGTTCAAATTGTGTAAATAGGTAACTTTTATTTTTAGACATTTTGAATAATTACTGCGGTAAATATTTTATTTACCATGGTTAAGGGTAAATCCGGTAAATAAGGGTTAAAAAAATAATATTATAATAATATTAAATTACCCTAAAACGTGTCTTAACCCTATTGGTTGATACATGGTCGACCATGGGCATCTTTGGGTCGATTTTGGGACCTCATTGATCAACTTGTAAGTGATAATGACACTTTATTTTAATTAAGTTAAAATGAATACAAAATTGACACAAGCATATATCCTTTAGAAACACAATTGTTACATATGGTTATATATGTTGGATTTTAGATTATAAATATTCATTAGAAAGATAAAACGATTTCCTACATAATGGTATTTTATTTGTAATTTTTAGACTTTAAATAATTTAATTTATTTATGACACCATGATGATGCAGTAATTATCTTATTAATGAAATATTGACATAATTGATGTTATAAACACCAAAATAAATGTAATTTGAGACTTTTTATGAATTCCACTAATTTTCTAGGTTACTATGATATATTAATGTTGATTTAATTAACTTTCTTTGAACATTTAATTCTGTTATGACTTTCACAAAAATCATATATCAAATAGTGTCAAAATTGACACAAAATAGTTTTTAAATCAAATATTATATTATTAATTGTTATTTTATTTCTAAAAATCTAAGGTTCGGCCAAATGACTTAGATAAGGATATATATATTAATAATAAACAATTTGGGGTTCGTTTGGCATGTTATAGTAAGTGTATTAACCATATAGTGAAAGAAAACAAAAAGACATGGTAAAAGTTAAATTATTTAACTTAGAGTTAAATCTAATTGATAAGGTTAAAATAATATCCTAAACTTGTCTAAATTCTATTGGTTGATAGGATTTCGACCCATACCCACTTTAGATTCGAAATAAGACCCTCTGGAACCATTATAAACCGATTTTGACTTTAATATAAAATAATATTTTGAGATATTCCTAAGGTGCCCCTCTCCTCCCCTATAAAAGGACACCTCCTCCCCCTCCTCCTCACACCAATTTGAGCACTCAAGCTCGGCCAACCCCTGACAAAATCTCTTCTCCACTTCCCTAGCAACATCCTAGAGGTTCTGGTCTTCCTCAAAGACCAATTCTAGTGCCCTAAGAGGAGGTCTCAAAGAGGCACTTCAAAGAAGAGGTAATTACCGTTACCAATTCTTTCATCTTTATTTCTTCTTCCACTTCTTCTTCTTAGGTTGTTTCATTATGAATTAATAACATCAGTATCACTCATATATTGATATGTTATTATAAGTATGAAACAACCCTATTTCACCATCTATCCATCCTACGGAAAAAGAAATCACCGCGCGTGCGTACGTACGGAATACCGTCTCCACGCCGTGGTGTAATCTATTTTCCACCACCACCTTACATGGATGGGTATAATGGTGTAAAGAATAACTATACATAGTTATTACAACATCATATTGATTCTGATATATTTTATAATCCACTCCAATTCAGTTCAATATTTATGGAAATGATATCATCGCTCGTGCGTACGTACGGACTACCGTCTCCACGACGCGATGAGATTCATTCTCCATGTTAACCATTTAAGAATGATTATGAAGTATATATAAGAAATAATAATGAAATATATGACATTATAAAGCTACTGGATTTATGTATATATATATATATGTATGTCATCTACTTACTTCCATTTCAAGACAATAAGGAAAGTAAAACAGCGTTCATGCGTACGTACGGACTACCGTCTCCATGAACGGTGTTTTTCATTTTATTTATCTATCTATTATATATATATATATACTGAATATATATGATATATAAATCATATTTTATATTCTGGAAGTAAGTAAATCATGATATAAGTAATAATGATGTCAAGAACAACAAGTCAAAACACCTATGATAAATGAAACGATTTTACCCAAAATGCTTCTTTAACATGGAATTTACAAAAGAACGGGTAATATAATGTCATAAGTGAACCATATATGATATCATAACAATGAATATGATTCTGGAATAAGTCAATAACATGATTTAAATAATTATACAGGAGGTTCGGACACTTACAAAGCAAGTCGGACATAAGGTAAGGGAAATATCACAATCTCATTTTTATTCGAGATTGTTTATACTTTGAAATTTACTGGGGTGTATTTTATCATCCACATCCATGTTTCCTCAACATGTAATATTATTTTCATCCACCTAAAATTGTTTAAAACCTATTTTACCCTTTGGTGAGTTTTTGGTAAAAGATATGAAAGGAATCTTTTATAGTTTTTCATACGAGGTACTTTTTGACTTTTCCGACAAAAGTACGAAGAATGTTTTTTTTAAACTTATACGGCATGAATGGATTTTTAAAACATTATTTCCAAGAAGCTTCCTTTACAAGATTTCAAGTGTATTTTTAATCAACTTCTTTTAGTTTATAATTGTATGACATGTTAAGAAAAGAAAAGTGTTTTTAAAGAAGAAAGGATATTTTCCTCAAGAATGGAGTTCAAGTGTTTTATCAAAATTATTTTCCATCTAAGATAATAAAGGGTTCTGTTTTTATCCCTATTATTACATGGATTTGATTATGTTGTGATGGAAATATGTTTATGAATTCCTTTATCTTATATGAATTGTTTTATGATGTCATGTTGTTTAAGAATCCCATTTTTATTACATGGGTTATGCTATGATGTATGGTTTATGATTTTGTGGCACACATAAGAATGGTATCATTAAGAGATGGGTGGGACCTATATCTCCCTCCAATGCATTGGGTAAAGATTTTATATCTCATGAGATAGACATGGCTGAAATGGTAGGTTATACCGGTTCAGTGAAACAGGACTGAAACGAGGGTTACTTGATTCAGAAAGGGACTTTGTCCACTAAGATAGTCTTGGCATTGAGTCTTGACTAACAAGAAATGATTCTCTATGATTATCTGTGTATGCCACAAAGTTTCATGTTTTAAGTTATGATTATTGGGATTACATTTCACTTCTATGATTTATCCCATGTTATGATATTATGAGCTTTTTGCAGGTTAAGATTTCCAAAAGCTATGTTCTTATATATATGATGTGATTGATATTTCTTTTGTTTACCCTTACTGAGCATTTGAGCTCACCCTTTTATGTTTTCTTTTCCCCAGGATATAAAGAAAGGTTTTAGGTAAAAAAAAGGGATGACCTTTATGGGAGATATTGAAGAACTTTCACCACGATTAGAAGATTACGTTCCGAGTTTCCAAAGACACTAAACTATTACGATCCTTTAGTGTGTGTTTTTGTTATGTACTAAGTATTCCGCAAATGTAATGTAATGTCCATGTACGTCAGGATACGGGTTTCTACACTCAAATTTTCTCATAACAATTTAAATATAACAAGTTCAACATATCCCACATATTGATATGATATTATGTCATTTTCATAACCTTTTTAATCTCTTATTCCATCCTATAGAGAACAAAAATTTCATTCATTCTTATTTTTGTACTATCACCACCATTAAGTTATTTGTTTTTTATTTCATTAGAAAATCAAAGCTCTGGTTATTTTTATGGATTTATTTAATATATATGATATTAATCAAATAATTGAAAATTTTAAGGGTATTTTCTTAATTCATTCTAAACCTTCCACCAATTAAAAAATGATGACATATCTCATGCATATGTGTGGACTACCACCTCTATGGAGTGATTGGGTTCATTATTTATTACCATCATTAATATAGGACTATAAAATTTTATTTAATGTGTAAATATGATAATTATTTATTGATTCGTATTTATGAGATGATGGAACCATGAACCCTTTTACCATGGATAACAAAATGAAGTTTGTTTTGTGATTCTGAACCTAATTTCCACAAAATATATAACATGAACATTTGATATTTAATAACATTATATATAATGATAATAAATGTTGTAAAATGAATAATAATAAGGTAATACACATTAAAAATGTTACGAATAATGTATAAAATTAATATAATTTTATTATTGTGGATATAAATTATGTACATAATGATTTGGAATGAAGGTAAGGGGTTTCCTAAATCCGTTCTTTTTATTTAGTTATATTACTTATTTATTAACTATGATATTGTAAGATTATGTGTGTAATTACATATGTTTAATCAATATTTTTTAATCATTATTTATTTTTATTTTTATTTGTTACAAATAAACAATTTAATAATTAATTCTGAATTTAATGTTACAATCATTCTAAGGTTTTTACATCTCATATTTTATTTTTAGATGTATGCCATATTCAACTATTATTTCATTTTTTTTGGTTTTTATGCCACCAATTTTAAAATTTATATCTTGAATATCTTTCTATTAATGATATTTATTTTTTTTATTTGATGTTATTTCTTTTAAAGGATTCTTATTCAAATGTTTCAAACATTTTATGGGATTATTTCCCAATCCCATCCTTATTTGGGTTTTTATATATTTAAAATTTTATTTGATAAATTATATGATATTGTTATCTTCATCCCCATTTATTATCATGCACTATTTTTATTGAAATAAATTAAATATTTTCCAATAATTTGACTCTCTCTGTGTACTCAAAAGGAATAACAAATTTTTTAAGTAAAAAGGAATTTTTACTATTTTATGGAGAATATTCTCATCAACGTCCAATTTTTCATATAATGTTTTAAAAACATTTTCTTTTATACAATGATTTATTAAATTTTTTACCCATGTATGAATTTCTATAAAAAGTATTAAAAGGCATTATCTTTTCATTTTTTGAACTAGGATCTTTTTTAAAAATTTGTGAACATAATGATTATTTTGATACTTACAACAACAAAAATCTATCCCATTATCGCAACCATAATTTTATTTGATGATTCATTTCCATTTTTAAAAGGTTATTTTCAAAGATATTTTTCCTTAGTTTTTATAATTTTTACTATTTTAAATAATTGATGTCAAAATGAAACTATTATTTTCCTCAAAAAACATTCCAATGATATTTTAAAAGTATTTTCATCTATATAAAAATAATTTGATGAAAATTAAAATTTACAAGGAATATAATCTAATGATATTACCACTATATATATCTTTATTTATAATGACCATATTTATTATTGAATCTATTGACATTCCATATTATAGTTCTAATAATACATATAGTTATTCAAAATGGTATGGGTTCAATAATATTTATATTAATTAGATAAAATAACCATTTTTAACTAGATTGATGGGGAGAATATTATATATAATGGATGCATAATGGATTTAAATCCCAATAGATAGTTAAAATGAAAACCATTTTATTTTCCAAATGGAACTAAATTCTATCAGTTTCACTGCATGAATCATTGCCTCCCTACATCTCCACATATGACATAAATACCTCTAAGTGGTTTCCAAGATCCCATCCTTGGTCACATAGATGTGGAGGATGGAAGTGTGTACCACCCAATCATGGATAAATCCAAAATAATTATTGTAGTGTAGTAAAATATATTTATATTTTAATGAATTTAGATTATGATTAATAGTTTATTCATATAATTATTGAATTACACTATGTAAATGATATGAAGGAAAGAAAATTACATAGAAAATTATTGCAATTGAAGGTATCATAAGAAATAAATTGTTGGGTATTTGGAATACTCTTTAACTATTTATTAATGATTTATTGGAATCATGCCTCAATTATATGTTTATGATGTTCTCGATTATGTCTTTTATCATTGTGAATTCAGACATTGAGATCCATGAAATTATTTGAATAGTTCTATTATCAATGTAAAAGATTAAAGTTCATGTGATTATTTATGTGTAATTATTCTATCTATATTATTATCTTCCATATTATTCATTCCTTATTTATTTTTTTGTTATATTTCATTATACACATTCCCTTAAAATTCATCTGCGGTACCCGTTCTATTTTGTTTCCATTAACCATGAATCTTGGATGTTTACTATGATTGATAGGAAATGATTTTCTAAATGTAATAATAATTCTCTAAAGTAAAATACAATGTTTTTTTGGTTTTAAAATGTAATGTGATATTCAAGAAAAAATCTAGTTTTATAATACCCAAAAATTATTTGATCCATCATGATGGGATCAATAATATATTGTTCCAATATATTAAAGTAAAGGTCAGATCTCGTCTATTAGTGACAGGTATGAGACATAAAAAATATCCCTAACAATTCCATCATAATAAAGAAAAAAATCACATGAGAAATGAAGAAGCATAAAATCACTATAAATTAACCAATTCTATTGACAATACACTACCATCATTCCCTTTATAATCATGACTTCAAATTAATGTAAAAAATAATTCTTTCGAAATAACATAGAACTTATAGATTTCACACAACTATATTCATACCATAATTATGTAATTTACATTTTATGAATGTGGATTACAATAATAAAATCACAAGAATTGTAAACATATCTCAATAATAAAAAAACCATAGAAGAAATTATGATTCTCAGAAATATCAATAAACATGCATGAATTAAATAATAAATATAATATTTAAATGTAAACAAATTTTAATCACCATTTCCCAAAAAAAATTAGATCATTATATTACCATTATTTTTTATTGTTTACTATAGAACTAGTGAAATTAAAATCATGTTATTTCTACATTATACATGAATTAAAATATTGTTCCAAAATTCCCAACCTCAAATGAAGCCTTATAATAATAAAATAAGAATATATTGAGGTATATTTGATTGAAAAAAAATATCATATAAAAAAATGTTAAATAACATAAATAACATGAATTTCCCATTAAAACCCGGATCTTACATCCTCCAAACTGACCATACACCACTTATATGTACTTAGAATAATGGAAAATGGGTTGAGAACCTAGAATTAAAGAGGGAAACTATACTAAAATTATAGGAAACTAAACACTTGAGGTCGAGAGCTAATACCAATTCAAGGTCTCTCAAAATTCTCCAAAAGTGTGCCTCTAGTTTCCTAGGGTATTGGGTGAGTAATTTAATAATGAAGAATTGGTGTTGGATTATGATTTTTTATTGAGTTGGGAATCCAAAAAAATATGGGGCACCTATAATGGACATACTAAAACATAGTCATGATAAACCACAATCCAAAAATCACATAATGGATCCCCCAGTCTCTCCGCAATATAAATCATGTTCAAAAACATTGCCATATATCTTTAGGGAATCATTGTGGTTTAAGAAAACATACATGAAGAAATAACTTATAAAATAAAATATTCAATGAACTCAACCTCTAAATATCTATGTAACATGTCAAGAACAACATCATATTAACCCATATGAGTGAAAAATCCTTAAACCATACACCTTGTAAACAACACTACAATTTTTGAAACTACATCACATGGACTACCTATGGATAATTAAAAAACCACTTGAACCACTTCTATTATATAACCACAACTTCTATGCCTCAACTATAAGTTATGAAAAGGAAAATATAAAACTGTTTTACATTTACTAAAATTTATCACATGTCATCTACACCACAATAGAACAAACTATAGTAGAACACACCCTATTATAGAAATAATATTTTCTTTAATGTCACCTCTCCATCTCTCTCTCCGATTAATCCATCTTGACACCCAAGATGAAAAAAAATAATGTAACTTTCTAGAAATAGTTGGGCCATAACAATAGATATGTCTAAATATATTTTCCTTATATTTCAAGATTATTGTATAAGTAGGTAATAAATACAACATATTTAAATGAAAGATACACTATGTACATTATCAACATAATGGTATGAAGTATAATAATCATTTGGTAATAGTATATTTATTAATATTATATTAATTGAATGTACAAATATGAATATGTTATAGGACACTAAATCTAACAGACTATCAATTTTATTAGAGACAAATGTTTAAAATTACTAGTTTTATAACTATCACAAGGTATCCATGGTTTTACTAAGATATGTATTTAGTCAATGGGTCTTCCATGTTCTATTATATGGTTACCATAATTACATTGACACAATACCTTTGAGGAAAAAACCCTAAAGGGAAGATACATATGAAGTGTATTATTCATCCATTGATTTGAACAATGATTTTTTTCTTCACCAATGATCAGTATTATCTCAACACAGAGTGATAAAATACTTACTACTAAGTACAAAACCAATCTCCATGATGATTTTTTATATCCACACAACATGTTTAGCTACATTTTGTTTTCAATTTACTTAGACACTATTATATAATTGATTACCATTTGTATCGTATAAATATTCCTACTAAAAATACATTAAGAAAAAACGCATATACCATACATGATTTTGGATCATTTTGATTTGTTTGAAACTAACATCCATGTATACCCTCAAAAAATTCCATTCATATCCTCTATAACCTTTCAATATATTCATTTCATTCAATTAGACCATCATAATAGTCTTTATAGCTTAACTATGTGTATGTATGGGAATTTATACCAATCTAATTACCATTATTAAGGAAAATGCAACATAAAATACTATACATTTCCCAACATACATAATATATCCTATCATAGAAGTGTATGGAATTATACTCATTCTTCCTCACCTTTTTTATGAGGATATGTTTTCTCATAGAGATGTATACCAATTGTCATTGGAAATAATCCACTACCGGATTGATCCATATTGAATCTATTTAATACCATATGAATGTATATATAATGACTTGGTCTATGAAGTCTCATAAATATATAATGATGGATCTTGATCCCTCAAATATAACTTAGTTAACCGAACTCTTTATTAGTTAGAAAAGTTCTTAACATTTTCATAACTAACTAAAATACTGGAATCTCATTTACCATTAATAATATACTATAATATTATATAACTCATCAAAATATTTAACTCCTAGTAGAACTAAATTAATAATAGGGTTCTCATTAATTATTTATAAAATCTAATTCCCATTTGAAAAAATTGAATGTTCCCAACTCTTTATATTATTTTACTCATAAATTTATATCATTCACACCCTATTGAAATTGTTTACTATCATGAACCCTTCTAGTTATATCTAATGAAATATTATAAAGGGTTTTTGTTAATAAGATTATTATTAACATCCACATTCCAAATCTCTTAATCAAGGGGAGTTACTATAACAATTATATGTATAATAGATTTTCATAATCCAATAGGTTAAAAGGATTTTTCATAGTCCATGCTATGATGTTTCTTTAAATATTTAGCCGCCAATCCTGCATTTTAGCTACTAATGTTACCATAATTATCTAGTTTCTTCTTAAATTATCATTTTCACTCAATATGAATTACATTAATTGTAGGACAGATTATAACCCAAGAATTTTTTTTATTTTGAATACACTTATTAATTTATGGGTTATTAACACTTTGTAACTTCTATATTGTTTGTTGATCTATTATAAGAAAATGATCCATTATTTCAACTAATAATGGATGTATTTACTTGGTTAATAGTAAACCATATCTCACCAGTTATCTAATCAATATAGTTCCCCAACATAGCATGTGTGTCTTTAAATAAACTTTTTCTACTGGGACATATGGAATTATTCATGTACAAAACCGTTTGTATCTTGTTCATTAACTACATCAACGTATATAGTCTACCACGATATCTTTGAAAATATATCACCTTTATAGAAATAAGTATTTTGATTTCATAATTAATTTTCTATATTAGGATCAAATTTTTGATGTCCTATTTCTTCTTTGGGATACCCAGAAAATGTACAATTAACACATTGAGGTGATGGTTTTCCCAAGGAGTTACCTTAAAATATAATTTACATACCCACATATTAATATGTTATGAAATATATTTTTCCCATAATATATATCATATGTAATTACACATTCCACTTTGTTTTTCACTTGGTTTATTAGGTGAAATGTAGTTTATAATGTGTGTCACTAAAAGGACAATTGAAGACATTCAAAACACATCATCGATCACAACTTTTCAAAAAATGTGTAGTTTTTCCTTTCACTGATACCACTCCACAATGGTTGTTAAGGGATATGGATTTGGGATTGTATCACCTAATCTTTGACTCTTTGATGAGAAATTTTTTATAACACTCTCTACTTCAGTCTATATGATGTTTCTTCACTTCAAACCAAGCCGATTCCCTATATTATTTTGGAATACCATATATTTCTCAATGTAATAAAATTTATACATCCTTATGTTGATATATAAATATATTATAATTTCATTGGTATGTGTTACTAATCAAGAGTATCCACCTATATATTTTACTAGAAAGGGACAACCCAAATCTATATGATCTAATTCTAGAATCCCTACTACTCATTCTTTTCCAAAAATTAGAGACTTGGTCATTTTCCATTAGAAACGAGAATGATTTATATGAATTATTTTTTGTTACAAAGTATATAAATACACTTCATGATATAATTTAGTCAAATTATTCTCATTTACATTACTAGACTAGAGATTTCACAACTTGTGTGATATGAATCATGTATATTTAATTAGTTATCTATTTCTAAGACTGTATTTTCATATTCAAGTATGTAGACACCATTATTTCAATGTCTCATACTATAAAGTATAAAAAAATATATAATTAAAATTCTTTATTTCTGAACATTAAAAAACATTCCATGTTAAAATAGACACAAAAATATGTTTTCTATTATGTTGGGAACTTAAAACAATTCAACAAAACTAGGACATAACAAGTTAGTAACATGATATGGCCATATCCTAAAAAATTGAATCTAGTATCATTCCATTGGTATATCAAAGATCCACTTCATCGCATGAGGTATTTAGAGTCTACATGTTCATTATATTTAGAAAAAAATGTCTGAAACACAACCTTTATCTAATAACCAATTAGTTTAAATCAAAATATTTCAGCTGAAAATAATGTAATTAAATATTAACATATTTTCTTTATTGAGGAAAAATTATTCTTATAGTGGAAATACATAATAAAAGATAAATGAAATGATACATTCTCCATAACCAATCTGTCACGACCCGTCCTCGGGGCCCATGTCGTGACTACCCCAAGCCCGCCTTCCATAGGATAGGGGCTGGCGACTAGCACCAAAGGCGTAAATACCGATAACTGGGAAGGCATTACCTTTATAAAAGTAAACAAAACGCCAAAGAGTACAAGTGGAAGTAAAACACTAAGTACAAAGAGAAGTGTTGAAAGGTAAATGGGCCAGAATAAAAACCCAAATGAAAGTACAACTACAACTTAACAAAGTACAAAATAAAAAGACAACAGCTGGAAGAACGGAAGCGGCTCCTGGGTCATCCTCCTCGGATCCTACCTGAAGGGTAGGTACAGATTGCGCAGCTCCTGGATCGTCCACCACGGATCCTACCTGAAGGGTAGGTACAGATAGCCTACTCAACGCTCTCGCCTGTCAACCTCCTCCGTGTGTCGTCTCGCCGTGAAGTCCACCTCCGGGTACCATCCAGTCCTCGAACACTCGGCCTCCGTCAGCACTGCCCGTCGTCTGCAACCAACACAACGAGGTGCGGGCATAGCCCGTGCAGGGGTGAGTATAACGATACTCAGTAGGGACCCTGAGACCCTCAAGGTCTCACTAAAACCAACAAGGATAACCACAAAGAAGATCCCAACAGATAACCTCTACTTAGGTATATTCTCATACATATACCTAAGTTATCAAGTAACCCATCTCGATCATGAGGAAACACAAGGATCATGAAATCAACGGATAACCACTACCCAGGTATATTCCCATACATCTACCTAAGTTATCATGTGACCCATCTCAATCATAAGGTAAACACAAAGGTCATAAGTCTTAGCTCAAACCAGGATTTTCATTATCGAAACCATAACTGCTAAAGAGCTTCGTCTCTGGAGTGTACAGTGGTCCTGTCACGACTCCGAGGTACTGCTCACTAACCTAAGACTGCTGAGGTACTCCTCCTGTCGAGTACCGCGGGCCTGCCACCTCACATAGCAGTGCTTCCCGTCGGGGTCTGCCACCCAAACACAGCAGTGCTCCCCCCTCAAAGCCTATAGAGGTACTCCTCCTGTCAAGTACCGCAGGTCTGCCACCCAAACACAATAGTGCTCCCCGCTGTGGGTCTGCACCCAAACACAGTAGTGCTCCCCACTGGGCTATACAAGTCTCTCCGACTCGAATCGGACAAGTAGTCTTCAGGTCACAGCCAGCTACACGGTCTTCATACTCCATACGCTCGTCTCTGGGAGGGTCCGCTCCACGATCTACTATTCTATACTCCAAGTATCTGAAAGTCCCACAAAGAAGTATCTCAAAGTACCGCCTCGTCATATGGGTCTCAATGCAACAGACGGCGCGTCAATTGGACGCCCGGTCTGCGAGTTACTAGCCTTTCCACCCCAGGGGCCCGGTTGGTTTCGTGAGCGAACCAATCCCGGCCATATCTCAACTGTACCCCAAAATCTCATAGGGTATACTCATAGGGACCGTTTCTCAACGAGATCATCAACGCTACTGACGGTTCGTCAAATGGACGTCCTGTCTGAAAGATATCAGCTTTTCCGTTTCAGGGGCTCGGTTGGATTTCGGGTGCAATCCCACCCGGCCACTATCCAACTATATCCAAATCTCGAGTGAAGTATGCCAAAAGTTCCGTCTCATCAAGAGGAATTCAACGAAATAGATGGCGCGTCAAACGGATGCCCGGTCTGTGAGTTATTGGCTTTTTCGTTCCAAGGGCCCGGTTGGTTTCATTAGCGAACCAACCCGACCACACTCCGACGACATCCAAACCTCGTGTGGAGTAAGCCAAAAGATCCTTCTCACTTAGAGGAATCCATCAAAGTCGACGGCACTTCAATCGGACATCCGGTGCTAAAGATATAAGCATTTCCGCTCCGAGGGCCCGGTTGGTTTCGTGTCCGAACCAACCCGGCCAAACCCAAAGTTCTCCGAAACATTGAGTGCAATATACCAAAACGACCGTCTCGTTCCAAGGATCTCTACGCAACTGATGGTGCGTCGATCGGAGGTTCGTATCCCATGATATGGGCATTTGACCGAAGTGGTCCGAAAATGGGGGGTTTGGGCCCGTACCGACCCGGCCTGACCCCCCCCCCCCCCCCCCCCCGGGTCAGCCCGAACAGGGTCTGACCCGACTGAACCCGGCACAGCCCGGCGCTGCCCGGCGCGGCCGGCTCGGTCCGGCCCGACCGGCCCGCCGCGGCTCGGCGTGGCCGAGGCAAAGACCGGGAGCGGGGGGTGCGCGCGGCCCGCCCCTCGCCGTTAATTGAGGGCGGTGGCGCAACCACCGCCGCCAATTCTTCCGGGGGCGCGCTCAGGTGCCGCCATCACCTGGCGGCCGGACGGCTCCGGCCGCCGCCTCCAGTCGCCGGTGGCGCCGCGCCTCCGGGTGTTTCCGCGGGCCACTGGAATTGATCTGGTGGTCCGTTTTCAAAACCGTCTGAGACGGTGTTCATCTCGGGTCTCGTACATTACTGTGCAAGATTCAAAAATACATTTCGGCCCCGTTTTGTCGTCGCCCGTCAATCCGCACGTCAATTAACCAAACACGCCGTCTTCGTGGCTCTCTGGCGCCGCGCGTTGACGTCGCGCCCCTTCGCCGTGGCCTGACTCCGTCTGCGGATGTCTTCGGGTTTCTCCGACGCGGCGCGACGGCGTTGCATCCTTGTTCTTCTTTTCACGGCGCTGCGCGACGGTGCCGCGAATTTCCTTGTCACATGATTCTGCGTGGTGCGACGACACCACGCCTTCTCGTACCAAACCACAAAGGAACCAACATGAAAAAAAGTAGGAGGTTCGGCCGTGTTTTTGCGGTCCGACCCCCTCGCGTTATTCGATAACTATTGGTTTTAAACCACGGAGATCGTCAAGTTGGTATTTACGAACAAAATAAATAAATTAAATTAAAACTCCTACCTTGGTTTCAAGAGCGGAGCTTGTTCGGAGGTTCGTCGAAGAGAAAACATCGCAGTATAACCGTCGCGGAAAAAGAGAGACGTTGCGGAAGAACCGTTGCGGAAAGAGACGTTGCATCGTGGATCGGTGTCGCGGAGTCGATCTTCGAGGACTCGGCGTTCTTCGACGGAGTTTGATGCGTTCTTCGCGTTCCTCGTGTTCTTCGTCGAAGAGGATGAAGAACTCTAGCTTTCCTTAGCTTTTCTTCTCCAAAGGCTCTCAAGCAACTAAGAAACTAACCCAAAAATAAATTAAGCCTCACTTAATTTATTAACACCAAAAACCTTTGAAATTCAAGAGTTTGAAATTAAATTAACTCACATAATTAAATATCTCAAGTTGTCAAATTTAATGAGAGGGAGGTGAAGAGACTCATTTAATGAGAGAGAGTTTCATCCACATAATTGGAGAGTTCAAGAGTTAAAGGGGGTTATGGGGGTTTGATACTCATGTGGGACCCACCTTATAACATCCACCCAAGGGAGGTTATGTGCGGGTGGGCCCCTCCACTAACCTCCCCTTGGAGGTTATAACTACCACTTCAAATAAAAATATGGCAAACACATATTTTTATTCAATTTAATTAAAAACCCTCAAAAACTAACTTCCAAACTCGATAAAACGCAGCTGCGGAACAAGTGTTTCTAAGAAATTACCGGCGCTACGGATTCATCGGTGCCATTAGAATTCGATTCCGAGCATCGGTTCAAAAGTTAGAAATTCCCGCTCGTTCGTTCACTGAACGTACCCGAGCTACATTCGGAAATTAATTCCGGGCACACCGGGCCTCGGAATCAGGCGCCGTCAGAAACTGCGTTCTTGTAAAATTCCAATGAAAATTAAGAAAAAAATTTCTTTGAAATTTCCGGGTTTTACATTACTCCCACCTCAGGGATTTATGTCCCCGTAAAGCTTCAACACAAACTAGGGTCACAAAAGCGGTACAGAGCACGCATCTGAGCCTTCCGCTCCCATGTGCTTACCTGGAGGTTTCCATGCTGCCTATGAAAATGCACAAGAGGAATCGACGGTCCTCGTAGAATCCGCTTCTGTCAATCCTTGATCCCCACTAGAACCTCCGTGCATGACGCCCTATTATCGACGTCCAACTCCCTGAGGTCGATGATGTGTGAAGTATCAAGCATGTATCTCCTCAGTTGAGATACTTGGAAAAAACGTCATGCACCTGGTGCAGCTGGAGGTGGACGACGCTTCAGAATGTTTCCACCACCACCACCGGAGGTCCACCCCAACTGCAGGGGACAGGAGGGCATGGGAGAGCTCAGCTTCAAGCAGTAGAAGCATTTGACTACAGAGCTCCAGAAGCGAGTGGACATGAGAGGAACTAGTGGTGTTTATCTAGTTCCACGATGTTATTGTTATATTTGTGTCTTTGTACGATTAGCTGTAGTAAAATAAAGACACTTACCGCAGAACTTATAACTCTGATACCAATTTGTCACGACCCGTCCTCGGGGCCCGTGCTGTAACTACCCCAAGCCCGCCTTCCATAGTCCAGGGGCTGGCGACTAGCACCAAAGGGGTAAATCCCGATAAATGGGAAGGCATTTCCTTTATAAAAGTAAACAAAACACCAAAGAGTACAAGCGGAAGTAAAATACTAAGTACAAAGAGAAGTGATGAAAGGTAAATGTGCCAGAATAAAACCCAAATGAAAGTAAAACTACAACTGAACAAAGTACAACAGAAAAAGACAACAGCTGGAAGAACGGAAACGGCTCCTGGGTCGTCCTCCTCGGATCCTACCTGAAGGGTAGGTACAGATGTCGCAGTTCCTGGATCGTCCACCATAGATCCTACCTGAAGGGTAGGTATAGATAGCCTCCTCAACGCTCTCGCCCATCAACCTCCTCCGTTTGTCATCTCACCGTGAAGTCCACCTCCGGGTACCGTCCAGTCCTCGAACACTCGGCCTCCGTCAGCACTTCCCGTCGTCTACAACCAACACAACGAGGTGCGGGCATAGCCCGTGCAGGGGTGAGTATAACGATACACAGTAGGGACCCCGAGACCCTCAAGGTCTCACTAAAACCAAAAAGGATAAGCACAAAGAAGATCTCAACAGATAACCTCTACTTAGGTATATGCCCATACATATACCTATGTTATCAAGTAACCCATCTCGATCATGAATAAACACAAGGATCATGAAATCAACGGATAACCACTACCCAGGTATATTCCCATACATATACCTAAGTTATCATGTGACCCATCTCAATCATGAGGTAAACACAAAGGTCAAAAGTCTCAGCTCAAACAAGGATTTTCATTATCGAAACCATAACTGCTAAAGAGCTCCGTCTCTGGAGTGTACAGTGGTCCTGTCATGACTCTGAGATTCTACTCACTAACCTAATACTGCTGAGGTACTCCTCCTGTCGAGTACCACGGGTCTGCCACCTCACATAGTAGTGCTTCCCGCCGGGGTCTGCCACCCAAACACAGTAGTGCTCCCCCCTCATATCCTACAGAGGTACTCCTCCTGTCGAGTACCACGGGTCTTCCACCTAAACACAGTAGTGCTCCCCGCTGTGGGTCTGGCACCCGAACACAGTAGTGCTCCCCACTGGGCAATACAAGTCTCTCTGACTCGAATCGGACAAGCAGTCTTCAGGTACCAGCCAGCTACACTGTCTCCATACTCAGTACGCTCGTCTCTGGGAGGGTCCGCTCCACGAGCTACTGGTTGATACTCCAAGTATCTCAAAGTCCCACGAAGAAGTATCTCAAAGGACCGCCTCATCATAGGGGTATCAACACAACAGACGGCACGTCAGTCGGACGCCCGGTCTGTGAGTTACTAGCCTTTTCATCCCAGGGGCCCGGTTGGTTTCGTGAGCGAACCAATCCCGGCCGTATCTCAACTGTACCCCGAACTCTCATAGGGTATACTCATAGGGGCCGTTTCTCAAAGAGATCATCAACGTCGCTGATGGTTCATCAAACGGACGTCCATTCTGAATGATATCAGCTTTTCAGTTCCAGGGGCTCGGTTGAATTTCGGGTGCAATCCAACCCGGCCACTATCCAAATGTATCCAAATCTTGAGCAAAGTATGCCAAAAGTTCCGTCTCATCAAGAAGAATTCAACGAAATAGACGGCGCGTCAAACGGATGCCCGGTCTGTGAGTTATTTGCTTTTTCGTTCTAGGGGGCCGATTGGTTTCGTGAGAGAACCTACCTGACCGCACTCTGACGACATCCAAACCTCGATCGGAGTAAGACAAAAGATCCGTCTCACTTAGAGGAATCCATCAAAGTCTACGGCATTTCAATCGGACGTCCGGTGCTAAAGATATAAGTGTTTCTGCACTGAGGGCCCGGTTGGTTTCATGTCCGAACCAACCCGGCTGAACCCAAAGTTCTCCGAAACCTTGAGTGTCATATACCGAAACGACCGTCTCATTCCAAGGATTTCTACGAAACTTACGGTGGGACGATCGGAGGTCTGTAGCCCAAGATATGGTCATTTGACCGAAGTGGTCCGAAAATGGGGGGTCTGGGCCCGGACCGACCCGGCCCGACCACCCTGGGTCGGCCCGAACCGGGTCCGACCCGACTGGACCCAGCCCGGCCCGGTCGGCTCGGTCTCGCCTGACCGGCCGGCCGCGGCTCAGCGTGGCCGAGCCGATGTCGGGGAGCGAGGGGTGCGCGCGGCCCGCCCCTCGCCGTTAATTGAGGGCAGCGGCGCAACCGCCGCCGCCAATTCTTCCAGTGGCGCGCTCGGGCGCCGCCGCCGCCTCTGGTCATCGGCCGCGCCGCGCTGGTGACCCGCGCCTCCGGGTGTTTCCGCGGGCAACCGGAATTGCTCCGGTGGTCCGTTTTCAAAACCATCTGAGCCTGTCTTCATCTCTTGTCTCGTACTTTACTGTGCAAGCTTCAGAAATACATTGTGGCCCCGTTTTGTCGTCGCCCGTCAATCCGCACGTCAATTAACCAAATGTGCCGTCTTCGTGGCTCTCTGGCGCGGCGCATTGACGCTGCGCCCCTTCGCCGTGGCCCAACTCCATCCGCGGATGACTTCAGGTTTCTCTGACGTGGTGCGACGGCGTCGCGTCCTTGTTCTTCTTTTCACGGCGCGACGCGACGACGCCACGCATTTCCTTGTCGCATGATTCCGTGTGGTGCGACGACACCACGCCTTCTCGTACCAAACCACAAAGGAACCAACATGAAAAAAGGAGGAGGTTCGGCCGTGTTTGTGTGGTCCGGCCCCCTCGCGTTATTCGATAACTATTGGTTTTAAACCACGAAGATCGTCAAGTTGGTATTTACGAACAAAATAAATAAAAAAAATTAAATCCCCGACCTTGGTTTCAAGAGAGGAGCTTGTTCGGAGGTTCGTCGAAGAGAAAACGTTGCGGTATAACCGTCACGGAAAAAGAGAGACGTTGCAGAAGAACCCTTGCGGAAAGAGATGTCGTGTCGTGGATCGGTGTCGTGGAGTCGGTCTTCGAGGACTCAGTGTTCTTCGACGGAGTTTGATGCGTTCTTCGCATTCCTCGTGTTCTTCATCAAAGAGGATGAAGAACTATAGCTTTCCTTAGCTTTTCTTCTCCAAAGGCTCTCAAGCAACTAAGAAACTAACCCAAAAATAAATTAAGCCTCACATAATTTATTAACACCACAAACCTTTGAAATTCAAGAGTTTGAAATTAAATTAACTCACATAATTAAATATCTCAAGTTGTCAAATTTAATGAGAGGGAGGTGAAGAGACTCATTTAATGAAAGAGAGTTTCATCCAAATAAATGGAGAGTTCAAGAGTTAAAGGGGGTTAAGGGGGTTTGATACTCATATGGGCCCCACCTTATAACATCCACCCAAGGGAGGTTATGTGCAGGTGGGACCCTCCACTAACCTCCTCTTGGAGGTTCTAACTACCACTTCAAATAAAAATATGGAAAACACATATTTTTATTCAATTTAATTAAAAACCCCCAAAAACTAACTTCCAAACTCGATAAAACGCAACTGCGGAACAGGTGTTTCTAAGCAATTTCTGGCGCTACAGATTCATCGGTGCCCTCGGAATTCGATTCCGAGCACCGGTTCAAAAGTTATAAATTCTTTCTCGTTTGTTAACTGAACGTACCCGAGCTAAAACTCGGAAATTAATTCCAGGAACACTGGGCCCCGGAATCAGGCGCTGTCAGAAACTGTGTTCATGTAAAATTCCAAAGAAAATAAAGAGAAAATTTTCCTTGAAATTTTCTGGGTCTTTACACAATCCATTTATCTTTATACTTTTGGGAGGGTGGTATAATGATTCCTTATATAATGAATTTTTCTTAATCATCTTCTCCTTAACTTTTCCTTATTAAGGGTTTTCAAGTATCATGTTTTTATATTCTTGTTAAATGAGGGTAATGATATATAAGAACATATTTTCTATATTATTTACATTGAAATTCATAATATTTCAAGATTCACTTAAATTTAGTGTGGTGATTATGATATTTGTTCATAATTTAATAGGTAACATGAATCTCAAATTTTCAAATCACCCAATGTTCCCAATCATATTTACTATATGAGTTCAAATTGGGATTACATCTAATTTCATATATAAAAATAGTAACATGTACATTTCATACCGTTATTACAATTATTTCTCTTAATATAGATCACAAATATGTGGTCATGTGGTTTTTTCATCCACGTCTTCATTAATGTTTTAGTGGTTACTATTATATATAGTAACATGAGTCATTGTAAATCCAATGCACTGTCCATGTGAATCTAGAATATTTTTTATAACTCCTCCCATGATTCATTAGACTAATCATTATGGACTAGGCACTCAATTACCTAAGGATTCCACTCTTGGTGTAGTACAATTTAGAAACTCCACTTTAACTTCATGAAGATAGAATCAATCATGAGAATTTATTTTCCAAAAATAGAATATTGGTAATGTATTGTATTAAAATATATTTTCTTATTCCACAAATACCTAAAATATATATTTGGTAATTTATATTTATAACTGATTTAAATATAAAAATTAACTTTAGTATCCTTTAAATATTTTGAAAAATATCAATATATCTCACCATTGGAACCAAAATATTTTATCACATAGTTATTATACTGTAAAGGACCCATAGTTCCCTTTAAAAAATCTTGACAGTGGCTTAAAAATGTATTCAAATGGTCTTTAGGTATTTTTGTTTTACAAACCATAATTAATCATATTTATTTGATTTGATGAGTGGAGTAACTGACCTATAAATTATATATTAAGATATCTACAATAGCTTCTTGGTAGTTACATCATTTCATACTAAGGAAATTGGCCATTAATGGAAACATGGTTAAGTAGATAAAAGATTTTTTTTATAAATCCATGGTAATGGAATTAATATTTATGAGGGTCAGAAAAGTACACAAGACTATGGTTTCATACTAACTTAAGTTATAGAATGTGTTTATGAACATAATATTTCTTGGAGATATTTTATAACATATATGTTAATATTCTATATTTCACTCTTTACATTCTTGTAAATATATTGTGGGTTTTAAATTATTAATTAAGCATGTAAAATAAAATAATTTGTACATAATAAATTTATTTAATTTAATAATTTATATCTTTTCATCTAATTTACGTTATTGTATCATGTTTGATAATTCAATTAAACCATGCATTGCATAAATAAATAAGAAAAAATTCTCTGAATATAAAATAAATATTTGATATTACCATGGGACATTATCTAATAATTATTTTATTTAGGGGATATAAATAAACCATAAAACTAGGGTATAAAACACATTAAATTATAGCATGATTTATAAACTTCTTTTATTAACCCATGTATCTCCTTGGTTGGTATCACCTCAGATTATGTCCCAAACCATCTCCACAGAATGGGAGAGGCATACATTAGATATTCTTACTCTCTCTCATGTGAGGGGTACTTGGGGTATATTTTAACATAAAATAAACTTTGTACCTGTAGTCCCATACATAATATAGGGAGGGATGATTCACTAATAATTATATTTAATTTAACAACGATTTTATCTTAGAAAAATAATGAAAATATTAATTATAATAAATAAATCAAACACATAAATAAGTTTTTCAACCACATGATCAATCACATCATGAAACAAAAATACATTTATAAATGTTTGGAGTTTTCCAATTCATTCTAAATAAAAAAAATTATTATATTTATTAAATTAGATAATAATTAATTAAATAATTCATTATAATACAAATTTATCCATAAAATCAATGAGATATTTTAGTATTCCATTATATTATTATATTAAATAAATAAAATAAGTTTATTTTTTAATTTAATATAGTTTAATTAGACAAAATTTATTGACGAGGACACACACTGTGTAAACTATTGGTTAGCTTAAATTCATTTCAAGGATTTATTAGATACGTTGTATGTACTCTGGAGGTGAGACATAATGTATATTATATGTACGATTAATTCACATCTGGCATATTCTGTCACCCAACATGTCTTATGACTAACACTATGCAATATCATGGGTATTTACTATATAATTACAAAATTTTATTCCCACATAATGTGTGGAACGATATAGATAACTTGTTATATGGGTAAAACCATGTAGTCTCCATGATTTATATGTAAATATGGATTTCCATTGTTATATGTGGCATATACCAATGGAAATGAACATGAAGTACATAGTGCGTATAATGATCCTTTCATGTTGTAGTGTTCTAAAATTCACTCAAGAATATTTATTAAGAATTTATGTCAACACAATATAAAAAAATTACTTATTATATACATGGAGTAGAATTTTTATTATTACACATTATGTACGATCATTTATGAACTATATAGTTTAGCATCACATCAATTATCCACATGTTTACCCACAAGAAAATCATTCTTTCGGCATGTACCTTGCAGGAGTTTTCTTGTGTAATATGATATATAAAACTAGTTATATGATTGGTAGTCCACTTCTAGACACCCACAAGATATTCCGAGAGTCTCATTGTTTATCTCTAAGGGGATTTTTCATGTTACAAAACATGTAAATCAAACTATAGGTATCGTATTTCATGTATTACCATGTATCTTTTCCAAGAAGTCAAATCATGGAATTTAATGACACTTCATTGTTGGCCACAGAACAAGTCGGGATTTATACAATGTATAAACCATATTGGTTTACATGGAACACATGCTGACTAGATATGGTGTACTCCCGATCTAACCATGTACTAAGCTAGTGGATGATATGTGGCATGTAATTACACCATGTTCTAATCCACATGGAATGTCATGATTAATTCATCCTACAAAATTATTGTTTAACCATAGAAAAACATAATTTAATTTTATATTACATACTCTATATCTGTTTCATGTACTTAGTTTCCTCAACCCCATTAAATAAAATCATTAATAGTCTTAAATATTTATCAACTAATCATGGCCACACAAACTTGTTGAATGTGTTATATTTATAAATAGATTTAAAATGATTGTATTGAAACAAAAAAGAAGAGAAAACAAGAAAATATATCAAACCAATAATAAATAATGATAAATTATAATGTGAAAAATCAAAAGCCACATAACGGTTCTAGATTACAGAAGAAGTGGTTGGTGAGTGCCCAATTTTGATTATTCATCAATTTTAGGGATAATATTATATAAAATGAATAATTAAATCTTTATAATATACAATATTTTATTTTTAAATTTATTTTATATTTAATTTAAAAATCTAAAGTTCCTCGTACTTGAAATTTATTCATGATTAATTCTAGTGGCACTCTTATTTTATTCTCATTGAGGTGGTGAATCAATGGTATGAGTAATTTGATTTTATACACATATTCTACATTAATCTCGTAATAATAATCTATATACGAGAGGATTGTCTTCTTTTCTATTATTCTAGAATAACAATGGGAGGATATTCTCTCCAGGGGTTGAGAGAATTATTGTTTTGTTTTCTAATGATTCCTATGAAATTCTTAAGGTATTTTATTTACTTCCATCCATGATGAGGGTTTCTTGAAAAAATTTATAATGTCCCAGAATAAAATAAGAATATATTTACATGGATTAAGGATTAGTTTTAAGGTATTGATGTTATTTTTTGATGTTTTCCAAAATATATATTGTGTTCTTTATATATGTCATGTATTCTATGGTTCTCAAAAAAAATTGATAATGGAAAACATGTTATGCAAAAAAAAGATATTTTGTTTTCCAAATATTTATGTAAAATTAATTAATATTTTGTAAATATTTATACTTTATAAAATGTGATATTTCAATATGAATTTGAAAATTAAATTGGATAATAATATCTTAATACATGATTTATAAATGAGTAGCTGAGGACTATGTTGTAATTCATGGTTACATATTTTATGTTTCCCTCAATGTGATTTTTATCCAGTGTATAAAATTGTGGGAGATACATGTTTATATTGGTTCAGTGAAATATAGAGAGAATATAACTGCCAAAAAATTAAAAATAATAAATTAAAAAATATGTATGAATTATTGTTGGATGTCCCTACTAATAAAATAATTTAGTAGTTGTTTTATCAATAAATTTAATATAAAGGAAGTTGTGGAAATTCAAGTGAGGGTCATAGGGGAAAATTCCATAAACAATGACTAAATGAGGAAACACACAAAACATCGGGATGTATATTTCTATTGAGATAAAATTATATAATATATTTGTAAATTGATTGAATATTTTATTTAGTTATATATAATAAAGAATTGATTAATTTTGAGGAGAAAATTGGGGTAAAAATCAAGACATATAAACCATGAGATATTAGATATTGAGATACTGACGGATAATTTTATTTAAGTTATGTATTAAAAAGTGAGTAAAAAATGTCATGACCCTATGTATTTAGTGATTTTTGTTTTTGATGAAAATAATTGACGTTATTTATAAAGTAAGGAATAAAAAATGAACTAATTTCATATATAGTTTTCATTTGTTATGGATTTTAAATATATGAAAATATTCTGTTTTATAATTTAGGATAAAATAGTTATAATATCACCATAAATTGTAGAATAGACACAAACACCTTCTTGTTTGTTCTCACCCTATTTGTTAAACATATAAATGGAAATGAGATATTGTGATGCATAGTGGGATACAATATAATTTTGGAAATCATAGTGTGATTTGTTTTAAGTGTGGTGTATACTATATGATATAGATGATACCCCTTATATAAAAATTTGTTATATACTATAAAATTAATTGACTGGGATAACAACATACCACAATATGGAGTATATAACCACCTTGACACTAAAACATGTAAAAATTTATTATCTCATATGTTATTCTGGTATATATTTAAAACAATCAAGGAATATTGTCCTATTTGATTGGATTATAATCTTATTGATCATATAGGTTGATTTGTAAAATTGAAATTATAATAAGAATGAACAACGTATTAAACAAACATTTTCAGTGGGGTTACACATTCAAGGAGAATTTAAACTCATATTATAGAGCCTAGGATAACAATATTAGGACTATTAGTTTATATAATTAGATAATCTGACTCCATTCAATTAAAGGTTTGTCTCCCCTTTAAATGAAACAAAATCATATTTAGAATAGAATAATGTTACCTTATCTTATATATTTTGTTCTGGAAGTTAAATATGAATAAAATATTTGATTTCCATGAATTGGGAGAAATATTTTAATATATTTTTCAAATAATATAAATTTATAAGTTAATGTAAAAATCAAAATTTGTATTTTCATGTATGTATTTGAATCAGTTTATATAAATTTTAAGGAACCCAAAAAATGAAATCTAAGAACAAATTCTAATAATTCAAAGAGGAAATGATGATGATAAATAATAAAGGAATAAAATTTAGACAATAGATTTGAATATATTTAATGGATGAGGAAGAAAAAATTATTGAATACTTTACAAGTTCCATTGAGATATTATGCAATATTTGATTCTATAGATAAAATATTGGTGACTTCACAATTGTTAAAAAGTTTATCATAAATTTTCTAGAGAGATTTAACAAGAAATTTGAGTATTAGAATACAAAAATGTTCATTCCCAAGATGAATTGAGAAACATCATAACTTATTAATATTTTAAAAAGTATTTTTATTTTAAAATTAAATAAATAAATGAATTTCTTTTGAGTTAATGAGAAAAATCAAAATAAAAGTTGATGAAGTTTAATAATCAAGTGGATTTAATGATGAGTAAGAGGCGGAATACTACATGATAATTAGGGATATTTTTCACATGAAATTAAAAATGGGATATATAATGCATAATTTCGTACTTCCACCATGGTGTTTTAGATGTGGTGGAATTAAAAACATTAAAATCAACATCCCAAAGAAGAAATATAGTAAGTATTTTATTCTTGTACATGTATATGAACCTTAATAAAGTGGGATAAAATATCCAAATATGTAAACTAATCTGGATAATGTAAAAATATATTTTGAAGGAATAATATGAGAAGTTCTATTATAAAAGGAGAATAATCTGAATCTTCATATATCATAAAATCAGATGAAGAATCTATTGGAAAATTAATGAAAATATTTTATCTTTTTGAAAATCATTTAGAATATTCAGGAAATGGTAATTTATAATGTCAGATACCATATTACCATGAAGTTTATCTTTAGAATAATACTAAACTCATGACTGTTCTTATGTAGTTGAATAAGTAAAATTATAATAAAAATAATTGAAAGGAACATAATATTAAAATACAATTTAATCTCATTGATGAAATAAAAATATACAATCAAAAATTTATTGATAAAAGATCTAAAATTAATCAACTACTATGGTAACAGGAGCTAAAAAAATAATGGTATATTAATTTTTGGTAATATTTTATGATGTTAAATATAAATTATCCAAATATACTAATAATAATTCAACAAAATAATATGTTAAATATACTCTATACAAAATAAGAAAAATTATTTATAATAGAAGATTTTTAAATTCATGTTCTAGAAAAACATGGATTAAATAAATGATGATAAAAACTATTTTATATCAATTGAGGAGAATAATATGTCAATAATATCTTTCTATCTGAAAAATTAACATATCCAATGTGAGGAAATAAAGTAAAATATTTTTAAGAATATGATTAAAAAATTTAATAACAATATTCAATGGGGTTTTCTTAGCTTGTGTATGTTATGGTCAAACATTATACTCAGGTTGGTTCAATATATAATTTCCATGAAGTAGTATTCAATTAATCATTGAAAATATGAGAGGATTCAATGCGATTCACAATTGAATAATGATGTGAAAATGAAAATTTATATATACATTGAATAGGGTTGAATTATTGGATGAAATATATATTATATGGGACAAATATAGTCATTTTAATAAAGTGTTCATAATGATTATCCTAGGATGGTATTCCTATAGTGATATAAGTAAATTAATTCATAATGTGAAGTAGGCATGTAAGTCAATTTTTAATGAATTTTATTTGAAAAATTCAAGACAAACAAGTAATGAATTATTGATTATAGTTTCACTCCATATATGGCTAGTGAAACCAACATATTGAAGAATATTGATGAGTAAGAAAGTGTGGAAGTTGCTTATGGAAATCATAGTAAACAAAAAAATTATAGGATTTGGTTCTATTATAATTGTGTTATCTAGATATATGATGATGGAAATGAAATTATTTTCAATAGTAACTAATTTATACAATTAAAAACTATTGTGTTAATTAACTCAGACCATAACATTTCATTTTTGAATTTTTAGATTATTTTATTCTAGTTTCAAGAAAAGGAAGTTTTTCCTGTAGTGGTGGTTGATGTTCGTTATCCATGGGATCCAGAGTGATGGATGTGGCTGGTGGAGATGTGACCCACAGTAAAAATGATCAACTTCTATCATTTAAACATAGATGATGTTATTTATTTAATGATATACTATTTGGTTATAGTTTTAACTATTTGATTCTATAAATTTATTTTTTTGGAGTGCTAAAATATCAATTTGAATCATTAATCGTCCATTTTTTTAGGAAAAAGTATTCCATTTTTATTTAGGTATGATTCCATGTTATATACTCCATCATATGGGCATCATTAATTCCCACTAGGCAATGTCAAATCTAGCTTAGGTATCTTCACACTACAGTTTTGCAGGTAGTTCATGACAAGGTAGGATCATAATATTCATGTTGAATATCATTCCTTGATGTTGGTACATAGTTTGAGTTTTCTTGGTAGATAGATGTTTGGATTATAGTGACATATGTTATATTAATTATAAATTTCCAAGAAAGATATAATCATAAGGACCCATATGTAATCAAGGGTGTTTTAGAAAGTAGTATTTGAGGAATGGTTTCATATTTTTTCTAGTTTTTCTCTAACAAATCTGAGTATCTTGATATACATGAGACTCTTGGTTGATTTTATTATTTTCAAATCCTTGTGAATTATTTTTGGGTTTTTCATTGATGTTGTTTAGTATAAAACCATTGAGATGAAATGTTAATAGAAAATAGAAGGAATATACCGGTAAACCACTGAATGTGAATCCTGTTGTGGATCAGAATCCTACTGAGATTGTTTTTCATACATCCCGTGAATTGTGATAGGTTATTTCATCCATTATCATTTATGATTAGGTAGTGCAACCATGAAGTGATGAATCAATATATCATGCTCAATAGTTTCTTATCCAAAATCCACCATCATTCCATGGATCAAAATATCATCAATTGGATGGGGATTGGTTGACAATTTTAGTGTTTAATTGTGAGTTCTTGTAAATTTCAGATTCAAATAAAGTGAAATTTGCATCCTTCGGGCTTGAGGGACCTAATGGGGGATAGTGTGATACTATGGTGATGTCTATGAAGAATGAGATATTCACGTGGAATGACTATAGATATCTTTTCACTGTTCATTTGGATCTAGATTTTATTGTCTTGGTGAAATATATATTTTTTAGTAACCTCCATCTAGGTGAAAATACCATGAAACGATATTCAAATTGTTTTTTTGAGCTTTTTCACCATTCACATGAGGTCATATCCTAAAGTAATATGAGGTATTGATGGTTTGAGATTGGTATATGACCTAATATTTTATTATTGGATTTTTTTCTGAATATATCTTCTTATTATGATGTGTTACATAGGTAATTTATGGTTTCCATACAAAAAAACCATTAGTGGTTTAAATTTATCTAGCTTGAATTGCAGGGTTAGTAGTAGTTCCTTTTTCACCCAATGGTAGTTATATAAGTTAATATAAATTAAAGAGAATGTGTGGTGTGTCTCATGGTGGTTCTAGAAACCATATGTCATCTATAGCACCTTCAGTGTCTAACATAGGCCATTTTACTTTATTTTTGTGTGGAATGGTTGAGATTTGAAAATAGATTTTAACTAAGGCACTAATGATCTATAGCTGTTGTGTTTGATCACGAAACCTACTAAACTTATGCAATATCGTTTCCTCTCTATATAGTGGAATGAGGTCATCTAAAAAATGTATGGTGGTGAAAACATATTCTTAATGTTCTATGGGCTTCAAGCCAAAAAAATATGGAATTAATCTTCTTGATGTAAGTGATGAGTCTCTATTGTATTTTGTTGTGGGTCCAACGTCCTTGAGAGGTACCGTCACTATAAATTAATATTTGTTGGTTGGAGTGGACACTCAAGAGGGGGTGAATTGACTTCCAATTAAAATTTCTTCTAAAAATATTTATTTTCAAAATCCCCCAAATTAAAATAACACACTAAACTGTAGTGAATTAGTAACACAATAAAGGGTCAGTTAGGTTCTCAAGAGATTTATTAGTTCTCAGTTAATCTAAATTGAAGGTTAGATTATATTTTGAAACTAACCTAATGATTTACTATAAAAAAACACTTGCTAGTTTAATAATCAGAGTTACTTTAAAACGAGTTTGAATTTAATAGAAATAACAGTTGAATAGAAAATAACTTAAACTAAAAATAAGATGCACATCAGATATAACCAAGAAGTTCTGTCTCAAGCTGAGACATAGTCCTCTCAAATATTTTATATGAACATTGATCCACACCCTGGATCGGGGTTAAGAACAGTACAAAGACTGTCCAGGTACTAAGACCACTACCACATTTCTACGTGGGAAAACAAAAACAATAGAATGCATGCTATCCAGGTCACATATGACCTCTACCACTATCCACTGTGGGATACAAGAGAGTAAGTGATGTATTGAGTGAGGATTTATAAATCCTCCAGTTTAGCACAAGAGATAGTGTGTGCCTAAAAATACAGAGCATATACACTGCTCAAAATGTAAATAAATGAAACACAATAGAGCGAAACAAATAGAGAATATTTTATAATTCTCTATGTGTTTTGAGTGAATCTCTGGACTCCTTGGATTGATGTAGATGAAGCTTTGAGTCCATCTCTGGTTTTTGTCAAGAAAAATAGTGTGCCATTTTTTTATTTGATTTGAAGGTCCATTTTGATCAGTTTGATCAGCTTTAGTGTAGGTGAAGTTGTTGGAGCTCTTTGTTCCTTGAATTTTTAGGTTCTACAGATTTAGTATGTATTCTACCTTATTCATCTATGGATGTATGTCCTTGGTTATCTTCAGAAGAGTGTTTCGTATATGCATGGAAAGACTAACCAATTTCTTATCTATCTTCTTTAGTAGTTTGAGGTTCCCTTATATACCGTTAGCTCTAGAAATGGGAATTATTACCTTTTTACAGGTACGCGGTACAGTTCCATGGAATACTAAAATCTATCATTAATTAATAGCAGATTCATTAAAAACATCAAATATGACTGTTGCTGAATAAAAAAATAGATATTTGGTTTAGAGAAACAGTGACTGGTTTTCATCGGTAGCGCTTAGTATCAGTGATCTTGTATCAGTGGACTTGAGTCAGTTTGTCTTGTGTCGGAATCTGTTACACTATATAACAGTAGATCTATGTATCAGTAGCTCTATCCATCAGTAGATCCTTTTATCGGTAGCTCAAACTATCAGTATATCCTTTTATTGGTAGCTCATTCTATCGGTAACTTGTCTATATCAGTAGCAGCGTATAGCGGTGGCTCTCTCTGTATATCAGTAGACTTCATACCAGAAACTGTTTGTTTGTGTCATTATACTTTGATATCGGTAGATGTCTGTCTATCAGTATCGGTAGACTTTGATATCGGTAGCTATTTGTCTGTCAGCATCAGTAGACTTTGATAGCAGTAGTTATTTGTCAGTTTATATCGATAGCTTGTATCGTTAACCATGTACCGGTGACCTTGTGTCATAGGAATCGTGGTATATCAATGACCTTTAATTATTAGTAGACTATGTACCGATAGGTCTGTATCAGTAGACTTGTGCATATCGGTAGACTTCTGTACCGACATACTTAGCCTTATCGGTAGCTGTTTGTATCAATGACTCACAAGCATAACACTTATCTATTCTATGAAAAACATATCCAGATTGAGTTAGAATTATTTCAAAGTATGTATAAACATAGATAAACATTTATTAACATATTCCAATGATTATTTTGATATTTTTTTCAACACAATTTAATATATAGATAGTATTATAAACACATATTAAAACACAATTGAGAGTATCAAAGAAGGTGAGGTCAACAATATCCCCCCGTTTGATAATCACAAATTATGGTATTAAAATCCAAAATAATCAGTAATATATCAGAGGATATAGTATTAAAGGAAATTGAATCAGAGGAAAAAAATGTACTAGAAATATAAATAAAATTTATCAAAGGTAAAATTAATTTATGGTAAGATTATATTATGCTCATATTTCTCATATTTCTCCCCCTTTATCATATTTCGACCCCTTTGTATTATTCTTTGTATTATTTCTCCCCCTTTGTGATTAGAAAAAAAGTAGTAAAGAGAGGATAAGAGAAGTAATAGAAGGTAAAAGTGAATAAGATTCTAGATATTTCATGGGGAAAAAGATACAGAAAAATAAAAAATTGAGACAAAAAGAGTAAATGTGATTACTATCAAATTTCCTAGCCATTATTCAATCAACCTCATGAATGTACACATTTTATTTGGTTTTGGGTTCTGAGGTATACTCAGGCTGGGTAGCTTTAGTAGAAGGCTTGGGAATTCCAAAAAGCACTACTAGAGGTTGAGCAACATAGACTGTTCCTGGGCTATAGTGGGTAGCTCTCTGTGTGATTATAGGAGTGAGGCTCCGGATTTCATGGACTAGAGTCATCTGATGAATGGCGGCAAACTGTGTAGAGGCAGGCAGGGCTGGAGGTGCAATGATAGGAGTACTTTCTACATGAAAAAATTGCAGCAAAATATTCCTAATGTCCATAATAATTCCTCCTCTAATCTCCATAGTTGATATATAGTCATCCTTGTCTCCACAAACTTTCCTAGAGCTGAAGATAACTCCCTGATCTTGCTCAACTGTTCTCTGGAAGCATGAGTGACTTGAGGTAGATTCACATTTTCTAACAAAATCTTGAAATTATTTTTGAGTTGATGCTTGGTATAGAACATTTGGATGTATTAATCCACCTTGACCTTTATTTCTTTCTGATAAGCAGTGGCCCCTTCCATAAAATCCTGACCAATTTTCATTATATCTCTGGTGGTGGTCACAACATGGGGCAATGCAGTAGAGTCTACGGAGCCAGTGGTAGAAGGATGTCGAAGATTTTATTTCATCACTTCTCGAATCTGATTAACATAAACAAAATCACTAGATGAAGAAAGAGGTTTAATAGTGAATGCTATAGTTTCCTTGAATGATTGGGTCAAGTTGCTTATCAGCTTCGGGACAACCAAATCCTATGTGCTCACATGCCCTTTGATAGATTTCTAAAATCTTCAAAGACATCCACAAATTAACTTACTACACCTTTAATGTAATTGATATCAGCATTCATTTGAGCTTGAGAACTACTGAAGGTAGTTAATGAAGCAGCAGACTGCTTCAAGGAAATAACAACTCATGTCCAGCTCTCAATCTAAGTATGACATACTATTATCTCATTCATCATCTATGTCGTAGGGCCTGCCACCATACACCCACGATAGAGATCTAAGGATTTTTTCATATTGATCGTATTTTTAACAAAATAGCTCTTTAAGTCTTCAATATATGCAGTCCATGTCTCCTTCAACTCAGCCTTTAAAGATTTAAGAACAGCCTCAGTAACCAGATTGTTAGGAATAACTACAGGTGCTCTTTCTGACACAATACTGGCCAAAGAGTCATTCATAATAGATTGAATGGTGAGGGTTCTAATGGTGAGGTTTCTAAAGGTGAGGTTTCTAATGGTGGGGGTTCTAATGGTGATGTTTCTAACCATGAGGTTTCTAATGTTGAGGTTTCTAATGGTGAGGTTTCTAACATAGAGGTTTCTAACGGGGAGGTTTCTAACGGTGTGGTTTTAATGGAGAGCTTTCTAACGGTGAGGTTTCTAAAGGTGAGGATTCAAAAGGTGAGGTTTCAAATGGTGAGGTTTATAACGGTGAGGTTTCTAATGGTGAGGTTTCTAACTTACAAATTCTATCCTTCCTAACTCATTTCTAATGTTTCTTAACCTATCTGAACATAATGGTTTGGTGAAAATGTCAGCTAATTGATGTTCAGTTACTATAAATTCAAGACTAATATCACCCTTTTGGTAATGATCTCTCAGAAAGTGGTTCCTTACATCAATGTGTTTGGTCCTAGAGTGAGACACGGGGTTATTTGAGATATTAATCACACTAGTGTTATCACAGTTTATAAATAAATTTATAAATTAATATTTATAGTCTAGTAAAGTATGTTTCATCCACAAAATTTGTGCACAACAACTACCAGTAGAAATGTATTCTTCATCAGCAGTGGACAATGAAACAGTGTTCTGCTTTTTACTACACCATGATACTAGAGACTTACCTAGAATATGACATGTTCCAGAAGTCCTCTTTCTATCGATCTTGTAACCAGAAAAGTCAGCATCTGAATAACATATTAAATTGAATGATTATACTTTTGGATAAAATAATCCTATGTTACCAGTATGTTTATGATATTTGAAAATTATTTTAACAACAAGAAAGTGTGACTCTTTTGGATTAGCTTGAAATATTGAAAGCATACACACAGTAAATGTAATATCAGGTCGACAAGTCATAAGATATAGTAGACTCCCAAACATACCTCTATATTTGGTTTGATCCATTGGTTTTCCAGTTTCATCAGCATCCAACATACAAATAGTACTCATAGGTGTATCACTTTCATTAATACTAACTAAACCAAAGAGTTTTAAAAGATCCTTTTTATATTTACTTTGATTTAAAATAATACCATTTTTGTTTTGAAAAACATGAAATCCAAGAAAATATTTGAGTTCTCCCATTAAACTCATTTCAAATTCATTTTTCATACTCTTTGAAAAATCAATACACACAGTATTTTTAGAAGAATCAAAAATAATATCATCATTATAGATTTGTACTATCAAAACATCTTTAGAAATTATCTTGATAAAGAGAGTTGGATCAGTAATTCCTTTAGACAAACCTTTTGAAATAACAAAACTTCTAAGTCTATCATACCAAGATCGTGGAGCTTCTTTTAAACCCTATAAATATTTAGAGAGCATAAAAACATGATTTAGAAAATGAGGATTAGTAAATCAAGGTGGTTGTTCAACAAAACTATCTTCAATTATAAAACCATTTAGAAAAGAACTTTTAATATTCATTTGATATAACATGATATTCATATGAGTTTCATAGTCATGTAGAATCCTAATAGATTCTAATCTAGCCACAGGTGCAAAGGTTTCCTCATAGTCAATTTCTTCCCCTTTACTATACCCTTGTGCAACTAGCCTTGCTTGGTTTCTAATGATATTTATTGAATCATAAACTTTATTTCTGGAAACCCATTTGGTGCCTATGGTCATGGTGTCCTTAGGTCTATCAAAAAATTACCAGACTTTGTTTCATTCAAATTGATTTAATTCTTCTTGAATAGCCATTACCCAAAATTCATCATTAATTGCATAATTGATATTTTTAGGTTCTAACTGTGAACGAAAGGCTTGATTTTCAACCTGGTTTCTTAAGGAATCTCTAGTCTATTTCCCTCTATGAATATTACCTAAAACAACATCTAAAGGATGGTTCTTTAGAATCTGAGTAGATCTAGTAAAGGTAGGACTATAAATTTCTGGTTCTTATCTAGGTTCGGGTTCACCTTAATCATATTATAGAATATTTCAAAAATTTGATGGTTTTACAGTAGGTTTACTATTTTTACCATTATGTTCTATAATAGATAGATCTTATTCAATATTTTCATGATAAGACTTAGGTTCATGCGGATCAGTTTTATCAAATTTAATATGTACATATACCTCTACACATTTGGATCATTTATTGAAGACCCTATAAGACGTACTAGTTATAGAGTAATGTAGAAAAATTCCCCCATCAATTTTAAATGAAAATTTGTCAATATTATCCTTAGTATTACGAATAATGACTTTGGAACCAAAAACCTTTAAGTAAATAACTTTAGGTTTCTTATTATTCCACATTTCGTAAGGGGTCTTTTTGAAAACAGGTCTAATAAAGACTCTATTTATAATATAAAAAGTTGTATTTACAGCTTCTTCCTAGAAGAAAACAAGTAGGTCACACTCATTAATCATAGTTCTTGTGATTTATTAAAGGGTTCTATTCATTGATTCTACTACACCATTCTGTTGAGGTGTCATAGGGGCAGATAAATTATTATTGTAGCCATTGTGTGAGCAGTATGATTCAAATTCATGATTTTCAAAATCACGACCATGATCACTTCTCATGGTTTTAATCTTAAGTCCACTAAGCTTCTCTACAGACGTGGAGTGTTTAATATAGTAAGAACAAGCTTCACTTTTGTGATCTAGAAAATATACCCAAGTATATCTATAAAAGTCATCTACTAAGACATAGACATAGTGCTTCCCATTCAAACAAGAAACTCTAGATAGTCCAAACAAGTCCACGTGAACCAACTCGAGAGGTTGAGAAGTTGAAACTTCTTTCTTTAATTTAAATGAAACTTTATGTTTCATTCTCTTTTGACAGAGAGTACAAGCTTTGTCTTTTGGGGATTTTAGTTGAAGTAGGTCTCTAACTAAATTTTTCTTAGTTAGTTTAGTAAGTGAATGAATATTGCAGTGTCCTAATCTTCTATCCCATAGCCAAGAATCTTTATGAAAATCATTTAAACAGGTAACATTATGTTTGGCTGATGAATTTAAATCTATATCATATACATTTTAATTTCATAAGGAAGTAAATACCAATGAATTTTTAGAATCAAATACATGGAAAGAATCATTTTCAAATTTAACATTGAAACTATCCTCACAGAACTGAGAAATTCTTAACAGATTGTATTTTAATCCATCAAAAAATAATACTTTAGAAATTAAAACTGAATCAGTGTTACCAATCTGGCATAACCTAACGATTTTTCCTTTTGAATTATCTGCAATGTTGACATTCCCTCCATCAACCTTGATTAAACTTTTGAAACATGAGTAATCTATAGTCATATTCCTTGAACATCCACTATTCAATTACCATGTCTTCCTACAGGAACGCTTCAAGCAAGTCTTCGACAAAACAGGTTTAAACATAAAATGATTTTGGAACCCCTATTTTCTTGGGTCCATCCAAGTTAGCATGAAAAAATTTTGGTACCCAGATTTTTCTAATGGGTTTTATATAATCAGTAGATTCAAAAGATTTTGATAGATAAACATTGTTTGATCTATAACTATGTGAATAGCTGGTTGAGGCATAAGAGTTTCCAAAGCTAGAACCGAAATCATACTGTCCAGATTTAAGAATAAATCTATTCTTAACACGCGGTCTTGGTCCAGGTTGATTATAGCATCCCAACATTTTCTTACATTACTATTACATTATTTCAAAGATAAACAACATAATAGTATTACACTTAGAGGATACAAAGGTTTATTGTCTTGGGAAAACTAGGACCATGTATAACAAATACAACTTCAAGCATAAACATTCATTTAATTTATTCTTCTATTGCTTCTTATTGGCACTTGTCCTCACCTTAGTACATGTAGCCACCTGAGGATATTCAAAAAAAGGGTGACCTAAAATCCCAGTAAGAGGATATATAAGAACAATATAATATGGGTTGAGCATAATCATAACATAGGAAAAATATCATTAACATTACAGGATCATAAATAATAGGCTTGAAATATGGAATGCATAAAAATGAAACATCATGTCGTAGTGGTTAAATACCACACATACTAGTGAACCAAGATAGAATATTGTTCACACATCATTTCACATTTACTCATTAGATTCATCACTTTACCCAATGAATTGGAGTTCTATATAATTCTGGGTGCACCCGTCACATTTAAACATTCATATTGCGCTATATAATTCTGGGCGCACCCGTGACATCATAAGCATATCATTTATCATGCATTCCGAAATGAACATATAAAATAAATCAACATAATGAACCCATGAAAAGGAATGGGTTTTATTTCATAATAACATATTCATTAGCTTTTGGGTTTTCAAAATAAAGAGGGAATAACACACATGCTACAAGAACCGTCCACTTTGAGTGAGAAGTAAAAGGGGCGTTCTTAAAAGAAGAATTAATTTGTAAAACATTTTGTTGGACATAAAAACCAGTGACAAACATGTATATACCATAAAAGTAAAGGAAATGATGAAAAAATTATCTTTGAGGAGTAAGCATTTCAAAAATGGAGTGAAAGAGGGAGAACCTGAAGGAAGAAAATTGGGTTCGAGATTTCCCCTTACCTTGTACCCGAATGATTCCTTCTCTTTAATGTCCTGTATAATAACATTATATTCATTAATTAAAAATCCAGAACCATTTTTTTTTCATTAATAGGGTTCATTCTGTTTCATTATGTCATATTATGTTCCTTTGGATGACTTATAGAGTTTAAAAACATTGTTTGGGGATGTTCATTTTTATGGTATTTCTTGGGTGGTTCACTTGTATTCTTATATTGATGTTTGGGTAGAACATGGGTAAAAATAAAGTACTGATATTACAATTTATTAATGATGTTACAAGATTTTGAATTATTTTATAATGAATTATATTAAATCCATATGGGTGAATCATTAGATAAGAATTAAATGATGATTATTTGGGTTTATTTGAGTTGTTTTTGGATCACAACGAACTTGTTTTAACATTTCACTTAGTAATATGGACATATGTTATTTACAGAACATAAAATAGAACATAAAACATATAAAATATTATGGTTCAACCATAAAAATTGTTTCATGACCAGATCTGAAGGTAGAAATGGAAGAAGAGAGCATGTCGTTTTTGAAGGTGATAAATTAACACCTCACGAACAGCGTTATCATTAATAAAATAAAATGAAGAGGGAAAGCATGTGGGGTGATATAATATCCCATTAGAATCATAAAATTAGATTATATGTATAATAATGGAGTTACAAAACAATTTGGATGAATATAGGTGGGGAGAGATCATGAAAGGGACTTGAACTTGAAATGAAATTAAAGGAGAAGAGGGACGGAAATTACCTCTTAAAGCTTCCTCTTGAGATCCTCCTTAAGGAAGCTAGTCTTGGTCTTTTAATGAAACCAGAAGCTTTTGGACGTGGGGGAGGGGATAGGGAAGATGTTTGGGCAAAGTTTAGTGAAGGATTGGAGCTTGAGAGGTGTGAGTAAATGAGGGAGTGAAGGGTGGCTTTTATAGTGGAGGGGAGAGGGGTTTCTTTAATATAAAATTCATTAGTTTATTATTTCCCCACAAGACAAGGAATAGTGAGTATTGAACGACCAAGAATAGTAATTTTATAATTTAACCCCGAACCAAGTGGGATTACATCATCATAGCATCATCGATGACCCAATTAATACATTATTTAGCATTTATTTTGAATTATCAGATTCTACTATTCATCAAAAAATCAAGTATCTCATAAAAATCCCAAAAATTTACCCTAACCATTTATCGACGTGTAGAATCCAAAAATAAATTCCATTTTCCAAAAATAATTTTCTAAATATTATTAATTTAATATTTAATTATAATTATAATTTACTTAAAAAAACTGTTTTTAAGAATAAAAATGATTTTATAGTTATTTAAAAAATTACATAGGGTCTCATAACATCATCTAAAAACTATTAGAAATTTATTCAATAATTTATGAATAAATTTCAGGGAAATAAATATTCTTTTAAATTAATAATTAATTATAATTAATTATTTATGACTTATAAAATACCAAAAAAGTTTACTAAGGTCAAATCGTCACTTTCTAAGATGTCTAAATTTTATTTTATTATTCATAGTTAATGTTACTATTATTTACTATTCATAAGGGTCATATTTCTATTCATTAGGGTAGGTTACTATTCATAATGGTAGGTTACTATTTACTAAAAATTATTTTTGTTTCATTAGACTCCAAAAACCATCTTGAACACAACCTTGTATGTCGGATTTTCAAAATTCAAAACATAGTTCTGACAAACTTATGTTTAAAGGTCACTTATCACATAGTAGTTCATTATTTTATTTTTTCATGTTATTTTAGACATAAATATAAGAAGGGAATTTTCCATTGAAAAACTTTGGGTCGTTAAATTCTTCCCCCCTTAAGAAATTTCACCCCTTAAATTTCACTTTACACAAAAATGTGAGGGTACTTATCCTTCATTGCCTCTTTAGGGTACCAAGTTGCTTCCTCAAACTTATGGTTCCTCCAAAACACTTTGAAAAGATGGGTTGTCTTGTTGCGTAGAACCTTATCTCTCTGATCCAGAATATTTACTAGCTGCTCCTCATATGAGATATCATCTTCCAGCTGCACCACCTCTGAGTTTAGTATATGTGAGGGGTCTGGTATGTACTTTTTCAGTAGTGATACATGAAACACATCATGAACTTGAGCCATATTCGGTGGAAGGGAAAGACGACAGGACACAGCTCCTATACGGTCAAGGATCTCAAAGGGGCCAATATACCTAGGGCATAGATTCTCTTTCTTCCTGAATTGCATGACTCTCTTCCATGGATATATTCTAAGGAAAACTTTATCTCCAAAGTATAACTCCAAGTCCCTTCGATGGTTGTCAGCATTTCTATTTTTCCGACTTTGAGAAGCTTTGATGTCTTTATGGATGACTTGAACCTTCTCTTTCATCTCTTGAACAAGATCGGGCCCAAGTAGCTTTCTTTCTCAAACTTCATCCCAAAAGGTTGGAGTTCTACATCGCTTCCCATAAAGAGCTTCATACAGAGCCATCTGAATACTCGAGTGGAAGATATTGTTGTATGAGAACTCAAACAATGGGAGATGCTGATCCCAACCACATTTGAATTCAAGAGAGCAGGCTCTTAGAATATATTCAAGTGTCCGAATAGTCTTTTCAGATAGGCCATCAGTTTGGAGGTGATAGGCCATGCTAACATTTAATTCAGTACTCAAATCATGTTGAAGGCTCCTCCATAACATAGATTTGAACCTTGGATCACGGTCAGAGAAAATTGAGAGTGGAACACCATGCAGTCTCAGCACTTCCCACACATATATCCTTGGAAGTTGTTCGAGCGAGAGGTCTTCCGTAATGGTGATAAAATGGGCCATCTTGGTGAGTCGGTCAACCACAACCCATATCGCATTATTTCCCTTTGATGTCTTCGAGTGTCCTATGACAAAGTCCATAGTAACATTTTCCCATTTCCACATGGGTATAGGAAATGGTTGCATCATACCTTTGGACTTTTGTTTTTCAACTTTAACTTACTGACATACCAAGCACCTTTATATATATTCCGCAATCTCCTTCTTCATGTTATCCCACCAGAAGTTTTCTCGGAGATCACGGTACATCTTGGTACTCCCGGGATGGATAGAGAAAGTTGATCTATGTTAATTATCCAATATATCCTTCTTTATCCTGGGTTATGAAAGCACAAAAAGCTGCGTTCCAAACCAAATCACACCATCATCGTCGATGTGAAACTCTTGCAGCTTCCCTTACATTACTGCATCCACCCTCTTTTGTATCTCCACATCATCCCTTTGTGCTTCCTTAATATTCTCTTGGATGGATGGTTGTGCAATCATTTGGGAAAGGTAGGATGTATCCCTTTCCCATATGATTTCCAAATCCATTCATTGCATATCCATGAAGATAGGGTCTTTCTCAATCCGCAACATGGATAGAGTAGCATGTTATTTCCTTCGTAGAGGATCAGCTACCTTTTTATCCTTTCTAGGATGATAGTGAATAGATAAATTGTAATCCTTGATTAGCTCTAACCACCTCCTTTGACGCATGTTGAGCTCCTTTTATGTGAATATATACTTTAGGCTATTGTGTTCAGTGTATATGTCACACTTCTTGCCATAAAGGTAGTGCCACCAGATTTTCAAGGCAAAAATCACGGCTTCCAGCTCTAGATCATGCGTCGGGTAGTTCTGCTCATGGACCTTCAACTTTCGTGAGGCGTAGGCTATCACAATAACATTTTTCATGAGTACACAACCCAAAACTTTATTTGAAGCATCACTATCTATCACAAAACTTTCTCCACTTTTTGGTTGTGTGAGTACAAGTGCAGTGATTAGCCTTCTCTTTATCTCCTTGAAGCTTCCCTCACATTCTTCGGTCGAGACATACTTTACACCTTTCCTTGTTAACATAGTTAGCGGTCTTTACAATCGTTGAGATGCTTCTCACAAAACGTCGGCATTACCCAGCTAATCCAAGAAAGCTACGGATTTATGTGACATTAGAGGGCCTAGGCCATTCCTCAATCTCCTTTTTTTAAGGATCCACAGAAATTCCCTCACTTGTGATCACATGTCCCAAGAACATGACTTGATTCATCCAAAAGTCACACTTGCTGAACTTGGAGTACAACTTCTCCTTTCTCAATGTCTCCAACACAAGTCTTAGATGTTCTTTATATTCCTCCTTGCTCTTGGAGTAGATGAGAATATCATCGATAAACCATACCAAAAATTTGTCAAGGTAATTTCTAAAGACTATATTCATCAAATTCATGAAGATTTCAGGGGTATTAGTAAGTCTGAAGGGAATCACCAAAAACTCATAGTGCCCATACCTTGTTCGGAAGGATGTATTCTAAAAATCTTCCTTCTTCACCTTTACCTAATGATATCCAGAGTTAAGATCCACCTTTGAGAAGTATTGAGCTCCTCTTAACTGATCGAACATTTCATCAATCCTTGGGAGAGGATACTTGTTATTTATGGTGATCTTGTTGAGTTCCCGATAATCGATACACAGCCGCATAGTTTCTTCATTCTTCTTCACAAAGAGCACTGATTCACCCCAAGGTGATGTAGTAGGGAGTATGAACCCGTTGTCTATATGCTCTTGCAACCGCTTCTTTAACTCCTCTAGTTCGATAAGAGCCATCCTATTGGGGCACTTCGAGATAGGAGTAGCTCCAGTTATGAGTTGAATTGAGAACTCTACCTCACGACCTGGGGGAAGTCTGGGTAACTATTTGGGAAATAAATCACCTTATTCCCTCATAATGGGAATTTCCTCAAGGTTGGAACTTTCCTTCGACTCAACCATTTGGGCGAGGTATGCTTCTTCATAGGGAATCAACATCCAAACCATTGAAGGATTTATCAAAGGAGATTCATGATCTCCCATGAATTTGTAGAGGAGCATGGGATGGTTCAGAATATGAAAATATATTTCCTTTTCCCGACAGTTGATATGTTCTCTATATGACGAGAGCCAATTGATTCCCATTATAGTGTCAAATTCCACCAAGGGAAGTATTATGAGATTTTCTGGAAGAATCTTCTCACATAAGTCAACTAGAGAAGATTCAAACACTTGGGTTGTAATGATTGCACCACTTGGTGTTTTTACAGATATCTCTACTTCAAGGATTCGGGGTTTCGATTCTATAGTTCTAGAAATCATTCAAGATATAAAGGAATGTGTAGAACTAGAATCAAATAAGACTTTTTCCATTTTTGAGTGAATAGAAAGTGTACCTTGTATGACTTAATTATCATGATCCACCTTTGTAGTAGTGACAGAATAATGCTTCCATTTCTTCCTTTGGCTTTGGTGGTTGCTGATACTGATTACCCTTGAGAGCTCGAGGTTTAGTGCACTGGTTTGCAAAGTGCCCTAGCTCCCTACAGTTTTAGCATTGAACCATGAGTGGTTCTCTCCTTTCATAGGCTACATTATCCTTCCTTTTCATTTCTTTTCGACACTCTTGGGCATGTTGTCCTTATTTTCCCACACTTGAAGAATTTCCCCGTCCCTTTGAGGCAGTTACCATGGTGAAACTTCCCACATTTTTGGCATGTGGGTCGTTGATTTTTCTTCCCACCTTTTTCATTAGATCCACCAGCATGAAACTCCACCTTTCTTTTCTTATCACCATATCAATGTGACCATTCTCCAAGCTCCATCTCCACTTTGAGAGCACAACGAACAAATTCTTCATAACACCCAAAGTCTCGAATTGTGAGATCCTTTTGAAGGTGTGGTTTTAATCCACTAAAGAATCTATCAATTATTCTATCATTGTTGATAACAAAACCTGAAGCGTACCTTGAAAGCCTTGGGAAATTCACTTCATAGGTTGTGATAGATTCTCCTTATTTTTTCTTGAGCTCTATAAATTCCCTCTCTGTCTTCATGTGAAGAGTTCGTGGGATGTAATTATTAAGAAACATTATCTTAATGTCATTCCATTCCATCTCTTCAATTTACTCCCTTGGCTTGGTGTTCTTAATCAATGCCCACCATTGATCAGTTTCTCCATCTAGACGATAAACGGCTAGAGTCACCTTCTCCGTCTCAGAATAGTTAAGAACCTAAAAGGTCTTCTCCATGGAGTTGACCCACTGTTCCGTAACTAGTGGATCATAAGATCCACAAAACATCGGTGGTCATTTCGGCATAAAACATTCAATAGCAAATTGCTACCTCTTTGGTGAAGGAGGATGTTCCCCATTATTATGGTAATTATTCATAACCTGAGATAATGAGGTTATAATCTCTATGAAGTTTTGAACTCAACCTCCCAAATCATTGGGGATGTCATTCGGGCAATCGTTGCATTGGACCTCGCATGAGTGGTTGGCCTGATTCCTCCTGGTTCCCACCATTGTCTAAAATAGAAAAGGTTAGAACAAAACATAAGTAAACAAGTCATGAATAACTTATTCATTTAAACAATTATGCAAAAAACATAACATATGGGATCCATAGGTAAATATTCTTGTGTGCATATTTTTTACTTAGTATCTCACTATATGTTTTTTATAGGGTTCACTAATCTTAATTCCCAAATTAACTAAACTTTTTCTCTGATACCAAATATAGTGACCCAGAATTTTCTTAAATTACTATTAAATCATTTCAAAGATAAACAACATAATATTATTACACATAGAGGATCCAAAGGATTAGTTTCTTGGGAAAACTAGGACCATGCATAACTAATACAACTTCAAGTATAAAAATTCAATTAATTTCTTCTTCTATTGCTTCTTATTGGCACTTGTCCTCTCCTTAGTACATATAGCCACCTGAGGATATACATCAAAAGGGGTGAGCTAAAATCCCAGTAAGAGGATAGATAAGTACAATATATCATGGGGTGACCATAATCATAACATAGGCAAAAGATCATGAATATGAGAGGAGCATAAATAATAGACTTGAAATGTGGAAATGCATAAAAATGAAACATCATGTCTTAGTGGTTAACTACCACATATACTTGTGAACCAAGATAGCATCTTTTTCACACATCATTTCACATTTAATCATGATGTTCATCACTTTACCCAATGCATTGGGGCGCTATATATTTCCGGGAGCACCCGTCACATTTAAACATTCATATTGTTCTATATAATTTTGGGCGCACCCGTCACATCATAACATTATCATTTATAATGCATGCCATAATGAACATATAACATAAATAAACATAATGAACCCATGAAAAGAAATGGGTTTTATCTCATAATAACACATTCATAAGATTTGGGTTCCCAAAAGAAAGAGGTAATAACACACATGTTACAAGAACCGTCCACTTTGAGTGAGAAGTAAAAGGGGTGTTCTTAAAAGAAGAGTTCTTTTGGAAAAACATTTGTTGGACATAAAAACCAGAGACAAACATGTATATCCTAGAAAATTAAAGGAAATTATGAAAATATGATCTTTGAGGAGTAACCATATCAAAAATGGAGTGAAATAGGGAGAACCTGAAGGAAGAAAAATGGGTTTGAGATTTCCCCTTACCTTGTACCCGATTGCTTCCTTCTCTTTAATGTCCTATATAATGACATTATATTCATTAATTAATACTCCAGAACCATTTTTGCATTAATAGGGTGTAACGCCCCGACCCCAGCTACCCAGAGTCGGTGCATTATTACATAACATTGGCATGATCACAAGAAAGATCAAATCTCGAAAGACCGATTGGTTTAGTAGCCTTGGAAACACTAGATATATTCATAAGTTTTACATTACATCATAAAATGAAAAATTACTACAACAACATAATGTTTCCACAATCCACACTATTAACACCTCATAAAATCCCTGCAGGTCATTCATAACTTACTTCTTCACATCCTGGGAAAAATAAAACATAGAAAAGGGGTGAGCTCAAATGCCCAGTAAGGATAACAATATAGCGGAAACTTTCATAAATAAGAATAAACATTTAAGGCAATGTATAACTAAAACAAAAGCCTTTTAAATATGAACTTTCAACATGGTATGGCATAAATAAAATGAAATAATGCCATTTACTTATTCACATGGATATTCTACTAATTGAATAATCACATGCAAAAATCAATAACCACTTTCATAATGTTGGAATGCATAATACCAGACTATCATAACCACATAGCCAAGGCCTCGTGCCAAGACTAAAAATAAGATTTTGTCAAGGCCTTGTTCCAAGACACTAGTTTGTCTCATGAGACCTACCGATGCATCGAGGAGCTATAGCGGGCTCCACCCGTCACATATTAAGTCCAATGCATTCCCATATGAAAAGGTTTAAACATAACATAAACATTCATATTAAAACTAACATATGAAATGTCAATACTTTCACCATAAACTATGAATGGTATAAAAATAGCACATCCACATTCAAACATATCACAAAACCTTCAATACAATATAGAAGTTTTGTATCATAATAAATCAACTTCAAATAATCTTAAAATCCATCAAAGGATGTTGACATAGATGAAATCAAAATTCTTTTTAAAAAAATATCTCCTTTTATTTTGAAATAATTTAAGATCCATATAAAATAAAACATTTTCTTTGAAAATATTCTTATAAGCTTGTAAGGGAAGCTTTGAAGATTTTATAACGGCGGAAAATAGCCGCACCCGCCGTATAAGTTAAAAAAACATTCTTACCTTAATTCTGTCGAAAAGGTTAAAAAGGACCTTGTTTTGAAAACGACCGAAAGATTCCTTTATAAACCACTTATAAAAGTCAAAAAGGGTATAAATGACTTTAACTCATATTCTAGTAAATAGTAAAAATGTTTTGAAATGCATTTTTAAGAAACATGGATGTGGATGATAAAGAGATCCCAGTAGATTATTACGTATAAACAACCTTGGATAATGAAGAGGTTGTAAAGTAAACCCTTACCTTGTACTTTTCCTTGGTTGGGGTAGGTTAACCTCCTGTATAATGGTGAAATAGTTGTTATTAAATTATACAAGAATCATATATAATAATATGATATCATATATGATCTTTTAACATTGATTTGTTAATAATATCTTAGAATTATCGTCGTTTTGGGAGTTAACTTACTCATTTTCTTTTATATGTTTTGTTACATAAGACATGGTTGTTGTATCTTATTCATATCCAGAATGATATATAGTCCTTAAACATCATTTTTAAATCATCAAATGATAATTATACTTGAATGGATAAGATGGAGAATGAATCTCATCGCGTTCGTGGAGACGGTAGTCCGTACGTACGCACGAACGCTACTTCCATTTAATTTTTATTTTAAAAGAATTGAATCCAAATGATACATAGGTATATTACTATTCCAGTATAATATAATATTTTATATATGTTACTTAAGTTCATTAACACCATCCTGTATACGTTCCATGTGTGGTATGAACGAGTCATATCATTTTAAGGGGGCGGTAGTCCGTACTTCCTCAAATGAAATTATCGTATGTATATACAACATGAAATGAATAATGGTATGAAATAAAATGGAATTACAGAAGCTTATATATAAAATATATATCATTAATATCATATTTAATTACAGTGCCATCATAATGGCCACCATGAGAGGCGGTAAGATGTATTTGAACAATCATCGTTTCGTGAGGCGTTAGTTTGCCATCCACAGAAACATTATGTTCATCATCCATTAGATGGAGTTGTGTGTATGTGTAGTTTGAATCCTTCTTATAACAACATCCTAGTATATTGAGGATACTGGTGTTGTTACAAAAGAAAGGAAATAAAAAGAGTTTGTGGGTTGGAGAAGCAAAATAAAGGAAAATAATTTAAGAGAAATCGTTACCTTTAATTTAGGTAACTCAATTTGGTTGGAACCAAAGGACTTCTTGAAATGATTTCTGCCTAAGGGGAAGCTTCAAGGAGGAGGAGAGGGATGTGGGGAGCTTATTTGGGCAGAGTTTGGACGAGCCAAGTGGCTTGAGAGGTGTGAGGAATGAGTAGAAGTGGTCTCCTTTTATAAGGGAGAAGAGGGGATCTTTAGGAAAGAGTGAAAGTATTACTTTATAATATAATTATATTCGGTTTATAATGGTCCAAAAATCATTGCGGTCGAAGATAAGAAGACTAATATTCTAAATAACATCAACCAATAATAATTGGACAGGTTTTAGATAATATTTTAATCATTATAATCTTATTTATTTAAATGATTTATTAATGAGGTAAACATTGCATCATTATTGTGTCATTAATAATTTAAATTATTTGATGTCTAAAAATTATAAATAAAATATAATTATGTAGGAAATATTTTTATCTTTCTAATGAATATTTATAATCTAAAATCCAACATGTATAACCCTATGTAAAAAATTGTTCTTCTAAAAGATGTAAGCTTATGCCATTTTTATTTTTATTTTAACTTTATTAATATAAAGTGTCCCTACCACATACAAGTGGCTCCAAGGGGTCCCCAAATTGACCCAAGGATGCTCATGGTCGGGTATGTGTCCACCAATAAGGTTAGGACACGTTTTAGGGTAATTTTGTATTATTATAATATTATTTTTTTAACCCTTATTTACCGGATTTACCCTTAACCATGGTAAATAAAATATTTACCACAGTAATTATTCAAAATGTCTAAAAATAAAAGTTACCTATTTACACAATTTGGACATCCTGATTCCAAATATGGAATCCATTTTTCTAAATTCAAAACACAGAAGTGGCAGAAATTAATTTAAAATTAATTCCCGCTGTCAAAACAAAAAGCGTGTTTTTAAGAGGTAATAACTATCAAAAGATTGACACTTGTTTATGTTTGGTTTAATTGTAAAATTATGTCCAATGACCAACATTATATTAAATGGTAAAAATATATTCCAAATATACTTTAAAACCACTCAAATTCACAATTTATCACTACTAATTATTTTGATTAAAAATGTTGTTTTTAATTAAAATTTAGTAATTTTCACTATTCATCAAAATATAAAAGTTATCCGAAAAATACCAAAATTTCACCCTAGGGTAATTTCAATATTCCGAATCCAAAAATGAAGTCCATTTTCAAATATAATATATATATAATTTCAAAAAGTAGGTATTACTATTCATAACGGCTAGTTTGATTAGTTGTGGTGTGTGTTAGAACTCGGTGTTGCGTACAACACACGCTATCACATTATTCGAAGGGAAACGTACCGTAGAAGCTTGGGGTGTTAGATTCTCCCCTCCTTCAAATAATTTCATCCTCGAAATTTCTAGAATACTTATCACATGAAAAGACTCGGGTGGTTCTTCATCATAAGTTCCTCGGGTTCCCACGTTGCCTCTTCCATCTTATGATTTCTCCACAAAACTTTTACCAGACGTGTCGTCCGGTTTCTCAGTACTTGTTCTCTTGTATCAAGAATCTTGACGGGATCTTCACAATAAGACAGATCGGGTTCCAGTTCCAATTCCTCATAGGTGAGTACATGCGTTGGGTCAGGCATGTATTTTCTCAACAGAGATACGTGGAACACATCGTGAACTTTGGAGAGACTTGGCGGCACTGCCAATCGGTAAGCTACAACCCCAATTCGTTCTAGAATTTCGAAAGGTCCGATATACCTGGGACTCAATTTACCTTTCTTACCAAAACGTATGACTCCCTTCCATGGAGATACCTTCAGAAAAACATGATCACCGACTTGAAATTCCAAATCCTTCCTTCGATTATCGGCATAGCTCTTCTGCCTACTTTGAGCTTCTTTGATGTGATTTTGGATTACTTTCACCTTTTCCACCATTTCCTCCACCAGTTCTGGGCCTACAAGTTTTCTTTCACCAACGTCATCCCAACAGGTTGGTGTACGACATCTCTTTCCGTATAACGCTTCATATGGTGCCATCTGAATACTCGAATGGAAGCTATTGTTATAGGAAAATTATACCAAAGGTAAATATTGATCCCACATACCCTGAAAGTCAAGTGAGCAAGATCTCAACATGTCTTCTAAGGTTTGAATAGTCCGTTCTGATTGTCCGTCTGTATGAGGGTGGTAAGCAGTGCTCAAATGAAGTTCAGTATCCAGGGATTTATGAAGACTTTTCCAGAATCTTGAAGTAAAACGGGGATCACAATCAGAAACAATCTATAGGGGTACTCCATGAAGTCTCACAACTTCATTAATATATAGTCTTGCTAGACGTTCCAGCGGTAGATCTTCTCTTATAGCAAGAAAATGTGCTGTCTTGGTAAGACGATCAACAATAACCTATATTTCATCATTCCTTCTAGGAGTCTTTGGTAGCCCCATGACAAAGTCCATCGTAACATTGTCCCATTTTCACTCCGGTATGGGAAGAGGTTGCATGACTCCTCCAGGCTGTTGCCTTCCAGCTTTCACTTGTTGAAAAACCATACATCTTGACACAAAATCAGCAATCTCCCTCTTCATGTTGTCCCACCAAAAATGTTCCTTCAAATCTCTATACATTTTGGTGCTCCCAGGGTGTATAGAGAAATTGGAACTATGAGCATCATCCAGCAATTCCCTTTTTAGATCAGGTATATTGGGAACACAAAGTCTCTTCCCGAATTTCAAAATTCCATCTTCATACACAAAGTCTCTCAATCTCCCATCATTCACAGCTTTAATTTTTTTTTGGAATTCTTCATCATCGGTCTGAGAACTCTTAATCCTTTCTAGTAAAGATGGTCTGGCAACCATTTGAAAAAGTATTGATGTTTCACCTTCCCTGGTTATTCCCATGTCCATCTTCACTAGATCCATGAAAATTGGATCCCTTTCAATTCTCATATTGTTCAAAACTCCATGGTCTTTTCTACTCAAAGCATCTGCCACCTTGTTTGCCTTCCCTGGGTGGTAGTGTATCGTACAATCATAATCCTTGAGTAATTCAAGCCATCTCCTTTTCCTCATGTTGAGTTCTTTTTGTGAGAAAATATACTTCAAACTCTTGTGATCAGTATAAATCTCACATTTTTCACCATAGAGGTAGTGCCTCCATATCTTCAAAGCAAAGATCACTGCTGCTAACTCGAGATCATGAGTAGGATAGTTTTGTTCATGAATTTTCAACTGTCGTGATGCATAGGCAATAACTCTATCATTCTGCATAAGGACACAGCCAAGTCCTTTCTTCGATGCATCACTATAAATAACGAACCCATCATTCCCCGATGGTAGAGTCAATATAGGAGCATTGACTAATCTTCTCTTCAGTTCTTCGAAACATTCTTCACACTCTTTTGTCCAAACAAATTTAACCCCTTTACGTGTGAGCTTCGTTAATGGGTTAGCCAATCGGGCAAAATTCTGGACGAAACGTCGATAATAACCTGCCAAACCAATAAAACTACGTACCTCAGTTATACTCGTAGGTGCTGGCCATTCTTGGATTGCCTTGGTCTTAGAAGGATCAACAGAGATTCCATCTTTAGAGATAATATGGCCATGAAAAGAAATCTCCTGAAGCCAGAATTCACACTTGCTAAACTTCCCATATAATTCATGCCTCCTCAGAGTCTTCAAGATAATGCGCAAGTGATTTTCATGATCTTCGTAGGTTTTGGAGTATACCAGAATATCATCAATAAATACCACCACAAATTCATCGAGATACTCCTTGAAAACTCTATTCATCAGATCCATGAATACAGAGGGTGCATTAGTCAATCCAAACGGCATTACAGTAAACTCGTAATGCCCGTACCTGGTTCGAAATGCTGTTTTCGGAATGTCTTCCTTCTTCACACACAACTGATGGTATCCAGATCGAAGGTCAATCTTTGAAAAGTATTGAGCTCCATGCAGTTGGTCAAATAAATCATCAATACGAGGTAGGGGATACTTGTTCTTTATCGTTATAGCATTGATCTCCCTGTAGTCGATACATAACCTCATAGATCCATCTTTCTTTTTAACAAAAAGAACAGGGGCTCCCCATGGAGAAACACTAGGGAGAATAAATCCCTTATTACTCAATTCCTCTAGTTGTTTATTTAGTTCGACTAACTCTACAGTGGCCATTCTATAAGGGGTCTTCGATATAGGCCTTGATCCAGGAATCAAATCAATGGAAAACTCAACTTCTCGTTCTGGAGGATGTCCAGGTAAATCTTCCGGAAATACATCTACAAATTCTTTCACAACAGGTACATCCTCTATTTGAACATTCCTTTCCTCACCGATAGTTACTTCATTCTCTTCCTCCCCAATAATTGAATTTAGTTGAGCTACTGGGGGTGGATCTAAATAAGAATTAGGTGGTGACGATTCTGCTCTAAAAATAAGGTGTTCCTTATCATTATCATCAAGAATCGTAACATCTTTCTTCTTACAATAAATCTTCGCATCATAGTCCGAAAGCCAGTCCATACCGAGGATTATATAAAACTCAATCATAGGTATGACGATGAGATCAGCAGATAAAGAAAATTTATGTGCTCTCATGGGGACTGATTCACAAAACTTTGTTGCAACGATACTTCCCTTAGGAGTTTTAACTGAAAACTCCCTTATTAAATCAAATTGGAAATATCTAATTTTCTTACCAAACTGGGAAGATATGAAACAATGTGATGATCCAGAGTCAAATAATGCATTTGCTAAACTTGAGGAAACCATTAAATTACCTGCCACCACGTCTTTCGGAGCTTCTACCTCAGCAGTAGTGATAGCATAAGCCTGGCCTTGATCCCTTGGCCTTTTCTGAGGTAAGTTATCCTGACGCTTAGGACATGCATTTGCATAATTCCCCATCTCCCTGAAATTGTAGCACTGAACGTTGGTAGCTTCCTTCTTCCCCTTGCAATCATGAGCTTGGTAGCCTTTTTCACCACACTTGTAACAGACTCCCATTCCCTTCAAGCAAGTACCAGGATGTTTCTTCCCGCATTTACCACAAGATGGATATTCAACCTTTCCCTTCTACCCCTTATTTCCATTCCCAGATTGATCAGCAGGTCTCTTCTTCTCTTGCTTTGCTTTAAAGTCATAAGACTTAGAGAATTCCTTTTCGGTCTTGATAGCACATGAGACAATGTCTTCGTACGATGAAAAGGATTGTGAGACTAACGCTCGACGGAGAAATGGTTTTAACCCATCAAAGAAATGATCAATCTTACTTCTTGGGTTGCGAATATAATCTCCATCATACCTCGCTAACCTTTTAATGTTAGCCTCATACTTTGTGACATTCTCATCCTCCTTCTATCTCAGACTCAGAAATTGCTTTCCATATCTGCTCGATGGTCGCGAGGGAAGTATTTTTCTAAAAACAGATCTTTGAACTCCCTCCATTCCATATTTGATACTTCATCATCTTCCTTCATGTTCTGAATCAATGACCACCATTGATCAGCATCTCCAGTGAGGCGGTAAACTTCCATGATAACTTTTTCCCTTTCACTGCTCCCCAAAGCCTGAAATATTTTCTCTAGGGAAAATATCCATTGCTCAGCTACTAAGGGATTTGTATTCCCATTGAACGTTGGTGGTTGTTGCCTCATGAATTGATCTAACATTGATCCTCCACGCTGCGGATCAGGGTGCTCCATACGGGTAAGGTTATTATTCATAACCTGAGTAAGTTGTCCCAGTATGGTGATTAGCTGATCAGCACCAGTTGCATCACCAGCCCCACTATAATTATCTTGAGCAGGAGGGAAATCCCTACATGGAGTGCGTGCATTGATACGGTTTCCATTTCTTCCACTAGGCGCCATTTCTAAACAATGGCATAAACTAGATTAGTTTATGAATCAAAATACATAATCCCATACTTATAAAACACATAACATAAATTGAACTATTTATGGATATAATCCATAATCATAAGAATTTTTTCTTTGAGGATGTATATACTCATAATCCCTTCAAAATAATTTGTAAAGAAAATGAGAGTTATCCTAAGCATATCCCCCGAGAGTGTCGTAACCAAGAGTGCAGCAAGGCCCGTTGTCGTGCACCAGTTCCCGTTCGAGTATAGCTCAAAGCGGTGTTTTTGGGTTTTACCCCTAGGTACATCTGTGCCAGAGCCGCCTCTACCTGCTCGTATCCAGACAGGGATGTATTGCTCGGAAAACTCACAAAATCTCTACAATACCAAAATTTTAGGAAGTTCTTCTATACTAATCCTCAAATTTCATCTTAGGTCTACGTGCTCTAATCAGAGTTTATCTAAATCTAGTTTCCAAGGTTTGTACTAAACTTCCTCTGATACCAACTATAACGCCCCGACCCCATCTACCCAGAGTCGGTGCATTATTACATAACATTGGCATGATCACAAGAAAGATCAAATCTCGAAAGACCGATTGGTTTAGTAGCCTTAGAAACACTAGATATATTCATAAGTTTTACATTGCATCATAAAATGAAAAAATTACTACAACAACATAATGTTTCCACAATCCACACTATTAACCCCTCATAAAATCCCTGCAGGTCATTCATAACTTACTTCTTCACATCCTGGGAAAAATAAAACATAGAAAAGGGGTGAGCTCAAATGCCCAGTAAGGATAATAATATAGCGGAAACTTTCATAAATAAGAATAAACATTTAAGGCAATGTATAACTAAAACAAAAGCCTTTTAAATATGAACTTTCAACATGGTATTGCATAAATAAAATTAAATAATGCCATTTACTTATTCACATGGATATTCTACTAATCGAATAATCACATGCAAAAATCAATAACCACTTTCATAATGTTGGAATGCATAATGCCAGACTATCATAACCACATAGCCAAGGCCTCGTGCCAAGACTACAAATAAGATTTTGTCAAGGCCTTGTGCCAAGACACTAGTTTGTCTCATGAGACCTACCGATGCATCGAGGAGCTATAGCGGGCTCCACCCGTCACATATTAAGTCCAATGCATTCCCATATGAAAATGTTTAAACATAACATAAACATTTATATTAAAACTAACATATGAAATGTCAATACTTTCACCATAAACTATGAATGGTATAAAAATAGCACATCCACAGTCAAACATATCACAAAACCATCAATACAATATAGAAGTTTTGTATCATAATAAATCAACTTCAAATAATCTTAAAATCCATCAAAGAATGTTGACATAGATGAAATCAAAATTCTTTTTAAAAAAATATATCCTTTTATTTTGAAATAATTTAATATCCATATAAAATAAAACATTTTCTTTGAAAATATTCTTATAAGCTTGTAAGGGAAGCTTTGAAGATTTTATAACGGCGGAAAATAGCCGCACCCGCCGTATAAGTTAAAAAAACATTCTTACCTTAATTCTGTCGAAAAGGTTAAAAAGGACCTTGTTTTGAAAACGACCGAAAGATTCCTTTATAAACCACTTATAAAAGTCAAAAAGGGTATAAATGACTTTAACACATATTCTAGTAAATAGTAAAAAATTTTTGAAATGCATTTTTAAGAAACATGGATGTGGATGATAAAGAGATCCCAGTAGATTATTACGTATAAATAACCTTGGATAATGAAGAGGTTGTAAAGTAAAACCTTACCTTGTACTTTTTCTTGGTTGGGGTAGGTTAACCTCCTTTATAATGGTGAAATAGTTGTTATTAAATTATACAAGAATCATATATAATAATATGATATCATATATGATCTTTTAACATTGATTTGTTAATAATATCTTAGAATTATCGTCGTTTTGGGAGTTAACTTACTCATTTTCTTCTATATGTTTTGTTACATAAGCCATGGTTTTTGTATCTTATTCATATCCAGAATGATATCTAGTCCTTAAAAATCATTTTTAAATCATCAAATGATAATTATACTTGAATGGATACGATGGAGAATGAATCTCATCGCGTTCGTGGAGACGGTAGTCCGTACGTACGCACGAACGCTACTTCCATTTAATTTTTATTTTAAAAGAATTGAATCCAAATGATACATAGGTATATTACTATTCCAGTATAATATAATATTTTATATATGTTACTTAAGTTCATTAACACCATCCTTTATACGTTCCATGTGTGGTATGAACGAGTCATATCATTTTAAGGGGGCGGTAGTCCGCACTTCCTCAAATGAAATTATCGTATGTATATACAACATGAAACGAATAATGGTATGAAATAAAATGGAATTACAGAAGCTTATATATAAAATATATATCATTAATATCATATTTAATTACAGTGCCATCATAATGGCCACCATGAGAGGCGGTAAGATGTATTTGAACAATCATCGTTTCGTGAGGCGTTAGTTTTCCATCCACAGAAACATTATGTTCATCATCCATTAGATGGAGTTGTGTGTATGTGTAGTTTGAATCATTCTTATAACAACATCCTAGTATATTTAGTATACTGGTGTTGTTAAAAAAGAAAGGAAATAAAAAGAGTTTGGGGGTTGGAGAAGCAAAATAAAGGAAAATAATTTAAGAGAAATCGTTACCTTTAATTTAGGTAACTCACTTTGGTTGGAACCAAAGGACTTCTTGAAATGATTTCTGCCTAAGGGGAAGCTTCAAGGAGGAGGAGAGGGATGTGGGGAGCTTAGTTGGGCAGAGTTTGGACGAGCCAAGTGGCTTGAGAGGTGTGAGGAATGAGTAGAAGTGGTCTCCTTTTATAAGGGAGAAGAGGGGCTCTTTAGGAAAGAGTGAAAGTATTACTTTATAATATAATTATATTCGGTTTATAATGGACCAAAAATCATTGAGGTCGAAGATAAGATGACTAATATTCTAAATAACATCAACCAATAAGAATTGGACAGGTTTTAGATAATATTTTAATCATTATAATCTTATTTATTTAAATGATTTATTAATGAGGTAAACATTGCATCATTATTGTGTCATTAATAATTTAAATTATGTGATGTCTAAAAATTATAAATAAAATATCATTATTTAGGAAATCTTTTTATATTTCTAATGAATATTTATAATCGAAAATCCAACATGTATAACCCTATGTAAAAAATTTTTCTTCTAAAAGATGTAAGCTTATGCCATTTTTATTTTTATTTTAACTTTATTAATATAAAGTGTCCCTACCACATACAAGTGGCTCCAAGGGGTCCCCAAATTGACCCAAGGATGCTCATGGTCGGGTATGTGTCCACCAATAAGGTTAGGACACGTTTTAGGGTAATTTTGTATTATTATAATATTATTTTTTTAGCCCTTATTTACCGGATTTACCCTTAACCATGGTAAATAAAATATTTACCACAGTAATTATTCAAAATGTCTAAAAATAAAAGTTACCTATTTACACAATTTGGACATCCTGATTCCAAATATGGAATCCATTTTTCTAAATTCAAAACACAGAAGTGGCAGAAATTAATTTAAAATTAATTCCCGCTGTCAAAACAAAAAGCGTGTTTTTAAGAGGTAATAACTATCAAAAGATTGACACTTGTTTATGTTCGGTTTAATTGTAAAATTATGTCCAATGACCAACATTATATTAAATGGTAAAAATATATTCTAAATATACTTTAAAACCACTCAAATTCACAATTTATGACTATTAATTATTTTGATTAAAAAAGTTGTTTTTAATTAAAATTTAGTAATTTTCACTATTCATCAAAATATAAAAGTTATCCGAAAAGTACCAAAATTTCACCCTAGGATAATTTCAATATTCCGAATCCAAAAATGAAGTCCATTTTCAAATATAATATATATATAATTTCAAAAAGTAGGTATTACTATTCATAACGGCTAGTTTGATTAGTTGTGGTGTGTGTTAGAACTCGGTGTTGCGTACAACACACGCTATCACATTATTCGAAGGGAAACGTACCGTAGAAGCTTGGGTTGTTACATAGGGTTCATTCTGGTTTCATTATGTCATATTATGTTCCCTTGGATGACTTATAGAGTTTAAAATCATTGTTCGTGGATGTTCGTTTTTATAGTTTTTCTTGGGTGGTTCACTTGTATTCTTAAATTTATGTTTTGGTAGAACATGGGTAAACATCCAGTACTAATATTACATGTTATAAATTATATTACAGCAGTTTTAATTACTTTATAATGAATTATATTAGATCAATGTGGGTGAATGATTAGATAATAATTAAATGATGATTATTAGGGTTAATTTGACGGTTTTTGGGTCACAACAAACTTGTTTTATCATTTCACTTAGTAATATGGCCATAGGTTATTTACAGAATATAAAATAGAACATAATACATATAAAATTTTCTGTTTCAACCATAAAAATGGTTTCATGACCAGCTATCAAGGTAGAAATGGAAGAAGAGTGCATGTCGTTTTTGAAGGTGATAAATTAACACCTCATGAACAACGTTCTCTTTAATAAAATAAAAGGAATATGGAAAAGGGTGTGGGGTGATAAAATATACCATTAGAATCATAAAATTACATTATTTGTATAATAATGGAGTTAAAAAACAATTTGGATGAATATAGGTGGGGATAGATCAAGAAAGGAACTTGAACATGAAAGGAAATTAAAGGAGAAGAGGGAGGGAAATTACCTCTTAAAGCTTCCTCTTGAGATCCTCCTTAAGGAAGCTATTCTTTGTCTTTTAATGAGACCAGAAGATTTTGGAAGTGAGGGAGGGGCTAGGGAAGCTGTTTGGTCAGAGTTTAGAGAAGGCATGGTGCTTGAGAGGTGTGAGGAAATGAGGGAGTGAAGGGTGGCTTTTATAATGGAGGGGAGAGGGGTTTCTTTAATATAAAATTTATTTGTTTATTATTTCCACACACAAAAAGTAATAGTGAGTCTTGAAAGACCAAGAATAGTAATTTTATAATGTAATCCCAAACCAAGTGGGCTTACATCAGAAGAGAATCATCGATGACTCAATTAATACATTATTTAGCATTTATTTTGAATTATCGGATTCTACTATTCATCAAAAAATCATGTATCTCAGAAAAATTCCAAAAATTTACCCCAACCATTTTTCGACGTGTAGAATCCTGAAATGATGTCCATTTTTCAAAAATAATTTTCTAAATATTTTTAATTTAATATTAAATTAAAATCATAATTTACATTAAAAAGTAGTTTTTATGATTAAAACAGATTTTATAGTTACTTCAAAAATTACATAGGGTATCATAACATTATATATAAACTATTAGAAATTGATTCAATAATTTATGAAGGCATTTCAGGGAAATAAATATTTTTTAACTTAATTATTTAATTATAGTTAATTATTTATGACTTATAAAATACAAAAAACATTTACTAAGGTCAAATTGTCACTTTCTAAGATGTCTAAATTTTATTTTATTATTGATAGATAATGTTACTATTATTTACTATTCATAAGGGTCATATTACTATTCATAAGGGTAGGTTAATATTCATAAGGGTAGGTTACTATTCACCAAAAATTATTTTTGTTTCATTAGACTCCAAAAACCATCTTGAACACAACCGTGTATGTCAGATTTTCAAAATTCAAAACATAGTTGTGAAAAACATATGTTTAAAGGTCACTTATCACTTAGTATATCATTATTTTCTGATTTCATGTTATTTTAGACATAAATATAATAATGGAATTTTCCATTGAAAAACGTTAGGTCGTTACATTGATAGCCTAAACCAGTTGTATACTTTGGTGAAACTTGTTTTCCTAGAATTTGTGTAAGAGTGTTCATTACATTAGTTAACTTCTCCAGATCAATTCTAAGTTTATCATTGGATAATTTAAGTTCAGTGTTTTCCTTTAACATTTGATCATTCTTTTCCTTTTCTGTATTGAGATCAGATTTAATAGTGTTGGACTAGGCATATTGTTTCTTTAATGATTTGTACATATACTCCAGCTCATAGCAAGTATCTTCTAACATATTATAGTATTGAAATAATTCATCTTTAGACATATTATCATCACTATTTGAATAAATTTCATTCCCAAAATAATAATCATTCACTATAGGGGAAACATGTACCTCAAATGTATTAGTCATGAAACACATGTTGGTATGATTCTTTTAAGAATCATAAACTTCAGACTCGCTTGTGCTGTCTTATGATGCACTCCATGTTGCCTTCAAGAAGTCTTATAATTATTGTCCTTATAATCACATTTCTTCATCAACATCAATTCTGGACAGTCATCCTTAATGTTTCCTTTCCTTTTGTATCCATAACACACTATCTCATCATCCTTGTCAGCTTTCTTCCAATCTTTCTTCCAATTTCCTCATTGGTAAAACATACCTTTATAATTTGGTTTTCTGGAAAATTTATTCTTCCTATATAATTTCATGAATGTCCTGGCTATTTGAGCCATCGCTTCATCACTATCAGAATCTAAACCTCCACTTGTTGATCTTTCATTAGGTATGTGAACAATCTCTTTGTCATTGATCTTTGAGGCAGTAGACTTAAATTCTACTAACTTCCTCTTTGGTTCATCATCTTTCTCCTTGTTTATATTTATCTCTTCTTTATACATCATCAACATACCAATTTACTCCTTAATAGGTAGTGAACTTATGTAACATGATTCTCTTATTGAAATTGATGTGCCTCTCCACCTCTCTTGTAGATATCTTAGTATCCTCATGATTTGTTCTTTTGAAGGAACATCTTTCCTAGTGAGCTCATTGTATTTACAATTTCATTGAACCTAAGATATATGTATGAAATAGGTTCATCAGTATTTGTTTTAAAATTATCATACTTAATAGCGTAGGTATTATATCTCATTTCCTTTATATTGGTTGTTCCCTCATGGGAAATAGCCATAGTATCCCAGATTTCATAAGCAGTCTTACAAGAAGATATTGGATTAAATTCTTCATCTCCTAAAGAAAAATACAGGGTATTAATTTCTTTACAATTATTATTGAATGTAATTTTTTTAGGTTTATCCCAAGTAGTTATTTCAGTTTCTGGAATCTTATACTGAGTTTCTATAGCAGTCCAAATGTCAAATCCTATACTTTCTAAGTGAATTTTCATTTTTAGTTTTCATTGGGCATCATTAACAACAATAAAAAAAGGTCTCCTGTTAGTAGCTGAACCTTCTAGTCTATTATCCATAATTAGATTTTACCAAATATATTTTAAGGGAAAAAATTTAGAACTAACAGAATTTTAAGATCTTTAAGATACAACTAAAATCACATTTGAAAAACAGAGTATTAGTAAATACCTTATTAATAACCAACCTCTGATAACAAATGTTGGTCGAAGTGGACACTCAAGAGGGGGGTGAATTGAGTTCCAATTAAAATTTCTGTTAAAAAGATTTCTATTAAAAATCCCCCAAATTAAAATAACAAGCTAAACTGTAGTGAATTTGTAATACAGTAAGGGGTCGGTTGGGTTCTAAAGATATTGATTATTTCTCAGTTAATCTAATATGAAGATTATATTAGCTTTTGAAACTAACCAAATTCTTTACAATAAATACCAACACTTGATAGTTTAACAATCATATTTACTTTAAAATAAATTTGAATTTTAAGTACTTATCAGTGTAATAGATAATAACTTAATCTAAAAATAAGATGCACAATATATATATAACCAAGAGGTTCAGTCTCAATCCGAGACACATTCCTCTCAAACAGTTTATATAAACATTTATCCACACCCTAAATCAGGGTTAACAACAGTACAAATACTATCCAGATACTAAGACCTAAACCAAAATTCTACATGGCAGAAAAACAATAGCACACATGTTATCCAGGACACACTTGACCTCTACCACTATCCACAGTGGGATACAAGAGAGTAAGGGAAATATTTAGTGAGGATTTATAAATCCTCCAGTTCAACACAAGAGACAGTGTGCGCCTAAAAATACAGAGCACACACACAGCTCAAAATGTAAATAAATGAAACACAATAGAAATAAACAAATATAGATGAGTTTAGAATGATCTTTGTGTTTTTAGTGAAGCTCTAGACTCCATGGATTGATGTAGATGATGCATTAAGTCCTTCTCTGGTTTTTGTCAAGAAAAACAGAGTGTCGTTTTTGTATTTGAAATGTAGGTCTAAGTTGATCAGTTTGATCAGCTTTAGTGTAGGTGATGTTGTTGGAGATCTTTATTCCTTGAATGTTTAGCTTCTATAGATCTAGTATGTATTCTTCCTTCTTCTTCTATACTTGTTATTCCTTTATTATCATTAGAAGATTGTTTGGTATATGCATGGAAAGATTGACCAATCTATTGTCTATCTTCTTCAATACTTTAAGGTTACCTTACATACCTTCAGTTATAAAAATGCGAATGATTACCTTATTATAGGTATGAGGTATGGTTCCCTGACATGCCAACAACTATCATTAATTAATATCAAATGAATTAAAAACATCAAATATGACAGTTTCTAAATAAACAAATAGAAATAGGGTTTAGAGAAATAGTGACTTGTTTTCATCAGAAGCTCTTAGTATTAGTGAGCTTGTATCAGTGGACTTGAGTCAGTATGTCTTGTGTCTGTATCTGTTACTCTATATAACAGTAGCTCTATGTATCAGTAGATATTTTCATCAGTAGCTCCTTTTAACGGTAGCTCATTCTATCGATAGCTCCATATACCAGAAGATCCTTAATCGGTATCTCATCTATATCAGTAGCTACGTGTAGTGGTGGCTCTCTCTATATATCATTAGACTTCACACCAGAAAATGTTTGTTTGTGTCGGTAGAATTTGATATCGATAGCCGTCTGTCTGTCAGTATCGGTAGACTTTGATATCGGTAGCTGTCTGTCTGTCAGTATCGGTAGACTTTGATATCAGTAGCTGTATGTCGGTTTCTATCAGTAGCTTGTATCGGTAACTATGTAAAAGTGACCTTGTGTCACAGGAATATTGGTCTATCAGGGACCTTTACTTATCGGTAGACTATGTACTGGTAGGTATGTATCAGCCGACATGTGCATATCGGTAGACTTCTGTACCAGCATACTAAGTATTATCCGTAGCTGTTTGTATCAGTGACTCACATTCTTAACACTTATCTATTCTATGCAAAACATATCCATATTGAGTTAGAATTATTTAAAAGTATCTATAAACATAGATAAACATTTATTACCATATTCCAAGGATTATTTTGATATTTTTGTCAACATAATTTTAAATATAGATAGGATTATCAACACATATTAAAACATAATTGAGATTATCAAAACAGGGGAGGTCAACAATCTATAATGAACTATTTATTTTATATTTTTTTATCTCACGTATACATATCGACCCACATTATGATCCTACAAACCCATCCAATTTACTTTTCTCATATACGATTGATATTACCATGCCAATCGAAATGAAGAGAGAGTAGGGTATCTCTTTTCCATCTACTTCTTTCTCTTTGGCCAAAATTTATCTTACCTAGATTTTTTTGGTTCATAGCAAGAATCGACTTGATTTAGATTTTGGGATGGGTTTATTGAATTATCTTAAGGAATGAAGTGCTTGTTTACTTTGGTGGGTATCCATTATTGCACCCGATGGGACATGTCATGTATTTTTGGGGTAATGGGACTGCATATCAAGACAATATAGACATTATTTTTTTAGAGTTGTTCTGGTCAATAATTTTGTTTTTCTTCAACATGGAGTGAATATATGTGAGATATGTTTTACATTATTCAACATGTTTCCTAAAATTTTTCCTTCTAATTTATTTTTCTTTCCCCTAGTAAGACAGGTAGATTTCTCATTCTCTTTAGAACAGGTTACCATGCCAATTTTTATTCCCATATGATTATATTTCACTATCAATGTCGGTAGAGTTAAAAAATACATTAGTTGATATTCTTTATAATGTCTCTATATACCCGATTATGTCACCATGGGTGACACAAATTCTTTTTGAGATGAAACCTGGTGGAAAACTTTTTCTTTTGTGTTGATTATTGAAAACATATTAAAAATAAAATAAAGAAAAAAATATCTATTCACATAGATTGATGATATTTCTAACCAGTTGAATGAGGAGAAATTATTATCCATGATTGATCCTCAATCAAATAATAAAAATTTGTGAATAAAAGAGTATGAAATTTATAAGGAAACCTTCATGTGTAGGTTTGGCCATTACGAGTATCTGTTTAAGTCATTTGTTCTAACCAATGATCATATAGTTTTTATTGAATTGAGGAGCAATACATTACAAAAATACCTTGAATCATTGATTGTTGTACATGTTGATGATATCCTATTTTACTCTCAGACTTTGGAGAACCATGTGATTAATTTAAGAGTTGTTCTAGGAATCATTATAAGACACCAACATTATTTGATGCTTTCCAAATGTAATTTCTAAATTGAGGAGGTGATGTTCTCAGAAAACATGGTCCTGATGAATGGATTTTTTTTAAACTAATATGTTGAGAATTTTTATTACATGGGATAAATTGTATAATGTCACCAAATTTATTAGATTTTTGGGTTTATATAGCTATTAAAATATATTCATTAGATATTTTCATAGTTGGATTCTCTGATGACATATATCACATGAAAAATATTGAACATCATTTCAAATGAGAATTGATAGAGTTATTTTGATGTTATAAAATTTATTTTGAATTTTGAGCTATTGTTGACTCTTCAAATGATTGGGTAGGGATATGTATTCCTTTCTGACACATATTTTTTTGGTTTGTGATGCTTCCTTATGAAGGTTGGTTAGATGGTTGTCTATGGTTCCAGACAGCTTAGGATACACGAGAATAATTTTTCCAACCCATGATCTTGATCATGAAGTTATTATTCATGCTATGTATAGATTGTGGAATTATATTTTAAGATAAAGGTTTATTGTGTTTTCTTACCACAAAATCTTGCGCTATATCATCTCAAAAAAATATTTTCATCTCTGATATATGCATTGGGTGTAGTGACTACATCATTTTGATTTTTAAATTACATACATCCCATGAAAGGGGAGTTTCATTCATGATACATTGATCAATAAATCATCTGACCCATTCCACAAAAAAATAATTAGAATAGGGGAATATGATGGCTCTCTTTGTTATAATTCATTTGGGAGTGTAGAATTATGATTCTATTGTTGTTTTTGAGAGCATGTAGTTGAACTACTCACTTATTGAGATGATTCTATGGTAGTGGTTGTGTGATGATGAATTTCAAGGAATTTGGTACTATCCTTATATTGGGGATACCATCAGAGAGTGAAACATTTCTTCAATGTGTATCATATGTTTTCTGAAATATGTGCATTTTTACTTTTCCAATGATTAATACCATGATAGGGAACTTCCATAACTCCCATGGGGTGGTGAAACCTTGAACCATTAATATGTCCGATGATAAACAATTAAAATTTGGGTGGCCAGGTATGAGGTGGTACATTTCTAACTTTCTCCCCATTGTTATAACTAAAAATAGGTGTAAAACGGGTACTAAAGACAATTTGTTTTTCTTCAGCTGCTGGTAGTTCTGATTTGGATGTGGGACTAGATTTGTTTCAAAAATATTATTTTTATTACATATAAACATCAAGGGAATAATTTCATATGGGTTTTGATCGATATCCAGACCAAATATGCTCACTTTTACCCATTAAAATGAATCCAAATATGAGTACTTTGGATGTATTTATATGAAAGATATTTTTTTATTTCATAGAGTTCAGTATACTATAGTATTCGATAGGTATTCTTGTTTCCTATCTCAATTTTGTAGTGGTTAGTAGGAGGCACAAGGAACTCATGAGTGTATGGGCATGAAATAACATTAGAAGATGGATATCTATATAGAAATAGCTTTATATATAATTTCAAAATGACACATTCTTGTGTTCATCACATTAGTGGTGTTTGGGATAACCATTTGGGACTAATTTAGATTTCCTATAAAATAACAATAAATTCATGACCATGATGTCTCTTTACATGGATAGGTATTTCCATAGTTGTAGATCTTAGATAATCTGGTTAGGTGTTGGTGACTGGTACAATGTTATACCACATTTCATTTACGAGATGGTGTTGAATATTCAGTTGATTCATCAATGAATTTTGATGACACAAGGACGGTACCAATCCTATGGAGATTTTTTTTAATGAAAATTGAGGTTTTCATGAGGTGGACAGTTGTTCATGATTGTTATTCCCCTTTTTGGTCACTAGCATATTAGAAAATTGGTAAATATTGCACTCAAATTTGTGATTCCTTTTGTGATTGATGTGCGAGTGGGAAAGTGTCCTAGCATTCGGCAGTTCTATCACATTTTTCATCGATCAACAATTTAATTCATGTATAACAACATTGAAAATATACTTATGATCATTCTATTTATATTAACTATTAATATATTTATATTGATCTCAATTTATATGTGACTATGAATCCATTTGGTATTGTTGATTATGCGATCATGGTTTTTCCGGGTAATAAGATTCCTTTTTTCTGTGTGCTATGGCAGAATGGTTTTGACTCTCATGAGATATGGGGACTTGAGGTACTAATGAGAAAATATTATCCTCATATAATATATATGTTCTCATATTATTATGTTTTATAGGGAAATAATGTGTTTATGGTGGGGAGGTAGTAACATTTATTACCTTCTTTTAGGTACTTCATGGCACATGTTTTGATTCCATTTTTGGTTAGGTATGGTTTGGTATTTTCAATGATGGAGGGAATTTTTTAAGTAAAAAGAATATAAAATATTGGTGATGTATATTGGACTGAAATTATAGGAGTATTGACATAACTATGTTAGTAAGGATTTTCAGCATGGTGTACAGAATGCGGCTTATAGAGTCCTAGCTATCTTGTGGAAAATCACACTGTGGAGTAGGGGATGCTGAGGTCAAACACGGTTTTGGCATGGGTTTGTAACTTCTCTATAGAGCCCTGGTGGATAATTGTAGATCTAGTGAAAATTATGGAATAGCTATACCATGGAATAATATTTGAATCATATCCCTCTTTGGGATGTTTCTCTCTATTTAATGGAGGTTCAATTGTGGTGTCGAGACTCCATTGAGTGAGTTGGTGTGAAAATGCCTATTTGGGCATAACTTCAACATTTTCAATATATTTTTCCATATAATTAAACAATTTTAATTGGATTTGGAAAAGTTATATTGATTTTTTTCTAGAGGATTGTATATTTGGGGTGGCAGTGGCATGGTCTGATGAGGTTTCACTATTGTATTGTTTTTTCCATCCTTTATCTTCCATATCCATAGTGGGATTTTTAAGGACCGGTGTTTTTATAAAAATAAATTTCTAAATATTAATGTTATATTATAATTATCCAACTAGAAACTAATCATAATGTTTTTTCTCAAGGCTTATAAGATGAATTTTTTCTCGTCCAAACTCCATTCCTCTCAGATAAAAGTAGTACTTGTCGCATCAGCTCTATTTTGGGTGAGTAAATATCCTATCACATGGTTTCTTATGATGTCATATTCTATAATCATTATAGAGTGATATATAATCATGTAATTGATGTATATAATCTCTATTTTTATTTATGTGGATTCTAGTTTGGATTCCTTGATCACATATAACATTGTTCATAGTTGAAAGATCCTATCATGGGTGTTGTGTTATTTTGATTATGTGATTAATGGTAGGTGGTTCAATAAGATATTTTAAAAAAATTAAACCATGAATTTATTATTTTTTTAAAATGATTTTTCAAATTATTTAAAACCTATATTTGATGTGATTGATTATTTATTTTTAATTGGAATTGAATTTTCTTAATACCCCCAATATCAGTGGAATTGAAATTGTTGGGTGACATTAGAAAAATTGATGGATTTATTTTGAAATTTATTTGATGAACTGATTTGATGTTAAACCTTTAGATAAATGGATAAAATTGAACAATTATTTGAAAATTATTGATCTAATGAAACCCTATTATTTGTTTTAGAAATGATAAAGTCATGTTGAAGACTAAAACAACAACAATTGAATTTTGAACTAATTTGAAATGATTCATTGTCAAATTATTGATTGATTTGTTGATTATTTAACATGAGATACTAGGTATTTAGTGGGTATACGGACAATCATTCTTGTATTTAACTCCATATAAATGGATTAATGATAAAAAAAATAGATGAACTTGTTACATCGTGATTTTATGTGATGGGGAGTTGAGTCCTAACATCTGTAGTCATGGAAAACATGAACACATTGATCCAATTGCATAGATTAATTAGTGTTGGGATCCTTTTACCAAAAAAGATTCATTACATAGTTCTATGATATTTTTTGTTTCATTATTACACGCCATTGATTTTTCATCGTTTTATTCATGAAAACTCGATTATATAAATGTTATATATAAATTTTCATTTACACTTCATTGATATATCCTCCATATTTTTGAATTAAAATAATTTATTGTTTAAGATATTAATGTTTCCTTCCAGGATTTTTTTTAAATTAATGTGACAATTTGTTTAACTTTTATGGAATTCATTAAGGAGAAGTTGGTGAGACCAAAATAGAGTATTTATCTCACACTCTAACATTTCTTTAGATTGATTGTATATTATCATATGCTAATTCCAAGAAAAGGGAATGTCTAACATTGAGGTTGTGTACATTTTCTCTCCATGGGACGAAGAGTTATAGAGGTGATTGGTGAAAATATTATCCACATATTATGAGGGATATTTCATAACTTTCATCTAGGATGATTTTGTGTCCTTGATGATTTAATACTTTGGGTATTGTCTTACATATATGATTCTGTTACCTTCCCTTTGAGGAGTGCTGACACACCAACTGGTATCATTTACCTTCTTATATTTTGTGGAGAAAATCATTAACTATTTATTCTTTTATGATTCCATGTGGTATTCTCCAATCTATGGGGGTTGGGAATTATTTTAGGGATATGCCACTTATAATTCAAGTATCAGCGTACCAGGTTTTTTGGGATGGTTCATGAAAATTTTGTTCAAAAATGTACAAATAAGATGATTAAAATAGTGATAATCAGAAGGATATGAATGAAAATTGTGTGTTGTCTGCTTTAGCTAATAGCACTAGGACTAGATATAATATTTACATTGTGAATATTTATTCATGAAATCTATGATATCTTAAATATTATCAAATCTTGGTTGAAAAAAATTATAATATATTTCCAATGACACTAATTTAATGTATGATGTATTGTAGTAGTGGAGATCTAAATAAACTATGTTTCATAGATAAAAATGTTACTGTGATTGGATTTATAGAAACTTTAAATGTATAGGGTTTTTTCTCCTAATGGAATATATATGTGTCAGTATAAAAAGTTGTAGAAATTTTTTTGAGAACATCTACGAAAGAATACGTAACATCAACACTTTCTTGTACACACATATTGTAGATGAATATCAAGATATAATATATGAAGGTATATTTTAATAATCCAATTGGAATTTCTTGTGACAATTAGAGATCTCTTGATCTATTAAAAATTATTTTTTATCATTCAAGATTAAAATATATTATTGTTTCAATCAATTAAATACAGATTATAATGTGAAGATGTTATATTAAAATACAATCCACAAAGGATCAAATTTAATATATCTTTATAAACTTCATTCCAAGTTGTGGGTTTGGTAAATTAATGTTGAAACCTCATTCTCACCCTTCCTCTCCCATATAAGGATATGTGGATGATTTCATCCAAAATTATTTGGATTATATTCTAAATGGGGGAGAGTAGAAAAAATATTCCATTCTATATTATATATCTATACATACGATTAATTTAATTATAGAGTTCGAAATATTTTTTTTGAGATTGGGGACTGAGGGGGAGAATATCTGTGTTTGTAGGGTAAATAATTCATACACCTAGAGATGTAATATTATAAAAAACATTTCCACACTACATAGTTTGGTTTAAATAAACTTTTAATCTGTTAAAGGATGTGATTTTATAAATATGATGTAAATTATTTTATTTTGGAAAATATTTTATTGGAGTTAAAATAGTTGAGTGTAGTAAAAAATAATCCAATGTGGGAGATTGGGGATCCATATTTAATTTTTGAAGTATTTTATTTTTTCATCCATGAAGATAAATTTTTGAAGACATTGATAATGTATTAGAATCTAATAAAAATGTTGTCATCTTATTTTATATTTGTTTATAATTATCAACATTATTATTTAATGTTTTCCAAAAAATCATTATCGAAACGACATAAGATATGTTTGTATTTATGAGTTCAGAATGATGATATTTCTGAGCGGAAATTGATGTTTAAGTAGTTTAGAGCATATGTAAGATGTGTTTCTAATATATATCTAGAATTTTGTAAATCATTTAATAATACATAAGAAAATTTCATGATACATATATTTATTAGATGATACATAATATTTTTGTATTGGAAGAACTCTAATTTGACATAACAGTGGAATGAATTAGATGTTATTATAATCCACAGTATATAATTGACCAAGGTAGTTTATACATAATGTTTTCTGTTTAAATTTATGATGTTTAATGTGAAATATAACATATTTTTATTATATGTAATATGTTCTATCATTTTCATAGAAGCTGTTGTAAAATTAAAATATGATAGGCAGTTTGAAATTCAATTGGATCTTATAGAAGTTGTACCTAAGATATTATAAATCTTGGATAGATTTTTATACTTTGAAAAATGTTTTATATCTATAATATTTCTGAAAATTAAAGTGAGGTGATATTTTTATGAACTTCAATTAATAATTTTAAATATTACAACAATGATATGAATTATGTTGAGTATTTTTTTGTTTCACTGCGATGTGAATTCTACCACTGGATAATATATTAAGATAGATACCATCGAGGTTTTTTAAAACTAAATAATGAGATGATAATTATAATTGAACTTTTTTTAATTCTAAAATGAAAAAATAGAATTTTTTTCAATATTTTCTAGATTAAATACCCATTTATTTATATTATTAGAATATTTTTGTAAAAGGGAAGATATGAAAACTGAAATTATGGTCATGCATGATAGACCAATGTGAATTTTTAAATGTGGAATCATGAGGTGGCTTATGTTACAAAAATAAACTATGATAATTTTAAAAAATTTGATATGGAATTCATTAAATAGTGTATTGAATTCAATAGTATTTTGAAATTTTTTATTTAGTGGATTATATTGACTCTATCCAATAGTAACAAAAATAGGTAGAGGTTGATATTTTGATAAAAAAAGCTAAAAATAAGACGAAATCTTCTAGTTTAAAGTGAGAAAAAATTGCATTGGTTTCTAGTGAGATTTGTGTTTGAAAATTTTTCCATCGATGTTCTGCATGAAGTTTGAAAGAACGATTAATCAAATTTCATATTTAATTATTAGTAGTTAATGTTTATAAAGAGTTGAATTTTTCTATACTTATTATCTTAAATACATAAAGAGGAAGATTATCATCATTGGTATCATAAGAAAATAATATTATCTTTTTATCCTTCTTACCATGTTATTCTAAACATGTAAATGACAGTGAGTTATTTTGATGAAATGTGGGATGTTGTATAATAGTGAAGAGGACTATGAAATGATGTGTAATTTTTTGAACCAATGTGTGATTTATATTATACACATTGTTATTTCATATGTTATATAGTGGAATATATATGACAAGGTATTAAATAAGGGAAAATAGGGAGTAGGTACCCACCTTACGACCCAACATTATAAAAATTTATCATTTCTTATGTTACATTTATTTTTGATTAAATCGATATATGATATGTTTTTTAGTTTAGTTGATTAGATTCTAATAAATTATATACATTAGTTTTGATATAAGTTATTTCGAATACAAAACGCTACTGATTAAACCCCCTCCCCACCATCCCTCTGATTCTACCCATTCCTTAGGTGCTTCTGTTCTCTATTTGGCCGAACCACTATTTACCTTTATAATTATATAGATGGGAAAATATTCTTAGGTATAATATTTAAAGAACAATTTAACAACCATTTTTCAAATAATAATAATGAGTTATTCCCCCATTAATAATGATAATAATATATCTTTTAACCTTCATAAACATAAATATAATTTTTTTAAGTAAACATATTAATTTTTTATACTAATATAATCCAAAATAAATCATTTTGATATAGAAATTAACTCATATTATTTGACCACCTAGAAATTTATGAAACATTGAAAAATAAAATAATTATTAAAATAATTATTATTATGTAAATAAATAAATAAATAAACTTTACATTGACTAAAACCTTGAAAATATTTATTTCAATATTCACATAACTAAATAAATATTTATATTAATCAATTATCTAGTCTGGGGAGTAAATATATATTTATTTATTAACTTATGTGAAGAAACAAGTAGATAAAATTTAAATCAAATATTATAAACTAAAATATCTAGTGGTTGAATTTATGCCATCGATAATAATTGAATAGTTAATATTCCACATACTGAGAAGAATATTTATTTAGAATATTATATTACAAATTTTTATGGATTGGGTAATTAAAAATTGAAAAAGAAAACATGGAACACACACAAACAAGAATACTAGGAGACTCAAACTAGATACCTCCCCAACCTCCCACAAATCTACTACCACTAGGTCAGGTCCTGTGGGATTTATCCATAATATTAAAATTAATAGAAAGTATTGAGATTTTGGATAAACTTATTTTATGAACCTATATGACTCTTTAACATATGATGTTTTTGAACATACTTAATGTAAAAGATTAACATCTAACAACACCTCATTTCCCAAATGGAGACAAAATTTAATATCCCAGTGACAACAACCTTCCCATGAATACTACTTTTTAATATAATACCTTTTTCTTGACATATAACCTCGTATGATTCATTCTTTTTCATCACCCAATATTCATAATTTATCTTTCAATGAATTTATGAAATGAAATAATCAATGAAACCCCATGCTAATTAATTTTATAAAAATATATATTTCAATTAATGGATCCATGATATCTGTATTCATTAGCTCGAAATGGGAAAATTCTTATTCAATTAATGTCATATATTTTATGAAATAATAAACTTACGCTTCCTCACCATAGGCATATTCTATAATTAAATTCTTGTAAACATAAAAGTAAAAGTTTTTTGATATATATTATAAGTAATCTCAATTTTTGTACCAATACATATGTATAGAGAAAGGAAAAAATAAATAATACATATAACACATGGAATTCCTAGTGGAAGGCATATTTTTTTGTCCTCCCTTCTTAGATATTTCAATTTTAAAAACTCATATGAGTAAGTATCAATGTATTTGATCATCCATCACCTTACAATCAAACATATTTTTCCCATTATAATTTTTTATATCTAAACCATATGATAAACATTTTAGAATACTAGCATAGCCTTTATAGGTTTCATTATATGTCATAAATATTATAACCTTTATATATAACCAATTCTATAATAAAATTATAACAATAATTTTATACAAAAGAAAAATCATTTTATAATGATAAATTTAATAAATTATTGTAATTTATCTTATAAATTGTATTTTTTATATAGAACCAAATCAAATATCATTAATATCTTTTCCTGTTCAATGATGGATAATGAATCTAATTATTTTAAAGGAGTATTCACATTTATTGATATTATTTTTCTTATGATTTGTGGTAGGATAATATATTTATTTACTAATTCTAAACTTTTATATTTGATGGTGGTTCACTACTATTCTTGTTTTATAAAAATTTGATCAATATTAAAGAAAACCATAATTTTAAATGGGTAAGGTATTTTAAATACCAATATAATTTTGAATACCGCATCATTTGAGTATGAATTATTCATTCATATGATTTTAGTGTCGAAAAAAATTATATGAATAAGGAAACTACTATTTGGATAGAAATGATGGTATGTTATAATGGTTTATATATACATATGCTGGAGCATGATAGAAGTATTTATTTCGTATAATGTGATGATTTTTATGTTACTATTAAATTATATTCACATAATAACGTTCTTCTTATGGTGTGATAAATATTTTTATGTAAAATATTTTTTTGGTACTTATAGGTAGCTCATTTTTGCAGATAAATGGTGAATGTGGAATCTTCTTATGAAAATTATATATGTGTTTGAGGGATAAATACTCATTATAATGTGTTTTGATGAAATTATCTTTTTAATAATGAGAATGAGGGAGGAATCAGAGGAATAATAATTGTATTGAGGATTTTAAAAATTCATTGTATGTAACTGCATTATCTCGTATTGAATATAATGTATATCCTGTTACATTATATCACGGGAAAATTTCATGTTCATGTTTATATGAGTTTATTAATAGTTTTCTATCTCCAGTGGATGGGATGTAGATATTTCATTCTTCTAGATATGCTCTTTTAAATCCCAACACTCTTAATTATAATACAATTTATATTTTATTCCATAAAAATTTTATTTCAATACCAATGTGTAGGGATGTTAATTTTTAAATGAAAAGTAATAAAAAACATAATTGTGTGAATATCATTAAGGAATTATAGAATAAAAATGAAGGATGTATTTTTAATAATTGTTTTACTAATTATTTTTAAAAAGTGATTGATATTAATATGAATAATTTTTAAAGAAGCATCCATATTTTTTAGAGGGATCTCAGTAGAGTATGTCGAACTCTTTTGATAGCTTAATCAACTGAGATGATATGTAATCTTGAAAAACATTCTGGTAAACTTCTTCCAATTAAATATCTATATTATAAAATTCATTCATTGGAATTACACAAATATAAAATTCAACAAAACATGTATTTCATACACCAATGTGTATTATTTAGTAGTATGAAAATAACATATTTACAATATTAATAATGTATATAATTACTTGTTTATAATAAAATTTATTTTTGAATGATAATTTGTTATTTTTATGAGAATATATTAATATAAAAACTACTCATTATCCATATGATGTTAATTTAGGTCTAAAACAAAAATTTAACTGAAGTTGAAATAAAATTTTGTTATATCCTATAAATTAATGTTGTTTAATATTTGATTTGTATGAATCCTATAAAGGTACTAGGGTCTGATAGGTTTTGTTTCATTCTATTTCAAGAAATAATAGAAAATGATAAAATAAAATATTTTAAAGATTATCAATGTGTTCTATAATTAATACATTTAATTAAAATGAGAAAAAATTAATTCCAAATGTGTATAATCTATGAATCTTGATGAAACATCTCCCAATGAATATTTTCAAAGTGATTTATAATGTTTTTTCAAAAAACCATGAAAAAAAATTCATGTGTAATTATTCATCTATTTTTTCGAATTCATAAATTTCTTTTTCTTACAATGGATAATCATATATAATGATATTATTCCCATTAATTATTCCATTCTATAGATGTTATATTTGTCATTCAGTTTGGATAAGTGGATTTTATGCTTGAAATTATAAAAACCTATGGAATAATCGAGTGAGGTTCTCTTAATTACACTCTGAAAAATTGTCGGATTCATGTGTTATTAATTTCTAACTTCATGATATATATATATATACAGTCTATAATTGAGTCAATATTAATGGTGAATTTATTGACATTTTTCAAACAACAGTATGACATATGCTAGGTGACCAATTATCATATAATATTTTCATTGTTATTAATTTTTTTTTGAAAAATTAATAACAAATTATGTTTTTAGTGGAAAAATCATATCCTAAAAACTTCTAGGAAATATAAATTTATTAATAATATTTTATTTTTCATATGTATTCTATTTTTTATCAGCTGAAACATAATAGAATTTATAACATCTTTCCCATCATATTCTCCTTTATCATAATTCATCTAGACTAAAATATAGTTTTCATATTCTATAAGAATATTTTATTAATTATTTTCCAATGTAAATAAGAGATAACATATTCTCTTTGATAAAATTTAACGTGGTAGTCAAGAATAAAAAATATCTGACCACTTTATAATTATTGGTTGATCAAAAAAGTAGGATTTATATTAGAGGTGGATTGATTTTTTAGCTGATTAATGGATGGATGGGTAGGTTTTATCAAAATTTGGGATGAGAGTGTTATTGGAATCATATTGTCAATTCATTCTATCATATGTAATGTCACTATTTAAATTAAATGTTTCAATTATTATCTAACTTCACACTATGACTGCTAATTTTCAGTGGGGATAATAAAAGGGTTATAAAAGGATGTATTTTATAGAATTTCATAATCATTACTTCCCATAATAGTCTAGTCTTTTGGATTTAGAAACATGGGTCATTTTAACAATTATATTATTCAAAATTAGTGGTAGAAGATTTTGACTTTCTAAGAATCACTCTCAACATAGGCTTCAAAATCATTTTTTCCTCAGTCTAATCATCTATAATCTAGGAAAAGTATTTTCCTAGTATTTTAGGGTGATGTTTTAGTTTATCTAAGAATAATGTGATGGATTGAGTTTTTAGTTAATTTAATAGGGTTAATATGTAAATTTATAAAGGTACCCATGGTTTAGATTCCCAAAAGATAGATTTTTTTTTCAAAAGCTTCATCTGGTACATAGAATGAACATATTAATAATTTAACTAAAGAAGAATTTTCAGGATATATTATTGAAAATTAATAATCCATTTTAAAAAAGAGGGATAAATGTTTTATATTAACTTTCATTGTTTTTTAGGTGCAGTGTTGGAGATTGCTTATTTTATAATGTAACATGGTATGGAATTTTTATAGAAGTGAGGTTTATAGTTGTGATTGGGTAAAGACTCTGTTGATTGTGATGAAATTTTGAAGAGGTTTTGGAAAACATATTTTTATTTGAACGTTCAAGAGTTATGGTGGATGGTTACGATTGTGTACTCTTGGTGTAGAGATTATTATAAAAATATCATGATAATAATAATGATAGGTTCATGGATATTGATGGATTGTTCTGGAAAATGATGTATTTTCTATTCTAATTCCATATGGATAATATCATCTTGTAGATGTTTGGGATGACTAATTTTTATAATTTAGATGATGGTACGGTGGAGATTTTTTATCTTCTTCACGTCTCTATAATTAACATATCAGAAGGGAGAACATAAGATGTTTATTATAGCCTTGTCAAGTTAGTGACATAAGGGTATTTAGTGTATATTGATGGGTTTTTGAAGTTAGTGAATTTCTGATGGGATTTGATAAAAATGGTATGTTTAATGGATGGGGTTAATGAATACATTAATCATTATAGTGGTTGAGTTATTGATGAATTTCGTTTAATGGTGATTTCAATGGAAATTTGACCATGGTTCTTAGCTGGTGGAGTAATTTGATTAATTGTTTTAGTAATTATATAAAATATGGGTGTGTTCAATTTTTTATATGTATGAAACAATAGGAAAATTCAATCTTCAACTCTGTCTCCTTAGTTACAATGTTTAAAACACTTTTTTACATTTGGTAATATTGAATTTTTATACTGTTCCACTATAGATATAAAATGGAAATATGAACTATGAAAATCCTTTATTTCTATATAATCACTTATTGTCTCCTTGAATTAGGTCATTTGGGGTGAAAAAATAGAGAGACTTTTTGTGTGGTGTGTGAATTCATATATTTCATTAAGATACTATAGATTCCCCATTTCTAGTTCCCTTAAACATAATGATGTTTTTATGGTTTTATTAATTTTACTGAAAAATCAGCAGGTGAAATACTTTATAAATCATACTATATATAATTTGTATATTGTAAAAAATATTTTCTTCTGATAAAATGGTTTCAATCAATGGTTTTTTATTTATATGAAGTCGGTTAAAATTCCTACTTACCTCAAAGACATATTTATTTTATTTTGGTATACTATCATTAGAAGATATGAAAATAGAAGAAATGGTGCTTTGGTTTAATTAGTTTGATAAAACTAGCTATGGATTCTATTAGATCTATATTAACACCCATATTAACATAATTAATCCCAATAATTCATTAGGTGAAGAAAAACCTCACACATTAGTGAAATATATATGGGAATTTATTAAAAAAATCATTAGGCATGGGGAGGAAAACATTGTTATGAATTTTGGTCTTCAATATCTTAGAGAAGAAGAACTTAAATATAATGATTATGTCCCTATAATACATATACGAAAAAAAAAATTCATTTAACAAGTTTTTTTAATGTGATGGATATATAGGATAAGGTCATCAGAATGAAAGTTGGTGGAAGATTAGGTGAATGACTACAACATGGTCTATAGACAACTCATTGTATTATGTGTAACTTTCACCGATGAAGTGTGTGTTATTTTTCTATTTCATTACTAATAAAGTCATGGGATAATATGGTTATTATAGAAATAAATTCTTATGGAAAACTAACCTAGTTTAGGATGATTTCTGTAACTTGATCCTCATTATGAAAATCCATATAAGAGAGGTTCATGTACCTTCTTGGTAAACACTAAATGTTAAAGGAAGAATATTATCACTATATAAAAGGTGTCATTAATGAATATAAGGTATGCATAAAATTATTAGGTGGGGAAAATTGACATGTCTAGGAATCACATGCTAGAACTTCTGAAATCATTAAAATATTTTCGTTAATTGCAGATGTTAAAAATAATATACCAAAATAACCTTTTCCAAAAATTAAAAAAGTTTTAATACAATAGAAGAAAATAGTGTCTTTCTATAAACCATTGATGTCCTAGTATCTTCATGGGTAGTTTATTATGGTGAAAACATACACTCAATGGCTTCTCCCATGTTCATGAAAAAAATAATAATCTATATTTATTTGGAAAGGTCAATCAGTTGATAATGAATCGTTGGAAGTTATTTGAATGGTTGATGTAAATATCTTGATGAATAATTGGTGGTTTTTTCATAACTGAATGATGTTAAAAACACTTTTTTTATTTATAATATCCTAATATCTTATTGAAGAAAAATGATGTAGTCTAATAAACCTACCATTACCAATGGATATGGGAAACTGAATCAGGGTTCACTGTTAGTGGTTCTTGAAATAAATGTCATGACTCTTCATTTGAAATTAAGAACATTTGGTATGGAAATGACTATAATTACTTATTTAAAATAATTGGATATTTAGAATAGTATAATGGGTAAAAATTTTGAGATGAGCATGACAGTTTTATATTGGACAATTTTTATGAAGGTCGTTCACGCAAATATTAGTAGATGAGATATTTTTGTGCAAGGTGAGAAAACGAAATTATGATTCAAATTTAGTTTCCAAAGACCTAAAACCCTAAATCTATGGTAATTTCACTTGTCCATATCGATACTGACACTAATTCCATCTCATATTGGATTACATAAATTTTCACATACTTGGTTAATGAAATAAAGATGTTATAGGTGTATTTAATTAGTAATAAATATATATTTTTCAGTATTTCATGCAATGGAAGGAAATAGTTGAATTAGAAAGTAGCCATTAGATAATGTTTCTTTGGTATAATAATAGTTGATAGAACACGAAAATTATCTTTTGAAACTATTTATGATTAATGGGATCATTCTCCAGATGACAATACCCATAACACTATAGAAGAATAGAGTGGTAGATATGATAGACCATACATTGACCCAGATGAAAAGATGCATATGTATGAACTGTATAAATCCCTATTCCACTGGGAAAGATTAAACTATCATGGTATTATTTCTGTCGAACATATGTACTTCATCTTCTTGGGATATATCATACTTGAAAAATTATGTACTAGTAAAGCATCAAAATTCTTACAAATTTAAATCATCAAAAGAATATCATAGGAATTTATTAATATAGAAGACACAGTCTAGTTGGATAATAATTCCAAATCATGATTTCTTATGGTATATGGAAATGAATATTTTTTTTCATACTATATAATGGTGAAAATAAGATAGTAATAATAAGTCAAAACATTCTATTAAATGATAAGATCCTAAGAATGTTTTAGATCTTTGATAAATTTTAGGTTGAGACAAGGAAGATTACTATTGGAGTACATGTTCATTTGGATAATAACACTAGAAGAAAAAAACAATCAGTGACTCCAAATACCAATAAAAGGTTGACCAATATTCAACTATTGAAAGAAACTCCAGAATGATCATTAATTGATGAATCCTAATGAAAAGATATAGATGGTGGGTGAATAGATATGGTGGCATCCGAAATAGCTATACCAGAAAGAGAAGAGTTTTATGTATTGTTGATAAGATATTCATGGTCTATATAAACACCCTAGAATTATGAGGTCAATATGAATTTTTTATTTCCAACTGATTTTGGAGTACTAGAATGCTCAGAAAGGATAAAAATTTTATGAAACTCAAAATAGTAGGTGTCATCCATATAAGATGAATTGAACCACCTACAGTTCAATACTACTTGAGAGATAGATAAAATAGATGAAAGAAAGTGAAAATTTGATTATAAATTATTTTTTTGAACAAGGAAGAAGATTACATAATTTTAATATACAAGGAATTATTTCTAGTTAAATGACTACATGAAACCAATGAAATCGGTTTCAAAAAAATATATTCCTTGGTAGCTAAGCTTAATATTATCTAGACAATGACGAGACATATCTATTTTATGATACACACTTATAAGAAATTTATGTTAATATTTACATTCTTCATGGTGATTTGGAGGATTAAATATATATCGAGTAGCCCAGGGAATTTTATGGCCATCCAAAATTGGTCTTTGATTGTATTTTAAATAAAAGCCTCTATGTTTGGAAACTATCACTTATCAGTTGAATTGAATGATTGAAAATTTCATGGTAGATGAATGATCTAAATTATGTGTGTATAATAAATTTTATTATCATATTTCTCCTAATTATGAGGCTTACGTCATTACCAAACTCTATTTGTATGACATGTTGCAAGAGGGTCCAAAGAGTTCATAAAATTAGAAGCTAAAGGATAATCTGTTTGAAGGATTTGAAATGACTTATCTTTACAAGCCTATAAAATATTAGGGTAAGGATGGAGAGGGATAGAAAATATGACACATTCATATTATCCCTTATACAATACACCTTTATAGAGCAATAATTTTCTTTCCAAGATATTATATCTATGTTAACAAATTTTCACAACATAATATGAAGATCTAAAAAGGAATCATTTAGGTACTGTATCTTTGGAAAAATTGAAACATAAATAACTAATTCATTACCTGATTAAATTTTATTCCACTTATTTCTTCATAAATATCACCCTTCGTAGACATATCACACTTAATACCATTTTTCATAACCTAGGTAACGGAAATATTAGAAAAGGGTAAGCTCCAGTCCATAGTAACGTGAAAAAAGAGAAGCATAAATGATCACAAAATCATAACGTAAGCATAATGGTATAAGAACAAGATAGTAATATATTAAACTCACATCCTTTATATCAAAGGAAATAATCGTAAATCTTGTAATAAACTATAGTAGTTAATATGACGGGAATCCTTAGAAAACGAAGGAATATGAACCTTGTAATATTAACATAGGCACAAGGCATTCATTTGTGGTATAAACATAAGCATAAGAAATAATTTACATAGTATTTAAGGATAATTTCAATGTAATTCATAGTGTAGTAGGATTAGTCACTAAAACATCATAGTATTTAGGGTTCACTCCCAAGACTTTCATAGAGGATATATTCTCATACTGAATGGGAGTCACTCGCCATTGCAGCCCTGCTTCTCTCATGTGATATAAATATTTACCCAATACACTAGAAAGAGATATATGTCCCACCCATCACAAAATTAAAATCATAGATATTTTCTCCATGAGATTATAAAAAATTCATCATATCATATCAAATGAAAAAATTGGTTTTGAAAAAATTCATCACAACGTATGTAAGATCCCATGTTTTTTCAAGTGTGTCCCACTGTTAGTATTTCATTTGAGAATTAACGGTCGAGTAATATTCAGATACTATGAACCTTTTTGGGGTAAATGGTCTATTTTATAGGGATATTTGTTTCATTTATGGTGTCCATGTATAATATTTTATGTGGTTTTATGTGGGTTTTCCATGCATTGGATGGATTTAGTGGTTGTTTAGGTCCTCGTATAAAAAATGTACAGAAATCTATTAGTGGGAAATTATACGTGTCAAGTAATTTTTTTAGAAAATATGTAAAGTCTTCGAGACACATTTTTTATACATATATAGGTTTGGAATCAGTTACATGTCATTTTCTATTTCAACACTATGTAAATGTCGATCATGGTTAAATTAATCAATGATAACAAGTTTTATGGTGTATCCCTCAAAAAATAAATACATTATGTGTAATTTAATTACATACCTGGTAATTTAACAACCTTTAGTCTAAAATAGTGACATGTGGATTATTTTCATTTCCCCTTGTGTGTAGCTTCCTCATCATAACCCTAGGGCAGTTTAAATGCAATTTTTTGTACCTCTCCTCTATTCAGATATTTAGATCATGCATTTGGTCCTTGGTAATTGTTTTTTCTTTATCATTCCCTTTTATCCCAATTCCTAGGTGAACATGATAAAATTATTATATACAATTCTTAGCACATATACATTCAGAAATGGTTATTTACCAATATCAACAATATTTAAAATATGAAAAATTATAAACTAAGTTTTACCTAGATTTGTGTGATTTATATATTGGTTTTAAGGTTATGGTTGGCATGATTATGAGGCATGTTCAATGAACTTGTGGCATGGAACTGCGGTAGTTTATGTTTAATCATGGTTATATGGATTTTGATGGAATGGTCCTGAGAAATGATGAATGAAATTATAACATAGTTCTGATGTAGGTTGTTGTGGTATTGATTGAATTGTTTAATTAATTAATATCCCAAATTATTACATTATTTCATGCACATTTTATTATACTAGTAATGTTTAGACATGGTATTATTAACCAGTGGAGTTATACTCACACCATAATTAGGTAGTTATTTGGTATTTAGGGAACCGAATCTTGACGTACATGGACATTACATTACTTTTACAGAATACATAATACATAACAAAAATAGACACACAAGGATCTTAATAGTTTCATGTCTTTGGAAACTCGGAATATAATCTTCTAATTGGGGTGAAAGATCTTCAACATCTCCATTAACGATCTTCCCCTATTTTTTTCTTACCTAAAACCTTTCTTTAAATCCTGGGGAAAAGAAAACATATAAAGGGTGAGCTCAAATGCTCAGTAAGGGTAAGCATAGAGACCATAAAACAGTCCTTAGACATTTGAATGTAATAAAACATGAGCATAAAATCGAAACATCAAAATCGTGAGCAATGACATAAAACATGGAAGTATGTAAGGCATAGATCATGAAGAAACATTAATCAAGATAAATTAGCATGGTAATAAAACATGTAATTGTGGAAACCATTAAGCACATGATATGATTTCCATAGTAGCCAAGGCATTACTGCCATGACCATCTTAGTGGACAAGGTTCCAATCTGAATCTAGTTCACTCCTTGTTTCAGTCCTGTAACACTGAACTGGATTAACTTACCGTTCCAGCCATGTGTATCGCATGAGATATAAATCTTCACCCAATGCATTGGAGGGAGATATAGGACCCACCAATTTCATATTGAAATCATTCTTTCATGTGCCACAATATAAGCATAAATCATTCATCATAACCCAAAAATAAAATGGGTTCCATAAACATCATTCCATCATAACATAATCCATACAAACAATTTGGATATCATATCATCATTAGAAAAGTGAAACCATGTAAATCATAGAGACATGATACTTAAAACATACACATGTGAAATAATGTCATCTTAGATGAAAATGGTTTTGATAAAACACTTGAAATGAATTCTTGAGGAAAATATCATTTTTTCTTCAAAATCATTTTCTTTTCACGAAATGTCATGCAATTTTATCAGAAAATGTCTTTATTGAAAATAGTCATGAAATATTTTAGAGGAATATTCATGAAAATAAGGCTTTATAAAACTGTAAAAATCCTTTCATGCCGTATACGTTAAAAAAACATGCATCTCGTACTTTTGTCAGAAATGTCAAAAAGTACCTTGTAGGGTAAATAAATGAATGATTCCTTCCATACCATGGGGTAAAAGTCAAATGGGTAAAAAGGACATTAAACATACATGAATACACTTTTATAAAACATGGACATAGATGATATCAATAACCCCAGTAAATACTTACGAATATGCAATCTCGGATAAAAATGAGATATGCACAATTATCCCTTACCTTATGTCTGATATGCTTCGTATGGATCCAAACCTCCTGTATAATGATTTAAATAATGTCATTTCCATATTACATAATCATATTCATTGTTATGATATCATATATGTTTCACTTATGACTTTATATTACACGTTCTTTTGTAAATTCCATGTTAAAGCAGCGTTTTGGGTAAAATCATTTCATTTATCGTATGTGTTTCGACTTGACGTTCTTGATATTATTACTTATATCATTATTTATATAATTCCAGAATGTAAAAAATGATTTATATATAATATATATTCACCATATACATATATATTATAGATCAATAAAAGGAATGAAATACACCGTTCATTGAGACGGTAGGTCGTACGTACGCATGAACGCTGTTTTCGTTTCCTTATTGAATTGAATGAAACTAAATAGATGACATACTTATATATATACATAAATCCAGTAGCATTATTATTTCACATATTTCATTATTATTCATTATATAAACTTTTTGATCATTCATGTATGGTTAACAGGGAGAATGAATCTCATCGCGTCGTGGAGACGGTAGTCCGTACGTATGCACGAGCGATGATATCGTTCCCATAATTATTGAATAGAATTGGATTGGATGGTATTATATATCAGAATCAGTATGATGATATAATAACCCTATATAGTTATTCTTTACACCATTATACCCATCAATGTAAGGTGTTGGTGGAAAAACAGTTTACACCACGGTGTGGAGACGGTATTCCGTACGTACGCACTCGCGATGATTTTGTTTTCCGAAGGATGGATAGAAGGTGAAATAGGGTTTTTTCATATTTATAATAAAATATCAGTATATTAGGGATACTGATGTTATTAATTCATAATGAAACAACTAAAGAAGTGGGAGTAGAAGAAGAATGGAACTTAAAGAAAATGGTAGAAGGTATTTCCTCTTCCTCGAAGTGCCTCCTTTAAACTTTCTCTTAGGGCACTAGAGTTGGCCTTTTGAGAAGACCAGTACCTTTAGTAGGTTTATAAGGAAGTGGGGAAGTGAAATGGGCTGGGGATGGATGATCGTGAAGGCTCAAATTGGTGTGAGGTGGACAGGGAGGAGGTGCCCTTTTATAATGGTGGAGAGGGGCACCTTTGGATATATAAGAAATATTAGTTTATATTAAATCCCAACCCCACATAAAAACTTACAAAATGACTCATATGCGAATATTAGATGATATAGGGTTGTAATATCATCAAATAATAAAATTTAGACATGTTAGGAAGTTATTTTAAACATTATAAACTTGATTTATCCTTATTTATCAATTTAATTTTATTTGTGTTAATAAAATTATAAATTATATATTATTATAAATAATTAAATATGTGTTGTGAGTTTTCCATAATTTGACACTTTATGATAGTTTCGACCATATAAATTTTAATTTATAAATTTTAATTATTTTTTTGATTTTTAAACAATTTTATAATATGTTATTTTTATAAAATTACAATAGTGTCAATTTTGACACTATTCATTTATTTGAATTTAAATAAAATATATACATAATATATGTTCTAACTAAAATATTTAATAGATTAATAAAATGTCATATGTATCTAGAAAAGTATTTGAGAACATTAAATAGTTCATATAATATTTATTTTAATATTTTTAAAACCATTTATTTGATATTTTAATTAATAAAATAATTTCAACATCACTATTGTGTCATAATTAATGATAATTATTTAATCCCTAAAAATTATAAATAAATTCATATGATGTAGATAATTGTATTATATTTCTAGAGACTATCCATGTTCTATGTTTCATTAATTTTATCAATAAATTAAAATTATTATACTTATAATATTTGAGAAAGTGACATGTTGTCACTTTCATTGGTTTTAATAATAATTAAATTATTTTCTAGGACAAAAGTCCATTAAATGAATCTAATCCGACACTTAGGTGATATGGGTCGACTTTTAGTCATAAAATAGGATTTTGGAAGGTGTTAGGGTAATTTTATAATCTTATATTTACCCTTAATTTCCATATTTACCTTTAACTATGGTAAATAAAATTTACCATAGTTACTATTCATACTGCCCAAAAATAAAAAGTAGCATATTAACATAATTTGGATCCACTTATTCCAAATATGGAATCCATTTTTCAAATTTCAAAACACATAAGTTGCATTAATTAATTTAAAATTAATCTCGTTGTTATGAAAACGGGTTTTAGATGTTAAAACATTGCCAAAGATTGAAATGTTTTTACATATGAATTCAATGTGAAATTAATGATAATTACATACATTATATTAAATGGTAAAAATATATTATATTTATAATTTAAAACTATTAAATATTATAATTTAACTATATAAATTATTACGATGAAAAAAGTTGTTTTTAATTAAAATATAGCGTGTTTTTACTATTCATTAAAATATGAAAGTTATCAGAAAAATATGAAAACTTTATCCAATGTAAATTTTTATATCCTGATTCAAAATTATAATTTTATTTTGTAAAATTGAACTTATAAACATTTCAAAAACTATATTTAAAGTGGGTCCTCCATCAAAAGGCGATAAAACTGTATTTTTTTAAAAATACTTATTTTGCCCGAAAAATTTATTTTGTTCTAATACCATGTTCTAGAAAATGTGTAAGATGATTAATAATGTTATAAAATTCAAAATGTAGTTAATAATATTCATAATGGTTAGTTCTTGATAATATTATAACCATATATCATTGTTTAGTGAAACCCGGTATTGTGTATAACACACGCTATCGAGGAAGGTCGCAATTGGGTGTAATGCAAGCCAAGTCAGGTTTGCGGGTAGTGCAAGACTTCTTTGTTGTTTTTTATAATAGAATCCAACCATATTTCATTTATACATTTAATATATATATATATACATATATATATTCACTCAATGTTGCGAACTTGAAATTGTGTGTAACACGATCCAAGAATAGTAATACGTATACTACAAGCTAATGCGGTGTTGTGTATAGTACAAGATAATCTTGGTGTAGTGTATAATAGATGATAAATGAAATTAAAAATAATATATCTCATAAAATCTTGGGGTGTTAGATTCTACCCCCCTTAAAATGAATTTCGTCCTCGAGATTCATCGGGGTTATAAATCATTTACTATTCATAGAAACCCACATGGTAAAAAAGAATACTAAAACTTAATTTTAAAAAATAAAGTAAGAAATCTATCAATTACCCAAAGTAACTCATCACTGGGTTTCCATATAGGAGAACAGAGGTGAAAATATGGATATGGAAGAAAAATCTAACCATCAACTTCTGATGGAGAGTGGTAGAGAACATGGCTATGAAGAATCCATCAATCACAAAGCCATAAATTTGTGATGATCTAAGGTACCATCTGATTCATCAGATATAAGAGCAGTAGGAAAACATTTTTAGTTTTTAGTATAATTTCCCTAACGTTAAAAATTTTGAATTAGAAAAAATACTTGCTTGATTTTGGTACAATCTCACTGTTGTTCGATCTTTGAACAATTTCCACTTCATCTCTTAAAGAAATGAAGTTGAATTTGTTATTCGTGAAGTGTTAACAGATCATGTGATAGAATGATGGGTCATTCCATTTTTTTCAAAACAAATGTTAGCAAAAGTTATCAAGTATACATAAGTCCATCTATGGTGAGGTTAATCATATACGATTCAATAAATGAACTTATACTTCATATATCATACTTATTAATAAAATAAAACTAGTTTCTACTAACCAGGGACTTCCTGTAGGCCAGTGGTAGGAGATAAAGGTCAGTCACACTACAATTGTTGGTTCGATTCCCACAACATTGTCCGACGCGATGGGTTGTCGCCCGTCCTGCAGGTTGTCCTTTTTCTAAAACTACATTACTATAACATCCCGTCAATAATATTGAAAAAAGTTCTATCCTTAAACAATACTAACTTATTTCCAACATAATACATTCCAATCATTAGGCTTGTCTAAAATACATCGGTCCAATCTCATAGTATAAAGAAAACAATTACTAGAAAGGTTATCTACCAAGAATGTGAATACATGCATTTATATCACATATATCATAAGATATATCTTGTTGGTTGCATTCCAAACACATGAATACCATATTAATATATTCTCTTGAAACATTAATTACCATAGAACCTTAGTGAAAACTTGAGTACTGTCAAAAGGTAACTCTTTCCACATACCAAAATCCCAAAAAATATATATAATCAAACCATAATATCACTTAGTCATTATATCAGTCATGAGCTGATGAATACAATCAAACATCTCATTATATTCTTATCCCTTCATTATGAGCATATCACCTACCTTCCAAACATAACTGAATAACCTTCCATGGTTATTGGTACCATTCAACATATACTTTAAAATACTTTAGGGAAAAAAATAGTGTAACAATCCTTAAATGATTCTTTATTCCATAGTACCATAAATTATTCTTTATAAACATACAATCCGTCTACTAACTTTTTAAATCACTAACTGAGCTTCATCATTTCTTTCATCTCATATTTCATTTGTAGTCTCTTCATCATCATCCACATAAATACTACTCATATGACCATGCTGATTCTCTTCATGAGATTTTTCCTTAGGGAATTGGTTTTCATAATGCCCATACAATAAACATTTAAAACAACTAATCATTTTTGATGTCGTAGAAATACCATTATCCTTGTCCATGGTGTTAACTGAACATTTTCCTTTGCACTTACTGGATTTGTGTCCTTATTTTCTACACCCAAAGCATCTTCCAGTTCCTTTGAAACAATCTCCCTAATTCCTCTTCCCACATGATTTACATGAGGGAAATTTAACTTTCTTTCCTCTATGATCATCATGAAACTCTATCTTTCTCTTATTATCTGAGTCAGAAAACATACCAAAGTTGAGATTATTGATCATATTATGGGATTGCTGATTAGGCATAATAACGATGTTTGGATTTCCAAATCTCGTTTCATTTGGTTGATCATGAAGAATATCATTCCATTGTCCGTCATATACTCCATTATCGTGAATCTTCCTATTTCCAGCCCTTTTCTAAAACCCAAAAAGAAAAGTGTGAGAGGCAAAAATCATGCTAGGGAAAACAACAAAATAAAGGGGGAGTACCCACAATATCTATCATCTTAGGTTAAATTCTAATATCGGTACCGTAGTTCTAGGACTATATCCTATACGTATACTTATCCTTAGGGACATCCCTATACATACCTTAGAAATATCTCTAGGGATCTAACTAAATTTTTCGCATCCTTGTTTCCAAAGGTTGACTAATCCTTTCCTCTGATACCAACTATAAAGGTTTGGAATTACTTCCAGTGGACTATAATTGATACCTATCACGGCACTGCATGGGTGGATACACCCCCTGGGCGGGACACACCACCATCCCCAATGGCAGCCATTTCCTCATGGAGCCCTTGGGCGGAGAGCCATGCTTCGTCCAACGCTCACATGTGAGAGTTCCCAAGGATCAGATACATTCCTACCTCCATTCCCTCTAATACCAACTATAGAGACCCGAATCTTGACATACATGGAAATTACATTACTTTTGTGGAATTATTTATACATAACAAAAACAGAAAAACAAGGATCATAATAGTTTAGTGTCTTTGTAAACTTGGAATATAATCTTCTAATCATGGTGAAATATCTTCAACATCTCCATTAATGATCTTCCTCTTTTTTTCTTACATAAAAACTTTCTTAAAATCCTAGGGAAAATAAAACATATAAAGGGTGAGATCAAATGCTCAGTAAGGGTAACCATAGAGAACATAAAACAATCCTTGGACATTTTAATGTAAAAAACATGAGCATAAAATCTAAACATCAAAATCTTGAGCAATGACATAAAACATGGAAATACGTAAGGCATAGATCATAAAGAAACATTAATTATGATAAATTATCATGGGAATAAAACATGTTATTGTGGAAACCATTAAGATTATGATATTATTTCCATATTAGCCAAGGCATTACTTCCATGACCATCTTAGTGGACGAAGTCCCTTTCTGAATCGAGTTCACTCCTCGTTTCAGTCCTGTAACATAGAACCGGATTAACGTACCATTCCAGCCATGTCTATCTCATGAGATATAAATCTTTACCTAATTAATTGGTGGTAGATATAGGTCCCACCCATCTCATGTTGAAATCATTCTTTTGTGTGCCACAATATAAACATAAATCATTCATCATAACCCAAGAATAAAATGGGTTTCATAAACATCATTGCATCATAACGTAGTCCATAAAAAAAATTGGATATCATTTCATCATTAGAAAATTGAAACCATGTATATCATAGAGACATGATACTTGAAACATACACATGTGAAATAATGTCATCTTAGATGAAAATGGTTTTGATAAAACAAATGAAATGAATTTTTGAGGAAAATATCCTTTTTTCTTCAAATCATTTTGTTTTCACAAAATGTCATGAAATTTTAAAAGAAAAGGATTTTGTTGAACATATTCATGAAATCATTTGGAGGAAGCTTCATGAAAATAAGTCTTTATAAAACCGTAAAAATCCTTTCATTCCGTATACGTTAAAAAAACATTACTCTCGTACTTTTGTTGGAAAATTCAAAATGTACCTTGTAGGGTAAATAAAAGAAAGATTCCTTCCATACCATGGGGTAAAAGTAAAATGAGAAAAAAGGACATTAAACATAAATGAATTAAATTTTATAAAACATGGACATGGATGATAGCAATAACCCCAGTAAATACTTACGAATAAGCAATCTCAGATAAAAATGAGATTTGCACAATTATCCCATACCTTTTGTCTGATATTCTTTGTATGGATCCAAACCTCCTGTATAATGATTTAAATAAAGTAATTTACATATTAAATAATCATATTCAGTGCTATGATATCATATAAGTTTCACTTATGACTTTATATTACCCGTTCTTTGGTAAATTCCATGTTAAAGCAGCGTTTAGGGTAAAATCATTTCATTTATCGTATGTGTTTCGACCTGTCGTTCTTGATATTATTACTCATATCCTGATTTAAATAATTCCATAATGTAAAAAATGATTTATATATAATATATATTCATCATATACATATATCTTATAGATCGATAAAAGGAATGAAATGAACCATTCATGGAGACGGTAGGCCATACGTACGCATGAACGTTGTTTTCGTTTCATTATTGAATTGAATGAAACTAAATCGATGACACACACATATATATACACAAATGCAGTAGCATTATTATTTCATATATTTCATTATTATTCATTATATAAACTTTATGATCATTCATGTATGGTTAACATGGAGAATGAATCTCATCGTGTCGTGGAGACGGTAGTCCGTACGTACGCACGAGCGATGATATCGTTCCCATAATTATTGAATATAATTGGACTGGATGGTATAATATATCAGAATCCGTATGATGTTATAATAACAATATATAGTTATTATTTACACCATTATACCCATATATGTAAGGTGTTGGTGGAAAAACAGATTACACCACGACGTGGAGACGGTATTCCGTACGTACGCACGCGCGGTGATTTTCTTTTCCGCAGGATGGATAGAAGGTGAAATAGGGTTGTTTCATATTTATAATAATATATAATTATATGAGGGATACTGATTTTATTAGTTCATAATGAAACAACTCAAGAAGATGGAGTAGAAGAAGAATGGAACTTGAAGAAAACGGTAGAAGGTATTACCTCTTTCTCAAATTGCCTCCTTTAAACATTCTCTTAGGGCACTAGAGTTGGTCTTTTGAGAATACCAGTATATCTAGTAGGTTTCTAAGGAAGTGTAGAAGTGAAATGGGCAGGGTTCGGCCGATCATGAAGGTTAAATTGGTGTGAGGAGGAGAGGGAGGAGGTGCCCTTTTATAAGGGAGGAGAGGGGCACCTTTGGAAATATAAGAAATATTAGTTTATATTAAATCCCAACCCCACATAAAAACATCCAAAATGAATCATATCCAAATATTAGGTGATATAGGGTTGTAATATCATCAACCAATAAAATTTACACATGTTATAAATTTATTTTAAACATTATCAACTTGATTTATCCATATTTATCAATTTAATTTTATTTGTGGTAATAAAAGTCTAAATTTTAAATTATTATAAATAATTACATATGTGTTGTGAATTTTCCATAATTTGAAACTTTATGATAGTTTCTACCATATATGTTTTAATGTATAATTATTAAATATATTTGTGATTTTTAAACAATTTTATAATATGTTATTTTTATAAACTAACAATAGTGTCAATTTTGACACTATTCATTTATTTGAATTTAAATAAAATACATACAGAAGTTATGTTCGAACTAAAAGATTTAATAGACTAATAAAATTTCATATGTATCTAGAAAATTAGTGGATAACATTAAATAGTTCATATAATATTTATTTTAATATTTTTAATACCATTTATTTGATATTTTAATTAAAACAATAATTTCAACATCACTATTGTGTCATAATTAATGATAATTATTTAATCCCTAAAAATTCTAAATAAATTCATATGATGTATATAATTGTATTATAATTCTGGATACTATCCATGTTTTATGTTTCATTTAGTTTATCACTAAATTAAAATTATTATACTTATAAGATTTGAGAAAGTGACATGTTGTCACTTTCTTTGGTTTTAAAAATAATTAATTTATTTTCATGTAAAAAGTTCTATTAAATGAATCTAATACGACCCTTAGGTGATATGGGTCGACTTTTAGTCATACAATAGGATTTTGGAAGGTTTTAGGGTAATTTTATAATCTTATATTTACACTTAATTACCCGATTTACCTTTAACTACGATAAATAAAATTTACAGTAGTTACTATTCATAATGGCCAAAAATAAAAAGTATCCTATTAACCTAATGTGGACCCACTGATTCCAAATATGGAATCCATTTTTTAAAATTCAAAACACATAAGTTGCAGTAATTAATTTAAAATTAATCCCATTGTTAAGATAACGGGTTTTAGATGCTAAAACATTTCCAAAGATTGAAATGTTTTTATCTATGAATTCAATATGAAATTAATGATAATGACATACATTATGTTAAATGGTAAAAATATATTCTATTTATACTTTAAAACCATTCAATATTATAATTTTAATATATAAATTATTACGATGAAAAAGTTGTTTTTAATTTAAATATAGCGTGTTTTTACTATTCATTAAAATATAAAAGTTATCAGAAAAATATCAAAACTTTATCCAATGTAAATTTTTATATCCTGATTCAAAATTATAATTTTATTTTGTAAAATTTAACTTATAAACATGTCAAAAACTATATTTAATGTGGGCGCGCCATCAAAAGGCGGCAAAACTGCATTTTTTTAAAAATACTTATTATACCCGAAAAATTTATTTTGTTCTCATACCATGTTCTAGAAAATTTTTAAGATGAATAATAATGTTATAAAATTCAAAATCTAGTTAATATTATTCATAAAGGCTAGTTCGTGATAATATTATAACCATATATCTTTGTTTAGTGAATCCTAGTATTGCGTACAACACACGCTATCGAGGAAGGTCGTGATTGCGTGTAATGCAATCCAAGTCAGGGTTGCGTGTAGTACAAGACTTCATTATTGTTTTGTATAACAAAATCCAACCATATTTCATTTATAAATTGAATATATATATATTCACTCAATGTTGCGAACTTGAAATTGTGTGTAACACGATCCAAGAACAATGTTACGTATACTACAAGCTAATGCGGTGTTGCGTATAGTACAAGATAATCATGGTGTAGTATATAATAGAAGATCAAAGAAATTAAAAATAATATATCTTAAAATCTTGGGGTGTTACATTCTACCCCCCTTAAAATGAATTTCGTCCACGAAATTCTTCGGGGTTATAAATCGTTTACTATTCATAGAAACCCACATCGTAAAAAAGAATACTTAAACATAATTTTAAAAACTAAAGTAAGAAATGTAATTATTACCCAAAGTAACTCATCATTGGGTTTCCATATAGGATAACATAGGTGAAAATATGGATATAGAAGAAAAAACTAACCATCAAGTTCTGATGGAGAGTGGTAGAGAACATAGCTATGAAAAATCCATCAATCTCAAAGCCATAAATTTGTGATGATCTAAGGTACCATCAGATTCATCGGATATAAGAGCAGTAGGACAACATTTTTGGTTTTCAATATCATTTCCCTCAACTTGAAAATTTTGAATTAGAAGAAATACTTGCTTGATTTTGGTACAATCTCACTGTTGTTTGTGCTTTGAACAATTTCCACACAATCTCTTAAATAAATGAAGTTGAATTTGTTATTCGTGAAGTGTTAATAGATCATGTGATATAATGATTGGTCATTCCATCTGTTTCAAACAAAATGTTAGCAAAAGTTATCAAATATACATAAGTCCATCTATGGTGCTGTTAATCATATACGATTCCAAAAATGAACTTATACTTCATATATCATACCGCTTAATAAAATAAAACTATTTTCTACCAACCAGGGACTTATTGTAGTCCAGTGGTAGGAGATAAAGGCCAGTCGCACTTCGGTTGTGGGTTTGATTCCCACAGCCTTGTCCGACGCGATGGGTTGTCGCCCGTCCTGCAGGTTTTCCTTTTTCTAAAATTACATTACTATAACATCCCATCAATAATATCGAAAAAAGTTCTATCCTTAAACAATACTAAGTTATGTCCAACATAATCCATTCCAATCTTTAGGATGATCTAAAATACTTTAGTCCAAGCTCATTGTATAAAGAAAACAATTACTAGAAGTGTTATCTACCAAGAATTTGAATACATGCATTTATCTCACATATATCATAAGATATATCTTGTTGGTTGCATTCCAAACACATGAATACCATAGTCATATATTCTCTTGAAACATAAATTACCGTAGAACCTTGGTGAAAGCTTGAGTATTGTCAAAAGGAAACTCTTTCCACATACCGAAATCCCAAAAAAATCTATATAATGAAGCCATAATATCACTTAGTCCTTATATCAGTCATGAGCTCATGAATAAAGTCAAACATCTCATTATCTTATTATACCTTCATTATGAACATATCATCTAATTTCAAAAAATATCTAAATAACCTTCCATGGTTACTGGTACCATTCAACAGATACTTTAAATACTTTAGGAAAAAAATAGTGTAACAATCCTTAGATGATTATTTATTTCACAGTACCATACATTATTCTTTATAAACATACAATCATTCCACTAACATCTGAAACCACGGACTGAGCTTCATCATTTCTTTCATATCATATTTCATTGGTAGTCTCTTCATTATCCTCCACAAAAATACTACTCATATGACCATGCTGATTCTCTTCAGGAGATTTTCCCTTAGGGCATTGGTTTGCATAATGCCCATACATTCCACATTTAAAACATCTAATCATTGTTGTTGTCGTAGCAATACCATTATCCTTGTCCATGGTGTTAACTGAACCTTTTACTTTGCACTAACTAGATTTGTGTCCTTCTTTTCCACACCCAATGCATCTTAAAGTTCCTTTGAAAAAATCTCCCAGATTCCTCTTCCCACGTGATTTAAATGAGGTAAATTGAACTTTCTTTCCACTATGATCATCATGAAACTCTATCTTTCTCTTATTATGTGAGTCGGAAAACTTACCAAAGTTGATATTATTGAACATATTATGATATTGATGATTAGGCATAATAACGATGTTTGGATTTCCAAATCCCGTTTCATTTGGTTTCTCTTGAATAATATCATTACATTGTCCGTCATATCCACCATTATCGTGAATCTTCCTGTTTCCAGCCATTTTCTAAAACCCAAAAAGAATAGTGTGAGAGTAAAATATCATGCTAGGGAAAACAACATAATAAAGGGGGAGTACCCTCAATATCTATCATCTTAGGTTAAATTTTAAGATCGTTACTGTAGTTCTAGGACTATATCCTATACGTATACTTATCCTTAGGGACATCCCTAGACATACCTTAGAAATATCTCTAGGGATATCACTAATGTTTTTGCATCCTAGTTTCCAAAGGTTCACTAAACCTTTCCTCTGATACCAATTCTAGAGGTCTGGAATTACTTCCAGGGGACTATAATTGATACCAATCAGGACACTCCATGGGCGGCTATACCCCATGGGCGGGACACACCACCATCCCCAGTGGAGAGTCGGTGTGTATCCTAGACTACCTATGTGTTGTTTTTTTATATTTAAATTGATCCAGGTTGTGAATTCTATTACTATTTAACAAATTTCATGACATAAGGTTATTACTATGTAGAGAGGAGTGTGTCTTGACTTGATAATAAACCTATTATTTTATTCTATTTCATATATTTATTTATTTCTTAATATATTTTTATGTAATCTAGTATTGGTTTTAAAAAATATATATCTTATCATTATTTTGATAGTTAACATAAATAAGTATTTCAGATATGGTGTTTGATAAAAGAAATACTGTTTCAAAAGATAATGTGATTTTACAACATGTTTTAACTGATATTGGATCAGTCTTTTGAGAATATTTTTGAAAGATAAGGAAATATATTTCTACTAATTCAGTTATCTATCAATGTTTTATATGTTGGAGGATTTTTTTTACATATTTATAAATAAAAATTTAATTGGAATATCAATTCACCTGTATAGAGTTTTCCACTCCGACCATCCTTTTTTATTAGAGGATTCTTATTTATTTATCTTGTTTTTATATAGGATCTAGTTTTCACCCAAAATATCCAAATTTATGTTATTTATAAATATTTATATTTATCGACATTGGAATGAATGAGGGGACTATTATAAATTGAACCCAATATTTAAATATTACCAATTATGATTTGGGGAAATAAAGATGAAAATACATCTAGAGGGAATGATATTTCATATATGGAACATCATACAAGAGTGAAGGAAAAAAGAAAAATCTATTAGATATAATTTTATTGATTCCAATGTGTCCTATTCTGGTAGTAATTAGAATGTTATGAATGCCTTATAATTTTTATTAGATCAATATGAATTCTATATAATTTCTTCATCATTTACTATTGAAATATGGGATGCACATGTTTTGTCTCATAAAGGAACTCATCATGTTAACGTGATATTCGAGGAAACATATAATATTGAATATGAATAATATAAGATAAAACATTATTATTCAATATTTGATATTTATCTTAGTTTCACTGAAATTTTAAATAGTATTCAAGCACATGGGAATAAAATTGAATACAAGGATCGTGTGATGAGACTCCACTGATGTTTTCTAGATCAATAGAGAGTATGCATTGTTTTTATTCAAGAATATCATAATATTAAAAAACTATTAATATATGAGAAAATTGGAAAACCAATGATATGTGAGGAAGAATAGAAATTAAAAAATGATTATGATAATCCAAATAGAAAATTTTCTTCATTAAAAAATTCTATGTAAATGATAATAATAAAAATAAAATAATATAGTTAATGTCAGGAAAGTCACCTTCTAAGAGTGATGATGAGAGGGATCTTATAGCCAAGTGATTTCATATATTCAATAAGAAGAATATATTATTCAATAAATCAAATTATGGAATAATGTTTGATATTAGAGGTAACATGAAAATGGAAAATAAAATAGGTGAAGTAAAATGTTATAAATGAAATCAAAAATGCTATATAAAATATTATTGATTGAAATTATTCTATATAAAAATGTATTAAAACAAAAAATAATTGAAAATAAATCTATGAATTTGACCTATATTTCTTCTAATAACAGTTACAATGAGTCCGAATCGAGTAGAGAATACATAGGTGGTAGAGAAAATATGTCATTCCTCACTAAAAAATATTAGGTAATAAATAATATCTCCACATATAGAACTCATATTTGTATAATCATTGAAAATTAAAACAATGGTTAAAATTATACCAATGAATGATTATTTTAAAACAATAATATACTAGAGTAAAATATAATGAACTTATTGATATGTATAAAATGAAAAAAACTACATTCTTTATCTATTCATGTTAAAGGTGACGATGATATAGAAAAAACAAGTATCATTTATTAGAAGAGAAAGATTAAATTAAAATGTAAACTGTTAATCATAAAAATGATATTAAAAGGTTTAAAATGGTATTGAATTATTTACCAGGATTATGTGTAAATAGACCAGACCCATGTACACAACATAGACTGGATACCAGTTTGACTAGAGAATAATATCTATGAATAAGTATATTCCGAGAAAAAACTCTTACAATTATATAAATAGTTCATATTAACCTAGGACTAATAAGGTTTTTATTTCTAAAATACATAAGTTTACTTATTTTGAACATATTAGATATGATTTTATTCTAGTATATTTTATTACTAACTATAACGGACTTAAGAAAATATGGGTACCAAAATCATTTATTATCTAAATGTGTATAAGAATCATTATTTAAGATTAAAATTATGGAATTATGGAATTATGGAATTTAGATAATGGATGTTCTATGAAAATTACAAGATACATCACATGAATTAATATCCTTTTAATACTTTATGGTTGACATGTCACATTTTGTGACTATTCCAAATGGAAAATAATAGTGCATGCTCAAATTTGTAACTCTACCACTTTTTTAATTTATAAGGTCTTATTTGTTTATACTTTAAATAATAATGTACTTATCATCTCAAAACTAAATGAAAATGGTTATAATTTAAAATTTAAAAATATTTCATTAATGATCTATGATCCCAAGGATGATTTAAATTAAACTACCTTATGTAATGATAATTTCTGGGTCACTAACCTATATTTTTAATTTTCTCAAAATATTTTTTCCCTAAGTGCATTTGAAAATAATTTTTTTTATGCCTTAGGAAACAAGGACATTGTAATGTTCACTATCATATAAATATAACTATTGATGATTTAAGTAAGGATATTATTAAATTTAAATTCTCAAAATGTGAAATATGTGACCCATGTAAAAAAGGAAGACAACATAAGATCTTTTTCAATCAAAATAAAGAGTATTCAACTTCTCAAGAACTATAGTGGTTTCACATGGACATTTCTGAACCATTTAGTGTTTCATTCCAAAATGATAATAATTATTATAATGTAATTTTTGATTAATTTTCTAGATATATTTGGGTAATATTTTTAGCAAAAAATAATAAATCATATTCTAATTTTGAAAATTTTAAAAAATATATAGAAAATATTAGTGGAATTTTTTTTATGAACTTGTGGAGTTATCAGGTCAATCATATTGAAAAAAAATAGTTAGTATATTTATTTACACAACATGGGTATAATCATAATTTTTCTTCTCCTAGGACTCCATAATTTAATCATGTCATGTAAATATGGAATTATACAATTCAATTGATTTTCAAGAAAATGTTGAATTAGTATGACCTACCGATTTTTTTGTATAAATTTTCAATACAGCCTATAATATTATCAATAGGGAGACAAGATTTTATGAAAACATGAAATGATTTGTTGAATGGATAGAAACCAATGTTTAATTACTGAGATTTTTATATTACAAATCCTTTATTCTCAACCCAAAGGATTCATTGGAAATTATTTCCTCTAAATCTGAAGAATTAAATATCCATGGTTTCGACCTTCTAGTAAATGATATAGGTGTTTCAGTAAAAGAACAAAAATTTCAGAGGAATCGCTATATGTAAAATTTTATAATAAGTCAACACGACCCAGAAACCCCTTTAGTAAACCTTGTCCATGGTCTTTTTAAGTTTAATGTTGACACCTAAAACAATCATACTTATGGTTTGTAAGAACCTGGTTCTTATTTTTGAGGTGTATGCTTCATATTTTTTCCTTTTCCTTAAGTGTTTTTGAGAAAATAAGGAAAATGGGGAAACATCCTAAATTTTGGAACTACATGTTGTGTACTTTTCCACACGCCATGTACATTTGGCCATGTGGAATGGGTACGTGGGGCGTGTAGCCATGTCAGCGATGAGGGGTGTAAAAACAAACTACATGCCGTGTAGTGGTACTTTACACGCCATGTAGTCAGTCGGCATGCTTAAAAATTATGGCGGTGGAGCAGCCGACAGCTGGGTGACAGTACACGCCGTGTACTTGGGAGTACATGCAGTGTACTCATGTCGACGAATGAACAGTGTGGCAGTGCCGCCAGAGGGACAGTTAAACGAAAGAAGTACACGCCGTGTACTCAGAAGTACACATAGTGTACTTTGTTTTTTCGGATTAAAATAGGAAGTAGACTCCTCATTTGGAAGAGGAGATATTTGAGACGATTTGGAGCCAAAGGAGGAGGCCGGACCTTTGAAGATCCACCGGGTGTTCTTCTGGAATCGGTTTCCGCCTCAGACGATCCCGTTGGAATGGCACGGGTAAGGGCTTCCACCTCCGTGGCTGGTTCTGACCAATTCTTCTCCTAAATGATGTTATTTACATTTTAATGGGTTTTGTTCTTCGTCATATCTACGCCGTTATTGGGCATTTCTGGAGTCGGCGTTCGGGTATAACGTTCGTTGGCATTTAAGGTAGGTGGCTTGGTATAAATTTCTAACTGTCATGCATTTTTGTGCGTTTTTGTGCCATGAACCCATGTTGGGGTGTCATGTGGCTAAGGCCGTTGTTATATTTAACGCCTAAAATTGCATAGGTGATTGAATTGTAATAATAAAATGCTGGTTGGGATCGTTGTTTGGATCTGGAACCACCCCATGGGTGTGTCTCACTGTTTAGCCGTTTGGCCAGGATACCCGAGGGTATGACTTTAATGTAGTAATTGTAGAATTTACAAGAGATGAATTACTTATTTACAACATTTGACATGTTGGGCATGGCCCGTTTACCTGTTTATCCTGAGGGTGTTATTGTGATTAGCCTGTGGGCACTGCACTATTTAGCCTGAGGGCTATAATTATTTCGGACTGAGGGCAGCTTCTTCCATGCCTGAGGGCGATAGACTCTGTGACTGAGGGCGACAATACCTATGCCTGAGGGAAAACTCTATTATGCCTGAAGGAAGGTTTTTGTGTTGGATACTCGTTACCCGAGGGTTGGAGTTTATGTGTCTGAGGACACTAGTTGTTTACTAGAAATGAACTGTAGTGATTTCATATATTAAATTGATTAAATGAATATTAAAAATGGAAATATAACTGGTAGTTTGTTACATTTCAGTACTGCTTACTTATTGCATTTTACCACTACACACTATTATTGCATGTGAGCACGCAGTTGGGTACAGGCCTTTGGTGGGTGCCTACTGAGATATATTTCTCACACCATGTTTGGGTCACGCTTTTCGGCCCAAACAGATTACGTTTCTACATGTATAGATAAGGGAAAGGGCCCTTACGTAGGTACATGACTATTATTGTGGAGTAGGAGGGTATGGGACTGAGCCTAGGCTCGCGATGCCACTGCCATCTGTTTTGCTCGTTTTGTTGTACTCTATATTTTGTTGTCCTGTATTGATGTATAACATGTTCTGGCTGTTTTCATAAAATTTGAAACATGTAGCATCATCATTTATATATTGTTAGTTATATTCACTATTGTAGTTTATTTCAGTTGAGTATGGTTTACTGCTTCCACTGTTTTTGTATGTTTTCTGTAAATTCTGCTGCACTACACTTTGACAAATGAGGGCATAGCTTCCCCACTATCAGACCTGGGCCCTTGCTTCTAGTCGGCAACCTCTGGTATTTTGGGAAATGCGCTTGAGGTCACGTGGCGAACTAGGTTCGGGGCACCTGTTGAGGGGCACCCAGGTCTGGGATGTTACAAAGTTGTATCAGAGGCGTTTTCTTTTCTTCGACTTACTATTTGGAGCCGTAGTTAGGGATAGGACGAACGATAGTTGATAATAAGTTGTGCTCGGGCGTATCTAACCCGTGTATAGGGAACAACCAGTCTTCCTTGTATTTTGCAATTATTTTGATTTTGAAAATTCTACAGTTGATATGATTTCACCGTTGGGTGATACACTTGGGTTGTGCTGTTTATATTATATCAGTGTGTTCTATTTAGTTTCAACCCAAGGAGATGAGGGTATGTCGTCTCATGCATCATATAGGAACATGCTAGATATCACATGTCATGGATAGTTTCCATGCCATGTAGGTGCATTTGAAAATTCATGTTATTGTGATAGTTGTTGTTCTAGAAAATCATGCTGTTGTGATAGCTGCTCTTATAAAATACTTGCCGTGTGATAGGGTGATTTTATGTGATCTTGTTTATAGAATGGATGCCAAAATTTGGTTTTTGGGGAGTATGGGCCCCCATTGACCGGAATTTGGTGGATCATTGACTGTTTATTGGTTATAACACAAATAAGATTTCAAACATTGATTCATGGGGAGTATGGGCCCCCACGGGTTGGAATTTGACACTTAGGTGCTGTTTTACGGTATTTTCTAAGTTCCGGAGATGTTTCTGAGGCATACTGTCCGGAAACCCAATATATACGCCGTGTAGTATTTTTATACACGCCGTTTATGTTCTCCTGTTCGGGAAGAAAAGTAATCTTTTTGAGTACACGCCGTGTAGTCTCTTCCCATGTCACAAACCGCGTGGGCGGCGACACGGGGTAGGGAAAGGCTTGGGTAAAACACGGCTTGTAGCTTGAGTACACGCCGTGTAGTGATGACCCGGAGTCCGACCGCTTAACTAATCACACGGGTCGGTGAACTCCTGTACAGAACGTCTTGTGTCAATGGTGGACACGCTGTGTACTGTGACCTGGGGACTTGGCCATGTAACGAACTACACGGGCCGGTGTCACCTCTCCCAGAACATGCTGTGTAGTCTTGTCCAAGGACAGACCATGTGGTGTTAGCTGTGTGGCTGAGAAATGGGGTGGTTTACACACCGTGTGTGGGTGTAACACACCATGTAGTTGTAATCCGAGTAGTCGGTCGTGTCACAGATGACACGGGCATTTGGAAAATAACATCGTACACGCCGTGTAAATATTATACACGCAATGTAGTTTTTGTTCAACGGAAGTCGTGTGGCTTAGCCATGTGTAAGGACCCGGGCAGGGGAAGAGAAGTCAAGTACATGTCGTGTAGTCAGTGTACAGGCCGTGTAGTCTTGTTTTGAAAATTTTTAATTCCTTCTTCCTCTTGTTTCCTTTATGGTTCCTTTTCTTTTCGGTCATAATAATCTTGAATCTGAGGCGTGCTTTTGACCTTATAGTTTCATTCCGCCTAGATGACCGTGAGTTGTTCACCCGGAGAGCGGCGACGACTATACTTTTGATATGGTGGGCCATGGGCTACCAGTTGATCCCCCAGTAGAGCCATATGCAGCGCCAGCTGCTATACCAGACACAGGCACAAAGGCGCAGTTTTGTGACGGCTTTATGCGGTTTATGCAGACCTTTCAGGGAGCACTACAGGCTGCTACATCTATGGCTGAGCTGCCATGTATCTTCCAGTAGCAGCATCCGCCTACATTTTCAGGGGATGGTAGACCACAGGCTACGGAGTCTTGGTTGGGGTCGATGCAGACTATTTTTGAGCATCTTGAGACACCTCCAGGGCGGAGGGTCAAGCTCGCGACTTACATGCTGCGTGATTCCGCCAAGAGGTGGTGGGATGTTACCACCCAGTAAGAGCATCACATGGGCCTGGCGTGGGAATATTTTCAAGTAGTATTCAATGAATTATTCTTTCCTGAGACACTGAGGGAAGATAGAGCTCGAGAGTTCATGAATATACTACACGGCACTATGTCGACGATGGACTATTCTGCTCGTTTTATGGAGCTTCAGCGTTTTGCATCTGTGTTGGTGGATGATGAGACGTTGAGAGCCATACATTTTAAGGATGGTATTCTGTATGACATCCGCTCACTGGTGAATATTTCCAGGTTTTCTTCAGTACACACTATTTTGAACCAGGTGCAGATTACTTAGAGAAACCTACGAGAATCTAGTGGTGTGGTCCAGGGCGGTTCAACACCAATCACTGGTACTATTTCTGTTGGCAAGAGGAAGAGACGAACGATCTTCTCTCAGGGCAGCAGTCCCAGTCAAAAGAATGCTTCAGATGGATTGGTTGTGTTCTAACAGTGTGGTAGATAGAGGCACAAGATGACACAGTGTCAACGAGACCCAGTGGAGTGCCGATCATGTTGCATGTTGGGTCATCTACAGTGCTTTTGCAGGGCGTTTTCACCAGTGGCTAGTGAGTGGTTTTCTCTGTAGACTCCGTGTGCGGGAGTAGGACCAGTGGATTCATTACAGTGAGGGAACTGGAATATGTCAGGGCGTGTAGGATGAGATGGTGGTCGTGTCCATGGTAGCCAGACACCAGGATCTCTGAGGCAGTAGGGTAGGAAAACTCAGGATTGTCAAGCTGTGTCGCAGGGCTGCGGCACTGGGCAGGCATATTCAGTGCAACAGACCGAGCAGGAGCAGGATCCCGGACCTTCTACAATTAGAGGTAATATTCTAGTAGTTTCTGTTATATCTTCAGTGATTTTTGATACGGGTGTTACACATAGTTTCATATATGTACCCTTTGTAGAGATCATTGGGCTCGATGTTTATTCCTCTTCTGATATCATGATTCTAGACACTCTGTTGGGGACTAGGACGACTGGTGTGCATCAGTGCAAGGAGTGCCCCCTTGAGGTTTTAGGGTTTCACTTCTTTTGGGACCTCTATGTCTTAGAGATGACAAGCTATGATGTCATTATCGGGATTGAATGGTTGGTTCCCCATCGAGCCTTTGTAGACTTCTATCGTCGTAGGGTGAGTTTCACGTCACCAGAGGGTGGAGAGTTTCTATACAACGACGAGTGTGATGTTCGGGCGAGTCGAGATGGACCAGAGCATCATGGGCTAGGTGGAGTCATAGCCCAGATTGTGAGCTTATATCTGGATGACCAGGGGACATGTCAAATAGATTTCCCTCTAGTGGTTGATCGTTTCAGGGATGTCTTCCTGGACGACTTTTCAGGTCTACCTGCGTAGCGAGAGGTGGATTTCTCTATTGAGCTTGTGCCAGGAGCAGCACCAGTGTCCATTCCTCCTTATAGGATGGCCACGCCTGAGTTGTAGGAGCTCAAGAGGCAGTTGGAGGAGTTATAGGAAAAGGGCTTTATCCGACCCAGTATATCTGCTTGGGGTTTTCCGGTCCTTTTTGCGAATAAGGCGGACTTTACCCTTAGGCTTTGCGTGGATTATCGAAAGGTGAACCGGTTGATGGTTAAGAACCGATATCCCTTAATGAGGACTGATTATCTGTTTGATCAGCTTCGAGGAGAACGAGTGTTCATGAAGATTTAATTGAGATTTGGATATCATCAGCTCCGTGTGAGACCATCGGATATACCACTTACAGCTTTTTGGAGCAGATATGGTATGTACGAGTAATTGGTTATGCCGTTCGGACTCACGAATGCACCAGAAATTTTCATTGCTCTAATGAATCGTGTGTTCCATCAGTATCTTGATTCTATTTTGGTAGTATTCGTGGATGACATCTTTGTGTACTCTCGAACTCGACAAGACCATGCCACCCATCTTGAGATCATATTGAGTACATTGAGAGAGCATCGGCTATATGCTAAGCTCTCGAAGTGCCACTTTTGGATGGACCAGATTCACTTCCTGGGTCATACCATCTCAGAGGCAGGAGTTGTAGTAGACCTAGAGAAGGTGAGAGTAGTAGTTTCCTGGGAGTATCCTAAGAATGTGTTTGAGATACTAAATTTCATAGGGCTGGCTGGATACTACAGACGCTTCATACAGGACTTCTCCCACTTGGCATCACCTTTGACAGGTCTGACTAGGAAGGGTGTGAAGTTCGTTCTGTCCGAAGCTTGCGAGACATCTTTTCAGGACCTGAAAGAAAGGTTGACATCAGCCTCGATCCTGATACTCCCAGAGTAGGGGAATAGCTATACAGTTTACTGTGATGCATCAGGGATTGTGCTGGGAGTAGTGTTGATGCAGGGCAACCGAGTTTTTCCGTACGAGTCTCGATAGTTGAGGCCACATGAGCGGAATTCCCTGATGCATGATCTCAAGTTGGCTGCAGTTGTTCATGCGTTGCACTGTTGGAGACACTATCTGTTGGGAGATCATTTTGTGGTTTTCACCGACCACAAAAGCCTCATGTATATCATTACTCAGCGTGACTTGAACCTGAGGCAGAGAAGGTGGGTTGAGTACCTACAGTCCTTCGATTTTGAGCTTGCCTATACACCTGGTAATGGTAATGGAGTAGCTGATGCACTGAGTAGGAAGATTCAGATACAGGCAGTGCAGGAGGCTAGTGGTGAGTGGGAGCTCATGGATTTGTTCTCTGAGATGCATATGGAGGTTCATGACAGTCATGGGCAGACTTATCTTTCATCATTAGCTGTGACATCTTCCCTCCTAGACATAGTGAGGCTGAGGTATCTATCTGATCTAGAAGGCCTAGTTCTCTGGGAGTCGGTGGAAAGTGAGGACCCTCTTCCCAGTTCGACGATAGGTGATGATGGGGTCCTGCATTTCCATGGATGAGTATGGGTTCCAGGGGATTTACGCGAGGAACTAATGCGGGAGTTTCATTCTTTGGCTTGGGAAGTTCATCCCGGGGTTACCAAGATGTACTGTGACTTGAGACGTTAGTACTGGTGGTCGGGTATGAAAAGAGATTTAGCTGGTTTTGTTACGAGGTGTTCCACCTATCAACAGGTGAATGCAGAGCATCAGAGACCAGATGGACTGTTACAGTAGTTACCCATTACAGAGTAGAAATGGGATGATGTCGCGATAGATTTCGTGATGGGATTGCCGAGGTCACCTCAAGGCAATGAAGTCGTGTGGGTTGTTGTGGAAATCATCACAAAGGTAGATCAATTATTGCCAATCAAGGAGACCTTCAGTGTGGAAGAGCTCAGATGGATGTATATCTGAGAGATCATACGTCTTTATGGGGTCCCTCATTCTATCGTTTCAGATAGGGACTCCCTCTTTACGTCTCGTTTCTAGAAGATTTTTCAGAGGGAATTGGGTACATAGGTGCTTCTAAGCACAACATACCACCCTCAGACCGATGGCCAGTCGGAGCATACGATACAGGTGCTTGAGGACATGCTGCGTGCATGCGTCCTAGACTTTGGGAGCTCTTGGGAGAAGCATATAACCTTAGTCATGTTTTTATATAACAATAGTTTTCAGGGACTATTGAGATGGAACCATACGAGGATTTATATGGTAGTCCATGCAGATCACCTTTGTGCTGGTTAGAGGTAGGAGAGGCAGCTTTACTGGGACCACAGACCGTGCAGGAGACATCTGAGCAGGCCCTGTTGATTTGGAAGAGCATGGATACCGCACAGTCTCGACAGAAGTCATTTTCTGATCACCGCAGACGACCTTTGGAGTTCTTGGTTGGGGATCAGGTTTTCATGCATGTTTCGCCGAGGCTGGGACAAAAGCGGATCCGGAGACAGGGTAAGCTTTCACCGAGGTATGTGGGGCCATTCGAGATTCTGGAGAGAGTCGGGCTGGTTTCTTATCGGTTGCAGTTATCGCAGCAGTACCGAGCCATGCATGACGTCTTCCACGTGTCTCAGTTGTGTCGCTATCATTCAGACCCGTCTCACATCTTTCGGCCCGAGGAGGTTGAGCTGGAGGCAGTTGCGTCCTTTGAGGAGCATCCGATTCGTATCATTGATTTTGTATATTTTGAAAAGTTAATACTAAATGTATGAATGCTTATTCATTTTTATATTTATATAAAAAAAATTAAATATCATACTACACATTTGGTAAATTTTACTCTTTTATAAAGAAATGTATTTAAACAAAACATAATAGGTTTCCAATGAAATATTAAATTATTATTCCTTATGGTAATTTATTTTTATGACATTCATAATTTATTTTAATCATAATTTTGTTAATCTTTTAAAAAAGTTAATTTATAACATTACTTAAAACTAGAGATTTAAAAATAAAAAATCATTAAAAATTGTCTCTTTACAATCATTGGTAATTTATAAAATGAATTAGTATCATTAAATTATATAAAAATAATAATTTATTTTATTGGCCTAATTTTTTTATAACGAAAATTTATATATTCCAAAAGTACTAAATCAGTTGTATGTGTATTAAATATATATCTATAATTATATACTTGTAATATGTTTACAGGGTTTTACTCAAAAAATATATACCCAACAATAATAGTTATATAATGTTATCATTAAACCCTAAATAAATCTTAAAAATTCATCCCATCATATCTTAACACAGAAAAATCTTCATTTATATAATTTTAATTTTTAATTTTAGGTTATTTCCTTTCCTATCATGATGTTTTTTTATTTTTATAGATTCTTTTATATAAATAGTGATTCATAATTTTTAAAATGAAAAATGGGATTTTATAGTTTCAAAAATAATGTTATATTGTTTTTATTTTCTAATTATAATTTATTATCACTTATGGTACGTAATCATCAATGGTCTAAAATAGGTGGTTTCATGTATTTTTTGTAATAATCCATTATGAGGGTTAATTTTTTTTCATTTTGATTAATATCTTCCAATATTTACTTTATAATAAACTTCCAATTATTTCAAAAAACCGAAAACCCATTAATTAACTATAGACATATCATTCATGGAATCAAATTTTGATACCCTAGTGTGTTATTTTATCCCACCATTAAATAACGTAAAAATTCACAATTTTTGTTATATCTCACTAATGAAAATAGTTAAGGGTATCCACAATATAAACATACATCGAAAAATAATTAATAATTAGATATCACTATCGTAATATATGGAATAACCCACAACCCTTAAAAGTTCATATATGTAATCCCAATCGTTATATGATTACTATTATGATTCTTCCCAACCATTTTGAGCAAAATAACCTTAATGATTAGCTATTAAAACTCATATAATGGAAATAATTTCCCTAATAAATTCACATTTATCAATGGATTTATATATGATCATGGGTTGAATTAGGATATGAAATTAGATTTCCATCTCAAAATAATAACTACAACCAACAGGTAGAGCGAACAAGTAAATTCCAAAAAATTAAATCAAATTCCATTAAAGGGTAAATAATATGATTTGTGGGATTCATGTTCCTAGAAAATTATATCAGTTAAGAGTTTTGGATACGTGAATCAATAATCACAAAACTAAGGGTTTTCATTTATAATTACTTATTTAATAAATGGGGTGGTGATTTTATTCTAGTTGTAAACATTGAAAATATAAAAGAGAGCATAGATGTATAATTAAATAATCAATTTTTAGTTCGCTATTGAATGATGATTGGACCCTGAAACACATCATTTTTATAAATCTCTTTACTAGATGTGATTGGATATAATTTCACATTTTCCATTGAATTTAATGGTTATAGTTGTCAATTTTCATCATTAACTCTTTGACTGGCTCATGAATTTATATAATTTACACATTCCATATAATTAATTCATTGGTGTGTGGGTATTGGATAAGGTTGATCATTATTCACATAACTTTCATTACTTGGACTATTAATATCTCTTTTTCACTCTTGTACATGGTGGATTTTTCATCTTCACATGAATAATTTAATTATCCCTTTTAGACAATTTCCATAAAGATTATTCCGAAATTTATAACATGGGGAAGGATTAAATTTCATTCCACATTTGGTTTTATCATTTGAGTTTCCTTAGAACGTCATCTACACCTTATTATCCCAAAACTATGAGAACAATGAGAAAATGAAATATTTATTTAATCCTTGATATAAAATATAAATTTTATTCATATCTACAACATATCATTATATCCAATGCCTTTTATAGATTTAGTTTATTAACACTATATAAAGGTTATATCATTTATTCGAACTCAATGATAAAACCCAGATTGTACCTTTAATGTCTCTTGAATTATTCCCTATATGAAAAAAGACTCCTCCGTATATTTATTCATTAGAAGGAATTCCATTTATATTTTATTACGATGTTTTTGGGTAAAATATTTCAAAATTTATTCTTAAAATCATCATATTCTATAGAGATTATTTCCTCCTCATTTTTAGTTATCCAAATCAGATTCAGCGATTGGTATGCATCATTTTGTAAATGATAAACAAATTAAGGAGTTTGGATGTTTCTATATGATGGAATTAATATCATGATTTTATTTATTTGGTTTTTATGAATTGCAACATTATTTAGGTTACTATTCATAGAATGATAAAATGTTTCGTAGAACATTTTCACTTCATATCTTATCCTATTAGGTTTTTTAATGAAGGCATTCATTTCATATTCCATCAATTTTTTTGAAAAGGATTCCTCCATGAGACATCAATTTAATTAAACAATAAAGGTTAGTATAAGTCATAATAAAGAATAATAAAATTAATCAATAACATGATAAGGAAAATTAATCCTAATATGTTGACATCTTCATTTCAACATATCATATTTTAGTTTTATCATATATCACATTTTATTCATCAGTGTATTTTTCGGTCCTATCCTATTATAATTTATAACACAATCCAAAAAAATAACTAATCTCAAGTATATATACCAGTTGATATTTTACAATATCAGAATTCTAGTTCTGCTCTTAAAATAAAAACATTATATTTATACTCTGATACCATCTATGATGACTGAAAAACACATATTCCATGTTATATATTATCAAAATAATAAAACACACACATTAAAGAACTATGTTTAGTTTATTTGGATATTAGATACATAAAAAATTAATTTTACAATACTATGAAAATTTCCCCATAGTTTTTGAACACTAAACCACCATATATAAATATATATCATATTTTGTGAAATTATTCACAAACTCAAGAATGAAAATGTTTGAAATTAATGGTCTCAAATGCATAATAAGGATAAACAAGAGATAAATTAATAAAATATCTCAAGTAATAATTATTTAAGTTTATGTGTTTGAGAATATAATCAAGGATCATGTATATTGAATTATAGAATCATATCACATAAAACATAGATCATAAATCATGATTCATGACATGGAAATTTTAAGATTCCTAATGAAATGAAAAATAAGATTGTGGTAAGGTGATTCAATTATCCTGAAAAACATAGGCTTAAAAATTAGACATATACATAATCATTGAAAATAATTACTTGTGTTAAAGCTCTCTATTTATACATTCATCACGTAGAGTGTAACACCTCATGATTTTGGAATATAACACTCAATAATAACGTTGATGTGTTTTCCAGTATGTGACAACAAACAACCAATCGTAATTGAATAATGATATATTAATATATAAAATTTAATAAATTCTAAGATTATTAAATGAAGATGATAAATTAAATAATTCTCCAATACGAGTAAAATAATCTTAACAAAACACAATTAATTCTTGAGGGACCATTTTTAACATTATTGTCGAACTGTGAAATTTTATAAAATTTAATAATTTTGATAAATGATATCAATAAAATTTTCTGATATATTTGAATTAATAATTACTAAATTAAACTAAAAATATCCATTAAACTCTTAACTAATGATAAAAAATAATATTATAATAATTCTTAGTAAAATAAAGGAGGTTTGTTTACTAAAATGTTTTTTATATAATTTTAAAATAAATGTGCATTCATGTTATTTAAAGTATTTAAATTATTTAAATGCAATTTTTATAAAATTTTATAAGTTAATGATCATTCATAAATTAATTTTTATTTTATTAAATTAATATAATATAAATTGAATATAAAAAGATATATTTTTAGGAATATTATTCTTTTTTGTCAAAAATTTATTTTATCCCAATGTAATTATTTTATCACAATTAGGAAGTAATTTTAATTGTATTTTAGGTAATATATTCTAAAAAACATTTTCATTAACCCAATGATTGTAACTAGGAAATATATGATAAAGAAACACTTTTTTTCTTAATGATATAGATTTCTAAAAATGAATTTCACGGGTTTAGTGTGTTTATATTACAATTAATTTATTCCATGTTTATAAATAGAATATAATTAAATAAAATTACTGTTTAAAATTATAACTTATAAAAATTTTCATATGTTTAATTTCATTTTCTACAAAAATGATTTATTAGAGTAAAAAAGATATGTTATCATAGTAAAGGATTTAATGAGTTAAAATAATGAAGAAAGCTTATAATATCATCAAAACCTTATATTTAATTGGTTGGTAGTATTTATTTTTACATTCCATAACTTTATCTTCACAAATGGTCATATTTTTTCATCATTTATATGAAATTGAGTTTAATATTAGTTTAAATTTAAGGTTACTTACAAGGGTGTCACTCCCCTTACTTATAAAAGGGAACCTACTATTCTCACATCTCCAGACAATTTGAGAATCGAATATCTTCCAATATCTACCCAAATAAAATAGAAAATTACCTATATGTTGTCTATATGTTTTTTTATCACAAATAGATTAATAGATGAAGGTTTAAGATATAATACAATGGAGGACACCTGATGAAGATGTTATTGTCTTAACCAAGTTCATTCATGTTTATTTATTCTTACACTTCTTATGAATATATTACATCCATTATATTATGATTAAATTATTTTCATTCATATAATTGATTTTTTATATTTATATAATAACAATTATCTATATCTCACCCATAAAATAAAAATTAAACGTGTCACTCTTATGAATAAGCAGACCTTCACCTCCACGAAATAGTGTATTTTATATTTCATCAATGACAGTCATGGATGATGATATACCGGGATTTAATAAAAATATATATAAATAATATAATTATTATTATTATTTAAAGATTATATTTTATTTACATACTATTCATTCATCCAACAAAAAAATAAAAATAGCACATGTCCGTACATGCAAACTACTGCCTCTACAAAGTGATGTGATTCATTGATTATATACACATTACATAATAGGATTTTAGAGTTTACATAATGAATAAATATTATTTTTCTGAAATTATTATTAATATTATTTATATGGAAAAACCAAGAACATCGCTCAGGGACTAGAATCACTAAACAAAATCATACATGGAAAACATAATTGATGACATTAGAATATTGATTTTAATGATGAATTACTACTAAATGGGGTATTAGATATTAAATTGAAATTATATATACTAATATAAATATGAATATAGTTCTTTTATATATTTATAATAAGTTCCAATTTTATTATACATTAGTTTAGAGTGTGTATATTGAAAGTTGGGACTTATGGTTTGGGTTTCTCTTACCATCTCACTTTTTATAGGGATTGTTATTATTTAAAATTTCTATTAATTGAAATTTTAAGTTAGTTATATTCTAAACAACATATGTTTTAATCTATTACTTTTATTTATGGTTTTTTTTGTTATTTCCATTTTTTTCATTTTTGGATAAAAATTCCAAAAAATCGATTTTTTTAAAATCCCACATTATTTTTTTTGTTGTGAATATTTTTCCACTATATCAATGTTTTTAAAAATTATTTACTGAAAGTTCCTATAACGTTTTTCATTTATTAATTTATATTTATACTATATTTTACTTTATTTACATGAGTTTTAAATTATTCTTGGTTTACTTTTTCAAATGGTTCATTTTTTATTATCATTATAAAAGTGAGAAAACAATATTTTATAAATTATTATAGAAAAAATATATTTTAAATTTTTCTTATCTTTAATATATAATGAATCATCTTATATATGATTTTATGGTTTTATAATGAAAATAATATTCCAATTTTATTAGGTATAATTATCTCAAAAATGATAAAAAAAATCAAGGATATTTCATTTTAATTTTCAACGAATTTAATAATGATGTTATTAAAGTATTCCTCATCTATGTCAACATCCTTTAATGATTATTACACCTAATAGTGGATATGATCTTCTAATTATATACACTTCCATTATATGGATGCATAATGATGCTAATGACTTAATGATGTTTTCATGAAACCCAATTATTTCACATGGGTTATTTAAACTATGATGAAATGATCAATATTTTTGTTATCATATTTCATACATTTATATAGTTTGTAAATATGTTATTGGTGAGTTTATTATATACATATAATGAATTTGTTAATTTTTTATATCTCAATATCTCACAGGTTACATGGGTAGTTAGCCCAATCCCAACAGGGTATACTGGTAGTTATCCCTTGTCTAGAAGGTTTACTAGAAATTTTACTATGATCGAGAAGTTACACAAGTGATTATACCAGGAATACTTCATGATAATTTTATTTATGATTATACTTGATATTTTATTTCTTTGATTAAATTCATACAAAAAAATTATATCATACACTTATGATATGCTCTCAAGGATCATGAATTATTATTGATTATTTAATACTCTAATTAATGATGTATTTTTTATTACTATAAATTATTCCATGAATCATGATTTATTTTCTATGAATTGTTTGGTATGTTTTCTTATTTTATGATCATGATATCATACTATTATGCATATTTTATTCTCACTTATGATCATGTATTGACATATCACATGCTTACCCATACTGAGCATATAGACCTCACTTTTATATGCTTCCACTTCCCCAAGTTATGAAGAATGGTTTTAGGTTTTATATATCTAATAACGTTACTATGAGAGATTAAAATTTTGGATATTATTGAAGAAATTTCTTTAAATATGTTTATTATGTGTCTAGCCTCCAAATACACTAATCCTTTTTTTGTTTATATGAATGTGTACTTTTGAGATATATTGAATATTATTCTAAAACGATGTAATATATAGGTAATTAGTTTATATCATTCCATAGTTGGTATCAATGTATATTTTAAATTGTTCTTGAGAATTATTTATTAGTAATGATATGATAGAACTTATTCCAACCTATGATGAACCAAATAGATATTTATTGTACATAATTAGCATAGGTTGATAAAAAGGAGTCATAATTTGGAGATCTTGGGATCAATTTTGATTATTATGTTATTTATCACTCTCAATTATCATTTTTTATACTAATAATAAGATTTTTTGTTTTATCAAATTAAATTAACCATGATAAATTATGATAATGTTATATGTGATATCCAATGTAATGATCAACCTAATGGGAACAGAAGTGTAATGAGAGATGTGATGAAGAAACTTTTGATTATTATAACTTAACATTCACACTATATAAATGGAATTATTAAAAACCTTGGACATATAAACTTCCAAATGGAGGAAAAACTCACCATTTTTTATTTTATTTGGAAAAATACACATTCCATTATTGGTTCCACTAATATACATGTTGCTGAGAAATACGTAAGCATTATAGAAATGAGTTTTTTATATTACCTAGTTCATATACCATTTGATGATTTTTTGATATATACCATTTAGATTGAAATTATGGATAATTTTGGACTCTAATCAATAACACATTTCAAGGGTAATAAATTAAATTAATGAGATGTTAATATATTAAAAATGTATTTGTAATTTTTATTTTCCTCAAAACCTTCACACTGAAATAGGGTGGGAATTCATTGAAATGAAACAAAACAATGATGAATCAATTTGTACTTGTGAGGAAAATTTCAAGACATTGAAGATATATTTCATGATTTATCTTCAAACCTTGAAAAAATTTGGTTTATTCATTAGTAACATAAAACCCTGTATTCTAACTTCATTTCCCATAAGAGAAATTGATAACTATTAATAACTAGTTAAATATTATATAAAGGTAGAAATTGATTGTAGAGAACCTATTTTTCTCACATTTTCTTAGTGATAATAGGATAAAATTTTGTTTTCAAAGAGATCCAAATAGTAAGAACCATGGTGGAATGAAATTTAAATTTTTTTATGACAAAAATTTAGAAATAATCATAGGTGGGATTGTATCCAAGGATAGGTAAATTCTTCAACTGTGTAAGAGAATAGGTTAAACAACCTGAATAATGATGATATATTTTTAAAAATAAATCTCATAGAAATGTACCATGAACACTCCAATGCTTCAATTACAATGAGTATAGGCATTATGAAAAAAATATGAATCTAATGGATAATAATGATAATAATCTTTAGTAACCATATCAAAAAATAGAATGTAGGGAAGGATTATGAAATAAAAAAATTAAATGGGTCATGATAATTAAGTGGTGAAAGGTACACTTATCATCCGCTTTATAATTTCAAATTTATGATTTGATTTGGGTTCTAATGTATTTTAAATATAAATAGATTTATAAGTGTAACACATCACTAACTCAATGGATATATATTGATTTTTTGATTAAAATTTTGAATTAAATTTTAGTTTCATATCATTTCGAAACCTCCTCTCTAATAGAAGTTTGTGGGAATGTGATTTGGAAAACTTATTATTATCCCTCGAGTTGAATTTAATTTGATTTTGGTAATTAATTAGATCTCCCTCTATATATCATCAATTGATAGTCATGGAAGGGAATTCATATTTTATATTCTAAATAAAAATATGATCATCTATTGATGTGGGGATTATCCTGAAATTATAAAGGTAATTAATTACCCTATATGGCTTTTACCACCTATTAATGAGTTGTAATTATCTAAAATTGATTGGGTTAAACTCAGAAATGCAGAGATTCATACTATTTAGAAATAAGAAAATTTATTTCTTGAGGAGTTTCTTAGAATTCCTCAAAATAATGAAGTTGATTTTTTAGTAAAACATATACCAAGAATTAAAACTATATTAAATAATCCTTATATATCAAACATGGTTGATTTTCTATAATTTATTAATAATAACTTAGAGAGTCGTGAAAATTGATTCAATTTCTTTGTTGTATGGCCATTGGGAAGACCCATTGTTTTTTAGAATAAATATGGGTTTATGTTTCTTTTCATTGATTATTGATATATAAATAAGGTCACTATTAATAAATTTTATAATATAACCCATATTTATCAATTTTTTTATTGATATCATGGATCATAATAATTTTAAAATATTGAACTTTGATCAAGATAACATAAATTAAGGGTTAAAAATGATATTACCATGAAATACTAATTTATTATTTATGGACATGGAATTTATAGTGATTTTGTTTGGTCTTACAAAATACCCCAATATAATCTTAGATATAATGGATAATTCCTTTAGAGACTACATTAATCAATCAATGTTAGTATTTATTGATGATATTCTCATATATTTGATGAAAAAGGAAGACCATAATTATCTTTTGGTGATTATATTGATGAACATTGAGAAGGATATTATATGTGAAAAATTTACAAAATGAGAATTCAAGATTTAAAAATAATTATTCTTGGGTCACATAATTACAAGAAAGGATATATCTGTGGATCCATCAACACGGGAGGTTATTGATATATATCCCAAAACAACAGATATGATTATGTTCGATAATTTTCTTGGATTCTCATGATACCATTGACTCTTTTTAAAAAATCACATGGATATCAAATTCATTGTCCATGTTGATATGGAATGAATTCAATTTCCATTGGATAGACAGAATCAATGATAATTTTGTTGATTTGAATAGAAGGTTGGTCAGTGAACCTATACTTATAGTATCTTATAGTTGATATGGGTATTAGATATAAAATTATTCATCAAAAATGGTATGAGTTGTGTTATCATACATAATAAAATGTTTTTAGGATATTCCACAAGAAAATTTATTGTCAATGAGAAAATTCACCGAACTCATGATTAGAAGTTGAAAGTGGATATTTTTTTTATAAATAAATATAGGGGAATTATCAATATAATAAATGGTGTGACATATATAATGATAAAAAATCATGAATTATATATCCATATATAAATACATGATTATAATCCAAAGGTTATGTTTGTAATTGATTATTTTTATGAGAGATCAATATGTTACCACCCTAAATAGGAAAGAGTGTATAAAGTTGTGAGTTTATAGGGCCATGCGTATTTTTATGATAAGGAACTAAAAAGATCAAATAATTATGTATTTTCATGGGATGGAAATTTAAATCATTATGTATGGGGATAAATAATATATTTCTCAAATTAATGTTAATATATTTATCCATGTGAATATTGAAGTGAAGTAAAAGGGGGATTTTGAACTATAGAATAGGGTAAAGATTATTCCAGTGTTCCACCATGATCATTATATGATTATAATTTTAATGTCCCAAATATATATCCCTTTAATAATATAATTAATGAAGGAGAAAATGAATGATGTATCTATCACATCATTATCTATCCATCCAAGAATAAAAAATATGCACAAATATCATAATAAAATTTTCTAGAGGGGAAAAAATTGATAAATCTTATTATACATCTTGATGCTCAATTTGAATTGAAGAATGAACCGAAAATTTATATGGAGATGATGAAAAAATTTCTCACACTGGTATGTATATTGAAAACATCATAATGGATGTAATCATAGGAATCCAGAAGTCTACTGAAGTCCATAATTATAAATATATTTTTATTAATCACCTAAAGAACTCAACACACATCATTTAAATTAGGAAATTTATATTAATTTATAATATTTTTAGAATTTATATTAATGTAATATTAAGTTACTTGGGGTATCATTCCAAATTTTATCTAATGTAGATAAGATTTTTAAGTCGATGTTTTTGAGATCCATTCAGAAATAATTGAATATTGAGTTGATCGTTATAAGTAATTTTCATCTATAGATTGATCGTCAGTCAATGAATATCATTCTTACCCTATATGATATTCAGAATGATTATATTAGGATTTTTATTTTCACTTTTATAAAAAAATTCTATAATATTGTTTATTTATCAATTTATTTCACCCATACATTCATATAGATCTTTATGAAGACCTATAAGGAATAATGATTAGAAATAAAAAAATGTTTGGATGAAGTTGGAGAATTAATTCTATTGAGATCATATCTTACTGATGAAACAAATGAGAAGGAAAGATCCATTTAGTATCTCACTATAGAAGAATAATGTGGATATAAAAGTTCTGCTAATAGTTGAAAAAGAGATCTTGAGTTTGAAGTTGGTGAAAATTCATTCATTTGAATATCTACTTTGAAGAATGTTCTATTATTTGGAAATAAGGGGATGTTGGAACCCATGTATATTAGTCATTGTGAGATTCATGATAATATTGATGTAGATGATTATCCCATTCCACTTCCATCACACTTATCTCAAGTTCAATAAGTGTTTTATATATCAAATTTCTGGAAATTATATTCAAAATACTTCACTTGTATTGAACATAGTGTCTGTAGAGATGGATGATAGTCGTGTTTATAAGAAAAAACCACATGAGATTATAAAACAATGAGATAATTTTTCAAGAAACAATACCACTAATTGAGTAAATGTTTTATGGATAAATTTTTTTGGGGAATTGATTTGGGAAACCAAGGATGTAATAAAAAATATGTATCCATGATTTTTTTCACTAGAATAATTTAATCATTAGGGTGAAATTGTTTTAAGGTGTTTTATTGTACCCCCATGAATTTTTAAAATATATTTGTCAATAATAATTTCAAGATGTTTGATATATTATTATGAATGAAAGATGAAGGTGTGTGAAAAATTAATTATTAAATAAAAAAAGAAAGAAAATATTATACAGTTAAAAAACTGATAAAAGAAATGTCACAGTAAAAATAGTCAAATTCACCTAATTAAATACCATTAAATCTTGGAAAAAAAATTTAACAGTATTTTTGATCTATGCATCTATTTTAAATTTATTACATTTGTGTAATGATACAATAACACTACTTCTAAAATTTATGATATAACTATTTAAATTAGTTTCACAAATCCATGAAAATATAATGTAATGACCTTGAATAATCGGCTACAAATTCATGGTTAAAGGGAAATGTTTTATTTCCAACATTATTTTATTGTTTATATTTTTTTAATTATAATTTATTTTATTTATATCATGAAAACAATATTTAATATAATTTTTATTTATGTTTAAAAATGAATTATCATCCATAAATTAATGAAAAATTTGTTATAAATCAACATAAAATCATTTCATGGTTGGAAGAGTCATTATTCAGAAAAAAAATTAGGTGGAAAATATATTTTAGATTAATAAATTATATTAATCACTATTACAAAATTTTTTTAATTAAATACTCATATAATCGACATGTTTATCTCACACATTCATTTTTAGGAGTTTCGATAAATGATTTCTACTACTTTATTGAATAATATTGAAAATTTTGGAATGAATTATGTTATTTTATGTTTTGCGGTAGGAAAAATGAATTTTATAAAAAGGAAAATGGGGTGTAAGTATGTTGAAAAGGATCCTTCGCACCGCGAGCTAAGCTTACGGCGAAACAACAAAATTTTGTGGTATAATGCAGTTGGAAAACATGAAAAAATATTTTTAAACATCGTGTACCACATGTGCACATTGTGACCTTATCAGTGATGTAGGCTACTTCCAATACATGTCATGATGAGAATACACAGTGTGAGACGCAATTACACATCATGTACCTTCATTACACGATGCGATAGTGGTCAAATTTCCAAAATATAAGCAGAGATCAGTGCACTTGTCATGCTGAGTCACAAAAAGAAGATCAACAATACACATCATGTAGGAAAAGTACATGACGTGAGGTGTTGAGGTAGAGATACTTCTAACCCTATAAATATAGCCCCTGGCTGCACCATTGTGGCACTCAAAAATTAGTTGGAGACAGAAACTTGGAGTGAAACTGTTGTTCCCTATCCAAGTTATTTCCTTTCAATTTGCCTTATTTTCTCCCTTTCGTATAATATCTCATCACAATGATGAGGGGGTAAACTCACCATTGGTAAGGGGATTTAATCAATGGGGGAAAGGTTCATTGGATTTAATTCTATTTAATATTCTTGTAGTTGGTTTGTGTGATTTTATTCTTCAACATCCAATCACTTTATTTTTCCTTTATCGTCCACTTTGATAAAATAATTCAAAAGGAATATTTAAATTCCTTAAATTATAAGCCTAAAAATATTCATGACCATTGTCAACATTAAAGGAAATCATGTTTAAATATGATATCGAGACAAAATCAATTAAATGAAATCATATATTACCAGACCAAGGTAAATAGGATATTGTCACATTAAGGAGGGGTTATCATGACCATCATATCCTCCTCATCTCAACTCCAACACCAATCATGAATCACTCTATTTTCCAAAATCCAATTGAATCAGAATATAGTAATTACATTAACCCAACACGCTTCTTAAAATCTTTTTTCAAACTAATCAATCAACTTTCTTTGAATTCATCAATTATTTTTACAAAATCAATCAAACCAGTCTTTTCTCACCACCTTTCCGAAAAAATTATCTTTTTAAGTACTTATCAACCTAAAATCATTGTATATGTGGGTTCAACACTAAACTTCCCTTTATTAAATTTTAGTTAATTGAGTATCATAGTTTGTGTTTTATAAATATGTTTTTTCACAGTAATGTAAGTAACTAATGATGCATGGTAGGTCTATCAATAATATATTCAATAAAATAAATTATATGGATTCTAATGGATTTATTAAGTCTTGGAATTAGAATAACATCATTTTATGCTTAAAGAATCATTTTTTTTCTAAAAATAGGTTTTCCATGTTCTATGTGTGGAATTTTGATTTATTATAAAACATTTTTTGAAATTAAAATTTATAAAATGGATTCAATATTTGGAATCATCATGAATAAATGATTTTATAATATTCACTTCATTTTTGTTTGTAAAAATAATTTAATATTTTAATAAATTTATTATTTAATGGTAATGGTTAAAATTGGATAAAATGGGTTAAACAGATTTAAAGTATTATAATATAATAAAAAATATTTATTTTATTGGTTTAGTTTACTTATACCTACCCTCACCTTATTTTCTAGATATTTCTTATTTTCATACAACATCCTATAAAGGTGATTATATTGTTTTAATGTTAATGGAATTTAAAAGTAATATAATCCCTTGACATATAGTGAAAATTACCATAAATTCATTATAAATTATATTTTTTTTAATAATTTGAAATTATTAAGAGTCTGTGAAAATTGATGGAACTTGATTCTGAGGCCCAGTGTGCCTGGAATTGAATATTTAACTTTTTTAATGTATGTTTACTAAACTTGAAGGAGGATTTTATATCAATTAAACTGGTTCTTAGATTAAAAATATATGGGCACTGTTTAATTCGCAACGCCGGGATTCGCTGAAGGGAGGATTAACTTCGGACGCAGTATGTTGGGTGAAAAAGTTAGTTTTATGGATTTTTGGAGAATAATAAAATAACATAAAAATTTAAGTTTTATTTCCTACCAACTATTGACTGGATGTGTCAGGACCTCTATGTTGTCAATCCATTTAATGGATTAACCCTTCTGTTTTATAACCACTCCATTGAGAGTTATGAGTTTAACTAATTGAAACTTGTTAATGAAAATCATTAATTCCTATGATGTGTTAATCTCCCTTACCCTCTATTTAAATAAATCATGGTCATGGTTTTTTTACATAGAAGTGAGGAACCACAGATCAATTACCATGACGTCTTCCACCAATGAAGAACTGAGGCTTGGATGACAATGTTGGAGAAATCAATATGAAAATAACGTACACTGATTACTTCATCAAACGTGGATTCTTCTTCCACAGTTTTGACGTCTCCTTCAAATCTTAGGTAGGGGTTGTTATTAAATTCAAGTAATTTCTAGATTCATTTTTTCATTCATTAAAAGAATGATAAACTCAAATCAACCAAATCAAGATGATTCGAGAATCATATGAAATTGTAGGTGGTTGTTGCATGAGTTTTGAGAAAGATTAAATTTATCCTTGTAATGAATTGTTTATTTACTGCCTCTTGATATGATTATAACGTGGAGGGAGCTGGACAAATAACAAGGACAATACACTATATCACTTCGATATTTGTCGCATTATTTTGGGGGGGATTTTGAACCTGATATAATCCGGAATTTTGGAGTCACATAGTGATGACAAAAACTCGGGAGGGACATAGGCCCATTTGGAAGGGAATAAAGACCACCAGAGCTCAGATAATTTCTTGAAGAAGTACCATCGGTGCAACACTAGTGATGAATGGCTAATGAGGTAGGCGCGGAAGAGAGTCGGGGCCCGGAGGCGTCGCGGGGGACAGCAGGGCGCCCGACGTAGGCCCGCCACGGAGGATAGAAAGGTAGAAAATCGTCACGCACCAAAGGTGGAGGATGTGACTTTAAAGCTACGAAAGAGGGGGACCCATGCCCCATGGGTCCTGAGAATAGTATAGAGGAGCCATGCTCCACCTCTGATAGAAAAACTCAAAAGGCATTTCCGTTCAGGGAGGAAGGCGACCACCTAGCTTTCGGAGCACGCTAGCCACCGGGCCGGTTCACTTGGCGGGCCATGCCCAGCCAGGGAGGGCAGAGCCAGGTTGGATCCGGGTGAGACTTGGACCAGGTTGGGTCAGCCTAGTTCAGGGTAGGTCGGGTCGATCTGACCGGGTTGGACCGGACCCGGAACCCTTTTCGTCCCAGATACGCTTAAAAAAGCCATATCTCAAAAACCAGACATCTATTTGAAAAAACTTCTTCAGTGATAGAATCCATGGAATCAGATGGTCCCATTGAAATACCCCACATAAGTTTTGGAGATAGTTGGACTATGGCTGGGTTGGATCGAACAAGAATCCAACCGCGCTCTCAGTACTAAAATGCTTATAACTCACTGACCGTGCATCCGATTGACGTGTTGTCTATCAAATTGGGACCCTTACGATAGGGCAGTCCTTTGGGTTACTCCATTGTGGAACGTCGTGGAAGTTTATACAAGCATGATATATTGAATAACAGATAATACGGAACTCAAGCGCACCGAGTGTGGGGAATCTTTTGGTTAGCTGTCAACTGAAGAGGGACCATTTGTGGATTAGAAACATAGTGACCATGTTTGGATCAGTATCATAGAGACCATGTGTGGATTAACATGATAGCTACCCTGTGTGGATAAAAATTAATGTGACCTTATGTGGATCATCATCATAGCTACCCTATGTGCATCTGCATCATAGAGACCATGTGTGTATCAGTATTCTAGTTACCCTCTATGGATCAGTAAAGTGCGACCTGATGAGGACCCGCCTTAGAACGGCCCATCGTGGATGAGTGACATACGAACCTCTGTGGGTCAATAATGGAACAACTTCTCTGTGTTTCATTTGTGAAACTTCTTAATTAAATAAAATGATGTATCTTAATACTAATCATATTTATTCCAGATCTATGAGTTGTATACCAAGTTTGAGCTGAGTATTTTTCTTTGTGCTTAGTGATTGGGATCATGATTTTTGGTTTTTCTTTGTGGAATTCCGGGAGACCTGTGGGGTCACAGGGTCCCTACTGGTTATTTTAATACTCACCACTAAATGGAAATTTCCTGCACCTTGTTGAATCTTGCGCATACTAAGTGCGTCTTGGATAAGACTTTAGAGCGCCAGGACAAGGCAGTACAAGGAGGTGAATGGTTGACGTGGAGAGAGGCAGAGATGAGATATACCAACCCTTCAGGTTCGATCCTTGGTGGACAACCTCATGAGTTGTTTTTTTATTTTAGTCTTATTTTTTATTTGGGCTTGTATTCTGTCCCCTTTACATGTAGTACACACTTTTATTACTATAGTTTTACAATCTGGTCTGCATCTTGGTGTGCTCTCAGTTTGTGTGTTTAAAGGTTCATGGGAAATTGATTTCCTATGCTAGTTTCCAACCACTGGCATATGGAAGGCAGGATTGGGGTAGTCACGACACTGGCCCTGAGGGACGGCTCCTGAAAAAGTGGTATCAGAGGAATAGGTTCTACCAAACAACTCGGACTCTGATCTTTCCAATGTAGAAATGGTGAAATGGTTTTTGAGTATGGTTTTTAGTTCTAGGAGTCCTGTTTTGGTGCGGCGACATACATAACCATACACTAGGAACCTGAATTCTAATTTCTGACTCATTGTATGAAAACATTTATTGTGTGTGTTTTTGTAATGTTTTAGTTGTGATCATTTTTGAGTCATCTTACCAGGTATAACATATTGAATGTGGTGCACCTATTTCTTTTTAGTATTCCACCATGTAGATAGCCAGCTTGGATTCCTGAGAGAATTCACGATTACGGCCCACAAAGAGACAAGGCTTCAGTACATGTCTCTCTTACATTTATATCACCTTCATCTGGTGTAGTAGTGGCGCCACTACCCATTGGGATGTAGTTTCTACTAGCCCCACTAGCAGATGGTGCATGGTGGATATGCATGTTTCATGACTTCCAGTGGGAGACGACTCCGAGGTTTCTAGGTGAGAAAGATCCCTAGGTAGTTGAGGATTGGCTGGAGGTTGTGGCTAGAGTTTTCCTCCTAGTTGGGACACCATCGGAGAAGGTAGTGATCCTAGAGGCTATTCCTTTCCATATAATGACAAGAATATGATGGAGGAAGATTCCAGTTACACTATGAGGTGACCCTCACCAAGGCTGATGTCAAGAGCCTCTTCAAGGATGAGTTCATTCATGTGACACTATGATCTCTACATATGTAGTAGATCTTACACTTACAGTGGGGAATCCTGATAGTATCCTAGAACACTGCGAGATTCACTGAACTCTCAAGCTACTCCACTGACATGGTATGTGACCCTTTTTTCAAGGCCTGGACTATTGAGAACGGTCTCTCGTGAGAGATCAGAGCTTCGATGATATCACTCAATATCCCAATGTAGGCTAGGGTGCTTGAGATATCATTATTGGTGGAGATCTTCTTAGCTGAGTCGACACTGACGGTGAGAGCCACCACCAGACGAAAGATAGTCAAGTCATATAAAATAGGCAGTAAGAAGATGACGTAGAGGTTAAAGCAGAAAGGACTTTCTAAATGATGAACCGAAGATGTATGGTCGGAGGTGTGGAGCTCTTGTGGTAGAGCATTCCATGAGAGGAGAATACTACGCATCACGTGTGGTGGGCTGGACCACATGGCTCGCGACTGCCCGACCCTCCATACTGATGATTAGTAGACGGTCAAAGGACTGCCGAGGTAGAGGAAAGGATTTGAGAAAGTAGGTCTGCATGGAGGCCGACGTCGGAGAGGAGTATGTCGTGTAGCAGGTGGTGGGTAGTGATTTGAGGTTCTACCACCACCACCTTTAGGTTCTCCACACCAACCCTAGGGATCATGAAAATAGAGATGAGAACAGCTTTAGGCATCTGAGGCCTATGACAATGGTTCTCCAGATATGATTTGTGGTACGATATGTGTCTACTCCACCCTATCTGTAGTACTTATAGACACAGGTGTCTATCACTCATTCATTTCCACAGCTCTCGTTCATAGAATGGATATTCTAGTAGATCCATTGGCTTGATCCATACGATTAGAGACTCCTACGGGAGAGGATCTAACGATTACACCCTGGCCCAAGCATTGTGAGCTTACTCTAAGAGGTAAGAGATTTGGTAGGGATCTTTTAGTAGCAGTTTTGAGGACATATGATGTATTCTTGGGAATGGATTGGTTATCCATGGGCCATGATTTTTTGACTATTTTAGGCACAAAGTTTGGTGTGTATGCGGGGATGGGACTAGGTTTTCCTTCACTGGTGAGAAGGGAACCTTTTCAGCTTAGGATGGACGTTCTCACAGGAATGTGGAGTCGATCACTCATCAGTTGTCAGGACAGAAACATAGAGTAGTTGACCCGAGGAGTCTGAGTTATCTTTTAGTGGTGGACCAGTATGCTGATATATTTCCAGATGATGGTGTAGGACTACCTCTACGTAGGGAGGTAGACTTATACATCATCTTGTACGACCGAGACGACACCAATATCTACACCAGTGTATTAGATATCTCTTACGAAGCTTTGTGAGTTGTGGGTATAGTTGGAGGACTTGAAGAGGAAGAGATTCATAAGGATCAGTATTTCTCCATGGGTATCCCCTATTTTGTTTTCTAAGAAGGAATATAGGAGTCTGAGGTGTTGCGTGGACTATCAGCACCTAAAATAAGTGATTGTTTAAAATAGGTGTCCACTCCTTAAGATGGATGGTATCTTTGACCAACTGAAGGGAGATTGATGGTTTTTGAAGATAGTCCTCAGATAAGGTTCACATCAGCTCAGTGTACGAGATGAGGATGTACCGAAGAAAGCATTCATATATTGATAGGGCCATTAGGTGTTCTTGGTAATGCCTTTAGGCATGACCAACACTCTGGGAGTGTTCATGGGACTCCTGAACAGGATATTCCGACCTTACTTATATCGATTCGTGGTGGTCTTCATTGAAGACATCTTCATAGACTCAGTTTCGAAAGTAGAGCATTCCAGTAACCTCTAGATATTTTGGGATACACTCCGAGAGCACTGGCTTTATGGAAATATCTCTATGTGAGAATTATGGATACGAGAAGTCTGCTTCCTTGGGAAATTTATCTCAATGTCTAGAGTTGTAGTGGATCCATCAAATATAGAGGAAGTGCTTTCTTAGGTGCCACCCATGAGCGTGACCAATGTGTGGAGTTTCTTGGGATTGGCTGGGTACTACCAGATATTTGTAACTATCTTTTCTAGAGTTGTGACACCCTTTTCAACTTTTTCAAATACGGGACAGCTCTACATGTGGATGGAGAGATTCTAGAAGAGTTTCCAGGAGTTGACACAAAAGCTGATGAGTGCCCCCATCTTAAGGCTACTGGAGGAAGGCGTTTCGAATATAATATACTACGAAACATCACTTACCAGACTAGGATGTGTGCTGATGTAGAAGCGAGCAGTGATCACCTTTGACACATATAAGTTGAGACAGAATGAGTAGAACTATGCTTCCAATGACCTGGATTTTTAAGTTTTTGTCTTTGTGCTGAAGATGTGGCAACAATACTTGATGGGAAAATGTTTTACAGTCTACACTGATCAGAGGACACTCAGGTATATCTTCTTACAGAAGTACATGAACTTGAGACAATCATAATAGCTATAGTTCCTCCAGGACTATGACTTTGAGATATTCTACACTCTTGGGAAGGGGAATGTAGAAGATGACACTCTTGAAAGGAGTTCTGGTCTACAATTACTTAGTATGGTGACATAGCAGCTAGCTACTTTGCAGTTATCCTTCATGGATTGTAATAGATAATAATACCTCTGATATATGATAGTTAATCCCCCACTACTTCAGCGAGCCAGGGAGGCATGTCTTGAGGGCCTATAATGTGAGGCCCGATGTGAATAGATATCCTTAGGACATGCTCTTAATGGATTTTATGAAGGTGGGGAGCAACTCATCCTCTTTAATGGATTCACTATGGTGCCAGTGATGCTATAGGAGGAGGTGTTAAGGGATTTCCAAACATCCACTTCAGTGGTACATCCTAGTGTGGTGAAGATGTACCATGACCTCTGGTGTCAGTACTTGTGGCCAGGGATGAAAAAAGAGGTGGCATAGTTCATCTCACGATGCCTCACATGACAACAAGTGAAGGCTGGTAATTGGGTTCCAGCAGGTTTAGCACACCCACATAAGGTACCATAGTAGAAGTGGGATGGTATATCATTAGAAATCATGACAGGGCTACCACATACATCCATGGGCCATGATTCCATCTGGGTGATCGTTGAACGACTAACCAAATCAGCCCACTTACTACCCATCTGACAACAAGGATTAGTAGAGATATTGGGACGCCAATATGTAAAAGAGATTGTAAGTCATCATGGGGAAACAATAACGACTGTCTCAGATCGCGACACTCATTTTAAATCCCTCTTGTAAAATGGATTAAAAGAGGAATTTGGGACTCAGTTATGTTTCAGCACCACCTTTCATCCTTAGACAGATGGAAAAATCGAGCTAATCATTCAGAAAATCAAGGACATGCTTCAGCTTTTGTCCTTGATTTTGGAATTAGTATAGAGGATCACCTACCCCGGGTGATGTCCACATAAATCAACAATTATCACTCTACCACCAGAATGACTCTATTTGAGGCCCTATATGGGCGACCTTATAGGTGATCACTATGCTGGACAGATCTCATGGGGTTAGCACTTATGGGTCTATATTTGGTACAATATACCACAGGGAAGGTGCAAATCATCCAGGAGAGGAAGAAGATTACACAAATCCAAAAGAAGTCTTATGCATACAGAAGTAGGAGACCCTTGTTGTTTGAGGAGGGAGACCAAGTCTTCCTACGAGTCTCACCCCGAAGAGGATTAAAGAGGCTTGGATGAGGAAGAAAACTGTCTCCAAGGTTCATCAGACCTTTCTAGATAAATGGTAGAGTAGGAAAGTTGGCTTTCCATCTAGCTCTTCCTGCACAGATGCACCGGGTGCATAATCTTTTCGATGTGTCGCATCAGAGGAGGTACATGCATGATCGATTTCATGTTATCGACCGGGTAGAGCTATAAATTGATGATAGAGTGATGCTTCTAGTGTTCTCGATGGAGATAGAGGATTGAAAGGAGTGGGTTCTTCATGGGCAGTAGATTCCTATTGTGCGATTTAGTTAGAAGCACATGAATCTCTAGGAGAGATCATTGGAGAGGGAGGCGCATATATATGTTCAGTACCCCCATTTTTTCCACTATTTTTGTTGTATCTTTTGAGAAATAAAATCCTTAAGGTGGGTAGAATGTAAAGAACTATAAATTACATATATATTTTTAAATTATTTGGGATTATTATGAGTCTGCAAAAATTGACAGCGCATGATTCCGAGCCCCGGTGTTCCAAAAATGAAATTTGGATTTTTTAAGGTACACATAGTAAATGTGCGGGTGGCATTTTAAATATTTTTAACCGGTTCTCGGATTAAAAAATTGATGGAACCATTGAATATATAGTGATGGGATTCGTTTAATGGAGGATTATCTTCAAGTACAGTTAGTCGAGTGAAAATTTTAGTTTTATGGATATTTAGATAATAATAAAATAACATAAAAATGATATTTTTATTTTCTACCAATTTTTGAGTGGCGGTGGTAGTACCACTGGGTTGTCAAGCCATTCAGTGGCTTGAATATTTTTTTTTGTTACCATACCATTGAAAGTTAAGAGGTTTAATAATTAAAACACATTAATGAACCACATTAATGCATACAATGCATTAATCTCCCTTAACATCTATTTAAATGAAGCTAGGGCTTGGGTTTTTTACATGGAAGTTATGAACCTCTAACAAAGTACCATGAATCCATTCAAAATCAAAGAAAAGAGTCTTGGATGATGACGTTGGAAGAATAAATTCGGAAATGATGAATGCCAATGGCTTCATCAAATGTGGATTATTCTTCTAAAACCACGATGTCTCCTTCAAATATGAGGAAGGATTTGTTATTATAATCATGTAATTTCTCAATTCATTTACTCATTCATGAAAATCATGTCGAATTTGGATCAACCAAAATGAGTTGATTCATGATTCGTATGAAATTTATGGTGGTTGTTTGCAGAGTTTTGAATTGATTTATATTTATCTTTGTGATGAATTGTTTATTTAATCATTCTTGATATGATCCTAACACAAAGGAAACATGCCAAATTAACAATGTCGGGACCATCCCCCACTTCATTTTTTGTCTCCTTCATTGGGGGTATATTTTGAAACCGATGGAATCCTGAATCTAGGAGCCACGATGGGATGCTAGTAATTTGGGAGGGTTATAGGAATGTCTGAAATAGAAAACAGACCCCTAGAGCTCACCCTGATGCCCATGAAATCCCCTCTGGTGCTGCACTGTTGACCGACGTCGGCGGGTGATGACGGCGGAAGGTTGTGGCTGGCCATAGTGAAGAGGCTGCACCCGGAGGCGCCGTGGTGGATAGTGGGGCAGCTGGCATTGATCGGGAATAGGGGATAGCGGGGCGGCACGCCGTCATGGGCCGTGGATGGAGGCGATGAATTCGAAGCAATGGAGGTGGGGGACTAGCCCCTGTGGGTCCCACGGATAATGGGGTAGTGCCACATGGATCCATTTGTGATGAACCCAAACTAATTTTTTGTTCGTGAAGGAGGGTGTCCACTCGGCTGGCGGACCGCACCGGCCATTGGGACAGGTCATCCGGCGGGCCACGCCAAGCCATGGTAGGCTGGGCTGATCCGTGGCCCAGATGGTTGGGCCTTCCATGACCTAGCCCAGTCGGGCTAGCCCAGACAGTTTGGGTAGGGCCGGGTCAGATAAGACTCGAACCCCTTTTCTGTCCATATATGCATAAAAATACTTATGTCATAAACGGGATGTCCATTTGAATAACCATATACGGCATTAAAATCCTTGGAATGAGACGGTAGTTCTGAGATACTATACCTACGTTTTTCAGAATTTTGGAGTACGGATAGGTTGGATCAATCCCATATCCAACTAGGCCCTCGGTACTAAAATTCTTAGAACCCACAAATAGGGTGTCTGATTGAAGCCCCTTCTATCATGTTTAAAGCCTTACAACGTGGAGGTCCTTTGGGTTACTCTACTGTGGAATGTAATTATAGTTGAGGCATAACCGATATCTTGAAGAGATGATACTATGAAACTATGGAGCCCAAGGTGTGGGGAATCCTACGGATGGATGTCAATTAAAGAGAGACCCTGTGTGGATCAACATCACAGTGACCCTGTGTGGATCAGCATCGTAGAGACCCTGTGTGGATCAAGAAACATATAGACCCTGTGTGGAATAGCTTGCAAGAGACCCTGTGTGGAACAACATCAAAGTGACTATACGTGGATCACCATCATGGAGACCATGTTCTAATCAACATCATATCGAACCTTTGTGGATTAGTATTCTAGAGTCCCTGTGTGGATCAACAATGTGTGACCCGATGAGGACAATCCATAGAGTGGCCCAAATAGGATCAATGACATACGACCCTATATGGATCAACAATGGAATTAATTTTCCATGGATCAGTTGTGAAATTTCATAATGAAAAAAATGATATAGGTTAAGAATAATCATCTTTATTCCTGATCTCTGAGTTGTATACCTGGTTTGAGTTGAGAAATTTTGCTTGGTGCTTTGTGATTGGGATTATTCTTTCTGTTTTTCCTTTTTGGTGTTTTGGGAAACCATAGGAGGTCTCGATGTCCATACTGGGTATTTTTATACTCACCCATGCACGGGTTTCGCCCGCACCTTGTTGTGTCTTGTGCAGGCGATGAGAAACTTGGTTGAGATTCTAGGGAGCCAGGACCAGGAGGTACATAGAGGTGACTTGTTTACATGGAGAGATGTATATATGAGTTGTACATACTCTTTAGGTAGGATCCTTGCTGGATTATCCCAAGAGTTGTTTTTCTATTGTAGTTGTATCTTTCAGTTGGGTCTGTATTCCGACCCCATTACTTTCAGTACATAATTTTACTATAGTGGTTTTACTACGTGGTTTACATCTTGTCGTCTTCTTGGTCTGGGTGTTTTTAGGTTCAAAGGCAATGCCACCCCATTTAAGGGAAATGGATTTTAGGTGCTAGTCTCCAACCCATATCCTATTGAAGGGGGAATGGGGTGGTCACGACCAGGGTGTTGGGGGATGTGTCATGGAATATAGAATATAACATCCTATTATAACATATCCAAAAACTATGAGAACCATTGGAGAATCAATATTTGACCAAATAACTTCTAAAATATCTAAAACATGTCCCATAGGTTCTATTATCTCCAAAATAATACACTAATAAGGATTAAAGTGTGACCCAAAATATGATACGGGAGAATGAGGTTATTAACTTTTTGGAGTTCATTCATATTAATTTTGTCTTCCAAATCCTTCAAATATATTATATATATACTAAAATGTTGAAATAATTATCGAAATTATACTACATTGATATTATGTTAATTTTATAACCAGTTTTTACTTCTCATCCATCTAATGGAAAATGAAAGTGCTGCCAATACATATATGCAGACTACTGCCTCTATGAAGAGATGCATTTTCTTCCCCATCACCAGCTAGTATGAATGGATTCATATTTTTATTTAATTATTATATATGATATTTATAATATTATTTGGATTAATTAATGTTATTTTATTTTATTCCATTATTTCATTCGTTCCATTTAAAAATAAAAACATCCCCAATACGTATGTGCGTACGCTTTTCTCTATGAAGTGATGTAATTGTTTTTTATTAAATGCATTACTTGTATTGTCATAAAGTGTATATATTAATTATGTATTATAATTATGAAATGATCAATAATATGTAGATAAATAAACCTTTAAAATTTTTTAAGGACCAGAATCACTAAATTAAAAAACACTTGGAAAATAGAATAGTGTACCCAAATTTTTATTTTAATATATATTTATTAATAATTAGTAATTTTAAATTATAAAGAAATGATATATAGTAAGATAAGAATTATATTTTTATATTATAAATGAATAATATGCTTAAATTCATATTATAGGAGGATAGAGTATGTATAAAGCATGTTTGTAGTTGAGGAAATGGTTTGTATTACAATATAATTTCTTACCATGACTTTTTATGTTTCAATTTACATTGTGAATAATTTTATGTTTTTTCACTTATTAAACCCATTTATTTCCTTATGATATAGTAATATTGAGGTATTTAAATTATTTATTCCATTTAACCCCTCTTTGGTACTCAATATTATCAAAAATACATTTATAAAAACTCAAGCATATTTTTCCTTTTCGGTTTGGAATATTGTTTTCTGACATAAATTTTCATAAATTTTATTTAAAATGTTAGTGTCAACCAATATATATTTTAAAAACATATTTTAATTTTATTATTAAAAATTTAAATAAATCATTTTTTATTTTCTAGAATGGGTTGTTTTTTACTTTCATTACATATGTATGAAATGAAATATTCTGAATGATTAAGTCATTATATTTTTTCCCATCTTCTCATCCATTATTCAGCATTAATATAAATATATATTTTACAAGTTTTTAAAAATAAAATCCAATTATAAATTTTTTTTTGAAATTTTATTTTTTAAAAGTTACAAAAAGAAATGGATAATTATTCTTATTTTTTATTTATCTTTCTAATTATATTATTAAAGTATTTATCATTTTTGTCAACATAATTTAATGATTAGTATGAAGAATTGTTGACACTATCCCATGATTGAATCAACCTCATTTCTCAATATAAATTTTAATTATGATAATTTAATTATGGTATCATGAAAATTGTTTCTTTCCGAACAGTTAAATAAGCTATTATGAAAAATCAATATTTTTATGATATTATGGAAGACATTATTATGGTTTGTCATTATATGATGAGTGGATACATTATATCACGAAAATTTATTAAATAATGTTTTATATCTCAAGATATTATAGGGTACATAGGCGGTCAGCCCAAACCCAATAGGTTATAAGTGTGATTCACTGAATCCTACTATGTGATGAATGTATTTGTGGGTATCCATGAAATATTACTTATATTATTATGTGTATATTGAAAAAATATATATTATGAATATGATATGATCAAATGGCTCAAAATTGATTATTCATTATTCCACACTCTTATGATTTATTTATTTTGTTATGAACAAATCCATTTACCATGACTCGTGATTTATTTTCGTTTACTAGTTTGGTATGTTTTCATATATTATGGGTTCAATATAATAGCCTTATAATTATCCTATTCTCACTTGCGTTCATCATCTACCATCACCATTTTTTACCCATATTATAAATTTGAGTTCACCCTTCTTTGTGTATCCATTTTCCGAGGATATGATGACTGGTTTCATGTAGGATATTCCTATGAGGGGTACTATGTGAGATAAAATTTTTGGGAGATATGGAGGATATTTCATGAATAAATTTGATGATGTTCTTGGTATCAAATTACATTAATCCTTTTTTGTTGTTGAGATTGTATTATTAAATGATGTTTTGAATATTTATATAAAATTATGTAATGCTTATGTATATTTTTTTTGGGTCACATTAGTGGGTATAAAACTATTTTTTTGTAATTATTTGTGATTATTTTATGGGTAATGAGATGAATTTTTTTTTGAAAACATGTAACAAAAAATTTATAGGATAAACCTAATGTGGAATAGATTTATAATACATTGTCATAATTTGAGAAATATAATGAATATTTTTAATTATCCTATGATAGATCACTTTGGTTTTTTATTATTGATAATCACAATAATTTTTTTGGATTTATACAATGTCTAGAACCATGAAAAATCATACAAAAAACGAAATTAATGGATAATATAATGATATTCCTATTTAGGATCAAAATGGAATGGGATTTAGAATAAAAAATTTAGTGGATATGAATACCACACTCTCTCAAAATATGAAGGGTCACATAAATAATAAGGAACATCCAAATATCAAAATGAAGGAATAACTCACCCTTGAGTGTTTTATATGGAAAACAACCACCTTATTTTAGTAGGTCCTATGATACATTTATGTATAATAAATTAATCAATTTTGTATAGGATATATATTTTATTCTCCATTTATTAGATCATGTGAATTTTTTTTGGTTTTGTTTCATTCTGAACGTGAAGATGATAAATAGTGGAATCTGGTAAAAATATGAGGTAAAAAGAAAAAATTAACTCCAATACAAGAGAAAAGTTTTACAAGGTATTTATATTAAGTATTTTATTTAAACCCTTTACATTAAAATGGATTGGGAATCCAAGGATTGTGATAAAAATATAATTAATTTATTATTAAAGTTGATGAAATTTCAAAATACATTCAAGATATTATAAATGTTTTATCATGAAACCTAAAATAAAAATTCCTTCATTCTTTGGTTACCTAAAACAACATCTCTCTTAGGATGTTTCTATTAGAGATTTCATAGACATTAAAAAATAATTTTTTAATTTTTAAAGGTATAAATGGAGAGTGGATACTGATATTGTTATCATGGTTTAATGTAAAATATGTGAGAACTAATTTTCGAAGAGATTCAAACAATTAAACACAAGGAGGAATGAAAATTAAGCTCCCTTTGGGAAATAAACATGTTAATACGAATAATATAAATTACCTCTAAGGGATACACAAATGATTATAGTGTAAAAGTTAAGGTCAATGAGTATATGAATTCGAAGATGGTATGGTTAAAATAAATATCATCAAAATAGACCACCCTTGATCTAATGTTTCAATAGTATTAATTTCGAGAATTATGGAAACAATTGAACCAAATTAAGGGATGAAGATTAATAGTGTTAGTACAAACCTCCTCAATCAAATGTAAAAATTGTGGGATTACTAAATTAAATGTATTAATGTATTCTAGTAGAAATAAGTTGTGAAAGGTGAACATATTGTCCAATCTATATCAAAAAAAAGTATCATTTTCTTCATTTTTTACAAAAACATTTTTATTCCAATAATTTTCTATGTGAATCAAATTAATACCATAAATATTATATTTTTATTTATTGTTCAACAATATTAATGTTATAATGATTTAATCTATTGAATATAGCTCCTCCCCAAGATATGTTTTTGGGAATGTGCATTAAGAAAATATTTTTATTTTTGATCTAGTTAAATTTGATTTTATTATGTAAAAAGATTTTCTCTAACTATATATATCCCAAATCAATTACCGAGGGATGGAAGAATGATTTGATATTCTAAATAAAATTATGATCATCTATTTATGGGAGTATTAATGCAACCATTAAATAGAAATTGCTTCCATTATATTGGTTTTACTACCCATTTATGAGTGTTATTTATCTAAAATGGTTGGGGATAAACACAGTATTGTAGATATATCTATTAGTTTAAATATTTTTATGTATTTACAGAATATTCTCAATGTCTCCCTTTGACAGATGACATTGAGTTTTCTATAAAACAAACACATGGTGCTATGCCTATTTCAAATAACCCTTATGAAATGTCCCCAATTGAGTTTGATGAGTTATGTAATAAAAAATTAGAAATATAGAAAAGACATTTATAGATATTATTTTATAATAATGTAGTCAACAAGTTCTTTTTTAAGAATAATGATGGGTCAATTATGGTTTCCTTTGATTATGGGGAACATAACAATATCACTATTAAGAACAAGTATAATCCACCCTATATCGATGAATTGATTGAACAACTAAATCGAGATATATATTTCAAATATTTTAGTTTTAGGTAGATATTATTAATTAGAAAAAAAGATATAACCTAGAAAACTATCTTTATGAATTATGTACATTATTAGTTTATAGTGATACATTTTTGACAGACCGATTACCCTACTATATTAATGGATATAATGAATATATTATTTATATATTACCTTGATAAGTTTGTTGTAGTCATTATAGATGCCACTTTTATATATTCAAATAGTAATTATGTGAATAATGATTATTTATATATTGTGATGAATACCTTTAGGATGTAGGAATTTTAAACAAATTTTAGAACATTTTCATTCTAGATACTGAAAATGTCATTATTAGGTCACATAATTTTTCAGAGGATGTATCTATTTTAAAGACAGAAGGTTTATTACATAAATATCACATTATTTAATATGAATATTAAATACATTTCATAAACACAAACACAAGGACTATAATAGAGTAATGTCTTTGGAGACTAGAAACACAATATTTTTGTTTCATTTAAAATCTTTAACATCTCCAGCAATGTTATTCACACACAGTACTACTCTTAGGCATAACCTACCTAAAAATTTCATCAATCACTAGATTAAGAATCATTAGAAAGGGTTTTATCAGATGATCAATAATTGTAAATAGATTAGATATCATTATATGATAATATGAAAGAATAATATGAGAATAAGAGAATGTGATAATTAACAAAATGTACGAAGTTCATAGCCAACCAATTATAGACCATAATCATGAATCATGGCATAATCATTTACCATTTCAAAAAACATGTCCCGTAAGAGTGAGGAATAATCATAAGTCAACAATGACCCATAATATCATTACATAAAAGTGTGGAACTATCATAAATATTTTAATCCATTCATATATCAATGTAAACTATCAAAAATAAATCTAAAAATGGTGGATCATGAATTATCATATATTTATCAGTGTTTATTAGGATTCCCCTATTTCGAAAAGTGGATCTGGACTCAACTATTTTCCACAGTATATTTGGACTCACATGTTTCACATAGTGGATCAATTCTATCACCTTGTTTCCCATTTTGTTATCATGAGATATAAAGAATGACCCAATAAATTAAAAGTATATATTGGTACCACCAACCTCATATTGAAAACTATACTTATATGTGACATAGTATCATAATACAGTCATCATACCATCACATCATTACCCCAATACTAGAAAAATTACTTATAACTAGGGACCTAAATCCATTTTTTAACAGTTATATGGATATAGATTAGTAAATTTAAACATTTTAATAGAAAAAATGAATATATAATACATAAATCCTAACATAAAGAAGACTATTGTAATAGGGACCCCATTTTTAAACCTCAGTGTGGATCTCCTCTCCAAACTCCATGGGTCACTCCTCTCTTTCTTCTTGCCAAATCACTGATCTTTGCCCTACCTATCCCCATTCCTATCCCCATTTTCGATCACAACCTGACCTATCCCTAAACCTTGTTGAATCCTCTATCTAGTCCTCATATGATTCCTCATATCCACATTATCACATGTTCCTCCCCTTCTGTATCCCCTTAATAATGCATTATTCCTCCATTCAGTGTGTTTTTCAACCCCTATTACATCCATGAGTTGATCACGAAAGTGTTTTTCAATAGATTCATCATCTATTCAGTAACTAAAGCAAACACTTTTCATTTTATGAGTGGGTCGCACAATTTTGCTTCAGCCGAGACCATTCACATGCGAGAACATCATCGGGTGAAGCCCGACTTTCTTGAAAACCGTACTCCTCCCACTCTTCATAGTCAGAATTATTCCTTCATCCATGTGATTGTATTTTAGTGTCCAAATTTTTTTGAAGGAAAATCATAATTTTCATTGGGTTTTTTATTTTTCATTTTCCCAATTACTTAACTGAATATATTATGATTCTCGAGTGAGTAAATATACTATATATATTAACAAAATTTATATATAATTCATAAATAAATGTATAATGTTCATTTGATTTAACATTTATGGGAAATATAATATTTATTCACTATATTAACTACATCATTTAGCTATGATTGAGTACAACTATGTGTGATTCCTGTTATAATCAATTAATCCCTTGCAAAAAGCACAAAATAGTTGGTGGAATATAATGAAAATATAAACCCATACTTAATAAAAACAATTTGAAATAAATATATAAGGTGGATTTTAAATATATTTTTTAGACAAGGTATATAATTTTAAAACCAATAAATTATTGTAAATATCATTTCATGACTGAGAGGTCCTACCATAATCTATGGTCCTCAAGTAAAATCCACATTGGGAAATAATTTATCTCCCAATAATGAATGTTCATAATGATTGAGAATATTTTTTATAATACAAGGAAAATGACTATAAATAAATATTAAAAAATCGTTATATATGTTAGATTATAATATTTAAGCCGAAAATTATTTCAATTTTAAGAAACAGAATCTCAGTCTATACCATGATAATATGTGGGTCAAAAGGGCACCCATCCATCCATCCATACATGTGCAATAAATATTGGCCACATAATTTCATGTTAGTATTTAAATGGACCATATATCTTACCTGGAATTACCATATCTTCTAATTCTATTATTTTCATTATTTTTTAGCCACCAATACATGAGAACTCACACAAAGAATTGTGATCAAATATTTTATGTTCACATAAGTCACAAATTGTTATTATAAAACATATATATCATGTGAATCCAACCCTATAAATGATTACACTATTTACCAGGTTCTGATTATTAAACCTATTATTAGTTTTAAATCATTAAATAAACCAGATTATTATTAAATGTCTTTAAATTCATTGATTTTTTAAGAATCACATTATAATTGTGATATCATTAATATATATAATATATATATATTTGTTATTTAAATAAATAGAATCATTTTACGGTATTATAATTCATTATTATGGGTTTTATTTGTAATTTTTGTTCCCCGCCATGTTGTTATGGTAATTATAGGTGTGGTAAACTAGTGTAACTATATTTTTTGAATAAAAAAAATATCTTATTACATCTAAATTTTGTTATTGTCAATGTATCTTAGCCAATAATATCATTCATATACTACCTCCATGAATTATAGATAAAATATCAATTTTGATAATGATGTTTTATTGACAATACCATATAATGATCAATCCACATACCTGACTACCACTGATCATGGGAATATTCTATATAATGATTAACCCTGAAGAATAAAACCATGGATTTGAACACTATTTTATTGACTATTTTTTACTAAACATAAAAATTACCTAAAAAATAAATATCAAATAAATATTTTGATAAGCCATCCAGTGTTTTCAAAGGTGAACCAAAAAAAAATTTGGGATCTTCTACAAATGTATATTTTTCTTGTAAAAATGTTGGATCTTTATATAGGTGTTAAAGGTATCTTATCTGTAAAAAACCCAAAGAAATTGATAATTTTGGTCAAAAGGAGGATCCTCAGTAAATAAAAAAAATGAAAAAATAAAATAAATAATTTTTTCCAATACATAAACAAATGTTTATAAATTTCATAAAAATGAATAGAAACAACAATTTGGGGCTCGATTAGGTTTGTCCATAGGGCATGCGGGTTGGGTTACAACATCAGTACATTGTCCCGTTAATTTTTGTCACAATACCTAGTTTTATATCATTAATTATTTATTTATTTTTTAGTTATTACTATTAGTGATTATTTTAATTTAAATTAATTTTATCTAAACTAATGTTTTTTATTGAAACTATTAACGTAATTATTTTATTTTTCATTTTTTGTCCCATAGTATTGAGAGTTCTTTGTCCACACAACATACCTTGTGTGGAATCTAAAACATTCCTATATACCATAATTTGCCTTACTACACCATGCAATTTTGAAAAATATGATGTCATATATGAATATAGTAATCACCAAAAGAATCCAATGACAAATAAAATTTCCCCAAGAGAGATCCCATAATTCAAGAACCATAGTTATTTGATAAGGGAAAACATATAAATTTTGTAATTCATATTAAAAATAGATTAATGTCAATAAAAAATGATATATCCTATGAATAATATTTTATAGCATTCAGTAAAAATACCTTTTTGGATATTACTATAATATGTTTTTATTGTGAATATGTTATCAAAAAAATATATATTTGTAAAATAGTTTCACAAAATTGTTATTGAAGATGTTTTAATATACCATATATAAGAAAAATGAATAAATAAAGAATATAGATAATGAAAATAAAATTGAAAACAATTTAAAATTTAATAAGATATAATAAAATATTTTATTTTACATTTACGATATTTGTTATGAATAATTATAAACATGTGGTGTCGAATCTCCCATTATCATCATCTGAGTTTTCAGAATCCGCTAACCTGTTGAACCTTACTCTGGTTGCTCATTTTAAGGAAAAGAGGCCTTCTGTGGATGAGTTTAACCATTTCTTTTTTGGATCATGGGATATCCAGGAGCGCGCGGTGGTAGGTTTGCTCAACCACAGGAAGATAATGATTCGCTTTGAGTCGGAGACTAACCTCATTCAAGCATGGTCGAGGTCTCCTTGACTCTACAAGGGATCTCTATTTCTTCTCCTCTGATGGTCCTTTGACATACACATGAATCAGGATCCTCCTTCAATTGCGGTTTGGGTATGTTTCCCTAAACTCCCACTTCCGTTTCAATCCCCTTCAATTATTAGGATGCTTGGCAACATGGTCGGCCACTATTTGTGTTCTGATAGTATAACGAAGGCACATTGTCACCCTGTGAATCCAAGAGTGTGTGTAGAGATTGATGCTTCTCGTGTTCCTTTTGATTTTGTTTTTATTACTATTGGGGAAGAGTATCGATGTAAATAGAGTGTTGTTTATGAGGATTTGATAGAATTTAGTGGTTCTTGTAGAAGGTTGGGGCATTCCGTTGAGAAATTCCACAGGAGACTTCCTCCTAGACTGAGGGAGGTCACTAGTAAGGGGAAGAATATACTTTTGCACAGGGATATGAATTCTTGTTTAGGGATCCTAAGGTTAGAGGAAGGCACTCTTAGGTGGCTAACTCTACTTTGGATGGTGTTTCAAATCAGGCATGTAAGGTGACTTGTGATAATAATATTGGTTCTAGTACTCCAGTGGAGAAAGAGGTTGAGACTGTCCTGGTCGTGGATAGTGATAAGGATCCCAAGGGATTGGATCCTCTGGATCATCCTTTTATATCTTTGAGTAATAGATTTGAGAACTTGAATGATGCTGGAATGAATGATTTCCTGGAAGAGGGTGGTATTTCAGGTGAGATGATTGGTGAAGAAGGCTCAGAGGCTCAGCCGGTTGGATGTTTAGAGTCTGGAGCTGGTTTGGTCAGAGAGGAGACTATGGAGGCTCTCCAGGAGGGAGATAAAGCTAAAGACACCGTTGAATTACTCTTGGCTATCAATTGTCCTGAGGGAAGGAGCTCGAATTAGGTGTAAGTTGTTAAGATACAGAAGGAGAAGGCGGCAGGTGACTTGATAAAGGATTCGATGACGCCTATGGACAATGTTGTCCCTGTGGGGGTGTTGCTGCCTTTGAGGGAGAACACTGCTCTGGAGGTGGTCTTGTGGGATCAAGCTGGCAAAGAAAGGGAGATCCACGAGGGTGGTAAAGAGAATGTAAGTGGACTTTATGGTTGGTCCTTCAGGGATGTTGTACAGAATGGGAAGCAGAATCTGGTGGCTGTGGAAGGGCATGTTCCTGAAACCCCAAGACGTTGGGAAAGGAAGGATTACTCATGTCTTCCACGGCCGATGAAGACCCGTTCTACCTCTAAGAGGAAAGATAAGGTGACAGTGTTTTTTGCGAAGAATATCGTGACAGAAAGGGCATCGCCGGACCATCCAGTACTGGAGCAGCTCCAGGACCGGGTTCAGAGTGCTCACTACTGGAGGCATGCAGGTTGGGAAACGGCCTCTGCCACGGGAGAAGAAGAGTCAGGCTGGTGAGGAAGAGAGGATCTTGGCTTTAAGGACATGTAAGTTATGTTTATGGGTTGTTCTTGTCTGTTTTTTGGTGTTCTTGAGGTTGTATGCTTGGGTACCGGATCCCCTTAAACCGGATTATGAAAATCAGAAAAAAGAATTGTCCATAGTTAACCCATGAGAAATTTATTTATCAAATCACTAAATATGGTTTCATAATAAAATATCATTTTTGGTATCATAATAAAGAAATATATCATGTAAGGAATGGAATTGATTCATCTAAAAGGATTGGTATGAGATATTTTATCCCTAATCAACTTTCATTTTCTTCTAAATCTAGTTCCTCTTGTAGAAAAATGTTAGGGGAAATGAATACACGAATAGAATTTTTTCTATTGATCATAATAATTATGGTGATAGTATTAGAATTTTGTTAGAAGGGAAAAATACTTTATTATATCAATCATGTGAAAATAACAACCAAACATGATTTTTTTAATGTGATTAAATCATGGGAAAGTAATTTATGGATTTATTAATATTTTTTGTCAATATCCCTACATTTGATAACGTTTCAGAACGTGATGATTCATGTATTATATAAAATTATTACATAGAATCAGAGATGTTATTTATATTTTCATCTACTAATAACAATTACTTCCATAAATATTGTTTCATATTATTGAATGAAAATGTAGAGGCGAGTAAGTGAAAATATTATGGTATGTAATGTTCAAAGACAAATAATGACATTAATCCATCCCACATACCCGAAAAATTTATGGGTAACAATATTTCAATACATAAGATTCAAAAAAATATATCCAGAAAAATGATAAGATATATGAGAAGGTATAATGATGAAATGAATAAAGATATTACAGAAATAGTAAAACCTGGAGATAGTTAGCTTGGAATAAATTTGATAGGACAAACCCTAATTTCATAGTTCAACTATGGAATGTTATATTGGGATAATCCTTTTATTATTTCAACACATTTTACCCAATACATAAACCATAATGTATTTGGCCTGTTTTTATTATTATTTATAAATTTAAGTGATTGATGTGTAAGAAAAAGTCCTTTATTATCATGATTAAATTGATATCTCGACCTAGTGATCCATGAAAATGATATTTACATATACGTCTAAATATTAATAGATGAGTTTCAGAAGAATTAGATTGTTGGTTCAATAGAATTTTATGTATTTAAGAAAGAGTACCTTACATTTTCTATACCCTTATTATTGATAATTAATGTTTTCCATACTTACATAAGGATATTTGGTTGGAGTACAAAATGGAAATTTTTATACCCTAAATTCATTGAAAATACACATTCTAGAATATTTATTTCTTTTTTACATTTAGTTTTATAAGTCATCAAAGATTTCTACTAATGGATCATCCATTTTGTAAAAATCAGAGTCATTTAGATAATATCATAGAGACATATGAAACACCTCAATGAATATTAGGGAATGGTATAATTAATGAAATTTATATTTTGAATTATTTTCTTCAAAAAATTCAATCAGATTCTAGAATGTGAAAAAAAAATTAATTCAAATTTCTATTGAAATAGGAGAAATAAAATTATATTATTCGGGGTGTTACACTGGTCATTGAATTTATTGTGTTATTTCATGGATATAATTGATGTCATGAAAAGATTTTTTAAATTTTACATGCTAATATTATGAATGTTATGGGAAAAACAAAAGATGAGATGAGGTATTATCTTGAATTGATAGATTGATGTATAAGAGAAAGACATCATCATGAGATAATTGAACAAAATTAATGCAATTTTTTATTTCCCTATTTTTTATTGCATACCATTGAAAATAAAAAATTAGGTCTTGGAAATATTTAGGGTTCTGGAGGGTCATTAATGTATCATTTTGAAATCGGTGAATACACAATATGCGAAAATAAAATCTCTTAAAACACATAATTATCATTTATTATTACATGAGTTGATTCCCATTACAATTAAAAATTTTCTATCACATAATTTTGAAGTTTGTATGATTATGTTTTTTTATTTCTATCGAGAACCTTATTCAAATTTAATGAGTAGAAGTTTTGTTTATAAAATGTAGAGAAATACAATGATTATTCTTTATGACAAAAAAAACATTTTACACCACAAATTTTGACATTTATATTGCATATATTTGTCTGTATTTCTATGAAAGTCATTTTTTAGGTTCATTTATTGAATTATTGGATATATTTGATAGAAATAACGATGTCTACATGAAAATATTACATGAGAAATAAATATCATGCCAATAAAACTATTGTGAATGTCTATGTATTATAAAAAGTAATTGATTTATATTCATAATACATGGATGATGTAACTAATTCTTTTAATCAAATAGTGAGAACAAAATATGAGAAATATGATACCCTTGAGCCTATATTTCCTTCACTACAACATAAAAGGGGGGTTATCTGTATCTTATTCTTAGTGCACATTAATAATGAAAGATTATTAAATGACTAATCATATAGTATTATTAAATTATGGTGTGACTGGTTCTTAAATAAAGTATATAAACTATTAGATATTAATATTTTTTCATTTTCTGAGTTCTTAATAGCTTATTACATTTTAATTTATTTATATTTATAGGGGACATTTAAAAATTACAAAAAAGGAGATATCATTCACTATCTGTTAAGAGAAAGAATAAATTTCATATTAATGAATTTACTACATAGTTAAAATCTAAGGTGATAGATTTCTTATTTTTCTCTTGACTGTGTCATAGGTATTTATTTAATATTCCATGAGGGTATCTATTGTGTTCTATGATTACCATTTAATGGTGTATCATATTAAATAAGATCATTATCCATTGATCAAAACATGTTGGTATGTAATTGTAATCAAATACTTTTTAATGGGTTTATAATCATTATAAATAGATGTTAAAAAATGGAAATAAATAATGATGGTGTCATGATAAGTGCAAAACTAGATTGTTATGTGAGTTCATTAGATATGAAGCCTCGATCAAAAAGTATTTCATATAATGGATTTTTCAAAAGAATTGTTTTATTAGATTACAATGCACATAGTCATGTTGCAATGTTGAAATGAATTTGGTTATATTCAATGACATAGAAGGGAATGAATATATCTAACTATGGATATAGGGTGAATGATATGAATGGTTAGCTTTAAACCAATGAATGTTGTATTTTTTCAACATAATCGAGTAATGTGTTTTCTGTAACATACCTATTAAAACAGCAATTTGGTGTTACTTTTGATGTCATTCCTATACATATTTTTATGAAGGATTGAATGATAATGATTTTCATATGGACCTTATAGTATTTAATTGAATTTTTTATTTGATGACATAGATGATTAAATTTTTTGAATAGGTGGTAATCTATAAATTGTAACACATCACACATAACATTGACAAATATGTAAGAATTTAAAAGATATTGTTAAAGTATTGTATATGTATTTTAAATATTCATACATTTTATTAAAATTATTATATTAATTAAATTTGGAAATATTAAAATGGGTTGACATTATGGTATCTGAATATAAAAATTTAATGGAAAAATTAATATTTATGTTTAAAAATCATTAAATTAAATATAATTTTGAATATTATCAATTTTTTGAAGTCAACCAATTTTTTTATTTAACTTTTTTTTATTTTAATTTAACTTAGAATATTGTTTTAAATATTTATGTCAAAATTAAGGATTATAATAATGTTAGAATGAGAATAATGCAGATAAATGAACAACAAATTATATATTTAGTCATGTCTCCAATGATCACCGCTGTAAGTAAATTTTATATTTTGATATTATGTTATTATATTCTATTAGTATTTTTGTTGTTTTTTATTTTATCATCCAAGTTATTTTAGGTTATACCATTGAGGAGACAATTTTATTATGCTGTAGAGGAAGACAGTATGGTTGGGGTTTTGGTAAAACCTTCCTAAAACAATGCCACTTCAGTCGTCGAGAGGTTATTTAGTTCATCTTCCATTTATCCCTCTTTGGTTTCGAGGAGGTCATCTTTAGATTAGTCAATCTCCATATTTGACATTCCAACATTTTGAAAATACCATTTCTCTTGAATGCACATATTGAAGTAGTTCTCATGATCACATACCTCTTTTTTACCCATTCCCACTACCCACTATACAGGGAACTGCTCCCCATATATCCCACCACTATATCCATATCCATATCAAACTTCATTTGTATAGACCTAAACATTATGTTTTACCATCAAGAAATGCATTTATCATTATTGACATAATATATCAATTCTACTGTATAAATTCCACCTAAAAATAGGATTTAACCCCTTCTATAGATACAACACTCAAGGTATGAAAATATCCTCCATCTACAGGTTTTTAAACATGACTGATAGTGATTAATTATAAATTCATATTGATTATTTTCCATTACTAAATATTTTTCAGGATTCTCTGCATTCGCTACCAAATGATTAGGTGACAAATTTTTTTGAGGAATATGGAATAGACACACATTGATCATGCTTCAATACAATGAGTACGACATCATCGTCATGAAAAAATATTGATGAATTTAGAATTTTTTTTGTGAAATATTTCTAAAGATAGTAATATCATTCCTTTTAAACCAATAATTTTGTTTGAGAATAGATAACAAATAAAGGAAAAAAATTTGGTATATATTTGGGTATGTAATGTTAATATATATATATATATATATATAATATTATTTTTACAAATATTCATTCCAATGCATCTCCAATATAGTTTTATTACTGGAAGAAATGACACAATTGTATGGTAAATATAGTGGGTTTAATTATGGAGCGAATAATAGTATGACTAATATGTTTGTTGGAAAGAGAGATTTTAAACTAGGATTGAATAAATACAGATCATTTGAAATTTCTGGATATCATAGTCTAAAGAGATGATTGAGTTTTAGAACAGTCTAGAGTTCGTATTTTTAGTTAAATATATATATTTATATATATAACTACTTATTTATCTTAAAATGATTTTTAATGTATAAATTACATATTTTATTGATGTAAACGCATTTATATAATTTTTTAAGTAAAAAACTGACATAATTAAAATAAATAAAATTTCAATTCAATATATTCACACTCCTGTACACACTTCTCTCCCAGACCATGATCAATCATACATAATTTAACAATTTAAATATCTAAATCCATTTTCATGAAATATATAATTATTTTGCCTAAGTTTATGTTTTCATTTCAAATTTTATTGTTTTTGTATTGTTTTATGACAATAAAAATACATAGTCTACTATAAACTGAAATATCCATTTACATTATCAATATTCTTTCATTCTTGAAAAATATTGGATTTAAATTTTTTGGCACCATCTTATTATAATAAATCATCATGTTTTGAGATATGGTATCTGTTCTTTATTTTATTGGCCATAGATACTCAATTTATTAACTTTATTCCATGATGAGTGCTGGATGAATTATATATAATATATGATAATTTTGGTTGATAATAATATTCATAATCTTCTATTTTCTTAGTGAAATTGTTGATAACTTAATAATCTTATCCCTATTTTTGAACAATAATTCTAACATACATTTATAACTATTAATAATAGTTTTTATTTTTTTTCAATATAATTAAATTAAATCTTTAAAATATATGTCTATTTCATTATCTTCTAATTTATTCTCAGTTTTCATTGGGGAACTAAAGTTCATAGAACAATTATTGGAATTAAAAAAATCTCATTATCATATTTCAAATTGTTATTCAATGATGAATATTTTCATATATCACGTGAATGAAAAATTTATTAATATTTATTAATTAATTAACAATATATATCTATGACTTATTATACTTATAGTTTTCATCACAATTATATTGATATATTCCCATGAGATTATATGAAAAAGTGGAATAATCAAGTGTGTATCCATAAATTTATATTATAGAAATAATAAAATTTCATGAATAAAGAAGGCATCCCCTATCTCATATTCTATCATCTATATAGTTTTAAATTGAGCATGATATCTTTACTGTGATGAATCGAACACCTTCTAATATCAATCCTTAATATCATTATTCTTGATATAAATTTAAGGAGTAGTTTTCTATCCCATGAAATGTGTTATATGATTATCTATTATTGAGTGATGAAGAATAGTACCTGCCTTTATATCACCATAATTTATCTCCTAGTCTTGTGATGTGATTGCGAAAAATTATTTTTCTTCTCCAAAATAACATATACTAGTCAAAGTAGATGTGATTCCATGATAGTGTAACTCTAAATTCATATATATTATCTTCACTACATAATGAATTCCCAATAATTACTTAATAACATATTCATAGTTCAATGATATGTATTCTAGAATGAATAATTATATTTAAGGGTACATTTTCTATTTTACAACATCTCTTTTATAGAGAACATCACATGAATTTTGTGTGAACTACCGATGTAATATTAAACTTCTCAACTACCACCTTCATATCATCGTTTTTTCTCAATGAATATATATATATATATATGTGATAAAAAAATATTGAAAATAATTATCCCATTGTATCGTCATTCAAAAAAAATCATTTCCATATATATCATGACTATGAATTCAATAAAAAAACAATACAATAATGAATGATAATTAGGTTTGAATTATTATATGATCATTAAATGTGTTAGAATCTAAAAATCTATCTATAAAAACCTATATATATCATTTGTGTTAATTATTATAAAAAAATAATGTATGTTTTTGTTTTTGGTAATTGATGGTGTTGGTAGGGGATCATGGGTATCATTAATATATTTAGCCTTAATTTCAAGCTAAATATATTACACAAGTTCATGGTCACATAACATCCTATTGATTTAATATTTTGTGATGGGATGTACTGGAATTTTTTTAAAAGTAGGTGGTTGGTAACAAAACAATCTTGGATTTTATGATGTGATTGTTGGATCATTGTTAAAAATACACAGTATGGTGATCAAATTTGTTTAATAAATCCATATACGATGGATATTACATTGAACTTTAATAGTAATAATTACTTAGTATATTTACATATTTTTAGGGGGTTATAATTTTTATTTTTTCACTATAATTTTCCATTAAATATATTATTGTACACCCACAATGTTTTGTGACCCTAAGAAAGGATGTTCATAATAATTATAGTGATCACACAAAAATCCTCCTTGTGAAATATTTTTATAGATTACATTTAAAATATTTAATTACTTTTAAAAACGAGTCTATCCACTTTTTTTATTAGTAACATCCCTAAAAATTTCATTCTTAGTGTCTCATTCCTTTTCTTTTAATTTTCGACACATTTTATCATGGATTTAATGACGTTTTATATAGGTAGATATCTTGAGGTTAGGATAAAACTAATTGTTCATTCATTTTAGAAATAACTCTTTATTATTTCATTTTCTAATAGATTCACCCTAATTTAGATGTATTTTTATATTTTCATAAATCTATTGATTAGTCCCTATTCATTCGAATATTCTCAATCTGGGAGATCATATTGTATCTTGGTATGTGGTATCTATTTTTACCATTATTTTTAACAAGTGTAATATATGTCTTATCAGATACAAGAATTTATTTTTTCATATTCATAGACATGAAAATTATTTAAATTTTCTCCTTACTTCATATTGTGATAATAAAATCCAAGATTCTTCTTAGTAGTCCTATTATGGGTGTGAAATGACCCAATGGATAATAATAACCAATAAAAATTTGTATTGTAATAAGAAACTATATATTGAAGTTAACAATTATCAATTTATTTACAACATAATACAATAAACCTAAGTAATCTTATTATATATAAAACCATAGAAATCATGTGTGTCAATCCAATTTTTATGGTACAAAAAATTATGGTTAAAAAATTATGGAGAATGAATAAAATTATTTAGTAAATGTGATGGATCAGTATTTTTTGTTATATATGAAATCAAACCATTATGATATATATTACTCCAGAGATTATATTTTATGATTCTAAAAAAATGTATCAACTAGATATCATGAAATGAAATAATTAAATAGGAATAATGACAACATATATTTTGTTGTTTAACATGAGGGAGTGATACAGTCATGACTAGTTTTGAACAATAGGGGATACAAAGGAATGAAAAATATAAATATTTTCAATACCAAAATCACAAAATTCATATCTAATAGATATAATGAAAAAAATACTCCTATGAATTCAGAAAACAATTCTGCTCCAAATGATTCCACATTTTGACCTCAATAAAGTTTCACTTCTGATACTCATATCTTCCAAAAAATCCAACTCCATATTCTATGGAATTTATCATTACAAAATGACTAAAACACCTGTATGGTATCACAAAATTTAATTGTATCCAGGAAAATTTTCATACATGACAATGTAACATTTTACAAAACATATATTCTTGTATGTATATTGGATTTCATTATTCGACTATGAGGAAAAAGACTCCATAGATTTCATATTCGGAACTTATTTTATATGTTGTTTTTATGTCTATATTTGGATTAGATAGATTCTACACAATGTTCTCATATATAGTGTATATACTTCCTTAATCAGTTTTATATAGTTTCCTGAATATATGATCATGTATAGTTATGGAAAAAAATTTGTTACATCATGAATCAATATATTCTATTTTGATTTTCATAATTTTTTCTCCAAAAACATTGTTCTCTTCTCAAAAATTTACATCTTCTTCCCAACCATGGAATCTAGACCATATGTATCATTATGAATTCACTAAAAATGATATTATTTTCAATAATAATTTTAAATACTACTAAATGTGTAGCATGAATTGGTTTTTATTCATTTTAATGTTCTTCATGATTTAAATGTTATTTATAAACCATCATAACTTTTATAGGATGTAAAGTAATATAAATTGTTTCATCATATAGTATTAAAATATTTAATCTTCTCTATCTTTCACAATTTTAAATCATCTCAATATAATCTTCACAATTTTATATATTTTATGTTAGTTCTCATTCATTCAGTTTGGTTTGTTCTTTACGTTCAATTTTTTAAATTATAATTCAATATTAGTTTATATTAATTTTTTTCATATTCAAATATATTTTTTTATGATTAATACGATTCCATTTATAGGGGTTCAGTGTAATTTAAATCATTTATAATGTTTCTTTATTTGTCTTTTTCCCATAAAAAGTCATTGAATATCGAGGGTTGTGTTCCTCATTATACATTGTTTTGTACAAGAGGAACAAAGAGATATGGTACCATGGTATATAATGGCACCCATGGGATGATTTTAAGTATATTTAGACTTATTTAATTTTGAAATATTTTATTTATTTATATTGTTTTATCATTTTAATTAATGATATTTATCACTCATTTTATTTATTTATTGGAAATGGCATAATAACATGAAAATTTGGGCCCAAAAGATAACATCAAATAGGTACTAGGGTATGAAAAACGTGGAAGGGAGTGTTTTCGACCATAGAATGATATTCCACAATTATGATATGGTCTTTTGAAAAAATATCTTTAAGTATCAGATTTTGTATAGGCATAATGAAAAAATTGAATGATTCAATCAAACACAAGACTCAATAAGTTGAAAATTATACTCCATGCTGAAAGATAAAAAATTAAATGATAATGAAATCTATGTATACACTTTCTTCCAAATAAGCACAGGAAGTCGCTATACGAGATGATATTTTTTTATGATTATGTGTTTGGTTTATAAGGATTCATATACTGCTGTCGATTTCTATTCAATTTGCAATATCGATACTACAGCTGATGTCGATAAAAATACAATTTTCATTGATATTGTTATTACCGATGTAGGTGGTGTGAGAGGTAGTGATGGTGTTTTTGTATGAGGTTTTGATGATGGATGTGATGGTTCTAATGATACTATTATTGAAGATCATTTTTTTAAATAAAACATTATTGTTGGTTTATCTATAGGTTGAATATTATAATATAGTTTAGTTTTATAATAGTTATATTGATTTTGTATTATTTAATTTCATTATAGTATAGTGTATTTTCTTTTTCAAGGGTTAAAAGGAATCACGAGTTTTCATAGTTGTTGTAGATGTAAAATCCAATGGTTTGAAACTGTAGAAATGGAGTACAATCGATGGTTTTGACTGTGAAAAAATACGCATTTCCATTTTTTTAATCCTGGATATATGCTTTTGAGGAAGAAGTAATATCCACTATTAGTAATCATGGATAAAATATTATTTCTCCAGTGATAGCTATGAATAAAAATATAAATTCATGGTTTCTAACCACAGAAATATACATTACTGGGAATATATTTAGCCATGTTTTCATAATGTGTCAAAATGTGTATTTTCATTGTGGAAACCATGGAAATAGGTCTATTTCCAAGGATTAAAATATTAATATAGGTATATTTCTACACTAATAGGATACATGGATAGGTAAACCATAGCAATTACCTATTGACATGATATTGGGGACTGTATCCAAAGTTATAAACCATGGTTATGTCATGATTTTATAGTAGTGCATGTATAAAAAAATTAGTTTCATAAACATTTCCTTAATTCATGATAGTATATCCCATGAAAATAAACTGTTTCATAATAATATTATCAACCGAAACATTAACTATCTAGAGATATAATAATGATGTAATCATTCAATATTATCCCCAATAAAGAATAAGTAACATCAAATCATGTCATTATAGATGAAAATTTATTTTATAATATCACATAGAAATTTTCTTCTAGAAAATATCCATTCCTCTCTAAAGAACATATTTTAAAACATAAATTATTTTTTAAAATCATTTTAATGGAATTTAAAATTGGAGACATATAAAAGAACATTTTTAAATCAATTGAAACATTTCTTCAGTAAAATATAATTTCGAATCTCAAAAAAAATATTAAAAATCAATTTTCATAAAATAATTTTAGATTTATTTTCATCGAAATTATTCTTTTAATTTTATAAATGAATTTTTAAAACATGTAGTTGTCATTACCTTTGAAATTCCATTTTTTATACACATTAAAAATTAATATTTCCCTAAAATTTTGGGTAAAATCTAAATTGTCATTGTTTAATAAAATAGAATGTTTCCATTATAAAAATTTTGTAAAATGAAATAAATGGGTAAACTATTAGTTAATAAATCATTTAGACAATTTAAAAAACATTTTTAAATTTTTTGGAATAAAGGATTTTTGTTAGAAGAATGAAATAATAACTATTTTACTTAAAAACATGTTTTAAACTCTTAAGTACATAAAGAGTGGAATATTAATTGAATAAATGTATTCTGATAACATAAATATTGGAAAATAAAATTAATTTTTTTATTGAGAGATTTATTATAATATATCGTCACCTGAATAAAAATAAATAAACAATCTTGATAATGGATTTGATCATAACATCACACACTTTACACATTGGTGACTTTTGTCTCAAATTTTTTCCTTTGGGACATACATTATGTTATACCCCTACCTTCATTTATGATTTATATTTATATATCCCAAAAATTTTCAGGATAAAAATTATAAAATAGATTCATGGGTGTATATGAATAATATAAAATAAATTCTTTCTCAATAAATAATGTGTCTTATAAAAGTAAAAAGATAGATGAGAATACCTTACCATTGGCTTTTTAATTCAAATTTTAAATATTTGTATATCTTTTATAACAAATATAATATTATTATAAACATATTAAATAACCATAAATATATATATCATACAATATATGGTTTACTTATAACCATTTTTTACCTATTTATTAAAATTCCATGTTAGAATTACATTTTTGGTATTAACTGCTTTGTTTTTCATGTCTGTTTTGATTTATTATTTTTGGTCCTCTTAATTTGATCGTAGATAAGTCGTATAATTTTTTTAAAGATGATATAAATATAATATATATTTATTATTTATTTATTTAGATTAATCCATTAATGATATAGATAGAAAATGAAATACACCGTTCATAGATATGGTACTTTGTACGTATCTTGAACGCTACATTTATTTTATCATCATATGGAACAAATGAAAGTTAAAAATTATATTAACATTAATTAATAATCTTTAATTAATATATATAACATATGTTAGTTATATTCACCCTAATTTATTTTCACACAAATTGTTAGTGAAAAGAAAATCCCATTCTTTTGTAATGTGGTTGTTCACTTTAAACATGAACTACATTATCGTATCCCCCAAGAAATGGAATATTATAATTAATAAGTGATAAAATAATTAAATAATTATAAATATGTTTTAAATAACATATATATACAATTAATATATCTTTATTACCATCCATGTAAATCATAAATGAAAAAAACACATCATATCAGTACATGATGTGGTAGTTTGTCGTACACAGGAGGAGTGTTATTGTTTTCCAATGGGTTGGTAGGTTTGAAGATATGTCATTATTATAATTCTAGTTATATAATATTATCATAAATATCATATATAAATATTAATTACATCATTATATCCATCCATGCTAGGTTGTGATGAAAAATGTGTCACTTTGGTTCGTGAGGTGGTCGATTGTCGTACACCCAAGAAACGTTATTTTTTACCATTTGATGAAAGAGGAGATAGATTTATTTAATTACCACAGTATAATATAATATAAATATATGTAAGATACATATTTTATTATATTATCATGTTTTAAAAACATTTTAAGGATGTTGAGGAGGAAATATAATAAAAAAAATCATTGAAAAACATTACCTCTTCCTCAGGTAACCTCGATGGGTTTACCCAAAAATCCACCCAAGGTAGGATTTATGATAATAATAAGGATTATGGGGTGAGATTGGGGAATTCAGGAAGTTAATTTTTGTTTCTACTTTGTGAAAAAAGATGGTTTTGGAAGTGTGAAAATCAAAGGAGGGTCCCCTTTTATAGGTGAGGTCAGTAGCACAGCTAAATTTTTTGAAAAGAAAAATGTTCACCAATGATTTTCACATGAACTATTGCTTCAAAATGAACCATTATAGAAACCAGAATATATAATGTATACATATTTCCACACAATTGGGTTTTTATATAGTTATATTTTGTTTTACCCCATATCGTTTTATTTTGGAAAATAGGTATACCCATTTCCACCTTAAGTGCAGTAATTAATATTTTACTACTGTTACTATTCATTATGATAAAATTATATGTTGAACTAATTAGATAAATTAAATTAATATGATTCAGAATATTTATTTTTTTTATAAAAAATCCATTCACAGAAGTGGAAATATTTAATTTAAAATTACTCTCACAAATGAGATGAAAAAATGGATTTCTAGAGTGAAATGCTTCAAATGATAAAGAATTTTTTTTAAAATAAATATGAAATTGATTATAATTAATTAAATTCTATTAATATAAATATTAATTAACTAATTTTATATTTATAACAACATTAAAATTAAATTTATCTTCAAAATACATTTAATGAAAAGGTAGTTTAAAATACTAGTATTTTCCAATATTTGCTGAAAATTTTATATTTTTAGAAAATTACCACCAAATCACTCCAATTTTATTTTGAAGTTATAATTTATAATAATATGTTTTTTTAAATATTCCTTCTAATATTTTAAATACATAATTCATAAATAGATGCACAAAATGCGATAAAACTTCTTTTCAGAAAATAATGTTTTTAAGCCTAAAATAGGATTCTGTCACGACCCGACTTCACCAAAAGGAGGGAAGGGTCAGCAGATTGTCAGGACCTTCCTTATTTATATTGAAGGAGAGATAATAACCCCCTGAGACCCGCCTTCAATAGGACCCGGAGTGGCGACTAGCACCAAGGGTATAGAAATTTCTCACAAATGGAAGGCATTACCCCTTTTTGTTTTATAGGATCGGGAGATAAGATAGTAAATCCCACAACACCAAGACTGAAGGTAAAAAAAATTTAAAGCCAAGAACCATTCCCAATGCATGTTGCAAAAGTAAAATCCACAAAGTACAAAGTTACTACAAAGGTAAAGTACCAATGAAAGAAAAATAGCAACAACAACTGTCCCAAAGGTCGTGCACTAGTATGGTCCCGCGCGATCTCCGAAGTCCTCCTGGAAACCTGAAAGTAGTTTTATATACGTAGGGTGAGCATACAAGTACACTCTGTAGGGAAAACCAAAGTCTCTTATGCACAAGTGGGGGAACATACTAAAGTCTCGTGAGAAAAGGAGTAAACCAAACACCTATCAAGGTAAACTATCCACCCAAGATTCACCAAGGAACACTCCCCAAATAACGCAAGTCAAGTAATTTATATAATAAGAGCACATCGATGTTTGGGTACCCCGCTCCACTTTCCCACTGGTTATTGAGACATCCTACGCATCAGACCAATCCCGCCATTCTCACCGCAGTCCCACTGCCACACCCGCTCGCACACACCTGGGGCACAACCACACACAGTCCCACTGTTGAATCCCGCCCGCAAACACCTGGGCCACAACTGTCACACGTAAACACGCCTTCAAACACCTCGGCCAGAACAACCACCACCACGCCCGAAGACACCTGGGCTAGAAGATCCACTACCACGCCCGAAGACACCTGGGCCTCATCACGAAGATACTTGGGAAACAACCTGCCCACACACACCTGGGCCATAACCACCACACTACCCCGCCCGAAGGTTCTTGGGCTAATAAGGGACCATAGGCCATCATATCCTGCCCAAAGATACATGGGCTATCCGGGAAAGGGAGCAGAAAAGGAGCTAATAACCAGCCATTAAAAATACTATTGGGAAAAACACCCTCCCCCATGAAATGGGTGTGTTCGGAACTAAGTTATCAACTTGGATGGGGAGAAAATAAGAAACACAAAGCTACAGGTATATATATAGGTAACAAGCACTCACCCCAAACTAGGTTTTTCTTCAGAGAGCCTATAGATCACAACAGCACTCATGTCCGAGTCACAACTCTCACCAACAAAACCCATTTGTCCCGTTCTTGTTTTCATGTCTAGTAATAATGTTCAAATAAGTTTATGCACTACTAGGAAACTAACACCATAGGCATATCCAAGGAAAAGAATCCAGACCATCGTCAATTTAAACATTCACACCCGGTTCTCTTGTAATGTTACAAGAACAAGAAAATAAGTGAGATCCCTCGAAGTCCTGGAACCAGAAAACCCTGAGACACTACCTCGTGTCCCCTCCCCCAAATGGGTTTTTCATCAACAGAGGATCCGACCCCAATTTGTGATATAAAGAAGGTAACCACCGGGTCTCAAAACTCACAAACACAGAAATCCATAAAAAAACAGGGGATCACATCCCCAAATTTACAACCACCGGGAGTATAAAAAGAGGGGATCCCATCCCCTCCCATTTTACCACCAATCAGCTGCGAAAGAAAACAACCAAACCACTGTCACCAACACTAAGTAGGCTATATTTTCAGATTTATAAGATTTAACACACTCCATGATTTCAATTCCATGTATCATAACCGGGGGTTATCACAGAAGGGTTGATCCTGGTGCTTCCAATTTACTTAGCCGAATATACGTAATTAACTAATTTACTTTTCATGGAAGGAGTTCACAACAATAAAGAAGCCATTTAAAACATCACCAGCAGTTCATTAATTCAAAGACAACGACCACCAACGGCATCAATTTTCAGAAGGCGTAAGCCAGTAAAACTCCGGAAGATGATCATAATATAAACAACATCAACGATCACACCCCCCCCCCTTATTTATAGAATCCTTTCATTATCTTTATCAGGTCTAGTTTATCCAATTCTACAGAAACAAAACCATGCCCACCCCGCATGATACACAAAGGAGTGGGAGGCGAAGGAGAAATTACCTACTTATTAGTAGATGATCAACGTTTTAGGCCGGGAACGGAACTTTACAGATAATGATGCGGCGTGCCCGGTTCACCAGAAGCTATTCGTGAAAATTCGTGATCAAGGAAAGAAGAAACTGCGGCTAACCCTTAGTTTATATGATCCGCGGACGGTTGAGGTGAGAACGCGAAACAACGTAAGGCGCGGGGTCGTGGGTTGGACATGCGGCCCCACTCGTCATTAAAGGGGGTCTGGTGGTTTAAACCGACTCATTAATTCATTAAGTATTTAATTAAGACACTTATGGGCATTACGGGTCTTTAAAACATGCTCAAACAGGTGAAAATAGGGTTTGAAACCCTAATTGCGCAAGAAGGAATGCCACTGGGAAGAACCCGCGGGGTAGGCCAAGGTTACCGGTATTCCAAGGCTACCGGTAGGCCAAGGGTACCTGTACGCCAACGCTACCGGTACGCCATGGCTACCGGTAGGCCAAGGTTACCCGTACACCAAGGCTACCCGTAGGCCAAGGCTACCGGTACGCCAAGGCTACCGCTAGGCCAAGGCTACCGATAGGCCTACACCACCGTGATTCCTAGACCAAAAAACCCAACACGACATTTTCACAAAGTAAAGGATCCCCACAAAACCTGGGCCGTTACATCAGATACCTCATAAATGATTCTCTTCCCTGAGAATCAAAACAAACCAGAAGGAAAGAGAAGGTCCGAAAAACCGTCTCGAAATATACCTCTTATAAGTGAACCCATACTAACTAAAAACACATCCCTGACAATAACCAAGCAACATACCAGGACAAACTACCCAGGTGTGTGGGTTAGGGAGTCTCCTCCCCCATGTCATGATATTATCCACTTTTGGCGGCACTGACTCGCCCGCATGGGTTTAATCGCATCCACCTTAATGCGTCTTGATTAGGGGTTGGATTCTCTCCTCCCCCATAGCTAGGCTTTTCACAGACATTCAGAGGAAAAAAACTAGTACGTTTCATAGCCAAAAAGACAAAACGTTCTACCACAACAGGTACAACAAGGAACAAAACTCAAAACAACTCGGGGTACTAGGTACGCATCCCTGCTTCCCTCTCCCACGTACTCTCCTCATTCCCACCATGTCTCCACAACACACGAACCAAGGGAATGGTTCGCCCATGAACCACCTTCTCTTTGCGATCCTCGATCATCCCTAGTCTCTCCACAAAGGTCAGGTCATCCTAAATGTCCAGCTCACCCCAATCAAGGATGTGTGAATCGTCGTGCAGATACCGACGGAGATGGGACACATGAAAGACATCATGTATCCTCAGTAGCAACAGTGGTAACGCTAGCTGATAAGCCACTTCGTCGACCCGCCGCAACACTTCGAAGGGTCCGAGGAACCTGGGAGAAAGCTTACTCCCCTTGCCGAAACTTCGCTGCCCACGCTGAGGGGAGACCTTCAAGAATACGTGGTCTCCAACCTCAAAATCTAAGGGCCTCCTCCTGGTATCAGCATACGACTTATGTCGGTCCTGGGCCACCTTCATCCTTTCCCGTATGAGCTGAACCTTCTCCGTCGTGCTCTGCCCCACCTCCGGGCCAAGGATGCCTGCCTCTCCCACTTCGGCCCAACACATAGGTGAACAGAAGGGCCTCCCGTACAAGGCTTTAAATGGGGCCATACCGATGGTAGAGTGATAGCTATTATTTTAGGTGAACTCTACCAGGGGAAAGTGTCACACCCATGATCCTCCTGAGTCCAAAACACATTCCCGCAGCATATCTTCCATGGTCTGGATGGTGCGCTTTGTTTTTCCATCTGTCTGGGGATGGAAATCAGTGATAAGGCATAACTGGGTGCCAAAAGCATGCTGCAATCCTCTCCAGACTCGTGAGGTAAACCGTGCATCCCTATCCGAGACTATAGACCTCGGAACTCCATGAAACCACACCACCTCATCCACATACCTTCGTGCCAAAGTATCCACTGCACTCGACTCCCTGATCTCCAGAAAGTGAGTCGATTTCGTCAACCTTTCCATTACCACCCAGATGGCGTCGTATCCCCCTTGGACGTTGGGTAGTCCCGTGAAAAAATCCATCGAGATTTCATCCCACTTCCACTCAGGGACATCTAGAGACTGCAGTAGGATGCCTGGAACTTGGTGTTCGGCCTTCACTTACTGACAGACTAAGAACTTGGCCACAAACTCTTCCAATGCTCGTTTCACTTCGGGCCACCAAAACAATCCCTTCATTCCCTAGTACATCTTGGAAAATCCTGGGTGTACCGCCAGGGGTGAGTTGTGGAACTCATTTAGAACTTTGACGCGTATCACTCATGGAACAAACAACCTTTTCTGGAAAAGAATCCAGTTCTGACCATCCTCTGTCCATCCTTCTGGAGCATTGCCCTGGTCAACTCGGTCATGCATCACTTCGCACTCCGGGTCTCCCTAGTGAGACTCCTCCACCTGCCGAAACAGAGATGATTGCACTATCATCTGATATAGGCAACCTCTACCACCATCCATCCTCGCATCTAGGTGTAAGGCATCCAACTCCCCCATCGCTTTCCAGGCGTCCGCCGACTCTCTGACCGCATCGTTCTGTGTCCTCCTGCTCAAGGCGTCGACTACTACATTTCCCTTTCCCTCAGTATAAGAGATTTCGAAGTCGTCATCCTGGAGGAACTCCACCCATATCTGTTGTCGCAACTTTAAGTCCCGCTGGGAGAAGATGTGCCTCAATGTTTTGTGATCTGTGAAGACCACAAAGCGTTCTCCGATGATGTAGTGCCGCTATAGCTTTAGCGAAAAAATGACCGCTTCATGCTCCAGATCGTGGGTGGCGTAATTATGCTCATGGGGGTGTAGCTGCTTGGACCCATAAGAGATCACCCCTTGTCACTGCATCAACACACATCCCAGGCCCTGTCTTGAAGAATCACAAAACACCTCATAGGCCGCCCCTTCTTCTGGTAATCTCAGTACTGGGGAACTAACCAACTTCTCTTTCAGATAGCTGAAGGCTGACTCGCACATCTCACTCCACCCAAAACCCTGGTCCTTCTTGGTAAGGGCTTTCAAAGGGGCTACTACTCGGGAGAAGTTGGGTACGAACCTTTTATAGTAACCTGCCAGCCCAAGGAAACTACGGACCTCTGCCACATTATTGGGTGATGCCCAAGAAACAACCACCTCAACTTTTGATGGGTCCACCGCTACCCCCTGCTCGGACACCACATGCCCGAGGAAGTGCACTTATCGTGTCCAAAACATGCATTTTGACAACTTCCCATAGAGTTGATGCTATCGGAGGACCTCCAAAACCATCCTCAAGTGCTCTGCATGGTCCTCTTCTGATCTTGAATATATCAGGATGTCGTTGATGAACACAACTATGAACCGATCCATGTATTCCCAGAAGATGGAGTTCATAATCCCCATGAACATAGCCGGGGCGTTCGTAACACCGAAGGGCATGACTAAGAACTCGAAGTGTCCCTATCTGAACCTGAAGGTCGTCTTCAGTATGTCGCTCTCCTCACTCTCAGCTGGTGGTACCCAAATCGCAGGTCGATCTTCGAGAACCATACTGCCCCTTTCAGCTGGTCGAAAAGATCGTCTATCCTCAGAAGAGGGTAGCGATTCTTGATCGCCACCTGATTCACCCTACTGTAGTCTATGCACAACCTGATACCACCATCTTCCTTCTTTGAAAATAAGACTGGAGCACCCCACAGTGACGCACTCGGCTGAACATAACCCCTCTTCATCAGATCAACAATCTGAATCTGCATTTCCCGTAACTCTAAAGGTGCCAACCAGTAAAGAGCAATCGAGATCGGACTAGCGCTGGGCTGCAGGTCTATCCCGAACTCGATATCACGTCGAGGGGGTAGAGTCGGCACCTCCTCAGGAAAGATTTCCATAAATTCACGGACAACCTCTGAAACCCCCACCATCTCAGCATCTACTGACTCTACTGACAGCTCGGCTAACCAGGAGAGGAGGGGTTCCTCTCGCCTACTGCCCTGCTGACCACTCCGCTCACCGGTGAAGGTAACCCGCCGGCCTCCCAAGTCTGAGAACATGACCCTTATTTGGGAACAGTCGATGATGGCGCACACAGAGAGTAGTCAGTCGATTCCTAGGATGACATCGTATGGTTGTATCTGTAGCAGAGGAAGATCCCTAACTGACTGATGTGGCCCCATCATCAGTCTACATCCTCAACAAACAAACGACAAGTCAGTCTGACCTCCAACCGGTGGGCTCAACACCAGGGGCACTGGAAGTCTCTCGGCATCTAGACCCAAGGCACGAGCTAGAATGGGTGAAACAAAGCAGTGCGGAGCTCCGGTATCAAACAAAGCATAAGCAAGAGTGCTAAACAAATTCATCGTACCTCGAACAACCTCCGGCCCTGCTGGAAAAACAGCCTCTGCGGCTTGCAACTGTCCAAGCCCAGATCCTCTTCCCCTCGGCTACCGCCACCTCCCCAACCGCGCTCCAATCGAGGTCCTTAGGTGAGCCCTGAGGTCGGACTCCTCCTCCCATGTCTTCCCTCGGAGGAGCGGGAGATCGTTGTCCCTGCTGCTGCTGCTGGAAAGGTCTGGATGGAAGCTGCTACTGGGGTGGGTGGCGGGGCTGTCCACCACCGCCGTACTGTACCTGGTCCGGGCACTGACTCTGGAGATGTCCAGGGCTCCCACAGATGAAGCATCGCGGTCCCGGGCCTGAAGGAAAAGGGCGAGGACCAGGGGATCTGAACTGAAACTGTTGCGGCCTGCTCCCTGCCGGTCGGAACCTGGAGGGTCTAGATACTGGAGGTCTGGTGCTGATGGCCTTCCCCTTCGATGGTCCTAGCTGGATCCCCTCTCATGACACACCTCCTAGAGAGTACATCCTCTCCACCACTTCGGCATTCTTCTGGACCTCTAAGTACGTCGGAAGGGTAAAGGGGCTAACATCATATTGGAGGGAGGGTCGGAGCACCTCCTCCAAACGTCTTACCCGAGACTCCACATTGGGAAAGTGGTCAGAAGAAAAATGTAGGAGGTCCATGAACTTGATCCCTAGATCTCTCATGGACATACTCCCCTGTTAGAGGGAGAGTAGCTCCTGTCTATTTTCCGCCTTCATCATCGAAAAGAGGAATTCCGCTCGGAACTCCCTCTCGAAATCCGCCCAAGCCAGCTCAGCCTCTCTCCTCTCTCCTAGGTAAAGCGTCCACCACCGATGCGCCGCTCCCCGCATCTGGATGATGGCCAGAGGAACCCAGTACTCAGTCGGGGCCTGAATCAGGCCGAAAGCTATAACTAGCTCCTCTAGCCAGCCTTCCGTCTTCATGTCAGAGGTGTTGCCCTCATACTTCTAGAGGGCCTGTCGCTGGAAGGCCCGTAGAGTCCTCTGCCACTGGTCGTCCTCCTCTTCTCGGTCAGCCATCTGCTGATCGGCCAAGGTAGTCTGCGGGGCCTCGATCATCTGTACCACACGCGGTCGCCTTCCAGGTGCCATAGCTGCAAGGTAAACAAGGAATGCCTAATCCCAAGTAGTGCAGAATATCGTTCTTAAAACTTCTTAAAATATTAATTTATTCTTAATTCCCAATACATCCCAGAAACCCAAGAACACAAGTCATTATGATGCATGTACCTTTCTTAGGGTTTCTACCCTGCAATTAGCATGGCCTCACTTGGTCGTTCGGTAGGTCCAGAGTCCTTGAATTGGATCACGGGGGGCCCTAAAATCTCGTGTCCTAGCCGGTCTTCCCAGGCCTAATTCACGCGCCAAGGTCACCCAACACTCTTTCCTTACCATCCCATGCATTCCTTATTGTGATTAACTCTAGGATCCATCGTATCTCTCAACCATCACCTCTGATACCATTCTTTCATGACCTGCCTTCACCAAAAGGAGGGATGGGTCAGCAGATTGTCAGGCCCTTCTTTCTTTAAGTTGAAGGAGATATAATGACCCCTGAGACCTGTCTTCAATAGGTCTCGGAGTGGCGACTAGCACCAAGGGTATAGAAATTTCTCACAAATGGAAGGCATTACCCCTTTTTTATAGGATCGGGAGATAAGATAGTAAATCCCACAACATTAAGATTGAAGGTAAAAAAAGTAAATCCAAGAACCATTTCCAATGCATGTTACAAAAGTAAAATCCACAAAGTACAATGTGACTACAAAGGTAAAGTACCAAAGAATGAAAAATAGCAAATACAACTGTCCCAAAGGTTTTGCGCTAGTATGGTCCCACGCAATCCCCGAAGTCCTCTTAGAAACCTGAAATCAGTTTTATATATGTAGGGTGAGCATACAAGTACACTCGGTAGGGAAAACCAAAGACTCTCGTGCACAAGTGGGGGAACGTACTAAAGTCCCATGAGAAAATGAGTAATCCAAACACCTATCAAGGTAAACTATCCACCCAAGGCTCACCAAGGCACACTCCCCAAATAACGCAAGTCAGGTAATATATATAATAAGATCACATTGATGTTTGGGTACCCAGCGCCACTTTTCCACTGGTTATTGAGACATCCTACACATCGGACCAATCCCGCCATTCTCACCGTAGTCCCACTGCCACACCCGCCCGCACACACTTGGGCCACAACCACACGCAGTCCCACAGACGAATCCCACCCGCAAACACCTAGGCCACAACTGTCACATGTAACCATGCCTGCAAACACCTAGGACAGAACAACCACCACCATGCCTGAAGACACATGGGCTAGAAGATCCACTGCCACGCCCGAAGACACCTGGGCCTCATCCCGAAGATACTTGGGAAACTACCTTCCAACACACACCTGGGCCATAACCACCACACTACCCCGCCCGAAGGTTCTTGGGATAATAATGGACCTCAGGCCATCATAGCCTGCCCGAAGATACTTGGGCTATCTGGGAAAGGGAGAAGAAAAGGAGCTAATAACCATCCACTAAGAATACTGTTGGGAAAAACACCCTCCCCCAAGAAATGGGGTTGTTCAGAACAAAGTTCTCAACTTGGGTGGGGGCGCAAATAAGAAACACAAAGCTAAAGGTATATATATATATGTAACAAGCACTCACCCCAAACTAGGTTTTTCTTCAGACAGCCTACAGATCACAACAACACTCAAGTCTGAGTCACAACTCTCGCCAACAAAACCCATTTGTCCCATTCTTGTTTTCATGTCCTGTAATAATGTTCAAATAATTTTATGCACTATTGGGAAACTAACACCATAAGCATAACCAAGGAAAATAATACAACCAATTGTCAATTTAAACATTCACACCTGGTTCTCTTGTAATGTTACATGAACAAGGAAATAAGTGAGATCCCTCGAAGTCCTGGAACCAGACAACCCTGAGACACTTCCCCGTGTCCCCTCCCCCAAAAATGTTTTTCATCAACAGAGGATCCACCCCAATTCATGATATAAACAAGGTAACCACCGGGTCTCAAAACTCACAAACACTAAAATCAATAAAAAAACAGGGGATCCCATCCCCAAATTCACAACCTCTAGGAGTATAAAAACAAGGGATCCCATCCCCTCCCACATTACCTCCAATCGGCCGCAAAAGAAAACAACTAAACCACTATCGCCAACACTAAGCATGTTGTATTTTCATATTTATAAAATTTAACACACTCCATGATTTCAATTCCATGTATCTTAACCAGGGGTTATCACAGAAGGGTTTATCCTGGTGCTTCCAATTTACTTAGCCGAATATACATAATTAACTAACTAACATTTCATGGAAGGAGTTCACAACCATAAATAATCCATTTAAAACATCACCAGTGCTTCATTAATGCACAGACAATGACCACCAATGGCCTCGATTTTCAGAAGGCGTAAGCCAGCACAACTCAGGAAGATGATCATAATATAAACAACATCAATGATCACAGCCCCCCTTTATTTATAGAATCCGTTGATTATCTTTATTAGGTCTGTTTTATCCAATTATACAGAAACAAAAGAACTCCCACCCCGCATGATACACAAAGGAGAGAGAGGAGAAGGAGAAATTCCCTACTTGTTGGTAGATGATCGATGTTTTAGGCCGGGCACAGAACTTTACGGATAACGATGTGGTGCGCCCGATGCACTAGAAGCTGTTCGTGAAAATCTGTGATCGAGGAAATAAGAAACCACGGCTAACCCTTAGTTTATAAGAGCCGCAGACGGTTGAGGTGAGAACGCGAAACTGCATAAGGTGCGGGGTCGTGGGTTGTCCACGCGGCCCCACTCATCATTAAAGGGGGTCGGGTGGTTTAAACCGACTCATTAATTCATTAAGTATTTAATTAATACTCTTATGGGTGTTACGTGTCTTTAAAACACGCTCAAACAGGTCAAAATAGGGTTTTAAACCCTAATTGCGCAAGAAGGAAAGCCACTGGAAAGGTCCCGAGGGGTAGGCCAAGGCTACTGGTACGCCAAGGCTACTGGTACGCCAAGGCTACCGGTACGCCAAGGCTACCGGTACGCCAAGGCTACCGGTACGCCAAGGCTACCTGTATGCCAAGGCTACAGGTAGGCCAAGGCTACCTCTAGGCCAAGGCTACAGATAGGCCTACACCGCCATGATTCCCAGACCAGAAAACCCAACACAACATTTTCACAAAGTAAAGGATCCCGACAAAACCCAGGCTGTTACAAATTTATATTATATCATATGTAGAAAAACCATAAGTTGAATTATAAATATTATAGTGAATATATTAAGTATAAATGTAAATAATAAAATTTATAAAATTTAGTTTTTTAATTAATTTATGTCAAACACATGGTGTGAATAATAATAATTTTTCAAAAAAATATATCCATTATTTGTAAATTTTTATTGTCATTTATAATTAATTGGTCACTAAAGATTTAATTTTATATACATGTGTAAAACATATGTTTTAATAATTTTTATAATCTTATTCATACCATCAAATCCAATGGCTAGGTTATAACTACAATAAAAAATAATAATATTTCAATAATATGTCATGTTTCATTAAAACTCAATGTTCTATGTAAAAAAATATATTGGAGAAATTAAATGTATTTCAAAAATCAATAAATCTTTGGTTGTTACATTATTCCCCAATAAAATGAATTTCATCATTTCAATTTAAGCTTATTCATGGTAATAAATGGTTTAAAATTTTAAAATCCCATTATGGGAAACCCACATTGTAAAAAGCGTTAATAAAATTTCTTTCTGAAAAGTGTGAAAGGGATGTGTGAAGGTAATATGTAATAAAACATATTGGGTTTCTAAAAAAGAAAAAAATAGGTTGTAGGTGATGATTTTGACCTTGAATAAAAGTGAAATTTTTAAATATTAATGGATAGTGACTGAGATCATTGCTTGCAAGAAACTGAATGGCCACGATAATATAAAAAACCACCAAACCATATAACGACTATTATGAAAAATGTCATTTAAATCATTATAATTGACTTTAAGTGGACAATTTTTTTCAATATCTGTTTATTAAATTTGGTTAATTTTTATGAGAATATATATATACTTAACATCATTCAATTTAATAATGACAATAGAAATCTTTGGTTGTTCATTGATCAATTTCAACATCATCTCTAACTCTAAGAGATGATATTTTCATGTATGAGGCACTAATAGATAATAACATCTATCAAGTAATGAAAACTATATCCATCATCAAATTATCCGAACATCATTTTCTCAACATCAGAAACATATTAATGTCTATCATCCCTTAATAATGTGTTTTCTGTAACATAATACCTTCCCATTAAATAAATATTATAGGTCATCAATACCATTTAATATATTCTTTAAATTAATTAATGAAAATTGTATGTTGAAAAATCTATATATATATCACAATTCTTAAATTTCTATTCATAAACACATCAATAAAACTAATTCATTTATAAACAAATAACTAGGTTATTTTATCCTCTTCCTTAATACATCATTATTTTTATATTCCATTTGTAGTCACATGATGATAAAAACATTACATACAGCAACTTGTTTATCCTCATCCTGAGCTTTCCCCCAAGGACATTGATTTGATAATTCCTATACTTTCCACATTTATAACATTCAACCACTGATGATTCCTTAGGGAAACCATTATTTTCATCCAATTAGATAACTATACTCTTAATTTTTCCTAAATAATCACTAACTTTGTGTCCTTATTAGAAAAAAATAAAACAAATTATTGTTCCATTGATATATTCCCTAATGTTATTATTAGCACATTCTAAAAATATAGTAAATTTAATATTATTTTCTCCACTATATCCATCACATGAACATTCAATAAACATAATCCCTCTCTCACATGGTGAGTCCAAGATTTTCTTATGGTTAATGTTATTAATCATATATCATGATAACTAAATAGGTATAATACCAATATCCTTTACTGCAGTCATCATCCTATTTGGTTTCTCATCAAAACATTTTTTATCACATTCAATGATAATATAGTCCCTTTGGGTTCCAATATTGACTTAAGACAAAACTAAAAGTGTATAAAATAATAATCATAGTGGGTAACCACATTATTAAAAAAATCACATATAGGATGTCTAGATCTGGACTAATTATTTTTCAAACTAAAAAACATGTCAATTATTCATGTTAATTCATAGTAAATATTAAATCCTTTATATTGGTTCATAAAGAGTTTGTGAATTACCAGATGACATCTCATAAGATTATAAAAGGAGGTGTGTATCAAAAGACTTTTTTCATGCATCGGGTTACAATCGAGTCTATCTCAATACACCATATTAAGATTTATTACCCCTATGTATCATTTTTTCATATCCACCATGTCCATATGTAGTATCATGAGGGTATATAATTTCATGGAAACCTCACTCTATATAATTTACCAAAATTATAATAATTTTCAATTTCATTGAAGTATCCGTAGACATATTCCTTTAAATATCCACATAAATATCCCTATAGATATTAGTAAAATTTTATTATCCTAGTTTCTAAAGGTGAATTAAAACTATATACTAATACAAACTACAAGGTCCTAATATTTTCATACTTAAATATCACATATTTTATATGAATGTTCAAAAAATTTTATAAACACATGTCCATGAAGAATAATAGTTTAGTTTCATTGGATTAATAGGAAGGCAATATTTTTATTTCAGTAATGATATCCAAAATCTTCCAAAAATATTTTCTCACATAGTAATCCTCTTACTAAAACCCTACTTAAAACATTATAAATAACCTAGGGATATAAAAATTGGAAACAATGGTCTTATATTCTATGTGAGAGTAAGGTCAGAAGATATCAATCTATAATCATATGAAATCATAATACAAGTATAAGATTATGTGATCATGAACATAACATATATATTTCATACACAACCTTTCATAGATCATAAAAATGATTCATTTCATAAAATATTTTCTTTTTAGAAAACATGGTACGTATGTGAATGAAATCTTCATAAATCAATATTGTACTTTTAGTTCACATCATAAATTTTTTTCACCATAATAGATAAAGAAAACCTTTTCATATTTCAATGATAACTACCAAGAACATCAAAATGGATTATCAAGACTTATAACCTATTTCCCATTGTGGATCAGCATTCACCTCTATCCCATAGTAGATCAAGACATATCTGTTTCCCATAGTAGGTTGGGAATCACTTGTTTCTCATACTGTATCAATCCCATTGAAATATTTAAATTTTTTATTTCATAATATTTAAATATTAAACCAATTAATTTTATGTATATATATGTAATAACTATCTTATAAGGAAAACTGTACATATGTGTTCCAAAATATCATAAAACATAAATCATATCATCACATCGTAACTCATGTATAGAAAATGGGTTTCATAAAAATGTCAACAATTAGACATATAATAACCCCTAAATGATAATTCAGTTTCAGAATAATGTCATCAATATAGACATTAACAATCAAGATAAATAATTAGGATAGTATCATTCTTTATTATCCCAATAAATCATAAGTAATATCAAAGGATGTCATCATTGATGGGAAATGAATTCTAAAGATCACATGGAAATTATCTTGAGGAAAATAACCTTTCCATATTTAAAAACACTTTTTAAAACATAATACATTTTTATAATCCATTTCTTTTAAAATACCCTTTGAAACATATAAATGAATCATAAAAATAATTTCAAACGTATTTTGAAGAAAATATTATTTCCACTTTTATAAAAGAAATTTAAAAATAATATTTCATAAAATATTTTGTAAATAAATATATTTTAAAATAATATTTTAAACAGTTAAGGGAATCATTAAAACATTCATTAGTCAGGATGGTGGATATTATATTCATGTCAAGCATTTTAAAACAATAATTTTTTCACATTTTTAATAAAATCCAAATGGGAATTATTTTCAAAAAGACATTAATATTACCATAAATTTTTTTTAAAGGTAAAAAATTAGTAAAAATTACATTAATAAATTATTCCAATATTTTAAAAACATATTATAGATCATTTTTAGAAAACATTATTCTCGGAGAAAAAATATTTTCGACTGAAGAGAGAAATAAGGAAAATTCTTCTTAAAAAGATTCATTTTAATTATTGAATACATAATAAAATTAGGGGATAACATGTATAATAATGTAATAATCATATTAGATTAAAATTTATCTATTTCGTGAGATATTTATCATAATTGTTCATCATTAAAAGCATAGACATAGACAATCATGAAAAATAATGAGATCATAACATCAAACCCTTAACACATTTGTAAATTTTGAATAATTAGACCCATTAAAAAATAACATCAAATGAACATTTAAATATCATTAATATAGTATAATCATAATATAACATTTCAAATTGTATGTATATATAGATCATAAAATATGATAGGTGAATAACATAATGTATGTCTGAAAGAAGTAATAATTGTGACAAAAATCACATACCTCATTGGTATATTTTTATTCGTAAACCACATGAAAGAGAGATTCAAAAATTGATATTTAAATCAAAATAATTTTCAAGAGAATATTAATAAAATACATTCCTCTAAATTATATACACCATATAAAATAAATAAGTACTGAATATGGAATGTGTCACACAGAAGTAAAAAAGTTAGAGGACAATCCCTTACCTTCATAATTAACATCCATTATAAAAATTGCATCCTCCTATATATTAAATAAAATTTTATTATAAATATATTATTTATACATAATTATATATATGTTACCATAAATTATTTACTTGTGAACTCTTATAACACATTTACTAACAATTTATTTTTAAATTCACATTTTGTTTAATAACAACTCTGTATTTCAGGAATACTATTATTTGTTATTTTTGGTACTATTACAGGGGTCATGGTTACACAGTATTCATAATTTCAAATAATATATAAATATAATACATATTTTTAATATATTTATTTATTTTAAAACATAAAATTTAAATACAGAAAACGAATTACATCAGTCATGGAGATGGTGGGACGTATATATGCCTGAATTTTGTTTCTATTTATTCAATGGATGGGAAAAAAGAAATTAAAATAATATATATAAATTAAATAATCATTTTTATTTCATATATATCCCATATATTCATTATATTTACCTTAATTAACATTATATAAATCATTAGTGATAAAAAAATCACATCACTTTTTTAGGTGGTAACCCACCATACACATGATCGACATTATCATATCCTCCATGAAATGAAATGTATGTTTGTATATGTGGTATCATAATTTATAATTTATAAATATTTTAAAAATATCATATATATTTATTTAATATATCCATGTTACCATAAAAGTCAAAATGAAATGAAAAACCCATCACATCAGTTCGTAAGGTAGAAGTCCACTATTTTCCAATTATTTGGGAGGTAAGAAGGTAGATTTGGTATTATAATTAATGATTTATAATAATATCATTAATATATATATATATATTATAAACATTAAACCCATAATTATATCCATCCTTTAGAGGTGGTGATTGAAAATATTTTATGTTGGTTTGTGAGGCGGTTTTATGCCCAAGACATGAGAGATGTCATCATTTCCCATTTGTGGGATGGGGAGATAGATATAGGTAATTACAATAGTTTAATAAAATCTCATTATATTTAATATATTTAGGTTATAATATTCAAATAATTTTATAATATTTGGATAAGGTGGTGTAAAAATGAAATAAAAATTCTTATTGAAGAACGTTCCCACTTCATCGGGTATCCTTATAAGATTTGCACCAAAATAATTTATAGGGAATAATTATGATAAAAATAAGGCTTATAGGATGATATTAATGAATATAATAAGTTATTTGTGATTTATTCACCAAAAAACGTTTTTTGAAGTGTGAGGAGGGGGGAGAGGATATGGGGTTGCCTTTTATAGGTGAGGTGAGTGGCATAGTTGTCATTTTTGGAAAGAGAAAGGTGGAAAAATGTTTTTAAAAAGAATAAAGGCTCCAAAATGTTCAATTATTTATAATAGAATGTACAAGATCAAAATATTGAGATTATATTGGCTTTTATAACTTTATAGTTCATTCTCCCTTCCTTTTTTGTTTAACCCCCCGATAAACACATTTTTATCTTAACCAAGGTAATTAATTTTTCTACTATTATCATTACTAATTATATTAAAAAAATTATGATTTCATTATATAATTTTAATATTTTTATTGCAAATATTTTTCCATTTTTCCAAATTCCATACACATAAGGTAAAATTTTTTATTTAAAATTAATCCTCCATACGCAACGAAAAAGTGTTTTTCCACAGAGAACAGATTAAAACGTTTTTATAAAAAATTTAAATATGAAATTTATTATGATAAAATACATTAGATTAATAGATAAATAATTTTATTAATTTTAGTTTTAATACCATATAAAATTTAAATTTACGTTGTAAATTCATTGAATGAAAATGTTGTTTTTAACAAAAACTAGTATTTATCATTATTTATTGAATGTTTTAGCTTTTAAAAACATAAAAAAATTAAATTAAGACAATTTTTTACATTATTATTTAATAAAAAAATATTTTTTTCAAATATTTTTTCTAAAATAAGAAAATTTTCTTTTTTAAATAATTTTGCAATGTGTGACAAAACTGTTTTTTAGAAAAATATTGTTTTTACACATAAAATTAGAATTATTTTATCTCATTAATTCTAATAACATATGATTAATTTTAAATATTATATTGAATAAATAATATATATGAATTAGTTATATAATTCACCAAAGGTTATTTGTTTAATTTATTGTTGTAAGACACATGCTTGCCCATAAAAATAGTTTTTTCTGAAAAGGATTATCTTTATTGTATACTGGATAATATTTTAATATCTAAATTATTGGTCATCAAAAAATACATTTGATATACATATTTAAGACATATATATTCATAAATTTTAAAATATTATTCATATTTCTCATTCCAAGAGATAGGTGTAACTATAATGCTAAATAATTTTAGTTTAATAATTTATTGTGTTTCATTATAACTCAATGTTACATCTAATTAAAGATATCCAAGAAATTAAATTTATATAAAAAATATGTTCTAAAATATTTAATTTTTACATATGTGGATACTTAAAATATGGAGGTTATTGATTAATGTACCAAACAATTCATTGTGACTATGATTCATATCTTTCTTGGGCGGATTGGATTTTATTAACTCATTGTGTGAATTTTTATGTGGATATCAAATTCAATATACCAGTACAAAAATAAGAGCCATTATTCATTCGATAGAATAATTTGAATATAAATTCATGGATTTGAGGAGAAGCGTGGTTAGATCACATGTGATCACACTACCCAATAGTAGAGAATCCATTATGATATTTTTTGATCCATCGAAAAATTTACATATATTTTTTCTCTTATAGAATAATATGATAGTAGCGTACACTTCACGACCATTAACTACTCAAAAAAATCCCAATTCATGATTTAGAGTGGTAAATAGAAATTTTTTTTCTTTGAAAATACATATTAATTATCATTATAGTGAAAGGTGTTATATATATACTAATCGTAAAATCATTAAATATATATGCACATAGAAATAATTGAACATGTTCCAAAGGATATGGTTAGAAAAGATTAAAGAGCAAGACTATTCAAGTGTTTTTTTAAAGGATATAGAATTGACATATAATAAATTAAAAAAATTATTCTAAAAAATTTGATTCCATATTTTTAATTATACTGTCAAATTAAGTTTATCTTTTCAATTTTACTTTTATACATAAAACTATGTTACCATGGTAAAATGTTTTGTTATCATGGTAAAAGTTAAAGTGGGTCTAACTACGGAATAATCATCTAATATTACAAAAAATTTATCATTTTAATATATTTTTATTGTACTTAATCCTCCCATCACCGTACATTCCAATTGGGTCTTCTTTTCTTTCACTGTCCAATGAATGTGACATTATATTTGTTTCATATAAAGAGTATTTATTAGGGTCACACTCCACCCACGTATAAAAAGGAATCTTTTTTATCACTTAAACACACACATTAAGGACCCTATATTGATCATGATCTACAAAACCCAATCCCAAAATCTACTCCAAATGTCTTATAGTATTTTTTTCATGGTAAAATAACACCCTAAAAAGGATTATTGTGTAATATAATGGAGGAATCCCAAAGAAGTGGTAATTGGGTTAATCGAGTTCTTACAAGTTTATTTCATCTTCCACCTCCTCAAAATATATTATATCACTCAAAATGTGATGAAATATATATAACTAATATTATAAAATATTATTATTTTTATTCCTTAATCATTATATACTTCTCATCCATCCAAAAGAAACTTGGAAATGTTAGTCATTCAAATGTCCGTACTACTGCCTTTATGAAGCGATATATTTTATTTTTCATCACTACCTATCATGAATGTTTATATTGATATATTTAATGAACATATATCATATTAATAATATTTTATTATTATTTAAATAAAATTATTATTTTACTGATTTATTTCCATCTATTGAAAAAATTATAACATCACTAATGCGTATGTTCAGAATGCAGCTTCTAAGAAGTAAGATAACTCATTTTTCATATCCACCACACATGGATAGTTATAACAGAGTAAATAATGAATAAATATTATATTTAAGATATTATTATGATTATAGATATTATTAAACCATTTTAAATTTGAGATGAAAATAATTTTCATTTTGAGACACAAATCGAAAACATAAGAATTGACACATGAATATTTTTTTTAATGAAGAATTTTTAATAAATTGGTAATTGTAAAATTTAAAGGGAATTATATATTTTAATATAAGTGTTAATATGATTTTTTATACTGTTTAAATTGTTATATTTTGTATATAGTGGATTAGAGTGTGTAGGAAGAAGTTTGGGACACGAATTAAGGGATTATGTTAGAATTTATCTTTTAATTATGATTGTTTATGTATTAATTTCCATTTTTAGATATCATGAGTTATTTATCTATACAACAAAAAAAAATTCTCTTGTTATTTCTATGGTTTTTAAGGAATCGTTAAATTTCCGTCATCTTTGGTACTCAAAAATACAGTGAGAATGTTTCTATGAAAAGTAATCCTTATCTCTTCTTTTTTGGATAGGAATATTTTTCCTCCATATCCATGTTCTTCAAAAAAATTATTTAATACCTTTAATTTTTTTTATTAATAACTATTTTTTATATTGTCATTTACATTCTAAATAGATGTTAAAATAATAATCGCAGTATTTTTTGGAGGGGTCTTTTTCACTTTAACTATAAAAGATGGAAATAGATCCTTATAAATCCATGAAGACATAATGGATTTTCAAAAAACCCGGTGATTTATTTATAATGAATGTTCCTTTACATTTTTAGATGGTTTTATAAAAAAACATTATTCTAATTTTTTAATATTTATTATTTTATAAATTTTTTAAAAAGAAAAGGAAATTATTCTTATATTTCAAAGCATAATTATAGTGATTTTATAAAATTGTTTTTCATCTACGTAAACATCATGTATGGATTTTTATTCTTCACTTGGTAGTTGATGTTAGAATACCATCGACATCCTTTCTATTGATGTATTATAATGATTATGTTTTAATGATTTTTTATGAATATGTTTTCTTCAATTATTTAATTATTATATGATGAAATGATAAATATTATTGTGATTATATAGAATAAATATGTATGGTTTGTCATTATGTAATTTTAGGGTCTCTAATATTCATATAATGAATTTGTTAATGTTTTATATATAATTATTTAAAATGTTATGTGGTTAGTTACCCCTGCCCTAGAGGGTAAACCAAAAACTATATCAAACCTATAAGGGCATATGAGTAGTTATCCGAAGTTCAAAAAAGAAACATAGGTGATTGGCTGAAGCAAAATATGAGATGAATGTAATGGTGGGTATCCTTGACATATATTTTCATTTCTTATTTTAATGAAAAAAATTATATTTATGATTATTATATAATCTCATGGATCACTATTTATTAATTCTGATTCCATACTCTAATGGCTCATGTATTTTATTATGAAAAATTATTATTCCAGGACTCATGATTTTTGGTCTACAAAATGTTCGGCTATTTTTATAAGTTGTTACTAGGATCTCATAACCATATCCTTAACTTATTCTCACGTAGGATCTTTGATTTATATCTCCCATGTTTACACTTACTAAGCGCTTTATCACACCATTTCTTCTATATATATTTTATAGGTTATGGATAATGTCTTTATATAGGATATTTTTAAGATTGATACCATGGGAGAAAAAAATAGTGGTTTATTTTAAATATTTGTCATAAAATTAATTGATTAATTATCTAGTGTCAATATAAAATATACCTATATGGTTCTTTGGTGTATATTATTGTCATATATATTGAATATTGAATTAAAATATCTAATATTTATGTATGTTTTTCTCAGGTCACGTCAAAGTGGATTGATCCCCATAATAGATTGAGTTCACATTATATTCAGATAAATAATGTATATAGAGTAGTGTAGTGGCTTTTAATCACTACTATGTCCCTAAAATTCCATCTAATGATATATGATTCTTTTTTCATGTATTGGAGGGTTATATAATTTATGGACCAGCCGTCACATAGTGGACATAGTCCCACAATGGTATGGGTTTACTCCTCATTCCATATCATCTCTTGAGATATAAATATTTACTCAATAAATTTTAGGGATATATAAATATTTTTCTTCCCATAACATATTGTAAATTTATACCTATGTCTTCCTTATGACGTCAATCATTCAAAATACATTAATATCTTAATTACCCCATCAGAATCAAATGGTTTTCATGCAAACAAGAATAAGGAATGGTAATAATCCAACTATATAAATATGGTGGATGTAAACATTATATCATATACCCAGTGATTCATATGAAATATTAAATTATGCTTCCATAAATTTAAACACCTTTATAAGATTATATGAAAATTACATTGAAAATTTTAGATAAAATATTCATTACATTTGAGAACAATTATTTTTTAAGATAATAATTTATAAAACAATGGGTAGAGAAATTAATTTATAGAACATGATAATTAATATAGGGTTATTCAAAAAGTGAACAAAATAATATGATGAAATAATTTGATCATGTAGTATAATTTTAAAAAAAATTAGTTCATTAAAAATTTAGGAAGAGACGATCATTGTTGGGAGAAAAAAGGCCACAAAGAAAATATTTGAATAATATTACTATTTTAAATAAAGTTATTCATAGTTAATAATAAAATAATAAATCATTGAAATAAAGATAATGATATCCAAAAAATAATTTAAAAATATGGATTTATAGGAGATATATTATTGGCTAAAAGGAGAGATTATATTTGTCTAACTTTAAATCGTCCTTATAGTTTAACAAAGGACCAAAGGGAGGTGAAATGGTAAAAATACATAAAAATAAAAATATCCTAGGGAGAATAAAATATATGAGGTTATAGTTATAAAGGGCATCAAAATTACATACATAATAATTTAATCATAGATAATATGAATTTCATTGTGATATTGGAAGATAACCCCTTATAGCTTTGTTAACTTTTTAATAAAGTGGCATTTAAAAAGGGAAAACATATGTATTTTGGAATAAATTTAATTTAAAGAAATTTTTTATACAAATATATTCATGTGAAGTATATTCACTACAAAAATTAAAACAAAATTTCTAAATAAGAAGAAAATCTCAATGAAGGGAAATTGAGATAAGGAAACCCTTAAATTTACTAAAAAATTCCATGAAATGTCCTCATCCAATTTTATTAGAATGATGACTGGATTAATATATTATTTAATAAACTTAATAGTGTAAATTACTTTTATAATCGTAAATTTAAATCATTTTTACACTTATATTAGTTAGTTATTAATTATTTACATTATTATATATTAGTTATTTTGATCATCATTGTGCAACAACATGTTAATCATCCATATATTATTTATGTTAGTCAAAAAAATATTAATTGTATATTTGAGTCATTAAATGTTCATTTTATGGATGATAATGGTATTTTTTTTAAAAATAATATGTAGAATGTGTATGTTTCAGCTAATATTCTGATAAAACAATTTTTTTATAATTACCATTAATATTTTTTTAACCCATACCAAACCATATTGGTAACATATAGTACTCATAAAATCATACATTAACATTATTAATGACTAAATAATAATACATGATAGAAATAGTTATGATAGTATGTCATCTTTCATGATGGTGGTTAAACCGACCTAGTCTTGAACATGTCATACTAATAATTGATGTTGTTGGTAGGGTTATATAATAAAATTATAATTTTATCAAAATCATAATTATGTTAATATAACATCATTATAGCCCATAATTATATTTTCATTTAATATAATTGAGTAGAAAATTGAAAAATATGATTAAGAATATGGTACACATATTGATGAATTCTCTCCTTCATGAAATGACTTCATTTGGAATGAAGGATTTATGAACCCTTATTAGGAAAAGAAGAAACAAAAAGTATAATTTGTTTTTTGGGTTGTCCAAAATTGGAATTTACATAATAGGGAACATGATGTTTTTAGTGGTTTGGAAAGGGTATTATTGAGGTCCCTTTATAGGCAGGTTTGAGTGACATTTTTTCAAATTCTCGTTATATAATTGTTAAGGAATGTTTTATTTATATTTCAAGCGGCCTTATTGGTGCATAATATCTTGAAGACTATATATTTCTTGAATTTTACATTTAAACTTTAATTATATAATTCTTATACCACAATTTAAAAAGATATTCTATATTGTAGTTTTTACTATTTACTGATGGCATGCAATATTCACCATTACAACATATCATTATTCCTAAAAATAAAATGAATATTATTTACAAATCTATTTTTTATGACTATACTTTTTAAAACTATTTATTCTTATACAATGTTTTTATATAAAAATATTATTTTTTAAATGAAAACAAAAAATATATAGAAAACTATTTTTTTAGAAAAAATGACCTTTAATACATTAAGAGTTCCTTATAATATTTCACATAAATTACTAATTAATTATAAATTAATCTAGATTTTTACATTATTAAATATTATATATATTTTTTAAAAATCATCCTTTAACTCTGATCAATTTAAATTTTTATTATAATAATACACAATACATTGAAGTAAATATTTCTTTCATAAAAATATCACTTTTTGTATTAACGTTTTTTTCATATCTAACCATTTTATAATAAATTTATTAATGATTGTTATTAAATTTATATGAAATACATATATATATATCAAATAAAATTTCATAATAAAAATATGATAAATTTTACTATTTTATAAGAACAAATTATATATAATAAAAATAATTATATTAAACTAATAGATTTCCTATTTTCCATGAATTATTAAAATAGTGTTATTAATAGCTTGTTAATTAAATCTAGGATTATATATATTTATTTTACTAGTAATTCCATGATTTTTTTCAACACATTTTATTTATTTCATCCATTAAATGTCCGAATTTGAACAAAAACATGCTTGTCAAAAATAGAAATTTCATTATAATAATTTATACATTCACAAATGAATAATTAATTTTAAATTATATTAAAAAATCATTTAAAATAATTTAACAATTATAATTGAAATTTATATTTGTATAAATTTTAAATAAAAATTATATATATGGACTATATACTAGAAATTCTAAACTAGTATAAGGATTACAAGTATAATACACAATTTCTTTTTGATATTTCGTAATGCTCATATAATCGTCATATTGTACCCCTTACATTATATAAATTTATTCCATTCAATATTCAAAAATAATAATTCTCATTTATTTAATCTTAAATTTTGATTTCCAACATGCTTTCTCTTTCTTAATGATTTTTCTCATTATTAGTTTTTTATACTACGAGGATTCTCAATGGTTAAAATGATCTGTGGGATTTACTTTTTATAAAAATATTATTCTATATTACTTTTATTTTATTTTAATATCATATATTTTAATTTATGATGTAATTTATGGAAAATAATACATGGTTTCTTGTACATTTTTTTGTAATAGCCAATTAATAGTGAATAAAATATTATTATTTTGATTTATGTCATGACTGAATTTTTTCCTTACTCAAGTTCAAATCCTTTGATGGAATTAAAAAACACATTTTTATATAATTGAAATATAATATAATTAAAAAAAATTATTCTTAAAGACAGGTTTATTATGAAATCATAGTTCTACATCATTCAAGTATAAATCCTTGTGGTTTTTTTAATAAAAACTTCTTCCTCAAGATATCTTTTTAGAAAATGAAAACATAACATTCATATGAGATGTAACATCCAAGGTAAATAAAGAATAAGACATTTTCATATCTATTAATATTGGTGAATTAAATATTAATTTTAATTAAAATGAGATGCTATTTTCAATGGCGTACCCGACACGGAACAATGGGTTTCTCTAAAATCTCATGTTTCACAAAAGGCTCAATCATAGTGAAAAATAATAATATAATATTATTTTAAATAGTATTAAAGGCATAGTTGTTGTATTTGAAGGAATGAAAATAATTAACTACAATACTATTATACATTTTTATTAAATGATTCTATAATTATCCAATAAAATTTGGAATCTTAGAATTTGAATGAATCCAATTTTAAGCATAAACACTATAATATTCCTTAAAAGGTCGATTTACCACCTTTTAATGGAGATCTCTTTTTAAATCTAGTTTTTGTAACTTTTATATGTTATAGTTGACAAAATAATATTCTTATTTAGAATCTAGACATCAAAATTTACTATGGATGAAATTTTCGTATTTTTCTGATAATGTTCATTTTTTAATGAATATTGAAAAATACTATATCTTAATTCAAAACTACCGTTTAATATAATTTATTTAAATGGTTATATTACCTTTTTAAATGGTTTTAATATACTATTAGATTATATATTTAAAAATTAAACCAATTTTGTTCATTTGACGTAATTTCACTTTGAAATTGTACAACAACAATCTCAATCTTTTGATATTTATTATTTCATAAAAACGCGCTTTTTTGACAATGGGAATTTATTTTAATTTAATTTTTTCCTATTTTATGTTTTGAAATTGGAAAAATTGATTCCATTTTTGGAGTCAGTAGGTATAAATTTTGAAAATAGGTAACTTTTTTTAGACAATAGGAATATTTACTTTAGTAAATATTGTATTTTCCATGGTGAAAGGGTAAATATGGTAAATAAGGATTAAATATTATTATTATTATTATATTAAATTACCCGAACATGTATTTTATTCCTATTGGTTGATACAGTACAAACCATGGTCATCCTTGGCTCGATTTTGGTACCACATGGCATCACTTGGGAGTGATAATGAAACTTTAAATTAATTAATTTAAAGTACCGACAAAAATGACCTAAACATATACCATTTATTAAATAAATTTTTACCTAGAACTATATAAGATATATCTTGAACTATAATTATTAATTATATAGCTAAAAATATTTACTATATCATGGTATTTTATTTATAATTTTTATAATTCAAATTAATAAAATTATTTATGACACAATGATGATGAATTGATTACCTTATTAATGAATGATTTAAATAGATTAGATTATAAAATTTTAAAAACTATTCAAATCCTGAAAAAATTTTATTGGATGATTTTATTTTTAACAAAAGTAATCTTATCTTATTATTTATTGAGTTTTGAACCATTTTAAACCAAAAATCAGTTTATAATAAAATAATATTTTCAAACTTTCTTAAAGAGCCCCTCCTCTCCCTTAAAAAATTCCATCACATATATCCAATTACTCAGACCTCTAATGAACCTTTTTTCATCCAAACTCTACCCAATTAATCTCCCTATATCTCTCTCTTACTCTTAGAAGCCTTACCTCAGGAATAAGGCACTTCAAGGATGCCATTTGGTGTAGACCAAAGGGAGTTACCCAATTTAAAGGTAATGTATTCCCTCAAGTTATCTTCTTTTATTTTACTTCTTCCCCCCCCCCCACCTATGCTCTTATTATTATTTTTATTACATAAAAACACATATCCTAAGTATAATAGGGTGTTTTATAATTAGAATTCGAACTATACTTACACAGACCTCCATCTAATGGGTAAATAACACACTTTTTCTTTGGACGGTGAACAAACGCCTCACGAAACGATGATTTTTCAATTATCTCCTACCACCTCTTATGGTGTCCATTAAGATGGAACTGCATTTATATGTGACATATATTATAATTTTGTTTTCTCTATGCATCTTTATATTTCATTTATATCAAAACTTTTTGGTTTCCATAATGGGTAAATACGATAATTTCATTTGAGGTAGTGCAGACTACTGCCCCCTCAAAGTGATATGACTCATTCATACAATAGAAGGAACGTATTTATAATTGTGTTAATGAATATGAGTAACATATAAAAAAGATGATATTATATTTGAATAATAATATACCAATGTATCATTTGGTTTTCATTCTTTTAAAATTGAAAAAATGAAATGTTAGTAGCATTCATGCATACATACAGCTTACCGTCTCCATGAATAGTGAATTTCATTTTCATATATCCAAATGATATAGACTATTATAAATACATATATACAGGATATATATGATATATATGACATATAAATAATGAATATCATTATATAGATAATGGAATTTTGACCACCTGGAAAATTTATAATTATAAGAAGTTTTGTTTTAACTCATGTTCCGAACATCAAAAAAATGTTTGATATGAACTCAAATAATTAAATAATTGTTATAGAAAGGTAATAAGTTATATAAAAGTAATAATAAATTTGAAAAATATTCTTATGAAATTATAAATTAACTACTTTTTATTATTCCATATATTAAAAAATGAACATGTCAGGTTGGACACGAGGTAAGGGACTTCGTCTCAATCTCATTTCATATAAGCATGTTTTTATGATATTAACCTCCATATTTTATATGGTATATAATAAAACCCTTTTAATTTTAATATTATTCAAAGGGTATCATTTTTCTATGAAACATTATACCAAATGACAAAAGGAATTTTTATAACATTTGCGGCGACAATGACATCTCCCCCACTGTAATTGTTTTTTGGATTCCTCTATAATACATAATGTTTTTAAAAGGAAACCATATCATTTATTCTGTTTTTGGGTTTTTTTGGTATTGAAAATGGATTTTGAAATGGATTTATTATTTAAATATACTGAAATGATTTATTTTGATTTCAAATAAAATGTTATTTGTGAAATGTTTATATTTGCAATATTTTTTGTGTTTTGATTATATAATGGTACTTGGACATTTTATGGGTGGTTACATAATAAACCAAGTTATGGGTGCTTCCCCGATAAACCGGGATGGGTGGTTACATGATAACCTCCAGTTCTTTGGGTATGGATTTCATCTACATGGCTATTTCATTTAGTGATATGTGTGGAAGCTGACCGTATGGTTATCACATTTAAGTATGTTTATGTCAGAAGTTACATTTATATGTTATAGGTTCCTTCTATGGGATTTATGGTAATGTTTTGGTTACAAAAAGGTACGAAATTATATTTTATTTATTGAATAGTATGTAATACTTTTAATAGGTGAAAATTATTACTTATTATAAAGTATTTAGGGTTTACTTGTTGTTTTGAAAAACTAACAATTTTTTTCTTTGTGTATCCCTTAATGATCTTTTTATGATCATCCCATGTTTTTTAAATGTTTTTCACAGGAAATAAAGATGAATAGGGTCAAGGATTAGATCATGCAAAATACATTAGTTCTAAAATATAAAACACTAAATGACTCATTTTTCAATAGTTTTTATTTTATGAAAAAAATGGATACTGAGTAGAGGGGTCTAAATGAAATATTCCAATTGTAATGTATATATTATGACATTATTCTATAAGGATCTAAACATGAAAAGATACTCAATGTTAATTATTAACATAATTCAAGATTATGTAATGTTTATGGTCGGGTTCTTATAGTTGGTATTAGAGGTTAGTTTAGATAACATTAGGAGTTAGAATATTGTTAAATTAATTTCCATATAGTAATTTATGGTAAGATTGAAATGATATGGCATTTATAGATTTCCACGTTGCTTCGCCTAACATAATTTTCTGTTCAAAATGGTTATCCTTAGAGAGAACATGGCATCTATGTTGGGAAGGCATTCATAGGTGTATATCCTCCTAAATCACCAACCTGTGATAGTCAAAATCCGAACTAAACTGTTTGATGTAGTGATGGAATAGTTGAATCAGGCTATAAATGGTGGTGGTATCCATGAATGAGATTAGACAGATTTTCCATAATGTAACATGTTATTAGTCGATCATTTCATGAGGCAACATCCATCATCATTTAGAGGATCATATGACCCTATGATAGATGAATGGTGGATTAAAGAATGGGAGATGATTTTTTATGTCATGGGGTGTTCAGACAATCAAATGGTTAGCCTCACTATTTACAGTTTTGAAGGAGAAGCTGATTAGTGGGGGAAGATGGTGAAAAATATCAAGGATAATGAGGAGATTGATGATCATTATTGAGATGAATTCAAAGGAATGTTTATAGAGAAATATATTCCTATGGTGGTTCAATGTATGATTGAAAAACAATTCGTCGAATTTAGGTAGGAGGATGACTCAGTGGTTTCTTACAAAGAAAAGTTCTCAAGACTAGCAAGGTATACAAAAAATTTCATCTGAGATCTTGATATTAAGATAAATCTATTTTACTCAGGACTCAAGTAGTGACATTCAAAAGAATTATCATCTCTTGAATTCAAATGATATAAGAAACTTGTTAGATGTTCCAAGAAGGTAGAAATGGATTTTTCTAATGATCAGGTGTTCCAAGAATGAAATCAAAAGAAGAGGTATAGTTGGCAGGAAAAGGGAATCAATTCATCAATGAACCCTAGATGTAAGTAAATTAAATATCCATCTTGTGAAAAGTGTGGTAAAAATAATCCTGGAGAACGCTTATCAATGTCTGAAAATTACATTCATTATGGAAAGTCTGGTCATATTTCTCGTAACTGTATGGAAAATGATCAAACAGGAAATGAAAATCTAGTGTAAAGATGTTTTGATTACTATGAAATTGGTCATAATGAAAATAAGTGTCTAATGAAGAACTCAACCATGGGAAAGCAACCTGACTACCAGCAAAGAGTGGTGGTGAAATCCTTTTAAACTACTTCAAAAGATGTTGGCCCAACAAATAAAGTAGTATCAGGTAAACTATTTTTTTTCATCAGATTATGCAAATGTGTTGTCTGATTCAGGGTCTACACATTCTTTAATATAGGATAAATTTTATAGTAAATGGATTATTCCATCTCAATATAAGAATCTTGAACATATGGTGAAAACAACCGGAGGAAATGTTGAGAAAGAGGAAAGTATAAGAACCTTCATGTCCATGTGCGCGGAAAGAATCTACCTGCAATCCTTATAGTTTTGCCACTAGTTGAGTTTGATGTTATTTTTGGAATGGATTGGCTTTCCTTTTATCATGTTAAGATTTAATTTAGAGCTAAAGAGGTTTCTTTTCAGAAAAATTTTTAGTTTGTGTAGATGAATGAACCCGTACATTTGATAACATATCACAAAGCTGAGAAACATGTAATATATGGAAATTAATATTACTTTGAACATATGGTAGAAAAAAAGGAACTATTCAGATTAATGATGTGCCACTGGTAAATGAGTATCTTGATGTTTTTTCTAATGAGTTTCATGGTATAATACCTGATCATGAAGTTCAATATTCTATTGACATAGTTCCTAATGCTAAGACAATTTCAATACCCCCTTACTGAATTTATCAAATTTAATTTTTATAATTAAAGAAGCAATTGAAGGGGTTTTTTTATAATAGTTTCATTCAAACTAGAACATCACCATGGGGTGATTTTGTCGTGTTTTTTATAAAGAATGATGGTTCAATGAGACTTATCATTGATTATAGATCCTTGAATAACATCATTATTAAGTACACGTATCTTTGGCTGCATATCAATGATTTGTTTGATCAGCTCTTGGGAGCTCAGTAATTTTCAATGATTGACATTAGGTCGGAGTACCATTAGTTGAATGTAAAGGAAACTGACATTATGAAGACCATGTTTCGTACTATATATGACCATTATGAAATTTTAGATATGCCTTTTGGGATAACCAATGCTCATGCAGTATTCATGGATCTTATGAATAGAATTTTTTTGTGAGTTCTTGGATATGTTTTTGGTTTTGTTTGTTGATGATATTATGGATAATTATAAAAGTAAAGAAGAACATGAAAGTCATTTAGTGGATGTCTTTGAAACCTTAAAAGAAAAGAAACTGTATGGAAAATTCCTCCAGTGTGAGATTTTGAAACAACAAATTTCATTCCATGGTCGCGTTGTTTCAATGAATTCCATAACCGTTGATACTTATAAAACAAAAGTTGTCGAAGAATGGACAATACACAAAAATATAATTGAGATATGAGGTTTTCATGATTTGACAGGTTATTTCTGGATGTTTGTTGAAAATGATTCACGGTTATCTAGTCTAATGAGTAAGATAACTCAAAAATGTGTTATGTTGTTCTGGACAAAATAATGTAATGATTGTTATCAGGAATTAAAAAGAAAATTGGTGAATGCTCTAGTTTTGGCACTACCATCTAGAAATTTTGAGTTTTGTTATCTAATTTGATGCTTCTTTGAAAGGAAATTGTTGCATCCTAATGTAGAATTATTAGGTATTTTCTTATGCTTCATGTCAGTTGAACCTCATTAGTTAAATTACCCTACTCATGATTGAGAATTATCTGCTGTTATTTTTTCTTTAAAAATTTGGACGCATCCTCTATATGGAGTAAAATTTAAAATATATACTGACAATAAAAGTTTGAAATATATATTTACTCAGAATGAATTAAGCATGAGATGGAAGAGATGGTTTGAATTAATCAAGGATTATGATCGCATGATCCATTACCATCCAGGAAAGGAAAATAATGTGGTTGACACATTGAGTCAAAAGAGTTATGCTACCTTAACCGCGATTTTTTTGGAACAAGATCCTTTGGTTTTTGATTTGATGAATGCTGGATTGGAATTTATTGGTGCAAGATATTACTCTATTTTGTTTCAGTTTTTAGTACAATTGTCCCTCGCAGATAGAATTATGCATGCATAGAAAGAGTATATGGATCTTTAGAAAAGGGAATAATTTATTTAGAAGGGTAAGTTACCTATGTTTAATATTTATAAAGACTGTGCTTGAGGTTTTGAAAGAGATTATGTGTTCCTTGTGATTCAAAGATGAAGAAAGATTTGTTATGTGATGCTCATAGTTCTACATTTTCAGTTCATCCTGGATGTACTATGATGTATGGAGATCTTCAGAAATATTTCTAGTGGGATGGAATGAAAAGAGATATAGTGGAATTTACTATGATGTGATTAACTTGTCAACATGTACACTAGTGCAGAAAACGTTTTTTACGTCGGTTATTTTTTATTATTTACGTCGGTTTTTAGGCGACGTTAATACGGACGACGTTATAAATAACGTTTTTTACGTCAGTTATTTAAAACCGACGTAATATCCCTAACATCACGGTGGTTATCACGTCGGTTCATATAATAACCGACGTGATAAATATGCGCGGGGGGCTTTATCACGTCGGTTATTACCTAAACCGACGTGATAAAACGCCTGGGATATCGTTTATCACGTCGGTTATGTCATAACCGATGTGATAAACCCTTCCCCTGGCCTATTATAACGTCGGTTATTTAGGAAACCGACGTGACAAAAAGGCCTGGGAAACGTTTTAGCACATCGGTTATTCAATAACCGACGTGGTAAATCGATTCCCAGGCCTTTTATCACGTCGGTTATATTAAGAACCGACGTGATAAAATCCCCGGGAACGGTTTATCACGTCGGTTCTAGAAAAAACCGACGTGATAAACCCCTACCGATTTATTTACCACGTCGGTTATTTTATAACCGACGTGAAAGAAATTATTTTTTTTTTAAATAATTGCACTGCTTTCACCAAAAAGCAACCAGAAACCAAACAAAAATAGCCATGCCAGCCCTCCCCCAAGCCCCAACTGAACCCCACCCTCATCTATACCCACCTAACAACCTGGCCAGCCCTCCCCCACCACAACCCTTGGACACCCCTCCCATATCCCTTGGACAACCTCCACCCCTTGGACACCCCCACCCTCATTTACACCCCCAAGACCCCTAGTACAGCCTCAAACACCCATTGGACACCCCCCCACACCTTGACAGCCCTCCCAGACCCCTTGGACACCCCCCCCCCCCCTCATTTACACCCAACCTGCCCCTTGGACACCCCCCCACCCCTTCGACAGCCCCCCCACCCTCATTTACACCCCCCGAACACTAGGACAGCCCCAAACACCCCTTGGACACCCCTCCCATATCGCTTGGACACCCCCCCACCCCTTGGACACCCCCCCACCCCTTGGACAGCCCCCCACCCCCTGGACACCCCCCGACCCCTTGGAAACCCCCCCTACCCCTTGGAAACCCCCCCATCCCCTTGGACAGCCCCAAACACCCCTTGGACACCCCTCCTATATCCCTTGGACACCCCCCCACCACTTGGACACCCCCCCACCCCTTGGACAGCCCCCCCCCCCCCACCCTCATTTACACCCAACCGACTCCTTGGACAGCCCCAAACACACCTTGGACACCCCTCCCATATCCCTTGGACACCCCCCGCCCCTTGGACACCCCCCACCCTCATTTACACCCCCCCCCCCCCCGACCCCTAGGACAGCCCCAAACACACCTTGGACACCCCTCCCATATCCCTTGGACACCCCCCAAACACCCACCCACCCCCTTGGAACCTCTCCCCCCATACCAAAATCCAGACCAGAAAAACCATCAACAGTAGACCAAAACAAGAAGTAGAGAAAAATTAAACATTCACTTATATAACATTCAAAACTTACAATGTCAACTTCAAAAAAAACTAAATCCAACCTAAACGACTACGAAATACACAATTACATTGACAATATTCAAAATTACATTTTACATTACGAACAACTAAAAGTCAATCAAACCTGTAAAATAATTTGACCACTCCACTTGTAAGTGTTTGATATCTTCAGCAGTAAAGGGTTGAGGGTCATCAAAAAGCTACAAAGGAAAAGGATAGTAGTCAACGTGTATAATGAATAAATCAAATTGAAATATTATTAGAAAAAGGAAATCTTACCAGGTCAAAACTCAGAACTGTCCCAGTTGTTATTATTTCATACATAAATCTTAACATGTAATATCCGCATTCGATGATGCCTTGTTGCTCATGACATTTCTGTTTGAATGAGTGTAAATTCAATATATTATTTTTATGTAATAAATCAAAATGTACAAATTATAAATGGATATTTACCTTCGCATGTACATATTTGATCTTGTAATTCCTTTTCTTTGCGCTTTTTCGAAAGTGGACCCATGCCCTGTTAGAAAATAATACGAATGGGGTAAATTTAAAATTCATTATAATATATAAAACTATTGTGAAATTGAAACTTACGTTTCCAATATATTCTTAAAACTTTCTCGCACATCATCATGGAGAGAGCATATCCAATAAAGTGTTTTCTCCCTAGGGCAAAAAACCCCTAACATCCAATGATCCCTGAGAAGAGGAAATTTAACGTAAGTGGTTTTTTATGTTAAAAGATAATTAACTCTTTGAGAGGGATGTGTTTCATACCTCTCACAAAAAGGCATCATCCAACACTGTGTGATTACATTCTTTTCAAATCTATCAGCAATATAAAGCATTCTTTGTTCCTCATCCAATGCACATGCTTCAGGGGAAATCAATTGTGGGTCCACGAATCCATATACATCTGTCAGCTCATTCCTCTCACAAATTTTATACATATACCTAATACAAAGCAGACATAAGTATACATTTTTAATAAATATAACGCAAGGAAAAGGAGTTAAGACTTACATGATAAAAATTTGCACCACGTTGATGCCCAACTTATCTCCAGTGACAAACTCCATGATATCAGTTTTCATAATCCCCACACATAGTTCACGTCCACAGACATGAGCTTCCATTGTAAAGTCATAATGATCCGCCAACAAATTTGAATATCTTGACAATTTGTCAAGACTGCTAGTATCTGCATCTGATGTCATAGCTATCTGTCTTTGTTGTTGTCTATACAGTATTTCTTTACCTTTGAAGTATTCCTGTAAAAATAAATTGAAAAATATATTAGTTTTCAAATGATAAAACATTAATAAAAATATAAAATAAAAGATATAACATCCATACCTCTATGGTAATGAGTCGAAGAAGTCTGGATGGCCAAAGTAAAAAATGGCCGATACTATGTCCAACTGTCGTCACCTCATCTGTAGGTAATGGTATCCGAGCTGATCTATCTATAATATCCTGTACAGTGACCCTCTGATTCTCTACCTCTAACTGTTGATGATGAACTGTATCTCCTATACAATATACCATCCCATATGCAACTATATGATGTTGAGGATCATCAACATAAAACTCACAATAAGTAGGTAGCTGCGGCGGAGGAGGAGGATCAAAAATGGGGTCCGCAGGCTGAGGTGGGGGAGTGGGAGCTACTGGGAGAGGTGGAGTGGGAGCTGCACCCTGAAATTGTCTTTGCAAGTCTGCAAACATTAACTGCACCGATGCTCTAATCTTGTCCTCCATTGTCGCATTAATATTATGGACTTCAGCCTCCAACGATTCTATTTTTTTTTATAAACTCTTTCAACGTTAGAAGTTGAGGAACGTGGCAACACTTTTCTTACCGATACACCTGCCGGATATCCTCTTACACGGCCAGGATGTTCGGGCTTTCCCAATGCCACAGATAAAATATCTTCCCTCCCAGATGGTGTAAATGTCCCCTGTGAACTCTGCTCCTCAAGAGAGTCCTGTAATAAGTAATTGAACTTTTCTATAATGATTGGAAATATATGACGAAAATAGTAAACTTAAATAAATAAAATAGATATCTTACAATCCTCTCAACTACGAGTCTCGATTCTTCCGAAAGATATTTTCCTTTTTTGCCCTTCCGAGCTCTTTTCCATTTCTCATGTCTAGATGGAGGGGATGGAGGGGCCACCTCTCCAGAGCTTGAAGACTCAGCTCTTAGTTGTTGAAATTTTTCTGCCATCATTTGTTCTTCCAATAATGCATACCCTCCCCGAGATAAACTATGAGGGTATACATTTTTAGATTGGATCTCTTGATGAGCTTTCCTTGTTTGCTGTAAATTAAGAATAAGTAATCATTAACAAAACAATAATAAGATCATTTATATAAGAAAGCTTATAAAAGTTTACATTGCCCTTACCAAAAATGATTCTTTTCTTCTACTTTCAAAAAATTCTCTCCATGTGTCTTCATCTATAAAAGGATATATACGACATGGATTCTCACGACTCCTATGACCATAAATGAAATCATATGAGAGGGTAGATTTGAAATCCCTCCATCTCCTAGCAGCCAACGATAAGCATTTCTTCCTGACTCCTCCAGTGTCAGGAATATCAAATGTCATCTGATAAAAAAGAGGTTAAAAATATTATATATACTAGAAACATTTAAAGAACAGTCAAACAATAGCAAAAGATCTTACCAAGATGGTCTCCCACAGCTGAGAAATTATCGCCTTATCCACACTTCTCCAATCATCATAGAGAATGCTTACTTTGCTCTTAGCCTGAGTTGCTACAAAACCCTTAAAATCTTTAGCATTTGGACCTCTAGGAAGATCATCCTCATCAAACTCCACGACTATCCTCTCCTCCTTCGTACGGGCAAGTGATAATTTTGGTAAACGTGTGCACCCACGCTTACCAACCTTTGAACTCTTTTTCGTAATAGGAGCATGTGAATGTTCCTCCCCAGATGTATGACCAATATGCTCATCTCCAGAATCATGTGGCTGATCAACTGATTGATCTGTCATTTTCCTTCAAATCAAAAAAACAAACATTAGTTCACAAATAGAAAAGTGTACTAAATTACATAATAGTAAACATCGGTAATATGGTAAGCATGTTAAACAATGATAAACATGGTAAACACAGGCAAAATGTTGCCAAGGAGTTGGCATAAGAAAGCTGAAAAGTGGAATCACTGATGCCACCGGCCGGCCGCTGGCTCACCACCGGCCGGCCGCTGGATCACCACCGGCCGGCCGGTGGACCAGACAGAGAGCCTTCCTCTCTGTCTAAACCACCGGCCGGCCGCTGGCTCCTCACCGGCCGGCCGCTGGTGATCCAGACAGAGAGGAAGGCTCTCTGTCTGGTCCACCGGGCGGCCGGTGGTGATCCAGCGGCCGGCCGGTGGACCAGACAGAGAGCCTTCCTCTCTGTCTGAACCACCGGCCGGCCGCTGGTGATCCAGACAGAGAGGCTCGGTCTCTGTCTGGACCACCGGCCGGCCGCTGGCTCAGCACCGGCCGGTCGGTGGACCAGACAGAGAGCCTTCCTCTCTGTCTGAACCACCGGCCGGCCGCTGGCTCAACACCGGCCGGCCGCTGGTGATCCAGACAGAGAGGAAGGCTCTGTCTGGTCCACCGGCCGGCCGGTGGTGAGCCAGCGGCCGGCCGGTGGTTCAGACAGAGAGGACCGGTTGCCGGTGCGCCCATGACTTCTCTTCTTTACGGTTTTTATTGTTTTATCATTTTGGTTTGATACATATTTTAATAAGTAAAAAATTTACAGTATCTAACATTATATGAAAAAACTAAATGTAAACAAGAAATAAACTTGTGTTACCTGTAATTTTAGGAATGTACAGTTGGATTGTTTTCCCAAATTCCTTCGTCGTGATCGTTCCTTATGGCACAAACCATGTCTTCAACATACTCATCATTATGTTCTGTTAATCTTTCCATGGAAGTAGGGATCTCACATAAATCAGCATCTTCATCAAATTCATCCTCACCAACATATTGGTTTTTCCCTTGTAAAACAACAACCCACTGCATATCTGATTGATCTACTACATAAAAAATTTGTTTGGCATGTGTTGCCATTATAAAAGAATCACCTGTGTCTTCCAATCTATTCAGATTAACAAGTGTCATTCCAAATTCATCGTGTCTGACACTGTTGTTACCGATAAACCATTTACAGTTAAAAACGGGAACTTTAATTTTAAAGTAATCAGCCTCCCATATGTCTTCAATCACTCCATAATATGCACTTGATGCCGAAATTGGGTTTCTGTCCTTAGCACTCGAAAAATGCATTGCTTCTGCAAACACCAATACACCACTATTCTGAACTGCACTTCTGTTGTCCTGAGCTTTCGTATGAAATGTATAGCCATTAATGTCATAAGCGGACCATGTTATCACATTTAAAGATGGACCACCCACTATCCATTTTAATGTCTCTGATACATCTGATCTACCAAGCAAGGTCTTTTTAAACCATGGCAAAAAAGTTTTGTTGTGCTCATTCAAAATCCACATTTCTTTCTTCTTTGGATGACATTGTTTCAACTCATTAATATGCAATGTGATATACGGTTGAACATCAGCTATGTTATTCAAGATGTATGATTCTAACTTCTTCATATGTTCAGCTGACAGTGATTTGACTTTCAAGCCACGAATCCCCTTTCCCTCATTATTAACCCGTTCATGGCGAGATGGAGGCAAACCTATATGTTGCGCCGTAGCCAAGTAACTCGTACAAAACTCTGCTACCTCCTCAGAAATATACTTTTCAATAATGGAGGCTTCAGGTCGATATGGATTTTTAACATATCCCTTTAATATTTTCATATACCTTTCAAAAGGATACATCCAACGAAGATATACAGGTCCACAAAGCCTTATTTCTCGAACCAGATGAATCAGTAAATGCACCATCATATCAAAAAAAGTTGGAGGAAAATACATTTCCAAATGACAAAGTATAATAATTGCATCCTTTTCCAAAATGTTCAAAGCATTCACATCAATCGCCTTGTTGCAAATTGAATTGAAAAAATAACACAACCTCATTATAGTCTTTCTGACACGGATGGGCAATATTCCACGCAGTGCAACTGGTAGAATTTGTTGCATCATGACATGACAATCATGTGATTTCATACCTATCAACTTCAAGTCTTTCAATGAGACAAAATTTTTTACATTTGAAGAATAACCTTGAGGCACTTTGATATCATGAAGACACTGACAGAAGCTACTTTTCTCCCTCTTCGATAATGTATGACAAGCCGGGGGAAGAAATGTTCGTCTTCCTTTAGGAGTGGGAGCTAACTCCAAACGTATTCCCATTGACAGTAGGTCTAACCTTGCATTCAACCCATCTTTTGTCTTTCCTTTAATATCTAGCAATGTTCCGATCAAAGAATCACAGATATTCTTCTCCACGTGCATGACATCAATATTATGTTTGACTTCATGATACCTCCAATATGGTAGCTCAAAAAATATTGACCTTTTCTTCCAAATATGTCTATCATTACCAGATTTCTGTGTCTTTCCCAATGTCACATCAAGGTTTTTCACCCTCTCAAAATACAATTATGGGGATAAAGGTTGAGGAGCAGTATCAAATTCTTGTGAGCCATTGAATGCCTTTTTTAGTCTTCTATAAGGGTGATCCATAGGCAAAAACTTTCGATGACCCATGTACACTGTTTTCCTCCCATGATGCAATTGACAATATGACGTCTGTTGTTCGCAAATTGGACATGCTTTATGCCCTTTAACACTGTATCCAGACAAATTTCCATATGCTGGGAAGTCATTTATAGTGAATAGAAGCACTGCATGCAGTTGAAAATATTCCATTTTATAAGAATCATACACCCTAATACCATCAGCCCATAAAAGTTTCAAATCATCAATCAGCGGTGACAAGTATACATCAATATCATTGCCGGGTTGCTTTGGACCAGAGATCATGATACTCAACATGACATATTTGCGCTTCATACAAACTTCAGGAGAGAGGTTGTAAATTACCAATAAAACAGGCCATGAACTATGTGTGCTACTGAGGGTTCGGTATGGATTCATTCCATCTGTGCACAAGCCTAGTCTCAGATTTCTAATTTCATTTCCAAATGTAGGGTACTGGGCATCAATTTTCTTCCATTGTGGACAATCAGCTGGATGACGTATTTTTCCATCACATACCCGCTCATCAGCATGCCATCTTAACCTTTTTGCATCATGTGAATTAGCAAATAAACGTTTGAAACGAGGAATTATAGAAAGATACCAAAATACCTTTGAAGGGAGCTTTGTAATCTCTACATCAGCTTGTGATTTTTCTTTCACCTTATACCGTGATGTCCCACATTTGGGACACTCTTTCAGAAATTCATATTCCTTCCTATATATAATGCAGTCATTCGGACATGCATGTATTTTCCTGTATCCCAATCCCATCGGGCATAATATTTTTTTGGCCTTATAATGTGAATCTGGAAGATCGTTATCTTTTGGAAGAATGTCTTTCATCAATTGTAGCAGCTCTGTAAAACTTCTGTCACTCCATCCATGTTTCGCCTTCAGGTTAATCAATCTTAACACCGCCGATAAAACCGTAAAATCTGTACAACCAGGATATAATGGTTTTTCGGCATCACCATATAGACGTGCAACTCTCGGTTCTATCTCAATTTGTTCTGCTACAATATCGCGAATCATTTCTTCAATTCCATCGGAGTTACCATCTTGCGATTCATTATCATCAGTGACATTCTGTCCAGTTTCGCCATGCCAAATCCAAGGGTTGTAACTCGGATTGAAACCATGACAAATCAGATGATCTTTTATCTCTCTACTTTTCAACTTCTTCATATTCAGACATTTCAGGCATGGACAGAAAAAAATGTCACTACTTGGAACATTTCGTTTAGCAAATTCCAAAAAGGCATCAACACCTTCCTCATATTCATTGCTCATTCGATGTGCCGTAATCCAACTTCGACTCATTATTACCTATAACAAATAGAAAAAATATATATATTTTTTAGATAAGACAAATATATGTTTATATGAAAAAAATCATAATTTGAATATAACAATTTTGAAATATAAAACAAATCGATGTGTAAACCCCCCTGGACACCCCCCGACCCCTCTGGACAGCCCCCCACCCCTCCTGGACACAACCCCCCACCCCCGACCTGCTTGGACACCCCCTGGACACCCCCCAACCCTCTGGACAGCCCCCCCACCCCTCCTAAACACCACCACCCACCCCCTACCCCCTTGGACACCCCCCTGGACACCCCCCAACACCCACCCACGCCCTTGGACAGCCCCCCACACCCACCCACCCCCTTGTAAACCCCCCTGGACACCCCCGACCCCTCTGGACAGCCCCCCGCCCCTCCTGGACACCACCCCCCACCCCCTACCCCCTTGGACACCCCCCTGGACATCCCCCAACCCTCTGGACAGCCCCCCCACCCACCCGGACAACCCCAAATACCCTCTGGAGAGGCCGCCACCCACGTGGACAGCCCCCCACACCCATCCACCCCCTTGGACACCCCCCTGGACACCCCACCGACCCCTCTGGACAGGCCGCCACCCCCTTGGACAGCCCCCCACACCCACCCATCCCCTTGGACACCACCCTGGACACCCCCCGACCCCTCTAGACAGCCCCCGACCCCTCTAGAAAGCACCCCCACCCCTCCTGGACACAACCCCCCACCCCCGACCTGCTTGGACACCCCCCTGGACACCCCCCAACCCTCTGGACAGCCCCCCCACCCCTCCTGGACACCACCCCCCACCCCCTACCCCCTTGGACACCCCCCTGGACACCCCCCAACACCCACCCACACCCTTGGACAGCCCCCCACACCCACCCACCCCCTTGTAAACCCCCCTGGACACCCCCGACCCCTCTGGACAGCCCCCCGCCCCTCCTGGACACCACCCCCCACCCCCTACCCCCTTGGACACCCCCCTGGACATCCCCCAACCCTCTGGACAGCCCCCCCACCCACCCGGACAACCCCAAATACCCTCTGGAGAGGCCGCCACCCACGTGGACAGCCCCCCACACCCATCCACCCCCTTGGACACCCCCCTGGACACCCCACCGACCCCTCTGGACAGGCCGCCACCCCCTTGGACAGCCCCCCACACCCACCCATCCCCTTGGACACCACCCTGGACACCCCCCGACCCCTCTGGACAGCCCCCGACCCCTCTAGAAAGCACCCCCACCCCTCCTGGACACAACCCCCCACCCCCGACCTGCTTGGACACCCCCCTGGACACCCCCCAACCCTCTGGACAGCCCCCCCCACCCCTCCTGGACACCACCCCCCACCCCCTACCCCCTTGGACACCCCCCTGGACACCCCCCAACACCCACCCACACCCTTGGACAGCCCCCCACACCCACCCACCCCCTTGTAAACCCCCCTGGACACCCCCGACCCCTCTGGACAGCCCCCCGCCCCTCCTGGACACCACCCCCCACCCCCTACCCCCTTGGACACCCCCCTGGACATCCCCCAACCCTCTGGACAGCCCCCCCACCCACCCGGACAACCCCAAATACCCTCTGGAGAGGCCGCCACCCACGTGGACAGCCCCCCACACCCATCCACCCCCTTGGACACCCCCCTGGACACCCCACCGACCCCTCTGGACAGGCCGCCACCCCCTTGGACAGCCCCCCACACCCACCCATCCCCTTGGACACCACCCTGGACACCCCCCGACCCCTCTGGACAGCCCCCGACCCCTCTAGAAAGCACCCCCGCCCCTCCTGGACACAACCCCCCACCCCCGACCTGCTTGGACACCCCCCTGGACACCCCCCAACCCTCTGGACAGCCCCCCCACCCCTCCTGGACACCACCCCCCACCCCCTACCCCCTTGGACACCCCCCTGGACACCCCCCAACACCCACCCACACCCTTGGACAGCCCCCCACACCCACCCACCCCCTTGTAAACCCCCCTGGACACCCCCGACCCCTCTGGACAGCCCCTCGCCCCTCCTGGACACCACCCCCCACCCCCTACCCCCTTGGACACCCCCCTGGACATCCCCCAACCCTCTGGACAGCCCCCCCACCCACCCGGACAACCCCAAATACCCTCTGGAGAGGCCGCCACCCACGTGGACAGCCCCCCACACCCATCCACCCCCTTGGACACCCCCCTGGACACCCCACCGACCCCTCTGGACAGGCCGCCACCCCCTTGGACAGCCCCCCACACCCACCCATCCCCTTGGACACCACCCTGGACACCCCCCGACCCCTCTAGACAGCCCCCGACCCCTCTAGAAAGCACCCCCACCCCTCCTGGACACAACCCCCCACCCCCGACCTGCTTGGACACCCCCCTGGACACCCCCCAACCCTCTGGACAGCCCCCCCACCCCTCCTGGACACCACCCCCCACCCCCTACCCCCTTGGACACCCCCCTGGACACCCCCCAACACCCACCCACACCCTTGGACAGCCCCCCACACCCACCCACCCCCTTGTAAACCCCCCTGGACACCCCCGACCCCAAATCCATGCACCTATGCCATGGTTGTGTGTGAATAAAGTAGTAACAACTGTAAAAGGGCAACCCATCCAAATGGACACGCCCCAACCCTCTCGGAGATTTATAGAAAACGATGAAAAATTAGTGAAATCATAATATTACTCAATATTGCAAGTCGAACAAATAGATCTAGGGATGATAAATAAGATTATGGTGCCAAAACGAGTTAAAAGGGTTCGCAATCGAAGAATCTTAGCTAGTTTCAACAAAAAAATCACAACACATATATATTTACTATCCGCGAAAAAAAACGAACGAGTGGGAGGATTACCTGAGTGCTGCGAGTTTAGATGATTGATCCGAGGAGATTAAATATGAGAAACGATGATCGCAAAATGAATCTAAACCAACGAAATGGACGAGCCGATTCGGTTTTACGCGCGAGAGAGACGAGTCGCGACTGTCGAAGGTAAACTCGCGAATGACAATCCACGGGTCTGGGTAAATTTTTAAATGAGTTATCACGTCGGTTATTCAATAACCGACGTGATAATTGTTTTAAAAACATTTATAACGTCGGTTATTTCAATAACCGACGTAAAAACCTCCCTCCGATTCATTTTTTACGTCGGTTATTATATAACCGACGTAACAAATGGCTCAAAATCCGCGTTTTTTTACGTCGGTTATGTAATAACCGACGTCAAAAACATCTGCGGATTCTTTTTTGATGTCGGTTATTTTATAACCGACGTAAAAAAGCCTTCAAAAACCGCGTTTGTTACGTCGGTTATTCAATAACCGACGTCAAAGGGCCTTCGAAAACCGCGTTTGTTACGTCGGTTATAAAAATACCCGACGTAAAAAACGAAGCCGCGCGATTAATAACGTCGGTTATAAAAATAACCGACGTTAAATGTGTACCGAACACAGGTTTTTACGTCGGTTATTTCTTAACCGACGTAAAAAACCTCGTTTTACATATTATGACGTCGGTTTTATATAACCGACGTAAAAAATGGTGACGTAAAAAACGTTTTCTGCACTAGTGATGTTAAAGCAGAGCGACAGTTATTGAAAGGGATTCTTTAGTTTTTACCATTTTCATAGTGGAAATGGGAAAATATATCCATGGACATAGTTATGGAATTATTAAAGACATTTGAGGTAATAATTAAATATGGGTTATTATTGATCGATTGAATAAATCTACTCTTATCATTCCTATTCGAGATATTTTGTCTGTAGATCAAAAAATATTATATATTAAAGAGATAGTCAAGTTGCATGGAGTTCTTGTATCCATTGTAACTGATCATTATCCCTGGATTACATCTTAATTTTAGAAAGGCCTTCAGATCTCATTGGGGAAGAATTAAATTTTAGTATATCTTTTCAGCCACAATCAGATGGGAGTCAGAATGAAAAATTCAGACATTAGTAGATATGCTATGAGTATGCTCAATGGATTATGAGGTATATAGGGACAAACATCTTTCATTGGTTGAATTTTCCTTATAATAACAGTTTTCATTCTAGTATATAGATGGCACCATTTGATGCATTATATCGAAAATGGTGTCGAACTCTAGTTTTTTGGGATAATGTAGGTGAAAGGAAATTTATGGGACCCGAATTGGTAGGAGAGATGGCAGAAAAAGATCAATTGATTTAGAAGCACATGAGAACACCTCGAAGCAGGCAGAAATGTTATGCGGATTACCGGAGGAAGGATCTTTCTTTTGAGGCAGGTGATCATGTCTTTCTCAATGTTTTTCCATGGAAAAGTGTGATGCATTTTAGAAAAAAGGGAAAGTTGAGTCTGATGTTCATTGGACCCTAGTAAATCTTATTGAATGTTGGATCAGTTTCATACACATTGGATTTACCTCTATGTTTATCCTAAGTACACAATGTTTTCCATGTTTCAATGTTGAGAAAATATATGCCAGATCCATCTCATGTTTCGAGTCTGGAGGTAGTTATGTTGGAAGATAATTTTTCTTATGAGGAACAACCAGTCCAGATTCATGACCGATGAGATAAAGTGTTGATAAATAAGGTAATACATCAGGTAAAAGTTTTGTGGGAACCCATATAGTTGAAGAGAAAACGTGGGAATCTGAAAATGATATGAGGGATAAATACCACCACTTATTTGATAAGTGAATAAAATTGTGAGGATGCAATTTCCAAAATGAGGAATGGTGTAACATCTAATGAAAATAAAGAGTAAGACATTTTCATATTTATTAATATTTTTTTATTAAATATTGATTTTTATTTAAATGGGATTATTTTTTTGATGGCGTAGCTGACACACAACAATGGGTTCCTCTAAAATCTCATGTTGCACATATGGTTGAGTCATACTGAAAAATAATAATATAATATTATATTAAATGGCAGCTAACACCATTCCATTGTATTAGTATGAATGAGAAGAAATAACTACATTATTATTATACATGTTTCCTAAATGTTTTTACTTTATCCAATAAATGTTATAAACATAAAATATGATTGAATACAATTTTAATCATAAACACTCTAATATTCTTTAAAAGTTTAATTTACAACCTTTTGAAAGAGAAACCATTTTAAATCTATTTTGTATCATGTTTATATGGAATATTTTAAAAAATATTATTCTTCTTTAGAATTGGGACATAAAAATTTACCTTGGATGAAATTTTGTTATTTTTATGATAATGTTCATATTTTATTGAATTGTAAAAATACAATATTTTAATTCAGAATAGGATTTTTATATAATTTATTTATATCGTTAGATTATCTTTCAAAAGTTTTTAAAGTGTAAATAGATTTTTATTTTTACCAATTATTCCAATTTTGGTCATTGGAAGTAATTTCAATTTGAAATTGGACATAAACAAGTGTTAATCTTTTGATATTTTTTATTTCTTAAAATAACACTCTTTGTTTTGACAGTGAGAATTAATTTTAAATTAATTTTTACAACTTCTATGTTTTTAATCTGGAAAAATGGTTATATATTAAGAATTAGGAGGTTCAAATTGTAAAAATATGTCGCTTATATTTTTAGATAATATCAAAATTTACTTTAGTAAGTATTTTATTTACCATGGTTAAAGGGTAAATCTAGTAAATACGGGAAAAAATATTATTATTATAATATTAAATTACCCTAACATGTGTTGTATTCATATTGGTTGATACATGTTCAACCATGGGCACCCTTGTGTCAATTTTGGGACCCCATGGATCCACATGGGAGTGATAATTATTTTTTTTATTAATTAGTATAATGTAAAGACAAAAATGACATAAACATATATCTTTTAGTAAATATATTTTTACAAGGGGTAATGTAAGTTATCATTTTGATTATAAATATTCATTAGAAATATAAAAATATTTCTTACATCGTGGTATTTTATTTATCATTATTAGACATCAAATAAATAAAATTATTTTTTGACACAATGATGATGCAGTGATTACATTATAAATGAATTGTTTAAATAAATGAGATTATAAAATTTTAAAAACTATCAAAAACATTGAAAATAATTATGGAATGATTTTATTTCATACAATAGTAATCTTATAATCAAATATAATGATTTTTGGACCTTTTGAAATAGAAAATCAGTTTATAATCAAATAATACATTCAAACAATCCTAAAGAGCCCCACATCTCTCTTATAAAAATTCATCATCTCTAACCCACTACTCAAATCTATCAATCCCCTTTTCCCTTCGAAACTATGCTCAATTAAGCTCTCTATATCCCTCTATTCCTCTTAGAATCCTTACTTTATATATAATCCACTTTAAGGAAGCCTTTTGGTTCAAACCAAAGGGAGTTACCTGATTTAAGGGTAACGACATCCCTCAAGTTCTCTTATTTTATTTTACTTATTCTCTAAATATTATCTTATTAATATTTTTTAAAATAAAAACACCAGTATAATGAATATAATAGGTTGTTTTTATGATATTTATTTGATCTAGACATATAATAGTATCCATCTAATGTGTAATGAATATACTGTTTCTACGGACGGCGAACTAACGCCTCACGAAACTATGATTGTTCAATTACCTCAAACTGTGTTTATGGTGTCCATAAAGAGGGCACTGTATTTATATGTGAAATATATTATATTTATGTTTTCTCTATGCTTATGTATTTTTCATTTATATCATACAGTTATGGTTTCCATAGTGGGTAAATAATATAATTTCATTTGAGGAAGTGTGAACTACTGCCCCCTCAAAGTGATATCACTTGTTCGTACCATAGAGGGAACTTGTAAAGGTTGGTGTTAATGAAATTATGTATTGTATATATAATATGATATTATACTGGAATAATAATATACCTATTTATCCTTTTGTTTTCATTCCTTCTAAAAAGAAAATATGAATTGGAAGTAGCGTTCATGCGTACGTTCTGCTTAACATCTCCATGAATGGTGCATTTCATTTTCATATACCCAAGTGACATGGACTATTATATATACATTTATATTGGATATATATGATATATAAATCATGAATATCATTATAGAGATAAATTAATTTTGACCACATGGACAATTTATAATTATATCAACTATATTTTTAACTCATGTTATGAACATCGACAAAACGTATGATATGAACTCAAATAATTAACTAATTGTTATAGCAATGTAATAAGGGATATAAAAGGAATAGAAAATTTAAAAAAGGTTCATAATCAATTATAAATTAACTTATGTTTATTATTTTGGAAATTAATGAATGAATGGGTCATGTCAGACATGAGGTAAGAGACTCTATCTAAATCTCCTTTCAATGAGGCATGTTTTGATAATATACAACTCATTCATTTATAAGGTATATAATAGACACCATTGAATTTATTTTCATTCAAAGGGAAAAAATTTTCTATGAATCATTTTACTAAAAAACTAAAGGAATGTTTTTAACGTTTGTTTCCATAATGATCTCTCAGCCACCGTAATTGATAGTTGGATTCCTCAATAAGCTTAAATATTTTTTAAATGGAAAAGAAATCCCTTATCCTATTTTTGGGTGTTTGGGTATTGAAAATGGTTTTTGAAATAAATTTATTATTTCAATTTCATGAAAATATTTCTTGTGATTGAAAATGAGAGGTTATTAGTTAAACGTTTATATTTCCAATATTTTATGTGTTATGATTTTATAATGGTACTTGAACATTTCACGGGTGGTTAAGTGATAAACCAAATGATAGGTGGTGTCATGATAAATCAGGATGGGTGGTTATTTTATAACCACAAATGCACTGGGTATGGAATTCACCTGTATGGCTATTCCATTTAGTGATATTTGTGGAATATGATCGTATGGTAATTCCATTTAAGTATGTTTATGTCCCAAGATACCTATATATGTTATGTGTTCTTTTCTATTGTATTTATGAAATTTTTTTGGTTACAAAAGGGTAAGAAATGATCTATTATTCATTTAATACTGTTTACTACTTTATAAAGGTGAAAATTTTTACTTATGATAATGAATTCGTGGTTTACATATTGTTTTGAAAAATTAACAGTTTTCCTTCTTTGTGTATCCCATACTCATCTTTTTATACTAATCCCACGTTTTCTTGATTTTTTTTCACAAGACCTAATTATGAATAGGGTCAAGGATGGGATTATGGAGAAGTCATGATAACTAAAATATGGAACTATAATTGACACTTTTTTCAAGAGTTTTTATTATATGAAAAAATGGATACTATGTTGAAGTGTCTACATGTAATATTCAAATTGTTATGTATATTTTATGATCTAATTCTCTAAAGCTATAAACATGAATAGATATTCAATGTTTATTATTAACTTCATTGAAGATTATGTAATGTTTAAGGTCAAGTCCTTATATGAAAAACATTAGTATTCCTATGAGTTGTAATATTTAAAAATGTCTTGATAATTTTATGACTTAAAAAATTTGAATATTTTTCTTTAAAATCAACGTTAATAACTTATGAATGATTATTGGATACTAATCTGTAATTGTTCCTTGAAATATCACTTTTTTTAGGAGTTTATTTTTCAACACCCCCTTTGTCTGTATAATGTCTTTCCGTCCTATGCAGAAAGAAGTAATCAAGTGTCATTTTATCAATCGAATAAAACTCAACTAAAATACCCAAATTTATTTTCAATGATTAATTTGTTTTTACTCAAAATAATATTTTTGTGATATAAATATATTAAATTTTTTTATTTCATCAAAAATTTAAAAAAAATTTAATGAAAATATTTTTATATCTGACATGGATATATTTATTGTTGTGTAAATTTATATGTTGTGATTGGAAAATTGATATTAATGAAAATATAGGACACATGATTCTAGAAAAAATATAGTATCCATGTTAGATTGGATTGGGTTTTTAATGGTTAGCTAAAATGGATACTAAAAATAATGATTCATAAATGAGAATGGATAGAATAAATGATAGAACATTAAAGTGATAACAACTCTATAAGTGATATTTTGATATGATTTAATTTGACTGAGAATGTACTCAGACAAAATAAAAAATTTCATGAATTTTTTGATTAAAGTCAATAATTTGGAGTTTAAATTAGACAATTACATGTCCTGATATTTTTATATGAATCATATTTCACAATGGTTTTCAAAAATTTGAAAAGTACCAAACATTGTATGAGCCATATATATACTGAGTATGAATCAATTAAAACCACATGAACTTCTTACGGTTTATTTATCACTCAATATGAGTCATTTTGAAATAATATAAAATTGAATAAGATTTATTTGACTATGCATTTAAATTATTTGAGAATTTGAAGGAATCATTCAAAGAGTCACCTGTGAGTTTATATGATTCACTAAAAATATGTGTTTTAATGATTTCTAAGATGATTATAAATAATTTGAATATTATATAACTCATTCACATTGTAAAATTTTGTGTTTTTGGAATGATGATATATTTTATATTTTTTAATTATACATTATAAATAATTATTTTAGATAATTCACACATTAATATTATTGTGAGTAAATCATCACAATTTATCATAATTATTTTGATTTATGCAACTGATATTGATTAACCTTCTAATGTCAACGATGGAGTTTGGGAGCATCCACTCTATTAGTAGTTGAGTTACTATGTGATTCTTTAGTGAGAAGAATTGATTAGGGAAGCTTCAAATAATTATAAGAGGGGACATTCCATTATTAAGATCATAATGAATTATAATTAATGATTATTTCAATGATAATTTAAATAAAAAATATCCACTGATTTAAATTAAATTATTGATCACCTAGAAACTAAGAATAATGGATTCACTATAAGTATAACAGGGAAACCAAATATTACAAACTCTACATCAATATAAATAAGTTAGGCGATCAGAGAAGTTTATGTGATGATTGAAAAACATAGAAGAATCTATTATACATTGTTAACAATATAGATAATAAGAATAATAAATATAAGAGGTATTAAAGATTAAGTATAAATATTTCAAATACCTGAGAATTCAGTAGATTTCTAAAGAACTAGATCATTTATGATATTTTGAGATTAATAAATATTACAAGAGATAAATTTCATCACCAATTATTGATGTTAATATAGAAATGAGAATAATTAAGACATTTCATTAAAGAATATTGATTAGGGTGTTCTATTTTAGGTGGTTCTGATGAAAGTAGGTGGATAAGGAGGCCTATATTGTTTTGGTTTAAATATTTTGTACTGTATAGTGGGTCATTATATTTTCCATCAAGGAACTAGAATCATAAAATAAATTGACTTTATGAAAATGGGTTTACATTAAATATTCCATTATTATTAATTCTAGGTAATCATATAAAGGACAAGGTTATCACATCTACGAAAAAAATTATAAAAATATATGTGGATTCTACCTTTTACTTACTTTTTCATTAACTTATGTTTGATAAAGAAAATAATAGTGGATAAATACTATAACTATCCTAATTTTATGATTTAAAAATAAATATTTTTCTAATCTGTACCACTGATTATCCCACCCCCATTTTAGCGATACTCAATTAGCCTATGCTTTAAAAGTGGAATTAGAGATAAAGAAGATATACCTTATAAAATATCCATATAATTTAAATTATGAAGAATTTTAAATCATTAAAAACAAGAGTTTCATTATTTCAATTGAATGAAATTCCACATCTAGAAGAATATGATGTTCTCAGCCTCTTATCACTTGTTCAGAAAGTAATACCTATTTTAATTGTGTGATTTCCATTTTTTTATAATATATCCCCTATGAAACATTCTAATAAGATAAATATAAAATTTTATAAGAGAATAATTATATTCTTTTTTCTCTCTCTAAATGTTTTTTCATAAAAATTCATAGTGATTCATATTTCAATAAAAACTATTAATAAATTTGAGAGTAGTTATGAAAGAAATGTAGAATTTGATGACAACAATTGGAAAATAAAAAGGATCCATTTTTTTGAAATTATGTTTGACGATGAAGAAAATATTGATGAAAACATTAATAAATTATAAGAGATAGTTAATAATGTATAAGGATTTTGAGAAAAACCATAGGACTCTATGATTATGAGAAAGTTGATGAGAAATATTTCTAGATAGGAGTTTCCCTAATATTTTTGATTCGGAATATAAAGAGAATATTTCTATGGCTTAACTACATAATATTTCCATAAATTATAAAATTATGATTATTATAGATTTTAAGAATAAATTAAAATACTATAATATCCTTGAGGCTATTATAATGATTAAAATAACAGATAATAAAGAAAAAAACAAGTGATTTTGATGATGAGGAAGATGATGAATACTTTAATAGGATTTTTATTCATATATCAAATCATTTTAAATTGTGAAATTGGAAAGGAAATGTAAATAAACCACAAAGGTGCTAAATGAAAAATGGAATCAGACACTTTTATTAAATTTATTAAAGAAGAAGGCTATCAAAGCTAAATTGGATTTAGTTAATGATAACCCTCATTAAAAAAATAGGATAAAATAATGAAGATATATTGGGGATGTAAGATAAGTAATTTTATGTTTAATAAGGGAAAATATGGATTCTCATCATGTAAAAAGAGATAATATTTTTTTTAATTATTTGGGTCCTGTTATAAAAAGATTCAATTCCTCATGTACTAATGATGATTGAGGAAACAAAATATGTAAAAAATAATTCTTATGAATTATATAGAATGGTTTATTGATAATAACACATGTATGACCATAATTTTATGGTAATTATAAATTTATTATCTATTTTTAGGTCTAATATTTTTCCATTTGAGGTCTTGGATATTAAATTGGGGGTTTGTTTGATTTGGAAGTGTTTTCATGGATAAAATACTTTAGTATCGTTATGGGAAGGTATGAAATGTATCAAAAAAACCATGAAATTTGTTATAGTATTTACTTGTTATACACACATTTGACACAAATTTTGGATAACTGTGTGAAAAAACTATGTAATTTGGAAAAAATTTGGACAGAGATCGAATTACTATCATGCGATTTAGAAAATTATATGGAATACTGGTTAGGCCACCTGGGTGTTCTCCATTAGGTCATGAAGATTTATCGTATACACTGTTAAATCATGAATCCTAACCATGTAACATGCATTAACAGATCTATAAATTTGATTTATTTTCCGTTTTCACAAAAATAAACTTTAATCTATCATGGGATGAGGATATCATACATCATGACTCCGCTTTACGTTATTTCACTCTCCTCTCATACTCACAATTTTCTCTATAGAATCTATGTTTAATTGATGTATGAAATTGTAGTTAAGATCTATGTTCTCACCCATTTATTTCTTTTTTATAATCTCATATTTATTTAAACAAAAAGTTATATATGATCTTCTATTGATAGATATATGATCTATGATGTGGTTTTTATAAGATCTTGATTAGATATAGATAATGAAAATATTTTTGATCCATAATCCATATGTTTTATTGTTTCATTCTTCATTTTCATCACCCATTTTTATATAGTTGGATTCTCTATTTTATTTAATTATTCTATAATTTAAAGCAATATTTTTTAATATTTTTTTTGATGTATTTGAAAAATAGTTTTTTAAATATTTACTAAATGAATATATTTTTGGATTCTAAAGAAAAATACATTGGAATTTGAATGGTTTTTGGTAAATCCCATTGATTTATGGTTTTAAATAATAATATTGGTTTAATACAAGAATGATTTTTGATTAATTTTTTTTAAAAGAATAATTTATCTATGTAAAATAATGGATGTGAGAAATATTCATAAGTGTAATGGTGTGTGTTAAATTTAATTGTACATGACCCTAAAAAGGGTCATGGTGATTGATTGTATTCACCTATATAATCATAACCTAGTGACAAATTGGTGGTTTTATGAGTAACCTCTCATGAGTATGGTATGTCACCATATATACATGTGTGTTGGTGTGTGAATTTGAAATGGGGTTTTCTAGTAGGATAATTTGATAAATAATTTCTACATTAAAATTTAATTATTTTATTTGATAAAATTCTTTGATGTCCTTTTCTATTATTGTAATTTATATTTTAAATAATTAGATAATTTTTTCATATAATTGTCGAATTAATTCGGACTTCTCTTGGGAAAATCCTACAAGGAAATACTACTCACCACTTATGCATATACTTTAGGAAATGTATAGAAATTTTTATTTATTACACATGTAATGTAGTGGTTTCATATTTCACTAGTGGTTCATTTTGTTGTATTTTATAGAGGTTGTTCTTTTATTTATCTCATGGAGTGGTTGGTGTGATTCCAAAAAAAATTCCTTCTTGTTTATTTTAGATTTATTGGGTCATATTTTTATACCTTTTCACTACTAATCTAATATTTTTTTGGTATTCTAGAATACATGTATTTATTATATTTATTGAATCGTATACCTTGGTTTCATATTTTATTTTTTTATTGATATAATATTTTTTTCAAAAAGCGGAGAATCAATCCCCAATTCTTAGGTAATCATGTGACATTTATTACGAGCATTTTCAATCTTGGTGATGTCACCTATGGTTGTTGAACCATGGAATATTCAAACCCTATGGTTATGCTTGAGATGATATAAATGGAATCAGTATATGTTCTTCCATTGTATTTTGAAGGTAGAAATGATATATGAATTGGTGGACCAAGAAATATATAACATGAAAGGAAGAACTAACATATTTAAGTTGGATGTAATGTTACCAAGGAAGTCTATATACAAATAGTTTTCTTAATCACTTATAGGTGTGTTGTCATATCATGATTGTGGTTTTATTGATGAGTATTTCATATCAAGAATTAAAAATGAGATGTCATATTGGGACTATATATTTAAATTTCGTAGTGGTTTTTTATAATTTATTTATTTTTTTTTTATTGATGATTTTGAATATTTGAGTCATTTGGTTTACTACAGAGTGATGAATAAGTGGTGTTTTATCTGAATATAGAGAAATGAAAATAGATTTATGACATAGAAACCAATAGAATGATGACACATAGAATGTGGTTTCACCAAAACCTGAAGTGAACCAATAGTTTGGTTAAATAATTTTCATATATTTTCATGATATTGATAAGGTAAATAGAACAAATGAACCTTTAAATATAGATCAATCTATTTATTTTCAGAAATAGAATGCACTAATGTGTTAGAGGGATTTAGAACCAAAAATTGTATAATCATTGATCAATATAATGAACCATATTTTTTTTCTATAGAACCCTTTCATATATAATAGTTATGTAAGTAGTCTACATTCTTGAGGATCATATATTATAATTGTTGGATTTATTTTTCCTAGAAAAATTCAACCATGGAGTTTTATAGGAGGGAATAGAAAAATTCTTCATCAAATAATCCTTCTCTTACACCTTCAAGATAGCCGTAATTTCAATATTCATCATTCATTTGTAAGAAAATCATACTGTGGAAAAATATGCATCTTCTTTTCAAACATATTTTTCTTTGATCAATATGTGGTTACTATATAGTCATAAAATTCAAGTATATTGGAGTCTAGAATATGCCTAAAAATATGTTCTATGATATTTTATTACTATAAAACTGATTATATAAATATTGATAATAGAGAGATAGTGGAAAAATGGATATTATTCAGAATCGTACTAGAGGAATTAAATTTTAATAAATGTGAAATGGTGAGAACTATAATTCATGTAACATTAGGAATATGGAAACCCACTTCAATGGTTTTAGAGAATCACAAAATCAAACTATAGGATCTATTGAATTTCCTCTAAACCCCATCTATAAAGATTTATTTCTTCCATGTAGTTCATTAGAAGATAAAAAAGAGATATTGTACGACACCACCAACAACATGACACGCCTATAATCAGATGGGACATCTTCAATGTTATGTCCTTATGTCTAAAAATATAGTTTTTTGAAATACATATCATTTTTATTAGGCATATTATTCATGGATTCTGTGATCACACAAAAAATAAATCTTATGGCCACAACTTAGAAATCTAGGGTGACTCCATAAACACTCAAACTCCTCATATAATGTTTCCAAAACTTGGAATTAAGCAACAATGGGATAAAATGTGAGTAATTATATAGTTCTGAAAATTTGATAACAAAGGATCAATTACGTCTATTGATTGTATGATGTATCATTCTTCATAACTCAATGCTTATTAAATTTCCCATAACACTAGTGAATTCCAAAATTTTATTGGTTCACATGTCAAAAAAATATGGATTTTAATATTATGATGCTTCTAAATGTGATGAGTATCCAAAAAAATATTTTTTAAGTGATTATTAATGGGGTTTAAAATGTGAAAAAATTTCTATAAAAATCACAGGTGTTCAATTCCTCTCGATAGTGATGGGTACCCATTTTATCTTCTTCTACTTCCTTATCTCAATGTTATTTTCCTGCATGTTCTATGGATATGTATCATGCTAATCCCAGATTCCATCCTAAACGGTTCCCCAAGCCCATTTGGTCATAAGGCCTCAGGAACTTCTCCCAAAACTTCTAAGGCAACTAACAAACAGTGAAGGCCTAGTGAGTGAGTGGGGAGACTATGCCATCATGACAAGATAATCACAACCAAAGTCAAAAACATTTAATATCGTATGATAATAAATAAGAATTCTTATTAAAGTAAGGAAATCATGAATATATATCAATAAAAAGAAGTGTCTCATATACAAAATGATGAATATGGTCCCAGTATCTAGAAATAATCCAAATAGGTACATGGAAATATTGTACAATACAAGTATCCAAATTGAATAAAAGACCAAAAAGGTAACCCAGAATCGCAAGCCACAACATAGACTAATGATCCCCTTATCCAAAGCTGCAATCAATATCCTATACTAAGGAACATTATCCTATCATCACCTGCAACCATATAATCTATTTGGGTCTTGAAGGAGGCCCAAACGGGGTGTGAGATGAACATCCTAATTGTAAACTACCCAGGTCTATACTATTCTAACAATAATTATACAAAAGTTCTATAAATTTAAACAATGAGTAATTAAGTGTTTATGGATGTGGAATAAGTCTACTTTAGTTAGTAAAACCAAACATCCCTCAATGATACCTGCAAATGAGATTCATCTCATAACAAAGAAGCTATAACCATGTAAACAAGAAATTAAAACAACCATGCCATACATCCATCTGTATCATGTAACCCACAACCATGATATATAGAGAAAATAAGTGTCCCATGACCATGCCACAGAGTGATGTCAAATATCCTAGAGCGTCACTGTATAGTGAAGGGTAGACCATAATGGCAGGATCCAAGGTGTCAGTAGACCAAGGCATGCATGTAATAATTATAGATTACAGAGGTCAAGATCCAAGGATCATGTCATAGTAATCCCACCATTTCCCATGGGTGACCATGGTGCAATATATTTTAGGCACTGGTTGGGGTCCTAGAATCATGTGAATAGAAAGTCCTATGCAAGCCCACAAAAGCTGAATCCAAAGGAGTATCAAGGCCTAAGGCCTCCCACAAAATCAATACCCAAGGTGAAGATTCAACCAAAGTTATCCAATTGTACATTATAGATTCATTGAGAGCATTCCAAGTCATATATAAAACCATTCATTAAATAATTCGAAAACTCAAATTAAACCTTCATTCGTGAGACTATACCTGCTCACATTGACCTACACAATCCATGAGTAAACCCACTGATGACAACCATTTATGAAAACAAACCTATGGGCCTACCCTACTAGTTAAACCATTTAACAAGCGATTAGTCATTTTATATCAGTATACCCAACCATATTATCCATTTAACAAGCTAAACTATTAAAATAGAAGAGGCGCAACATAATACTCATTATTCAAGGAGGCAGTACATCTCTTAAACAAACTATTTCGGATATCATGGAATTAACATGCTTCCTATAATTATGAAATCACAAGATCACACCCCTTGGGTGGTTTAAATAGACATAAACAGGATATTTCTTAAGAAAAGCCATGTTGGTGACATTGAAATGAGCAACCGGTGTCAACACACCCAAAAAAAACCTACGTTCAGCCTCACTATGTCCATCTACAACTACTAAAATCTACAAAATAAAAAACAAAAACTCACTATAAATTAAAATGGATGGTGTGAAGGATGAATTCCCCAAATAATACCAAAGAAAATATGATAGAATGTATACACGACCTACCTCACCTCGGTAGTAGAAAACCTGTCCATAATCGTGTCTTCATTCATCTTAGTTTGTATTATATCTGAAGAGAGGATGGGGAAAATGGTATTATAGAATATGAGAATCAATACAAATAGAACTATTTATTTTCAAAATAATCATGAATTACTAAAAGTAATAGATTACTTACTGATGTGGATCCGATGAGACAATCAATGATTGAAATGGAGTTCGGATGGGGAATTGTATCAAAACCTATGTTAGGTTCCAAAGGGGAGAGAAATGGGATTCTTTTTTGTGATGGATGGGAAAAAATAATTGGGTTTTAAAAATAAATTTTGTTTTTAAATAAAAAATAACAAAACATACATAGATGGGTTGAACAGTTTACCCACATGGTTTCCCAAGCTGTGAAGAAATAGTGTTCACCCCACTACCTAGAAGGTTAATTTCACATGGTTACCCCACATAGTTTGACTAACCATGACGAAACCCTCTTCTAAAAACCAACAATATCTCATTCCTCATGCATGGTTAGACTAACCCTACGCAAGCTATCCACAAACCATGCAACCAGTCATTTTCAACTTAAAACGTGGTTATGGGCTCCAAACAAGAACGAGACACCTCCAAAACTCCCATGATCAAGTTAATCATTCCTATAATTCCACAAAAAGTTTTTTTAACCAAAACAAAAAGAACAAATACCTAATATAAAAACCTAGTTTCATATAATCATCCCCTTATATAGATATTTTTCTCTGTATTTCTCTCTAAAGGGTGGTCATGATTTGTCTGAGAATATCACTGGCAACTGAGATTATAATTCAGCTTCCCTCTCCCAAGTCTCATCTTATAATTGACTATGCTACCACATTAACCATACTATAGGAACTGACTAGACTCAAAGAACTATCATGATTTTGTCAACAATATGAATTAGATTCTCCTCAAAGGATGCATCAACATGATGCTCAATCTCCTCTAGCTGAAAAACGTGAGACAGGTCTGAGTGATTGTTGCGCAGCTGAGATACATGGAATATTTTGTTCATGGATCGGTACCTCTAAGGTAACTACAACCGATATGAAACTGAACTATCTCTCTCTAGAATCTCAAATGGACCAACATTTCTATGTGAACGTTTTCCATGTATCCTCATTTTCATGTGTCCCAACCTCGATGAACCCCTTATGAAAACCTGAAACCCAACATCGAACTCAAGAGGTCATCTATGATGATTGACGTATGTTTTCTAGTAATACTCTAAAGTATCCATCCACTTATGAACAATCCATACCAGCTTAGAAGTCTATTGCATGATATAAGGTCTCAATAAAGTTGCCTCCCTTACCTCTCACCAGAATAGGGGAGAATAACATGTCCAACCATGTAACATCCCGACCCATCTCACCACTAAGACGGTGGCCATACCTGTCACCACATAACCTCATGTGCACCTCCCCATATTCCAGAGGCTGCCGACTAGCAGCGGGGGTGAAAATATAACAAGTGGGTCAATTATACCATCTTATCAGAGTTGCACAGCTGTATGACACAAGATGTAATGATCAACAACATAAGATGTAATACATAATTGATAAAAAAACTGAAGATATATTTCATATTACTAAACAAAAGTATTGAATTCTAGTTTATACAATAGATGAATTCAGTACATGGTATAGATATATTACATAATGAAGTAAAAATGACAACATGACTTTCAGTACAATACAATATAGAACTCACATAAAGAAAATATCAAATGCCCAATGGTGATCTCCATGAGAATCCCGAGATCCATCTCGGTCCTTTTCTCCAACTACATATACAAGAAAACAGTAACAAGCAAGGTCCAAGGCACTGAGAAGACGAAAGGACTACTCGGGTACCCCGGTGCAATGGCGGGTTGAGTAGAGTGTGAGATATAAATCATAGTAGTCCAGCACCATCGGTGTCTAACCCAATCCCGACAGTGTAATATAAAATGAATAAAGTGAAAGAGTGAATAAATAAGGTAAGAATTACATTATAACTAAATATCCAACTACCTTCTTCATCCCTCAATTGGTTTCTGGACATGAAAAATGTTCTTTAATTTAGTATTACTAGTTGATTCATAAGTCACATGTGGGAAGGTCACCTAACAAGTCCATGGAGCATACTCCAAGGTAAAATGGGGCTAAGAAATTATTAGGTCTGATGGGATTTAACAATGGTTCATATATTTCAATGCTGGACCAAAGGAGTGTATCCAAGATATCCTCTGATAGTATAAGTAGTGAAGGTTCTGTGACGTAACAAGGAATCTTGGAAAAGATATACAGTGAGGGAGTTCCATGGTAAATACCATGGTAATGTAAACTCACGTAAAGAAAACATAGTAGTATCTAAGTATAGCTAAGTGGTAAGAGTGTAATCCATGAATCGTAATCCAAGGCATTCCACAATAAGTGACTTACCGAGTCCAAGGTAATTGACCAAGGTATAATGGGGCTATGAAATGACAGGGCCTGATGGGCCTTATCCATGGCACCTATTAGTCAATGATGGATCCATGGAGTGTACCTGTCGTATCCTCTATGAAGAAGGGACCTGGTGGTAGTATACTGGGCATCTGAATAATAGACAATAACCAGAATCTAGGTGGGTATCAACCTATGAAAACTGTATCATTGAATCAGAATGGTGTTCCCGACACACAAGGTACTCTCCTCTCAGAATCAAATGTGATCTCATGTCATTCTATTCCTATTTTATTTTGTAATCATAATAATTTATTTGGTTCTATTATTTCCTTCCATTTGTTTGGATAGGTCATTTAGATTATCAAACATTTATTTATTGGTCCAAACCTAGTCTCCCATTAATGTGGATAGGCCAAGTATCATTTCCACCATTTATTGATTGGTTCAATCCTTTCCTTACATTTTTTTGGAAAGTTCAACTAGCATTGCAACAATTTAGTGAAAACCATTAAGGTATTTTCAATGGGAAAGTTCCACATCGCTGCCTTCCCTTATCATGGTAAGGATTTCCATGGACGTAGAACCAATCCTTATCTCATGAACCTAGGTATGGCCAGGTAATTCCTACATGGGAATCCATGTATCTCCCAAGGTATGAGCACGAGAACCCATTGAGTTCGTCATGGAATTACTACTTGGGAATCCACATGTCACCCAAGGTTTTATTATTATTCAAAACATTTGAAAACAATTGTGTAACTTGTTTATAGGGTCAATAATTAAGAATTAACCATTAATTTAACTCAAATCATTCTATTTACCAAAACATGTCAATTTCATTTAACGTGATCTAAGTATCCATACAAAGGGATATTACATACATGGGTAATTACAATCTAAAAACCATACCAAACACATAGACGGTTCATCAGTCCTTTAATAAATTTAAAGAGTAACTCAGTGTTTTTAGTGCCATTAGGGGAATTTCCTAAACATTCCAAATTCTAACATAACATTGAGGCATAAGAATTATAACCAGAAAGTTCAATAAAGAAAATACTAAAAACTACATTATAGCATGAAGGAATTTCACATCCGTTGGAGTGATTGTTTTATAGATTCATGATATTACTTATCACAAAAATCATTTATCACCTTTTTTGTTTTAAATATGAAACATGCTAAACCGCTTTTAAGATAATTCAACAGAGATACTTCACCTATTGAATTTAAATTCTAACTAATGTTCAATAATTATTTAATTAATGCATTTATAGAATTAGGGTACTTAGAAAGGGACCCTGCCTCAAGGTGGAACCAAGAGGTGTACTTCAACGATGGACCAAAATGATGTGAAACCACCTAGAACAACTCAATGCCCTATTGACTAAATAAAATGGAGTCATGGACACATAAATATTTTCACTCAAGATGTGTGAGACAAGGGAGAAGGTATAAAACATACCCTGATACATTTTCGGTGGACCCAGAACACCTAAACCACCTCTCCTTCGGTGTCGGTTGCCGGAACATGAACCCTAAGGAATAGTGAGACCATTCACACATCCTAAAAACTAAAGAAAACCATAAAAACATTAACCACAAATCCTAGTGATCATCTGCACCACATCTGGTTCTTATTATCTCTATTAGAGGATGGAAAAAGTCAAGAGAAGGGTGGAGAGAACCTTACCGTGGATGATCAAAAAAGGAAACATATGAAATAATGGATAAAATTAAATCTGAGAGGTGGTTGAATGATACAGTCATGCGTCGAAGGGGAGGGACCCCTTAGGATGGTGAATTACCTTTAGGATAGGTTGAGGGTGAGGGTTTAGTTTTAATTTATTTTTATTTTTATTAAATTAAATGAAATTAAATCAAATCAATAACTATAAACTGGGTGTCACACCCGGTTTGAGTCGCACACTTTACCAAACTGTGAAAAACCACACAGATTCATCAGCATCCATGATGCACCACTCCTGAGGTAGGTGCATGGTTTAGGAAACCTTTTATAGCATGTGTGCTAAGACACTACCCATATTAAAATAGGGCCACACAATTAAATATTTTGGGTCGCACATTTTAGCAAGCCATGCACAAACTATGTGCCCTCTAGCGTCTTTAAAACATGCTATTTTTCAGGTCCGACTCCCAAAACATCACGAGCCACAAGGTAATCTTATTGGACTTCTACCATTCCCAAGAACATCTCTTACGAGTGATCCAAATCATGGATTTTAGTTCCAAATCTCTATTTTTAAAAATGACTGGTTTAGTAAATGAAAAAGCTCAAAAACCATCACACTTATGTCAGGTTAAATAACACCAGATTCTACAATCTACCCACTATATAAACTACTCATCTTCGAGAAGACATCGATATCAACATAAACATCACACATCCTAAAAGGGTCATGAAGTTTCATTTAAAAAGTTTCATTGCATTACCTACACCCAAATAACCACACACATTTCCAACGCACTCTGTACTTCAGCCATTATATCATGAGCCAACACTCAAATATCAACGTAATTTATAAACAAATATTACTAGAGCCCACTCAGATAAATACATGGTCATGTAAAAGTCTTTGTAACACTTGAACTATGGTGATTCCCACCATAGGTCTTAACATAATGTGGATACAATTCCGAGACACGATACCTCTACTATTGGAATTGTTGTTTAAGGAATAACTCTAATTGTTCTTAAGACACTCCTATCATAATTTAATTAAGGGAAAATGATCTAATTCTGATTGACATAACAGAACTATTTTAGAGATCTTTATCTGAAGACACTGCCGACCATGATACCACAAATTCCTTCACCCGGAAATGTGCATTAAAATGGGCCTTACAACCATAAACATTGAATTAAAGGAAGATAGAATGAGTAGAGCCATTGGGACGATGTATCTCGTAGAAGTATGGCTTAGGTGGTCGGATAAATTCAAAAGAAATAGATAGATTCCATGATTCCGAACAAAGAAATTTTACTTGAGTACCCAGGGATCACTCCGGACATACCATGCCTCGATAAGAACCACACGTCAGCGTGTAACACTAACAAAGATCCCCCAACAAGATCAACAGTTTTAATGACATTGTGAATCATAAGATCGACACTCTCTTAGTGAATCGAGGATTATGTTAAGATAGGAGACATGATCGTATCTTATGAAGTGTACAATAAGAAGATTTAATACGGGGTTTCTAGTCAAACACACCCTGAAATTTAATGGTAAAACAGTTGAACCGGATCACAGTCATGCAGCCATGCAAGCACCGACACGATTTAAGACTTGCAAGCCTCAAGGGAATTAATGAAATCCAACCATTTCCGAAGGGTATTATTAGGTGTTCCTTATAATTTTAAGGGAGAATTAATAGACTCAAAAATACACTACCCGTCTTAGGAGTTTCTTATTAGAAAAGAAATAAAACTAAGTGATCATAAGTGCGCAACATTATAACAATGAGATCGGCGTGTTAAAATGCCTGATTCTTTCGAAAATCTGTTTGAGTATCTAAATGAAACTGATTCTTTAATGCTCAAGTCACTCTTTTTGGAGATGACCTGATATCGTACCCAACAATACATGAATATTTTTTTCAGAGTCACATTGCATTATACAATCATTTTTTTCCAGTACAATGCCACACCATGTCATCCACCACTAAGGAGAAGAGAGGGTCAAATGACCTATGAAGCGGCTGGCCTTGCCCGAGGCACATCTAAATAGATAAAAAGGATAACTACATGATGCTTGAGCCTATAAAATGGTCAATAACTCATGACCACCTATCTACACAAGGTTTTCACTACAAAACTGAAAGACATTCTTTGGAAAGCAGCACCCAAAAAACGCCGAACATGTGAAAAGTCACAACACTTGAAAGGAAATTATTTTTTGATGGTTCTAACTAACATGGGTTACCCCTTACAATGAATAAGTTTCAATCCTTAAATAGGGTCACGTCAAACTAAAGTCACTAGACTCAAAATCCAATCATAAATTCATTGATGCATAAAAGAACACCTATATAAAGTACTCATGCTTCTATTCCAAGGAAACTTATCAAAAGTCTGAACTACCCTTTTCTAGATGGTTTTAAATAGTGGAAACCAATATTGGTTTCATTTCCAAGCCTCTTACATTTAATCACACTTAATATTCAATAAAAAAATATTTAATCAAAACAATAATGTACCATTTTCAAAAGGTACTTGATTTTATCCAACACCCTAAGGGGAAAAAATGAAATCCTGTTAAAACTCCCATTTAAAGACATTTTACATTTGCTAAAATCCCTTTATTTTATGAAAAAATATCAAAACAAATCCATTTTAGAAAGATAAGGTAACCTAAGAGGTTCCCATTTTTACCAACCTATGTACTCTAGAAAAGATCCCAATTACAAAAGAACAATTATTAAATTTTTAAATGCCCAGATAGGTCATCCCATAAATACATTCCCCAACTAACCTACTTGGGTCCAGTTGTATTTTAAAAGATAACCATTTTTATTTCATATCTTAAGTAAAAAACATTCACATTTATAGGAATTTCACAAAGCATCATTCCATTTCATTTAATATGGGTTCCCATTTCCCAATTCATGATGCACCCACACACTCAATGTATTGAAAATTGGCTCTCATTAATCAGTACCAATGTCAATTCAGAATTTAACATGATCAAAATAATGGTCCAAATTATATGGGTGGACACCTAACAATCTGTATAGCACAAATACACTTTACAGTTTGACATTTCACTCCCTTTAATAAAAAACCTCAAACATTAGAAACTGAATTTTGTTGTCTTTTCACTATAGTTCGATTACATGGATTTCATTTTCCAAGAAATATGGCACCCACACACCATACAACTGAAAACTGGTTCACATCATATCCACAACCAATAACTTATCCCTTGCAACCATTTACATATTTTAATGTAATATAACATATCACTACAAACAACTAAGACAATGAAACAAACTAAAATCATAGAAGGATGAAAGATTAATCACATGAACATTCTATAATGATTAGTATGCATATATTGAATGCTAATGTATTATCTAAACATATATAAATCTAAGCATGGAATATTGATAAGGCATCAAATCATACTTAGCAAGCAACCTACTAATGCAACTACATCTCATGACATATATGAATGGAATGTAAATTTATAAGTGCCTAATATGATGCATGTAATGAAACTTCCTTACCATATCAAGCCCTGGAATGTTTCCAATGATCCAAAAACCATACATACTAGAATATAAACCAGTCACTCTAGGTGAAATCTTATCCATTTTAATAGAGAACCACATAAACAGAAATCCCAACAATGGCCACATAATCATTCCCCATATGTGGGTTGATCAATCCTAAGCATGAATATTAAACAAGCGCCAACAGTTTCCTAGTCTCATCTCTACCAACCCAAAATAGTATGAATTATGAAAAAAATACCTTTGAAACATCTTTGTAACGTCCTAAACTGGCTCACCACTAAGACAGTTGCCAGACCGGTCGCCACAAGACCTCAAGCACCCCTCCCCATATGCCAAAGACTGTCGAGTAGTAGCGAGGGTGTAAGGGTAGTTAGTGGGGATACTATACCCTCTTATCATAGTTGTGAAGTAATATAATTGAATAAATAATGATCACAAATGGAAGCATTAATACATAATAAACAACAATGGAAGACTGATTTCATATTATTGAACAAAAGCGGCCAATGCAATTTTATAAAATAGATGAATTCATGAAATCATATTTATATATTACATAATAAAGTAAATAGTAAAACAATCCTTTCAGTACAATAAAATTTAGGACTTATGTAATGAAAGGAAAAAAATCCCCAAGGCAATCCCCATGAGAATCTCTTACTCCAACTCAATCCTTTGCTCCTACTCCAATTAAAAGAAAACAACAAGAAAGAAAATTCCAAGGCGCTTCAAACAAGAATGGTCTACTCATGTACCCTAGTGCAATGGAAGCCTGATTAGGGTGTGAGATATAAATCACAATAGGTCAGCACCACCAGTGTCTAACCCAATCGTGACAGTGTAATATAAATTAAACAGGGTGAAATCATGCATAAATATTGTAATAAGTACATTATAACTAAATAAACAAGTACCTTATTAATTCCTCATCTAATTTCTAGACATGAAATCTATTCATTAATTGAGTATTACCAGTTAATTTATATGTCACTTGTGGGTAAGATGCCTACTGAGTCAAAGGAGATTTCTCTAAGGTAAAATGGGGCTATGTAATGACCAGACCTAATAGGATTTAACCATGGAACCTACTTGTCAATGTAGGAGCCAAGGAGTGTATCCAAGGTAGAGTGTGACAGTATAAGTAGTAATGTTTTAAAGACGTAACAAGGCACCCTGGAAAAGAAATTCAGTGAGGGATTTCCAGGGTAAAGACCAAGGTAACATAAACTAAGAGAAAGCTAGCTTAGTAGTATCTGAGTCTAGATAAGGGGAAATAGTGTAATCCAAAAGCATAGTCTATATAATACCATAATAAGTTGCCTACCGTTTCTAAGGTGATCAACCAACGTAAAATGACACTAAGAAAAGATAGGGCCTGATGGGGTTTAACCATGGCTCAAACTAGTCAAATGATGGATCCAAGGTGTGTATGTGAGGTATCCTGTAAGAAGAAGAGACCCTACAATATTATATCTGGCATCTATGTGATAGATAAGAACCAGAGTCTAGTTGTGTATCTACCTATGCAAACTGTATCCTTGAATCAAAATGGGGTTCTCGATACACAATGTATTGTCCTCTCAGAATCCAAGGTGAGCACAAGTCCATCCTTTCCTATTTGATATTTTAATAATAAAAATTCAATTGGTTCACTTATTTCCTTCCATTAGTTAGGATGGGTCAAGTGGAGTTTGATGAATTTATTTATTGGTCCATGCCTTGTCTTCCACTATCATGGATAGGCCATGTAGCATTGCAACCATTCATTGATTGGTTCATGCCTTTCCTTCCATTTGATTGGAATGGTCATGTAGCATTGAAACCATTTAGTGAAAACCATTAAGACATTTTCAAAGGAGAAGGTCCACACCCCTACCTCTCTTTAGCATGGTAAGGGTTTGAACGAACAAGGAACCTATCCTTGTCTCATGAATTCATGTCCGTCCATGGAATTCCTACATGGGAATCCTTGTTCTCCCAAGAAATAAGCATGAAAACCCATTGAGTCAATCATGAAATTCCTACTTCGTAACCCACATGTCACCCAAGGTTTTATATGTATTCAAAACATTTTAAAACAATTGGGTATCTTGTTTCGAGTTCCATTCATTAATAATTAATCATTCATTTAACTTAACTCATTCTATTTTCAAAATCATGTCAGTTTCATTTTAAGGGCACCAAGTATCCATACAAAGGGAACTTACCTACATAGGTAATTCGAATCAAAAAAATCGGATCAAACACGTAGACGGTTCTTTTGTATTTTAATCATTTTATAAGATGAACTCAGTGTTTCAAATTCCATTAGGTCCACTTTCTAAACATGATATATACCAACATAACATCAAGGAATTGTAATTATAACACAAAAAATGAAGAAATCATGGTCTAACCACTACTTTTTTTCCTACAGGCATCACACCACCATTGGAGGGGATTTGTTATATAATCATGATATTACAAATCACTCAAATCATTTATCACCTTTATCATTTTAAATATGAAACATGATAAACCACATTTATGATCATTCTATAAAGATACTTCACTCCATGAATTTAAATTCCAACTAAACTGCACTACGTAATTAAATAATGAACATATAGAATTAGAGTTCTTGGAAAGAGATCCTACCTCATGGTGGAACTAATCCATGTACTTCGCCGATGAACCCAAACAATGTGAAACCACCAGGAACATCTCCATGCCCTATTGATTTTAATAAAAGGGAGTCAAAACACACAAAGGTATTCATTTAAGAGTTTAAAACACAAGGCAAAGTTATAAACCTTACCGTGATACATTGTTGGCAGACCAAGACAACCCAAAATATCGTTCCTTCGGCGGCCGTTTCCGGAATTCTAACCCTAAGGCCCAGTGAGACCATCTGCACAATCTATTAACTGAAGAAAAATTGGAAAACATTAACCCTAAAACCAAGGGATTGACTGCACCTCACCGGGTGCAGATTTGGTTTATGCGAGTTAGGAAAAAGGGAAGAGAAGGGAGGAGAGAACCTTTCCTTGAAGTATCGGAGGAGAAAACAGTAGAAATGACAGACTGTTTTTTATCCTAGAGGAGGCCAATAGAGAGGGTCGTGCGTCGAAGGGAGATACCCCTTTTTCTGGGGCATCAAATTTGAGAGAGGGTGGTGATTGTGGTTTAATTTTATTTTCATTTTAATTTAATTTAATTATTTTAAATTACAAAAAAAAAACTTGCCGTCTCTCATGGATTGACCTGTACGTTTTTCCAAACTTTTCACAAACCGTGCAAGGTATTCGGCCTCTGAGACACACCCCACATGGGCTAGGTGCACAGTTCTGAAAACTGTGTGCAACCTGTGCCCTAAGATATTGCCCCAATTTACATAGGTCTTCACAGTTAACTACTGTGGGCAGCATAGTTAAGCAGGTCGTGCACAGACCGTGCGCCATATCCTCTCATTAAAACTTATAGTTTTTTGGGTCCAACTCCCAAAACTTATTGAGACACTCAAAAAACTTCATTGTCTTCACCCATTCAAAAAAATAACATAGGAGTGATCCAACTCTTGAAAATTATTTTCAAAGCTCTGATTAAAAAAAGACCAATTTAGTGAATAAAAAAGTTCAAAGACCAACATCCTTTTGTCTGGTTAAAAAACACAGGATTCTACATTACATATAAAACTTCATCTGGTTCCATCATTATGGTCTCCTGATAACATTTATTGTAGGACAGCTCAAATAGGGGAATGTGCCTCTCCCTAGAGCCCCCAAAATCAATGATGCATGCTCGCAACATGTCCTCTATCACATGGATCATACACTCTGATTGGATATCATTCAGAGAGTGGTATGTTGTGCTCATAAGTACCTATTAACCTAGAACCCTCTGAAAACACTGTTAGAAACGGGACATATAGCAGGCTTCCCTATCTCAAATGATAGTGCATGAGAACCCATGTATTCGTACTACCTCTCTAATTTATAAATTTCCATTATCATCATCAATGATGGTATCCATGACCAACATTAAATGAGTGACATTCATAAACCTATAAACTACAACCCGCACAACATCATTACCTCAAGGAGATCATTGAAAATCAGTCAATAAATCTATCACAACATCATCCCATTTCCACTCTGGGATAGGTAACTGCTATAAAATCCCAACTGGTTGATGATGTTCTACCTTCTCCTATTGATAGGTGGAACACCTCATAACAAATCTAGCTACCTCTCTCTTCATTCTCAATCACCATTATTGTCCTCGCAAGTCACGGTACATCTTGGTGACCTCAGGACGCATTGCCCAAGATGAATCATGAATATATAACATCAAATCCTTATGTATATCCACTGGTACCTTGATATTTCCATGGATACAAAGGATTTCATCATCACCCACTATCCAACAAGGAGTAGAGTCTACACTAGCCACACCATCTTGTAGAACTAGGAATTCTACATCAGATAGTTTCCTCATCCATGCTCTGTCTATATGTGTAAAGGTCACAACTAAGGATGACAGAAAAGATTTCCCATGTCTGTTGAGAACCTCAAGATGTATCTTAGAGAAAAATGTTCTATGCTGCTACTCTCTATTGGCCTGGTACATTGGCTGTATCTAAGTCCTCCTACCCAGTGCATTGGTTACTACATTGCCCTTACCAGATGTTTAGGCAATCTCAAAGTCAAATGACTATAGGTACTCCACCCACCTTTTCTGCCTCAAATTATTATCTCATTGCATAAATATTTAATTGAGGATTTTGTGTTCCGGGTACACCAAAAAACGCTCTCCAAGAAAATAGTGCTGACAACAACACAACATGTGAACAACGACAGCTTTCTTGGGATCATGCATAGGGTAGATCACATCATGAGGACTCAACTGCTATGACCCATACCGTAGGACTTGATATCCATGCATTATCACAACCCCCAACCCAATACATTAAGTGACATAGTTCACATTGTATCTCTTTCACTACATTGGTATTTTCAAGACTAGTGCTGATGTGAACCTCCCTTTCAACTCATGAAAGGATTTCTCACAAGATTCTGACCACAAAAACTTCAAACCATACATTTTCAAGCCTATCAATGATGCTGCTAAGTGTGATTAGTCTTGTATAAATTTCTTTTATTAGCCAGCTATCCTTAAGAAACAATGTGTGTGAAAAAACATTCATGGGTTGTTCCTAAGAAAATACACCTCTCGCCTTCTTTGGGTCCACTAATACTTCTGTCTTTGATATTTTGTGACCCATGAAGTGAATATAATCCATAAAAAAGTGTAACACTATGATATTACAATATAACTAATTCTTTTTCAGTTTATTCAGAACGATCTTAATATGGTTGGCATGGTCGTGTTGATTGTGAGAATACACAAAGAAATTGTCCATGAAAACCACAGAAAAAGAATCCAAGTAATGATGGAACGCTTGGTTTATCAAGTCCTTGAAAACCAATATCATGTTTGTGAGACTGAACATCATAGACATATACTCTTATAACACATAACTTCTATGAAGGGCCGTATAGGGTATGTCTGTTTGTTGAACATGCACCTGTCGATTACCTGACCTCATGTCGATCTACGAGAACACTCGACCTCTTTGAAGCTGATCAAATAGGTCATATATCCATGGTAATTGATATCATTTTCTAACCATCTACTAGTTTAGTTTTTGACAATCCATGCATCGCCTAATAGTTATTTCCACCTTTTTTGTGAAAAGGTCTGGCGAACCAAACAGATAAGTATTGGGTCTAATAAACCCCTTCACCTTCAAATCCAATAGCTCCCTCTTAAGATCCTGTAACTCGATAATATCAATCATGTAAGAAGTAATGGATAATGGTGCATAATCAGGAACTAGGTCGATTGAGAACTCCACCTCCCTCTCAATAGGTAAAACAGATAATTCACTGGGAAATACATCCCTAAAATGCTCAACTGCTAGAGTAATGTTCCCCTAACAAACAATCTTATCATCTAGAAACATACTAGAAATCTAGTCTATCATCAAACCCAACCCACAATTCTCGCATCTATCATGGATCCCCTAGACATCACATTCTCGATTACGAATAAACATTACACCCATTGGTGATGATAAAGCCACCCTCCATCGATAGCAGTCAACGTACACTCGATAATCCATGATCTAGTCCATTCCAAGAATGATGTCAAAACAAGTCATTTCGAGGATATAAAGTCCCCAGATGAAGTGACACCCTCCGGAATCAATGGGACACTATGCACACTGGTGAAAATCACATGTTCTAACTCCCTACAATGTGTATAGTGTCAAAACACTATAATTAAAAAAACCACATGTGCAAGGATTGTTACCACTTCTGTATAGATAAAATAATGAGTGGAACGTATATCAAAATGATATGTTGAAATATTAGATGCTACTAAGATCATACGTCTCACTATAGATGGTCTGAGATCATACTCTTGTTGGGTCTGTTGCACTATATACGTCTTGCATGTACCACAACCATGTGACCTTTCCTGGCTACCCTGAGCTGATCCACCTTGCAGTCTTTGAGAACTCGGTGTCTAGCTATAACAACCATGACCACTGCTACCCTAGACTTAATAGATTGCAATTCTCAAGCTCACAGACTGACGTGCAGCTGGAGAACCAAATTTGGAACCTGATGTTATAGTTGAACCCCTACAACTCGCAGTTGGAGGGAATGTCTGGAAAACGTGATGCACATGTCCCATCCTTCAAAAATAATGGAACTCAACTAGGTCACGGTTTCACTGATTTTTTATGTGGAAATTTCTACCACTCTGATGGAAAAACAACAATCCGCCTACACCGACAACATGACCAGCACTCACATCACGAGAATCCTCAAAATGCTACTTCATTCCTAAAGACGTAGATCCACTAGGGTGACACACAACACTCCCCAATTTTGTACCCCCATCATCGTTTTGGTTCCACTCTTAATCAGTTCCTAATTCACAATCTCATTGATAGAAGGCTACCTGAACACATTGATTAGAGATTTGATAGAATTTCTATGTCCTTCCTAGAAGTGTTTATCCCTCGACAACTGATTAGTAAGATACATCAGAAAAAACGCTTCAAATCTTTAACACATTCTGAGTATTCTATAACCTTAATCATCCAATGATCCAGACGCATAAATTCTCTGGACCACTCTGATCATGTCATGGGGTAAAAATATTCATAGAATCGGGTTCAGAATTCATCCCAACCCATATTCTGTAGCCCATTAGCCTTGTTCCAAACTTCTCACTTGTAATTTTCCTCTACATGTAGCATGTAAGACACTAGCTTGGCCCTTTACTCTGGTGGTATCTTTATATGATAAAAATTTGTTAATGTTGTCTATAGCCAAAGCTCTGATCCTATGGTCATCCATGCCCTAAAATTGTATGTATACAGAAGAAGAAACATCATGGAAATATGCCTCAATACCTGTGTTTGGAACAACCATAGGCACCATAGCTGGAACAATAGGAGGATTAACTGGTAACTTGTGTCCCACCACGTCTGAAGTATAGTCATCCCAGCCATCACGTCATACCACTGGAGGTCGTCATTGTGGCATGTATCCAAAATGTAAAACACACTCCTCAGGAATGAAAAAGATCAATGAACAATGATCCAAATAATAGGATAGGTCAAAACCCTCCTAGATATCAAGTCAAGCCCACAACCGGCTCCTAAATCTTGAACTGAATAATGAACAGCCATCGAACCATTATAAGCTATGCATAATGCCCACTCAAAAGTTGGTTCTAGGTCAAGTCTCTATTAACCATTTTTTTCCATTTCAATTTAGTTATTCAAGAAATTTCTCCTTGGGTAACCACTTATAAATCCATGAGGGACCATAACATCTCACAAACCCAACCAAAGTTCTTATTCAAACCATACATGTAACAATTTCATTCGACATTTACATTTCACTAGTGTGTCATTTCAAAATACTTAAGGTACCATACTCTTTATGGTTTGAAAGATGGCTTCACACCTATATCTACTCCACCAATCTAACACAACAATATGCAAAACTATCACATCAACTATCACAATAGCATGCAATATCTAATGGATCCTAGATGGCTTGACATAATAATGGCATGTAATTCTAACATGGGTCTATATAGTGCATGATATGGAAAAACATAATATCATTATGTAGAAACTGATGTAGAACCCTAAATAATATCAATAGTAATATTCGAAATAAAATACATCATCCAATGGTGAAATCAAATCAACTATAATAGTAAAAATCTTAAAAATCGGAACTCAATTTGAGGTAATTTGGCTTTTCCCGATAAGCAGGGTAGCAACTCTCAAGCACAGATTGTTACCAGGATCCATTTCCTTCCTATAAATATCTAATGTCCCTCAAAAGTATTTCAAACTATGAAAAGGTCTTCGGATACCACTTTGTAACATGCCGAACCCAGATGCCTCCTATTATGGTTCCATGATCCTGGTTTGTCAGAAGGCCTCAAGTGAATCTTCCCAAACACAAGAGGCATCTGACATGTAGCAAGGGACTAGGTGAGTAAATGGGAAGACTATTACCTCATTACCACAGTATCATAATTAAATTCAAAAACATGAAATAGTGGAATCGAATAAATAGGAAGTCATCTGAATGTAAGGTAATCATCAATATATATCAATAACAAGAAGTTTCAAATATACAAAATTATGAAGATGGTATAATTATCTTTAAAGCAGCCAAAAAGGTACATCAAAATACAGTATAAAACATGTGTCCCAAAAAGAAAAAAATACAAATAATGAATCCAAACAATGCAAGCCATAGATTAGTCCTATGATCCCATGCTCTAAAGCAGAAAGAAACAACATGTACTAGAGAGATTTCCCCTATCATCACCTGCAACCATATAATCTGTTTGGGTATCCATGGAGGCCCACAAAGGGTGTGAGATAATAATACTAGTAGGAAACCACCTAGGATTACATAGTTTTAAAAGTATTTCTACAAAATTTATAGCAAGTATAAATAATGGGTAATTACCTGAGTATGACCATGAAATAAGTTTACTACAGTATGTAAAACCAAACAACCCTCAAGGATACCTGAAAAAAAGAGATTTCTCCTAACAAGGCATCCAAAACCAGATAAATAAGAAAGTCACATGGCTACACCGTACATTCATATGTATACTATAACCCATAACCACATTATATAGAGAAAAAAAGTGTCCCCCTACCATGATATATAGTGAAGTCAAATATCCCATATACTCGCTATATAGTGAAGTGTATACAACAAGGGACAAATCCAATATATCTTTAGGCTAAGGAAAATGAGTAATAATTCTACACCATGGAGGGCTAAATCCAAGGATCATATCGAATGCATCCCATCGAGTCCCATGGGCTTCCCTGGTGGAAAATCTATTATGCACAGGTTGGTGTCCTAAGAGCACTGTAATAGTAAATCCTATGGGAGCAGAAGAAATCTAGATATAAGGGGTAACAAGGACTGAGGAATCCCATGGAATCAAGAGCCAAGGGACAGAGTCAACCCAAGGAATACACTACTACATTCCAGATCCATGGAGATAAGCCTAAGCAATCTATCAAACCATGCATTCATGAATTCAAGAATTCCAATTAAAAATTAATTCTATGTTAGTATACCCACTCACATAAACCTACATAATCCATGAGTATACCCACTCATGAAAACCATTTATCAAAAAAAACATATGGTCTTACCATCCCATATAAACCATTTAACAAGACATTTTCCTTTTCATATTGGTATTCCTGCCCATATTTTAAAATTATAATGCCACACAATAAAAATAGACAAGGAATAACATGATACACATTAATTAAGGAGGTGGTTCATCTCCTAAACAATCTTTTCAAGATACCATGAAAATTAACATGATTTTTCAAGTTAGAAAGCACAAGAACACACCCCTTGGGTGGTTTAAACAGGCATAAACTGGTTATTTTTTTAAGGCGCACCCCTTGGATGACAATGAAATAAGAAGCATGTGCCATCACATCTAAACATAACCTAGGGTCAACCATAGTAGGTCCAAATATAACTATTAAAATTAACTTTCTCAAAAATGGTACCATTTTGGAATTTCTGACGGATGGAATAACATCCGAACGGTCAAAAAAACCAAATAAAAGTGGAATGAAAGAATGGACCACCTACCTCACCTCGGTAGTATACAAGTCAATTAATATCAAGTCATGATTCTTCTTGGTTTGGGAGAAATATGAAGAATGGATAAATAATGGGATATGAGGTAATATGAGCCTAAATCAATATAGTGAAGTGTTTCTATTTTAAGAATCATGAACGATGTAAAATCAATCGAGTACTTACCGATGTGGATCTTATGAGAAAATCGACGAACAAATTGGAGGTTGGATGGAAGAGCTACCTCAAATCCTATGTTAGGTGCCAAATGGGGATATACTTGGGAGGATGTTGTGTGATGGATGAGAAAACCCAATGGGATTTTAAGAAATAAATATGGTTTTTGGATTAAAAATTAAAAAACATACACAACAGGGTCGCACGGTTTACTCTCATGGTTTTCTTGACCATGAAGAAGTTGTACGCACCTCACTACATAGAAGGTGAACTTCACATGGTTACCACACATTGTTTGACTAGACTTTTGGTAACTATGAATAAACACTCTGCTAAAAAAATTCAGCTTCTCATACCTCTCGCACGATTAGACTAAGAATGCGGAATCTGTGTGCAAACTATGTGGCAGGTCATTTTTAGCCCAATACCTGGTTTCGGGCTCTGAACAAGCTCCAGACACCTCTAAAACACCTGTGATCATGTTAATCATTCCACCCCTTCTCTACTAATCTGACATTCCACACACAACCCCATAATTTCTTGGTGTTCTGGTCCCCTAGATGGGGTTGGGAGTGTGGCAATGGAATTATGGGTAATTTGAGATTATTTTTTTCTCTTGTTCTCTTCTTCAGGATCCCTTGATACAATTGCGGGTTCATTTTAGGGTTCCAATCCCTGATCCCTTTTACAGATTCATTTTAGGCTTCCACTATTTTGGTTTTGTTTCATCTAGTTTGTGTTTTTTTATAAGGGTGGTGTCTTATTTGGGTATTATTCCTCTTCTACAAGGGAGTTTTGTTTGGTTTATTTGTGGAAATGGATTTTTGATCTTCTCGAATGGTTCATAGTGAAAGGTGAATTCCCTTGGAATCTCACACTGTTTTAATACTACCTTTTCCCCAAGTAAAATTTTTCATCTGTAGGACACTTAGAAGTGGTGGTTATTCAGTGCATTGGGAGATGAAATTCAGGAAGTCACTACATCTATAAGGAAAGATCCATTAGCACTGCTGTTTTAGGAGGTAACGTGAGGATGGAACAGTTTTTCATGGCCGATGGGTTTCAAGTCACTCTGGTTACCAGCTCTAGTGATGGTAGGGGTGAATACATAAGATTATGTTTTTTTCCATCGATGGTGGGGTCTCAATGTTTTCAATATATATGTTTATCAGCTCCAATGATGATAGGGAATCAATGATATTGGTGTTTCTTTCATGAATTTTTGAGGATTTTGGAGAACATATTTATGGGGATTATGGTGTAGGTGATGAGGAATATTAGATGCATGATGAAGGTGGGTGACATGATAGGTTGTTATGGGTTCTCATCGATCATGGTCTACTTAGTTTTAGGGGTTGTTTTGTATATTTAATTTTCAATTATGAATCACTAAATTCATATCCCGATTTTAGTGTACGGTTTTATGGTTATGGTGGTGTTCTGGTAACCCCTCACCCATAAAGAGGGTATTTAGATATTAAATAAAATATATTTGAGTCCTTTTGGGGAATTTTAATTTTTAGATATATATATCTTTGACTTAATCCTGAGAATATTTTTTTCTTTCAAGGATCATAACAATTTTTATTTATGACATGTAATGTTTACATCACCTGATGGATCTATACATCTCATTAATGGATATTCTGATTTCAATACTATTTAAATATGAGACTTATCCCCAATGTTTGGAACTGTTTCTTATAAATTTTTAGCAGTCCCATTCTAGACTATTAAAAAACTGTGATAAGAAATAATCTTCCCATTGGGTATGAGTATCGTGAGGTATTTTGTGAAAATCTCGCAATTTTTCCACCTAAAAGGGAACTGGAATTTTTTAATTATCTTCTTCTAGGAAAAATTTTTATTTCACTTATATTATATAGAATGCAACAAAAATAATTGAAGTAATTTAATTTCCAATTAGATTAATTTTAATGTAATTTTTTTGCAACAGAAATTAAATCACCATTCGTTCATCTATTTCATCCTATCATGAAAGAAAATAGTTCATTATGAATGTGTGTGGATTTTCATCAAGAGAATTAGTTTATAAAAAAATAATAAATATCCACATTTCTTAATTTTTGATCATTTTTATCAATTTCTGGGAGTCCAATGGTTCTCTAAAACCGATGTGTGATGTGATTATCCCCAACTCCTTGTTAAAAAAGTGGATATTCCAAAGAAATATATTGGTCCTTTCTTGGGTCATTTGGAATATCTATTTGTTCCCATTTATCTTATAAATTAACTAGTGGTTCTCATAGAATTTTTGAAACGTGTATTTAAATGAAACCATGAAACTTTTATTATGTAAATGTTTTATAAAATTCAGAAGAATTCTCAAACTCAAAAGGAAAATGAAGAACAATTAGATATCATGTTGAGCACATTCTGATAACACATTATTTGTGATTAATTCACTAAATTTGATTAATTTATTCAATTAGGTGACTTCTTGTAACGACATAAAATTTTATTAATGAAAATTACTCTTAATCTAATTAAATGTCTTATTATGTAAAATGGTTACATAAAACATATGCACTGACTTGGTTTTATGTTTTTTGGGATTTCAAAATACAACTATGAATTGTTACCATTATATAACCATTGAACAATGATTACATGGTTAATATAAAGGTAGGGCTAAAACAAACCAAATTTACCTAGAGAAAGGAAGAAACGGCCTCATACAATAGAATTGATCCATACGAAACCCATCTTTAAGAGCATGGAATTGGGGAGGCATCACTCATCATCTCTCTTGAATAATCCCATTCCGAGCTTCATCATGTTATGATTGAAAAGAACCACATATAGGAGAAGTGGAAGTTAATAATGATTACCACCCAAGAGATGTTATCAGAGCCTCCCAAAGAGTCTTTCACTATCATACACCATACCATTTGGTGTTATGTGGGTGTTATAAGGGGTTGTGTGACAAGACCCTATAACTATTATTATGTTCATTATTTTTGTATAGAATAATGAGTAAACATTAATTTTATTATTATTCCTTTTTAAATAGTGTTTAATGTTAAAATACAATTTTTTAGTTAATATTAAATCAAGAAATTTATTTTTCCAAAAATAATGGATTTTTGAATTAAATATCATTGTAATAAAATATTATTATTAAATTTCATTTTATTAAATTTAAATGATCGTATTAAATTTATGAATAAAATTTTAATTTTTTTTATGGTTTGAATGCTTTTTTTGTCAAAAACCATGATTTTTCTATAAATGTCATTTTTTATATTAAAAGTAAAAATTCACATATTTGAAATATTATTTATATAAAATGAATATTAATTTTTAATAAAGATTTCAAAATTATCTAACATTTAATTTTACTTAATTTTCTGAAACAATTGAATTTTTGGTTAAATATTAAAAACTATTTAAATATATAATATGTTTTATGAAATCATAATTACCCAATAGTGATGTAATAAAACACTATAAATGGTTTTTTCATCCAATATATGTTTTACCTTTAAAATAATATTATTTTATATTTTGTTTATATATTGTACAAAACCTTAATGGACTATCCAAGACTTATAAAACATTTTTAACATTTTAAAAATATTTCCTTGACTGTGTGACTCACCTCCCCATAAGAAAGACTAATATTTTAATATGTTTGGTAATATTTCTTATAAAATAATGTTTTCAACTCCAATTTGGGAAAAACCATGGTAAAAACATTTTATACTTTTTTTTCATTAGTTTAATGTGTTGTGTCCAAAACCTAAATAATAATGAATTCCCACTCTTTTCCTATATAAACCCACCCAAGATCCCACTTACTCTCCAATAAAAACCTTTGGAGCTCAAAAACCTCTTCCCTCCTCTCTCTAGAATCCTCTCAAGGAACTCCAAGCTCCAAAGAGTCCTCTATGATGCCTCTCCCAAGCCTTTGGTATAACAGTTCCAAGTAAGAGATTCATTCCTTTCTCATTTTTTTCCATGATTATTTATTTTTTTATTCCAATATATTTTCAATTACAAACATTGGGGGTATGATTTCTCACCCCCCATATTTCCCTCCTTCTTTTTGAATGATGGCATACCTCTTTCTCTCTCATTAATTCCTCACATGTACTCCTCTTACCATGCTGAAATTCCAAAACGTATTTCTCTATCCTCATTTTTATTCCAGAAAATGTTTCTATTATGAGTCAAAATTCAATTAAATATTTTGGGAAATGTATCTATATGAACCCCTTTACTTTCCACATCATGTATATATAATTAGGCACCACTTTCTCTCTCATCAACCATTTTTTATGAATTCTTATGTCATGCCATTCTGCTGCCGAAATTGCATCGTGATTTTACTTGTCGAAGTCATTGTGTAATGAATACCATGCCTACTTCTCTCTAAAGGGTATTAAAATTTATGAAGATTTACATATTGATTATATAGTTTTATGTATTAATTCTATATTCCTTTATCATCGAATAAATGAGGAGGTTTAATGAATCCATGTTATATGATCCATGAAGAACACTTTCGCATTAAATGAAATGATTAATAAGCGTACAACTTGATGGTGCTCCAATGCATAGGGTAAAGATTAGTTTCATGATATGTCAAGTTCAATGAAGGTTTACTCATTATAATTCATGTGGAATGTGTTTTTACACACACTTCATGTGCAATGAGCCTTGGATAATGATAATATCATGTTAAATGTTGTTGCCTCGTGTCTATGTTATGATAATCATGCTAGATCATGCCATTATGATAATGTTTCTATTGTGATACATTGATATGTATATTGCCTAACATGTAATATATTATTCATTTTATTCCCTTTTTACTCCCTTACCAGGCTTTGTAGGTCACACTTTTCATATGCATGTCCTCAGGTTATCCCATGCAATGATATGTATGAAGGAATATTGTGGTTATCCAAAATAAGTTTTCAATAAAGATGTTGAGGTTTATGTTCAATGTTGTTATATAATGTTCCTAAATTTAAATGGCACTTGTACTCTCGATTCTCAGAGTTTTATTAAGTGAAATATTATGTAATAAATTGCGTTTGGGTGTGTAATAATGGGTAGGGTTGTTATAGTTGGTATCGGGGGATATGTTTAGCTATTTTTGGGATTAGGAATAGGAAAACCAAATAAAAGTATTAGGGATAAGAATAATTATAATTAATGAATACCTAAATTTTGGTGAGTATTGAGTAAGTAGTTTATCAAGAAAATACATCTGTGTCTGGATATGAGCAGGTAGAGGTTGCACTGACACAGATGTATCTTTTGGCGAAACCTAAATACACAACTTTGAGCTAGACTATAATAGGAACTGGTGCATGACAACATGCCTTTCTGCACTATTGGTTAAGACAATCAATGTGGATATGATTTGGTAAATTAATAATCTTAGTATGAACCATTATTTAGTGAATTAAAATAATTTCACCTAAGAATATATGTTTGGAATTAGATCATGGATAAAATAGATATATTATGGAAATAAATTCAATTTATATGTTATACCTTTTTTCATTGGATTACCCTTTATGTGTTACCCCTAACATTCCATTTATTCCGGCTAATGGATTTTAATAGGAGGAACTAGTATAACAAACGATGTGAAGAGCAATGTGATGACTGTTCTTACGAGATTTCCGATTTGATTAGTGACGGAATCACAAACTCTGTCATGATACTCTCTCAGTTATCTCATGATTTGAATAAAAACATGGTAAAGGGGAAAATTCACCCCCCCCCCCAATAATGAATATGTCTCAATCGAGAGATTAATGAGTCAATCGAGTCCTACATTTACTGGATCACCTGATCCTTCAATTGTTGAAATATGGATGAACCCCATTCAAAAGATTTTATCCATCCGTCAATGTTCCATACAATAGTAGGTTGTTTTGGTTGCATATTGTACAGAGGGAGAAGATGGTAAATATAGGGCATTGATCAAAAATACAAATCCTAAGGAAGCGATCGAGGAATTGGAATGGAATTATTTCTAAAAAATTATTTCAACAAATATTTTCTTCATAGCCTCCATCTTATGATGGAATGGGACTTCCATGCCCTCAAGAAAAAAGATGATGAATCATTCAGAGTGTACGAGGAAAAATCACAAGGCTTACAAGATATTCCTCCACCTTTTTCGTTACCCCCTAATACAAGGTTGACCACTTCTTTGGTGGGATAAAACCAAGCTTGTGAAAATCACTTACAATCTATGACATTGAGAGAAAGAAGGAAATTGTCTAATGTCCCCTCAAATTTGAAATGGTGATCAGATAATCTCCGGGGTATCATGGGAATAAGAATTATAAGGTTGAATTAAATTCTAGTGATCCAATGGAAAAATATAATAGTGCTATGAAAAAATAGCACCCCACTTACCAATGGTGAGAAAAAAAGAACCACAGAATTTTTTTTGAAGGGGGAAAGGAAATGCTTTAGGTGTGGAAGAGAAGGGAACCTGACCATTAACCGTCGACAAGAAAAACCCACTGCTACGACAAATTAGAGGAACCATATGTTCGACCATCAATAAACTGTTCATTTCTTTAACTATAATGAAACATGAAACTTTGAAAACTAGTGCCCTAAACAATTGGTTTTCTTAGGAAACCAACAACCACCAAGGCAGCAAGGGAGAGATTCTTCCATCACTACCACTAAAGTGATCCCTGATAATGGTGTGGTGACATGTATTTTCGTTATTCATTCAATAATATAAAATTTTATTTTTTTTTTGGTTCTATGCATTATTTTATATCCCAAATGTTCAGTAGAACAATCCCAACACCACCACAAATAATGGATGTAAAGATGTCAGTGAGAACAGAAAAATGGGAAACCATTGAAACCCATGGATATAACACCTCCCCTATCATTATTTATGGATTTATCCTCATAGTGAACCTCATCATACATCCACTAGTGGAGTTTTATTCAATTCCTGAAATAGGTTGGATTTCCCTATATAGATCCATCAAAAAAAAATTGTGAAAGGGAAATCACTCTCCATATGGAAAATCAACCCCTGATTCTATACAAGTACACAGAGGAGGATGAATCTTCATGACCAACATCATCTCAAACATGAATATTACTGCCCTATGATCATTCCTATCTTGAGCAGATGATTGAGTCTATGGAATAAACTATCCTTGATAACATGCCAATTGTGATGGAATTATTCAAAGTGTTTCCTGAGGAATTTTCTGGTGTTCCTCTTTGAAGAGATGTTGAATTCTCAATTTATTTTATACCTAGGGCATTGATAATATCTAAGAATATATATAGAATGGATATTGTGGATATTGAGGAGATTAAGAAACAACTATAGGAGAATCTGGATAAAGGTTTTATAAGCCCAAGTGCTTCACCATGGGGTGCAATAGTCCTCTTCCTCAAGAAGGATGATGGGTCAATTCACCATTGCATTGATTATCATGAGATCAACAAAATCACAATAAAGGAAAAGTATCCCTTACCGTGAATTGATGACTTATTCTATTAGCTGGGTGGAGAAAATTTCTTCTACAAGGTGGATTTGCTATCGAGATATTACCAAGTAAGGGTCATGTAGGAAGATATCCCCAAGACTGCTTTTCTTATAAGATACACACTCTATGAAATAATAGTAATTCCATTTGTACTAACTAATTGTAACACCCTGAGATTTTATGAAAAATATTATTTTTAATTTCATTTATAAGGCCCCGGCCTTAAACCTTACTTAAAATTGAATTAAATGAATAATTCACATTGAGGATCTTTTCAGGTTTAGAGTTTTAGAGAATTAGAACATAACTATTACATCTCAAAATATTACAAAGTAGTCACTTCTACTAAGTTTCCATAATAAAAAAACTGTTAAAAAGAACCGTGTCTAGTTCCATGTTTTATATAGCATGACATTCCCTTGATCCCATCCTTGACCTTATTCCACATTAAGTCCTGGGAAAAACATTTCAAAAAAAACTTGGGGTGAGCATAAAAATCTCAGTAAGGGATACACAAAGAATGAAAACTGTTAGTTTTTCAAACATCAAGTAAACCATGTATACTCTATCAAAGTAATACCTTCACCTTCATGAAGTAGTAAAAACTCTTCACTGAATAAATTATAATTACTTACCTTTTTGTAACCAAAGGATTACCATAAAATCCATAAAAAAGAACACATAACATATATAAAGGTAACGTGGGACATAAACATACTTAAGTGGAATAACCATACGGTCGACTTCCACACATATCACTTAATGGAATAGCCATACGGCCAATTTCCATACATACTTAATGGAATAGCCATACGGCCGACTTCCATACCCAATGCATTGGAGGTTATAACGTAACCACCCGTCCTGGTATTCACGGCACCACTCGTCATATGGTTTATAACATAACCACCTGTTAAAATGTCCAACTACCAATATAAAATCATAAAACATAAAACCAATATAAAGGAATGATAACATTTCCACATTTCAATCATGATATAACATAATAATAGAATCCTTTATCAAAACCATTTTCAATACCAAAATACATAAAAAGAGTATATGGTATTTATTTTATTCTAAAAACAATACGGCTTGTTGAGGAAGCCAAAGACCAAATAATACTCGCGGCGGTGGAAAAATTCGTTGTCACCGCGTACGTTAAAAAAACATTCCTTTTTGTCGTTTAGTAAAACGCTTCGTAGAAAAAGATTCCTTTTGTATAAAAGTAAAAGTCAAAGGGTTTATACACCGTATAAAAGAAAGTTGTGTATAAAACGAAATATGCCTCAATGAGAGGAGATTGAGACGAAGTCCCTTACCTCGGGTCCGACTTGACTCGATCGTTCTTTAACGCCCTGAATAATAAACTTGAGTTAATTTATACTTGATTAAGAACCTTTTTAAACTTCATTATTCCCTTTATATCACTTATTTCCATGTTATAAACATTATGTAACCATTTAAGTTAATAATGTTTGTTTTGTCAATATTTGGTTCTTAAGTCGAAAGTTGACTTCTTACAATTACATGTTGTTCGTGTGTTCAAAAGTTCTTTATATCCAGAATGAAATTCCTGATTTGGATATCATATATATCATATATATCCATAATATACATGTATTTATAATATTACATAATCATTTAGAAGTAATAAATGAAATGCACCGTTCATGGAGACGGTAAGTCGTACGTACGCATTAACGCTACTTTCATTTCTTTGTCATATTAATGGAATTAAAACTAAATGAGAGGTATGTATATTTTAATTCCAGAATTATATTCATCATTTAGATATATCATTAATTATATATATACATTATATACATGTAATTTTAATAGTACATTACATTTGGGGATAAGAAATGAAATGCACCGTTCATGGAGACGGTAAGCCGTACGTACGCATGAACGCTACTTTCATTTCTATCTCATACTTTAATGGAAAGAAATAATAATGATATAGAGGTATATTATAATTACAGTATAAAATCATATATAATAACTTTAAATCCATCCTTTACACGTCCCACATATGGCATTAACGAATCAGATCACTTTTAGGGGGCGGTAGTCCGCACTTCCTTAAATGAAGATATCGTGTTTACCCATAATGGAAACCATAAAGGTATGCCAAAAATGAAAAATAAAGAAGCTTAAAGAAAACATAAACATATTATATATCATATATAAAAATAGTGACATCATAATGGCCACCCTTGAAGGTGTTAAATGAGTATTGAACAATCATCGTTTCGGGAGGCAGAATTTCACCATCCACGGAAACCGTATGTTCTTTAACCATTTGATGTAGTTTTGTGAGAGTGTAGCTCAAATAAATATTATAAAAACATCCTAGTATATTGAAGATACTGGTGTTGTTACAAAAGAAGTAAATAAAAAGAGTTTAGAGGGTTGGAGAAGCAAAATAAAACAAATGAACAAGAGAGAATGAATTACCTTTAAAAGTGTAACTCCCTTTTGATTTGAGCCTAAAGGCTTCCTTTGAAAGGATTATGCCCAAAGAGAATCCTCTAGGATGAGGAGAGGGATGTGGAGAGAGTAATTGGTCAGGGTTTGGCCGATCCAAAGGATTGAGAAGTGTGTGAAATGGGGTAGAGGTGGAGGCCTTTTATAAGAGGAGAGGAGGGGCACTTTTGAAAAGTAAAGAAATATTACTTTATTTGAAAATGTGTTTCGGTTTTAAAAGGTCCCACATTGATATAATTCGTGGATAAGGTGATAAGGGTTCGAAATACACTCATCCAATTGGTTTTGTACATGTGTAGGTTTTATATTTTTCAATATCTTTCCATTTTATTTAAATCGTCAAATAATGATGTCATCGCTGCATCATTATTATGTCATAAATAATTTAATTTATTTAATGTCTAAAAATTATTAACAAACTACTATGATGTAGGAAATCTTGTTTTCTTTCCAATGACTATTTATAATCAAAATTTGGACTTGTATAACCCCACTCAAAAATTATTTTAGTAAAACAATATATGTTAGTGTTATTTTCACTTTAACATTAAATAAAAATATATTAATGTCATTTTCCAACTAAAGTGGCTCCATGGGGTCCCCAAGTTGGACCATGGCTTGTCTTGGTCGGCCATGACCCAACCAATAAGGTTGGGACATGTGTCTAGGCCATTTCATATTATTAAAGCATTATTTATACCTTAAACTACACTAATTACCACTAATCGTGATTAATGAAAAAAAGTTACTATTCACCAAAAAATTATTTTAATATCATTGAACCACATTTTACTTATTAATGACAACCATGTATGTCGGATTTTCAAAATTCAATACACATTAGTGGTAAACATTCATTTAACTGAAAAATCAGTTTGCTTGATTACCACTTAGTGGTTTCACTATTCATCAAAAATTGAAGTTTTTCAAAAAATTACCAAAAATTCACCCTAAGCTATATTTGATATTCCAAATTCAAAAATGAAGTCCATTTTACAAAATTCAAAACATATTAGTCACATTAATTAATTTAATGATTAACTCCCACTGTCAGAGCAAATAGCGTGTTTTTATGAACAATAAGTATCAAAAGATTGACACTAGTTTAAGTCCGATTTCAAAGTGAAATTAATTCCAACGACCACTATTGGATTTAATGGTAAAAATATTTTCTTATTTCACTTTAAAACCAATTCAAAAGATAATCTAATCATATAAATAAATTATATTAAAAAGATGTTTTGAATTAAAATACAACATTTTACATTATTCATTAAAAAAATGAACTTTATCAGAAAGGTACCAAAAATTTACACAAAGTAAATTTTGATGTCCTGATTCTAAAGAAGAGTTATATTTGGTCCAAAATAAAGTATATGAGTGATCAAAACTATATTTAATGACGGTTCACCATTAAAAGGTGATACGTGAACCTTTAGTGAAAATTAGAGTATATATGCCCTAAAATTGAACTCTTTCCGTATTTTAAGCCTTTATCTTTTATTGGGTAAATGTATAAACATTTAAAAACATATCTAATCATATTTTAGTTATTTCTATCCATTCTCGCCAGTACAACGGCTACTTGTTAACTAACATTTAAAATAATATTATTTTATTACTAGTGTGCTACGTAAGTTTCAAAGAAACTCATCGGTGCGTATCGGGTACGCTATCGAACATAGAAACCCCTTTAAAATAAAATTAATATTTAATTCGTAAATATTAATAAATATGAAAATTCTTTATTCTTTATTTACCTGGGATGTTACATCCTTCCCCCTTTTGGGAATTGCGTCCTCGCAATTTTATTCACTTATCAAAATAAGTGGGGGTATTTATCCCTCATAGCATTTTCAGATTCCCACGTTGCCTCTTAAATCACATGGGTTTTCCCCAAAACCTTTACCTGATGAATCACCTTATTCCGTAACACTTGCTCCCTGTGGTCAAGAATCTGGACCGGTTGTTCCTCATAAGATAGGTTCTCTTCCAGCTGAACTACCTCTGGGCTCAAAACATGAGATGGATCTGGCATATACTTTCTCAAAATTGAAACATGAAAAACATTGTGTACCTGAGATAAACTTGGAGGTAAAGCCACTCGGTATGCAACTGATCCAACTCTTTCCAGAATTTCGTATGGTCCAACCAACCATGGACTCAACTTTCCTTTCTTACCAAATCTCATCACACTTTTCCAAGGAGAAACCTTGAGAAAAACATGATCACCTACCTCAAAAGATATATCCTTCCTCTGGTTATCCGCATAACTCTTCTGCCTGCTCTGAGCTATTCTCATGTGCTTCTGAATCAACTAAACTTTTTCTGCCATCTCTTATACCAATTCTGGTCCCATCAGCTTCCTTTCACCCACTTCATCCCAAAATGCTGGAGTTCGACACCGCTTCCCATATAATGCCTCAAATAGTGCCATCTGTATACTGGAATGAAAGCTGTTATTATAAGAAAATTCAACCAAAGAAAGATGTTGGTCCCAACTTCCCTAATAATCCATCAAACAAGCTCGTAGCATATCCTCCAAGGTCTGAATTGTTCATTCTGACTGCCCATCTGATTGAGGATGAAAAGCTGTACTAAAATTTAATTCAGTACCCAACGACTTCTGAAGGCCTTTCCAAAAGTTAGAAGTAAACCTGGGTTCACGATCCAATACAATGGAGAGAGGAACTCCATATAACCTGACTATCTCTTTAAGATACAAACGGGAAAGTTGATCTAGAGAGAAAGTATCTCGTATAGAAAGGAAATGAGCAGATTTGGTCAAGCGATCAACAATAACCCAGATTGCATTATTACCTCGAGATGTCCTCGGTAATCCCACAACAAAGTCCATGGATATGTTTTCCCATTTCCACTCTGGCACTGGTAAAGGCTGAAGCATCCCTGCCGCTCTACTTTAACCTGTTGACATGTCAAACACTTCACAGTAAAATCAGCAATGTCTCTTTTCATTCAATCCCACCAGTAATACTCCCGCAGATCTCTATACATCTTAGTACTTCCAGGATGAACTGAAAACGGGGAACTATGAGCCTCACATAACAACTCATTATTCAACTGTGAATCACAAGGCACACATAACCTCTTCCCAAACCTCAAAACACAAACACAAACTTATCCAAGAACTCATGGAAAATTTTATTCATAAGTTCCATGAATACAGCAGGTGCATTGGTTAACCCAAAAGGCATAACTACAAATTCATAATGGCCATATCTAGTACGGAACGTAGTCTTCGGAACGTCTGCTTCTTTTACTTTCAACTGATGGTACCCCGACCTCAAGTCAATCTTCGAAAAATACTGAGCTCCCTGGAGCTGATACCACTTCATTCGATGGCCCAACATCTGCTGAAGTTGTTGCAAATGATTTTACCACCCCTTTCTTCTTGTAGTCTAGCCGCATTCCCCCAGTTGAGTTCATCGTTGGACACTCGTTTGCGTAATGACCCATTTCATTACACTTAAAACATCTTACCGTTGGCTTTTCATTGCCTGCTTGATCATCTTCCTTACAGTTACGAGCAATATGACCAGACTTACCACACCGAAAGCACTTACCAGACTTGGATAAACATTCTCCAGGATGCATTTTACCACACTTCTCACAGGATGGATATTTGGTTTTCTTACCTCCTTGCTTCTTTGATTAATTCTTCCCCTTTTCCTGCCAACTAGACCTCTTATTCTGTTGTTTTTCATAGAACACTTGATCATCGGCAAACTCCATTTCTATCTTCTCCGCACATCGAACAAGTTTTTCATAACTTTTGAATTCACGAGAAGCTAAATCCCTTCGATACTTTGGCTTTAACCCTGAGTAAAAATGGTTTATTTTACTATCAAGATCTCGTATGAAGTTTGGAGCATACCTTGCCAATCGAGTGAACTTTTCTTCATAAGTAGCCACTGAATCATCCTCCTGCCTTAATTCTAGGAACTGTTTTTCCATCCTAAGACGAACCACCTTAGGAAAATATTTCTCAAGAAACATACCTTTGAATTCGTCCCAGTGAAGATCCTCAATCTCATCACTATCCCTTATATTTTTCACCATCGACCACCACTGATCAGCTTCACCTTCAAAACGGTAAACAGCAAGACTAACCTTTTGATGTGTCTGAACACCCCATGACATCAAAAATCTTCTCCAGTGCTTTAATCCACCCTTCAGCTTGCACAGGGTCAGATTATCCTCTGAATGATGGCGGATGTTGCCTCATGAAATGTTCTACCACTGACATGTTCCTCTGCGGTTGATCTGGCTGATCTTGTGCATGGATACCACCACCATTTATAGCCTGAGTCAATTGTGCCATCACTGCAACAAACTATTCAGTTCCGATTCTGACCATCTTAGGTTGCTGATTTGGAAGGTTATCTTTCTCCTGATGTCGTCCCAACATAGCTGCTTTGTTTCCTCTGCGGGAAACCATTCTGAACACAGAAATATCTTAGGCAAAGAAACATGGAAATCTGTAAATGCTATATCATTTCAATCATATTATAATTTAACACTTTTCTCACTCCTAAAGTTGTCTAAACCGACCTCTGATACCAATTATAAGGCCCCGGCCTTAAACCTTACTTAAAATTGAATTAAATGAATAATTCACATTGAGGATCTTTTCAGGTTTAGAGTTTTATAGAATTAGAACATAACTATTACATCTCAAATGATTACAAAGTAGTCACTTCTACTAAGTTTCCATAATAAAAAAACACTTAAAAAGAAACGTGTCTAGTTCCATGTTTTATATAGCATGAAATTCCCTTGATCCCATCCTTGACCTTATTCCACATTAAGTCCTGTGAAAAAACATTTCAAAAAAAACTTGGGGTGAGCATAAAAAGCTCAGTAAGGGATACACAAAGAATGAAAACTGTTAGTTTTTCAAACATCAAGTAAACCATGTATACTCTATCAAAGTAATACCTTCACCTTTATGAAGTAGTAAAAACTCTTCACTGAATAAAGTATCATTACTTACCTTTTTGTAACCAAAGGATTACCATAAAATCCATAACAATGAACACATAACATATATAAAGGTAACTTGGGACATAAATATACTTAAGTGGAATAACCATACGGTCGACTTCCACACATATCACTTAATGGAATAGCCATACGGCCAATTTCCATACATACTTAATGGAATAGCCATACGGCCGACTTCCACACCCAATGCATTGGAGGTTATAATGTAACCACCCGTCCTGGTATTCACGGCACCACCCGTCATATGGTTTATAACGTAACCACCCGTTAAAATGTCCAAGTACCAATATAAAATCATAAAACATAAAACCAATATAAATGAATGATAACATTTCCACATTTCAATCATGATATAACATAATAATAGAATCCTTTATCAAAACCATTTTCAATACCAAAATACATAAAAGAGTATATGGTATTTATTTTATTCTAAAAACAATACGGCTTGTTGAGGAAGCCAAAGACCAAATAATACTCGCGGCGGCGGAAAAATTCGTTGTCACCGCGTACGTTAAAAAAACATTCCTTTTTGTCGTTTAGTAAAACGCTTCGTAGAAAAAGATTACTTTTGTATAAAAGTAAAAGTCAAAGGTTTTATACACCTTATAAAAGAAAGTTGTGTATAAAACGAAATATTCCTCAATGAAAGGAGATTGAGACGAAGTCCCTTACCTCGGGTCCGACTTGACTCGATCGTTCTTTAACGCCCTGAATAATAAACTTGAGTTAATTTATACTTGATTAAGAACCTTTTTAAACTTCATTATTCCCTTTATATCACTTATTGCCATTTTATAAACATTATTTAACCATTTATGTTAATAATGTTTGTTTTGTCAATATTTGGTTCTTAAGTCGAAAGTTGACTTCTTACAATTACATGTTGTTCGTGTGGTCAAAAGTTCTTTATATCCATAATGAAATTCTTGATTTGGATATCATATATATCATATATATCCATCATATACATGTATTTATAATATTACATAATAATTTAGAGGTAAGAAATGAAATGCACCGTTCATGGAGACGGTAAGCCGTACGTACACATGAACGCTACTTTCATTTCTTTGTCATATTAATGGAATTAAAACTAAATGAGAGGTATGTATATTTTAATTCCAGAATTATATTCATCATTTAGATATATCACTAATTATATATATACATTATATACATGTAATTTTAATAGTACATTACATTTGGGGATAAGAAATGAAATGCACTGTTCATGGAGACGGTAAGCCGTACGTACGCATGAACGCTACTTTCATTTCTATCTCATACTTTAATGGAAAGAAATAATAATGATATAGAGGTATATTATAATTCCAGTATAAAATCATATATAATAACTTTAAATCCATCCTTTACACGTCCCACATATGGCATTAACGAATCACATCACTTTTAGGGGGCGGTAGTCCGCACTTCCTTAAATGAAGATATCGTGTTTACCCATAATGGAAACCATAAAGGTATGCCAAAAATGAAAAATACAGAAGCTTAAAGAAAACATAAACATATTATATATCATATATAAAAATAGTGACATCATAATGGCCACCCTTGAAGGTGTTAAATGAGTATTGAACAATCATCATTTCGGGAGGCAGAATTTCGCCATCCACGGAAACCGTATGTTCTTTAACCATTTCATTTAGTTGTGTGAGAGTGTAGCTCAAATAAATATTATAAAAACATCCTAGTATATTGAAGATACTGGTTTTGTTACAAAATAAGTAAATAAAAAGAGTTTAGAGGGTTGGAGAAGCAAAATAAAACAAATGAACAAGAGAGAATGAATTACCTTTAAAAGTGTAACTCCCTTTTGATTTGAGCCTAAAGGATTCCTTTGAAAGGATTCTTCCCAAAGGGAATCCTCTAGGATGAGGAGAGGGATGTGGAGAGAGTAATTGGGCAGGGGTTGGCCGAGCCAAAGGCTTGAGAAGTGTGTGAAATGGGGTAGAGGTGGGGGCCTTTTATAAGAGGAGAGGAGGGGCACTTTTGAAAAGTAAAGAAATATTACTTTATTTGAAAATGTGTATCGGTTTTAAAAGGTCCCACATTGATATAATTAGTGGATAAGGTGATAAGGGTTCTAAATCCACTCATCCAATTGGTTTTGGACATGTGTAGGTTTTAGATTTTTCATTATCTTTCCATTTTATTTAAATCGTCAAATAATGATGTCACCGCTGCATCATTATTATGTCATAAATAATTTAATTTATTTAATGTCTAAAAATTATAAAAAAAATACAATGATGTAGGAAATCTTTTTAGATTTCCAATTACTATTTATAATAAAAATTTAGACTTGTATAACCCCACTCAAAAATTATTTTAGTAAAACAATTTATGTTAGTGTTATTTTCACTTTAACATTAAATAAAAATATATTAATGTCATTTTCCAACTAAAGTGGCTCCATGGGGTCCCCAAGTTGGCCCATGGCTTGTCTTGGTCGGCCATGACGCAACCAATAAGGTTGGGACATGTTTCTAGTTCATTTAATATTATTAAAGCATTATTTATACCTTAAACTACACTAATTACCACTATTCGCGATTAATGAAAAAAAGTTACTATTCACCAAAAAATTATTTTAATCTCATTGAACCACATTTTACTTCTTAATGACAACCATGAATGTCGGATTTCCAAAATTCAATACACATTAGTGGTAAACTTTCATTTAACTGAAAAATCAGTTTGCTTGATTACCACTTAGTGGTTTCACTATTCATCAAAAATTGAAGTTTTTCAGAAAATTACCAAAAATTCACCCCAAGCTATATTTGATATTCCGAATTAAAAAATGAAGTCCATTTTACAAAATTCAAAACATATTAGTCACATTAATTAATTTAATAATTAATTCCCACTGTCAGAGCAAATAGCGTGTTTTTATGAAACAATAAGTATCAAAAGATTGACACTAGTTTAAGTCCGATTTCAAAGTGAAATTAATTCCAACGACCACTATTGGATTTAATGGTAAAAATATTTTCTTATTTCAATTTAAAACCAATTCAAAAGATAATCTAATCATATAAATAAATTATATTAAAAAGAGGTTTTGAATTAAAATACAACATTTTGCACTATTCATTAAAAAAATGAACTTTATCAGAAAGGTACCAAAAATTTACACAAAGTAAATTTTGATGTCCTGATTCTAAAGAAGAGTTATATTTGGTCCAAAATAAAGTATAAGAGTGATCAAAACTATATTTAATGACGGTTCACCATTAAATGGTGATAAGTGAACCTTTAGTGAAAATTAGAGTATATATGCCCTAAAATTGAACTCTTTCCGTATTTTAAGCCTTTATCTTTTATTGGGTAAATGTATAAACATTTAAAAACATATCTAATCATATTTTACTTATTTCTATCCATTCCCGCCAGTAATATGGCTACTTGTTAACTATCATTTAAAATAATATTATTTTATTACTAGTGTGCTACGTAAGTTTCAAAGAAACTCATCGTTGCGTATCGGGTACGCTATCGAACATAGCAACCCCTTTAAAATAAAATTAATATATAATTCGTAAATATTAATAAATACGAAAATTCTTTATTCTTTATTTACCTGGGATGTTACATCATTAATTTCTTGTGTTGTATGCTACACCAAAAGGAGCTTGCACAACACATATCCCTGACTTGGCTTGAATTACACGCAATCACGACCTTCCACGATAGCGTGTGTTGTACCCAATACCGAGTTTCGCTAAACAACGATATGTTATATAAACTAGTCGTTATGAATAGTAATACCCACTTTTTGAAATTTTATCCTTCAAAATGGACTTCATTTTTTTATTCATAATATCGAAATTAGCCTAGGGTAAATTTTTGGTATTTTTCTGAAAACATTCAATTTTTTATGAATAGTGAAAACACTGGGTTACTATTCAAAAAATCGACTTTTTATTTAAATAATTATTTATTTTATTTAAATTTATATTATGTCAAAATTGATACATTATACCTATATAAGTTCAATTTAAGTCATTGGTGTCATTTTATAATAATTTTAGATATATAAAAATTTTATTGAATTTCTCACCGTCTTTTACCCACCTCCTAGGAGTATTTGAAAATTCACATAAAACATAATTTTACCGCTTCTGTGAGTGGAATTTTGAAAATCAGAGAGACACGGTTAATATAAAGGACTAAAATGTGGTTCAATGAGATAAAAATAATTTTTTGTGTACAGTAATTTTTTACTTTTTTTTCACGGTTAAAAGTAAATAGGGTAATTAAGGGTAAAAATGATATTATTATTACCCTAACACATGTACTAATTATATTATATAAGTTTAATTCGACCCAAAACAACCATAGGAATAAAATATGACTATTTAGGCCCACTTGGACTAGATTAGGACATTTATTATTAATTTATTTAAAGAATGGTTAAAATAGTTCAATCAATGTTTAATAACTAAGTCATTTTTAATATAGGGTTATACATAAGATAAATTATACTATAAATATTCATTAGAAAGATAAAAAAAATTTATACATAATGGTATTTTATTTATAATATTTAGACATTAAATAATTTAATTTATTTATTACACAATGATGATGCAGTAATTATCTTAATAATGAAATATTGACATAACTGATGTTATAAATATCAAAATAAATGTAATTTGAGACTTTTTTGAAATCCACTAATTTTATATTGTAATATGACATGTTATTATGGATTTCATTATCTTTTTTAGAACTAATAATTTTGTTATGAGTTTTACAAAAATAAATTACCAAATAGTATCAAAATTGACATAAAATAGTTCTTAAAACAAATATTATCTTTTTAATTGTTATTTTATTCCTAAAAATCCGAGGATCGGCCAAATGACTTAGAAAACGTTATATATATTAATAATAATCACCTTTGGGTTCGTTTGGATTGTTATAGTAAATTTATTAACCTAATAGTGTAAGAAAACAAGAAGACGCGGTAAAAGAAAAATTATTTAACTTAAAGTTAAATCTAAATGATAAGGTTAAAATAGAAACCTAAACTTGTATAAATTATATTTGATGAGAGGATTTCGACCCATAACCACCTTATCTTCGAAATAACTCAATTTGGAGCTATTAAAACCCGAATATTACTTTATATAAAAATAATATTTTTAGTTATTCCAAAGGTGCCCTTCTCATCCCTTATAAAAGGGAACCTCCTCCCTCTCTACCTCACACCACTTTGAGCCATCAAGTTCGGCCAACCCCTGCCAATTTCTCTTCTCCACTTCCCTAGAAATATACTATATGTTCTGGTATTCTTCAAAGACCAATCTTAGTTCCCTAAGAAGAGGTTTCAAAAATGCGTGTCGAAAGAAGAGGTAATATCTGTTACCGATTCTTTCAACATTATTTCTTCTTCTACATCTTCTTCTTTAGTTGTTTCATTATGAAGTAAAAATATCAATATCAATCATATACTGATATGTTATTATATGTAATGAACAACCCTATTTCACCATCTATCCATCCTACGGAAAATGAAATCATCACACGTGTGTATGTACTGAATACCGTCTCCACGCCGTGGTGTAATCTGTTTTCGACCACCACCTTACTTGGATGGGTATAATGGTGTAAATAAATAACTATATATGATTATTTCAAAGTGATATTGATTCTGAAATATTATACATACACTTAAATTCAATTCCATGATCATGGGAATGATATCGTCGCTCATGCGTACGTACGGACTACTGTCTCCATGACGCGATGAGATTCATTCTACATGTTAACCATTCATGAATGATTATAAAGTATATATAATAAGTAATCAATAAATATATGAAATAATAATGATACATGATTTATGTGTATATATATGTATGTCATCTACTTAATTTCATTCAATTCAATAAGGAAACGAAAACAGCGTTCATGCGTATGTACGACCAACCGTCTCCATGAACGGTGTATTTCATTCAATTTAATAGATCTATAATATATATATATATATATATGTATATAATGAATATATATTATATATAAATTGCTTTTTACATTCTGGAATTAAGTAAATCAGGATATATGTAATAATATCAAGAACAACAAGTCCAAACATGTATGATAAATAAAATGATTTAACCCAAAACGCCTCTTTAACATGGAACTTACAAAAGTACGGGTAATATAAAGTAATAAGTGAACCATATATGATATCAATAAAATGAATATTATTCTGTAATAAGTCAATGACATTATTTAAATCATTATACAGGAGGTTCGGATACGTACAAATCATATCAGACCTAAGGTAAGGGATAACTATTCCAATCTCGTTCTTAACCGAGATTGTTATTCGTAAGTATTTATTGGGGTTATTTCTATCATCCATTTCCATGTTTTATAAAAGTGTTTCCATGTATGTTTAAAGTCCTTTTTAACCATTTTTGACTTTTACTAGATGGTATGTAAGGAGTTTTTTTTACCATACGAGGTACTTTTTGACTTTTCCGACAAAAGTACGATGAGAATGTTATTTTTAACTTATACGGCGTGAACGGATTTTTACGGTTTCATAACACCTCATTTTCATGATGCTTAATCTACATGATTTTATGACTATTTTCAATAAAAATAATATTATTTTAAAAGTGCATGGAATTTTTTGAAAAGAAAATGACTTTCACGGAGAAATGATATTTTCCTCAAGAAGTCATTTCAAATGTTTTATCAAAACAATTTTCCATCTAAGATTACATTATTACAGATGTGTATGTTTTAAGTTTAATGTATCTATGATTTACATGGTTCACTTATCTTATGATGAAATGTCCATTTGTTTTATATGGATTATGAAATGATGGGATGATGTTTATGAAACCTAATTTATTCTTTGGGTTATGATGAATGTTTGAAGTTTATTTTGTGGCACAAGTAAGAATGATTTCATTATAAGATGGGTGGGACCTATATCTCTCTAAAATTAATTGGGTAAAGATTTATATCTCATGAGATAGACATGGATGGAACGGAAAGTTAATCTGGTTCAGTGTTACAGGACTGAAACGAGGAGTGAACTCGATTCAGAAAGGGACTTTGTCCTCTAAGATGGTCTTGTCAGCAATGCCTTGGCTACTTTGGAAATTATATCATGTGCTTAATGTTTTTCCACAATTACATGTTTTATTCCGATGCTATTTTATCATGATTGATGTTCCCTTATGATATATTCCTTACGTACTTCCAAGATTCATGTCTTTTCTCAAGATTTTGATGTTTAGATTTTATGTTCAAGTTTTCGCATTAAAATGTTTATGGATTGTTTTATGTTCTCTATTTTTACCCTTACTGGGCATTTGAGCTCACCCATTTTATGTTTTCATTTCGCCAGGATATAAATAAAGGTTTTAGGTAAGAAAAAAAGGGGATGATCTTTGTAGGAGATGTTGAAGATCTTTCACCACGATTAGAAAATTATATTCCGAGTTTCCAAAGACACTAAACTATTACGGTACTTGTGTGTATGTTTTTGTTATGTACTATGTTTTCTGCAAAAGTAATGTAATGTCCATGTATGACAAGCTTTGGGTCTCTACAGTTGGTATCAGAGGAAAGGTTTAGTCAACCTTTGGAAACTAGGATGTGAGAACTTTATTGAGATCCATAGAGATATTTCTAAGGTATGTCTAGGGATGTCCCTAATGTTTAGTATAAGTATAGGTTATAGTCCTAGAATTCCGGTAACGATATTAGAATTAAACCTAAGATGTTAGATATTGAAGGTACTCCCCCTTTATTATGTTGTTTTCCCTAGCATGATTTTTTCCTCTCACACTATTGTTTTTGGGTATTAGACGATGGATGGAACTCGTAGGAACCGTGTAGATCAATGTAATGGACAATGCAATGATTATCCTCCTGAAAAAACAATTGTTATGGGAGATAGAGTGAAAAATCTTATTTCTATACTTATACAAGCTATGAATCATTCTGAACTTCCAAATGAGCAGAGAAGGGAATAATATTCTATTGAGTCCTTCATGAGGCAACGTCTACATTCTTTCAGTGGGTCTTCTGATCCACTTGTTGCTGAACAGTGGATCAGTACCACGGAAAATATATTTTCAGTTCTTCAATGTTCTGAACATGATAAAGTCATCTTAGCAGTATATCATTTGGAAGTTGAATCTGATCAATGGTGGAATCTTATCAAGAATACGAGCCAAAGAGATGAAATTGAGTCCATGGAATGGGATGAGTTCAAGAACTTATTTTTCAATAATTACTTCCCTCGTATTCTTCGAACAAAGATGGAGAAGGATTTTCTTGAACTAAAGCAAAAGGATAATGAATCTGTTGGTATATACGATGTGAATTTTACAAGGCATTCAAGGTATGCATTGGGTATTATCATCCAACCTAAAAGTAAATTTGATCGATTCTTCAGTGGATTAAAACCAAATCTTCGAAGCGAATTAACTATAAGAGACTTCAGTGGCTAAGAAGAAATTGTGCATTGTGCTATAAATGTAGAAATGGAAGTTGTTGTTACATATCCATCTCATGGTTTTGACAATAAACGAAAGATGAGTTCAAGGAGAAATCTCAGAACAATGGTGAAAAGAAGATGAATTTTTCTTTATGCTCAAAGTGTGGAGAGAAGCATGGTGGAGATTTCCTAAAAGGTACTAGAAAATGTTTTAAGTGTGGAAAAAAAGGTCATCGAGCAGTTGATTGTCTATGTAATGGGAAAAAAGTTACTAATGATCTGAATAGAGAAAAGACTATAGAGAACTCTCCAAGAACACTTCAATGCTTCAACTGAAATGAAATGGGGAATTATGCTAATAAATTCCATAATCCATGTGTTAATGATGATCAACGTGACAAACCTTTTAAAGCAAAGGATAAAGGGAAGTCTCATGCGATCATTATTTGTGAAGTTGTGTACGAAAATGATGATGTGTAATGATTAAGTGTTTATGTAATGGGATTTCAAAATAGTATCATGGAATCTCATTTATGGTATTTTGGAATTTTGGAATATCTATATATTGGTTTTCAATTATTATATGGTACTGGTAACCATGAAAAAATGATTGAAATATTTTTGGAAAGCAGATGAAATGTGCATATTGAAGGGATAAGGAGAAAATAATATGATAGAAATCATGATCTCATGACTACAATAAGGAAAAAGTGATATTATGGTTTGAGTATATAGATATTTTGGGATTTTGGTATGTAGAAAGAGTTAACTTTTGACAGCACTCATGTTTTCACTAAGATTCAATGGGTATTCATTTTTCAAGAGAATACATGATTAAGGCCTTTGAATGTTTGTAATGTGACCAACAAGACATATCTTATGATATATGGGGATCAACGATGGTATTAACATGCTTGTTATATGAAATCTCTGGTAATCATTTTCACTATAATATGAGAATGGACTACAATATTATGGATAATCCTAATGATTGGAATGGATTATGTTGGACATAAGTTAGAATTGTATTTTAAAAAAAGGACAACCTGCAGAACGGGTGACAACCCGTCGCATCGGACAAGGATGTGGGAATCGAACCCACAACCAAAGTGCGACTGGCCTTTATCGCATACCACTGCCCTACAGGATGTCCCTGGTTAGTAGAAACTAGTTTTATTTTATTACGTGGTATGATATATGAAGTATAAGTTCATTTTTGGAATCGTATATGATTAACCTCACTATAGATGGACTTATGTATATTTGATAACTTTTGCTAACCTTTTGTTTGAAACAGATGGAATGACCCATCATTCTATCACATGATCTGTTAACACTTCACGAATAACAAATTCTACTTCATTTCTTTAAGAGATGAAGTGGAAATTATTCAAAGCACGAACAACATGGAGATTATACCAAAATCAAGCAAGTATTTCTTCTAATTCAAAATTTTCAACTTTAGGGATATGATATTGAAAAAAAATGTTGTCCTAGTGCTCTTTTATCCGATGAATCAGATGGTACCTTAGATTATCACAAATTTATGGCTTTTTGATTTATGGCTTTTTCATATCCATGTTCTCCACCACTCTGCATCAGAACATGATGGTTAGATTTCTCTTCCATATCCATATTTTCACCTATGTCCTCCTATGTAGAAACCCAGTGATTAGTTAATTTGGGTAACTATTACGTTTCATACTTTAGTTGTTAAAGAAAAGTTTTGGTATTCCTTTTTACGATGTGGGTTTCTATTAAAAAACTTTCAAGTAGTAAACCATTTATAACCCCGACGAATTTCGAGGGTGAAATTCATTTTATGGGGGGTAGAATGTAACACCCTGAGATTTTATGAAAAATTTTCTTTTTTATTTCATTAATGTCTTGTGTTTTATGATACACCAAAAGGAGCTTTCACAACATGCATCCCTGACTTGGCTTGCATTACACGCAACCACAACCTTCCACGATAGCGTGTGTTGTACGCAATACTGAGTTTCGCTAAACAACGATATGTTATATAAACTAGCCGTTATGAATACTAATACCCTATTTTTGAAATTTTCTCTTTTAAAATGGACTACATTTTTGGATTCAGAATATCGAAATTAGCCTAGGGTAAATTTTTGATATTTTTCTGAAAACGTTCAATTTTTGATGAATAGTGAAAACACTAGGTTACTATTCAAAAACCGACTTTTTATTTAAATAATTATTTATTTTATTTAAATTTATTTTAGGTAAAAATTAATACATAATACCTATATAAGTTCAATTTCTGTCATTGAAGTCATTTTATAAAAATTTTAGATATATAAAAAGTTTATTGAACTTTTCACCGTCTTTTACCCACCTCCTAAGAGAATTTGCAAATTCACATAAAACTTAATTTTACCACTTCTGTGAGTGAAATTTCGAAAATCCGAGAGACACGGTTAATATCAAGGACTAAAATGTGGTTCAATGAGATGAAAATAATTTTTTGTGATTAATAACTTTTTACTTTTTTACCACGGTTATAAGTAAATAGGTTAATTAAGGGTAAAAATGATATTATTATTACCCTAAAACGTGTCCTAATTATATTGGATAAGTTTAATTCGACCTAAAACAACCTTAGGAATAAAATATGACCATTTTGGCCCACATGGATTAGATTAGGACATTTATTATTAATTTATTTAAAGAAGGGTTAAAATAGTTAAAATCAAATTTTAATAACTAAATCATTTTTAATAAAGGGTTATACATAAGATAAATTAGACTATAAATATTAATTATAAAGCTAAAAATATTTCCTACATAATTGTATTTTATTTATAATTTTTATACATTAAATAATTTAATTTATTTATGACACAATGATGATACCGTAATTATCTTATTAATGAAATATTGACATAATTGATGTTATAAATACCCAAATAAATATAATTTAAGACTTAATATGAATTACACTAATTTAATAGGTTAATATGACGTGTTAGTATTGATTTAGTTTACTTTTTTCGAACTAATCATTCTTTTATGATTTTCACAAAAATAAATTACCAAATAGTGTCAAAATTGACATAAAATAGTTTTTAAAACAAATATTATATTATGAATTGTTATTTTATTCCTAAAAATCTATGTTTCAGAAAAATGACTTAGATAAGGTCATATATATAAATAATAAACAACTTGTGGTTGGTTTGGCTTGTTATAGTATGTTTATTAACCTTATAGTGTAAGAAAACAAGAAGACACGGTAAAAGAAAAATTATTTAAGTTAAAGTTAAATCTAAATGATAAGGTTAAAATAGAAACCTAAACTTGTATAAATTCCATTGTATGAGAGGATTTATACCCATCCCCACCTTATCTTCTAAATAACTCAATTTGGAGCTATTAAAAACCGAATATGACTTTATAATTTTATAATATTTTTAGTTATTCCAAAGGTGCCCCTCTCCTCCCTTATAAAAGGGCACCTCCTCCCTCTCTTCCTCACACCACTTTGAGACTTCAAGCTCGGCCAAACCCTCCCAATTTTTCTTCTACACTTTCCTAGAAACATCCTATATGTTATGGTATTCTTCAAAGTCCAATCTTAATGCCCTAAGAGGATGTTTCAAAAAGGTGTGTCGAAAGAAGAGGTAATATCCGTTACCAATTCTTTCAACTTTATTTCTTCTTCTACTAATTATTCATTAGTTGTTTCATTATGAAGTAATAACATCAGTGTCACTCATATTCTGATATGTTATAGTAATTATGAAACAACCCTATTTCACCACCTATCCATCTTACGGAAAACGAAATCACTGCGCGTGCATACGTACGTAATACCGTCTCTGCGCCGTGGTGTAATCTGTTTTTGACCACCACATTACTTTGATGGGTATAATGGTGTAAATAAATAACTATATATGATTATTGCAAATTTATATTGATTCTGAAATATTATACATACACTTCAATGCAATTCCATGATCATGGGAATGATACCAACGCTTGTGTGTACGTACGGACTATCGTCTCCACGACGCGATGAGATTCATTCTCCATGTTAACCATTAATGAATGATTATAAAGTATATATAATAAGTAATCATGAAATATATGGCATAATAATTATAATATATTTATGTGTATATATATTTATGTCATCTAATTAATTTCATTCAATTTAATAAGGAAGCGAAAACAGCGTTCATGCGTACGTACGACCTACCGTCTCCATGAACGGTGTATTTCATTCCATTTAATCGATATATCATATATATATATATGTATATACTGAATATATATTATATATAAATCATGTTTTACATTCTGGAATTAAGTAAATCAGGATATAAGTAATAATATCAAGAACAACAGGTCCAAACACGTACGATAAATAAAACGATTTAACCCAAAACACTGCTTTAACATGGAACTTAAAAAAGAATGGTTAATATAAATTCATAAGTGAACCATATATGATATCATAAAAATGAATATTATTCGGTAATAAGTCAATGACATTATTTTAATCATTATACAGGATTTTCGGATACGTACGAAGCATATCGGACTTAAGGTAAAGGATAACTATTCCAATCTCGTTCTTATCTGAGATTGTTATTCATAAGTATTTACTGGGGTTATTTCTATCATCCATGTCCATGTTTTATAAAATTGTTTTCATGTATGTTTAATGTCCTTTTTGAGAATTTTTACTTTTACTACATGGTATGTAAGGAATCGTTTTTTACCCTACGAGGTACTTTTTGACTTTTCCGACAAAAGTACAAGGAGAATGTTATTTTTAACTTATACGGCGTGAACAGATTTTTACGGTTTCATAACGCCACATTTTCATGAAGCTTACTCTACATGATTTTATGACTATTTTCAACAAAATACTTTTATTTTAAAAGTTCATGGTATTTTTTGAAAAGAAAGTGATTTTGACGAAGAAAGGATATTTTCATCAAGAATTCATTTCAAATGTTTTATCAAAACCATTTCCCATCTAAGATTAAATTATTTCATTTTTGTATGTTTCAAGTTTAATGTCTCTATGATTTACATGGTTTAATTTTATTATTATGAAATTTCCATTTGTTTTATATGGATTATGAAATTATGGGATGATGTTTTTGAAAACAATTTAATTCTTTGGGTTATGATGAATGTTTTAAGTTTATTTTGTGTCACAAGTAAAAATGATTTCAATATGAGATGGGTGGGACCTATATCTCCCTCCAATGCATTGGGTAATGATATATATCTCATGATATAGACATGGATGGAACAGTAAGTTAATCTGGTTCAGTGTTACATGACTGAAATGAGGAGTGAACTCGATTCAAAAAGGGACTTTGTCCACTAAGATGGTTTTGGCAGCAATGCCTTGGCTACTATGGAAATCATATCATGTGCTTAATTTTTTTCCAAAATTACATGTTTTATTCCCATGATATTTTATCATGATTGATGGTGCCTTATGATATATGAATTATGTACTTCCAAGATTCATGAAATTTCTCAAGATTTTGATGTTTAGATTTTATGTTCAAGTTTTTGCATTCAAATGTTAATGGATTGTTTTATGTTCTCTATGTTTACCCTTACTGGGCATTTGAGATCACCCCTTTTATGTTTTATTTTCCCCAGGATAAAAAGAAAGGTTTTAGGTAAGAAAAAAAGGGGAAGATATTTATGGGAGATGTTGAAGATCTTTCACCATGATTAGAAGATTATATTCTGAGTTTCCAAAGACACTAAACTATTACGGTCCTTGTGTGTCTCTTTTTGTTATGTACTAAGTATTCCGCAAAAGTAATGTAATGTCCATGTATGCAAATATTTTGGTCTCTACACTAATGCTCCAGAATTCATCATGAATTTGATGAATAGAATCTTTACAGATTACATAAAAAAAATTTGTTGTATTCATTATAGACAATATTCTAATATACACAAAATCCAAGGATCCACATGAGGTCAATCTAATAATTGTACAGGAGGCCTTATGAAAGGAGAATCCATATGAAAATAAATAAACTATGACATCTGGTTGAAGGAAATCTCATTCATAGGTCACATCATCCCACTAAATGGGATATATGTGGATCCCTTCATGATACTACAATTGAGGGATAGATGAGGCCAACATCACAGATGGATATTAGTAGCTTCTTTGGTTTAGCTGGATATTATCACTGATTTGTGAGAAATTTCTCATGATTATCAAACGGTTTTAACATGATAACTCATAAGGGAGTCATGTATTCCTAGATATGTGAGTGGAAAAAGATCTTCAAGGAGTGGAAAGGATAGATTGTCACTGTGCCCATGCTCACACTACCGACAAGTGGAGAAATTTTTGTTGTATTTAGTGATGCTTAAAAGAAGGTCATAGGTTATGTTTTGATAAAAAATTATATTCATTACCTATACTTCAAGAAAATATAAAGTTAATGGGAAAAACTATCCCACACATGATCTGGATTTCTCTATAGTAATCTTTACTTTGAAAATTTGGAGGAATTAACTCATTGGGGAGAAGTGTGAAATATATACAGATCACAAAAGCCTCTGGTATATATTCACATAGAAAGTGTTGAATATGTGTCTATAAATATTGTTAGAGTTGTTAAATGTATATGACTGCTCAATCCATTGCCACCCTGGGAAAGAGAACAAGGTGGAGGATGATTAAAGTAGAAAGGACCTAGTGATTCTATACTTGATGAAAATTTAAAAGGATCTAGTATTCTTAGATTTTATGTTGATGGACATGAGAATCATAAATAAGGGAACATAAACAATCCATTAAAAATGATTGATCAACTGTATCATTTAGAAATGATAAATATGATTAAAAGGATGTTGTTGGAATTCAGAAGAAATAAGAAACTCTCAAAAAGGGGAAATACTCAGAGTTTAATGTTAATAAATAAGGAATAGTGTGATTTGGGACAAGAATATGTGTTTCATAAAATACAGATTTAAATAATGAACTTTTGGATAATGCACATAATTAAAATTTCTTAATTCACCTAGGAAACACATAGATATATCAAGATCTCTGAGTGAATTATTAGTGGGATAACATGAAGAAGGGGTATCTTAGTAAACATCAAAGTGCCTACTATTTCAACAAGTGAAGGATAAGATGATTTCATTAAAGGGGATGATGCAACCATTACCCATACCATCATGGAAATGGTATAACATCACCCTATAAATTTTTACCAGACATCTGAAGAAATAAAAAGGAAATAATGCTATCTGGGATATTGTAAATCATTTTACAAAGATTGTACAAATTCATTGAAATTAAAGTGGATTACTCATTGGATAAATTGGAAAAAATATATATTTGAGAAGTGGTAAGGTTTAATGGAGTACCAATATCTATTATATTTGATTCAGATCCATGATACACCATTATGTTCTGGAAGAGTAATTAAAATGCCCTAAATACTGATATGACCTTCAGAATGACTTATCATCCACAAATTAACGACTAATCTCAGTGGACTATCCAAAAACTTGAGTATATGTCTATAGCATGCTCAATTAACTTCAAAAAATTTTGGGATCAACATATTCATATGGTTGAGTTCTCTTACATTAATAGTTTCCACTCAAGAATCCCAATGGATCCTTAAGAAGGCCTATATGGGAAGCGTTGTTGAAAACCGGCATGTTGGGATGAAGTTGGGGATTGAAAACTCCTCGGTAAGAAATTAGTCAATGAAATGGTAGAGAATGTTAAGACCATCCAACAACACATTTAAGCTACTCAGAGATGACCAAAGAGCTATCATGATAATCGCCAATGAGACCTAGTGTTTGATGTTGGAGTCATGGTATTCCACCAATTATCACCATGGAAGATATTTATGATATTTTGGCAGTATGGAAAGCTTATTCCAAGGTACATCAGCCCTTTTGAGATCCTTGATCACATTGGAGCAGTGTCTTATCGACTGGCACACCCACCAAACTAATCTCATGTACATTATGCATACCATGTATCAGTCGTGAGTATGTACATACCTGACCCATCGAATGTACTCAATCCATAGGTGGTACAATTGGAGAGTGACCTCTCCTATGATGAGAAACTAGTAAAGATCTTAGATGGTATCAATGAAGTTCTACGAAATAATGCAATTCCCCTCGTCATGGTGTTGTGAAAAAACCACATATTTGATGAAGCAATGTGGGAATTATAGGAAGTGAAGAAGAGTTACCATCATATTTTTTAGTTTGGGAAAAGGAAATATTGATGGTTAATTTCATTGAGGAATATTGTAACGACCAAAAATTTTATTAATGAATACTCTGGTTGATCTATTTAAATGTATTATTATGTAAAATTGTTATATAAAACAAATGTACTTCCTTTGTTTTAAGTATTTCAATTTTAAAATACCATTAATAATTGTTACCATTGCTAATATAGTCATTTAATAGAGATCAGATGATTAGTATAAATATAGGGCATTAACAAATACAATTTACTGAGAAAAAGGAAGAGATGGCCTCATCAAGTAGAAATCCTCCATACAATGCCCATTCTCAGAGCTCAAAAATGAGGTGGTGTCATTGGGCTTCTCACTTGGTCAATCCCAAGTGTAGATTTAATACATTAAGTTTAAATGAAACCTCCTATAGGAGAAGTGTATGTTAATAGAGATTACTGCACAGACAATGTTATTTGAGCCTCCCCAAGAGTCTATCGCCATCCCACACCTTACCCATCAGTCTTATTCAAGTGTTATACAAGGTTATGTAACAAGACCCTAACACTATTATTATGTTCATTATTTTTTTATAGGATAGCTAATATACATTCATTTTATTATTTTTATGTTGTAAAGATTTGTTAAAGCCCAAATAGTCTTTTTTTAGTTAATATTCAATTAAAAAACTATTTTGATGAATTGATGTATTTTTGAATAATGTAATATTTTAATAAATTATTATCACTAAATTACTTTTAATTAAATATAGACTAACGTATAATTTTTATGAATTCAATTGTAATTTCTATTAAGGGTTGAAAGATGTTATTCTCAAAACACATGAATTTTCAAAAAATTATTTTTTTTAAAAGTAAAAATTCACTTATATATATAATTATTTTTATAAAATGAATATTATTTTAGGAATCTGGATGAAAAAATTATCCGATGGTGATTTTGTCAAAAAAAAAATTGACTGTCAAATTTTTCGGTACAAATTAAATTCTATTTAAATACGTAATGTTTTTTATGAAATCATAATGACCTGATAATGATGTAATAAAATACTATAAAAAAAATTTCATTCAATATATTTTTTCCTCTAAAATAATGTGACATTATATTTGATTTATTTATTTTACAAAACCTTAGTGGACCCTATAAGACGTATAATACATTTTATCATTTTAAAATGATTTCCTTAAGTGTGTGACTCACCTCTACATAAGAATGACAAATATTTTAATAAGTTAGGCCATTGAACATATAAAATTTTTTTTCCCACAACCCATTGGAAATAATCATGGGAAAAAACCATGGGATGGTTTGTCGTTTTGATTAGTTTAATGTGTAGTGTCCAAAACGTAAAAAAAAAGAATTCCCTCAATTTTCCAATATAAACGAACCCAAGATCCCAATTCCTCTTCACTAAAAACCATCATAGATAGACCAAAATCTTCCTTACTCTCTCTAGAAGCCTCCCAAGGTGCCCCAAGCTCCCAAGAGTCCTCTCTTAAGCCTCCCCCAAGCATTTGTAATCACACATCCAGGTAAAGGATTCATTCTTTCTCTTTTTTGTCCAAGTTTTATTTATGTTGTTACTCCATTTTATTTCCAATTAAAATTTATGGGGTATGGTTTTACAACCCCACAAATTCCTCACTATGTTTTAATGATGATATACCTCTTTCTCACTCACTAATTCCTCCCATTTACACCTGTTACCATGCTGAAATTTCATAAGGGATTTCTATCTCATCATTTACATTCAAGCAATTATTGTCTGTAAAGAATCTAAATACCATTACATATGTAGGGACATGTATCTATATGAACCCTAGAAATTTATATATATATTGTAAATGTGATTAGACACCCATTTATCTCTCATCAACCATTTTATGAATTCTTATGTCACGTCGTTACGCTGCCGAAATTGCACCCTGATTTTTCTAGCCAATGTAATTGTGTAGTGAATACCATGCCCATTTCCCTATCAGTTGTATTAAATTTTACTCACATTTACTTATTGATTATAAAGTTTCGTGTATGAATTCCACATTCCTTTATCTTGTAATAATTGTTGATGTTTATTGATTCCATGTTATATAATCCACGTGACACACATATTCATGAAATGAAATGATTAGGAAGGGTGCACACTGATAGTTATCCAATGCTTTGGGTAAAGATTAGTATCATTACACCTTAAGTTAAATGAGGTTTTTATATGTTAATTCATGTGAAATTAGGGTTTACTCGTTCTCCATGTGAAATGACTCTTGGATCATGCTAATATCTTGTTAAATGTTGTTGCCCCATTTCAATGTTATGATAATCATGCTACATCATTACATTATGTTAATGTTTCTATTGTGCTTCATTTATATGCCTATTTCCTAACATGTACTATATTCTTCACGTTATGCCTTGTTGACAACCTTATTAGGATTTATAGATCATAGTTTTCTTATACATGTCCTCAGGTTATCCCATTCAATGCTATGTACAAAATAATGTTATGGTTATAGAAAATATGTTTTCAATAAAGATGTTGGGTTTTATGTTCTATGTTTTTATGTAATGTTCCTAATTTACCAAGACACCAGACCTCTCAATCCTCAGAGTTGTCTTACATTCAATATTATTTAATAAATCATGTTTATTTTTTGTAATAAATATTAGGGTAGTTATACTTTTCTGGCCATGTTTTATCCTATAATGGTATAACAATTTATACAAAAAGTTATATGTTGTCTTCTCTTAGAAACCAGTGAAGGTATAATTTCAGATATATAGAACTTTGGTCTTACAATGTTACTATCATTGGTTTATTCAACATTTTTCATGCCTCTTATATCCTATTAAATCACTCATTAGAAATGGAACCCCATTACGTTACAGTAATAATAATTAGTAATCAATTTTGGAAATTTATTTTAGTTTACATCGACAACAATTCATGTATTTATAGAATGTTAGAATGGTTATGTGGTTTTTTGTGATGCATATAGATTTGGACACAAATTATTTTCATGAAATGAGATCATGTTTTCTATCTTGTATCAAAAAATATCTTAAATAATGAAAGGAATTTTGCAACAGATGGCATTGAATTGGATACAATGAATATTTCATAGAAAATATAAAGACATTCTCTTTGTTAACAGATGTTTATTATTTTCAAAGACCATGAGATCTTGAAACATATCTTTTAATAAAGTCATTTTTACCTATGGAAAATATGATGGATGGGATATCTATATATTTATAGTTCGAGTTTCACCATACACCTAAATAATTAATCTTAGGGTCTAATGATTTATGATAAAATTAATATAATCATTTTACAATAGAATTACCTAATTAGTGGAAATTGTTGAGTAATATTAGTGATATGAATTTTTACTGCACTAAGAAAAATGAATTCCTAGAAATATTTTTGGTGACTCTTATTCCTGATATAATTTATAATGATAATGATTCTCAAAAATAGGTTCATGATTCCATCACCATTATATCTAAATATAATTTTAGTGTGACTATTGATCGATGGAAAGCAGATAATAAGTTCCTATTTATTTCTCATAATACAATGTTTATTCCTATTTTCTATTAATAACTACTTCATTCTAATTAATCCAATTCAAAGTGGTAAATTCATCCTACAATACAATACATATTGGAGGCTCTAAGAACTCATTTTTTGGATATATATGAAATAAATGTAGTTAATTATGTTATAAAATTCCCAACATGTAAATATCATAAGGATAAGTATCATCGACCAGATGGAATGTTGTAATTTTTACTTATACCCATCTAGAAATGGGAGAATATGGGTATGGATGTTGTCACTAGTTTACTGAAAAATAGTCATAATCCTGATTCAATCAAAGAGATTATAGAATAGATCAAAAAATCATCCATCCAAATTGGGTGGGATGATTAAATTATCCTGATGTATTATGATCAATTGGGTGGGATGATTGAATGTATGATTAAAATCATAGATGACATGCTCTATGATTTTGTGATAGATTTTGGTGGCTTATGTGAGGATAATTATCCATTATAGGATATTTTATATAGAATTTGTAATCAAAACATGATGTAGATGGATTTTTTTTTGGAATTTTATGACAATATTTATTTCTCTCCATTTTTATAGATATTTTAAAACATCACTATTATGACCATTCCATGTTTTTGATGTGACTCGGAAAATTGATATGATCATCAAATGGGTGGTTTTAGCACAATTCCATCAAAAATATTATGTACATGATCATAATCAACCCTTGTCATTTATTGGGGGAGACCAAGCTTTTTTAATGTCTCTACAAAGTTGAGAAATCATCAATTGTGTAATCAAGGAAAATAATATCCTTAGTAGGTTCGATATATTGGGATATTTGAATAAATTAGTTATCTATATTATAGGTTGGATTTACTACCAATATTTATATTAGTTTAAAATTCCATTAATCTATCTTAGTTGAGTAAATACTATAATGAATCTGTCCATTTTTTTATGGGATAACATTGATCTTGAAACTAATGATAAATTGTTTCAGAAAATTATTTTTATATTGGATAAACAAGGTGAGTTAATTAATATAATATTTATTCTATTTGTTTTATTATTGTGGAAACATGAGGAAATTCAAAACCAGACATGGAAATGTGGGAAAGATAGTCTAGACCAATGGATATAAATATTTCAAATTACTATTAATCATAATATTTTTAGGGATATAATCTGTAATGGTGGGGAAAATGTTATAACCCTAGTTTTTTTGTTGTTCAAATTTTTAATATTTATTTTCATGTTATATATTATTTTTTTTAGTTATGGACTTATAGTTTAGTTTTTTGGTATTGGATATTTTTTAAAGGTCTGTAGTTTCATTAAATATTGGGTAAACCAAGATTATTCTCCATGAAACCATAAAATATAATATGGGAGTTACTCATCAGGTTCATAGATGAAGTATGGTATAGCCAAACAATAAAAAAACCATGCAATATATAAACCTTAAGGATATGTGTGTCTCTTTTGGTTGGAACATGGTTTATCAAACTGTGCAGTGTAATTGTTTGTCCACCGTGGTGTTTTCTAGTAGCACCCAGACGGTTGGATTAAGATTTGTTAATCTGTTTGGCTTAACAATGCATTATATACTAATACATCTAAAGATTGTAATTTTATTCCATTTTTTCCATCAAAAGCTCTCATTTTTCTCGTGATCTCATAGGATCATAAACATAGGGAATCTTTATTTGAATTCATAGAATATCACCTCCATCTGGAACTTGATTTTAATAGATCGGATTGTGTTGGATCTCTGAGAACAATGGTAAGAGAAATTTCTCTCCTCTTTTCTCCCTTCATTATAGATCCATAAATTTTCCTTTAAACATAATGTTATATATGATCTATTATGGATAGATCTATGATCAATGATATGTTTTGGATGAGTTATTTATTTAATATATTGATGGAAATGAATTTCAACACCAGATCTTGATGATTAATTATGTTGTACTTTTCTTTTTTCACCCATTGAAAGGTTTGTAGATTTCATCTTTTCTCCAATTTTAGTAGAACATTAATCATAGTTTTTATTAAATGTTTTTATTGTATCTACAAAAGAAATATGGAATTATTTCTTTATAGAAACCCCTTTTAATTTATTATTTAGGAAACATAGGAATTTGAATTGTTTTTATAATAACCCATTGATTTATGGTTATAAATTATGTTATTGGTTTAATGAATGAAATGTGTTAGATTAAATGATATAAAAAGTTAATAATTGATTTATATGAAATAATGGATGTGATAACACAAAATATGTGGAATGGGTTGTATATAAATTTATATTTGATATGTCCCTTAAAGGAGCAATAGTGTTATGATAAAGACTCATAGAGAGTGGTCACTAGGTGACAACAAGGTGGATCGATGAGTAACCACTAATTTGTACAGTAATATCATCATAAATTCATGTGTGTGTGGATGTGGAATGGGTATGTCATGTAATATAATTAGATAAATCATTTCTTATTTTAAATTAATTTTTTTCATTTAAAAAAAGTAAATAAAAAATCATCTCCTCTATATTAAATTATATTTTAAACTATGAGCTAAAGTTTTTTCCCATTTGAATGAGTTTTTATGTCTCTTAAGGAAATACTACTTGGTATGATTACTCATACCATACATATTCACTTTTTTAATACCTATATTTTTATTCATGGGAAGCATAAAGTAATGGTTTCATATTTCACTTGTGGTTATCTTCGATGGGATATAAGGACATTGGTTCTGTAGTTCAATCATTGTGATTTTAGAGTGATGGAACTTTGGGGTTTCATTTTTTGATAGTTCATTTAGTTTTCATGGGTCCCTTTATTCTACTTTTTCACTTCTACTCTGATGTTACTTTTTTTGGAATTTTATTTGACTTGTATTGTTTTTAATTATGGTATCATATAACTTGGATTAGATGTTTTTTATTTTTTCTTTATAGGATATGTTCATTATAAATGTAAAATCATCTCCCATGGTTTAGGTAATCCCTTGGTATTTATTAATAGCATTTAGTGTATTTGGGATGTAACATAAGGTTAGTGGCACCTTAATTCCTTCCAATCAAATGGTTAGGGTTAGGATGTTATAGTACATATCGAAATAGTAAGAACATATTGATGATAAAAGAAAAATAAAATATTACATAAGATAAAGAAGAGTTGTTCATCAAAATAAAATAACTCAATTTTAGATCATGGTCTATAAATAGAATGTGGATGAGGAAAAAAATGGTGATCAAAGTTGTGGATAAACTTATTATAAAATAATAAGAGATGATCGATAGACAACCATTATGTAATAAAGCACAAAATGAGTCAAAAAATATTAGGGAATATTTGTACAAATATTATTGGGTTAATGGTAAGTCCTATAAAACATCTATAAAGAAGTGTCCCATTAGGCAAGTTAACATTATTCCAAATTATTTTTAAAAACACTATTATCTATAACAATACCAATTTAAAAAACAAACATATACACGTTTAAACAAAGAGTAAATGTTAGAGAAACATTAAAACAAAAGATGAATATGTTAATATTCCATGAAAAACATTTCACCTAAAAATATTTATGGAAAAATTAGTAGTAGGAAATTGAGAATATTTTTTTGGATTTATTTATTATTATTATAGAAGAAACAATTTGAAGGTTTTCAAAAAGAATAGATGGTTTTTGGAGATATGTTCCACTATTTTTTGTTTAATATATATTTAATTAGGGTATAATTAACCTACATGATTTATAATTTGAAAATAAAAAAAAATTCACGGAATATAAGTTATGTCCATAAATTCTTCGAATATTCTATCATAGAAAATTTATTAATTCATTGATGAAAAATATGGAAAATGTGATTAAAATGTTAAAATTGTTTTTTAATACATTAATAGACTACATGTAAAGAATCCCTGTCATGTAAAGGGGAAGGTAATTCTAAAGGTAATGGAATAAAATTCAAGTTTTACTGTGGCTAAAGAAAACATGTGAAAATACGACAATATTGAGCATTATAATTAGGTGTGATTAACTCTTTGGATAGATTAATTGTAATTATAAAGAAAAATGAATAAATAACAAGTGAGTGGTGGAGATAAAATTATTCATCATTAATCACAAGAAAAAGTTAATATAAGGAGATATTTTTTAATATTTATGAACCAAATACTGTAGAGAACCAATGTGGAAGGTGAAGATAATATAGACATTATATGAATGTCAATATGAGCAATCTACCAACTCAATAATAAATGATGAAAAATATTATGAAACCAATTTGTAATTAATTTTATTTAACATATAATATTAATAAGATAACATCACAAAATAAAAAGGATGGGGGGATTACATGTAATATATGAAGGCTCATAATAATTAAGAATGTTTGAAGAATACCTCCCTTGGTGTTATTAAAAGAAGGGTGGGATCTTGGTTGAGGGAATACTATCATGCTTAATTTATCAATAATGAATCAAAGAGGTTTATACATATTATTATATCTATATTTTTTAATATTCCATCAAATAGAGAATTTAGGGAGATGTTCTAAGGGAAATCATAATGTGGATGGAATCACATAATTTCAAAAGAAGCTCCCCATCATGGATTATTATAAATACAATAAGGATGATGAAATGAGGTATCCTGCTTAGTAGAGTCATACATAAGGGACTCTTTAAAAAATATCAAAAAATAATTCAATATGAGTAGTTCCAAATTGATTCTTATGATATGATTGAAAAGTAATTTGATAATTCTATTTCCAAAACTACCTAAATGAGAAAATTAATGAGATATAAAATTATATGAAAAGTAGTGGAAAGGTTTGATGTAAAAAAAAAATTTAAACTCTTGTTTTAGACACCAATTAAGATTAATTTTACATAGAGTAGATATTTGAAGGATCCTACATAAGAAATATCCGGTATCATTATTTTATCAATAAATTTCAGTTGGAAGTAATTTTTTATAAAGTGGTAGGGAGAATTTGTAACGACCTTAACTCTCGTAACTAAGGGCCAGTTTCTACTTTATTATATTGGAAATATATATATGGTATCACATCCCAATGGTATGAATATTTTATTTATTCTCTCTAAACCATATACAATTATGAAATTAAAATTATATTTTAAAAATAAAATAAAAAATGTATTTTCATTGTGAATTCCATTTTTCCACATAGCATGTCCTTGTGTGTCAATCAAAAAACCCATAATGGTATCCTATGGAAAATAAAAAATAAGGGGTGAGACCATAATCTCGATAAGGGTATGCATAAAATTAATTATATCATCGATAAATAAGAATAATGAATATGGAAATGTAAGTCACTGAAAGATATTAGATTTAATCCATAAACTGATCACAATATTATAGAAATAAATTATGGTCTAATAAATCCATATAAATAATAACAATATCTAGAAAAAATCCATGGATACTATTACGAGTTCAGTAATCACATGGATATAACTGATCTCATAATGAGGGAATGCATAACAACATATAGGAAAAAATTTCAAGATATTTCATTGGACATGTTAAATTTTTTGGGTTGAAACCCATGTAATTTTACAATTTTCTTTTTCACATGAGACCATTCAATTCATCAAAGGGATATCGATAACCAGTTTCCACCCATCACATAATAAACCTAATTCATTCCTAATATGAAATGGGTGATACATAATAAATAAAAACATTCATATTTAAAATCTAACCAGTTACATGTTAATGCTTACCCCAACCAAAGAAACATACTCATAAAGCATCAAGAGTAATGTGGTGAATAGAAATAAAAGTGTATATCCTATATAAAAATTATCATAAAACCTCCAAATAAAAAATAAGGATGATATAAATACAATATATCCCTATTTTATTGTATATATAGTATATTGTTGATGTCATTGATGAATTTAGGTACTATAAAATTTTATAAAAACATTATTAATTAAACTAACCTTTCCACTTTGAATAATTTTTTAAAAAAAGTTCACCAAAATTCATAAAAAATACATTTATTTGAAAATAACCATTTAAAAATTGTAAAATAATGATTAAAACATTTATTGATATGTAAGGTGGAAGATTTCATTCATGTTTTACATGTAAAACAAATATTCCATTCACATTTTCGATTAAATTAAAACAAGACTTTTTATGAAAATGAAATGGGGATTAATTTAAAATAATTTTATAAGAAGTAAAAATGGGTAAAATTTTAAAATATAAATAATATATAAAACGATAAAAACAATTTTTAAATCATTTTTGAAATGTTGTATTTTTATGATAACATATTTTCGGATGAAGTTTGAAATAATGTCCATTTTTCATAAAAATATCTTCCAAGTAATTTCAAGTAGAAAAGAGTGGTAAAATGGTATTATTACATGAAAAAGATAATAAGAATACATGTAATAAGAAATAATATTTGTTTTAATATATAAATATCATATAATTCCCCAATAGGGGTTGAAAAAAAAATCCTAAATAATGATATGATTTTGAAATTATATCTTACCATATAGGAAAATTTTGAATCATAAGCACAATGAATGAAATAACATCTAATAAAACATTAAATACCATTAATATAATATATTTCGTTATATATAATATAAAAAGGGGTATCATACACACCATACCCAGGATTAAGTGGTCAATATATCATATCTCTCAGGAAAGTAAGAGTGAGATGGGGAAAATTTACCTCGTGTTCATCTTCCTTCGTATGTGTCTAAAACTCCTACAAAAAAATTATATGTATATTATAAATAAATATATTTTCTGAAATAAATACATATAATTTATCAAATTGTTAATTTTTCATTTTTTTTTGAGATACTTGAATTTTTTGGTAAAAATTAAATGTAGTATCAATATATGGAATGTATTTTACATCATAAAATCCCAAAACCAATTTAATAAATACTATAAAATGTATCCATGACAAGAAATATCTTTAAAATTAAATATAAAGTTTTCTTATGTTATTCTTTTTAAATTTAAAAACCTAGAATGAATCCTCAAAAACGTATATTACATTTTCTTATTTTAAATCAATTTTTTAAGAACGTGACCCACATCCACATCATGTATGGTATTTTTTAATTTTTTTTATTCATAACATAATAATATATTATATTACACTAATATTATTTTATAAACCATTAGAAAAAATCTTGGTATTTTATTTTTTGTTTCTGATTATGTAATTACTTTGAATCCATAACATATTCTTGGAAATTAATAAATAATTCCCTTCAATTTTGTTACAAATACCCACAAAACCTCTCATTAATATTTTTTAAAAAACCAATTATCATGATTTATCACTCATTATACAACTATACATCTATCCCTATGTGTTCTCATGCACTTATGAATCTCCTCTCATGATTTTTGACGAACCCTGTCAAAGTAATGGATTACCTTCCTCCACATATTTATTCAAGTACATTCTTTGTATTAATCATTTTTATTTCAAATTATTAATATTGGATTATGTTTTTCAAAATCCCATTACTATACTTACAATTACAATCTAATTTGACAACAAATTTCACCCTCATTAATCTTTTAAATGAACTGTTATGTATACGAATTATTATAATGAAGTCATTGTATGAATTTTAATGAAAGACATTTATATTTGGAATAACCGTCCCCATTTTCACTCGTATATATTAAAATAGATCTAAATATAATTAATTGATAGGATAATTCAATGAATTTTCCTCAAACCCTTAATCGTGGGATTAAATGTGACGAAATATGTTCTAATGTCATATGATCTATGTGGAACACAAGTGAATATACATGATTGAGTATAATTATGGGATCAAAATTATATATTCATCCAATGTTTTGGGTAATGTATTCATATCAAGTGAATACATGTATTTTTATTTAAATTTTATCCTAATAACACTATATTTTTATGTCCCTATGATAATCCTTGACTTATGACAATGATGTCAGGTTTTATGTTATCGCCACATTCCATGCTCTGATTTTACTAAATTTTATTCTTACATTTTTATATCAGAATGTTATTAATTTGAATCATGTTTACTTATTTACATCCTTATAATGATTTATTATTCCCTTACTAGCCTTTTTATCTCACCCATTTTGTATTTTCACCCACATGGTTTGCCATTAAATATTAGAAGATCAATTGAATTTCAGGGCATAATAAGCAGTTTTTAAAAAATTTCACTACCCAATATTTAAAATTATTGAAATATGTATCTAATTCCATAATTAAATTAGGCCTATCATTATGTTGTGAATGTATAATTTTTATCTTTATATAATAAATAAAAAATGATTATAAAAGGCACGGGTTGTCATAGTTGGTATCAAATTATGGACAAATTATTTTTGGGGATTAGAATTATAAAACCATAGTGACAACCATAGGGATAAGTGTAAACATTGGAAAACATACCCAAATTTTGGTACAATATAGAGGGAGTGGTTTCCAAGAAATAAAATATCTTCATAGAAACAACAAGGGTATGTTTCTCAATCACAGATGTATCATTGGGTAAAAACCCTAAAAGGGCTCGTTGGGTATTAACACAACCTATACTTGGTTCAGTATAAAGAGATATTTCTTCATTTCATGTTTCAAACACCTAGGGGATATTATTATTTAAACTATCATTATTTTTATGGACCACTATAAAGGGGGAAAAAATTCATAGGGTATTTAATTTTTGGAAATATATCATGGATAAATTATACTGAATACTATTAAATCATAGGTTAAATAATATTAATTATTTAAGAGTTATCCATTAAATATTAATAGTTTCCATTTTATATAATTAATTTGTCAAATAACGTCATATATTTTTTCCTATAATCTAATAAATGGATGAATATATGAGGAACGAATTAAACAACTAATGTGGTCGGCAATTTTTTGAGTGTCAAAATGAGAGCCTCAATATGATGGTTGAAAGATTAAATAAAATTAAGAGAATAAATACTCAATTAACTTTTGTTTTGAACAAAAAAATGAAATATGAGTAGTACCCACATCCACCTATGATATATATTGTTACAATAGACACTGTTATGTGACAAAGGACTCGTAATTTCAATATCATCAAATCCCTTAATCCCAAAAAAGGGATCAAATCTATAGAAATAGTTATCTATGTACTTTAATTAAATCTATAATAAAGAGAAGTTCATTCTGGATATTTATCTCATGGAGGGAGAATATGATAAATGGTGGAGATTGATATATAATACAGAGACCAAGGACGAAATAGATGTGATAGACATTAATGAAATCTAGAAAAATTATTTCAATAAATATTTTCCCCACTCACATAGACATAAAATGGGGAGGGTGTTCCGTGGCCTTAAGAAGAAAGAGGATGAACTCATTAGGTAATACTAGGAAAACTCACATGACTCCAAATTTTGCCTAGAAATTTATTATTGACCCCAAATAAAATGTTGGAAGATTATTCAGTTGGAGAAAGATGAATATAGGAAAAAATGTGGGGATTTGAGACTTTAAAAACTATAATGAAATTTGACAATGTTCCCTCAATGTATATATAGAGATAGAATACTCTCAAAGGTCATAGTTATGTATAGATAATTATTATAAAAGGTATTTTAATATTGGATAATATAAGTAGAAATGTCATGGTGGTAAGAAATTCCAATATCCCAATTATAAAAAGTTTGGGAAAATCATCTTAGAAATTTATTAGAGGGGAAAATTTATGTGTTGATGAGAGGGGAACCAATCTAGTGAATGCCAATGTGATAAACCAACTATTGTGAGGTATGAAATTAAATTTCAAATCAACACTCAGACAATTGTCTATTTTTTAAAATACAATGAATACTGACACTATGAGAACCAATTCACTAATCCAGTGGCTATTAAAGATAATCAGTCATATCAAACTCCAAGTCTAAGAGATTAATGGAGAGGACATTCAATCACAACTGTTAATGTGGATCCTGATAATGATGTGCTGACATTTACACTACATATTCATTCAATAATATAAAATGTAGTCTTTTTTCTATATCTACACATTCTTTAATATAATTCAAGATTAGACAAACTATTAAAATATCACCTAAAAACATGGAAGTTGAGTTCTAAATGAAAAAAATGATTCAATTATTATATATCAAAAATATAACTTATGCCTATCAATATTTGTGAGTTTAATTTAACAGAAAACTTTTTGGTTCTCCCATTAGTCGAATTTGATGTTATCTGGGGATTAGATTGTCCTTCCTTTATAGTTATTACATAAATTACTAGGAGAAGAAATTCACCCATCATATCATGAATCTTCCTCTGATTCTATATAATTGTAAAGAGGATGAATAATCTTATTTTGAATCACCATATTATGAATTGATATTATTGCATTATGAGAAATCATATCTAGATAAAATTATTGTGACTAAGGAAAATATCATCTTTGATGACATTCCTATTGTAATAAAATCAGATGATTTATTCCCTAAATTGTTTACTAGTATTCCTCTTAAGGATGTTTTTTTGTTCTAAATCAATATTATACCCATATATTATCCAATATCTAAGAAAAAATACATTATTAAAATTAAGGAGTAATATAAGAAATGATAAAAGAATATGCATGATGACTTAATATTCTCATGTTCATTAATGTGTGGTTCACTTGTCCATTTCATCAAGAATATGGATGGGTCAATATGTCTCATCATTGATTATCATGAGCTCAAAATTATCACAATATGTTAAAAGTGTAATATACCATATTTTAATAACTATTTTGACAAACTATGTAGAGCCTCGATATTTATATAAAGTGGATAATAATTCGGTATATCATCAAGATGATTTTCACGAGGAGGATATCCCACAAATTTGATCTTAATACAAGGTATGAGATCTATTACTTCATATTGTTCCATTTTAACTCAATAATTCTCTAATTATCTTCACAGAATTTGCGAATAGTGTGTTTAGATATTACCTTGGTTTTTTTGGAACTCATTACAAATAATATTTTTATATTCTATAATAAAATGATGGAACCTGAAGAGAATATGAATGTGATACTCAATACCTTCAAAAAGAAAATGTTATATGTGAACTATAGTAGATGATGTTTTTGGTGGGAAAATTTAATATTCATGGGGAATTTCATCACCTGTAACATGATATCAATGGATCCTTCAAAGGAAATTTAAAATTAAGGGTGATCAAAAAACATCTATGATTGAGAAAAGAATATTACATGGATTAGAGTTTTAATATCATCAATTTTTGATAATCCTATACAATTTACAAACCTATCGACAAATATTACTTTGAATGGGGTGAACATTTTCTATACTCATGAATCTGAGGAGACCATTGATTAGTTTAATAAGTGGTTGATCACTACACTTGTTCTCAAATTACCCATTAAAAGATAATGATTTATAATCTATATCAACACCCCTAAAAATATCATGGGGTGTGTACTCATAAAAAATGTAAAATTGATAGCCTATTCTTTGATACAATTAATGATCAATAAGTATAAATACCCACAAAATGATCAAGAATAGGTTTTAGTGTTATCTACATTTATTATTGGAAAATATTATCAATATAAAGTGAATATTGGAATATATTTGGATCCTAAAAACATAAATTTAATAATCATAAACAGGATCTCAATATGTTATAATTAAGGTGGATATAGAAGATGAGGGATTTTTATTGTTCAATCTATTTCCATTTTTTGGAAGATGAATCATGTGGATGTTTCTGTGAGTAGAAAAGATCTCACTTCCCTTTCAATGATAAGGATTTATGGGGATCCAATATTATTGAACATGGAATGTCAAGACATAGTAATTATAAAACAAACATCAACCTACATTTGTCATATAATTTCTCAAAAATACATTATGATAAAATCAAGGAGGCCAAAAAACACTACGAGAATCTACCAAGAAAGGTAAGGGATATTTTTGAGTTGGAAATTTCTAAAAATGGAGTTATAAGGTTTAGAACATGGATATGTGTCTTATCAAAAATAAAACTAAAGAGGTAACTTCTGGATGATGCATATAACTCTTATATTTTTATTTATCTATGAGTCATTAATATATATATATATATGAATGAAAACATCTAGATGGATACCATGAATAGATAGACTATATAAGTTGTATATTGATGTTTGTTATTCTGATAGTATAAGTCTAAACGATAGAATACTAATGGTATGATGCAGATATTACCCATACCATTATGGAAATGGGAAAACATATGCATGAATTTTATTGGATAAATCCTTAGGAAATATAATTTAAATAATCTAATTAGGCGGTGTTTGATTACGTTAAAATGATATCCCATATCATTACTATAATGGAAAATTTATCTATTGTCCATCTCAATAAGATATACATAAGATAAGTGATAATATTTTATGGAAAAATACTCCCCATTATATCATAATAAGATTTATCATTTTCCTCGAAGTTATAGAAAATTTTTCAAGTAATCGATATAGAGCTAAGATTCAATAATTCCAATGACCCTCAGATAGATGATCTATTTGATAGAACTATTGAAACTCTAGAGGATATATTGAAATCTTATTCTATGTATTTCCATGTATATTGTGATGAATACCTTCTTCTTTGTGGAGTTCCCATATAAAAATATTTTCTATTATTATATTCCAAAGGAACATTATGAGACTATTTATATGAAGATATTTCAGACTCCAACTTGCTCGTTTAAATTTGGAGATTATATAGTGATTGAAACAGATATTTTCCAGTAAATGAGAGGGAACGTTCACTTGGTTCAATGTTATCTAAAATAAAAGAAAATATGATATAAAATACATATAGATATACATCAATGATTCCTAGAGGTTAATATTTGAGATTAGTTATTCCTTTATATATTAACATGGATGGAATTCATGATGTTAGGTAAGAAGGTAAATATTAGTCCTCAGATACAATGTCTCCTCAGAGATGTAAGATCACATCAGTTTTGGGGCATATCAATGAGATATCCTATCAAAACTACCTAATTAATATAATATGTTTCATGATTCCCTCTGAATTATGTACATAAAAGACCCGTGATGTGTATTGATTATAGAGTTGGTACCTTTGTAAAATTATATTTCATTCAAGAAATAGTATGGGCTGATATTGGACTATATAGAGAATGTTTTATAAAACAAGACAACTCACCCAGTCCAATTATTGTGTTGGAACCATATGTTTAAGAATGAAACACGGGAAGTGGAAGTGGAAATGAAACAAATGTACCCTCAACTTTTTTAGTATATGAAAATTAATTTTAATAGAAATATTTCTGAATTGGAGAAGTATGTAACAAACCCAACTTTCATAAATTATGTTCCCTTATAAATGAATAAATGACTTATTTGGTAATTTTTTTCATAGAAACAACAAGATCTTTATTTCATTTTTTGGACCATTATAAAATAAATTCAAATTTGTCTAATTGTGTTAGAAGACAATTCTGCATCAAAACTTTTGATAATATTGATAATCTATATTTATTGAAAATATTATTGTATATTAAGGGCTATGATAAGATCTAATATACATAGAAGAAAGAATTTATTTCCATGACTAGTTGAATTGTACCCTATGAAGCCCACTTATCAAAGCTTCTAAGGGATATTGAATTACTATGATTTGACCATAACCAAGCTCGATCCAAGATTCAATCACAAATTATTGATTGAAACCATTTATGGGATAAGTTTACTATTATAGATATCACTCCCTAAACCATGTTTATCGAACAACCCCATAATAGAACTATCATCAAACACCTTAAACATAGGGAATCCTATGGTTTGATAAGGATTTGTGCATCTAGAATATAGGAGAATGAATTATTATATTTGTTAATGAAATAATTCTTATATTTAACCCTATTAATTATTACATAATATATATACATGATTACATAATGTGTTTGAAAAAATTATGATTTGGATACAATGATGGAAAATAGTATTTTTAAGAAATATTTAGCTTCAATTAAAAACACACTTTCTGATAAATTCAATTATTTTGAAATAATTTTTTTAAATAGGATTATTAAATGATATTTATTTTAATATAAAGTATGCTATAATTTAATGATGTCTAGTGTAATGTTTTAAGGGTCAGAAGGTTTTTTTATTGTGAAAACTAGTATTTTTTTCAATAAATGTATATTTTAATTTAAATGAATAATTCTTATAAATAATAAAAAATGTATAGTAAATATAATTTTTAAAATATTCACAACTAAATAATCCAGTGATGAAATTTTCATATATTTTCAAAGACAATGAAATTTTTTGTTACAATTTTAATATGGTATGAGAATATTGTATTTTTTTATGAAATAATTAAATCTAAAAAGTTATTTAATAAATAATATAAAAGTAATCCAAGAATAAATATAGATCCAAACTTTATAATTATGTGTTTTTATGTTATTTTATTAATTTTTATGATATATAATGATTCCTCCAACACCTAATATATATTTATGGTTTCAAAAAAATTATTTATGAACAAGACTAGATTCCACATAATGAATGGTGTTATTTTAGAGAATTAGGTAATTAACTAAATAAAATACTAGAAAACAATACTCTTTAGATGAATCCAGGGAGAAAAACATACAGAAGTATTTTCTTTTTGATTATTTTAAAACAAAGATTCCAAAACATATTTTTAGAAATTAATAAACAGTTACCCTATATTTTTCTATAAATACCCTAACAACCTCATATTAATCTCCAATAAAATCAAATTTATGATGATTTTATTCTATCTATATCTCTATAAATATAACCAATGTGTTATAAATATTTTGAACTTATGCTTCTAAGGTTATTCAATTATTTTCCATGAAAAACTTCTATATTATAAGTAACTATAGCCATTTAAACTCAATTTTATTATCTTAATTGTGCATATAAATATTATATTGGGGAAATAAATGTATAAAATCAAAAATCCTTAATCATAGGATTAAATTTCATTAAATTATTTATTAGTTCGTAAGATCTATATGACAAACAAATGCATGTTCATGATATTAATGTGACAAATAGTATATGAATTATATATGCTACCAATGAGTGGGGTAATATTTTAATCTCATGAGTTACCATTTAGGGTGAATGAGATTTTATCCTATGAACACATCCTTATCATGTATTTGTGGATCTCCTTGACTTAATATTATGATGTCATGTTTTTTATTATTTCCACATTCCATTGATGCCTTGATATAATAATATTATTCCATAGTAATAAGTTCCTTATTATTATTATATCAGTTTAGTGCCACCATATTATTCTTTTTAATATGATGTACTTATTTAATACATTATATATCTTTGTTATTCTTTTACTGGGATTTATAACTCACCTCTTTATTATGTACATCCCTAGGTTATCCCATGCAGGATTAGAAGATCATTAGAATTTAAGGGCATGTTATGGAGTTTTTATATAAATTCATGGTATTCTACATTCATTTTGTAGTGATATATTTCTAATTATCCAAAATAATAGTACAATTTATCCATCTAATTGTATAATGTTTATCTTTATATAAAAAATCATGAAATAAATTATATAGAAGATAAGGTTTTTCCATAAACACAATTTTTATTTTCATTTCATTGATAATTCTAGTTTTTATATACGATATTCTAGAATTACGATATTAATGTTAGTTACAAAAACATTATTATAATTGTTATCCCCATATAAAGATAAAAATTATCATGGTTTACCTCAATAATAACTTATCTGAAATCAATCATATATACCATCACTGGTTTTTTTGTGTTTGTAAAATTCAACAATATATCAGATAATAGGGAAATGAGCGGCGGAAATATTTTTTCTGGATAATTCATATATGATTTCAATGATTTCATGGATTTGAATCAAATTCATAATTTATGCTTTTTGGTATCCATATTACCAGGTGTAATAACTATAAATGAAGAAGATATACTAGAGATATTCTGGTTAGTTTTCCTACGAATCATATTTGGATTAGAATGCTCAAAAATAATAATGTGATCTGTCTCTAATGATTTATCTCAGATAATTATCCCATTTTTATCCAACTAGAAGTTATTCTAAATGAAATTATTATTTAACATACAAATTACCGTAGAAATATATTATTTTTCCACTAATCTAATATTTCTGGTTTACCCCCAAGTTATTGTGAAATAGAGGTGAAATCATGGAATATCATTTAAAATAATATTTTAAATATATTCAAGTTTTTTGGTCTCTTAGTGAGGCATCCTAGAACCATACTTTCATGTTTGAGGATAAAACAAATATTTATACAGTTTCATTGATATAAATTTAGATGACCTAATATATATATATATATATATCATTATTTTACCTCATTTACTTATGTTAGTCATTAATTATCACAAATAAACCCGGAATCCCATGAATGGAAGAGTTAGATTCTTTTAGGATCACCTAAATAATAAAATATCTTATGATATTTGTGAACCTTTCTCCATAATTTATCAAAAATATATTATCTTCTATAGTTACACTAATATTCATAACCTAAAAAAATGTAATCATAAGATAATGGGTGAAAAAAATCCACAATATGGGTAAAGATAAGCGACGACAAGTAAATATAAATAATGATCATAAGATGATAAATTATTTATAATCAATGTACATGTAAAAAAATAAGGGGATCATATCCACCAATGCATAGATCATAAATAATGGGTCATGGAATAAGGATTGGCATAAATTTTTTATATAAATCACATGACTTAGGAAAATTAGTTTATTATCATGAATTGCGAGATCATAACATCAGGAAACCGTAGAAACATGACAAAACCATGGCATAGATAATTATCTCTTATTTGGGTCACACAAATTTGATCAATAAAATTAGGCGTATGTATATATATCGTATGAGATATAAAATGTTGACCAATGAATTAGAAGGAGATATTAGCCCCTGCCTGACATTTAACCATTCTTATATACGCTACATGAAATCAATCATTCATCATAAAATAATAAATGCACAGAGGTAAAATTGTTTTCAATCCATTTTAAATTGTACTAACATTAATATATCATTCATAATTCAATAAATAATCACCACAAGATAAGATAATGGAAAATAATTTAGTATCCAATGATATTTGGTAACATTTTTGGTAAATAATCATCAATTAATGTGATAAGGTATATGATATTAACAAAATATATCTACAAATGTTATATAGTTAGGGAAAAAAATTTCCCGAATAAATACATCATTAAAATATACATGAAGACACATCAGTTAGTAGAAATAAACACATAGTGTTTATGAAGGATAGTAATGGGAATAAAAACACCATTAATAAATATTGGATGATTGAGAAAGGCAAATACAGTAATTAATTTCCATGAGTTTACCCTCCAAAAACAGTATAAGAGAATTTAAGGGTGATTTAAGAAAAACAATTTTAGATGAAATAAAACCCTTTTGAGATAAATACTAAAATTGAAATGAATCTATAAAAGAGTTTTTTAACATTTTCATAAAAGAATAAGTTACATGTCACTTTCAAAAGACATTATTTTCAAAAAAAAATATGAAAAAATTTAATGTTAAAAATAATCCAAAAAAATATCCACGAAAAATACATAAATTATATCCCTATGAAATTTGAAGTATAATATTAATGAAATGATCATGTAATGAAATAATTTTTAAAATTTTGAAATATATTTGTTCAAACCCATATCATAAAAAGGGATAAAAAATGTTATTTTTAAAAGAGTAAAATATTAATGTTATGGTAACATGAGATAACACATTATTGGGTTTCCACATATAATGGAGAAAAATTTTGGGAATGTAATATATGGACATTTTAGGGAACCTCTCAAAAAATTGGATGTGAATTACACAAAACTATGATATAATTTTAGTGAGAGAAAATAATCAAAGTAAAAGATTTGAATTATAAAGAATTATTCCACTCGAAGAGGAAGATGAAGTACAATAAAATGAATCCTTTAGGTGGAATCAAATGATCATTGATGAATAAATTTTATGAATAATCATCTTAACTCAATGAAGGGATTTATGTTTACATGAAACATTACAACTTTGGAATAATTTGAATTAAAATAAATTTGAATAAAGTAAACGATATTAGTATACAAACTCCACTAATGAAAATAATACTGTAAGATACATTAATTATGTTGTAATAACACCATATTAAATATATCAATGTGAATAATATGAAATATGTATCCAACAATTCAATTTGATATAAATATTCCCTTACTTTAATTCCCCACACTCATAAATGTGTTTCACTCTCTATAAAAAATAACTATTATAATCACCTATGTTATAAAATTATTCTTAGATGTAAACGTTTATAAACTTCTTTATTATTTATTTTTTACTAATAAATTATTATTATTTATTTTATTTTCATTGTCATATGTTATGAGTTTTGATTGTTTATTTTGTACTAGTTTCAAATAGATCTTTCAATTATTTTTTTTATATTAATTGTTAATAATTAAGATATGATTATATATACTGAAAAATATGTTTCAAAATTATTTTTATTGTTTTAATTTTATTCCATATAATTTCTACTTATCATTTCCGAAAATAGGACCATTGAGAAGATTATTTTTTATATTTTTTTGGAACAGAATTGATATATTAATAATTATTTTAAAAATTTATACATACTTTCTAGAAATTTAAAATATTTTTTATAAATAATACCTATAATAAAAGTATTTATTTTTTCATAGTAAACTATGATTTATATTTGTTGTACTGTTCATGATGGCAGTTTAATGACCTAAATAAAAACAAGCTATTATCATAGGGTGAGATTTGTTATAAAAGTAAATCTTTTATAGTAAAATTTTTATAATACAACTTTATTGATATTATATAGTTTTTTTAAATTTGTGAAGTATATTTTATTAGAGTCAGATATATAAGAAAATATCAAGTGAATGTAAAAGTATGCCACTTTTGTGGAGGTGGTAGCCTCCACATATGCACATGTGACATATTAATCTTCCATTAAATGGGAATATGGTAAGTAATTATATATATTTTCAGAATATTAATAAGGCTACAAATATCATATCAATACATTAAATGAAGTTTTATAACAATACTTATATTTCATTTTGGAAAAAATTTATCAAGTCCCTTATGGATGCGGTAATCTGCACATATGAATGAAGTCACCATCATTTTCTGAATGGGTTTAAAGGTAAAAAATGGATCTTATATTTATATATATATAATTAAATTTTAAAGTATTATTAAAAATAATTTTATCATAAATTCAATGATTATAGTGTATTTATGTTGGTATATGAAGATAATAAATAAATAATGATAGGTACATAACATTGCTTATCCCTTTGAATGTTCTCCCTTGGGAAACATAATAAGGATTATTTTCATGGAATTTTAGAATGTTAAAAGTAATATATGACATGTAAAGAGGTTTAAAGAGATATTGGTTCATCATTTTGGTAGATATAAGTATTTTTTAATGGTGGATAAATGTGGTATAACTTATATCCTTTTATAGAAGATGAAAATGGAACTTTTGTAAAAAAACATAAACTTTTCATTGATGATATGAAATTAATCATGTTTCGATGGCTCCAAAAGTGAGAAAATGGTATCAGGTGATATAAGGTCTAAAAAATTAGAAGTTCATTTTAAATCATGTTATAATCATTATTATAGTCTTTTACCATATATTTTCACATTTAATTATTTTGGTTCTTACATCGGTAACTAGTTTTTACCCAAATGTTTTAAATTTTACAAAAAATATAAGGTAAACCATATTTCAAAATTTTTAATTTATGAACTTGAATTTTTCATCCAAATAATTTAATTTAATTTATAAATTACAAAATATTCCATTTTAAATTATGTTGTAAAATTTAAAGAAATGTTGCTTTGTAGAAAAATATTATTTTCACATTTAAGTGTTCTTAATAATTATATAATTTATTAATACCTAAATAAGAGATATTATATTTTTGCATATATTAAAAATGATATAATGTAAATTTTTAAAAATATATTCTTTATTTTATTAGATAATAATTATCCAACATTAATATAAATTTCACTGAAAATAATTGTCTTTCGATTATAATGGTCATTAAAATTACTTAATGTAATCATAATTTTATCCCTAAAAATGAAATTTATCATATAAAATAATATTAAAAAATTTATCACAAATAATAAATTCGTTTTTTTAGATGTTATTTTTATATGTGATGAACACTGTATTTTTTTAATATAATTGAATAGAAATGGTTCTTAGAGTAAAATATTACATAAGATTCTGAAATGTTATACATGGGTTTTATAAATTCACTACATTATTTTTATATTTATAAATTCAGTAAATATATAAAATTTTTAAACATGAAAATTTCTTTTATAAGTATAAAGTTCAACTACCTTCTTAATTTGGACAGAAATACTAAAGTTTTAGTAAATACTATATTTTTTATTCTTCATCTAAAAATGATTATTTCAAAAAAAAATCACCCAATGATAATATTTCAATCATTAATATGAAAATTATATAATTTTTTTAACATTAAAATTCTATAATTTGGGAATTATTCTTTTATGAAATATATTGAAAACAACTTTCATGTGAAATCATCCTTTAAAAAATATTATTCATTCTTAATTTAATTTCATATAAATAATTAATTTTGTTGGTGTTATTATATTAATCATATAAAATATTTATATTACCTATAATATATTTATTTTCTTGAAATAATTTGATTAAAAATAATTTTTGAAAAAAATATTTTTATGAATATGATGATCTTGTTAATTATATTATTAATTTAGTAAATAAAATTTATTTCTTTATAAAATACATGTGATAAATACAAGAATTATTAATATTTAAATGATTATATCATCCAATTTGTAAGTTACATGCCCATTAAATATATCTACCTAATATATTTGTATAAGTTAAATTTTAGTGGTTATCACATCTGGTTATTCTACCAGCATGGGTCTCACGAAAATTTCAAGGAGCCTAAATTTATTTTCCATGTGATTGCATTCATACCATAATTATTGTAGTTTGGATTTTTCTAATAATAGTTAAAACCCTCAATAATATAACTCTTTACCATGATTGAAAAAATTATCCTCATAAGGAAGACATTCGCTAATCGATGCATTTTCTGGACATTTTGTTCATAAATATTATAATATTGTCACTTTTTTTATACCCTCTAATTTGAGTGCTCTACTATAATGGTATAAATTATTAAAAATATTTAAATAATAAACATTTCATTTTGGTTTTGTGTTTTCTGTGAAACAAGATAGCAAACATATTATTAATTTAATGAATTAAAATATATTTCAAAATATCAAGCTTTCATATTCTCCAACTATATAAATATCATCCCCAAAATTTTATGTATAACAAACTACCAAAATTACACTATGTTATATAAAATATGGAATGAACAAAGATGTAATTTCTATATAGTTATCAACTTCAAAGACTAAAAAACCTATATTTTCCCCTAAGGATAGGTCAATCCTAATATTGTGTTTTTCTCTAATAATTAGAGAAAAACATCCCCCATGATTTAGAACCATAACCCTTATAGTAGAATTTGTTTTCTACGAGATCAAATAGAAATTATTGTACTGAAAAATGATAATAGGTTAGTTTGAAAAGAGGCTTCATTATATTGTAAATTAATATATATAGTGTTTATGTTATGAAATAAAATCAATTTACAAAATCATATTTTATTCATTTAATGAATAAATAATTAGACTTTTATGATGAATAATTCTATAAAAATTGAAAGAAATTGATAAAACATTTATATAATAATGTTACCATCAAAAGTTTTTATTTATAACTCAACATATAAATATTGGTTCAAACTTACATAACATAAGAAATCTATAAGACTATAGTTAAAAACGCCATGAAATAATTAATTATAAATTTCCACATAAATATTATTATTTCTTTGGATTTTATATTTTCATAGGGTCGAGGAGGTTTTGTATATAGATTTTAATTTTATTTACTTTAATAATATCATTGGTTTCAATAGTTACCAAAATTAACATATCTTAATCCGTGAATTAATATTGTATCCATAATATTAACATTATTTATCCCAAACAAATTAATAAGATACACTACTTTTATATGGTAGATTATTTATCGATTCCCTCCATTATGAAAAATAAAAAAAATAATTTGTTTCCTTCAAGAAAATCCCCTGATTGCCTCTTCCAACAATTTTTTCATATATTAAATTGAACCTTTTTTGCATTATCATTTTCATCAACTAATCTTCTATGAGACTCCATCATTTTCTTCTTTATTTTTTTAATAAAATAAAATCTGGTTACATTTTTTATTATAATTATTGATATCTATTTTGACATAATTTAATGGTTTCTCAATTCAACTCTTTTCCTATTTGGTTTCTCAAAGTGAAAATCTTTAAATTTTCCAGGGACGCCTTTATTAACTTGGTAAAATTAGACTTCAACATTTACTAAAAATGGGGTTGAAATGATAAGTGAATAATTACAATTATAAGATAATTATAATAATTTTTATTTTGAAAAACTCAACCCCAATATTTCATAGACATTAATATCATTAAATTCTCTTTCTATTCAACTTAAATAACTCTCATTTCAATCTAGTAATCATTATATTGGGTTTTCTCATATCATAAGTAATATATTTAACATAGATAGTACTTATTAATGGCTCATACAAGGAATATAATTAACCAACGATTATATCCTGGGAGATTCTATCCAACTATGAAGACTTAGGCCCACCCATTCCTTTCTCTGTAACATATCACTTCGATATCCATAGAACTAGTGCTCTGGGATCTTTCACCATGTGAACATAAGTGTGTATCCTCAAACGTAAAATGCTTTTGAGTAGCAGTAAGGGTTTATTGGGTGATATTTGGGACACTATACATTCATGAAATATTAAAAATACTAGTAAAAATAATATCTATATAGAAAAAATAAACAAACCTCATAGAAGAAATATAAATAATAGCAGTAACGAGCCTGAAGTACACTTCAGATACAAACCAGATAATATTAACATGTCTTGATAATCATATATAATCATGAAATAAACCTTGTGGGATGATCATATATTTACATAAGAAAAACCCCAAAATTAACTCCATACTAACATAGAAGAACCACCTAGACACTCATCCAAAAAATGGTGGAAATCATCCCATGTGTGCACAAAACATCCCAGATCACTAATGTCTAGAGAAAAAGCCTATTATTTTTCCTGCACTCAAATTCCTAATGATTGTATGTGTTCTGAATGACCCATGTGGGGATTGATTATTAACTCAGTAGGTCACCACTAATATATTTCTAACTTACATCGATACATATTATAGTGTAGGAAAACATAAATAAATGATAGTAACTAACACATCACATAAGTCGCTTCTGTTGTGTTTAGTAGACATAAAATATATTTTCATCGAATTGGCCAATGTCAATGTGGAATGATTCATCCACTGTTAGTCATACTATAAGAATTTTTGGTCCCCTATCCATTTCCATACCACACAACCACACATTCCAAACATTAACACATTTGAAGCATGTCATTACCTACCTATATCTCTGTGAAAACCCATCGATTTTATATGATATCCCTTTGGAACACCCAAAATCATATCATTAATCCATTGGACATACACTAAGTAAATAATAGTATTCTTAGTATCCAAACAACCTATTGAATAATGATACTCATACTTCTATAGTCCTGACCTATCATCCCCAACATAACGATGAACCCCATCCCATATCTGATGGTCTCACACACAATAACAGGTGGACAAAAATAATTTACATCGCTTCTAAACATATTTACATCATTATACAGAAATCCATAATTTCTATAGAGGCATCCAACCACTTAAATTGGTCATGAAGATTTCATTAGACCCTAGTTTAATCCTAAAAAAACCTCGATTATGATATTGACTAACAAAATTGTGTAAAAATCACTAACAAGCTTAGGATACAACTCTGGAAATCCCCTTCCCACCTACGAACAATGCCACCCACATCCAATGACCAACCTCACCCATAATATCAAAGACCATGCCCTATGTGTGCACATGGGACTAACATAGGAATGAACGTACTTTAATAAATTCAAATAACAATAAACGTCAGACCCAACCAGTTATGGAACCCAAAATACCCACCTTATATGTAATAATAGTCCCCAAAATACCGTATCACATTCATTGATACCCCACAACACCACCCAAGAACAATATAAAATAAATGAAATGTAGAACATGTCCAACATAGACCACCCTAGTCATGCCTATTTTCTATGAATCACATAAGACATTCATAATTAGAAGAATGTCCTCCACCACCCACATTATACACGTAGAAGTCTACTCATTAATGAATAGTCTATAATTTTACATTAAATGGAGGAAGTCATAAAGCCTAATTAAACACCAAAAAAAGGGCATAATTCCATAAATGAAGAAATACCTGTAAATAAGTGATAAAAATCAGAGAATAAGGAATATAGTGTGTTAGTTTAAATCCGCATTTACACTTTTGATGAACAACATTGAAACAAGAATGAGAAGAGGGAGTTCAACTCCTTGGATCCATAAGCGTGATGGAGAAGATGAGTTATACTGCTCCCGGGCTAAATCACCATTCCCCAACCCCGTAATATTTTTTTTTAACTTTTTCCCCTTTTTTCCCTGGATGGAAAAATTCACAATGAGAAAATATATATCATGATATGAAAACCTTGGGAAGTGGCGCACTATCCATGTCTAGATAATTCTATTCAAGAACTACATGTTCACGGCCAGAATGGCTACATCTATTTCAGCCATCAGGCTTTCTAATTCATCGAGAACGTCCCCTGGGTAACTACTGAACCCCAGAACACTTAAACACTATTAAAATATTGGGTTTTAATCCCCACTTTAGTTGAAAATTGTGTCCCATCTGATTTTGGGATCTTACATACTGAGTTAATATATAGTAAATACTTAACCATCCTTTCAATGGTGAATACCCCTAGGGAAATCATTTCTGTAGCCACATCCACATTCTAGTATCAATACAAGGATGTAATTCCTAGAAAACCCATATAGTACAAACTTCACCGAAATTTGATGATGTTATCATAAACTAAGGATTATCCATTATACTTATTCATGTTTTTTCACTAATTTTATACCATATTAATCCCTATAATAACTAAACTAAGACTAAAATTTATCAAATCCTGACTCGGATAGAAACTAAGGTTCCCCAGACATGAACACCCCCGTCTAGTGAAAAAACAAATTTTTTAATAATATCATTAATACAAAGTGAGATATCCCAAATTAAAAATATTTTTATTATTTGTTATTTCAATAACATGACATTTCATCTCTTAAATAATCACAGAATCCCTAGAATAGAAGGATTAGTGTCATTGAGGATCACATACACAAGAAACTTATTTTACAATACTTGTGAACATTACTATATAATTGGGCCACACTAAAATCCCTTCTATACATATACAAATATTTATAACTTAGGGAAATAGAAATAATTGATTAAGAGTGAGCATAAACTCTCAGTAAGTGTAAATATTTATGATAACAATTTAAGTCCATAAAATTTTATAAAATTAATTTATGAGTATAATCAAGGTACATGGAAATAAAATAATAAAATAATACCCAATAACATATAAATAACAAATAACGAGTCGCATTATATGGATTGGAATAATAAAATACATAAATCACAAGGGGTGTTGACACAATATTAATTAAATATAATCCATGAGTGTGTAATGTGAGGATACCTTAAAAATGTGGAATAAACATTTTCATAGGGAAACATCACCTTCATGAGTAACCCACATTCACCCAATATTTCTATGAATTAAAATTTTCCCATGTATACATTTATTATGAGACATAAACATTCAACCAATGTATTAAAGTGTGATATAAGTCTTTCTTGTCATTTATCCATATTTATTTGCAACACATGAAATCAATAATTCATCATAACGTATAAAACCCCTTAAGAGAAAACCTGGGTCACGTTTTTTTCAAATGGGTTCTCAAAAAGAAATAATTCTTAATTCCATTAATAATAATAAAATGATAAATCCATGGAAAAAATGGAAATCATATGTTATTTAATAACACAATATATAAATTCCATTAAATAATTATTTTGAGGTATATTTTATTTCTACCATATTGATAAAAAATAATAGTTGGAAGAGTCAATAATTTTCACCAATAAATTGATGTCTATAATCAAGATGAACACTCTTAAATCAATGGTTAAAAATAGTGGTTAATGAGGATTGTCATTACAAGAAAACACATATTTATACATATATTTTTATTAAGAAAATACAAAATTAATAATGAATTTTAAAGAGATTAATACTATAAAAGAGTATAATAGAACCTAGAGGATAATATATGAATAAAACTTCTAAAATAAGTTAAACTATTTTTGGGATAAAGTGTAAAATGGAAGAGAATCCCTAAAAGATTTTTTAGAAATTTTTTTTAATATTTTAAAAAAATAAGATGTATCTGGTAACATTCATAATACATTTTTGGAAAATGTTACGGGAAAAAATATAAAGATATTTACATTTCAAAAAAATCCACAATAATTGATCCTTCAAAAATTGAAAAAAATTATAATGTTGAAATACGAACTAGAAAATAAAGAAAATGATCATGGAAGGAAAATATTTTTTTATTTTAAAATACCATTTTTGAAATAGACATCATAAAAAGGGATAACAATAATACCTTTTTAATAGATGAAAAACTAAATTATAAATTCACATTGGATAATACATAATTGGGTTCCACATATAAAATATAACATTATAGGGAAAGGAGATATTTATAGGGAGGGGGAACAATTTTTAAAGGGGATGTGAATTATTCTCAATAGTGATATGATTTTTGAGATATAAATTCATCAATGATAAAATTTTGAATTAAAAATTGTGATTGGAAGAGAAATTAACATGAAATAAATACTTATTAAGGAATAAATAAATCATGAAATACGTAAGTTTAAGAAGAACCATTTTAACTCAATTAATGGAGAAGAGTTAACAAAAAACCATACATCATTGGTATCTTTTGAATAAAAATCCATTTGAAGAAAGAACAAAGAATTCATCTTCAAACACCATTAATTACCTGAATATTTCAAGATTCATTAATTAGGATGTAATAATTCCATATAAAATATATCATGGAGCATAATTATAAATATGTCTCAATAAATAATATATGGGACAAATAACCACTTATGTTAGTTCCTATATTTATCAAAAGAATATTAATCTTTTATATAACAAAAAATAAATATCTTATCACCTATTCTGGAAGCAAATTACTTTCTATAGAATTTTATAAACAACAATTATATTCATATATTAAAAATATAATAGTTATTTTTATTTTATTTTCATCATCTTATGTTATTAATTTAAATTATTCATTTTCTCCTAGCATCGGATTCCGGGGTTTATTCTTATTTATATATTCAAAGATCATCATTATGAGATTTGTAATTGTGTTATAATAGATTTTTGATAATAATTTTTAATGTTCTTATATCATTGAATAATATTTTTAGTTACCATTTTTGAAAATAGAAGTACTGATAGACATGATTCTAGTAAATTTTTACTAATATAGGTGATATATTAATAATGAGTAAAAACATTGATATAAAAATTACAAATCAATGATAAGAAATATGTTAATATAACCTAAATGATGATTTATTACATAAAGATAAAAATAATAACATCCCATAAGATTGTGAGGCTATAGTCTTTCAAAAATTATGTATATAAATAATAACGTGATATATGGGTATAATAACATTTTTATAAAACTCCCAAACATTTATTTATATCCCATAAATCATTTTATAATGAATTGGGAAACCATGGGAGAAACATGAGAAATTGATGCGATATAAAGCACAATAAGGGAATAATGAAATCATAACATGATGGAAGTAATACGTTTTATTCAAGAGGAAAATCAATGTGACATAGAAGGGGTGAGTATAATAAACATGGACCTAAAAACATTATATAATATGATAATATCAAGGAATCAAGGGAATGTGGAATCAATATAAAACCTGACATCATAAACATAAGTCGTGGATAAAAAGCAGTGAAATCTGAACATGGTGTGATTATGATAACCTCACATGAACCATACATGGTATATCATGAGATAAATACATTACCCATTGGATTGGGGGTTGTATAAGTTTGTGCCCACACATCACATTCATATTTTTTTAATGCATCTGTGTGTCACATAGATCATAAAACAGTATAACATAGTTTATTATATTTAACCCCATGATTAAGTAGATTGTGGTACAAATATATAATTTCCCAATCAGGGAAGGATATGTATATCTAGGGGAATTACTTGGAGTGTAAATGGTGAAGTGTAGTAATTGTAAAAAATTATGGCATAGAAAATCATAGAATATTTTTTTTAATATAATTGGTTTACATAAAGATTCATGGTAGATTCTAATGGAATCCAAATTTGGACATTAATTACTTGTAAATTATAAGGACAATAATAGGTATGTGTAAAAAAAATTCAAACATGAAAAATTTTAAATCAAAATTAATAATACCAATATACTGCTTGAATAAAAAGAAGGATGATAGGATCTCTTCCCTTGCGAGGGAACTTCTAAAAGCATGAGAGGAGTGAGTTAAAATGTTTGGAACACCAGGGGATTGATCTTGAGTGGATTAGGGTGATTAAATTTGTTATAAATTGGTTTTGAGTGAGTATTTGAGGGAGGATTCATGGATATTTAAAGAAAAGTATGGGGGAATTCATTATTAATTACTAAACATAAGATTTGGACTCTATATGATAAAATAATTTAAACCACAAATCTTCTCATTGTTTTTTCCATTAGTTTTTTCCATAAATTATTTTTTCAGTATTTTATATGTCTATTTAGGTAAATCATTAAAATAATACTGCTGGTGTGTGGAATTTATTCATAATGATAAATACATGATTTTAAAACCTTAAATTATAATAATGGTTTTAGAAGATTAATTAAGGGATTATAAAATAAATAAAACAATATAAAAATAAATTATTTTAAAACAAAAACATAATTTTGGTCCTAGATAATCATTATACTATTCTTTTACCCACTTTTATTCTATTATTCACATCATAATACATAATATATATTTATATCGTATGAAATTTTTACCAAAAAATATACTCTTTGAAAATTTTGGAAAAAACACCATCGACTAATTTCAATATGATTATTTCAAAAGAAAAATTATATTAAAAAATATTTTTCTAATTATAATAATATACTAATTTAAATAAAAAATATTCATTTAAAGAAAAAATATTATTTTTTATAATAATAGAAATTTTATAACCCTTTAATGATTAAATTAAACTTAATTAAATTATATTATAATTTATATTTAAATAAATATTATTTAATAATCATACATCATGAAAATAACCTTTATTTAAATGTAAATTAATTTTTCAAAAAATATTTTTCTGATTAACACCATTTATTTACCAAAATTACAATTTTGGTTTCATCATATCAGAATATAATTTTAATCAAACTTTTTATATAATCATTTATAAAATAACAATAAAAAGGAATAAATATGATAATTATTTCGACTAAATGATAAAATATAAATTTATTAAAATATGGTCTAGATACATAACACATTATTTCACCATATTATGCCCTAAGGGTATGGTGTGCGATGGTGGGGCTTTCTTAGTTTGTTTTAACGAGCACGGTATGTCTCATGATCTTGATCATCTTGAAATTCTCTAATAAATAGTTTCATTCATTATTTAGTTATTTAATATCAACATGGTATTTTCAATGTGTAAAACCCAGTTATTCAGTCTCCCTTGAATATTATGATAAATGGTTATCATTAGTTTGATCCTTATCATCCGGTCTATCACTATTTTCATATGTATTGGTTATAATTTTTCATAATCCATTATATATACTAATAAAATCGATCACTATACAATTTTTATATTATCTAATGTTAATTTGATTAACATTATTTTAAATCTCACATTATATATTTTATAATTAGTCTAAAATAACCTATGTAGTGGATGTGTTTTCTATAACTATAAAAAATTTACTAAATCAAAAAATATTTTCATTTACTAAAGTTCATGGAATTATATTCATCGCCCATCAAGAAATGTCACCCCCAAAATTTCATTTCATTCACTAAAATAGATGTGGGTACTTCTGTTTTAAAACCACTTCTATTTCCCACGTAACATCCAAAAACGTATGGTTCTTCTATATCACGTTGACCAAGTGAGATAAATTGTTTCATAGAACATTGTATATAAAATCTAATATATTCACTGGCACCTCATATAAAATATCACTCTCCATGGGAAACACCACTAAATTTAGTACAATTGTGGTTTCTGGTATGTACATCCTTGAGAGGGATACATGGATCAAATCATGTACATGAGATTGGTTAGAAGTCCGTTATAGTCAATAAGTCGCAAATCATATGAGATTAATGATTTTAAAGGGGTTGATGTATGTAGGAATAATATTTACATTCTTCTCGAACCTCATGACTATCACTTACGATGATTTATGAAGGAGAACATCATCACTCACTTCGAACTTCATGGCTCTTTGATGACCTTATAAATTGAATATTTTGTCATATTTGTGCAGAACTCATATTATTCTAAATTAATTAAACCTTTTATGTAATATCTTGAATAAGATTAAACCCAACCAATTCTTCTCTCCGACTTTTTCCCACCATGTTGGAGTCCAACACCACTTCCCATATAGATCCTTATAAGGTTTCATTTAAATTATACTATTTAGAGTGATATGATATGTTATCTACGCTATAGGAAGGTTAATATCCCAATATCCTTGAAAATTCATTGAATAATATCTTATCATTTCTTATATAGATTTAATGGTTATTTTAGAATGTACATCTATTTTAGGTAGATAAAATTTAGTAAAAAAAAATTAGTCTCCAAATCATGATAAAGGATTCTAAAAACCATTGAGGTAAACCTCCAATATCAATTAGATATAATGGAGGGTGTCACTTCATGCATCGTCACCACATCACTCTTGTAAAACATTTTGAGTTTCTCAATAGATAAATATTACTATATAGTAATGAAATGTTTTCACTTTATAAAGACATCTCCTACCACCAAAATTGAATTTTTAAATTTAGATGTCCTAGATATTATTATGAATAAATATATGGTTATGTTTTCCCATTTCCATACTAGTATAGAAAATGGTGGCATCATACCGGTAAAAAATTTTCATTCATCCTTGACATATTGGAAGACCATGAATAGAGATTCAAATTATGAAATATCTCTCCCAATGTTATCCCATAAGCTGTTCTTGACTATATTATTATACATCTTAGTTCATTCATGCATACTTGTGATAGGGAATAGCCAAAGAATATTTATTTTCCCAGTGTAGTACAGAGGCTGACTGATGTCATCTTAACTAAGGATATTTCTTAGTTTGTTCACTCACCTAATATAATTAAAATAAACTAAATATTTTTGTTTATTTATTATATTTGAAATAAATGGAATGAAATAATATAATTAAATTCTATGAAGTAAACAAAAATGAAACAAAATAATCGTATTTGTAAAGAAGCATCTTTCTCTTTTTGTTTTGGTTAATGGGTTCTACCATTCTTTTTATTGGTTTATAAATTTATTTTGATAACATAATATTTAAATATAACATTTAAAATACTATTCGATTATTTTGTGCAATGAAAACATGAATTCCTTTGGAAATCATAATTCCACCTCATCCAGTAATCATGTTTATGGTACACCCCAATTGAAAGTTTGACACCATCCTGGACCTGACCCCATCGAATATATATTCATCTACAAAACGGCGCAACATAATCACTTTAAGAGCTTATGGTTAGCAGAAGAGGGATAAAATATATATTAAATAAATAGAATTTATTTTGAGATCAGTTACATAGTGGGTGATCTCAACAATCGTTTTCTTCACAATTGATCACTACAAATGTAAATAAAAAAGAGAATATTTATCTCAAAATGAATGGAATGGCCACTTACCTCCCCTAATAAAAGCCTTTTTTTAACCACTCATTTTCTTGAATAAGAGGTCATTATGGAATGGTGATATATAAGGGATGAAAATAATAATAGAATAAAAATAAAATAGAATAATAAAGTGAAAATAAGAACCTGAAAAAATAATAAAAATAGAGGAAGATGGGTATGGGGAGGAAAATTAAAATAAAATGGAAATGAATTAATACAAAATTAGAATAGATAGAAGGTTAGAATAGAAGAATAATTTAAATGAAATAAAATAAAACTAAGAGATATAAATAATGTATGTATATTGAGAGAGGAATAAAAACAAAAAAAATCTAAGTGGGAAGAATGAAAATGAATAAATTAAAATAGAAGACAAATATTGACAGTGGAAATAGTTGATGAAATAAAATACATTTATTAAATTAAAATATGAAAACAAAAAAAATTACATTTAAATGAGAGATAAATTTAACTAAAAATAAAAATAAAAAAAGGAGGGGAGGAGCTTCTCGACTAAGGTAGTGGCCTTCCCTCTACGGCGTGAGAACTATTTACACTAGTCGGAAATCCACTGCTTTTATAGGCAGCTAATGAGTAGCCTCGGCCTCCCAAAAATCATCAAGGGAGATATTTCCTCCACCAAAAACTTATAGATTTCAATATTTGGATTCCCCATTTGAAAATATCCAATTGACATCACAAGGAAGATGGATTTCAATTTTTATGTGTAAGGAATGCTTCATCGAGTCCTATTCCAATGTGGAAGTGCGCCTACATTTTATTGCATGGAATGGGAACATTTTACTTGATATGTGAATAAAATGTATTTGGTCATAGTGGAATGGTTGTGGAGCTTAGTTTCTCCTCCATCTGTTGTTCGAAGTGGCTGAATGATCTTCATAATGATATCGAGGTTGGTTAAAAAGATCCCAGAGATGAGAACTGGTTCTTTTAGGCCTAGACATTGGCGATCAACTCAATAATTAGCTTTCTAAGTTGAATAAATGGATTTTTATAGTTTATCATAGTGGTGTTGTACATTGAAGATGATGGCGGCATCAGTGGATGAAACGACATGATGTAGAGATGGGTTTCCAATCTGAGTAATGGTGTGGTGCAGGATTTTTTATGTATTAAAAGTAACCCAAATTTATAGTGCCCTACATTGAAAAATATATCAGGAGGATTTTTCCATATTAATGAAGATGTGTGAGCCTTGAGAATATCACATGTTATAGGTTGGGAACTTTCATTCTGATGCACACCCAGAATAGCACACCATGAAATAGGTGACCCATGAGGGCCTCCCGTACTCCCCACATGGTTCACTACTCATAAGATACCCATGAGCATAGGCTTGATTACCCCATGAAACAACCATGTGAGAGATCTCCCTTAGCCTTGTATGGCTATCCAAACCCTAGGGGAAGGCTAAGTGGTTGTGGGGTCTTTAGTTGAGGGCCTTCCTTAGTTTGGCCAATATTTTTTTAAAATGTTTAAAAAAAAAATATGATAAACAAATATAAATTTAAACAATTATATGTCAAAATAATCATAAGAAAAATTCAATTTTAAAAAATTATTCTATTATTGTTTTTAAAAAGTATCACATAAAGATTTAATATTTCTCATCATTTAATTAAGACATTTCAAAAAATTGTTATTATCATTGAAACCCATCAAAAACTCATTATAATATTTTAAAAGATATGTATAAAAAATGAGTGTTTCATATACACCCACACTTAAACTATGATTTTTTTCAAGAATAAAATCGGAACAATGAATTCAGAGCACGCCAATGCTATCAATATTCAAGTTTTTAATTAATAAAATTAAATAATTGTCATTGAAAAATAAAATTTTCAAAAATCCACACAAAATATGAATTCAATTTCTTAATTTTCAATGAAATAATCAAATCATGTATTTTATTTCATTCCATTTGAAAATGATGTTACTTATTTAATCAGTATTCAAAATTCCTTAATTAATTATTATTAAACATCTAAAATCATGATATAACTATAAATTTGAATCATATCTCTAATCACTGATGAAAAAATTCAAGTACATTATTAATCATTTCATGATAACATTCCCCTTATGCATATTCTTCTAATAGATCTCTTTATCTTCATTATAAATAGAACAACCCAACTTATTATAAAAATTAATTTAAATAAATATATTCTATTTGATGTTTTTTATTTAAATTTAAACATTTTCAAACATTTTTTATATGCTATGGTAAATTATTGTTGCACTACACAAATCACCATCTTAACATGCATTACACACAACACTAAGATTCAATGGAACAAAATTTTATTAAAATAATTATTTAAATGGGACAATTATTACATCGTTATCAGCACATATTAATATTATTATTAATAACTATTTTTTTAATATTATTATTTATCATTGTTTTATATAAATAAAACATATTTACAATAAAACATACATTTTTTTAGTAAAGTCTATATATATTTGAAAATATTATTTTCTTGAAAAAAAAATTCTTTCATGTCCTTCAACGAACAATAATAAAATTAATTTTAGAAACTTTTAGAAAATAAATTTGATAAAATAATCATCCTCTATTAATTTATAATTTTAAAATTATCTTACTATGATGTTTTGGGAATTTTCTGGAAAACTTCGTTTTTTGTATGATTAGTAAAAAATAAAAATAAAATTAAATCAAAATTAGATTTTCATAAAATATATTTATATAGTTAAATTATATTTTAACACTTTTTTAATGAGTAATTAAATAAAATTTATAAAATTAAATCCAATTTATTTCATTGGAACCAATTTCAAATACAAATTGGAAAAAAATAATTTCAATCATTTAATCATTAAGGCTTAAGAAACCAGCTGTCATGACACGTCTACATGATTAACATTAAATTAATATCTACCACATCTATATTTTGAATTATTATATTTTATTCTATAATTGGAATCATAATAATTTATAATTTCTATTATTTTCAACTTAGTTATTTACCAAAAATATTTTTGAATGTAATAAAAATTAATTAAAGTGATTATGGTAAAATAAGCTCAATTAATGACTAAAATAAAAAAAATATGTTGTTTAAATGACCATAACCTTGTATAAAAAATATTTTATGGATATTTTTCGTCCATTAAACCTCTGGAGTTCCATAATGATCCAATTTTAACCCGTGTGAGTAATGTAAAACATGCAAGGAACTCAAATCATTTCAAGAATAATTTATGTGTCCAATTACCCTCTTAAAAATGGAAATCATTCCTCCCATATTTACATACATTGATAATTTTATATAAGCCACACCCAACCCAAATCTCATTCTAACATCCCTCCCTTTATTATTTATTTCCCCCTTTATTACAAAATCAGTCAAAGTAATCTCTTTGTTGTAATTCATGAGGATTTACCCCCAAAAGATTTAACAACCTTCCTCAAGATCCATTGATTAATTCATCACCCCCTCATATCTTTATAATTCATGATTATATAAAATAATAAGTATCATAAATATACTGATATATTTTATTACAATATTTTCCCTACACATACACACATCCATCTAATGGGTAACAAACTGACCGTTTTTCTGTAAGGAAAACAATCGCCTAATGAAACGATGTCATTTGATTTTAATTTACCACCTATCCGGGTTAGGAATTATGAAGTAAATTATATTATTATATTATATATATAAATTTATGATTTATTTATTTTTATATATTTATTATATAACACATAACATCATTATTTTCATTTTTCGATAATATGATAACTTCATTTGTGAAAGTGTGGACTGCAACCTCCAAAAAGTGATGTGATTCATTATCAATAAAAATGGAATGTATTAATGATTGGTTAGGTAAAAATATATTATATATATGAAAATATAATTATTATTTAATTATTATATATATTTAATTTAATTTATATATTTCAAAATTATTTATTAAACAGAAACAGCGTTCATGCGTATGCACGACCTACCCTCTCCATGAACGATGTATTTAATTTCATATTTATGTTGTTTATAAATTATTATAAATATTTAAATACTGAATATATATATATTATATTTATATAATTTTATATGTTTTTTAAATATTTATAATGTTATCTTTGTAATTTTATCAATAATAAGAAGTTAAAACATTTATAAAAAAATGAGGCGAATATTACCTGAAATATAAATTCAACATAGAATTGTTATCAAACATGTGAAATTAACTCATAAATATAATATATAGTATTACTTATAATAATAGTTTTCTTTAATATATTTTCAATAAATTATACATATTATATAATAGGACTATTTAAATATAAAGAGAGACATTTTATAAGGTATGGGATTTCTCATCTCACTTTTATTTCTGTGAGACTTATGCCTTCTTCACCAATCATTTATTTTTTTGTTTAATGTACTAACCCTAAATGTATTATATTATTATTATGTTTAAATTTATGTGTATCTACATATCCATTTTATGATATCTATTTCAGGTGGTTTTATAGTTCAAATGTTACTAAATCGGTAACAATGTTCTTTCGCAATTTTCTTTCTTGGAGACACATGTTTTCTCACAGACCTATATTATTTTTCGAGGTGTATATAATTCCATTTTAAATGTTTTAACAAAATTATCATTATTTAATTATTATTTTATTCTTAATTTAATTTCTTTTTCTTACATTTGGGTATGATTCAAAGTTACCATGTGGTGAGAGTTTATTGAATGAATCTCATCCTTTATCAAGACTGTTTTTATTAAGCTTCCATTTATGTAACATTTTAATCCATCTCTCATGAATTATAATGATTTTAATTTTCAACTATATATTCATGACTTCCTGATGTATATTAACCATTTACACTATTATTTACAAAATATATAAAAGGAGTTTTTTTTGTAAAAATTTACATCTTTTCTGTTTTTGATCAAAAATATGTTTTATCCAAAAAACATGTTCTCAAAAAAAATCATAAATATTATTGAAATTTAATTTTATGATAATTTTCAAGTAAAATGTATTTTTAATATGTTTTATGGTTTTAGATGTTTAATTTACTTGTTTTTAAATATTTTTTTAATAAAAAATGTTTTAAAAAAAAAGATTTTTGTTTTAAAAATAAAATTTCAAAGAAGAAAAGAAAATTCTCCTCTTGAAATGTTTTTAAAGGGTCATTCAAAATTATTTTCCAAATAAGATGAAATATTTACTCATTATTTTATAGGTTAATTTTCAATATTCTCTATTAATATTGTTTATAAGAATGTTTTAAATTTTCATGGAACAATGGTTATGAAACCTATTTCTCTATAATGAGGTAAATTATTTTGAAAATATTTTTATTCCACGGCTTATACACTCTAGAAACACACATATTTCCATGGATTATGAGTTTATGAAATTATTATTAAAATTTTCTCCTTATCATATGTAAAAATATGATTACTTGTTTATGACACCCATTTCCTTTCATGGGTTATTATATGATTGTTTATCATCTTGTGGTAGATGTACCAATGATTTCATAATTAGATGGGTGGGAACTATATCTCCCTATAGATAATTGGTAAATATTTATATCACAATAGATAATGATGGTATTTAAGTGAATAGTACTTATCCCCTATGGAATGTGGAAACTGAATCCAATATGGGAAGATGGAGAATCCTAATATGCTATAGGATGATATGAAATCCAGATCCACTATGGGAAGATTAGGAATCTTAATCCCTTACAAGGAATGTAATATTATTGGGAACGGTGGAGTGTCCCACCTATTAGGTTCCATCCCCATTATGTTCTCTTTTATGTTTCTGGAAATGATCCATAACTTATAGGGAATAATATTACTTGTTCATGTGACGACCAAAATTACATATCTTGTTCTTATGTTATGATTTCAGGGCTTATGTTTTGAATTCCCATACGATGCATGTTTTATGAACTACTAATATTTATTCCATGATTCATTTTTATGTTCTTTGGTATGTATTGTATGATCTATTAATGTTATTATTACATTCTCAAACCCTTTTAACCATGTTTATGTTTTTAAATATCTATTTTTTCCCTTTCTCTCCTTCTAATCTCAATCCTTCATTATGATTCATCTATCAAGGGTATGATGATATCTATTTTGTTTGATGTGTCTAATAAGGGTTCTAGTTATTAAGATCATAGTGGGAGATAATGTAGCTCACTTATATACTAGTGTTGACAATTCAATTTTTCTAAAGGCACAAGAATAATACTGTCCTTGGGTGACAATTTGTGTAATTCATTAAGTATTCAGAAAAAAAAATTATTGTTAATGTTTGAAATGTGAGGTTCCCTATAGTGAGTATCAGATCAAAAGTATATTTAACCTTTTGATTATAGAATGTGAAAAACATAATTAGGACCCTAAGTACATGTATAAGGATTAGTCTATGGACTAGTTATACTATATGAAAATATCCTAGAATTTTGTTAAAGGATATGGAATGTGTTTTCCTAGAAATACTTCATTATCTAGATAAAAAATGTTTTTCTGGTTCAGTAATAGATTTACATAGAGGTACCAACCCCAAAAACAATATATTGTTCTAGACTTTATTGGGAACTGGTTCATGAAAATGGGTTTTGCTGCCCACCTGCTCTGACACTCCCAAGGGATACGCTTTGGGAATTCATAAACGCCAAATGAACCGTTATTAAGGACCTAAATATTAGTGGTATATGAATAACATAGGATATACCAAAGTATATATGGATTAAATAATTTTCCCATATTTAGATATTCTATTTTATTTATGATTATGTGGTTTCTAACTATGAAATATTTTTCCGACTTTTTGATATTTGGTTTTAGTCATTGGATGGAACCTAAAGGAACCAAGTTAATAATGATTGTGATGGAAAATGAAAAGATTTAAGTCATAAGAAACCAAATTTTATTTATTCTATAATGAAAAATATTGTTGTTATGCTCACTCAACATTCTCAAACCGTGAACCATACTAGACTTCAGAATGAGATAATAAGGGAATATAATTCAATTGAGTCCTTCACGAGGAAATATAAACTTTCATTCAACGGATCATACGATCAACATGTTACCGAATTATTGATCATTAAAACTAAGCATATATTTTTCATTCTCCAGTGTTTGAAACATTATAATGTTATTCTATATGCCTTTCATTTAGATGGTGATTCGGACCGGTGGTAGACTCTAATCAAGAATATTATGCCGTATGATAAAATTGATTCTGTGAATTTGGATGAGTTTAAGAACGTATTATTTAATAAGTTATTTTCTAAGATTTTTTATACAAATTTGGAGAGTGAGTTCCTAGAGTTAATGAAAAGGGATTATGAATCACTTTGTACCTATGAGGCAAATTCTACAAGACACGAAATAAATTCTTATAGTATTATTACCAAAATAGAATGTTGTGTGGATAGGTTCTTCAGTTTCATAATTCCAATTCTCATAAGAGAATTTTACATAAGATATAATAGTACCTATGAAGATATTGTTTTTTATGCAATCTATCATGGAATGTAGGTTGGATTTTGGTATCAATCTCATTGTTTTAATAAGAAAAGGAAGATGGAGTTCATAAGAAAATTAAAAAAACAACACAGATAAGAAATTGTACTTTCTTTTATGTTGTATGTATAGAAATAAACATTAAGGGAATGATATGATGGTGTAAAAAAATTATTTTATGTTTTGAAGGGAAAGAAATTGGGAAATCAATAGTTGAACTAATGGGAAAAAATTGGAAAATGTTATGAATACAGGGAACGGATCATAGAATGAACCTATAACAAATTAGTGCTTCATGTGTAAGAGAAAAATAAATATGAAAACTATTGCCCAAAACCAAGGGTTGGAGGTAATTATAGGAATCATCAACCTCTTAAATAGATGGACAAGGGGAGATATGATGTGATCACTATTTCAGATGAGGGGACCGATAATGATGTTGTCAAAGGTAAACATATCATCCACTCTAGAACAATTAATGTCTTATTTGTTTTATGATCTCCCACCCTTTCATATATATTGAATTTTATAAGGGTATTAAGACTGCACACAAACTATTAGATATGGAATTATTTGTCTAAATAAATAATTGAATAATGATTGCATCACATGTTGATAATTCCCCTCCTTTAAATGTTTATGGGAATGTGACTCTTGTAAATATTTTCATTCCTCATTTGGGTGGATTTTATTTCTTCTTAGTAATGGATATTGTTTCACTAGATAAATTCATCATCAATTATCAATGACGTGATGATTCATTTGATATTGTAAATAAACCTATGATAGTATATAAATGTGATGATATGTAAAAATTGTCTATGGAGTTTCCATCCCATGTATGGGATTTAATTTCAATTTATAATGGTGTATATCTCAAATTTGGGGGGAGATTGTCTTGATATAAATATTATTGTGAAATTTTTTGATTCCTTTTCGAATGAGTTTCTTACCCTTACTCCAAAATGTGAAGTTGAGTTCTCTATAGAAGTCATACATGGTTCCACACAAATTTCAATGACTCCTAAAAGAATGGCCCTAATTGAGATGCATTAATTGTAGAATAAAATACAAGAAAACCATTATAAGGAATTCTTTGGGCCATGTGTGTCACATAAGGGTTTACCAAAACTTTTTTTCAAAAATAATTATGGATTATTGAGATTCTACATTGATTATTAGGAGTTTAACAACATCATGATAAAGAATAATTATCCTCTTCCCTTTATTGAGGACTTGTTTCATCATATGCATAGAGTTTAATACTTTTTCAAGAATAACGTTGTTATGGATACCATAAATTTGGGGTTATTAAGGAGGATTTGACCAAGTTAGAATTTTTTAAAATGTATATAAAAATTTAATATATCTTGATTCCTTTAATTATTTACAATTCCAACGCTATCATTATGGATTTATTAAATATATTCATTAGAAATTACCTCGATCAATTTTTGGTATTCTTTGTATAAGATATTATTATTTATTCAATGATAATGGAATATCATGCAGACTAATTTATAATTTTACTAATGATCCTAAGGAAGGATATACTACATGAAAAATTATGAAAGTGTTTATTTTGTATATAAAGGTTAAATTTTTTCCTCATATAACTTTATGTGATGGAATAACAGTATATCCATCAATGCAGAGGCTATTGAATGTCATCCTAGACAAAATATGGTGATTGTGATTTGTAGTTTTCATGGTTTAGCTAAATATTATCGATGATTTTTGGATAACATATTATGAATATCTAATAATCTATATTTTTTAGCTTGGAAGGGTGGAATGTTATTCTATACATATGAATGTGAGGAAAATTGCATGGAACTAAAGAGAAGACTTGTCAGTACACCTGTGTTCACATTACCTTATAGTGGAAAATGGTTTATAATTTATAGTGAGGCATCCAAGAAGGGATTAGGATGTGTATTTATATATAATAACATGGTTATCACTTATAGATCAAGAAAAATCAAAGATTAATGAGTTGAATTACCCTACAGATGATTTGGAGTTAGTTACATTATTTTTTTCATTAATGATATGGAGTAATTATATTTATGGATAAAAAAGTTTTATATATATTTATCATAATAGTCTAAAATATATATTCTCATAGAAGGAGTAGAACATGCACTATAAAAAATGGTTAGAGATGGTAAATGATAATGAGTGATCAATAAATTAACACCCTGGGAAATTGAACAAGTTGTCTGATGCTCTGATTCAAAAGGATCATGCCAACTTATCTATGATGATGATCTCAAAAGATTCAATATTTCAAGATTTATGAAGGATGGATATGGAAATATTGATGGAAGGGGGGAAATATTATCATTCTATATTAAAAGTTCAAAACTGCATCTATGTAAAGATCAAAGACGTGTTGAAGGAATATATAGTCATAAAAACATGGATATGAATATTCTTTAGTTTAATTTTTATTGGGATGTAATGAGAAGTTTTCGGATCTGTGTATGTGTTCAACACATATCGGATTTGATGAAGGATCTACTATATGAAGCTTATATTTCTTCATTCCCTATTCATCCTAGAAGTATGAATATGTATTGAGATTTTAATGAATACTTCCAGAGGGATGACATGATGTGAGATATCACATAGTTTATTTCTCGGTGTAGGGTATGCCTGAATGATAATTATTCGAGAAAACAAATAAGGGGATGTTGAATCCATTAGTCATACAATAATGTAAATGGGAGAATATCTCTCTGGGATTTTTTTGGACTTCCTACAACCTCTAAAGAGTTTAATGATTTATGGTTGGTAGTCAATAAACTTTATAAGTTACCATACATCATTTACATCAGAGAAGACATCTCTATGGGTAAAATTTTCGGGATATACATTAAAGAAGTTATAAGAATACATCAAGTACAACATTCTATTATATATAATTTTTATCTAAGGATTACCTCAAGGTTCTTGAAAATTAATAAGTAATTAATTAATATAATGATGATTTTTAGTATTTCTTATAATCCTCAGATGGATGGTCAGTCTAAATGATAAATTCAAACCGTAGTGGGTATGTAGAGATATTGTTTGTCCGATTTCAAATGTGGTCAAGATCAATACATTCTTCTAGTTGATTTTTCATAGAATAATATCATTCATTAAAGAATTCATATGGATCCTTAGGTATCCTTATATTAAAATAAATTTAATGCTCTTACATAATCATATGAAGTTATAGAAATAAAGCTTTCGCAACCTAAAATTGATGATGAAATGGAAGAGAAGGTTAGAACCATTCAATAGTATTTCAAGAAAAAACCATTATAAAAGAAACTTTATTCTTATAATAATCAATAAGATCTATAATTTGAGGTCAATGAGGATGTGATTATTTGAATTTTTCTAGGAAATATGGTTATGAGGTTTCAGATGAAAGGGAAACTAAGCCCTATGTATATCAGTCACTTTGAAATTGTTGATAGTGTCCGGATGGTAGCCTATGGTATGTAAATTCCTCAAAATATCGCTTAATTCCATTATGTGTTCCATGTAACTCTATTGAGAATATACATACCTAACACTTCACATGTAGTAAAATTGGAGGTCATACCCCTAGAAATGAAACTTTATTACGATGAACAACTAGTTGAAATTTTGGATTGTACGGATAATGTTGTATGAAACATCACCACTCAACTGGTCAATGTTTTTTTTGGAGAAACCACTAGTTAGAGGATGATATGTTAGAACATTAGGATATGATGAGGTATAATTTTCCAACTTTTTTATAGATGAATGATGGATTTTATGGGAGAAATTCATTTTACAGGGGCTAGAATATAACACCCTGAGTTTTTATAAACATTTTTTCAACTAAGTCAATTTTCTATGGTGTTTTTTATTTCATATTATAGAAAGTCAAAATTTATTAATACTATACACTAATAAAATATTGCACTATATGCAGAACCATTTTAGCATATATTATATGCAACACTGAGTTTCTTTGAAACAACATTTTGTTACTATAATTTTTTAAATAGGATAGTAATAACATAGATGTTAAAATAGTAATATGAATAGTAACAAATAATTTTTAAATATTATTTATAATGTATTTATATAAATAAAATACACTAATTATAATACATTTCATTTTTAGAATTTTGAATATGTTTGAAAACACTATTTTCTTAAAATAACTACCTTTTGATGTTCTTTTGTTAAAAAAAATTAATTTAGGAAATTTTAGAAATTTAATTTTATAAAATAAACTACATTTCTGAATTCAAAATGCCAAAATTATCTTAGGGTATTTATTTTATACTTTTGTAAAAAACATATTTTTTGGATTAATAGTAAAAAAATTGAAATTTTAATTCAAAAATACTTTTTCATCTAATTTAATTTTATAGCTAAAATATATTTTAACATTATTCCAAAGTTTAATTAGATATAATTTATATCAATTTTTTCAATTTTTTCATTTTAATCAATATAACATTTAAATTTCATATAATCACAATACAAATGTTAAAACATTGTTTCTTAATAACCTGATGTCACGACATGTCTATAATTTTAATTTTATATTATTTTATTCTGCTTCAATGATTTGAACTTGGAAAAATTGATTCCATATTTTTATTCAGAATAATTTTAAATTTATAATCAGGTAAACATAGTTTTTTTAAAAAAATATCAATGAATATAATCTAAAATAATTAAAATTATTAATGTAAAAACAAGCTTATTTAATTAATAGTCTTTGAAATTAAGTTGTAAAAATGACCCTAAACTTGTCCAAATATTATTTTTCATATTTTTTTGGTACATTACACATATATGTATCTATAATTATCCTTTTTTACCATTTGGGTACAAGTAAAACGTGGGGGCACTGAAATATTTTCCATAATACATAATATTTTCTTTTTCCCCTCTTATAAAAGGCCTCCAATCCTCCACCATTAATACACCCCTAAAGCCTTTTTATCAGCCAAAACCATCCAAATATCCTCCCAAAATCACTCCCTTAATCCTTGAAGCCTTCATTTTTTCAAAAATCAAACCAAAGAACCATTTTTTTAAAACTAGGAAGAGTTACCGAAAGGAGAGTCAATCTCCTTCCTCAAGATTCATTACTTTGTTCTCCACACCCTAAAATATTCTTATAACAATATTATATAACAAAATATGTATAAATAATATAAATACATGTTTTAATTATAATGGGTATACCTGGACTTACACACTCTCCCATCAAATAGGTAATTAACACCATTCTTGTGTATAGTTAACTACTGCCTCACGAAACGATGTTGTTCATTTTTCAATTATCACCACACATTGATTGGAATTATTTTGTAAAATCTTGTTTCATATGATATATTTTATATTTATGAATTATTTATTCCTCTTTAATTATCATATAATACATAACTTCATCCATTACTTCTTCTATCTATATTATAACTTTCTTTGGGGAAATATGGATTTTTGCATCCTCAAAGAGATGTGATTCGTTCACACTCAACATGGAATATAATAAGGATAGGATTTGTAAATGTATACAATATATATTAACTAAGAATTAAAAAGGAATAATTATATATATATTCATATATTTTATTTAATTACCTTATTTTAAAAAAAATAACTAAATGGAAACATCATTCTTACGTACGTACGACCTACCGTATCCATGAATAGTGTATTATATTTAATATTTATATTGTTTATATATTATAATAATTATTTATATACTGAATATATATGATATTTATATCATTTTTACAATATCTAAATAAGTAAATCATTATTTAATTAATATTATTAGTAATAATAAGTATAAATATATATGGAAAACAATGCAGATATTACCCAAAATGTAATACAATAATGGGATTGTTAATAAATTGCTAATATAAATTCAAAAAAAATAATATATGTTATTATATAAATTAATATTTTTCATTAATATATTCCTAAGAAACTTATACCTAATATTAAAGGGTTTAGTATGAGTACATTGTGATTCAAGACATAGTGTTTGGAAATTCTCATCTCACTTTTATTTCTGTGAGACTTATGCCTTATTCACCATTCATTTATTTTGTGTGGTGTATATAATATCCATGAAAGTATCACATGATTTTTAATCTTAATTGTATGGGTGTTTACAAATACATTTTAATATATCTATTTCATGGGGATTTACAAATCAAAAGTTACAAATCAGTAAGTTAGTTTTGACTTAATTTTCCTTCTTTGAGACACATGTTTAGTTATGAAACTATATTACTCAATGGCACGTATATAATACAATTTGAAATGTTTTATCCGTAATATCCATATTTTATTTACATTTTAATCTTTTTGTAGCTTTATTTTCTTACATGGATTTATGATTAAATGTTACCATGTAGTAAGAGTTTTTTGAAACAATGTCATCATTTATCTCGATTTTTAATCATTATGATTCCATTTATAAAACCATATTATCCACATCTAAATAAAACAAATTAATTTTATTAAATTTTGTATGTTTATGATTTAATATTTTATTATTACAGTTTTACACTATTTTTACTTAAGATAATTATGAAAATGTTTTAACAAAACCTTCCATAATTTCTCTTTTCGATCAAAAAACAGTTTTATTAAAAAAAATTCAAAAAAATTTTCAAAAATACTATTAAAATGATATTTTAAACTCATTTTCAAGGAATAACATTTTATGGTTTTATTGGTTTCAACATCTCTTTTATCAGTTTTCATGACTATTTTCAATGAAAATGGTTTTCAAAAAAAATTTTGTTATCAATTGTTTTTCTCATAGAATAAAAAAAATTCCTTAACAAATTTTTTAAAGGATCCATCCATATTATATTCCAAATAAGATGAAGTAATTTATTTTTGGTGAAATGATTTAATATTACCATTCATAATATTATTATGATATTTTTGTGTTTTTGTGTTATTATGGTTATGATCCATATTTCTCATTCATGGGATATATGTCTATGAAAAAACTTTTTCATCTAGGGGTTAAATTCTTAGGAAACATTCCTCTCATAAAAATTTATGATTTAATGAAATGATTATGAAACCTATCTCTTTTTAATAGGTTAAGATATGATTATATGTTTATCACACAGATTTAATTTCTTGGGTTATGATATGATTTTTTTATGCTCATGTGGCTCATATATGAATGATTTCATTATGAGATCGGTGGGATCTATATCTCCCTCTAGGAAAATGGGTAAATATATTTATCTCATTAGATAATGATGGGATTCAATTCGATGAGCTTAATCCACTATGGAATATGGGGAATCTCGTTCCACAATGGGATGATGGGAAAATCAAATCCACTATGGGAATATGGGGAAACCCAACCCAGTATGGGAGATGGTGAAATAAAATCCCATACAATGAAAGGTCAATGACTATGGATGATGGTGTGTCCTACCTAGTAGGTATAGTCCCATTTCTATGACCTTATATGATTCTAGTAATGTACCAAGAATTATAGGGATTGATATTACACATTCATGTTTCAAACGAAATTATATGTCATGTTCCTATGTTATTATTTAATTTATTATGTTCTTCATTACGTTATGATTCATGTCTTATTTACTACTAATATTTATGTAGTGATTTAAGTTTCCAAAATTTTATATATAGGGTATGATCATCTAATGTTATGATCACATTTTCATACTAGTATGCCTATGTTTATTCCTACATATCTCCCTTTTTCCCTTATTGAGAATATATTCTTAACTATATTTATCTTTCCTCTCCCTAGGTTATAATGATATTTATTATGTTTTATGTGTCTAATAAGGGTTTTAGTCATGAATAACCTAATGGAGATAATTTATCTCAGTAATGTAATATTTTTTATGTTTACATATTTCCGAAGTCATTAGACTAATATGATCATTGGGTGACTATTTGTGTAATGTAATCAGTATTCAAAAAATTATGTATTTTAAATTTATGTAATTTAAATTCAGAAAAAGATATATTTGTTATAGTGAAGACATAAAGCTCATTAAATCATGAGGTCTTGATATTATGGTTCTAACGACACTAATTCTTAAGGTTGGTAGGAATTGATGTTTTAAAATTAATGCTCAAGTAGGATTTTTATCTCATAAAGTATATACCATGATATCAAAATTTGAATCTTAATGAAATTATCTCCTTCAAATTGTATCAAATACCTATTTCCCCAAAATAAATGTATGTTAATGATCAATGTAATCCACCATGAATGATTTTTTCACCCTATTTATTTTTTTCTATAATTTATAGTTTTTTATCTTTGTCAAATAACATTCTTATTTTTTAATTTTTCAGTTATTATGAATACAATATAAATCACATCAACCACCTTACCAAATGATATAAAATTAATTGTTCTAGTAATGGTAATTTTTTATTTCCCAAATAACATCCCAATTTTTTAAATATATTTGTTTTTTAAATTTATCTTTTTTTAATCAAGATGGTCAAAAAAATAAATTATAGTTAATGAATCAAAAACCATTTTCATTACCCAATATATCATCCTCATTATTTCTCCATAAAATTTAAGTCACCCATTCTTTAAAACTATCTTCAACCCCACACTTCACCTTTAAAATATCAGGAAAATACTAAGATGTGTATATGAGTGGATAAAAATGTATTGAATCATGGATCATTCCTCACAAGAGAATTCATGTTATTTATGGTATTAAACAAGGATTAATGTAACTTTGGTTTTCAACGATATAGTATTTTCAAAATTACCCTCATTTATTTTAAATTTGGTTTTGTATAGTTATATCATAGAAAAGTTAAAATTCATGTTTTGGTTGGTGACATGTCCCAATATCATTCAATAAAAAATCTTAGAAAAAAAAGGATTTACATGGTCTATAAATCCTCACGGGACTAGAACATATGATATTATAAAATCACTATTGGTGAGACTAAAAATAAAAAAATCATTACACAAGAATTTCAGTCATTCAAATCTTGAAAAATGATAGAAAACTTTAGTTTACCTGAATCAACAAATTCTATCAGATAATGAGTCCTCGCATAAATAGTAATGCTTCACATTAATCATCAAATTCTATATTTTACTAATTAAAAATAATTATCATTGAAATCTAAAACATTGAACCATAGTATTCCTTTGAAAATCATGTCTCCTAGATAATTCAAGTAAAGAATGAATTCAAATGCAAGAATTAAATTTTCTATTTTAAAGCTAAAAAGTTGTTTCAGAGAAAAATGATGAGATTTTGAACATAAAAATTAATATTGAACACTCTTTAGCTTGAAGTATAGTCATTTTCTTCCATTTTTTTGGGATTACTTTCTCCATTATGAACATATAAGTGAAATTTACACATTTAATCACAAGTATCGTGTCATTTAAGCCCATTATGAAAGAGGGAGTGAGATACATGATGGAATAAAAAATTAAAATCGATGAAATCATGTAAAGTGAAATGTCTTGCTATAATATTCAATGTGGGACCTGAATTTTTATTTTATCTAGAGGAAAGTACAAACTATTTTCCAAAGTAAGTTGGTGGGTGAAGCTTCTTGGACTTATACAACAACATGTGGATTTTTGGAGTTTGTTCTTATTTTTTGGTGGTGAAAAACGATACATGGATAGAGTATGCTAGATCCTCCCCTTGATAATTATGTACAGTTTTCATGGAAAGGTTATGATCCAGTATGGGTCATTCTACTTGTTGGTTAATGTTTGTGAAACCTCCTCGAAATTTTTTAATGTTGGCTCATTAGGGGATGCATGAATTTTAATTTCAAAAGATGGATAATAATGTATTTATAATTTTATAGATTTAAAACATGACGAATTTAAATAATAATCCCACCATTAAATGTTATCATCATTTATATTGATTTTTTTGGGTTCGTCTAATTGGAATACTTAATGGGACTCCTCAAATTTGTGTCTGTCATATTTAGGTAACTCTATGTGATCCATAGTAGGTGGATGTGTGGTTTCTTTTCCTTCCTATAATGAATAGTAAAGATTTTATTGTTAGTAAAATTCAATGTAGTAGGAATTAATAATAAATTCATATTGAATATAATAAAATGAAATAGATTTTGAGTTAAGATCATCTCCCTGAATTTGTTCAGCTTCAATATCTTCATCTGGGGTGTGTCTTTTGGAGTATGATGGAGGCATGTAGTGGTAGGTAGTCATCCTCCTCCATATTTACAAAAAAAACCCATCACTTACATGGAATCATCCTCTTCCATGGAAAGAGACAAGTATAGTGGTGTTGGATATTCTAATATTTACGAAATTGGGATATCATGTAGTACCTAATAGTCATTCATGAATTTCTTCATTTCACTTCGATCTCATTAATTTATCTCAGTAGTTAAGTATTACACATCATTAATCCACTATATATCATTATGGTAATATTGAATTGGTATTCTAAAATGTTTAGGCTATTTATGGTCATGTATTTTTGTGTCAATTACCTAGATGACTTTTCTAAAATTAGTAAATTATAGTGTAACATTTTCCTTCTCCTTCAATCATTTAACATCATCCTTGACTTTATTGATCATCCCTATAAACTATTGAAACAATATTATTATGTCATTCCCATTAAACAAATAATTTATCTGGGTCAGTGATTTCATCCACAATTTGTAGGATATCCTTATCTTCATTTTTCAGTACAATATTTTCATCTTTCACCACTGAGTAACTCTTCTATGTATATAAAGAATATTTTTTTGAAAAAATCATGGAGAAATTAATATATTATAGGTTTTTAAAAAAAATATGGAAAATATCTGAAATTTAAAAATTAGAAAAAATAATCAATCACATATAGGATCCTTGAAAATGAATCTAGTTTTCAAGCACTCCTGTTGTAGGCATGGAAATGAAAATTTATTTTCTTGGTGGAAAATAGAGGTCATCCATGGTTATCTCACATTATTATCATTCTATGTTTTTTTACTCACATAATATAATTAAACTAAAATAATTTGTTTTGATTGATTTTATTTTAACTATGACTGAAGATGACTAAAAGATATAATAGAAATTATAAAAATTAAACTAACATGCAAATATGTAATTTGAGTAGTTAAGAAAAAGCATATCATTTTTAGTTTGGATAATGGGTTCCATAATTCATGTTATTGGAGATTAAATTTAATTTGATAGTTTTATCATGGAATATAAATTTTAATCTATTATTATTTTCTATAGTGCTGAAAAATCAATATTTCTTTCAGCAACCTGAATTCCACCTAAACCTATAATCAAGGTTGATGGGACACCTCAATCAGGAGTGTGACACCTTCTAGGAACCAACTCCATCAAGTGTTGTTTCATACAATAAACGTCTCAAAATTATCAAATGAAGTTCTTATGTTTATTGTAAGGGAGAAAAAATATTTAAACAAAGAATATAAGTATATTTGAGTTCAGTGTTATGGTGGGGAATCTTCTAACATATGCACTTCACTATTTCTCTCCAAAACCCGAAATATTTCATAAGAATTTAAGTGTAGTGAAATTACAATTTCCTCTTATCTCCCCCAAGCCAATACACAACATACCCCATCATTTTCAAGCGTAAGAGGTCACTTTGGAATGGGGATAATTATTAGAATAAAATAAAATAAAAATAAAAATATTTTAAGAATAATGAGAATATAATAACACATAATTATAATAAAAATGGTGGAAAAGATATATGGGTAAGGAAATTTAAATAAAATGGAACGTTAGAAAAAGAATTATAATGTATATAATGTTATAAGATAATATGAAGAGAAAATATATAAAAAAAATGTAGTGATTGAAATAAAAGAGGGAGAGATAGAATAATACAAATAAAATAAAAATAAATTTAGAAATCAATGTGTGAAAAATAGAGATGTAGAAATTAAAAGAGAAGAATAAGATCAATGGTGGATACCCTAGGAATAAGTAGAAAAAATTTATTATATTCTTTTATGAAATATTAAATAAAATTTACATATAAATGATAACAAAAATTAATTGAAAAGAAAAATAAAAGAAATAAATACGGGTTGAAACTTCATGGCCAAAGCAATAGTCTATCCACTACAGGATGCATACTCTTTTTAGGAGTGGGTATTAATCTCATTTTTTAGTCAACCAAAGAGTAACCTCAGGCTCCTTAAAATATACATGGAAGATCATCCTGATCCCCAAGTATTTGGGCTTTATTGATTTACTTCCTCCTTTGGAAAAATATTCAAATTATAAACTCAGGATCACAGGTTCCAATTTTTCAATGGACTGAAAGCTTCGTCGGGCCCGCTTCCAATTTGGTAGTGTGCCTCCTTCATAACTAATTTCATAGTAATGTGTTTAAATGGATGTGTATAATGTGGAAGATGTTTTGATGGAACACCATTGGACCCATTCTCATCCTCCATCCTTCCTTAAAAGTGGTTAGTTTATATTTAAAAGATCTTAGGTTGTCCGAGAAAGAGCCGAAAGATGACTAGTGGTACATTTTTACTCAACAATGGAAATTGAATTTAGATCAAGATTTTGATTTTGTTTTTAGGGAGGACCCTGGTATAAAATTGTGACGATGACTGTTGAAGATAAAGGAGACAATGACAAACATCGCAGTGTGTGGGAGAGAAAGGTGTTCGATTGGGATAGTGGTGCAATAAGGGATTATTTTAGTATGAATAGTAACCAACATTTATTGTGTCCAACATCAAAAATTAAAGACTGAGGTAGACTCCATTTAAATAAATATGTGGAGGCCAGGTGCAAATCACTTATATGTGGGTGGGCTCCCACACTTCTATGCACACAAGGATCTATGGGCCATGACATATATGGCATGTGGGGGCCTTTGAGCCACCCCGAATCCTCGTTGAGTTCACCAACTATGGTCCAAATTTTTTGAATGGGAATTCATCCATTATAAATCAGAAATATTCATGTTCTCCATTATCCATTCTTGGATATCCTGACTATAGGGGTGGGGGTACATGGTTGTGGTGGCTTTATTTGAGGGAATACCTTGGTTTGGACCTTATATTTTAGTACAGTTCTGAAAAATAATATGATACACACATAGAAAGTCGAACACTTTTATATCAAAATAATCATAAATAAATCTCAATTTCAAAAAGAAAAATATTTTATTTTTTTTAAACCATTTCAATTCCATATTACATTTTTCATAGATATTAATTAAAATATTTAAAATAATGGATATTATCATTGAAACCCATCATCGAAACATTATAATTTGTTTAGAATTATGTATAAAAATGATTGTTTCATTATTCTTAGATGAATATAGTAAGATAAGCAATTCAAATCATCCATAAGTTATTTTTTATCTCTAGTTTTTATGGGACATATATCTGAGTTCCAAACATTATTAGTCTGCATTCAGAAAATTTGAACTCCATAATATTTATTACCATTTCTATATCACCTCATCGTCTTTTTTGGCCACTTTCATCCTCTAAAAAATCGATGGTTGATAAGTTATATGAGATTGTTTGGATGGATATCCATTTATTATTCCAAGTTTCATCCTATGAATTTCAATGAATAATTAATCCATTGCAATCCTCCTCATGTTTAAGGTTTCAAGATCCTTTCTTCACATATAATTTTCCACATTGTTCAACGTTCCATGAATGTTATAGTTTAAGAAGTCATAATCCTTGATCTTCTATAACAACCTTCATTGGTTCATATTGAGCTCCTTTTGTGTGAATATATACATGGGGATTTTATGACTTGTATATAAGTCAAAATTATCCCCATAGAGATAATGTCACCAAATCTCTTGTGTCAAGAACATCAGAGGTAACTCCAGATCAACAATTTGGTACTTATTCACATGGATCTTTAATTAGTGGAAGGAATATGATATCTCATTTTCATGTTTTATGAGTCCACTACCCAATCCCTTTTTGGATTTATCATTTTTCATCATAAATATATCCCCACTACTCAATAGTTTGAGAACATGTAAGATTATTAGACTCTTAATTTATCTTTAAATCCATCCTTTCATTCAACATTCTAGAAATAATTCACTCCCTTATGAGTTATTTGGAACTGTGCGATTTAAAATCATGATATGTTTCTTAGAAATTAAGTATATTACCAAGATAATTCAAGGAATCTAGGGATTTATATCAATAATTTTTGTTTTAATCATCATTCAATTTCCTTTTCTTTTGAAATATCCACATATATTTCATTTATGGAGATAACATCACCCAAGTATGTTTCATTTTATATCCAAAAATCATAATAACTATACCACTCTTATAGATTTCCCATTTTCAAGGTCTTCGGTACAACATTCAAATTATCCACATGTTCCTATTTTTTTGGAATGGATAACAATTTATTCTATAAATACTACAAAACATTTGTCGAGTTAGTCCATAAGTAATCTACACATTAATTACATTAACATTCCTAGAGCATTATTGAGTCAAAATGGAATCACAATTTATACGTGGTGGCCATACCTTGTATGAAAAGTTGTCTTCAGGATATACTCCTTCAAAATTATATGATAATATCATATCTATGGATCCACATTTGAGAAGTAATAAGAAACACATAATAGATTGATGAAATCATCAATCCATTGAATTGAATAATTTTTATTTATCATTATCTCATTGAGTTCATGATAATAATTGAAGAATAACATTGAACAATCATTCTTTTTGAAAAAGAGGGTTGGTGCACTCCATAGTGAAGGACAAGGGTGTATAAACAATTTATCCAGATTCACATTTTATGGATTCTTTTGTTATTCAAGTTCAACAATGGAAATTCAATAGGGAGTTAATTTTATTGACAATGCTTTCAGTATAATCTTGATTGGGAACTCCACCAAATAGCAAGGAGGAAGTCCAAAAAATACTTCGAGAAAAAAATTTGATTGTTACCTTATAATTGGATGGTCATCAAGGATAATAATTTATTTATCCTAAATAATTTGAGTCAGATACTCCTTCTTATAGGGAAATATTAACCATTCTTTTGATAAAAATATAAATGTTAATGAATGTGTAAATATTAACAATTCTTTCATCCCCCATACACAAAATTGAATCAAATTCTTGTAAATATAGTATCACGATGTTATCTTCGATGTTCGGCTAGAAAATATAGAAAAGTGAGTTGTTATATACATGGGATTCCAAAATTTCCACATTTTTCATTTTCACAGATGGCTTCACTTCAATACTTTAGAATGGTTTTTCAACCATTATACTAATCTCTATCAATGTGAATGAATGTGTAAAACTAGACTAAAATAGTATTTTTTTCAATATTTAAATGAATAACTAGGGTACTTATCAACACATAATTTTATTTTGATTGAATAAGCTCTTCCTTTCTCTATAGGCCTTAGAGGCTATTGTCATTGGTTATCACTACCAACCCTTACCTTATTTTGTTGATTAAAAAAGCGTATTAATTATTTGAAATTGAAACAATAGAAATAATGTTGAGGTTTGATCGGTGTGTTTCATTATTCCATCACAATGGTGGATTTCACCCCTCAGTATTCTATAGATTGGTTCCCTTCATTCTCATACCTAAATAATTTCCTTGTCTCCTTCAGGATGTTTGTTGTATTCTTCTACTCAAAAAATTGACTTGTGTGGTGATGAACTTTCATTCCCCAATGAGATTTTTTCATTGTGTCACTAGAATTAAAATAAATTATCTACTTCTTAACTCTATAATACTAAAACCAATGAGATTCTAAAATCTACATTTCAATATTGATTGAACATCGGAAAACTTTATCATATATTTCCAAATCCGAAATCTCATATGATTTTTAGACCCACATTTATCCCACCAAAGTAAAAAAACATTACTCTCAGGGGGAATGAAATAGTTGTTGCATATCACATAATATTTTGATGTTATTATCATAATACCTTATTGGTTCATCATCCATTTTCTTAACACAATGGAAATCCCCCTCCATTTTATTTTGACGAGTGTGGGGGAATTTTTTTTTCAAAAAATATTTTCCAAAATTCTTTCTACTCTACTACTTCGATCTATTCATAAGGAAGTGTGTTTTTTATCAATTTCCCCCATTTATTATCTTCTTCCTCTATATTATAAACAAACAACATGACCTTCATATTCATAGAGAATTGAATGATGTATATGTTTATTTCAATGGAGTTGATCCATTTTTAGGCAATTGGGCGATCACAAGACCCAGCAAAATTCGAAGGCCTTCATCACATAAAGGTCTCAATTGAATCTTTTTCTTTCATAAGGTGGATGGGATATTCCTCCTGATTCATGTTTATTTTCAAAACATGTTTTAATTTAGAAATTATCTTCATTAATATCCCGATTCTTTCCCCCATAAAGGTGGGCATCTGATTTGGACCATCATCCCATTTCCCATCACATTATTTTTTGAATCAGTTTCTATTATTTGAATCCATTTATAAATATAAAGGGAAAATTAGGAATGAAAATTTATAATATATTAAACATGTAAATAGTAAACCATAAAAATTAAATGGATAACTCATAAATGACATGTATTACCGATGATATGTATTTATAGGTTTCAATCTATGTTATCTGTGATCTATTTCATATTATTTATAAAATCATACGAGAATATTTATTCCATATATAATGGATCTTAACGGTCATGTGAATATATAGTATTATATCCCCTAGTTGTGTCAAACTAGTTGTGAAACACCATTTTCGTTGAATAAGTGACGATCGAGTAAAATCCCAATGTGTCATTCTCACTGTAATTATTCCAATATACAATTGTGTTATATGAACATTAACTAATTGTATCCATATAAGGAGTATATTTATTGAAAATCACTTAATCTAAAGTTAACCAAAATTTAGGATGTTTTACTATGGTTATTATTATCTACAAGGATTTTAATGATATTTTCAAATACCAATTCTAGAAAAACAAGACATGGAACTAATACTAACTATGGAAACCCATATTTTAAAAACCATAATTAATGATTTATTACATCAAGATGTACATATTAAAATCCTAAAATACCATGACACCCAATTACTTTGGGAAATTATGTACATAAACAATAGCATAAAACATGTGTACACCAACATTATTTAAAAACAACAAAACATGCCATTGTATCCCATCGATATTCTAATATTTCACGAGATAACCTGGGGATGTATATGATAAAAAATAGACATATAACTCCCATTAAGAGAATAATAAAATAATAACATGATTATGTAATATATGTGAGTAAATAGTTGTATAAATGTGACATAAATGGGTAAAGTCATAATCATTAAAAATTGAATCCTGATATAAGATGATAACATCATGGAAACATTGGAATATAGAAACAACATAAAACATGACATCAGAAATATAATTCTATAATAACAACCATGAAATCATAATATATTATTGTTAGGATAACCTCCCTTGAACCATACATGGTATCTCATGTGATAACATAATACATTGATGTGGTATATAATTCTAGTCCAACCCATCACATTCCTATCATGTACATTGATTTTTATCCACAGAGATCATAAAAAATATGAACATAATTATTCACATTTAACCACAAAATAAATGAGTATGGGTTTCATAAATGGTATTCCCAAAAAAATTATGTACAGAAACAACTAAGAGAATACATTTGAGTATAAATGGGGAAGGGTATTTACTACAGAAATGATTATGATGCAAAATCATAGGATAATTTTTGTAACATAATAGTTGTACATAACAATTATGGGTGTGATTAATGAGACTAAAAGTGGGTATTTAATTACATAAATATAATACAAATAGTAATATATATGTTTAAAATCATATTTAGAAATTAAATATACCAAATAAAAAAGTCATGATACATTGAACGTGCAAGAATAATGATGAGGAGGATAGGATTACATGTCATTAAATGGGTCATCCTAAATCATAGTAAGAGCTTCTTAAGAGAATGGTGACACCTTTTGAGGGATTTAGAGAGGTATAGGGAGAGTAAAATCCTTCTCAATGGGGTTTTAGAAATGTGCAGTGGGAGTATGTTTATTTATTTGTAGAATAAGAGGGGAAATCATTATTAATTTATAAATAATGTTTTTGGAGTCAATGTGATAAAATAATCAAAACCAAAACCTTATGATGGTTTTTCCCATATTTTCTTCAAATATGAGTGGTTTTTAAAATTTGATAAGTTTATGAACGAAGAAAATATAAATAATACCATTGAAGTTGTGAAATTGAGTCAACATTATTAAATAATATATTTTAAATCGTTAAACTATAATATTTGTTTTTTTTATTTATTAAGTGCTTTCAAAATTAATCAAATACAATAAAATACCATTATCTTTAATGGGAAACACAATTTTGGTTTTTTATAATCAACAATGTATTTTTTACATCACATTTGGGATTTTCTGATGCAAACTGCAAAATGTATATTTAAACTGTATTTAATTTTTACCCAAAACTTTAAATATCTAATAAAATTATAAAAAAAATCATCATTGGATATATCAACATTATGATTTCAAAAAAAATATTTTATAAAAATAATTCTATAAATATTATTATTTACTTATTTAAATAAATATCCTCATTTATTGAATAGATATATGTTTTTATGACAATAAATTTTTTCTAACTCTTATGTTACATTGTGATTTTTTAAAATATAATATCATTTATATTAAAATAAATATTATTTAATAAGGATACATTATTAAAATAAAATATCTTTAAAAATTCATGAATATATAAAAATGAGTGTTCTAATTGAAGCTATATATTTAAAAAAAATCAATTTTGGTTTCTTTGTATCAAAATTAAAATTTTAAAACACATTTTGTATAATAATTTATAATGTTATAAAAGATAAGAATAAATATAATAATTATGTCATTTAGAAGAAGATATACAAATTCATAGTATTAAATACTAGCTACATAATGCCTTATTACACCCTCGTACACCTTAAGGGTAAGGTTTAAGATGGTGGGCCTTTCATGGTGTGGTTCACTGATCATGGATTGGGTTGTGATCTTGATAATATTTAACTTCCCTATAAATAGTTTTATTCATGCTTAAGTTGTAGAATTTCATCTTGGTCTTGATTAAATGAAAATATTAGTGATACAGTCTCCCTTGGAATATAACAACTTAGTTTATCATATAATAAATAATTTTAATATTTAATATTATTCCTTAATTATGCAGTTATATTCATTATAAATATTTTAAATAATTATAAAAATAAAATACTAAATTGTTTTATTAAGCTCGTATCTTATGATATTTTTCAAAAAAAAAAGTTAATTTTAATTTCATATAATTTTAACTTGACTCAATTAAATTCATTTTTAAATAATTCATGCTGAAATTACCGTAGGATTAATTTTTGATAATTTTCTAATCATTTTTATTTTTCAATCAATTGTAAAAAATACATATTTTTACTGAAAATTGTATTTAATTTTAAAGTTTTTATAATGGAAAATTACCTTTTGGATTAGTTTTAATTTTGAAATAGTTAATTTCTATATTAAATAATCTATTTATGGGTTTTTAAATTTATTTTATATGTTATTTTAGTTTCAAAACAATTTATATTTTTAAATTTATTTAATCGGTCAACTATTTTTCCTTTTGTTTTCCTGTTCAATATTAAATTAAATTCCAAATTTTTTTTAAAATTTTGAAATAATTGAATCTCTATTTGGAGTCACTGTGTCAAAATTTAGTAAAACTCTCCCATTTATTTTTGATAATATAAAATACAACCTTAGTAGATTAGGTTAAAAATATAATGTTAAGAAAAAAAATTACTAAAAACGTACCTCAATTTTGTTGAGTAATTAACTATATACCATAATCATTTATTGGTCTGATTTTTGTCTATTTTTTTACCAATTATATGATATTTATATTCTTATAGTATATTTTATAATGAAATCCTAAACATGTCACACTGTAGTTTTAATATGTGAAATATTTATACTATGATGTTATCTAGGAGATATGTTCGACTATAAATAGTGTTTTGAAATACAAAGTATTCAAATTAATAAAATTAATTTGTTTTAAATTTATAGTGAATAAATAATTAACTTAAATACTTGCCGAAAGAAATTGGTATAATTATTTTTTTAATTAACTTATTAAAAAATTGATATTAAAAATGTTAAATTAAATATCACATGAGATAAATAATGTCATAAATGAATTTTATAAATTATCATGAAATTTTATGGATACAATAACATGTTTTTATAATTTTATATTCTTTTTTGATATTATTAATTTCAATGTAAGGAAAATGTATAAAAATTGACATTACTGATATTTTATTATAAATAATATTTTATTAAATAACATAAAATTACTAAAAATATTAAAATTTTAAAAGTTATTTTGATAAGATTTATAATATTAATCACAATCCATATATGGGATATTTATAATTTTATAGAAACTATTTTCCCCCGCAAATAAAAAAAAGAATGTTTTCACGGAAAGAGTTAAATGAGTTAAATAGGGGTTAAAACCAAAAGATTAGGGTAAAAATATAGTCAAAACATGAATAATTTGTTTTTCATAAACATATCTCAAGAATAGTGATAATGATGGAAATAATTAATATATATTATATTAATGACATATCTATCACTCTTAAAAGGTATGATATCATGTACATTGTTACCCTTCCATGAACATAAAAATGAAAACCCCTTTCGTTCCTACGTATGGACTACCACCTTTAAAAAGTAATGTGATTTTTTATTAACGACATCACATGGATGATTTAAATAAGTATATTTTAGAAATTAATATTATATTAATGATATTATTATAATTCATTAATGATAATTTAATATTTAAATACTTTTCATAATTATTTTTTAGAAATAAACATGTCGCTCATGCGTACATACATCCTATCATCGCCACAATTGTAATGTAGTTCATCTCTTCAAAACCATATTTAATGGATGAAATTAACATTATATATTATATATAAAAATGATAACTATTTCATTAATATTATTATTTAGATGATGTAATAATGACCTCTTTGATCATAAGTCAACATACAGAAGTCATGATATACTTATGAAGTGATTATCATCAAAATATTTGAAGTGAAAATAACAAATTAAGTACATAGAATTGAAATAAATGATATAAAGGAATAATTTAATTAAAAATTATTATTAATAAATTAAATAAATAAACTACGTTTATTATTCTGGAATATAGAGAACGTATATGACAAATCATACTCAAGGATATGAACTTCCTTTTATTTTTTTTTTAAATTTTACCTTAAATATATATATTTTTATCCATATATATATAATATTTATATAAAAACGATTTAAACAATTAATTAATATTATTATAACAAGTTTTAAACACATATTTAATAATTTTTTTAAAAAAATAGTTTGAAATGAATGTTTTTGTCATTTTCCAAAGGAGGTGTTTTGCGGATTTTATGAAAAGAATATAAAAGAAATATTTTTTAATGTACATAGAATGAGAATATTTTTTTCCCATCATGATTAATTATTTATATGAATATTAATTACTATTTGAATGATCAATTTCAAAAATTATAATTTCCTTGGTATGTGTACATTATTTCAAAATATAAGTGATTTCAAAAGAAATTTTCATTTTCTTTAATAATGACAATATGATGAATGCTCTCATGATTTCGAATTATGTAATGGTTCATGTGAATTGTTCATGATTTGTGGTTATATTAGAATACAAGGATGTGTTATTACATTATTTACCAATTATAAATGGTTCAATGATAAAACCAAGGATGGGTAGTTTGGATATAACCACCAAAGCATTGGGTATGGATGTTGACTGTAAGGTTATTCCATATATGGGACAGAGTTATCCAAAAATAATTCTCCTAAAACATAATATTAAAATACTATGATGATTATTAAAATATTAAATATGATGGTTAATCTAAGAGTGTCTATAATTTTTACTCTATATTAATGTTCATAAGTTAATTGTGATGGTCTTCCATGATAATCTTTGATGTTTACTCAAATGGTTCCCCAAGTTTCTAATATTATTTATCTATGTTTTATATGGGTTTTACATGTTTTCATTGAGGAAAAGAGTGTTTTATTATTTTAAAAATGATATAATCTACATGCTCAAAAAATAGTGTGATAATGGTAAGTATGATATCTATTTTTATTTTTTTCACCAGACTTAAAATTTCTTCCAATTCTACACCTTATTGAGATTTTTGTGCTAGTATCACAATTTAAAATTTATTTTGTAGGGTTTTAAATAATTTTAGTAATAAGAATAAGTCTATGAATAAAATTAGGAAATTTTATCAGGAATAGAAATTGTGTTTTATTTAACATGTTTTGGTTGGCCGTAAAAATGTATACTGAGTATAAGTATATATTTGTAATTTGAGGGTTCACAATGTAATAGTTTTTCCTAATTATCAAAAAATCCAAACAAAAAAGATCTTTGGAATTTTTAGAAATTGAATTCTAGTTCAAAACCAAAGGAATATTTAATTCTTATGTCGCGTTCCTTGTAGATGGTATAAGAGAAGGGTTTATAAAATATTGGAGATTATGATGATTACATGTGAGGTTATATTAATAGATATTGATACCAAAATTAGTTTATAAATTTTAATTTGATCATATGTTCAATGTCTTATAAATCCATTCTGAGCCTTTGTGTTTTGATATTTTAAGGTAGCAAATAGTATTTTTTGGTGACATTAATTTTAGAGGTATTATTGGATTATTAAATTAAGGGATGAAAAAAAGGTATGATATATCTTTTGAGGCTTATAAATATATTTAATGTTGAATATAATGTATTCATTTTTTAATATTCTTCCCACATTTCTTATAATTTTATAAGAACTATTGTTTTATAAAAACCCAAACTCATCGTTCGGGCGACATGCCATCCCATCTGGTTTGTACATGGGGTTTAAACCGAAAACTGAAGTGTGATAAGGGTTAATTGCATATCATTGTCCTATATGATGTCCCAGTTGGTATGAAATTATTTTTCAATAGATATTATTTGAAGAATAATGATTAAGTGACTTTAGGATCATCTGTATTATCATCTATAGAACCATGGGATTGAAAAGTTATTTACTAATTAATTGATTAATTTTATTTTTGAAGAAGGTTTCTATTATTTTTTTGGGAATATTATAGGATAAATGTAAAAAAAATATTATGGGATTTTATATGATAATTGAATTTTGAAATAAATATTTGACAAATATATGTTTTTATTTGGGAATTATGGTCAATCAATTTATCTATAGAAATAACTACCATGTCATGGATATTATGTGATTAGTTCAATTACATTTTTGTGATATACATCAAGAGTAATTGATATTATTTCGATATAAATGTTAAAAGTTATATTGGTAGTCTATCTGATAAAACACTTTTTTTTATTTCATTCAATATTTTTATTGAATATCTTTATGGAATATTATGGATAGTTATTTATTCAAGGATCTAATTTGAATTAAGTGTATTACTATTGATTTTTTTACATGGAAATTTTTTTATTCATTTGATGGTTTGATGAATTTTGGAATCATATTGTCATGTTCTAAAAATTATGATTGTGGTTAATGTATAAATATAGGAAGAATATTTTATTGTACTTATTGGGTATTATATGATATATTAAATATTAGTTCTATTTATTCAGTCTTTATAAAAATTTTCTTTAATACACATGTTTTGTAGAGAAATATGAGGTTGTTGTGGTAATTTATTTAATAGCTAAAACAATTTTTTTCATGTAATTATATTTCCATATGATCTTAGTTTGGATAGAAATAAAATTACTACAAATTATGAAAATCTATTTGAAAAAAAAACATTATTAGTTTAATTTTATTACTAAGAACCCCATGATCTTTTAACCCATCACATATTATATGTTTTGATGGTAATCTTTTTTGTGACTATGTTCTCTGTCACTTTCTATCTATACTTGGCAGTTAGTTTCCTCTTTTATGTCTATGTTTTCACTTACCGCATAAATTATACTACTTGTTAACCGTGTATTTTTTACTCCATATAAACTTCATAATTTCTTTTATTTATTTTCATTTGAAATTTATATTTTCCATTTTTCTGATGTTGGATTTTGATAATTTTATTTGGAAAAATGAATACCAAGTTAATGATCCTAAGTTCAAAATTGTGAGGATAAATTTTTCAAAAGAGGGACAATGTAAAAAACCCCATGTATTGATAGAATAAATCATATTAATATTTATTATTATTTTATAAATATATATCTATATTAATTATAAATATATAAAATAATTATTATAATTAAAAAAGATATTTTTTATTAAAATCATTTCTTATAATATATTATTTAAAAGTATAATTTTAAAATTACAGAGATTTAATTTGAAAAAATAATATGAATTTTAAAATTCATTATTTTAAAATTGTGTTATGATTAATTTTTGAGAATTATCTATAAATATTTATGTTACAAGGAATAGTGGAAAATACTAATTTTTATTGAAAAGAATATATTATTTTAATATATTTGAAAGGTTAACTTATGTTTTGGATTAGTTTAAAATATTATTAGTTTATTTTTTTATAATAATCCAATTATAATTTTTAAAATATGTTTTATACATTATTTTAGTTAAAAAAAATATAAAATTTTAAATGTTCATTTTACTAAAAAAAATTGTTGCATTTTTATGGTTTAATTTTATATTAAATTCCAACTATTCTATTTTATATTTCATAAAATAATTATCTCATATAACGATTCATGTTTTTTCTCAATTTATTTAATATTAGCCTTTTATTTTTGGACAACATGAGCAATAAATTTGTAATTTATATTACCATGATAAAAGGTAAATTGGGTAATTTAGGTTATAAATAAAATGAAAAGAAGTATAAAATGTCCCAAAAACATTACTAAATATTATTATATGAGTATATATCAACCATAATCTTATAAATTTCATATTTATGTCATTTTTGGGTCACTTTTATGATTCAATGACCATTAATTATTTTCATTAAATAAATGCTAAACATGTCACACTCTTTTTTATTGAGTATAAAATTTTTAATTTTAGTGTTACCTATAGGATATTTTTTACTATAAATATTAATATCAAAGATAAAATATTTATATTCATCATGGCAAATTATTTTTAATTATTTTTTAATAAGTAATTATATTAAATTCTTACACAACACTAATGAACAAATTATTATATTATTATGAAAATCATATAAATGAACTAAAAAATAATAAATAAATTTAATTTTAGAAAAATAATACTATGAATGAATTATGTAGATTAAAATAGCGTGATAGGGATATAATTAGATATATTTTTTAAAATATAGATTTTTTGATATAATTGATGTCAAAGTAATGAATTTTTATAAAATAGACATTATAGATATTTTAAACAAAATAATATTTTATTAAATTATATTAAGTTAAAAAGAAACCTAAAATTTTGAAATTTTATTTGTATATGGTTTAAAATAGTGATGATAATATATATATGGGTCTTTTTTAATTTTAGACTAACTATTTTTCCCCTCAAAGAGTACAAATCCATTTTGTTATGGTAAGAGCGAAAGAGATTAAATAGGTGTTAAAACCAATATATAATGTTAAAAATATTATAACAACATGAATAATTATTATTATATAAGGGTATTTAGAACCTTTATCATAATATATTCTAAATAATTCACTTTCGAATCATTTTTAATTAAAAATAATTTATATTTATTTAATATTTTGAGAAATACTGAGAGTGTCCCTCCCCTCTATTATAAAAGGAAACCTCTTCGTCTCATTAAGTAATATATAAAAACCTTTTGGTATATCATTTTCTAACCAAATAATTTTCAAAAATCTATTAAAATACTATATCTTGGTCTTTTTTAGGAATAAATAAAATCATAGAGGTTTAAATTTGTTATGAAAATGGTGTTTTCCAAAGAAGATGTATTGTTACTATCTAAATGTTTTAGTTTTGTTTAATATTCCACATCCCTAAAACCATTTTAAAACATAATAAAATAATAAATTAAATATCCTATATGCATTAATATGTTATTATATCAGTGGTGTGTCATATATCCATCTCATCTTCCATCAAATGTGAAAAAAAGTTTCCATTTATCTGTATCGAGGACTACTGCCTCACAAACCAATCTAATTTTTTTCCACCAACATCCATCATAAAAATCTATAATAATGGATGAAATATTAAAATATTATATTAATTACATATATATATTTATGAAAAATGAATGTATAATTTCTGTTCTCACCATTCCATGCATTGAAGAATGTTAACGTCATTCATGAATACGTGTGGACTATCATCTCCATGAAGTGATGTGATTTTCTTTTCACCACCAAATCACATGGAATATGTATATAAGTATATTAAATTAATTAATATGATATTTATGAAATTATTATAATTATTTAATGGTAAAATAATATTTACCTTTTTTCCTTAATGATTGCTGAATAATTGAAATGTTACTCAAGAGTGTGTGTGACCAACCACTATTATAATTGTGACCTAGTGTATTTTTCATAACAATATTTAATTTGTGTATTTAAAAGTAAAAACATGTATAAAAATTATAATTATTTATTTAATAATATTTTTTAGATGATGTAATAATAACCTCCTTTACCATAAGTCAACATACCCAAGCCATTTTGGAGTCATAAACTAATTGTCGTAAAAATATGTGAATTGAACGTAATTACTTAGGTATTTTTTTTAAAAAAAAAGTTATATGAAAGGAAAATTGATCATTATAAAGGTTCTTGAGAATTAAAATAATTAACCTTAGTTTTTTATTCAATAAAATAAAGATTTCATTTGATGAATCAGACTCGTGGTATGTGACTTTATCTTAAAAATATCATTATCAAGTTTCCCTTAAAACAACATATTTATTGAAAATACATATGATTATTTTATTAAAATTATTTAAATAAGGTTTTTTTATTTTTATATGATTTTATATGGAATTTTTTACCCATGGATGATTTTTTTTTTAAATGGATTAAAATTAATCTTGTTTTCCCATTTTACAAATGAGACACGTTGTGACATTTCAAAAAAATGTACAAAGTGATTGTTTTTATTAAATACAACATGAAGATTTTGTTTCGATGTCATGAATAATTATTTATTCGTAACATTACATGTTTACAAGGTTATTTTCATTGAATTTTTTCCACTGTTTGTATGCAATTTTTGTAAATATAAGTGAATTTAAAATTGAAAAAGTCATCTTCATTAAGAAAGTTGTTATGATGCATGATTTCTTGATTTCTGATTATATTATCATTATTATGAATTTTTTATGATGGGTGGTTCTGTTATAAACCAATGATGAGTGGTTCTGTTATTGAAAATTGAAGGGAGGTTCCACGATAAAACAAATATGGGAGGTTATGATATAACCGTTGATGCATTGTGTATGGAAGTCGACCATATAGTCATTAAATATATAAGAAAGAGCTAACAAATTAGGTTTATCCTAAGAGATAATGGGAATATACTATGATGGTTATTCCAAGATTATCAATGGTTTTTAATCAATGTGTAGTTGTTATGGTTACTCTAAGGTAATGTTTGAATGTTAAACATGAAGGACATCCATGATTAGTGTTGATGGATACAACAATGATTCCCCATATTTACATCATATTTTTTCTATTTTTTCTATGGGTTTTAAAAAATTTATATATGATAAAGTGTATGTTTTTTATTGAAAATATTTTCTTCCATAAGCCCAATGTATCATGTGATAAATGTAATTATATTACAATAATTTATTTTTTTTACTATATTAACAAAGTTATTTCATTTATCCACGTTAATGAGATCTATTTTCTTATTACTAGATTAAAATGTTTTTATAGAGTTTTAACAAATATTAGTTTCATGAACAAACCCAACAGGGCTCGATTCACAACTACCCAAGCTCGTCCCCATAGGCCCTGGCTGGAAAAGAATGCAGAAAGGCATAATTAATATAGGGTTCTTTTGACTTAAATACCTATTTTAATTCACCAATCAATATCCTTTAGTAATCACTATGAAATAATTATGAAAGATGCTACACATTGAGAATAAACCATGCTTGTAAAACCTCAAGGGATTAAAATTATATGAAAACATGTACTTGAAAAAAATGGATAAAATAAATTTCTAACCAGAGAGAGGCCACAACATGAAAATAATTCGATGGTAATGTAGTGAGAGATCCCATCTACAGATCTCCAAGCACTGACCACCGCACCTGTTCAAAAGCACCAGAGTATCCCTATACTCCTCTGAAATCATTATCGACTTATCCATCATCTTAAAAATACTCACCTTGTGTGGGAAAAGAACATGTGGTGGTGAGTATATACAAAACTAGTTGGATTACCCAAAATATGAAGGATAAGCAATATGAGACATAACAGATGTATAATGATCAAAATGTAACAAGAGGGAAATGAAATCCAATAAATAATGGAATATTCTCATATTTCAAACCGAAATGAGAGAGAAATGAGATCTTTATTTCACAACCCAACCCCAGTAAAGTGTCTTGCATCAATTACAGGAGGTTTTTCAATGATTCCCATCATCTTGTGAATCTACCTAAAGAAACACCCATGCCAAACCACACCTCTCCAATATGTCACATGGTTGAGGGAATAGTTTCTACGTAGAGGGACCATGACCTAGTGTATTTGGATTGTTACACTCTAATGGTATTAGAACCATACCAAATAATGATGGGATCTTTCAAAAATAATGTTACCGGACCCATAACATGAAACTTTAGGAGGGTTCCACCCTAATTATAGGACAATTATGCTATGATATAATAGGAGGGTTCCACTCTGATTATAGAGGACTCATGCCCTGAAATTGTATGAGGATTCCACTATGATGGTAGATAGATAGTGGACCCATGAATTTTTGAATTTGTATGGTTCCACTCTATGTGTATAGTACATGTAACCTATCCTAGTAGGAGGGTTCCACTCATATAATAGAGGACCCATGCGTTGACTCTGCATGAGGGTTCCACTCTAATAGTACAATATCTATGATCTGACTCCTTTAGTGGGTCACTCTATAGTCATAGAAGACTCATTCCTTATATAAGTTTTAGTTTTACAATATAATGGTACATAGATAGTTTACCTATGTAATCCCACATTTTTATTACTTAACTTTTCATTACATTTTACAAACAGAGGATCTTTAAAGTCTAGTGCCTTGGAAATCAAGAACATAATACATTACATAACATAAAAAATTCTTATAAACAAATCATAAGGCTTCATAATAGGTTCATCCTATTTACAATTACTACATATGATATCCTTTAAACATACAATAAAGGAAAGGGGGAGCAGAAGGCTCAGTAAGAAAAACAAGTGAAACAGTTGACATGTGATCTTGAGCAATATTAATAAGAACATGATAAAAATAATAAAGATGTGAGTAATGGATGACTAGGAATATCATGATAAAAAGAACATGAATAATAACATGAATATGTGGCTACAACATTTCATTTAGAAATTCATGAACATATCACCAATGTTTATCCCTGAGGTTTCATAAAAATTACCATGGTTATTCATAAAGGTATCCTGAAACTTTTCATCTCTATAGATTAATTCTTTACCCAATGAATTGGATCTCTATAGGTTACACACATAATATATATTTATTTTCATGTGATCCACATATATCATAATAAAAAATTCATAAAAATCCCATAGAGAATAATAGAAATGGGATTTATTTCATAATTGAGATGTTTTAAACGTTCTTAAAAATAAGATCATTATGTCATTTATAACCCATGGAAAGGGAGTGAGGGTTATATGTATGTCAATTATAGAATAAAATATGTCATATTTATATATTTATAAACACCCATATAAATTAAATTGGCATGGGTATTAAGATAAATAAAACAATAATATTCATGGAGAGAAAGAGATAGAAATTTTGAGGCAAAATTTCTACAGCATAACGACTATATAACATGGTTTTAGAAAACATTGAAAATTGAGGGGGAAAGGGTCACACACTGATAAATAATTAATAATACAGTATGAGTACATAATAAGATCATTTTAGGGATATTTTATGGACATACCACATCAAAATGAATCATGAAATAAAAGAGAATATGTGATTTCATTTATGTGAAATTCGATAGCCTAACAACATCACATAAAATTCAGAAAAAAATAATTAATGAGAATGGAAGTGGTCTCTCATAATTTGATAATGAAATTGACAGTTGTAAATATATATAAGAACAAGCCACCTCATAATAAAATGGAAATATAATACATAACATAAATTATGTCATTATTTAATAAGAGGAGGGTGAATGATTTCCATACCTTGAAGAGTAAATTCTAATACATGAAGGTTGGGTCCTTGGGAGGCTTGAGGGAACCATTGGAGGACACCTATGGAGGCAAGGAGACCAGAAAATCGTTGAGGAAGATTTTAATGATATTAATGACGAAATGTCTTGGTATTTATTGAAAAAGTGAGGGAATATATTATTAATTTCCAAGGGACACCTCATCGGTGGTATTTGCAAAACCACGGGAATTCCCATGGTATTTTCACATGGTATTGGCCACCTGGGACACCTATTATAATATAACACTATTCATAAGTCAACCAGAAAGCAGATATCATTATTACATCATTAATGGTGTCATTAAACACCCAAAACTCAAAACTGTATTTTTACTATTCATCGAATATTCAGCTGTTTCAGAAAAATCTCAAAAATTTACGCTAACCTAATATAGATGCTCCAAATTAAAAAATTAACACCATTTTATAATAATAATTTTATATATAAAATTAATTTAATTTTTAAATAAAATTATTATTTATTCAAAAAATACAACTTTAGTACTATTACTCATTTTGGAACACCATAAAAATGTAATCAAGGTCCCATAGAATTATCGTATAACCATAATAGAATTACATAACAATTTATTATTATATTTTATGAAACTATATTTCCATTTTAACTTATTAATTTAATAATTAATTTGTAAATAAAATATTTATGACATACAACATATCAAAACTTATACAATGATCGTTTTTTCACTTTTAAGATGTTTAAATTGTATATATACATTCATGGGTGAAGTTTCTATTTTTTGGCCAATTTACTATTCATTACAATTCATTACTATTCATACATGTATGTTACTCTTCATACTTTACTATTCAATAAACATAATGTTGATCTTATTGAACTCTAAATTTCCCACTGAACACAACTATAGAAGACCATTTTTTAAAATATCATTTCACATTTTGAATATTTTAAAGAATAAAAAAATATTATAAAATACCCCCTTTTTCAAAATTCATCAATAATACACATCCTATATTTAGACGGATATTTGAAATTCACAATCTTTTCCATTAGGAGAAATAAAAATTTTATTTATATAAAATGAATACACAATGCAGCTAAATTCTCATTACATAGCCCCTTACAACACCAGCATAAGACCTAAGTGTAAGGTGTGCTATGCTGATAGAATCTTGGGGTTTCTCACACAACATTGCCTAAGTGGTGATATTAATCATCTTGAAAATATCCCTTAGGTGATTCAATTCATGCTTCATATGTTGGTGTTCAGCTTGGGCTTGGTCAAGAGAAAAGCCCAGTGATGCTACCTCCTTCCCAAGCTCCGACATATGGGATTCATATGGCCCGAGTCTACTGGATGAGGCCATTAAATCTTCATTCTATATTAATTATCCAATATAATAGTATTTATAAAAACACAACATTATGATTATAGTTTCCAACATTCATATTAACCAAAGGACATATAATAGTCGAAACCCAGTGGTCTCATTTGAATTATTCACACTTCCTTAATTAAAGGATATAGTTTCGTTGAGTATAAAATAAAATAAAACAATAATTTAGGAACCCAATATAATTAAAAAGTTCGCATCATTACATTATTCTCCCCTTAAGAAATTTTTTCCCTGAAATTCTATCTCGTACCCTCTGATAAGAAAAGGTGTGGGTACTTCTGTCTCATATAATCATATGTTTCCCACAAGGCTTCTTCCCATTTGTGGTTCCTCCACAACACCTTAACAAGGTGGGTAGTCTTATTGCGTAGAACCTTGTCTCTATGATCCAATATCTCCACCATCTTCTCCTAATAAGAGAGGTCATGTTCCAGTTGTACCACCTCAGTATTTAGTATATGTAAAGGGTCGGGTATGAACTTCCTCAAAAGGCATACATGGAAGACATCATGAACATGTTCTAGATTTGGAGGAAGTGCAAGCTGATATGCCACTGCTCCAACATGATCAATGATTTCATAGTGGCCAACGTACCTAGGGATAAGCTCCCATTTTTTCCCAAACCTCATGACACTCTTCCAAGGTGAAATCCAAAGAAAGACTTGGTCACTAACATCAACCTCCAAGTCCCTTAGACGGTTGTCCGCATAGCTCTTTTTCCGACTCTGAGTAGCCTTAATGTGTTGTTGTATGTCATGGACCTTTTTCTATCATCTCATGAACAAGATTAGGTCCAAGAATCTTTCTCTCACCAGCTTCATCCCAACATGTAGGATTTCTACATCGCTTCCCAAATAGAGCTTCATAGGGTGCCATTTTAATGCTCGAGTGGAATATATTGTTGTAAGAAAACTCAACTAAAGGGAGATGTTGATCCCATCAACCATTAAATTCTATTTAGCATGTTCTTAGCTTGTACTTGAGTGTTTGAATTGACCATTCATATTGTCCATCAGTTTGGGGGTGATAGTCCAGACTGAAATTCAATTTAGTGCTCAGAGGTTGTTGAATACTTCTCCATAATTTTGATGTGAACCTTGTATCATGATAAGATACGATCGAATGTGGAACTCCATATAGCCTTACCACATCCTTCACATAAATCCTAGAATTTTGATCAAGAATGAAATTTGCGCAAATAGGGATTAAATGGGAAGTCTTGGTGAGACAGTCCACATTAACCTATATCGCATTGTTTCCTTTGGAAGTTCTTAGGAGACCAGTGACAAATTCTATTGTGATATTTTCCCACTTCCATGCTAGTATGGGTATTGGTTACAATACCCCTTTAAGAATATGTCGCTCCACCTTCACTTGCTGACATACTAGGGACCTTGACATGTATTTAGCAATCTCTCTTTTCATATTATCCCACCAATAATGATCACAAAGATCCATATACATTTTGGTGCTACCACGATCTATAGAGAAAGTATAGCTATGAGCTTCATCCATAACCTTCTTCTTTATTTCTAGAATTGATGGAACGCATAGTCTTGTAAGAAATTTTAGTACACCTTATTGATCAGTATTGATCTTAGGAAACTTCCCATCCTTCACAGCCTCAAACTTATTCTGTAACAAAAATCTTCTTTCTATGGTTTCTTGATCCTCTCCAGCAAAGACTATTGAGAAATGATTTGGGTAAGGGTTGATGATGTCCCTTCCATTATAATTCCCAGGTCCAGTTTTACTAGGTCATTAACTAAAGGATCTCTTTAAATCCTCATAATGGACAGAACAACTTATCATTTCCGGTATAATTCATCAGCTACATTGTTTTCTCTTCCGGGATGACAATGAATTGAACAATCATAGACTTTAAGGAGTTACCACCATCTCATTTTTCTCATGTTATTTTCCTTTTTTGAGAAAATAAACTTCAAACATTGATGGTCTGTGTATATATATCATTTCTCCCCATAATGACATTTCCTCCATCTCATCAGAGCAAAAACGACTGTAGCCATCTCCAGATCATGCGTAGGATAGTTCTTCTCAAGTGTCTTCTACTATCGAGATGCATAAGCAATGACCTTGTCATTTTTCATGAGGACGCACCCATGCCCTTTCAGATATGCGTCTCTAAAAATAATGAAGCCTTCTCCACATGAGGGAAGATTTAACACGGGTGCAGTAACCACTCTCTTCTTAAACTATTGGAAACATTCCCTACACACCTTTGTCTAGATGAACATGACCCATTTTCGAGTTAACATGGTTAATGTATTATAAATTCATGAAAAGGATCTCACAAACCTCCTATAATATCACGCTAATCCTTGGAAACTATGAATCTCAGTTATTGTTTTAGGTTGAGGCCAATCCTCAACAACTTTTTTCTTTGTAGGGTCAACTGTGATTCATTCATTGATAACAATTTCCCCCAAGAAAGAATCTTATTGTAACAAGAATTCACATTTACCGAAATTTCCCAAAATACTCTCCTTCTATAGTGTTTGAAAAATTACCCATAAATGATCCTCATTCTCCTCAGGACTTTTGGATTATATGATAATATCATCAATAAAAACTACCACAATGTTATCAAGGTAGTCCTTAAATACTCTATTAATCAAATCTATAAAAATAGAAAGTTCATTGGTCATCCATAAGGCATAACAAAAAACTCATAATTCCCATATCTCGATCGGAAAGCATTTTTTAGAATATCTTCTTTCTTCACCATCAATTGATAATCACAATATAGAAGATTAATCTTAGAGAATAATTGAACCCCATCAAGTTGGTCAAATAAGTAATCAATTCTTGGAAGAGGGTATTTTCTCTTTACTATGATTTCATTCAATTTTTTATAATCAATGCATAGCCACATCGATCCATCCTTCCACTTCACAAAGAGAACATATCCTCCCCAAGGAGACACACTCTATTAGATAAACCCCTTCTCCAAAAGACCATGGAGTTGCTTCATTAATTCATATAGCTCCACATCTTCCATCCAATATGGGGTCCTTGATACTGGATGAGATCCAGGTAGGAGTTCAATATAGAACTCTACCTCTCTTACTGGGGGAGGTCTAGGAAACGCCTCATGAAATACGTCAACGTATTCCAGGATGATGGGGACATTTTCTATCTTCAAAATCTTATTTCCTTCTTCTTCACCAATCAATTCCATAAAGAAGGAAATAAGAGGTTCTTCTAGAAAAATATCAGTTTGAGATATCTCTCCATGGAAGATTACTATATGTTTTCCATTCATGACTACTAATATTTCCTTACTTTTGCATTTGATCTTAGCAGTATACATTGAGATCCAGTCCATCCGAAGTATAATGTGGAATAACATAATGGTAATGACTAATATATTTTCTATAAGATTGTACTCACAAAAGTTAATACTAGAGTTTCTAAACACTGACGATGCATGGATAATTCCAACATGAGTCTTGACTGATAACTCTAATTTTAGAAGGTCGGGGGTTGATTCCAAATTCATTGCAATAATGGAGGAAATAATGGAATGCGTAGAACCAAAATCAAACAAAGTACATGTTATATTTGAGAAAACTACAATAGTACCCTCTACTACATCATTTGGAGCTTCAACTTCAGCTGTCGTGATATCTAAAGCACTACCTTGTCCCCTTGGCCTTTGATGAGGTTGATTGGGGTTTCCCACCACTGACCTCAGATTTGGACAGTGATTGTAAAAGTGCCCAATTTGTCTACACTTAAAGCACTAGATATCAATTATGGCCTACACCATCTTCCCCTTGTCATTACTATTTGGAATTTGAGGTCTGACCTCACTATGACAATTCCTCGCAATACGGCCATCTCTTCCAAACTTGTAGAAATTCTCACTCCGGAATAGGGAGTTCCCTGAATGCTTCTTCCCACATTTATTACATGTGGGACGTTGAACTTACTTTCCTCCTCTTCCCTGATCAAAGGTCCTTCCTATGGTGGGCTCCATCGATATTTTTTTTATGTTACCAATGCATCTCACCATACTCCAGTTCGATCTTCATTACCCTTCGTACGATCTCCACATAGCTATCATTATTTTAGTTGGCTAGATTCATCAGAAGATGATGTCTCATTACACTATAAAATCTATCAACCATACCATTAGGATCCATGAAAAAGATTGATGTATAATGGGAGAGTCTTCTAACGTTCATCTCGTAGCTTCCAAAAGATTCATTCTCCTTCTACTTTAGCTCGAGAAACTCCTTCTCCATTCTTATTCTCATGGAATGAGGGAAATACATACTGATTAAGATCACTATAAACTCATCCCACTCCATAGATACAACCTATACTCTTTGCCTTGTGTTTTTAATCAGTTCCCACCACTGATCACCTTCTCCCTCAGAGCAATAGACAACCAAGGCGGCCTTCTCTTACTCTGAACAACAGATCCCATAAAAGATCTTCTATATAGAGCTGATCCATTATTCATTAATCAATGGGTCTGTTGATCAACTAATGGATGGTGGTCATTGACACATAAAGGACTCAACAGAATGTTGTTCACTTCATGGAGAGAACAGTCTCTCATCTTGATTCAAGTTATTTCCCATAACATGAGTCATTTCGTTTATCATTGGCATGAATGTTTCCATTCCATCTTCCATTGGAGGGCTGTCAGCGCATGGTCCATTACGGTCACCATTTGCACTGTTCCTCCTATTTTCCGTCATTTCTAAAAGTATAAATCCTTAGTGAGAAACTTATTTCGTTTACGAATTTTTTAAAAATAAAGGATTTTATCACTTAAAACTTCTTGAAATAATTACATCTTTCTATAAATCCTTCATAATGATTCATAAAAAGCTCATTATTAATCAAACATATCCCCCATGAGTGTCATAACCAAGAGTGCAGCAAGGCCCATGGTCGTCTACCAGGATACCCAAGGTCAAGCCTGAAACTCATTGTTGGAATTTTCACTCCTAATTACCTCTATGCTGGAGCTGCCTATACCTGCTCGTATCGAGACATGGATGTATTTTCTTGATAAACCAATTACTCAATACTCGCCAAAATACCATGAAATTGTCCTATATTTAGACTTCTCTATAGGATTTTTCCTAAAGTTGTTATATCCTAATTTCGATAAATAACTAAAAAATATTTTGATACCAACTATGGAATCCTGCCTTTTATTACCTAAATTTTCAATACATTTTACAAAGAGATGATCATTAAAGTCTATTGGCTTAGAAATCAAGAACATATTACATGAAAATGAAATAAAACATTATTCTAAATCACTCATAAGGCTTAATTACAGGTTCATCCTATGTACAATTATGTCTTATCATATCCTGGACACATACATCAAAGGAAAGGGTGATCAAAAGCATTAGTAAGAAAAAAAATTGAAACAGTTGACATGTGATCTTGGGAAATATTAATAAGAACATGATAAAATTCATAAAGACATGAGAAATGGAATAATAGGAATATCATGATAAAAATAACTTGAATAATAACTTTAATATGTGGCTAAAACATTTCATTTTTAAATTCATGAACATATCACCAAGGTCTATCCCCGAGGTGTCATAAACATTACTGATGTTGTTGACCAAGGTATCGTGAAACTTGTCATCTCTAGAGATTAATTCATTACCCAATGCATTGGAGCACTATCAGGGAGCACTATTAATGTGTATTTATATTCATATGATCCATTTAGATTATAATAAAGCATTACATAAATAACCTATAGAGAATAAAATAAATGGGTTTCATTTCAAAATCGAGATGTTATCAAAGTTCTTAAAAATAATATCGTTATGTCATTTATAACCCATAGAAAGAGATTGAGGGTTATATGTATGTCTAATACAGAATCAAATATATCAAATTTATATAATTATAAAAATCCATAGAAATGATATAGGTATGGGTATTTACATAAATAAAATAATAGAATTTCTGGAGAGAAAGAGATAGAAAGTTTGAGGCAAAATTTCTACAGCATAACAACTATATAACATGGTTTTAAAAACATTTAAAAGAGATCAGACAAGGGTCACACACTCATTAAAATTAATATTACAATATGGGTACATAATAAGATCATGGTATGGATATTTTAATGACATACCAAATTAAAAGGAAACATGAAATAAAAGAGAAGATGTGATTTCTTTTACAAGAAATTTGGCAGCCAAACGACATAACTTAAAAAGTCAGAAATAAAATTGATGATAGTGGAAAGAGTCTCTAATAATTTGGAAAAGAAATGGAAATGAGTAAAGATATAGGAGAAAAATCCACCTCATAATAATATGGAACTATAAGACATAACATAAGGGAAGTCATGACTTAAAAGAGAAGGGTGAAAGATTCCCTTACCTTGAAGATTAACTTTGATAACTTGATGTTCAGGACCTTGGGAGGGTTTACGGAACCTTTTGAGGACTCCATGGGAGATAAGGAGAACAAAACTTCATTAATGAGAAATTTGGAATGAAATTAATGAAGAAATGTCTTCGTATTTATAGGAAAATTGAGGGAACAAATTATTAATTTCCAAGGGACACCTCATCGGTGGTATTTGAAATACCATGGGCTTCCCCATGGTATTTTCCCATGGTATTGGGCATATGGGACACCTCATTTCATATCTCACTATTCATAAGTCGACCAGAAATCTTACATAATTATTACATCATTAATGATGTCATAAAACACCCGAAATTCAAAACTATATTATTACTATTAACTAAAAATTCAACTGTTTCAGAAAAATCCCAAAAAAATCACCCTAATCTAATATTGATGCTCTAAAATCAAAAATTAACTCCATTTTATGAAAATAATTTACTAAAAAGTTGGAATAAAATTTTTAAATATAACCATTATTTATTCCAAAAATAAAACTTTTAAACTATAACTCATTTTGTAACACCTTAAAAAAGTATTCAAGGTCCCATAAAATTAATGTATAACAATTATACATTAAAGTAACAATTTATGATTACATTTAAGGAAAATATATTTACATACTAAATTATTAAATTAATTATAAAATTGTAAATAAAATATTTATGTCATACAAAAATACCAAAACTTATATTGTGATCATTTTTTCACTTTTAAGATGTTTACATTGTATTTATACATTCATGGGTGAAGTTTCAATTTTTTTAGACAATTTAATATTTATTACTATTCATTACTATTCATACGGTTGTGCTACTATTCATTCATTACTATTCACTAAAAAACAAGTTGGTCATTTTAGACTCTAAATTTCTCACTGAACACAATTTTAGAAGACCATTTTTTTGAAAATCATCTCACATTATTAATTATTTAATGAATAAAAAATATTTAAAAATATCCTTTTTTTCTAAATTCATTAATAATTCACATCCTATATTTATCCAGATATTTTAAATTCACAAACATTTCAATAAGAAGAAATAACAATTTTATTTTTATAAAAGGATTACAAAAAGCATGTAAGGTCTCGTTACATAGCCCCTTAAAACACCAGAAAATGACCAAAGTGTATGGTGTGCTATGTTGATAGAATATTGGGATGGATCGGACAATATTTCATGAGTGTTGATTTCTATGATCCTGAACTTCTCCCTTAGTTTATTCTGTTCAAACATCAAATGTTGAAGTTCGGCTTGGGCATGGTTCAGAGCAAAGCCCAGTGATGCAACCTTCTTCCCAAACTCTGACAGATGGGCTTCATATAGACCGAGTCTATTAGATGAGGCCATTCAATTTTTTTTTTTGTATTAATGAACCAATATAAAAGTATTTATAAAAACACATTGTTAGGATTATAGTTTCCAATGATCATTTTGACCAATGGTCATATAAAAGTCGAAACCCAATGGTCTCATTTTAATTATACCCACATCATTAATTAATGGATATAGTTTTGTTGAGTACAAAATAAAATAACATACAAATTTAGGAAAAAATATAATAAAAAATTTCTGGTCGTTACATTACTTGTTACACGTACAACCATTCGGGTTCCACTATATGTGTAGAGGACCCATACTCTATCACGGTAAGAGTTTTTCACTTAGATAATACTACCTGATCACTGTCGTCGTTGGGTGCCACCTAAAGAGGTGTCTCACACAAAAGATCTCTTGTCATATATCAAAATGAACCATGAAGTCCACCATGACATTATACATGGAAAATTAATCAGTATGGGATAAACTCAGAAAAAAATATTATTCCAAACAAAGGAGTTACAAGAGTACGATGTTTCCAAAATACTAGTGTACATGTCGTGTAAGGGGACCCATGCGACACATGGTCCTACCATTCTATCTGGTAGTGTCTTCACTAGTACAATGATCACTATCCATGTAATTATACATGAAATTTAAGTGGGCTACACAACATGCCTTATCCACTTGGGGTCAAGAAGCGTTCTCCTGGTCATGCCTGTGTCCCTCAGCTCATGTCTGTGTACACTGGTTGTGAACCTGGATGTTCCCGTATTGATGAACTCCAACAGTACACACTAGGTATCCATCACCAAGTCACATGGCATGTGATTATCTTATAGTACATGTGTTATTTATCTCACCTAAAACCTCAGTCACCATAGCCAGGGGCCACACACTATGTACTCTTCATACTATATGAAATGTAGTCATGTTTTTACTAAAATTCCATATCATCTCACATTTTATCAAAATATGGCTTCTCCCCAATTACTACCACCAATAATTAACCCAAATTTAAAGGGTAAGGATTCCATTCATCTATTCCAACCATCAATGGATGAAAATTTTATTTTGATGATAAATAGTGCTTCTCTGAACACCTCGTGTGCCTCCCATTATATCCAATCATTCATTGGTCGTGGATCCAAGGGTAAACTCACCCATATCCCACAAATAATCTTAATCCATCCTATATACACTGATCTATATGTCATATGAAAATATATCCTGAATTATTGGGATCAATCGTTCTTAATCCCATCGAGCAGTGTCGAAAAGTGGCCCTATAGACAAAGGATAAAGACCATGATGAATAATGGTGGAAAAGAATAAGAAACAAGGGAACACAATAATTGTCCAAGCGATCTTGTCCAACTATAAATAATTGGGGATAGTTGGGGTAAAAAATCATGGAACAAAAGTGTGAAATAAAATAAATAAATAAATATGATATTTGGGCTCATAGAAAGGCTCAAATCATATGTAGATCAACGCAATACATGTGACACATATCAATAATTAAATAATACATGTGGAAATTCACAAATGGATATACCTAACATGATACAGATCGATCATTGGTGGATATCATTTCTTCTATCAAAGGAGGAATATCATTTGTATTCATTTTACCATAACCTACCTCGATTAAGTTATTGAAAATCTAAAAATATCCATCCTACAATGAAGAATGGTTCCTCCTCGCTTCAATAGTGAAATAGATATGTGGCTAACCCTAGATATCCACCATAATAGAATATTTATAGAAGATTTTTCATTTTAGTTAATTTAATAAAATGAATAAATTTTTTCATTTATTATTATTAAACGAACCCACCAACATCTGATTCATCTAAAAACTATATGTCGACCAACATTAGGTCCTTGCAAGGGTAAACCTCATGCTCTGGACACAAACGTGGCCTCAAATTCTAAATATAACTCACCATATAAGATATATATGATTTTATCATGAAAAATCATGCACGTGTAATATAAAATATTTATAAAATTTTTATAAAATTTATTTTGGGAATAATATGACTCAGAATTGTAGTTTAATTTAATTCCTACCATTAAAAATATAACTACATATATTTCAATGTTTTACTTGGAAAAATAAAGGTCCTTTTAATATTCCCTTCTTTAATATACTCATCCTAAAAAAGAAAAAACTAATCAAAAAAGTTGGGATAATGATATAAAATCTACATCTCCAACTCCTAATAGGTCTCATGAATGATATCATGTTGTCAAAACACCTGAACCAAGAGGATTTTCAATGAATGCAATATTATCTCATGTTAGTACTTTATCACCACCGGGTTCTATGTGAATGTGTATCTATCCTTGATTCCAAACTCACCACATTCAATATTGTGTGTGGGATCATGGATGTATATCCGGAGTTGTTACATAAGGAATATGTCATACACCTGCTCGAACTGTGGGGGTAAGGTGAGGTGGTAGGAAACCAATCTAACCCTCTATAAGATCTCAAATGAACCGATGAACATCGAGGATTATCGAACACCACTTCTGAATATTTTTAGTCCTCGTCATGGGGACACTCTCAACAAAATGTGTTCTAAATGATTTAAATCCAATGGAATCTGACATAGGTCAACATAAGATATCCCCTAACTCTGAGATGTACTCATCTACTCATGGATCATATGTACATTTTTGATGTTTCCTACACCATTCCTAGCCCAATAAGATATGTGTCTCTGACCTTATTTTAGCATAACTGTGAACATCATGCTCTCAAAGGAAGAGAATCAAAAGTTTCTATGTTGATAGAATAGTGGAGGCTATTATTATAAGTAAATTGAAAAATGGGAAAGTTAATCACCTAACTTTGGAAAAATCCAAACACACAAGTGCCCAACATATCATCCAATAACTGGAATGTGTGCTCAGTATTAGCTTCTATTTGGGGTGGAATGGTTGTAGTCATCCTCATATGGGTCCCGAATGCCTCTTACGGGACTCTCCACAACCATGACCTAAACCTCACATCAGAGATGGAGATAATAACTTAGGTCACCCCATGACGTTCAATGATTTTTCTTATATAAAACATCCCTAGAATCTTCACAAATGTCTACTCCCCAATAGCATGGATGTTTTCAAACATTGTAATATAGTCATTTATCACCCAAATGGAATCATTCCTTCTCACATTCCATGCAATACCTATCAAAATGTGCATTTATTTCATCTCATTTCCACTCCATGATATCATTAGGATTCTATAAACCTAATAGAACCTAGTTCATAGTCATTACCTACTGATAGGTGAGACACAAGGTGATGAACTAAGGCATTTTCTACCTCATTCCATCCCAAAAAAACTACAACTAATGTTCATTTTATATCTTCCAAAAATCAAGATATATATCCAAAAGATATGTGTGCAACTCTCTCATTACCTCCTCCTGTATCAAAACCGGGACAAATGTTCATCCCCTAAAATGGATGATTTGATTTCCACATTTTAAAAAACCAACTGGTTAACCGTCTGATGATATCTGGTTACATAATACATCAAATTTGATTTCATTAACCTAGGACTCTCTCATTTTATAGAGAAGAAAGGGAGTAAAAACCATCGACTAATGAAATATTTCATAGTCTTTCTCACCTAGGTTCAGTTGTAAGTAATCCAATACCTCATATTCTTCCCCCACCATGTGAGCATGAGACTTCCTACTAAGGAAAAATTCTACCACATTACCCTTACCTAGAGTATGAACTATCACAAAGAAGTATTCCGTTAGAAAATAAAACCAATTCGTTTGTATTAGGATCATGTATCTCTGCATGGTGTCATAATTGAGACTCTAAGGGTCTTGCTAAACAACAAAGCACTCTCCCCTAATATAGATTCTATAAATCATCGGAGGGAACACTACAACTTCTAGATGAAGGTCAAAAGTCATAGATTTTTATACACGGGGTCTCAAATACCGTATCCCATTTGTGATTACTCCCAATATCACCTCAACATGTGTTTGAGCCCAACCAAAAAGGCATCACAGTATACTACATACACCATTCCCTCCTTTTCTAATCTAAAAATATGATCATTCATCATCCTTTGACTAAACTGCTCAATGGATTTGTAGCACTTCTCAATCTAGGTAAATGGATTCCTTTTCTGTGTCATTATGATAATAGGGGATTTATTCCTAGAGAAGTATTCCAATAACCACTTATAATACCCATAAAATCTAAGAAAACATTACACCTCTACCTCGCACATGGCTGGATCCCATGAAAGAACTATATTGATTTTCAATGGGACTTTATCTAATCAATTCTCAGAAATGGCATGGCTTGAGAAGTAAACATTATGGATCCCAAACTAAGACTTATAGATTTTTTCATAAGCTGTTTCTCCCAAATAATGATTAGGACCATCAAATTTCACAATATTACCATCCTCTATCACATAGTATATGAGTATTTTCTCAATGATGACAATAACTAATTGTAATTATTATTGATGAAATATCTGGTTCATCAATTCCATAAAATCAATTAAGGGATTTGTTACACTAAAAGGAATCAACATGATCTAAAAGAAAATATAGTGAAATCAGAATGATAGCTTCAGAATACCATCCTCATAATCACTCAACTGGTACTACTAAAAATTAGCCATTTATCAGTGCTAAAAACCAACATTAACAACGCTAGAAAAGCTCTCTAAATTTCGGTGAAGATAAAGGGTGGGGGTCCCCTTTATCAGCGCTAAAAAAAGCACTGATAAAGGCCATCCTTTATCAGCGATTTTTGGAGTGCTGATAAAGGGGACCCCCCCCCCCCCTATCTTCGCTAGAATTTACAGTGCGTTTCTAGCACTGATAAAGGGGGTCCTTTATCAACACTCAATATAGCGCTGATAAAGCCTCCTTCCACTGCACCTACAGAACCAATACCTGCACAAACCAACACCTTCACCTATATAAAACAACACCCTCACACCTGTACAAAACAGCACCCGCACACAATATTTTTACAAACAATCCTATATACATTCACTTAACATCATGAATACAAAAAAACACACCGCTAAATACATTTCAAACAATTTTTTACGTGCTTACAATTAAATTTATCCAACAACAATTATAAACATTAATGTTCCATCCTTTTATATCTATGATCCCCTCTCAAAAATTGTCATCCGTGGCTTTTGTTGCCGAACAAAGCATCCAAAATCAAGGAAAAAATTCACCTATATAAGAAAATAAATATTATGTTAGTAATACAATAATGAAATAAATTAAAACATGTATATGAAAGAATAAATTAATATGTAAATTTGAAACCAAAATATGGAAAAGATAAACTCAAATGTTTTAATTCTGATAATAATGAAAGGGAATAATGTAAAATCAATATGTTTTTGGATGATTTATCTCATTTAATAAATATTGATTCTTTATCTAAAAAAATCTTTTCAGATCACACCATGAGTTGGATTCAGGTGTGGTCGATTCAAAAGCCTCACAAATAAATCATGAATCATTGTCCTAAAGTATCAAAAAAATACTAATGTGTTTGCTCGGTATTCTGTATGTCAGTAGTGATGTTTTCTAAAGTTAATGTCAATTTGAAACTGGTATCAGACACTTTTAGCTATACCGGTCATACTGTGCATCAGATTGAGTTGCAGTCAATTCAAACACCTCAAAAATGAATCATGGATCGTTTTCCTAAAGTATCAAAATAATCCGAACACATTTTCTCGGTATTCCGTATGTTAGTAGTGCTGTTTTCTAAAGTTAATGTCAATTTCAAACTCATATCATACACTTTTAGCCATACCGATCACACTGTGCATCAGATTCAGGTGTGGTCGATTCTTACACCTCACAAATGACTCATGGATCGTTTTCCTAAAGTATAAAAACAATCCAAACGCGTTTCCTCGGTATTCCATATGTCAATAGTTCTCTTTTCTAAAGTTAAAGTCAATTTGAAACTGGTATCAGACACTTTTAGCCATAATCGTCACACATTTTGTTAGATAGAGGTGAGGTCAAATCTTACACCTCAAAAATGAATCATGGATCATTTTCCTAATGTATCAAAGAAATCCGAACTTGTTTTCTCCGTATTCCGTATGTTAGTAGTGTTGTTTTCTAAAGTTAATGTCAATTTCAAACTGATATCAGGCACTTTTAGTTATACCGATCACACCATGCGTCGAATTGAGATGTGGTCAATTCGTACACATCACAAATGACTCATGGGTCATTTTCCTAAGGTATCAAAACAATATTAACGCATTTTCTCATTGTTCCGTATGTTAGTAGTGTTGTTTTCTAAAGTTAATGTCAATTTCAAACTGATATGAGACAATTTTAGCCATACCGATCACAATGTGAATCAGATTGAGTTTAGTCGATTCTTACACTAAATAAATGATTCATGGATCGTTTTTGTAAAGTATCAAAACAATCTGAATGCATTTTCTCGGTATTTCTTATGTCAGTAGTTTTGTTTTCTAAAGTTAATGTCAATTTCAAACTGATATCAGACACTTTTAGCCATACCAATCACATCGTGCATCGCATTGAGATGAGGTCGATTTGTACACATCAAAAATGACTCATGGATAATTATCCTAAAGTATCAAAACAATATGAATGTGTTTTCTAAGTATTCTGTATGTCAGTAGTGTTTTTTTCTAAAGTTAATGTCAATTTCAAATTGATATCAGACAATTTTAGCCATACCGATCACACCGTGCGTCGGATTGAGGTCTGATCGATTTGTACACCTCACAAATGACTCATGGATCGTTTTCCTAACATATCAAATCAATCCAAATGTGTTTTAATGGTATTCCATATGTCATAAGTGTTGTTTTCTAAAGTTAATGTCAATTTCAAACTCGTATTAGACTATTTTAGCCACACCGATCACACCATATGTCGGATTAAAGTGTGGTCGATTCGTACACCTCACAAATGAGTCATGGATCGCTGTTATTTATTATCAAAACAATCTGAATGCATTTTCATGGTATTTTATATGTCATTTTTGTTGTTTTCTAATGTTATTGTCAATTTTAAACTGTTATCCGACACTTTTAGCCATACCGGTCACACTGTGTGTCAGATTGAGATGCGGTTGATTTTTAAAACTCACAAATGACTCATGGATCGTTTTCCTAATGTATAAAAACAATCAGAAATCGTTTTCTTGGTATTATGTATGTCATTTGTGTTGTTTTCTAATGTTAATGTCAATTTTAAACAGTTATCAGACACTTTTATCCATACCGGTCACATTGTGAGTCGGATTGAGTTGTGGTCGATTTGTACACCTCAAAAATGACTCATGGATAGTTTTCCTAATGTATCAAAAAAAATATGAACGCGTTTTCTCGATATTTCGTATGTCACTTGTGTTGTTTTCTATAGTTAATGTCAATTTCAAACTGATATCAGACAATTATAGCCACACCTTTCACACCGTGCATCAGATTGAGGTGAGGCCAATTCTTAAACCTCACAAATGACTCATGGATCATTTTCCAAAAGTATCAAAACAATCCGAAAGTGTTTTCTCAGTTTTCCGTATGTCACTTGTATTGTTTTCTAAAGTTAATGTCAATTTGAAACTATTATCAGACACTTTTAGCCATACCAATAACATCGTGTGTCGGATTTAGGTACGGTCAATTTTTACACCTCAAAAATGAATCATGGATCGTTGTCCTAAAGTATCAAAACAATATGAACGCGTTTTCTTGGTATTCTATATGTCATTTGTGTTTTTTTCTAATGATAATGTCAATTTGAAACTGTTATCAGACAGGTTTTTCCATACCGATCACACCGTGTGTCAGATTCAGGTTCGGTCGATTTGTACACATCAGAAATGACTCATGGATCGTTTTCCTAATGTATCAAAAAAAATCCGAACACATTTTCTAGGTATTCCGTATGTCAGTAGTGTTATCTTCTAAAGATAATGTCAATTTCAAACTGGTATCAGACACTTTTAGCCATACCGGTTACACCGTGCATCGAATTGAGCTTTGGTTGATTCTTACACCTCAAAAATGACTCATGGATCATTGTCCTAAAGTATTAGAATAATTTGAATGCTTTTTCTCGATCTTCCGTATGTCAGTAGTGTTGTTTTCTAAAGTTAATGTCAATTTCAAACTGATATAAGACACTTTTAGCCATACCAATCACACCATGCGTTGGATTGAGATGCAGTCAATTCGTACACGTCACAAATGACTCAAGGATTGTTTTCCTAAAGTATCAAAACAATACAAATGTGTTTTCTCGGTATTCTGTATGTCAGTAGTGTTGTTTTCTAATGTTAATGTCAATTTCAAACTGATATCAGACAATTTTATCCATACCGATCACATCGTGCGTCGGATTGAGGTGTGGTCGATTCGTACACCTCAAAAATGACTGATGGATCATTTTCCTAAAGTATCAAAACAATCTAAACGCATTTTCCTAGAATTCTCTATGTCGGTAGTGCTTTTTTCTAATGTTAATTTCAATTTCAAACTGATATCATACACTTTTAGCCATATCAATCACAGCATGCGTCGGATTAAGATGTGGTCAATTATTACACGTCAAAAATGACTCATGGATCGTTTTCCTATAGTATCAAAAAAATCAGAACTCGTTTGCTCAGTTTTACGTATGTAATTAGTGTTGTTTTTTAAAGTTAATGTCAATTTCAAACTGATATCAGACAATTTTAGCCATACCGATCACATCGTGCGTCGAATTAAGGTTCGGTCGATTCGTACACCTCACAAATGACTCATGGATCATTTTACTAAAGTATAAAAACAATCCTAATGAGTTTTCTTGGTATTCCATATGTTAGTAGTGTTGTTTTCTAATGTTAATGTCAATTTCAAACTAGTATCAGACAATTTTAGCCATACCGATCACACTGTACGTCGGATTTAGGTGCGGTCGATTCGTACACCTCACAAATGACTCATGGATCATTTTCCTAAAGTATCAAAACAATCCAAACACATTTTCTCAGTATTCCGAATGTTATTTGTGTTGTTTTCTAAAGTTAATGTAAATTTGAAACTGTTATTAGACACTTTTAGCCATACCGGTCACAACATGCGTCGGATTGAGGTGCGGTCAATTCGTACACCTGACAAATGACTCATGGATTGTTTTCCTAAAGTATCATAATAATACGAACATGTTTTCTCCATATTCCATATGTCATTTGTGTTTTTTTCTAATGTTAATGTCAATTTTAAACAGTTATTAGACACTTTTAGCCATACCGGTCACACCGTGCGTCGGATTGAGGTGTGGTCAATTCGTACACCTCACATCTAAACACCCTCTACCTCTTGGACACACCCCCTCTTGGACACCCCCCCCCCCACTCCTGGACACCCCTCCCTCCTGGACACCCCCACCCACATATAAGGGAAACTGAAATTAGAAAATTGAAAATCCAAGATATTGGTTCCCATCAATATTTTATGATTCTCATGAGTGGACTGAATGACTATGCATCGGTCGACTTCCACACCATCGACCAGTGTAGTCCAATGAGTTATTCTTTACAAGAAAGAAAAATCATATCTAAAACCATTGTTCATATCCTAAGGATATAAAACATAATAAAGGGTGATCATATATGCTCAGTAAGTGTAAAAAAGGGAGATATCAATGATCATATATGGATAACATTAGTATGAATTCACATTCATCCTATTTGTGTAAAATATTCCATCTTGTATATTTCTCATTCGTTTCTAAACACATCTATATCATCTTATCAATATGAGTTTTTGTGTCAGTCATGGTAGCACAGAAAAAATATAAATACACAAAGGATTAATAAATATTTTAAATGAACTCGTAATTATTTACTAAAATACCTCATCATGGATTCTAGTTTGTTGATGAAATACGATATTTTTCATAAATTTATATACATAATAACCACAGTACTTTCCGTTTGTTTGTTTTGGACATAGTAGAAACATCGACAACAATAAGTAAATTTTTTTGATATGTGTTTGGATAGTTCAATGTTATTATATATACTCGGATACTTTTATAGTTTTAGATATTGTAGTCTTTATCATCCTTAAGCCCTGGATTCATTCCATGCATTAGACGATATTGATTCATCACCCTATCATAACAGAATCCTTAATAAAAGATAACATAAATTATATAACTATATTTTTAGTTTTAAAATTTTGCATCTAGTGTATTAAAAATTAAGAAACGCCATCATGCGTGGTCGGTTTTTTGGATATACATGCATTGAATCCAGAAAATAAATCTTTGGAGTTTCTAAATTTACTGCAATCAGCATCCAATTCTCCTTAAAAATACAAAAAGGAATAATTAAATAAAGAAACGAAAATATAGTTGATATTATTAAATTATAGAGTTTTACCCCGGAAATTTTGGTATTAAAAAGAGTCTGTCATCCGTAATTTTTCTTTGAAATGATTTGAGTAGGGATGAAATTATTGCAGCCTCTTTATTAGAATCTATTTCTTCTTTTGAAGAGGTGGTGTGAGGACTAATGAGTCCAAATTTTTGTTCATGGGGAAATCCCTTCAATTTTTTTTCATATATACGCCTGAAAAAAATAGATAATGTATTTAGTCATTATTATCAGAGTATATCAACTTTTGTAAAATAAAATTATGAAAACATACATCATGTATACATTTACAACTGAGGTTCCTAGCCATTCATACTTGAGGATTTAATTTACATTTTCAGCACTACTAAAATCAGATGTTTCCTCTCCGTAGATATTTTTTTTCAAAAACAACTATGTGAGCTTTACTGTCTATCAACTTTTTATCAACATGATCCTGCAATGATATTAACTGTGGGTATAGAATGGGCGGGGTGAAGGTGCTCTCAGTAGACCGTTTAAATCTGCTGGTTGATCCTTGAGATAGTTTTGAGCTGATATTTCGATTCACCCCCTTCTCTTTATCGTTCTGTAATATCATTCATCAGTTCAGACCTTTTTTCATTAAATGTTAAAGGTCCAGCATGAAAAATAACTTGAAAATGTATACCTCCTTGTCGACATGTTTTTTTACAAGAACTGACGGCCATGCGATGAATGTTCCAAAAGCTTGTTCAGCCGTATGAATGTCGTCATCATCATTTGGAACTGGTATCTCGACACTTGGCTCATTATCTATGTTAATTGACACTCTAAAATGATCTGTTGGAATCAGTATGTTGTGTATCATGTCGTTCTGCGTATTGAACACCATATCCCTCACTACAAGGCGGTAGGTGGGAGTTGCTAGACACAGTCATTTTAACCCTATCGAATATTAGTACATGAAATGAATTAGTGTCTATTTGAATCACATTTCACAGAAACAATTGTTAAAACATTTATTACCTTAGGTAAGTCATGTTTTTTAGGGGAATGGATTGCCTCAAAGCTGGTGGGGGTGGGGTGGGATCTCCACGCATGGGTTTTTGTTGAGATTTTTCTTCTCTTTTCCTCTCCCTCATCAATGTTGATATCATCTCTCTTTGTTATTGTAATTATTCTTGAAAAATAGCTAATTTTTCTTGCAACTTTTCCATTTTTTCAATTTCATCATCCGCTTGTTTTTTATTTGAAAATATGTTCGGGGTGTCACCCAAAAACTCGCACCTCTGATGCGACCATACTGGTCTGGCTGCTTCAAGGCTGCTGAAAGTATGTCTGCATCTGGTTCGGGTGTTGTTTATTCCTGTGACAATGTCAGATAGAAAATGTAGAAAAATTAGTATTCATTGGAATTTAATATTGATTCAAAACAATTCAAATTTATATTATGTCATAATTACACATGTTTCCCACACATTTTGTGTGTTTTCATCTATCAGTATCCCCTCTTTATTTACATGAGCCTCCTTCCATAGTAAATGTCCTGGGATGGAATTGAATTTTGATTTCGATTCATCAATCTGCATATAAACAGAGAAAAATGGTTATGGTGTTGTTTTATGTGACATATAAGTAGTACGGTAGATTTAAAAGACTTACCAATTTTTCCTCAAGTGAAGCGTAACCCACCCTTGCTTTATGGTAAGGGTACTCTGGTTCTGCTATGAGTTTTTTATTTTCAGCACTCAGTTACTGATTCATAAATAAATCATTTTCAATTAAAGTGATGAATACAAGAAACGTCAAACAACATATTACCCCACACAATGTACCTGAAAAGTCTGCTCCCCATGATGGTTGATAAACGCATCCCATGATCCTTGGGATATCAAGTGTGCATAAATAGGAGGTGGGTGCGGCTTGATTTTCCCGTCTACATCTTTAAGATGATATTTGGTTAAAATTGTATGGAAACCTCTTTGAATCCTTCCTGTAACTCTTAATACATATTCCTTTTGTGAGACATCTACTATAAATGCACTCTATAATTGATGATGAAGAGTAAGTCAATGTTTTGGTATTTTATTTCAATAAATTAAAAAATCGATATCATAATGTTAGTGTAATATCGTCCCACATTAGTGTCTTAGGACCGGTGACAACATGGTGCCACGATTGTACATCAACTGGAATGCGTTGCCGAGTGACGATTCAAATGTAGCTACTAAAGATGGCTTTGTTGGGGTTAACATGTTGGCCTCACTTATTCCATACCACCTCAAATTTGATGCCTATTTCTTTTGACTTAAGGATTTTGGCTGACATTGTAAAACTACAGCACTCTTTTTTTGGGATTTCAAGGTTTCATTTCCTACCATTTCCACAGAAGTATAATCAATATCTTTCTCCGGAGCACTAGCATCAGCACTGGGACCAGCAGCAACAGGTTGAGAAACTTGTTGTTGCTCTGCACTGGGACCAGCAACAACAGGTTGAGAAACATGTTGTTGCTCTGCACTGGGACCACCAGCAGCTGGTTGAGAAACCTGTTATTGCTCTACACTGGGACCACTAGCAGGTGGTTGAGAGACCTTTTGTGCCTCAGGATTGGGCGCATCAGTAGGTGCAGAAGTCATTATTTGCAGAATTGGTTTGACATTTAATTAAGATTACATAAAAGTAGTAGCAGACAGTTAATAACATAACGTAACACAATGTATATTACAATAAACAAATAACCTGATTATTGTACTCTGTTTTTTTCTTTAAAGGCCAAAGTTATTTGACTCATCTATCGACTATGTAAATCCCTTCATTGTGGTCTCCTTTGACATAAAAAACGCCGTATAAATTAGGACTGCTAGGAAATAATTGTGAAGTCCCTATAAAAGGGTCATCCTTCATTGAACATTCATCTGACCCTTCAGTTGTTTTGGTCGATAACAGAACAATTGAACAATTTCGGTTTGTGGGGTCTGGAACATAAAATACATGTACTACCTGTGATGACTTTATAAATGGTCTGTCTTTCTCCCCTTCCTTCCGGAAATCAACTTTCACAAATCATAATTCATCTATTTTAACATCACTCCTATCATCAACCCACTTGCATTGAAAAATCGGTACTTTGAATTTCGTGTAATCCAACTCCCATATTCATTTCATGATGCCAAAGTATGACATATTCGCATGAATTGGATTTTTGTCCTTAGCACCGGAAACATGCATCGCCTCAGCCACAAGTGTAACCCCACTATTCTGCATGGTACTATCTTCATAATGTTCATTAGTATATAATCTATAACCATTAACTGCATAATCATTTTTAGATCATAAATACACACTTGATCTTCCGGCTATCCACAGAAGTCGTTCTGAAATTGAGTCTGGATTTTCATCTAACTGCTTCAAAATATGATCCTGAAACCATCCTATAAACTGTCGATTATGTGTATCTAATATCCATTTATCATCCCCAGATGGATTCAAACGCCTAAGAATTTCTTTTTCGGTTTGAACATATAGGTCAACGTCGAAAATATTATGAAAAACGTAAAGGTGAGCCTACTCCCGATCTGTAATATTGATTGTGACAACCTCTCTTCCAGAAATTCCTTCACCCTCAAGTTGCTCAGTGTGACGAGATTTTGGTAGGCCAACATTTTCCACACCAGACAGGTATTCAGTAAAAAAATCAATGGATTCCTCAACAATATATTTCTCTGCACTACAACCCTCTGGCCGACTTCGATTTTTGACATACCCTTTCAAAATATTCATATACCATTCAATGGCGTACATCCATCTATAATGTATAGGACCACATAGTCGAATCTCTCTCACCAAATGAACACTCAAATGAACCATCATATCAAAAAATGTCGGCGGGAAGAACATTTCCAATTCACATAATATGATGGCAATTTCACTTTCCATAGTTGGCAATTTCGTCAGGTCTCTAACTTTACTGCATATAGATTTGAAGAAGAAACAGAGCTTCGTTAATGTATGGTGGACATTCATGGAAAAAATGCAATGTAAAGCTATAGGAATTAAATATTGCATCAAAACATGGCAGTCATGTGATTTCAGACCCTTTAATTTTAAATCGTTAATTAACATGATGTTCTTGATATTTGATGAAAACCCCTATGGAACCTTTACGTCATTCATGAAGTAGAAAAACTAATATCTCCCATACCTGGAAAGAGAGTAAGAAACAGGTAGAAGAGATTTTTGTTTCTCACCCTTCACTGGTGACAACTCTTCTTGTATTCCCATCTCAACCATGTCCAATCTAACCTTAATTTCATCCTTCGATTTGCCGGGTGCATTTAGCAATATTCCGATGACACTATCACATACATTTTTCTCAATATGCATAAAATCAAGAAAATGTCTGACATACAGAAAATTCCTTTATGGTAATTCAAAAAAAACTGATCACTTTTTCAAACTAGTTTTCGTAAGGTTTTTCGAAAATGGTTTACCAAAAGTCATATTCAAATATTTTACCTTCTCAAAAAATTGATCACCCGTTAGTAGAGACAGTGTTGTACTTTCTTCTGAACATCCATTGAAAGATGTCATCCAAGATCGGTACATATTCCATCAGGGTAAAAATCTACGATGTCCTAAGAATAGGGTTTTCGATGAATGTCTCAACCTAATTGACTGTGTACCTTGTTCAAAAACAGGACACCCTTGAGATACGTTAATGCTATATCCTGAAAAATTTCCACAAGCAGGAAAGTCATTTTTTGTCCTGTACAACATGGCTTTCAATGTGAAATCTTCTTTTTTGTAAGCATCATACAATGTAACACCTGAATCCCACAATATTTTCAAATCTTTGATCAGTGGAGCCAAATAAACGTCAATATCATTACCCAGTTGTTTTAATCATGATATAAGCATAGATAACATGATTTATTTTCATTTCATGCATAACCATGGTGGTAAGTTATAATTTACCAACATAACCGACCATGTACTGTGACTGCTACTTTGAAAACCAAAAGGATTCAACCCATTTGTAGATAATGCCAGATGAAGGTTTCTCAGCTCATTTCGGAATTTAGGATACTCATGATCAATTCTCTTCCAATGAGGAGAGTCTTCTGGGTGACGTAGTTTCCCATATTTAATTCTTGTATCTGCATGCCATGTCAATTGTCCTGCAGTCTCCTCACTTCCATATAGGTTCCTAAACCATGGAATGATTGGATAGTACTATACAACGTTCGTAGGACAAGAATCGTCTTTCATGTATCGAGAATCACCACACTTTGGGCATTATTTAAGTTATTTGTGGTCCTTGTTTAATAATATACAGTCATTCAAGAGGGTGTGTATTCTTTCAGAGATTATACTCATCGATCATAGCATTCATTTGGCATCGTATTTCGGCTTGTGAGATCATTATCATCTATGAGCATGTCATTCAGGAGAGCAAGTAGTTCCGTAAAACTGGTGTCACTCCACCCGTTGCCTGCATTCAAATTATACAGCTTTAGTATGGCTGACAATGTTGTATATTTAGTGCAACCACCATACAATGGAATTTTTTCACAACTCTTTAACTTCTCAAACAATTTTGGGAAATCACGAAGTTCTTCTTCAACTGTCCTTGTCATTTTTTCAATATGATCTTCATCATCATTCACATATGTAATCACACCCTCCATACAATTGTCTTCACTGTTATTGCTTGTAACCATATCAGATATTCCATAAAATGTCATGTTATCTGAGCCACTACCTACATTCGTTTTTCCCCTTGATTATTCCAACATGTATAACTTTGATATATTCTGTGAAAAATCAGGTGTTCTTCCAACTCCTCTAGACTAATTTTTCTTGAATAAAAACAGCGTAAACATGGACAGAGGACTTGAGAAGGTTCCAATTCTTGATCCCCTACAAACATGATAAACTCTTTCAAGCCATCTTCATACTCTTTTGTCAACCGATTTTCATTCATAAAATATTTATTCATATTCATCGTCTTGATGGGTTCAATCTCAAACATCCATAATCGGGGGATGTGGTGTCAGAACAGGTGTTATATCTTAACGCATCAGAAGAGGATGCAGCCAAAATGATGGGCCGGAACCTTGAAGCGGAGCTGAATGAAGAGCAGTATGTTTGGCTTGATAAGCAGGATTCGATCCTAGTTGGGGGCTTCAACAAGGGGTTGATCAGTCTCATGGAGTACATGCAGGTTTGGAATAGATTGACCACTGCCTTTGAGGCCTTGATAAGGGGGGACCCCCTATTGCAGGTCTGTGACTTATCCTGGAAGCTGTTTAGGGACATGGCCTCTGGTGGATTTCGACTTGTTTTCAATGAATCTGTTTATATTCTCTCTTCCTAATGCGTTGTCAAGTTGCTGTTCTTGTTGTGTGTGGAAGGTCGGAGGACCAGATCGGCTCGGATGGGTTAGAACACACTGCTCCTTCCTTGGCAGGTCACTTGGGAGGTAGCTGATCGGAAGGATGGCTTGCCATCAGGAGGGACCATGCTTGCATGGGGTCACTAAGTGGCTCTCCCTTGGAGTGAGCGGCGCTATTTTTGCTTGGATGATGTGATTCCTGGTTTTTGTTTGTTGCTGTTTGGGTCTGCTGTACTTTTGGTTTCCCACTTCCTTCCTTAAAGTGGCCTTATTAATAAAAAAAATAATTTTCAGTCAAAAAACATCCCTAATATTATGTTTTAATAAATCAAGTAGCATTTTTTGGGTTTTATAAAAAAAATCATGGTACAAATGCCTCTACAGTGAAATAGAGGAACCTACCCCAAAACATGTGAAAGTACTTGAACACTATCTATATACGGGGGATTGTGCCCTGTCTTTTGTATACACAATGTGTAGGGATCTCAGTCAAGGTTAGTTATATACTACCATTTCATAACTCATGTGAAATCCATATAAATGGTGTGTCTAGTAGGGTGAACATCATCTATGGATAAGATAACATATTTAATCTGACATATATCAAATTAATTCTAAGTTAGTCTTACAAATATTGCATGATGCCTTTGAAAATACATGACATATAGACACTGATAGTGAATTCCAGGCATTTGGAGCCTGGATGATAAGGTTGTCACCAATTCGATCCCTAGAGTCATGATGTAACTGATAAGGGGTACCCTAGATTGGGATCCTCTTTGATATAAGGGGAACCCACCTTAGACCCCTTCTACTAGTCATTAGAATCTTTCGTATGGGGAGGCATGCCTAAGGTCATTTAGAGAATTGTTCTGGATAATATTCATAGAGTGAGTTGGGGATGGATGTTACAAAGTGGTATCATAGCTTGTTCTATTTTATGGTTTGGAAATATGGTATATAGGACGTCTATGGATGTGTTGAAGGTTATAATGGATACCATATTTGTGAATCAAGAACACTTATTTTGGTATGAATTCTAGGTTACTAAGGCATGGGATTACCATTCTTAGTTTTTAGTGTTAGGATTTTATGATTTTTCCTTGGGTGAGACAAATGAGTTTTGAGTTTTATGGTTTATTGTGGGTTTATCTCTTGTAATAATGGAAAGATTTTATGTGCATGAATCATTATAGGCATGTATAATTCATATGACATACATGTTCTTGCCTATAGTCATTTACAGATGAGAGGTTTGAGTTGTTTAAAGTGTCAAAAAAATTATTTGGTGTTTTCCTGTATAAATTATTTTTGGAATTATACTCAACTGGATAGCGATGTATTTTCATTGATGGAAGGTCATTTGGATCTTATAGAGGTAGGTTTTCCAGTGGTGTAAATGTAGTTCCATAGACAATGGATACCTGGAGACCCACTATAGGTTAGTTCGAGTGTTAGATGCTCAGTGATGGCTCAATGATGGAAGATATTCTTCAGAGGTGGTTTGAGGATGGACAAGAGTTACCCTAAGGTTTTGAAACCCTAGTGGGTTATGGAAAGGCATGTACCATGCCTTATAGTATCAAAGGATTTTTTTTATAGGGTAGGACTTGTTGGGTGCCTAGACTTGTGGTTTTGAATGAGCTTTTGGCTACCGTGGTGGGATCACAGCTAGATGCACATGGTTATTAAGGAGAAGCCTGTGTGGTGGGTGGTTGTGTGGTTAGCCTTGGCATAGAAGATACCATGGGATTTTGGTTGAGACTGAAATGCATGTGACGCATGGTAAGTGGTTTAAGAATACGAGACTTGGTTAGAAAGGAAATAAATCATGTGATATTGGGTTAGGTTGCATGATTGGGTTGCATTAGAGTGAAAACTATTGGGTTTGGATGAGGTTTTATTAAAGAGTGGGAAAGAACCTATGAGTGTATTCTCGACGGTTCACTCTACCTTTTAGGAGGAGAGTGTTGTTGGAGAGGCCTTTTAGGAAAGGTCTTGGTGTGTGAGGCTAGGAACGTGTGATTGAAGAACAATGCTGATTGGTTCAGGGATCAGTAGAATGTGTCATGTGTAGGTCTAGTGGGAATTTTTTGGGTTTTGTACATGCCTCAGTGTTGTGATAGTGGTGGTGTTATGGTGGTTTTTGGTTTAGTGTCACATTCAATGTGAGGTGACAAGTCCATTCAGAGAGACACGTGTGGGAATGGTGACCCATGGCCTTTGGAGAAAAATTAGAGACGTTCCATGGAAGTGAAAGTTGATGTGGTGATGGACATATGTATTGTGGTATAGTCAATTAGAGCTTCGTCCTTGAAAAGAGTTTTCATCGATGAAAGAGTGTGGCTCAGGATGAGTTTCATGCGTGTGGGTTGGCACCTAGATGGGGATAAAACTAATGGATTAGTATAAGGGTAACCATGTGGTGGGAAGTTCACAAATGACCAGTTAGAGGGTTTGACCCTCGTATTATATGATTTTTTGACCACTATTAAAAATCACATTCTGGTGCATCTGGAATGGGCATCAGTTAATGTTGTTTCTGGGAACTCATGAACAAGTGGGTTTCCAGCATATATCCATTATTTGTGGTGATGGATACAGTGTGGGATATAGAGTTTGGGTGGTCAGTTTATAAGACTATGATAATAATACTCATATGGTTGGGATATTCATAACTGTCATGGTTTCATGACCCATGTGTCTAAAGGGTCATGGGGTAGATACCAGTTATACATGGTCAAGGTGAAATCAAAATTTCGATGTGTGGGAGAACATGAGTAAGAATGGTTCTTCAGTAAATACCTTCTACTCAATGGGTAGTATATGGATTGGAAAACCACCCAGAGGTACCACCTCAAGACCATTTCCCTACACTGAATCCTCATCCCTAAGAGGTTCATCATCAAAATACAACTATAGAAAACAATCTTATGTTTGAAATAGTATAATCCTAAAATTAAATAAATATTATCTGTATTTAATTATTATATATACTCCTACGACTGACCAGCGGCGGAGGAGGCGAGCAGCGGCGGAGGGAGCGGTGGTCGCGGTGGCGGTCGCGGCGGCGGTCCTGGCGGCGGAGACAGCGGCGGTCACGGTAGAGGAGAAAAACCAAATGCGCGGAGGCAACGGCAGAGGAGAAAAACACAACGGAGGCAGCAGTGGAGGAGGAAGAAGAGGAGGAGTAGGGCGAGGAGGAGGAGTAAGACGAGGACAAGGCACAGACGGGGAGGATAAGTCGTGGCGGAAGAGGGTCCTGGTTCAGCTTCTGCAAAAGCATTACCACATGCGAGAGAGGAGGGCCTGTTAGGGTTATTAAATAGAAACTGCTGGAACCTTTATCATCGCTTGTTAAAAGCACGAATAAAGGTAAGTTTTATCAGCGCTAAAATAAAAGCGCTGATAAAACATACATTTATCAACACTTTTGAAGTTCTGATTAAGAGATACCTTTATCAACACTAAAAAATTGCTGATAAAATACCTATTTATCAGCGCTAAAATAAAATCACTGATAAAACATATATTTATCAGAGATTTTTAGTGCTGATAAAGGTATCTCTTTATAAGCACATAAAAGTTGATGGTAAATATATGTTTTATCAGCGCTTTTATTTTCGTGCTGATAAATATTATAATTTTATATAAATTAAGATATCAGGGCTAAAATAAGAGCTGATAAATGTGATCTTTTATCAGCGCTAAAAAAAGCGTTGATAAAGGGTATACCTTTATCAGCGCTTATTTTAGTGCTCATAAAGGTTACATTTATCAGCGCTTTTAACTAGTGCTGATAAAGGCAAACCCCTTTATACACACTTTTTCGTTAGCGCTGATAAAGGGTGGCACTGGGAATGCCCAGTTTTGTGGTAGTGTGGTGGTAGTCAGAACTCAGATTGATCTTTGAGAACCATCTCACATATCATAACTGAAACAAGATATCATAAATCCAGAAGAATGGGGTATTTTTCATTGTTGTAGCCTAGTTAATGTGATGATAATTCACACAAAGCTATAATCTCTCATCTTTTTTCATGAACAAAACTAGAGATTCTAAGGGGGACACACTGGGTCTGATAAAACCCTTCTCTATAAGGTCCTCCAACTATAACCATAACTCTTATATCCTATTAGATTCCACATGATATGATGATGATGATGATATAATAGTGGTCATGTGGTCCAAGTTGATCAATAACTATATCTCCAACCACAATGGTAGTCTACAAACATCATCAGGGAATACATCTATAAAATAATCCATGTATTGAGGAATCAAAATACTGGAAGATCCCACTACACCGAGGGATAAACTCTAAAAAGTATGGGTGATGGGTTATGGTCATCGGCTCACAATAATCACTCGCTTTTCCATTAGATCTCTCTCACACAGAAAGGAGATTCTCATCCCATCTGTCAAAATTGATCTGACTCATCTGTTGTAACAATTAGTATTGAATCAAATAGTGTACAACTAATTTTCATACATGATGTTGTCATAAGGACACATCATGATGTCTAAAGGGTCCCATGATAAATTTGCTCTACCAAATAAAATCCCTCAATATCAGTAGATAAAAGAGATCGATTAAGTTTTCCCCATAGGAACATCAAGGAAATTATGTTGGGATAATGTATCAACTATGAGCTTCTTCTCTCCATCTAGAAGTAATTCGATGAAGGAATCACTCACACCCATATCTTCTAGTTCTAAATAAATAGTAGAATAAAATAATATTTTACCTTTAATCATTTAAGTGGCCATTGTGTCATCCACCTCTATATCCTGCATTTTTCCATGGCACTGACCACTAGATCATGAGTCCAACAAGGTCTGTTTGTGGTGTTAGTGGTGGATCGAGCTCACAACGTCATCCACCACCCATTGATCCTCCTCCAAGAAAACTACCCACTCTCCCTCCATGGGTGCCACCATGTCCCCTCATGGGAGATCCATGATTACAGTATCTCCTTAACCATGGTTGTCTACACAAACTTTTTCTACACTCATAAGCATATAGATTCAATCAATCACATGATATGTGACCTAACATATCACATAAATATAACCACCCCTCTCTGGGTTTTCCTGGTCCCCTACACATTCCTTGTTTTGAATGACCCCATGTCTCATTCTTGTCATATAATTATCTTCTACAGTAGGTCCCTACTGACTGGAACCTACTAGTTGTTGCAGATGACCCAACCCATTAATTTCTTAAGCTAGCTCCAGTTTCATGGATACCCTAAAAAAGGAATCTCTCTGTCACCATATCCTACTTCAACACTCTATTATAAGTGGGAATTCAAATGGGTACCATATTGGAATGGATGCCTCTATGGAAACCATGCTCAATATTTTATTCCTAGACGTATCCATATCAAATCCTGTCAATGGAGTAGAACATAAGGTCCTTGAAACCCATAACATATTCAGTAACTAAAATCCCTCTCTGATATAACTATAGAATCTCTTGAATCCAAAATTAATGCAAGTGTGAGGGCTAGTAATCCTCATGAAACATATGTTGGATGCCAGTCCATAAGAGTTTCAACACATCATGAATCTTCATAAATAGAATACACAAGTTCCCAATTGCTCAATATAAAAGTCCTCTTCCTATTCTACAACATAAATAGTTGATTTTCAGATAATCATGAAAAATACAATCACTGACTCCTACCATTATTCTATCTCCTATGGATCTGGCTCACCAGAGAACATTAGAGGCATCTGGTGAAAGAACTCATGAAGTTTGCTAATAATCCATGCATCCTCAGCCTACAATGCTTGTATGATATACAACTCGATGGATGGGTTGATTCTACCCACCCACCATGAGGAATGATTGTGCATGATGGACCATTAACTGATGCCTCATCCCTAATCGTAATGTCATCATGATCAGAAATTGATAAACTATCTGGATGTCTACGGAGATGCATTACGAAAATTTAATCAGGACGTACCACGGTCTGATGAACACACACATGCACACACACACACACATATATATATATAGGGATTTCACTCAAGAAGGATAATCAAATTTCTTAATCATATATGTTATAAGCTTCAATGTTCTCTACAACTAATGACTCAGGATACTGAGTTGATATACAAGTGGTCACAATCTTCATGTATATTTACATCAGCCTAAAAAACACCACATGGTTAAATTTCTTAAAATACACAATCATTATACATTAACTGGATTTCCCTATGTCCCAACCAAAACATATCAATGGGATGACTCCCAACATTATCCCAACAAATGAACAACATTTAATATAAAACTTTTATGACCAGAAACAACATGGAATGAGTTGAAACTATACATACCAACCTCTATAGGCCAGAGGGTCATGAAAATCAATGAAAGGAATAAATAAATGAGAGACATTTTCCTAATTTACCTATATGCACACACCCATCCATCTCCATGAAAAATCATTGAGGAATATTAATAAATGATATCACATATTGAGAATAAACCATTCATGTCAAACCACTCAGGAATACAAGAGTTCAACAGAATAAAACAAAATAAAAAAGGGTGAAAATACATTTCCAACTATAAATATGTACCAAAATAACAATATTTTTTAAGTAAAATGTTGAGTTATACTTCCTCCAGATCAGTAATCCTTGACCACAATACATGTTAAAAATAAACAGGGTATCCCTATGATTATTTATAATCACCAACGACAAATTTTTTTCTATATAAGACATGACATGTGTAGGAAGATCCCATACTAGTGTGAGTATATACATATATAGTATTATTCCTCAAAACCTATGATGGAAGCAATAATAGACCCAATAGACGCAGAAAACTCAACCAATGCCAAGAGAGAAATGATAACCAATAAAAAGGGATATATTCTCACTAAAAACCCATTCATTATTGAAGTGGGATCATAATATCACATAATAACATAGGTAAAGAGTCTATCATTACTTCCATGTGGTTTATCAATGATTCTGAATATCTTACAAGTCTATCTGAAGAAATTTCCATGGAAATCAACAACCCACTATTATGTCACAAAATAGATGGGGGATAATATCTACGTAGAGGAATGATTCCCTAGTATAATACGAGGGTTCCATATATGACTCATACCCCATCTCTATAAGAGGATTCCACTCCAATTTCATTATATTCATTCCCTGATACAACAATATGCTTTTACTCAAATGGTAGAGGACCCATGCCCTGATAGCATTGGAAGGTTCAACTCTAATGGTAGATAAATCATGCCAAAATTTAGAAGGTGTTTAAAATATTATGGAAGATTTATATATGACTTGTTCCCTATCCTATAATGAGGTTTCCACTCTATGGACAGAGGACCCATGCCCTAGCCCGACATGGGGTTTCCACTATAATGTTAGAGGTCTTATGCCATGACTTCATATGATGGTTCCACTCTAATGTTAGAGGAATAATTTTCTAACTCTATGGGATGGTTTTAATATAATAATTTAGATATAGGACTCATTCCATGTATTAATAAGAGTATTACACACTATTGATAGGGGACACATGCCATGTCCCTGCTGGAGGGTTCCACTCTGTTAATCATGCCTGATCACTATCATCATCGAGTTCCCCCTAAAGAAGTGTCAGAATGGGAAAATATTTTACCTTATCTATAAATATAATAAAAATTCCACCATCATGTTTTAAGTAATAAACAATCAAGTTAGGCTACTCATAGGCTAAAATTTGAGTCCAAATGAATGCGATATGAGACGTAGAAGTTTCATCAAAATTGATAGTACAATAAGAGTAAGGGTACCCACACAATGTTTGGTCCCTCCCTACTATATGTCCCTGACCTATAATGTACATGGCTCATTGGCCATGTATCCCTACATGGTGTGTAATGGTACTATATGGTGTGCCTCGACCATCCATGTCCGAGTCATGTTCACATGGTCGTGATTGTGTCGCTCAGGAAATGTTATTGTACACTGGTTGAATGTCTTGTTTTGTGTGTGTCCCTGTACACCTAGAGTACACTCCGGGTATCTAGTGCATGAGTCACATGGGATGTGGGGGTACCACATGGAAAAGAGACATTTATTTCACCCAAAACCCAATTCACATCAGTCAAGGGGCTACACATCGTTTGTTATTCAGACTACAAAGTATGTGGTCAGTTTTTCAACAAAATTCCTCATATTTTCCTCTTGATCCAAATATGGATTCTATATTATTTTTTCTACCATATTTTAACATGAAATAAAGTGGATGTCTTCTATTTGTCAATTTTGGCCGTTTGGTGGCCTAAAATTGAGTTCTAATGATCTATGTTTGTTTTTGGCATTCCTCGTATGCCTCCTTTCATAGGTGATCTTTACTAGAACCATGTAAAACATCAACGGTACCCCTAAAGGAATTTCAATCAGTCCTCTTATCACCAATATATATGTCCCATGTTAATCTAACATTAATTAGGTGGTCTAATCCCACTCGATCTTTCCTGACAATGTCAAACCACGACCCAATGGTCAATGATGAATATTGTTAAGAATAATGTGAGAAAATCAAAAAAAAATTATTGGTGAAAAAATCCTTTTCCAAGTGTTATTTTCTAATGCATAAAAATTAGTGATATCTTGGGTTATATATCATGGCCCAAAGGGTATAAATCAGATAAATAATTAAACCTGATACATGGGAAAATGGATCGGCTCGAATTATATGTAGATCAAAGAAATAGATTTGAATATTCTCAATCATTTTATTATAAAGGTATAAATACACATATTACATTTCCTACCAATATATGGATCAAACATTTTTGGAGAACATTTTTTTCAATAAAAGAGGATGATTTTTTGTGTTCGTTACGTCTCAATTTTCCTTGATCTTATTGTTCATCATTGCCTGATCTCGATCTTCCAATGAATAATGGTGGATCCTCCTATCAAGAGTCCTAGGGTTATCTATATAATCAGGGAGATCCTTTATAGAAATGTATTTATAGAAGTATTTTTCATTTAATAAAATAATAAAATAGTTATATACATAAAATAAATTCACCTTTCAAAGTCTACATCATCCAAATGTATCGCACCGACCAAAATTAGTATTCGGATTGTGTAAACCGCATCTTCCAGACTCAAATATAGTCACAGATATTCATTCTAGACATCATTTAAGAGATATATGATTTTTACTTAAATCCTGTGCTCATTTAAAATAAAATATTTTTAATGTTTTTATAAAATTTATGTTGGGAACATCAGGGCTTGTAATCATGTGTAATATCAATTCATGGATCCAAAAGAATTCCAAATTTTATTATAAAATATTACTAGGTAAACTGAGGGTCTCTGATATTAGATACCATGATGATTTCATGATGAAAATTGAGATGATTTATCATGAAAAGGGACAATGATTAATTTAAAAAAATTTGTTTAATGGAAAAAACTTTTACTGAGTATAAGTGATTATAAAAAATGTATGAGTTTACATTGTATTATATTTTCATAATTATCTAAAAAAATGAACCAAAAAGTTCCTAATAATTTTATCAATGTGATTTTTATTTCAAAAACATACGAATATGTAATACTTATGGTGATTTCCTTATAGTGAAGCTATGATAAATGAGATTCGTACGGTACAATCTCACTAGACGAGGACAAATCTCCTTCATTTAATGAAAGATAGATTAATCATAACACTCAATAAATTATAATCATCTTGATCATTGTAAAATTCAAATATTATCAAATGGTGTGATGGTTAATGAATTTTATCTTAGATATGAAATATTTTTTTATTTTTTAAAATGACCAATGTAGTATATTCATTTTCTTTAACTATATGGAATTTACTCAATCAAAAGGAAATATCATTTATAAAAGATAATATCATTATAATAATTATAGAAAACAGTATTTGATAATTATTGTCTAATAATACTAATATTTATGATTTCATATAAATCCATAATAGAAATTTATACCATTTTTCATGTAGATTGTAAAATCAACCTAGACAAGAACAAGCTATAATCACAGGGTGAGTGTGGTTAGAAAAGTGATTATTTTGGAACCATATCTTTATTATAAAAGTATAATGATATTATTTCAATTTTATTATAGGGAAAAACCATTTTTTGTTTTATTTTGAAAAATAAGAAATGAATAGAGTGAAAAACGATGTACATCACCCTCGTAGAGGCGGTAGTCCACATGTATCTATAGGAGACGTATTCATATTTAGCTTTTTCAGAAGATATTATTTAAATATTTTTAATTTATCAATAACAATAATTTTATAAATATAATATTAATATATGGAGTAAAATTTTAGAAGCATCCTTGTAAGAAAGATGTGAAAAAATAAATCATGTCACTTATAGGGGTTGTAATCTACACAATTGAACACCGTCATCTTTTTTTTGTGTGAATTATATTAGATGAAAATAAAAAATTGATATTAAATTATTATAATAACATATAATTATATTTTTAATATTTATTTTACCATACATTAATGGATTATAATGTATTTGACGGGAACAAGAGCCTTAGATCAGATGGTGAGGACTCGCCAAGTGCATCCATGAGAACTGTGATCAAAACTGGATGGAGACATATTTCCCCAATACTATAGTAGTACTGTAGTAGCTACAGTAGTAGGTAGTGTAGTAGGTAAAATAGTAGTATAGTTTAATCTGGAATTCATCTGTTTGGGATTTCGGGCCACCATTTTGGGCCACGGGTCCTTTAAGGCCTTCGGGCCACCCATGCCCTTCAGGCGAGTACATATTTTTTGTAATGACCCGACCCCATTTACCCAGAGTCTTTGCATTATTACATAACATTGTCATGATCACAAAATATCATGTCTCAAATGATCGATTAGTTTAGTAGCCTTGGAAACACTAGATACATTCACAAACGTTACATTACATCATAAAGTGAAAAACTACAACAACATGGTCTCTATAGTTCACACTCATATCCCCTTCCGACTATCCCTGTATGTCATTCATAAAATACTTTTTTCACATCCTGGAAAAATTAAAACATTGAAAGGGGTGAGATCAGATGCTCAGTAAGGATAAAACTATAGCAGAAACTTTCATAACTAAACATAAACATTTAAGGCAATGTATAACTGAAACAAAATCCTTTTAAACTTGAACTTCAGCATAATATTGCACAATAAAATGAAATAATTCAATTTACTTATTCACATGGATATTCTTCTAGTCGAATAATCACATGCAATATCAATAACCACTTTCATAATGATGGAATGCATAATGCCAGACTATCATAACCACGTAGCCAAGGCCTTGTGTTAAGACTACAAATAAGATTTTTTCAAGGCCTCATGCCAAGACACTATTTTGTCTCATGAGACCTACCGATGCATCGAGGAGCTGTAGCGGGCTCCACCCGTCACTTATTAACTCCAATTCATTCCTCATATGAACAGGTTTAAATATATTACAAAACATAACATAATCATATCACATAAAACATGCATAATGGAAGAATAAAATTTCAACATTTCAATCACAAGATATCAATACAACACATTGATATAATAAAAACACTGTCAAACCCATTTTCAATACCAAAATAATAGAAAATTAAATCTTTGGTTTTTATTTTTCATTTAAAAAAATTTATAGCCTGTAGAGGAAGCTGAAACTAAAATAATGGTCATGGCAGTGGATAAGTCTTTTTAGCCGCGTACGTACGAAAAAAAACATTCCCTTTTGTCGTTTAGTAAAATGATTCGTATAAAAAGATTCCTTTTGAATAAACATAAAAGTCAATGGTGTTTATACACTGTATAAAAGAAAGTTGTGTATAAAACAAAATATGCCTCAATGAAAGGAGGTTGAGACGAAGTCACTTACAAATATAACTTTTTAAATAAAATAGATCTATTATGTGTATTAACTATAAGTACACATAAATAATGTACAAATACAAGATAGGACATAATAATATCATGACATAATTTTAAAGTATGAGATTAACCCAAAGAACAGAAATTGGGTTAAGAAGTTCCCTTACCTCATGTCCGACTTGACTCGATAGTTCATTAACCTACTGAATAGAAAAATAGATATAATTTATACTTGCTTAAAAACCTTTTTCAAGTTCATTATTACTTTTATATCACTTATTACCATGTTATTAACATTATGTAACTATTTAAGTTAATCACGTCCGTTTTGTCGATCTTTGGTACTTGAGTCAAAATAAACTTCTTATAATTACAAGTTGTTCATGTGGTAAAATATCTATTATATCCAGAATTATATGCATGATTTAGATATCATATATATAATATATATCTAGTATATACATGCATTTATAATATTACATAACATTTAGAGGTTAGAAATTAAAGGCACCATTCATGGAGACGGTAAGCCGTACGTAATCATGAACGCTACTTTCATTTATATTTCATATTTAATGGAATTAAATCATAATGATATAAAGTTTTATTATAATTCCTATATAATATAATATATAATATCATTTAATCCATCGATTACACGTCCCACATATGGCATTAACGATTCAAATCACTTTGAGGGGGCGATAGTCCGCACTTCCTAAAATGAAATTATCGCGTTTACGCATAATGGAAATCATAATGGTATGACATAACTGAAAAATACAGAACAATAAGGAAAACATAAATATAATATATATCATATATAAATATAGTTACATCTTAATGGAAACCATGAGAGGTGTTAAAAAAATATTGAACAATCATCATTTCGTGAGACAGTAATTCGTCACCCACAGAAACAGTATGTTATTTAACCATTAGACGAAGTTATGTGTAAGTGTAAATAAAATCCTTATCATAAAAACATCCTAGTATATTTAGGATAATTTTTTTGTTACAAAATAAAGGAATAAAAAGAGTTTAAGGGGTTGGATATAAAAAATAAAACAAAAGAACATAAGATAATACATTACCTTAAAATCGGGTAACTCTTTTTGATTTCAGCCAAAGGATTCCTTGGGAAGACTTATTCTCAAAGTTAGGATTATAGGGGTAATAGAGGTAATTTTATAGATTATTTGGGAAGAGGTTGGACGAGCCAAATGGCTTTGATGGTGTGAATAAGGTGGTAGAGGTGGGGGCCTTTTATAAGAGGAGAGGAGGGGCACTCTTGGAATGTCATGAAATATTAAATTATTAAATAATGAGTTTCAGATTTTAAAGGTAACACAATAATATATTTTGAGGATAAGGTGATAAGGGTTATAAATATACTCATCCAATAGGTTTATGACAAGTGTAAGTCTTAGATTTTACATTATCATTTCATTTTATTTAAATCGTTAATTAATGATGTAATCGCTGCAACATCATGGTGTCATACAAATTTTAATTTATTTAATGTCTAAAAATTATTAAAAAAATATCATGATGTAGGAACACTTTTTATCTTTCTAATTAATATTTATAGTCGAAATTTTACTTTATATAACCCCATTTAATAATTGTTTTTGTAAAACAACACATGTTTGTGACAATTTAATTTTTACTTTAAATAAAAAGTTATTAATGTCATTTTCTTACCCACGTGGCTCCATGGGTTCCCCAAGTTGACCCATGGATTGTCTTGGTCGTCCATGACTCATAAAATAAGTGTATGACAAATTTAAAGCTAATTTCATATTATTATAACAATATATTTACCTTAAATTACACTAATTACCTTTAATAGCGATTAATAATACTTAAAAGTCAATATTCACCAAAAAATTATTTTAATCCCATTGAACAACATTTTACTTCCTAATTAAAACAATGTATATAGTATTTTTGAAAATCAAATCACAGATGTGTTAATGTTTCACTTAAACAAAGAATCAGTTTTTTAACTACCACTTAGTGGTTTCACTATTCATCAAAAATTGATGTTTTTCAGAAAAATACCAAAAATTCACCCTAAACTATAATTTATATTATGAATTAAAAAATTATGTCTATTTTAAAATTTTCCAAACATATAAGTTTAATTAATTAATTTAATAATTAATTCCCACTGTCATAACAAATAGCGTGTTTTTAAGAAACAATATATATCAAAAGATTGACATGTGTTTATGTCTAATTTCAATGTGAAATTAATTCAAATGACCACCACTGGATAAAATGGTAAAACTATATTCTAATTATACCTTAAAACCACTAAATTGTATAATTTATCACTATAAATTATTTTTATTAAAAAGGTTGTTTTTATTTATTTTTCTATTCATAGAAAATTGGAAGTCTCAGAAAATTACAAAAAATTCAACTTAGTATAATTTCGATATTCTGAATACAAAAATGAAGTCCATTTTGATATATAAAATTTATATAATTTCAAAAAGTTTGTATTACTATTCATAATGGCTACTTTGATTGGTCGCGGTGTGTTAGAACTCGAGGTTTCATACAACACACGCTGCTCTATTATTCAAAGAGAAGCATACCCTGGAAGCTTGGGGTGTTACATTCTACCCTCCTTCAATAAATTGCCTCCTCACAATTTGAAATTGTTCTTCGAAAATAAAAGGTTGAAAGTAGAAAATACCTTTGTGAAAAACCCACATCGGAAATAAGGTTAATAAAATTTAGCCTTAATAGGAGGGAAAGGGTAATGAAAAAGTCACCACCAAATTATGATCTCGATTTGGAGAACATTGGTGGTAATTAGATACAAATAATTAGATGGAAAATGTAAATATTTGTAGGGAAGGATTGAGTTCATCAATCACAAACAAGTGTAAAATTTAGGGACTTCCTCAAAAAGATAATAGAACTCAAACATATTATATTTATCCTAATTGTACAAGGTTCCAAATATTAACACATACCATTTAGATTAGGAAAACTATTTTTTAATAACCAGGGAATTCCTGTAGGCTAGTGGTAGGTAATAAAGGCCTGTCGCACTATGGTTGTGGGTTCAATTCCTGTATCTTTGTCCGACGCGACGGGTTATCCCCCAACCTGAAGGTTGTCTTTTTCCTAAAACTATAGTATTATAATATTCCAAAATTAATCTTCAGAAATAATTTAACCTTAAACAATACTATCCAATGTTCAACTTAATCCATTCCAACCTTTATAGTTATCTAAAATACCTCTGTCGAGAATTTCTCTAAAAGGTCTCCAAATTCAAAAATCAATTGTAACATCAGATTCCCCAAACAAAGTAAAGATTTTCATATTGTCACATACTAAAAACATGATTACTTTCATCATATTAATACATTAATGAGAAAAACAAGTACTGCAGTAAAATTCTTATATATATCACATTATTCTTATAACCAAAATATAATCCTTGAGTCCAAAACCACCAATACATTAATTATTCCACATAAACTATAGTAACATCATAAGATTGGCCTTGATCCCTTGGAATTTTCTGAGGTATGTTTCCCTGACTCTTTGGACATTCATTTTCATAATGCCCCATTTCCCTACAATTTTATCATTCAACATTGATAGCCTCTTTCTTTCCCTTGCAATCACGAGCCTGGTGACCTTTTTCTCCGCGTTTATAACAAACTTTCATTCATTTTAGGAAAGTGTAGGGGTGATTATTCCCACAATTATCGCATAATGGAAATTCCTTCTTCCCCTTTTCCCTTTATCTGTCTCTTGTTCCACCATTCTCTTCTTCTCTTTCTTTACTTTATTGTCATAAGATTTAGAGAATTCCTTTTCTGTCTTGATATAACATGAGACAATGTCTTTGTATAAAGAGAAGGATTGTGAGACTAATGATCAACGGAGAAATGGTTTTAACCCATCAAAGAAACGATCAAAATTACTTCTTGGGTTATGTATATAATACACAATATGCCTCGCTAACCTTGTAAAGTTAGCCTCATACTTCTCGACATTCTCATCCTCCTTCTGCCTCAAACTCAGAAATTTCCTTTCCATATCTCCTTGATGGTCATGTGGAAAGTATCTTTCTAAGAAAATTTCCCTAAACTCCCTCCATTCCATACATGATACATCTTCATCTTCCTTTGTGTTTGGAATCAGCGACCACCATTGATCGGCATCTCCAGTGAGGTGGTAAAATGTCATGACAACTTTCTCCCTTTCGCTACTCCCCAAGGTGTGGAATATTTTCTCTAAAGATTTTATCCATTGTTCGGATACCAATGTATTTGTACCCCCATAAAACATTGGCGGTTTTTTCCTCATGAAATGATCTAACATTGATCCTTCACGTTGCGGATCAGGGTGCTCCATATGAGTAAGGTTATTATTCATAACCTGAGTGAGTTGTCCCAGTATGGTGATAAGTTGATCAGCACCAGTTATATCACCAGCTCCATTATAATTATCTTGATCAGGAGGGCAATACCTACATGGAGTGCATGCATTGATATGGTTTCCATTCCTTCCACTAGGCGCCATTTCTAAACAATTTCATAAACTAGATTAGTTTATGAATCAAAATACATAATAACAAACTTGAAAAACACTTAAAATAAACTGAACTATATATGGATATAATCCATAATCATAAAAAAATTATTTGAGGAAGTATATACTCATAAACCCTTCATAATTGTTTGTAAATAAAATGAGAATTATCCTATGAATATCCCCTGGGAGTGTCGTAACCAAGAGTGCAGCAAGGCCCATTGTCGTGCACCAGTTCTCATTCGAGTCTATCTCAAAGCGGTGTTTTCGGGTTTTACCCCTAGGTACATCTGTGCCAGAGCCGCCTCTACCTACTCATATTCATACAGGGATGTATTTCTCAGAAAACACACAAAATCTCTATAATACCAATATTCATGGAAGTTCTTATATAATAATCCTCAAATTCTATCTTAGGGATATGTTCTCTAATAAAATTTTATCTAAATCTAGATTCCATGGTTAGTACTAAACTTCCTCTGATACCAACTGTAACACCCCGGCCCCAGTTACCCAGAGTCGGTGAAATATTACGTAACATTGGCATGATCACAAAATATCAAGTCTCGAAATACCGATTAGTTTAGTATCCTTGGAAACACTAGATACATTAACAAATGTTACATTACATCATAAAGTGAAAAACTACAACAACATGGTCTCCATAGTCCACACTCATATCCCCTTCCGACTATCCCTACATGTCATTCATAAAATTATTCTTCACATCCTTGAAAAATTAAAACATTGAAAGGGGTTAGCTCAGATGCTCAGTAAGGATAACAATATAGCGGAAACTTTCAAATATAAACATAATCATTTAAGGAAATGTATAACTAAAACAAAAGCCTTTTAAACTTGAACTTCAGCATTATATGGAAAAATAAAATGAAATAATGTCATTTACTTATTCACATGGATATTCTACTAGTCGAATAATCACATGCAATATCAGTAACCACTTTCATAATGATGGAATGCATAATTCCATACTATCATAACCACGTAGCGAAGGCCTCGTTACAAGACTACAAATAAGATTTTGTCAAGTCCTCATGCCAAGACACTAGTTTGTCTCATGAGACCAACCGATGCATCGAGGAGCTATAGCGGGATCCACCCGTCACTTATTAAGGCCAATGCATTCCTCATATGAAAAGGTTTAAACATATCATAAACCATAACCTAATTTTATCACATAAAAAATGCATAATGGAAGCATAAAATTTCCACATTTAAATCACAAGATATCAATACAACAAATTGATATAATAAAAACACTGTCTAAACCATTTCCAATACCAAAAAAAATTAAAACTTTGGTATTTATTTTTCATTTAAAAAATGTTATAGCTGGTTGAGGAAGCCGAAACTGAAATAATGGTCATGGTGTTGGAGAAGTCATTTTCGCCACATACGTATAAAAAAAACAATCCCTTTTGTCGTTAATAAAATATTTCTTATAAAAATATTCCTTTTGAATAAATGTAAATGTCAAAGGTGTTTAGACACCATATAAAAGAAAGTTGTGTACAAAACAAAATATGCCTCAATGAAAGGAGATTAAGACAAAGTCCCTTACATAGATCATTTTTTAAATAAAATAGATCTATTATGTGTATTCACTATAAGTACACATAAAGAAATTAAAAATACAATATAGGACATAATAATATCATGACATAATTTGAAAGTAGGAGATTAACCCAAAGAATGGAAATTGGGTTTAGAAGTTCCCTTACCTCATGTCTAACATCACTCGATCGTTCTTTAACCTCCTGAATAATAAACTAGAGTTAATTTATACTTGGTTAAGAATTTTTTTCAAGTTAATTATTCCTTTTATATCACTTATTACCAAGTTATGAACATTATGTAATTATTTAAGTTAATAACGGTCATTTTGTCGATCTTTGGTACTTGAGTCAAAATAAACTTCTTATAATTAGAAGTTGTTCATGTGGTAAAATATCTATTATATCCAAAATTATATTGATGATGTATATATCATATATATCATATATATCTAGAATATACATGCATTTATAATATTACATAACATTTAGAGGTAAGAAATGAAATGCGCCGTTCAGGGAGATGGTAAGTCGTACGTACGCATGAATGCTACTTTCATTTCTATTCCATATTTAATGGAATTAAATCATAATTATATAAATGTGTATTATAATTCCAGTATAATATCATATATAATATCATTTACTCAATCCTTTACACGTCCCACATATGGAATTAACGATTCAAATCACTTTGAGGGGGCGGTAGTCCGCAGTTCCTATAATGAAATTATCGCGTTTACCAATTATGGAAATCATAAAGGTATGCCATAAATGAAAAATAAAAAAGAATAAGGAAAACATAAACATAATATATATCATATATAAATATAGTTACATCTTAATGGCCACCAAGAGAGGTGTTAAAAGAAGATTGAACAATCATCGTTTTGTGAGGCAGTAATTCTTCACCCACAGAAACAGTACAGTATTTAACCATTAGAAGAAGGTATGTGTAATTTTAAATCAAATAATTCTCATAAAATCATCCTAGTATATTTAAAATACTGTTTTTGTTACAAAATAAAGTAATAAAAATAGTTTAAGGGGTTCTAGAAGCAAAATAAAACAAAATAACATAAGAGAATACATTACCTTAAAATCGGGTAACTCTTTTTGATTTCAGCCAAAGGCTTCTTTGGGAAGACTTCTGCCCAAAGTGAGGCTTCTGTGAGTAATATATAGAAGTTGAGTGAGTCTTTGGGAAGAGGATGGCTGAGATAAATGGCTTTGATGGTGTGAATAAGGTGGTAGAGTTGGGGGCCTTTTATAAGAGGAGAGGAGGGGCACTCTTGGAATGTCATGAAATGTTACATTATTATATAATGAGTTTCGGATTTTAAATTCCCCAAAATTATATATTTCGAGTATAAGGTGATAAGGGTTCTAAATATACTCATCCAATAGGTTTTTTACAAGTTTAATTCTTATATGTTACATTATCTTTGTATTTTATTTAAATCGTTAATTAAGGAGGTAGTCGCTGCATCATCATGATGTCATAAAAAATTTAATTTATTTAATGTCTAAAAATTATAAAAAAATATAATGATGTAGGAAATAGTTTTATATTTCCAATGAATATTTATAGTCTAAAAGTTACATTATATAATCCCATTTAATAATTGTTTTATTAAAACAACACATGTTTGTGACAATTTTATTTTTACTTTAAATAAAACGTTATTAATGTCATTTTCATACCCAAGTGGCTCCATGGGGTTCCCAAGTTGACCAATGGATTTTATTGGTCTTCCATGACTCATCCAATAAGGGTAGGACAAGTGTAAAGGTAATTTCAAATTATTATAACATTATATTTACCTTAAATTACACTAATTACCTTTAATTGCGATTAATAAAACATAAAAGTTACTATTCACCAAAAAATTATTTTAATACCATTAAACCACATTTTACTTCCTAATGACAACCATGTATGTAGGATTTTTGAAAATCAAATCACATAATTGGTAAAGTGTCACTTAAAAGAAAAATCAGTTTTTTAATTACCACTTAGTGGTTTCACTATTCATCAAAAATTGAAGTTTTTCAGAAAAATACCAAAATTTCACCCTAAGATATAATTGATATTCTGAATTAAAAAATGATGTCTGTTTTACATAATTATAAACATATAAGTTGAAATAATTAATTTAATAATTAATTCCTACTGTCATAACAAATATCGTGTTTTTAAGAAACAATATATATCAAAAGATTGACAATTGTTTATGTCCAATTTCAAAGTGAAATTAATTATAATGGCCACCATTGGATAAAATGGTAAAAATATATTCTAATTATACTTTAAAACCACTCAATAGTATAATTTTTCACTATAAACTATTTTTATTAAAAAATTTGTTTTTAAGTATTTTTCTATTCATAGAATATTGGAAGTTCTCAGAAAATTACAAAAATTTCAACTTAGGATAATCTATATATTCCGAATACAAAAATGAATTCCATTTTGAAATATAAAATTTATATAATTTCAAAAGGTGGGTATTACTATTCATAACTTCTACTTTCATTGGTCGCGGTGTGTTAGAGCTTGAGGTTTCTTACAACACAAACTGCTCTATTATTCAAAGAGAAGTGTACCCTAGAAGTTTGGGGTGTTACATTTTTGGCAACCTCAAGGACTTAGGGCCACCTCAAGGCCTTTGGGAAATATCAAATTATACATAATTATCAAACATACTATAGAAGGAGCAGACTATACATGGGGATTCAGAGAATTTACATTCACCAGAGCAGAAACTAAGAGGATTTTTCAGAAAGAGAGGGTATGACATTTATATCAGTACCAGCCTATGTTTGAATAGGAATTTTAACAGAAAAGTCATGAGAAGGTGGAGAGATGATATCATGACAAAAAATCTGGGATGAGGAGTTCCATGTATAGTATATATATTTCCTAAGACCTACATGTCATGTAATCTCTAAGCCTACTAGCCATTTAAGGGTTCCCCCTCATAACTTGAAAGGGGGATTATCAAAAATCAATAAAAAAAGAAGGCCTTAATGAAGTTCTAGTTATAATTTATATAACGGGGTCATTGAAGAAAAGGTATAAGAGATATTGGTTGAGAATATTAACTCTCCCTTTAGCCATTCTTCCTAGGGTAACACTTTAAGTCTCATTTCCTTGGTCTTTTGGAAAGACCTAGGCTTCTCGAATGTGAGAATATTGATAAATGTATAATAAGGTACTGTATTAACTGATCTAATTTATTTTTACATTTCTTATATTGTGTACACATTCATATTAATTATATTATAGTAGCATTTTGTCCAAAATTTGTAGTTTATTGAGTAATTATCGGATTTTGGTAGATCAGAATTTAAAATATGAATTCCTTATCAAATGGTTTATTTTGTTTTAGAAGTTCCAAATGTAACAAATTTTTTAAAACATGGTGAACTTTAATTTATTTTTATTATAAATAATTTCAAAATTCCATGAATTTTAATGAATTAATATTTTGGAAATTTTTATTTGATGAATTGTGTTTTAAATGAAAATTCTTGTATGGAAAAAATGTTATTTTGTGAAATCACATTAAAATTATACATTCAATTTCCTTAGGGAATTTGTTTTTGTAAATTTGGTTTCATATGTTATTTTAAGTAACACTAAAAATAACATTTTGAAATATATCTTTATTACCATTTGTATAATAAATTAAATGATATTTATTTTAGTAGATGATGAAACTAAAAATTCATTTGGGAAATTCAGTCTTAATTTGTGAATTTTAAAAGCTGGATTTTGATAATTATATATTTTTATGAATTATTTGGTAATTTATACTAGATGAGGGACTATGGAAGTGAGTTGATTTTGAACAATTGTATTTTCATGATCCCATTGATGTCATTTATTTAGTCAATGGATGGGAATGAATTTGAGAAGTATGATTATCCATAATCATCTTGAGTATGGGATGTGTTGGTGTGATGAAGTATACTAGATGTGTGACACGGGTTGGAATACGTGACTGGTCTGATGAACTAATAGAGACTCTATGGAATAAAGATGAAATCAAAACACTTGTTGGTGTTTCATGAGTCACCTAAATGATCTATGACTGTTGTACATTATTGTCTAATGAAAGTTGAAATAATGGGTTCTCTATTCTTTCATTTTGAAAAAATATGGGTTTGAGCTTGTGAGAGCTAGAAATAGTCATATAGATCTAGAATACTATGACAACGTAGGGCTGTATTGATCATGTCTTGGCCAGTTTGCACTCTCGATTATTTATTGGAGCTAATTTTGTTTTAAATCCATGGAAAAATGAAGGATATGTAATTCATATTTGAAGATGTTAATTAATGTAACTCATAGAAGGGAAGTCATTGGTTGATATATTCCTTGGAGTCTGATTTCAATCCTTATGTTGCGATGTTTAGTGAATGCTTCTAGTATGAAGTGGTGTCCAGAGTAAGTAAGTATTTCAAAGCAGTTTTTTGGAATGTGTTCAATGTATTTTCTCAATTAAGAAGTTCCTGAAAAGATGGATTATTTAGTTGGCCATTTTCTCATGCATGTGGCGAGTCATGTCTAGATATCATGGGTAGTTGAGAGATTTCAAATTAGAATATGAAAATTGGGTATATTGAGGAGGTGCATAGTCCATTTAAAATAAGATAAAGGTGATTCAATGGGTAATTCAAGAAATGATGATTCCAAACCTAAATTATAACAAATGTCTCTCCCTGTTTGAGAGGAGATCCAGTTTGGACTACAGCATATAGTTGAGCTAGGTTTGAGGGATCCAAGTTACACTTTTATAGGGAATCCATCATCATTTTCCTAATCAATTATAAACTATCACATTCTTGTTTCAATATGTGATATGTAATGTTATTTTATATCCACTAAATCATGGTTTCGGTGTAGTTTTTACCAAGGGAATTTCGGTTCTTGGGATTATATCCGTTATTTTCTTGTGGTTATAAAACTAAACAATGATTAATTGATTCTTCATTTCAAAATTCATCTGGGGATGGGTATTTCTTTGGACTAGTTGAGCATTGATAGAGGAAATCCATGTTCATGAAAATAATTCCATCATGTTTTCCCTCCCAATTATTTATTTCTTGGTTATTTCATGGTTAGATTTATGAATACTTAATCCGGTTTATCAATCATTCCTTTGACTATTTTATCATCTGTATTGCTAACATGATTATAGTTGAGTGAATGTGAACAAACCCATAAGGGAATATGAAAATAAAACCATGATTATTCCATTATAACCATTATTTATATAATTCTCTAGTTCTCTCACTCAATATAGTAGAATCTATTTCAACTTCAAGAGGTTAAAATTGAAAATGTTTTCTCACATTTTAGTATCTATTAAACTTTTCCCAAAAAATCATTTTCAACAATGGGGAACATTTTCATTAGTCTGCATGAACATTGTATACCCATGTATCATTAAATCAGAACATTACAAATTTTTTGAATCCCCTTGGGTGTTTTTAACACCGTGAACATGTCACTTTTAATTCTTTATACTTTTTATTTGAATATCAAATCCCATTTACTGCTTCTATTAGTTAGTGGTATATAAAATCTTAGACAACTCAACCTCCTTTCCTTTTATTCGAGCATACTATTCTCCTACATGTTAGGGTAGAAAATTATAAATTATTTTTTTATATATAAAATGAAGACTATTACCAAGGCAATAAAAATTGGAAAAAACATGTTGTGGTTATGATATCATTTTATTGGTGAATAAATGAAACTTTTTTTGAATATTCATTAATTATTCAATGATAACATATCACTATTCAAGGGTAAATAACACCAATATTGGTAAATAATTAATTTTAGGGTCTTATAAGGTTGTTAAATCATCTACAATTCATTTTTACCCATGTTCTAATCATTTTTTAAGCCTTTTATTATGATATTTTTACATTATACTATAATTTCTCTTACCATTATAACTAGTTGTCACCCATGTAATTTATATTTTATTAAAAATATAAGGTATACCATATTACCATATTTTTATGTTCTAAATCTAAATTATAATCCATATAATCTATTTGAATTTCTATTAAATAAAAAAATTACTTTTAAATTAAATCATTCAATATATTTGAATATTTTTTGAAAAATATTTTTTTAATAATTCAGTGTTCTTAATCATATATTTTATTATTTTTCAATTAATTTAGATATATTATATTTTAATATATTTTTAAAAAATATGTTAAATTAATTATACAAAAAATATCAATTTAGTTTATTTGATAAAAATTAAACAGCATTTATAAAAAATTTGTTTTGAAATGAACGTTTTACCATTATTATGGTCACTAACATTATTCATTGAAATAATATATTTGTATCTGTAAAATGAAATTTAATTTATTACATAATATGAATATTGTTTTCTAATGTAAGAAATTTATATATATATATATAATTTATATAAGTGATGCAATTTTTTTTAATATAAGCAAACAAGAACATGAGATGAGTAAAATATTAAATATGGTTTCAAAATGATAAATATGAAATTAAAAAATTGAACATAGTATTTTTCAATGAATAATTTAACTCTTTAAATATATTATTTTTCATGTAAAATTTTTTATAAATTTTTTCTTTATACTTCTTGATATAGTCATAAAATCTATAGTGTTAGTAAATAATGTAATTTTAAGTATAAACATAAAATTCAACATTTTAATAAAAATCATAAAATTTATCCTATTATAATAATGAAATTCCTGATTAAAAATTTATTTTAACCTTGACAAATTCGGTTTTTAAAATTTTGTAATTTAAATTTCTAAAAACTATTGTAAAAATTTCTTTCATAAGAAAATAATGTTTTAAAAATATGAACCATTCATAATTTTATTTCTAGTCAATTACAAATTTAAATTTTGTTATTATATTATTCTGATTAAAAAATTATTTTATTAATAATATGCTTTTTAAATTTAAATAAAGTGCATAAAAATAAACTTTTTGGGAAAAACCTTTTTATGAAAAAAATAATATTGTTAATTTTATCTATGCATTAGAAAATAAACATTATTTTTCTATAAAAAATATGACAACTAACTTACCATTTGAATTTTTTATGACTATATCATCCTAATTTCCAGTCACATTTCCCCTAAAAACCTCTTTTTATGCTCTAAATATATTGTAATCTCTTATTTGAGTCATGGGTGGTGATTTCCCTATCATGGATCTCATAGAAATTTCCATGAGTTTGAATTTATCTAATATGTGATTTTGATCATAATATAATTGTTTCATCTTAGGTTTGATCTAGGGAAAAATCTTTTGAGGATACCAACTTTCCATTCATGGAAAAATTAGTGTCATAAAAGATATTTACACTACACAAAGTCATTTGTTTTGTCATATATTTTGTAATATGGTAACCATTTTTCCACATTAATTTAATGGTTATATTATAGCAGTATAACTTAATAATATTATTTTAATGTATCAATTTTTCATTTTAGTTCATGTGTGTAAGAATCTATAAAAATCATATTAATTTAGGGTAATGATATATATATTCCAAAATCCTATGGTGTTAAACCCCACAAATGTTATTAAGAATTATTCCTTCCTTCCTAAAAGAATCATTGGATGGATAATCTATGACATTCATCAAATAAATAATTGTATATTTAAACTAATAGAACTATATATTATGTTCGCATCAATGACTTTTCTTAGAGCCACTATTGGTGAAGAATTCAAAAAATTAATTTGAAAAACCTATTTATAAATTAACTATACATTACCATAATTCCACTTATTTACTCATCTTTACATTCCTTTATATGGATAGAATCAAATGAATCCTATAAGGGGAGGGATAGGTAGTGGGCTCCATGGATTAGACCAATGAAAGAAACCATCACTTTTACATGTAATGAATTGATATCAATTCATGAGGTTGGTGTTCATGATTCTGTGTGCCCTATTCTTCATGATATTTCCACTGACAGGGTTTTTCAAATAATAGTTTCTTCCCCTTGATGAAATTAAATAGAGATTATAATTAGACACTATTTTTTCATTTTAATTTATAAATTGAAACATAAAATTTTCATGATTTTACATGTAGTGGTTTTTGTAATTATCTGTCTTGAATTCCTTAACATGTGCCGTGAAAATTCATTCAGTGTGATGTGTTTCTACAGTGAAGCAGTAATTATGGAGGAATGTCTGGGATGTTATAAATTTGGTGGTGGGAGGTGTTAGATTCTATGTGGGATGGTATAATCATGGAGAGTAGTATGGGAGTCTGATTGAGCAGCGACGGGATGCTGAGGTCAATCTTGTATGAACACGACATGCCTTTGTGACCCACTATGGTTAGTGGGGATGACATACACACAGATAGAGCACAGTATTCTTTGCAATAGATATATTCCTATTATTCTGCCATTAGTCTATAGGGATCTAGTGTTCATGTGTGTCTCTACATTCTTGGTGGGCATCAGATGACAATCACGTGGCTTCCATGTATCCTAGTGAAAATTGGTGAGCAATTGGGTTTCTCTCTCTACAATGTCCAACATTGGAAGGGGGGGAACATAAACTCAAAAGGAAATGATGAGAGATATCTTTTTATCATATGGGAAATCACCTAGTGGGTAGAAGAAACTATGATAATTCCTCCCCTAATTATCTCATTTAATTGTTTTATATTAGTAAAAATAATAATAGAAATAATAATAATAATAATAATAATAATTTCTATTACATTCATAACATATCCCAATGAAATTGAATTTTTGAACTATCAGTGAAAACATGATTGTGATATTTAGGTTAATTTTTTAATACCAATATGTGACACATAATTTCGACTCGTGACACATTCCCCAGGTCAGTTCAAGAAAACCATTCTAAACTATGTTTTAATAAAATGAATATTTTTCCCATATGGTGGATGTTTTATTAAATAAATACATGAACTATATATTTTTCATGTAAATCACAAGAGTTTTATCCATTTCACTATACAAGTCCATTTTTGAGTCTATATGATAAAACAATCCAAATTAAATTTATGTGATTGTTGGAAGAGTCCAGGAACGACAAATGGAGTGTTCAGGGATTCATCACCTCCATCATTTCTACTGGGTGTTACTTCTATCTTCTATGTGATTATTTTTCATTACTCAAGGCATGAGTATTCTAATGGAATATCATATTCCCCCAGTATGATAGTTCATTCCATGGATAGGGTTGGTAGAAGACTATTCTCCTTAGTTAGGTGATGTAAATTTTCTCATAAACTAGTTGATTACAATTTTTTAGTTTATTCCCAGACCATAATCTACCCCATGTCCATGTATAAATTTCCTATGGGTTCCCAGATCACAAATTTGGTATTGATTTAGTTGAACATTATGATGATGTACTTCTTCAAATGTCCCTCATATTTCATCATAGAGTAGCCCTCCTTCATGGTTTCTTATAGAAGTATTGGAATTAAGGAGGTTCGGTAAATTTTTAATTCAATTAATTTTATTCCACTGGACTTTATGGTTTCCTTTGAGATGTATAAAATTAAAACAAATAATTTAGGGCCTTTGTTACTCTATGTTTTCCTAGTATCATTTGGGTTATAATATTCATGTTTTCAGATTTTTATGATAGATACACCACTATAATCTAAGAATTCTTATTTTATATCATAATTGGATATCCCCTTTATTATCCTCTAGGTCACCTCTTACAGAATTGGTTTGATATGAGTTGTTACCTCATGTACCCTATATGTATTTTATGGAATCATATTTGTTATTTTTATATTTACCATATGATAGTATCTATTCCTATAAATAATTTGTCCACGAAGTTGGAACTTAGGTAAGATATGGTCTTATTGGGTATGGAAAGTTGTGGCATGTTTATAGATGACGTTTGGTAGATACATTGGTTGAGTAAACATTTTGGGAGCCATATTGTACAAGAGGTGTTGGTAGTGGGTGTAATTCATTTTTGGTTCCAACATACTTTTGGGAACCCCTCAATTCAGCTATTTATATTAGTTTCACTCTTAGGTTATTGGGAATGTACTTTCCCCTTCATCAATGGGTATTATGATATATGTTACCTTGGTGGATCCTATAATGCATCACAAGTCTTATGTATATTACAATCATTTTTATTTATCCTTACCACATCATTTTATTTTATGTGGTGATTAGAGCTGTATAGAGTATCATTAGGCCATGGCCTTTCATATTGTGTGATATTTCTATCTGATGTTGATCATCATACCCATTCCTATTAAAGGCAGTCGTATGGTGGAATTGATGGCCTATCGTGGAACCATGCAGGACCCTATAGACTGGTTCATTCTAGAGTGTTATTTGAGTGACCTATAATAGGGACTGAGAATATAGATTATTGTCTTTGTAGGATAAATTTGGATAAAATGGGAGATAATGAAAAAATGTGTTCATGTTTCATTGACTGGCCAAAGATAAAGGTAAGAGTGTTACAACCAATGAATTCCAATAAAATGACTCAGACAATCTATTGACTATGTTTTTATGTTTGGAATTGGTCTTATGGTATAGTTGAGTAGGTCCATGGATCATATAGCAGGTCCACAATTTCGGTTTCATGATTTTTTATACTAATTTCCAAGCCACCTCCATGTAATGAGGAATTTAGATATCCCACATAGAAAATATTTTTCATGAGGTGCTAGATGGATATTCTGGTGATTAAAATAGTAATTTCACAACTTTCATACAAATAATCTTATGTGGTGGTGTTCTCTCAAAAACCCAATTGTAAATATGTGGATACTAGGGAGTAGAGATTGTAAATCCTATGAGATCTGTGTGTATAATTTGTAATATGGTCAACAAACTCATTGGGAACCTTTTGGTTACCGTGGTTCAAGTTTATGTTGTTTGATACTCTCCCAAGTAATAAAGGGAACCAATACATATCTCTCATATTTATTGTGTCCCATTTTTGTCAATATGTTTCACACTATTTCTTTATGTCACCTTTTTCATCAATGTTCCAATCTACAAGGTGTGGGTTATTCCTCATCTAATATATGATAAAATCAAATATTGTTTGTCTCCCTATTTTTTAGGTTCTATTAAATCCATCTCATTATATAATATTCAATTATCTATTGCATTTTAGGAATTTTTACATGATTTTTTTGAGAGGAATTATTTACTTATCGTCGAGGAAGTTCCTATTCTCTTTGCGCTTAGTGGAGATATTTTCTAATAGTTGGAAGTTGATCCCATTGAGTTAGAGAAATATACATGTAGACTGAGTATGATAAGTTTTATTAGATGAAGGGATGCATCTTGGGATATTATGGTGATCCCAATCCATAATAGATATGGGATTGAAATGAGTTAGAGACTCATATCCCCATATGACTTTTACATTTACAGAATGAATAAAAATTAATGTTGTTATACCCCTCTACGACGCAATGAACCATTGGTGGCTGATGTTCGCCTATCTCATAATAATATTTTCCTACATTTATTTTTTGTTTATCATAAGTATATGATAGATATATTTGGTGGGTTTTAAACATTTGAATTGTGGCATGACAATGTTCGAGTTTGAATCAAGGCCCATAAACAATAGAAGTTGTGTCCCTAAACATGATTCATGGTGAAATTATTCCAATTGAGTGGTTTGAATAAAGAATATAGGGGATGGGTTATCGACATATTCTTGTCCTTGTAAGACCCAAATATTTTATATATACCTCCTTCAAAAAAACATGAAGTATTTGATATCCTTCTTTACATGAAACCCTGAGCGTAAATGATCCCATGATATAATATCACTTTACAACCAAGATATTGGGCTGATGGGTAAGAATACAATTTATCATATTATAATATATATATATATATATATATTCATAAATTTAATTGTGTTATTTAATTCCCATGAATCAATCATTATGTTTTTAATGAAATCATATTATGATTCAAAGTTCTATATTTCAATGAAATTTATTTTCTACACATTATGTAGTTTTATATAAACAAAGATTATTAATCACTATTAAAAAATAATTTAAATGAAATATGTTTTTAGTTCATATTAATAAATTAATAATCATTCATTATTTAGTTACTTAATGGTTAATAATGGGGATAAAATCATTTAAATGAAAAAAAGAGTTATTTTTCAGAAAATTGTATTATATATGAAAAGTGTTGTTATCATAATAAATTATATTAATAAATATTTATTAATGGTTTTAATGAAATTTATATATTATATATTAAATCTATTTTTTATATTAGTTTGATATTTTTTATTAGGTAAGTAATGCATATAAATTTTCTTTTTGTATTAAAAATAATTTTTTTTTTAAATGATTATTCATTGCGATTTAAAAAATATTTTAAAATTAATTTATACCAATTAAAGACAGAAAGTTTGATAAAATGGATAAAATATTATGACTCATAATTTTCAAAATTTTAATGTGATAGATGACATTTTTTGCTCATAATGTATAGAAAAAACAACAACAATCATTACCATGGTTAAGTTTAAATTTGGATTACCTATGGTATACAAATAGATACCGGTAATTTTGTCACAAATACATGAATAATTATTATTTTATTTAGATATTACAACCCTCAATTATCATAAATTTTAATCCATTTCCATTTAGAAGAATTATAATTGAGAATGAAATTAATAATATTAAAATCAATAATGAAATTCCATGTGTCTCCTCACACTCACTTATAAAAGGGAAAAACATCTTCACTCTTAATCAAGAATTAAGAGACTCTTATCTAAGATAATAACTACAAATGTACCTTTCTAAAAACCCTCCCCATGTCTAATAGGTTATATTTTGATCACTATACCATCCTTTCATGTCTTAAGGTGTATGTCAAAGGATGTATCTCTACAAATAGGTATAACTATTAACAGAGTACATTGAATTTTATTTCTTCTTAAACCTTATATAAAATTATTTTATAAAAAATAACATGATTAATCTAGTATAATAAATATTATAAAATATTATTATGATTATGTAACAACAATTTTACACCTCCTTTAAATAAAATGATAAATGAAAGTATCACTCATGCTATGTGTGGACTAGTTTCTCCTCATAATGATATGATTTGTTTCGCATAATCATCAATCATAATTGTTTATAATAATTTATTTAATAAATATATATGTTATTTATGATTTTATTATAATTATTTAATAATTAAATATTATTTACATTTCCTTCAATCTTTTTTCTAGATAATAAAACATAGTTCATGCATACATATGGACAACCTTCTCTAACAATTGTGTGATACATATATCTTATATACCTTTTATGGGTGTTCTAAATATGTATATGATTTATAAAATGTATATATATGATATTTTTATCATTATTAATATTATTGATTTTAGTGAATGATGATAAAATTATAAGGACTATAACTTCTATATTGAAACATACATGAAAAAGGAAATGGTTAAAACCATCAAATCACGATTTTAATAATTAATTATTAATAAATGAGTGGTGAAATTTTAGAAGTGGGTTATTTATTAATTTATAAATATTAATATGGTTATATTATAGAATTATAATAAATTTAAATTTAGTTTATTATAGGATAGTGCACCTTCAAATCAAATTGGACTTAAGGGAAGAGTTTTATGTTACAATCTCCTTTTTACCAGGATTATTCGTGTTTAAATTTTCTAGGATGAAATTCTATGATCTGCATATCAAAAATATGATTTATTTTTTTCTTATATATTTATTTTTATGTATTGCATGTTATAAATTTATTTTCTACTATTTATGTACTCATGAGACTAAAGTACAATTTTTAAGGGAAACTAACTTCGTTTTTCTATTCGATTGGGAATCTTCCCTTCCATGGCCATTTTTTCTCCAAATGATTTAAATAATGGTCGTAAAATACTATAATAGTTATTTTGTGTAATTCTCACCCCTATTTTACCTTTTATAAAATGTTTTAAATTGAATTATTATTTGATTCTCTTGAATTACATACCTTTTACCATAGGGGTGAACAAAATATTTGTTTTAATGTACACCACATGATTATAATTTCCCAACATTGTGACCACTCTTTGATTTCAATTTTTATTTAAAAATTTCCATGTTTATATTAAAATATAATCTTTCCTTTATATTTTTCAGATTTTAATATTTTAAATAAGTGATTTCAAAATAATAAGGGTATTTTCATCATGTAGTATTCCGGTGATATTTTAAAGGAATTTCCATCATAGATAACATACATTTATGTTACATATGCTTCACTACGGATAATTCTATGATACAATCCTTATTTCTACTTGGGGTGGTTATTGATTCTGATGATGGAATCTTGATGATACTTATTTTCTATTCCCCTGGTTAGGCATAGATTATATAATAAATGATTCCATGATTTTGTATAATACATATGAATGGAATATGATTATTTGATCGGTGTGTCCTTCATATCCCTCTAATATTCAGGAAAGAATTAAATATGTATGAACTCAAAGGGTACATGATAGGTAATCTCAGTCCCAAAAAAGGGTAAACAAGTGGTTATCTAAAGCCTAAAATAGGTATACGGGTGGTTATCTGAAGCCTAACATGTGATGAATATCATGGTGGGTTTCCTTGAAATAATATTTCCATGATTATGATTATGCCAAAATTAATGAAAAACATTCATGAAATGAACTTTTGCTAATTTTATGATCTCATGGTTCACATTTTTCGATTCATTTATTATTCATTTCATATAAACTACCACGATTTAATCCATGAGTGATTTTTATGATCTATGAATTTTTGGGTATGTTTTTAAAATATTAGCATCATATTATCATACCATTTTTATATTTCTATTATTAAATATTAAATTATATCTGTCTCATTTTCACATACAAATAATTTGATGTCACCCTTTATTATGAATCCATTTCTATATGATATAGAGAACAGTTTTTTTATGATATGTTTATAAAGGGAGCTAGTTGTGTAGAAAATAGTGAGAGATGATGTAATTCATTTATATACATGTTTTTTTAAGTATTAATGTTTCCAATGACATAAATATTTAAGGTTATGGTATTTATAGTAATATATGTAATGAATATTCAAATAATTAGATAGAATATTTATATATGTTATGTTTGGGTCATAATAATTGGTATCAGAGCACTGTGTAGTTATTTTTGGAATCTAAAATGAGAAAATTTTAGTGATAATCCTTAGAATAGAACTATGTATAGGGGAACATCCAAAATTATGGACATGAAATAAGGTTTGTTTTTGTACCAAATACACCCCTATATAGATATTGACTAGTGGATGTGGCTACGACATAGATGTATGTAGTTGTAAAAACATTGAATGGGGTTGTTTAAGTATTAACATGATAATCACAGGTTCATGATGAGTAGGCATAAATCTACACTCCTAGATAGACACACCTGAGGGGTATTATTGGGATAATTTATATTTTTATTAAAAATTATTATGATGAATTTGAATATAATATTACCATGGAAGACCTAGGATAAACCTAAGGTTCCATAGATAAAAAATAAGGCGTTATGAATTAGAAATCCTATAAATGAATTTTCATGATTATATGGTTCTGACAATGATTATTTTTCCCACATTATAGTATTTGGTTTTGGTTAATGGATGGAAACAAATATCCATCTTATTTTAATGGGTACACTGATCCATTAGTTTTTGAGTAATGGAATATTACCAATAAAAATACAATTTCTATTCTTTAGTACTCATAACATGAAAAATTAATTTTAGTTTGTTATCATTTGGAAGAATAATTATATCAACAGTGGAATCTGATCAAGATCATGAGGAAACATGAATAAATTGATTCTATGGAGTGAGATGAGTTTAATAGTCTATAATTCAAATAGAACATTCTTTTTATTATTCTTATTAAAATTAATATGTATTTTTGAAAGATAATATAGAAGGATGATGAATCTATTAGTACAAATGAGGAAAATATAAGACATTTGAATTATTATTTTGGTATTATCATCCAAACCTAAAGTAATATTGATTGATTCATTAGTGTCTTAAAATATATCAAAGGAGAGTTAGTCATAAAACAATTTAGTAGATATAAATAAATCATTAGATGTGATAATAAGGTAAGAATTGATATTAGAGTCACCCATTAATAACATTCTTTTTATAAGAAAAAATATTAAATTCAAAGTACATTTTAGTTAAAAAAAACTAGGTAGGAAAGAAGGAGACTCTTTCTTTATGCCATAAGTGTGAAAAGAAACATGAATGAAATTATCTTAAGTTAACAAGTAAATTAATTTTTTGTGGAAATGAAGATTATTGGGTAATAAAATATCGATGTTATAGTATGAAGATAGATGATGATGAAAATGGAGAGAAATATCAATAGAATGCACCACCCACACATTTGTGTTTAAAATTATTGGAGTTTTGGGATTATTCTAACCAATTCTTGAATCTAAGGGAAAATTATTATGATTGACATCAGAAACAACTTAATATTAGAGACAAAAGGAAATATTATTTGATCACTATTTTTAATGTGGGATACAATAATTAATAGGTGATGGGAAAACGTTCCATACACTCAAAAATTACTAATGTGTAACTTCATTAAGAATAAACCCAATCCCTAATATGTGAAGAAGATACTATGGGTATCACATTACCACATCATAAATAAGATGATAATTTATTGAAAAAGACTCATAATTGTAGGATAATCACATTTTATGTCTATGATTCTTCTATAATTGATTTTATTGGGAATGTTACTTGGGAATGTCTTGTTATTCATACTATAGTTGAATTTTATGGTATTTTAGTCATAAATTGCATTTATGTATATAAATACAATATCAATTACATAGGAATGGATGTTAAATTTGATAATATAAAAAACCAAAAAATATATATCAGTATGTGGATAATCAAGAGTATCCATTTGAAATTGTACCTCTTGTATAGAACCTATTCATATTCAAAAGTGGTATTTATCATAGATAAACGGAGATAAAAAAACATCAATGATATACCAATTATACAATAATTTATTGTCATATTTACAAAATAGTTTCCTTTTTTTAGAAAAATGACACATCATCATTTATTATAAATAAAAACTAAGAGTTACATCAAACAGAAAGAAGGGATTTTATAATTATTTTCTTGTTGAAAAGGTAAGAGGTCATGATGGAATGTATCAGCATTAGTGAAAGAATAATGGAACTATTCCTTTATTTGGAAGGGTATCTCTGAGGGTGATAGATTTATGATAAGTGTGAGTGATGATGTAGTTCATAATAGATAACATGTGCATGTAGTAATACCATCTTGTAGTGAGCTTCCATGATAGATGAATGATACCAAGCATCACGGAATGGAAAATCTTGGTTGAGTCACATTTGAACAAGACCTCATTCCATTTACATTGTTTATCCATGTGGATAGAAAAGATAAACTAAATCATTGCATCTTTAGGTTTCGTGAAATGTTCATTTGGTCCAAGAAGGTGATAAATTAAATCTATATTATGATACCTATTGATTACAAAAAATCCCATTGTACCAGGATTTCCATTGGAATAAATATTAGAATTGAATTTTTTCCATCCCACAAATGGGGGAAGCCCAAATTCATCAAGAAAACCACGAGTGTGAGGGTATTTAAATGGTATGTTGAGGTGATTGAGCACTTCAAATTCACTAGGAAAATTATCATAGTATCATTTTTTTGGTGGTTAGCATTCTAGATAGCCACAGTAGTCTCCAAAAGTGGGTATTAGAAAATTAAAGGAGTTTTATCATATATAATATTATTTCTTCCACACCATACCACATGTAGTAACTCATCACATGTAACTCGAAAAGGGATATTGTGTTTTCTAGATATTTTTATTTATTTCATAGCTTAGAGGATGTTTTCATTTCATTTCGCATAAATTTCATGACATGTGAACATGTGATTATTTTATTTCCACAAGTCTGATGTTTTAGAGTAGTAGAGGAATGAGTGGTCAGTTAAATCACTGTGTTGATGGTCTAAATAATAGATTGGGTGGAGAGAAATACCTCTATACTAATGACATTAATTAACTAGAACATATTTGTATGTGATTCTCTAAAAAATGGGAATATGGGTGGTTATATCCATCTATTATTAAACTACCCAATCCAGTTGTAGTTCCCTTTTATCTCTCTATTATAGAAGGATTTGCATTCTAAAATGTCGTTTGATGATGGTTCCCCATCAAATAAGTCATTAGGTTCCATGAACACCAGATTGTAAATGTAATCTTGTAGAGTAGTTTCGGGATGAGCCATATTTCACAACTATTCATTAATGTTGACATTATAATCACTAACTTGAGTAAACAAGTTGTTCCTATTCAAAAATGGACATTCCATCCATTTTCATACCAAAATCATATAAATGTGTTTAAATTCACAAGCCAATGATACTTTCTATAGACCATATCAACCAAAATATTCAAACCAGGTCATATTAGGGATTCCATGTAGTGTAGTTTTCTATATATATGATTCCCATTAATCTAGTTAAAATAAAATCCATTGCTTTAGATATTCTCTCAGAAAGCCACCATAAAAATTGTTCCTGGATAGATTGATTTAATATTTACAAATTCTTGATGAAGATCCCTCCATGTTTTTATGGATTTCTGCATTTTTTCTAAGAAACAATGAAAAATTTTATCTCCGTCACATTTCCACTCCATATGATGACTCCCATTGAAACATTTGATGTTTTTTATTAGAGAGATCAGCCATATGTACATCGTGAAACAATATATAAGCTTCGAGGTCATGATTTTCCCAACATGGTAGATTCTCCCATCCATTGAGAGTAATTTTACTTTCAATGAGGAAAATGTTTTTCAAATATGGATCAAACATTAGTGAAGTAAAAAGATCATGGTCTTCCACAAAATATATGTAAAATAGGGTAATTAAAAGGAATATGGATTTCCATTATACCAGAATTGTTGAGAATTAATCATCTTCTAGAATTATTAAAGTGCCTTCCAAATAATATGAAATATTTCCCAAATCTCATTTCTTATTCTGAAACAAATCAATAGTACTCCAAATATTTGTTTATGTTTCTCATATTTTTCATTTATCCATGGGTAATAACAATAATTTCTATTAAAAAACACATGTGAGGGTTAATAGGTACCTCTCGTGTCTCTAATAGTTTTCAAGTCACCCTTATCAACCCTTTTTTGGAACAATCAAATGTGTAATCTTTGACAATGATAATGATAAAAATTAAAAAATTAGAATCCTTTCCTTAGCCCCCTTGATCATGTAATTTAACCTTCCTATGAGGAATTAATAAGAATCGATAGATGAGATGATGGGAGAAGTATTCTTATCATGTAGATGAATTTCATATAAAATCTAAAACAACGAAGAACAACTGAAATGATGTTCCAATCCATCATATAAAAGGATTTTTTGATATCTAGTTTGAAAGTGAAAATACCTCCACGGATTGGTTTCTTGATATGTTTCAAACATTTGGATACCGTGAGATGGTAGTATTGAATATGTATCCCTTTGATCAAACGGAATTTAATACCTGGGAAAATTCTATTTGAGATTCCATACAGCTTATTTGATATAATTCAGTTGATCACTTCGTGGATGGTTTTTATGAGAGACACAGGTCATAATTGGCTAATGTCACTAGCATTTTCAACTTTATGTATTATATAACAAAAATGCAAATTTGTACCAACTATTATAGTTTCATTATTGAATAAATATTTCACCAGGTTACAGGATTATTTTAGCATGATGTCGTAGTAAACATAGAATAAATGATTGGTGAAACAATCGATCCCATGATATCTTCATTTGTTATGTCGAAACACTGCATATTTGATTTTTAGTTACATTCGGGGAAGATGTAAACAAAATATTGTCTTCTATAGTGATATTTTTCGATATAATACCTTCTAATAGGGCTATATTAGGGGAGGGGGTATCAAAATGTTTCATATAATATGTTTCATTGTGGCTGGAAAGAGCATGCCTTCCGACAATTATTTGATCACCATCCTGGAGAAGAGATTAAGGTCTACTATCCATGTAGGCTCTCTGGATATCATTGAAAAATATGATTTTCGAGGAAGTTACTTTTGGTGATGGAATCTTGGAGAGAATTTGATGAACACTCAAGAGAATCAATTTCATCATCCAAGAAACTAAAACATAATTACTATATCTCTTTATTATTGATTTTTGGAAATTAAATTTAGTGATACAAGCCATGGTTTTTTCGATGCCATCAAAAGATTTACACATCTCCAAAAAAAATTATACTGAAATCATTATGAGCAATCCAGTCCGTAATGAATCTCAAGGGAAGATGATTTTTAGATTCTTTAATATGGTAGTTCCCAAGAATAGGGTGATGATCTGAATTATGTCTCACAAAAGTGACGCATGATATAGAAATCAAGAGGGAAAGATAGTTTTCATTGAAAAAATATCAATCAATTCGACTACCCTAGATACAATTAATGAGTTTTACATACCATTTGAATGTGGTCCCAACTAAGATGATCTCAGTAATATTAGTTTCAATAATACGCAATCTAAATTAAATAGTGGATAGGGAGTGTGAGCATTATCCAATTTTCCTATCCATGACTTTTTAGTGATTTCATTTCATTTTACTAAACCCCATTCATATTTTTGGATTTTATGAATATAGTTTTTATATATTTTCTTGATCATTTTACTGTAGTATTACAGAGGATACTCTTATATATTACAAGAGAAATGATTATCATGATAGTCAATTGAGAACGATACTTAATCCCTTAATAAAGAAGAATATGTATGAAAAAAAATACCATGTGTGAACTTTTGGTATATAAATAATGATTTTTGGGTCATATATTCTTAGGTGATGGAATATTAGTATATCCACCAATGATATAAGTTATTGATAATTTCCCTATACCATCTAATGTGACAGAGATTCATATTTTTCCAAAATTAGATGGATATTATTGATTATTTGTGAATAATTTGTCATTTGTGTCTTCTCTCCACACCATGTTAACTTAAAAGGGAGGTAGGTTCCTTTGGGGGGGATGAATGTAGGGGAAATTTCCTTGATATGAAAACAAGGTTTGTTAGAAAAACCATTCTAACATTACCCAATAGTGGAAAAAGTTTGGGATCTATCATAATACCTCAAAGAGGGGATAGTGATGTTCCTTTATGAATAATGGTATGGTGATAACATATTCATCTCACTAATTGAAACAACGTGATAAAAATCATCCAATTCGTGGTTTGGAGCTGGCAGTGGTAATATACTCATTGAAAATATAGATGCATCATATTTATAGTAACATATTATATATATATTATTGATTATATAACATTTATGTATATTTTTACTTAAAAGGAGTCTCATATGTTCCAGAGAATATGTTTGAAGGTAATTATATATTACCACTCCAAAATTCAATACCACACTTGAAAGTTGAAAAGGGTGAATAATTCTCAAGTAAAATTGATCATGCTATGTTATATATGTTTAGGATAATAAAAGAATCAATATTTATATATTTTATAATTATGTGCCCTAAAATATTAATATAAGGGGTTAAATATTTTCACATTCAAATGAGTGTTTGACTGTCTATCTATATAAATATTAAAGAGATGCAGAAGGAAGATGTTGAGAAATAAAAGATGTGGAGGAATTTTCTTGATTTTAACATCTATTGTGTTGTCATGATATGATTTAAGAACAATTTATGTGTCCCTTAAATAATGAAGTTGAAGAAAGAGTTATTTTAAGAAACTCATAACACATCATTCTCTATTCATCCAATAATTATGAATAAGTATTGAGAAATATAATAGTATTTCTAGCGGGAAAAATGAAGAGATATATTACATAGTATATATCTTGATTCATAGTATGCCAGTATGTTTTGGATGAGAAATATAAGTATAAAGGGATTTTACAACCATTAACCATGCAAATATGGAAATTGAAAAACATCACTAGTGATTTTGTCATCGGATTTCCTAAAATCTATAAATTACATAATGTTGTTTAGGTTTTAGTAGACAGACTTTTGAAGTCATCTCATTTCCTTTATATCAAATAAAATTTATATCTGGATCATCTAGTAGGGATATACATAAAGAAGTGGTAGGATTTGTGGAGTACCACATTCTATTATATCAGATCAAGATTTGAGGTTTACCATGACGTTCTAGAAATGTCTTCCATAAGATATTAGTATAGAGTTGTGTTTCAGTACATCTTATCATCCTAAAATAGATGGTTAGTATGAGAGAAACATTCATAACTAGGAGTATAGGGTAAGATCATGTTATTTATATTTAAAATTTAGTTGGGATCAACAACACCTTTTTATTAAATTCTCTTGTAACAAAATATTTTATTGAAAAAATCATATACATCGTTATAAATCCATACATGGAAGGAAGTGATGATTCCCAATGTTCTAGGATGAATTTTGAGTAAGAAAGTTATTGGAACATTAAATAACTGAGGAAATGTAAATGGAGGTTAGATCTAATTAGTATCTCATTAAGGAATATCATTGTCAAAAAAACATTATAAAAATAATCATTAGTGAGATCTAGAATTTAATTTTTTTTGAGATGGAATTCTATTAAATTTGTCCACGGAAGAACGTTATGATATTTTTAAGTAAGGGAAAATTTTTATCTAGGTATATAATCCCCTTCATGTTTATTTATTGATTATGGAGGGTTTCATATAATTTTTAACATCCACCAAACACATCTCAAGATCATAATGTATTCCATGTGTCTGTTCTGATGAAGTAAATACATGATCCTATATATTTAATAAACACATATGTTATTCCACTGAAGCATGATCATTCCAATGAATTAAAATCAATAAAAATATAAAAAATATATATTTTACATGTAATTATTCAGAATATATCTAGTAATATTTTTTGAGTAAGACACTTAGACGGTATGATTTTTTGAGGTCTGATTAGCTTGGTATTGAGGTTATATAAATATCAAATATATTAACATCATTTAGTAATAATTTTACAGAAAATGTTAAATAAATCCATAAAAGAGGCTCAAATAAGAAATATTAGGCCACTATTGAGTTTATAATATAATATATACCATAAACATGAAGCACTTTTTGTATGCATTGGGTGTTTGTCTTGGGAACCATCATGGGAAGATAAAAAAATCAATTAACAATATTATTTATATAACTGTTTAATTAATAAATAAACCAAAATATCATATATGAATACACTATTTGGGAAAATTCCTAGGGTTAGACACATAACCTTATGAATTGAGAGAGATAGAGCGAAAGAATTTTAGGATATCCTTAGAAGATAACAACCGATCAAAGAATTATATTGATACCATAAGGATTGTCAATGGAAACGGAGTTCGTGGATCTTTCCAATGAATACAATGTTGATTTGTTATTCATTAATCACTGATCCAACTCATTGTTATATGTTTGATTTATGTGGATTCATTCGGTTTTGATATCTAGTTTCTAATTCATAGCAATTCCATTAACTATAATTGATTCTTACATTATTAATAGATTTACTTTATGGTTTATTTGATGTTCTTTATTTGTTTCTTCCATCATCATTATATCGAAAAAATTGAGGCCAAATCGAAAAACCCAAAATATGTTTTCCTCGTTTTTTGATTCTAATATTATCCCCCATTTCTCTATACATTCATTATGAGCAGTTTCTTTTGACCACAAATTAAAAAATTCATATTATTCAATCATTGTATGACCATTATTCTGGTTAAGAGATCAATATATAGAGTTCAGTTTTCGATCAAGGATTTGATTGAGGTGAGATGATGTTGGCGGAAAATCATAGGTGGATTTGATCAGTAAGGTGATTCCAATTCTTCCCAGTACGACATGCGTTGATGGTATAATCAATGATCATGGATTTCTGATTCACATGGATGGCTAGAATCAGATCTCTAGTAATATAAGGATTGGTCAGATGAGATCCAAAATCCCTAGGAGATATTGTTAGTAGATCAATAGGTGACAATGACATGGGTGTTCTCTTTAAAAAAACCATGAGTTTCTACAAATCCAACTATAAATGATTTTTAATTTAATGATAGACATTGCGTGTTATGGTTCTAGGGATTATTTGGAATGTTAAGAGTCATACGCAATATAAAATGATTCACTTACTATGTGACCTGATTCAGGTGGCCTAGTGTGTACATTATGAGTACATGGGAACAAACATGGCCAGACACATGAGAACTTGATGAATACATGAGATTGGCCCCATACTCAAACATGGATAGGTACATGGGTATAACTAGGTGTACATGGTCATGCCGAAGTGTACATGATCATGATCATACAAACGTGGGCACATACATGGTAATGTTTCTGGTTAGATTTACACAACATTTACCCTATATACACACAATGTACATTCTCTAAGATTTCTTGAAAACCATAATTTAGTCATTATAGACCATGTTCAGTTTAGTGCGGTTCCTTTTTCCAAACCTATATGGGTACAAAATGAAATTATGTGGTCGGTAAAGGATTTTGATCCTCTCTACTAGTACCAATTTTAATAGAGTTTACAGTGTCCCTATATGAGTCCCAGGATGTTATCCTCTATCATATCCTTCCTATTTGAGGTTGGTGGAATTTGTGTTATCACCATATAAAGGTAAAAGATCTCCTATCTAGAATATATATCCATTAGGGTTGGTGGCATACCTATATGTTATAGGGTGTGATCCCCAATCTAGATATCTTGATCTTTGGAAATCTAGTGAGAAGATTCTTGTAAATGGAAGATCAAAATGGTCGATCAGATGGGTTTCTCCAATGAGGAAATATCTTGTGGAGGTAGTGCTCCAAGAATGAATACATCCTTGAATCCTAATGATGAATATTGAGGTTGGTTGTGTTGGTTGATACCCCTTGACAATATGTTTCTGTTTTGAGTATATTAAGGGTCATTCCTATATTTATTTCATTGTATCTTATCTTTTAGACATACCTATACATTGATGATATTATTACCAATAATTATTTATGATTAGAGATTTTGGGGTGTCCTGGGAGGAACTTTTACACTCACCCTTTCTTTATATTTTCCTGCACATGTCATGCCTTATGTAAACGGAACTACTTTTGATGTGTTCTTGGGAGGATTGGGAGAAGGTGAGCTTAGATTGGTCTACATAGATAGAGGTGTTTACTGAGTGTTTCAATTGAATGTATTCCCACATTTTGAGTTGGTTAGAATCATTTTTAGTTTTTCTTGATATTTTATATTTCCCATTATCACATTTAGTAATTTTTATCATACTATTATGGTGGGATTTAGATGTTTGCATACAATGGTAGAAGTTTTATTTTTCTAAATTTTACAATTGTATAGACATGGAGATGTGTGTGTGAATACATGTACCTTAGTGTAATACCTATCATATATGGTATGTTCTTACTTGGTGTTGGTCTCTAATCACTAACCTATTGGAGGCGGGCCTAGTGTGGTCACACTCGTCTTATCGATGCCTTGGTAGGGCCTAATGGGTCTGGTCATGTTAGAGTGTTATCATATAATCAATTCAACCCTATGATAAGATTTTGGAGTTTTTTTAGTTCTCAGGAATGGATTGAGATTTATAGATGTAGTTCTGAAGTGTTTATATTTTGGATTTTTTGTAAAGACGCATGTGTTTGTGCGGCGACTAACATTTCCATTCACCAGGAAATTGATAACCTTCTTGTTGACTCAGTACATGTAGAAACATAATATAGGTAAATACATTGGTACATGAATCATATAATAATGGTTTGTAGATCCAATGACCATATTGAGTCATCTCCCGTAAAAAACACCTTGATTTTAGTTCATTTTATTTTTTGGGATTCCTCTATGAATATTGCTAACAAATATTCCACTACATTATTATAAGAATGATCCAATGGGAGATGAGTCTTCAGTAAATCGGCTAGTACAAGTGGTAGTACCACATGGTGGTTTTCTAGTTATTCCATCAAATATTGAGTTATAGATAGAGCTAGTAGTTTTGGATGAGGTTGTGAGTAGGCTAAGTTCACTCAAAGTTATATAGAGGTGGTGACCTCTTAGGTTTTTGGGTGACCCTGACCCCTAGGTGGCATAAGAGTAGATATATTTATTCACTAAGGTTTTCTACCTTATTAAGACACATACTGATCAAACGGTGGTACTAACACTGAGTCTTCTTTAGGGATACACTATACAATGGTGGATTCTATTGACTTATCCATATGGTGAGACAAATATCTCCAAGTCACTTTTTAATCATCTCTTTAAGGAGATGTTTTATCTAGCCATGTTCATATTATGGTGCATCTGGGAACTTCTATATTTATATAAGGTAAAAATTAATATGGTGGATTAGGCATTGAGGTTTTAGGATGTCTCTTGTTTCTCCATAGATTGGGTAAGAGATCAATTATTTAGGGAACAAACAATCATGTAGGGCTTAAATCGGGATTTCCTTGATTTAAAGATATCTATGGTAAGTTTCACCTATCATCTAGTGATTGAGTATGATTTATTAATTGAGTGCTTACTCAAAGACTAGACATCAATAGCGGGTGCTGGTAGTGGGAAAGCATGAGATGACCCCTCAGTGGAGTGTATCCATTGTAATTCACATGGATATGGGTTTATGAGATGCTTTAGGATATGATCCTAAGATAGTGGATATGTTTTTTTAGCTTCTCGAGATGGCTTCAGTTAACCTAGGGAGAGGAGGTACATCTATTGTGATGGTTGGGGACATCCTTCTTGAAATTAATAGAACATCTCCATACTTTATAGAGAGATGGTCTATGGACCACCCAAGAAGTTCCAGAGGTAGGAGAAAGGAGGCATGCGGGGAGGAAGATGTGGTAGATGAGATGGAATAGTTGCCGGATGTGGGAGATAGTTGGACATGTTTCCACCACCACCTTCAGTTGGTTTATTCCTGAATATAGAGATACTATATAAGTGAGTGAACAAATACAGACAATAGAGGCCTACGACCTTGAGGATCTTGAGATTATTAATGGTATGATATATGTTTTCTCTACTTTAGAAGAAATAGTAATAGAAATGTGTTCAGGATAATATTTTTATTCCACTTGTCTGGTTAATGACATAGAGATTCAAGTTGATCCATTGGCTCAATCATTGAGCTTGGAGCTTCTGAGTGAAGGTGACTACATGATTACTCACTTCTTCTGGTAGTGTGATCTAACTGTTGGAGGTGAGAGATTCATTTTAGATATCATTATAGAAGTGATGAGTCCTTTTGGTATCATACTAGGTATGGAATGGAAATCAACAGTTCAATCCCATATTAATTATTTTAGGTGGATGATGTCATGTATCCATGGAGACAGATCGACATCTTTATTTAAGGTAGAGAACGAAACCTATCTAGAGTATGATGGGATCTTAAATACCATGATACAAATGATTTCCACCAGTTATCTAGTATTACCCTTGGAGAATTTGAATCTATGGGATTTTTTTTCTATTATGGTGGAAAATCCTATGAAGGTGTTTTCAAAAGACATTTCAGGATTAACTCATCATTGGGATATAGGATTATGTATTGAATTTTACCTCAGGATTAACCTAATATTTACAATTACATATCAGGTGAATCTCTTAGATATTTAAAAGTTGTGGTTATATCTGTATAGCTTTTACAATAAGTGATATGTGAGACATAGTGTTTCCCCATGGTCATAGATAGTGTTTTTCTCCAAGAAGGAAGACGAGTGCATAAGGTTGGTCATGGATTATAAAGGCTTAAAATAAGTGACTATGAAGAATAAGTATCAACTATCAAGGATTGGCTGACTCTGTGAATAGATGAATTGGGAATTATGTTTCATGAATATTAAACTCAAATCAACTTTTCCCCATCTTCAAGTATGTGATGAGGATATACCGAACATCAAATTTCGATGTCGCTATGGTCACTAAGAGTTCATGGTGATTCCTTTTAGCATGAAAAAAGACCTCAGTAGTGTTCATGGGACTCATGAACTAGATCCTTCAGTCTTTCATCAACCCATTTTGTTATTCATCATCAATTATATCTTAGTGTACATGGTGTCTGTGGGAGAAAACATGAGACAATTTAGGATGGTCCATGTCCTAAACCAAGAGCACCGACATTATATGAATCACTTAAAGAATAAATTATGGATTCAAGAGGTTTAATAATTGGGAAATTTTATCATTGATTATAGTGTAGTAGTGGGCTGATGGAGGACTTATTAGTTTTGGATTGGGATCCTCCCAAGATATTGAAAGAGGTGCAGATACTCCATGGGTTCAGAGACTAATACAAAAGATTTGTTCCAGAATTGTTTAGGATATTAGTAACTCTGACTACTTTTGACCTAGAAGAAATATCCAACCATTTAGATAGAGATGTTCCAATAGGTTTTTTCTAGAGTGATGAAAGATGTTGAAAAGAACCCCCATTTTGAGATTGTTGGATGAGGTTTTCAACTACGTAGTGTTCTGTGACTCCTCGTGAAGTATAATTAGTTGTGTTTTTATATAGATGTTGGATATGATCAATTATGTTTCTTAAATGTTGATATTGAATGGAAAAAACTACACCTACCATGATCTTTTGTTTCCATTTGTGGTCTTATTCATGAAGATATGGAGAAAGTACCTTTTGGGTGAGTGTTTTATCATCTATTCTAACCTCAAGTATGTCAATTACATCTTCTCATAGAAGGATTCCAATTTTTGACAAATAAAATATTTGGAGTTAATCAAAGATTACGAATTTGAGATAGGTTATACACTTGGGAAGGGGAATGTGGTAGCCTATACTCAAAACAATAGATCGTTCTCACAATTTTTTGAGCAAGGCATTATTGATGTTAGAATCATTAGATTTATCCCTAGTGGAAATGTATGATGCATCATATCGATAGTAAATGGTTGTTACCACAATACATTTATGAACTATTATGGAGGCTCAATATGTAGACACTAACTAGAAGACATTACTTATTTTGATATCCATTCCTCATTATCTAGATGTATTTTTTTGGAGACGAGTAGCATGTCACCATTTTTAGAGGAAGGAATATGGATAATGTGATGTTATGTGAGGAGATAATGATGGACTTTTACACATCCACATTTGTGGTATTCCCAGTTGTGGAAAATATGTTCCCTGACCCAAGAAATCAGTTTTCGTGGAAAATAATGATGAATTGTGTAGCATAGTGTGTCTCTCAATTCTTCACTTATTAGTAGTTGAAGGCTGAGCAGCAGGTTCTGTTGGGTTTAGCTTAACCAATTATTTGAAAATGTAGATGTGGGGTGATATATCTATGTAAATATTGAGGGGCATAACAATTAAATCTACAAAACATGATAAAATTTGGGTGATTATAGACTGAATCACCATCTCGGCCCACTTACTATACATCTGATAGAAGATTTCAGTAGAGATCATGGGATAACTTTATGTGAAGGATAGATTATTACTCAACATAGTTCCCTCGATGATGATTTCAAAGAATAATTCATTATTCGTATAATGCTTATTGATAAGATTTGAGGTTTACTTTGGGAAATAGTTTCATTTTAGCATGGAAATACAACTCTGATATGAATACCAATCTAGGTAGAATATTTAGGATCTAGAGGAAATTCTATGGGTTTGCATGATAGACTATGTTCGTAGATGTGATGATCACCTACCGTTTATGGATTTTTCATACCAAAAAATATACCATTCCATTATCATAATGGAAATATTCGAGGATTTTTGTGGGTGACCTTATAGGTCACCACTATGTTGTAATAGTCCTTCTAGTTAGTACTCATGAGCCTAGAGTTGGTGTGATCTATAATAGAGATAATTCAAATCATCCAAAAGTTGATGAAGATTGCACAGTTCCATTATATGTCTTAAGAAGAACAACAAACGAGTCCTTCGATGATCGAGTATAGAGACCATTTCCTCCCTGATGGTATCACATCAAAATGGATTTCATAGATTCTTATAGGGTGATTAGATATCTATAATATCCATAGACACTTTTTGGATAACCTATTGGGTCGGTGAGGTGGAAAACCACATGGACCTAATAAAATAATAAGACTGAGTACATGATGACTTCCTTATGTAGAAGAGAAGTTGGTATGTCCATGACCTGTCTCATGTTATTGACTAGGCCAAGATCTACATCAAGTATTTATATACTTTTCAAAGTAATATATGTCGATCTAGGATCAAAAAAAGGAGATCATCTATGGGTGAGAAATTCCCTACTGTGTGTATCTATTTATAGCACTGTACTATCTAAGGGGGAACCTAGGAGCAGAAGATCCATATGTGGGATTAGTACCCACATATTTTTGAGTTTTTCATTTTTAATTTTAGGATGTAAATACATTTGGTGAGGAGAACATAACAAATATTGTATTTCTATAAAAATATTTTTAAAATATGTAATAATTTTTTGAAAACTACATGCTTAGATTATGTGAGATTTATGAGGTCTCGTGAGATTGATATTGATATTATATAAATATTTAATATATTAATATAACTGATGAGTAGTTTTCCTAAAAAATAAAAATAACTCCAGAATGGAGGTTGGGATTATAAAAATGGGGTGACCATTGAGTTTAGAGCAAGACTTTTACCCTTGGTGCACCATAACTCTTATGTGCATCTTGAGTTCAGTTTGGGTGATATTATTATAGGATAAATAAATAAATAAATAAATAAATTATTTAAATTTATAATTAAAACAAGAAACCAAAATATCTTCTATAAACTATTAAGTTTTGGAATATTCACAGGGTTATTTGTATAACCTTGAGAATTGAGAGAGGGAGAGAGTGTGTTAGAGAAGATTATTGGTGGATGAAAATAGATCAGAAGATCAAATTAATACCACTGAGATCGTCCATCACAAAAAAGATCATGGATCATTAAATTTGATATTATGAACAATAGTTCTTCATTAGTGGAAGATCCAAATTCAATGTAGCTCATTTGATTTTTGTGGAGTCATATAATTTTTTTATCTCGTGTTAAATAAAAATCAATTCTATTAACAAGAATTGATTCTTGTATTGAAATTTTATTTATTTTAAGATTCATTTTATGGCTGTATATTTGGTTATTAATTCATATTTTTAGATTAAATGAATTGAGGCCAACTTGAACAATGGATGAGGTTCTTCACCCATTTTTGTTTTCCAATTTCTCCCACGTTTCTTCAAACATTCAAAATAAGATATTTATTTGGACAACATATTCTTGAATTTCATATATTTGATAATTTAATAACTAATATTTTATTCAATAGATTAACACCATATGTGAAATTAATGATTGAGGATGTGAATGAGGTGTGACAACAATGGAGGATGATAAACAATGGATCAGACTAGTCTATTCGTCCCTTTTTATCTGAGTTTGGTACATGGGGATGAAATGAGATAAAACACTAATTTCACAATTGGTTTAAAGGGTCAGAATCATATTTTCAGTGATATTATGGTATTTCTAGAAGAGATACACAGTGTATAATCCAACTACATACTTTTTGATATTTCTATTCCCACTTTTATTTCCCTACTTATTTTGATGCATTTTTTGTACTATCGAGGTTAATGATCATTTTCTTCTGATATTTTTTTAATTTTTACGGATGTATATATTTTTTAAATTAATATAGTCTAAAAAATATCTTTAAAAAATTGTGGGTCCTTATCATGTTCAATGAATTCCAAATGTTTTTTTTAGTTTTACTAAAAATATTTGATTTTTGTTGTATGTTGGATAATTAGACATCGTGTATAATTTAAACATTTTGACATGAACACATTGGAAAAATCGATTACACACCAGGAATGTCTCATGGATTGTGGTTTTTTAGGAATAATATAAGTGGTTGTTCTTTCATTAAATGTGATGTCTCTCCTATCTATACTAGGGAGTTTCCCCCATGTTATTTTGGATACATTCACTCCATCCCGATTATTTCATTTAGTGTGGTGTGGTGTGTGAGTTTCTTGTGGTCCTACAGTGTCATCATTATATTCATTCATGTCAGTAGGTCCTATTTCAAGCATGTGTGACTTGAGTTTGAGGATGGGTGTTCCATCTCTATCCTATGATGGATGAATTATATTTCATTGGGTTTATAAATAGTTTTTTTAAATTAAATCTCCTTATTTATTGATTTATTTGTGTGTGTGTGTGTGTGTGAAAATTGGTTTTTTTGAAAATATGTTTTTCCTATTATGATGATAAATATAAAATTTATTTTAAATGAAATTTGAAATGATTTTTATAAATGGTTTTGAATTTTTGTTTGTGGAAATGTTTTGGAAAATAGTGCACATGGGAAAGGTGTATTAATGTTCCTTGTCCAACTGTCGAAGGGGTTCACTCATGGGGTGTTCCTCATCTACTTAGGCTCATTGATCCAGGAACTTGATACACCTATTAGGGTGATTACAAATTTGGGTGTTATTATTCCATCTAGATTCGATGCATATATCTAGAGACATGACGTGCACGATTGTAAATGTCTTAGTATGATTATCCCAGCTATAGTGACCAATAGTGGTCCATAGTGTCATATGTAACCTAGGCATTAGATTGCAATTTTTGGTTTTTACTGCCATTGATATGATATGATATGTGATACATAATTTTCATGATTATAATACTTTTATGTAAATGAAATACTATGAAACTATTTTAACAAGATTATTTTAGAAATGTAGAAAAGGAGATTGAATGGTTTTCCATGAATTTTATATAAATTTTTTTACCTCTACATAATTAATATTTTTTCTTAAAATTTGAGAATTTTTTATATTATTATTCATAGACTTGATATAGAAATCATGAGTGAGATATTAACAATCCTGTTTAGCTCACACCATATGCAACCCTTCAGTGGTGTGTAGATAATTAAATTTATTTCAATGAAAGGAATGACAAAGAACCATTGTGAGGCGGTGAGGTTTTTGCCAGATTTATCTGGGAATATGGTTGTTATATGGTGGGATATTTCGTAAACTATCACATTGAGTATTTACTTTTCGGTTTTGGTTGTCCTTTGATGATGGGATTTTACATTGAGTTGTTCGAAATGTTTTTTGAACTGTATCATTTTTAATGTATTGATTTATTCATAGAATAACATATATCTTGCACTATTTAAGATTGTGTCACACATATTCCTTGTCTTAGCATTAGGTTGGGTGAATTCATTCCCTCTAGTTGTTGTTTGATGCTCAGGGTACTAGTCGTCAGACCATGGGGATTGGGAACTCCATTCCTGTATTTGGAAATTTTGGCCAGGTACCAGTTTGAGAGGGTATCTAGGATGGGTTTTCCATTGTTTGGTATCAAGGGAGGTATATCCTCAAGAGTCTATTTCCTTTAATTTTATGATTATTAGAGATATGTTTTTTTAAGACATGATAGGAGGATTACAGTATGTTTTTGGCTAGCTCTTGTAAGAGAGAGACTTGCATTTCCATGGGATAATGGGATGTGTGTATCCTATTTTGAGTAGTTGATATTAATCTTTATTTTTTTCTCAATTTTTTCTTTTCTTCAAATAGTATTAGTCTATTTTATTATAATTTATTATGTTTTTGTGTGTAGTGGTATTCCTCTAACATGAATTCTATATGTTCTCATGAAGGGTGTGGTTGATTATACTCAAGGTAACCCCCTATAGATTAGAATATTATCAATGCCACAACATGGGTAGTTTTTGTTGTAGACTAGAGTTTACTGCAATTCCAGAACACATTTTTTAACGTAATACTAGGTGATTTGTGAGAAAGGGATCGATCAAAAGACATTTTTACACGAAAATAACCCATATTTTAAATGTATGAATGAACGTCAAGAGGTAGAGGATTTGGCTAGATAAGATCAATCTAATACTCAACTTGTTGGATACAACTGATTGTATCAATGTGATGTGTGTGGAATTTTGTCTTGAGGATTGTGGAAATATATTGTAGGATTATATTGTACAGTAGGATATACATGTGGTCTTGGACTGGAAAGTTTTGAAGAAATTATTCTTCCAAGAATTTTTCCAGAGTCTCTGATGATGGTGATGTCTCCATAGTTCCACTATTTTCACTATGTAGGGAACACGGTGTAAAAGTACACCAATCAATTTGATATGATTATTTTTTATCACTAAAGGTAGTGAATAATGATATGTTGATAGATTAAAAGTGCCTTTAGGGTTTTCAAATGAATATCAGATTATCGGTATTGGTGTTAAAGATATCAAACTATATGGATACAGTAGATATGGTGATTTTTGCAGAAATGAATACGGAATGTAAGGTTGGTCATTATTCCCATTCACTTCCACAAAGTGGAATTTTATGTGGTGAAAATGGGAAAAATATGAAGTTCCGTGACCATCATAGGTGTGGAAAAGATGGATTTCAGTGACAATTCTCCTATAAAAATTTATTTACAGCTAGTAGTGTGACCTTAAACTGCTATCATTGTGCCAAGGTCAAACACACTCGATGTACATATTCTACACCAGTGAAGATGTGTAATAGTTTTGAAAAATTTATTGATATGGAGTTTTTATGTCAAACTCTATCAACACCTAGATATAACTAAGGATCATCAGCTCTAAAGTTACTATGATGCAACAGAATTATTCAATTTCTATAGGTCTCCAACCACATTCATTAGGTTCAATGAACCATCATCTATTAAATGAATTTCTAGTGGATGTATATGTGGGTCCAATAGAAGTGAGATTTATAATTTTAATTTAATTTCTAGTAGTGAATTCATTATTTGATACTACTACCTTCCACTCTTTTATTTCTAGAAATTTATTTATATGATTAATCTTCCAACAATGATCACGTAATTTGTCATGAATATTGAAACACCTCTAATTATGTGTAAAGATAAGGGGTTTTAGTGTCCTTTTTTTAATCGATAGTTGATGCAATGATGGGGGGATTTCATTATTCTAAATCATGATATATTTTATGAAATAATTATGTTGGATTTTATTATTACTTATCATTTTTTGGTTTAGTTTTATAATTAGAATTCAATAATTCTTACAATTGATGTGATCTCTTGTTTTTTTAGGGAGAGTGGTATTTTAGGTATGGTCTTGTTGGAATATCTCACCTAGAGCTCAATAGTATTTTTCCTACTATACAAGTTGATCTTGATAAAATTTCTTATCTATTTGACATTTCATAGGTTGTTCAAGATATTATTGATTTTTTCTAAATAATTTCTCTTTTCTTCTTCTAGATAGGAATGATGATTTTAGTATTGAACAGGATATAGGTATGAATCTTATTTGAATACCATATGATCATATTCCACTTCTGGATTTGAAAGAGATCAATATTTAGTTGGATGACTTCATGGAGAAATGATTTGTTTTCCCTAATTTTTTACCTTGGGAATACCCTTTTCTATTTTCTAAAAAAGTTGATGGTTCACTCGAATTGTGTGTGGACTATAAGAAGTTGAACCTGGAAATAGTTAAGAAACAGTTTCCAATTCCTCTTGTAGATTTTTTGTATCAGGTAAAGGTTTCAAATTATATTTTGAAGATTTATATTTGGTCAGTTTATCATCCAATCAGAGTTCAAGAGTCTTTTATACCAATGACACCTTTATGAGTATGTATGTCCATTATAAATATCTTATAATGTTGTTTGGTCTAAATAATTCTCATGCATTTTTTCTACATATAATGAATCAACTATTCCATGAGTGTATCATCACTTTTTTTATAGTGTTTTTAGATTATATTTTTGTATTTAAGATCCAATAACAATCATGAGAACCATATCAGTTTGGTTTGGGAAATCTTGGGGAGTGACAATTTATATGGAAATCATTTGATTTGAAATTTTTGTATCCATTATCATATGTTACTAGGTAACATGATTTATGAGAATGGATTATAAATTTTTTTTGATAAGTTCAAGGGTATTTTTCATGGGGGATGTAAGAAACATCATTAAGATAATGATCATTTGTGATCATGTTGGATACTATCAAAAATTCATGAATGATTTCATAAATTTGGCATCACCTTTGATTTTTCATACCAGTAAAGGGGAGAAATTCATATGGGATGAAAAGTTTCAGTCATCATTCGACGAGCTAAAATGAATTCTATCATCAAAACCTATTCTAATCATAAATGTGCCATGTATGTGGTATGTGGTTTTCTAGGATGATTCTAGTGATGGTTTGGGATTCATTCCCATGAAGGATTCTCATATGGTTACTTGTAGATCACTTAAGCTCTAATTTTATTAGAAGGTTACCCCACTAATGATTTAAATATTTTCGAGGCAATTCATTAACTTAAGTGTAGGAGGCAATATGTTTTGTGGATAGGTTCACAGTATTTTATAAAAAGAATATTCTGAGATATATCTTTTCTCATAAATACATGAATCATAAATAGTGGATGTGGGAGGAATAACATCATATGTTTTTCTTATACATCACATACACCTTATGTTACTTTTCCTTTAGATGCACCTGGATGGTCAAGAGGATGTTTCAGGTAGTGTTCTGACCAGTTTTCAGTTATCATCCAATATTCTTGAGTTTGTTATATAGACTCATAATTAGGATGATGATTTCAGAGGAATTATAAAAACCCCATATATTGGGGAGATTGTTTTTTTTTCTCACTCTCTTCTGATTGTACTATCAATTTCGGGGCTTGGTTATTCATCCCAGCATCTATTAGGAGATCATTTTTGTTTTAATGTCATATATCATTATGGGATGTTCATATGGTATGTATGAAGATTTATTTTGTCATTATACAATGATTTTGGTGGTTAGCTATGAATCATGAATTTCGAGATTATTTGTCCCACTATTTCACCTACTAACAAATAAATTTAGATCATTTAAAACCCTCTAATTATCTCTTGACTCTTCTGATTCATGTTTAGAAATGGGAAGAGGTATCCATGTATTATATTAATGGATTAACATAGACTTACCATGATAGGAATTCCATCTAGGGGGAGAATGATTGGTTGAAAAATATAGATAGCTTAATTCTGATCAGCGACACCACTAAAGTTGAACATATAGGTATAATGTATGTACAAGAGATTATGAGATTACCCGGGGCTCCTTTTGACACATTTTTAGATAGGGTTCATTGATTTACATTGAGAATATAGAGTAGTCCCCAAGAGGCCATGCTAAATCTATTTAGGTTTAGTACATCATATCATTCATAGATAGACGGACATAAAGATAATTCTATTTATACCATATAGGATATAATATGCAGATAAATCTTGTATTTCAGTGTATAATGTGGTAGAAATCTATGAATCATTGAGTTTTATTATAAAAATAATAATTATTTTTTTATTATAATGGATACATTAAAGGGTATGTATGGTCACCCATTCAGGTCACCTCATTTACGGATAGAGTTGGGTGAAACCTAATTAGTGGGATTGAGTCTCATTATGGCGACATCAGTGAAAATTCTAGATATACATTGGTGTCTGGTTACAACTCAGTGTTGATAGAAATATTATTTGTACCATTATCATCATCCATTGGATTTTTCTTTAGATGGTGAGGTTTTCATGAATGCTATCATTTTCTAGGCCACTAACTGAATAGAAAATAAGAAAACTTGGCTCAATGATATTTTGGACCATTTGAGGTCATTGGGAGAATTGGGAATGTTGCTTATTAGTTGAAAATTTTGGTTCAGTTCATAGGTTTTCATGATATTTTATAGATATCATGGCTCAAGAAATAGCATCTTAATCCATATCATGTTCAATGTTGATAATTATTGAGTTGGGACTAGATGTTTCTAGTGTGGAACATTTGGTGGAGGTCACTGGATCTCTTCTGAATATTTTTCATTGAAAGTAAATTCCATTTATAAGATTGTAATGTTAAAAAATATCATATTCTCTTGAGACATGGTTGTATGAGTCATTGATAACATAGTTATGGACTCACCTTTTTTACTATAAATCACTCTCTCACATGAATTCCATGGACCGAAAGGTTTTATAGTGGGGAGTTTGGAACATCATGTTTCCCACTATTGGGTATTTCATTGTAACACACCGAGATTTTATGAGATATATTATTTTTAATTTCATTGATGTATTATATTATACACTACAATAAGATTAGCTTGTACTATAAACAACACCATATTATCTTGCAGTATACTCAACAATATTCTTGGATGGTGTTACACACAATTTCATGTTCGTTTTGTGGAAATTATTTTACGCAACATTAAGTATAGATTTTGTTTAATGGATAAATGAAATAAGTTTTTATTATGTTATATGCAACACCAAATTGAGCTTTCACTACACGCAGCCATGACTTGGGTTTCATTACATTAAATCAAGACCTTCCTCTATAGCTTGTTTTATACGCAACACCGAGTTTCACTAAACAATGACATGATATTAAAATATTATTAAAACTACACGTTTTGAATAGTAATACCCCCCTTTAGAAATTTTATAAATTTTATCATTCAAAATGTAATTCATTTTTGGATTCAGAATATCGAAATTATCTTAGGGTGATGTTTTGGTATTTTTCTGAAAACATTCAATTTTTTATGAATAATGAAAACACTAGGTTACTATTTAAAAACTGACTATTTATTTAAATAATTATTTACATTATTTAAATTTATTTTAGGTCAAAATTGATACATAATACCTATATATGTTCAAATTAATTCATTGGAGTAATTTTATAATAATTTTAGATAGATAAAAATTTTATTGAACTTTTCACCGTCTTTTACCCACCTCCTATGAGAATTTATAAATCAACATAAAACATAATTTTACCACTTCTATGAGTGGAATTACGAAAATTCGAGAGACACGATTAATATCAAGGAGTAAAATGTGGTTCAATAAGATAAAAATAATTATTGGTGAATTGTAACTATTTACTTTTATTTACCACGGTTAAAAGTAAATACGATAATTAAGGGTAAAAATGATATTATTATTACCCTATAACATGTCCTAATTCTATTATATAAGAGTAATTAGACCAAAAACAACCTTAGGAATAAAATATTTCCATTTAGGTCCACTTGCATTAGATTAGGACATTTAATATTATTTTCGTTAAAGAATGGTTAAAATATTTAAAATCAATGTTTAATAACTAAATAATTTTTAATATAGGGTTATATATAAGATAAATTCGACTATTAATATTAATTTGAAAGATAAAAGTATTTCCTACATAATGGTATTTTATTTATAATTTTTATACATTAAATGATTTAATTTATTTATGACACAATGATGATGGAGTAATTACCTTATTAATGAAATATTAATATAATTGATGTTATAAATATGAAAATAAATGTAATTTGAGACTTTTTATGATTTCCACTAATTTTATTGGTTAATAGGACATGTTTTTTTGATTAAATTAACTTTTTTAGAATTAAAAAATCTGTTATACATTTCAAAAAATCAATTACAAAATAGTGTCAAAATTGACATAAAAGAGTTTTTAAAACAAATATTATATGATCAATTGTTATTATAATCTAAAAAAAATTACGATTAAGGAAAATGACTTATATAAGGATATATATATTAATAATGAACCACTTGGGGTTATTTTGGCTTGTTATAGTAAGATTATTAACCATATATTGTAAGAAAAGAAGAAGACACGGTAAAAGTTAAATTATTTAACTTAGAGTTAAATCTAAATGATAAGGTAAAAATACTAACCTAAAATTTTCTAAAACCTATTGGTTGAGTGTATTTCAACCCAAACCCACTTTATCTTCAAAATAAATCAATTTGGAGATATTATAACCCAAATATGACTTTATTATAAAATAATATTTTACGTTTTTCCTAAAGTGCCCCTCTCCACCATTATAAAATGGGCACCCCTTCCCTCTTCTCTTCACACCCTTTTGAGCCTCGAATCTCGGCCAAACACTGCCCATTTCCCTTCTCATATTCCCTAGAAACATTATAGAGTTTCTGGTCTCCTCAAAAGACCAACCCTAGTTCCTTAATAGGAGGTTAAGAAGAGGCATGTCAAAGAAGAGGTAATATCCTTTACTGATTCTTTCCAATTTATTTCTTCTTCTACTTATTATTCTTTAATTGTTTAGTCATAAATTAATAACATAAGTTTAAATAATATACTGATATGTTATTATAAATATTAAACAACCCAATTTCATCTTCTAACCATCCTACGGAAACGGAATCACTTCGTTTGCGTACGTACGGAATATTGTCTCCACGTTGTGGTGTAATCTGTTTTCCACCACCTCCTTACTTGGATGGGTATAATGGTGTAAATAAATAACTATATATGATTATTTTAAATTGATATTTATTCTGAAATATTATACATACACTTTAATACAATTCCACGATCAAGGGAATGATATCATCACTCGTGCGTACGTACGGACTATCGTCTCCACGAACGCGATGAGATTCATTTTCCCTAATTAACCATTCAAGTATGATTATAAATTATATATAATTAATAATCATGAAATATGTTAAAAACTAATGATACTGGATTTATGTACATAAATGTTTTATTTACTTATTTCTATTTAATTCAATAAGGAAACAAAAATAGCGTTCATGCGTACGTACAGCCTACCGTCTCCATGAACGGTTTATTTCATTTCATTTATATATCTATTATATATATATAATTAATATATATATGATATATAAATCATTATTTACATTATGGAAGTAATTAAATCAATATATATGTAATAATAATATCAAGAACAACAATTCCAAACACGTACGATAAATAAAACGATTTTACCCAAAACGATGCTTTAACAAGGAATTTACAAAAGAACATGTAATATAAGGTCATAAGTGAACCATATATGATATCATAACAATGAATATGATTCTGTAATAAGTCAATGACATTATTTAAATCATTATATAGGAGTTTCGGAAATGTACGAAGGATATCAGACCAAAGGTAAGGGATAACTTTTCCAATCTCGTTTTTATCCGAGATTGTTTATTCGTAAGTATTTACTGGGGTTATATTTATTATACAAGTGACAGTATTCTAAAAATGGTTTCATGTATGTTTAAAGACTTTTTTACCCATTTTTTAATTTTCCTACATGGTATGTAAGGAATCTTTCTTTTGATTACCATATGAGGTACTTTTTTACTTTTCCTACGAAAGTATGATAATAATGTTATTTTTTAACTTATAAGGCATGAATGGATTTTTACGGTTTCATAACGACTGATTTCATTGACGTTTCCTCTAAAATATTTTATGACTATTTTCAAGAAAATAATTTTCTTTTAAAATTTTATTGCATTTTTATAAAAGAAAATGATTTTGAAGAAGAAATGATATTTTCCTCAAGAATTCATTTCAAGTGTTTTATCAAAACCATTTTACATCTAAGATGACATTATTTCATATGTGTATGTTTCATGTATAATGTCTCTATGATTTAAATGGTTCTACTTCTCTTATTATGAAATTATATCCATTTGTTTTATATGTATTATGTTATGATGGGATGATGTTTATGAAACTCATTTTATTCTTTGGGTAATGATGAATGTTTTAAGTTTATTTTATGGCACAAGTAAGAATGATTTAATTATGTGATTGGTGGGACTTATATATACCTCAAATTAATTGGGTAAAGATTTATATCTCATGAGATATAACTTGCTGGAATGGTAAGTTAATCGGGTTTAGTGTTACAGGACTGAAACGAGGAGTGAACTCGATTTAGAAAGTGACTTTGTCCACTAAGATGGCCTTGGCAGCAATTCCTTGGCTACTATAAAAATCATAACATGTGCTTAATGGTTTCCACAATTACATGTTTTATTCCCATGCTATTTAACATGATTGATGTCCCATTATGATCCGTGCCTTACGTACTGACATGTTTTATGTCATTTCTCAATATCGTGATGTTTAAACATTATGATCATGTTTTTAAGTTCAAATGTATATGAATTTTTTTAATTTCACCATTCTTACCCTTACTGAGCATTTGAGCTCACCATTTTCTAGGTTTTCTTTTCCCTAGGATTTAAATAAAGGTTTTACGTATGAAAACAAAAAGGGGAAGATCTTTATTGGAGATGTTGAAGATCTATCACTACGATTAGAAGATTAAGTTCTGAGTTTTCAAAGACACTAAACTATTATAGTCCATTAGTGTTTTTTTGTTATATATTAAGTATTCTGAAAAAGTAATGCAATGTCCATGTACATCAAGCTTTGGGTCTCTATAGTTGGTATCCAAGAAAAGGTTTAGTTAACCTTTGGAAACAAGGTTGCAATAACTTTAGTGAGATCCCTAGAGATATTTCTAAGGTATGTCTAGGGACGTCCATATAGTTAAGTATACATATATGTTATAGTCCTGTAATTATGGTAACGATCATAGAATTAAACCTAAGATTCAATATATTGAAGGTACCCCCCCTTTTATTATGTTGTTTTCCTTGGATTATTTTTTCCTCTCATACTGTTCTTTTTGGGTTTTAGAAAATATCCGGATATAGGAAGATTCATGATAATGGAGGTTGTGATGGACAATGGAATGATATTCTTCATGAGAAACCAAATGAAACGGGATTTGGAAATCCAAACATCGTTATTATTCCTAATCAACAATCTCATAATATGATCAATAATCTCAACTTTAGTAAGTTTCCTGACTCATCTAATAAGAGAATGATGGGGTTTCATGATGATCGTAGAGGAAAGAAAATTCAATTTCCATAATGTAAATCATGTGGTAAGAGGCATCAAGGTGAATGTTTCAAAGGAACTGGAAGATGCTTTGGGTGTGGAAAAGAAGGACACAAAGCCAGAAATTGTAAAGGAAAAGGTTCAGTGAACACCATGGACAAGGATAATGGTATTTTCTAAGACATCAACAATGGGTAAATGTTTTAAATGTGGAATGTACAGGTATTATGCAAACCAATGCACTAAGAGAAAAATTCATGAAGAGAATCATCATGGTCGTAGGGGTAGTATTTATGTTGGTGATGATGAAGAGACTAAAAATGATATGTGAGATAAAATAAATGATGAAGCTCAGTCAGTGGTTTAAGAAGGTAGTTGAATGATTGTATGTTTATCAAGAATAATATATGGTACTATGGAAAAATGAAAAATCTAAGGATTGTTACACTGTTGTCTTTCCTTGAGTTTTTGAAAATATATGATGAATGGTACAGGTAACCATGAAAGTTTATTCAAATATTTTTTGAAGGTAGATGATATGTGCATAATGAAGGTATAAGGAGATAATGAAATGTTAATGAGCTCATGACTGATATAAGCACAAAGTGATATCATAGTTTGAGTATATAGAATTATTGGGATTTTGGTATGTGGAAAGAGTTACCTTTTGACAGCATTCATGTTTTCACTATGGTTCTATGATAATTTATGTTTCAAGAGAATATATGATTAAGGTATTAAAATGTTTTGAATGTAATCAACAAGATATATCTTATGTTATATGGGAGATAAATGATGGTATTCACATGCTTGGCAGATGACATTTATATTAATTGTTTTCTTTATACTATGAGCTTAGACATAAGTATTTTGGATAAGCCTAAAGATTGGAACTGATTATTTTGGACATAAGTTAGTATTATTTAAGGCTAGAACTATTTCGATATTGTTGATGGAATGTAATAATAATGTAGTTTTAGAAAAAGGAAAACCCACAGGACGGGCGACAACCCGTCGCGTTGTACAAGGCGGTGGGATTCGAACCCACAACTGAAGTGTGACAGGCCTTTATCGCCTCCCACTAGCCTACAGGAAGTCCCTGGTTAGTAGAAACTAGTTTTATTATATTAATAAGTATGATATTTTAATTATAAGTCCATTTTAGGAACCATATATGATTAATCTCACTATAGTTGGACTTATGTATATTTGAAAACTTTTGCTAACCTTTTGTTTTAGACAGATGGAATGACTCGTCATTCTATCACATGATCTGTTAACACTTCACAAATGAAAAATTCAACTTCATTTTTTTAAGAGATGAAGTGGAAATTTTCCAAGGAATGACCAATGATGAGATTGTACCAAAATCAAAAAAGTATTTCTTCTAATTCAAATTTCATCAACTTTAGGGAAATGATATTGAAAACCAAAAATGTTGCCCTAGTACTATCATATCTGATTAATCATATGGTACCATAGATCATCACAAATTTATAGCTTTGAGATTTTTGCATTTTTCATAGCCATTTCCTCTACCACTCTCCATCAGAACTTGACGGTTATATTTCACTTCCATATCCATATTTTCACCTTTATACTCCTATGTGGGAACCCAAGTGATGAGTTACTTTGGTTATCCGTTTTTTTTCTAAATTTCCTTTTTAAAATGATGATTTAGTATTCCTTTTTATGATGTGGGTTTCTATGAATGAAACTTTCATTTAGTAAACTATTTATAACCCCAAGGAATTTCGACGGTGAAATTCATTTTAAGGGGGGTAGAATGTAACACCTCGAGATTTTATGAGATGTATTATTTTTAATTTCTTTGATGTCTTCAATTATACACTACACCATGATTATCCTGTACTATACGCAACACCATATTAGATTGTAGTATAGGCAACACTATTCTTGACTCGTGTTACACACAATTTCAAGTTCGTTATGTGGAAATTATTTTACACAACATTAAGTATAGATTTTGTTTAATGTATAAATGAAATAAGTTTTGATTATGTTAGATGCAACACAAAACAGAGCTTTCACTACACAAATACCTACCTTGGCTTTCATTACACGCAATCAATACCTTCCTCGATAGCTTCTTTTGTACACAACACCGAGTTTCACTAAACAACGATATGCTATTAAAATATTATTAAAACTAGCCTTTATGAATAGTAATACCGACTTTTTGAAATTTTATAAATTTTATCATTCAAAATTGACTTCAATTATGGATTCGGAATATCGAAATTAGCCTATGGTGAATTTTTGGTATTTTTCTGAAAACTTTCAATTTTTGAAGAATAGTGAAAACACTGGGTTACTATTTAAAAACTGAATTTTTATTTAAATAATTATTTATTTTATTTAAATTTATTTTATGTAAAAATTGATACATAATACCTATATATGTTAAAAGTAATTCATTGGAGTAATTTTATAATAATTTTAGATATATAAAAATTTTATTGAACTTTTCACCGCCTTTTACCCACCTCCTAGAAGAATTTGAAAATCTAAATAAAACATAATTTTACTGCTTATGTGAGTGGAATTTCAAAAATCCTAGAGACACGGTTAATATCAAGGAGTAAAATGTGGTTCAATAAGATAAAAAAAAATTTGAATAGTAACTTTTTACATTTATATACCACGGTTAAAAGTAAATAGGGTAATTAAGGGTAAAAATGATATTATTATTACCCTAACACATGTCCTATTTTATTGGATAAGTTTAATTCGACCAAAAACAGACTTAGGAATAAAATATTACCAGTTAGGTCCACTTGGATTATATTAGGACATTTCATATTATTTTATTTAAAGAAGGGTTAAAATAATTAAAATCATAGTTTAATAACGAAATCATTTTTAATATAGGGTTATACATAATATAAATTAAACTATAAATATTAATTAGAAAGATAAAATTATTTCCTACATAATGGTATTTTATTTATAATTTTTATACATTAAATGATTTAATTTATTTATGAAAAAATGATGTTGCAGTAATTGCCTTATTAATGAAATATTAACATAATTTATGTTATAAATACACAAATAAATGTAATTTGAGACCTTTTTCGAATTAAAATAATTTTAAAGGTTAACATGGCATGTTATTTTTTATTAAATTATCTTATTTTGAACTAATAATTCGGTTATAATTTTCTCAAAAATCAATTACCAAATAGTGTCAAAATTGACAGAAAATAGTTTTTAAAACAAATATTATATTATTAATTGTTATTATATTCATAAAAATATAAGTTTCGTCCAAATTACTTAGATAAGGACTTATATATTAATAATGAACAACTTGGGGTTAGTTTGGCTTTTTATATTAAGTTTATTAACCATATAGTGTAAGAAAAAAACAAGACACGGTAAAAGATAAATTATTTAACTTAGAGTTAAATCTAAATGATAAGGTTAAAATAGTAACCTAAACTTGTCTAAATCCTATTTGATGAGATTATTTCGACCCATACCCACATTATCTTTGAAATAAATCAATTTGGAGCTATTATAACCCGAATATGACTTTATTATAAAATAATATTTTAGGTTTTTCCTAAAGTGCCTCACTCCTCCCTTATAAAAAGGGCACCCCTTCCCTATTCACTTCACACCATTTCGAGCCTTGAAGCTCGGAAAACCCCTTCCCATTTACCTTATAATATTCCCTAGAAACATTATAGAGCTTTTGGTCTCCTCAAAAGACCAACCCTAGTGCCTTAAGAGAAGGTTAAGAAGAGGCGTGCCAAAGAAGAGGTAATATCCTTTACCGATTCATTCCAATTTATTTCTTCATCTACATCTTCGTCTTTATTTGTTTCATCATAAATTAATAACATAAGTGTCAATAATATACTGATATGTTATTATAAATATTAAACAACCCAATTTCATCTTCTATCCATCCAATGAAAACGAAATCACCGCGCGTGTGTACGTACGGAATACCATCTCCACGCCGTGGTGTAATCTTTTTTCCACCACAACCTTAATTGGATGGGTATAATGGTGTAAACAAATAATTATATATGATTATTGTAAAGTGATATTGATTCTGGAATATTATACATACACTTTAATACAATTCCACGATCATGGGAATGATATCATCGCTCATGCGTACGTACGGACTACCATCTCCATGAACGCGATGAGATTCATTTTCCATGATTGACCATTCAAGTATGATTATAAATTATATATAATAAATAATCATGAAATATATTACATAATAACGATACTGGATTTATGTACATATATTTTTCATTTACTTAATTCCATTTAATTCAATAAGGAAACAAAAACAGCGTTCATGCATACGTACGGCTTACCGTCTCCATGAACGGTGTATTTAATTTCATTTATATATCTATTATATATATATATAAAATGAATATATATATGATATATAAATCATGATTTGCATTCTGGAAGTAATTAAATCAAGATATAAGTAATAATAATATCAAGAACAACAAGTCCAAACACATACGATAAATAAAACGATTTTACCCAAAACGCTGATTTTACATGGAATTTACAAAAGAACGGGTAATATAAAGTAATAAGTGAACCATATATGATATCAAAACAATGATTATGATTCTGTAATAAGTTAATGACATTATTTAAATCATTATACATGAGGTTTGGATACGTATGAAGGATATCGGACCTAAGGTAAGGGATAACTTTTCAAATCTCGTTTTTATCCGAGATTGTTCATTCGTAAGTATTTACTGGGGTTATATTTATTATCAATGTAAATGTTTTCTAAAAATGGTTTCATGTATGTTTAATGTCTTTTTTACCCATTTTTTACTTTTACTACATGGTATCTAAGGAATATTTCTTTTGATTACCATACGAGGTACTTTTTGACTTTTCCGACAAAAGTAAGAGAATGATTTTATTTTTTAACTTATACGGCGTGAATGGATTTTTACAGTGTCATAACGACCTATTTCAATAAATATTCCTCTAATAATTTCATGACTATTTTAAACAAAATACTTTTCTTTTAAAATTTCATGGCATTTTTAGAAAATAAAATGATTTTGAAGAAGAAAGGATATTTTCCTCAAGAATTCATTTCAAGTGTTTTATCAAAACCATTTTCCATCTAAGATGACATTATTTCATATGTGTATGTTTCATGTATAATTTCTCTATGATTTTCATGGTTTTACTTATCTTATGATAAAATTATATCCATTTGTTTTATATGGATTATGTTATGATGGGATGATGTTTATGAAACCCATTTTATTCATTGGGTTATGATGAATGTTTTAAGTTTATTTTGTGGCACAATTAAGAATGATTTCATTATTAGATGGGTGGGACCTATATCTCCATCAAATGCATTGGTTAAATATTTATATCTCATGATATAGACATGGATGGAACAGTAAGGTAATCTGGTTCAGTGTTACAGGACTGAAATGAGGTGTGAACTCGATTCAGAAACGGACTCTGTCCACTAAGATGGTCTTGGCAGCAATGCCTCAGCTACTATGGAAATAATAACATGTGCTTAATGGTTTCCACAATTAAATGTTTTATTCCCATTCTATTTATCATGATTGATATCCCATTATGATCTTTTCCTTACGTACTAACATGTTTTATGTCTTTGCTCAAGATCTTGATGTTTAAATATTATGTTCATGTTTTTAAGTTCAAATGTATATGATTTGTTTTATTTTCTCCATTCTCACCCTTACTGAGCATTTGATCTCACCCTTTTTATGTTTTATTTTCCCTATGATTTAAATAAAGTTTTTAGGTAAGAAAAAAAAGGAAAGTTCTTTATGGGACATGTTGAAGATATTTCACCATGATTAGAAGATTATGTTCCGAGTTTCCAAAGACACTAATCTATTACGGTCCTTGAGTGTTGGTTCTTGTTATGTATTATGTATTCTAAAAAATTAATTCTATGTCCATGTACTTCAAGATTTCAGTCTCTACATTCACATACCTCATTTCCCCTCATTATTTGTGTGTGTTTTGGGACTCTAATTGATGGAGATAATTTTCAATGTAAAATGATATAATGTTCATGGATTAATGTTTGTTTGAATTAATGGAGTCTTAGTAAATGTTTTAAAATGGATTGAAGGTTGTCCAATTGTTCAATGAAAGATGGAGGTGGATTTATATTTTCTATAAGAAAAAATGGGATTTTTCTACCTATATTATAATTACACATCACGTAAAATTTTCACATTGTGTAGAACATGTGATCATAGTACATTGTGTGGAAGGGTTACACACCATTTAAATGATACACATCACGTAATGATTAAAATTTGGTTTTCATAAAAAAGCAGATTTGTTTTTCAGAAATACTCCTCAATATAAAATTACAGGGTGTGAATTGATTACATGCCTTGAATTTCTATTGGTATGTAGTTATTCAGGCACCATAAGAGTGATTTTTCTATCCATAAATGTGTGGCATCTCCTCTCATAATCTAGGATCTCTCCCAGTCTATTTTGGGTATCTGTTCTCATTCCAAATCACTTAGTTCAATGAAATATTTTTAGTGTTGTTAAATTTCATATCTATGGGTAATTGTTCATCTTATTTTTTTTTCAATTTCATTGATCATGAAAAAACTTTTGTGTTAATTATATAGATCCTTTGGCCTTTGGTGATGATTCTTATTGATCATTTCATGATTTATTGTGTGATATTCCAGTAGTATCTGACCCGTGTATTGGTTGTGGTGTGGGTTGAAATTTTTTAAGGGATTCCATTGTATTCATAACATTGTTCCATCTTGGTTGATCCTATCTAGGGTGTCTGTAAATCATGATTGAGGTAGGTGGTTCTATTTCTAGTCTATGTTGGATGAAATTTTTTTATCTCGTTTTATATATATATAATTATACATGAAATGGAATGATTGATTGTTGTATTTTTGTGTGTGTGGAAATGGGTTTTTTGTGAAAATATAGTTATCCCCATATTTTAGTATAAATAAAATTTCATTTGAATGCATTGTGAATTTGATTTCTGAAATTGTTATCAAAGATTGTTTTCGATGAAATGGTTAATAAAATAGATCACATTAGATTCCATGGTTACTTAGGTGGAAGTTATAGTAAAAGGTCTATTCTATCTATTGGTGGGTTCACTGTTGGGGTGTTCCTCTATTCCCTAGGCCAGTTGATCTAAGGACATAATAGATCTATTGGTCTATCAAATTTTTGGGCGCTCCTCTAATTTTTATATTTAATGAATATAGCTAGATACTTTATGAACGTTATTTTCTATGTATTGTTATGAGTTTCCTAGAAATCATGACATGTAGTGATCCTCGACATGACATGTTACCATTTCCTTATCTTTTACTATTTATGTTTGTATTCCCATGATTTTGAAATGATATGTGAGTAATGATTCATCTGATTTGACTCATTTAATGTATATGAAAATATTTGAATCATTTTACCAATATTATTTTGGAATTGTGGAATAAGGGGAAATGAAATGTTTTACATGATTTTTATATAAAAACAATATAACTATATCTCATTCCAGGTTCTCTTTAAATTAGAACATTGTTCAGATAAATATACAAAGACAAGATACGAAACACCTAGGTGGGATCATACTAATCTTGTGTATCTCACAACCCACAATATGCCTTAATTGGTGCATAATACTTTATTTTATTTTGATTTAGGAAACGTCAAGGCTCCATAGTGAGGTGGTTTGGTTTTTTCCCATTTTATATGCACTACTGATGGTGATATGGTGGGAGTTTTCTAATGGAATCACATGGAGTAGTCATTTTTTTGTTTTGGTAGTCTATTGATGTGGGCCTTAAACTTTGTGATGTTCTGACTATGTTTGAATAATATGCCTTCTTCCAATAATGTAATATGTTATCTCTTTCATTATTTAACTATGTTAAATTAATAAATATATATATATATATATATTCTAATTTTTTTATCTAGTTTGATAGAAATCAATCATTCTTGTTGTTTTTTGATGCATTATTACTGGTATCCAGCCTATGGGGATTGAGAATTCCCTTCAGGTATGTGTCAATTCAGTTCATGTACTAGCTTAAGATGGTGTTTGGGATGGGTATTACCCATTTAATCCCCTGGAGATATTGGTGGTTCATACAGTGGCAATAGTGGTTTGGGATTATGCATGATGGAACCATGAGTTTGGCTAATCCCATGGTACATAGAGTGTAATATAGAGATACATGATGTGTGGGACCTTGGGCTATGACACTAAGGTTTCATTGGAAATTTATGGTCACATGTCATCTGAAACTTGTCTCACTTCATGTGACCTAATGTTGGTGGGACTATGTGTACTAAAATATTACTCTACCATAGACACGGCCAAGAAGACATGAACACTCAGAGAACAAGATCATGGTTTGGTAGTCATACAGGTCCATGTACATAGGAGAAAACTATTTACATATGATAGGACAGTTGTACAAAGGTGTGGGAATAATAACATGATAATGGAAAATGGAAAGTGTGAGGTAAGAGGTGAAATCACTATACCCTCTATATATTACAGGTACATTCTCTAAGATGGCATAAAAAACCTTAATTTCTTTAGTATAGACTGTGATTATTTGAGTGTGGTTTCATTTTCTATCTCTACGTGGATATAACATGACCTGACATCCTTGACATAGGGATCTAATTCACTATACGAGTATTAATTTAGATAGAGTTTAAGATATCCATTCTTGAGGGCTTGGGGGGTATCTGCTATCATATCATTCCTTGGTGGGGTTATGTTATGCCCATGTTGAGTTTTGGTTGTATTTTTTTCAATCAGTCAATATATTGAAAAATGAAAGTATGTTGAGAAATATGAAGTATGAAAATTGTAATGATTACTGTTTTATAATGAATAAGTCACATAATTTCAAAAGTACAAGACTCCCCATTGGTATGGAATTAGAGAAGATTTAATGATGATATGTTCATAAGCATATTATCTCTATGTCTAGAATGAATGAATCAGTCACATTTAAAATAAAGCTTCCTACAATTAAATGTACTTCTGATTCACTCTATCAGATTCACTCTAAATTAAATATGAATAAATTTTTATATTTGATGATGATTCAATGTCAGCATGACTAATTAATTAAATGAGGCGATGTTTTCTGATTTTTAATTATCAAAAATCATTATTTTACTGTAGAACTTATAATTCAAGCATAATGGAAATAAATGAAAAGTGTTATTCCCAATCATACCATGATTTATTGTTTCATGTTCAGGAGGAAAAGATGATGTCGATCATATTCAAAATGATTAGATCTATATGACATGAAAAGGGTGTAGGTGATAGTATTTAGATTGAGGTAGAAAAAGATCATAATCAGAATGATCGTACCCCTGATTATCATATCCAAGGAAATTATAACTATAAAAATCATACCCAGCAAATGTTGGAAACAATGCTTGTTGTTGGAGACACTAGTTTATCATACTCGGTGAACCATCAAACTCATGTACTGTTGTTTTCAACACTGACTAATGAAAAAGGAATTTAGAAGAATCCAATGAATATCATAATGAAAGAGACCAATCAGTAATGTAGTCAACCAATTAATATTGTTGAATTAATTGCTGGATGAAGTGATAAAATAAACTATGACTTTTTCTAATGTCTTCACCTAGTGGGTAAAGAGTTGAATAAATTTTTTTATTATAAAATAGATTTTTCCTGTGGGTCTAGGGAATAGTCAAAATACTACGAAGTTGTTTATATTAGACATTTAGGAGCCTTATGATCATTCTATAAAGGGGGAACAAGACATTAAAAAGAATAAATGTATTTAATGGATGTTTAGAATTTGTTTTTCAACAATCAAAGTATTATCCATTTCATCATACACATAAACTCAATTGACATGGGTAATTATTTTGATGTAATAATATTTATAAAATTTATCTAATTAATTGAAATCATATGGAAAATTGAAATAAAAATCCTAAGTGGATGTGAAGATTGTAGAATAATCAATAATCTTTAAGAAGCATTGACAAAGTCCAAAATGCACCTCATATTTTAGGGGAAATTTTGATTTCTGTTGATTTATGTAACTATGAAAGATTTTGGTATTCCCTCCAAAACCTATTATGGGACACCTATAAATGGGAAAATGTACATTGTAAGTTTCTAATGACCTGTGTATTGATCATTGTAGAAGGGAGAGAGGCTCTGAGTTTTAGAGAGAAGAGAAAATTCCATATTCACATGTGTTGAAGATGTTTTTTGATAAAAAAAAAGAGGAGAGACAAAAATGAAATGTTGAATTCATCTGATCATTATACATAGTGATTATAATACATAGATGATTACTGTATTTGTCTTATTAATCATATTTGGATGATCATCATATTGGGATGGATTAATCATATCGAATATTTCTGTATTTCAATTTTTGGATAGAGTAATAAGAGGTTTTTGAAATGACTAATGTGTACTCAGATATTGTTATATCTTTTCAATATGATCAATCGTACCAGGAAGAATCTGACTAGGAGAATCATACCAAGAAGAATTATTCAATTAAGAATCGTACTCATGATAATGATCCTGTAACAGATCGGACTAGAAGAATCATACACAATGGAATAATGCTGAGAAAAATAGAAATTAAAATCAGGCTAAACTCTTTATCAAATTCCTTGATGTTCTTACCATATTATGTTTAAGAAAATGGATAAGGGTTTTCAATTTAATAAATTTGTGTAATGTAAAATAATAACAGGTAACACCCATTTTTACACAAATATTTTTTACCCAATTTTTGTTAATAGTATGCATACACCCTATTAGAAAATTTTACATAGTGCTACACGAGTGAAAGGGTATATCCTACTCATGGAAGTCCAAGGATTAATTTCTAGTGGATTTTGTGGTGTTTTATCCTCTCCAAACTATTCCAAGAACACATATATTTTTATTGAATTGTAAACCTTATAAATAAATGGGTTTCATTAGATGTGTGGTTTAATTTTTTTCCACTGGGAATTAAATAATTAGTATGAGGCTAATGTTTTTTCAAGGAAACATAAAATGAAAAGTATCACAGATTCACCCCCCCCCCCCCCCTTTGTGATACAATCATCGTGACTGGGCACATTTAGGTTTATGGTGTCCATGTGACCCCTATAAATAGGTCATTGATCCACTATAGTAAGTCATGAGTATAATCATGTGGCTGGTAGTGTTGGTGGAGACCACTTGAGAAAGGTTTTATATTATGAGTGTATTTGGGTTTATTACTCTATTTATTTATACGTTTGTTATCATTTTTATATAACTATATATTGGTGAGATAGATACTATTGATTCATTACGCTTAGATATTTTAGGGTGTCGTACTGGGTATTGTTATACTCACCCAAGCCTAGGATTTTCCCACACATTTCATGTATTATGCTAATGATAGTAATTTTCATGGATTACTAGGATAACCATGAGAAATAAGAGATTATATTAGGCATAAAAGGATGAGATGTTTACTAGGAGTTTCATTTGACAACAATTTAATCTTATTGAGAAGGATATTCACCTTTTTAGTTTTTTGGGGATTATATTTTCCCATTAATCACATTCTGTTATTTTTTTCATAATTCACTCTTAGGATTTAGACATATTCATGAATTTGTATCAGTTGTATTTTTTTAATTTTCATCATTTTTCGGTATTAGAGTTTTTTCTGTGTCCATACATGTACCTTATTTTAATTCTTCCCATATATGAGATGTAACTACTCAGTGCTTATTTCCAGCCACTAACCTATTGGAGGTGATCTTGGAGTGGTAACACTCAACTTATCATAGATATTGTGAGCCCTGGTGGGTCAGGACATGAAAATATACTAAATTATAGAGATAAAATTATAGGAAACAATAAAACTAACATGGTAAAAGTTTCATGGAGAATAAAAAATTAATGAAAATACATGGAATGATAAGGATAAGATGAAGTAGAGAAATCTTCATTTGATTGTGTCAATGTGACAAAATTTAAAGGGAAAATATATTTTAATGTTGGTAGAATGTAACAATACTTGATTATATATATATCCATATAAATAAACATTATGTTATTGATAATTTTATTTACACACAACCCAGAATCTAAATAAACACATGATATATAATGACTTTATATCATAAGTGTCGGATAGGTGGGTATGAATATGATTAATAAAATTTTGAAATATATATATAAATTTTTTACAATATTTAAATGTGATGATTAATTCATATATAAAAACATTAATTTTTTTTGTGAAATCATATAATGGTGAAAAGACATAGTTTTTCAAATAAATGTATTTTTCTATAGGTTTTGTATTTTTCACAAAAAATTATATTGATTAGTATTTAAAAAAATAAATGAAATATATTTCTATTATATATGTATAAATTAAAAACCATTCATATCATAGGTATATAATTGTTATTTATGGTGGTAAAATCATTTAATGTTAAAAAAGAGTTATTTTTTAGAAATTTGATTCTATATGAACAATGTGTTATTATTATAATAAATTGTATAAATAATTATTTATTAATTTTTCAATATAATATTTCTATTATATATTTAATAATATATTTTAACATACATTTTATTGATTTTATTAGGTAATGGTAAAAAATTTAGTTTTACTTTTAGAAATTTATTTGCCTATAAATTAGGTTTTCTTGGTGTTTTGGGAAATTATTTTAAAATTAATGTATACCTCTTGTAGAAATTAAATTTCATAAAATGGATTCCATATTTTGAATCATAGTACTAATATTATTTAATGTTTCCTCTTTCATTTTTTGATCATAAGGAATTTAAAAAAACAAGAAATTCATAACACATTTAAAGTTAAAATGATTTCACTGGTGGGATAAACCAATAGATAAGGGTAATATTGAAATATAAACTTGTATAATTATTATTTTTGGGATTTTTAAATCCAGTATGATCTGAAATTGGTATCATTTGTCATTTTTTATTTCATGAACTAGTTCCGGAATACAATTAATCTAACAACTGAGCCTACCATGACATAGGAAAAAGGGAATTTGTGATCCCCATTTGTTGGAATATATCACCTAAAAACAAGAAATAAAATAAATTTGGAATTATTTTTCCACTAAAAATGTGGAAAAAAGATAAAGAATTCAGTATTCAAACCAAATTAAATCCACTAAGATTAATGTACGAGAAGTCAAATTTTTTTAACAACCAAAAACTACTACAACCAAAAGTAATAAATGTAGGAAGACAATACCTATGTACCAATAGAAGGAACACAAAAAGTATATATATCAATAGCTAGAACAACCTCCATGTGTTTCATTACCCATTCTTAATCCTAGAAGGAATAATTTGACAAACACCAAAAGGCATAGGTAGGTTGTCAGCAAAAAAAATCAGAAGGGTCTCACTAAGGATTCCAAATCAGATTCCAATAAAAAATTAACTAAATAGAGCTTTGAATTAAAGAAAATAAGTTACTAATTTAACAAGAATAATAAAAAAAATTAACACATTATATTTCCAAGGATGGTAATACGTTAAATATAAGTTTTACTTTTCAATTGGCAGAACATTTAAAAAAATGGAACTTTTCACAAATGGATAAAATATATACCTTTATATAATTCTTTTTTATAAATCATAATTCATGTAAAATAGATTAAAACAATATAATACATTAATTTTAAATAATGATAAGTGAGAAACATGGTCATATGCCTCAAAAGGTATGATAGTTCAAGGATATAAGGAATGCACACTCAAGGTGACAAGAAAATATGTACATATGTCCCTTTGAAATCATTGAAAATAAGACTCATTATCATTGCCAAAGGGATATAATGTTCTATATTTATGTTTTAGAATATTTAAAATCATAATGTTACATGAAAATAAATCACCAAGTTCCTAGGTCTTTCATGTGATCAATTAAAAAACAATGATGGTCAATTTGTTTCCAAAAACCTTAATATATAATTAGTCCCATTCTGTAATTCATATATTCCAATTTCCCATTTCATAACATAAATTTTTTTAATGAAAGACATATATTTTTACCAAGATAAAACCCAAAGGTTTATATAAAAACAATTTTATTCCATTTTCCCTCTTTAAGTATTTGAAATCAATTTAAAATAAAATTTCACATTTCTCATTCACAATTAAATTTTACATTTTAATTTAAAAAAATCATCTATTTTACAATAATACCACAGTTCAATATAATTGGGGTTTTTTCACATTTTTCTATCAGATAAATTTCCACAATTAAATTAACCAATTTACTTGAAAAATTTTGCATCAAATTCAATTTAAATTAAATAGTTTAAAATTTACAAATTTCCTTAACCACACCCCAATTTGACGGAGTTTGGGGTTTTCTAATATCATTCCAAAACCCCCTACTTAAAAAAAGAACCCATCAACTCAATGGGATTCAGGTTTTCCAAATAAATAAATTAAAATTCATTTTATACATATAAAAAATAATTTAACTAAGAAAATTGAAATTATATAAATATATTTAGGTTTAACAATAATTAGGCATCGTAACGAAATTGCCTACCACTGGATCAATGAGACTCGCAACACCAAACCCTAAAAGAGATTTGAAAAAAAGGGATGGAAGTAATATAATATTGGATAAAAGGATCAGACCTAGGTAAATAATACTACAATAGAGGTTATTAGATCCATAAATCATTAGGGGAATCACAATACCCTATGAATGATAGGATAGATCTCCTGAGAACGAGAACAAGAAGTGGAAATTAATTTGTGGATGATCGAATGACATTCTTCATGCTTCAATAGTCTTTATGGAGGGTCCCATTGTTACAAATAAATTTGTGTAGACCTACACAGAATGTATAAATAGACTATGAATTGTGCCATCCTATTGGGGACCTAATATGGGGTTCGAGAATTTTTACCGTAATTTCAAATTAATTAAAAACCCATTTGTATGGCTTCCTAGGAATAGGAACCCAGTTTATATAAAAACTCTGCTCTATATTTCACACATAAAAATAATTTATTACATAAAACCATAACTTGTTAAAACATATAAGTTAAAAAGGTATAGTGTCTTTGGGGCTTAGGAACATTACATAACAACATAAAACACGAAATACAAATCATTATTGAAAACTTCTTTTACATGACCACACACATTCCTTCGTACATAGCATTGCATGGGATAACCTGAGGATATGCATAAGAAAAGATTCATCTATAATGAACAATAAGGGAGTGAAATAATCCTAACATGAAGAATTCAATACATGTTATTCAATAAGAATATCAGTGGGGCATAATAAAAACATGATCATAATGGCATGATATAGCAAGATTATCATAACATGAAAATGTGACAACCACATTTAACATGATATTAGTATAATCCAAGTTTAATTGCACATATAGCATGATTAAAACCTCATTGAACAAGAATTAACAAGTGTAAACCCTAATTTCACTTGATGTTTCATGATACTAATCATTAACCAATGCATCATAGCACTATCCGGGAACACCATTCTTAATCATTTCATTTCATGCAAGTGTGCCACCTAGATCATACAACAAGTATTCATTAAACATAATAATTTATTCATATATAACAGAATGAGGAATTCATTCATGAAAATATATAATCATTAATTTCATTTGAATGATGTTGAATACCCTTGATAAATAAATTTAAATGGTGTCCACAACATATTGATGTTGGTTTGGAAAATCGAGGTGCAATTTCAGCAGCATAATGACGTGACATAAGAATTCATAAAAATGGTTGATTATAGAGAAATGGATGTCTCATCACATGTACATGAAATGGAATGTAAGGGTGTCATATAGATACATGTCCCAACATATGTAATGAAATTTAGATTCATAATACAACATAATTTCTTGAATCAAAATGAGAAGAGAGAAATTCTTTACAGAATTTCGGCATGGTAACATGTGAACATGGTAGGCATTAATGAGAGATAAAGGGTTATTTTTTCATTTAATCATAATCATGGAATTATTAGGGATGTTATAAATCATATTCCAACATTTTAATTGAAAATAATAGGGAATAACAACATTATTAAATTTGGAAAAAATGACAAAGGCAGAAATCCCTTACATGGAGGTCTAATACTTTTTGGTTGAGAGAGGCTTGAGAGTGGCTTCTGGGGAGTTTATAGAATATTGGGAATATTTTAGAGAGAGTATTTTAGATTTTTGGTGCAGCTCCAAATGTTTTGAGTGAAGAGAAGTGGGATCATGGGTGGGTTTAAATAGGAAAAGGGAGGGAATTATTTATTTTTTCGGTTTTGGACACGAGACATTAAACTAATCAAAACCAAAAACCAAACCATGGTTTTTCCCATAGTTATTTCCAAAGGTTCATTGAAAATATTATTTTATATGGAAGATTTACAAACTTATTAAAATATTAGACTTACTTATGTGAAGTTGAGTCACACTCTCAAGGAAATCTATTTAAAAAGTTAAAATGTTTTATAAGTCATGGAGGGTCCACTAACGCTTTGTGAAATAAATAAAACAAAACTAAAAACTCATTATTTTAATAATAAAACATATATTATCCGAAAAACACATTTATATTATTTTATTACATCACTCTTGGGACATTATGATTTCATAAAACACATTATATAATTAAAAAGTATTTAATTTTTACTGAAAACATCGATTATCTTGGAAAATTATAAGAAATTCACAGTTTGATAATTTCAATGTCCTGATTTCAAAAATAAAATTAATTTTATCTAAATAATTTTCTAATAATATGAATTTTTTATTTCTAAAATAAAAATCGACATTTATCAAAAATTCATGGGTTTTGAAAAAAACAGTTTACAAACATTAATTAAAATTACAATTTTATTCCCTAAATTATAAGATCATTAATATTTAATAAAAATTAATTGATTAAAAATATTTTATTAAAATATTATTTCGTTAAAGAAATCCATAATTCATCAAAATAGGATTCTTAATTTAATATTTACTAATAATAATATTTGTTCTTTAAAACCAATTTACCAAGTAACAATAATTAAATGAATGTATATTATAAATTATGTACAACAAAATAATGCACAGAATCATAGTGTTAAGGACATGTTACATAACCCCTTATAAACCCTGCATAAGACCTATGGGTAATGTTTGAGATGGTGAGAGACTTTTGGGGTGGCTCAAATAACATGACTTGCATGGTAATCTTAATGAACATCCACTTCCCCCATAGGTAGTTCGCGTTGAAGATTAATGTGTTGAAGCTCAGTTGGGATTGGGCTTGAGTAATGCCTCGTGATGCTATCTCCTGTCTGAGATCCGAAAAATGGGATTCGTATGGAGAAATTTTATTGCATGATTCCATAAATTCTTTTTTCTGAGTAAATTGGATTTGTTAATGCCCTATATTTATACGAATCATGTGATCACTATTCAATATCTATATTAGCAACAATAACAATTTATAACGGTAATTTGAAATCCATAAAACCATGAAAGTTATTATTTTATATAACTATTTTATATAATATGAAATTTAGTTAGATCAAGAGGAATTTACGTTAATAAAAGTCCAGTTCGTTATAGTATTTCCCCCTTAAAAACTTTTTCCCTTGAAATTTCCTTTTCCAACACTAAAACAGATGCGGGTAACTCTCCATCATCACTTCCTCTGATTCTTATGTTGCCTCTTCAAACCAGTGGTTTCACTGAAACGCCATGACAAGGTGTATTGTTTTATTTTGGAGATCTTTTTCCCTAAGATCTATGATCATAAAGGGATTCTCTTCATAAGAGAGGTATTTCTCAAATGGTACCACCTCTGGATTGAGTGCATTTGATGGGTCAGGTATGTACTTCTTCAATAGTTGTACATAAAATACATCATGTATTTGAGAAAGGTTTGGTGGTCGTGCTAGACGATAGGACACTACTCCAATGTAATAAAGGATCTCAAAAAGGCCGATGTACCTTAGACTAAGCTTTCCCTTCTCCCTAAATCTGATAAAATTATTCCTTGGTGATATGTGGAGAAATACCATGTCTCCGACATCAAACTCTAGGTCTCGTCGATTTTTATCTTCATAGCTCTATTGTCGACTCTGAGAAACTTTAATATGTTGTGGGATGGTCTTAACATTCTCCCCCATTTTATGTACCATTTTTTGACCTCTGAGTTTTCCCTCCCCAACAGCATCCCATCATGTCGATGTTCTGCACCTCATCCCATAAAGGGCTTCAAAAGGAGCCATTTGGATTCTTAGTGGAAACGGTAGTTGTAAGAGAACTAAACTAGAGAAATATGTTTATCCCATCATCCTTTTAAATATATTTAGAATTATCTCAAAAAAAATTCAAGTGTTTGGATTGTTCGCTCAAAATATCCATCAGTTTGAGGATGTTAAGTGGTACTAAAGTTCAACTCATTACATAGATCATGTTGAAGATTGTTCCGGAACATAGAGGTGAATCTTGGATCTAAATCAGATAAAATCACTAATGTTACTCCATGATGTCTTACCACTACTCTGATATATATATATATATATATATATATATAAATATATATATTCTAGTTGATCTAATCAAAATACCATCGAATTGCAATGATGTTTACGGACTTTGTAAGATTATACCCAACAACCTAGAAAGTATTGTTTACATTGAATGATTTTGGATGTCTGGTGACAAGGTCCACGGTGATGTTATCCTATTTCCAATATTGTAAGGGTAACGGTTGAATAATCCCCATAGACTATGGCCTCTCAACCATCACTTTTATATAAACCATGAACATTGATGAATACTCAGCGATATCCTTCTTAATGTTATACCTCCTATATACCTCCCAGAGATCTCGATATATCATTTTGTTCCCTAGGTGAATGGGGAAATTTGAACTATGTGAATCATCCAAAATTATTAAATTATCTCAGGATTTAATAACACATTGTCTTGACCCAAATCTCACAATTCCTTCATCATTAACATTGATCTTTGAGGATTTCCATTTTCTGATAGTTTCAAATTTATTTTCAATTCCAACATCATTCTATTGATCATATTTTAATCTTTCCAAAAGAGATGGTTGATCAATCATTTTTTAAAGGATTTATGATTTTCCATTTTTAATGATTCACATGTCCATATTCATAGAATATAATAATATTGTATACTTTTCAATTCTCATCACTCATAAATTTGATGGGTCCTTTCTACATAGAGCATACAAAACCTTGTTCTCTTTCCCAAGGTTGTAATAGAATTAGAAGTCCTAGTCTTTGATCAACTCTAACCATCTTCATTGTTCCATATTAAACTCTTTTAGTGTGAATATATACATGATGCTTTTTTGATCAGTGTATATTTCATAGTTCTCTTCAAAGAGGTAATTTTGATAAATTTTTAATGCGATGATTACTACAGCCTACTCTAGATAATGTGTTGGATATTTTTTCTCATGAACTATCAATTTCCATGAATCATAAGAAATGAATTTTTCATTTTTCATCAACAGAAAACCCAGAACCTTCTTCAAAGCATCACTAAATAACAAAAAAAAGTTTTCCACTTGTGGGTAATGTGAGCATGGGTGTAGTGATAAACCTTCTTTTCAAATCCTTGAAGCTCCTTTCGCATTCATCACTCTATGAAAAAATTTCTCCCTTCTGAATTAGATTGGTATGAGGGTTGGAAAATTGTGAGAAATTTCTCACTAATCGGATATAATTTCCAGCTAACCCTAGGAAGCTATGGATATCTGTTACCGATGGTGGCCTCAACAATCCCTCAATTACTGTTGTCTTGGAGGGATTCACAGTTATGCCATTGCATGTGATGATATGACCCAAGAATGAGATATCCTTCAACAAGAACTCAGACTTTCTGTACTTTTCATAGATCTTATCCTTTCGAAAGGTCTCTATTTTTGTTTTTAGTTGCTCCTCATGATCCTCCATAGTTTTGGATTATTTTAAAATATTATCTACAAATACAACAAAAAAATTGTCTTGATAATATCTATAGACTCTATTCATCATGTCCATGAAGATGGATATAGCATTAGTGAGCCCAGACAAAATTACTATGAATTCATAGTGCTCGTACCTTGTATGAAAAATAGTCATGGGCATATCCTCTTTTTTCACCCTTACATGGTAATATCCTGACCACACATCCACCATGAAAAAGTATTGTGCTCCACGTAGGTGATTGAAGAAGTCATAAATTTGTGGAAGAGGATACTTGTTCTTTATTGTTATTTTTTTGAGCACATAATAATCTATGGAAAGGATCATTGACCCATCCTTCTTCTTGACGAAGAGGACTGATTCACCCCATGGTGAAGCACTTGGGCATATAATCCCTTTCTCCAAATTCTTATGTAGTTGTTTCTTCAGCTCCTCAAAATCCACAATAGCCATTCTATATGGATTCTTGGATATTGGAAATACCCCATGTATAAGATTAATTGGGAATTCAATATCTTTTCTAGGAAGAAGACCTTGAAATAACTTTGGGAAATACTTCCACAAATTCCCGAAGAATAGTAATGTCTACAAGGATGTTATATTCTGTAGAATCAATAATCTGATAAAGATACGCATGCTCATATAGATGTAATTTCCATTCTTGATATGATGGTGATAATGAAGATTTATCATCCTCCTTGCACTTGCATAGAATTGTGTGTCGATTCACCATATGTATAGTGATTTCCTCCTCACGGAAATTTATGTTGGCTCAATATAAGGAAATCTATTTCATGCCAATAATTGCCTAAAATTCCACCAGAGGGAGTATTACATGGTTTTACAGGATATTCAATTCGTAAATTAAGACATGGGAGGAGGTATATACATGGGATTCCATGATTGCCCCATTTTCCATTCTCACCGACATCTTTACTTACATGAATTTTGGTGGTGTTGGTATTTCCCTACTAATCATTAAGGATATAAAAGAATACAAAGAACTAGAATAAAAAAGTACATTTCTTATTCGTGAATTAATAACTAGCCTACTTATCAGCACATCTTTTTTGGGTTTCAATTTTATATAATGATGGAAAAATATCATCCTTGCAACCATGTAGGTTGATGGTTGCCTCAAAAAACCCTTAGATTATGGAACTTGTTTAAAAGTTCCCTGGTTATTTCCAGTTAAAATGATGAACAATGATTTATAGATCGAATAGAGCATTCCTCCACAATACTGTAGCCATAGGGTTTTCTTGTCAGTTATTATTGGCAAGGGGCCCTTATCTTCCACACCTTAAGCATTTCCTCGTCCCATTCTTTGAAATATTTGAGGTGATTCTTTCCACACCTTTGGCAAGTGGGGTGCTAGATTTTCATAGAATCGTTGGATTTATCCATCAGATCACTAGAATTTAATTCAAATTTATTCTTCTTATCCCTATGATAACCCTATGATTATACGATATCCATTTAAACTTGGGGGCATGTTGTACTATTTCCTCATAGCTCTCAAAGTCTCGGATCGCTAAAGCTTTCTGTAGGTGAGGTTTTAACCCACCAATGAAGTGGTCTACATTGCAGTTGGGGGTAACGAAAAAGCTGGAGGCATATTGTGAAAGCCTTTTAATGATATCCTCATACCCTCCAATGGATCAATCATCTTTTTTCATGAGGAAAAGTATTTCCTTTTCCATCTTAAGTTAGAGCATGCAAGGAAAATATTTATCGGTTTTTTCCTTGAAATCCATTCATTCCAATGCCTTGATCTCTTCCTCAAGCTTCATATTTTTGATCAATGTCCATCATTATTTAGGTTCAACCACAATACTATAATTATCTAGAATAACCTTCTCTTGTTTGGAACTTTGAAGGATGGATAAGATCTTTTCAATGGAGTTGATCCATTGTTCAGCGATTGAAGGATCAAATGATCTATTAAAAGTAGGAGCCTTTTTTCTCAAGAAACTCTCTATTGGGACATTTTATTTATTAGGTGGGTTTAATTTTCCTCTTGACCCATGTTTCTATTCAATACATGAGTTAACCGAGAGATTTTCATGAAAAAATTTTCGATTCACACTCCCATCAGATTGGGAATCTCATTAGAACAGTCGTCGCATTGATCTTTGCATCGGTTGTTAGCCCGAGTCCTCACATTACCATCCATTGGTTGGAGTAAAAGGAATTATAGGGGTAACACATAATGGGTAATCCTAAGAAAAAAATAGATGACTTATTAATTACTTTTATTTTCATAACTTTTGAATTTATGGGCTTAAATTTATGTTATCCATGATCTACTTCCCAACAACTATTTTGAGGGGAATTTTTTTCTTCCCTTAAAAATGGATCGTACTTTGCTTATGAATTTTCCAAATCATATCCCTTGAGAGTGTTGTAAACAAGACTTCAGCAAGGACCATTGACATGTAAAAGTTCTCGTTTGAGTATAGGTCAAAGCAGTGCTTTCAGGTTTTACCCATAGATACATCGGTGCTAGAGCTACCTCTTCCTGCCTGTATCAAGAAAAGGGTGTATTTTATTGATAAACAACTTATTATATACTCACAAAAATTTAGGGATGTTTTTATTATAATTAGTGTTATCCATAAGGCTCTCACTAGGGTTTTCTAATCCTAATCCCAAAAATAACTAAACATATCCACTGATGACAACTATAACAACCCTACTCTTTATTTCAAACTTAAACATAATTTATTATATTAAACCTTCACTTGTTACACCATAGAAGATCGATCAATCTAGGTTCTGTGGGGTTTGAAACATTACATAACAAATTAAAAAAAATTAAAAACACATATTTATTGAAAATATATTTTACATGACCACAAACATTCCTTCGTACTACGAAATACATGGGATAACCTGAGGACATTCATAATAAAATGGTGAGCTATAAAGTCCACAAAGAGAGTAAAAAATCATAACATTAAGAATGTAGTAGATGTTAGTAAATAGTCATATCAATAGAGAATATGAAAAACATGAATATAAATGTATGATATAGCAAGATTATCATAACATGTAAATGTGGAAAAAACAGGTAACATTATATTAGCATGAGCCCATAACCATTGCAAATGGAGCATGAGTAATCCCTATTTGAACATGAATTGGAATGAGTAAAACTTCATTGCACATGACGTATCATAATCCAATTTTTTACCCAATGCATTGGAGTGCTATCAGGGTGCACCCATCTTAATCATTTAATTTTATGCAAGTGTGCCACATAGATCATACAACATGGATTCATTAAACATAATCATTTATTCCAAGATAAAGGAATGATGAATTTATACATGGCACTCTATAATCATTAAGTAAATGTGAATGAAGTTTAATACCCTTGATAATGAAATGGTAATGGAATTAACTACACAATGACATACGCTTTGAAAATCACAGTGCAATTTCGGCTACATAACAGCATGACATAAGAATTCATAAAAATGGTTGATGAGAGTGAAATTGGTTTCTAATAATATTTAAATAAAATGTATATAAATGGGGTCTTATAGATACTTCTACCAACATATTTAATGGAATTAAGATTCATAATAAAAAATAATTTCATTAATGTAAATGAGAATAGATAAATTCCTTACAAAATTTCTGTATGGTAATGGGTGTACATGGGAGGCATTAATGAGAGATAAAGGGGTCTGTAATCATAAAAACATAATTATGAAGTATGGGGGAGGTTAAATATAATAACCCAACATTTTTTAGTTGAAAATCGAAGGGAAAACAACATAATGAAATTTGGATAAAAATGAGAATCGACGAAATCCCTTACATGGAAGTGTGATCCCATAGGCTTCAGAGAGGTTTGAGAGTGGATTATTGGGAGTTTGGGCACCTTAAGAGGATTCTAGTGGGATCAAGGAAGAGGTTGGTTGATCTCTAAATGTTTTTAGTGAATAGGAAGTTGGAGGTTGGGTGGGTTTATATAGGAAAATAGAGGGAATTATTTATTATTTAGGTTATGGACACCACACATTAAACTAATCAAAACCAAAAAACATCTATTAGTTTTTTACAATGGTTTTTGACAAAGGGGACTGAATAAAATTATTTTAGAAGGCTAGTGTCCTATCATATTAAAATATTAGGCTTTCTTATTTGGAGGCGAGTCACACAGTTAATGAAATCAATTTAAATAGTTAAAATGTTTTATAAGTCTTCGAGGGTCCACTAAGGCTTTATAAACTAAATAAAACAAAAATAAAATAACATTATTTTAATGGTTAAATATTTAGTTCAAAAAAACCATTTATAGTATTTTATTAAATTTCTATTGGTTCATCATGATGTCATAAAACACATTATATCATTAAACGGTATTTAATTTTTACCAAAAATTATTCTTTCTCAGAAAATTATGAAAAATTCACCATGGGATAATTTGGATGTCCTGTTTCCAAAAATAATATTAATTTTATCTAAAAAAATTTCTATATTTGGGAATATATACTTTTAAAATAAAAACTTACATTTATTAAAAAATCACGAGTTTTGAAAACAAAAATGTCTTTCAAACCATAATAGAAATTAAAAATGTATTAACCTAAATTATAAGATAATTAATATTTAATAAAAAATAAATTTTTAGTAGTATTTTATTAAGATGTTATTTCATTAAAAAATTCATTAATTTAACAAAATATAATTTTTAATTGAATATTAACTAAAAATAATATTTGTGCTTTAAAACCATTTACAAATTAACAATGATAAAATGAATGTATATTATTTATTCTATAGAAAAAATAATGAACATAATCATAGTGCTAAGGTCTCGTTATATAACCCCTTATAACATCTGCATAAGACCTATGGGTAAAGTGTTTGATGGTGACAGACTCCTGGGGTGGCTTGGATAACATCTCTTGGGTGGTATCCTATATCAGCATCCACTACTACCATAGGAAGTTCCATTCAAGCCTAACATGTTGAAGCTCAGGTTGGGATTTGTCATTAGAGAAGCCCCATGATGCTACTTCCTTTTCGAGCTTCGACGAATGGACTTCGTATGGAGTAATTCTACTAGATCAAGCCATTGCTTCCTTTCACTGAGTAAATTGGATGTTTTATAGCCCTATATTAATACTAATCATGAGATCACTATTAAACATCTATATTAACAATGGTAACAATTATTAACGGTATTTTGAAATCCAGAAAACCAAGTACATGAATATGTTATATAACCATTAAAAATAATATGACTTTTAATTAGATCAAGTAGTATTTCCATAAATAAAAGTTTGGGTTGTCACAGTTTAGAAAAACCATGCCTAGGATGTGTGATAATTTTAAATGGGCCATACGTTTACTCTTAATAGGGAGTATAGTTTGAAAATCGTGTTCCAACCAATAAAAATTCCACTTACATAGGTTTCATGGTTTTCTCTAACAGGGTGCACGATTTGGGAAAACCATGCGCGAACCATGCACTTGTCCCGAAATATAATTTTTTAGAATTTCCCTCAATGTAACCCCGATAAAAAATGAACCAAATAATGATTAAAATGTGGGTTTATGAATACCTAAAAATAGTAACATATTGTTCCAACATACATACTATAGAAACATTCCCCCTCCCCCTAATGACTAAAAAGAAGTATGCAAGCCAATACAATGAGGCCACTTCTCTCTCATCAGTTCCTCCCTCTCCCACATCAACTAAGAATTAGAACCATGATTCCATAGAACATAAAAAAGGTGTTTTCCTACCATAATGTACCTTGGTTCTAGAATCAACTATCTTGGCTGGATATTTAATCATGGTTAAATCATGTTCACCCTAACACAGAACATGATATAGAGAAGATAGATGTAACGACCCAAAGTTTCATTAATGGAAAATCCCTCTTGATCCAGTTAAATGTTTCTTTATGAAAAATGTTTTTATAATATGTCAACTTCTTTAAGTTTTACGTTAAGATTTGTGACCGTTACTTTTATAGCCGTTGAACAGTGATCATCTGGGTAGTTTAAATATAAGTCTTTAACGAACCAATTTTCTACTCAGACAAAGGAAGCGATGGCCTCATCCAGTAGAATTTCCCCTTACGAAGCCCATTTGTCGGAGCTCGGAAAGGAGGTGGCGTCTTTGGGCTTTGCCCTTGACCAAGCCCAAGCTGAGCTTCATCAAGTCAAGCTCGAACGTGATCGTCTACGGGAAAAATGGAAGTTGATAGAGATTACCACCCGAGCGATGTTATCCGAGCAACCCCAAGAGTCTGTCACCATCGCACACCTTACCCTTAGGTCTTATGCGGATATTTTAAGGGGTTATGTAACAAATAAGTAGCACCATGTTCATGTACATTATTTTGTATATAATAATGAATATAATTTCTAGTCATTTTTGATGCATTGTAATTAGTTTTTAAAGTACAAATGATGTTTTTAGTTATTATTTAATTAAGAATTATATTTTATTAAATTAAAGGATTTTTGAATTAAATAATATTTTAATAAAATATTATTATTAATATTAAATTAATTTTTATTAAATATAAATGATCTTATAATTTTATGAATGCAATTAAAATTTTTATCAAGGTTTGAAAGCCATTTCTGTCAAAACCCGTGAATTTTTTATAAATGTCGGTTTTTATTTTAAAAGTAAAAATTCACATATTTAGAAAATTATTTAGATAAAATAAATATTATTTTTGGAATCAGGATGTCAAAATTATCCAACGGTGAATTTTTCATAATTTTCTGAAACAGTCAAATTTTTGGGTAAAAATTAAATACCATTTAAATATATAATGTGTTTTATGACATCATAATGACCCAATGGTGATGTAATAAAATACCATAATCCTTATGTTCGGCCAATATGTGTTTTATCATTAAAATAATGAGGTTTTGGGTTTGTTTGACTCACTTTTCAAAGCATTAATGGAGCCCTCAAGACTTATTCAACACTTTGCCTTTTTAAATTAATTTCCATGGGAGTGTGACTCACCTCCACATAAGCAACCCTAATTTTTTAATAAGTTCGGACCTTGGCCTTGTAAAATATTGTTTTCCTCTTTCCTTTTCCAGAAACCATGGGCAAATACCATGGGATGGTTTGTGGTTTGGATTATTTTAATATAAGGGGTCCCAAACCTAAATAATAAAGAATTCTCTCACCTTTCCTATATAAACCCACCCAAGCTCCCACTTCCTCCTCACCCAAAGCCCTTGAATTTCGTCCAAACTCAGCCCTACTCTCTCTAGAATCCTCTCAAGGTGCCCCAAGCTCCCAAGAATCCTCTCACAAGCCTCTCTCTAGCCTTTGGAAGCACACTTCCAAGTAAGGGTTTTTCTTCCTTTCTCATTTTTTTGTCAATTTTCTTTAAGTTGTATTTCCCTTTTTATTTCAATTATGAATGTTGGGGTATGGTTTCGCACCTCCCCCATACTTCCCTATTATTGTTTGAATGATGGGAGAACCCTTTCTCTCTCATTAAATGCCTCCCATGTACACCCGTTACTATGCCGAAATTCCGAAAGGAACTTCCCTCTCTTCTTTTACATTCAAGAAATACTTTTGTATCATGAATCTAAATTCCATTTCTATTATTGGGACATGTATATATATGATCTCCTTACTGTCCATTACATGTAAATATGATGAGGAACCCCTTTCTCTCTCATCAATTTTTTTTATGAATTCTTATGTCACGCTGTTACGCTGCCGAAATCGCACCGATTTTCTAAGCCAATGTCTTTGTGTAAGTGAATACCATGCCCATTTCTCCATCAAGGGTATTCACCTTTATGCACATTTACATATTGATTATAAAGTTTCATGTATGAATTCCACTTTCCTTTATCGTGGAAGAAATGATTATGTTTTATGAATCCATGTTTTATGATCCATGTGGCACACTTATGCATGAAATGAAATGTTTAAGAAGGGTGCGCCCTTTATAGCGCTCCAATGCATTGGGTAAAGTATAGTATCATGATACGTCATGTGCAATGAGTGTTTACTCATTCTAATTCAAGTGAAACGAGGGTTTACTCGTGCTTCAAGTGCAATAAGGGTTTACTCATGCTCCATGTGCAATGAGCCTTGGCTCATGCTAATTCAATGTTAAGTGTTGTTGCCACATTTCCATGTTATGATTATCATGCTTTATCATGCCTTTATGTTCATGTCTCTCTTATGATCTATTGATATGCCTATTGCCTAACATGTAATGTACTCCTCATGTTATTCATTATGTACTCCCTTACTGGGCTTTATAGCTCACCCTTTTCTTATGCATGTCCTCAGGTTATCCCATGAAATGCTAAGTACGAAGGAATGTAGTGGTCATGTAAAGGAAGTTTTCAATAATGATGTTGTGTTTCAAGTTTAAAGTTTTTATGTAATGATCCTAAGCCCCAAAGACACTAAACCTCTCGATCTTCTTTGTTGTATCAAGTGAAGTTTTATGTAATAAAGCATGTTTAAGTTGTAATAAAAAGCAGGGTTGTCATAGTTGGTATCAGAGGATAGGTTTAGTTATTTTTGGGATTAGGAAACCCTAGTAAAGCCTTAGATACAAGACTAAGCATAATAAAAACATCCCTAAGTTTTGGTAAATACTAAGTAAGTGTTTTATCAAACAAATACATCCCTGTCTGGATACGAGCAGGTAGAGGCGGCTCTGGCACAGATGTATCCTAGGGGTAAAACCCGAAAACACCGCTTTGATCTAGACTCGAACGGGAACTGGTGCACGACAACGGGCCTTGCTGCACTCTTGTTTACGACACTCCCGGGGGATATGTTTTGATAAATTCACAATCTTAGTATGAACCCTTATTAAGGGAAAAATGCCCCTAAGAATATATGTTAGAAGGAAGATCATGAAAGGCCTGGATTGAATCCTATAGACTCATGAGTTAAAGAGATTAAAGTTTATTTATAAGTCATCAACTTTTGTCTTTGGATTACCCTTTATGTGTTACCCCTAACTTTCCTTTTATTCCAGCCAATGGCCGGTAATAGGAGAACTCGGGCTAACAACCGTTGTGAAGATCAGTGTGATGATTGTACTTATGAGATGCCCAATCCAATGGGAGCGGGAATCGCGAACTTTGTCACGCTTCTCTCTCAGCTAACTCAAGTTTTGAATAGAAACACTGGTCAAGAGGAACGTTCAACCCCCCCTAAGAAAGAACAAGTCGCTATTGAAAGCTTCATGAGACAAAGGCCTCCTACTTTTAGTGGATCATCCGATCCCACGATTGCTGAACAATGGATCAACTCCATTGAAAAGATATTCTCCATCCTCCAATGCTCTGAAAAATAGAAGGTTCTCCTGGCGGCTTATCGTATGGAGGGTGAAGCTGATCAATGGTGGACGTTGATCAAAAATACGAAGCCTGAGGAGGAGATCGAGGCTTTGGAATTGAAGGTATTCCGGAAGATGTTTTTCGATAAATATTTTCCACGCACCCTCCGTCTTAAGATGGAAAGGGACTTCCTTTCCCTCAAGCAGAAAGATGAGGAATCTGTGGGAGCGTACGAGGCAAACTTCACAAGGCTTGCACGATACACTTCTGGCTTTGTCGTTACCCCCGAATGCAAGGTTGACCGCTTCTTTGGTGGGCTGAAGCCTAGCTTGCGGAAAGCATTAGCGATCCGTGACTTCGACAGCTATGAGGAAATTGTCCGATGTGCCCTCAAGGTTGAAATGGAGATCGGAGAATCACAGGGGTATCATGGGGACAAGAAGCGGAAGGTGGACTTCAATGTTGGTGGTCCGATGGATAAATCCAACGGCGCTAAGAAATTCCAGCACCCCACTTGCCAAAAGTGTGGAAAGAAGCACCCTGGAAATTGCCTTAGGGGGACAAGAAAATGCTTCAAGTGTGGAAGAGAATGGCACCTAGCTGTTAACTGTCAGCAAGAAGGACCCGCGGCTGCGACGGAGGGGAGGAACGCTCCGTTCGAACCTCAACGCGTTGTTCAATGCTTCAAATGCAAAGAACCGGGTCATTTTTGCGAATCAATGCCCTAATCCAAGGGTTATCGGAGGCAATCAACAACCTCCAAGACTGCAAGGAAGATCTTTTGCCATCACTTCTGCCGAAGTGAACCCCGACAACGAAGTGGTGACAGGTACGCTAGTTATTCATTCAAGAATAGTGAACGTACTTTTTGATTCAGGTTCTACGCATTCTTTTATATCTCAAAAGTTTAGTAGAATAATCCATGCACCACCACAAATCATGGAAGTAAAGATGTCAGTGAGTACGGAAAATGGGGCAATCATTGCATTCCATGAGTATAAGTCCTCCCCTGTTATAATCTGTGGATTGAATTTCCCAGCGAACCTCGTCATACTCCCTTTGGTGGAATTTGATGCAATTCTTGGCATGGATTGGCTTTCCTTATATAGAGCCAACATAAATTGTCGGGAGAGGGAAATCACACTCCATATGGAGAATCGACCCCCAATTCTTTACAAGTCTCAGGAGGAAGATGAATTTCATTTAGCTCCATCATCTAAAGCATGGATATTACTGCCTTATGAGCACGCATATCTGGCTCAGATGATTGAGTCCATGGAAGAAACCACCCTTGAAGAAATGCCTATTGTGAGGGAATTCGATAAAGTATTTCCCGAGGAACTTCCTGGTCTTCCTCCAAGAAGAGATGTTGAGTTCTCAATTGAACTTATACCTGGGGCGCTACCAATATCCAAGACTCCATATAGAATTGCTGTGGATGAGCTTGAAGAACTGAAGAAACAACTACAGGAGAATCTGGATAAAGGGTTTATACGCCCAAGTGCATCACTATGGGGTGCACCAGTCCTCTTCGTCAAGAAGAAGGATGGGTCAATGCGGCTTTGCATCGATTATCGTGAACTTAACAAAATCACGATAAAGAACAAGTTTCCTCTCCCAAGAATCGATGACTTGTTTGATCAGCTGCGTGGAGCACAATACTTCTCCAAGGTCGACTTGCGGTCGGGATATTATCAAGTAAGGGTGAAGAAGGAAGATATCCCCAAGACTGCTTTTCGTACAAGGTACGGGCACTATGAATTCATAGTAATGCCTTTTGGACTCACCAATGCTCCAGCAATATTCATGGACTTGATGAATAGAGTCTTTAGATATTACCTAGATAAATTTGTCTTAGTCTTTATAGATGATATTCTAATATACTCTAAAACCAAGGAGGACCATGAGGAGCATTTAAGAACTGTACTGGAGACTTTACGCAAGGAGAAGCTCTATGCCAAGTACAGCAAGTGTGAGTTCTGGTTGAAGGAGGTCTCATTCTTGGGCCATATCATCACAAGCAATGGGATATCTGTGGACCCCTCCAAAACAGATGCAATTGAGGGATGGCCGAGGCCAACATCGGTAACTGATATCCGTAGCTTCTTGGGGTTGGCTGGATATTATCGACGATTTGTGAGAAATTTCTCACGATTGTCCAACCCTCTTACCAAGCTAACTCGAAAGGGAGTAAAGTTTTCTTGGAGTGATGAATGCGAAGAAAGCTTCAAGGAGTTGAAAAGGAGGCTTATCACTGCACCTGTGCTCACTTTACCCACAAGTGGGGAGCTTTTTGTGGTATTCAGTGATGCTTCGAAGAAGGGCTTAGGATGTGTGCTGATGCAGAATGATAAAGTGATATCATATGCCTCAAGACAGTTGAAAATCCATGAGTGAAACTATCCAACGCATGATCTGGAGTTGGCGGCGGTAATCTTTGCCTTGAAAATCTGGCGGCATTATCTCTATGGAGAGAAATGTGAGATATATACTGACCACAAGAGTCTTAAATATATATTCACACAGAAAGAGCTTAATATGCGCCAGAGAAGATGGATAGAGCTCATAAAGGATTATGACTGTTCAATACATTACCACCCTGGGAAGGCGAACAAGGTAGCGGATGCCCTAAGTAGAAAGTATCCAGCAATTCTATCAATGATGAGAATTGAGAAGGATCCAATCTTCTTTGACTTGATGAAGATGGACGTGGGAATCATAAAGAAGGGAACATCATCAATCCTTTCACAAATGATTGCTCAACCATCTCTTTTGGAAAGGTTAAAGGATTCTCAAAAGGATGATGCGAGAATCCAAGAAAAAGTGGAAGCTATCAAAAAGGGAAAATCCTCAGAGTTTAATGTTAATGAAGAAGGAATTGTGCGGTTTGGGAAAAGACTATGTGTCCCACCAAGTTCGGAGCTGAAGAAGGAACTTTTGGATGATGCACATAGTTCAAATTTCTCTATTCACCCAGGGAGCACAAAGATGTATCGAGATCTCTGAGAAAACTTTTGGTGGGATAATATGAAGAAGGAGATCGCCGAATATACATCAAAGTGCCTGGTGTGTCAGCAAGTGAAGGCAGAGAGGCAGAAGTCTAAGGGGATGATGCAACCATTGCCCATACCAGAATGGAAATGGGAGAACATCACCATGGACTTCGTCACTGGACTTCCAAGGACATCCAAAAGCAACAATGAAATCTGGGTTATTGTGGATCGTCTTACAAAGACTGCACACTTCATTTCTATTCGAGAGGATTTCTCTTTGGATCAACTGGCACGGATATATATCAGGGAAGTGGTACGGTTTCATGGAGTACCACTATCTATTGTGTCTGACCGAGATCCAAGATTTACCTCTAAGTTTTGGAAGAGTCTTCAACATGCTCTGAATACTGAACTGAACTTCAGTACGGCCTATCATCCTCAAACTGATGGCCAATCCGAGCGGACTATCCAAACACTTGAGGATATGTTGAGAGCGTGCTCAATGGACTTTAAAGGAGGATGGGATCAACATCTTCCTCTAGTTGAGTTCTCTTATAATAATAGTTTCCACTCAAGCATCCAAATGGCACCATATGAAGCCCTGTATGGGAAAAGGTGTAGAACACCGGCATGTTGGGATGAGGTCGGTGAAAGTAAGCTGCTTGGACCAGAAATGGTCGAAGAAATGGTGGAGAAGGTGAAAACCATTCAGCAGCATATCAAGGCAGCCCAAAGTCGACAGAAGAGTTATGCAGATAATCGTTGACGAGACCTTGAGTTTAAAGTCGGAGACATGGTGTTTTTACGCATATCTCCGTGGAAGAAGGTCATGAGGTTTGGAAAGAAAGGGAAGTTAAGTCCAAGGTACATCGTCCCATTCGAGATTCTTGATCGTGTTGGGGCTGTGGCCTATCGACTAGCACTTCCACCTACTATGGCCAAGGTGCATGATGTCTTCCCTGTATCCCTCTTAAGGAAGTACATACCAGACCCTTCACATGTACTCTCTTCCGAGGTGGTACAATTAGAAGACGATCTTTCTTATGAGGAGCAACCAGTGAAGATCTTAGATCGTAGAGAAAAAGTTCTACGAAATAAGACAATGCCCCTCGTCAAGGTGTTGTGGAGAAACCACAAGTTTGAAGAAGCAACTTGGGAGTCGGAGGATATGATGAAGCTAAGTTACCCACATTTGTTTTAGTGTGGGAAAAGGAAAATTTCGAGGGTGAAATTTCTTAAGGGGGGAATGTTGTAACGACCCAAAGTTTCATTAATGGAAAATCCATCTTGATCCAGTTAAATGTTTCTTTATGAAAAATGTTTTTATAAGATGTCAACTTCTTTAAGTTTTACGTTAAGATTTGTGACCGTTACTTTTATAGCCGTTGAACAGTGATCATCTGGGTAGTTTAAATATAAGTCTTTAACGAACCAATTTTCTACTCAGACAAAGGAAGCGATGGCCTCATCCAGTAGAATTGCCCCTTACGAAGCCCATTTGTCGGAGCTCGGAAAGGAGGTGGCGTCTTTGGGCTTTGCCCTTGACCAAGCCCAAGCTGAGCTTCATCAAGTCAAGATCGAACGTGATCGTCTACGGGAAAAATGGAAGTTGATAGAGATTACCACCCGAGCGATGTTATCCGAGCAACCCCAAGAGTCTGTCACCATCGCACACCTTACCCTTAGGTCTTATGCGGCTATTTTAAGGGGTTATGTAACAAATAAGTAGCACCATGTTCATGTACATTATTTTGTATATAATAATGAATATAATTTCTAGTCATTTTTGATGCATTGTAATTAGTTTTTAAAGTACAAATGATGTTTTTAGTTATTATTTAATTAAGAATTATATTTTATTAAATTAAAGGATTTTTGAATTAAATAATATTTTAATAAAATATTATTATTAATATTAAATTAATTTTTATTAAATATAAATGATCTTATAATTTTATGAATGCAATTAAAATTTTTATCAAGGTTTGAAAGCCATTTCTGTCAAAACCCGTGAATTTTTTATAAATGTCGGTTTTTATTTTAAAAGTAAAAATTCACATATTTAAAAAATTATTTAGATAAAATAAATATTATTTTTGGAATCAGGACGTCGAAATTATCCAACGGTGAATTTTTCATAATTTTCTGAGACAGTCAAATTTTTGGGTAAAAATTAAATACCATTTAAATATATAATGTGTTTTATGACATCATAATGACCCAATGGTGATGTAATAAAATACCATAATCCTTATGTTCGGCCAATATGTGTTTTATGATTAAAATAATGAGGTTTTGGGTTTTTTTGACTCACTTTTCAAAGCATTAATGGAGCCCTCAAGACTTATTCAACACTTTGCCTTTTTAAATTAATTTCCATGGGAGTGTGACTCACCTCCACATAAGCAACCCTAATTTTTTAATAAGTTCGGACCTTGGCCTTGTAAAATATTGTTTTCCTCTTTCCTTTTCCAGAAACCATGGGCAAATACCATGGGATGGTTTGTGGTTTGGATTATTTTAATATAAGGGGTCCCAAACCTAAATAATAAAGAATTCTCTCACCTTTCCTATATAAACCCACCCAAGCTCCCACTTCCTCCTCACCCAAAGCCCTTGAAGTTCGTCCAAACTCTGCCCTACTCTCTCTAGAATCCTCTCAAGGTGCCCCAAGCTCCCAAGAAGCCTCTCACAAGCCTCTCTCTAGCCTTTGGAAGCACACTTCCAAGTAAGGGTTTTTCTTCCTTTCTCATTTTTTTGTCAATTTTCTTTAAGTTGTATTTCCCTTTTTATTTCAATTATGAATGTTGGGGTATGGTTTCGCACCTCCCCCATACTTCCCTATTATTGTTTGAATGATGGGAGAACCCTTTCTCTCTCATTAAATGCCTCCCATGTACACCCGTTACTATGCCGAAATTCCGAAAGGAACTTCCCTCTCTTCTTTTACATTCAAGCAATACTTTTGTATCATGAATCTAAATTCCATTTCTATTATTGGGACATGTATATATATGATCTCCTTACTGTCCATTACATGTAAATATGATGAGGAACCCCTTTCTCTCTCATCAATTTTTTTTATGAATTCTTATGTCACGCCGTTACGCTGCCGAAATCGCACTGATTTTCTAAGCCAATGTCTTTGTGTAAGTGAATACCATGCCCATTTCTCCATCAAGGGTATTCACCTTTATGCACATTTACATATTGATTATAAAGTTTCATGTATGAATTCCACTTTCCTTTATCTTGGAAGAAATGATTATGTTTTATGAATCCATGTTTTATGATCCATGTGGCACACTTATGCATGAAATGAAATGTTTAAGAAGGGTGCGCCCTTTATAGCGCTCCAATGCATTGGGTAAAGTATAGTATCATGATACGTCATGTGCAATGAGTGTTTACTCATGCTAATTCAAGTGCAATGAGGGTTTACTCGTGCTTCAAGTGCAATGAGGGTTTACTCATGCTCCATGTGCAATGAGCCTTGGCTCATGCTAATTCAATGTTAAGTGTTGTTGCCACATTTCCATGTTATGATTATCATGCTTTATCATGCCTTTATGTTCATGTCTCTCTTATTCTCTATTGATATGCCTATTGCCTAAAATGTATTGTACTCCTCATGTTATTCATTATGTACTCCCTTACTGGGCTTTATAGCTCACCCTTTTCTTATGCATGTCCTCAGGTTATCCCATGCAATGCTAAGTACAAAGGAATGTAGTGGTCATGTAAAGGAAGTTTTAAATAAGGATGTTGTGTTTCAAGTTTAAAGTTTTTATGTAATGATCCTAAGCCCCAAAGACACTAAACCTCTCGATCTTCTTTGTTGTATCAAGTGAAGTTTTATGTAATAAAGCATGTTTAAGTTGTAATAAAAAGCAGGGTTGTCATAATAGATACTTTCAGCCGTGAGATACATGGAAGATGTAATTTATTGACACCATCATTGGTGGAAGTTCTAAATAGTAATCTACTTTTCACATAATCTCAAAAACCTCAAAACTTCACAATAATGAGGATCATGTTTTCATTTCCTCCAAATCTGTCGATGACCCATTCGAGGTGGAACATTGAAGATAATGTTTTCAACAACTATGAATTACCAAGTTCTATAATTATGATCCAAATAAGACATATATCAGGTATGTGTTGTCAACATCTTCTGATGAATCAATTGAATAATTGTATTCGTCTCTTGTACCAGACTCAGTCCAACCATGGAACATTCACCAATCACCAACCAAAAGAATGGATATTTTCAAGGCCAAACATAGAAGGTCATAAAAGGATTCATTCTGGTCACATACAGTTAAGTATTGTAATAATAAGACTCAAATAGCCCAAAATTATCATCCCATGCTCCACAAAGTACGATAACATAAGTGTAGAGAATATCCTCAAAAATATGTATAGATCATTCTATCCGGAAATCCAACTAGAGATGGAATTTTATGCTTAAACGTACATGTGATCTCAGTACCTCTATATGGTAACTCAATAAATGAGAAGTGAACTGAGTATCCCTATCAAAAACTATTGGAATGGAACGTCGTGAAAATGAAAAATTCCTTTCACATAGAGATTACCAAACACCTCTTGTTTTGTTGTTTCATAAATACATGTAATGTATGCCAATATAGTTATCATATTGATCAAATCATGTATCACATTTTTATTATTATGGGTATGAGGAAACCCAACAAGAAAGTCCATATATATCTCATACCACTTTCATGATGGGACCGTAAGGGGCTAAAGAAAATAAAAAGGTTCCTAGAGATCGACCTTAACCTATTGGAATGTATAGAAATGAGACAAAAACACATCAATTCCTCATATCATACAGAGCCACAATAACTACCACCATCTTCTATAGAACATATTTGTGGTTCCTAGGTGCACTACCCACTAATTACTATGTTAATCCCCCAACACACCATTATTTACTGAATATGGTACCCAAAAATTGTTGGTGAATGAACAATCATTCATTGTCTCACCACCCTTAAGAGTGTATTTGACTCTATTGAACTCATCATCAAGTTTTTGTTCCTGAAGAATCAATTTTAGAAAAGAGGATGTCAACTAAACATTAGCCAATAAAACCTCATCCTATGATTCATAGAATCCAATATAAAACTGTGCAAAAAGAGCCTTCATGTTCCATTGATCTGACGATTCTTTACTATCTAGGTAATAATTTTCCTACTCAAAGAATCTTCAAAAAAATTATATTTCCTAGGGGTATAGGTGATGTAGAAATGGAATAAATATAGGTATTCCACCAAAATCCACCAATGGGGAATCTAATATTTTTTAGAGAATATATAACTCATTCGTTTGTGCTATGAATTCACAATAAAACTTTTTTCATAACGATATTGCCTCAAAATCTTATGTGTGTCCATTGAATCTGTTTGTTAGAGGTCAGGGGTTGTATAATTATTATCATGTGGCCTAAGGTGATGAGATCCATAATAAATGAAATGATCACTGTGCATGTGAAAAGAACCAATGATTGAACCTGATGCATCAAAAAATCCACATAGCCCTATCTAACCTCTGGAAGATTCAACACCGGAAAATAAGTCAAAATACATTCCATCCTACCAAATTAATTCTAACTGTTTTCTTCTCAAGAAAACAATAAAACCTTCTGATTTAGTGCAGCCATTAGAGAAGAAAAAATTGAGAAGTCCTTCATGAATTAGCAATAATGTCTCGCTTATCCTAATAAGCTCCAAATATTGAGGACATTTCATGGATGATACCATGTCATAACAGCCTCCAAATAATCAGGATCAGCTTTTGTTCCTTGTTTCAACACCATGTGTACAAAAAGTTACACATCTAGAATACATAAATCTCATTTCAAAAGATAGTCAGAATGTCGGTGATTTCTCAACAAACTCAATACAATTATCAGATGATTCACATGATCCTCTTGGGACATAGAGTAAATGGGGATGCCATTCACAAAGACTACCACATAGTTATTAAGATACTCATTGAAAATCATTTTCATCAAATAAATGAAATATTTAGAGTCATTGGATAGACCAATGGGAATGAAAACGTACCCATAATGACCATACCTACACTGAATGTCGTTTTTCTAAATGATAGATTATTTTGTTGTTAATTGATGGTAACCAGAGCAATGATCAGTCTTTGAAATCCAATTATTCCATTTTTACTAACCAAAAAGATCATCAATACATTGAAACATATATTTTTTCTTTATCATAACATTATTTGGTTTCTAATAATCAACAAATGGTGGAGTGAACCATCGCAATTATAAGTAAAGAGAACCATCACAACCCAAGGTGAATAACTCATTCTTATAAAGCCTTTATCAATAAGATCATCCAAAAGGAACATCATGTCTTTCATTTCATATAGATTAATGTGGTAATAGGGAATATTAACTAGTTTAATACTAGGAAATACATCAATATAGAACTCTACTTCCCATACCGTTGGTAGAATAGAGAACTCAGAAGGAAATACATCGGGAAACTTGATAGTAATTATGGGAGATCGCCAATCAAATATTGTCACTCTAGATCAAAATCAAACACACATATCTCATTCTCCAACTCTAGATATTAATGTCTTGCCACACTAAATATTGGGTCCCATTATCCTTTAATGTCATGGAACACACCATTAGGTGTTGTAATAGAGACATGTAGAAGATAAAAATCAATCTAGGATTTATTTGAAATGATCCAATCCATCCCGAATATGACGTCAGGTAGATTCATTTCGAGAACCATAAAAATCCATGTAATCTCAATATAATAGAGAGAGAGGAAACAAAATTGGGATTATGGAGACCCTGCTCTCTTCATACGAAGGGGTGCACTAAGATTCTTTACATATGATGAATGATCTATATGAATATTATGAAAATTAACAGTACATTTTGAAATAAATGAATGAACTGCACTAGTATCAAATAGAGCAGTCAAAAATGGTGAAGATATAGTAATGGTACCTCTCATGGTCATTGTACCAGTGTCTAATTCATCTGGAGTCTCTTTCATTGCATGAAGACGCATCGTTCTAGATGCCTATGGCTAGAACCCTTTTGCATGTGAACCATCTGATTGCGTATGAGTTTTAGAAGGTGTTAATGATCCCATTGAACTACAAAGAGTGGAGTAAAGATGGAATAATTTCATAAAGTGACCAGATCTTCCATAGGAACCACATACCTTTAATGAGTTTTTGAAAAACCTAATGGAATGTCCCATTTTCTCACACCGATTACAAACTGGAGGACCTATTCCATATATTACATGTGTTCTAGAATGACCATGTGGTGAGAACTGCTATAGGAATCATCATAATTACTCTTTCACTTATAGGAATACACACATCCACTTAGATTCAATGAAAATCCCAATAACCCTTAAATTCCAGCCAGGTCTATATCGACCATCAGTACTCTATCCAGTACATCAGAAATAGAATACAATTTCACAAATAAAAACATGGGATCAATATCTTGATGAAGTCTCAAATAAATACATTGATCTTTCATCTTCTCATTGTATACAATATTAATTAATAAATGAAGGATCATAGGAAAATGGCTTTCATACACTATTGTAGTCTTTTCCACCTGTTCATGTTTGAAAAACTCTGTAGACATGGAAAACAACATAGACTATGGATAGAAATAGTTGGTTAAAGGAACTATGATATCATTACACATTAATCCCACATGATTCTTCATCATCACTAGGGTATACCACCATATACTTCTTTTTCCTTCATGAATATAAGAGGTACATATTAAATTGATTTCATCTAGGGTGCCCAAGAACCCAAAAAAATTATCAATTATGCTCAACCACCCTTTATCCTCTTAAGGATCATATCACCCTTTGAATGATGTTCCCATCTTGTGAAGGATCTATAGACAACCAATTTAGGGAATGTCCCACTGAGGTTCCACAACTATATCCTTAGCGGGAACTAGCTGTTGTGCTGGTCCCAGAGATTTAACAACACACACATTCACCTTCACCAGATTCAGGTCCACTAGAGGGTTTAATCAATCTGGTTTAGCAAAAACTTACTCCAGGATCTGATTCATACATTCTCTCTGAGGCATCATTCTACAAAATATCAGCATTAAATAAGGAAGACATCATATAACACTCATACATAGCAATAAGGGACATTTATAAAAATATATTGACAAAAAATAATTATATTTCAATCTATCCAAATAAAAATTGGGGAAAATACTAAAAATTGTCCTCAAAACATATTTCCCAATTCACGCCTAGTGACATAAGGTTCATTACGATATGATCTGGCAAGACAGCCAATTGAAACAATCTCATAAGTCCCAAAAAAAAGTCTCAAATTCGATAGTGACATCAAGGAATGATGAAAAAAATGAACCTCTTATTCCACTTTGTCACAAACTAGTCTAGGTACCCTGGTAATCCAATAACCGATCCAGACCTGACATAGCTCTAAGGTAATTCCCGATCTCCATTAGACAAAGACTTGGACCTACCATTATAAAATAATTAATGTGGTAATTATTTATCCACTAACGATGTGGATGTAAGATAAAATGTTCATTATTCATACAAATGTAACTCTACTAGGAGTAATGGAATAGATGTCAGATAAGTGTATCATCCCAATATACTAGAACCATATATAATATAAGATAGGAAAAATCATTCCATGTATCAACATACACAACTCACCAAGTCCAAATATCAATAGTTAGAACCACCTCCATGTAGTTCTTTAACCCTTTTAGAAACTAGAAAGAGGTAGTATATAAACAGTTGAAGTCACATGTAGGGTATGAGCTAAGAATATTAGTATAATCTCCCTATGGATTCTATAATAGTGTTCAATATTAAATTAACCAAAGATTACATTCAATTAAAAATAGGTATATCAATTTATAAGAATAATAAAAATAATTCATTATTTACATTTGAAAAGATAGAAATACATTATGGAGTGGATATACATTTCAATTGTTGTAAAATTTCTAATATAATTGAAGTATTCACAAATTTATTAACAAATACATTGATATAAAATAGTTTATATAAATCAGAAGGAATGTTAATGAGTTTACAATAACGGAATATATTCATTTTAAGTACAAACAGGTGAGCTACATGGTTATATGACTATGATGGTAAGACAGTTACAGGATTTAGGGATTACACACTGAAGGAGACAAAATATATATATATATTTCCCCATAAACTCGAGTTAAAGAGAAATCGTTAGCATCACCTAATGGATATGACGTGCTGCATTTTGGTGTTATAATGATGTATAACATAATGTGCCTTCCAAATAACTCTGTAACTATGTATGGAATTCATGTTCTCTTTTATAAAGAAACATTGAGAAATTTATTTCACGAAACCTTAATATATAATTAACCCCATTCTCCATTTCAAATATGATAATTTTCAATTTAAAAATCATAATGGATTTTTAATAAAAAAACATTCCATTTACCAAAATATAACCAAATAGTTTCTATCAAAACCATTTTATTACATTTTTTCAATATATTTATTTCTAATAAATTCACAATTAAATTTCCCAATTCACTATCATTATTAAATTCTAAAATTTAATTTCAAAATAACCCCTCAATTTCCCAATAAACCACCAATTCAATGGATTTATGTTTTTTCACATTTTCTCATCAAATCCATTTCCACAATCATATTCAATAATTTAAATTAATAAGTATCTATGAAATCCTTAATTTAATGTAAACGATTTTAATTTAAAAAATTTCTATAAACACACCCTAATTAAATGGAATTGTGGGTTTTCCAATATCATGATAAAACCCATCATTTAAAACCAAACCTGCAATTCAATGGAAATAGGTTTTCCAGAAAATCTGATCGAAACACATTTTATAAAAATCTAAAAAATTTAGTTAATTAAAAATATATAAATTAAACAAATAAATTTAGGGTTAACATAAAGTACTCCTTGTAATGGAACCACCTACCTCAAGATCAATAGAATTCACAACGCCAAACAATAATCATGATTTGTTAACGAAAAAAGACAATCATGAAATCAAGGAAAAAATGTTCATATACAGGTTTATAACCACAAAACATAGGGTATAAGATCGATAAATCAATAATAGGATTCATGGATTTCATTTTAGGGTAATAGAGATCATTGGAGAATGAGAATGAGAATAAGAAACTAATAGGGATAAGATTGAATAACATTACTTAATATTTGAACCTTTTGTGGGTGTGTACTAAGTGACCAAAAACACATATTGTGATATAAAAAGAATGTATATATTTTATACGGCTTATACCAATCTATCGGGGTCCTAAAATGGTGGTTTAGGAATTTTTAATCAAAATACAGATTAATTACAAAAAATAACACAGTTTTCAGGGCCGAGTTGAATTGTTTAGATAGACTGGGCACACGAAATATGCCAATTTTAAGTGGGTCACATGGTAAATCATAAGATTTTTCATGGGTTTTGAAAAATTCACTATCCATGTGAAATTTCACAACCTCGAGTTGCATAGTTTTCTCTATCACGATGTACTTTTTGTGAAAATGGTTTTCTCAATGCGTACTAGTCCAGAAACTTCAAAAAATATCATAATTTATCTGATGAAATCCAAAATTAATCCAAAAATAATTAATTATTAAATATAGGGATAATTTAATACATTAAAATAGTAACATGGCGATAAATGGGACCACTATTCACGATAATGGCATTTATTCCATTTAAATATAGTATGCAAATCCCAATGTTTCCTCTCCCTCACTAATAAAAAGGAACCTCCTCTTCACCCTTATTAATGATTTTTGATCCTCTTATTTTCTAAATTCAACAATAAAATCATATTCTAACATACCTACACATTTCAATTGGTTCTTTTTTAGTATAATACTTTCCTTTAATGGATTATGGTTTAAGAAAAAGGATGTTTCTCAATGAAGAGGCATAACTCTTAACTAAGTACATTAAAGATCAATTTTCAATGCACCTTATGTAAAAATATTTTATATATATTAACATGATGAATATAATATCAATAATATAATAATATTTTATTATTATTATTATGGAACAGTCATTTCCACATCAGTTCCATGTAATGGTAAATGAATGTATCGCTCGTGTGTATATGTCAATCACCACATCAACCTAAAAATATGATTAATTTTCCACAAAAATATTTAATGGGGTTTTATAATAATGAATAATAAAAATATATAATATATTTATGATATAATAATAATTTATTAATTCTAATCTTTAATTTATTTTTCTTTCCTTATTTTCATTAGAAAATGAAAACATCTTTTATGAATATGTGTTGACTGCTGTCTCCATGAAAAATGTATTTCATTTTTCATTCAATACATTTTATGTATTATTATAAATTTGAATATAAAAATATAAATTATATTTTATATCATTATTATCATTATATTTTTGATAAAAATACGATAAATGTATAAGGACCAGAATTTTTGAAAAAATACTTACATGAAAAACAAAATAGTTAACAACTACGAATGATGATTTTAATATTGTGTTACTAACAAATGGTTTTTGAAATTTTATAAGTTGATAAAATATGATATTCTAAGTATTAATATAATTATTGAATATAAATATATTATATTTAATATATCTTACAATAGGTTAGAGTGCTTTCAAGTCAATTCAGAAATAATGTAAGGATTTTATGTTACAATATTACTTTTTATGGGGATTGTTTATAACTACATTTTTATTGATGCAATTATATGACATGTCTCTTAAAAATTATTTATTTTATTATTCCATACTAATTTCAATAGATTATATGTTTTAATTTATGTTTCATTTGTTTAATTACTTAAGAGACCAACAGAATATTTTTACAGAAAACCGATATTTTTTTTCTATTCAACCGGGAATGTTTTCTTCCACGTCCATATTTTTTGTAAAATATTTTAAATTGTGTATATAATATTAATCAATGATTTATTAATTTATTTTTGTATCGTGTTGTTTATGAAAATATTTAAAATAAAGTTTTCTATAATTTTTATAATAAGGTACTTTTTAATAAAGTAGTGGATAGAATATTTGTATTAATGTACCCCACATTAAAAAAAATTCCACCATCATGAATACAGTTTTATTTAAAAATTATTTTACATGTTTTTATATTTATTTACAGTAAATATGATTCAATAATATTTTTAAAATTTATTATGTTTTAATTATTTGATTTTGAAATGAATAGGGTATTTTCCTCGTGAAATATTTCACTGATCTTTTAAGGAAATTTTTCATCTATGATAACATCCTTTGATCTTACTTATGATTTAATAAGTGTATGATTATATGATTAATTCTTTATTATTTATTTAGATTTAAATTTAGAATTATGATTAAATATTTATGAATACTTATTTATTCTCCATAGGTTAAGCTATGATGAAATGATAAATGTACACATGATCTTGTGGAATACATATAAAGGGATTATGATTATGTGACTGGTGGGTCCAATATATACCTCAAATTTATTGGGTAGATATTAATATTTTAAGAGCATAAATGGTAAATAGCATGTTATCCTAGGACCAATAGAGTGTACACGAGAGGTTATCCCATGATCGAATCAGGTACATGTGTGGTTATCCCAAGCCTAACAAGTGATGATTGTCTTGGTGGGTAGAGTTGACATAATATTTCATTTATTATGATCATAAGACACATGATGAAACTATTTTATAACATTTTATTGATCCAATATTATTATATTATTTTTTGTGTTTGTTGATTCATTTATGATTCATATCGTATGAACTTCCGCAATTTATTTCATGACTCATGATTATGAACTATAGATTATTGGGGACAATATTCAAATTCTAACCACTTATTCTCAGACCCTTGTGTACATGATATGAAAATATGATTAATTTTATCACCCTTGAATACCCTAAATAAGAATCTAAGCTCCCCAGTTATTATGTTTCATTTCTTGTATGATATGAATGAAGGTTTTAAGTATGATTTGTCTAAGAATGGTTATAGTTGTAGAGAACGTAGATGGAAATTAATTATATCGTTTATGCACCAGTGGTATATCTATCCATGCTTAAAAAGACACTAAATTATATTGATAATATTATCATTATTTTTCATATGTATTTCAATATTTAAATCCCCCAAATTTTACAATTTTTTCCGAATTTCATCATTTTTGGACTGTTAGTGAGTTTTAGGATAAAAATTAAATATTTCTTAATTAGGGAATTTTTACTTATTTGTATCACTTTGGTACTTTTAGAATAATTTTAAATATTTATTAATATGGATATATTATTATTTTAGGATTACTTTGTAAATGGTCTTTATCTTATTCTACTTGACTTAGAGGTCATTTGATAATCAATAAGTCTAAACAAATCAATCAGTTTGAAAATTATTTCTGGCTAATAGAATTCACCCCAACTGAATAAATAAGGAACAAATATGGATAAAGAACTAGAAATTTGGTGACTCTTACTTTATTTAAAAGAGAAACCTATGTCATTTGTTCAAATTAAATTTTATTGAGAATAAACTCATTATTTAATCCATTTAATGTGAAAATGTGGAGGAAGATTAAGGGTCTCTTTAGGAAAAAAAGTGATCTTGAGTAATTCATGGATAACTTTTTCTAAACATGACCAATGAAATTTACATTATAAGGGTCTATTTAAATATCAATTTTTAACAAATGTTATGCAATTTCCTTGGTTATTTTATGATTTATTGTGTGAAGAATAGAAAAAACTTCATCAATATAGATTCTAGAAGAGAAATTTTCTGATCTTCCGTTCCCAGCTTTTATTTTTCATGGATTTGTAATGAATTCTTCTCCCCCTCCTTCAGGGTTTCCCATCAAATGGATGGTTAAAAACTGAGGGATTCAAGAATACGAGCTTTTACTGATTTTAATGCATGAGTTCTTTTGTTTTATTGAATAAAATATTATTCTCTATTATGCGAAGTTGTTTTCAATTTCTAATATCAGTTTTTATTATAGATTATTATCATATTTGGTTTTAAATATTATATATGTTTTTATATTATCAATAAAAATTTCCCCCGTTATTAACTTTATGGTTTATATATCAAGGAATAGACAAGGGATTAGTAGTGATGTACTCATAAATCATCATTAAGTGTGGGTGGGGTACATGATATTCCTGATTATTTTGATTAAACTATCCCCAATCGAGTATTTTCTAATTCAATTGAGTGTACTCACTATAAGTCTTCCTTACATAGGAATGAGAGTATTAGGATCTAACATCTTGGAAAAGATTACTCTCACCATTATGATTTTAACATTGGAGTGACATGTTGAAATCATAAATTATCACATTAATTGGCTTAATATTGGAGGATTGGACAAATTGGAAATTGTATTTTATTAAAATTGGAAAAATCAACCCATCTCGATCACCCAACTCATTTAACTATATTAAATAACTTTTTTTAATTTTTTTAAATATTTTTATTAATTTCTATCATTTTATTGTTAAATTCATTTTGATCAAAATCAATGAATTTGAAAAAAAAATCACTTCTCATCCCAATTAAAAGTAATTTTTTTGATTGTTTTGGCCTTCTCATTTAAAAAACCTAGGTTTACCACTTTATAATTGTTTAAATTAGCAAATAATCTTACTGACACACCTCTTGATATGAAAATATCAAAACATAACATCATTACTAGGGAGGTAGTGCAAATATTATAATTCTGAAATTTGAAAAATAATTTTGAATTCATTATTTAAAAAAACTAAATACTTTTTTCCATGACTTTTTAAAATTCAAATTTTTATTAATGGACTAATAAATGATGTGTTAAATATGAATTAGAATAATATAATACGGTTTAACATTTAAAAAAGGTCGATGAACTCGCTTTTTTGTCAAGAAAATGTTGAATAATCATGTCACAGGTCTCTCATTTGAAGAATTGATGGTCACGGATAATCATGTAAAAATCGGTAATAAAATATTGAATTCTATAAAGGATGTACCATTACTGAAGGCACATCAACATAATTTATAATAAGAACTGGTGGTGTAAGATAATTATCCACTAATCCTTGAAATAGATGATCCTAGATACTAACATATTTCTATTATAACTCTAATATTTGAGTAAATTTATAGTAAATAAATAATTGGAGGTGATAAAACTAAGTGATATGATATTTTCAAGAACACCTAATATTCTAATTTTATTGAAACTGAATTTAGTATTACCTGTAATTTTTTTAAATTTTTAGATTCAGTCAAAACATGGATTACTATGGTAGATGAAGAATTAAAAGAATATATTTCTAGTGAGGAACATATATAGCTCTATGAAATTGTCGAAATTTTATTATAGAGTTTATAAGAGGTGACCAAAGTGTATTTGCCTAAGGAAACCAAGAAACAGTCTTCCAACATTAAAATGGATTAAATTTTCATTATTTCCACATTTAAATTTTTTAAAGACAGAATTATACTATGACATTCCGTTTAATTTATTTCATTGATGCAGGATGCCTTGATAATGAATTGGATAATTAATAATATTTTATCAATATTTAAACCATGAAATACGAGGACTCATTATTTATCCTACCCCTACCATGAATGTTGTCCCACATTACCATTGTGGTTTAATTTCGATACTCTATCCATGGGTTCCTCAACCTAATAGAATAATTACATGTGATAAAGAAGAATTTTTGGGGGTTCTAATCAAAGAAAAACCACCCACCATCATATTGGGGATAACCAACAAGAACAACCCATATGGATATAATAAAAAAAGTGATGTTGTTGTTTTTACTGACACCAACAATGGATTATGGTGTTTCTTTACACTGAAAAAAATTTATCATGGAGAAAATGTGGGTTTTTAGTGGATGTATTATGAAAAGTATCTGATGGCTAACATATTCAGTGTTTTTCTTGTGTGTATCCAAATAATTCGATGACCGATTCATGATGATTGTTTGACAGGTTTTTTAATTTCAGAAATTTTAATGGTTATTTTGATTCATTGGTGGCACTGTGAAGTCAAGGATGATGAAAATTATGAGACTACAGAAGTTGGATGGTATTTTTTTTGTCCATCATAGTTGCGCATGAGACATGGATTTCATGTGGATCTTGTATGTTTTTGAATTTTGAAATTGAAATTTTTGTTTGATGGCATGGTTTTTTGGATTTTGAAGTATGCGGGCTATAATGCTTTAATGTGATGAAGGTTTAATATAGTTGTAACATTTATATGGTTCAGAACATACCATTAAAAGTGTTATTTGAAAATAAAAAAATAAATATTTATGATTATTTATAAGTATCAAAACATGAGGGTTTGTGGACCTTTTTAAAAAAAATTATTGAGGCATGACATTGGATTTAAAGATTATTTTCAAGAGAATAATTTTTTTTCTTGTCGTGCAAATTTAATCCTTTTATCCCTTATCATTATCTTTTCATTTCTATATAATTAATGATAAAATAATCCATTCATTAAGAATCTTCCAATGGGGAAATAACATTGTTCTAATCTGATGCTTTCATGATGAAATGTTAAAGAGAAGTGGTATTTTTCTTGCTGAAATGATGATAGTGTGGGGTGTCAATGAAATTTTCAAATTTTATTAATGATTATTTTATTTCAATGGTAAGTGAGGATGATACTATAATTGAGTTTAAATTGGGATCATGAAAACATTATTCCAAAACAGCCAAACTCTCCTTATCATGCCTCCAAGTATATTCTATATAAATGTAACCAACCAAAATCCAGTAAAAAACTATGAAATGTCATCTGGATAAAATCATTCACTTTACTCACATCAAGTTTAGATTTAGGGATTTATCAATAATATAGTTACTCTTTAATGGGTTTGGATAGGAAATGACTTCTTGAAAATAGATATTTGTGTGATGAGAGAATATTCATGTTAGGTTGGTTTCTTGTGTGAATGAGAGGTGAAATGATGTGAAAATAAATTGAATGATCTTAATGGAGAACATAAAATAATTTTTTTTATGAGGAAATATATATTATTCATTTATTTGTTTTAAAATTGGCTTATATTATAGTTATTTTTTTATATTTTCATTAATTTGATTTTGATGCTAACATGACCAGATGTCCAAGTTTTATGTGTGCTAGAATTCATATAGTTAATATTTTCATTAATTTTCATGTGTATTTCAATGATTTAATCCATAAAAATTTAACATATTGAGTTGATTTTCCTCATTTTTGTATTTTTGTTATTTTTTTAAAAAAATGAAAAAATAATTAATTGTGGAATATTAAAAAAAAAATTATGAATTCGAAATTTTGAGAATAAATTTTCAAATTTTGATCCAAATGGAGTGATTATTATTACTAGATTCAATTTTTTTGGTTTAAAATTATTCAACTGGACCCATAGCTCATTCCAACTTCAACAGGCCCAAAAAATCAATAATATTGAAAAACAATTATGGATGACAGAATGGAACCCATATCAGTAAATGGGGAATAACTTTAGATAAATGTCACCAAATTAGTAGATTCTCTATGTAGTTGAAATAGGCATTGCGTTTTCAAGTAAAAATTAATTTTTTAGAGAATTTCACTCATTAATTCATCCATTGAATGTACAATGATGGGGGAAGGTGAAGGGTATCTTCATCAAGAAAAAGTGTTATTGACTACATTGAGAATAAATTTTTTAAACCTTTCTAATTACCATGAGATATTGATAGTCGACAAAAACTCCAATTTAGAAAATCATTTAAGAAGGAGACTCAGTGATTGTAAAGTGTTTATTAGAAAAAACTAGAGAAAAATTCTAAAGGATATATTTTAGAGGAGAAATGTTTGGTTCTTCCATTTCCATATTTTATTCTTCATAGTTTTTATGCCTTATTATCCCCCATTATTCTTGGTAACACATTTCATAGAAGTTTAAAAAAATGAGTGATTGGGGGAGTTTTTCCTTTTTGAATTCTCATGTTCTTGTTCATTATTGATTAGAATATATTTCACTATTTTATGAAGCATATTTCAATTTCTAATAGCCGTTTTTATTATCAAGTATGATCATATTTGTTTTTTATTCCTATTTTTTATATTTCATTGGTTAATGATCGTCAAATCCAATGAATATAGTCTAGTTAAGATATGATTGAATAGACTAGGGATTATTGGTCAAGTAATAGATGATCATCAGTATGTGTGGGAGGGGTTGTGGATATTCTTCATTTTTTCATATAAATAAGTCATTATCTGGTATTTCAAAATTAAATTTTGGGTATTCACTCTAACCCTCTCTCACTTATTATATAGAGTAGACCAAGATGATGTGTTGGAAACATTTATACGGACCATCGACATATGACCAAGTTATTGAGAGGAAGAGATCGTGGAATCTCATAGTAATAGGTACATTAGAAGAGGAATGAATAACTGTGAACTAGGGTAGCATTGTAATTGTAAAACTTAACATTACCTTATAACCCAACTCATATCACTATCTTCAATGAATTTCTTTTTCAATTTTTATAAAATATTCTATTTGTTTAATTATATTTATATTTAAATTTTTTAGTTTTCAAAATCAGTTAATTTAAAAAAAATCCCAATAATTAATATTGACATATTGATTTATGCGCACTTCGCTCTAGAGACAACCTATGTCGACAACTTTATTTCATTTTAACATAGGAAATATTTATTCTACACACCATGATAAGAACATGTCACTAAACCATTACATTTATGGAATAGATCTTAGTGATTTATATTGAATACTTGTTTAATAAGAATTAATAACTGTTTTTGTTATCTTAGGGTCACCATATGGTTTTAATAAAACATTTAGAATTAAAGGAAAACTAGTGTGATTTTTCTTATTGTGTCTGTCTTTTATGAATATTCTCAGGATTACTAGAGTAGTTTAGTTCTCACCTATATGTAGCTGGAGAGATGGTTTGGACTTACCCTTCCTTGGGGAAGGGAATTGAGATCAGAAACCACGTTGTTATTGGCCAAATTTAAAACTGATAATACTTTAAATAGATTAACCAATGGTGAATAGGATGATAGAGATAGATAATTAATTTATAATATCCCACAAACATGAACTCTGGACTACTCGTATTAGGTATAGAGCCCATAAAATCATTACGTTGGAAATATCGATGTGGAGTATGGCTATGGTGATGCATAAATGGGTTTAGTTCAAAGGGTGATTCGTGTTATTTCTTAATAGATATTCATTCTTGGTTGTACATTTGTGGCTTATTCTAACCACATCTGATGTTCATGGGTTGGAAATTCTAGTGAACCCCTAGTCATATTTTTTTCATCTAGAGTGATATCACATATTTCAACCATTTATCACAAAAATTATTATGATTAAGTGATTTTATCCTTATTGGAAAAATATGTTTTATGGGGTTTTACTTTATAAAAGTGATGATATTTAATGATATCCATTTTAGTATACATTGGGTACTAGTTCCTATACAATTTAGTTATGTGAAGTAAATTGATGATGTTAGGTCTACACATAAATGGGAGGGCATTCCTTTTAGGATTGTTTAGTACGCCACACCCATTATTTTCAACTAACTACCCATTATTTGGTAATCATGGATTTATTTTTTTTTCTTGTACTGTAATTCACATTCCATAAATGTGGGAGAACACATGGATACCACCAAGAGGAGAACCCTATATTTTCCTATATGGGATATCAATTATTGCCTCATATTTTAGTCAAGACATGACATTCATGTGTTATATAGTAGAATGATAAACTCACAGAATTTGATAATGATGTTTCAAGAGATAATCCTCTCTAGTACTAGTTATGGAAGATCCTTTTTAACTTCATGTGATGATTCCCTTCTTATAAATAAAGAGTATGAATTATTTTTTATCCTCTTGTAGTGCATGATATGTAATCATGTAGTAGTTCTACTATTTATGTAATTTTATTTTAGTAAATAGATGTGGTTTTAGTGATGAAGTTGTAGTATGGTAGTCATCACTTCTATAAGGGGTATTCATATCCAAATGGGGGAGGAGTTTCGTGGGCCTCTAACATTGGAGTATTTAAGGTGATTTGGAGCGAGAGATATGTTACAAACCATTTGGTCAGTTTTAATGGCCCAAAATTTTAATTGTGTGATAATTTCATATTGTTGATGTGTGAAGGATCCTTACATAATATAAGCACATATTGGGTAGTTTACAACTACGCTTTTAATGCTTTCAATATATAATATTCAATGTACATGATGATAAACATATAGAAAAATAAATTTAATCCCGTTATGATTGAAAAATAATGTCAAGGAAAATAATATATGATATTTCTCATGTTAGATTTTTAATTACTTTCATTTAAGAATTACCTTCATCTATGGGAAATTTTATTAATAAAATAGTTAAATCATCGAATTCTAATTGGTTTCATTATCATTTCACATTAAAGATCCATGGATATAATCCCTCTAGCTATGATACACACACACTATTTTGATTTCAAAACATAATTGGAGGTACATTTAGTGATAGTAAATTGATATCAATTGTCATATGTTACTCCCTTTATGATCACCACATAATACTTAAAATCCACATTGAATAGAAAAGGGTAATAAAATAAAATTCTTTTTTAAGGATTTCAGTTCAGTCATTCGATTTTGATAGATAAAGGAAGTTGGAAATTTTCTCTTAATTATTGAGAGAACTCATTATAATTTTTTCTATATAGGTGAGAGATTATTTTTAGGGGCATGTTGTGCACAACCACATATAACCGTCAGAAAAGATAAAATAGATTATTTATTGATATAGGTGTATATCCAGTGTACTCAAAATTTCCATGAACACATTCTTTCATATTTTACTGTAATACTTCTAAGTACACAACTCATTATATAAATTAATAATAATATTTTGTTCTATGGATCATTACACATATTCAATAAAATGGAAGTCCAACAATATATAAAACATGTAGAATTCGTACAGGTATGTCTATAATCAAAGTATATTTCCTTAGACATTATCATTCGTGAACTTGATGAGATAAAGAATCATCCACTTATGTTTAATCAATCATGAAAATATGAGACATATGTGCCCCATTAGATGTCATCGTACAACCATTGGACATATAAATTAAGATTAAATTTATATCATTTTATGGTTATCATAATAGAGGGGAACTATTATGACCATAAAAATGTGATAGATATTTTAGGGAATTATATTATTAAAATCACAAAGAAAAACACTTAATATTTGTATGGGTATTTATTAATTTTCCATGTCTATAAATATGATGTCAATCATATGTTGAATGTATTTGGTTATAGTGAACTTACTAAATCAAACCACAATATAGAATAGAGGCAAAATGTATTGAATATTTATTACTCACATGTTAAACATGATTCTTCTATATATTGATATAACTACTTGGCCAATTACGTTTTCCATTTATTGGGTTGTAATATCCCATTGTTTCTGTAGAAAATATTCTTAATGTGACAAAACTACCATGATAAAATCCATCAAGTTGTAATATATCCAAGTAACCTCTTCGTATTACTTTTTTATTAATATAATATTTTATATAATACCATTTATAATGATTATCATAGTAATGATAATTAAATGACTATTTCGGTATGACATAAAATTGAATAAATGATTGCTAAATTGCTTCTTAAGAAGGATTAAAATCCACATTTTTCTTGGTTATTGTAGATATGGTAACCAAATTCTATAATAAGTTTATCTTAAATATTAACATAATCATAATGTGATCATAGTTAAATATGATATAAATAAAACTATAGTCATATAACCTTAATCTCTACTATTCCTGTTTTAAAATTTACCTAGAACTCATCCAGTTTTATTTTTTTAGGTACTATTAGATATATATAACTATAAGGTTATATAGATGCACTGGTTTTATAATATTTTTCCACACCCTCAAACATGTATATAAATCATCATTACATATCATGGAATATTATATAAATTACATCCACTTATGCTTGTGAAATTTAATTTATAATATACTCCTAAACCCACACATGTTGTCATGGATAGATTTTATTCCATATGACATGAAAAATAGTTCAGTTTTTAATATTTATATCTTTTCAAGTATGTTCCATTATTATTTAATGTAACTCCATATATGTACGTTTTATAGATCATTTCATATTACTTGGTTAATATTATAGGTAATCCTATTATAATAAATTTTATTCTTATCATATCGGTAAGACTAGTTGTCTATTTTTATATTTTATAAACATATCTATGCTAAAACCCATAGTTCTATAACTAACCCTTTGTAAAAACATGACACTATTTAATTCCAAAATAAAATCTTATGTTCACTAATATTTATTCTATTAAAAAAATGTTTTTATTTAATTTAATGACTTATTGTCATTTATTGGTGTCACAAAGTATTTTGATTATGCCAAAAAGATAGGTTTCATTTTGTTTTCATCATGGGGATTTAATTTTACATCTATCCACCCATTAAAATTATCATAAAATTATATTATGATAAATTTTATTAATATGGATTTATTCTTAATGAAATATGTAATGGTTTTTTCATAAACTATATATCATATATCATTTTAATAATCAATTTCTCTTTATTTGTAGTGAGTTTTATGAAAAAATATAGTTTTACTTGTATACTCACAAGTATTATAATGAATAGAAACATTTAAAATATATCTCCCATGAACATTGGGATCTTAAATCCATTAATGGTTTCAGATATAATTATAAATCATATAAAGTTTCCATTTACTATTTCATTGGAAGAGACATTACTATTATCGAATAATGTGTATATATATATATCAACCTCCATTATGAATAAATAAAATACATAATTGGTTTTAATTTTCATTATAGTAATGTTTTTATAACTAATCCTCCCACTAATCTTAGAGTATTCTTTGATATTTTTCCAACTCTAATTTAACTTTATCCCATACATAATTAATTTCCATCACACTAAGACTGTTGAAAAAGAGATCTTATTACTCTTATAAAAATATAGTTATTTTTTACTAATAGGGTAATATCCATAGTGTCTATAAGAAAATTTATAGAGAATAACTTACTATTTATATTATGTATGTATTTATTTAATGTAACCTTTTAAAAAATGGACCCCATCAGAAATTAGACATTGTAATTAAATGGATTCATTATCACACTATATTAAATATGATATCCATTAGTCAATATAGCTAGTACACAATTAGTGACTGTGTCTATATTTTTGAAACACTTTTTGAGGAAATTATGAAATATTTTAAATAAATAGGATATTTAATTGATACCCCACTACAATCATCAACTTTTGAGGTATAATGTAACGTCGTCTTGTTGATTAATGATACTCAGTATATTTGTTATGGATTAATACATGGTTATGATATACTACAACAAGAAAACCCAGAGGATCGGGTATCACTTATTATGTGTATTAATTTTTTAAATGACCGTCTATAAGTTATCATAAAGAAATATATTGAATTATATGAACTTATCTTTTTGTTAATCATATAGAATAGTTCATAGTGTTTTATTAATCTATGTATAGTAACTTTTTTTCATTACCTTTATTTCTAAACTTATTATTGACAAATATGATAACGAAATAGTCAGTATAACTATAATCTTAAATTAAAATAAATAAATAAATGTTATTTGCATATAATATAGTCATATACTATTAGTTTTACCTAAGAAAGAATTATATTGGCACAATCTGGTATTCTTAATCTTATATTAATATTTTCTATTGATTCTAGATTTAAATAATCCATAAATCAAGAATTAAAAAACTATTAATTGAGTATGAAATTACCTTAGAAACATATATTTCATAACTAAAAAATTTATCATTGTGTATAAATAGACACTGAGATATATTTTTTGGAAATAATACTAGACAATAATTCAACTTGAATTCATTGGGTAGTTGTGAAGTCATGCACTGCTCTATACTGATCTATGAATCGCCCTTTTTAGATCATTAGAGAGAACATCAATCCAAAAGTAGTCATTATGCACTTAATTGGTTCTTTATATTCAATACACATATGTATAACATATTTACTTTTAAACTCAATATCTAAGAAGTATGAATTACATTTTTTAATATACATAACGTAGTTACTTCTACTTCATGTCATCTTAATTTCTCTTCTAACGCCCTTTCTTGAAACATGTGAATTAAATGTAATCATTTCCATCTTATTTCACCTTGTTGTTTATACTATTGTAAGGGAGTTTTGATGATGCCTTATTATTAGTATTAATCATGGGTTTTTTCTCTTTTCTCATCCTCTTATTGACAATTATAGCACAAAAATTCTCAGGATTTGTGTCATTTTACACTTGGATATGAAGAGTTAGCATATCCAGGAGAGACTAATCAATGTTTTTTACATTAATAATTTACTTTAGATCTATGAAGCTCTTATAAAGTCATTAAATTATGATATTTATTTACAATTCATTGGGTTTTTTATACCCAATAATCTTGAGTCACTCAATATAGCCAATTATTTTTACTATGTGAGGTTAATCCTGTTGAATCTCTATAAATTTTCAATAAAGGAAACATGTAAATCTCATATTTTTTATTTCATTCCCTATATCGATAAAAATAACTGAGTTTTATGATCATTGTGTTTATGCCCATAACCCATCTGACTTTTGAATTTCTATAGACATCAATGATAGCATTATAATATAGACATCTAGTTTATCATTCATCTGTTTCTCATATATATATAGTTTTTTATTACTTTATTTCCTAGTATCAATATTCGAGAAATGTTATTATGAAAAATAGTATATAATATATATATTATAATTTAGTGTATGAACATCTATATGTACTCTGGGAAATTTATTACCTTATATAAATCCCCGAGCAAATAAATGATCACAATTGTATCATTGTCAATTAACATAGATTTTTTCTAAAAAATATAAATATATAAATAAGTACCTTATATTAATTAAAAAAATATGTCACCTAAAATAATTAAATTATCATATTTTTTATCCAACTATATGAGAATTTTTGAATATCCATCACTATTGGACTCATAATGTCTTGTCACATAAATATTAGAGTTTTACGGATCTATATTTGACTTATCATAACCATGAAGAATCCCATTTAAATTATATGTGGGTACCTTGGTTGATGATATTTATACTTGGAAGCTTTTATTTCATTGATCCCTTGATTGAAATCCCTAATCCAAATATCTTAATTTTGATTTCCTTAACACTTTCCTCCAAATTTTTATTTAGTATACAAGGGATACTAGAATTAAAAAATATTTTGTACACTCGACCCAATATATTTCTTAATATTTTCACATAAATAAAATATCCAAAAAAAGTCATGGTCCAAAAAAATAAATATTGGATAAACATAATTCATACGATAGAATCCTTAACAGAACATAATATTTTTAAGAGGGATACTTTTTTATTCAGTGAAAATTAAATTTTGGAAACATTTTAAATGTATTTTTAACAATAGTTGGACATTAATTGAGTGATTAACCATTTTTTGATAAAATATTCTTCAATAATACATTTTTATTTAATTATATATTTTTATTCTTTTATTTAAATTATTTATTTATGTGACGTCTATAATGAATATGTAATTCCCTGGACCAAAAAATCCTAACTACACTTGAGAAAGGGTTTGTACTTGTCCTTGGGAATTCAAACACATATTCCAAATGCCTCAGACTAGTGGTGGGAAGATAGTATAGTAATGGGGGGACTATACCCACTAGTTTAAAACTAGAGGCTCATGCCTTATTTTACAAATATTTCAGAATGGCCTACCCATATAATGGAAACCCAAAAATAAAAGTTGACATAAAAAGGGATCCCCAAGGGCCCCCAAAATCCAAAAATAAAATTAGTAAATCTACCATTATGGTGTATTAACCATAATAGAGTACCAAAAATGTAAACAAAATAGGAAACATATATAATAATGGCACTTTGTCCAGTACATGGATATCAATTGGTAAAATGAAATAAAAAATTAAAGTGTCCTCTGATTAAATGCACTAAATCCCTTCCTTCAGAGTCATTGACCTCAATAACCTATTAGATCTATATCCTATATCTAGATCCAAGAAATACTTATCTCATAAGGGAAAATAAGAATGTATACCAATGAACATTGAAACCTATGTCATGTACAATGGAAGGGAGTGAGTCTAATGACACAATAAGAAATCCAAAGAGCCTCAACAATACTATGTGCATCTATGATCATGTTAAGGGTCATGAAATACATATAAATAAGTAAATTCTTGTTCCTACCACATGCCCACTCAGAATCATATTTTGAAGAAATATAAAAATGTAAACATTATTTCATCAATTATGAAACATACAATAATGATTTAACAGGTAAGTCTCCCTATTTATGTATTGATTAGAGATGAATCCAAAAAAATTAAGAACGTATTTATAGTTTTAATTTTCCTCAATAAATCTATAAGATAAAAACATAGATTACCATTATAAAAAATTATAGGATGTTTCCATTAAAATTTTTTCCTTTTGAATACGACTCATATTTTCTTATAGAACCATTTCAAGAATTAATATCCATAGATAGTCCATAGTGATGTTGAGAATTTTGGAAGTGATTGGATATCCATTATTATTAAAACATGATTAAGATAAATATATTTCATGAGTATGATTCACTAATGTAGAAATCTTAACCAATTAGTAAATAGTAAGAAACATGTTATTGAAAAAATCACAGAATCCAATCATATGTCAGACCGCTATCATAAATTCCAAATTAATTGTTTCAGTAGAATTCATAATACATTACATGGTAGAGGTTTTCCATTTCTATTTGAATTACTCGAGAGTCAATACATTCAAAAGTTTCATGAAGGTATCTACTTATCATTCTACCGTATACAAATCCTTTTTTATTGGGAGATACCACCTTATTGATGATTATTGAAATCATGGTGTGAAGTGCCTTATCAAGGATATTATGTATAGAATTGGATAGAGCTACAATACTAAATGAATTGTTAATGATAGCATAATCAGGCATAAGTAAGAGAAAACGAAATTTAGAGTTAATTTCCTTTGTGATAATTTCATTTCTAAAGAAAATATGGATCATCTTCACAATATAATCGTAAATTATATCCTATAACAAATGAAAGAAATTTTGTTTCAATACATCCCGTTCAACGGTAATATTTATATTTATAGAGAATATAGTAGACCAAAATTCAACTATTTCATGCATCCTATTGAGAATCACATTATATAAATTATCATTAACTAGGAATATTATAACGTTGAAATCAATAATGTTATCTTGAGAACCATTATTGAAAATATACCAAATATAATTTACAATTTTATCCATGATTTCATTATTCTTAGTTATAACATCACATCCATCCTTCATGTATGTTTTTGGTTCAAAAGACTTTCTAATTTTCTAGCAGTTATATAAAAAAGAAGTATTCGTATCACCTTTTTTGATATGTTTCATTTGAAATTTTCTAATAGAATTTTGTCCCTAAAAGAGGATTATTCATTCATCCTTGAATAAATTTCAACCACTATATTATGATAGGACACGTCAATCACCACATGATGACCATTTTTTTTGTTTAGTAATTATGATTATTATCTTTAGAACACATTAAATGTGGCCATCAATAAATTCTATATTTTCTCAAGCCACATGAACAATGCACCAAAAATCCAGATTCATACGCTAAAAATTATTTAACGGAACGGTATGAATTTGTATTTCATTTTTGGTAATGAAATTATTGATTACATGGTGATGATCAGATTTCATTTTCGAAAGAGTTCTAGAAGGAATATCCACCCACTGGTCTAGAGCCTTGAAGGTGACCGTGCTACTATCCATATTTCATACTAAAATAAAATTCATAGATTTCCTATTCCATTTAAATATATATCCATGAATAGTAACCTTCACAATATGATTAGGATTCATTCCATGAAATAAATTTCAATGGGATATTGTAAGGATAGAATTCACACTTCTTTTATGAGGTCTCATAACTGCATTGAAGTCTCAGGAAAGTACACATAGACCATAAATATCTTTATTGAGATGTATAATTTCCACTCATAAATATATTATCCCTTGATAACATTTTAGAACATATATAAAAGATTATAAAAAACTGCAACCATTTTAAAAAATTTTGTGGTTATCATATGATAAATAATATGAATAATTTTAAATATGGATTATTTCGTGGAAACAAAGAACAAAAGGATGTACACTCATATAGTATACTAATTAATTCACACAGTATTATAACCAATTTCATTTCAATTAATACCCCCAAATGAGTAGAAATGATCCATGGTTTAACTAATTCCAATCATCAAAGGATGATGATTTAAAATAAAATTTCTTAGAGTTATAGTTGTGTAAATATTATCCCCTGCTTGGAATCTCCCATACAAGACATTTCTTTATAACTGTGTATGGATTTTGGATTTTTGAAAAAAAATGGTGGCATCATGCTACTATACACGCTTTTAAATATTCGTTTATTTTGTGTAGGATTAATTTAGCAACCAGACTCCAATAGTGGAAAAGGTGACTAATTGGGAGTTTGTAATTCCCCTTCTCAATTTCTTATTATATCATATTTTTTCATATTTTTTCATATTTTTTCAAAAAAATATGGGTACACCAGTAATTATAATTTTATATTTGAATGGGAATTGTTGTTAGGGATAATTATAGTCTCATATTATTTATCACAACTAGGCTTAAAAAACTCATTAATGGTCTCTTGACCTTTTCCCTTTCTACAGTCGTTGTTATCTTCTATAATAGTATTTTATAATTTTATAGTCTCTAATAAAATGTATTTGGTAAAATCCTCAACTAGCTCTATACATTTCATACCAACCTTGGATTCATCTATTGAAATGGTGTACTAATTTTTTTGGATATGTTTCATGGAATATCGATAAACAAAAAACCCTTTCATTTCTCATAGGATTGAACACCAACACTATGGTCATACTTCAAAAACACTATCTCACTATTATGATGGTAAACTATGTCCATAGAATTATGGATCCATCCATTACATGTTGAATCATGTTATGTCATCAGATAATTATATTGTTTCATAATGATATTAGAAGAAGTGGAAGCATGATCCATTACAATCAATCATTATCCCATCTATTAATGATGGACTAGCTTCCTAGGATTAATCTATTGATGTTTTTATAAATTTAAAATACCATGGAAAACAATCTTCTAGTATCCAAAAAATGAATGGATAAATTCAAATTTATACTCCATCTAAATCCTAACATTATGCACTACAAGAGTAGCATTGTAAAACTAATAATTTAAGAGATCAACATCCCCCTAAATCCTTGAATAAAATATAGGATTATCCATAATGGTATTTTATTCCATATTGAAAGGAGAAAAAATTCATAACTAATTATATTTCAAGATATGAGGATTTTAATACACCCAAATAAGCCTATGAAACCTAAAGTATATATGTGAATTGGTGTGATTATGGTGGTAGGGATTACAATTAAAATCCAACACTATGATCTTATTTATTCATATATTAGGATCGTAAAATCTGGAATCACTGGTCATAAATATTTTCTATTCAGACTAAAAGGAAATGTGGATGTATCACTTCCCATTTGTAATGATTTTATAGTTTCTGATGCCGCAAAAATATTTACACTTGAGCCTAAATTTCTCTAATTTCAGAGGGTTTTTCTCCCCTCAGAAGTATGAATCTTCTTATCAATGATAGATATTGGAACCAGGGCATGAAGAAGAAGCTTTTGGGATAGTTATTTCTAAATTTTCATCAATGAAGTGAAGAAACATCATCATCCATGTCAATTCGAGGAAATATATATTCTAACTATATCACATAAATCATCAAATCACATATTTATAAAATAATGAGTACCTCATTCAATTCAAATTCTTCTCAACTAAATCTCATCATCAGGGACAATTTCTCAAAGGATCTAATGGAAATTCCATCTAGATCATTCACACACACATTAAAAATATACATGAAAGAAATTCGTCAAATTCATGGGGCTAGCACGATGCAACGACAATTCCTTCGACGTTGTGATGATCACCTCGATCTTATTACTTCGATCCACGATGGTTTTCTCTAGTATATTACTAATATAGTGCCCTTATCTATCTTGGATGTGATAGGAGAGATTATCTCTTAATCTGTTGGAATGAAGAGTCTATCTATAATTAGTTCCACCTGAAATATATAATGGATACCCTGAATAACTGGATAGGGCTTCCCCACCAATGTATATTTTATGACCATGAAATTAGTAATAAATATATATTTTTTGAAGAACATACTAATTATTAAATATTATATATATTTTATCATATAATTTTATTAAATAATAAATATAGGTCACGATAAAACTGATTCATTAACTCTTCATAATTCTTGAAAATATTTAACAAACCATGAATATTAAAATAACATTTATTTGTATAATATTATTTCACATATTCAATTTTTATGTGAATAAATTTAATAAATAAATTTGAAAAATATATTCTATACATGAATAGTAATGAAATTAATTAGTTTTAGATATTTTTAATACAATGAAAAATCATGGACCCCACAGTGGGATCAACTATGTTATAAACCTTTTCACAATAATAGTGAAAATTCATGAATTCACTATTGTGTGTGACCTTCTAGGACATTATTTAGATATTAGTGAATACTAAATGAGTACCAAGAGTAGAGTTTAGAAACAAATCAAGACCCCTAAAAAGAAAATGAATAATCATAAAAATGAAAATCTTCCAAAGAAAAACACACCGTGTAGTATTTTCACTCTATCTCTTGATATCTCATAATGTACGATTCACAACTAGTGTCATCATCAATATTTTATTTATCATTTTTTATATAAGTAGATGCACTTATCTCTTACTACCATGTTCATGGATTTAAGATGGTACTACTATCCTGAAAAACTAGGATCATGATATATCTTCCTCAATATTTAAATTTAAAATTCCTTATTAACCATTCAACAAATTTCATACCACCAATAATGCACCAAACACAATCTTACTTTCCCCAAAATAAATGTCATCAGTTTTTCATTGAATCAATTGTACATAATGAAATTTCATGAATTTAAAATTATCTTAATTCAAGATACCAATAAACATGGTAATATATAGGAATAACCAAAGACATCTAAATCACATGGTGTTCTTATTGGAAGATCTATCCTCATGATCTCACCTACTAGTGGTCACAAGGTGAAAACATCAAGTAAATAAGTCTCAATTATTATGATCCTCCAACACCTAATGGTACACATAGTTTTTTTCATATCATTATGAAATATTTGACCTGTAGGACATAACATTAATATTTCTTTAAGGGTAACTATAGGTTCCCATTATAGTCTTAGAACATTGATAACCATTGGATTCGACATGTATTCTATGAAAATTACCCTATATACAATGGACATAGAAGTATTAACAATATTTTTCTATGATAAAAATATGTATATATTAAAATGTATACTTATTACTGTAATCAAAGTTCATACATAATTTGGGTTTAGGGAACCCACATTCAACACTCCCATGTTCATTAGAGCCAACTAAAAATAATTTTTAACCTACTAGATCTCAAATTAGGATCATGATTCTACTGAGAAATATATTTACTTAGGTGGTATATCTTGTTATCATGTATGGATACTCTACTAAGTATGAATTCACCTCTCTAAGTAAAATCAATGAAGATATAAAAATTCTCATGTATTTCATTTATCCTTTGGTGTGGCCCAATCTTATTGGAAGGAACCACTACTATAGTATTATTACAATTAATTAGAAGATGGTCTACACTTCTAGACAAAACACCATTGTATGAGATAAAGCTACATATCTATACTACCTTTTTAGTTTCATAGTAAGTTGTTATATAATTGGTTTATTTTTTATAATCAGACACCAATGTTTGGTTCAAGATTCTCCAACTCACAATGTTTTCATTCACTAAGAAAAAATTACTTGACTAGGATTTCATATCAACATGATTTATCTTTAAAATTTCATTGGTGTGTCCTATCACTACTAGTTCGCCATCTCCTCCATACACTAGGAACAAATCCTTTGTATGCTTTATATAATTCAGGTTTTTTTACATTCCCAATGAAGCTCTTTGGGATTGACATTAAATCTTCCCACCATGTATGATGAAAAGGAACATCAAACATAGTAAATTTCATGGAATACATGCTAGATCCATCTATTGAATCATTAGGGATTCTACTCATCCTTTCAATGTGCTTTGATATTTTTGGACACGTTTTATTAGAGAGATTAACAATATGTGACATTAGAAAAAACCCACTCTTGTATTATTCAACAATATACCTTCCAAGTACGATGTTAATATATTTACATTTAATTATCCCAAGATGCTTATGAGATATATCAAGATTGATCTTTATCCAAGAATTTAGGATGATTCACCTATGTATTCCAAAGGTAAGCATTCATTTAACAAAGTCTTAACTGAATATAGGTACTTTAGATTGTTTCCAATAAATAATGAGTCATCAACATAAAATACAAGGAAATTAATGAAATTCCCTGTATCCTTATTATAGATACAAGGATCACTATCAATCTCGATGAATCTAAACTCTTGTATGGAATCATTAAAATAAAAATTATATAATTATGATACATGATTAAAACCATAAAGGAGTATATTTAGCTTTCAAACATTATCAGAACTCTTTGACTTAACAAAAACTTTGTGTTGAGATCTCAAGCGATACTGATGGATCAGAAGGCATGGAGGCACCACTTTATGGTGTTGCGAGGATGATGATGTCTGCTGCGGATGCAGAGTCAGATCGGATTTTAACCACTGGATCTATGAGGGATGGTGCGCATCGTGATGGCACCTTGAAGGATATGATAGTGGTTGCAGGTCAAGCATCTGGTTTGGGCGGTGAATCTTCAACTCTTAAAGTGTTTAAGGGAGATGAACAGAGTGATGGGCCTCCTTTGGCTCCAATGGATTTACCAAGAGAAGTGGCTAGGATCCCTGTAATGGGCGGTCTCAATGATTTGGCCACAGGGGTGGCTTTTGGAAAGGTTTCAAATGCAATGTAGGATGGATCCTTACCTGCTGGAACATGTTCTATTGAGCTTGTTACGGAGACTACCAATACAGTTCATCTGGAGGGCAGTGGTGTTTTCTCCTTTGCTTTTCTCAAGGGAGGGACTGATCCTTCCATCCAAAGAAAGGGAAACATTGCGCACATTAATGCGGATCCCATTTTGGTCTCTGAATGACTCAAAATGGTTGACTTCTCAATCATCGCTCGCCTATTTCTCCCTAAAGGTTCACAACCTATGAAAATTGATGAAATCAAAGATTGTGTTTCATTGATTTGGGGTTTTTCATCATGGAAGTGTGTATCACTTGGTCGGGGATATTTTCTTATTCTTTTCCCCATGGATGAATTGAAAACCCGAGCTTGGGGCTTTGGTTCCATTTCCCTCAAACCGAGAATTATTCACTTGCCTGAATGGGATAAAAAGTTCAATCTTTAGAGGTTGGTCACAATACAACCCAAATTTTGGTCAGAGTGTATGGATTAAACTGGATACTTTGGCATCCTAAAATATTGTATTATATTGCCTTATCCATTGTTATTCCAATTAAAATTGATAAGAAAACATAGGTTACTCGTTTTGGCCACTTTTCTAGGTTTATGGTTGAGGTTGAGCTGGGTTCGTTTCTTGTTGAAAAAGTGATGCTTGAAACTGATGATGATAGACTTGAGCTGAAGATTGTTTATGAAAAAATTCGTAAATTCTGCAAGGACTACAATGTTATTGGTCATGACTTTTCTTCCTTTTGTCAGCCTATGGTTTTCATCTTCCGTGCATTGTGGGGTCATAACGAGAATAATTGTCTCAAGAAAGAAAATATTCCTCTTCTTTGAAAACTAATGAAGATGGCAAAGACATGTGTAGGAGTGTGGATGATCTGGGCACTATTGTTTATCCTACTGAGAAGGGGATACTAGATGCCACTCATGAAGAGGCATCTAAAGTCGATGGAAAGAAAGATTGCCCAGATCCTACCAATGTATGTTCTTCCTCCCATGAAAACTAATAGAAATATTGGGTAGATATTTGTACAGAAGAGGGAAACCAACATGATGTTTTTATTTCTGGAAAAGAAAAAATTAGAGAAAAAGAATCTCAACCACAGGAAAATATGGGTGCCTCAGTTATTCGAAAAGGTAAGAAAAACTTAGATTCGGACTCCCCAGTCATCACTAAGGCTTTTCATTCTGCTTTAAAGCCAATTATTGATAATGAAGGCTTCCAAATTGTTTCTCACAAGAAGACACCCCCTCCGGTTGTTTCCCTAATGGTGGATGAGATACTTATTGCAGAAGAGATAAAGACGCCAATATTAAAATATGTTTCTCCTGATAAATTAATTGAATAAACAGAGGATATCTCAGGTTCTGAGAGCACTGATGCTGAGAAACTTCATAAAATACTTCAAGTGCTCTCGAGCAGGGCATGTGAAACCAAAGGGAGAATGAGAGTTCAGGGCCGCGGGCGTGGAAGCGCAGAGCTGGAGGCTATTAGAGATGAAGAACAAAGGGTAACCGAGCGACATCTGAAAAAGATAAGCAATTATTTTTTTTGTTTTGGTTGTTCCATGTTTTCCCTTCCCCTCTCCTTTGTTACTTTTCTTTTTCTTTATTTTAATAAAAGAGTCATAACCTCCACCTTTTTGAAAAAAAAAACTTCGTGTTGAGTGATGTAGACATCTTCAACCAACATCCCATTAATAAAATAATTTTTTAAATCCATTTTCTAAACTTTATAATCATGGAAGGATGTAATTTCATGTAATATTTTGATAGATTTCAACATTGAAACTAGTGATATGGTTTCTTTATAGTATATTCCTTGAAATTTCATAAAACCCTTCTCTACATGTATTACATTATAGGTGTTGACCTTACCATCTATGTCAATATTTTTTTTATAATACCCTTTTTCAACAAATGAGTTTTACATTGGATGGGGGGTCTTCCAAAATCCAAAATTGATTATGTACACAGACTCCATATTTGAAAGAAAGTGAAATTTTCATTTATAAGATTCATTTACTTATACTCCATCCCTGTAGTTTGTATGTTCATCCACAATTTTTAGTATTTCATGTTAATCAGGGAGAAGAAACCTATGAATATCAAGTTCTCTATGCTCCCGAGTTGACCTCAAAAATACTTCTATCATATGAACATCATCATCTCCCAATGTCACTTGTGAAGATTTTTCCCATATAGACACTTGTTCTTTTGGAGAATTAAATTAATTTAATTCAATCTTCATCCCACTATTATTGATGGAAATGTATCCCCTTTGTAAAAGTATTTATTTTCCATAATAACATCTCAACACAAATGGTTATATATGTAATATAATTGAGTTTCTTTAGGATAACCTATATAGATGAATATTATGCTAAGGGATTGTAATTTTTCTATATGTATATTATTGAAGAAAACCTCAACTTCTCATATATCAATGTGTGAGATATTGGATTTTATTCCACACCATAACTGACATGGAATTCTATCTATCTCTTTAGTTGGTACTCGGTTAACAGTATATGCTAGTATCTACAAGGTATAACACCAATAGTAAATGGAAGAGTTTCCTCACTCACCATTGATCTTAAAATGACAATCAATGTATGGATCTTCCTTTCACTGACACCATTATAGAGTGGTTTATAAGTAGTTGTGAGTTGGAAAACTATCCCACAATCTTTTATGTGATCAATTAAGGTTTTGGTTATGATAATATGAACCTCGTTTTGAGGTAAGTGACTTAATATTCTTGCTGATATATTTCTATATTTCACAATATTATTCCTTAAACATCAAAAAGAAATATGGCATATAATGAATTACGTAGACATAGTGATCCCAACTATAGTAATCAGTAAAAGTGATGATACATGAAAACCCACATTTTGACTCTTTTGGAAATGGACCACTATATCAATATGAATTAATTATCGTATTTCAATGACTCCTTAATCCTTGATAGAAAAAAAGATTATTTGGTCATTTTACCTTGTAAATAAACATGAAATACATCTATGTAATTTAACTTTGTTTAGAAAAAAATCACTGCTTGATGTAATTTCTATAATCGCTTCTCATTTACATGACCAAGATTAAAGTTCCATAGACTTGTGTTTTTTGAGTCGTCTTCACAATTTCTACCATTTATTTTCATTACTGGGTTCTTATGTTCAAATATATATAACCCATTGTTAAGATGTACAATACCATAACATATGTTATCGTGATAAAATAGAAACAATTTATTTCAAAACATGAAATAAAATCTCATGGTTTAAAACAAGAAATTCATATTATGTTTCTAGTAACCGAAATAAAATAATATAAATTATTCAATTCATGAAAAAAACCAATATGAAAAGTTAGATGATAATCACCCACTTCCATGGATTCTAGAATCTCACCATTCATGGATCAGAGATCTACCACATCCTTTACAATATTCATTAAAGTGAATACAAATGTGTGATCTATTCTCATCCATTATCATAGAGGAATTTGAGGCCACTATTTATAAGGTCAATTTGGAAATGAAATTGGTGAAAATGATCTTTTTAATATAATTACATATCCTATAACTTCTTATAATAATTCAATAATCATTAATTGACATTTAGAACATAAAATCATCCTAGTATTTAAAAGATTTGAAGTTCTATACTTTTTCAGAATTGAATTCTTCCTAAGATCGTACTACATAATGAAATTGGAAATAATAAAATGTGGCATCATGGATGTGGTTGTGGACATATATATAGTGGTATCCCATCCCAGATCAATTTTTGGGACCAATTGGATTTTAATTCTAATGACTTTTCATTCCTTTCATTTTAATCATTTTAAAAATAATAGTATCTGTTATTAATATTATAAAATCATATAAAAACGTCTCAATGACCACTTAGTTTATCTACACCCTATTATCATATCAGAATAATAACATTGATTTATTACTGGTAGATCCATATAAGGGTTGAAGTATAATTTCTTAATAAATTATTATTTATGTAGAGAATATTGATAAAAAAGGGAACACAATATCCAAGGGTTGTTTAAGGAATTCATACAGAAAAATGGAATGGTGGTTCATTCATAAGTGTAAAAGTAAATTTTAATTCATTAAATAAATTATAGACATCCTATTTAGATGCTTCACATCCCCATGATTCTAAATTATCCTCATGGGTAAGATATTTGATTTCATTAAAGTGGTTCAGGACATTATATTGGTAGACCATATCCCTCTATGAATTTTAATCATTTCCAAATATGAATTTATTATAAATATAAATATCCATAAGGATAATGGTATCATGACATGATTTTGATGTATATATCTGTGTGTATCTAGGGACATCCCACCTCTTTATTCAAGTGATATGATAGTTGTAACGCCCCGACCCCAGAAGCCTAGATTCAGTGCATTTTTACGTATCATTGGCATGATCATAAAAGGTCAAGTCTCGAAAGACAAATTAGTTTTGTAGCCTTTTAAGTACTAGATACATTCTTAAGGTTTACATTACATCATAAAATGGAAAATAACAACAACATTGTTTCCATAGACAACACTAAGGTCCCATATACTATCCCTGTAGGTCATTCATAATATACTTCTTTGCATATTGGGAAAAATAAAACATAAAAGGGGTGATATCAGATGCTCGGTAAGGATAAAATTATAGCGGAAAATTTCATAAATAAGCATAATCATTGAAGGTAGTGTATAAGAATAAAACAAAATCCTTTTAAACATGAACTTCAGCATAATATGGAAAAGATAAAATCAAATAATTCCATTTACCTATTAACATGGATATTATAATATTCGAATAATCACAAGAAATATCAATAGCCTCTTTCATAATGATGGAATGATTAATGCTAGACTTTTATAACCACATAGTCAAGGACTTGTGCCATGACTACAAATAAGATTTTTTCAAGGCCTTGTGCCAAGACACCAGTTTGTCTCATGAGACCTACCGATGCACCGAGGAGCTATAGAAGGCTCCACCCATCACTTACTATGTCCAATTCATTACTCATATGAAAAAGGTTTAAACATAATCCTAACATTCATTTTAAAACTACCATATGAAATGTCAATATTTTAACCACAAACTATGAATGGTATAAAAATAGCACATACACAGTCAAGCGTAACTCATTCAATAAAATATGGAAGATTTTATTATAATAGATCAACCTCAATACAGAATAATGAATGATATTTACACAGATGAAAATAATCATCAAAACTATTAATGAGAAATATCCACCTTTTTCTTGAAAACATTTAAAAGTCTCACTATTTATCAAGAAACTGTTTAAAGTTGTTTTTTGAATCAAAGTGTCCCATACCACTTTGAAACTTTTAAAAAAATTAATTTTACAAAATTTAATTTCCATATAAATAAATCCATAAAACCATTTTTAAAATATGTACATTAATGAGAATGATTTAGAATAATAAATCAATAAAACATTTTAAAATGATATTTTAGTTAGAGTTCCTAACCAAAAGAGAGACACATGAATAAAAATAATTGAGGTAATAAAAACTTTGTAATATCTTGATTATAAAGGGATTCATGATATACTTTTTCAAATTACATTATATAAACCAGATAAAATTGATTTGGTTTATAACAATAAATAAGTCTCAATGGAATGTAAATTGAGATGAAATATCATATAAAGACTGTATCATTCGTTTCAGGATAAATCAACAACATAATTATGTGTGACAAATATAAATACACTCAATATGATTGTATATTCAGTGTAAATCAATCAGAGTACATTCACACATATTCTTGTAAAAACCACACTAATGAATTAGATATTTAACTCAACAAATGGAGATTGAGTTAAAATTACACTTATAAAGTTCATATCGATGACTTGAGAATTTATCAATGAAGTTATTATGTGTATAAAAATTATATCCATAGAAAGGGGAGTGGAAATTATGACATAAGAAAATGAATTTTTATTCCACACAAAATCTTGGAGTAAAATAATCAATGAAGTATGCGTTAAGAGGAATGAGTGGAAATTGAAATTTCAAATTCCCTTATCAAATTGGTAACTTAAAAAACATCCACCCATGAAAGAAATATAATACAATGATTATGTAAATATCCATAAATTAAAGTATATTATACAATGAATACAATCGTGGGTAGTACACACACCACATTCAATAAATAAGTGGTGAACAATGTAAATCTTACAGAATTAAAAGTGGGATAAGAAACCCCTTACATTGTACTTTTTCCTTGGTCGAGCGTTGGTTAACCTCCTGTATAATGGTGAAATAATTGTAATTAAATTATACAAGAATCATATACATTAATATTATATCATATATTATCTTTTAACATTTCTTTGTTAATAATATCTTAGTGTTAGCGTCGTTTCGGGTGTTAACAGATTCGTTTTCCTTTATATTATTTTTTATGTGAGTCATATTTGTTATTGATGGGATTTATCTTATTTATATCCACAATTATATCATGTCTCTAAAAATTATTTTTCATCACCAAATGAAATTTATTCTTCATTGGATTCGATGGGGAATGAATCTCATCGCGTTCGTGGAGACGGTAATCCGTACGTACGCACGAGCGAAAATATAATTCTTTTGATATTAAAATAATATATAATTGGATGTTATATTATATATGAAGAATAATTATCATGTTATATTTATTATTTACGTCAATTACACATCATTATTATACCTATCCAAATAATAATATATGGAATAACAATTACACCATGACGTGGAGATGGTAAGCCATACGTACGTACATATGGTGACATGTCATTCAAAGGATGGATAGAATAATGAATATGGTTGTACCATATTCATAATAACATCACAATATATAGCATATACTGGAGTTATTATTTTATAATGGAAACAACAAAGATATAGAAAGTTGAAGAAGAAATGAAGTTGAAAGAGGTGATGAGATATTTACCTCTTTGTCGGGTTATTTCTTTTTATTTGATCAAAAGGGCTCCTTAGGTTGGATTTATGACTAATGGAGGGAATCTAGGATTAATGGAGGATATATTAGAGGGTATTTGTGTAGAATTTTTTCTTTTAAAAAAGGATTTTATGGTGTGAATTGGAGGGAAGGGGGAGTGCCCTTTTATAAGAGGGGTGAGAGGCACCTTAGAAAAAACTTGAAATATTATATTATAATAAAATCAATTTCGGTTTCTAATTGCTCAAAAATGGATTATTTAAATTATAAGGTCGGTATAGGTCTAAAAACACTCATCCAATAGGTTTTATAGAGGTTTGGGTTACTATATTAACCTTATCATTTAGATTTAACTCTTTGTTAAATAGTTTGACATTAACCATGTATCTTTATATTTTTATATTATATGGATAATAAACCTACTATATACTTCCAAAAGAACCCCAAGTGGTCCATTAATGATACACCTATCATTATATATTTCTTTTTTACGAACCATAGATTTTTAGGAAATGAATATCAATTAGTAATATAATATTGGATTTAAAAACTATTTTTTGTCAATTTTGTCACTATTTGGTATTTTGTTTTTGATAAATTAATAATAACATTGTTACATCGAAAACAATTCATCTAACCAACCCTAATATGTCATATAATGCTATAAAATTAGTGGAATTCATAAAAAGTCTCAGATTAAATTTATTTGGATATTTATATTATCAATTAGTTTAATATTTCATTAATTAGGTAATTACTACATCATCATTATGTCATTAATAAATTAAATTATATAATGTCTAAAAAATATAAATAATATACCATTATGTAAGAAATATTTTTATATTTCTAATGAATTTTTATATTCTAATTTATCTTATTTGTAACCCTATATTAAAAATGTTTTACTTATTAAACATGGATTTTAACTTTTTTAACTCTTCTTTGAATTAAATAATAATAAATGTCCTAATCTAATCCAAGTGGACCAAAGTGGTTTGTATTTTATTTTTAAGGGGTTTTTTGGTCAAATTATACTTATCCAATACAATTATTACATGTGTTAGGGTAATAATAATATCATTTTTACCCTTAATTGCCCTATTTACTTTTAACTGTGGTAAATAAAATTAAAAAGATACTATTCACTATAAATTATTTTGATCTTATTGAACAAAATTTTACTTAATGATATCAACCCTTTCTATTGGATTTTTGAAATTCCATTCACAGAAGCGGTAAAATTATGTTTTATGTGAATTTGCAAATTCTCCGAGGAGGTGGGTAAAAGACGGTGAAAAGTTCAATAAAATTTTTATATATCTAAAATTTTTATAAACTGACTCCAATGAATTACATTGAACTTATATATTTATTATGTATCTATTTTTACATAAAATAAATCTAAATGAAATAAATAATTATTTAAATAAAAATTATGTTTTAAACTATAACTCAGTGTTTATCAATATTCATCAAAAATTAAAAGTTTTCAGAAACATACAAAAAATTCACCCTAAGATAATTTTGAAATTATGAATTCAAAAATGAAGTCTATTTTACATAATTAAAAACATCGAAATTTCATTTATTAGTGTAAAATTAATTCCTGTTGTCAGAACCAAAACGTTTATTTTTTTGAAATTATAACTTACAAAAGATTGACATTTGTTTATGTCCCATTTTAATGTGAAATTACATCCAATTACAAATATTAAATTAAATGGTAAAAATATAATCTAATTATACATCCAAACCATTCATATGTATAGTTTAACACTATAAATTATTTTGATTAAAAAAGTTGTTTTCAGTTAAAATATATTATTTTTCACTATTCACCCAAAATGGAATTTATCAGAAAAACACCAAAAATTTATGGAAGCTAAATTCTTATGTCCTGATCCCCAAGAAGAAGTTTATTTTGTCAAATTTAATAAATAAAAGTTTCAAATATTGAATTTAAAAAGGGTTCTCTATTAAAAGGCGGTAAAATTTCATTTTTTGAAAAATACTTTATTTATCTGGAAAAAAAATATTTTTTCCTTAAATTATGTCTAAGAAACACATAATATAGATTCAAAAATAATATGGGTTATATAAAGTTAAAAATTCTGTTAATATAATTGATAATCGCTTTTGAATAGCTAGTTTGGTATGTCATGGTGTGCTTGAACTCGATGTTGCGTGTAATGTTAGTTATTGAATTACTTTGAAGAACTAACGTACTATGAAATCTTGGGGTGGTACAATAGTTCTCATCAATTCCATGAAACCCTAAAAATCTTATTTTAAAACGTATCTCTCAGCCTGATACAAAATAAGGGCAATGTATGTGAACTTCAAGAGAATATTAATTCTTTTATAGGTCCACTTATCCTTTATAATGGTTTATCTCATTGAATAATTGTTTGGTTTACCCTAGAATCATTTATATATTATATACATGGGCTCCCCTATTATTATATAGTGAATCCATATCATATATTTTGGTTTACATAATAAGAAAATTAAAGGTAATATTATAAACTAATAAAATAGGCGACTATACTTTTTTATAACAGTCAATCTAACTCATAGTGTATTTTTCTCTATCAAGATTCACAACTTGTACCTTTTTAAATTTCCCTAGGATATGTTCAACACTATTGAGAATTTGATCATGAACATTTCATGTGTCTCAAAAAACTGATCATTATCACAACTAGGTTAGTTGAAAATTTATTTAATTTAATACTTGTGAAGGTTATATCAAAATATACTATATAATAGACATAATTAGTTTTGTCCTAGGAAATGTATCATTGTAATTTAAGGAAATTATTTTATTATGGGATCAGTTAAGGAGGCCCATATATGACCACACCCATTATATTTTAAATAATTTCCTAGGATCCAAAATTCCCCCCATCCGGATACATGTTTTCAATGGTCTTCCATTTATCTTCAATTAAAAAAAATAGGTCAGTAGGGTGGGAAAAATATTTACAAATAGAAAATTATATAATAATGACATTATTCTAACCCACATTCAAGTTTCCTATTATATTTGGTTCAATATTCAAGGAGACATTTTCTGACTCTGTAATCTATATTAGATAGGCGGGAAAATTAATTTAGTAATTAATATTTATCTATCATGTGGGGATGATCGTTTGGTGTTTATAGGTACCTATAATGGTGATTTTATATGGATTATTATCAAATATTCCCCCAACCCCCAAAATATTAAATTTTTTTGAGCATCATGGACAAGAATAATATACTATAAAAATGTAGATTTCCCACATAGAGGAATTTAAAAATTACATCCATTAACAATGACGCATAAAACCACAGTATTCACATGGATTATTACGTAGTTTTTGTGTCCATCCTGAGGTCAAGTTAGTATTGAATTCATTTATAAATAGCTGCAATACTTCATCTGTAAGGATCCACTTTCAAAAAATCATGTAATTTATAACTAATCGTAGGTTTTTATTGTATATCTATCCAACGGCCCGAGGGCCTTCCAATATTATTTATTTGATAAAACCCCCTTTTAAGGGATGAAGGGAGTGGAAACCCAAAGACATCATGGACATAAGAATATCACACTCGAAGAATATAAAGAATAAAACTAGAATGAAAACATTGAACCACTACTCCCCAACATTTGAACATGAAGAATCTCTCCACCATTGCAAGGAAAATCGGCAAGAAAGTGTCCTGTGTCAAAAGATCACGCCTGATCCGATGGCTGACTCCATACCCTCTCAAACAACCAAATCAAAAAAACACTCCAAATATGAATCAAAATCTCTGTAACCTCTTCTAATGTCTATTCATGATTTCATTCAGATCAAAAAATTCCCATCTTCGAAAAATAATCCGTTCAAACTGAAAAAACCTACTCAAAAAACACCAACCACATATCGAATCAACTACTTAAAACCAACATCAAACCAGGAGACCATCACCACCATTGTCTTCCCACTGTTTCATTATCAATCTAGAAAACAAAAAACCCATATCCATTCCCCATATCGCACACAAAAATCCATAGGATTCCACCCCAACAATGTCCATTAGCACAAAACAAGAAGAAGCAACCCCCGTTCACATCAAAACTAGAAGTCACACAGATCTGGAGCCATCAAATTGGATCAGGGCCACAGATTCAAGCTGAAGATCCTCCACAACCAGTGGCATCAGCCCCCAACGTCGTCGCAGACCTCCACAACCGAGTCCACTTGGAACAGTGCCAACGTCGGTCACCTGAAAAGTCTCGACGCACCAAAACAACCAAATCCACCGAAGAAAGATGCCATTGTATATCAAATTCTAGTTTCTTTCATATAAAGTAGGATCCCACTAGAGTACTTATAAATATGATTATTTTTACCCCCATTAGCTGGAATACAAAGATGGAATTTAATGATATTTTATTAGGGTTTCTATATTCTTTTGCTTTTACATTCCTACTGGTGAAAATTCCAAAATTACATAGGGAATTTTATTCCTTATACATAAAGGATGATAACATATATTCCATGGAAGAAATAAGTTTTGACCCTATACACTTCACTAAAATATGAAATATTACTAGTCAACACACTATTTTCACCACCAACATGGTCACAATAGCTAATGTTAGATGGGTTATATTTATTCAACCAATCTGATGAATAAAATATCATACAGATGAATCTTATTACAATGATATTATGTCTCTAGTATGTATCATCCATAACCATGCAGGAAAGGTTTCATTTTATTCTATTTCACCTTTTTCCTAGGGAAATCCTATTTTGGTGGATATAAAATATATTCTCCATGGACAATTTTTTTCAATTTAGAGAACATTATTCTCTATGGAATTGGGATCATTTATTACATTATTATATAATGTTTTAACCAACCACCCAATCTCACTAGTCTATTACCTGTCTCATTCAACATTTTTGGTACCTATATGGTGTGGGTCCAAATTCTATTAATAGTTTTACGGAAATAAACATGTTTAATATTTTTTATCATCCATTATATAGAATATTGTGGATTTCTAACTCTTTTATGTTGCTTGAATCCTCCCTAACCCTCATAAAAAACATGTATTGGTGGATGCTTTAGTCCATTGTTTTTTTATTCCACATAACATTAATTTCTATATATTTATTATAGTATTAATAAAAAATGATTTTATGATGATATTGGTTTAATATATAAAAGATGTAACGAAACTATTGTTGTAAAAAAATCATTTTTTCATGATAATCCAGTAAATAAATCTTAAAACATAAGAAATGCATTCTAAACATTCATATTAATGATGAAACTTTGATTTTGAGGAAATAATTTTAAAATAATATGCACTATAAATATTATAAATATAAAAAATTTATTAACTAATATTAAAATTACAAACATATATAGGAAAAAATTAGTTTTATTGGAGCACATTTTTGAAAGTTACACTTATGAAATTCTATCCATGACATGTTGAAGTATCATATAACCAAAACATAAGAAACAAATAATATTTAAGATTAAATTACTTATAATTTATAATAAAACATATAATTCCAACACAAAATTACTATTTTCATGAACTTCACCATGTAAGGAGGATAATAAATAAGTTTTACATTCATGTGGTCAGAATACACATAATATTAAGTTTCCACAATAATAGAAAATCTAAAATGAATTAAAATATTATAAAAAGTATTTAATAATTATATAATACTACTTATTATATATGAAAAAAATTCAAAAAAATTAACATCTTATTAATATATAGTATTTACTTTCGATTGAAAATGTTGATAAAAATTAATTTTATTTCTCTTAGATAATGTTTGATAAGGTGGAGGTTAGTATATTGATTTTCATTTCTTTGTGGGAGATAACCACATATACATTCCTCTAGATATTAATTTCAATATCAAATTCAAATCATCTTTTTGTATTTCATTTCATATCTAACAATGTTCCAATAAATATTATATATTTATTTCATCAGATGCATATCATCAATGTTATGTTTCACCTTTAAAATTTATAATAAGGAATATTGGATAAAATCAACCATTAGTTAAATATATACTGTATATAACACAATTTTGTCCCATCACAGATACAAAATTGATGTTATCCACCTTATCATAATATTTTCCATTTGATATATTTTTTATTAGAAAAGCATGAACCTATACGTCATTAATTTTTTTAATATTTGATAATGTGAATCCCTTAAAAAATCATTAATGAACCATATAAAAATTAGTTCTCGCATAATATAGTTCTTGATCAAAATCCCTTTATTCCTAATTTTGGACAATAATTATATCCATTATCACTATATCATAATAAATTTATTGACGGACACCAGAATACATTGTGATGGGAGGGGTGAATCAGGTTGTCAACTACATTCTCCAAAAGTGACGGATCATGTTCCCATATTGGTATGAACCAGTTAATGCTATATAAGCAGAATGTGATAAAAATTAACATCCATATTCAAAGAGATAAAACAAAAAATTTATATGGATCACCACTCAGGGCTAGTCCATGGAGAACACACTAATACTGTGTTAGGTAAACATAAATCTTCTAATCTTTACTAGTTTTAGAATACAAGAGTTCAAACACAATTTCCATGTTTTAGGAACACTTCAATTTCAATATTTTAGAGATATAACATTGAATCCCTTGGAATATGTATGTCAACTCCCCCTAGATCACTCATTTGAGAGTTTTCTATCAAAATTTTGGGACTTAAAGGTCACATCAATGGATTAGAATTAACATATTTTTCTTAGTCTATCAGGAGAATATTCTTACACCATTGAACTATGTAGATGAAATTTGAAAGATCTATCCACCAAAAATCTATAATTCAAAACATCCTTTGGAAATTATCCTTTGAAAATCTCATTTTCAATTCCAACACCTTCGTGATGCTCCCTACTGTCATAGAACAAACTACCTTTGAGAAGATCATTGTGTCAAAGCGGAATACACTATCATCATGAAGCACCATTTTTTCGAATTAATTTTAACCGTTATATGATTATAATATTTTATCTATGGTAATGCTATCATATTAATCTGGATTCAAGAATATCTCATTGGTTAATCAAACCAGAGTGTTTCAAGATTATATTTGAAAAATTTTTGTGACATTTAGAAGGGTATCCTTATAATTATAGGCTCATACATTCATGATTCTCCAATTCCTCTTAGTTTATTTTCCAGATATTTAAAAACCACCTTTTAGATGCTCCCCAATTCGCGATGCTCCATCAAGATTTATTATTATCACAATGTTTTTTTATCAAACCATTGTGTGTCATGATTCTCCAATTCTTGTATTCATGAAAATCACTATCACCATTTGTGATGCTCCATTTCATCATCATTCGTGATGCTCATCACTACCATAAAGATCAATATCAAAATTATTTTGTACATAATGAACCACAATTAATGAATCCCATATTCTTTAAACTCATGAATTTTTAATTTTTCCATAAGTTCTTCAAGGAATCCCATTATTCATGGTTCATACCATTCTCCAAACTGTAGACCCTAATAATTTGACAAACACTGGGAAATGATTCCATAATCCATATTTTTTCCAACTTGTACTATAATATACCTTTCCATTAAAACACACTGATCTCTCAGATGAGGATTGACAGCAAACACAAATCATACCCCATTTCATCAAAGAACATCCTTGGTCCCAATAATCCCCCTCGTTGGATTTGTTGGAAATCTTCTGATAAATTTAATTGAGAAATCTACAATATTGTAAAACCTATTTTTTGTTATGATATTCATTAATAATAATATTATTATTTTTATGTGTCTTTAAATTTCATTGATATATTTTTTTGTACACTACACCAAGATAAATATGGACTATATGCAACACTAACTTAGCTTGATGTATAGGCAACACTATCCTTGGCTTAAGTTACAAAAAAATTCAAGTTCCTTTGATATAATAAATTTCACAGAAGAATGATGTTAAGTGAAAAAATAAATATTATTATGTTACCTTATAAAGGATTCATTATAATGGCAGGTCTGAACAATATTATCTTGTTCTTAAAACCCATTTAAATGAAAATAAGTGAGTTTATTAAATAATAATACCGCTTTTTATGGAATTTATTAATGTAATAGATAATTAATATATTTAATATAATGTTTAAAAATTATCATATATGTTTTCTAGACATGATATATGAAAAAATTCATTTCATCAGATTGAAAATGTATTTATGAAAAAATGTAAATTCCCCACCATTTGATGTGGCACATATTTAAATTCTAGTTTTTGGAAAATTTATTTTTTATATCTAACCAAATAAAATTATTCATTATTATCTTGATATAAAATTATAATTGGATGAATTTGAAATGTTTTTTCATATAAGTTTTATATTTTGATTAATTGTAAAAAACACTAAATTTTAAATGAAAACAACATTTCTTCACTAAAAAAATTTATAAGGTTTAATTATAATATTAAATGGTTTTAATGTATATATAGAATATATTTTTATTTTTTTATATAATTTAGTTCAATTCCATTTGTTTCCAATGCTTTTTCTAGGGCTCTTATTTGTCCGTGAGGATGCGTTGGATATTTCCCAACATTCTCTCGTTCTTAAGGCGGGTGACATTTGTCGCTTATTTATGGACGTTTTCTCTGTGATCGAAATGGAATGATGAGATTTCAGTCTCTCATTCAATGGATTCATCCTTATAATTTTTCCCCTAGTCTTGTTCTCCCTCATAGATTTAGACACCATTCATGAAACTCTTCTCTGGTTCCATATCTTCATGGATGCCAGTTAGTTTCACTGATTTTGTCAGGAAATTCCAAGGGGTCATGTTAGGGAAGCAACCATCTATTGGGAGAGTAGTCACATTGGACATCACTAACTTGTGTAGATGTCTAAACATTGATGCATCTTGGTTTATTCCCCTTGTAATAAGGATTCTTATTGATGCAGAAGCTTGTGGAATCACACATCAAATGTGGAGAATTATATAAAATAGGCATTATATATAGGTTTTCCTTATATTCCACTGTTAACATAGGGTATACCGCAAATTTAATATCTAGAGAAGATGGATCAAACCGATCATAACACTAATAGTGTTGGATCATAGGGTTACATCCCCAAGAGGGATCACCTGAGGGGTTTACTGGATGAGTGCATTAAAAATTCTAATAAAAGAAAATCTGAGGATACTTGGATCCCTGTGATGGGGATGCTAGTGTTTTTAGTTTATTGGGATTGATCATTAGGGAGGTCATCTACACACCGTACCAAGGCGACAGTGAAAAAACCCACATAGTTTACATGGTTGATGAATCATGGTGTACACAAAGGATGATGACCTGGAAACATGTTAGGGAATATGCACAGATAGTGTCCCATCAGAAGGGGGACACTCTTGGTTGGATGGTTATGGACTTTGTGGGATTATGAGTAGTTATCTTCCTAAGGGAATGGTGTGATCTCACTGGGATGTGGTGGCTACGGTAAGAATCACAATGGATGATGGATGGATGAACGATGTGGATGAGATGAATGGGGTGGAACTGATGTGAAGATGATGGTGGTGTTGGGCTTGAACTTTAGAGAGACTTCCTACATATCCCTGTGGCATGAGATCAATGTCCATGTAGTTCAGAGATGAGGGATTGGAATGAACCTCAAATAGGATTCCAACATATCTTTGTTTTAGGGAATCAATGTCCACATATTTTGGTGAGGTGATGGGCCATTGGAGGAGGTAGCCTGTGAGGATAGACGCATGGATGGGACCTATAGGAGGTAGAACCACCAGGGGGTGCATGACCTTATAAAAATGAAATGGGATAATGGGTGAGACCAGGATGAGAAACAATTGACTGTCTTGAACCTAAAGTAGGCTTCCAATATATCCACATCATAGGGAATCAAAGTCTATGTAGTTCAGGATGCTGTATGGAATCGAGGTGTAAGCAAAGGAAATCAACCCGATGACAGGTTAGTGATTACAAGTGGTTATCTGCTTTGGAGTTATTCTAATGCCACCAAGGATTGGACCAACGGGGTGGTCCTAGAAAAAGGGACACCAAAGTTTACCAGTATTTTGGGATGAATATCATAGAGGCTTCCTACGTACCTGTCTAAGAGACAATAATGAAATTCCATGTAGTTCATGAAAGGGAAAGGAATCATGGTATATGCAATGGACAGTGACCTGAAGACATTCTGGGGGTTATGTGTGGTTTATGGCATGATATTTTGTCTGACGCCTGTAAGGGATGGACCAAGGATGTGGATCCTAGAAATGGGGACACCTATGTTTACCAGTGTTTGGGGTTGATCCTCATGTAGAATTCTTATGTACCCTAACTAGGAGAAAAGGATCAAAACCCACAATGTTCGAATGGGTTTACCAATGTTTGGGTATGATCTTCAGGGAGGAATACTACATAACCTATCTAGGAAATGAGGATATGAACCTATTTATTTCATGAGTATATAGTTTTGCATCATGTATTACAAAAAGGGGATTACAGTTTAACATATTGTGGGACTATTGTGAACCGAAATGAAGTTTTCGGGACCAATGGATGATGGTATTGAACCTTAGGGAGGCTTCTGACATGCCATTACTTGATTGGGAAAAGGATCAGTGTCCATGTAGTTTGATGGTAAATGATGGGGCTTATGCTCTAAGGTATCCCGAATGGTGTGTCACAGTCAATACAAACTCTATGACCTTGTGATTCATGCTCGGTGTGAGAAACAAGAGGCAACAATGACCTGATGATCCTATCACAAAAGGTGCCCTTTCATGAACTGGAGTGGGTCCTATGCATGGTTAGTGGCATATGTATACATATATTGGGACACAGTCAAATATGGAGGCTTGATGGTGATGACGCCAAAAGGGAGAGGGACAAGGTATCAAAGGTCAATGTGCCAATCTCTCCTCTAGCCTTTATTCATGAAATAAGATGTGAGGAGAATGTATTCTAAAACTAGCAAGAAGGGCTAGGGGATTACAAAAGGATGGTCGCTCGCCGCTGTGGAAAAATTTTATTCCATGCAAGGAGGATCCCATTACAGGTTAGGAAGATCTCACTCCCAAGGAGATTAGTGGGCATGGAAAAATGTCTGAGACGGGGTACCCCATGAATATTGCATAGGATGAGGCTACAGTTTAACATCATGTGATGAGGAAAATGATGGATGTAGTTTTATGTCTTTCAGTTCAAACAATGAGTAGTCACTCCCCACCCCTAGGGCTTACATAACCGGTGAACGTCAACCCTTGGTGAATGGAAGGCACCGACAATGATGAATTGAGACGGGGTTGTGGGGTGATCCATTGATGGGAACTCATTAGAATGGTTATGCAAAGAATCAATAGATGTTAGCATGATTATGAAAATAAACATGAGGCTATGAAATGTAATACGAAGAACCTCCCAAAGGACCTCAAAATCACTTCATAAAAACCTCAAGGACCATACTTGAGAAGGGTTTTGGAAGAAAATGTTTTATATGAAGGGACCTTGTAAAGATCTTGTGTTCCACAAAGCATAGATAATTCCCATAGGGTTATGCTTCACAATTTGGAGTGTTCTATCCTTGGTTTAGATTATATAGGGGTATAAATAGTGATTTTTTATGTGCAAGGGATTTCACTAAGTAGTACTTCATAGAGCATGGGTACCATGAAACGTGTGGAATTGGAAGACAATATACTTCACAAAGAAAAATGATCCTACTTTTTCATGGGATACACATGTTCATGATGGTACTTCATGAAGCCTGAGTGCTTCGCAAATACTGTAGTTCCCTTAGAGATTCCATTCCCTATGATGTCCCATGGGATTTGTGAAGAGAATCAATTCTTGAAGAGGGGTTTCATATGAGGTAAGGTAATGGTATTTCACAATTCTAAAATACCATGAAGTGCTCATTTATATCAATTCTTCACAGAGAAGACGAGGCTTCATGATTTGAGTGTTGAGAATGTGAATGGTCGGGGATTATATCTTTTGGGTTTGGGGGAATCCTGGTATTTATAGGAGAGAGACAGCGTGAGTCTTTGACATCAAGTTGGGACGCCACTTGTGCTTCACCATCAGAGGATGATTGTTTCAGGTTTGTCTTAAAAGTGAAGTCGAACATCATCCAAACAATGGTGCATTGTCTTCCTTCATTCCCTCTGTGTTTCTCATAGAGACTTCTGTCAATTTCCAAAGAATCGTAGAGGCGATTGTTTTCCCTCTATGTCATGAAGACATCAATCAATTACGTCATAATCGTAGATTCATCTATCATTTTCATCTGTGGTAATCGAATAGGGGGACTCAACATTGTTCCTGACATGGTGCAGAAAAGAATTTTTGATGGTGCTTCGTGAAGAAGCCCCTTTTGGCATTGGTGGGCCTTTTGTATATTTTCCCCATACACACATATTAGTTCCAAATTCCCCCCCCCCCCACAAACATGGATATGAATAGAAAACTAGGGTTAAATTATAATGGTAGATCACCTAGATTTTTAGGAAAATCGAAAATGAAGATCATGAAGCAGTGTAGCAATGCAGATTGGAAATGAGCGGGTTGAGAATGCTACCTAGCTCACTGGGATAGTTGTGCCACAAAGCTCGGAGGTCATTCCCAATAAATAGTGGAGGATGAACCCTATTTTTTCTTGACCTATTCATCGTCATTGTGCTAGATATTTTGATTTGAAATGATCTGCAAGATCTATGAGAGCTCTTTATGAATCGGTCCCTCTTTTGCTCTTCGGCGCACAGTGAGTCTTCAGGCTCCGTGATTTTGTGCTCCGCAGCATGTTCCTGTGATGTTTGTGGTAGAGATATGTGACCTATATCTATGATGTAGATCTATAATTTATCTTTTCAATACATGACAAAAAATTTCTATAGTTTTGGGATGGAATGGATCACCATGAACCGTCAGGGGGTCCTTGTAGATGTTTCTCAGAGAGAAGAGATGGAGGACAACCTAGGCATTGGGGAATGTGTGCAAACCCATTCAGACCACAAATATGTGGTGGAGTTATTATTAGATATCCAAAAGAACTACCCTCTATGAAAAAAGAATCCATCAAAATGCCATCGATCTTAGGGACGATGTTCTTATTATTGAAGGATGTTGGAATGATCCAACCTATTGGTTCAAGAGTATGTCGTGTCAGTGCTAGTGCATCAGGGATGTCAACGATCATAATTGGGAGGATCACACACCTATCAATTTTCACTACATGTACAATCATGTGATCAAAATTGATGGGAAGGAGTTTCAGCCAGAGGTATCTCCCCAACAACACCACGCCATTATCAATGTGGATTTAGGGAACCTAGTGAAGGGTAGAATTGATTATTGGGACTTGCTCAAGGGTGGAAATTTTTCCAAATATTGGGCATCAACATATTGAGTCTGTGCCTACTTCGAGGAGTTTGGGGTATAACTAAGGTGAGTGGGAATGTATGTGGCAGCATGGGCCTCTCAATTCCATATCTACAGGTGAAAACAGGTGACTCCAATGTTGTTTTGTAGGTGTCCATTGAGGACAAACACTTTTCATATTCACCATTGGGAGATCGGTATCAACCTCTGGAACCTTTACAAGATCTCATGGAATTCGATATTGGGGGAGATTTATGACATGTTCTTCCCTTTTGAGAATACATGGGTTGACCTAGAGTATATGTCACCATTGGAAAAGGAATTAATGGATTGGGTGTTGGGTGAGGACAAGAAGTCGGTGGGGGATTTCCACATAAAGTTGTGGTTTAGACAGTTCCTGAATTTTCGTTTAGATTGGAAGTTTTCTGTGAGGCCTCCCACTCTTTTGAAGGGGGAACATGCAGCAAAGAGAACTCATACTAGAGACATTTGGAGGAAAAACAGTTGAAAAAATGGGAGATCAATTTCATAACTAAGAATGAACTCATGGTTATGTTGGCTTCGTTTATCTCGACACTCATCTGTGGCTGGATGCTACCTGTGAAAGATAAAAACAGTGGAATATGACTGAGGACATTCATCAGGGCTTCCATATTGGTGATAGTGGAATTGATCAATCTGGGGATCCTGAAGTTGGTTAATCTTTACAAAGTATGGGGGAATATTATAGAGGCTATGAATCCCCATAGAGTGTGTGTACCACTCAATCTTATGTATGGATGGATAGTGGCACATATGGGTGGTTATGAATACCCGAACCCCATTTCCCCTCTAGGGTCATTCTTCTGACTAGCTATTCTGAATGTGGTGTGTATTTTACCAACCAAGATGACCCCAACACTGGTTATGAATAGTGTATTTAGGGTCGATGAAATCAAAATCCATATGTTCCCATTTCAAAATAGTTTCTTCACCGCAGATGACCTAAGAACTGAAGATAATTGGTGTTATCTCTTGGATTTTTTGGATGGAGTGCTGGTGGCACCGGTTGACCGTGAGCATATCTATGAGCCGTAGCCCCCCACATCACTCCTTTAGGAAATTTAAGTGCATTTAGAGTTTGACCTCATGGGTTTAAATTAGAGTACACCATGAGGACCATCCATCTATAATGAGGAAGATGTGGATCATTTTCACACATATGTATGGCAAGATGCGAAATGAGATAAATCTACTTACAACTATATATGAACTAGTGAAAGATTATTCCAAGAGTATTTAGGAATCCTACCAATGGGATAAATTCAAGCAACAGACCACCCATGCTAGTGACGGGGTTCCTCCTCATCCTCGAGAACGAGGTCGGAAAGAGGAAAGAACGTGTCGTGGTTGTGGGGATACATTAGAATTGATACCTAAAAATATCAAGAGGTATGTAATGGAAGCATACTAGGTGATCTTATAGGAGAAAATTCTAAATGAAGGGAGGACACCTAGGGGGTTCCTTTGGATACCCACTAAGGTTATGGAAAAGTGGCTACACCATATTGATATTCCTGGGGAAATTGTTATCCTGAAGGCTTGAAAAAAATGGAATGTTAATAGATAAATCCTCAATCCATCTCAGATGAAGAATCATCTAAACTATCATGGGATGGATTTATCAAAGAATGGCCATGTCAAGGCAAAATTTTCATAATCTCAATAGGAAGGGGAGTAGTACATCGTTGAGATGGAGGAAATCGTGCACTCTCAGGGTACTATGCATCAAATGAAGGATCAAGTAAATGCGATTCTCAATCAAAAATTACTTCTGTAGTTTTCTAATACTGAATTAGGGGAGCTCTTCCCCCTATTGGATGAATCAGAACAGTCCTCCTAGGGAGAAGTGGCTGGTAGGGTGAGCCCTTTGGAGGAAGCTGAGGTCACCAATTCAGAAATCGAAGAGTTTCAGAGGTTGTTGTTGTAAACCATCAAAAAATTTCACATGGTTCTCATTCAGGACACTTAGGCCTTCTCAACTAAAATTTGACATGTACAGAAGAGCCTCATATGCATAACCTACTACTGCACAACATTAGATGTAACTTTGGGATCTACAGGTTTGGTGACGGTGATTACTATGTCTTAAAGGGTTGTGACACGCATGGTGGTTCTCCTAGAGTATTTGGATTTCCAAACCATATATGGGGGCCAAACCTCCGAATTCTGGAAGTAATATCTCAAGTGAGAGACTGACTATTAGATCTCTGTAATACTTCATCACTTGGCTTGAAATTTTTTCCCATTAAACATTGACAACTGACATCTATATAATTTTTATATGTACAGGTCATCAGATGGTGTTGGCCACATCGGTGATGGTGACAAGGTCCCCTGGTGCTTCTTTTCCCAGGGGACCGTCGATGGTAGTGGAAGAGAACACCCAAACAGACCAAACCACAGTGCTCTAGATTACCAGTGGGACTGTCACCAAGACAAAACCTAAAATCATTGAGGTAGAATCAAATGATGGTGATCTATCAGAAGTCATACGACCAGACCAGACTGACTAGAAACCATATTAAGATCATATTGATGAATTATTGTAGGCTTTCCCCAAATATGAACCCATTGGCCCTGAGGACTGGGATGAGATGGCATCTGATGAGGAGGATTGAAAGGTCTTCTATATACGGTCATGGAAGATAATCAATGGAATCATTGGGGACACCTGATTAGAATAATGGATACACATTATCAAGAGAAATTATTCCCATCTAAATGAACTATGCACTGGAGGTGTGGAGGATCAACATCCTCATATCGTCATTCGAGACTGTATGGTAGGGAAAATCCAGGAACAAGACCGTGGCCTTCGTGTGTGCTGGAAGTGGAGGAAGTCTGTCCTCATCAAGAGACTCCTGGTGGTTGAGCATGATATCCAATTGTTGAGGGAATGAGAAAACGAGCCGCCTTCTTTCCTTGATGCACAATCAGGACACATATAATGAATGAAGTCCCCACTGGTAGATGCTAAAGAAAAGATGAGGTGAGATTCTCATGAGATAGATATTACCCAAGATGATGATGATCTGTCCTGGATCAAGGACGATGAACTACACCCCATTTCCACCAAGGAGGACCAGGATCAAAACACGTGACATCAGATCTTGGACACCACGAGCCAAAGAGTAGCAGATTTAGGATGCTTCATTGAATAAGTCAATCCATCTATGGGAGGGGCCAGTCCATGGGCATTTCAATTTTTGTTAACTCATAAATGTACTTTCATGCTTTTCATGTTTATGTTGGTTGCGTGCATGAGTTCTACTATCTGTTTTGGTTTCATCCGTTTTCATCCCATTCATGAAATACCCAATGATAAATCCATAATCTCACGTGGGTTGTACTCGATGTGATAAACAATGGATGACTACATCATTATTGTTGTTGAATATGATAGTTTCATCCAATATTCATGAATCTATGGTTTGAACTACAAATATGGGTTTCTAGTAAGAAAGAGGGAGGACAAACTAAAGGATAATGTTCTCAAAAGAGGCAAATTTCCACATTCCCCAGAAGATCTAGTGCCTGAGCGAGGTAATGTCCGGGGGATTGGAATCAATCGCAACAGATGAGAGGGAAAAGTTTGAATAATGATACCATAAATTTTGAGAACTATAGAGATGAAATGACAATGAAGGATAAATTTTGACCATGTTTGGAACATAGTATCTATATTGAGTTATCTAGAAATGGGGACAAAAAATGAAGGCTGATCTCTAACCATGTTCAAAACACAGGTCCTAACTCAAAATTTCATACATACCCTTCGAAATTTTTTTCCCAGGATAGTAGGCGAGCCATGGGATGAGCATCCATACTTTTAGGGGGTTCTTTTATAAAATTAAGAAAAAAAGGATTTAAATAAATGGAATGAAATGAATGGGGGTGGAGTGATGGGTTTTTCAAATGGATTCCAACACTCTCAAAATTATTCCACTATGATGAAAATGCATTGGGTGAGCACATAGGTTTGATCAAGAATCCTACTCATTTATTGAAAGGATCTCTCTAGTGGGAACCTATAGTGGCCATCAATTTTACATCATGCCAATGAGGAAGATAGACATAGAATTTAACTTCATTCAATGAGGATGTGGTTTTCCAGAAAATAAATGTGTGGTGCGGTACATATCCCGATGTGAATGGGGACCATAACAGCCCTCACAACATCACATGTTCCTAGTGGGATTCATTAGACCATAAACCAGAGGTGGCCTAATATTGGGGCTAGACTCAAGGGAAAGTGCTTGGTAGTTCTTACATATCCCATGAGGATGGGAATCAAGCCATACATAGATCTAATATAACCATGTAGTTTATCGTTATATGGTAGTATAGAGAGTGAAAAAACGAGATCCCCCAAAAAATGGGTTTTACATAGTGCAGTCGTTATAAAACTGACGCCAATGATGTCTTGAGTAGTCCATAACACATCAGGTAATCCTTATGGAAATATGAAGTTAGTATACCAAAGATGGTGAAATTTTGTCTTGTCCTAAGACAAACTATTCAAGCATTCCTATATATCCCACGGGGATGGGAATCAAGCCACACGTAGCTGTGTAAAGATTCAAGCAGTTTATCATCGTACGATAAGGATGTAGGAGAATGGATGAAAGATCCTAGAAGGATAATATATGGTATGGATATCCTAAACCTAATGTGAATGAGGATCCAATTGGTCATCCCAACACCACATGCTTCCCATAATGTCCATACCCAGGGGGCCGGAAAGAGGGAAGGATTTGAGATAGCTGGGGCTAGACCCGAAGACAAAGAGTTTGGGCATCCCTATGTATCCCATGACGATGGGAATCAAGACTCGTGTAGTTATGGAATTTGTTGTTAATTTTAGCATCATGTTACTAGGATGGGGATAATAGAGAATGTCTCCTAATGGGGGATTACGTGGTGAGTCTATTATAGACCGGACGTGAATGAATACATAAGCCCACTTATGGCACACCGCACAATCCTATGAGTGTCACGAATGAATGGTCAAATAGAAGAGATAATTAATGGGGCCTGAGCTGGACCTAATGAATAAATTTCTAGGTTTTACTATATAAACTAAATGGATCTTAATCAAGCCACACATTGTTCTTAATGTGCCATGTTGTTTAATGTCGTGTGACATGGAAAAAGGGAGATATTAGTTTAAGGTCGTAGATCTCAGATAGAAGGACGGTAGATTCTTAAAAGTGGGCATAAACCATGCCCCCATGTTCCTAAGCCCACGTGAGCTATGATCTATGTGTGAAACAGTAATGGAGAATATCATCACAACATGTTGAATACAAAAAGGGGGGAAACTATGTGGAGCCTCAAATGACACCATGTTGTGGACTCATCCCTTTAACATATAAAGACACACTGAGGGATAGTACCAGGAGTGTTGAAATTCCACATCAAAATGACAGAGTTGAAAGAAATGTGAATCAAACAGCTAATATTTAAGCATCAATGGCGGTGGAATAACTGTGGAAGATAACTGTCAACCGCGTTTGAAACCCAACATTCGTATCCTGTCACCTGAAATGGGAATAAAAATATGAACAATTAACATTTACCATATTCACAATGAGGGACTTGTGTCAAATTCTCATTCTATGTACTCGGGTACATTGGCCCAAGACGGCAGGAGAGCACTGGGGCCTATAATCTATGTGGTTCAGGGGTCATTTTCATATGTGAAAGTCGATGAAAACCCATATAAAGGAAAATTTGAAGCATGGAAATGGATGAACGCATGTCCATGGAAAACAAAAGACACTAGGCCCCTGAAGAAATATCATCTAGGCATGTTAGTGAATTTCCATGAGGGTTGATGGGCATAATTAGGAGGAGACAACTCTAGGAGATGAGTGGAGGAATGGGAACTCAAGATATATCAAGGGTAAGGTACGTGGTGTGGCTATTAAACACCCGACGTGAATGAGGACATAATCCCACATCACACCACATACCCCCTCCCCTGGAGAAATGAGGAAAAGGGGACAAAAGGGAGAAAATGTTATCTAATAATTAGGGTTTCACCCATAGATGAAATCCCCAAGACATCCTATGTATCTCATGAGGAAGGGAAACAAGACATACGTAGTTCGGAAGTTCCATGTAGTTTATCTTCATACGAAAAAGAAGCCGAGAACATGAATATTGAAGAGGAATATGTATGGTTTGGAAAATATGACAATGTTAATATGTACATAAGCCCACATATGCCACTCCATTCATATTTCTAGGGGAGAATTGGCAGAGACAAAGAATAAATGAACCCATGCTTGGCCCAGAAACAAAATGTCCAGGCGTTCCTACGTATCCCATGAGGATATCAATAAAGTCATGCGTTATTCTCCAAATTCCCTGTAGTTTAATATCATTTAGCAATGATGTGGTATATCTTAGTTTATGGCCATTGATATCATACCATATATTCCCATTTTAATGTCATGTTCATGGAACGGAAGGGAAGAAAAGGTGAATCATCATTCCTATCATATGGGAGACCATGGGGTAGAAATAACTATTAAGGATAACTGGTGACCATATTCACAACATAGTAACTATATCATGTGACCAGGAATAAGAAAAAAAAATTAGCATCGACCACTGACCATATTCTCAATGTGAGACTTATGTCAAATTCTCATTCAAGATCCTCTAGGATGTTGACCAAAATCAGTAAGTGAGCCAGGGATGTGTGAAACCAAGCCACAAGGGGGGTCCTTTCGGATGTGGAAGATTCCAACCCAAATGGGTGTACGTTTCAAGTATGGAAGTTCTTGATCATCATTATGTATGGAGTTAAGGACACTGGAAAAAGATGGGGTGTCTCAAGGGTACGTGTGAGGCATGGAAAAAATAGCCCGACGTGAATGAGAAAATATAGTTCATACCCCACAACACAATCCTAAGTGAGATATTGTGTCAAGAGGCCACAAAAATTGAGGGAACTAATGATGGGACACGGATGAGAAGTCCTTATGTTCATATGTGTCCAACGAGAATGGGAATTAAGCCATACATCATTTTAAAAGTGCCATGTAGTTTATCCTTGTTTGACAAGGACAATGGAGGATCTTAGTTTTAAGTTCATAGATATCATACCATTTTGTATTTTGTTTTAATGTGGGCCGAGTGAGGTGTTTTATCATTTTATTGTATGGTAATAAAATTTAATGGCATTTAGGAAAATAATTTGGTAGTTTTATGCCCTTCAGCATTGATGAGTCACAAAGTTTAACATCTTGTGGTAAAGAAGGGATAGTATAAAGTCATGTTAGACTATTCATGTAAAATATCACATGACCAATTTAGAATTGGTGGGAGGTGTAATTCACTCACCATTCATGGTGACTTGGGAGTATTCACCATTTGGGTAAACATTATGATTGATATAATTTCCCTACCATTTGGGCTCCAACTTCGGTGGCTTCCTCTCAAGTATCATTGGCTTTCTAAGGGACAACATCATATAACATTGTAAGAAGATTAAGAGGAAAAAATTCATGTTGAAAGCTCTTTTTATCTTTTTTTGATGCCTCTCCATATTTTTCAAGTCACAAAGACTACTCTCATCAAGCACTTCCAGTTCCACCAGAAAGATTTTAGCTACTTTGTAAAGTATTTTCTTATCATTGAAAAATGTGCACAATAAAGGAAAATGAATATAAATGGGAAAGACTAGCTCCATTCAGTACATGAGTGAATATGGTGTTAGTTGAGTGGAGTTATGAGACATCGTCTGATAATACTGGAGAGCATTGGGGAGTTTTTCCTATCAACTGATCTAGTTTTGACAAATCATCTTCTACAAAATGTTAAAGAGGGTTCTGTTGAATTCCCTAATCTTCCCATTTTCTTGTTCATGATAGTGGGATGTATAATTATAATGAATATTGTACATGGAATACATATTCATCAGTTCGGCTTCCCGGATGATGGTGTCATTATCGATGTGGACGGGGTGAGGGACTCTAAATCGATAGATGATATTGGAGCAGAAAAATTCAATGATGTAATGGGACTCTTATTCATTGAGTGTAACTTCCTCTTCCCAAATGGAAAGGAAATCCAAAGCTATCAAGATGAACCTGTACTGTTGAGCCGCCGATGGTGGGTATGGTCCCACGACATCAAGTCCCGAGACTAAAAATGGCCAAGAGTACAAGGTATTGTGTTGAGGTTTTGGTGACCAATGCACAAAATTAGCAAGTATTTTTCAAGCATGTATCCCCCTGGATAACTCAACATATAAACAGATCATGGGGGTAAAAATATCCCAATCTCTGGATCTGGTGAGAGTGTGTCTGCCCTGTCTGTTGAGCCCCGCAAGAATTGGCTTGAACTTTATACATGACTTGAGAAATTTCACCACCTTGAATGCAATGAAGGATAATTCCACCAAACACTCATCTGTAAAGGATATTCTCATGACTTGGACCACACTGTATAGTGAAAAAAATTGTGTGACGTCAGATTCACTCATGCTCGGCTCTGTCTTCATGAGAGAATACCCTACCAGAGATACTTTTTAAAGGGGAGCCTGTAGTCAGGAGTCACTTCCAACACCACGACAGGGGGATTAGGGGGATCTGATGTGTTGGAACCAGTTGTATGGTGGATTACCTGCGAGCATTCAACATCTTCTGAAGTAATGAGAGTGATGACCCTTTAATGTGTCACATGGATAATCAAATCATCCAGATCTGGATCTACGGGAGATGTGGTTAGGCTGTCCAAGGCGTCGGCTCGACCGTTCTGTGAATGAGGGACATGAGTAACTTTTGGTTGATATGAGAACTGGTCCATTAGTTTGTGGGTACATTCAGAAAGTGGTATGAGCTATGCATTCCTAATGATGTATTAACCATTTATCTTCTTGATTAGTAGTTCAGAGTCCCATTTCACATGAAAGTGGGTGATGTTGATCTCTTGGGCTAGCTAGAGACTTGTGATGAGGGCTTCGTGTGCTATGTCGTTGTTGGTAAAACCTTCTAACAATATGAATGATTGTGGTAGGACAACATGTTCCAAAATAATAAAGACGATACTCGTGCTCACTCCATTGAGTTTAGAATAATTGAGTCTTCTATAGATAGGGATTCAGGTAGTGCGATTAAAGTGAATTTTCTAACACAGAATGTCTTGATCTATTGAGAGGATTTCATCATTCAAAAAATCAATATCTAGAGATAGCTCTGTGGGAGTTGGATGGGCGGAAAATAAGTCTTCAAATTCCTGTCCCTTGATATCCTTTTGGGGAAAGAACATGATGTCAAACTATTTGAGGATCACTTCCCACCTATATAGATGACCAATCAACATGGGGTAGTTCATAATGTACTTCAATAGATCTGCTCGGGAGATCATATGTATCTCATTATGAGGCATTTAATGTCACAATTTCAACACCGTGAGTACCAACACAATGTATCTCTTCTTGATAATAGAATATATAGTCTCTATATTTAGGATCATGTAGATAAGATAGTATAAATATTTTTCAATTTTCCCATTATTCATCTGCGGGAGAAGGGCATGGAGAGATCATTCCATAGTGGTCACATAAAGGACTAGTGAAATTCCAAAAATGAGTGGCATCTGAACCGAAGGATTTAAAAGGAACTACATGATTTCCTCAAAAGCTGTCTGACACTCCTCATCCCACTAATAATCAACACCATTAAACATGACTAAGGAAAATGGATTACACTCGCTAGCCAGATTTGTGATGAATCAGAATATATAGGCTATGTGTCCTTGAAAGGCTCAGAGATCCCAAATGTTCCTCAGAGGAGACATCTGACTGATGTCCTTGATCTTCACCAAATCATTCTCAATGCCTCTATATATGAAAAATAATATGAGAAACATTTTGGGGTGACCTCGAAAGAACACTTCAAGGGGTTCATCTACAGGTGGTAGGAACAGGGGAATCTGAGCACATTGTCAATATTGTTGAGATTGTTCTGACACTGTTGAGAATTAACCACCAAATCATCCATGTAACATTCCACCAATGTCCCAAGGATACTCTTGAAAATGACGTTTATGCAATGATGATAGGTGGTACATGCATTTTTTAGACCAAAAGGAATTACCTGGTAGCAAAAACTACCTTGTGGTTACCTAAAGGTAGAAGAAACTTTGTACTCAGGGGTCCATTCAGATTAGATTATATCTAGAATACCCATACTTGAAGGATAGATCCTTGAACAAAATGGTGGAATCATTCAACAGTACTTTCGTAGGAATAGGAATTTTGTCCTTCTGGCAGTAATAGATGAGATCTTGAATGTCGATGCAGATTCTGATCTCTTTGTTCTTCTTCTTAATGGGAACAATGTTAGCTAACCATATGGTGTACTGGACCACCTCGAAAAATATGGATCTGATGATCTTATCAACATTGGCCTTGACCATGGCACCGTAATAAGGGTGCTTTTTTTAGAAGGCTGTTTGAACCAACGATGATTTTCTGGATGAATGAGATAGTGGAAGAAGACTTGAGGATCTATCCATGGAATGTCATCTAAAACACGCTTGTCAGTCCTCTTCTTAAAAATGAAAAGGTCAACAATATTCGTCTTCTAGGTGGTGGAATAGAACTGGTTTAGAAACATCTTACAATGATCCTACCAACCAACTACTGACCCTATGGGTTGCTGGCTATACCAAATGAATGTGGGTCCTTCTTGCATCTGTATGAGGCACCCAATCATGACAGCCTCCTACTATTATGGAATTCCTATCATGGTTCCACAACTTTAAATAATGTGATCTAGATATTGTAGCGGATCACCCATCCCATTATAGGCGGAGAAGGTAGTATTTATGATATAGGGGTGTTCTGTCATATTATCCTCTCATACCAGATATTGATTTCCATTATATGGGATCACAACTTTTCAGGTTTCCAATTCCTAGGAGTTGTAAATGAGATAATCCACCAGGTCATCTTGTTGAGGATTCTAGTCATGATGAGGATCTATTACCACCAATGCATTGGCAATTTCATCAACATTATAAGTGGGCCCAACTACTCAAGGAGTGGCTGGTGAGATGACCTACAGAATTGTTGAGGTAATGACCCGCAGAGTGGATTGGGGAACCCATCTTCGATTCTAAGGAGGGTTATCACACAATTTTGGTGTATTTGGTGACACATAACACACCCACATTCCATAATCTCTAGATTCTACCGTACTTATATGGGCAGGATTGTAAGGACCACCTAGAGGTAATTCGACGAGGGGGAGTTGTACCGGCCTCTAATACCCCATTCAATGATTACTGTAGTTTAGTCTCCATTCTTACGCAAATTTGGAGAAAACTTCATCAAACATATTTCTATTTTATTCAATTTTTTGATGCAACACAGCCTTTTCAAGGTCATCTCCAGTCTTCTACACAAAGCCAGACGGATATGAAGCTTTAACGATCCCAATATTCTATTTTCCCTCGTTAGGGTTCTGACTATGGGATAATGACTCTAATGGTACAAGATGAAACATTAAATTATTTTTCTAGAGAGTAACACAACCCATTGGATCTAATAGGTATGGCACTACCCCGAGGGGTAAGTTCTCTTCATGGAGATCGAGTTTGATCTCTTCCTCAGATAGGTCAACCATGTTGACTGTGAATGTACTTGCAGGCATACTGTCAAAAGTAAGGATGTTAAAAGATTAAACTAAAATTAACTACAAAATACTACCCCCAACCATGAATCTAAATGGTGGGGGAATCTATATAATAATTCTACGAAGCACAGTGATACTCAAAATACATCGTTATTGGAGGATCTAATGTCGACCTGGGGACTTAGGGTTTTGAGCCATGGGAATCATAGCCAAGTCAGTCAAACGGAATTGTTGGACAATATATTCAATGTGTTTTTGGATCTTGAGATAAGAAACCTTCCAATTTTGGAGACAGAAGTGTGTTTCATGAAGGGTTTGGTAGAAGCACATGACCTTCTCCTTGGTAATATACTCTGAAGTACTTTAGTATGTGGCTGAAACCAGAAAGATATTCTCTGGGAGCTAATCCACGGCAAGAATTTTTAATAAACACCTCGGCTCAGAATTATGATCCAACCCATGGTTTCACCATTCATCGGATGGAGGTTGTTGTGGAACTAGAAACAAAACTGATGTAGATTATTGTGAGGGTAGACTGGATGGTGGAGAGTAGATCGCGTGAGGTGACAATCCACCATATCATTGACTGTATTCTAAAGAATTCAATTAATATGCCACCATATTCTAATAATATTGAATAGAGACCAGAACTTCTTGTGTAGGGGTTGCAGTTACTGACGGTGGGTCATGTTGTTTCTTGTTCTCTATTGGTCCCTAGAACCACACTCTGCAATCTCTAGTTGAGGTAGAGACTGACCCTATTGATGATAGATAGGATTTTATGGCCAATCCTGGAGACATGAAAAATCATCCACCTCCAAGATTTATCTTTGGAGGGATGCAAGGTTCCTGTGGACCTCACTCTCTATAATGTTGAGGCATATACACCTTGTTCTTGCCTAGGCCCCTCACATAGAGGATTAGGGTGAGAGTTCTATGACCCAAACACATTCCTCTGAGGATTCTAAGAAGAATTCCGGTTTAATTACAGTCTGAAACTTCATAGTATTCTTCATTTTGTGGTAGTGTACCACTCTCATACATTAGTATGTCTCTTTAGGACATGTATGGTTTTCAACATGATGATAACCATCGGCCGAACTAGTGCACGGGTGGAGAGGGCTTCCGCCTAGGTGAATTGGAATGTGAGGAGCACCCTAAAAATATCTAAATAATTACCAAGAGGGCCTCCATGTACACTGGATGGAATGCATGGGGGAAATCCATGAGAAGTGTTTGTGAGGGTAGGACCTTTTCTAGAGCAGATGGTAGCATTTACAATACTTTTACATTTTTCCCTTAGTAGTGACAGTATGAGTGGGGCCTTCATAATGGCCAAACTGAACATGGGGAAAACCTCTTCTTATATGGTTTCTAGGATGGGGAGGACCATCATATATTTTGGTAAGAACATGTTGATGACCACCATAATGATGGTTAACCGAGTGAGGAGGATCTTCACATTTGCGACCTATAACAAGACAGTCGATTCCATATATGGGATCAAAGGTGCAAAAAAACCTCAGTGTTGGATTAAAGCATGGTCGGGAGGGTGTTTTCATGGACTAATGGTGGAATGGTAATTGACACCATACTTAACTTGTGATATGGGAGGGAATTGTTTCTCATTGATGGTGGCATGGGTAGGAACTTCGCGCTGGGGTTAATTGTTATGGGTCAGCCCGTGAAGGGTACTACCTATATCGGTGACCAATAGTGTCATCCCAAACAACATATGGGGAGGTTGGGATCTTGATCTGGTTCGGGCATATATATTCCCCTATATAGAAAAACATGGTATTGATAGTATACGTCAGTGGTGGCATGTTCCACTATAGTCATTGATGATGATGCCCCCTAGTGGGAAACCTCCTCAACTTGCACCCAACGTTGGCATCAGGATAACTAAACTGGGGCCATTAGTGCATGTATTTAAATCAAATGCTCCTAATCCTATAGGACCAGGTGGTGGTGCAGACGCGACTGGGTGGGAGCCCAATTTGGAGGCCACCGAGATGAGATCACAGGTGGGTAGGCCCAGATTAATCTTACCTCATTGGCGTAAGGGAGTGAGTCTTCAAAGAGTTCTAGGTAGAGATGTCGGTTGGAGTTTAGGGTAGTGGGTCCCTACACATCTCATGGAAGAGGTGGAGATGGAAAGGCCTATAGGACTCAGGTCATGATGAGCCATATCCCAAGTTGGGATAAACCCTTCTTCGTTATACCATTGGATGAGGTCATTGATCACCCTCCTCTAAATGAGTTCAGATGGTGAGATAGGGATTGGGTGACCAACAACCATGGATGCTGAGACTGACATGAAACAGATGTAGCCCCGTGGGATTTAAACATTAATGATTCCCTAATTCCTACATCAGTGGGTGGGTGGTGATTGGTTTCTTGATATAGCAGCTTTTTTTCTAAAAGGTATGAATATTGAACAATTAGCACTAAAAAGAGGAAAGCGATATCTAGTGGCGTAGAGTTGTTCTGTCTCCCATGATTTGTAAGAAGGATTCAAGATGACAAGGACACATACCGGGATGCCTAACATTCAACTATACTAATCTCTGGTGAGTTTCACACTAGGCCCACTATTTTCATAGTGAGACATGGTGCTAGATATCTAGATCCACTGACATGCTTATACATTTATGCCTTGAATTTTACATACCTACCTGTTGAAGAGAAGATTCACATCAGGTTCACCATTTACGATTCCAATCCTTTCTCTGGGGTGAACATCTATCTGTGAGGATGAACTGGTTGTTACCACACATTCCTATTTTCCAAATTCGGATGACACCCATCCCTTATTTTTAAATGTTTTATCTTTGATCAAAATGGGATGATCAGTTGACAGTCTCTCCTTATGTGGATTCATCCTCGGAATTCGTCACCTAGTCTGGGTCTCACTCATATATTTAGACAATGTTCTCAAAGCTCTTACATGGTGCCATATCTTCAAGGATGCTAATTAATTACACTAATTTTACCAGTACATTCCAAGGGGTCATGTCAGGGAAATAACCTTTGATCAGGGGATTTGTCATGTTGGAAATCACTGGTGTGTCTGGATTCTGAAACACTGATGATTTGGGTTTTATTACCCTTATAATATGGATTCTCAAGGGCACGGAAGCTCGAGGAATCCCACATTGAATGAAAGGAATAGTATTCCCTAGGAATTTTTCTATGGTTTCCTCATCTTACCATGTTAAAATAGGTTATTTAGAGAGTTTAACATCTAATGGAGAAATATCAGACTAATTTGAACACTAATAGGATTGGATTAGGTGGGTACATACCCAAGAGGGTTCACCTGAGAGGTTTATTGGATGAGTGGATCAAAATTTCTAATTAAGGATGATTTGAGGATACATGGGTCCATATTAAGGGGATTCTAGGGTTTGCCGTTGGATTGGATTAAACCATATGCAGGTCTCAAACATACCATTCCTATGACATAGCGATCAAAACCCATGCAGTTTATAGGGGTGATGAATCATGGTGTACAAAAAGGATGATGACCAGAAACATGTTGGTCTAAGACATGGATAGCGGCCCATCACAAGAGGGACACTCTTGGTTGGATGGTTATGGATTGAGTGGGGATTTTCTATTTATAACTTCCCAAAGGAATGTGGTGATCTCACCATGATGTGGTGTCCTAAGTAATAATTAGGATGGATGATGGGTTGTTAATTGATATGGATGAGAAGAATGAGATGGAACTAATGGGAAGATGATGGTGAAGATCTTCTTGAAGCTCAGAGAGGATTCCTATGAAAGGATATCAAAGGCCAAGTATCTCAATGATAAGTGATGGTATTGAACCTTAGGGAGGATTCCTATATATCTCCATGGTAGGGAATCAAAATCCACATAGTTCAATGGGGCAATGAGGAACCTGATGAGGCAGCCGATGAGCACAGACGCATGCATGGGACCTGGAGGAGGTAGAACCCCCAGGGTGGGGCATGAACTTCCTAAATTGAAAAGGGATCAAGGCATAGACCAAGATAAGGAATGACTAATGGTATCGAACCTCAGGGTGTCTCCCTACATATCTCCATGGTAGGGAATCATAGTCCATGTATTTCAGAATGGGGCATGGAATCAGGTTGTATGCAAAGGATAGCGACCCGACGACATGTTGGGTGTTATTCATGTTTTGCGTCTAGAGAGTTGGTCGGTCACCTCTATGGGATAGACCAAGGATGTGGGTCCTAGAAAAATGGACACTGATGATTACTAGTGTTTGGGGTTGACCCTTTGGGAGGATTCATACATACCCTATCACGGAGACAGGAATCAAAAAACATGTATTTCAAGATGGGCTATAGAATCTAGTTGTATGAAATAGACAATGACCCGACGACATGATATGGGTTACGTGTGGTTAGAGACCTGAGATTTGGTATGAAACCACTAAGGTAAGAACAAAGGATGTGGGTCCTAGAAGAAGGCACACTGATGCTTACCTGTGTTTGGTGTTGAAGCTGAGGGAGGCTTCCCACGTACCCATCCCAGGAGACAAGGATCAAAACCCATGTAGCTTGAATGGGTTTACCAGTGCTTGGGGTTGAACCAAAGGGAGGCTTCTTATGTACCCTATGTAAGAGACAAGGTACAAAACCCACGTAGTTCATGAGAATAGAGTTTAACATCATGTGGGATGAAAAAGGGAATACAGTTTGATAACATACGGGAAAAGGGTGAACCCACGTGAAGTGGTTAGGACCGATGGATGATGGTCTTGAACCTCGGGGAGGCTTCATATGTACCATGCCTTGAATGGTAAAGGGAGAAAAGTACATATATTTCATTGGTAAAGGATGGTTATTATTCTCTTTGGTGGCCTGAATAGGGTTTCAGGGTTTATTATTACTCTATGCCAATGTGAGTCATGCTCGGTGTGAGAAACAAGAGGAAACAAAGAGTTAATTATCATGACATGAATGGTGAACCCACGAGAAGTGGAGTGAGTATTACACGTGGTTAGCAGCCTAGTGTGATGGAGATGGATAATAACTCTAGGATGGAGTCTCGTTGGTGATAAATCGTAAAGGGAGAGGTATGGGGTATGAAACATCCTTATGAAAATCTCTCCCCTGGTCTTTGTTCAGAGAATAATAGAATAAAATAAATGATGAATCCTAGCACAACAAAGGCCAGTGGATTACACTAGAATGGTTGCACACCCCACCGAAATATTTCATTCCATGTACAGAGGATCTCATTCCACGTGAGGAAGATCTCACTCTTGTGGAGACCCGTGGGCGTGGAAAATTTATGAGATGGAAAAATCTATGAATATTGCATAGGGTGGGGAAATATTTTAATGTCATGTGCTGAGGAAGATGATGTCTGGCAGTTTTATGTCTAGTTTCTCGGATAATTAGAATTAACTACCCACCCCTAGGGCTTACGTAACCGGTTCAGTTGAACCCTTGGTGAAGGGATGGCACTAGAAATGTCATGTGGAGATAGGGTTGTGAGTGATCCATTGAGGGGCTCATGTTAGCATGGATATGGAAAAAAGAAATAGCAGTTTGTGTGCCTATGTGATGAAGCATGGGGATAAGAAATGAAATATGAAGCATTGACTTAGGGAGCATGAAATAAACGTTTACAAACATGGATGGCTATATGAGAAAAGGTTTTATGAAGCAAAGGGGTTCGTCGTAAGGGGCCTTTTGAAGCTATAGTGTTGCAAAAAGTGGAGAGACTCCGCGTAGGGTTAAGCTTCACGAAGTTGAGTGGTTTATCCTAGGCATAGAGTATATATGCATATAAAGAGTGATTCATGGAGTGCAAGGGATTTTGTGAAGTATGACTTTTTGGAGGATTGGTGCCTTGCAATGTGCAGCATTGTGAAGAGATGTACATCACAAAGCACAGTGATCCTACCTTAGCATGGGGTCCATATGTGTATGGAAGTTACTTCCCAAATCCTGAGTGTTATGCGAAGACCTGAGTTCCCTTATGGATATCATTCAATTATGATGGAATGTGTTCATCACAATAGGAATCCTTGCATGAAGAGGGATTTCTTATGAGATATGGGAAAGTTATTTTGCAATGCTCAAATACTATAAATCTAATTTTTATCATTTCTTCATAGAGTAAAAGGTGCTTCACGATTTGACAGATGAGAAGGTTAATGATTGGGGTATCCATCATTTGGGATTGTGGAATGCCTAGTATTTATTAGTGAGAGGCGTTACGAAGCTCTGACATCGCACTGCGAAGGCACTTTCACTTCCCCATAAAAGGCACATTGTGTCATGTACATTATAACTGTGAAGTTCATCATCATTCCCTCCACAGTGCAGAGGCATCCTTCATTACCATCATGGATTTAGAAAAGGATTCCGTCTAGTTCCAAAGAATCCCAAATGTGATTGGGTTCCCTCCATAGTGTAAAGCCTTATTTCAATTTATTCATAATTGTAGAGCCCTCAGTATTTTTCTTCTGCGGAGATCATAGAGGGGGCCTCAGCTTTGTACTGACTGCTTTGTTGAGGGTCTTTGTATAGGTGATTCGCGAAGAAGAGCATTATGGAATTCTTGCGCTCTATGCATAATTTTTCAATGCACAAATTTTGGCACCAACAATATTTCTTTTACATAGAAATAATATGTAGAAACATTTCAATCTTTTAAAATGTATTATCTTTTAAAACATTTTATCTCATTCTGAAAACATGATTAATTTTACTTTAATTGCTGAATCTGATGTGTTTTTTATTTTTGGAAAATGGATTCCATATTTGGAATCTGTAAGTTCAAATAATATAAATAGTTTTATTTTTTTGGCCATTTTTAATAGTAACTTCCAAAATTTTTATTAATGACACCAAAAGATTAATCAAATAATTAGGGATAAAAATAATATTATAAAATTATCACAAAAATTTTCCTATTATCATTGGATGTGTCTGTCTCTACCTTAATAAACATTGGTTTGAAATTGTATTCATTGGAATCCACTTGGGTGAGATTAAGACATTTAATTTAATTTATTTAAATAAAAGTTAAATATATCTTCCTCAAATTTTTCTAACAATATCATATTTAACATTAGGTTATATAGAAGTTAAATTTGACTATAAAAAATAATTATTAATTTTACATGTTTTTCTTTATCATGGGAATATATTTGAAATTTTTGGGAAATAAATATTATCTTCAATAATATATACATTAATGAAGTTGAAATTTTTGAATTGATGAGAAATCAATAAAATAATAATTATTAAAATGATAATAACCATTAAATTCAATAACACATAAAAAAATATTATTGGTCATGTATATCTCATCCATTTCATAAAAGTGTCTATTTATTGACCATTTTAAGCCATATGGAAGGGATAAGATACTAATAATATTTTATATAATGCGATGTTTAATTTTTCACTTTCTTTACTTAATAAATACAATATTTTTATTATAGAATTTTATATAAGATTAATTTGACAAAAAATATTAATCAAAATCTATAATAATTATCTAAATTATTTTATATTTATTTTAATTTTAATTTAAAAAGTATTAATAATAAATAATTTTACAGTAAATATGTAGTAACTATTTTATTTAAAGAATTACAAAATTAATGTTATTAATAATATTAAAATAAATTTAATATTGGATAACTAATATATAAAAATAAATCTATAGATGACATTAACCACTTATATATATAATAATATATTTGGTTCAAGGATAACTACTTATCTTAATATTTTCAAAAATCAATAAATTGAAATGTGTTGAAATCGACACTATCAATAATTTATCAAAATTATGTATTATTAAATAATATAAAAATTATAATACATTTTAAAAAATTATAATAATTATTATATGGTAAAAAATGTTCGAAGGTATTCATTTATGGCCTAATTAACATCAAAAAGTAAAAATAATAATATTATAATATTGTATAATTTGTTACCTTAGTTTAAATTTAAATAAAATAAATTAGGGTTAATTTAAATGATATGAATTAAATTTATATAGAAACTTGTATAAAATATATTGGTTGACTTTATTACAACCTTATCTCATTCTTTATTTGAATAAATAATTTTTTTTGTATTTGGATGGGGATTGAATTTATTATAATTTTATATTTTTGGTGATTTCAAAAGTGCCCCTCACCTCACTTATAGTTGGGAACATCCTCCCTCTCTTTTTCACTCATATTTTATCCTTATAGATTGTAAATATCCTACTAATTTCCATTATAGACATCCATAGTCACATTATGGATGTCATGGTCTTCTCAAAACACCAACTTTTGTTCCTTTAATAGTTTATCTAGAGGGATTTCACTGAAAAAGAGGTAATATTTTTTACTGACACTCTCAAAATCATTTTTTCGTATAATTAATCTTCCTTAGTTGATTCCAGTTTTATGTAATATGTAATATATATCTGATACACTATTATGTTTTTATGTTTATGGAACCACCCTATTCCACCTTATATTTATCTTACACAAATGAAAATCACCACACATGTGTACATCCTACATACCGTCTATACAATGTGGTGTAATCTGTTTTAAACCAACACCTAACATGGATGGATTTAATGTGGTAAATTATAAATATATATGATTACTAAAACATTAAATGGATTATATACAAAATTATATGTAATTCACATCCAAATTATATCAGAAATATGGAAATGATATCGTCACTTGTGTGTACGTACGACCTACCATCTCCACGATGTGATGTAATTTGTTCTATGATATCCATTAAAAAATGATCATATAAATGTACACAATCAATAAATAGGATATATTAAATGATAATATCATTTTTTAATTATATAACTCTGACCTAAGAAGTACAACCAAAATTTATTCCAAAAAACATTTATAAGAAAATGAATCAATTAATACCTGAGTAACGAGTAAAAATGAAATGTTATTAACCAATGAATGAAAATATGATTATATATGATATCATAAAAATGATAATGTTTTTGTAATATGTCAATGAAAATATTTTAATCCTTATACATGAGTATAAGATACATACAAAGGATATCAATCCTAAGGTAATGGATTATTTTTCTCTCTTTTATTTAAATGGGACATATGCCTTACAGTCCACCTATTTCATTTGAGTAGTGTTTAATCTTCCCATGAATTATTTTAGGATTCATATTATAAATTTTACGATATTTAGATATTTATTTTTTTAATTTTAAGAGCTGTATGATTTGATTGATTATAAATTGGTATGGGATAATTTCACAATGTCAATATAATTTGAGATTTTTTACACATAAGTATTCACTAGGAAATATTTATCACCCATGTCCATGTTTCCTAATTATGTATTAAAAAATATTATTTATATTCTACTCAAATTTTTTATTTTTTATTTTACACATTGGGGATTTTTTCTTAAACGTTATGAATGGAATCATTTTTTGTTTTTGATAAGAGGTACTTTTTTACTTTTATAGAAAAGTATAAGGAGATTGTTTTTAAATTATACTGAATGAATGTTTTTACTCCATCATAAAAACATATTTACATGAATCATACCTTATAATTTTTCATGGTTATTTTTGAATAAATTATTTTATCTAAAGAAATTTCTACATTTTTATAGATGAAGTAATTTTTTATGAATAAAATATATTTTCCCATGAAGTAATTTCAAGTGTTTTATCAAAATTATATTCCATCTAAGATGTCATTCATTAATACAGGTATATTTCCACTACTCTATGTCTATTATTATTATGGTTTGATTGTGTATATGATGAAATTATAATAATGAAATCAATTTCTTTTTTAAGTATTTTGTTATGATGGAATGTTGTCTAAGAAAGTAATTTTATTCCTTAGGTTATGCTATGATGAATGATTTATGTATTTTTGGCACACGTTACAATTATTTAATTATGAGTTGGGTGGTACCAACTTCTCCCTTCAATATATAGTGTAATGATTTATTTCTCATGAGATAGATATGAATATAATGATAAGTAAATCTAGTTCAGTAATACAAGGCTGCAATTTCATGTAAATCAGTTTCAGTAGTAGAAGGATTGAATGAGGAGTGAAATAGGTTTAGTAATGTAATTTTACACAATGATGGTTTTGGAAATTAGCATTAGATAATATGGAACTGATTTCCTATGCTCCTGTGTTTTCCTCAATTTCAAGGTTTATTCCATTAATATTTTATCATGGTTTGGGTTCTTTTAGGAATTATGCCTTATGAACTGCAAAGATTTATTTCGTGACACAGGGTCTTGAAATTTTTTATTTATGGTATTATGTTTAAAATTTATTTTCATGTTTTCACAATATTTTGTTTATTTTGGTTTGATATTCTCTACGTTTACCCTTACTTGGCATTTGAGATCACCCTTATCATTTGTGTTCTTTTCCCCATGATATGAATAAATGTTTTAGGTAGGAAAAATAAAAGTCAAGATCATTATGGGATATTTTTAATATTTTTTAACAAGTTAAAAGAATGTGTTCCATGTTTCCAAATACTATAAAGTAGTAAAATATTTTATTGTTTGTTTGGGTCATTTATTAAGTATTCCAAAAAATTAATGTAATGTCATAGTTCGTCAAGATTAGGTCATGATAGATAGTATCAAATATATGTTTTTGTTAACCATTATAAACTAGCATGATAAAACAATAGTGATATCCATAGAGATTGTTTTATAGCATGTCGAGAGATGACCTACCGATAAATCTAATTATAGGTTACAGTCCTAGAATTTTTGTAATGATCATGGATAACCTAGTACTATATAAAATAATTTATATATTAAATGCACAGTCCCTTGATTTTTTTTCTAGTATTATTATTGTCACTCACATGTTTCTTATTTCAGTTTTAGAAAATGGATGTAAACATGAGGATTTGTGTAAATGCGGAATATGATATAAAATGGAATCATATCCCTCATGGGAAAGTAAATTAAATTGGAGTTGGAAGTAAAACCATTGTTTTTATTCATAATATGTAATATCATAATATGATCAATAATTTCAACTTTGGTCAGTTTCTTTACCAATGTAATAAGAGAAATACCGAGTTTCATTGTGATTGTAGAGGAGTGAATGTGAAATTTTTCTTCATGTAAATCATGTGGGAACATGAATGATGGAGAATGTATAAAATTAATGAGAAGATGTTTTGTGTATGCAAGTAAAGAAAAAAAAACTAGTAACAGAAAAGTTAAAGGATCAGTTAACACATAGGACAAGTATAATGGTATTGTTATGACAAGAATGATAGTTAAATGGTTTAAATGTGTAATGTATAATAATTATAAAAATAAATGACCTATGAGAAAATCTCATGAAGATAATCAGCATGGTCATATGTGTAGTATTAATGTTTCAGATGATGAAGAGATTATGATTGAAATAAGTAATGAAATAAGTGTAAACGAATAAAATAATGAAGATTGGTCGATAGTTTAAGATGATAGTGGAATGATTGTATGTTTTTCAAGAATAATGCGGTATAAGTAATTTTATAGTACAATGGAATAAAGAAAAATCCATGGATTGTTACTGTATTGTTTTTTTATAGGTATTTAAAAGTAAATTCTGAATTTTAATCGTTGCCTTGAAATGTGATTCGTGTAATAAGTTGAAAAAGACTTGATTAATGGAAGGATAACCCTTAATATGAGAATGATGATGATATAATGATATGTTGGTTATGAGGAATTAAATTGAATTGTAATTATTTCCTTATACCTAGTTAACGATTTTTTGAAAAGTCGCCTATGATATCATGGATGAAGTTTAGAATTTTTTAATTATGAATAAGGAAACTTGTATGTTTTCAATATGGATATATTAAAATATTGGATATTATCAAGATAATACATGATGAAGGAGTTCACTAGTTTGGAATATGGAAAACAATAGATACCATATGACATATGTGAGATAAATATTATGATGATTTAGTTCACCTATTTTTAATATTTTGTATTTTCAGCTATCAGAAAAAATATATGGTTATCCATTTATAGAATGTATAAGCTAAGCCTATGAAAATGGTTTTTAGATTAATGTATTACCTCACTCTAGGTGGACTTAAGCATTTTTGATAAGGCGTGCTAACCTTTATTTATAAAGGCAAATGGAATGAACAGTTATTCTATGTATGGATATCATGATCTATAATCGTTTAAAGAATGTAAAATTCAACTGCATTTCATGGAATAAGATATGAAGTAGAAATTTATCAAGGAACAAGTAAAGGATGAAATTATACTTAATCATGTAAGTGTTTCTTCTCATTATTCTACACTGGGAAAATGATCTTAAAATAACAAATGTTACCCTAGTACCTTCATTTTTTATGAATCAAATGGCCCTTAAAATCATCATAGATATATGTATAGTTTTCTTGATTGTTAAATTTCTCCGAACCTTGTACTCTTTTACTCTCAGAAAATGATTTCTATATTTCTATTCCATATCCATGTTTTCAAATTCCACCAACATTATCCTACTTACAACCTCAATTATGAGTGAATTTGTGTAACCATTATGCTTATCAGATTTATTTTTAAAAGGATGATTTACTATTTGTTTTTCCATTGTGGGTTTCTATAAAATAACTTTTAAGGAATAAATAATTTTATATCCCAAATGAATTTTGAGGGAGAAATTAATTTTAAGGGGGGGGGGTAGAATTCAACAAACAAGGATTATTATGAGATATATTATTAATATTTATTTATTTATTTATGTTTTGATTAAAATCTCATTGTTCTGTTGGTTTGTGCGCTATACGCTGATAAGATTGTGCTATACGCGACACCGTCTTAGCTTGAAATATACACAAAAACATTATTGTCTTTTGTTACAAAAAATATTTTTTAATATTTATAGAATGATTTTCATGCAATAATGAGTTTATGTGACCAAATAAATATTATTTTGTTACCTTATAACCTAGTCATTATAATGGTTCGTATGAACAATATTTACATCCTCTGAAAACCCATTTAAACTAAAAAGGTATATTCATTTTTAATTAGGAATAATAATTAAATCATCAAACCATTTGTGAAATACTTGATGTTTTCCCTCCATTACATTGTTATCAATTTCGTAGGAAATTTCAATTTTTTCCCACACGGATTTGGATAAGGTGAAACTCATTACATTTATATTGATATGATCACACAATGATATAGTAAGTCCATGTTTCTCTTTGTTATCTGCATTAATCCTTTTATTCTCTATTTCAGTCATAGATATTAAGGTTGCAATAGTTACATGAATCCATCATGTGGTAGTAATATGTACTTTCATTCCATGAGATCTTAATGGAGACCATATCCGATTCTTTGAAATTTTAAATTTTCTTTCATCATAGAGGGGGACTCACCTAAAATTTATTAATTTCTCTATGATAGATAATAAAGAAAAAATATAACACAAACAACCTCCCTTTGATACCACTTGATGGACCCCAAAACACTAGAAGAGGGGAGGGATGAATCTGATTGTAAAAATTGTTCTTCAAAAGAGATGGATCTTGTTCCTATATTGGTAGGAATACATTGAAAATGTATAAAGGGGACGTGATGAAACAAGAAAGGAATATGAAAAGAGATCACACAACAAATTTTTTGTGGTTCACCATTAAGGGATAGTCTAAGAATCATACACCAACAGTGTTTCAGTCATACCTAAATCCACTAATCATCACAAGTTCTAGAATAAATGTGTTCATAAATTGTCACTCTATTCTAGGCACACTGCCTTTACATGATTTTTGGGATACGACACTACATCCCTTGGAACACGTCTGTTGACTCCCCCAAGCTCACTAATTTGAGTGATGTCTAACACATTTTATCGTCATGAAGGCTGCATCAACGAATTGGAATTTTATTCCTTATACTTGTCTAGGATGAGAATCTTCTTGCAATGTATACCTGAATTGATGAAATTTTAAATACATATTCACTAAAAAACTGACATTATAATCATCTTATCATGAAGGTCCTTCAAAAATCACCCTCGTTTTTTATTCTCCCTACCTTCGTGAATCTCCCTTCTTTTGTAGAAAAGACATCCTTCACAAATCTCACTAAGTCAATGTGGAATACACTACCATCACATAGAACCATTTAATAAAAAATATTTGAGTCAATCATGATTTATAGTCTTTTCATAAGGAAATGTCTTGAACATAATTCAATATTCATGATTCTCACATAGCTTCGTGAAATCAAGGCATTTCCAAATTTTCCATGAAAAAACCCATGTGAAAGGAATAGGGGTATCATTATATTTATAGGCTCAGATGTTCACGATACTCCACATCCAATTAGTAGATTTTATGGATCTTTCAACACCAAATTCATAAATATCTCTATTTCTGATTCTCCATCATAATTTTTCATTATTGCCAAGCCTTCCATCAAACCATAACGTGTTATTATTCTGCTATTCTTGTAATCTCAGAGATCACCCTCACAATTCATGATTATAAAATTCTTCGTCATTTTCAATGCTCATCGTTGTCATTTAGATCACCATAAACATTCTTTTATCCTTTGAAAAACACAATTCAAGAATACCATCATCATGAAACTCATTATTTTTCTATATTTTTATAATGCCATTAAGGAATACCACTTTTAGTGATGCAAGCCACCCTCCAAATTTTTGAGCTCATTTATTTCAAAAAAAATTAAATCGATGAAACATCCAATACATCTGTCAAATTGAACTATAAGATCCCATTCATTATACATACACTGATCTTCAATGTGAGTATTGAAGAAAAACATACTCCATTTCAAGCAGATAACAACCTCAGTTCAAACATTTATATATAATGTAACGTGTTTTATGGTAATAGTTATCATATCATAAAGAAGGGAATAATATTTTTTAATCAAAGATATTATTATCTTCTCCCCATAAGAATTTCAAATATTGAATCAATGGTTAATAATTAACATAAATAACATTAAAATGTTATTTTTCTCCAGAAATAATCCAAATCATCACAACATATTCCTGTTTTGTATGGATTTTTTAGGGACATGTTATAAAATACAAATATAATAGGCTATAGAAAATGTTATCAGGCATGGTTCCGACACATTTTTATTCCATTAAATCCAAATATCCATTGAATATTTCTATAATAATTTCAAAAATTATGAAATTATTGATCCAATAAATGTAATTGTTGTGAATTAGTATAATGATAGAGGTTTTTATTGGACATTTTGTCATGTAAATGAAATCTCCAACACTTTTTATAAAGATAATTTGAAAAGAAATACCCGAAATATTAAATGATTATAAGATACCATATTTCCAAACCAAGGGGATTAGTACGTAGCTCTATAGATGAATCATACATGGATACTTCCTCAATTTTTTAACATTATTTCCCAGATTAATTTCATTTTAGAAATCCTTCATATTTCTTCTCATACAACATGTAGTCATTTGGGTTTTTATATATACCCACATTACATTACCAAATAGATATGTTTTATCATCATAATTATAATTTCAAAGTTAGTTACCTTTTTGATGTATTGATTTCACTATTTTAAGAATTTTAACAAAACATCTGTCACTCCAACAATTTCTAACATTAATGTTAACCAATCCCTATATTGTTGATAATATTTTAATTTTTTTATATCCAATGTATAATGGTTATTTGGTATCTCTATACATTCATGAAATGGTCATTATTATTTAAATGATTTTAACTCTTAAAACATGAATTATATCATAAATATGATTTTATTCCTCACATTTAAAATCGTTATCATCTTTAGATCATAAATTTTATGTCATTTTACTATGCTGGGTAAAAAAATATAACTCAGATTAAAATAGTAATAATTCAAATTATCTTTAATATCCCTAAACCCTAAAATTATCAAATTAAAACACTCTAGATATAATTAATAAAACTAGTATTCATCATTAATATAGTATTTATAAAATTTCATGAAGTTATTACACTTTTTTTTAATATTCATCAGTAGTTTTTCATGCATGTATCATGATATGATCCCTTATTTACCTAATATAAATGTTAATAATATATTTCCAAAGACCATATAGTAAAATATAATTTTCATTCCAAATATTTATATAATAAAATATAAAATAATAATAATTCATTATATTTAAATAACGAACTATATAATATAATAATTCAACAAACTTACATGCACCCACACACACAAAAAATAAAACATGAATTTATTTATATAATTCAATATGATACAATTTGATTTCTTCGTGGCATAATAAAAAATATTAGATGATGAAAGTTATTATGACACCTAAACCCCGATCACCTTACTAAGATATATGAAAGTCAAAAACTAGAAATGATGAAAATCCTAATCATTTAAACCGTAGATAGAATCTACCATTGTATCGTCATTATCACATGTGTTATAGGGAGTTCACATGATTAAAACATAAATTACTACCACCTTTATTGATGTAATTTTATTATGTTGAATAAGTTGGAACACAAATGGAAATATCTATAATCAAAATGTTATGGTAGTTTAGGTCAAGGATGAACAAGCATGCATAAACTACCATCAAAAGGCAACATGAATTATATATCTTTTGAGGATTCCCCAACAAAGTAAACTAATTTACTCATGACTAATAACAAATAATTAAATTTATCATCCACTTTATGCATCTCATATATTAATGTATCTCAATCATTTTCATTGAATCATAGTTAATATATCTTTAATGATAATTTATGTCGATATCATACCTCAAACATAATATCATGACATCCATTTTCCACTTTCATCGTAGGATCATAATTTTTATCAATGATGTGTATATAAAAAAATATTCTTATGGTTAATAATAAATACAATAAAGAAATCATAATATATGAATAGAAGGGTAAGTTCCTTATAACAAGTCCGAATAATTCAATGTGATTATCTATAAGAAGTAGAATTAAATAAAATATCATTAATTAATATATCCCTTTGTAAAAAAAAAATATTACTTGGCCTTTTAACATCACATGTAATAGGATTTAAGAAAATTTAACAACCTTTAATATATAAATTTACCAATTTTGAAATTAAATATTCCATTACACATAATATTATATCATATTAAATAACTACTTAAACCATATCCAAAACATTTTAACTTATAATCCAAATCACTTGTGGAAATCTATCATTAACATATTTGGGTATTAAATCATATGATGGTCCCTGTGAAAATCCATACAATACTCTTCTAGATTAACTAAAGAACACTTTCACACAATCAATATGCGTGAAAATCAATACCCATTTTGTCAAACATAAATTTTGAATAGTTAAATCATTAGAGAGTTAACAAAAAATTTGAATACATGTATTTTAAAATACATCGAATGAGAAACCTCAAGAAAAGCATAAATTCTAGTTTAACTACAACGGGATCATGCATGATATCTATCAAACATAGGTATCTCTATACTTACATTCACAATTTGTATTACATGTAATAATACAATATCATATATTTATGTTTTTCAAAATAAAAAATGACTATTATACATAAATTATGTCAATAACATATTTTTGTCCCATAAATTCTTAACTCCTTGAGTATAGGTTTACATAGTCAATGAATACATCAAATCTAATTCACCTATATGGATGAGAGCATCACATCCCCCTCGCAAAAATAGATAATAAAATCATATTTACTGTCTATGTGCGGCCAAAAACAGCCTAATGTATCTTAATAATGATCTCAAATGTTATAATCATCATATGAGAGAAAAAAATACTATATTGGTTAATCTCTAACTAATTACAATTTCATTAACACACAAAATTACCCCCATATTAACCAATCCTAAAGGCTTGAACAAGATTCAAATTGAAGTATGACGGCCCTCATATTGGGTATCTCACCAATGTCATGTATTAGTAAGAAAAAATGATCCATGAATCCCTATTATACCAAAATAAAGTGTACAAAACTCTATATGGTATACATAGTGGGTTAACCAGGTATCAAAAACACTTTTATAAATCATGATGAAATTTAATTTCTCAATAAAGGAATCATATTCATTTAAGACATAACCTTTCATCATAACCTATAATACTCCATAAAAGGCGTCAGTGAGGGATACCTCAATATCATACTTTGTGAGGTGATTTATCTTAATATTTTTTGATATGTATATCAATATATACATATATGGAACATAAAAAAATGAATTAAGAAATCGAGACTTATGTAATATGATATATTTACATACTATTAAAACTATATTATGAATATATAGAAAATGATATGGAAAATTATACCCATTAAACCAAATATGATAGACTCATATATTATCCTTATGTTTTATATTCGTTTTGTTGATTTCTTTACAGATGAAATATATATATATATATATATCATTCCACATCACAATGTGACCATCTAATAAAAAGACCAAAACACTTTTTTTAGTAACATTTATGGAGAAATGAAGTTTGGTTAACTATAATATTTATGAATCATATTACTAATGTTTTCCTCTATGAACATAATCATAATCCTTATCTTCAAAAAAGTAAATTTTATATTACAAATACATTATATTGTTTAATATGAACTTTTCTATGAATAACATCACCATTAATGTTACCCTTTCCATAATAAGGTTTCCATTAATTACATTAGAAAATAATGATTTTATTATTACATAACACCACATCATAAACTCCTTTAGTATAATGTTACTTTCACATTGATACAAATAACTGAATGTAACTATTTGCATTTATCTCACTACTGCACCCAAAATATATTTGATAATATCAAGTTAAATTAACAATTTAAATTGGCCAACTAAATCCTCTAGAATATAATGATACTGTAATTCTCAAGGTAAAGAAATGTAACATTTACATTTTACATTACCATCATATGTCGTAAAATTTTTAGGACATTAATTTGAAATTATATTTTTTAGATTGGTATAATATTTTATTTATTAACATTGATCATTTTTGAGTTAATCTATTTTCTCACTATCCCATTAGATACTATTTTTTTCATAAAACAATTATAAGGCACAAAAACACATTTATGTTATGAAATAAAACATATATCTTATTTTTTTAATATTTAACAAATAAAATATGGGTTCAATATCTTATATGGTATTATATATGTTTGGATATTTATTCTTTAAATACAATAGTTTTACATTAATATACAACCCAAAAGGGTGGTGGTAATTTTTTCCATTATATTTTATTAAACATATGGATAAACACATAATCCATGATAAAACATTTTTAACCATTTCTCCTTCTCAAAATATGTTTTTGAATATGTTAAACAATAACCTTTTGAATGAAATTCATTATATAATATTATTCAAAATAACTATGTGTTATTAAAAAAATCCCCTTATACAATATTTAAAATCATTTGAATATAAATAACCATTAATTAGATTGATCTGTTCTTGATTCATTATTTTTCATTCAACTCTTTGATTTAGTAACTTCATTCATCATCAGTTGAATATAGACTACATGATCTATCAATTTTTCCCTCGATTTTGAAATCATATGTATTTTCAATAAAACCCCCTAATAAATCACTTTCTACCTTACATGGGCATTAAATGGAGCTTCAAAAACCCCTTTTAATATCCTAAATAATCTGATATTTTGTAATCATTACTCATGTTTTTATTTTACCTTTAAAATTCAGTTACCAAGATTGTATTATTAAATAAAAAATGTTATATTTTATGACTAACATTTCATTTTTTGGTATAAAAATTTTCATATTTATAAATCCGATGCAGTATAAAAACCTATACATCATATTACAAATTTAACTATTCCCAACAGTTCAAGAATATTACTTAAAAGTTTCCTTACCAATTTCACATTTTTGGAAAATTTCAACTAATGACAAAAACATGAATAATTTAACCAAAATATTTCTTCTGGAAGCCTCAAGTCTCACTAAGAATTTTTTATATCAAACCATATTAAATATATAAGTTCCAACTAAAATTCCACAGTTTATCTAGTTTAAAATTAATTTTGAACCTTATATGATTAATTATATTCCTATAACAAGAATATAGATTCAGCTACTGAAAAAATTCAACCACTAGTTACTCTGGAAGGTATTACCCTAGAATATAATTTGTTTCTTTATATAATAACTTTTATTAAGTTACTAGTATTAAATATTTACTACATTAATTTTATCGTATTTATGATTAATTTCGATGACATGTTTTAGGATGATAAATATATTCATATATATTAAGATATTTTATCAGATGAGTATCATGTTTTATGACCATTTAATAAGGAAATTTTTAAATGTATTCCTTTTAAATTTATGACCCTTTAGAATTTAATCATATCTATTGTTAGTATGAGATCAATATGTTATCATGACATACACAGTGTGTAACACCCTGAGTTTTTATGAATTATTTTTTTTGAAATAAATTAATTTTTTTATGCCTTTTATTTTATGTCATAAAAATATAATCTTGCATTATATTTAGCAAATTGTAAATCTTTCGCTACACAAAACAGTGGCTTATATTTAATTACATGAAACACTCACTTTCAACAAAACTATCATTTATTACTAATATAGTTTTTTAAACATGACCATTATAATATATCCCTTAAACATAGTAATATGAATAATAATAACTAATTATTAAAAATTACGTATGATGGTTTCATATAAATGAATATTATTTTAATAAATAATATAATTTTTAGTAATGTATTTATTTCTTTCAAGAGTAGAATTTTTTAATGAAACTCCTTTTATGTCCTTTAATGTTCAAAAATAATTTTTTTGATAATTTTACAATATTAATATTTAAAAAAATCTTCTTTTTTGAATTCCTAATGTAAAAAATTATCTTTGGGAGAATTTTCAGGACTATTTCATAAAAGTTTCATTTTTTGATGAATAGGGAAAAATATTGAATATTAATAAAAAACATCTATTTGGTTTAATTTATTTATAAAGATGATTTATATTTTAAAATGGTTTTAAAGTAATAGTAGTATAATTACAAATACAATAATACAATTGTTGGTTATTTCAATCAATTTCATACAGAAATAGTATATAATATCTTCTTCATCATTTTAACCTTTTCACATTAAATCCACGTGTTATCATCAAATCTGCGGGATTAATAATAAATTAACTATTTCCACTTTCGTGGATGGAATTTGGGAAAATGGATTTCATATTTATAATATGAATAAATTTTTATATTTAATATGTTTATCTTAATTTTTTGAGAAAAATTAATAGTAAATGTAGTAAAAATTAATCACCACAATTAAGGTAAAATTGTATATTTCGGCGGATAAACAAAAATGATGATAGAAAAATGACCAATAAACGTGTATAAATACTATTTAATAGACATATTTTTACCATTAAATATATAAGTTTATATAATTGGCTAATTTGGACCCCTTTGGAATTTGAAAAATGTTGGATCAGTTATTTTCATTAAAAATTTGCAAACGGGTCCTCAGCCCCACTTATGAAAGGCACCCACTCTCATTTCTTCATGACACATTAAAAAGTAATTGTTTTTTACAATAAATACAAAAATATCTTCCAAAATTCCATATCATCATCCTATAATATTTTTTGGGAATAAATCCATCCATGGAAGGCTTTTAGTGAAAACCTATAGAAGACGTACATCATTGAGCATCTTTTTGTTATTTCTTCCTCAAACCCCTTAAATTATTTTAATATCATGATTATGTACCAAAATAATCATCCTAAATTTAAGGATATGTTGTTATATTAATTTTAATACCTATAAACAAACACACATCTCTCAAATGGGTTACAAAATCATTATTTGTGTGTACAGAAGAGTACATCCTCGTAATCTAATTCATTCAATTTTTCCATTAAAATCAATCAATTCCTTATTTAATTATGGATTTATAGTGTATATATGATATATAATATATTTATTATGTTATTATGTGTCACGAACTAACTCGGGTCGACCTTGAAATGGTCACCCGAGCCGATCCGCGACATGGCCTGAGAGGCGTTCTCGATCCTCCCGGGCTGGCGACAAGCGCCAAGGAATCAACAGAGGCTGTGGGAATGATTTAACACAGTAAAAATAAATAAATAAATAAATAAAGGAGCATAAATTAAACAGAGCATCACAAAAAAAAAATAAACAGATTAAAGTAACTAACAAGAACAAAAGCAAATAAAACAAACCGAAAGTGACAACCAATATCACTGTGTGACCTTGCGGGTCACTCTCCAACTCATGACCAAACGTCTCCCAAGGCGAACGCACCCACGCTTTAGCATGCACAGACACTAAAAACAGAAAAGATCTATAGACGTGAGTATTAAAACTCTGTAGGCTAGCCCGATATCTATTCCCAATGCAATACATTTAAAATAAATAAATTTACTAATTCCATATTTGAACTAAATTATATAAAATTATAGTTTCTACACACACTTTCATTTCTAAAACAAGTATCAGTTCATTTACGTTTTTAATTTAAAAACACGTTTAATTTTAGAAAGGAATAGGTATATTTATTTTTAAAACATTTTCTGTGAACCATATATAAATTCAAACATCAGTTATTAGAAAAAATGAAAAAACCACACATAACACACAACAAACACCAAGGGAAATGGAAAAAGTGGAACACAGGGGCCAGTAACTGACTGGACCTCTCAATCTTCCGGCACAAACAAATAAACACTAAAATAAACCTGGATCAAACCTACGAGATCGTGAACAATCCAGAACATACTATACATGTGACTCATTCTGAAGGCATGCCCTAACTCGATGACATCATAACATCCTAACACTTGACATAGCCCTTCATGGCCTAAATGAGGGGCCCAATCCCCATAGTAGCAATAACTCAGTATTCTGCTGCTATAGGGACACTAGCCAGTGCGCGATCTAAACTAGTGCATCAATAGTTCTCAGAAGATTCAATAACTATGTCAGGTTCTCATGTCAACACATACAATAAAAAGGGGTGCGTCCACCATGTAAATCAATCAGTCACGGTACACAAATATCACACACAACTCACGCAATCAACGCACCCCAAGGATCACCCCTTACTAACCCCAAATTGAGTTTTTCTAAAATAATTTATTTTATTAAAGTGTCAAATGAGTGTTCACCGACTTCAAAAAAACCTCATTTCTCAAGAAAACTCAAAACACTTGTTCAAAATAAATCATTTATCTTTTAAACCAAAACTAGATTTTAAATTCTGTGAATTATGTTTAAAAGACAAACAGGCATTCATTCACTACTAGGTGTCCATTAGTTAAGAAAATATTCCAGGCGTCGTGTATAAAATAAACAACTCTTTTTACACAAAATAATCATTTAAAATATAATTATCTTATATTATTTCCTATTTATTAAAATTAAAAAAATATCAAGGAATTAATAAATTCAAAATTTAATGATTGCAGTGGGGGACCTAAGTCAAGATGACGCAATGACGGCGCAAGCTCAGAAACAAGGCATGGAGATGGCGCTCACTTGGAAACTCCGCACACAGGTCCAATGGGGGTGCGCGACTGGAAACAGACAGCCGGAGTGCATCGTGCTGGAACTGCAGAAGGCATCTGCGCAGTAGGATGCGGTCCGACCGGGGCCTCGGGCGAGGTCCACCGGATAGTGGTAGTGTAGGGTAGCCAATGGGTAGTGTGCGAGTGACCCAAGCAGCGGTCTCACAGCCGGAATCATGGCATAAGTACAGGGAAGGGGGCTATGGGTCACTATAGATGAGAGGAGCATGGGATAGCTGGGAGGCACTGCAGGCGAAAGCAAGGCCGATATCGTCTGGGGGCTGGTCGGTAGTGGCGTGCAAGCGCGCAACACGTAGGAGGAAGCAGAAAGTGAGGTTAGCGGGGTCACCTCGCAGGATGGGTACAACAGCGGAGGGGAAAAAACAGGAGGCCTGCTGCCCTCATGCATGCCACCAGCGCAGCGATGAACATCATGTGGTGGGGCCCGATGAGAGAGGGCTATGCATGCTGGAGCATAGCGCATCCAAGCTTTCATGGCCAGGGATAACAACACGATAAATCTTTTTCATTCTTGCGTGTTCTTTGTAAATTCCAGGCCATCAACAGCAATCATGTTCACATCATTTATGTAAATTTGATTCGGAATCGATGTTGTCTCTACAACTGTTAGTGTTACTGTCTTCTAGAAAAAAGCATAGAGAGATTTAGCAAAAATGGAATTCTCAAAGACTCCGTAGTGCATAGAAACCTGATGACTCGATCCAAATCCATTTGCCCCAGCATGGTCTGATTTATCAGCATCAATGGACCTAGATGTTGGAATATAACCAATTGTTGGCAAAGGTAAATGTAAAAGAACACTTCCCTTAACCATGTTCCCTTCTAACTTTCCACCCAACCCTCCAACCGCAGAACCATCCCAAGAACATATAAGAGCCTTCTCACAACAATACAAAGGTGCAGGCAGTAACCTTAAACATTGGTCTTTCATCGGGACAACCAATAGAGGGCCATTTTCCATCACTGAATACAAAACCAACTTCATCCAAGGTGTCATAGACAAGTATGAGGGAGGACCAAAATGAACGGGTCCTGCTGGTCCAGGTAAAACTGATGTATAAGATAGAGGGACCAAAGACAAAACAATATCATAGTCACGAAGAAAAAATTTATCTAATGTTGCTGGGGTTAGGGCAGAAAGGCTGGTGGTGCGGAATTGCACAGGGAAGCAGGAGATCTGGGCGGTCACGCTGCAGGTGCGGGGCAGACCTGGATGGAGCGAACATGGAGGGGGGTTCCGCGGGAGCCACTGCAATTGGAAGCATGGGTGCGCTACAAGGCATGGGCGATGTTGGAATGGGCGAGGCGGACTGAGGGAGAAGTTGCGCTTTCGGGGCGCTGGGATTAGGCGGCTGAGGTGCCTCTCACCAGGGGGGCACACCGGAGTGGGACGCTGCATCAGGTTGGAGGAACAACATGAGGGGCGGAGGCTGAGAGCAGGACCCGACTGCGGACAAAGGTGGCTAGGCGCTGCGGTGGTGTGGTGGACTGCATGAGTGGTGAGAGTAAGACTCGGGGGAGACAAAGGTTGCTGCAGGTGTGACATGCGAGGCGGAGGGAAAGCAGAAGGGACAGGCGCGTGGAAAAAAAGGGAAGAAGAATGAGGGAAAAGAAAAGAATAAAGAAGAAAAATGAAATAAAATAAAATTAAAAAGTTAAAAAATAAAAAAAACAATAATACTAATATTATTATAAATACATGATTATAAGAATAATAATAATAATAATAATCCAATAATAATAATAATAATAATTATTATTATTATTATTATTATTATTATTATAATCGGTCAACTGCGTAGTCTCCAGGACCAAGCGCACGACCGACAATAGCGCTGCGCAGACCGTACACCTACCCAGACCGAATGCGTGATGACTGCTAGCAGTGCAGTGACTGCGCACTGGTATGAGACCCACCAAAAAACACCAAAGCTTCTAAAATTTAAATATGGACTCAAACCCAACTATGTCCAAAGTCGCGGGACTGAGAAAAGAATAAAAACAATAGGCGTCTGTGGTCGGGGTGTGACAATTCTCCCCACCACAGACACTTTCTACCCCCAGAAAGTCACCAAGCCATCAGTTGACACAACATGAGTTCATTCCCAGAAAAAATCATGGAGAGCCGAGAGCTTCGGGGTGACACTACTACAAAAACGGGCAATAACAGCGCTAAAATCGGGCTTTAACAGCGCTAGAAAAGCGCTGTAAAGCTCAGCGCTGATAAAGAGGGGGGTCCTTTAACAGCGCTTTTTTAGCGCTGTTAAATGTCACCTTTAACAGCGCTAAAAAAGCGCTGTTAAATGTCACCTTTAATGGCGCTAAAAAAATGCTGTTAAAGGATACCTTTAACAGCGCTAAAAAGCGCTGTTAAAGGAAACCTTTAACAGCGCTAAAAAAGCGCTGTTATATGTTTCCTTTAACAGTGCTTTTTTAGCGCTGTTAAATATCTCCTTTAACAGCGCTTTTTTAGCGCTGTTAAATGTCGCCTTTAACAGCGCTAAAAAAGCGCTGTTAAATCCCTGCCTGCTGCTAATAAAAAACCTGCACTAGTACAGCCAGCCGAGCAGACCTGCACAAAAACCAGTATATCAACCACAGACCTGCACAAAAACCAGTATATCAACCACAAGCATGTCATCAACCGATCACAACCCAACCAAACAGTGTTCTTACCATGAGTTAGATACCATCTACCCAGAAACCAAAACTACCTCATTACATAGTATCACAAAATATTCCTACACAACTCAGAAGATAAATACTAGAACATTCCACTATGCATTGTTTCTCCTTGGATTGCCACTTGGTTTTGACAAATCGTGCAGAGCCCGTGCTCCTTGAATCATTCTGCAATACATAAAAAGGATATCCTAACTCTCCCAACCATCACCCTTAGTAATTATGTATATTAATACAAAAAAGGTAACATATCATAAATTGGGGGACTGTAATGAGACATCAAGATTAACATTCTATATATAGGATCGATGTCTGGTATGATTGGTTGCGTTGATACATGACTCTACCTGGACCTCAAAAATAGATATATGATCTCACTCCAGGACTTTCAGAGAGACTCCAACTATGTCTAGGACGTCCTGCTGAAGCGATCGTACTACCGTAAGTCGGAAAAGATACCAAAACCATCCTAGGAAGGATCATGGGAGCCAACCCTAATGAAATATGTCCTTGATATATTGTTCAAAGAGATCAATCATGGTACATAAAATTATGTGTCATTTAAAGGGTCACATGCCTTGTCGCTTTACCCTGGGTAACTCCAATGTTCAGCTGCCTGTGTGAATATACATGTCATATCAATAGGAAATTACATGGCATGTTAAAAAACATATACATGTTACCCTTTGATCTTGTGTCCTCTTATGCACCCTTGCCCTATGTTAGTACATGACGTCGATCTCGTGTGATTCTTCCTGTGTATCTGTACAAGGGATAAACTGCGTAGCTGGCTCATTAAAGACGTGTAGTGGGATATATTCCATGTAGGAAAGCCATGTAATCCACCCCAGGTTTGACTCGTACACGTCACATATGACCCATGGATCATTGTACTAAAGTGTTAACACAATCCTAAGACATTTGGTCGGTTTCCCGTATGTCAGTTGTTGATTTCACTTAAAAATAAATCCATTTTGAACAAAATAGAGGCACTTTGAGTGGTGTCGGCCACACCGGGCCACGGATTGAGTCGGGGTTGACTCTTACACGTCAAATTTGACCCATGGATCATTGCCCTTAAGTTTCAACAGAATCCAAATGCGTTTGGTCGGTTTGCCGCATGTCAGTTGTTGATTTCACTTAAAAATAAGTCCATTTTGAACAAAAGAGAGGCACTGTGAGTGGTGTCGGCCACACCGGGCCTCGGATTGATGCGGTGTTACGTCACACATGAGTCATTGATCATTGTGAAAAAGTATCAATGCAATCAGAAGCCGTTAGATCGATTTGGCGTATGTACGTAAAATATTGTCCATTTTAAACTAACTACATACACTTGGAGTGATACCGGTCACACCGCGCCTCTGATTGAGGCGGGGTTGACTCGTACACGTCACATTTGACCCATGGATCATTGTACTTAAGTTTCAATAGAATCCCAATGCGTTTGGTCGGTTTGTCGTATGTCAGTTGTTGATTTCACTTAAAATTAAGTCCATTTTTAACAAAACAGTGACACTGTGAGTGGTGTCGGCCACACCGGGCCTCAGATTGATGCGGTGTTGAATCGTACACGTCACACATGAGTCATTGATTGTTGTGAAAAAGTATCAACGCAATCAGAAGCCGTTAGATCAGTTTGGCGTATGTACGTAAAATATTTTCCATTTTAAACTAAATACATACACTTGGAGTGATACCGGTCACACCGCGCCTCTGATTGAGGCGGGGTTGAATCTTACACGTCACATTTGACCCATGGATAGTTGTCCTTAAGTTTCAATAGAATCCCAATGTGTTTGGTCGGTTTGCCGTATGTCAGTTGTTGATTTCACTTAAAAATAAGTCCATTTTTAACAAAACAGTGACACTGTGAGTGGTGTCGGCCACACCGGGCCTCGGATTGATGCGGTGTTGAATCGTACACATCACACATGAGTCATTGATCATTGTGAAAAAGTATCAATGCAATCAGAAGCCGTTAGATCAGTTTGGCGTATGTACGTAAAATATTGTCCATTTTAAACTAAATACATACACTTGGAGTGATACCGGTCACACCGCGTCTCGGATTGAGGCGGGGTTGAGTCGTACACGTCACATATAACCCATGAATCGTTGTCCTAAAGTGTCAACACAATCCGAAGGCGTTTGGTCGGTTTCCCGTATGTCAGTTGTTGATTTCTCACTTAAAAATAAGTCCATTTTGAACAAAACAGAGGCACTTAGAGTTGTGTCAGCCACAACAGGCCTCAGATTGAGGCGGGGTTGACTCGTACACGTCACATTTGAAGGTGAGTATGCATACACGATAGTTGACCTTCTTAGAGAAGGGTTTCTGGAAGAGTATAAAAGATATGAAGCAATGAAGATCATTAGAGTGTTGGAGCAAATGTGGTTGCTACAAACAATGTGGAAATCGGCTTGTGCAAAGCGACCTAAGTTACAACTTGCAGGTATTGTACTCTATTTTTTTCTGGAAGGTTTCAGTTTAAATGCATTTTGGAATGATCATTGCTAGCCATTGTCTTTTAGGTTTTTTTGACAGCCGAGGGGAAAGGGTGGGGTCTGAAGACATTGTAGGATATGTCGAAGGGTGATTTTGTGTGTGAATATGTTGGAGAAATGTTAACTCCCGCAGTTCTGAAAAGAGTCACTATTTGAAAGAAAGTCACAAGTTTAGATACATCTCAACATGGTCAGTTTAAAGACATTTTGAGGGACACTACTAAAGACATGCTCAAATATGCACACATCCCCCACTTTTAGATCGTTGTCTACTACAATGATCTTCCAAACAAGATATGCATTAGAACGCTCATGATACATAGAGAAATTCACTGGCCACCTTCGAGAATGATCTGAAGCACAAACCATGACAGCATTATGTTTTTAACTTCAGCACCTCAATTGAGAATGTGACACCTTTCAGGACTTGGCGTCATGGTGCTGAAGTTAATAAATAATAATTAATTAAAAAAAGGAAAGAAGAGTCAAGTTAGGGGTTGCAAGAGTTAGAGTGGGGATGGTGGGTGTCGAGAAAAAGTAGGGAAGTAGGGGCTCGAGTAGCATAGTGGGATAGAGAGGTGAGGGAGTCTCAGATAGGGGGTTGAGAAGCTAGAGGATTCGAGTTCTGGTCCTGGTGACAAATCTTTAGCACATGGTGATGACACTGATAGAGTGGTCGGTGTAGCTTCAGATGGTGCACGACCTCAGATGTCACATTCTCAATTGACGCCAAGTCCTGAAAGGTGTCACATTCTCAATTGAGGTGCTGAAGTTAAAAACATAATGCTGTCATGGTTTGTGCTTCAGATCATTCTCGAAGGTGGCCAGTGAATTTCTCTATGTATCATGAGCGTTCTAATGCATATCTTGTTTGGAAGATCATTGTAGTAGACAACGATCTAAAAGTGGGGGATGTGTGCATATCTGAGCATGTCTTTAGTAGTGTCCCTCAAAATGTCTTTAAACTGACCATCTTGAGATGTATCTAAACTTGTGACTTTCTTTCAAATAGTGAATCTTTTCAGAACTGCGGGAGTTAACATTTCTCCAACATATTCACACACAAAATCACCCTTCGACATATCCTACAATGTCTTCAGACCCCACCCTTTCCCCTCGGCTGTCAAAAAAACCTAAAAGACAATGGCTAGCAATGATCATTCCAAAATGCATTTAAACTGAAACCTTCCAGAAAAAAATAGAGTACAATACCTGCAAGTTGTAACTTAGGTCGCTTTGCACAAGCCGATTTCCACATTGTTTGTAGCAACCACATTTGCTCCAACACTCTAATGATCTTCATTGCTTCATATCTTTTATACTCTTCCAGAAACCCTTCTCTAAGAAGGTCAACTATCGTGTATGCATACTCACCTTCAAATGTGACGTGTACGAGTCAACCCCGCCTCAATCTGAGGCCTGTTGTGGCTGACACAACTCCAAGTGCCTCTGTTTTGTTCAAAATGGACTTATTTTTAAGTGAGAAATCAACAACTGACATACGGGAAACCGACCAAACGCCTTCGAATTGTGTTGACACTTTAGGACAACGATTCATGGGTTATATGTGACGTGTACGACTCAACCCCGCCTCAATCCGAGACGCGGTGTGACCGGTATCACTCCAAGTGTATGTATTTAGTTTAAAATGGACAATATTTTACGTACATACGCAAAACTGATCTAACAGCTTCTGATTGCATTGATACTTTTTCACAATGATCAATGACTCATGTGTGACGTGTACGATTCAACACCGCATCAATCTGAGGCCCGGTGTGGCCGACACCACTCACAGTGTCACTGTTTTGTTAAAAATGGACTTAATTTTAAGTGAAATCAACAACTGACATACGACAAACCGACCAAATGCATTGGGATTCTATTGAAACTTAAGAACAATGATCCATGGCTCAAATGTGACGTGTACGAGTCAACCCCGCCTCAATCAGAGGCGCGTTGTGACCGGTATCACTCCAAGTGTATGTATTTAGTTTAAAATGGACAATATTTTACGTACATACGCCAAATCGATCTAACGGATTCTGATTGCATTGATACTTTTTCACAATGATCAATGACTCATGTGTGACGTGTACGATTCAACACCGCATCAATCCGAGGCCCGGTGTGGCTGACACCACTCACAGTGTCACTGTTTTGTTAAAAATGGACTTATTTTTAAGTGAAATCAACAACTGACCATCTCGAGATGTATCTAAATTTGTGACTTTCTTTTAAATAGTGACTCTTTTCAGAACTGCGTGATATGAAGGTATTTTGGATATTTTACTGGTTCATGCATGATATGAAGGTATTTTGGAGATTTTACTGGTTTTTTTGTCCAAAGGCCAAAGAAATGTGGTCCATCATTCTTGCATGTTACTCGTACACGTCACCAAGGACCCGTGGATCCTTCTCCTAAAGGATGAAGGCAATCCGGATGCGTCTGGTCAGATTTACGTAGGTCAGTTGTTGTTTCCAATTAAAGTGGTGTCCATTTTAAACAAGAGAGCGACCCTTTGGGTGGTAGCGGTCACACCGTGCCTCGGATTGAGGCGGGGTTGACTCGTACACGTCACCAAGGACCCGTAGATCCTTCTCCTAAAGGATGAAGGCAATCCGGATGCGTCTGGTCCAATTTACGTAGGTCAGTTGTTGTTTCCAATTAAAGTGGTGTCCATTTTAAACAAGAGAGCGACTCTTTGGGTGGTAGCGGTCACACCGTGCCTCAGATTGAGGCAGGGTTGACTCGTACACGTCACCAAGGACCTGTGGATCGTTCTCCTAAAGAATGAAGGCAATCCGGATGCGTCCGGTCGGATTTTCGTAGGTCAGTTGTTGTTTCCAATTAAAGTGGTGTCCATTTTAAACAAGAGAGCGACCCTTTGGGTGGTAGCGGTCACACCGTGCCTCGGATTGAGGCGGAGTTGACTCGTACACGTCACCAAGGACCCGTGGATCGTTCTCCTAAAGGATGAAGGCAATCCAGATGCGTCTGGTCGGATTTCCGTAGGTCAGTTGTTGTTTTCAATTAAAGTGGTGTCCATTTTAAACAAGAGAGCGACCATTTTAGTGGTTCAACATTCTTGCATGTTGCTGGTGCATATCATCTGTTAAAATGGAAAAATGACTCATTGGAGAAAGAATGTTTTATTTAATAACAATTACAATTTTGCTACGAACATTTACATACAATAATATTTCATCTTTTGATCCCCTTCACCCCTCTCAAAAATGACCACCAATTGTACATGTCCCCAAGTCAGATCATCATTGTATTTGTGTACAATCTGTCATCAGGTATGTGGCCCACTCGTTTCTGAACACATCTATATCGTCTTGTGAGTATGAGGCTTTTCGGCAGTCATAGTAGTACTGCAAAATAAAAAAAATAAAGAATTAATAAATAACTTAAATGAACTAGTAATTGTTTTTGAAAATACCTCTTTAGGGATGCTAGTTTGCTGATGAAAAACGATCTCTTTCATAAATTTACAAACATAATAACCGCAATCATTATCGTTTGTTTGTTTTGGACACTGCAAAAAAATTGATCATTAGGAGAATAAATAACTTGTGTTGAGGTGTGTTTGGATAGTGAAATTTTATTATATATACCCTGATATTTGTCCAGACGTAGTACTTGCTCGGCTCCTTATGCTTAGCCCCTGTCCTCATACCATGATTTAGACGATATTGGTACACCGCCCTATCATAACAGAATCCTCAGTAAAAGATAATATATATTATATAAATTGATGTTTAGACCTAAAACGTAAGATGTAGTGTCTTACAGATTCACAAACTCCATCATGTATGGTCGGTTTGATGGATATCCTAGCTTTGAATCCAGAAAATAAATCTTCGGAGTATCCAAGTTCACCACAATTAGCAACCAATGTTGCCTAAAAACACAAAAAGGAATAAGTAATAAAAAAAGTGAAAATATAATTGATATGCTTTAATCGTAGAGTATTACCCCTGCATGGTTGGTATTAAGAAAAGTCTGTCATCTGTAATCTTGCGTTCAAATGTTTTCAGCAAGTCCTTCACTATTGCATCCCTTTTTGATGACTCTATTTTTGTTTGGTGTGTTGATGTGATATGAGGACTAACCAGTCCAAATCTTGGCTCATGGGAAAATCCCTTCAACTGTTTTTCATAAATGCGTCTGTCAACAATATAAAATGCATATAGTCATAATTTGCACATTAGATCAGCTTTTAGAAAATCAATTCATGGAAACATACCTCATATATACATTTACAACAGTGACGCCTAACCAACCGTTTTCAAGGATTTCATTTACATTTTCAGCAGCAACGAAATCTTGACTTTCCTCTCCGTATATATTTTCTTTGAAAATCACTATATGACTATTACCATCTTTTAGCTTCGTATCCACATGAGTCTTCAATGCTAGTAAATGTGGAAAGAGAACAAGTGGTGTTATTGTGCTTTCAGTAGCTCCTTGGGATCGATTGGTCGATCCTTTAGATGGTTTCGAGCCGATGTTAGTCACCCCCTTTCCTTTCTCCGTCTATAACAATAATCATTGATTCAGACACTCTTTTCTTTAATTGTTAAGGGTTTAGCTTGAAAATAAAAGGAAATAAATACCTCTTTGTCTGCATGTACTCTTACAAGTTGTGCCGGCCATGCAATGAATGTCCCAATAGCCTTTTCAACCGTATGAATATCATCGTCATCAAGTGGAATAGGTAGCATTGCATTTGGCTCATGAGCTACAGTAATCATCACTTTCAGATGATCTTTTGAAAGTGGTCTATTATGCAGTGTGGCATCTGGGATATTGAACACTGTAGCCCTCGCTACAAGGTGATAGGTGGGTGTTGACAGATATAAATCACAATCATTATCACCCTGTAGAAGATCAGTACAGATAAATTATCAGTGTTTGTCTGATTCATATTTCATGGGAACCGTTATTAGAATATTGATTACCATGGCTAAGACATTTTTTTAGGTGAATGGATCGCCTCAAAGCTGGTGGGGGGTGGGGCAGGATGTTCATGCGGTGGTTGTTCCTGAGTTGTGTCCTCCCTTTGCTTCCCACCCATAAAAGTTGCTAGCAACTCTCCCTGCCATTGCAATTGTTCTTCAAGGGTTGCTATTTTTTCGCTCATTTGTTCCAATTTTTTCTCTGTATCATCTATTTTTTTCTTCTTTTCAAAATATACTCGGGGTGTCACCCCAAACCCTGCACCTCTGACACGACCGTATTTTTCTGGCTGCTTCAAAGCCGTCGATAATAGGTCTATATCAGCTACAGGAGTAGCTGATTCCTGTGACTGTCAGATATAGGAAAAAAAACTAATTATTTTTATGTAATAGCAATTTTAAACAAATCTTTTTATCATCGTGTCATACTTACACATATTTCCCACACTTTTTGTGTGTTCTCATCTATTAACTTCCCTTCTTTGTTCACACGTGCCTCCTTCCATAGCACATGACGTGGGATAGAAGTGCATTTGGTTTTAGATTCATCAATATACATATAAACATAGAAAGATAATTATGATGTTGTTTATTGGCACCTAACAATATTACTGTAAATTTACAATACGTACCATTTTCTTTTCTAATGAAGCGTACCCCATCCTTGCTTTACGATAGGGGTATGTTGGATTTGATGCACGTTCCTTATTTTCAGTACAGAGTTTCTGTTTCATAAATGAAATATTGACAATCAAAGTGATGAATACAGGTATCCTCAAACAACGTATTATCACTCACAATGTACCTGAAACTTCTCATCCCCACGACGGCCAATAAATGCATCCCATGCTTCTTGGGATATCAGGTGCGCATAGACAATGGGTGGGTGCGGGTTTATTTTACCTTTAGAATCTTTCAGGTGAAATCTTGTTAAAATAGTACGAAAACCTCGATGAATCTTTCCTGCAAGCCTTAGTACATAATCCTTGTGTGAGTCGTCTACTATAAATGTACTCTGCAAGAGATTGAGAAGAGTAAGACACTGTTTCATCATTTTATTTGCTAGTTAATTAAAGAAATAAATTCATAATGTTACCGTAATTTCTTCCCAGATCACAGCCTTCAACCCGGACACAACATGGTGCCATGAATCTATGTCAATCGGCACGCGTTGCCGAGTGACAACTCCAATGTAACTGCTAAACATAGCCTTGTTGGGATTCACATGTTGGCCTCGTGCATTCCATCCGACTTCAAATTTGATGCCTTTGCTTTTCGCCTTAAGAATTTTGGCTAACACTGTCAAACTACGACGCACCTGTGATTTCTGCGACGTCGGTCCTTCATTCCCGACCATTTCATCGATATCAACATCATCTATATGTTCATCTACTATGATATCAACGGCATGTGCTGATGGTTGTTGGACCTCAACACTAAGAGAAGGAGCCGCAACAGCAAGAGCAGCAGGAGGAGCAGTAGGAGCACCAGGAGCCGCAGCAGTAAGAGCAGCAGCAGGAGCAGTAGGAGCACCAGGAGCCACAGCAGGAGGAGGAGTAGGAGCCACAGCAGTAGGAGCAGCAGGAGCCGCATCAGGAGCAACAGTAGCAGCAGCATGAGCTGCAGGAGCAGCAGGAGCAGCAGCAGCCGCAGCAGCAGCTGCTTGAGAGACTTGTTCAGTCTCAAGGTTAGGAGCACCAGAATGTGCAGAAGTCATTATCTGCAAAAGTGGTTGAACAGTTCATTCAAATTACATAAATTCTGTAATGATAAGATAATAACATGAGATAACAAGATCTATATTACAAACAAAATATAACTTGTTTACTGAACTCTCTTTCTTTTTTTCAAAGGTTGAAGAGATTTGACACCTCTATCGACAATCCAAATCCCTTCATTGTGGTCTCCTCTAACATACAAAACATCATCTGCATTGGGACCGCTCCGAATTGATTGTGATGTACCACTAAAAGGATCGTCCTCAACTGAATTTTCATCGGAACCCTCAATAGTTTTGGACGATAACAGAACAATCGACCACTTTCGGTTTGCGGGATCTGGAACATAAAAAACTTGTACCGCTTGTGATGCCATTATAAACTGTTCGTCTTTGTACCCTTCTTTACTAAAATCAACTTTCACAAATCCCCATTCATCTATTTTAACACCACTATTGTTATCAATCCATTTGCATTGAAAAATCGGCAATTGAAATGTCGTATAATCCAACTCCCATATTAGTTTGATAATGCCAAAGTATGACATATTTGCATATGTTGGATTTCTATCCTTACTACCAGAAACATGCATCGCTTCAGCCACTAGTGTAACTCCACTATTTTGCATGGTACTCTCTTCATCATGTTCATCCGTATAGAATGTATAACCATTAATTACATACCCACTGTAAGATAATACATACACACTTGGTCCAGCGGCTAGCCATCGAAGTCGTTCTGAAATTGAATTCGGATTTTCATCCAACTGCTTAAAAATATGGTCCTGAAACCATCCTATAAACTGGTGATTATGTGTATCTGCTAACCATTTTTCAGCCCTCGATGGATTCAACTGCCTAAGAATTTCTTTGTGAGTTTCAATATATGGAGCAACCTCCCAACTGTTATGCAAAACATAAAGATGAGCCTGCTCCCGATCTGTAATACTGATTGTTACAACTTCTCTTCCAGAAATTCCCTCACCCTCAATGCGTCCAGTGTGACGAGATTTCGGGAGACCAATGCTTTCCACATCAGATAGGTATTCAATACAAAATTCAATGGCTTCCTCAACAATATATCGCTCTACTATACAACCCTCTGGCCGACTTCGATTTTTGACATATCCTTTCAAAATCTTCATATACCGTTCAACAGGATACATCCATCTATAGTGCACAGGACCACAAAGTCGAATCTCTCTCACCAAGTGAATCATCAAATGAACCATCATATCAAAGAATGTTGGCGGGAAGAACATTTCTAATTCACATAATATGATGACAATTTCTTTTTCCATAGCTGGCAATTTCCCCGGGTCTAAAACTTTGCTACATATAGCTTTGAAAAAGAAACAAAGTTTGGTTAACGTATGACGAACATTCTTGGGTAAAATGCAACGTAAAGCTATAGGAATTAGATCTTGCATCAAAACATGGCAATCATGTGATTTCAAACCTTTTAACTTCAAATCATTCATTGACACAATGTTATTGATATTTGATGAGTACCCCTCTGGAACCTTTACATCATTAAAGAAGTTGCAAAACTGATATCTCTCTGCCCTAGAAAGAGTATAAGCAGCAGGAGGAAGAAACATTCGATTTTCACCTTTCACGGGAGCCAACTCTTCTCGTATTCCCATGTCAACCATGTCCAACCTTGCCTTAATTCCATCTTTTGTTTTGCCAGGGGCATTTAGCAACATTCCAATAACACTATCACATACATTTTTTTCCACATGCATCACATCAAGAAAATGTCTGACGTACAAACAATTCCAGTATGGTAATTCAAAAAAAACTGATCTCTTTTTCCAACCGATTTTCGTAAGGTTTTTCGAAAATGGTTTACCAAAAACAGTGTTCATATCTTTTACTTTCTCAAACAGTTGATCACCTGTTAGTGGAGACGGTGTTGTGCGTTTCTCTGAACTTCCATTGAATGATGTCGTCCAAGATCGGTACTTATGCCGACGAGGTAGAAATCTACGATGTCCTAGAAACACAGATTTCGATGAATGTTTCAACCTAATTGATTCTGTATCTTCTTCGCACACGGGACACCCTTGAGTTCCTTTAATGCTATAGCCTGACAAATTTCCATAAGCAGGGAAATCATTTATTGTCCCATACAACATCGCTCTCAACGTGAAGTATTCACTTTTATAAGCATCATACAACATTACACATGAGTCCCACAATAACTTCAAATCCTCGATCAAAGGAGTCAGATAAACATCAATATCATTACCTGGTTGTTTTGGTCCTGATATAAGCATAGATAACATGATGAATTTTCGCTTCATGCATAACCAGGGTGGCAAGTTATAATTTAGCAACATAACAGGCCATGTACTATGAGTGCTGGTTTGAAAACCAAAAGGATTCACTCCATCTGTAGATAACGCAAGACGAAGGTTTCTCGGATCTTTTCCAAATTCAGGATACTCATGATCAATTTTCTTCCATTGAGGAGAGTCGGCCGGATGACGTAATAACCCATCTTTATTTCTTTTATCTGCATGCCACGACAATTGTCTTGCAGTTTCTTTACTTCCATATAAACGCCTAAACCTTGGAATGATTGGAAAGTACCATACAACTTTCGTAAGATTGGATTTATCTTTCTTGTATCGAGAAGCAACACACTTTGGGCATTCTGTAAGTGATTTGTTCTCCTTTCGAAACAATATACAGTCTTTCGGGCAGGCATGTATTCTTTCAGAAATCATTCCCATCGAGCGTAGCATTCTTCTAGCTTCATATGTCCGGCTTGGGAGCTCATTATCTTCCGGGAGCATGTCATTCAAGAGAGCAAGTAGTTCCGTAAAACTGACATCACTCCATCCATTGCCTGCTTTCAATTTATACAACTTCAGTACAGCTGACAATGTTGTATACTTAGTGCAAGCAACATACAATGGCGTCTTTGCACAACTCTTTAACTTCTCAAACAATTTTGGGCAATCACGGGGTTCATCTTGAATTGCCTTTGTCATTTACTCAATACGATCTTCATCATCATTGACATCTGTAATCACATCCTCCATACGGTCTTCTTCATTATCTATATTTTTATTCATATCTGACGATCCATAAAACGCAGTTTTATCCCAGCCAGTAGCTACATTCGCTTTTTCTCTGTGTTTATTCCAACATTTATAACTCCGATCTATTCCGTGACATATAAAATGTTCTTCCAACTCCTCTGGAGTAAGTAGTCTAGAATAACAACAACGTAAACACGGACAAAGGATTTGAGAAGGATCCTTTGTGTGATCCTTTGCAAACTTGATGAACTCTTTCACTCCGTTCTCGTACTCTATTGTTAAACGATTAGAATCCATCCAATCTTTATTCATCTTCATCCTATTTGAATCTCAAATATTAGTATTTATGGTTCAAGTACACAAAAGAAGACTTCCAAATACAGTAGAAGGGAACCACTTCCTTGGAAGGAGATCAAGTAGTCTAACCTATAATCAAGATTCATAAAAAATAATATTAGATTCACTAAAAAGATGATTATCAATCACTCTATAAGGAGGATATAACATGAGATAGAGGATTTCCAATCGATGAGAGATACCTTTATCAGAGAGAAACCAAACGCATCCACTAGAGCTTCTATCTGATTTGTATAGGCACTCAGGATACAAAAACTATATTTAAAATGCATGTGAGATAAAGAACGAATAATTAAAATAAATAATCCATTATACAATTTAAAATACATTATCATCTCTATTATGATTTGTATAGGCACTCAGGATTCATTCTAGTAGTGGTACAGGTTCCCCCATTAATCATGAGTGATAGAGGGAATAGTAGTTTTTGGATTACCTTTCTTGTTTTATACAATTTATGAAGAAATGACAAGGGTTGGAAGTGCCGAGTGTGTTTGACTTGAAAATAGAGGTTCAGTTGCAACACCCTCTGATGTTTTCTGGAGAGGGTGGACCCAAGGTAGATAAGTTCTAAATTTAGTTCATCTAGAATATTCTAGATAACTTTTCTACTCCTTAGTAGAATAGGGTAGAGTTGGTAGCGTATATGTTATGGGGGCCAACAATGATCTACTGTGATATTTAGTCTTGGGATGAGCATATGGAGGGAATGACTTGGAAGAAAATCTAGGATATGTTCATGGATCACTTTTAACCTACGACATTGAGGGAATGACTTGGAAGAAAATCTAGGATTTTTACCTTAAGGCGGCGGCCGAGGGCGTTGCGGGTTGCGGAAGGCGGCCGCGGAGGGCGACCGAGGGCGACCGAGTGAGGCGGAGGGCGGCGGAGGCGGCGGAGAGCGGCCGAGGGCAGCGGAGGGCGGCAGAGAATGGCGGCCGAGGGCGTTGCGGGCAGCCAAGGGCGGAAGGCGGTGGAGGTCGGCCGAGGGTGTTGCGGGCAGCGGAGGACGGCGAGTATACCGAGGGCGGCAAGCTCCGGCGAAGCGAACACAGCAGCGGTATTCGGGAGAAGAGTAGCAGGGTTACGGTTCCGCGAGAGCTTTAGCTGCGATAAAACGAGGGCACTGTGCGACCGAATTTATAAAAAAGTCGACTAAGGTTTTATCAGCGCTAAAAAAGCGCTGATAGAGGCTACCTTTATCAGCGCTAAACTTATAGCACTGATACAGGGTCTCCTTATCAGCGCTTTTTTAGCGCTGATAAATATAATTTTTATCAGTGCTTTTTGAGCGCTGATAAAGGATACCCTATATCAGCGCTAAAATTTGAGCGCTGATAGAGGTGTTCTGTATCAGCGCTTTTTTAGCGCTTATATAGGCGAACCTTTATGAGCGCTTTTTGAGCGCTGATAAAGACCACCTGTATCAGCGCTAAAATTTTAGCGCTGATACAGATCATATTTATCAGCGCTTTTCTAGCGCTGATAAATATTACTATTATCAGCGCTAAGAAAGTGCTGATAAAAATTAGCTTTTTCAGCGCTGTAATTTTAGCGCTGATATAGGGTATCCTTTATCAGCGGTTTTGCTTAGCGCTGTTATAAGGGCGCGCTTCCCTTGCCCGTTTTTGTATTAGTGTGACCAATCCCAACAAATATCACACCCGACCAATTCAAGGAAACCCACTGCCCGAGATTGAGGGGAGAACATGGGAGGGTTCTCCCCACCACAAGAATTTACTAATAAAAAACCCCTTTAAACCCGAACAACCCCCCCCCCCTCCGGGGGGCGGGGGGAAACACGGGAACTCCTAAACCAAACACATTCATTTTCCTCACATGTATCAAACAACACACCTAAGACTTGACAAAAACCTTGCTACGGAACAATCCAGCAACTTGAGGATGAGAAATTCACTCAATGCCTCCCATCAATTTCATGAAACGAACACCTCCCTAACGAAGACACCTGAGACCAACTCAAATTTAGAACATGTACCTTTATTCATGTTCCCACACCATTCAAAGAGACCAACAACTGAAGAACTAGACTGAGAACAAATAAGACCGCTTGTATTGTGGGGGTAACGATCTCATCACACCACTCCAGCAAGGATGATCTTACGATAGCAATGAGAATAGAACAAGGGAATTTTTGGATATTTCCATTCCAAAGTTGAAGACATTATCTGGACTGAGGTTGCACACACCCTCGGAAACTCCTGACTGTGCAAGAGCTTCACCCCGAGACCTGTGGCTGGGGCGCTGATGGCTGAAGTGTCTCCTTCCTCATAGTCAGGAATTTTTATCTTCTGGTCTCTAACTCCTTCTTTCGTTCGATGATTCCAACAACCACGATGGTCGTACATTTTCAAAGAGATGCAACAAGATGACTTGGAATATCTAGACAGGCCATACTGGTGGTGCACAAGAGTGCGGTCCGACGAACTAGAAGCCAGTACCAACAAAGATTGTTTCTTGGAGACAGGTTCCACCAGCCCTCCCTCCTTGCCATATGGGGAACCTTCGCGAAAGTCTACCACCATTAATCACACCCAAAACTCTAACGGTGATGAGAAATATCATCTTTACTAGTCTAAAACTGAAACCTCAAATAACTCTAGGGCGGTACGAACCTTAACTATCCTAGGAGTTCCCAACAACCCGAAGACACACTATCTTTCAGAACAATACAACTACCTCTAACAGACTTCGATTATCTCGAAAAGAAAGCAACACACAAAAGGAATTGAGAACTGAGCATAACTTATTGATAACTTTTGGAGGCCTTCTAGGTGGAATACTCATGACAACACGAGAAACACCATCAAAACCGGCATCAAGCCAAAACTCGATCAAAGCAATGACACAAGCCAAGGACAATAGACCTATAATCCAAACATATAAAACACAAGGAGAAATCACTTTTCCAAAACCATTATCTCTTTAGAATTTTAAAAACTCACATATGACACCTTATGAATCGTCACATGTGTGTTTATTCAATCCCTCTCACATCTTCTGCGAAAAAGTGCCTCAACGAACATTCCATACATACCCACAGACGTGTGATCCTCCATAAGGAGTGTCAAGGTTCAAACACTTCTTTTCCTTACCAAATCGAAAATCATACAAAGTTTTTCCAAACCGATACACCTTCTCTTTAAAAACCCACATTAGTAATTTCAAAAATAATTTGGAAGAATCAATTTTCCATTTAAAAACCAATTTTGCATTTGACGCACACTCAAATCAACTGGGACTAAAACAATACACAAGCAGTAATAACCCATTGGAATGAGGAACTAGTGTATATGCCTGACCCAATGTCATGGTGGTGAGCCATGCACCAAGTAAAGATAAACACTAAGAGGACCTTAAACCGGAAACTTGGACTCAACATGGGTCACAACCCCATGTGAGGCCGCAAAGTAAACCGATTCGCCTCCATTGTCATCCCTCAACCCGAAACGACCAAGGACAAGTGACTCAAATCCCACACTAACCCTGGTAACTCAGGTCTCATCACGAGCGGTGGTGATTAGGAACCGACCCGTAACCTACCTCCTGAGGCCCGACAATCCTAATATCCTTCTACAAGACATCCCAAATAATAACGGTTGATCTGAAAAGCGAGGACCGTTTAGGTCCGACCTCCCCCTGATACCATTTTGTCATGAACCAACCTGGGTCTCCCATGAACTGGTCACCCGAGCCAATCCGTGACGTAGCCCGAGAGGCCTTCCCGATCCTCCTGGGATGGCGACAAGCACCAAGGAATCAACAGAGGCTGTGGGAACAATTTCTCCCTATAAAATTGAGTAAAGTAACTAACAAAAACAAAATAAAATAAAACTAACCGAAAGAGACAACCAGTATCTCTGTGTCACCTTGCGGGTCACTCTCCAACTCACGACCAAATGATGCCCAAGGTGAACGCACCCGAGATGCAGCCAGTACAAACCCTAAAAACAGAAAAGAACTATAGGAATGATTATTAAAACTCGGTAAGCTAGCCTGATATCTATTCCCAATGCACTACCTTTAAAATAATGAAATTTTAAAATTCTAGATTTGAACTAAATTATTTAAAATATTAGTTCCCACACACACTTTCATTTCTAAAACAAGTATCAGTTCATTTCCCTTATTAATTTAAAAACAAGTTTAATGTTTGAAAGGAATAGGTATATTTATTTTTAAAACATTTTCTATGAACCATTTAGAAATTAAATCTTTAGTTATTAGCCAAAAAGGAAAACACACATAACACACAACACACACTAAGGGCAATGGAAAAAGTGGCACACAGGGGCCAGCAACCAACTAGACCTCTCAATCGTCCACCGCATACAAATAAATAGTAAAAGAAACATGTGTCAAACCTAGGAGATCGTGAAAAATCCAGAACGTACTATACATGTGACTCATCTTAAAGTCATGCCCTAACTCGATTACGTCATAACACCCTAATGCTCGGCATATCCCTGCAAGTCCTAACAGAGGGGTCCAATCCCCATATCAGAAATAACTTAGTATTCCCCTGCTATGGGACTAGTAGCCAGTGCATAATCTAAACTAGCGCAACAATCATTCTTAGAAGATTCACTCACTATGCCAGGTATCCAAGTCAACACATACAATAAAAAGGGGTGCGTCCACATTGTAAATCAATCAGTAATGATGCACAAATATCACTCACAACTCACGCAATCAACACACACCATGGATCACCCCTTACTAACACCAAAGTGAGTTTTACCAAAATAATTTATTTTATTAAAGTGCCAAACAGGTCTTCACCAACTACAATGAAAACCCACATTTCTCAAGAAAACCCAAAACACTTTTTCAGAATAAATCATTTATCTTTTAAAAAAACTACATTATAAATTCTGTGAATTATGTTTAAAATCCGAATGAGCATTCTGTCACTACTGGGTGTCCATTCGTCAAGAAAATATTTCAGGCATCGTGTATAAAATAAACGGCTCTTATTACACCAAATAATCATTTAAAATTTAATTATCTTATACTATTTACTATTTATTAAAATTAATAAAATATCAAGTAATTAATAAATTATAAATTTAAAGATGAGTGCAGTGGGGGACCTACCTCCAGACGGCGCGATGACGGCACAAGCTCTGAAACAAGGCACGTAGATGGCGCACCCTATGAAACGCCCCGCGTGGGTCCAACAGGGGGGGGGAGACTGGAAAAAGACAGCCAGAGGGTGTTGCACCGGAACAATGGAAGGAATCCACGTAGCTAGATGCGGTCTGACCAGGGCCGCAGGTGAGAGCCACTGGACAGTGGTAGTGTGAGGCAGCCGATGGGCAGGGTGCGAGCGAGCCAAGCAGCGGTCTCGCAGCTGGAATCAGGGTAGAAGGATAGGGAAGGGGGCCATGGGTCACTGTACATGAGCGGAGCATGGGCTGTTCGGGAGGCACATCTAGTGAATGAGTGGACGATATCATCTGGGGGCTGGTCGGTAGCGGCCTGCAAGCGCACAACGCGTAGGAGGAAACAGAATGCGAGGGTAGCGGGGTCACCGCGTAGGCTGGGTATAGCAGCAGAGGGGAAAAATCAGAGGCTTGCTGGCCTGATGCATGCCACCAACACAGAAATGAACATAATGCGGCGGGGGCCGACAGGATAGGGTTATGTGTGCTGGAGCTTAGGGCAGCCAAGATTTAACAGCGAAGGATAACAACACGATGAATCTTTTTCTTTCTTTCTTTTGCTCTGTCAAATTCCAGGGCATCAATAGCAATCAAGTTCACAAAATTTATGTGAATTAGATTCGGAATCAATGTTTTCTCTAAAAGTGTTAATGTTACTATATTATGGCCAAAATTAGATATAGATTTAAAGAAAATTGAATTCTCAGAGACTCTGTGGTGCATGGAAACATGATGAATTGATCCAAATCTATTTTCCCTAGCATGGTCTGATTTATCATCATCAATGGACCCAACTGTTGGAATATAACAAATTGTTGGAAAAGGGAAATATAAAAGAACCCTTCTCTTAACCATGTTCCCTTCTAACTTTCCACCCAACCCTCCAACCAAAGAACCATCCCAAGACCATATAAGAGCCTTCTCAGAACATGACAAAGGTGCAGGCAGTAACCTTAAACATTTGCCTTTCATCGGGACAACCGATAGAGGGCCATTTTTTATCACATAATACAAAACCAAAATCATCATAGGCATCATAGACAAGTATGTGGGAGGAACAAAATGAACGGGTCCTGCTGGTCAAGGTAAAACTGATGTATAAGACAGAGGGGCCAAGGACAGAACAATATCATAATCACGAAGAAACAATTTATCTAATGTTGATGGTGTCAGGGCAGGAGGGCTGGTGGTGCGTTGTTGCACCGGGAAGCAGGAGATCAGGGCGGTCAAGCTGTAGGTGCGGGGTAGAGCTGGATAATGCGAACAAGGAGGGGGTGCCACGAGAGCCGCTGCAAGGGGAAGTCGGGGTGCGCTACAGGGCAGGGGCGATGCTGGAATGGGCGAGGATGCATGTGGGAGACGCGGTGCTTGCGGGGCGCTGTGAGCAGGTAGCTGAGGTGCGGCTCAGCAGGGGGCGTGCCGGAGCGGGGCGTTGTAGTAGGTCGAAGGCGCAGCATGAGGGGAGGAGTCGGAGAGCAGGACCCGACTGTGGACAAAGGTGGCCAGGCGCTGTGGTGGTGCGGCTAACTGCATGAGGGGCGAGAGGAAGACTCGGAGGAGACCGAGGTTGCTGCCGGTGAGACATGCAAGGGGGAGGGAAAGATGAAGGGACAAGAGCATGAAATAAAATGGGAAGAAAAAAGAAGGAAAATAAAATAAAAAAGATGAATAAAAATAAAATAAAATAAATAAATAATACTAATACTAATACTAATATTATTATTAATACATAATAATAATAATAATAATAATAATCCAATAATAATAATAATACTAATAATAATAACAATAATAATTAATATTATAATCCGTCAACTGCGCAGTCTTCAGGACCGAGCGCATGATCGGTGCTAGTGGTGTAGAGACCGTGCACCTACCCAGACCGAATCCGCGATGACCGCTAGCAGTGCGGTGACTGCGCACTCGTCTGAGACCAACCGAAAAACACCAAAGCTTCAAAAATTTAAATCCGGACCCAAACCCAACTCTGTCCAAAGTTGTGGGACTAAGAAAAGAATAAAAACAACTGTTGTCCGTGGTCAGGGTGTGACATTATGATTCATTAATTTTCATATCACACACACCTTTATGCCTTCTATTTTGTGGGAATAATATTTTCTCGTATGTATGGAGGACGACTACCTCATTAGGTGATGTGATTCATTCACACTATACATGGAATGTATGATCAGATGAGTTTAATTAAAAAATGTTATATATATAACATAACAATAATTTTTTAATGGTTATATATATATTTTAATTTTATTTATTTATGGAAAACAATATAATAAAAAATAACTTTCATGCACATGCACGACCTACCATCTCCATGAAACGTTTATTCCATTTCCATTACTAAATTTTATGGGTCACTATAAATACTTATATTTTGAATATGTAATATATTTGAATAATGGTTTTAATTCAAGATATAATGGATCTGTCATAAATTTAATTGGACAAAAAATATAAAAAATTAAAACATATATTAAAGACGAACTGGTTATTACCCAAAACATAACATTAACTTGAAATTAATAATAAAAGGTTAAAAAATTTCCATAAAAAAATAATATATGGTATAAAATATATGAATATGGAAATATATAAGATTTAAAATAATCAATTATTTATTATATATATTGTTTCAATGAGTATAAAGGAATTCGATACTTAAGGTAACAATTTTCCATATCACTTTTTTCATCTGTAAGACACATGGTATATTCATCACATATTCCTTTTATATTTTTTATACAATCCATAAATAATAATATTATTTTACTACTAAGAATTATTTTAAATTAAATATACATTTTATTATCTCCCTTTAACTGGGTTTATAGTTCAAAATTTAAAAATTTATTATGAGAATTTTGCCTCTATTTTCCATCTTTGAGAAGTGCATTGTGTTTTGCACCTATATTCCATTATGACATTTATATACATTCCATTTGACATGTAACATCATGAATTTATTTATACTCATTATAGTTTATGTTCTATTTTATCTTATCACTTCTTGGGGATTATAATCCAATGTTTCCAAAGTATTAAGGATTTTATGTTACAATCTTATCATTTATCTGGAGTGTTTACTATTATGTATCCTATTTTCATAACACATGGTCCGCCTCCTATTAATTTTCATAAATTTTCTTATGCTATGATTATTCATGATATATTCATTTAATGGTACAAATTTTCCACTATTTTCATTATAATATTACTAAAAAATGTTACTAATAAAATCTGACTTTATTAATCTTATGTAAGAAATATATTTTCAATAAAAACATTATTTTAAAAAAATGTTTTAAAAAATGATTTAGAATTATATTTGAATCCCATTTTCAAGGTAAAGTATTTTAAAATATAATTTGGGTTCTAAAAAGTGTTTTAATGTTTTTTTAAATATTCCTTTATTGGATTTCTTTTTTATATTCAATGGAAAATGTTTTCATAATGATTTTTTTAACAATAAATATTTATAGAATAAATTATATGTTCCCAAATAGATTTTTGAAAATTTCCTTTCAAAATTATTTTCAATATAATATGACATGATTTGGTTATACCGATGCCTTACTGGGTATATGATCTATGTATACCAATCATATTTATTCTCTATATAGTTTATGTTTTGATAGAATGATGTTAATGAATCCCATTTCTCTTCCATGGGTTATACCATGGGAAATTTTTTATGATTATTTATTGCTTCCATGGGTAATCCTATGATGAAATGATTATAAAAAATGTCACTTTTCCATAGGTTATGATATGATGAAATGATTAAGAAACCCATTTCATTTCATGGGTTCGATATGATGAATGTTTATGACCTTTTAGAATAATTATGTATGATTTAATTATTTGATGGGTGGGACCTTAATATCCCTCTAATTCATTGGGTATGTAATTATATCTCATAAGAAAGATAGGACTGTAATACGAAGAAAAACTGATTCTGTAAGATAGGGCTGGAACAAAGAGTGAACCTGATTTAGAATGATTGGGCTGAAATAGTGAGTGAACTAGGTTTAGTAATGGACTTTGACTAAAATTATGTTATTGGATATAATACTTGAATAATTTTTTAATTTTTTTATTTATTCATATATTTATTCCATAAATTCAATATCTTAGGAAAATTTTATTCTCTCATGGACCCTATTTTTTGATATTTTTGGGATTCATGTCTTTTGAACTGCTATTATTTATGCCATGACTCCACATTATTTTCATTAATATGGAGGTTATAGTTCTAAAATGTTATGAGAATATTATCATACTCATATGTTTATGTTATTCTCATATATCCCCCTTGTGTATTCTTATTGAGAATATGCACTCACCTTTTTTATGTTTCCTTTCCATGGGTTAAAAATATATTTATTATGCATTATATGACTAATAATGGTGATTATTGTGAAGATCATAGTTGAAGATGATGTAACTTGCCTATTGGATGGTGTTTATGATTTCATGTTTCTAAGGGATATAAAAAATTATGGTCACCAAACATGTTCATATTTAATGTAACAGATAAACATGTATTTTTTTAATATCTATGTATGAAAATCCTAGGTTGCTATAGTTTTTATCAGAGAAATTATTCAGATAACCTTCAGAAATTTGGATGAGAAAACCTTAGTAAGACCCCTAAATACATGTATAAGGATAAATATATGGTGTAGAAAAGTATAAGATATGTACTATATTTTTATTAAATGAAAAAACATGGCTTTTACTAGCAGTACATCCTTTAACGGATACAATAAGTGGATGTGGATATCAAACTAATGTACCTGTGGGAAACAACCCCAAAAACACAGTATTGAGATAGACTAGATCGGGAACTGGTGCATGATAATTGGCCCTTATTCACACATGGTTTTACACAATCGGGGGAATACAATTCGGAAATTTAAAAAATGTTTATGAACCATAATGAAGTATTTAAATGGATGAAGACTATGAACATCCTATGATAAAAAAAAGAATTAATATATTAAAGAATACAACAAAATTACTTGGACAACCTATAATTGATTTTTAATTATTAAGGGGTTCCCTATCAAGATTATTATATCTTGCACTATACTATTTGGTTTTATTCAATGGATAGAACCAAAATTTACCCTATTAATGCTTATTATGATGGAAAATATAATGATTTTCTTTTTATGAATCCAAATGTTATAACACCTGAATGTAAAATCTCATTGCTATGCTCTTACAGATTTCTCAAGATATGAATCATTCGTGAATTAAAAATGGAAAAAGGTGTGAAAAACTGTCCTTTATGTCTTTCACGAGGAAACATCCACCTTCCTTCAGTGTATCCATTGATCAAATAATTGTTAGGTAATTTATTAGTACCATTGAAAATAAATTATATATCATCCAGTGCTCAAAACATGAAAAATAAAATTTGGTTGTCTACCATTTATAAGGTAAAGAAGATCAATGGAAGAATCTTATCAATAATAAAGAGAAACAATATGAAATTGACATCCTAGATTGGTTTGAGTTTGCAAAATTATTTTAAAATATATATTTTCCTCACAATCTTCGTTTGAAGATGGAGAAGTTGTTTCTAGAGTTAAAGAATAAGTATCGAGTTATGTATCTATCTCTTGGGATTGACATGAATAGATTGATTTAGATTAGGGGAAAATTTAAAAATCATGGAATGAATAATAATATATATACATTATTATCAATGTGTTGGAAGAAGAATGGATGAAATTATCATATGAGAACTAGAAAATGTTTTATGATTGGATGGGAAGGTTGTTTGGAAATTGATTGTTGAGGTGATGGGAAGAAGTTTATGAATGATTGAAATAGAGATTAAATGAACATAATGAAACTCCCACAAATAAGTTCATAAATTGTATAGATAATGGGAATTATTTTAACTACTTCCATCACTTAGGGTTTAATGATAGTGATCAATGACATCATCATCTTATGCTGAGGGACATAAGAAAATATCATATGTGAAATATATTTTATGATGGGTATCATAAAAACATTGTGAAAGGTATACATAACATCTAATCTAGATCTGATAATGACTTATTTTAATAGGTATCTATCCATTCATTTATATATAAATAATTTGTTTATAGTATCATGGTTCCACCCAAAATTATTAAATGTAGAATTAGTAGTGAAAACCCCTAATGGTATGATTATCAATTATCATGTTTATGATTCTTCTTCATTTAAAATTTATTGGAATTTTCTTTCAAAAATCATGTTATTATTCTTCTAGTAGAATTTGATGGCATATTAGTCATGGATTGTCATTCTATTTATAAATAACACAAAAATTGTCGAGGAAGGTAATTTGTGTTTCATATTTCATTCCATCAAATTGACATCTATTAATTTGATGATATGTACTAAAATCCAATATAGAATAAATCTATTTTATGTGTTCTAATTCCCACATAGAAGAGGAGTTTATCTCAAATGGTTGGGGAGAAAATTGATATTGTAGACATGCCTATTGTATTGAAATAATTTGATGGATTTTTGGAGGATATTCCATGATTCCCACCAAAACAAGAAATTGAGTTCTCAATATAACTCATACATGGTTTAAGAAAAGTTATAAAGAATCCATATTGAATGACACATTGTCACGACCCATCCTTGGGGCCCGTGCCGTGACTACCCCAAGTCTGCCTTCTATAGGCCAGGGGCCGGGGACTAGCACCAAAGGAGTAAATCCCGGTAAAAGGGAATGAATTGTCTTTATAAAATTAAACAAACACAACAGTGTACGCAAGTGAAGTAATCACTAAGTAAAATAAGGAACAAAGTAACTGCTGAAAAGTAAATGGTCCAGTATACAAACCCAACTAAAACTACAGTATAACTGAAAATAAAGTACATCAATAGTAAATTATAACAGCAACACCGAGTCGTCCTCCAAAAATGCCACCTGAAGGGTGGGTACAGATAGTTTCCTCATCTCCTCGGGTCTGGCCGTCCACTCTGTGTATGTCCCTCCAAGTGGTCTACCTCCGGGTACCATCCAGCTCCACAATCCTCCACCTCGATCAGTGATGTTCATCGTCTACATCCAACACAACGTAGTGTGGGCATATCCCGGGAAGGGGTGAGTATATGATACTCAGTAGGGACCCCGAGACCCCCGAAGGTCTCTCAGAATCCATGAAGGATAAACCAAAAAGGAAAGATACAATCAGGAAGTATCAACCGACTCTACTTAGTCATATGCCCATACATATACCTAAGTCATCAATTAAAATTCGGCACAAACTCTCTAGCCCAAGCACAACCCAGTCCACATAGGAAATTATAACCCAATCCACACATGAAAACAAGTCAATCACATCGATGATAATGATTGAAGTCAAGACTTAGCTCATACAGGTATACTACCCACAAAGAGGGGTGTAGATGACTAGATATAGCCTCTAAATCATCTCCTATGCTGAACCCACGTAGGATCCAAGTACATAAATCATCGCTGTCGAACCCACGTAGGATCCAAGTACAGTAACCATCACTGCCAAACCCTCTTAGGATCCATGTACAGTCATCATCGCTGCCAAACCCATGGAGGATCCAAGTACAGTCGTCCTCGTTGCCGAACCCACAAAGGATCCAAGTATAGTCGTCATCATCATCACAGTCATAGCCAGCTCTAGGGTTCCCGCACATAGCATACTCGATTCTGGGAGGGTCCTCTCCACGAGTAAACGAAGGTTGATACATCAACTGTCACGAAGCCTAGAGTTGATGTATCCCGAAGGTCCTCCTCGTCATATGGGGATAAACTAAAAAAAATGTGTTGAAGAAACTGAGTTTAAGATAACCAAGAAATTTTCCAAAAAGTACACGGCGTGTTGGTAAGGTTACACGCCGTGTCTTCAGACCTCAGGTAATTCCCATGTAGCACAACCCATGTCAAAGGGATGTTTGTGTAAAAAGGTAAGTACACGGGGTGTCGTATGGTTACACAACGTGTCCAAACATCTAGGGTCAGCTCTATGTACGCTGGCCATGTGCCCATACAATGCCTCAACCCGTGTTCTCAAACCCGTGTAATTGGTACACGGGTTAGCCGTACCACTGGCCATGTCTGGCCGTGTGATAGTGTACATGCCCGTGTACTCCACACCATGTCCGTGTATTCTTGGGTTACACGCTGTGTCTCGCAAATCTGTTTGTAATGGTCCGAACTTTTCCGGACAATTCATTTTTCAAAAAGAAGGTCACGAAGTGTTCTGGAGGGTAAAATGGACTTTTCCCACACTTTCCAGATTTTTGTAAGTACACGCCGTGTAGTGTGATTACACGTTGTGTACCACCTTTCCGGGTATACCCCGTGTTCAAGGCCATTTACTTGTTGTGTGAAAGGAATGGGTACACACCGTGTGTCCAAACTACACGCCGTGTAGTCCTTCCCCGCGTATGTGTTACCCTCAAACTGTGTGTTGACTAGTCAACGGTCGCGAAGCCGTGTTGGAAGCCGCGTGGAGACCGTGGGAAATAACCGAGTACATGCCATGTACCATAAATTACACGCCATGTAATTTTTCTTTTCTCACCTATAAAAGGAGGGGTCCCCTCCTCCTTTTCAACTCACCCCTCTCCTCCCCTTTCCTCTGAGCAGAGTTCTCCCAAGAGACTCGAAGGCTCTTTCTTCCATAACTTCTTCGTCCGAGCTCCGATTTACGACCCGTCAGCGGTCATTGGATTGTAATGAAGAGGAGGAACTTATGATCTTCGATCTGTTTCCTTTCCTTCGGCCTTTACTATCCAACTTCCACCCAAGGAGGTTTTTCCTGGACTCGACAGAAGTAACGGGCGCCGACGGACGCCTTCTAAAGTTGATCCGGGGGAGCGTTGTGATTAGAACCTGTTGAAGTAGGGATCTTTCCTGTGTATCTTTAATTTTTTCATCATGGGGGGTGGGTGTTCTCTTGTTTATGTGAAACACATTTTAACAGGTTTAATAAAGATAATAACTAGCTGATATAACGGGGTTGGGAAGTTTGTGATTGTTGTTACTTTATTATATCATGTGATATTATGTTGTAAATTGAATAGGCCTATGCCTACTAAAAATCACAGTCGTTGGGGGAATTTTCTTGTGCAATTAAATGTCTCCCTATCTTTCTAGACCGTTTTTTGGATGGAATCTTCGTTGAATGTTGAATTTGGTGAATCACGTAATGTTGGCTAATTAAAATATGGAACCCTTGTGTGATCACCCCGGTTGAACAAAATGGAATAATGAACATTTGGGTGTTGCTTTGGATATGTGGCATGTGATGGGGGTTTTTTGTGGCTTATTGTGGATCAGGTGAGTAGTGGGGCTTCGTTTGACTTGGTTGTGGGTTGGTGTGAATGTTATGTTGGTGACGGGCAGCGGGGCTGCAATAAATGGTATTAAAGGGATAATTATGTACGTGTTTTGTTGTGATTGTGGTTATGGTGGTTGGCAGTGGGGCTGCAGAGTTGGGCTTGAATGTGAACGGACTATGGGTTGTGAATAATAAATAATAGTGTAAGAGTTAATGGTGGGGCGTGGTAATGAAATGAGATTAACAATCAAGGGGGCTATTTGTTTAATAAGAAGTACTTGGTTGTGTTTCATGTGTTTTCCTAACTTGATTTGTGGATGGCAGGGAAATGTTTTACGAACGATTGATGTGGTTGGTTGTGGATAGTTTCCCAGTAGTTAAGGAACTAAATAAACTAATTCTACTAAACGTGAAAACCTAAATGGGGTTGGGGTTGTTTGTTGTATGCATGCTTCGTAGTAACAGTGCCGAGGCACGTGCTCAGTTTCTATGTTTAGAAGCCATAGGTTGGGTTGAGTGTTTGGTATATATATATATATATATGTATGTATCTTTGTGTTTTGACGCACCCCACCCATTATGATCAATTAGTTCCGAACACTCCCATTTCATGGGAGAGGGTGTTTTCCCATAGTTACTAGCTCCTTCCTGCTCCTTCTTCTCTAGGCTGTGACGGCTTGAGGCGACCTTACATATAAAACCCTTTAGGTAGGTTTCGATTGGGATGGTTTTAGCCCAAGACTCTTCGAGCATGTTTTACTGTTTTCCCAAGAATCTTCTGGATGAGGCCCAGGTGTGTGCGGGCGGGATATGTGGTGGTGAGGCCCAGGTGTGTGCGGGCGCGAGACATGGTGGTGAGGCCCACGTGTGTGCAGGTGGGGTAAGTGGTGAGGCCCAGTTTTGTGTGGGAGGTATGTGTGGTTATGATGCCCAAGTGTGTACGGGCGGGATGTGTGGTTTGTGAGGCCCAGGTGTGTGCGGGCGGGGAGAGTGTGGAAGTGTCAGGACGTTCGCCGTTAGGAATAGCTTCTAACTAATGGGAAATGGTGAGGGGTACCCAATACTCTTGATCTTATACTACTGCTACCTTTTGTGATTGTGTTTTTGGTGAGTGTGGATGGTGAGGTTGGGTGGATAGATTTCCTTGCTATGTTTCTTCTATTTTTCTCACGGGATATTAGGATGTCTCCCCACTTGTTCATGAGATCTTTAGGTTTCCCTACTGAGTATACTTGTATGCTCACCCTACGTTTATTTTCAGGTTTCCAGGAGGACTACCAGGGCCTTGTGGGACCCTACTAGTCGGACAGTTGGAGTTGTTGTAGTTGTTGTACTCTTGTTTTCTTTTGGTATTGTACTTTGTGCTTTCTTGTACATTCACCTTGTTATGAAATTTTTTAAACATGCATATGGGATTGGTTTGGGTTTATTTCTATACACTTGTTATTTTCCTTTTTGGTGGTTGACTTGTCCTATTTCCCGATCCTAAATAATATAAAGGGTAATGCCTCCCATATTTGAGAAAACTCATACCCTTGGTGCTATTCGCCACCCCGTGGCCTACAGGAGGTGGGACTCGAGGGACATTATCTCCCTTTCACCATTTCCAGCTCAGGAGGGGCATCTTTGGTGGGAGGGGGTCGTGACAGAATGGTATCAGAGGTGATGGTTGAGAGATAGGATGATGTCTGGAGTTAGGTACAGTGAGGATTGCATGGGATGGTAGGGAAATAGTGTTGGTTAATCTTGGTGTGTGACATAGGCCAGGGAGGACTAGCTAGGACACGAGATTTTAGGGCCCCCCGTGATCCGATGCAAGGACTCTGTGCCTACCGAACGACCAATTGAGACTACATTGATTTCAGGGTAGAGACCCTATGGAAGTTACATGCATCATCATGATTGTGTTTTACTTGATTTGGGTGTTCAGGGAAATAAATTGAAATAAAAATGATAAAATAAAACCATGAGAATTTATTTACTACTTGGGATTAGGCGATCCTTGTTTACCGTATAGCTATGGAACCTGGATGTCGTCCCCGGGTGGCTCAGACGGACGAGGCCCAGTAGATTCAGGCGGTCGATCAGTTAAGGATTGACCGAGAGGAGCAAGATAGCCAGTGGAAGAAGACTCTCCATTTCTTCCAGTGGAAAACCCACAAGAAGTACGAGGGTAGTACATCCGATACGGAGATAGAGGGGTGGCTTGAGGAGTTAGGGATCGCTTTTACCTTGATCCATGCACCGAGGGAGTACTGGGTTCCCCTAGCAGTCAGTTAACTGAGAGGTGCGGCACGACAGTGGTGGATGCTCTACCGCGGAGAGAGGATAGAGGAAGAGGTTCCATGGGCTGACTTTGAGAAGTTATTCTGAGAGGAATTCCTTTATTCCAGGATCAAGGCGGAGAAGCGGCAGGAGTTACTCTCCCTTCAGTAGGGGAGTATGTTAGTACAAGAGTTGGGGATCAAGTTCAAGGATCTCCTACGCTTAGCTCCACATCTCTTTCCGGATGAGGTGTCTCGGGCGAGACATTTGGAGGAGTCGCTTCGTCCTTCGCTCCTATATGCTCTCACCCCCTTCACACTTCTGACATACTTGGAAGTATAGAAGAAGGCGTAGGTTGTAGAGAGGATGAACTTGCAGGGAGGTGAAAATGTGAGGGGATCCAGCTAGGTTTGTCGAAGGGGTAGGCAGTCAGCAGCAAGTCTCCTATGACGGGACCTTCTAGGTTCAGGCCAGTGGGGAGAAGGACCCATCAGTTCCAGTTCAGATCTTCAGGTCCACGTACCTTTTTCACGAGCCCAGGACCGAAGTGTTTTTCTTGTGGAGGTTTCGGGCACATTCAGAGTCGGTGCCCGACCCAAGCTCAGTACGGTGGAGGTGGGAAGGTTCAGTGCCCACCTCAGTAGCACCAGTTACCGGTGAGGCCCTTCCAGCAGAAGCAGGACCATGATCCTCTAAGGGAAGACATTTCAGGAGGAGGCCAACCTCATGGTGCTCCTCAGGGACCTCAACCAGGGCATGGTCGGGGAGGTGGAAGACATCAGAGAGGCAGAGGAGCTGGGTGTGGGAAGTTGCACGCAACATAGTTGACAGCTCCGACAGGACCGGAGGTGGTACGAGGTACGATTTGTTTTTTCAGCACTCTTGTTTCTGCTTTGTTCGATTCAGGAGCTTCTCACTCCTTTGTTGCACCTGGTCTAGACCATGATTTGGGACTAGACATAGAGAGACTTTCCGTACCACTGGTGATGAGTACACTAGTTGGAGGCCATATCAGCGTATCTTGTGTTTACCAGGGATGTGGGAAGACGTTGGGACCACATCACTATAGTGCAGAACTTCTTCTATTACAGATGCAGCCATACGATGTCATCCTAGGCATCGACTGGTTGTTTTCTGTTAGTGACGTTATTGATTGCTTCCGGATAAGAGTCGTGTTCCCCGACGTGGACGGGCAGCGTGTAGCTTTTGTTGGCGAGAGGAGCTATCAGGTGGGAAGCCAGCGTGTGGAGCCTCTCCTTTTCTTGTTAGGCGGGTTATCAATGGTTCTAGCTGATACAGAGATGATGGATGTTCCAGAGGTTGTTGGGGAGTTCCTTGATGTTTCTCCTGAGGAGGTTGTGACTTTACCCCCGTGACGTGATGTTGAGTTCTGGATAGACTTACAGCCTGGTGCCCGTCCGATTTTGACGGCCCCTTATCGGATGGAACCTTCGGAGTTGCGGGAGTTTCATATTCAGATTGATGATCTGATGGAGAAGGGTTTTGTTCGAACTAGCGTATCGCCATGGGGTGCTCTAGATTTGTTCGTGAAGAAGGGAGATGGTGGTCTCAGGCTATGCATAGACTACCGAAGGTTTAACCAGGCAACGTTCAAGAACCGTTACCCCCTTCCAAGAATAGATGATCTCTTTGACCAAATGAGGGGAGAAGGTTGGTTTTCCAAGATTGATCTACGATCTGGATATCATCAGCTGAGGGTAAATGACAGTGACATCTCGAAGATGGCTTTCAGGTGCAAGTATGGGCACTTCGAGTTTGTAGTGATGCTGTTTGGAGTTACGAATGCACCAGCTGTGTTCATGGGAATTATAAACTTTGTCTTCTGAGAGTTTCGGGACAGGTTCATCGTTATTTTTATCGATGAAATCCTGATCTACTCAAGATCATAGGAGGAGAACGTTGAGAATCTCAGGGCAGTCTTAGAAGTCCTTCGACACCACCAGCTTTATGGGAAATTGTTGAAGTGTAAGTTCTTGACGCAAGAATTACACTTCCTTGGGCATGTGGTGTCTCAGCATGGAGTGTCAGTGGACCCGTCGAAGTTGGAGGCAGTTGTTTCATGGGAAGAACCCAAGAGTTTGGCAGAAGTTCGTAGTTTCCCGGGGATAACAGGTTACTATCAGAGGTTTGTTTCGGACTTCGCTCGAGTTTCTGCTCCACTGACAGCTTTGACTAGGAAGAACTAGGTCTTCCTATGGAGCGAGCAGTTCTAGAAAGCTTTCGACTACCTGAAGGAGAAGTTCGTTAGTGCTCCCGTACTTAGGTTTCCAGAGGAAGGGTTGTTGTATGAGGTGTTTTGTGATGCTTCGTGCCTTGGTCTGGGGTGCGTGATGATGCAGAAGAAGAGAGTGATATGTTATGGGTCTAGGCAGTTATTCCCTCATGAGCGTAACTATGCCACCCATGACCTAGAGAATGCAGCAGTAGTGTTCGCACTGAAGTTGTGGTGACATTACCTCTTTGAGGAGCGCTTTGTGGTCTTCTCAGATCACAAGATCCTACGTTATATCTTCTCTCAGCGTGACCTGATCTTATGGCAGCGGAGATGGGTTGAGTTTCTCCAAGACTATGACATAGATATCTCTTACACTAAAGGTAAGGGCAACGTTGTAGTCGATGCCCTAAGTAGGATGTCAGATAAGGAAGTGGTTCGGGAATCTGATGCTGCTTGGAATGTGATGGGAGAGTTGGCCGCCTTTCACTTGGATGAAAGGGTAGAAGGTGTTAGAGGCTGTTTGATTCAGATGATGGTGCAGTCCTCCTTATTGCAGTAGGTGGAAGAGTCTCAGTGGGGGGACTCCGAGGTAGAAGTGATGCAGGATCGTGTCGATCAGGTAAACCTTCCAGAAGGATGGTAGAAGGACAACCGACATCAGATACTTTTCTATGGAAGGTTATTTGTTCCAGAAGAGGTGCGTGAGGGAGTTCTCTGTGAGTTCCACAACTCAGCCTTGGCAGTACATCCAAAAGCTTAAAAAATGCACCAAGGCCTGAGGGAACAGTTTTGGTGGCCCGGGGTGAAACGGGAAGTGGCAGAGTTTGTGGCCAACTGCCTAGTGTGTCAGCACGTGAAGGCTGAACACCATGATCCCAGTGGTTTGTTTCATCCGTTAGATGTCCCCGAGTGGAAGTGGGATGACATATCAATGGACTTTGTCACAGGACTACCCAGAGCTCAGGGTGGTTATGATGTTATCTAGGTAATGGTGGATCGACTGAAGAAATCAGATCACTTCTTAGCAATTAAGGAGTCAGCCCTGGTGAGTACCTTAGCACAGAGGTACGTAGACGAGGTGGTGCGTTTTCCTGGAGTTCAAAAAACTATCGTCTCAGATTGGGATACTCGGTTTACCTCATGATTATGGAGGGGGTTACAACATGCTTTTGGAACCCAGCTACGCCTTAGCACTGCTTTCCACCCCTAGACTGATGGGAAGACAGAGCAGACTATCTAGACGTTGGAGGACATGCTTCTAGCATGCGTTCTGGATTTCAGAGGATCATGGGAACGACACATGCCTTTAGTAGAGTTTTTCGACAACAACATCTTCCACTCTACTATTGGCATGGCAATGTTTGAGGATTTGTAAGGAAGACCATGTCGTTCACCCATTTGTTTGGCAGAGGTTGGTGAGATAGGTGCTCTTGGGCCAGAGGTGGTGCAGAGCACCACAGAGAAAGTCCAACTTGTACGTGAGAGGATGACAACGGCTCAGGACTGACAGAAGTCTTATGCTGATCATCGGAGGAGGACCTTGGAGTTCTAGGTGGGAGATCATGTGTTCTTGAACGTTTCCCCTCGACGGGGGCAGTGGAGGTTTGGGAAAGGGAGCAAGCTCTCACCTAGGTTCATCGGACCTTTCAAGGTGCTGAGGCGAGTCGGTGAGGTGGCATATCAGCTGCCCTGCCACCTCAACTGTAGAAGGTTCATGACATCTTCCACGTCTCCCAACTTCGTTGGTACTTACACGACGACTCTCATGTTATTGATTGGGGAGAGTTACATATGGGATACGATGCGACCTTCAAGGAACGACTAGTCAAAATTGAGGATCGTAAAGAGAAGGTGCTCTGTGGACGAACCATTCCCTTGGTTCATGTGTTGTGGAGGCATGGCGGCCTCGAGGAGAGAACATGGGAGCGGGAGGCCCAGATGCACGCTCAGTACCTGGAGTTGTTTTGACTTGTGTTTTTCCTTTTTCTTCTGAACTTTGTGTTGATGTTATACTCTATACCTTTGATATATGGAATTCTTGGCTTGTAGGTTATAATACCTTTTTTCCCTTGTTCTCTGGAAGTGTGTGGCTTTTTTGGATGTGTGGGGAAAGGGAAAAACCTGACTCTTAATTTAGATGCATTAATGATGATATAATTGAACCCGTATGGGCGAGTCAGTGCCGCCTAAAGCAGATAATATCTCGACATAGGAGAGGAAATTTTCCCCAAACCACGTATTCGGGCAATGTGTGGGTTGTACGGTGTTGGGGGTAGTGTAAGTTGGAAAATTATAATATATGGAAGTGGGAAGGCCCAATCCTTAATCAAGATGCATTAATGTTGATGCGATTAAACCCGTGCAAGCGATTCAGTGCCGCCTAAAGAGGATAATATCTTGACATAGGCGAGGGAATTCCTAAAACCTATGATTTGGGTTGTTGGTTGGGTTCCTGTTATAACGAGAACCGTAAGAGGTATCTTTTTGGTTTCCTCTGGGTTGGGTTTTGAATTCTCAGGGATGAGAATATTTTAAGAGGTATCTGATGTAATGTCCCGGACCTCTCCGGCCCATTCCTTTTTCAAAAAGAAGGTCACGAAGTGTTCGGGATGGTAAAATGGACTTTTCCCACACTTTCCAAAAAATTTTATGTACACGCCGTGTAGTGTGAGTACACGCCATGTACCACCTTGTCGGGTATACCCCATGTTCAAGTCCATGTACTTTCTGTGTGAAAGGAATGGGTACACGCCGTGTGTCCAAACTACACGCTGTGTAGTCCTTCCCCGCGTATGCGTTACCCTCAAACCGTGTGTTGACCAGTCAACGGCCGTGAAGCCGTGTTGGAAGCCGCATGGAGACCATGTGAAATAACCAAGTACACGCTGTGTACCATAAGGTACACAATGTGTACTTTTTCTTTTATCGCCTATAAAAGGAGGGGTCACCTCCTCCTTTTCAACTCACCCCTCTCCTCCCCTTTCCTCTGAGCAGAGTTCTCCCAAGAGACTCGAAGGCTCTTTCTTCCATAACTTCTTCGTCTGAGCTCCGATTTATGATCCGTTAGCGGCCACAGGATCGTAACGAAGAGGCAGAACTTCTAAGCTCAGATCCGTTGTCTTTCCTTTGGCCTTTCATTTCCAACTTCCACCCGGGGAGGTTTTTCTGGGACTCGACAGAAGTAACGGGCGCAGACGGACGTCTTCTAAAGTTGATCCGGGAGAGCGTTGTGATCAGAACCTGTTGAAGTAGGGATCTTACCTTCATCTCTCTAATTTGTGCATCTTGTGGGGTGGGTGTTATCTTGTTTATGTGAAACACATTTGAACTGGTTTAATAAAGATAATAACTGACTGATATAACGGGGTTGGGAAGTTTGTGATTGCTGTTACTTTATTATATCCAGTGATATTATGTTGTGAATTGAATAGGCTTATGCCTACTGAAAATCACGGTCATTGGGGCCCTTTTCTTGCGCAATTAAATGTCACCCTATCTTTCTATACTGTTTTTGTGGATGGAAAATTAATTGAATGTGGAATTTGGTTAATCACGTAAAGTTGGATAATTAAAATCTGGAACCCTTGTGTGATCACCCCGGTTGAAAAAAATGGAATAATGAACATGTGGGTGTTGGTTTGGATAAATGCTATGTGATGGGGGTGTTTTGTGGGTTGTTGTGGATCAGGTGAGAAGTGGGGCTGCGGTTGACTTGGTTGTGGGTTGGTGTGAATGTTATGTTGGTGACGGGAAGTGGGGCTGTAATAAATGGTATTAAAGGGATAATGATGTACGGGTTTCGGTGTGATTGTGGTTATGGTGGTTGGCAGCGGGGCTGCAGATATGGGATTGGATGTGAACGGAATATGGGTTGTGAATAATAAATAAAAGTGGAAGAGTTGATGGTGGGGCGTGGTAATGAAATGAGATTAACAGTCAATGGGGATGTTTGTTAAATAAGAAGTACTTGGTTGGGTTGCTTGTGTTTTCCTAACATGATTTGTGGATGGCAGGGATATGTTTTACGAACGATCGATGTGGTTGGTTGTGGATAGTTTCCCAGTAGTTAAGCAACTAAATAAAATAATTCTACTGAACGTGAAAAACTAAATGGGTTTAGGGTTGTTTTTTGTATGCATGATTCATAGTAACAGTGCTGAGGCACGTGCTCAGTTTCTCTGTTTAGAAGCCATAGGTTGGGCTGAGTTTTTGGTATATATATATATATATGTATCTTTGTGTATTGACGCACCCCACCCATGTTGAGCACTTAGTGCCGAACAATCCCATTTCATGGGAGATAGTGTTTTCCCATAGTTACTAGCTCCTTCCTTATCCTTCTTCACTAGGCTGTGATGGCTTGAGGTGACCTTACACCTAATACCCTTCAGGTAGGTTTCAATTGGGGTGGTTTTAGCCCAAGAATCTTCCGGAAGGTTTTACTGTTTTCCCAAGAATCTTCGGGATGAGGCCCAGGTGTGTGCAGGTGGGATACATGGTGGTGATGCCCAGGTGTGTGCGGGCGAGATACGTGGTGGTGAGGCCCAGGTGTGTGTGGCTGGGATGTGTGGTTGTGAGTCCCAGGTGTGTGTGGGTGGGATGTGTGGTTTGTGAGGCCCAGGTGTGTGCGGGCGGGGAGAGTGTGGCAGCGTTAGGACGTTCTCCGTTAGGAAGAGCATCTAACTAATGGGAAATGGTGCTGGGTACCCAATACTCTTGATATTATACTACTACTACCTGTTGTGATTGTGTTTTTGGTGAGTGTGGCTGGTGAGGTTGGGTGGATAGATTTTCTTGCTAGGTTTCTTTTTCTGTTCTCACAGGACATTAGGATGTCTCCGCACTTGTGAACGAGAGATTTAGTTTTCCCTACTGAGTATACTTGTATACTCACCCTATGTTTACTTTTAGGTTTCCAGGAGGACTACCAGGGCCGTGGGGGACCCTACTAGTCGGACAGTTGGAGTTTTTGCAGTTACTGTACTCTTTTTTTCTTTTGGTATTGTACTTCGAGCTTTCTTGTAATTTCACATAGTTATAAAATTGTTTAAACATGTATGTGGTATTGGTTTTGTTTTATTTATATACACTTGTTATTTTACTTTTTGGTGGTTGACTTGTCCTATTTCTCGATCCTAAATAATAAAAAGGGTAATGCATCCCATATTTGAGAAAACTCATACCCTTGGTGCTAGTCGCCACCCCAGGGCCTACTGGAGGCGGGACTCAGGGGTCATTATCCTCCTTTCATCATTGCCAGCTCAGGAGGGGCATCTTTGGTGGGAGGGGTTCATGACACTGTTTCTTCCATTCTCTAGAGAGAGTACACGTCGTGCCTCTTGGTCGTGTACTTCTGTTCGTGTCCGTGTATTTCCAAAAATACACGCCGAGTCTCGTGTAGCCACCACCTTCTTGAAGTGTGGCATGTAAATGACATGTGACAGAGGTCACATGGCAGGTGTTAACCATCTCATGTCTGAAACCCTAGCCGCAGAATGTCTGCACTACATGGCGTGTTCTCCAAGAGTACACGCCGTGTAGTCTGGAATTTTCCAGAAATGACGCCTTTGGCCAGTGCGAATCCCTTGATGCCTGTTCTTCATTCCGATCATTCGTTCATCATGAAACTTCATAATTTAGGTCGCCCAGTTGTACCAAAGTCGATTGCTGTGTTTTCGGGCTTCTGATCAGCTCCTAAAACACGTTTTGAATTCTCGCTCGAAGAACAGTCGAGGAACGGTCCATCCCGTTCTAGTACAAACCGTCGCCCGTTATCATCGTCGCACCTTAACTAGGTTTCCATGATATTGAGTCTTCAAATTTGGGATTTTTGAGTCACATAACGAACTTGTAACAATCTGTTGTTCATCACCCATGACGAATACGAAGAACCACCAAAAATCACAGTATTGTCGGAGGATTCAAACCATGTTAGTTTGGCCGGGTCTCTCTGCATTAGTTCGATAGCAGACGGTTAAAGAGAAAAAACAAGAAGGAATGAAGATTCAATCATTGATACAATCAAAAAACACACCAAACTCAACAAATGATGTCGAACGTCGGCGTCACGGAAGAAATCATTGCGAGGTGAGGATTTATAGATGTCATTGGAGTACGTCCAAGGTGGAAGAGGCATCCCCCCTTTTTATCACGGAGAGAAGAAAACAAAAAGTGATGTCGTTTGCGAGTTCCCGCATCGGTGTATCCTACCTTGTCACAGAGTAAGAAGATGATGGAGAATTTCGGGGTTTCCTAGTTATTGTTCTTCGTCGGAGAGTTGGCGTTCTTCAACAAAGTAGATGAAGCGTTCTTCAAAACTCAAGGGCTCTCTCCCCAAAATCTCAACACAACAATCCAACCAAAAATAAAATAGGGCTTCTCCTTATTTTATAAAATCATGCCATGCATTCAAAATTAAAAAATTGAAATTCCTATTCACTTAATTAATTAAACCGTGAGTTGTCTAATTAAATAGGTGATAGGTTGGTAAGTTTTAAAGGAGAGAGAGAGGGAGAGGAAGAGTACTCATTATAGAGGAGTTAACAAGTTTAAAGGGGGAGGTTTAAGGAGTTTTAGGGAATGTGAAGGGTTGTGGCTCATGTGGGCCCCACCTCACAAATATCCTCACATGGGTAGTTAGGGGCCCACACCATATCCCCCAAGTAGGATATAACCAATTAGATATAGAATAAAAATTGTTCAACATTTTTATTCACTTCTTATTTAATACAAAATTTTTAATTCCTCCCACAAAAACAAAACTACAGTAATGGTCCCCTTGAGCAATTACCGGAATTTAGAATTCATCGGTGCCCTCACATTTCAATTCTGAGCACCAATTCAAAAGATAGAAAAACCCGCTCATTTGTTTACTGAACATTCCCGAGATAAACATCGAAAATTGATTCTAAGAACACCGGGCCTCGGAATCAGGTGCCGTCAGAGAATGCGTTCTATTAAAATTTAAAAGTATTTAAGAAAAAATTTTCCTTGAAATTTACGGGTCTTTACATTACTCCCACCTCAGGTCTATATGTCCCCATAAAGCTACATCATGAACTAGGGAATCAAATGAGAGTATTGTGCATGCATCTGAGCCTCCCGCTCTCATGTGCACTCCTGGAGGTTCCCGTGTTTCCAATGAATGCACACCAGAGGAATCAACCATCCACGTAGGATCTGCTCTTGTCGATCCTCTATCTCCACCGGGACCTCCGCAAAAGTTTCCCTGTCATCGATGTCCACCTCCCCGTGATCAATGATATGTGTCGGGTCATGTACATATCTCCCCAACTGAGATACATGGAAAACATTGTGCACCCGATGCAACTGAGGTGGAAGAGCCAGGAGATAAGACACCTCTCCTACCCTGATGAGAACCTTGAATGATCCGATGAAGCTCAGAGATAACTTGAGGCCCAGCCAAATCTCTGTAATCCACGTCGAGGTGTGACCCGTAAGAAAACGTGGTCTCCATCCTCAAACTCCAGTGATCTCCATCTATTATCAGCATAGGACTTCTGTCTACTCTGTGCAGTCCTCTTCCACTCCTAGATGATCTGCACCTTCTCTGTCATATCCTAGACCATCTCTGGTCCTACAAGTGCTGACTCCCCAGGGTCAGTCCAGCACATAGGTGATCTGCATGGTCGGTCATACAGTGCCTCGTATGGTGCCATCTCGATGGTGGAGTGGCAGCTGTTGTTGTATGAAAACTTGACAAAAGGTTGGTGATCCTCCCAACTGTGACCAAAGTCGAGAACACTTGCACGGAGCATGTCCTCAAGAGTCTGAATGGTCGTCTCTGTCGAGCCATCCATCTAATGATGAAAGGCAGTGCTCTGGTGTAACTTCATCCCAAAAGCCTCCTGCAACCCCTTACAAATCCGGGAAGTAAAGCGAGAATCTCGATCCGAGACATAGATGATGGCACACCATGAAGCCGTACGATATACAGAATGTAGAGGCATCCCAAACTCTCCACTAATCCATGATTTATGATAGGTAGGAAGTGGGAAGACTTGGTGATTCGGTCAACAATCACCCAGATGGAGTCGTGTCCTCTGGAAGTATGAGGGAGCCCCGTCACGAAATCCATTGATATTCCATACCACTTCCACTTCGGGACCTTTAAGGGCTGCACCAAGCCTGCCGGAACCTGGTGCTCCGCCTTCACCTACTGGCAGGTGAGGCAATGTGAAACGAACCCTGCTACAACCTTTTTCATACCTGGCCACCAGTGCTGTCATCTGAGATCCTGGTACATCTTCGCCACTCCTATATGTACCGCAAGAGGGGAAGTGTGAAACTCCCTCAACACTTCCTCATGCAGTGCAACTGGTACCATGGTACGTCCCCTGAAGAGGATGACATGCTCTACTCCTACAAGAAATTCATCATGTGCCTATCTTGTGGAAATCTATGCATGTCACGTCTCAAAGTCATCATACCCATGCTGTGTCTCTCTGACCCGCTGAAGTAGTGGAGGAGTGACTCTGAGTGACTATAGAAAGACTGCTCCATCTCTATCAATGAAGGATACTTGTAATGCGGCTAGTTTCTCTGTCGCCTCTCCAGGTAGCTGAATGCCTGATATCCTGCTGAGAGCATCAGCTACTACGTTCCCCTTCCCAGGAGTGTAGAATATCTCAAAGTCATAGTCCTGGGGGAACTCAAGCCATTGCCGCTGTCACAGGTTCAGGTCCTCCTGCGAGAATATTTACGTGAGACTCTGGTGTCATAGTAGACTGTAAAGCACTCTCCTATCAGATTGTGTCACCACATCTTCAAGGTGAAGACCACTGCTACTTACTCCAGGTCACAGGTAGCGTAGTTCTGCTCATGCTGCCTTAACTGTCATGAACCCTAAGCGATCACTACCCGCTCCTATATCAGGACACACTCGAGTCCGGTCCCTGATGCATCGCAGTAAACTATGTTCCCTATGCCTTCCTCCGGTAGCCTCAAGATGGGTGCACTGGTAAATCTCTGCCTCATCTCCTAGAAGATCTACTGACATCTATATGACCATACGAAGGGTTTCCCCTTCTTCGTCAAAGCTGAATGTGGTGCTACAAATTTGGAGAAGTCTGGCACAAATCTTCGATAGTACCCAACCAGACCTAGGAAACTCCGCACCTCCGTTACACTCCTGTGTGGATCCCAAGAAAGTACTGCCTCGATCTTCACAGGCTCCACAACAACTCCCGCAACAGAGATAACATGTCCCAAGAAGGTGACCTCTCGAATCCAGAACTGAAACTTTGAGAGTTTACCATAAATCTGGTGCTCTTGGAGTGTGTCCAGTACAACCCGTAAGTGGTAGGCGTGATCCTCTTCAATAGTCAAGTAAATCATTATGTCTTCGATGAAGACTATGACAAATATATCGAGGTAAGGCTAGAATATCATGTTCATGAGACTCATGAACACTGCTGGAGCATTGGTTACGCCGAAAGGCATAACCATGAAATCCTAATGGCCATACCGACACCTGAAGGCCGTCTTCTGCACATCCTCGTCTTGAACTCTGAGATGATGATAACCTGACCTGAGGTATATCTTCGAGAACAATCGTGCTCCCTTGAGCTGGTCAAAGAGGCCGTCTATCCTTGGGAGTGGATACTTGATATTTACTGTCACCTGATTCAGGCGACGGTAGTCGATACATAGTCGTAAGCTCCCTTCTGACTTCTTGGAAAATAAAATCGGAGAAGCCGAGGGTGAAACACTAGATCAGATGAATCCCTTGCCCTGCAAGTCCTCCAGCTGTACCTGTAACTGACTAAGCTCAGCGGGAGCCATCCGATATTCTAGAGTAGATATCAGGGCTTTCCCAGGGTACATGTTAATGTAGAAATCTATCTCTCTTTGAGGAGGTAGTCGTGGAATGTCATTAGGAAAAATGTTCGCATACTCATCCACCAAAACAGGAAAACTCGGACTCCGCTCATCAACCGCTCCGAGGATGAGACTAGCCAAATAATGTGTGATCGGTTTCCCTCTCCTCTATTTAAGTCCATCTTGCACTACAAAGGCTCCCTTCTCGCTAGGGAAGGTGAACCTGCTCCCATCTATGTGGACACACCACACTTTGTGCCTAATATAGTGGATCTGAGAAAGGATTATAGATAACCAATCCATGCCCAAGATGATGTCTTAAGGACTTGAAGCAGCTATAGAAGATCCCAGCCGAATCTCTCGCCTCCTAGAGTAACCTCACACTGCCGGCACCAGTGTGTAATCGTCGAGTCTGCTCCCGTAGGAGTCTCTAGCCGTAAGGATCGAGCCAACGACTCTGTCGAAATCTCCGTGATCCAAACAAGGGAAGCAACAATAAAATAATGAATCAATCCTATGTTTATAAGAAATACAGAAAAGGTAGAGTAGACACAGATAGTACCTCAAATCATCTCTGGTGCGCCGTGGTCGTAAGCCTCCACTTCTTGAAGTTGATCCTACCTCTATTTTCCAGCTCCCTGTGGTCGGGGTGGACCTCCTAGTGGTGGTGGTGGTAGAGCCTCAAAGCGTCACCCACCACCCGCTACCCTTCCAGCTTCTCTTCCTCGTTAGCCTACTCCCTGCGGACCGCCATGGTCAAACCTCTACCTCTACCTAGGTATTCCCTCATCCATCTATTACTCCTCTTCATGGACGGTCAGGTAGTCACGAGCCATGTGGCCCTACCCACCACATGCATAGCATTGCCTGCGTCTCATAATACTGGCTCTGCTGCGTGTGCCCCACACCTCCGAACCAGTATCCTGAGATCGCCCACCTGATGGCCTGGTCCGCTTAGACCTCTGTGACATCGGCCTACTGCCAGCTGCAGAAGACTCCACTACGTGTCTCCCTATGGTAGGCATCGCTACTGGCATAGGCTCACCAAGTAAGCTCTCCACAAATAGGGCTCCCTGTAGTACTCCTGCCTGCGCCGGAATGCTGAGGGAGATCATCGAAGCCCTGATCTCATGCCTCAGTCCTTGCTCGAAGGTCCGGGCCTAGAATAATGGGTCCCATACCATGTCTGTGGATTAGCGCGAGAGGACGGTAAATCTTGCCGAGTACTGGGATACTGTCATGCTGCCCTGTCGTAGCTGTAGTAACTACTGGATGCACACCGCACGGAGGGTGGAAGGAACGAACTCCTAGCGAAAGAGGATCTTGAATTCCATCCAAAGTAGAGATTCCTCATAATGCACCTGGAGCATCAGGCTCCACAATCTACCTACTACTGCGTGAAGGAGACATGCGGAAAGGATAACCATAAGATCTGCTGGTGTCCCTACCAATCTGAAGACTCAGACGACAGCCTCTATCCAGTCCTCGTCTACCTGAGGGTCTCTCTCTCCACAAAACCTGGGGGGCCTCTGTCATTGAAACTCATTCAGCGTACTTAGGCAGCGTGCACTCTCCGCTACTGGGGAAGGTGGTATCGGTGGCCCAGTGGGTAGAGGTACCGCTGGTGCATCCACTGTAATGGGGCCCTGCACCGAGGCCTCATCACTTGGTGGGCTTCCATCTCACATAAATCTCAGAACCCTAGCTGGCTGCCATCGGGGGGCCATCCAGAAAAGAAAAAGGTGCGCCACTTTAAATATAATATTCCTAGTGAGCTGACACAAATTAATCACAAAGAAAACTTTTGAAACACACATGCAATCAGTGTTTTCGAGCACTAAGTCAGAAATTAGAAGTCCGGATCTAGGTGTACGGATACGTCGGCCGCCGCACCAACACTAGACTTCCTGGACAGATAACCACACTCAATACCCTTAAAATTATTCCTTCACAAGAAGAAATTATCAGAGTCCTAAGTTCTGCGGTAGAACCGACACCTCTGATACCAATTTTTAATGACCCATACTTGGGGCCCGTGTCGTGACTACCCCATGCCCTCCTTCCATAGGCCAGGGGCTGGAGACTAGAACCAAAGGCATAAATACCGATAAAAGGGAAGGCATTTCCTTTATAAAAGTAATAAAACACAACCGAGTATGCAAGTGAAGTAAGAACTAAGTAAAACTGGGAACAATGTAAGTGGTGAAAAGTAAATGGTCCATTATACAAACCCAACTGAAAGTGCATTACAACTAAAATGAAAGTATAACAATAGTAAAGTAAAATAGAAAAAACCAAGTCGTCCTCCAGAAATCCCACCTAAAGGGTGGGTACAGATAGTCTCCTCGGCTCCTCGGGTCCGGCCGTCTGCTCTGTTGATGTCCCGCCAAGTGGTCCACCTCCGGGTACCGTCCAGCTCCACAAGCCTCCACCTCAATCAGTGTTGTCTGTCATCTGCATCCAACACAACGTAGTTCGGGCATAACCCATGAAGGGGTGAGTATACGATACTCAGTAGGGACCCTGAGACCCCCGGAGGACTCTCAGAATCCACGAATGATAAACCACAAAGGAAAGATACAATCACGAAGTATCAACCGACTCTACTTTGTTATATTCCCATACATATACCGAAGTCATCAATTACAATTCGTCTCCAACTCTCAATCCCAAGCACAACCCAGTCCGCACATGAAATCACAACCCAATCCACAAAGGAAAACAAGTCAATCAAATCAATGATAATGATTGAAGTCAAGACTCAGCTCTCACAGGTATACTATCCACAAAGAGGGGTTGAGATGATTAGATGTAGCCTCTGAATCATCTCCTCTGCCAAACTCATGTAGGATCCAAGTACAGAAATCGTCGCTACCGAACCCATGTAGGATCCAAGTATAGTAACCATCGCTGTCGAACCCACGTAGTATCCATGTACAATCGTCATCGTTACCGAACCCACGGAGGAATCAAGTACAATCATCCTCACTGCCGAACCCATGAAGGATCCAAGTACAGTCGTCATCGTCGTCACAGTCGCAGCCAGCTCTAGGGTTCCTGTACACATCGTACTCAATTTTGGGAGGGTCCTCTACACGAGTAAAGAGAGGTCGATATATCAACTGTCACGAAGTCCAGATTTGATGTATCCCGAAGGTCCGCCTCGTCATAGGGGTCTAAACCAAACAAAATGTGTCCAAGACACTAAGATTAAGATAACAAAGCAATTTTACAAAAACTACATGACGTGTTAGTATGGTTACACGCCGTGTCTTCAGTCCTCGGGTACTGCCCATGTACCATGGCCCATGTCAATGGGTTGTTCGTGTAAAAAGGTAAGTACACGCCATGTGGTATGGTTACATACCGTGTCCAAACATCTGGAGTCGGTTCCGTGTACGCTGGCCATGTGCCCATACATGGCCTCAACCAGTGTTCTCAAACCCGTGTAATTGGTACACGGGTTATCCGTACCACTGGCCATGTCTGGCCGTGTGATAGTGTACATGCCTGTGTAGTCCACACCATGTTCGTGTATTCCCGGGTTACACGCCGAATCCCGCGAAGCTGTTTCTTCCATTTTGCGTAGAGAGTACGCGTCATGCCTCTTGGCTGTGTACTTATGTCCGTGTTCGTGTATTTCTCAAAATACACTCCGAGTCCCATGTAGCTGCCACCTACTTAAAGTGTGGAATGTACATGCCATGTGATTGAGGTAACACGCCATGTGTTAACCGTCTGACTTCCAAAACGCTAGCCACAAAATTTTTGAACTACACGGCGTGTTCTCCAGGAGTATACGCCGTGTAGTCTAGAATTTTTTAGAAACGATGCCTCTGGCCAGCACGCCTCCCTTGATACCGGTTCTTCATTCCGATCGTTCTTCCATCAAGAAAATTGAGAAATTAGGTTTCCCCATTATCCTGAAGTCGATTCCGGTGTTTTCAGTCTTCAGATCGGCCCTGAAAACACGTTTTGAATTCTTGCTCGAAGAACAGTCGAGGAACGGTCCATCCCATTCCAGTACGAACCGTCACCCGCTATCGTCATGGCACCTCCGCTAGGTTTTCGTGATGTTGAGTTTTCAAATTTTTGGTTTTTGTGTCACATAATGAACTCGTAATGATCTATTGTTCTTCACCCAGGAAGAACATGAAGAACCACCAACAATCACAATATTGGTGGAGGATTCTGACAATGTTATTTTATCCCGGTCTCTCTACATTAGTTCAGTAACAGACGGTTAAGGAGAACAAAACAAGAAGTAAAGGAGATTTAATCATTTATCCAATCAAAAAACACCCCTACCTCAACAAATGATGTCGAACCTCAGCGTCGTGGAAGACAGAGTAACAAGATAAGGATTCATAGACATCGTCGGAGTGCGTCCGAGGTGGAAGCGGCGTCTCCCCTTTTTATCACGGAGAGAAGAAAACAAGGAGTGATGTTGTTGGAGAGTTCCCACATCAGTGTATCCTCCCTTGTCATAGAGGAAGAAGAGCATAGGGAATTTCGGGGTCGCCAAGTCAATGTTCTTCGTCAGAGAGTTGGTGTTCTTCAACAATGGATATGAAGAATTCCTCAAAACTCAAGAGCTCTCTCCCCAAAATCTCAACACAACAAGACAACCAAATATAAAATAAGGATTCTCCTTATTTTAATAAATCATCCCATGCATTCAAAATTACAAAATTCAAATTCCAATTCACTTAATTAATTATACCATGAGTTGTCTAATTAATTATGTGATAGGTTGGCAAGTTTTAAATGAGAGGGAGAGGGAGAGGAAGAGTCCTCATTAAAGAGGAGTTAACAAGTTTAAAGGGGTAGGTTTAAGGAGTTTTAGGGAATGTGAAGGGTTGTGGATCATGTGGGCCCCACCTCACAAATATCCTCACATGGGTAGTTAGGGGACCACCCCAACTCCCCCATGTAGGATATAACCACTTAGATATAGAAATAAAATTGTTCCACATTTTTATTCACTTCTTATTTATTCCAAAAAAATTCACTCCTCCTCCTGCACAAACGCAACTACGGGTAAGGTCCCCTTAAGCAATTACTGGTGTTGCGAATTCATCGGTGCCCAAGTATTTCAATTCCGTGCACCGGTTAAAATGATAGAAAAACCCAAATGTTTGTTTAATAAACGTTCCCAAGCTAAGCTTCGAAAATTGATTCCGATCACACCGGGCTTCAGAATCAGGTGCCGTTAGAGACTCTATTCTCGTAAAATATCAAAGTATTTAAGAAAAACATTTCCTTGAAATATCCGGGTCTTTACAAATATTATTAGGTATATGAATTTATTAAGAAAATCAAGGAATGAATTTCCTTTGGATTCATTCATCCATGTTTGTCCCCTTAATGTTTACATATTTTATGTTGAAATTAAATATGTATCGATGCAACTTTACATTGATTATCAGAAACTAAGTAAGAAAACAATTAATAATAAGTATCCTATACAACATATTAATGAATTTTTTTAATAAAATTCATGGAGAAAAATACTTTTCCACAATTTTACATCATTCCATTTATATCCAATTAAGGGTAATGAAAGGGGATAAACCTAATATGAAATTGTCTACAAGTTATAGACACTATGAATATAAATTATTTCCATCTAGTCTTAATAAATCAACTACTATAATCATGAATTTAATTAATAGATTCTTTAGAGATTACTCTAATCAATTTTTGGAAGACTTTATAGATGATATTCTCATCTACTTAACGAGAAAATATGAGCACAATGAAAACTATGAAATTGTACTAATGATCCAACAGAAAGAAAAACTATATGAAAATTTTAAAAAGTGTAAATTTTGGATGGAATATGTTTCATTTTTGGGTCACATAATATCAAGATATGGTACATCAGTAGATTGATAAAATATAGTGGCTGTTTACAGTTGGACGAGACCAACTATGGTGACTCAGGTTCATAGTTTTCATGGTTTTGATGGATATGTCCCTGATTTTTTGGTAATTTCACATGAATATCCAATACTCTGACCAAGTTAACATAGATGATAGCCATGCGAAATTAGATATATGAGTCTGAGGAAAATTTCATTAACTAAATAATATATTATATAACACTATTGTGGTCAAATTACACTATTGTGAAGAAGGGTTTTTAATCTATAGGGATGCATCAAAAAATGTTTTAGGATGTGTTCTTATGAAAAAATGACATGGTTATATATCATGTAACATGAAATAAACTTTCTGAACAATAATTAACCAAATAATTAATTTTTTTAGTCATAGAAAAATTGTCATCAAATTTATAGATGAATTAATTTTATGGTGAAAAGTGTTATATATAAATTATTCAAAATAGTTTATATTATATATTCAAATAGATGGATTTGAACATCCACTGGAGAATATAGATATATATTATTAAATATTATGAATAATAAATACATTACCACCCTATTAATGAAAACAAGGGGTTGATTCTTTGAGTCATAAGGATCCTTATATCATAAACATGATGAGGATAAAAAAATATCAATTTTTTTTATCATCAAAGGATGGATCTGGAAATTCTAAATAATGGTGGAAAATTTTGTATTTATTAATTAAATGATTAACCAAATATCCAAGTGAAGAATCAAGAGAGATATAATGAATATATATATACAGAAAAGTTTACTAGAGAAGTTATTGAGTTTAACCTTTATCAGGATAGAATGATAACGTTTAGAAACCATATATGTGTTTTATCCATACCAAATTTAATGAAAAATCTATTGGAGGAAGATAATTATTATTTATTCTCTATTATTCTAGGATGTAAAAATATGTAAATATATTTTATTGAGAAATTTTGGTGGGATTACATAAAGTGGGATATCATAGAGTTTGTATATTGGTTCTTAGTTTCCAAACATGTTTTGGACGAAAGGAAAAATTATAAATGGATCTTTCATCTATTATACATACCATAATGTAAATAATGACATAAAACTATTTATTTTCTCATTAGAGTCCCCAAATTTTCTCTAGGGAGTAATTATATATGGGTGGTTGTTGATCAACATACTATGTTAGGAATATCATCTCTATTAGATAATACTTCTCATAGAATCACCTTACCAGGATATACTTTAATGAAGTGATAAAATTGTCTTGAGTACCACATTACATTGTATCTAATCGGGATATGTGGTTTACCATAATGTTTGGGAGAATTCGTAACCATGTACTTGATATAGAGTAGACATTCACCATTGTGTATCATCCTCAAATAGATGTTTAATCTAAATAAAAAATTCACAAACTAGAGGATACATTGGGATATTATTCTTTTTATTTTCAATGGTGATTGAGAATTATACCTTCTTTTGGTTGAGTTTTCTTTAATAAATAGCATTAACTCAAGAATTTAGAGTGATCTTTATGAATCCATATTTGGAATGAAATTTATAGATCAAATGTTCTATAATAATGTCGGTGAATGAAATCTATTGGTACCTGAGATAAGTGACGAAATGGTAAAGAAGGTTAAAACAATTCAACCACACATCATGATATCATAGATTCGGTGAGAGATTTATGCTAGAAATCTCTATATGAACTATAATTTGATGTTGATGATAATGTGTTTCTCAAGTTTTATTCATGTAAGAAGGTTATGAGATTCAGGAATAAAGGGAAACTAATCCATATGTATATGAACCTGTTTGAAATTATTGATCATATAGGGATTGTACCATATTGATTTGATCTTCCATCGAACCTCTCACAAGTACCTAACATGTTCCTGGTATCTATTCTAATAATTTACATACCTGATCTTTAACATTTACTCTACTCATAGGTTATACCAATGGATCATGATCATTCTTATGAAGAAAAATGTTTGGAGATTGTGGAACATAAAAAGACAGTTTTATGAAACAAGACCAATCACCTGGTCACATTTTTGTGGTGAAACTAGAAATTTGATGCATCTCCATGGGAACTTGGTGATAGGATGAGGTATAATTATCCATATTTTTTTATCAGAATGATGAATTTTGAGGGAAAATTCATTTTAAGGGGGTAGAATGTATCACCCAGAATTTGTATAAATTATTATTAACAAAATAAAATAAATTTATTTGGTTTTCTATATGTAACACTATGCCAAGTTAAGGTTTCTTTATATGAAACCTCATGTTTTGATTTCACAACACACTACACTTTCTAAGATTATGTTACAAATGACATTGAGTTTTAACACAACCATGATATATTACTAAATTTTTTTAGACATGACCTTTATAACATATCTGTTAAATATATTTATTTGAATACAAAGAAATAAAATTAAAAATTATTTACAATTTTTTATATAATGTAAAAATACTGAAAATAATACATATATATTTTTATAAAATCTTTATATTTTTCAAAAATAATATATTCCCCAAAAAAATTGATTTTACGAGTTTTTATGAACATTAATAAAATAAAATATTTAATGTTTTAAAAATTATTTTTTAAAAAATAAAATTCATTTTTCTATTCATAATTTCAAAATTACTTTATGTTTAATTTTTTTTTTCATATTTCAGAAAAGTTTTATTTGTTGATGAATAGTTAAAAGTACTAAATTTTAAATGAAAACTACCTTTATGTTTAATTTATTTAAAAATATAAAATATATTTATTTTTTTTTAAAAATTAAATTAGAAATTTTATACATCCATTAAACTAGTTTAGTTTAATTTTGTCAATTTTATATTGAAATATGATATAAAAAAGTTTCATCTTTTGAATGTTTTTAGTTTAAATACTCTCATTATTATCATGTCTCTGAGAATAATAGTAAACTAATTTTTCCCACTTATGTGAATTGAATTTAGAATAATTTATTACATATTTTTAATAATTAAAAATATTGATGTATAATAATTTAAATTTAATTTTTTACCAAAATTAATTGTGAATGGATTAAAATTTAATATTCACAGTAATGGTTAAAATGAGTTTATCGGGGGTCAAACAATAAAGACATGGGTAAAAATATACTGTAAAAATGTATAAAGAGAGTAGTATGGACATATTTAGATGATTATACCACTATTTCTATATAATTGACTAATTGGACCCTTTTTATAAATTAAAAAAATTGGGAACACATATTTCATTTGAAAAATACCAAGCGTGTCCTCTCCCCAACTCAAAAAGGGTCCCCCCTTCTCCTATCTTCTTCACACCTTCAAACCTATTTGGATTAGGAAATACCTAACCAAATCACATTCCAAATTCTTTGACCTCATCCTAGAAGCATTATTTTTGGAATAAATATATCCTAGGAAGGTTTTCAGCGAAAACCTAAGAATGAAATCCAAAAAGAGGCAACCTTCATCAACATGGAATTTTTGTATTATTTCTTCCTCAAACCCAATAAACTATTTTTATATCATTATTATATAATAAAATAATTATATTTAATATTTTTAAAAGTTTTAAATAAAATATTATGACATAACACCATAAACAAGTCCATCAAATCAGTTATGAAATCATCCTTTGTTTCTGTGGCAGATTACCGCCTCAAGAACCAGTGTCATTTATTTTTCCATAAATACTTTCTAGGGATTAGAATAATGAATTATTTATATATATATATATATATGATATTTAGGTTGTAATTATTATTCTTTAACCATCGTATCTCACATAACTTTATGTTTTCATTTTTCATGAATATGATAAAATCATTCATGTGTACGGAAAACATCACCCTACAAAGCAATGCTATTTATTCACGCATTACAAAAAATGTTTTAAGGATGTGTTTAACAATATTTTTCATATATATGAAATATAATTGAATAATTAATGATAATATATTTCATCTAAATTTCATTCATTCAATCCAACAAGAAAATGATAATAAATATTCATGAAAAGGTATGGCCTATCGTCTCCATGAACGTTGTTTTTCATTTTTTATCTCTATATTAAAAGGATAAAGATAAATATATATATACACAGAATATATATAATAATTATATAATGGGTTCAATTATGGATATTATTTTACCATGATCATGTTAAGAGGAAAAAATATATTAAAAAGTAAAACTTATACTATAAACAAAGCGATTATTACCAGAAACATAACAGTAACATGGAATTGATAATAATTTTTTTTATAAAAGGTCATAATAAATTCATATATGGTATTATATATATATATCTATTATTTATTTATAATACATATATATTTATTATAAATGAGTTTTGAATTATTATTAAGAATTAAAAGAGTTATGTTAAGGGATTTCCGTCTCACTTTTTTTATTGTGAGACACATGCCAAATTCACCATCTATTCTTTTTATGTAGTCTATATACTTGCTATTAATATATTTTATGATTAATATTCTGATAATTAATTTTATATACATTTCAATTTTAGGGTATCCATTTAATGGTGTTTATGATTCAGAATTTAACAAATTAGTAAGGGAAGTGTTACTCAATTTTCGATCTTTGATATGTATGTTATGTTATGCAGCTTTATTCAATTACAAGGTTTATATTAATCCCCCTTCACATATAATAACATGAATTTATTTATTCACATGATGTTTTTTGTATATTTTTTATTATTTTTTCATGGGTATTATGATACAATGTTATCAATGTAATAAAGGTATTATGATACGAACTCATTATTTATCGAGATTGTTTATGATTAAGTCTACATTATTGAAAAATAATGATATAGAACTCTATAAGTATCATATAATTTCTTTTCTTATATTTTTTTAGCATATATTCAAGTAATTTTACCACTTTTCCACTATATGGTACATATTTTTATTTAAAAAATTATATTAATAGAATCCATCGTTATTTCTCTTTCGTCAGAAATCACTTTTATTTCAAAATAACGATTTTGAAAATTGGTTTAAATTTTTTAAAATGATCAATTAAGATAACATTCAAGTAAAATGATTTTTTAAATGATTTATGTCTAAAAATTATTTTAAATGATTTTTAAGTCTTCCTTTAAAATTATTCGTTTGTGTTTTTAAATACAAAAAGATTTAGTTTTTTATGTTTTTAAAATATTTATTCTAAGTGGAAAGGATATTTTCACCAATAATTTTTTAAAATGATCTATTAAAATTATTTTACATATAAGATAAAATAATATTGTGTTACCTATTCAAGAATGGGAATATTATCCAAGGATATCATTCATATTTTTTCTGTTAATGGTTTATGTTTAAATAGAATGTTTTTATGAAACTAGTTTTTCTTCCACAAGTGGAACCATTAATAAAATCTTATGCAGTATGATTATTTTGACTTGTTATTCAATTGTGAAAGGATTTTGAAACATGTATAAATTTCACTAGTTATGATAAGCTTAAATTCTTATGATTCCTTTACCCAGCTTATGAAGAGATATATTATGTATGATGTGTCTCAAAAGGGTGTTATTTTCATAGAATGTAGTGGGAGATGATGTAGTTCACCTATGGTCCAGTGTTTATGTTTCTATGTTCACATACACTATTTTTTTCATTAGGCATGTTTTTATGTAATGTAATGAATAATTATAAAAAAATTTAATCTATCTATATTAAAAGTCTACGTCGCTATAGTTGGTAACAAATAAAAAAATTTAATCTTTGGAAAATATGATGGGAAAACCATAGTTAGATTAAGAATGGAATTTCTAAGGATAATACTAATGTCGTGAAAATGTATAAGAATTTTTTTGGGAATATAGATAAAGGATAAAAAAATTGGTTTCCTAAAATTATATCTTTATCTAGATACTATAAGAGTATGCCTCTATAACATAGATTAAAATAGGAGTAAAAACCATGAACACACCATATTGAGCTAGAGTTGATCATGAATTTTTGCACAACATTGAGCCTTGTTTGACACCTTATTTAGCACTCCCATTGGATAAAATTATAAAATTCAAAAAAAAATTTATAACCATCATGAATTATTTAAAGAGAATATTACTATAAATAACCTATGATAAACAAAAGGTTTCATAGATTAAGGAATATAGTGTCTTGATATTGAAATAATATAAGTCATTTTTCATTGTTACGTGGTTTCCCATCATGATTATTGTTTCATACACTATGATTTTAGGGTTTAGTAAATGGATATAACATTATGGATCCACATTAATGATTTGTGAAATTGAAATTTTAGTGATTATATTCTTGAGAATACAATTGTTATGTAAGATTAAATTAAAAATATCATTTTTGTGCTCTCATAACTCTCACAAGATATGAATCAATATGTAACTAAAAAAATTATTGAGGGATAAACATTCCATTGGGTTATTCATGAGAAAACACACACATTTCTTCAGTGGAACCACTAATCCGAATGTTATTGAGAAAAGAAGCTATACCACTGAAAATAAATTTTCCATTCACTATTATTGAGAACATGAAAAAGCCTTTTGGGTTGACTACCATTTGGAAGTTGAAGAATGTTAATGGTGGAACCTTATAAAGAATATTTGGAAACCTGATGTAATTGATTCAATTAATTTGGATGAGTTTATGAATTGATTTTACAATAAACAATTTCCATATATTCATTATTTAAAGATGGAAATGGACTTATATGGGTTATATAAAAAGGATGATGAATATTTTAGTACCTGTGGTTAAACATTTACAAGAATTGGGACGTACCATTTTATTATTATCATCCAATATGATATTAAGGTTGATCAATTCCTTAATGGATTAAATCCATTTCCCCGAAGGGAATTATCCATAAGATACTTCAATATGTATGATATGATTTTTATATTTTATATCAAGCTCGTAATGGAGGTTGGGGTTACTTATCAATCTCATGGTTTTGATAAGAAAGTAAATATAGAGTTCAAAGGAAAATCTAAAATCTATAATGATAAGAAGATTAAATTTATATTATGCTCATATTATAGCATGAATAATGGGAGAAATTGTATTAGGTCACTATAAAATTATTTATATACAAAATGAAAGGTAATTAAGAAATTAATTGAAAAGTGATGGATGAATTTAGATACTGATTTTAATAGATAGAATGGTACACAAAATGAACCCCCCACACTTTAGTTCTTCATATGTTAGGGAAATGGGTATTATGAAACAAATGCCCAAACATGGGGGTGAATTTTTATAATCGAGGTCCGAAACCTATTATGTTGAGGGAAAATGGGAAATATCTTGTGATTACTATATTTAACGTGGATTGTGTTAACATCATGGTAAAAGGTACACATACCATCCAATCTACATATAATAATGTCTTATTTGACTATAGATCCTCCTACTATTTGATATCTAATTAATTTTATAAGGGTATCATGATTCCAACAAAATAATTATATATAGAATTAGAATTGAAAACCTTTTATGTTATGAAAAAAATGTCTCAATTTTATTATTCCTATCAGGTTGATTTTTGTGGGAATGTGATTCAAGTAAATTATTTTATTCTTCCACTGGTTGAATTTAATGTCATCTTTAGCATGTAATGGATTTCAATGTAGAAATATGAAATAAATTTTTGATGATAGGAGGTCATTTTTGATATTTGATACCAAACTATTCTCATATTTCAAATTGATGATAAGTATAAACTATCAATGGATATAACCTCGCTTTTATGGGTTATAATTCCCATTTAGAATCATTGTGTGTCTTTAATAGTTTGGGAGAAACTCGTCATCGATAATATGCCTTTTGTGTGAGAATTTTATATTGAAATTATAGAGGATTTAACCTGGATTCCACCATAATGTGAAGATGAAATATTGATCTAACTCATTCGTACTTCTATGCCAATTTTAAAGACTCCCTATAGAATGGACAATATTTGGTTCCATGAATTGACGAAGAAACAATAGGAAATTTTTTTCAAGGGATTCATAATAAAAATGTGTTAAATTGGGATGGAACTATTATTTTCGGTAAAAATAAATATGGATCTATGTAAATATGCATTTATTATTTGGAGCCAAACAATATCACAACTAATTAATAAGTATTCCTTACCCTGTATTGATGACATATTTGATCATCTAAACATATCTTTTTATTTTATTCAATAATTATATTAATTTATGATATTATAAATTAATTTTCAAGAAGTATAATTTTTCCCAGGCGTAATTCCATAAAAGGAATGGAAAATATGAACAAATTTTAATTCCATTAGTTCTTACAAATTCCCTTTATATCTTTATGGATTTAATGAATATACACTATATAGATTACCTTGATCATTTTGTGGTAGTCTTTTTAGATGATATTATTATCCAATCAAAGAGAAATTATGAGAATGATGATAACATGATGATTTTATTAAATACCATAATTAAAGAGAAACAATAAGAAAAATTTACAACATGTGAATTGTGGTTGTAAAGGCTTTCATTTTTCTGTTACATAATATTTTAAAAAAACCGCTTTCTCATCACATATATGAGATGAATTTTATATTAAAATTTCCTACTTCTATATATGGAATTTTTAATAATATATACCATGTTTTGAATCAAAATATTTTATATTATCGAATAAGGTAATATTAATTATGAACCAAAATGAATAGTAAAATAGTCAATGCTATTTAACGTGGTTACGGTAAAAATGGATTTAAATGGGGGTTAAACAAAAAACTAAAAGAGTTAAAATTACATAATTTTTTTATAAAATATATATATTCAATATTTTAAAAAACATATTATTTCTATGTATTTATAGTTTCCAAATTTTGACCCGTTTCATATGTGAAAAATTTGGGTTCAATTTTTCATAAAAAAAATTACAAGTGTTGCACTCACCTCACTTATAATAGACACCCCTATCCTCTCTTATTAACAACATAAAACCAATTTTGGATCAATAAATACATTACAAAATCTCTTCAAAACATACATACACTCTTCTATTGTTACTTAGTTTGTGAATAAATACAATCCATAAGGCTTTTTGATAAATCTTAAGGAGGTTTCCTAAAGAAGAGGTAATGTTCTTTAATAATTATTTATATTTTATTTCATACGAAACAAACTCAAATTATTAATAAGATATTTTGATATGATAACTTCAGAATATTACATTTAATTCTATGTATTTATGTTAATATCTTTAAAAAAATCATCACCACATCTATAAAATGGGTTATGAAATTATAATTAATGTGGACTCTAGAATACCACCTCTCTGACTAATGTCATTCGTTTTTCTATTACCACTACTAATGGATGAGAATTATTATGTATTTAATGTATATATATTATATTTAAAAAATAATTATACCTACTCATTCATTATATCATATATTAATTTTTTTACTATCCATTCCTCATGGGATACAATAATGTCACTCGTGTGTGTGTTGGACTAAAACCATGCAAAGAGATGTGATTTTTTTCACTAACACATTAAAAGGAAGGTAAAAAATACACCTTTAATTATTATTTGTAAAAGAAATGAAATAATCATGAATTTAATGAAATATTTATCATTATAAAAATATAATATATCAATTTCACTCTTTCCATTTCAGTCACTAAAAGTTGACAATATCGTTTGTGTATGTTTGTACTACTACCTTCTCAAATCAATGTGACTCTATATTCATCCCCACATCAAATGGGTGATATATTTATAATTATTTCCAAACAAATAATATAGTATCCATGATATTATTATCATTGTTTAATGACTATATATTACTTACCTCATTTCCATATTGATCATTGAAAAATAGAAATATCACCAATGAGTTTGTATTCCCTACCGTCTCTATGATCGTAACATACTTCATTTCTCAAAACAATCATTATTTCTAGGTATTAAAATTATATTTGATTAGTAAAAATGTTATATATGTTATGATTATTATCCAAGTGATGATGAAAGTATATATAATTCCTAAAAAATGTATCTTTCATGACAAAGAACGAATGGGAAAAAATAAAATCAACCCATATAACAAGGAAAACCATGAATGATTATAAATGAAATTGTGAAAAGATATTATAAAAGGATTATATATTATATAATAAATATGGTTACCTAATAATTTAAGGACATTTTAAAAACCACTATATAAGAGGTTAATGAATGTTTAACCAAAATGAAATGTGGGTTAAGATATTTCGTCTCCATTTATATTCCATTGAGACTTATTTTTTATTATTCCCAAATTCCTATATTAGTTGTGTATATATAAATACATATCAAATTTGACAATTAATATCATTAAAAATATATAATTTATGGTGTTTCATGTTTCAATATGAATCATTTCATTCTTGGGGATTTTACTTGATAGTTACCAAGTAGTAAAATTTATTGTATGCTCTAAATTTATTCTATGAATGATATCTTTCTATTGACAAAATCAATTTCAGGTAATATTTTTTTCGTTTTAAATTACATTTATCACAAATATGAATATTATTTGATCATTGAAATGAATATTTTATAAACCATAATCCATTTTTTATATTGTGTTAACTATAAAACATATTTGATTGATTGAAAAAATATTGAGGTCAGCGTCATTAAAACTTGAATTTGAGGATGTTTTGTAGAAACCTTCAGTTCTAGATTTAGGAAAACATAGATTAGGGAATATAAATATATGATAAAAATTTAGAATAAGCAGTGATGAAAATATAAATGATTTGTTAAGGAATATTTTATGTGGGGTTTCTTCGCAATGAATCCCATTATGGATACTACAAGTATATGGTTCTACAATAAACCAACTGTGGATTATAACTCCGAAAAGGGTGAATTAGGATTGACACAATCATCACCTAGTGCACTAAAAAGGTCCTTAATATACACCTGGTTTGTTACCCATTGGGTATAGACATTGGATAACTAACATATTCCTTAAAAACTATTAGGAAGGATTTACAAATAAATATATCCCTAAAGGAAGATTTTTTATGATTAATAATTTTTTTAATTAATGTTAAGTGGTACACCATACATATAATTATATATTATGATTTAAAATTCAATATATTAGGATATAATACACTGTATTTTATTGATTAAGAATGGAACATGGAAACAATAAGGGTATAAATACTCATTACCAATGTATAGGTTTACCTTATAAAGAATCCTATATAGTTAGTATTGGTTCTTATAAAATTATTTACATATTTTGTTGGTTTCTTCAAATAATGGAAAATTAGAATTCCCATATGGAACAAACCATTCCATAGTGATAATATCCTACTTTGGATTTAATTATGTGATAGAACCCCCCCCCCCACCCGCATCATTTGGTGGTACTATAATCCAATGGAATCTGTAAAATGGGTTATGTCTCCAAAAAAGATATTTTATGACCTTAGGATGCAGTGAAAAGGAAAATTTTACACTTTTAGTGTACTTTTAAAATGTTATTATAGTAAATGGTGGACATTTATTGAGAATACTAATTAGGAAGAGTAAATATATCTCATGTAATGGGATGATTTTAAGGAGACATTCTTTGAGAATTTTTCCGTCATGAGAAACAAAAAATGAGATGAAGAGAAATTTCCTTATCATAAAAAAAAGAATGAAAGAAGTATTGAAAAGTATAAAACCTCATTTATAGAGTTATATAGTTATTATATGGATTACAAATTCAACATAGAGTGTAATATTAACAATTTTTTTAAGGGTCCAATTAAATTATATGAATGATTCTAGTATCTAAATTTTTTATTCACACAATGATATAGTTTTATGTTTTATTAAGATAGATAAATTATTATTAATGTCATATGGATTTGATATGTAGTAAGAGGAAAAAAGATAAAATATTAAAAAAATGATAAATTTAATAAGGGAAATATGAATTTTAGGACATCTGATAATTATGGAAGGAAACAACTTTTCACTATCTTGAAGTCGATGAGAGTTTACTATATGTGAGGAGAGAAATGAAACCATGCTCATGATTTTAAAGGATAAAAGAATATTTCAATGTTAAATGATACCACTTTAAGGTGATGGAGAACTATGTAAATTAATTCCCTATGATTCAATGTAATAAAATTTAGATGAAGCTGAGTTATTAAGGCAATGCTCAGATTATTGATAAAACCTAGGTGGAATGATTAATGTTCTTCTGTACTTGGATCCAATAAATATGATTTGAAATTTATTTTGTTGTTTATATTCTCATTTTAAGAATAACTAAATGTATAAGGATTTTAATATACTAGTATTTCTTAAATGATTTTAAAGCATGTGTTGAAGGGTACTATGAAAAGCGATTCAATGGAATGATGAAAATTTTGGAAATGATGTGATTAAGGGAATATAACCCTTGATATGTTCTCCATGTTGAGATAATAATGACAATTGTATGATTGTGGGATATTATTAGTGGCCATGAAGTTGGTTAGTTATTTTATGGTCTATGATATCATTACTAGAGTTTACTACATGTTTGGATCTATGGAATATATTTGACACCATGATATTATATTTTGAAAGAATTTATTTTTTAATTAAGGTTTAATATTGATAAACATATTCACATATTTGGAATGAGGAATTAATACGCACATTATATTGTCTAGGTAATATAATGATTTAGTGATATTATTTCTAAATTTGGACAGACATATTTTGAAAAATTGTTAAGGACAACAGTTTTTGGATTGGATGAAGTTGAACTTTGGGTGTTATTGGATAATTTTTTAAGCAATACGGTTTTAGTAAAGGCCATAGGAATATCATGATACAATTTTATTTATCAAGATATCCATTAAAAGATATTTTCTATGGCCTAGGAATAAAAAAATAATTTTTGTATATTAATTTCTTAAATAATGATATGATGTGGTAATTGATCATGTCACAACTGAAGGATAAAACTGTTCCTTTAAAATCGAAATATATCATGTAACAATACCTCCTTATATTCATACACTACTGGAAAAGTAGGCTATACCAACGGTTTATAACCGTTGGTATAGGCTGGAAAACCGTTGGTATAGGGTATACCAACGGTTTTCCAAACCGTTGGCCAGTTAGCCGTGAGGAAATCCCTATACCAATGGTTTCATTTAAACCGTTGGTATAGGTGTTTGAGAATTTTGGGGAACTCTTTACCAATGGTTCAGAACCATTGGTAAAGAGTTTCTAGAATTCAGGAAAAGGCTTTACCAACGGTTCAGAACCGTTCGTAAAGCTTTTCCCAGAGCTGCTGCACAGCAGCCCCCAAGAAGCCCTCCAGAAGTCCTACCATACACCTTCATAAAAAAACAGTGCACAACAGCCCTCCAGTATACCCTCCACTACACACCTGCATAAAAAATATCACAAAATCCACATACAGACTTCAAACAGTATAAAAAACACTTAAAATAGCCCAAAAAACACATACGAAAACAATCATCCGGTGGTAATTCACCTCACCCATCAAATTCTAATAGGCAGAATAGTTTGATAAATATCTATTAGAGTTTAATAAGACATTCAAATTGACTCAAATCCCATTTTTTTTGTGATACTAGGTTTGGGTATGTAATGATTTGTGATGAATTTTTCATTGAACTTGTATTGTTTATAATATATGGTGAAAAGATATTTTCTTAGGAGTCTCGTCACTTATGACCCCATGAGTGAAACTACCCAACTCATGAAAAAGAGTTTGAGACTATCGTTGATGAGTGTAAATTTCAGTTGTATTCACTTAAAATGATTTCCTTTTGAAATAAAAGAGAGACTTTGAGTGGTGTCGTCCACACCGTGCCTCGGATTGAGGCGAAGTTGACTCGTACACATCAAAAATGACCCATGGATACATGTCCTAAAGTATCAACAGTATCCGAATGCCTTTGGTCTATTTTCCGTATGTCAGTTGTTGTTTTAACTTAAACTGTTGTCCATTTCAAAGAAAAGTGACACACTTTGAGTGGTGCCGGCCACACCACGCCTCGGATTGAGGCAGGGTTGACTCGTACACGTCACAAATGACCCATGGATCATTGTCCTAAAGTTTCAATAGAATCCGAAAGCGTTTGGTCGGTTTTCCATATGTCCTTTTTTTACTTATAAACGCATCCATTTTAAACAAAAGAAAGACACTTTGAGTGGTCCCGGCCACACCAACCCTTGTATTGAGGCAAGGTTGACTCGTACACGTCACATATGACCCATGGATCGTTGTCCTAAAGTTTCAACAGAATCCGAATGCGTTGGGTCGGTTTTTCGTATGCCAGTTGTTGTTTTCACTTAAAATCATGTTCATTTCAAATAAAAGTTAGACACTTTGAGTGGTGTCGGCCACGCCGCGCCTCGGATTGAGGCGGGGTTAACTCGTTCACGTCACAAATGACCAATGGATACATTTCCTAAAGTATCAATAGTATCCGGCTGCGTTTGTTCAGTTTTCCGTATGTGGTTTTTTTTACTTAAAAGCGCATCCATTTTAAACAAAATAAAGACACTTTGAGTGTTCCCGGCCACACCGGCCCTCGGATTGAGGCGGGGTTGACTCGTACACGTCACATATGACCCATGGATACATGTCCAAAAGTATCAATAGTATCCTAATACCTTTGGTCCATTTTCCGTATGACAGTTGTTTTAACTTAAACCGTTGTCCATTTCAAAGAAAAGTGACAATCATTGAGTGGTCCCGGCCACACCGGCCCTCGAATTGAGGCGGTGTTGACTCGTACACGTCACATATGACCCATGGATCATTGTCCTAATGTTTCAACAGAATCCGAATGCGTTTGTTCGGTTTTCCGTATGCCAGTTGTTGTTTTCACTTAAAATCCTGTCCATTTCAAATAAAAGTTAGACACTTTGAGTGGTGTCGGCCACACCGCACCTCAGATTGAGGTGGGGTTGACTCGTACACATCACAAATGACCCATAAATCATTTTCCTAACGTTTCAACAGAATCCGAAAGTGTTTGGTCGATTTTCCATATGTCGTTTTTTTACTTAACAGTGCATCCATTTTAAACAAAAGAAAGACACTTTGAGTGGTTCCGGCCACACCGGCCCTTGGATTGAGGCGGGGTTGACTCTTACACGTCACATATGACCCATGGATCGTTTTCCTACAGTTTCAATAGAATCCGAATGCGTTTGGTTGGTTTTCCGTATGTCAGTTGTTGTTTTAACTTAAACTGTTGTCCATTTCAAAGAAAAGTTCAACACTTTGAGTGGTACCGGCCACACTGCACCTCAGATTGAGGCTGGATTGACTCGTACACGTCACATATGACCCATGGATCATTTTCCTACAGTTTCAACAAAATCCGAATGCGTTTGGTCGGTTTTCTGTATGTCAGTTGTTATTTTAACTTAAATTGTTGTCCATTTCAAATAAAAGTTAGACACTTTGAGTGGTGTCGGCCACACCGCGCCTCGGATTGAGGCGAGGTTGACTCATACACGTCACAAATGACCAATGGATACATGTTCTAAAGTATCAACAATATCCGACTGCGTTTGGTCAGTTTTCCGTATGTGGTTTTTTACTTAAAAGCGCATCCATTTTAAACAAAAGAAAGACACTTTGAGTGGTCCCGGCCACACCGGCCCTCGGATTGAGGCGGGGTTGACTCGTACACATCACATATGACCCATGGATACATGTCCTAAAGTATCAATATTATCCAAATATCTTTCTTCCATTTTCCGTATGCCAGTTGTTTTAACTTAAACCGTTGTCCATTTCAAAGAAAAGTGACAAACATTGAGTGTTCCCGACCACACCGGCCCTCAGATTGAGGCGGGGTTGACTCGTACACGTCACATATGACCCATGGATCGTTTTTCTCAAGTTTCAACAGAATCCGAATGCGTTTGGTCGGTTTTCCGTATGCCAGTTGTTGTTTTCACTTAAAATCCTGTGCATTTCAAATAAAAGTTAGACACTTTGAGTGGTGTCGGCCACACCACACCTCGGATTGAGGTGGGGTTGACTCGTACACGTCACAAATTACCCATAAATCATTTTCCTAAAGTTTCAACAGAATCCTAAAGTGTTTGGTCGATTTTCCGTATGTCGTTTTTTTACTTAAAAGCGCATCCATTTTAAACAAAAGAAAGACACTTTGAGTGGTACCGGCCACACCGGCCCTCGGATGGAGGTGGGGTTGACTCTTACACGTCACATATGACCCATGGATCATTTTCCTACAGTTTCAACAGAATCCGAATGTGTTTGGTTGGTTTTCCGTATGTCAGTTGTTGTTTTAACTTAAACTGTTGTCCATTTCAAAGAAAAGTTAGACACTTTGAGTGGTACTGGCCACACTGCGCCTCGGATTGAGGCGGGGTTGACTCGTACCTGTCACATATGACCCATGGATCGTTGTCCTACAGTTTCAACAGAATCTGAATGCGTTTGGTCAGTTTTCCGTAAGTTAGTTGTTATTTTAACTTAAATTGTTGTCCATTTCAAAGAAAAGTTAGACACTTTGAGTGGTGCCGGCCACACCGCGCCTCGGATTGAGGCGGGGTTGACTCTTACACATCACAAATGACCCATGGATACATGTCCTAAAGTATCAATAGTATCTGAGTGTGTTTGGTCAGTTTTCCATATGTGGTTTTTTTTACCTAAAAGCGCATCCATTTTAAACAAAAGAAAGACACTTTGAGTGGTACCGGCCACACCGGCCCTCGAATTGAGGCGGGGTTGACTCGTACATGTCACATATGACCCATGGATCGTTTTCCTATAGTTTAAACAGAATCCAAATGTGTTTGGTCTATTTTCCGTATGCCAGTTGTTGTTTTCACTTAAAATCCTGTCCATTTAAAATAAAAGTTAGACACCTTGAGTGGTGCCGACCACACCGTGCCTCGGATTGAGGCGGGGTTGACTCGTACACATCACATATGACCCATGGATACATGTCCTGAAGTATCAACAGTATCTGAATGCGTTTCGTCCATTTTTCGTATGTGGTTTTTTTTACTTAAAAGCGCATCCATTTTAAACAAAAGAAAGACACTTTGAGTGGTACCGTCCACACCGGCCCTCGAATTGAGGCAGGTTTGACTCATACACGTCACATATGACCCATGGATCGTTTTACTATAGTTTAAACAGAATCCGAATGCGTTTGGCCTGTTTTCTGTATGCCAGTTGTTGTTTTCACTTAAAATCATGTCCATTTCAAATAAAAGTTAGACACTTTGAGTGGTGTCAGCCACTACTTCAAAGCACATTTTCCATATCATTTTCCACATGCATAAACATGAAATACATGGATAACTAAGAAAGCTAAGTAAAAAAATAGAAAAATGAGTATCACAGTACCAAGGAATACTAAAGGTCTAGTTAGTAGACTAATCATACAATAAGAATCATGTGCAAAAAACAGAATCCGAATGCAACGTCCCTATGAAGCAGAGGAAAACCCCAAAGTGGAAAACCATGTTCAAAAATAAAGAGTTATACAGAATTCAAAAATGTAATGGATCAATCTACCTCTAATCACCATCACCATCACTACTATCATCATCAGCCTCATCCTCGCCGCCATCTCTGTCCTCATCGTCGTCCTCGTCATCGTCCCCATGCTCATCGTCCGCCTCATCCTCATCCTCGGCATCATCCTCGCCCTCGGCCCCATCCTTGACCTCAGCCCCATCCTCGCCCTCGTCCACATCCTCATCCTCGCCCTCTTCCTCTTCAGCATCCTCGTCATCACCAGCAACATCATCATCTCGATCGCCACTAGAGATACCGCCTGGTGCTTTGGATGATGCACCCATCGACGACATAAATGTCTGACAAGATGCACTAGCCTCTGGTGGAAGTGATGAAGATAATGCTTTCATCAGTTTCATAAATTCTCTGTCTCTTGTTTGAACTTGTACTTCCAACTCTGTGACCCTTTTATCAGACTGTCTTGCATGCTCCTTGACCTGTTCCAACTCGGTGGTACTAGAATGGATACCTGGAGACGACCAATACCTCGTCGGGACTATATTCTTACTAGGTCGGCAGCGTACTCGAATAGAGTGCTCATCTCCCAAAACCTGATATAAATGATCGTGTGGCCCAAAATTGTCAGGCTCCTGGGCATCAAGAGCCTCCAAAGAAGCCTGTAAAAAATATTAATAGATTATTAAATTTCAAATTAGATATTAAAATTTGAAATAAACAAATTAAAACTTACAATCTTCTCTTGGGTCGGTTCATTTACCGCAGTTCCATCTTTTTTTCTTCTACTCGAGAAAAACAATTTTGCTCGAGGGATACATCCTTCAATATTAATTTTGTGCTTCTGTAATGACATTGAAACAATATAAAGTGAAAGTATAATCATATAGTCATTATTCAATAAATCACATAATTTAAGTAGGATCCACTAAAAAGGGAAAGTCCTAAAGAAAAATTATAAACAACTATATCGTAACTGCTTCCTCTCATGATCTGTCATAGTTGTGCACCCCAAAGTGTGGAGGTATTGCTTTGAATAAATGTTTTTTTTGTTTTTTTTCAGAAGATTCCTAAATAATTATTAATAATTAATATGATTATATTAATGAAAAATATGAAAACTCTCATTTAAATAACTCAAATGAGATTAGTACCTTAAATTTGGCAGTCGCCCAATGGGTAATCATTTGGAGATATTGCTCTATCAGGCAGTCATCCACGATAGGTAATGTCTCTAACTCCGTGCCCACTCTATCACACCAGCCAACATACATCTCATGCTTATAAGCTCTCCAAATCTCTCCTAGCTCTTTTAAACGCACTGGTCGTGCACCTTCGCCATCAGGGAAGTTAAACCGAAGCTGAAACCAAATTGATTAGTTCATTTAAATACAAAAATATACTACATTAAATCCAATAGATTTTTTACCCATATTTGTGCCCACACATTTTCTTTGACTTTGGGTGGCATATGTCTCCAAGAGAGAGGGATGACCGGAATGATATCGGAGTATTTGGCTAGCGTCGCCAAAAAACCCCGACATTGACACCCAGATTTCTCAATCATTTGTCCATCAACATTGTATTCAACCATCAACTGTGTCTGGCTATTCCATACCGCACGCAAGTGAGTATGCCCCCTCCCCCGCCTCCTATCTGTAGATGAATCTATTATTAAAGAAAAATAATATCAATACAAGTTATAATAAAAATAAATTTTGGTATAAAAATTTTATAGAGTTATATAAATATACCTGTGGTAGTCGGATGAATGGGTGCAGAAGCTAAAGGAATATCCTGTACAGGTGGAGTGTCCCTCAGTGTATGCTCCTCAGCCACATACTGTGTCATAGTAGGAGTCAAAGAAGGTGGAATATAATAGCCCGAAGATAATGAACCAGAAGCAAAAGATGATGGCATAGACGTCTGGCCACCGGGTAGTGTAAACATCGGAGGTCTAAATATCTCATATGTCCCTGAAGACACGCCAGGATCAAAATAGGGCGTAGAAGATACGTCTGTGGTAGTGGGTTGTCTAACTCTCGCCCCACGAGCCCTCGTACCACCGGCCTCAGTACCGGGACCACTAGATGATCGTCCATCTCTGACACCACCCCCCCTCCTACCACCAACCTCTCTACTGGGAGAAATATCAGGCTCCTCGTCAGATATCTGTCGTCTAGGGGGTGGATCCTGAAAAAAAGTTTGACAGAAAAGTAAACACATGATATTATAAGTTATTGAAATATTTATATTTGAAATAAAATACTCACAACAGGGATGAGTGGAGGAACACCCATCTGTACCATGAGACGATTATTATCTGTCATCTTTTTCTGCCGCCTCTCTTCAATGGGTGTCATTTCCTGCAATGAAAACAAATATGGAAGTAATTAGAAACAGATAACTAATGTGTAACCCAAAAAAAAAATATAGAAAAACCATTATGATAAAAAGAACATAATGAAACAGAATATTTATGGTGTTATGAAGGTAAGTACTAGGATACACACTCTGAATGATGTAGGTGAAACATGTAGGTGAGAACACGACTGTATGATTCTATATATTTCCCACCACAACTTCGGGTCCACAATCAACTCTGACAATTGAGCTGTTGGGGTCATTATAAGTAAAAAACGGATTTCTTCCAATTGCAGTAGGGATAGTGTCAACTTAATCATCACCATCATCAAAAACATGTCTGGGATTTACTTCAATAATTAAACCAAATTTAGGATAACGATGATCTTTGACATAAAAAACTTGTTTCACCATTGATGCCAATACATATGGTTCATCGGTGGAAAGAGTGCGAGTCATGTCAATAACTCGAAATCCACAATCATCAATAAAGGTTCCTTGACTCGTCATTGAATCAAACCATTGACATTTCATCATTGTGACTCGACCATGCGAGTAATAATCCAAAATTATTATTTTCTCCACGACACCATAATAAGCAACATTTTCAGAACGAGGTCTAGTGTCCGATGAACTGGCATAACAGTCTGTTGTGGTAGTTAGCATAACACCATTATGGTGTGTTCTCATGTTTCTTTCTCGTTCAGTGATAATAAATTTGTATCCATTGATCAAAAGTGATTTACAAGCACGAACCATTGTATTAGGACCAAAAGCCAAAGCTCTTGTTTCCTCAGAAATAGAGTCTGTAGGCAAACTCAATACCTGAAATATAAAAAAATAGTAAACTTAATTAAATATTATTTTTATTTAGTTATTATAGAAATATTTTTACCTTCAATTTCAACCAAGCAGAAAACCCTTTGCTATGAAAAGTCTCCTTCTTTCTCAAAGATAAAGAATGATGCTTTCTATATATCAATTCTTTATGTTCCCTGTAGATAAAAATAATAATAGTTTAACAAATATTTAAAATTACAAGAGATAATATAAGAGATACATGTACAATTAACTTACTTGATATACTCATCGAACAAATCACAATTGAACAACACTGTGCGATGTGCCATATCTCGCTCTTCAAGGCTTAATGTTGTTAATGTATATGATCCTGGAATTCCTCCTGTCTGAGGAAGTGATGGAAAACTAGGTTCAATTTTCCCATACTGTTCTTCTTCATTTCTCATTTGTATGTTTATTCTCGTAGTATGATCAGACAAATACATTGAGCAGAAATCCATACATTCTTGAGACAAGTAACCGTTCACAATAGAACCTTCGGGATAATTCCTGTTCTGAACATATGATTTCAATGTGAACATGTTTCTTTCAGTTGTATACATCCAACGGAAATCAACGGGTCCTCCAAGAAGTATTTCGGTCGGAAGATGGACAGTCAGATGCAACATGCATGTAAAAAATGATGGAGGGAATATTTTCTCTAACTCACACAAAATTAATGGTGTCTCTACCAACAGTTTTTGCACAAGGGATTTGGACAATCTCTTAGCACAAAGATCTCTAAACAAATAGCATAACCGAATAACTGAGACTCTAACATTATTGGACAAGAGATGACGGATTGCTATTGGAATCAACTCATGCAAAAGGACGTGATAATCATGAGTCTTCAAAGATTTCAACTTCAAAACTTTTCTGTTGATCCATTTTGATATATTGCTTGAATATCCATCATGAACTTTAATAGTCTCTAGCACTTCTAGAAATTGATTTTTTTCAGCAAGAGTCATCACATAAGAAGCACATGGAACTTGCCATTTATTTTCACTAATACAGACAGGATGCAATTCTGGTCTGATCCCCCAATATACCAAGTCGCGACGAGATCGTAAATTATCTTTTGTCTTCCCCTTGACATTTAGAAGAATCGAAAGCAACATTTCACATATATTCTTTTCAATGTGCATTATGTCTAAGCAATGACGTAACAAATTGGTTGACCAATATGACAACTCAATGAATATACTATTCTTCTTCCAATTGTAATAGGTATCATTGGAAACATTTTCCCCTTTTCTAGATTTCATTACACTCTTCCCAAATGAATAACTGAAATCTTTAAATTCATTAAGTACATCAGTTCCAGACATACGCTGAGGTGGATCGTCATTCTCCATGGTATTGTTAAATCTTCGACGATTGTTTCTATATGGATGGTTCATTGGCAAGAATCGTCGATGTCCCATAAAACTAAAACTACGACGATATTTCAGTCTTCTCGATCGAGTATTCTTCATACAAATAGGACATGACAATTTTCCTTTTGTGCTCCATCTAGACATCATTGCATAAGCAGGAAAATCATTGATAGTCCACATAAGTGCAGCACGCATCTGAAATATGTCTTTCGAACATGCATTGTATGTGGGCACACCCACATCCCAAAGAAGTTTCAACTCTTTTATTAAAGGTTGCACGTATACATCTATATCATTTCTGGGATCAGAAGGTCCAGATATCAGTATAATTAAGAAAGTGTAAGGCTTTTTCATACACAACCAAAGGGGAAGGTTATAAATGTGTATGAAAACCGGCCATGTGCTTTGCGAAGTAAGAATCTACCCAAATGGATTAAAACCATCACATGAAAGACCCAGTATCGCATTACACACGTCGGCTGGAAATTCAGGATATCGAGCATCAAATCTCTGACATGAAAATCCATCTGCAGGGTGAACCAACTCTTCATTATTCTTTTTTTCTCTCGATGTCATGCCAACGCATTTTTATGGATATTTCATTAGACATGAAAAGGTTCTGTAATCTGGGGATCAATGGAAAGTGCCACAGTACTTTTTGTGGCACACGAGATGGTGTTCCATCATCTTTTGGCTTCCATCGGGAGGTTCCGTATTTTATACAATCATTTCTTTCAGCAGTTTCCTCCCAAAATAAGCTGCAATCATTCGGGCAAGCATGAATTTTTTTTTTGAGAATCCAAGTTCATCAACCAACTTCCATGCCATATAGTGGTTTGAGGGAATATCTGCATCATCTGGATGTAAGTCCTTCAAGAAGGTAAGAATGTAATCAATTTCAGTATTTGAAATCCCATACATAGTTTTCCCATGAAACAATCAGATTAAAAATTCCAACTTTTTCATTTTATCACATTGCCGATATAATGGAGTCGTCGCAGAATCATTCAATTTTTTCACACTATCAACATCATCATTTTCATTGGACGCATCATGTGTGCCTGTATCAAAATCTTGTTGGCTGGACATCCTTTCCTTCTCATGATGTCGAATAAATGGAAACCAATCATATATCAAACTCTCCAATTCAGTCCTATCATTTGGATCATCAACATTTTGAGATTCCATTTTCTCTCCATTGTGATACCACACATAATAGTTTGCTTGGAAACCATATTTGGTTATATGATAACTAACTGCTTCACGGCCCAACCAAGGTCTTCCAACACAATTAAAACATGGGCAGTGTATGCGACCACTATCTGAAGCCTTGTCAAATGCAAAATCTAGAAAGCTTTTCAAATTATTTTGAAAATCGGTTGAAATCCGATCAGTTTCGTACATCCAACTTCTATCCATTCTGTAAAAAAAATCACAATAATTCATTTCAAAGAAATTCAATAATATTAAAGTTTAATCAAAAAAATATTTACGTAAATGACAATTTTTTACTCTATATAAAAGAACAACTGACACATTACTCTATATGAGAATCATATTAATAAATACAACAAAATACAGTGTATATAAGAAAATAAGATAAAAAATTTCTAATTCCTATATTCAAGGATTGACCAGTAAGATATTGGAAGTGGATCAAAGAATACATAATCCTTAAGGGTCTTGTTGGGAGTATATGAGTTTTATACTTTAACTTCTTCAAGTAGATTAGGATGAGGAGTAGGATGAAGATCATGGGAGTGGCGGGACTGTCCAAGGGGGGTGTGGCGTGTCCAGGGGGGTGCGGGGTGTCTAGGGGGTGGTGGGGCCATCCGGGGGGTCATAGGTGTCCAGGGGGTGGGGGGGCTGTCTAGGGGGGTCGGGGTGTCCTGGTGGGCGGGATGTCCATGGGGGTGGTCAGGTTGTCCAAGGGGGCCGGGGTGTATAGGTATATTTATATGAAAAGAATACCCCACAATAATCATGCAACCCTGTCATTAGTCTAAACCCCTAGAACACATAAACGAAGCTAGTATGGACATTTACTAAAATATTTAACACCATACGAATGAAAATACACTCTAAATATAGTTTGAGAAGATATAATGGTGTGTGTGAAAAAAATGATATTAAATCAATTTAAATGAATATGGAACAAATGAGGGTTTATAATACACTAAGAGTACCTCAAAAAATCCAAAACCACTATAGCACCACATATTCAACTTCATGAAACATGACTTGGAAATCTTACCTACGTCTTTACTGATGACCACCTAATTGGAACACTCTATATATGGTTGTTGAACATAAGGAATAAACAATGTTTGGTCTCTACCAACTCAATCACCCCCTTGTAGATCATAATATCGTTACCCCTTATACTAAAATTGTCTCACTAGAATCTACTATTAATACCGGACCTAAACCATTCATTCTCCATAAAACAATGATCAAAGAACCATCGGAGGTATCTCTCATATAACCACAACCATTTTTATCTATGATGTAACGAAATTCACCAGAATAACTTTTATTCAATAACCTTTTGGTATATAATGTGCATCAACAATGGTTCAATTATATGGTTCATCACATTCCAGTTTATTAATCACCCATACATGATAAAAAATGAACATTGACTTTCATTTATTTACAACCATCATATTTCATTTAATTCTTAACAATCATAGAAGCATGGAAATTGGAATCTAATAACTTTAATTAGTCCCCAAAACATTTTAATAAATTTAACATGAAAAATAAAACACTTTGAAATCTAAATAATCACTATGAAGTAAAATGAGCTTGGAATTCTATTGCACAAGTAAAAACACTCAACGATGGAATATATGAAAAGAATATTAATATAAATTATTAAAACAAGATAATAAAGTAACAATGAATGTTAAAAGTAAACATGTGATTGAATTTTATAACATATAAAAAAAAAAATTGGTAATGAAACATGAAAGGCACATAAAAAAATTAGACAACTATCTAATGCAATCTATATGGGCTAGAATATGCATGGAATGTAAATAAAGAATGGAAACATAAATTGGACTGGAACAGAAATTCGGCTGGAATATGAGAATAGAAATTGGTCTCATCCCACATCAAAATCGAAACTAAAAACTAATAAAATACCTCAGCCTTGGATGGGATGGAGGAAGAGAACCCGAAGAATCTCCAAAATCGCCTCCAAAATCACCCAAGCGCTCCCGTTTAGGTCTCTGGATCGCGAATGGGGGAGAGGATCGGCTACTGCCAATTTGGGGGAAAGTTTTCCCGACGGATTTTAAAAACCGTTGGTATATAACTCCATCCCAAAACCTATACCAACGGTTCAATGAGAATCGTTGGTAAAAGGTCACCAAAATCCCACTTTTCCCAACGGTTCTCATTGAACCGTTGGTAAAAACACCCCTATACCAACGGTTGTGATGAACCGTTGGTAAAAGCTTCCAAAAAACCATCTATACCAATGGTTATCAGAAACCGTTGGTATAGATGGTTATTCCCAAAGGTTTAGTAAACCGTTGGGATATAAGTGTTGGGAAAACTCTGTTTTCCAGTAGTGATATAGTGTGAATGAATTCCCTAGATTTAGGAAAAAATATTTAAACAAAAATGTTGTCATATTATCATCATTTTGGATGATATCAGTTGTAACACCCCACGTATTAACAAATAAATTTAATATTGAATTTAATGAAGACACCACTGAGTCCTTAAGAAATAGTAATATTTTATAATTATTAAGAAAAATAGTTATAACCTATCAATTATACATAATTATATCATATTTTTTATTTGAATATGGAAATACACATCTTCACTCAGAAAGATATTTAGAGTCTGAGAGGATTAACATATATGTTTGTTGAATAGTAACCTAAAACTTGTGAATCTTTATTTTACCAATACAAGTAGCACGATAATCCTTATGAATATTAAACAAGCCTAATTAATATTAATTTCACCCATTCTTGTAAAAATTAAATTTAGGCATCTTATAAATGAATGTATGATATTATTATATCAAAGTATATGTAAATAATTATTATAAAAATTATTAATTAATTTTTGTTATTTTTTAGAGTCATAAAAATTAAATTAGAGATATATAATTAAAAAAATGATTTAAAATAAAATAATTTTTTCAAAAATTTATTCATATATCAATATTTTGTTCTCTTATGGTAATTTTATGAGACCTTAGATATTTTTTAAAAGTGTTATTAAATCAGTTATAGATTAAAAAACAATATTTTTGGAGTAAATGGTGGTTTGAATCAATGCATAATTTTTTTTATATTTAGAAAATTAATTTCATTAAATGGAGTTCAGTTTTATATTCTACTAATTGAAAAATGGTTAGGGTGAATTTTTGGGATTTTTCTAAAATAGATGATTTTCTTTGTGAATAGTAAAATATGAAAATTTACGGTATTCATTCAAAATAATGTTAAAAAATATTCCTAAATCATGAATTATATAAGAACCATTGGTTTTAATTCTCATTGAATAATTACGTTAATTAGTGACTAGAATAATCACTATTTATTGTCATTAAAAAATAACAAAATAATGAATAAAATTTTGAGAAATCATCCCTCTCCTCCTCTATATAATCCACCCCTCACCACCTTTCTCCTCACACCATCCATGAATTTATCCTCGTCAAATTTCAGTTCAATATTTTCCCCAATCCTATCCTCCATGTCCAATAGCTATCAGTCTCATCAATAGACTAATACAAATCACCTTAAGGAGGTTCTAAAGGAGGAGTATTCAGGGGGTAAAATCCTCTTCTTTTTCAATATAATTTTACATTCATGTTCCCCTATTTTATTATTATATAATCACCTTCTCTTTAAAAATTATCATGATTGGTAAATTATAATATATATGTGGAATGATATTATGTTAATGTAATATCCTTCATAATACTACCACCTTCCTATCTTTTATTTTAAAAATGAAATCATCGGCCACATGGTTTCGATTTACGACCTTCGTGGATGAAAAAATATAATTCATCAATTTCTCTTTAATGGATGGAAATTAAAACATTTTTATGGTTAATACATACTATAATATATGTATTAAAACAATTATTGTATTCTATAAGTATCATGTTTTCAAAATACAAAATGATAAATCAAAATGAGTTCTTTATGGTCAATAACTATCTTAATAATGTAAATGATTATCATAAAAGTCTTATCTATTGATTCATCATCATAACATATAACGAAAATGTTATATATAAACATTAAATTATTTTTATTGTCAATGATATTACATAAATTCGATTCTGGATAATTATAACCATTCCACATGAACTTTCATACCCATATACAAGTATATTGATCGTAAAAACCAATGAAAGGAGCGCACCTGAGCAATAAAATTTTATCTTATAAATAATAAAAAATACATTATATATTTATATGAAATTAAAATAAATAATTTAAATTTATAATTTATTATGATTTAATTAATTAAAATACTTATTTTTATTCTCCATGAAATTTAGTTCAAGTGAAGAACACATTCGGACATTAAGAAAGGTGTTTCTCATCTCACTTTTATTTATATGACATTTCCATTATTCACCACTTATTTCTTGTATGTGGTGTATATATACATCCCATTGATTTTACATGTCATGAATATTTTTATATTATTTGGACAATACCTTTTTATTTCATTATTATTAATTTTAGGGGGCATATGGTTTGATTGATTATAAATTTGTATGTGTTTTTCCCCAAACTTTCATTTTTCATTCAGGATAATACTTTCTCTCACATTACAGCAATTAAATTATTAATTACTCTTACATACTCCTCATAAATTCTTTTTTAATTTTATAAATATATGTAACAATAATAATCCTTATTAATTGGATGGGGAGTTAAATGTCTTATAAATATCATTCCCAATCCTTCCCTATAAGTAATCCCGGTTAAAGGGAACATCTCAAATTCATACTCATTTTTATGTTCCATCTACAATTTTATTTAAGAATATTTTATTTTTATAATAACATTACATTTTTTATGAAAAACTAAATATTTTCATCACCATTTTTATAAAATAAATTATGACATTCAAGAATCATTTTTCCAAAAGAACTCTTCTTTGCAAAGCAAAGATAAATTTATCTCAAGAATTCCTCGAGGATTTTTTTAGAATATTTACATATATTTAAACACCTCTATGAAATTTTATGACTAATTGAGAATTATATATTGTACTTTTAATCTACCATGTGTTATTAAATGGTTTATTCTAGGTCATACTATGGGTTGTATATCTCGATACAATTCACCATGCTTATCAGTTTCGTTAGGTATTATAGATTAGGGAATGTTTTTTACAAATCATATGTTCGTTATATTTATGTTTATCCCCATTAATATAAATAATTAATTAGACTTAAATGTGATTGGTGGGGTCCACTATATCCCCTTGATGATTTGATAGGTCTCATGAGATAAAAAATAATTGGGTTTTCGCTAAGCCCTTACCCTAGTATTTTCAGACGTCCTGGTTAAGGCCACAGTGATATGTTTTAGATGTTTCAAATTCTCCATTCCCCCATTATGATACTAGGAATTGATAAAACACATGAAATTTTATTAGTAGACCATCCATGACTATGTTAAATTCTCTTATGATCAGTTTTCTGGATTCATTTTCTTAGCTTTAATTCCTGCCATATTATAGTCATGTTATTTTCAAAGGCATGTGTTTGTGTTCTCTACCATGCATAATTTTTATGTTTATGATAACATATTTGGTATTATATGTCCTTATAGAGAATCTTATATCACCCATTCCTTATGTTTTATTTTCCCCAAGGATGCATGGATTAATATTATGAATGACATATAGGGATAATTTATAAGTTATGGATGTTTCTAATAGAATCTTAATATTCTTTTTCATTTCATATTGTAATATAACATTTGTGTGTGTATCTAGTTTTCCAATTATACTAAACTATTTGGTCCCCCAATAACTGATTCCTTATAATCATACAAATGTAATAATGTAAGTCACTATCTCCTCACTACTATGGTTGAGGTCCTTACAGTTGGTATCAATGTAAGTTTAGTAGAAGGCACATAAACATGATTTAGAAAAGATAGATTATAGAATAAAACCCAAAGATAGTCTATCAGGATAATAATAGAATAATTTCATAGAATTTTTCTAAGGTATATATTATCTGAAACTTCCATGAAATACATCCATATCTAAATACTACACGTGCAAATGGTTATGGAAAAGATGTAACAATTAGTAACCACTCTATCGAGTTGTCCAAGCCCTTTCTGGGGTTAACCTTCTATACGACAATGGGTCTTTCTGTGCACTTAGTTTTACACTCTCGGAGGATATGAATAGTATAAGTCACATTTTATTTACAAACCATTATAATGGATTTAGAAGAAAACATATCACCAATTAAACCATTTTTATTGTTTTCATAAAAACTATGAATTGAATTTCAAATTATCATATCCTATCAAAGTGTATAAAATTATTTAGAAATGGAGACTTAATAATGTAATGGAAACCATATGTATGCATGTATATCATGTTGGGATTACCCTATTACTAAAGAAAATAATGTAGGTATTGGAGCTTCGACTGCTGCTGAGAAACATATAACTATACAGAGATAGATGAATCAGGTTATGAAGAATAACCATTCCCATATGGAACTTCCTAATCCACTATGTGGTGGAGAATTATTAGACTTATTTATGCGAAATATAACTCTATAATTCAACAAGATTATATACCCATTTGTATCAAAGAAGTGGATAATTTCTTTATTGAATATATTTTTCTCTTTGGGATGTAACAAAAGGGAGAAGGTAGTAATGTATATTTATCATTTATCATGAGATAGAGATCAATGGTGGTCCTTAATCCAAAAAACAAAGGAGGAGGATGAAATTAATTGTATATAATGAATATATTTAGTGAAATTTTACTAGATATATATTTTCCTCATGAAAAATAACTGGATAGGGATTGGAATTTTATTAATCTGAGGAAATTGGAGGAAGATAATGGTGCCAGGTATGATACAAACATTATAAAGTTAACAATGCATGTCGTGTAATACATATTTAATATAAGGCGGATGATTGGAAATTTCATTCATTATCTTATGAAAATCATATAAAAAATCACTTCCCTAACATTCTCATCATATGAGGTTATAGTAACATTTTCTATCAATATAGAGAAATAATTATCCATGTATTATGGTATTGAAGGTAAAAAAGAGAAAATGGGGATGGTGGAAAAAATACGGTTAAAGGGAAGAAGGTAAATATGAATTTTCCAAAATGTTATACTTGTTGAAGGAAACACCTTAGTACATTCTTAAAAAGTAAAAGATTTTGCTTCATGTGTGGAAAAAAGGCCACCATTCTCAGGATGGAAAGGGAAATAATGATTTTTCAAATGTTCAATGCATCTATTATAAGGATATGGTGCACTACGAAAATGAATTCTATAGGAACCAATGGAATATACTCCCAATGAAGCAATGGAATCAAGGAAAATATTATTCTTTTACTCGAGTTGAAGTGGAATAATTAATGTATTTGTTTTACTGAATTATTTTGTACAATATTAATTGTGTGTGGAATTGGAAGAATTCATGTTTTATAATGTTTTAATGGTATAAAAAGTATCTATATGTTTGGTATGTGATAGAAAGATATACATTGTTTTGATTTTCATAAAATCTAATTTTATGTGACCTTTCTTCTAAATCATTGGACAAATATTTTTTGATTTCCATAATATGAATGATTTTTTGGTTAAGTAATTTTGGAATTGATTATGACTAACATATTATTCTGGATTAACTCATCCAACATCTTACGTATTAGTAAAAATTTAATGGAAGAAGGAATTTTTAAAAATCATTCCCTATTTTCTAATTTTAATATCAAATTATAAGAATGAAATTTATCAAAGGAGGGCATAATCTAACAAAATAGTGATATAAAAATAAATTTAATATATATTTTAGAGGAAACAACACTTAGTATGTGTGAAAAAACACTTTTTTATAACTTTTTAAACAAGATAATTATAACCTAGCCATTAAACATAATTTTTCCACTTCTATTATTATATTTTAAAAACTGACATACATTGTTGCGATCATTATGATATTTAGAGTATAATATAATCAACTTTATTTTTTGGTGAGTAGCAACTTGATATTTTTGAATAGTAATTTTACCTTGATGAATAGTTATATGACCCAAATGAATAATAAACTGACCAATTGAATAGTAACCTCACCCATGAAATTATAAATTAAATGTAGGCATTTTATAATTTAATAAATGATATTAGTATACTATAGTATAGGTAAAAGTATATTTTAAAAACAATTAATTTAATTTTTTAGTAGTAAATTTGTACTTAAATTTTTATAATTAATAAAATTATTTGAATGAAATTTATTTTTCATAAAATTTATTCATATATAAATATTTTGTTGTGTTATGATAAATTTTTGTAAACTTGGTTAATCTTGGAAAATGTTATAAAATATGTTATAGATTTAAAAGTTTAATTTTTTGAGTTTGTGATGGTTTTAATTAAAAACTAAATAACTAACCTTATGAAAATTATTTTCATTAAATTATGTTCATTTTTGGATTCAACGCATCATGAAATGGTCAAGGTGAGTTTTTGGTATATTTCTAAAAGAGTGGAATTTTTTGTGAATAGAAATATACGGTAATTTATAGTATTTATAAATTATAAGCTAAATAAATTATTACTAACACCATGAATTATGTAAGAAACCTTGTTTCAATATCACATTCACTTATTACTATTATAGGTCATAAGAATAAATAATATTTATTTTCATGAGAAACAAATAAAATTATGAATAAAATAATGAGAAATCACCCCTCTCATCCACTATTTAGACAACCCCTCACCACATCTTCTCCTCCAACCATCCAAGCATTGAGCCTTGTAAACTTTCAGCCAAATATTCTACCTAATCCTCTCACCTAAATCCTAGATCTCTTGGTCTCATCAAAAAACAAAAACCAATCATTGTAAGGAGGTTTTAAAAGAGTTGAATTCAAGTGGTAAAATCATATTCCCCTGCCTTTTGAGTTTCTGGCCATGTCCCTTTATTTTATACTTCTCTCCTCAACTTCAGTATCCAAAAAATCCTAATATATATAGTAAATAATTAATACAATAATTGTTTCATCTTAATGGAATTACCTTTACCAATATCCTTTCACTCTCTCTTTTATTTTAAAAACAAAATCATTATCTGGGAGGTGACGATTTACAACCTTTGTGGAAAAAAGATTATTTTTCATCAATTTATCATTCAAGGATGGTAATGAATCCATTTTATGTTTAAAAATGACTATAATATATTTATTATAACCTTTTCCAAATATTGATGTATCATATTTATATAATATAAATGATAAAATCAATTGACTTCATTATGATCTATAAATCCCATAATAATGTAATCATTTATCACTAAAAGACTTATCTATTGATTCGTCCTCATATCATATAAAAAAAGATATATATATAACCGTTTGAACATTTGTATATTCATTAATATCATATAAATTCAATTCTATAGAATCATACCGATTATTAATGAACTTCTATATTTATATATAAGCATACCGATCCTAAAAACCAAGGAAATGAGAACTCCTAGGAAATCAAATTCTATCTTATAACTCATCAAAATGGATATAAAAAACTAAATAAAAATATAATAAATAAATTACTGGTATAAAATTTTATAAATTAATTAATTAATTCATTTAATTTTAATTTCCAGTACATTAAGGTCAATTGCGGACCAAATTCAGACATAAGGTAAGGTTTTTCTCATCTCACTTTTATTTCTGTGAGATTTCAATTATTCAACACTTCATTGTTGTATTTGTTAAATGTATAATTAATATTGAAGTTACATGTAATGAATCTCTTTATCCTCATTGTATTAAATGACTTATTTTATAATCATTAATTTTATGGGGCATGTTGTTCTATTGATTACAATGTGGCAAGGGTTTCTCCCCGAACCACCAATTTTCATTCAAGATTATGCTTTCTCACTATTTACCATAAAAAAAATTCTTAATTAATCTTATGTAAAACTAATAAAATATTTTTATTGATATATATGTGTTTAAAAATAATAATTTGTCTTTCTTGGATCGGGATTTACATGTTTTTTAAGTATATTTCTCAATGCTTCCCAATATACAAGCCCGATCAACCATAATGTCTTCATTTCTTACATATTTTCATGTACCATCTACAATATTTTTTAAGAAACCCTTGTTTTCCAAAAATCAGTAAATTTTCCATGATAAACTAAATTAGTTCATTAATATTTTTATACAAAAAATTACTAATTACACAAATGTGTTTCGCAAAATAACATTTATTTTCAATGTAAAAGTGGTATTTCCCTTAAAAATTCCTTAAGGATTTTATTAGAGTATTTTCATCTATTTGAACAACTATATTGATTTTTATGATTGATTGAGATTGATATCTTCTTATAATCATCCAACTTATGTTATTAAATTGTTTTGACCAATTTGACTCTGGATGTTCTATATTGACATAATTAACCATGCTACTCATAATTTTTTGTTATTATAGATTGGGGAATGTTATTTACAACTCATAAGTTCGTGTTGTTTATGTTTGTACCTACTCAAACGAGGAATAAATTGGATGTATAATGTTATGGTTGGTGACCAATATATCCCTTAGATGCATCAGTAGGTATCATGAGACAAAATAGTATTGGGTTTTGGCTGAGGAACCAACCCAATATTTTCAGATGACATGTCTGAGGCCTTGACGATATGTTTCTGATGTTTAGCATTATAGATTCACTCACTATAATGTAAGTAATTGATAAACCATGTTATATTTGACAAGTATAATATCCATGAATAAGGATTATTATCTTATGATCTGTTATATGGATTTATTAACTAATATTTAATTCTTTTCATATTATTCCCATGCTATTTTAAATAGCATTTGTTTTTTTTCTTCACATTGCCTAATGGTTATGTTCATGATAACTTAAGTTGTATTACACATCCTTACTAAGAATCATAGCTCACTATATTCTTATATTTTATTTTCCCCTATGATGTGAAGTTAAATATTATGAATGAATTTTATGGATAAACATGGAGTTATAGATGAATCCAATGGAATCACCACATTGTCTTTAAATTCATGTTTTAATGTAACAAAACTTTGTGTATATGGTTATATAATTATATAAAACATTTCAGTCCTTCATTATGTGATTCCTTTTATTCTAATTAATGTAATAAAGTAAAGAACTAGTTCATGGATTTTGGGGTTGTGGTTCCTACATTAGTTACCATTTCTCACCTATTTGTTTTTTGGTTTGGTGGTTATTGATTTTCACAAGATCATTAATTTTGTTGTGATCAATGATCTCTGTCACTCTCCATCCATAAGTATGAATTATTATTTTCTTCTATTCCTAAATCCTTACATCCCACCTATGATCTCCAATTTGGAAAACTATTATGTGTTATTCTAGATTCCCTTCACATATTCTAATATTTTTATCAATTAGATTTTTATTAATCCTTATCGTTATATGGGATTTCAAGGGGTTATTTTTAAATAATGAACCATTGATTAATGAGAACAATATTAATTTATGAGGACATAATTTACATTAGGGGTAGAATATTATGCCCTAATATTTTATAATATAAAAATCATATTATATATTGTATGGGACATGAAACAGAAATCATATAATTTAATATAACATCCTAATACATTATGATATATTTATTTTTTTTGAAACTAAATATCTTCGAATACTTGCAATGAATTAAAATGAAACAAGATAATCTATTGAAATGTTATTATTTAAAAAATAGAATTCTAATACTGCTACTAAACTGGAGGGTTTGAATAGTAATAACTAAAATTTTAAATTAATGTTATATAATGATTAAATATAATTTAATAATCATTTAATAGAAAAAACGTATTGAAAACAGAATTTTTTCAAAATGAGTGTTTAACCATTTTTTGTGGGCATAAATTAAAACTTTTTTTAACCAATTTTATTAAATTTATTTGATTAAATGAACATAATTTTTGAAATAATATTATCAAAATAATCATAGTGTGAATTTTTGGGATTATTCTGAATAATTTCGTTTTTATGAATATTTAAAAATACCTATTCTAAATGGAAAATTTACTTTGAGTTTTAAATTATATGTAAAGATAAATTTTATTTTAATTGGTTTAAATATTATAATTAGTAAAATTATATTTTGTTTAGTAAAACTTATACCATTTGAATCATTTTAATATAAAATCATTATAAAAGTTTGACCCCTTCTCTTTGAAAACAGACTTTCTCAACACGTATTCAAGTTTAATTTTAATTTAATATTTTCCACATTTGTAAATAGAATTTTTAAAAAAGGATTAAATATTATAAATTTTCATAGTTTATATTTTATAATATGTTCAACATTATGTTTGACCAAATTGAATAGTGAGAACAGTAAAAATTATTTATTTTGGTTAATATAAAAATTAATTTACCGAGGTGTTAATCTATATATATAATGGTTAAAATGACCTAAAAACTTCTCAAAAATCTATTTTTTCTATATTTAGACCATATAATGTCAATTATTTTATAATGATATATTTTCAATACTTTGTGAATCTCATAATGTGGGTACACCTTTTTTGACCAAAAATTACAAGTGTGACACCCACCTCACATATAAAAGGACACTAACTATCCTCTCATATTAACACCGTAAAACCATTTTGGTTTGGTAATGACCTACCAAAAACACTTACCAATTTTAAACCCACCACCATAGAAGACTTATTCAAGTGATGGATCCAACCACGGATGACTTTTGGTGCAACCTTATGGAGGTTACCTGAAGAAGTGGTTATATTCCTTTATGAGAATATTTATTTATTTTATCCAATTACCCATTAAATTATTTTTAAAACATGATTATATGATATTAACTATATCCTAATATTACATATATTTTTTTATGTTAGGGCAATGGCCGTAAACAATATCCAAATTTATGTGGTCTATATACTTGTAACATCCTACGTTTTTAACAGAAAACACAATGTTCGATAGCATTCACGATACTCCACATCGAACATAAATGAAAAATGAAAAATTGTTAATTAGTATGGTAGATATCACATAACCATTACAATTGATGGAATTAATAGTGTTAATTTGTTTTTGAAAATATAGTTTACACATGTTATTATAACGATTCATGGGAAACCAAATTAACTTGAAATGAAACAAAAAAAATAATCAAATACAATAAATGTATTTTGTATGATAAAATATTTAAATATAAATAATTATGTTTATAAAATAACAAAATTATACTTTTTGGATTATATTATTGAATTAATAATTAAAAATACTATTTAAAATACATCTTCGTTGTTTTTTAGAAATTATATAAGAACAAATAAAATTTTATAGTTAAAATGAGTGGCTTTTTAAAATATTTTTTTGTTGCATTTGGATGGAGAACCCATTTTAAATATATTTTTAGACACTTTTAAATGTTATTTTTGAGAAATTAAACTTCTTACAAGGAAGTGGGATAAAAAAATTTAGTTTGAATTCTATTTTTTTTGTATTATTAAATTAATATTTTAATGTATAGTGAAAAAATACATAATTTTAATTCGAAACAACATTTTAAATTAATTTATTTATATTGTTATATTATCCTTTTATAGTCTTGTAATGCATAATTTGTTGATGTTTTTATCATGTAATAAAATTTAGTTTGTTGGATGCTTTTTAAAATTAATATTAATTAGAAATACTAGGTGAACTTTTCCTCATTTTACCGAGAAAATGGTTTCTCATTCTGTAAACAATATTAATTTTTAATTAATTTCTATCAATTTTGTCTTTTCAATTTTGAAAAATAAATTCTATATATTGAATAATATGTTCCTAATTATGTAAATAGGTCCCTTTAGGATTTTATAATTAGTAAATTTAGTAATTATTTTAATTACAACGATTAAGGGTAAATATTGTAATTAAAGGAAAAAAGAATAATATAATAATGTTAAACAACCCTAACACTAGTTAAAATTTAATTGGACACATGTATTACGACCATTAAAATCCTTGGATCTATTTTAGGTCCACTTGGAGACATATATATGATTTTAATTCATTTATAATATTATATTCAATGAATAGTCATTTGTTTACACTTTATTTTTAAAAAGTAATGTATTTTAAGAGAAGTTATAAAAGTCATCTCTTCAAATATAAATATTTCATATAAATAAAAAATATGACCCAAATCATGGTAATTTATTTATAATTTTTTGGAATTACATAATTGTATTTAATTACACACAATGATGATGGAATAATAGATTTTTTAAAGATAGAATCAAAAAGATAATATTAATAATATTACAAAAAATATAATATGATATATTTAAAGACATACACAAATTATTTACATGAATTTGGGCATTTATTATTATTTTTAATGTATTTATATATGTAATCTTGTTTAGATGAATTTTTTTAAAAAGTCAGGTGATGAATTGTTTCAAAATTGACACAATTCAGAACATAAAATTTAAATATTTAATTAAATGAAATAAAATTTCTAAAAATATAATATTCCAAAAAAAGTTGATAAATGTCTAAAAATTTCATTAATTACTCATTAAAATTTATTTTTACATGATTAGGTAATTATTTTAACTCTCAATATACAAAATACATGATAAAATGGTAGTTTTTAAAAAGGGTTAAAAAATATAAGGATTAAAAAACATTAAAAACATATATAAAATTAATTTTATGATCTGGATTCGACCCAAAATCATCATGTATTATAAATAAATCAGTTTGGGATAATTGGGATTTGAAATTGAATTTATATTAATTTAACAGTTTTAATAATTCCAAGGATTCACCTCCCCTCTTTTATAAAAGGAACCCTTACCACTCTATTACACGCACTTAAAAAACCTTTTGGATTTTCCATGATCTTCCCAAACCGCTTCCTAAAATAAATCCCACCATTATTGGGGCATTAGATTTGGTATATCACCCTCTTTATAAGTGTTAAGGTGTTCATAAAAGTTGATCAACTGACGAAGATACATCATTTTTTAAGTATTTCTTTTTTATTTCATCATCCACTAACATAAAATATTTTTCACCCATGATAAAACATAACTCCATTATTATAAATATAAATATATTTTATTATTTTAATATCATTGGTTTAATCCATCTCCACTGCCATTCATTGGGAAAGGAATTTATTTTCGGGCGTATGTTTGAACTATAATGTCCATGAAATGATCTAATTAGTTTTCTATAACCCTATATTATGACTAGTCATATTGATGAATTTAATGTATATATATTATGTTCCTGAAACATTTATCATTATAAGTGAATAACATACCCATTATTTTCAAACATTCCACGAACATATAAATGACAACGTTGTTCGTGCGTACATGTGAACTATCACTTCCACAAAGAGATGTGAATCATTTTTAATCACCCCATCACTTGTATGATATATATAAGTATATTTAAATTTTTATTATGATTTTATTTATATTATTATTATTTTGTAAAGATAAAATGATAATTAATTTATTTCCATAATTATTAATGAAAAATGGAATTGTCACTCATGCATACGCACATCCTACCATTACCATGATTATAACATTGTTCATTTTTTCATACCATAAATAAATGGTTTAATTTAAAAGTGTATTTGATGTATAAATTTTATTATTATTTCATGAATATTATTCATAAGATAATTTACATATGGACACATGGACTATTGATATCAATTCAAGTGTATTTTCAACTCAACTATTGAATATCGACTGAATGTATGATATGAACTTAAATAATTATGCAATTTTAATAACATGTAAATAAGCAATATAAAAAAAATAATAAAAATTAAAAATGTTTCAAGAATGTCTAAATTATGAAATTCTTATTATTTAATAATATAAATATTCTACACAATGAGTCGAACTCATGGTAAGGGATTCATTTTCAATCTCTTTTCATTGAGACATATCTTAATGATATAGACAATTATACTTTTATAAAGTGTATATACAGCCCATTTGAATTTACATATCCATATCTTAACTATAATAATGATATTTGTATTCAAATTTTATACTTTTATGTGGAGTATAATTTAATTGTTCAATGTGGTATCAGACTCTTTCACTAAAACATTATTTTATTCGTTTTAATGACTTTTCCTTGTAAATCGTTCACTTTCTTGTCCATATTTTTGAATGATTTTGTGGATATATTTTAATGGAAATATATGTTTTTAAATGATAATTCTCAAATTTCTACTAATTTTTTTTTAACTTGGTAGTGGATGGTTCGATTCAAAATCCTCATTTATAATTGTTTCAAATTAGTGTTTGAAAATGGATTGGTCATTTGAATAACATGAAATGTTTTATTATGAGTTCAAATGACATTTTAGGCATGAAATGTTGAAAATTGTTAGATTTTATTTGTTATGATTGTATAATGGTATTTTTACATTTCATTGGTAATTTTGATACAACTTATATAAAGGATTGAGCCCTGTTATATCTCATGGGTGACCCTGATATAGGTTATAAAAATGGTTGAGGCCCATTATAGCACATGAATGAGACCAATGTATCTTATAAAAAGGTTATATACCCCTTAAATCTCATATTTGAGACCAACATTGCTTATAATAAGGGTGATACCCATTATACTTTTCCAATTCATTGGGTCTGAAAGCCGGTCATATGGATATTCCATTTGTGAGAATGATATGTATAGATGTCGACCATATAGTTATTTCATTTAAGTATGACTATTTATCAAGTTACCATTATATGTTATGTGTGATTTCAATGGGTTTTAAGGAAATACTTTAATTAAAAAAATGATAACCATAGTTATTTAAGGAAATTATTTACTACTTCTTAAATGTGAAAAAATTATTACTTTTCGATAATGTATTCATGGTTTACATGTTTTCACAAGACTAACACTTTTCCTTCTTTGTGTATCCCTTAATGAGCTTTAGTGCTCATCCCATATATTGAATTTTTTTTAAAGGACTGAAGATTGGTATATAAAATTATGATATATCAAAAAATGAATTGAGGATATGTCTCGAATAGAAGTCATGTTTTATTTTTAAAGCGTTTAATTTTGTCGAAAAAGTGGATACTAATTATAACTGTGCACTTATAATGTATGGATCTACATTGTATTATTTTTTCCTAGTTCTCATATACTATAATCTAAAAATAAACTAAAATTTTAATTCTAATTACAAAAACACTAGACTATGTATCTTTTTTGGCTGGTTTGTTATTGTTGTTATAAAAGGATGGATTAAACAACATTTGAAATTAGGAAGTTTTCCAAATAATTTGGGATTTCATCATGATTTTTTAATTTTCTCTTTAATAATAAGTTCACTGTCTTAGAAAAACATTTTGAAGATTTATGTTTTGAAATTTTAGGGTGATTAATTTTATTTTTGGAGACAATGGTTTTTGAGGTAATTATGGGTTATTACTTTTTTGGATAATAAATGAATGGAATGATATTAAATCTATGGTTAAAATATTCTATGATTTTTTTGATTATTTTATCTCACATTATGGTTTTTATAAGAATAATATAATTTTATAAAAATTAACACCTGAAATAAAGTGACAACCCATCACACCTGAAAATGATGCAGGAATCAAACCCATAAATTAAGTTCGAAAAGGATTTATCTCTTACCACTGGCCTATGTAAAGTCCATGGTTAGAAAAAAATATTCTCTTTATATGAAATGTAATATCTCAAAAATAATCTATAATTTATTATTATTTTTAAGTCCACAAAACCATTATTTTTTGTAATGATGTTTTTATGTGAGTTTTATCAGAATTTTTGTTCTACTTAAAGGAATTTAGCTTTAATGTAATGATTCTGGAAACACTATTTTCATACCTACGTTACAATGAAAATTTATCCTTTACATATGGTATGAACAATGAATTACATTATTGAGTTTTCATTTGGATCATCATCAATAGATTTTCAAAATTTACTTGAGTATGGGTTAACAACCCTAAGTTGGAATCTGGATTTACTGTTTTCAACCCTGCTTTTGGGAAATTTGAACGTATGTTCAATTAATTCTATGTTTGGGATTTTATTCTCACAAGGATAAATTTATTGATCATCATCCCTACACTACATGGTTCCTATGTAACATAATGAGAAAATTATTTTTATGGAACCATACGTTAGTACGAACCCTATGCTACGTAAAGGAACCCTATGCTACACAAATAAACCCTATGCTACACAACTCAACCCTAGGTTGTGTTCGCAATGATGAATATATTCAATATGCATTTTCAATATAATATAACTACAATAGTCGAGTCATAATAAAATAAATATTCATGGATCATTTTATTTGTTTGAAATAACTGTTTTCATCATAGAAAATATCTTCTATTCTCAATGGATGTTACAACTGTCCAAGTCAATTGAAATTTGAATTTTTGTGATCAATCAGGAAATTCTTTTTCTTCTAGAAAACTGAATATTATTTTTATATTATATAAATTCTTTTATAATATCTCTTAATATGTTTGTTTCATAAGTGATCAAATATATGATTTCATTATTATTTTCTTTACAGTGTTACAATAACCAAACAACTCAGATAATGGACATCAATTTTTGAGATATACATATTCTATATTGGTATACTATAAGATTGTGCCTACTCTATTTTGTTGAATCATCTAAATTAATGATATTCATGAAACCTAGAACACTTCAGACTCATTCTTTCATGAATAATGTTACATCATAAGATGAAGATCAATCTACTATCAATTATGTGCTGCTAAAATTGGGAAGTTTAATCAGTTTCAAAAAATAAATCAGTTCTGATTTATTTAAATTTAAAATTATCATAATTAGAAGTATTGGAGAATAATCTTTTTGATCTATGCTGTGGATAATCAGTTATCTTATGTAGAAATGGAGGGATCTATAATTATTCTTTTAATGATGTTAACTACATCCATTTATATATGGATTCTTTGTCTTATCATAAAAAGAACGTACTAGTGAATTTTTCCACGTTCACTAAGATAGTGATTGGTAGAGTAGACTAGGGGATCATTATGCCCTGAAATATTATAAAAATATACATCATTTTTTATTGTCCACTATATATTTTCATATAATAGAAAAGAGCCTCAAATTATAAAAAATTACAGAGGGAGTTAGAATCCATAATTGTGGAATAATTTGAAAAGACAAAATTCACTCCCTATTATGTGTTACATTTTATATTCTGACTAAAACAGTGGTATTAGAGGTGAAGTTTTCGAAAAATCTATAGAAATTAAAAATGTATAAGGTATATACAAATATGAAGACGGATGATCCCAGAGGAGGAATGAAAATGGTTTGCGCTTCATAATTCAATGGTAAAAATTAGTGTTTTTGAAAATCAAGGATGATAATATTTCTTAATAATAATGGATTCAATTTTTACTTAATGATAATTACCCCATTTATATTGTTATGAAACCTGAAATTATAGGATGTTGCAATAGAAGTTGAATATGACATGAATTCAAAATCTAGGAATGATGTTATCTTTGGTCATGTACTATATAATTTTAACTATATATAAAAATGTCCACATACATATGAGATGTGGAAAGGGACACTCACTTAAAACAAAAAACAACAAGTGTTAGTTGATAAATTCAAATAATCTACTAAAAATTTTCATGATAATGAGAAACTGATTAATGAAATGTAGAATGACGTAGAATCTTATAAGAGTTCTACTCATTTTTTTACTAACGGATAAACTATCATAAAGGAAATTCTTGAAACTAATGTCATTAAAATATAATTATATGGAATAAGAAGCAAGGGTGAGAAATAAAAATTCAATAAAAACAATTTTGTCCCCAATACTAAAAATTCAACAAGTTATCACAGGTGAATAGAAGGTCATGCCACTAATAACTATTATTTAAAAAATCCTCAAATAATTGGCATAAAAAATTATTTATTTCAAAGTGTTTGGTTAAATAAACAGATATAAAAACATAGCATATCTGGATTTACATATCATTTCCGTTTAACACAGCTGAACCCAAAAAAATATGAGCAATAAAACAAACATTTGTATAATTTATTTTATAGGTAACAAGACACATGCCAAAAATTGGTATATAATATGTGGAAAGTGGATGTTCCTAGAATATGAGTGGATATCCATGAATTTTCCCATGCTAACACAAATGGATGGAGGTCCTATCACATTTATTGATAATTCTAATAGAAAGATATTTGGGGATCGAACTATTAGAGATAAAACAACTATCTTAATTATCAATGTACTATATATCCAAGGGTTAAAGGAAATTATAATAAGAATTTATCAACATTGTGATTATGTTTTTATGTTGTTTTCTCTAAATATTCATTCCTTGTGTGTAAAGATAAGTAGCTTATGTTTAGTTCACAAAAAACTAATAATATTTATACATTGGATTTATATTCCCTATGTAAATAGAAAGTTAATTTTTTAAATAATTAGATAAATGAATCATTTATTTTTCATATAATAATTTGGAACCTTTATATTTATAAATTATATAAATATATTAAGAAATAGTTGGTTTTTTATTTTCCTAGTCTTTAGATTGGTAATGATAGGTTCTGTGATTCTTGCTAAATTAGAAAGCAACACCAATCATCTTTCAAATATATTAACAAAATTAGTACATCTAATCCTTTAGAACATATTCATATAGATATTTTTGCACCATCAGGGATACCATGCTTGGAAGGTAAAATATGTTTTTATGTTTTTATTAATTATTATGCTTGTTTTACTTCTAAAACTCAAAAGTGAAGATATCACAATTTTGTATTGTTTTTTAAAAATTTTTCAACCAAGAAATGTTTTAAAATAATATCATTATGAAGTGATGCAGGTGGATAATTTGAGAGTCATGAATTTAGTTATTTTTTCTCAAATATATGTATTAAACATACATTCTATGCACTAATAACACCACAAAAAAATGAAATTTTTAAAGGAGAAATAAAACTATTCAAAAAATGTAATGGATAATTTTGAAAAAATACATGCTTCCGAACTATCATTGGGAAGAATCAATAAGAATATCCTTCTATATAATGAATATTATTTTAATTAATCTTATTTTAAAAATAACACCTTCCGAACATTGGACTAACAAAAAAACCAAAAGTAAAATACTTTAATGTGTTTGTATACATAGTGTACAAGATGAATACTAAGGAAAATCATGCTATGTTTGATCTAAAATTTGATGAAGGAAGATTAAAAGGATATACTAGTACATCTAATGATTATAGATTGTTTAATAAAAATTTAGGATTGATTAAGAATTATTTCATAGTAATTTTGATGAAATTGTCCCTTTCATTAAAGATAAATATCAAACTGATGATGTCCTTAACTCCTTTAATTACATAAGACATGAAACCATTAAAATGATTTTCAAAATGATCAGTCCAGTTTAGAAGAACATGATACTAATGAATCTAAAATTGTATTTCCTAGATTTTCTAGAACCCTAATAAACTATCCATTATAAACATTTATAGTAGATCTAGACACATGAATTAGAACGAGAAGAAATGTAGGAAACGAATAAGAATTTTCTACCATTATAACTCAATTAAAACCTATGACCATTAAAGAATCTATGTAATTGAGAGATTTTTGTTAGCTATCTCAGAAGAACTAAATAATTTTCTACGGAATGTATTTTTTGGAAATAATATAAAGACAACCCAATTATATAGTTGTAGTAACTATGTGGGTCTTTAAAAAATATTAATGATCAAGGGATCACTAATAGGAATAAATCAACATTAGTATATAACAGATTTAATCAGGAAGAAGGGATAGACTATGATGGGTCATTTTCCCCTATATTTAGATTATAATCCATTAGAATAATTTTAGACTATGAATCTCATATGAATTTTAAATTATATTATATGTATGTTAAATCTTTTTTTATATGGTTATTTAATGGAGGACGTTTATGTTGAACAGTCGCCTGATTTCCAAAATCTTTGAAAAATGAATTCAATTTTTAGACATACCAATGATCTCTATGACCTTAAAAAATAATCTAGATCTTTGTATAAATGATAATGTTCTTTTAATTTGAATAATAGATTTAATATTGGTTTGGATGATCCCACACTTTTCAATAAAATCATTTCTTCAAATATTTTATTAATCCATATTTATATTGATAATGTAATTTTTTATTTACAAATAAAAATCATTTTTTGTTTTTTTCAAATCTAATTCAAAAATAATTTGAAATGAGAATGAGTGTAGACCTAAATTTATTTTTAAGACCTCAAATTTATCAATGTGAATATAGAAAAGCATTCCATAAAAGTAAGTATATTATTTACTTATTGAAGAAGTTCGGTCTTGTGAACAATAAGTCATATACAAAACCTATGTGTACCAATATAAATCATGATTTGGATGAGGATAGAAAACTAGATGACATAAAGTTATATATAGGTCTGACTACTAATTTATTATATATTACTACTAAAAGTCCAGAAAATATATTTTCTATTTGTCTTTGTGGTAGATTTCAAACAAATCTAATAGAGTCCCATATTTCTACTATTAAAATAATTTTTAGATATTTAAAAGGAATTTTTATTCTATCTCTTATTTTCTATAAAACATATTCTTTAATTTAAATTCATATTAAGATGACGAAATTTGATTTTGTATATTAGATATAAAAAGTCCTTCAGTCACCTGTCACTTTTTAAGAAATCATTAGTTTCACGGTATAGTAATAAACCACACTCAATTTCTCTATCAACTCTCACGGTAGAATATATGTATGCTTGCAGTTGTTGGGCACATGTATTGTTGATGAAAAACAATCTTCCAGACATTTTACTAATCATTAGTAGTATTCCTAATTAATATAATAATTATAGTGATATTAATATTTCCTTTTAATCCTAATAGTCATTCTTGGACTAAACACATTTTTATAAGTAATTATTATCTATGAGATCATGTTTTAAAAAAAGATATATCTTTAGAATTTGTTAACACTGAATATCATTTAGCTTATATTTTTACTAAACCTCTTCCTAGTGCTAGTTTTGATTTTATTAAGGGGCAGTTCAAAATATTTGGTTTTAATTAATTGTTTATTAATTATATTATAGTTATTTTTTTTATTATAGTATGCTTTATTTAATATGTTTTATTCGATTTCATAATAATTTATTTTTAAAATAATTTTATATGAATTTATTTTCTTTTTAAATTAAAAATGTAATGAGTACATTCTTAATCAGAGTGATAAAAACATTTTTCCTTATTCTGATCTCTTCTCTAGTATACATCATTTTGGATTATAGAGAATATCTCTATTTAGTTTCACATATATGAAAATCCATTAAAAATCAATCCATTCAATCCATAAAACATTAGAAATGGAAACCCCATTAAGATATGTGGATGTTGAGTTGGATACAAATGTTTATGTTTTAGGAAAATCACGCAAGGTGTTGTGGAGAAATGTAACATATTTTGGTTATCTATATTCTAAAAATAAGTTATATAAGGAAGAAATGTGTTTTCAAGGTTTGGTTTATAAATTTGGTGATGATAAAATGTAGATGGATTATAACATATAGGTTAACGAATTTGGTAAAAAATGATTTTTTGTCATGTTTTTAAAGAAGATACTATTATCCCTTGAATTAATAATAAGGAATTTTTGTTATCCTAAGTGGAAATTGAAGAGATGATGTTATTTCCCCATGAAGGTGATTTCCTATTATATTTAAGATATATCTGTAATAGAATACATACATCTGAGTGTAAAATGTTTTCATTGTTTGGAAGACGAAATATAAATAATGTTTTTACAAAATAACATTCTTCTGACCATTGCGTAATGATTAAGTTTATTCAATAATGAATCTTCCCTAGAACTTCTAAGCTAGAGAAGGACCTTTATCCAGACATGTATTCCATTTTTTTCAAAACAATTATATATTTAATTTCCATCAGTTTATGATTAGATATCTAAAACATTGCTTTCTTGAGTATGAAAAAATGGGGTATTATCCCTGTGGTATGATTATTTCATTCATTATGTGATGAAAATGAAGGATTATGAATATTTTTTTGGCAAAAAAATTCAACACAATAATACATTGAATGTTTCCATAGTTAGGAAGCACGGTTTTTAATGGGAAAAATCATGAAACAATTTTCTACTAGTTGGTGCATAGAAACATCTTGAGCTATTAGCTAGTTATAAGAGAGAGTTTATCCTTTATGATTGCTCATTTTATCAGAGGCCAAATGAATAAGAAACATCAAAGATAGAGGAATATATTTTTTATAAAACTAGTATAATTTCAGTTAATATTATAGAAATTTTTGTTGATGCTGCTGCTGGAGGATTAGATGCCACTCCACATGCAGGGAAATGAGAAGCTGGGAGTGAGGCTCAAGTAAATGAGAATGTTGAAGATGAGGCCCAAAGTCAATAACATCATAGGGATGATACTCCTAACCATAGAAATAAAATTATTTTTGATCCAAGAATTTTGGGAGGATCTGATTTAAGAAATAGACCAGAAGGTGATAGTGAGAAAATATTGGATTTAATTGAAGTTGACCAAGCATGAGATAACTCCACTAAATATTCTGATTCAGAATCTAATTGAAACAATATAAAAATAATGTTTTCAGATATTTATAATTCGTTTTTAAGTGAATAGTTGGAATACTATAAGAGAAATATTAAATTATAAATTTTTGTTTCATCAATTAGATTAGTATTTTAAACTCAAAAGCATCATTTAAGAGAATGCAATGAAAATGTCATTGTAGTTAGACATATTATGAAACATATTTCCATGATGTCACGATAATTATGTTTTAATGGATGAGTTAGTTAAGAATACATATTTTGATGAATTTATGTTGATGATAGGAACATTATTTCAGTCCCTTGGAACAACCAATCAAGCATCAACTTCTTATCAACAGACACCACTAGAATTGATTTGGATGTTTTAAGCAACTACATCTAGACTGGCCAATTTTAATTATAAGATACACACTCTTCATCATGAGATATTTATTTTGAATGTTTTGTAAAACAATCAATGACATTTGGTGAATCAATTAACATCGAATGAATCATAGTTGGGACTAGTGATTAATAAAGAAAAATTCATGTTGACTATATTAATTTATTCAGAAGAAGCAAGGAATGCATTTTAAATGGTCTATTTAGTAGAATGTTTAATGTTTGGAAATGATTTGAGTAAACCAATTGAGGACTGGATAGATGTTTTAAAAACTATTTAGAGATAATTTTTCTAATGCTGCTTTATCTTAGCAATGTTCTTTATTCCCTTCTCATTCAGAATAATCCTCCATCCCTAATGAAACTGAACATTAAACATTCATTTTAAGTACCCTTTTTTATTTTGGATTTTACAATGAAATTCCAAAAAAATTGAATTTCTATTTAACAAGAGTTTATTCATATTTAGTTTTATTTTTTTAGTTCAATACTTCACTACAAATCATATATTTTAACCTATTACAGACATTATAACTATTCATTTATAGTTTGTTCTTTATTAACTGTGGGTTATTTCATTTATTCTTTCAATCCAAATTGTTGATATCACAAAAGGGCTATATGATTTCTGTTTATGGAATATAATCTATCTCTGGGGAGATGGGGAGAATATTTTCAAACAAAAAATATTTCATTGAAAAATATTAATTGATGAAATAATTCTTTGAAATAGAAATTTGGCAAAAAAATTATATATCACCTTTTTTGTTTTAAAAATACTATATTTTGATTAATTTTTGTTAAGGATTATTTTATGGGTTATGTGATCCTCAAATAAGTGGAGATTTTTTTGTGGTTATTTTCTCAACAAATACACATTAATTTATCATGATTTTTATGTAAAAAGTACCCCTAATTGTTTTGTAATGATATTTTTTATGTGAGTTTTTAGGGAATATATACACTATTTTAATAATGTTTTTTACAGGATTTATTATTGAAACACTATTTTTATCCCTACATTAAGATGAAATACTATTTTTTTCGTATGGTATCAAACTTATGTTATTTAAAAAAGATTTCCTTTGGATATTCATCCTTACGTTTAGAAAATTGACATGAATATGTATTAGAAACCATATGTTGGAGTCCAGATTTACTATTTTCAACTGTATATTTGAGTAAGTTGAATATTCTGTTAATCAATTATATGTCTAGGATTTTATACTTACAATATAAATGTAAGGATCATCATCCACAAACTACATTTTTACCTTCATTTTAAAACGATGAAATTATGTTTTAAGAACAATACATTGGTAGGATCCCTACTCTACAGAAGGGAACCCTACTCTATGTATTGGAACCCAATGCTACATGGCTCGACTCTATGATGTGCCTTAATGGAGATGTTCTTCAAGCCATGTCTTCAATTTGTGTCTACTACAATGGTCAATTCATAATTGAATACTGATTCAATGAACATTTTTTTGTTTCGAAGAAACATGTTCATCAGATAAAACCTATCCTATTCTTATGCGATGTTATGACACACCGAATCGATTGAAATTTGAATTTATGTGATCAATCATGCTATCCTTGTTGATCTGGAATACCAAATAATGTTTTTCTATTAAAGATATTCCTTTAGAATATCTCTTCATATGTGTTATTGAAATGTGATTCAAATATATGAATGCATTATTAAAAATATTTATACAATGATCTAAAAAGTGAACAAAACTCACAAAGGACTTCATTTTTGAGATATAAATGTTCAATGTTGTCTTTATATATGTTTGAGACTTCATTGTTTTTTTTGTTTTTTTTAAATTGATGATCTATTTTCAACCATGATCTATTTAGACTCGTTATTTAATATATAATACTATTTATGAAGAGGAATATTCATATAACATCAATTGTGTGCTACTGCAATTGTGATGTTTAACCAGTTTGAAAAAATCAATCTCTTTTGATTTATTTTAGTTCCAAATACTCGTATCAGTTGTGGTGGAGTTTCAGTTTCTTGATCTATTATATGGATAATCAATTAATTTTTATTGAACCAAAATCCATTATAACTAGTATTGTAAAAGTTTCAACGTCCTTCATTCAGTTGTGGATTCTTGGTCTTGTGAAATGAGGTAAATTGTAGTGAACATTACCACACTCACTTAGATAGTGATTAGTATAGTGGACTAGATGATCAATATTCCATGAACCACTATAAAAATTTGGTTTTTTACTATTTATCTGCTACATAATTTCATAATAAAGAAAAACACTACATATTCACATAAATTACTGATGGAGTCAAAAGAAGGAATTGTTAACGAATTTGAAAATAAACAATTCACCCCATATTTTGTGTTACATTGTATATTCTGACCTAAAAATTTTTAGTTAAAGGAGTTTATTGAATAAGAATATTTTTATTTTGGGAACTTATGTTTTATCAAATAGATTTCCATGATACTGGGAAATGTTTTGGGGATTATGTGAAAAATGTTATTTTAGAATAGATTCACTATTTTGGAAACCCTATATGCTAAAGGTAAATATAGTACTATGGGATTTTATTTGAGGATTAGTGGTTGAATTATATTTTTTTAGAATAAATTATGGACTTATGGTGTTTCAAGTTATTTATAAAAATATTTAGCACATCTTGAATAATATTATAAAAATTACTTTGTTTGTTTGAGGGGAAAAGAGTAATTGAATTCATTTAGATAAAAATGTTAAAATTCTTCCTAGAAGTCAATGTGATCAAATCCCTCAAAATTTAGGGTTTTGATCTTATTTTTGGATTTTTTTGAGTAATTTTAAGGACAATTATTTTTCAAGTTGTCTATGATGGACATTGGAAATTACTTCTGAATATTAGAGATTATAAGTAGATTTTCCTCATATAATTATTTATTATTTTTAGGGAATTATCTGATGTTATCCCAACCGTTTTTTGGTTAATTTCTATATATTGGATTAATATTCAGTTAATTATATGTGGATTATGGGATTTTCATGATGTTGATTCTAGGGTTTCATGTGTAGAAACAAATCCTTTAAACCTCTCATAATTTGGAAAAAAGATAAGTTTATAGTAGAATTTGATTAATGGAGGAAACTCATCATGTAATTTAAGTGTATTTAATTATTATTTTAGTATAGGTAGTAAATTAATTCCACAACTATAAGGGAAAGATCTTAAAACAAAAACATTTTCTCCTAACTTTTCCTACTACGAAATCCAAAACCATTTAACCCATCAATAATTTATTGCTTTGTGATTATTGACCCTTTCCAAAAAATATTTTCTAATATTATCTATCATAACATGATAATAACATTTCTCTTCTATATCCATGATTTTATACCTTGAATACCATTATGTATTTTCTAAGGTTACTTTCAAAATTACAATTATTTCCATTAATCAATGAATGTTTTTAATCCATTTTATGATGTGGGATTGAAATAAAAGTTTTTTGAAAAGTCATACTATAGTTACCAAATTCAAATTTCTAGGATGAAATTTACAAAGGGGGAAATAATGCGACATCTAAAGTGTATAAATATAAATTGAATGATTAATAGCATACGTGATACGCCACATCGATCATAAACAATCCACTAAATATTATTATTTAATATGGTAGTTATCACATATCTATTAGAATTGAGGAAATTAATAATGTTAAATAAATTTTAAAAATATGTTTTAGACATGTTTATAAGATGATTTATTGGTTACCAAATAAAACTGAAATGAATCTAAAAACAAATCGCATATAAATGATGTATTTTTTTTATAAAAACTGTTAAAATTTGAATAATTTTATTTATAAAATAATAAAATCACTCCATTTAATTATATTAATGAAATAATAATTCCATATAATTTTTTTAAATTCATCTGAGGTGTTTTCTATATATTATAGAAGAAAAACATTCATTTTTATGTATAAAATGCGTATTTTATAAAAAATACAAATTTTCCATCATTTGATGGTAAACCCATTTTGAATCTACACATGGAAACTTTTAAATGTTCCTTTCTAAAAAATAAACTTATTATTTGGAATCGGGATATCAAATTTCATTTCTGAAAATATTTGGGTATATTTCTGAATAAATTCTTATTTTAATGAATTGGGAAAAATATTGCATTCAATTCAAAAGTGCCTTTTGAACTAATTTATATATATTGATATATTATCATTTTACATGTTTTTATGGTATAACTAGATGAGGTTTTTTATCTTATAATATTATTTCGTTCATTGGATTCTTATTTAAATTAAAATTAAGTATAAAGACTATGTGACCTTTTGAATGATTTACGTTAAAACAACATTTTCTCACTTCATCAATGGGACGAATTAGTAATTAATATCTAACAAGTATGTGTTTTTAATTTGGAAAAAATATACTCCATATATAGAATCATAAGTTCCAAATTGTATAAATATATCCCTTTTATTATAGAAAATACTGAATAGTAAATTTAGTAATTATTTTAAATTTCAATAGTTAAGTGTAAACACAAAAAAATAAGTGACCATTACCAATAAAAAATTATTGGCAGATAATATATCTATTAGAAAAAATGATTATTTTCAATAGATATTAATTTTTTTTGATAATAACTATATGTAGCCCCATTTTTCCCCCAAAAAAATATATCTCTTTATATTAGTAGATCAACACCATCAAATATTTAACCAGAAATTAAAATTTTTTCATTATTATAATAATAAAAACAATTGATTTACTAATAAATGCATTTGTTATAAATTATTATTAACAAAAAATATTTTACCATCATAAAAATATGTTTGCAATAAATTATTCAGTAATATCAAATATTTTACCAAATATTGAATATATAAATATATAGATCATCCACTAAAAACATATCATTTTTATAGTTAATATATATATATATATATATATATATAGAAACGTCATTAAAATGGGTATAATGATTATATTAATAAATATAACTACTGATAAAATTTTTAATAAAAAATATCTTAATAAATTTTAAGAAATAAATTATTTAAAAAACCCCACTAAGGAGACCCCTTAAACCGCACTACCCATTGCTGCTACCCCTTCCTCAACCCTATCCCCCTTTTCCTGGTCGATTTTCCTCATAGACCTCCTCGTAAAAACCCCTCACCTTTCCTATATATAATTCATTATTAACAACTACACAAGAACCCATCCCTATTCCCGGCCGACTTCCCCCTCTGATATCATCACGAAACCCCCTCCGTATTCCCGATGAACATCATTGCATGATACCCCTCATTGGACCCTGCCATTGATGGATTTCCAAGCTGCCATCCTTGCTTGACTTCTATCACATGCATTGCTTAATACCATCATCCAAGAACGACCTCTCAGTCCCTTGCGCCATAGATCAACCCTAGTTATTCATATAATCCCTTAAAATCAAACATGGTTATCCCTACGGCTCATTCAAAATCGCAATGATAATATTATTTTATGGTACATCCAAAAACTCAGGGATGAAAAATTATTAATACATTTAATTCCTTGACATGTAAATAAAATCTTTTGAATACTATATAGTAGATATACCTCTATATTATTAATTAATATTTTTCACATTTTTCTTCTAAAATATATTTATTGTATACTATATTTGTGAAGACTCTGTAAAGCTAGTGATTGTAAATTAAATCAGACACTGAATAATTAAAATGATTCCTCCAGTATTGGAATTTTCGAAGGACTCTTTTTATATACTTTTAAAAGTAATTGAATATAAATTTTCAGCTTCAATGATCATTATGTTGACACCATTTCACAAACACACATTTCCTTATCTTCATCTATCTCCTAAAAAAATTTTGATCAAGCACTTGATAGTGATATTGTTAATGTTTAAAATTGGGACTATATCTAGGAAGAAGAAGTTCACATATTTTATTTCCATTATTATGTGATGGTCATGTTTAGTTTTGTTATAGGTTGTTTTTCTATTTATAATTATATCGTTTTTGTTACTCTATAATTCGGTTTTGAATTACTTTCTTATATGTATTAAGTTAAATTGTTAGCATTCAATGATTTTCAGCTCATGGAATAACTATAGGTTACATGTTGTGGCTACCAACAGTTGGTTGAGGGTTCCAATCCAAGATTTTTTTGGCATATATTTCACTATTCCCCACTGAATGATAATGTTGGATATTTTTGGAATTGATTTTTTTATTTTTGGTTGTAATAATTTTTTAACTATATAACTCACAACTGTTCAGTGTTGGGGTTATGTAGATTTTAATTCCTTACACCTTGAATTCTAATACGGAGACTTTAACTAGGTGTGGGAATCATCATTGTTCAATAGTTCTTAGAGTCTTAGTTATCTTTTTAGAAACTAAGATATTATTAATTACATTTCGAATACAGTAAAAATGACGATTATGAGGGTAATGAGGTTCTCTTTTTATTATGGGAGTATGAAAGTGACCTCTTTTATTATTTTTTCGATATCAATGATCAACTCAATATCGTAGACCTGTCCCATTTCACCTAAGACCTTTATTTTTTTATTGGTCTAATCCAGATTAATGCAGACAAGAAATTATTTAAAATATCTTCTAATAACCATTTAATACATTTTTATCCCCAAAATATTGAGCATGGAACCTCTAGATAGGCTGGAATTGTTCCTTACCAAAGGAATTAATACTCGGTGGTAAATTTTTAAATTTGAAGGGTTTTATGTCATTGAAGAATAAAAATATAGGTTGAATATAATATATATATATATATATATTATTCTATTCAATTGTATATCCTTCATAATATCAAATATGTAATAATACAAGAACCCGTTACTTGACTCGTAAGATGCAATGATGTTAAAGGACATTGATTTCACTGTTGATGGGAAACAGGTTTGTGTGAAACCTATTTTTGTACAATATGGCTTGAATATTGTTTACTTGAACCACATCCACTTCACCCATGCCAAGTTCTATATATATAATTTTTCTATCATTGACCAACTTTCCCTCAACTACTCACATGGTTCATAACATGGGTTGTTTATAAAAGATACCACTTTTAATGAGCATGCTAATAAATAAGGGGAGTTAGTTCTATTTCTGAAAAAATAACTCAAATTCATAGAGAAATCCACATAATTATGATGTAAAAAAGTAGGTTATCTATGTTTAGTAAGCGATAGTGGGTGTACTAAGGTTAATTGTGTGCCCAATAAAACTCTGTATGTGATTCAATTAGGGAAATAAGTTTCATCATTAGAGAGTATAGAAAAACAATATGAATCTCCATATTTGTTCTTCATGACACATAATGTGCAATTTGACACTTATGATGTGATAAGAAATGGAAATATAATGAGGGGTTTCACTAGAACACTCATCAAGTGTTTTAGTAAGGGAAATCCATTTCATCAATGAAGTGTGTGTGCACTAAGGTAGAGTTTGTGAACTAAAACAATCATATAGTGTTCAGAAAGATAAATTTGTTTCATCCATGAATACTATTCTAGTGGAATTTATCCTTAATATGTTTTTGATGTTTCATCCTTGACATAGTTTGGTTACATCCATGACAATGTCATGTTTCCATGAATGTGTTCACTAGTACAAACATGGAGTGTTTGTGTAGAAATAGAGAGTGTATTCTTCGTAAACAACACTCATGGAATGTTCTGGTTCACACCCACATCCATTCCACACATCCTCCAAGTAATATTGAACACACATGATCATTACAACACTGTACACACACTCCCTTAATTAAGTGACATTTCACTTACTGAAACTTATTTCTCTTAATTCAAACACTATCCATGTGTGTTCTAGTGCCATTGGTTTTTTAAAATTAACCAACAATGTTTATTCTATCTTCCACTATTTAATTTTTAATTTTCAACATTTTTTTGTTAAAGTTGAATGCTTATTATTTTTTCTTCTCAATTAACTGATCTAAAATATTATAATGGTATTTTAGGATAGTCATGATAGAAAAATTGAAATCCAAGTATTTCCTTATTATAATGGTATGTTCACTACTATTTTAGGACAAAATTATTGAACAAGTTTAGTATTGTGTTATTATCCATGTATATTAATATATTATGATTGTGCATATTGTTTCCAAAAAATTTGACTTTCTTCATCTATGTTAAGGAAGTCACTCCTGCTATTACTTTCTGTAGTCTGGATGCCATGTTGATTTGTGGAGTTGACCTGAGCCCAAATGAGGTATTGGTTTATTTTTTTCTAGATAGATTAAATAGTTTTTGAGTTATAATAACCAAGAAATAGACTAAATTAGTTAGAAATAAATTGGATAGTAAATTCAATATTAAAAAATATATCTAAACAAAGACTGTGAGATCCGACATGTTTTCAATATAAATTCTATCTCATAAATAATATATTTTGCATCTAAATTAATTTTTTATTTCATTAATGAATTCATCTATGCTAACCAGAATTATTTTACTTCTTCCTAATTTTAGGTATTTCTATGTCATAACTAGACTAAAGTATCAATGGATTATGTTTAGTTTGATTCATGTTTTTCATTTCAAATCATTTCTGAAATGAATCAATTTTTGGATTAAGAAGTATCAATGGATGAAGATCCAAATCTGAATATCATTTTAGAAATCTGCTTTACTGTTTACAGAATATGAATGATTTGGTAAGTGAATGAAAATATTCATTCCACTAATCATATTATATAATAGTTAAAGTGAGGAGGTCCGTGGGATGTCAAATTTCTGTTTTCTGTCATTTCATTTGTTCTAAATCATCCCCATCGCTATATCCAGGTTCCTATATTGTAATATTTTTTATAGAATGATTTGGTAATACTTTGTTTATATATGGTTCTATCGTCACTATTAAAATCATAAAGGTAATATAATCATATCATATACAGCCTATTTGATTTTTTCATCCATGATTTCTATGATTGTACGGTTCTTATTTTATTGTTTTCTGGTAGGTTAACATGTGGTGAGAATCATAGGTAAAGCCTTCTATGGATAAAATATAAAATGGATATAATTTGAAAAATAACAAATGGGAATCTGAATAGTGATTATGGATCTATATATCCTGACATTTTTATTTCATTAATTTTTTTGGTTGTTGTGGTTTTTCATGTTTATTCATTTTTTGGTTCTATAATGACAGATTTCACATCTAGAACCTCATGATTAGCAATTAAAAATTTACATTCAATGGAGATAAATTTATTTTATTATCATTTATTTTTAATTTTGTTTCAATTAATTTTTGTATTTTCATTTATTTTTTGGTTTGTTATATGATTGTGTGGTGTAGATCTCGAAGCTGGAGGGTGCGGTGTAGTAGAGACTTGAGATTCCCAACTGGTATCGGAGGTGACATTATTTTTCTAAGATTTGATTCTATGCATATCAATTTTTTACACTTTAGTATTTTTATATCAATTCATACTGAAATTTGGAAATGATTTGTGGATTTGATTTTTTATTGGCTGGTGTAGATCAGGGGGATAAAGGGTGTGCCATAAAAAAGACATGAGGTTCCTTAATAGTACTGGGATTGACTTGATTTGTTTCTTCTAGTATCATACTTGGGGGTTATGAATGATCTTTGGAGAAAGTAATAATACACCTACCATAATGGGTGATGGAGGATTGAAATCCAGAAGCAATATTATGGGAGGATTACAGTCATGAAAAGATAATTAAAATTCCATTATTAATATGATTAATTCCTTTTTCATGTTTGAACATGTGTGAAAACTATTTTTTCTTTTATAATTAAAATAGGTGTATTAAATATGATTAATAAATATAATATAAATTTATAGAAATATATATTTAAATACTCCAACATAATATATTATATAAAATATATTTTATAAATAGATATTAATTAATGTTATTGCTTATGAATGTTAACAATATTACCAAGAGATTAATTTGTCATAGAAATCCATTACTATGAATTTTGAAAAACACATATATTATCTGTTGGTATTATTATAATTGAAACAAAATTATTTTATCTATCGTAATATGATTTAGTGATATATATTTTAAGAACAATTTTGTGATAGGACAATTTATTTTGATAAAACGTTTTTCCAATAGAAAATTCACTTTTACCAATTGATATATTCCCGTTGGAATAAGCTAATTATTTTGTTGTGAAATCAGGTAATTAATGGTAATAAAAAAATTATAATAATATAAAACTACCCTAAAACTTTTCCTAATTTAATTGTATTAGTGTGTTCTAAACATGAGCATACTTGGGCCTTCATAGGACCACTTGGAGAAACTTGAATGAATTTAATGTATTTATAATATTATATTAATTGAATTTTAATTTTTTTTAAACATTTTTTCTTAAAAAGTAATGTATTTTAATTTGGAGTTACACATGGGATATCTTCAACTATAATTAGTCTGTAGAAATATAAAAAACATAGCTACATATTCTTAATTTATTTATATTTTTTAGTAATTATATTTTTAAATTCAATTTGGACATAAATATGATACAATAATAGATTTATTAAAGAGTGTATCAAATACATAATATTAATAATTTGAAAACAAATATAATTTTATATATTATATGAAATACAAGAATTTTATGGTTAATAATGACACGTTAGTATTGATTTAATGATGTATTTTGATGGAATCAATTTGTTACGAATATTTTTAAAAATACAAGTGATGAATAGTGTGTAAATTGACATAACTCAAAACATAAAATATAAAATATTTAATTAAATGAAATAAAATTTCTAAAAATGAAGGATTCAAGAAATGTGTAAATAAATCATAAATTTTCATTAATGATTCATTCATTGTTCATTTTGAATGACTTGTAACTTACTGTAACTCTCAATGTTTAAATTAAATGAAAAAATGGTAAGAGTTAAAAAGGGTTAAATAAAAATGACAAGGATTAAAAAATATTCCAAACTTGTATATTTTCAATTGGATGTTCGTGATTCAACCCAAAGTCATCCATCACAAAAATAAATCAATTTGGGAACATTTTCAGTTGAAATAAAATTTAAATTAATTTAATACATTTAATAATTCCAAGGATTACCCTCCTCAACCATATAAAAAATAACACATTCCTCTATGTTACACAAAATTCCAAAACCTTTTAGTTCAGACAAGATAAACCCAAAAACCTTAATATAATCCCTACCACATTATTGATGCATTATTTTAGGCATAAAAACCTCCATAGATGTGATAATGGGTTATTTTATAGTGATCAACTAAATAATAGCTATCACTTTATTTAAGTGTTTCTATTTTATTACATCTTCCACTGCATTCAAATATTATCACCCATGATGAAAAAATAAATCCATTACCATCAATAAAATAAGATTTTATTATGTTAATATTGTTTCCTAAATATATCTCTTCTTATATTAATTGGTAATGGAATTAATCATTCATGTGTACATGTGAATTTCCACATCCACAAATCGATCTAATTCTTTTTCCATAACTATATCTCAAGACTACTCATAATGGTGGAATTTTTGTTTTTTTATTATTTTCAATAAATATTTATCATTTAATGATAATAATATAACAATTATTTTCTTACATTATATTTGCATAAAAATGATAACATCGTTCATGTGTATGTGTGAACTATCACCTCCACAAACCGATGTGAAGTGTTTGTATTCCCCACATCACATGAAAGATATATATAAGAATATTTAAATTATTATTTTTATGCAAATTATATAAGGATAATTATTGAGGGTTAAAAAAATAATTTCAATTTTTCCAAACAAATCAATAAAAAATGTATATGTTACTCATTCGTACGTATGACCTACCATCTTCATGATTATAATAATGCTCATTATTTCATACCATAAATAAATGGTTTTATTTCAAAGTATAATTGACGAATAAATCATATTATTATGTCAATAATATTATTCTTGAGATAATTTACATAGGAAAACACGGAATATTAACATCAATTCATGTTCACTTTTGACTCAGGTATTGAATATCGACTGCACATCTGATATGAAATTATATAATTTTTAGATATTTATTACATAGATCAATGTGATATAAAAGGTATAATAAACGCTAATTTTTTTTAAAGAAATTAAAATTTATCCAATGTTTATTATTCTAGAATATATTATTATATGTGATGAGTCATACTCATAGTAAGGTATTTCTTCTCAATCTCTTTTCATTTAGACATTTATAAATCATATGCACCTTTAATATTTTATAAAGTGTATATACAACCCCTTTGAATATCTACATTCATTTATTATCAATAATAATGATATTTAATGTTTTTGAAAAGGATATCCCTTCATGTGAATTATATCTTAAATTTTAAAAGTGGAATGAGACTCTTTAAGTAAGACATTATTTTATGTGTTTTAATGATTTATTCATATAAATCATTCATAGTCAAGTCCATGTTTTAAAAATGATTTTTTATAATTTTTTGTATGTACATAATTTTTTTTAAATGTGATGTATATATCTTCTTTTATATGTTCCCATGTATTATAGGAGACTCTGTTCAAAAATATGTTTTTTAAATTTTTTAAATTGGTTTTGGTAAATGGAAGGGTTATTTCAATAACATGAAATATATTCTTATGATTTAAAATGAAATTTCTTGAGTAAAATGTTTAAAATTAAATACTTTTATGTGTTATGATTCAATATTATTACTTGTAAATTTTACGAGTGAGCACGATACAAATTATACAAAGGGATGGTCCCCATTATAGATCATGGGTGACCCAATATAGCTTATAAGAATGGGTGATCCTTATTATAGCTCATAGGTGATCCCGATACAGCTTATACGAAGGGATAAGACCCATTATAACTCATAGGTTATCCAAATATAGCTTATATGATGGGTGATCCACAATATAGAAAACCAATTAATTGGGTATGGAAGATGGCCACATGGTTATTACATTTTTAAGAGTGATATGTATGGAAGTCGACTGTATGGTCATTCCATTGATGTATGATTATGTATGAAGTTTCCCTTATATGTTATATATGATTTATATGGTTTTTATGATAATATCATGTTTATGAAAAAGGTAAGGAATTTTATTTTGAGGAATGTATTTACTACTTCTTAAAAGTGAAAAAATATTACATTATGAAAAAGTATTCATGGTTTACATGTATTCAAATGAATAATAGTTTTTGATCTTTGTGTAACCCTTATTAAGAATTACTTCTCATCCCAAGTTTTGAAATATTTTTCATAGGTCATAATATTGGTATAGAAAATGAAGATGTCTGGAAGAATGAATCAAATATGTGTCTCATAGAGAAGTTATGTTTTATTTTAAAAGGGTTTAAATTAGTTGAAAAAATGGATAAAATTTATAACTATCCGAATATAATGTATGGATCTACCTTATAATTGTTTTTCCTAGTTCTCTAAAACATTAAACAGAAAAGATCATCAATTGTGAATTATTTATAAAAAAATAATAGAAATTGTAACGTTTAATGTCAAGTACAAATAATAATTACCCTTTAAAACATAATCAAATTATTAATTGATACTTCATTGTATTTTATGTTTCAATATGAATAATTTTATAAAAAGTTATTTGACTTAATATTTAAAAATTGGTAAATGTTTTTTTAAATCACGATTTCTTTTGTGACTAGTAAAATTTTCATGAAACAATCACTTTCTAGTAATATTTTTTAATTGGAAATTAAATTTTTCTTAAATATCCAAATTATTCCATGATGTATTTGATTATAGATTAAAATATATAACAATTTTACATTATGTGTTCACATAGACATATAATTTATTAATAAGGGAAATATTGATAAATATTTATCCTTTACTCAATACCTAATTTTGATGATAAGAAAAATTCATTCAAAAATTGAATTGATTATTCAATATATGAGGAATTATTAGTAAATAAAGACATGGTTGGGGCTTGGTTATATATAGACCCTCAATTAATTGATAGGTTTGCTTAGAAATATATGTTTTCCAAACAATAAGAGTTTTTAGATAGTATTTTTAAACGTTATTGTGAAATGTATTTATAGTAGAGTTGTACAGGGACTGGTAAATGATATATAATAGTTATGAATTTACTCTATTAATAATTATATTATTATAGTTCATGATATTTTTACTATGATGTTATATCAGGATGTACTTCATTCTGATCCTATTGATTTAATGGAATGTATGTTTAGTTATTTACATTGTAATGTGGATTATTATTATTGTCTAATGATAACATCCATTGTACATTACTCATAGTTAAAATTTGTTCTCACCATTACTTTGTTTCCATTATTTATAATCCATGAAGTTTACCAGGTTTTATATGGAAGAATATCCTTGAGGGAAGATTGTTATTTTTGAATAAAATTATGTTTTAATTTGTGTTTTAAATTGTAAAAAAACTCAAGTATATATTTAGATTAACTTGTTTAATAAACAATTATACCCTTTAGAATGTGATTCCTTATATCTCAATCTAATGTAATAAATTGAGGTAATTTTTCCAAGTTACTGCTTTTAGGAACGTTACACATATGATGGGACATAAATAATCCATGTCTTTATATGGTACGAAACCTTGAAAACAATATCACATATGAATCTTGGATAGCTGAGCAGGTAACTATTTATCAAAATATATCATGTGGAATCACTCAAAATTTTTCATTTGGTACACTATTGTTTAGGGTTTTCCAACTATGTATAACCCTAGTGAAATTCCCAAAATGACATCACCCAACCCTCATAGGCCATGAACCTAGTCAAATAAAAACCCAAAACCCACAATCTCGAATATGATGAAGAAATAATAAACATTACATTTTTGGATTAAATTTATTTTCTATCCAAACATTACATCATCAAAAGGAAAAATTCTATCACTTACAATCAAAATAAACCTATATGAATAGAGTTTTAGAGAATTTAATTTTTTTTTTACAAAAACAATACCCATGTCATTATATGAGAACTTCTCCAACATAATGTAACACCCTGTGTTTTTTGGAATTAGTTATATTCAAATAAATTAAATATTTTTGATGTCTTGATTTACATACAACAACAAGTCAAGATTTTTCTATAAAAAACCACGGTTTATCTTACACTACAAGAAACACTCGATTAGCTTGGAAGACACATGACACTGTGTTTTAACAAATCATTGACATGTTATTAATATTTTCAATTTATCTCATTGATTATAACCTAGATGTCAGACATAGAAAAATGAATATTAAGAAATAATAAATAATTATTAATTATATTTTTTTACATAATGTATTCAGATTTATAATAAAATACATAATTTTCGATAAAGTCTTTACATGTTTGGAAATAATATATTCTCAATGAAATGACTTTATTTATTTTGAAAGAAATAATAAAATTATTTCACTGATAGTTCTTGAAAATGAATTTTATAAAATAAATATAATTTTTTAATTTTTTATTTAAAATTTATTATTTTGTTAAATTTTGGTATTTTTTAAAAAAGTATCATTTTTTTGATAAATAGTGGAATATACTAAATTTATAGTGAAACCATTATTTTCATGTAATTTATTTATAATATTAAATTGTATTTTAATTTTTATTTAATGTTTACATAGTAAAATTATAAATATATTAATCTAATTTAGGTTTTTTTAAATTATTTAATGTTGAATGAGAATATAAAAACTATATAATCATTTGATCATTTTTTCTTTAAGAACCATATTTCTCATCATGATTTTTGGATTAATTTTAAAATAAAATTTTGCACGTATATGATTATAATTTGAAAAAATGAATTCTATATTTTTAATCCTCATAATTAAAATTTATAATATGTTCAAAATAGTTTTTTATCCAATTAATTAGTGAATGAAATTAAAATTAATTACAATGATTATCATAAAAAAAAGTTTATTTAGTTATTAACGGTAGAACGTATTGTATAAAAATGACCCAAAACATTCCAAAAACCAATGTTTGGATATATTTAGACCATATAATTTTTACTAATGAGAATCAACCATTATTGGGGCCTGGTGACATAAAAAATTCATGGGTGGAATTCCCTTTTTCAAAAAACAATATATGTATGCCACTCACCTCACTTATAAAAGGCCACCCATCTTCCCCTATCATGAAAAATTAAAAAATAATTGTTTAGAAATATAAAAACTCAATTAAATTCCCAAATTCCCTAAATTAATTATATAATTATTATTTTGGATACAAATACAACCAAATAAGGCTTTTAGTTCAGACATAATGAGGATACCAGAAAAAAAGGTAATGTTTGTCAACAATTTTTTAATTTATGAATCAAAAAATTTAATTATTTTATATATAATGGTTATATAATATCTAAATTATATTCCAAATAATTATATTTTTTATGTAATGATTATTACATACTACCACACAGACATCAATCAAATGGTTTATGAAATTATTATTCGTTTGTATGATAGACTACCACGTCACAAAATAATGTTGTTTGATATTTCATTACCACCTATAAAGGATGGGAATAATTTTTTTGAATAATTTTGATATATTATATTTCTTATAACAGTGATATTATTTTTATTTTTTAATTTTTATATCACACATAACATCATGCTTTCCATTTTATGGAAATATAACAACATCGTTCATTTGTACGGCTGACTATAGCCTCATGAGGATATGTGAATTGATAAAAATTTACTTGGAATGAATTACAGATTGATATAATACAAATGTTTGATATATATTAAAAATGATTATGTTTTATTTATATATGCTTTATTTTTATTTCATTCATTCTGATAAGAAAATGTAAACACTGTTCATGTATACTTATATCATATTGTCTCCATGAATGTTGTATTTTATTTACTATCACCGATTCTTTTAATACAAGAAATATATATATAATAAATATATATTATATTTATATAATATTATAAATTATGAATATGGTGATATCTTGGTCTAAGTAAGAGGAAAAAACATATCAAGTCAAAACATATACAAAAAACAAAGAGGTTGTTTCCAAAAATATTATTTTAACATGGAATTGTTTAAAAAAATGTAATATAAATTCATTATAAAGGCATATATGTTTTGATATATTTGAATAAGGTTATTATTAATATTTATAATAATCATTAAATTATTAAATAGGATGTTTAAATAAATACAACGTATGTGAGGACTTAATGTATGGGGATATCTCTCCTCACATTTTTTAGAGAGACTTATTCTATATTAAGCACAACTTTATATTGTATTGATTATATAAATTAATATGAAATTATTTATAAATAATATACAATATTTAATGAAAAATAATTATTCTGTTATTTTCCATTCATAGGGATTATGATTCAATGTTACGCAAGCAGTAATGGATTTCTGTCTTAATTTTACTTCTTTAATATATATGTTATGTTATAAACCTATAATATTTCTGAAGGTGTATATACAACCACATTGAAATAATATATAAATAATTTATTCATCATTAGGATAATTTAGGTTTTATTATATGTTATTCCATAATGGGCTTTTTAATCAATGGTTCCAAATTTTTAAAAAATTTATGTTATAATATCATTGTTTATTGGGTTTGTTTATGATTAAGCCTCAAATGTTGAAATATCATCATATAAAACTCAATAATTCTCATTAATTTTATTCTCATATATTTAATAATGATATATTAACATAATCGTACTATTTTACCACACTTTTTTATCTAATATAATTAAGTAAATGTTTTTTTTGAAAATACAAAATTATATATCTCTTTGGTCGGAAATACGTTTTATTCCAAAACTGTGTTTTCTAAAAAAATTAAAATTTTTCTAAATTATATTCAAATATTATTTTCAAATAAATGTATTTTATAAAAATTTTATTTCAATATTTTTTTAATTATTTTCAATGACTTTATTATATATTTTCAAATTTATATTCAAATAAAAATGTTTTCAATATGTGTTATGGTTTAAAATGAATATTCAAAGTAGAAATGATACATTCCAAAATTAAATGTTTTAAATGATTATTAGAAATTATATTATATCTAATATTACATACTTTGTTGTTACATATTCTTTATTAGGGATATTATACAAGGATACCATTCATATTCATTCTCTGAATTATTTTTATCTTGATTTCACAATGTTTTTGAAACATGTTTCTCTTCCATAGGTTATACCATAATTAAATAATTATGAAACCCACATTATATCACATTTTATTTTATGATGAAATAATTATAAATCCTATATCATTTCAGTAGGTTATGATATGATGATATTTTTATGATACCAATTTCATTCCCTGAGATATTATATGATGAATATTTTTTATCTTGTGGCACTCATAGATATGGTTTTCATTATGTTATGGGTGAGAGTTATATATCCCTCCAATGCATTGGGGGAATATATATATATCTCATGAGATAAAAATGTATGTAATGGTGAGTGAGCCTTATATAATAAGTTATTTTTATAATAGGGAGTGACCCCATTATATTTAGACATAGATGGAATAATAAGTGATCTTGATAAAGTAAAGGGATTTGTCCGCTATTACAGACATGATGTTAGCCTTGAAGAATCTGTAAATTATTTTTTATGATTATGTTTTCACACAAATTCCATGACTTATTCTAATTTTATTGTCTAATGGTATATCTTCATCGATTATATAATGATTCATTTTTTATGAACAACCAATCATTGTTACATGAATCATTTATATGAACAAGGATATGTAGGTTCTAGTTTTCATATTTTATGATCATGTTCTCATATTCTTATGTTCATGTTAGTCTTATGTATCTCCCTATGTTATCCTTAATAAGCATATGATCTCACCCTTTATTTTTCATCCTTTCCCAAGGGGATGATGAACTATATTATGTATGATATGTTTAATAAGGGTGATAGTTTTGATGAATGTTGTGGAGAATATCATAGATCACTTATCGACCAGTGTTTATGTATTTATGTTTAGAAAGACACTAAACTATCATGTTCCTCGTGTGTGTGTATTTGATAAATATAATATATAATCATATAAATGATTAAATATCAATTAATTTTAAGATGGGGTATCTATTTTTGATATTAAAATATAGTGGTAGTTTACATCTAGAAACTATAATGATAAAACCTCATGGTAACCCCAACAGAAATTTCTAATGATAAGTCTAAGGTTGAGTCAATGTATATAAATGTGTCCTAGAAATTTGGTAAAGGATATAGTGTGTGGTTTAAATGAAATTATATCCATGTGTATATACAACAAGTGGATGTGGATTTAGAATAAATGTACATAGGTCTAATACCGTAAAAATAGTTTATTGACCTAGACTCGATCGGGAATAGGTTCATGAAAATGGGCCTTTCAACACACCTAGTTTGACACTCTTGGGGATTCGGTTTGAATATTCAAAAAAAAATTATTAACTAATATGAAGGATTTTAATAGAAAAATACTATTAATAACCTAGGATAAACCTACTGTTTCACATAATAATGAAGGTTCTAGTATTTAGACATCCTATAAGTTATTTTTCATCATTATGTTGTTCCCCATAATAATTTTTACTTCTTACAATGTGTTTTTTGGTTTTAGTAAATGGATGGAACCCGAAGGAACCACGTTAAGGCTGAGTACAATAGACAATAAATTTTTTTCACTCCTAGTAATATAATCATTATTATAAATGGAATGGAAAATATAATTGTTATTCTCACACAACAATCTCAAGTTACGAATCCTGATGACATTAGAAACATTAAAAGGAGGGAACATCATTATTTTTATTACATCATGAGGAATCATCCACCATCCTTAAGTAGAACCACAGATAAACTAGTTTATCAATAATGGATTAGTACCACTGAAAATAAATTTTCCATTCTCTAGTGTTTGAAACATGAAAAATTTATTTTGGATGTTAACCATTAGAAATGATAAAAAAATCCATGATAGAATCTTATCAAGAATACAAGGAAACACGATAAAAATGACTCCATGAATTGGGATGAGTTAAAAAGCTTATTTTTCAATAATTAATTTCCTCATTTCTTCTTATGAAGATAGAGAATGAGATCCTTGAGAAAAATCTAAATGATTATGAATATATTGGTACCTATTAGGATAATTCTACAAGTCATATGTGATACCCCTCTATTATTATCATCCTCCCTAAAAGTAATTTTGATCAATTATTTAGTTACCAAAAACCTAGTCTCTGAATGGAAATATCCATAAGAGGCTTTAGTACCTATGAAAATATTTTTCAATGTGATATCAAGGTGTAAATAATGGTTGGAGTTACGTATCAATCTCTAGGACATGAAAAGAAAATTATGATGGATTTCAATGAAAATTAGAAACCACATATAGAGAGTAATGTGATATTTACATTATCTCAAAGTGTGGTAATATGTGTGGTAGAAATTGTCTTAAAGGAAATATTAAATTATTTAATGATGTATGTTATGGTCATCGGAAAATTGATGGCTAATGTTATTGGATGAAGTTATCCCACAATGAGAATAGATATAAAGATACATTGAATGAACCTCCACCACTACAATGCTTCATGTGTAAGTAAAATTGGGAATATAATAACCAATTATCAAACCCAAGGGTTAATTATTATGATCGAAGTCTGAAACATCTTGCACCAAAGGATTAGGGGATATATATGCAATAATTATTTCTAATGAGTATTGAAATAAATATATTTTAAAATGTACACTTACAATCCACTATAGAAATGATAATGACTAATTTGAATATGGATATATACATTATTTAATATTAAAATAAATCGATATGGTTTTCAATATCCCACCCAAATGATTAGATAAAGATTTAGATATGAAAACCCCTAATGGTACAATGAATGCATCTCATGTTTATGATTTCTATTTCGTTGACACTGGTGGGAATGATCTTATCGATAATATTTTGATTCATCCTCTATTAGAATTTGATTTCATATTATGGAGGGATTTGATTTATTTACATAAATCCCACATAAATTATTAAGGATGGTAAGTCACATTTGATATTCCAATGCATATTATTATATTATATAAATGTGTCAATAGGTAAGAACATCTGATAGAGAACACATCCATTGTATATGTCCAAATTCCCATTACAAAGGGTTTTTTATATCATATGGTTAGAGAGAAACTCAAAAGTGATAATATTGCTATTGTAATAGAAATTTTTTAGTTATTTCAATAATAATGGACTATTTCTCCACCAAATATTGTTTTTTAGATTTCAATAGAACTCATAACTGGTTATACACCAATTTCCAATACTCTCTATAGAATTGCATCAATTGAGTTATATGAATTGAAGAATAAACTCAAGGATATCCTTGGCAGGGGATTTATTCATCCAACTGTGTAATCTTGGGGTTCACTAGTTATCATTGTTAAAAATAAAATTGGATTGATGTGACTATGGATTCATCATCAAGTGTTGAACATGATTAAAATCAAGAACATGTACCCTCTTCAGCATATAGATGAATTGTTTGGTCAAATTCTTCTCAAAACATTTCCAATATTGTCCTTTATTCCTAATATCATCAATTGAGGGTTGTGATGGAGGATATGACCATGATGATATTCCGTACAGGGTATGAACACTATGAATATATATAAATTTCTTTCAAACTTAATAATACCTCCTCCAACTTCATGGATTTAAATTATAGACTCTTTATAGATTATCTTGATCAGGTTATCATGGTATTTAAAGATTATATTCATTTCTATTAAAAAAATATTGGAAGATCATGATAATTGCTTAAGAATTGTTTTAAAGACCCAAAAGGGTAAACTATAAGCATAATTTAAATTGTGTGAATTAACTATGTAATATGGTTCATTTATGGGTCCCATAATACCAAGAGAGGGTATATCAGAAGATCCATGAATGATGGAGGCTATTAAATGTCGGTCCAGACCAAACATGGTGAAAAAGATCTATAGTTTTAATATTTTATCTAGATATTATAGTTTTTATGGATAATTTATCAAAAATATCCAATCCATTGAACAATTTTACTTATTAGGGGGACAAGTTCCACCTTATAGATGAATGTGAGGATGATTTCAAGGAATCAAAGACAAGAATAGTCAGTTCACATGTGCTTACATTTCCTTATAGTATATGTGGTTTTTTAATCATTAATGATGCATCAAATATGGTATTATGATGCGTTATTAGGATGTGCACCTTTAAAAATTTTTCTGAAACAACTAAACTAACAACGTCTTATACCCTTTCTCATATTTATAGAATTGAACCACTGGAATTCATCAACACTCTCTCTATCCCTATAGAACTCACCCATAACCAGTCAATGGTATAATCCCCACCATTAAACTCCATATATACCTCTCCTTGAATGAAATATTTTTGAAAATCCACATACAACCAGAATAAATTTTCATTGATAGTCATAAATACAAATCTCTCTCAGTATATCAAAAATTATTTCATGGTTTTGGAAATGATTATCACTAGCTAACGATACACTATGAATTCTTCAACAAATTCTATTGTGAACTATCCATCACTGATGTCCCCTCCGATCATGGAGGAACTATAAACCTACTGAAAATATTGGGCATCCTTTCCTTATAATGTATAATGAATACTATGTCACGATACCTAACATGGTATTTCCAAACAAACTTCCACTTCATGGTATTTAACCAACACGAGTTGTTCCCTCACCTCCTTTTTGAATTAAACGGAAATAATTGACAACCATAGTCCTCCAAAACCTAATAGTCTTAGGTGGAAGATGTCCATTCCATCAAGATCACACTGAAATATGAAAGGATATTATCCCAAGACACATGTTTCTCCATCACAGATGACATCATGTTTTCTAGAATGTGGCCACATATGGATCTCATCAAATCCCTAGAGGCATACCACATTTCTCGAGTCTTCACCCTAAATCCGACTCTAGATAGTAAAAGACATACATCACCAGATCTAAGCCTGCCACCTTACCACTAATCAAATAATTCCTCATTTGACTGAAGTAATTCTCAACATTCTCATCTCATGAACCAACCACCATACATTAAATCCCAACTATGTAACCACCACCATCCCATTTTGTCACTTCCATACCAAAAGTTTTTATCCAAGAAATGGTTTCCCCTATCATATTTTACAATGATAAACATTGACCCCTATATAAAAAATTAACTATACCCCATGAAAAGTCTCTTAAATACCATGAATCTTCTGAAACCAACCTTACATCCCACCAAAGCATTCAAATATACCATTGAGAATGAAACCCAATCATACCCATGCAGATTCAACAAAATGAATGACAAAAACCATGAATTAATTATTCATATAAAGAAAACACTCTTGAATTGAATCATAAGAAACCTTTAACACTAGAGTGACCTTCATTGAGGCTCCCCTTTACATCAAAAACTTTCAACACATTACCTCCCCTCGAGTCAAATTTCACAAACCATTAACATTTTCATTCAACGCTCTAGGATATTCGTACACCTAGAATCTCTCCTTGTGTAACACATACATGATATAACATGTCCACCAATTTCATATTCACCCCAAATCACTAAACACCCATTCAAAATCTCCCACATGTCATACTCTAAGATAAAATTTGACCAACTCGCAAATTGTAGTCACATTTATGAGTGCTCACCGACTCCCTCTCCTTATTCCATAAAATTAAGAACTCAAAAAACTCACTAATCCTGGAAATTTTTCTTAAACAATTTCAAAACACACTCTATCTAATTCATCCACGAAACAATTTACTCTAGGGTTCACAATAAGAATCTTCTCACACATATGTCCACACTATGATCCAATCACCCAATCTAGGGTCAAAAATAAAACTTACACAATCACTACCCACAATAGTTGCCTCATCCTCAATAATGAACAATATCTTGTAACCCATGGCAATATACCTATCATGTTAACATCATGTACATCTCTATTACCACACCAAAAAATACAAAAAACCCTCACAACCCGAAAATGGATGTCTCAAACTAGGGAACATTCACTTCCCAAACCAACCATACACAGGGTCAATAACCAACATAAGGGATAACCACCTGTGAATTCTCCAAAATTATTCATTTCATACTTCCATTATCAACTAAACATTCCCATTTAAAATTCACAATGTACCATTTAAAAAAAATTATATTTTCAATACCTAAGAATCTAGACATTTAGAAACCTTTTAATTAACCCAAATTTTAAAATATCTAAGCTTTATTCTGATTCTTCTTTTCAAACATTTCCATTATCAAAAATTTCAAAGGACATATTAGTTGGAAAATAATACAAGGAAAAATGTTCACCACCAGTATATGAATCCCAAATAACTATCAATCAAAGGTATCATGCAGATGTCCTACCAATCTTATGTTCCCAACATGATGCATGAACTCAAAAAAACTCTCCTTCCATACCAAACTAATATATAAATCCTCATAAAGAAATAAAATCAGATTTAAGTGTGCCACTTGAGGTGGAAATAAAAATAAAATATTAATCACAAATCCAAACATAAATTCCCACCCCCATGAACATGGATTTACATTCACACATTGGGATATAGGCACCCTAGAATGAGATAATGACATGGCATTGAACAGATCATAGACATTTTTCTACTATTACTCAATTAGTAAGATAAAATACATGCTCCGATAAAAATTATAATGTCTCTAACCCTTGTGCACACTATATCCAGTGCCCCAAGTTGTGTGACCACATGACCTGAGGCTTGCCTTCCCATTTTCCATAGGATACCGACTAGTAGTGCGGGTCTATGGAGAATTATTGGGGAGGTTATACCACTTTAGTAGAGTAGTTTTGAAACATAAATAATTTCATTAGATATAATTAATAGTATGAACGAATAAATGGACATCATAAAATAATATCCAACCAAAAACCAAGCTATAAATTCCATAACAATATAACAAATAATCTACCTGTCAAGAATCCATAAATACAATGTCCCAAAATCAAAACCATCAAACTAAATCTTGAACATGGGCTTCAGTCCCAAACCAGTCTTCACATCATGTGCTCCATCCATATAGACCATACATGAACCAAACACCCAGTCCCTATATAGAACATGCACATGAAATAAAGTAACATCATCTCGGGTACCCAAGTTCCATGGATGCATAAGATGGGTGAGAGTAAAAATCAGTAGGCCACCACCAACGATGTCTAAAGAAATAAAATATATATAAAACATTGGATGTAGAAAACCAAAATTAAATTGATAATTTATCAAACAAATGAAAAGTATATATATATATATCTATATATATTTATTTATATCTTTTATTATCATTCATTTATCAAATAACCATTTTAACAATTTAGTTCTCCATAAGAACAAACCAACTAACTAGCTCTGGTTGTACATGTATCCTAAGACATAACATAATGGGTTAAAGACACATTTAATCACATAGATATTCATTAATCAACATTCATCAACAAAACTTGAAACCCCATTATAAAAATCATACCATGACTCTACATTGGGAAACATAGAGACTCAGTCTCATATAACATCAATTCATTACATAACACATGCCATGGATCCTTAGTCAATGAAATCTCAAAAATTCCCTCGTTAGGGGAATATATCCCCTGTTTGACTCCCTAAAACGAGCATTATAGGGGTGGGATTTAGAGACTATGTCCAACCCAACCCATGGGAGGAGCCTCAGTCCATTATCACAGATACCACAAATCCATGTCCACATGCTTCTTTATCCATAAAACATTTACCAAACAAAAACCATAACCATCAATCACATCATCTATTATAATTATAATCCATTGTACATACCACATATAAAAGGCATAACTCATGAACACACACACATAACTATTCCAAACAACCCTTAATGCTATAATTAACAATAGACAATAATTTACATCAAATTAATTTCATAATTAAACAATATAACATAATCACATTACACAATTTGAAATCATATTGAATCCTCCCAATTATAACACTGGTATTCCTCATCGAAAACTAAACCATCCACCAATTATTTCTTATCTATTTCTAACCTTTTCAGAACAGATATTAATCATTTTCACAATAAAGGGACCACTTCACATTTAAAAGAATCATTTGAAATCATAGATGAAACCCACTATTTTAAATAACATTATGTTTAAAACCTACTTTGAAAAAATTTCCCACATTCAAACATCATATTCATCATTTAAAAACTATATACGTATTGAAATGAAAAACATGGAATTTAAACCATTTCTTGGATCTAATTAATTAAAAAAAATCAAACATATAATCAATTAAATTTTCCATTTAATCCAAGAGCATGTTCTAATTCAGTATTACAAAGACATTAATTATTATTATTTCCCTATTTCAAGGTTTATTGACTCCATTCACCATTTTGAAGGGTTTTGGTATATTCCATGGTTTGCCATAGGATTGGTAATCCATCAACAATGAGAACAATCGGGTCTCTAATGGGCCCCACACCATAATATAAGGCCCCAATTATATTTTATAATCCGAGACCAATAAATTAAACATGTCATCACATTATAATAATAACATACACACAAAAAAATTATGAATATGGGAAGAATCATAAAGCCCGCCTACCTCATCTCTATAAATGAACTCATTCCTAACCCATTCCCTTATTTCAATATCCAACACCCAATAAAGCCCCCACCTTTAATCTACTAGTAATGTGAGGGTTTGAGGAATTTAGATGATGTTGAATAATGTTAAATGACTTCATATAGAAAAAAGGAATCATGAGGACCATTACACTCACTCAGTTGCATTCAAAATGCATAATAATTGAAGGAGGATCACCTATTAGATGTATTGGATGGTTTGGGTTTTCACCCAAGCTACTAGATTACTTATAAGGGAGAAATTAAGGTTATAAAACTTAAATAGAATTTACCAATTTCTAAGGGATTAATGGTTTGACACATGGTTGGCCAAACTATATTCCATCCATGTGGATATCTTTATCCAAGAGGCGCAAAGATGCATGGTTTCCAAGAAGCACCCACACAGTTTGGAATACTTGGTTTTAAAAAATTCCCTGTATATATTTCGAAGGGGTCCTAAAGCCACACTATTTCATAGAATAGATTCGTGGTTTGTACTAACTGTGTTCCAACTATACAATGCATTATTTTTTCATAATTTTATACTCTATTCATGTATCAATCCCCCAAGACACCCCTCAGACTCCTAATAAAACCCATAACGACATCATTAGACATAAAAAATAAAGACTAACAAAATTGTAAAATAGAAAATACCTATTCAAGTAGTCAGGATCATACATATTCCTTCAGGGGTTTTATGAATCAATGTCACTAAAAATGGTTTTTTTTGTAATAATCGCATATTTTATTGGAATTAGATATTATTAAGTCTCTGGTGTTAATGTCTCAAGATCTACCTATAAATAATTTTCATGAAATTTCTTATCCTTCTGTTATTCATGATATATTTATCTATTGGTACCATCATCCACTATTTGGAACAAAATATATTTAAGAAAAAGTTTATTAAGTAAATATGGATTAATTTCTCTCTTTGGGGGAAAATATTATTCTAGAAAACATATTTTCATATGATCATCAGATGTTATTTTATGATAAAATGCTTTTGAAATTTTTTTGTGTAAAAATATTTTACATGATTTTCAATGATTCCTTCATAAATCTTCATGGTTATTTTCATAGAAAAGGGCCTTCAAAATTATGTATTTTTTAAAAGGTTTTTTTAAATTGAAATGGATACTTTCCTCAATAAATGTTTTAAATTATCAATAAAATTTATTTTTCATCTAATATGACATCATTTGTTGTTACTTATGACTTACTAGGGATATGATCCAATGATCCATTCACATTCATTCTATTAATGGGTTTTTATTTTATTACATGATATTTATGAAACCCATTTCTCATTCACAGGTTATTCCATGATAAAATGATTATGAAATTCAATCCTTTTAATTGTTTATTTTATGATTAAATTATCATGAAACATATATCTTTTACATAGATTATGATATAATGAAATTATTATGATACCATTATTATTTCATGGTTTACAATATGATGAATTTTTACGATCTTTTGGAACACATAAATATGGTTCTCATTCTGTAATAGGTGGGACCAATATATCCCTAAAATGTATTGGGTAATGATTTTATACATCTTGTGAGATAGACATGGATTGAATGAGGAGTTTACCCAGTAGAGTAAGACATATCTATAATGAGAGTTAGAATTATATAGTATGATAGGTATGAAATGAGGAGTGAACTCAGAACCAAAAGAACATGATCTTCTATGGTGGCCTTGGTAGCGATCCATGATAATTATCAAAATTATTTTCTATATATACATGTATGTCACAAATTCCATGCCTTATTGCAATATTATACTATTATTATCATGTTCTTTGATTATCTTACAACTCATGTCTTATGAACTTCCTAAATTTATTCATTGAATCATGTATACGATCATTGATATGAAGGGTATTGTTTTAAATGTTATGTTCATGTTCTGATACTCATCTATTCATGTTATACTTACATATCTACCTTGTTTAACCTTACTAAGCATTCGAGATCACCGTTTCTTTTTTTAACATTCACAATGTTTGAATGAAATGTAACATATATGATTTATCTAATAAAGGTGCTATTTTTCATGAACATTTTGCAAAATAACATAGCTCACATATGAACTAGTATATCTATTTCATTGATTCCAAAGGCACTGATTTATTACAGTCCTTGAGAATTTATTTTTATAATGTAATAAATATTCATCAACAAAATTTTAATAGCTATGTATGCAACCCAAGGTCCCTATACTTACACATCATTTCATATTTCACACTAATTCATCGTCACCATCCATATAAAATCCATTCAAGACATTATTCATTCAAAATAATTTCATGACAAGATAAGAAAAAGAAGCATATTAAGTGTTAGATCATATTATGAGTATGGTTAAACATAAGAAATAACAAGTAATTGTCATTAATTAACATAATATTCTAATATAATTATTCATATCACATTATCATTATCCAATTAATCTTTGTTCTATTTGAGTGGACCTATTGTTAAATTATATCAGGCTCACCCAATGATCTTCAGGAAAACACATAATATAAGATATAATGGGATCACCCTACGCTATCTGGATGCACAAATTATATAAGTTATAAGGGGATCACCCAATGGTATCTGGGTGTACCCATTATCTAGAATATATAATAAAAATAACATGAAAAATTTATATATAAATTTTATCATAAAAATCATAAAAAATCATTATACTTTAGGTAACTTGATTACCCCATTGAAATGAAATGGGTTTCATTTAAATATCATTGCAATAAGATTAACCCTTGAAAAAATAGGATCCATGAAAGTATCTCTAAAACATGGATAACCTATAGAAATGATACAGGTTCAATAAAATTATCTTTCAAACATGGTTAAACCCTAGAAAAGAAACATATTAAAAATAAATATTTTTGAAAAATGGATAACCCATGAAAAAAGAACATGATCAATAAAAATATCATTAAAATATTATTAACCCATGGTAGTGAAAGTGGTACAATAAAAAACTATTTGAAACAATCTTAATCGATTTAAAAAAATAATGAGTATAGAATCCTTGAAAAATACCCCCCATTTGATCATAAGTAACAACAAGGGGTGTCGACATTGATGAATGTGTATAAAATTAGAATATAATTAATGATATTTATAAGAAAATAACATTTTCATTTTGAAAAAAAATAACATTTTAAAATCTACAAAAATTAAAAAACAGTGAAAAAATAATTTTCATTGAAACAAAACTTTGTGAAAAATAAAGGAATATTTAAAATTAATTTAAAACATTTCTTCAGGATAATAACCATTCTATTTTAATTTTATTTTCTTAGATAATATTAAGATATTTTTTTAAAAAACCATGAAAATTTATGATGTAAAATTAAAATAAAATAATGTCCATGAAAGATGAAATTTTGGTCTATTCGACACATGATAAAACAAATATTCCTTTCACATTTTTAGTTAATTCTTGAAGGGAAATGTGTTGATAATGACATGAAGATTCCTTTAATTTTTTTTAAATATCCAAAATGGGTAAAATTTTATTTATTAAATAATTTTTAGAATTCTAAAAGCATTTTAATTTTTATTAAAACATGTTTTTGGGTGAAAAAGTGTTTTCAAATGAAGAGTGAAATAAATATTATTTTTCATAAAATAGTATTATTAATTACATTAATCACCAATTAGTGGAAAAATATTTCTATTAATTTAAATTATCATTAATATACATAATATAATAAAAATAATGAGTATCCTTTAGAATTATATACTATTATTTCCACATTTGATACTTAATCATAACTAATCATGATAATCGATGGGATTGTATGATAAAACTCTTACCACTTTAGTAACTTTGAACCATAATCCAAAGGAATGGATAATATTAAATGAAATTTAAAATGTCATTAGCATAAATAAATTCATGATATTATAATTCAATGAGACATTATACAAACCTCATAATAAAATATAGTTTCCTAAAATTACATAATTCTCAAAGAAGGAAAATTGTGACAAAAATCCCTTAACAGAGTAGTAAAATTTTGAATTGTAATCCCCAATAAAATATAAAATCAACTGGAAATTTCAATATAATGAAAATAAAGTAATAAATGATATAAAATATCAATTCTTATGTATATATAAACCACACAAAATAAGCCAGTGGTGATTATTCAAATATCTTGATGAAATAAAATATAGACAAGAAATCCCAAAAAAATATCATATCAATTAGGTTGGGATTAATAAATGAAATGTTCATGTTTAATAAATTGAAGTTTGAAATTAAGAAATTGAAAATAAAACATAAAATAAACAATTTTCATTAAACAGAAAATATTATCATGACATAATAAGTGAAGTAGAAGTTTAACCTAATGAATAGAAATTGAGATATGAAATCCCTTACCTCACACTTGATTTTGGTTGAACGTGATTTATCCTCCAGTTTAGTGATTATAAAAATATTATTATCTTATAAAGAAATGATATTGATAATTATAATATCATACATTATGTTTTTATAACATCTTATCACTGATTTGTTAATAAGTATTCATTATTTTCACTGTTTCGTGTGTTAATTTCCTTGTTTTTTTATTCGTGGTTTGTTACGAATATTAATCATACAGTTTATATAACATAAGTATATCATAAAATTAATAAAATACATGAAATAATTATCATATTTATACATAAATTATACCGTTTAAGACCAATTAATAGTGATTATTTTGAAAAATTCAATATGTTAACATCATGGATACTTATGGTCGTAGGTATTAATAATTTACATTTCAATTTTTCAATGATCATTATAGAAGGAAGGTAAGTAATATATTATCATTCAAAAATGATAATAATAACATAAAAAATATTTTTTTCTTTTAATAATTTAATTTATATCATCCATGTGATGTGGTGATATAATATAGATTCACATCAATTGTAAATGCAGTAGTCCACACATACATGACCGATGTTATCAACTCTCAGTGAGTTAAAAGCTAATAAATTAAATGAAATATTATATTTTCATAATGATAAATTTTTCATTAATATAATTATTTTTTCATTTATATAATATTTATTCCATAAAATTCTACTTATTACCTTCCTTGTAAAGTGTTGTTGCGAAAAATCACATCGCTTTTTGAGGTTGTAGTCTGTGATACACATTAGCAAGATTATTGTATCCACAAGGTAATGGAATGTAGAAAAGATATATATTATATAATGAATCCATAGGTATAATTACTTTATAAATATATCATATATACTTTATATCAACAATAATAACCAACCATGAGAGGTAGTAATGGAAAAATAAAAGACATTTGTTAATGAGGCGGTAGACCTCCGTACACATGAATGATGACTTTGTAACCCAATTGATGAATGAGTTGAATGATTTAGGATATTAAATTACCATAATAACATCAAACTATATATATGGTATTATTTAAATTATATATTCCTGTTTCATAAATAATTTATATAGGTAGAGGAAGTAATAAAAAAATACTCATTGAAGAACGTTAACTATTCTTCGAGTAATTTCATTTTATTTCCATAAAAGCCTTCGTTGGTTGAATTTATGCCCAAAATAAGGATTATAAGTTGATATTAGGTTAGAATTTAAGTTATTTGGGAAGGTATTTTATAAACCAATAGTTTTCTTGTCACAACCCGTCCTCAGGGCCCGTGCCGTGACTACCCCAATCCCGCCTTCCATAGGCCAGGGGCTAGCGACTAGCACCAAGGCGTAAATACCAGTAAAAAGGGAAGGCATTTCCTTTGTAAAGTAAACAAACACCACAGAGCAAGCAAGAAGTAGAAGTAAACACTATGTAAAAACTGAGTACAATAATAAGTACGGAAAAGTAAGTGGGCCAGTATACAAACCCAAACTAAAAGTAAAGTACAACTGGAAAGGGAAAAAAGGAACTGAAAGTAAAGCCACAACGTCGAGCTGTCCACTGGAAATCCCACATGAAGGGTGAGAACAGATAGCCTCCACAGCTCATCGGGTCCAGCCGTCCGCTCTGAGTATGTCCCGTCCAGTGGTCTACCTCTGGGTACCGACCTGCTCCGCTAGCCTCAACCGCGATCAGCGGTGTCCATCGTCTACAACCAACACAATGTAGTGCAGGCATAGCCCATGCAAGGGTGAGTATAAGCTACTCAGTAGGGACCCCAAGACCCCCGAAGGTCTCCCAGAATCCACAAAGGATAATCCACAATGGTAAGATACAATCACGAAGTAACATCCGACACTGCTTAGGTATATGCCCATACATATACCTAAGTCATCAATTCCAAGTTCGACACCAACATCCGAGACCAAGTACAACCCAGTCCACACAGGAAAGCAAAATGTAAATCCACACACGATAGCACAACACAATCCACATAGGAAAGAAAAACATGATTCAGCTCACACAGGTATACTTATTCATATGACGATATAGATGATTAGTTTTATCCACTGATTCATCTAAGTCATTGGACCCACAAAGGATCGATAGGTACTAACCCCCGCAATGACACACAAAGGATCTGACCCACAAAGGATCGATAGGTAACTAACCCACACAATGACCCACAAAGGATCTGACCCACAAAGGATCTGACCCACAAAGGATTGATAGGTAACTAACCCCCGCAAAGATCCACACAGGATCGGACCCACACAGGATCTGTAGGCGCTAGCTCACACAGAACCGCAGACCGCTGACCCACACAGGATCAGAACCACACAGGATCGGTAGCACTGATCCACGTAGGATCGCTGAGTGCTGTAGTCGTCGCCGTCGAGTCCACTGAGGATCTCTGAACATTCATCATCGTTGTCACGGTCGCAAACGCAGCCGGCTCTAGGGTTCCTGCACATAGCAAGGTCGTTCGGGAGGGTCCACTCCACGAGCCGAGAGGCTGATACATAAACTGACACAAAGTCTGAAGTTCATGTATCCAAAAGTTCCATACCGACAACTGGAACTCAACTTCGCAGAAAGCACGTCAATCGGACGCCCAGTCTGAGAGTTATTGGCATTTTTGTCCTAGGGGCCCGGTTGGGTTTTAATTCAAAACCAACCTGACCATACTCCAACTGCATCCAAACCTCGTGCAGAGTAATCCAAAAGATCCGTCTCACATAGAGGAATCCAACAAAGCCGACGACACGTCAATCGGATGTCCGGAACTCAAGTTACGAGCGTTTCCGCTCCGAGGGCCCGGTTGGTTTCGTGTACGAACCAACTCTGCCGAACCCAATGTATTCCGAAACCTTGACTGTGATATACCGAAACGACCGTCTCGATCCAATGATCGCATCGTAATTGACGGTGCGTCGATCAGAGGCCTGTAGCACAAGTTATAGGCATCCGACCGGAAGACATTCGGTATTAAGGGGTTCGGGCCCGGTCCGACCCGGCCCGATACCCCCAGGGTCAGCCCAACCCGGGTCGACCCGAACCGGGTCCGGGTCCGGACCGCTTGGGCGCGGCCCGGCCTGGGTGCGGGGTGCTGGGTGCGCTGGCTAGGTGCTCGGCCAAATGGCCGAGCCGTTAGAAGCGGGGGGGGGGGGGGGGTGCCCCCTGGATTTGGTAACCGCGGCCCCCATTATGGGGGACCGCTTGAGATGGCCGCCGGGGGTTTGTAACCCCCGACCTTCCCTTGTCCGGCCGGCCCGCTCTGGATGGTCGGGTTCTGCCGCCACCGACTGGCGATGGCTGGTCCCCACTTGTTCCGACGCCAGTGGCCCGGAACCGGCCGCCGGTCTCCCTGCTCCGCCACGACCCGAAACTGGTCGCGGACTTGGTTCGTCTGGCACGGCACGACGGCGCCGCGCCCCTCCACCACGGCCCCGCACCGGCCGCGATGTCTTTGGGTTTCTCCAACGCGACGCGATGGCGTTGCGTCCTTGTTCGATTTCACAGCGCGGCGTGACGACACCGCGCATTCCTTGTCGCATGATCCCACGCGGTGCGACGGCACCGCGCCATTCCCTTTTCAAACCACAATAGAAATAACAACATAGATAAGTGAGGAGGGTCAGCTGTGTTTGTGCGGTCCGCCCCCCTCTCGTTAATTGATAGAAAATGGTCATAATTCACGAAGAACATCAAGGTAGAAATCACGAACAAAAATAAAATAACTCCTACCTTGTCGAACAAGTTGGGTGAGGATTCGTCGTGGAGATAACCATCGCGGGAAGAGGCATCATGGAAGGAGACGTCGCAGAAGGTGACGTCGACCTCCGAGGAATCCGACGTTCTTCCCGTTCTTCGCGTTCTTCATGTTCTTCAACGAAGAGGATGAAGAAACTGAAGTCTCCCTTAGCTTTTCTCCCAAAGCTCTCAAGGCAACAAGACTCCAACAAAAATAAAATAAGTCCCTTATTTATTTTATTAACATAACTAAGCATTTGAATTTTAAACATTCAAATTAAACTCACTAATTTAATAACTTATGTTATCAAAATTAATGAAGGGTTATGGAAGGTTAGGGATGGTGAAGAGGTAGGGTTCGTGTGGGCCCCACCACCTTCATAACCTCCAAATGGAAGTTGGGTGGTTTTCCCCAACTTCCACCCAAAGCTTAATCCACTTAGAGTAAAATAAAAATTGTAGATAAATTTTTATTTTAACTTCCACAATTTTTATCAACTTCTCTCGTGAAAACGAAACTCCGGAAAAGGTGTTCCTAAGCAATTACCGGCACTGCGAATCCATTGGTGCCCTCAGAATTCGATTCTGAGCACCGGTTCAAAAGTTATAAATTTCCTCTAATTCGTTCACTGAACGTACCCGAGCTAAACTTCAGATAGAAATTCCGGGCACAATGGGCCTTGGAATCAGGTGCTGTCAGAAACTACAATCTTGTAAAATCCCTATGAAAATTAAGAAAAAATTTTCCTTGAATTTTTCGGGTCATTACATTACTCCCACCTCAGGGATTTACGTCCCTGTAAAGATACATCATAAGCTAGGGAAACAAATGTGGGTACTGAGCACGAATCTGAGCCTCCTGCTCCCAAGTGCCCTCTGGGAGGTTCCCGTGCTGCCATCTGATGTGCACTAGAGGAATCGATCGTCCACATAGGACCCGCTCCTGTCGATCCTCGATCTACACCGGGACCTCCGCAAAAGTCGCCCCATCATCAACGTCCAGCTCCCCATGGTCAATGATATGCGTTGAGTCGTGCACGTATCTCCATAGTTGTGATACATGGAAGACGTCGTGCACCCGGTGCAACTGAGGTGGTAGAGCCAGGCGATAAGCTACCTCACCAATCCTACTGAGGACCTGGAATAGTCCGATGAAGTGTGGAGACAATTTGCCGCCTCGGCCAAATCTCCATAATCCACGTCAAGGTGAGACACGCAAGAAGATGTGGTTGCCATCATCAAACTCTAGTGGTCTCCGCATCCTGTCATCATAGGACTTCTGCCGGCTCTGAGCTATCCTCATCCGCTCTTGGATGACCTGGATCTTCTATGTCGTGGCCTGGACCATCTCCGGTCCCATAAGTGCTGACTCCCCAGGGTCTGTCTAGCACAAAGGAGATCTCCAAGGTCGGTCGTACAACGCCTCATATGGTGCCATCTCGATGGGGGAGTGGTAGCTATTATTGTACGCAAACTCCACCAAGGGTAGGTGGTCCTCCCAGCTATGACCAAAGTTGAGAACACATGCGCGGAGCATGTCCTTGAGAGTCTGAATGGTCCTCTCCGTCTGACCATCTGTCTGAGGGTGAAAGGTGGTGCTCAGACATAGCTGCGTCCCGAACGCCTCCTGCTACCCCTTCCAAAGCCGGGAAGTAAAGCGAGCATCTAGATCGGAGACGATAGATGATGTCACACCGTGAAGCCGTACAATCTCATGAATGTAGAGGCTCCCCAAGATCTCCACTGAGCCCTGCTCTCTGATGGGTAAGAAGTGTGCCGACTTGGTGAGTTGGTCGACAATCACCCAAATGGAATCATGACCTATGGAAGTGCGTGGAAGTCCATTCATGAAGCCCATAGATATCCCATCCCACTTCCACTCCAGGACCTCCAAGGGTTGTACCAAGACTGCTGGTAACTGGTGTTCTGCCTTCACCTGCTGGCAGGTGAGGCATCGAGAAACGAACTCCACCATAGCCTTCTTCATGCCCGGCCACCAGTGCTGTCGTCTGAGATCCTTGTACATCTTTGCCACTCCAAGATGTACCACCAAAGGAGAAGTGTGAAACTCTCTTAGCACCTCCTTCCGTAAAGCAACTGGTACTAAGGTATGTCCTCTGAAAATGACATCGTTCTCTTCTCCAAAGGAGAGACCATCAGGTGCCTGTCCTGAGGATATCTGTGCACAACGCGTCTCATAGTCAGTGTCCCCACGCTGTGCCTCTCTGACCCGCTGCAGTAGTGGAGGGGTGACTATGAGAGACTGAAGGAAGGGTGCTCCATCTCTATCCACGAAGGATATCTAAAAAGCGGCTAGCTGCTCTGTCACCTCCTCAAGTAACTGAATGCCCGTCCTCCTGCTAAGAGCATCGGCTACCACGTTCCCCTTCTCAGGAGTATAGACTATCTCAAAGTCATAGTCCTAGAGGAACTCGAGCCATCGCCGCTATCTCAGGTTCAGTTCCTTCTGAGAGAAGATGTACCTGAGACTCTGATGGTCAGAAAAGACTGTAGAGCGCTAGCCCATCAGATAGTGTCGCCGTGTCTTCAGAGCGAAGACCACTGCTGCTAACTCCTGGTCATGGGTAGCGTAGTTTTGCTCATGCAGCCTCAACTGACATGATTCATAGGCGATCACTGCCCACTCCTACATCAGGACACATCCGAGTCCGGTCCCTGATGCATCGTAGTAGACTACATACCATACTCCCTCCTCTGGAAACCTCAAGATAAGTGCGATGGTCAATCTATGTCTCAGCTCTTGGAAGCTCTACTGACATCTTTCTGACCATACAAAGGGTTTCCCATACTTTTTCAAAGCTGAGAGTGGTGCTACAAATCTGGAGAAGTCTGGAACAAATCTTTGATAGTATCCAGCTAGTCCCAAGAAACTCCGCACCTCAGTCATGCTCCTGGGTGGCTCCCAACCTAGCACTACCTCGATCTTCACAGGATCCACCGAAACTCCCTCCTCAGAGATGAAATGTCCCAAGAAGTGGACCTTACGTATCCAGATCTGACACTTCGAGAGCTTTCCATAAAGCTGGTGCTCTCGGAGTGTGTCTAATACAACCCACAAGTGGTAGGCGTGCTCCTCCTCAGTCGCCGAGTAAATCATAATGTCGTCGATGAAGACCACGACAAATAAATCGAGGTATGGATGAAAGATATTGTTCATGAGGGCCATGAACACTGCTGGATAATTGGTTACTCCAAATGGAATAACCAAGAACTCATAGTGGCCACACCGACACCTGAAGGTCGTCTTCTGTACGTCCTCATCCCGAACTCTGAGCTGATGATACCCTGATCTAAGGTCTATCTTTGAGAACCACCGTGATCCCTTGAGCTGATCGAAGAGGTCATAAATCCTCGGTAGCGGATACTTGTTTCTTACTGTCACCTGGTTCAGGTGACGATAGTCGACACAAAGTCGCAAGCTCCCGTCCGCCTTCTAGGCGAACAAAATCGGGGAATCTCAGGGTGAAACACTGGGTCGGATGAATCCCTTACCCTGCAAGTCCTCCAACTGTACCCGTAACTCTCGAAGCTCAGAGGGAGCCGTCCGATATGCTGGAGTGGATATCGGGGCTGTCCCGGGGTACAGATCAATATAAAAGTCTACCTCTCTGTGAGGAGGTAGTCTTGGAACGTCGTCGGGAAAGACGTCCACATAATGATCCACCACTGCAGGAAAACTAGGACTCCGCACGTCAACTGCTCCTAGGATGAGGCTAGCCAACTGATGAGTGATGGGCTGGTCTCTCCTCTGCGAGAGTCCATCCTGTGCTGCGAAGGATCCCTTCTCACCGGTGAAGGTGAACCTGCTCCCGTCGGTGCGTACACATCGCACCTTGCGCCGAATACAATCAATCTGTGCATGGAATGTAGATAACCAATCCATGCCAAAGATGACGTCGTAAGGCCTCGACGTCGCTATAAGAAGATCCCATCCGAAGCTCTCGTCTCCTAGAGTAAGCTCACACTGCCGGAACTAGTGCGTAATCATCGAGTCTGCTCCCGTAGGAGTCTCTAGCCGTAAGGATCGAGCCAACGGCTCTGTCGGAATCTCCGAGCTCCGAACAAGGGCAGCGACTATGAAAGAATGGCTCGCTCCTGTGTCTATAAGAACAGCAGAAAGGGTGGAATAGACATAGATAGTACCTCGAATCATCTCAGGTGTGCCGTGGTCATAGGCCTCCGCTGCCTGGAGCTGTTCTGTGTTTGCCCGCCAGCTCCCTGTGGCCGGGGTGGACCTCCTGGTGGTGGTGGTGGTAAAGCCTCAAAGCGTCTCCCACCACCTGCTGCTCGGCCAGCTCCTCTGCCTTGTCCGCCTGCTCCCTGCGGACTGCCACAGTCAACCCTCTGCCTCTGCCTGGGTGGCCCCTCAACCATCTACTGCTCCTCGGCACGGTGGGTCGGGCAGTCACGAGCCATGTGGCCCTGCCCGCCGCATGTGTAGCACTACCTGCCTCTCGAAAGACCGGCTCCGTGATGTGTGCCCCGCACTGCTGAGCCAGTGTCCTGAGGTCGTCTGCCTGAGGGTCTGGTCTTCCTGGACCCATGAGTCATCCGACGACTGCCTGCTACAGAGGACTCTGCTACGTGCCGCCCCGCGGTATGTCTCGCTACTGAAGAGGGCTCAACAAGAAAGCTCTCGATCAAAAGGGCTCGCTCCAGTACTCTTGCCTGAGTCAGAATGCTGAGGGAGATCAGCGATGCCCTAATCTAATGTCTCAATCCCTTCTCAAAGGTCCAGGACTGGAAGAATGGGTCCCGTACCATGTCTGTCGAGTGGCGTGAGAGATCGGTAAATCTCATCAAGTACTGGGCGACTGTCAAGCTGCCATACCACAGCTGAAGAAGCTCCTGGATGCGCACCGCATGGAGGGTGGCCGGGACGAACTCTAAGCAGAAGAGGCTCTCAAAGTCTATCCAGAGAAGAGATTCCTCATCGTGCACCTAGAGTATCAAGCTCCACCATCGGCCCTCTGCCGCGTGTAGTAGGCTCAATGAGAGGATCACCATGAGGTCTGTTGGTGTCCTCACTAACCGGAAAACTCTCACCACTGCCTCCAGCCAGTCCTCGGCTACCTAGGGGTCCGTCTCCCCGCGGAACCTGGGCGGTCACTGGCGCTGGAACTCATACAGTGCACTAATGCGATGTGCATCGTCAGCAGCTGGGGATGGATGCATCGGTGGCTCGACGGGTAGAGGTACCGCAGGGGCCTCTGCTGTCAAAGGGCCCAGCACCGAGACCTCGTCACTCGGTGGGATGTCGTCACGCTCAACTCTCGGAACCCTAGCTGGCTGCCTTCGTGGGGCCATCCTAAAAAGAAACTGGTGCGCCACGGTCAAAAAGTATACCTGGTGATCTGACATAAATTAATCACAAAGAAAATTTGAAACACACATGCAATCAATGTTTTCTTGCATAAAGTCGGAAATCAGAAGTCAGGGTCCTGGTGTACGGATACGTCGGCTGCCACACCAACACTGGACTCCTTGGACTGATAACCACACCCAATATGCTTAACACTATTGCTTCACATAGAAAAAGATCAAAGTCCTGAGTTCTGCGGTAGAACCGAACTCCTCTGATACCAATTTGTCACAACCCGTCCTCGGGGCCAGTGCCGTGTCTACCCCAAGCCTGCCTTCCATAGGCCAGGGGGTGGCAACTATCACCAATGCATAAATCCCAGTAAAAAGGGAAGGCATTGCCTTTGTAAAGTAAACAAACACCACAGAGAAAGCAAGAGGTAGAAGTAAACACTATGTAAAAACTGAGTACAACAGTAAGTGAGGAAAAGTAAGTGGGACAGTATAAAAACCCAAAATGAAAGTAAATTACAACTGGAAAGGGAAAATAGAAACTGAAAGTGAAGTTGCAACGTCGAGTTGTCCACTGGAAATCCCAACTGAAGGGTGAGAATAGATAGCCTCCACAGCTCCTCGGGTCCAGCCGTCCGCTCCGAGTATGTCCCGTCTAGTGGTCCACCTCCGGGTACCGACCTACTCCGCCAGCCTCAACCGCGATCAGCGCTGTCCATCGTCTGCAACCAACACAACGTAGTGCGGGCATAGCCCGTGCAGGGGTGAGTATAAGCTACTCAGTAGGGACCCCGAGACCCCCGAAGGTCTCCTAGAATCCACAAAGGATAATCCACAAAGGTAAGATACAATCACGAAGTAACATCCGACACTGCTTTGGTATATTCCCATACATATACCTATGTCATCAATTCCAAGTTCAGCTCCAACATCCGAGCCCAAGTACAACCCAGTCCACACAAGAAAGAAAAACATAAATCCACAAAGGATAACACAACACAATCCACATATGAAATAAAAACAGGATTCATCTCACACAGGTATACTTCTTCGTATGACGATAGAGATGATCAGTTTTATCCACTGATTCATCTAAGCCGTCGGACCCACAAAGGATCGATAGGTACTAACCCCCGCAATGACCCACAAAGTATCTGACCCAAAATGGATCGATAGGTAACTAACCCCCACAATGACCCACAAAGGATCTGACCCACAAAGGATTGATAGGTAACTAACCCCCACAAAGACCCACACATGATCAGACCCACACTAGATCTATAGGCGCTGGCTCACACAGAACCGCTGAGCGCTGACCCACACAGGATCAGACCCACACTGGATCGGTAGCACTGATCCACATAGGATCGATGAGTGCTGTAGTCGTCGCCGTCAAATCCACTGAGGATCTCTGAACAGTCGTCGCCGTCGTCACAGTCGCAAACGCAACCAGCTATAGGGTTCCCGCACATAGCAAGCTCATTCGGGAGGGTCCGCTCCACGAGCCGCGAGGCTGATACATCAACTGACAAAAAGTCTGGATTTGATGTCTCCAAAAGTTCCGTATCGACAACAAGAACTCAACGTCGCAGACGATGCGTTAATCGGACGGCCGGTCTGAGAGTTATTGGTGTTTTCGTCCCAGGGCCCGGTTGGTTTTTAAGTGAAAACCAACCCGACCGTACTCCACCTGCATCCAAACCTCCGGTGGAGTAAGCCAAAAGATCTGTCTCACTTAGAGGAATCCAACAATGTCGACGACACGTCAATCGGACGTCCGGAGCTCAAATTACGAGCGTTTCCGCTCTGAGGGACCGGTTGGTTTCGTGTACGAACCAACTCGGCCAAACCCAAAGTATTCTGAAACCTTGAGTGAGATATACCGAAACCACTGTCTCTATCCAAGGATCGCATCACAACTGATGGTGCGTCGATCGGAGGACCGTAGCACAAGTTATGGGCGTCCGATCGGAAGATATTCGGTATTAAGGGGTTCGGGCCCGGTCCGGCCCGACCCGATACGCCCAGGGTCAGCCCGAACCGGGTCGACCCGAACTGGGTCCAGGTCCGGCCCGGCCGGCATGGCCCGGCCCAGCCAGGCAGCCGGCCCAGCCTGGGCGCACTGGCCCGGCGCTCAGCCAAACGGCCGAGCCGTTTGAAGGGGGGGGGGGGGAACCTACCCCCATGGCTTTTGTAACCGCGACCCCCATTATGGGGGGCCACTTGAGCTGGTCGTCAGGGGTTTGTAACCCCTGGCCTTCCCTTGTCCGGCCGGCCCACTCTGGCCTGTCGGTTTCTGCCACCACGGACCGGTGACGGCCAGTCCCCCCTTGTTCCGACGCCGGCTGCCCGGAACCGGCCGCCGGTCTCCCTGCTCTGCTGCGGCCCGGAACCGGCCGAGACCTTGGATCGTCCGGCGCAGCGCGACGACACCGCGCCCCTCCGTCTCAGCCCCGCTCCGGCCGCGGTGTCTTCGGGTTTCTCCAACGCGACGCGACGACATCGCTTCCTTGTTCTATTTCACGGCATGGTGCGACTACGCCACACTTTCCTTGCCGCACGATCCCGCGCGGTGCGACGACACCGCACCATTCCCGTTTCAAACCACAATAGAAACAACAACATAGATAAGGGAGGATGGTCGGCCGTGTTTGTGCGGTCCGACTGTAATGCCCCGACCCCAGCTACCCAGAGTCGGTGCATTACTTCGTAACATTGGCATGATCACAAAAGATCAAGTCTCAAAAGACCGATTAGTTTAGTAGCCTTGGAAACACTAGATACATTCGTAAACGTTACATTACATCATAAAGTGAAAAACTATAATAAAATGGTCTTCATAGTCCACACTCATATCCCTTTCTGACTACCCCTGCAGGTCATTCATAAAATACTTCTTCACATCCTGGAAAATATTAAAACATTGAAAGGGGTGAGCTCAGATGCTCAGTAAGGATAACAATATTGCGGAAGCTTTCATAAATAAGCATAAACATTTAAGGCAATTTAGAACTAAAACAAAAGCCTTTTAAACTTGAACATCAACATAATATAGAAAAAGTAAAATGATATAATGCCATATACTTCTTCACATGGATATTCTACTAGTCGAATAATCACATGCAATATCAATAAACACTTTCATAATGATGGAATGTATAATGCCAGACTATCATAACCACGTAGTCAAGGCCTCGTGCCAAGACCACAAATAAGATTTTGTCAAGGCCTTGTGCCAAGACACTAGTTTGTCTCATGAGACCTTCCGATGCATTGAGAAGCTATAGCGGGCTCCACCCGTCACTTATTAAGTCCAATGCATTCCTCATATGAATAGGTTTAAACATATCATAAACCATAACATAATCGTATCACATAAAACATGCATAAAAGAAACATAACATTTCCACATTTCAATCACAAGATATCAATACAACACATTGATATAATAAAGATGCTTTCAAAACCATCTTCAATACCAAAATAAAAGAAAGTTAAAACTTTGTATTTATTTTTCATTAAAAAAATGATGGCTTGTAGAGGAAGCCGAAACTCAAATAATGGTCATGGCGGCGGAGAAGTCGTTGTTGCCGCATAAGTACGGAAAGAAAAACATTCCCTTTTTGTCGTTTAGTAAAACTCTTCGTATAAAAAATATTCCTTTTGAATAAACGTAAAAGTCAAAGGGGTTTATACACCGTATAAAAGAAAGTTGTGTATAAAACCAAATATGACTCAATGAAAGGAGATTGAGACGAAGTACTTAAAAAGATCATTTTTAAAATAAAATAGATCTATTATGTGTATTCACTATAGGTACACATAAAGAAAGTAAAAATACAAAATAATACATAATAATATCATGACATAATTGGAAAGTAGGAGATTAACCCAAAGAATAGAAATTGGGTTAAGAAGTTCCCTTACCTCGTGTCTGACTTGACTCAACCGTTCTTTAACCTCCTGAATAATAAACTAGAGTTAATATATACCTTATTAAGAACCATTTTCAATTTCATTATCCTTATTATATCACTTATTACAATGATATGAACATTATGTAATTATTTAAGTTAATAACGGTCGTTTTGTCGATCTTTGGTACTTGAGTCAACAATAAACTTCTTATAATTACAAGTTGTTTATGTGGTAAAATATCCATTATCTCCCGAATTATATTCATGATTTAGATGTCATATATATCTTATATATCCAGTATATACATTCATTTATAATATTACGTAACATTTAGAGGTATGAAATGAAATGCACCGTTCATAGAGACGGTAAGCCGTACGTACGCATGAACGCTAATTTCATTTCAATTTCATATTTAATGGAACAAAATCATAATGATATAAATGTATAATATAATTCCAGTATAATATAGTGCATAATACCATTTACTCCATCATTTATACATCCCACATATGGCATTAACGATTCAAATCACTTTGAGGGGGCGGTAGTCCACACTTCCTAAAATGAAATTATCACGTTTTACCCATAATGGAAATCATAAAGTATTCCATAAATGAGAAATACAGAAGCATAAGTAAAACATAAACATATTATATATCATATATAAAAATAGTGACATCTTAATGGCCACCTTTGAAGGTGTTATATGAGTGTTGAACAATCATCGTTTCGTGAGGCAGAAATTCGCCATCCACAGAAACCGTATGTTCTTTAACCATTAGATGTAGGTGTGTGTAAGTGTAGCTCGAATCATTCTTATAACAACATCCTAGTATATTGAGGATACTGGTGTTTTTACAAAATAAATGAATAAAAACAGTTTAGGGGGTTGGAGAAGAAAAATAAAACAAAACAACATTAGAGAAGACATTACCTCAAAATCGGGTAACTCTTTTTGATTTGAGCCAAAGGCTTCCTTGGGAAGAGTTCTGCCCAAAGGGAGGCTTCTAGGAGTAAGAGGGGGAAGTTGGGAGAGTATTTGGGCAGAGGTTGTCCGAGCCAAATGGCTTGAAAGTGTAAATTAGGTGGGATAGGTGGGGGCCTTTTATAAGTGGAGAGGAGGGGCACTTTTGGAAAGATTGAAATGTTACATTATTATACAATGCTTTTCGGATTATAAAGGTCCCAAACTTATATAATTCGTGGATAAGGTGATAAGGGTTCTAAATCTCCTCATCCAATAGGCTTTGGACAAGTGTAAGCCTTTGATTTTTCATTACCTTCTCATTTTATTTAAATCGTTAAATAATGAGGTCATCGCTGCATCATGATGTCATAAATAATTTAATTTATTTAATGTCTAAAAATTATAAAACAAAATAATATGATGTAGGAAATCTGTTTAACTTCTAATGAATATTTATAGTCAAAATTGGGACTTTTGTAACCCCACTTAAAAACTGTTTTAGTAAAACAACTCATGTTTGTGTCAATTTAATTTTAACATTAAATAAATATATATTAATGTCATTTTCCAACCAAAGTGGCTCCATGGGCTCCCCAAGTTGACCCATGGGTTGTATTGGTCGGCCATGACTCATCCAATAGGAGTAGGACAAGTGTCAAGCTTATCTCATATTATTAAAACATTATTTTTACCTTAAACTACACTAATTACCTCTAATCGCGATTAAGAACTTAAAAGTTACTATTCACCAAAAAATTATTTTAATCTTATTGAACCACATTTTACTTCTTAATGACAACCATGTATGTCGGATTTTTGAAAATCAAATCACAGATGTGGTAATATTTCATTTAAACGAAAAATCAGTTATTTAACTACCACTTAGTGGTTTCACTATTCATCAAAAATTGAAGTTTTTCAGAACAAGGCCAAAATTTCACCCTAAGCTATAATTGATATTCCGAATTCAAAAATGATGTCTATTTTACAAAATTCAAAACATATAATTTTAATTAATTAATTTTATAATTAATTCCCGCTGTTACGACAAATAGCGTGTTTTTTAGAAACAATTTATATCAAAAGATTGGCAATAGTTTATGTCCAATTTCAATGTTAAATTAATTCTAATGACCACCATTGGATAAAATGGTAAAAATATATTCTAATTATACCTTAAAACCACTAAATAGTATAATTTATCACAATAAATTATTTTTATTAAAAAGTTGTTTTGAGTATTTTTCACTATTCATAAAAAATTAGAAGTTCTCAGAAAAATACCAAAAATTCAACATAGGCTAATTTCGATATTCCGAATCCAAAAATGAAGTCCATTTTGAAATATAAAATTTCTATAATTTTAAAAAGTGGTTATTACTATTCATAACGGCTACTTTGATTAGTCTCGGTGTTTTAGAACTCGAAGTTGCGTACAATGCAAGCTATTGCATTATTGAATGAGAAGCGTATCGTGGAATCTCGGGGTGTTACATTCTACCCTCCTTCAATAAATTGCGTCCTTGCAATTTGAAAATTTTCTTTGAAAATAAAATGTTGAAAAGAGAAAATACCTTTGAGGAAAACCCACATCGGAAATAAGGTTAATAAATATATAACATTAAAAGAAAGCAAGATAAGTACAAAGGTCACCCGATATAGCCCATTCTATGATTCTATGAAAATATGGATATGGAGGAGAAACAAACCATCAAGGTCTGATGGAGAGTTATAGAAAACAGGATTAGGAGAAAGTTTAACCACAAGAAAATCACAAACTTGTGATTGGTTAAACGGTCATTGAATCCCCAGTTGGAAAACTTAACCGACAACATTTTTGTTTTAAGTTACCTTTTATAATGTTGAGGAATTTATTTAGGAGATTTACTAAGAACGTAAGGGAATATACATACTTGTTATGTATACTTTCATTCGTTAATAAATTTTTACCACAAACCCAACTTTTACTCCAAATGGTAACGGAACTCAAAAATATTCTATTTATCCTAATTGTATAAGGTTCCAAATGTTAACACGTACCATTTAGATTAGTAAAACTATTTTGTAACAACCAGGGACTTCCTGTAGGCTAGTGGTATGAAATAAAGTCTTGTCGCACTATGGTTGTGGGTTCGATTCCTGCAGTTTTGTCCGACGTGACGGGTTATTCCCCACCCTGCAGGTTGTCCTTTTCCTAAAACTATAGTATTATAATATTCCAAAAATAATCTTCAGAAATACTTTAACCTTAAACAATACTATCCATGGTTCAACTTAATCCATTCCAACCTTAATATTTATCCAAAATACCTCTGTCCAGACTTTCTCTAAAAGGTCTCTTAATTCCAAAATCAATTTATCAGATTCCCCAAACAAAGTAAAGTTTCTCTTATTGTCACATACTAAAAATATAATTACCTTTATCATATTAAAACCTTACTGAAATCAACAAGTACTGCAATACAATCCTTATATATATCACATTATTCTTATAACCAGAATATAATCCTTGAGTCCAAAAGCACCAATACATTAATTATTCTGCTTCAACTGTAGTCACAACATAATATTGGCCTTGATCCCTTGGCCTTTTCTGAGGTAATTTTCCTTGACTCTTAGGACATTCATTTGCATAATGCCCCATTTCCCTACAATTGTAGCATTCAACTTTGACATCCTCTTTCTTTCCCTTGCAATCACGAGCCTAGTGACCCTTTTCTCCACATTTATAACAAACTCCCATTCCTTTTAGGCACATACCAGGGTGATTATTCCCACAATTATCACATAATGGAAAATCCTTCTTTCCCTTTTTCACTTTATTTGTCTCTTGTTCCACCGTTCTCTTCTTCTCTTGCTTTACTTTGTTGTCATAAGACTTAGAGAATTCCTTTTCTTTCTTGATAGCACACGAGACAATATCTTCATATGATGAGAAGGATTGTGATACTAATGATCGACAGAGAAATGGTTTTAACCCTTCAAAGAAACAATCAATCTTACTCCTTGGGTTACGTATATAATCGGCAGCATGCCTCGCTAACCTTGTAAAGTTAGCCTCATACTTTGCGACATTCTCATCCTCCTTCTACCTCAGACTCAGAAATTACCTTTCCATATCTGCTCGATGGTCACGAGGAAAGTATTTTTCTAATAAAATCTCTTTGAACTCCCTCCATTCCATATTCGATACGTCATCATCTTCCTTTGTGTTTTGAATCAGCGACCACCATTGATCGACATCTCCAATGAGGCGGTAAACTTCCATGACAACCTTCTCCCTTTCGCTACTCCCCAAGGCATGGAATATTTTCTCTAAGGAGTTTATCCATTGCTTAGATACTAACGGATTTGTACCTCCATTAAATGTTGCTGGTTTTTGCCTCATGAAGCGGTCTAACATTGATCCTCCACATTGCGGATCAGGGTGCTCCATACGAGTAAGGTTATTATTCATAACCTGCGTGAGTTGTCCCAGTACGGTGAGAAGCTGATCATCACCAGTTGTATCACTAGCTTCACCATAATTATCTTGAGCAGGAGGGAAATCCCTACATGGAGTGCGTGCATTGATACGGTTTCCATTTCTTCCACTAGGCGCCATTTCTAAACAATGTCATAAATTAGATCAGTTTATGAATCAAAATACATAATCCCATACTTATAAAACACTTAACATAAATTGAACTATTTATGGATATAATCCATAATCATAAAAATGTTTTCTTTGAGGAAGTATATACTCATAAACCCTTCATAATGATTTGTAAAGAAAATGAGAGTTATCCTAAGCATATCCCCCATGAGTGTCGTAACCAAGAGTGCAGCAAGGCCCGTTGTCGTGCACCAGTTCCCATTCGAGTCTAGCTCAAAGAGGTGTTTTCGGGTTTTACCCCTAGGAACATCTGTGCCAGAGCCGCCTCAACCTGCTCATATCCAGACAGGGATGTATTGCTCCTAAAACTCACAAAATCTCTACAATACCAAAATTCTAGGAAGTTATTCTATACTAATCCTCAAAGTCTATCTTCGGGCTATGTGATCTAATCAGAGTTTATCTAAATCTAGCTCCCAAGGTTAGTACTAAACTGCCTCTGATACCAACTGTAACGCCTCGACCCCAGCTACCCAGAGTCGGTGCATTACTTCGTAACATTGGCATGATCACAAAAGATCAAGTCCCGAAAGACCGATTAGTTTAGTAGCCTTGGAAACACTAGATACATTCGTAAACGTTACATTACATCATAAAGTGAAAAACTACAATAACATGGTCTTCATAGTCCACACTCATATCCCTTTCTGAATACCCCTGCAGGTCATTCATAAAATACTTCTTCACATCCTGGAAAATATTAAAACATTGAAAGGGGTGAGCTCAGATGCTCAGTAAGGATAACAATATTGCGGAAGCTTTCATAAATAAGCATAAACATTTAAGGCAATGTAGAACTAAAACAAAAGCCTTTTAAACTTGAACATCAACATAATATGGAAAAAGTAAAATGATATAATTCCATTTACTTCTTCACATGGATATTCTACTAGTCGAATAATCACATGCAATATCAATAACCACTTTCATAATGATGGAATGCATAATGCCAGACTATCATAACCACGTAGTCAAGGCCTCGTGCCAAGACCACAAATAAGATTTTGTCAAGGACTTGTGGCAAGACACTAGTTTGTCTCATGAGACCTGCCGATGCATCGAGGAGCTATAGCGGGCTCCACCCGTCACTTATTAAGTCCAATGCATTCCTCATATGAATAGGTTTAAACATATCATAAACCATAACATAATCATATCACATAAAACATGCATAAAAGAAACATAACATTTCCACATTTCAATCACAAGATATCAATACAACACATTGATATAATAAAGACGCTTTCAAAACCATCTTCAATACCAAAATAAAAGAAAGTTAAAACTTTGTATTTATTTTTCATTAAAAAAATGATGGCTTGTAGAGGAAGCCGAAACTCAAATAATGTTCACAGCGGTGGAGAAGTCGTTGTCGCCGCATAAGTACGGAAAGAAAAACATTCCCTTTTTGTCATTTAGTAAAACTCTTCATATAAAAAAGATTCCTTTTGAATAAACGTAAAAGTCAAAGGGGTTTATACACCGTATAAAAGAAAGTTGTGTATAAAACCAAATATGACTCAATGAAAGAAGATTGAGACGAAGTCCTTAAAAAGATCATTTTTAAAATAAAATAGATCTATTATGTGTATTCACTATAGGTACACATAAATAAATTAAAAATACAAAATAATACATAATAATATCATGACATAATTGGAAAGTAGGAGATTAACCCAAAGAATAGAAATTGGGTTAAGAAGTTCCCTTACCTCGTGTCTGACTTGACTCAACCGTTCTTTAACCTCCTGAATAATAAACTAGAGTTAATATATACCTTATTAAGAACCATTTTCAATTTCATTATCCTTATTATATCACTTATTACAATGATATGAACATTATGTAATTATTTAAGTTAATAACGGTCGTTTTGTCGATCTTTGTTACTTGAGTCAACAATAAACTTCTTATAATTACAAGTTGTTTATGTGGTAGAATATCCATTATATCCAGAATTATATTCATTATTTAGATGTCATATATATCTTATATATCCAGTATATACATTCATTTATAATATTACGTAACATTTAGAGGTAAGAAATGAAATGCACCGTTCATGGAGACGGTAAGCCGTACGTACGCATGAACGCTACTTTCATTTCAATTTCATATTTAATGGAACAAAATCATAATGATATAAATGTATAATATAATTAAAGTATAATATAGTGCATAATACCATTTACTCCATCCTTTATACATCCCACATATGGAATTAACGATTCAAATCACTTTGAGGGGGTGGTAGTCCACACTTCCTAAAATGAAATTATCGCGTTTTACCCATAACGGAAATCATAAAGTATGCCATAAATGAGAAATACAGAAGCATAAGTAAAACATAAACATATTATATATCATATATAAAAATATTAACATCTTAATGTCCACCTTTTAAGGTGTTATATGAGTGTTGAACAATCATCGTTTCGTGAGGCAGAAATTCGCCATCCACAGAAACCGTATGTTCTTTAACCATTAGATGTAGGTGTGTGTAAGTGTAGCTCGAATCCTTCTTATAAAAACATTATAGTATATTGAGGATACTGGTGTTGTTACAAAATAAATTAATAAAAAGAGTTTAGGGGGTTGGAGAAGAAAAATAAAACAAAACAACATTAGAGAAGACATTACCTCAAAATCGGGTTACTCTTTTTGATTTGAGCCAAAGGATTCCTTGGAAATAGTTCTGCCCAAAGGGAGGATTCTAGGAGTAAGAGGGGGAAGTTGGTAGAGTATTTGGGCAGAGTTTGGCCGAGAAAAATGGCTTGAATGTGTAAATGAGGTGGGAGAGGTGGGGGCCTTTTATAAGTGGAGAGGAGGTGCACTTTTGGAAAGATTGAAATGTTACATTATTATACAATGATTTTCGGATTCTAAAGGTCCCACACTTATATAATTCGTGTCTATGATGATAAGGGTTCGAAATATCCTCATCCAATAGGCTTTGGACAAGTGTATGCCTTGGATTTTGCATTATCTTCTCATTTTATTTAAATCGTTAAATAATGAGGTCATCGCTGCATCATGTTGTCATAAATTATTTACTTTATTAAATGTCTAAAAATTATAAAAAAAATACTATGATGTAGGAAATCTTTTTATCTTTCTAATTAATATTTATAGTCAAAATTTGGACTTGTGTAACCCTACTTAAAAACTGTTTTAGTAAAACAACTCATGTTTGTGTCAATTTAATTTTAACATTAAATAAATATATATTAATGTCATTTTCCAACCAAAGTGGCTCCATGGGGTCCCTAAGTTGACCCATGGGTTGTCTTGGACGGCCATGAATCATCCAATAGGAGTAGGAAAAGTGTCAAGCTCATCTCATATTATTAAAACATTATTTTTACCTTAAACTACACTAATTACCTCTAATCGCGATTAAGAACTTAAAAGTTACTATTCACCAAAAAATTATTTTAATCTCATTGAACCAAATTTTACTTCTTAATGACAACCATGTATGTCGGATTTTTGAAAATCAAATCACAGAAGTGGTAATATTTCATTTAAACGAAAAATCATTTATTTAACTACCACTTAGTGGTTTCACTATTCATCAAAAATTGAAGTTTTTCAGAACAAGGCCAAAATTTCACCCTAAGCTATAATTGATATTCCGAATTCAAAAATGATGTCTATTTTACAAAATTACAAACATATAAGTTTCATTAATTAATTTTATAATTAATTCCCGCTGTTACGACAAATAGCGTGTTTTTTAGAAACAATTTATATTAAAAGATTGGCAATTGTTTATGTCCAATTTCAATGTTAAATTAATTCTAATGACCACCATTGGATAAAATGGTAAAAATATATTCTAATTATACCGTAAAACCACTAAATAGTATAATTTATCACAATAAATTATTTTTATTAAAAAGTTGTTTTAAGTATTTTTCACTATTCATAAAAAATTAGAAGTTCTCAGAAAAATACCAAAAATTCAACATAGGCTAATTTCGATATTCCGAATCCAAAAATGAAGTCCATTTTGAAATATAAAATTTCTATAATTTTAAAAAGTGGTCATTACTATTCATAATGGTTACTTTGATTAGTCGCGGTGTTTTAGAACTCGAAGTTGCGTACAATGCAAGCTATTGCATTATTGAATGAGAAGCGTATCGTGGAAGCTCGGGGTGTTACACCGACCCCCTCTCGTTAATCGATAGGAAATGGTAATAATTCACGAAGAACGTCAAGTTAGAAATCACGAAAAAAAATAAAATAACCCCTACCTCATCGAACAAGTTGGGTGAGGATTCGTCGCGGAGATAACCGTCGCGGGAAGAGGCTTCACGGAAGGAGACGTCACGGAAGGAGACGTCGACCTCTGAGGAATCCGGCGTTCTTTGCGTTCTTCGCGTTCTTCGTGTTCTTCGACGAATAGGATGAAGAAACTCAAGTCTCCCTTAACTTTTCTCCCAAAGCTCTCAAGGCAACAAGACTCCAACAAAAATAAAATAAGTCCGTTACTTATTTTATTAACATAACTAAGCATTTGAATTTTAAACATTAAAATTAAACTCACAAATTTAATAACATAAGTTATCAAAATTAATGAAGGGTTATGGAAGGTTAGGGAAGGTGAAGAGGTAGGGTTCGTGTGGGCCCCACCACCTTCGTAACCTCCAAATGGAAGTTGGGTGGTTTTCCCCAACTTCCACCCAAAGCTTAATCCAGTTAGAGTAAAATAAAAATTTTAGTTAAATTTTTCTTTTAACTTCCACAATTTTTATCAACTTCTCTCATGAAAACGTAACTCCAGAAAAGGTGTTCCTAAGCAATTACTGGCGCTGCGAATCCATCGGTGCCCTCGGAATTCGTTTTTGAGTACTGGTTCAAAAGTTATAAATTTCCGCTCGTTCGTTCACTGAACGTACCCAAGCTAAACTTCGGATAGAAATTCCGGGCACACTGGGCCTCAGAATCAAGTGCCTTCAGAAACTGCGTTCTTGTAAAATCCCTAATAAAAATAAGAAAAAATTTTCCTTGAATATTACGGGTCTTTACATTTCTAATGTCTGAAGAAATTAATATAGGGGTGGCCTTCTATAAGTTAAGCGAGTGGGGCAATTCTATTTTTTTTAAAAAAATTGACCAAAATTTAATTCATGAAAAAAGTATTAATAAATATTCCATTATCTATATTTCATGTTAAAAGGTATAAATAGTTTTATAAAATATATTTTATACATTTTCTAGGACATTTAAACCCATATATTTTTAGTTTTACCACCGATAACCCCATTTTTACCTTAATTACAATAATGATTTTTTCCAATATTCACCACTCATTTTCGTCATATTTTAAGTTATAATTATTAAATAATTTTAATTATAATGATTCAAAATATAGAATACATTTTTCAAAATTCAATTTATATAAGTAGAAAATTTTAATATAAACATAATCTCACAAATGCAATGATAAAAAACTTTTTAAATAAAAAATGATGAAATGTTTAGAAAGTTTGAATATAAAAATTAAAATTGAAATTGATTTCAATGTACTAAATTAGATTAATTTATATATATTAAAAATAATTTTACATTAAAATTTTTAAAATATAATTTAACTTCATATATATTATCAACTAAAAAGAAGTTTTCAATTAAAATTTAATATTTTTCAATATTGAAAAAAATTAATCTTTTTAAAAAAAATTAAAAAAATTCAACCAAATATAATTTTAAAATAATGATTTTAAATATTAATTTATTTTTTAAAATAAATTATATAAAATATGATAAAATTATAATTAAAAAATATATGCAAAATTTATTAACAAATAGGTTTTTGTGAAGATTATATATTTGAGTCAGGAGATGATTTCATATTAATCTTATATCTAACAATAATTATTGTATGAATATCGATTAAAATTTAATTATATTTATTATATGAATTTAATTTTAAAATTAATCTCTAGGATTTAGATTAGTTATTTAAAATGTAGAAACATTATTCACATTAAAATAGTTTTTTAAAAACCCAATTTTTAATTATAGAAGCAATACTATACAAAAATAAAATATAATAATGATTAAAATGTAATTAAGTGGATTATATATAACCAAAGAATATATTGTTTTAATTTAAATCATATTGACAATATAATTATTTTTTTAAAGTACATTATTTATTGAAAATAAATTATATTTTTACAAATATCATTATTTAATTCAATATTCACTAAAAATTAGTAATTTCTAAAAAATAAAAGACTTTTAGCCAAAGTAAATTTTTATATGAATATTTAATAAATGTGGTCAAAATTTTCAACGAAATTTTCTAAATTTCCCTTAAAATAATTATAATATTTTTTTCATGAAAAATAAATAAACATCTTTTTTGGAGAAAACATATTTTTGAAGAATAAAATTTCTTTTCTACTAATTATTTTATTATATACTAAACATTTATTAGAAATTTATATTGAATATGAAATATATATATATATATTTCATAACGATATTAATATTATTCATAACCTATAATTCAATGGCTCTATTATTGAAATTATATATCTCAGGGTAGTTTATGATCAGTTTTCCATAATGTTTATACTGTTTAACAAAATTTACTACTTTTAAAATATCGATATTTACATCCTCCCACCATTTTACTAATACTACCCTATTTATCTTAGTGCTTTATTTAGTACTATAGAAGGTTCTGTTTGGTACTACAGAAGCTAGAACTATTCATCAGTTTCATCCTTCGGGCCACTGGTCTGGTCCTCAATTACTTCAGGCCTTTGGGCCATCCAGTGCTTTGGGCCATCCAGGGCTTCAGGATGATAAGAATTTTAGGCCACCTCAAGGCCTTCAGGCCACATTTTCTGTAAAAATTCCACAAAAACTGAAAGGATTTGGCTTTATATGAGGATTTTGAGTAGGCACATTCACCAGTGTTGAGATAACAGATTTTGAATAATGGGAGGGTATGGAAATTTCCATCAGTTCCAAGACTATCCATCAATGCCCATGACAACTAGCTGAATAAGCATGTGAAAGTGGAGAGTTGAAATCCTGATGTAGACATTAGGGAGGGGATGTTCCAAGTGTTCATATTATGTGATGAAATCATCTAAGGCCTTTGAATCATATATTATGACGAAGCCTACATGATATTTAATGGTTCTTCTTCGTCCCCTAAAAGGGGTATTATAAAAAAATGAATAAAAATACAAGGCACTAAGGCCATTCAAGAAAATACTTAATAAATAATCTGATTGATAAAAGTGAAGGGGTAGTTCATGAGTCATCTAGAATAACAATTACAAGATTTCTAATTACGAGAAAAGAGGTGTGATATGATTACATGGACATAGAAGAAAAGTGTAAATAATTATGGAGAGTGACTGAAATCACTGATCATTAAGAAGTGAATGAGTGATGGAATGATAAGGGCTTCAAAACTGTAAATATGTGATTATTTGAAAGACCAGAGGATTCATCAGATTAGAATGTTATCAGATATTTTTTTATATCTAGATCAGTTTACTTTATTTTTTAAATTATTTCACCATATAGGATGCAATCATTGTGAAATATACCTACATTAGAAGTATAATTTCATAATTTAACCAATTTCCACCATAATATCATATTTTTCTCCAAACGAGAATTATTCAAGATGAAATTTTCATGGATTAAGTAGTAAAAATATTCTTTTAAAGGATCATATAACACTAAAATGGGATAAAATCTATTACAACTATATTTTTAAATTAACAAAAATCATACCCTTTATCACAAAGTAAGATAATTTTCAAAACTAGTAAACCATTATATGATGAAATAATACATTAATCTCCAAAATTCAATAGTAATACGAAAATGTAAAACTAAATAATTAATCCAAAACCTAAAAATTAAACAGTGTTTTGACAAATAAAAATTACCTCCAAACTATCATAATTCTATATCAATATAACTAGATATTTTTTTAGAAAAAACAATAATCACTTAGTCACAAAAATCAATTTTGATTCCCACTATTATCAATATAAAAAAACAAGAGTTTACATAATTTCCATAACAATTAAGATCATATAAATCATAAAGGGTATAAATATTGTAAATATTATTTCCAAAAAATACAAATGAAAACTTCTTGTAAATAAAAATCATCATATATAATTCGAACTAATAAAATGTCTCCTAAAGTGTAATTAATAACCTTACGATCTCTTCCCTTTAAAAATGAATGTGGTGTCTTAGACATTGAAAATGTTATTATCCATTATCTAATAGACATATGATGGTATCTATAACTCCTTCTATAACCTCAAATTATAAATTCATAATCTCTAAATTTATCTAAAAATTCCCTCATATACTAATTATAATAACCCAGTACACGCACTCCTTAATCAGCTGCTAAAATACGAAACAATAAATTTTTGAAATGATACATATAATTGTGACTTAATATATTCCATTAACATGTTACAACATCAAAAGGAAAAATTAGATCACTTACATTCTCATATTATTTTTTGGATATAAATTTTATATAATTATGAAACACTTACATAAATAATAAATGTTTCATTAAGTAATAATTTCTCCCACCCAATGAACCTTTTCTTATTTCAAATTATGTTTTCATCATTATCCATATAAAATACATTGAAGGAATATTTCATTTAAAATTATTTTGTGATAACTTATGTAAAAAGAAATATAATAAGGTTGAGATCAAATTTTTATAATATTTAAACATTAGAATTTACAACTGAATGTAATCAATAAACAAAATAAGTACCCTGGGGCATGACACCATAATCAGAGTACATGAGATAATTATAAAAGAAATCATAGACACAAGTTATTGAATCATCAATCATGAAACCTAGCATTATGATTTAAAAAAAAAATTCATTAGAATCAATAATCATGAGCTTTTTGATATTAATCTCGATAACAGTAAACACTAAAAACCATATAATGATTAAATAAAATGTGTTGGTATCATGGTTTATCATAATCATAGAACACTTATAGAATCAATACAAAAACCTTATAAATGGAATAAACATACGACAGTTATCCAATATAATTATCCAAATAACTAATAAAAAACCAATGAATTGATTCTCTATTTGGGTTGAAATATCATTTCATCTATATACCCGCATCACCTAGTGTTATAAAGGAACAAAAATTATTTAATTTATAATGGGATCACCCAATTCTATCTAGGATCACCCCACATATAAGGTATAACATGATCACCAAGAACATTCTGTCACGCCCCGTCCCATAGGGCCCGTGTCGTGACCACCCCAACCCGCCTTCCAAAGGCCAGGGGTTGGAGACAAGCATCAGAAATATATTTCCCTAAAATTGGGAAGGTATTTCCTTTAAGCCTCCAAACACACCAACCAAGAACATTTAAATATGCACTCTACATAGTAAAACTACAATAGTAAAAGTGTGTACCTAATGTAAAGGGGGTCGCAATACAATCCCAACTAAAAGATACAACTATAATAGAAAACAACTCCTGAAATTCTCTACCAAGGATCCTACCTGATGGGTAGGTACATATCGTCTCTGAATCTCTGTACATCAACCAGTCACCTCCATGTACCACATACTTCTAGCTCCCTAAAGTCATAGCCAAGATGATCTTCATATGCACAATACACGACAAGGTGCGGGTGAAGCCCATTCAAGGTTGAGTATATAAACACCCAATAGGGACCACGAGACCGCCGATGGTCTACCAGAATTCCAAAAAGGAAAACCACAAAGAATGAACTCAAAAACCAAGCCCAAAATAATGTTTGCTTACACTAGGTATACAACTATGAGATATGGAATAAATATCATCAGTCATAAGATATATCATTATAATCCTTTAGGGAGTTCCTTTAATGAACCACAATGAAGTTGTTCTGCTGTTTATCAATAAAGGTTTGTATGTCATGGATCCACAAAGGGAAACTCTATGGCTGGTCCTCATGAGGTCAGGAACTGCTGATCCACACAGGTTCGCTAGGATATTGATCCACACATAGTGGCTCTGATGCTAATCTACACAGGGTCTCTTTGATGATGATCCACACAGGGTCGCTATGATTATGATCCACATAAGGTCCCTATGATGATTATCTACACATGGCCCCTCTTGAATTAACAGCCAGCAATAAGATTCCCCACACTCAGTGCACATGAGTTCTGTATAATTTGATCCTAAAGATTTTGGTCATTCCTCAACTACCATGATGTTCCAAAAAGTATTAACCCAATGGTCCAAAATTTTATAATGGTTCCATTGCGATAGATGGTGTGTCAATTAGACACCCAGTCTCTGAGTTATAAGAATCTTAGTACCGAAGGCCCAATTAGATTCGGGTTCGATCTAACCGGGTCGTACACCAAAATTATCCAAAACTCAAGTGGATTATCATAAAAGAACTGTATTGTTTCAAGGATTCCATCACTGTAGAAGGTTCTTCAAATATATGTATTGATTCTGATATATAGAATTTTAAGAGAAACTGGGTGAAATAGGGGTCTGGGTCCCGTCCAACCAGGGCAGACCAAACCAACCCTCCTCGACCTGGTCTAGGTAGACCCGACCCAATCCGGGTTCAACCCGGGATTGACCCTGCCCAGCCCGAACCTCCTCGGCCAGCCTGAGCGAGGTGGGCCACGGAGGGCTCGTACTTCTAGGTAGCGGACTAGCGTGACCCACATGGGGGTCTTCTCCCCTTTCGAACAACCAATTTTTCTATTCGGTTTACAATGGATGTGCCACAGGGTGCCACCCCCTCTATCAGCGGGACCAACAGGGTGTAGGTCCCCCTCCACCATGTCTTGAAGATAAAATATCCCTCCACATATCAAAGTCACGACCTCCCTCCATGGAACATGATGGCATACTGCCCACTGCCAACACAGTCAGCCATGGGTTGGCCGCCCCTGCTGTCCGTCAGGGCACTAGTCGTTGGTGCTACCGCACTGGTGTTTTGCCGGTGGGGAATCCACTGGCCACTAGGTGAGATCCGGTGATCCATTTTCCCTTCCAATTTCACATATGGGACTCCCAGTATGCTGCAGTCACTGCGTGGCTCCGAGATTCAAATTTTTGTCGAGTTCAAATTTCACGCATGATGAAAGCGACAAATCCAAAGTGGAGGAGCGTACGGGAATTGTTCGGTCGTACCGCACCCTCTGTTTTATAATTAAACAAGATTGTGGTAATCAAATCATAAAATGATAAATTAAAACTCCATTCAAATATTCCGTCATTATCCACCGTTATTTTTAAACAAATCATTGATTAACTCATTTCTGGTTAATATGTGTTCATCATTTTTTTTATCAAGAATGATAGATTGAATCAAATTTACATGAATTTAAAAAAACCCTACCTCGGAAAATTAAGTGATTTCATGGTTGTGGGAGAATAATCCACATTTTTTGAAGTCTCCAGTTTTCGTCTATCCCAGATAATTTTCCCAAATGATGTCGTCTAAGCCTCTATTATTTGTTGTAAGGGTTGATCATTGACGGTTCATCAGAATTTTCCTACAATATCCCACCACCCTCTCCCTTTGAAAACGTTTTTAAAATCCATAGGATGAGTAAAGATATTAATCCTTTTTTTATTGGTGGTTCATAAATTGTTGTATTTAATAAACTACATTATTTTAACTACGTGTTGTTATAGAATCAATGTGTAACCATGCATTTAAAGTCCCTTATTAAATGTCCAACCATATCCTTGGTCCCTGCACCATCACTCAAGATGTGGTATAAAAATAAAATAACATATCATGATATATTATTATCTTTAATTTTTTTTTGAAACTAACTTCTCCTCTCGATCTACTACAGTTGAAGTTAAGCATCCCTTGAACAGATCCTGGCAATGTGAATTCAACGATGCTCTCATATTTCAATTTTATGTAATGGTTCAGATTATATGAAAAACTGAATCTATGTTTTCAGAATGTACCTTAAAAAATGTTCAAAATTCCGTTCTCGGATCTTCGGGACTCAGAATCTTGTGCCATCAATATTCATTGACTCGTAATAATCCAAAATAATTCTCAAAAAACAAATCGAATTTCTAGGTCTTTACACTATTAGGGGTCACAGATCATATATAATATCCATGAAACGTAACATAAATAATGTATATATGGATTTCTTCATAAAACACATAGAAACAATCATTATTCCTTTTATAACATTATTAACCCTTGGGAAAGGAATTGTTCTCATTTCAATCTCATTGAAACATGATTAACTTTTGAAAAAAATGTTCCATAACAATCTGTCATAAACATTGTTAACTAATGGAAGTGAAAAGGATTCTATAGAAATCTATTTGAAACATTATTATCCCATGGAATTGAAAAGGATTCCATAAAATATCATTGAAATTTGATTAACTCATAGAAAATAAAAGACTTACATAAAAATAAGATTTAAACAATATTAATCCATCTAGAGAAAGAACACGGATGGTATCATTAAAAAAATATCCCTATTAGAGGATAACTAACAATAATTATTTTATATGTATATGAATTTGAATATAAATAAAATATCATCAAATAAATTTTGAGGAAATTTAAATTTTCAGTATGAAAAAAATCACTTTTAAAAACAAAAAAATATCAAATATTGAAAAATCATTTTATTTTGAGAGGAACATTGGATATATATAATAAATTCTCTAGCATCATTTAAAATAGTTCTTAAGTAAATTTTCTTTTAAAATTTTAAAATTAACTTTTAAAAAAATTTAAAATTATTTTTCTTTAAAAATAACCTGTAACAAATAAAATAAAATATTCAAAGAAAATAATTGTCATGAATTCTGAAAATCCCATTAATTACATACATGTTAAAACAATTATTTCATTTATATTTTTTCTAAAAGCCAACTGGGAAATGTTTAGAAAACAACATGAATATTCCTTTCCAAAATTTTTCTAAAAATTCAATCATGGGTAAAATTTTAATTAATAAAGATTTTAAATAATGCTAAAAATTTATTATTTTTTTAGAAAACATAGTTATGGGGGAATTAACATTTTTATAGTTGAGAGAAATAAAGTTGATTTTTCATAAAAAAATTTACACATTTATTTTATGTACAATATGTTTGAAAAATGGTTCTATTATCTGAGATTATTATGAATTACCTGAGTAGAATAAAAAGAATATGAATCCTTGAGAGTTAGATCATAATATTTCATCATTGGATACTTATGAATAAACAACATTGATAATCGATGAGATTGTAACAAAATACCTTATGACTTTGGTAACATTGAATCGTAAGACCCATAGAAAGATAAAAATAATTTAGATGAAAAATATCATGATAAGAAATAAATTCATGTCATTACATGTAAATGGGGATATATATACCCATTATAAAATAATATTGGATAATAACCCAATATCAGTCTCAATGAAAGAAAAATCATACAAAAATTACTTCACACTTTAGTAATATTTTGAATCATAAATTCCAAAAAAGAATAACATTAAATAAAACTTTAAAGATCATGAAAATAAAGATATTAATGATATAACTTTTTAATTTGGTAGTATATATACATAAAATAAATGAAATGAGTGGATATCTTTCATATGTAACCCAGAAATAAAATATAGACTAGAAAACTAGTACAAAGATTATATCATTAATGTAGGGATATATAAATTAAATAACATAATTAATAAAATACTAATACACATTAATAAGTTGAAATACCAATTAAAATAAAAAAATTTCATTACACTTGTAATATTATAGTCACTAAATCAATGAATATGACGTTTATCCCAATGAATTGAATTGGGCTAAGGAATATCTTACCTCATGCTTCCATTTGGTTGAACGTTCATTAAAATCATTTATAGTGGTTTAAAACGTGATATTAAATTATTAAAGAACCATAATAATAATTATAATATCATATATTATACTTTTATTACATATTATCACCGTTTTGTTAAAAATATTTCATTAGTTTTATTGTTTCGGGTGTTACATGCCTTATTTCCACAATTGTGATTTTTATGACTGTTCCTGCTCTTGTGCGTATAATATAGTTATATCATATATATAATAATAATAAGGATATAAATATAATTTATTTAAGACAATTATACTTTTTAATAACAATTTAAAATGTTTATACTAAAAAATGAAGTATGTTACGATATTTTGGACCAAAGGTCCTATGTACACATGAGTAGCATTTCTATATTTAAATGATAAGTGTAGAAAGGAGGTAAGAAAAATTATACCCCTCTTGAATGATAATAATATGATAAACAAAATATTATATCAATAAATGTTCTTATATATATCATGAATGTGTTGTGGTGATTAAAAAAAGCATCCCATCGCTTTGTGAAGACGGTAGTCAACACATACCCAAACACAGTTATTACATTTCAGTGAGTGAAAAGGATAGAATGAAAATGATATATTATATTTTCAGAATTATAATTATATAATTTATATAATAAATATTCTTTTTATATCATATATATTCATTATCATTTCCTTATTAACATCCATGTAAAGCGTTGTTGAAAAAATGAATCACATCACATCGTGAGGCGGTAGTCCGCCACACTAACAAGCAACATTATCATGTCCCCTAAGCAATGTAAATTAATGATATATATTATATGATGTCTACATAGGTATTATTATTTTATAAATATCATATAAATATATTGGATCCATCATCATACCTAACTATGAGAGGTGGAAATGAATAAATGAATGACATCGGTTCACAAGGTGGTAGTCTACCATACAAAGTATCGTTGATTTCATAACCCATTTGGTAAAATATGTGAAGGATTTAGTTTACGAAATTAGAATATTAAAAAATAATAATATGTAAAATAATTATTTTATTATATAATCACGGTATATGAATTATTTAAGGAGTTGGGGGAAGAACTAATATTAAAATGCTCGTTGAAGAACGTTACCTCTTCTCTAGGTAACTTCTTTTGGTTTGACCCAAAGGAAATTCTTTGTTGGATTTATGATAAAAATAGAAATTATTGGATGATTATATGGAATTTTATATTTCATTATGTTCTATATTTTTGGAACCAAGTGGGTTTTATGGTTTGATTTTAGGAGGAGAGGGGTGACCATTTATATGTGAGTTGCATGACACAATTGTAATTTTTCAAAAAATAAATTCCACCAACAGTTGTTTCATTGAATAAGGCTCCAATAATAGATGTTTTTTGTAATATTATTAATAATGTCTAAATAATTCCAAAAAATATATTTTTATACGTTTTATTTCATTTAAACACACACATATATATAGTTTAACCCCAGGTAATACCATATTTAACTTAAGCACTGAAATTATTATTTTTTATTTTCACTTATAAATTGTGAAAAAAAATTAATTTGAGATTAATAGATAATATAATATATTTTTATTTGTAATAAGGAATCTATATTTGGAAATTACTCTCCTATATGTGGAATTTTTTAATTTACAGTTAATGTCACAAACGAGATGAGAAAGCGAGTTTCAAAAGTGAAAATTTCAAATATTTACAAAGTCATTATATAAAATTTCTATAGAAAATTTATTATATTAAATTAATCGATATATAATTCATATAATTTTACATTAAAACCAATTAAAATTATATTATGTATATATAAATAATTTAAATAAAAATATAGCTTCCAATTAAAATTATCTATACTATTCCTCAAAAAATAATATTTTTAGATGATTTTCAAAAATTCACCATAAATTTATTTTGACATTAAAATTTAAAAATTTTATTTTATTTTTTAATGTAAATTTTTTAAATGTGGAAAAATATAAAATTAAATCTTGACCTAGAGATGCGATAAAAAACCATGTCTTCTAGAAGAATATTTTTTTGAATGAGTTGATGATTTTATATTAACACTATATTCAAAAATAGTAATTATAAGAATCATAATTTAAATTTATTGATATATAATTTATAAATTTATCTTAAAAAATAATTATTATTTATTATTTTAACTAATTAAAATAGGGAAACATTATGCACATAAAAATAGTTTCCCAAAAAAACTCTTTCAAATAATAAACAATCTTATACTACAATAAAATATATTGAAAATTTAAATGTAATTAAGGGTATTAAATATATATAAATCATAATAATGATAGTTAAAATCATATATAAATAATAATTTGACTTTAAATTTACATAATTTACTGAAAATAAATTACAATTCAAAAAAATCAGCATTTGTTCACTATTCCCTAAAAATCAATATTTTCTGAATATAAATAACTTCCAAAAAATTTATATTTTGATCTACCAATTTTAAAAATGAATTCAATTTTATAGTGTAGATTTTATAAGACATATAATTAAAACTATAATATTTTTTTTACGAAAATATATAAAAATCATATTTGAAGAAAACACATTTTTGAAGAATAAAATTACTTTACTAAAAATTGATTGGTTTTTTACAAAACATTTATCAATGATTTATACTAATTCAGATATTAATTTCTGTAATTAGATTATGCCATTTACACCCTCTAAATTAATGGTTATGTTATAATAGATATATATATCATGGTTCATTTATTCTTTGAGTTGTGTTTCAGTTATTTTATCGAACATAATTTTCTTATTTTAAGATATTTGGGTGTTAGAAGTCACCTGACACCATGAGTGTCTTATAATGATTTGTTTTCCTTACCAACACACTATTTAATATTACCAACTGGTTCACTTTTAATACAAGTGAATTACCCTATATGAAATCACATATTATTTGAGTGATCTTTTTCCCCACTCAGAATCACCCTAGGAAACATCCCATATCGTCACCCATCCTGAAACAAATAAAGGGGAAGCTCACTTAACTATGGATTTATAATCTAGTAGGATCATAAATGAAATTTGAACCTCTTTATAACAGGTAAATAAATTTTTTCTTGTTATCTCTCACTTTTTAGGGGTGTTATGCTCTCCACCCCTTTAAAGAATAACATACACATTGTAGGCTCCATGCCTCATCCATAGGAAATGACACAACAATTTTGGCTGAGTATTAGATCTGATACCTTTTTCATGGTACCAACCTCCCTAGGCTATGAAACTATTATTCTCTTACAATGGATCAACTATAATACATTGGTTTCCTTGCTAGTATACCATTTACTATTACCCAGATGGGTCACTTAGAAGAATAGTGATTGTCCATATAGTCCAAAACATGTTATATTAGTGTTCTTCTTCTTCACTCACACACATCCTAGGAAATATCTTACAAGTTCACCCATCCTAACACTACACTAGTAAAAGATCTATTAACCATGGAGTTCTATTATGATAGGATCGTAAAAATAAATTTTCAACTTATCGACATCTGTTATCACATTTAGTCTTTTATTTTTTACTTTTCATGGGGTTTTACAAAGAACATGGATCCTAACATTTCTAGTCGCCCCATTATATTCATTAAGTAAAAAATTTAATCCAAGGGAACATAATATTTAGGGAAACACATACTGAATGATTATGGTATAATTATTTCCCTATTAATAAGGAATCTATCACAATGTATTTTAATGGAGATTTAATCTGACCATATTATCCAAATTTATTCCCCTTATGAAAGTGTGGTTCCAGTGATTTAGTGCATAATATTATTAAATCCACAATAATTTTAACCCATATTGATGTTTAATTATTTAAAAATCCCACAATTTGGGTTAATCAACCAAAAGTTGAAACCAATTATTTTTAGAAATATATAAAATAATGTCATCCATATGGTTAATGAATCATTTCATGATCCCCACCATTTAGGAAAAAATTATAAACCTCCAAGATAATGGAATGTCTGATCCCAATTTCCTCTATCCGTGGATAAATTAATTAACAGGGAATTCAATAAATTTTATATATAACACCTCTCAAGTATAATATATACTAAATTTCTAAATTCAATCTAAAAAAATTAATTATAATCCAAATTAATGGTGTATGGAAACTAAATCCACTATCATACCTATCATGTAACTCCTTAGATTCATAAAAGGCATTTTTTATAATAAAATTATTAATTAAACTAAATAACAGACATATTGAAAATAAAAAAATTTATATCCATTAATAATAAACTAGGGAATAAATTTCAAATAAATGAACATATCACATATTTAATCATATGATAAAAATTTATTAATAGTTCATAGAAAAAGAAATTATAAACACTATATAATTTATTTAAACATTAATGACTTTTCAAAATCATGAATACATAAAAATCATATTTATTCCTTAATATGATCTTATTCTTATTATAAATTATATATAAATTTAATTTAATTATATTATATGTTTAATAGTTATAAACTTTTTATAATCTAATTTTCATTATGTATGAATAGTACATAATTATAATATCATATATTTAATATTAGTCAATTTATAATCAATTCAATCATAAAAACTATAATGATATGGTTTAAATAATATCCATAACAATTCATTAATTTGAACATATCGTATTAAGTAGTAGAACAAAATCATTTTTTTAAAAAAAAAATTTAGTCTTCATTTATTTTAGATACTATTTCAAGGTGGTTGGATTTATTATTCCATTGAGCCAATCCTTGATAGAAAATGTGTTTACTCAAGTGTTATACCACATGAGTAAATAAATCCCACATTTAATGAATTTAATGTATGAATTTATCTAAATACTGTGCATTTCATTCAATGTTACACCTCTTTAATGGAACCGTTAGTAGAAAACATCACTCAAATAGAGACTCCTAATGTTAGGTTTCCAATTCAATAATATGATCATGATTTTTCATACAGAAGTGTCAGTGATAAAAAATAATTTATCATGATATTCCACACAACATAAAAAATCATACTCTATGAGTATCAAGTTCATTCTCATATAACATATCTTAGTCATAATCTATTATTATTTATAGGTAGTATCACGAAATCCAATTCCATGTATTACAATATCCCCCATTCATAAAATATGCCATTGAATTTTGGAATTTTATATAATAGACATTAGGGAATATCATATCCTTTAGACACATGTGTTTAAATATATGTATACATTGTAATGTCCCAGAATTCAATGTAATTTTTTTTAAATTAAATGGGATTATTTGAAGAATAGTCACTCAAACGGAACTTGATTCCATAGTATAGTGAGCCTGGAACAATTGTTCTTATGTTATTATGTTATTAAATAGCACACATGGGCAGTTTTTTCTATAAAAGTAGAATAACTCAGAAATGGGTTCTCAGATCAGAAATCTGAGGGTACCATTGTGTTCAGTGTAGTGGGTTTACCCTAGGAGGAACATAAGTTTAGTCAGCGCAAGGATTCACCATGAAAAAATGGAATAACCATAAATAAAGTAATTAAATAAAATAATATTATTTTTCAAATCATTATTACTCACAAATGGTAACACTGATTAAAAATATGAGGCCATTGTTGATCTCATATGGGCATTCTTTTCATAGGCGGGGCCTAATAATGAATGACGTAGGGTAAGTGTGGAATGTAATTTATGGGATGTGACTATAAATAAAATAATTAAATAAGGATTATTTTATTTCTGATAACACATAAATGGTAACTCAGATTGGAATCCTGATAGTACCGTTGAGCTCATGAGGGTGTGCATTCCTCAGGCAAGGCCTAACCTCGAACAACACTAGTCAAGGGTAAAAGTTAATTTTAAGGCATTTCAAGGAAAAATAAGACAAACTTAAAATTTCTATTTTATTCAATTTTTCCCTTTATAGTAACTATGAAGAAGATGTTTCATTTCATAAAAGAAATAGTTTAAGGACTCATTGATTCAGTGAAATAGTAATGATGAAACTTATTAACGCCTTAACATGTTTCCTCCATTAATCGGGGGCAGGGTCCAGTGTTAGAATTCATAACGTTGGAGAATTTTTCTAGAACTCTGGAGTTTTCTTAAGGCAAAGTGGAGTATACTCTCTCACCAGGGAAAAAATATCGAATTTCACAGTTCGATCATGTGGTGATGAATTGATGAACACAAGAGAAATAATGTTTGATGTTGCAATGCGACTACAATATACATATGCAGGTGATCCAAATCATGGTGGGGATTAAATATGAGTGATTTTCCCCCATCTTCCTCCTTTTTAATTGAAGAATGTGGATCTACTGACTAACTTATTGACCTATGGATGAATTATTATTTTGAGATTAGGAAATAATATTGAGAGGTTTGATATCGGGAAATAAATTTAGTTGATTTGAATTATAATTATTGATCCTGATGACATGTACAATTCCGAACTGAGAAAAACTATGGCTGGTTTGTGCATTCGGTGTTCGTTGTGTTCCCCCTCCCTCTCTCCTTATTCATCAGTTAAGGACCCACGAGGTGGCGTCATATCAATGTAGGGGGAATTATGAATGAGGTCATACCCCCAAAGTGATATAAAAATGGTGCGGAGTATGTGGCTGTGATTGTGGAACCCAAAGAAACCATGAATCACTGACAGATTTGAAAACATACCATCGACGCAAGTCTAGTGGCCCAAGGTGGATGCGAACGGTGAGCCATCTCCTGCGGCAGCCATAGGATGGAGGTGGAACACAGAGCATGTGGTGGCCATGGACAGTTGGGGTCATGCTGGTGTAGTGGCGTGGAACTGGTTAGGAAACACATTGGTTTTAGCGCCCCATTGTGTAGGATATAGTGTGCAATGGAAATCAGTCTACATTGTACCACATGCATAGGGGTGGCGATCAACCGCAGCTTGTCACGCGGACACATGGACTGAATACTAGCGCAGCGTCTGGGATTGACCCAAGTCATTCCGTCATTGTGGATTGGAATGACATGTTGAACTGGGATATTAGGCATCCTAAGATGGAGGTGAATTTTCCTTCCATGTGTGATGGGCTTGATAGGAAATGAGGATTCTGTGTGGCTCGGCTAGAATGAAATCGGTCCAACGATGTTGGACCAGGACAAATAATATGGACTAGGTTGCTGGGTGAACCGATATCCTAGACCTAGGGACGAACCAAAAAAATACTAGCAAGTTCCAATGGGCCTGGCCATTGGGCCGGACTGGATAGGGTTAGCCCATGCCAAATCGGCTTTGGTCAGGTCGGCCAAATTAGGGAGGGTCATGCCGGACCCCTTTTTGGGTTGGTTCGCATTAGTCCAACCACACCAGACCAAGCCTAGACACAACTAGCCCTAGTTTTCTAAAATTTCAATATCATTTAGACCAGGTGTCTAACTAATGCACTGTCTGTGGTGTTGTTACCCTTTCAATGAGATGGTCTTCTAAGTATAATCTAATTTACCTTCCATTTAAATATTTATACGACCAATGGATTGAAGAATTTATTCTACCAAAATCAAGTACACATGGGAGCAGGAGTCCCCTGGATGGATGCAATACGAAGGATACGATGAGAAGACCTCCGTTTTCTAATAGCCAAGAAGACATAATTATTTCAATAGAAGAGCATAAATCAGTGGCGTAGAAGGCGAGTAGACCAAAGTGGTCCAAAAGACGAGTAGACCTCACTGGTCTTATAATTGAGCAGACCTCACTAGCCCAGTAGCTTAGTGGACATTAGTGTACCGGTATCCAACCAACCCTCAGTGGTCCCATAGCTAAGTAGACCTTGGTGGTCCAACAGCAGAGAGAACTTCAATGACTAATCATGGATGAGTCCCTCAGTTGTACCAGATGATTCAATGTTACCATAGATAATCATACTTTTTATACATTGAGTTATACCTGGTGTGATCCTTATTTATTGTGAGCTATATTTTATGTGAGATTTTCTTCTGAGAGTTTTCTTTGTTGTGAGTTATATTTTCCTTGTAGTATTTTATTTATATTTTTTCTTAGAGGCATTTCATTCTAGTGTTTGTTTTGTGGTTTTGGGTCTCTACTGAGTATTTTTTTAATCACCCCTACACGAGCTTCGCATGCATGTGTCGCGTCTCGTGCAGGTGATCGATGCATCGACGAATACCTTGGTTGTCTGGGACAAGGTGGTGATCAGTGATATGAGATAGATGGGCGTACTTCTACTACTATAGACATTTATCCTTCACCAACCATTCAGGTAGGGTCTTTAGTGGACGGACCATGGAAGTTGTACTTTCCATTATTGTTTTGGTATTTATTCTTGCCACTTTGTACTTTCAATATGTATTGTACACTTAGTAGTTGTCTCATTGACAATTTTGGTTTAAATTGTGTTTAATTTGGGAATTTTGAACTTTGTGCATGTTTAAAGGTTTAAAGGAAATACCTTCCATTTTTTGGGATATTCCAATTCTGTGATAGTCACCAAACCATGGCCTATGTAAGGTGGGCATGGGGTAGTCATAACATGGGACATGGTGGATAGGTCGTGACAAATTAGTATCATATGGGTTGGGTTCTAATATAAGAACCCAAAGGCTATGAGTTTGTCTTGGAGATACACTATTCTGTGTTTTGATTTCATATTTCAGGCCATGGAATCTATTGTTGGTGTGGCAGATGATGTATCTATACACCAGGATCCTGAATTTTTATTTTATACTAGGTACATGAATACACTAGTTTCAGGAAAAAATGATGGTGCATGCATCATATAGAAATGGGGTTATTTTTCCATTTCCATATTGTGTCAACTCACCGGGTAAAATCAATTAATCATGGTACATCATGTTTTGTTCCAAGATAGTTCGGTGTAGACAACCATATTGTATTCCACCACCTGGTCATGAGGAAGATCCGTGGGGTAATAATATAGGTACATGTATTCATACCAGATACAAAACCACCGAGTTGTGTAATGTCTATACCACCACTTGTGGAGTAGCACATGGTACCCATTGTACCAGCAGATGAGATGCACGGGCTGAGAGCACTTTAATAGTTTTTTTGAAAGAGACCCCTTATGTTCCGAGGTGATCCTGACTCACAAGATTCTATGGATGGCATTGAGGTGGTGACCAATATTTCCACCCAGTCAGGGCTCCATTATATCAGACGATGGTCCTGGTAGTGAGCCTTTTACATAGATCAATAGGGCGATGGTGGGGTTTAGACTACCTGATATTACGATGAGGTGACTCTTCCATGGATACATATTGGGAACCATTCGTAGAGAAGGGACTCGACCCATAAAGTAAAGGGATATGTGTTCTAGAGAGCTTCTACATGTTTGGTAGGAATACCTGACTGTAGTGAAGTATTCATCGAGGTGTACTACATTTTCCAGGCACATGTTGAAAATGATACAACCAATGCTTCAGGGCTCAGACTTCCATGAAAGGTTTTCTTAGGGACATCCGAGCTAGAACTATTCCTATGTACATTCCTACATATTCTAGTTTATTATAGAGAACCTTTTTGGTTGGAAGTTCATTTACTAAGAAGATACAGCTAGTGGATGTCATTAGTGGGAATGTAGGAAACTGATGTCAGTCACAGTGACATGGACGTGTGCGATGTTCTAAGAAGAGGTCCCAAGATAGGGGATCTATGGGTTTGGGATCAAAGGATGAGTCCTATTGTCCAAGAAAGAGGTAATTTTTTTTTCTAAAAGATGGAATGAGAAATATAACAAGAGACTATCCAGCCTATCGAGGTGACATAGAAATTATGGATGTGCTACTAGGGTAGAGAATATGATAAAAACAGATGAATCTGTAGGGTGGATGACATAGAAATAGACCTGGGGGAGCTAAATATGGTGGTATAAATTTCAACATATTACGACTACCACCCCAATGTGTTCCACGCCAGGATTACGGAGCTGTAGGTAAAGGGGAAGAGAGTAGCTGCAAGCGGTCAAGGAATATGTCCCAAGGGATCCATGAATGTTTCATGGTAAGGCATGTGTCTACTTTAGCTATTGTATTAATTTACATAGGTGTTATTCATTCCATCTTATCACAAATCATGTTCAAGTATTAGAGTTTTCAGTTAAACCATTGATTTTACCCTTACGTTTGGAGATACCTATGAGAGGTAACATGATAATCACACTTATGATGATGGTGTGATATAAACATTGAGGTGAGATTTTCCATTGGAATATCATGGTTTCATCTTCGAGGCCCTAAGATGTTTGTTTGGGTATGGACTGGTCATATAAATTTCATGCCTAGATTTACTCTTTTAGGAAAAGGTTATGGTATGTCTCCAACTATGGAATTTGTTTTTCCATGGACATCAAAAAAGGAAACCTAAATAGAATGGGATAAACTCAGGCATAAGAGCGTGCACCTGATCACTCTTGAGTCAGGTAGCACTACCCTCATGGTAGTGAATGATTTATATTTCTTGTTACCAGTAGTAGTGGTGGAGTACGATGATGTTATTCCTTGAATTTTTTTCCATGATTACCTACCTAAAGTAATATGGAAATATGCATTGTTCTACACCCTATGATGGCACCGATATCAACATCAGTATATCAGAAAATTTTGACAGGTCTTTGTGAACTGAGGGTGTCCGTGGAGGTCTTGCTGGGGAAGGGCTTATTAAGTACCAGTGTTTGGGGTTATCTGTGGATTACTGACACTTTAACCAAGTGGTTATGGAGTATGAGTATCCACTACCAAAGGGTTGATGAAATCATCGATCAGTTGAAAGGGGAAGCTATTTGTGAGGATGGAATGGTTCCTATAGGATTTCCAGTATTTGAGAAAGAGTTTGAAGAGAAACCTAATCATGAGTTGGAAACTATAGTCTACTCATAGATTATGTGGAGACATTATCTCAATGGGATAATGGTTTACCATCTACTCTAACCACAAGAGTCTCAAATATATCTTCTCTTAGATGGATTTTAACATGAGACAATGATGATGGCTAGAGTTCTTCTAGGACTATAACCTCGATGTAGTCTATACTCTTAGTAAGAGGAATATGGTATTATATTCTCTTAGTAGGAGATCCAGTTCATCATTTCTGAATGAGGAAATAGATCAATTGGCCTAATTACAGTTATCCATAATGGATGAGTATAAAGTAGATTATCTCCAATCATTGGTTGTTACTTATCCACTCTTAAATGAGATAGGGAGGCACAACATGGTGAAATAGTCTATATGTATTTAAGTGATCATTATTCCACAGGGAATACCCATGATGAACATTCGTATGGTGAGGAACATATTGTTCTTTTCATAGGATGCACAGTTGTAGCAGAGACCCCTAGAGTGGCAAGATGCATTAGGGTATGTGTGTGGGATTCAAGGCAGACACTGAGGATGATGAAATGTGTTGATGTTGGGATTACATATTGATATAAAAAGATGAAATCCTATATGAATCAATATCGTGGGTTATTATTTCGATTTTTGGGGGTGCTGGGAAGGATGTGGGAATGGATTTCAACAGACATTGTGAGGGGACTACCATGTACCTACATGGTTCATGATACCATTTTGGAGATCGTAGACTGACTCACAAATTCGTCCCACTTCATACCCATTTTAGAGTAGGGATTTGTAGAGTGATTGTGACTTCTCAATGTACAAGAGATAGTTTGACTCCAAGGAGTACCATATACTATAGTCTTATATCAAGATGCAGGCTATACATCCCTATTGTAGAAGGGAATGTTTGAGGCATTTGGGACTCAGATACGATTGATAATAGCTTTTCACCCATAGAAGGATCATAGATGGAGTGGAAAATACATAACATTTAGGACCTGCATCGTGATTTCATTCTTGATTTTGGTTGTAGTTTGGATGAACACCTACCACTATGAGAAATTTAGTACCACAACAGCTACCATTCCACCATTGATATGGAACCATTACAGGCACATTTTAGATAACAATTCAGGTCACGATTATTCTAGAAAGACCCAGGGGTGTCAGCACTCATGGGTCCAGAGATGGTATAGTCTACCACTATGATGGGGTATGTCATCTGAGAGAAGATGAGGACTACATAGAGTAGTCAAAATTCTTATTCTGATAGGTGATGTAGACACTTGGGCATTGATGAGGGTGATCACATATTCATATGGGTCCCTCCTTGATTAAGGAAATGTCGATTTGGTTGGGGTGGAAAGTTATCCCCATGGATCATTAGAATTTAACAGATATTTCTTAGAGTGGGTAAGGTGGCATAATGCTTGTCTCTATCACCACTGTTATAGATGGTTCCTGACATCTTCCATTATCCCAGCTGAGGAGATACATGCATGACCATTCTCATGTCATTGACCAAAATGGGCTAGATATTGATAATGGGAAAAAAATCACGTAGTACCTAGTGGAGATAGAGGGTCATGAAAATTGGATCCTTCATGGATGATCAATTCCTCAGGTGTGTGTTCTCTGGAAGCCTGGGAATCAACATGAGAGAATATGGGACTCAGATTCGTGATCATTAACCCCATTTGTTTGTTTAGCCACTATTTTGGCTTACGAGGATGTAAAGCCCTAATGATGGGGTAATGAAATTTCCTATAAATCCTTGTAATTTAATAAGTTATATGGTATTATTTCAGGAACATGTTCTAAGACGACACTTGATACCATGACCTTGTAATCCCAAAACAATTTTTCGACTATTATTTCTCTTTTACATAGTGCATGTGAGCAGTTTTTCTAATAATGTTGAATAAATCATAAATGGGTTTCTAGATCAAAAATTTGAGGGTAAAGTTTCATTTAGAGCAGTGGGTTTACACTAGGTGTGTCTTATGATTAGTTGGTGTGGGCCTCCAACGGGAAGACCCAAAAAAGCAATAACTATAAATAAAATAATAAAATAATTTTAATTTATTTTCAAAATTATAATAACTAAAAAACGGTGACTCAAATTAAAAATTTGAGACAACTGTTGAACTCGTTGGGGGAATTAGTTCTTTAAGAGGAACCTAACATTGGCCATCACGGGAAAATTGAGGAAATTACTTTTTGAGAAAAGATCAAAAATAAAATAGTCAAATAAGGATTATTTTATTTCTGATAACTCATAAAATATTAATCATATTCGAAATCCGAGATTACAGTTGAGCTCGTAAGGGTGTTCTTTGTTTAGGTAGGGCCTAACCTTGACAGGAACGGGTCAAGGGTAAGAGGTAATTTTTTAGAGTTTCTATAGATAATAAAATAACCTGAAAATATTATTTTATTCAAAAATGTTTAACTATAACACAATGACGATGAAACTATTTCTTTTCATAAATTAAATAGTGTAATGACTTGGTGACTTATTGAAATTTAGATTAACACATTACCTCCATTAAACGAGTGTAGGGTCCTGAGTTATAATTCATAAGACTACATAATTCATCTTGAACTCTGGAGATTCCCAATGGAAAGGGGGAGGGGGATATCTCACTAGTGATGATAGATCAGAGGTTAAGGTTCGATCAAGAAGTGGCGAATCAATGAACACCGGTGAAACAATGATCTACCTGGAAATGAGGCAACAATATATGTTTCCAAGAGATCCAAATTGAGGTAGGAGTTTAAATATGACTGATGTTTTTCACTATATTCTTCCGATACAATAGAATAATGACGATCAACTCACTATGTAGTTGATCTATGGATGAATTCTTTTTTTGGTATTGGGAAATATTATTGACGGTTTATATCAAGAATTAAATCATGGTTATTTGAATTATACATCATGATCCCACTAACATGAACAATTCTAGGTTGACATGAAGAAATGCCTTTTTGTTCATTGGGTGTTCTCTATTGTAAGGCCCTACCCTGGAAGCCCAGATTCAGTGCCTAAAACATTGAATGATTTTTTATAAGGATGCTGATAAAATTACATGTCACATCTCATTATAGAGGATCGTCCCAGTCTAGGTTCTGAAAAAACAGATACAACAGATACCTTTCCTCCATACAATATGAGATAAACTCTGTAATGCTACCACCACATAGAATAAATAAAATCTTACAAATCTACTAATCCTATAAAAATAAATTAAAAATGTAGGGTTTGTATTTAAAATTCTCTGTAAGGGGTCTTCAAAATAATTAATGAAATCCTTTTTAAAAACATCCCTTTATAACAATTATACATACAGAAAACATTTTCATAAAATAAAAAACATTAGTTATAGTATGTCATAATAATTTTTCAAGGGTTACTAGAAATCATTTTTAGGTAAATTCCATACACACTAATATATATATATATATATATATTTAGTGGTTACAAATAAAACATATATATTATAATATTCATACTTATACAAAAACATCTTGGAATTCTACATGAAAGTCAAGAGTTGATCAAACTAAATTTAGGGTGGCATGCAAGGGTGCATGTACAAATTACAACATGAAATAATAAAGTCATTGAATTTCAAAATAAAAAATATCATATATCACCTATCACATAAATTGAAATTCATGAAATGAAAGATGAAGTTTTTATTTTTCAATTAATTTTTAGAAAATAGATGCTAAAACTTATTTATAAATGATTTTCTAATTACTTACATCATTATACCATGTGAATTTAATAATCTAATTCAATCTAAATAATCATAATATATTGATTATTAACAATAAAAATTATACTAGTCGAAATATAAAATTGTTGGTTAAATACTAATCACTTTATTATGAAATTTATAACGCAAGACATCATAATCACTACGTCGAGGACTCGATCTAAGACCTTACATAATCATTTAGTCAAGGCCTTGTGCCAAGACAATATTTTGTCCCATGATTCCTACTGATGAACCCAAAGGCTATAGTGGGACTCACTCATAACATAATAAGTCTACTACATTTCTGATATTTCTAATAAAAATATGTCTTTAAATTAATGTGTCCAATACCAAAATGATTTAATAGAATATTTTTCATAGGGGAAACAAGTTCATAAAAAAACAAATGTTTCCCAGAGTAATTTGATTTATTTAAATCATATTCATAGATGAAATAATTTCATTAATCTATCAAAGGTGTCTCATACTGTGACACCTCGACCTTGGTGCCACTAAATAGTTCCCTGATCCTGTAGGCCACATGCCCTTAACCATGCCTCCCCATATGCCGGAGGGTGTCAAATTTTAGAAAGGGTATACTATGTCTATTTTGGGAAGACTACACCCTCTTTAATCAGAATAAAACACCAATGGAAGAAAACAAAAATAACCAATTTTAGAAGTGTATAAATAAAAAAACAATACAATGTCATATGATATTAAAAATATGAAAAATAAAATACTCAACGGGATGGTAAAACATGTTATAAAAATAAAAATGTCAAGTGAATAAAATGAAACTAAAAGTAAATACACAAAGACTCCCATGTGTGTATCAAACAACTTCCGGTTCCCCCTCCCATGATCCAATCTCAAACTACAACCTATCCTAGGGCCTTTCCATTATCCATTCTAACCACAATATTGTCAAATTGGGTGCTGATCAGGTGGCCCAAATAGGGTGTGATTAAAACTATGTAGGCCACCACCAATACCATCTAAAATGTTTCTAGTCAAATGATAGTGCATGTTGTTTTATGAACCAATAAATACAATATATTATTTAAACAGTTATCACATTTTCATTTAATATTTAATCATCAAATTAGACCAATTTCTATTAATTTTTCCCATTTTGAATCATCATTCATTATTATTAATCATTTGGTTTAGGTCATCTTCCTAGCACCCCAAATATCATTATGTATAGGCCACCATACATATCACACTATATCTCATTTAGTGTTGATTTTCATGCCTAGAACTCCATAATCTCATTCGAAGTAGGTCTTCATGTCCAACACCCCATAAACTAATTCTTGGATAACTATTGGTGAGGTACACCATGTAGTGGATCCCAACATCGAATCAGTATAGATTGATATTTCTAGCACGACAAAAATCTAATCCATATAATAATTCATTTATTCACATTAATTTTCCACATAATTCCATTAGTAATAAAATGATTATTTTAAAATTTCAAATTATAGTAGTTTACTCAACAATTAACTATTCATATAATTCATTAATTAATTCAATAATTAATTAATCAATCAACACAATTCTCCTTCCATAATTAATTCTTCACAATTAATTATCTGTATAAAATATCAAATTGTCGTAATTAATTATCACAATTAATTATATTTTATCAACATCATGGCAGATAATTAATTCTCATAATTAATTATCTTACATAGTCGAACATCATTTTATAATTTAATCTCCCCCATTAACTATCTTGAAAAAATCAATTCAATATCACAATTACAAGATCACAACCTATAACAAATCTCAAAAATATCGATTTAGGAACCCCACCATCATTTTTTCTATGATTCATTTATCAATTAATCATCAAGGCTGTCACAAGTCAATTTCTCATTCCAAATTACTCCAATTTAAGTAGTCAATTATCAAGGGAAGATAAATTATAATAAACTAATATAAAAAAAGAAAAATCATGACTATGAGAGTTCAATTTAGACCACCCACCTCAGTTTATTGAAAGAACATAGCCCAAAAGAATTCCCCAAAATCTGTGCGGCACAACATCATCGATCAAGCTTCACATTGAAGTCTCTAAACCAAAAATATGATTCAAGGAACCATGATCTAGAAAATCATGATCTAGATCCAAAATCTGTGTTCAATATCTCAACTCATTGGTTTATATCTAGGTAAATGGTTGATATCATCAATGAAAATATCAAGGAAAGAAAGACGAGTGAATGGGAGAAGCTTTGGGATGAAATCCACTTACCAAGAAGACAGTGGATCTTCACTCTGAGCTTTTGATCTTGAAGAAAGCAGTTTGAATCACCATAGAATCCCACAGGGGGATATAGGAAATCCTATAAATTCTAAATCATGATCCATGGTCGAAAAGGGAGTCTTATGGGGCTTAGTTAGATTTAAAAAATATTTTTAGAATAAATATTTTGTGCACATAGATTCTTGGGACGAGGTGCATAGATATGGAAAACGATGTCCCAACTGTGCAGTCTTCCTCTACCTGCACAACTCGATGGTGAACAGTTAAGAAAATCATGTGCCAACTGTGCCAAACTCCACTGTCCACATGGTTATCTTGCACACAGTTTGGCCTTACAATGCACAAAACGTGAATTTCCCCATGTCTTAACATGTTTCCAAAAAACATCACCCAAACACATCCCATGTCATACCACAACTGAAAGGTACCTAATAATAAAAAAATTACCATAAAATAGGCCCAAAATTACGCCATAGAAGACCAGGATCATACAATCTCCCCACCTTATAATAGCTCATCCTCAAGCTACACTCACAAAAATTTCTACGATTCTGAGAGAAAAATATTGGGCCATTGATACCCATGTCTTCTTCATGTTCCCATGATTCCTCTTGGAATATTCCATGTTTCGATAACTCATGAACTAGTAGCATAGTCTTTCCCCATAACACATTCTCACTATGAACCGAAACCTTTATAAGATGCTCCTCAAAGGACACATCGATCTCAAAATCAACCTCTTCCACATCAATCACATGAGAAGGGTTCGGTTGATACCATTTTAGTTGTGACACATGATAAAAATCATTAATAGCACAAAATATCGGTGGTAGGGATAATCAGTATGCCCCAGGACTAATTCTTTCTAGCACCTCAAACGGTCCTGTGAACCTAGGAACCAACATTCCCTGCCTCTATATCCTGTGGTGACCCAATCTAGGTGACACCAAATAAATACATGATCACCCTCTATAATCTCTAGGATTCATCTTCATCTATCATCATATGTCTTCTACCCACTCTATGTCATAGCCATACAATTCCAAATCAACTACACCTACTCTGATGTCTCCTTAATGAGACTCAGTCCCAATAATTTTTACACCTTTGCCTCAAACTAGGAATGTGGTGTCTATAAGGTCTAGCATAATGTGTCTCATATGGTGCCACCTGTATTTTTCCTGATAACTTTTTTATATGAGAACTCCAATAAAGCATAGTTCTTCTCCCATGAAAAACCAAATTCAAGAACACATTCTTGTAGCATATCCCTTAAAACTTGTATGGTAAAATATGATTTCCCTTCTATATGTAGGTGGAAGGATGTATATAAAAAATCTTTCATACCAAGCGCCTTCTGTAATTCCTTCCATAAGTGTGATGTAAAGTGAGAATTGTAATCTAAAACTATATTCCATAGCCCCCCATGAAATAAAACTATCTTTCTCATGTACATTTCCCCCATATAATCTATTGAAAAGGATTACCTATTATGAAATAAATGTGATACCTTCATTAGTTGGTCAAACATGAACCCAATAGAATCATTCTTCCAAATATTATTTGGATGTCATACCACAAAATCCATAGTCACGTCATCCCACATCATTTTCGGAACAGTAAATGACTGCAATAGGCCTCCAGGTTGTTGATGATCTTCCTTCACCTGTTCACAGTTGAAGCATATTGTTATGAGAACTAATATCCCCTTTTTCATTCCAAGCTATCGAAACAGTCATTCTAGTTGACATTACATTTTTTCATGCAAATATGTACCTCCCACTTTGAGGCATGAGATTATCGCATGAGTTTTTCTCACATACTCGTAGTCACAACAACTCGAGTTTTCAAATAAATGATCTCATCCTCATATATTATATATATTGAAGGTGTCTCCCAACCTTCAAGGATTTCCCTTAAGGCTAAACACTATGAATCCTTGTACTTCTTGTCTTGGATCCATATCAAAAGTGTAGACTCTAATTCTACAGAAACCACTATCATCATCACCTAATTCCTAAAATACCACATGCATTTCCACTAGCAAAGTCATCATCTTTCACTCTGCACTCAACTCATGTACCATATGAGTATATGTTTTCCTACTGAAGGCATCATCCAAATTATTCCCCAATCATGGTGTATATGCCAGTTCAAAATCAAAGGACTGTATATATTTTACCCATATGCATTGCTGCATATTCAATTCGTGCTGTGAAGAGATATTCTTCGAGCTTTTAGGATCCATAAAAATGAAAAAATTTCACAAATAACATAGTTTCTCCAATGATTATGATCATAAAAAACTACTTCCAACTAGAGGTTATGCATATGGTAAAAATATTCTTATGGCCTTAGCCGCTGATACCCATAAGAAATGACTTGATAAACGTGCATCAAACCATCTTAATGTATGATCCTAGAAGCTTTACAATACACCTTGTACTCCTCACCTGACTTAGGTAAGATCAAAATCGGTGCCGATATGAAGCGCTACATCAAATCTTGGAATGAATTATCACACACTCTTGTCCAATAAATAATTATCCATTTCTTTGTCAAACCTATATGTGGTGTATCCAATAAAGAAAAGTATTGGATGAACCTCCTATATTAACCAGATAATCCCAAAAATCATCATATATCAAAAATATTCTTGGGCTTCTCCCAAGAAATAACTGACTGCACTTTTTTTGGATCCACTTACACACCTTCTTCTGGGATGATTTTCCCCAAAAAAGTACCATGTCAATCCAAAATTGAAATTTAGAAATCATGGTGAATATATGATGCTCTCTTAGAGTACCCAAGGCGATGTCTTGATGCTGCACATGATATTCATGAGTCTTAGAGTGCACCACAATGTCATCCCCCTACACCACCACAAACTGATATAAGTATGGATGAAATATCTTTCTCATCAAGGCTATAAACACTACTGGAGAATTTTTAAACCCAAATAGAATTACGAGAAAATCATAAAGGCCATTACTGCTCTAAAAATAAGTTCTTGGTATATCAAAGGTCTTAACACTCACCAGATGACACCATGATCTCATATTGATATTTGAAAACATTGAAGCCCCCTTCAGCTGGTAAAAAAGAACATCAATATGTAGAAGAGGATATTGGTTCTTCACCGTAATTTTATTCAACTTTCAGTAATCAACAGAGAAGAGTGAACATCTGTTAGGCCTCATTTCAAACAAAATAGGTGTTCCCCATGGAGATGTACTAGGACAGATAAACCCTTTATCTTCCAACTCCTCCAATATTGTTTTGAGCTCTAGAACCTCAGTCGGTGCCATTCTATATGGTGGAAAAAATACCAGCTGAGCCCAACATACGTTCAATAGTGAATTCAACATCTCTCTCAGGTGGAAACCCAGAAACGTATTCAGGAATGATGACCTGAAAAAGTTATACTACTGGTAGAGGGACATCTGGTCTACAAATCCCATCATCAAAAAAAAGACTAGAAACATGAGCTGTGAACTCTCCCAGTTGGTGTGTAATTTTCCCAGCTCATCCTGCATGGATATCACATTCTCCCCAAAGAACATACAGGTGTCCCTTTCGGAGATACAAAGGTCTATCTCTTTTTGTAACTATCTATGTGGGATCGGTATGCTACTAGTAAGCCCAAACCCATAATCAGTTTGAAGATAGTTATATCAAGGACATAGATATAACAATGTAAAAAATACTCTACGATATCTATTGAACATACCTTGCATAAACAGATATCCCAATTTAGTGATCCCAACTGTGTATCGATATTCATCACCCCACATACGGCCTCATCGTCCAGGCTCAAACTATTAACAAGATTTGTAGATATAATGGAATGAGAGGAACTATGTAAAGTATAAGAAACCTGAATAGTACCGCTCACTGTCAATGGACCAGCCTCACTCTCACATTTTTAAGAAGCACAACATGTAACTATCCTCACCCTATTCCCTATGGTGTCGTTTGACTCCATTTCATAGCACCACTCTGCTGCTATGGGAACCCACACTCTAAAGAACCACGTCCACTACCTCTACCACCAATACCCGTAGAACTCCATCTTCAATAACTATAGGGTGTATAATAACTCCTTAACACACTCTGAATCTGAGCAGTTACTCCCTTAGCACCATCCTACCGCTATATCCTACAGATATTCTATAGCTTCTCCATCACTCCAGGAAAATGACACTCCACTGGTGTTTGAAGACAATGTGTACAATAGTGTCCCTACCAAACACACTAGTGGAATAGAACGTGTGTAATATCTGGTGAAACTGTTCCTCCTAAAATTTAACCATTACTTATACTATCCTGACTAAGATTCTTATGACAATGCTTCCTTCTCTTGGAAGGCACACTCCGTGATCGTCCAGTGATAGGTACCTATCCCATACTGGAAGCGTCCTTTAGGTTCCCCTCTGAAATGTGAGCCTAGTTAACTACTTCTAATAATTTATTCAGCCTAATGAGATTCATTTGTTACTTAATTTCACATCTAAGGCCATCTTGAATTTTTTTTTCTGAATAAACATCATCTGCCACCAAAGATGAAGAAAAATGTTGTAAATATGTTAAATGTTTAGAAAACTCCATTATGGACATGATTCCTTGTTTGAAGAACATAAACTTTGAATACATATCTTATATTAGTCTGTGTTTATAGAATTTATCCAAGAACGCATCCAAAAGTCCTTCAATAACATATCATTAGTCTATCCAGATCATACCTGAATGTTCCACCAGTGAATCTCTAACCCTCATAGCATAATACCAGCCAACTTGAACCTCATATCTTCCAGATTATCCAAATGGTCAATAAATTTGTAGATGGATTCAATCAAATAATTCATCTCCCTCAGGTCCACCCTCTATAGTAAAAGTAAGAGGGTACTACAAATGAAACTCCCTTATCAAAATTGTCATTATTTTAAGAACCCTCACTTGGTCTCCCTCAATGAACTGTAGGAAATGAGTAATGTTATCTCGAAATTTCTCTCTTTCCTCCCCAGTTTTCACCAATGGTGCCTCAATCCCCTTTTCTGAAATATTTTTCCGAGCTATACCCCTCGTTCTCTCGCTCAACAAGAATCATTGAGGCATAAAACTAAAAATCAAAACACACATCTTAGATCTCAAACACAAAATTATATAATTTATATAAGATTGTAAACTTACATAACTTGTTTCAACATGTTCTTCTCATTTTTCATGCCACACAGTGAACACCGAGTCCTTTTCACTACCCTTGACCATAATACTCTTATGTATTTTATAACAATGGTACCTTTATTATAATTTATTAATACAATGATTAATTTATCACATTATCTCAAATTAATTAATTAAAAATTAAATTAATTAATCAGAATCATTTCATAAATCTAGGTTATCATTATACACCCAATTATTTTCATTTTTCATCATTATATTAATCTTATAATAAGGAAAAATAATTCACATTCATCAACATACCCATAAATTATTTTCCCATGAGTGCCTAGAATGATGCAAATAGACTAAAGTGTCCTGCCTCTTTAGGAAACAAATAAACATCACACTACAAGTGAGTCTCCTAAGGAAAAATAATATCTAACTGTGAAAACAAAATGCAATAAAAACAATCCCAGCCCATGAAATTAAAATTTCCCCCGTACACAGGTTTTCAAATCCCATGAACGAGCTCAATACCTAGAATAGAATCATTGTAATCTCATATGTACATTTCTAAAAAAATTAATCAAAAGAAGAAGAATGTAAAAAAACTCCCCTGATACCACATTGGGAGGCCTCGAACCGAGTGCCATTAAATGGTTCCCCAATCTAGTTTTCCACATTCCCTAATGTGTTCCTCCCCATATTACAAATAGTTTTGAATATCATAAAAGGGACTTGTAAGTAATTATTGGTGATATTGTACCCTCTTTTATCTGAATAATACAACAATGGATGCAAACAACAGTAACGAGGAGTGAAAGAGTATAAATAACCAAACAATACCATGTCATATTATATCCAAAACAGTAAAATATAAAACTCAAATATAAGGTAAAACGTGCTATATAAATTTGGATGTCAATTATCTATAATTCAACTAAATGTAAAGACACATAAACCCCCAAGTGGGTGCCGATCCATGTCTCGTTCCCTCTCCCATTCTATAATCCCAAACCGAAACCTATCCCTGGAACATAACCTTATCCTGTCCTGCAACAACAAAGTCTACTCAAGTGCCAATCAGGTGGCCCGAATAGGATGTGAGTACAACTTAGCAGGCATCCACCATCGACGTCTAAAACGAGTCCAGTTAAAATAGAGTGCATGTGGTTTTTTAGAGAAATAAATACAATGCATATTTTAATCAACTATTACATTGTCATTTAATCTTTAATCATCATATTAGGACAATTCCAATTCACATTCTCCATTTGAATCTACAACGATTTATAATATTCATATTGTGAAGGTCTTCATGCCCATCACCCCAAATCTCATTAAGTATAGGTTTCCATGCCTATCACACTATATCTCATTCGGTGTAGGTCGTCATTCCTAGAACCCAAAAATGTCATGTTTGGATAACTATTGGGGAGGAACACCAATTCTAATCCCACCTTCTAATCTGTATATAATTCCATGTCTAGCACCAAAAAAATATATGCCATTTAATCATTCATTAAATCACATGAAGATTGTGCATTATTCAATTACTAATACAATGATTAGTTAATCATTTCAAAGCCATTAGATAACTCAACTATTAACTAATAAAATAACCCATTAATTAATTAAATAAATAATTAATTAATCAACATATTTCATATTCAATAAATAATTCTCCACTACTAATTATCCAAATTAATTATCACAATGTGTTATCTTTGGTCAAAATCACGGTACATAATTAATTCTCACAACTAATTATCTAACATATCCAAACATAATTTCATAATTAATTCCCACAATTAATTATCTTAACACAATCAATTCAATATATCAATTACAATATCTCAACCCATCAAAAATTTCTAAAATATCTATTTGGGAAACCCCCTTTGTCGGTTCCGTGATTCAATTATCAATTACTCATCGAGGAAATCAAATGTCAATTACTCATTCCAAATTACCCCAATATGTGAAATCAATTATCAAGGGATGATGAAAAATATTATTCTCACAAACACAAACAAAAATCACAACACTGGGAGTTGATTTAGTTCCCCTAACATGTTTTATTGACTAATGATACCCCAATGGGAATCCCTGAAACCCCAGTGGCACAATGTCGGCAATCAAGCATCTGATATAAATCAGGAACCAAAAATTATGATAAAAGGCATAAAGATGTTTCCAATCATGATCCAGATCCACAATCATGATCTAGATCTAAACTCAAAGGTTTAGATCCATGAAAACAGTGGAGGTATTCTCTAACATCCCACCCCATCCCATGTGAATGAGTGGGTGGAGGAATGATAATTTTACATAAAATAATTTCCATGGGAACCAAAGGATGGAAATAAATGTCAAGGGCTTCATCAATAATTGGGGAATGATTTTCCCATTGAATTTAACAACCAGGAAAACAATCCATTACTAAGAAAACTGCATAATCCATGCTCACATAGTAACCCAAAACATAAAGTTACAAAAGGAAACCAATTTGTTCCATAAAAAATCCCAAGGAAAAAAAAATTAAACCAAAATCAGAGTACCAAGAGGAAGGATACACAGAAAGACCACAAAGAACTGGGACATTCTCTATAGCTCTGTACCTAGATTCATGATCCAGAACCACTACATCACCAAATCATCATGTCAAACCTCTAGAAAAATGAGAATCATTACCCTTACCTATGTCCTAGAAAATGTAATCTTAAAAAAATAAAGTTCCAATGTAGGGGGGGAGTAAAAATACTCAGTAGATTTTCCCAAAATGACTTCCATACACATTCCACTAGGATATAACACATTAGAAATACTTTTATAAAACAATTTATATAATGTTATGAACTAGTGAAATAGTCAACAGTAAGACAAACTAATCATTACCAAAATCAATTTACCAAATTTAGTGAGAAATTATGTAAATTAAACAATTAAGTCATTATCCATTCCCTTTTTCATGACCACATATATATCCCAACGATACAAACAATTATTTCTCAAATCCAATACCATTCACTCAATCTTGGTGGTACATTAACGGTGGTAAATTCTCGACCAACCCATCTCCTCCCTACTGTGGGACTTCACACCCATCACCAGTGTGGTACTTCACATCCATCACCATCCCTTTTTGAAGATGGTACATTTCTGACAATCACCGTGATGGCGATACATTCCCAACCACCATCAATCCAAATCATGACAATCAATATTTACCACTATACCCACAAATTTTCAATCCACAATTACCAACATCATTCCACCCATCAATTGGCAATACCAAATTAACCAATTATACCAAACAACATTCTAACATAACATGTCACTTTACAATAACGAATCACACATTTATTGAAAACACCATCAATCTATTTTACATGTCAAACACATTTAAATTAAATAAAACTTTTACAGAAACCAATCTTTTATTAAAAATTTTCCAAAAATCAATCAAGCTACCAAATTTAAAATTAACATTTTTAAATATGACAATAAAACCAATTTCCACCATAATCCCAAAGTCATTAGAAAATGGGTTTAACATATGCATCAAAGATAATATTCACAATTATTGTGCAGAAAAAATTGAATTTAAACCAAATTCAGAAGCTCTAATAAAGTTGACTCATGAGAAAAGCCACATACCATTAGGGTTTCTGGCCAAATCAACCCTCAAAGTCCGCACAAAAAATCCAGAAAAATATCCATTGAAACCACTCTAGATAATATTATGTAACATAAAAAATACCTAATATGATCATTTTTGTCAAAAACATTTTTATATATACACATAAAAAATGTAGATCTTTAAAACCAAGAAAGAGGGAAGAGAATATATAAGGAAAACCAAAACAATACAATGATAGAAGACATACCTGAGATGAACCACTTTCAAACCACCTTGAAACCCCTTAAAATCTCCTCCAAAATGTGTGGGAGAGCACCCCTAATCCTTGAGAGGAATAAATCCAATGTAGGGTTCATATGGGAGAAGATTTGGGTGGGTTAGGGTAAATCCTCTCCAATCCCATATTTTAAATCATTATTTTAAAAAGTCTGTACAGTTAGCTCACAAGGTTAGAAAAATTGTGGGATAACTATGCACCTACTTATGCCTTAAAGGGGAACCTCACATGACCCACCCCACATAGTTCGACAAACCATGAACATGTTGTGCATACCCCACTGCCTGCATGGTTTGTCTCGCACAGTTTCTATTAAATGGGTTCAAACCGTGCGACCTTAAAAAGGCCTCCAATGTTTTCCAAAACCATCACAGAATCTCCAAAACTCATCAAAAAACATCTCAAGAACTTAAAACAGTTAAAAAGTCATAAAAAAGGCTACATACCTCAAACTAGGGGCTGATACATTCTCCCCACCATTGGACATTCACTACATAGAATGTAGAGAACCATCTCATTGTTGAAAGAGATTGGGCCATTTCTCAACAATCTCTTTCTCCTGTTGCCATGTCTCCTCCTCAATCTGACCATGATACCAAAAAACCTAAGATAAACTGATTCATTACCATGCAATACATTATTCTATCCATCAAAAATCAGAACTAGCACATGAACCAAAGAATCAACCAATTATCGCTCAACATGATCCCAATGAATCACATGGTCACGATCCAGATGATACATTTTAAATTGTAATAGAAGAAACATATTGTACACTGCACTAAACTAGGGTGGAAAATCCAACAGATAATCCACCTCTCTAATGCACTCCAGGATCTCAAAACGCCCAATATTTCTGAGAGATAACATAGAATGATTCACAAAATAATGTTGTCCCAACAAAGGAGAGATTCCCAAAAACTAGTGATCACTCACCATGAATGAAAATGGTCATCGAAGGTGGTACACATATGATTTAAGACAACTTTGATCCATCTGCATCCTCTTTCTGATCAACTTAATCTTCTCTGTAGTCTCTTGTACAGGGCTCGGTCCAATCATTGATGTCTCACTCATTTCCACCAACCACAGTGGAGAATTACATGAATGACCATATAATTCCACAAATAGACCCATGTGTATTGAAACCTATAAACTGTTATTATAGGATAAACCAACCAATGGTTTGTTCTCCTCCCAAGAACCACACAAATCCATCATAGAATACCTTAACATATACTTCATGGTCTGTATCATCCTCTTAGAATGGCCATCCTAGAGAGGATGATTAGTTGTTCTCATTGTCAACTGTGTCCCAAGGGATTGTTGTAAGGATTTACAAAAATTTTATTTTAACCTCATGTGTATATCTAATACAATCGAAACTATAACACCATGCCTCTTTACCACATCCTGGAGATATATTTTTGATAGATCTTCCACCGTATGAGATTCATGAATCAGGTTGAAATGGTCTGACATTGTGAGCCTATCCAAAATCACACATATGGCATTGTGATTCCTAACCTTTCATGGGAGAACCATCATAAAATCCATTTATATATGCTATCATTTCCACATTGGGATAGGTAGAGACTGCAACACGCTTGCTGGACACTGATGTTCTTCCTTGACATGCTGACTTGTTAAGCATCTCGAGACAAACTAGGGCACATACATTTTCAGTCTATCCCACAAAAATTACACATTCATTTCAATATAAATATTATGAATTCCAGGATGGACCACCCACCTAGAATGTTGAAAGTACGTAATATGTTCCTCTTGTCAAGACACTGGTACCACCATCCGATTCTTAAAACACATAAATGAATTTTCTTTCAGTTCTCATCCTTCAATGGTCTCCCCACAATTGATTTTTAACCTCATCACCACATATTTAGAATCAGATTCCTATGAATCTTTAACCAATCCATCCATGTCAGTCACCAATGAAACCAGAAAGAAGACCACTCTATCACCATTTTCCTCGCATTCTTAATGCATTTCTACTATCACTAAAAACAACTTCCACTTATCCAATGCCTATTTCACCATTTGATCATATGATTTTATACTTAATGAATCTTCCACTAAATATCCCTTACCCAGTGTGTACATTAGGCCAAAAACAAACATTTGGAGGTATTCCATCAGTCTCCTTTTCCTCATGTTCAAATCTCATTGTGAGAAAATATTTTTCAAACTCTTATGATCGGTAAACACTATGAATTTCTCATCGATGATATAATGACACCACAAATTTTTTCAAACATGAACTAGTTCTACAAGATCCAAATCATGTTTTGGGTATTTCTTATTTTGAATACTCAACTAATATGATAAATATGAAACAACATGATATACTGGAATGAGAACCCACCCCAACCCAGATCCTGATGCATCACAACACACTATGTACCCATTCCCTATTTCTGAAAATACCATTATTGGTGCTGATGTTAGGGGACCCATTAACTCTTCAATGAATTTTTAACACTACTCACCCCATTGAAATGGGATATTCTTCTTTGTCAAAGATATCATTGGAAAATCCAATTTTGAGATATCATGAACAAATCACCAATAATACCCTTCTAGACCAAGGAATATTCGTATCTCGAAAACATTCTTTAGCTGTTTCCAAGAGATAACAACTTTTATATTTTCTGAATTAACTGAAACACCCCTCTCATAAATAAGACAACCAAGGAAAAAGACATCTTGTATCCAAAAGTAACACTTTGAAAATTTGGAATACAACCAATGAACCCTCAAGATCTCCAACACTATCCCCAAGTGATGCTCAAGCTCTACCCCTGTCCTTGAATACACCAGTATATCATCAAAAAATACAACCAAAGAAGAATCCATATATCTCTAAAATATTTGATTCATTAATGTCATGAAATCTACACGTGAATTCATTTGACCAAAGGGAATAATGACATTCACATAATGGTCACATCTACTTCTGAATGCATTGTTGGGAATATCCTCCTTCCTCACCCATAATTAATGATATCCCGACTGCAAGTCAATCATGGAGAACCACAAAGATTCCCTAAACTGTTCAATGAAATCATCAATGCTTGGAAGTGGATATCAGTTCATTATTATAACCTAATTAAGTCTATGATAATCAACAATGATCCATAGAGTTCCATCTGTCTTTTTAACAAAAAAACCTGTGTTTCCCATGGAAACATTCTAATCTGGATGATCCCTTCGATATCTAACTCTTCCAACATAACCATTAATTCCCGTAATTCTATTGGTGCAATATAGTATGATGGATGTGAGATAGGTCTGGTCCCTATAATGATATCAGTCATAAAATTCACTTCTCTCATGGTGGAAACCCGGAAAATTCATCAGGAAATACATCAATAAACTGATCCAGAACTTCCAAAAAAACTATTTCATGATCATTATCCATTGATTTTAATTAAACAGCCGCTAACTGATACATGGTAACACAAACATATAGTTCTAACAATCCTGTTGCACCCTGCATTTTATTCCTCTCCCCTATAAAGAGATGTTCCACACTACCCTCTATCGTAAAACTAAGTATTTTTACTTAGCAATTGATTTGGGCCTCAAACATCTCCATTCAATGTATCCTTATAATTAGGTCATACAGATCTATCTCAAACACCACGATATCCCACATCAATTAAATTCCATCAACAACAATACAATATGGTTCACAAAAGAAAACGAGACTCTCTTTCTAACCCTGGGAAGTTAGTAGTTTCAAAATAGAAGTCATCATTTACATAATTATACCTAGTAAAAAAACATCATAAGAAACAAGAAAAGAATTTGAAGCACCCATATCAAATGATGTTTTCATCAATGTGGAATTTAAATGTACCAAACATCACACTCCTAATTTTCCCAACTGATCATCCACCAAAACGTACTCAGCTCCCAAAAAATGTGTTGTTTCCATGCCCTTAACTTTATGACCCTGTAGAAACATCCCTTGCTAAGGAGTGTCATGAAAACTCGACCTCAGAGCATTACAAAAATACCGATGAAGATTCCAAATTTTCTCGTAGTTGTGAAATTCTCAAGGTTGGTTCTTACAATCCCAAATGAGGTGGTTTGTACAGTCACAATGAAAACATCCTTGATTACACATGGTTCTTGGTGGAAGTTTTAACAATCTAGTGGTATGATGATAATGTGCTCCACGTTAGTGAGAAAAAGTTTCCTTTTTTCTCTTTCTCTCAGTGTTAGTGTTCACACCTTCTATCATGAGGAAAATCATAAATTCATTACATGGATTTCCTACCATGATAGATATCATAAATTATGTACCGGTTTGATGTCCTAACTACACTATTTGAAAATATATAATGATTCTTTGGGATAACTGTTGGTTCACATAGGGAATTGGTGCAGCCAAATTTTTAGTAGCATCCTCCGTTTGGTTTCTACGATGCCTACGTGGTTCCATCTCAATCTACATAAGAATCACCATAAGTATCACTAACTATAAATTGATGATCTACAATTTCAATTTCAATTACATACCATCTATCAAAACTAGGCTTTCTAAAGTTTCAGATTTCCCATGTTAAACAATTTTTAAAAAATACCCCATGTTTTGAAAATCCACCCATTTTCAAAATACCACTTGTTTTCATGGTTCAAATCCTTCCATTTTGAAACCCAACTATTAATTTTCAAAATCATTGAATTCATATCACACCTTAAATCATTATACCCCAATTATAGATAAATCGTAGTGGTAATTCATTTCTTCGATTCATTCCATGCTCATCTCATTGGCTACACCCACAACAATGATATTACAAATTCGTATAAGTATCTCCAAACACTTATGTTCCCACCTCCTGGGTAACATGATGTTCAACAAAAAATGGTTAGCTAGGTCCTTTTATTCTATACATTCAAAGTCTCGTCAATCCTACACCTTGAAACCATCCCGACACAATGAAGAGAAAAACAATGAATGACACCACCAACACCAACAATCAACACCAAAGGACAAAATAAATACTCTCACTTGAATGAAAATTTCCGAACAAAATGATACCACTTGTAACATCCCACCCCATCCCATTGTCTTGAGTGGGTGGATGAATTCTAATTGTCCTTAAGTGACATTCCCAAGGCGCCGAAGTTTGGAAATAAATTCCACGAAATTCAAGACTAATTGAGGAATGATTTTCCCAGTGAATTGAACAGCCAACCAAACAATCCATTACTAAAAAAACTGTATGATGCATTTTCACATAGAAACCCAATCGATTTATTTCTAAAAGAAAAAAAATTTGTTCAATAAAAAATCCCATGGACCAAAACTACTAAACCAAAATCCAAGTACCAAGAAGAAGACCATACAATAAGAACCCAAATAACTAGAACACCATATATAGCTCCCCATCGAGCTCCATGCTCCATGCACCACAACATCACCAATGCATCATGTCGAACCACAAAAAAAATGAGAATGTTTACCCTTACCTGTGTCCTATAAAATGACATTTTTAAAATAACCAAAGTACCAAAGCAGGGGGTGACTATAAATACTCCGTAGGTTTTCTCCAAATTAATTCCTTACACATTCCCCAAGGAGAGAACACGTTAGCAAAAATTATATAAAACAATTTATATAAAGTTAATTAACTAGTGCAACAGTCAACAATAATCCAAAAAAATCAGTACCCAATGAAATTTAACCAATTTATTGAGAAACTGGGGAATGAAAAAAAATAATTCACTAAAAATTCCAATTTTTGTGACTACATACATATCCCAACCATACACACAATTATGACGCACATCCAATACCATTCACTCAATCATGGTGCTACTATAGTGGTGGTATCCCCATGAACAACCTGTCTCCTCCTTGTGGTGGGACTTCAGACCCATCACTAGTGTAAGTAATCACACATATCACCCTCTATTTTTTATAATTGTACATTTAGGACCATAACATTGATGTTTATGCATCCATTAACACCATTCATCCAACTCAAGATAATAAATATTTACCAAAACCACCACAACATTTCACTCCATAATTACCAACATCATATAACCCAACAATTTTCAATACCAAATTAACCTATTATCCTAAATAAAATTAGAACGTAACATGTCATGTTACCTCAATAAATCACACATTTATTAAATACACACTCAAACCATTTTCAATGACAACGACATCTCAATAGGACAACACTTTTATTGAAAAATATCTTTCAGAAACCAGTTTGCATAAATCAATCATGCTACCAATTTTAAAATTAATGTTTTAAAATATGAGAGAAAAACTCTTTTAACAATATCAACCCTTTCCCCCCCAAAATACCAGAATTATCAGAAAATGTGTTTCTGATAAGCATCAAAAATCATATTCATAATTAATTTAAAGAAAAAAAATTAATTACAACCAAATTTAGTAGTTCAAACCAAGTGGAGTCGAGAGATAATCAATCTACCTTTAGGGTTCTGGAAAAATCAACCCACGAACATCCACACCGCCAATCTGGAAAAGGATCCACTGTAACCACTCTCGATTGTATTACCTAAACTCAAAAACACTAATATCATAATTTAAGGAAATAAAAAACCTATATCTACACACAATGGATGTAGATCTAGAATCCCAAGAGAGAGGGAAGAGTATATCTAGAGAAAACAAAAGAGAAACCAAGTGGGAATACACACTCGAGATGGACTGCCTTCAAAACACTATGAAAATCCCTTCAAATCATATCCAAAATGAGTCTAAGATCACTCATAGGCCTTGACGGGTAGAAATCCCACATAGGGTTCATATGATAGAATAATTGGGTGTGTTAGTGTAAATCCTGACTTATCTCAAATTTTAAAAACATATTTTAAATGGGTCACATAGCTATCTCACACGGTTAGAAAAAACGTGCACTAAGAATGAGCATAATACTGTCTCTATGGGGAATCTTTCACATCCTACCACACATAGTTATGAAAACTGTGTGCAAGCCATTCATACCCCATTAACTTCACGGTTCTCCTCCCACAGTTTCTCTCAACCATGCTCAAACTGTGCATCCTTAAAAAGGCCTCTGGTGTTTTCCAAAACCATCCCAAACTCTCCCAAACTCATTCAAACTGATCCCAAGCATATCAAACACCTAAAAAGTCACAAACGAGATAAATAACTGAACTGTGGGAGATACATATTCCATTAATAGATCATAAAATTATAGAGGAAACAATGAGAGACACAATGGGATGAATTACACTCACCAGGAAGAGAGCGAATCTTCAATATGGGATTTTGATCTCAATGAACGGTGTTTTAATCTCCTTGGAATCCCTTCGGAAAGATTTAGGGACTCTTAGAATTTATAAATATTGAGAGAAGGTCAAAATATCATAGTCTCAGGGGGTTCAGTTGGTTTTAAAATGGATTTTTGGTATAAAAATTCCACGCACATGTTTTCCTAGGAAGAGGTTCATGGTTAAGGAAAACCTTGCACAAACCAGGAAGTCTTCCACTACCCGCACAACACAATGGTGAACTGTTAGGCAAGCTCTATTCCAACTAAGGTGTCCTCCGTTGTCTGCATGGTTAGCTTGGGAACATTTTGGCCAAACCTTGCGAAATCTATGAACAACCTCTTGTCTTACCATGTTCCTTAAAAACTTCACCCAAACACAACCTAGGTCATACCTCAAACCAATGGTAAATAATGATAAGAAAAAAGTAACTAAAAACTTGATATATATTTATACAGAAAATAATGGGATCATACACATACCACCTTGAAAATATTATTTCTAAATCTATATATTATAATAAGAATACTCATCTCATACATGCAATAATTGTCTACATTCATAAATAAACTTCATTATGAAATAAATGCACACATAATCTATGATTACAGGGTTTGTCAGTTATAATTTAGAGTGTTTCTATTTCAAATTTATCAATGAAATTCATGGATGAATAGACACACATTTTCACATGATATGATAACTGGTGAAAAAATAGACTGTTTAGGGTTGTCACATTAAATAATAACAAATAAATTAAAAACCATTTTCTCATTAATGTACATATATTATATAAAAAAATACTTGTTTTTGAATTTTGGATAATTAGCATTCATTTTTAAACTATACACCGATAAATGGGAGTTTAAATAAATATAAATCATAAAAATTAATAACTAATAGTATTCATTTTTAAAGATTCACCATTAATTAAAAAATAATATTTTTACATGTAAAAAATTCATTTTATTTGGGGTATTGATGTATTAGAAAATGATTAAAAACACTTCACTATATGTGTTTATGCATGTATATATATTTATTAAACTAATTATAATTCAATCCTTTACACTAAAACTGTAAAATCAGTTGTATGCATGTAATGATAACATCGTAATGATCCCTTTTAAAATTTTGGGCACACAATATTTTTTTTTGCAATTATAAATTAGTATTCATGATCACAAATAAAAGTAGGCCATTTAATTGAAAACATTAAATTCATGCATTGACTTTCAAATGTAATAAATGTAAAAACATGAGTATAAATATTTTTATAAATATATATTTGTGCCTAAACATAAATTTTATTTTTGATCTAATCAATTGTACAAGTTTTAAGAACTAAAATCATCAAAAATATAATACCATTAAAAATTACATTAAATGAAAACAAGACTGACATATATTTAGGAAATTTGTACATATATATATATATATATTGGTGTTTCAAAAATAAATAGACAACAAAAATAAATCTTATGTGACATATGCGGGTAGAGAAACACCATTTTTAAAATAATTTTTCATCCTTTAAAAGGATGCTTAAAATAGGTTTAGTATTGAATTTATACAAAAATGTACATACATATATAAATATATGAGTTTAGAAAACTCCAAAAACATCACTCAAAAATTCATTGCAGGTGTTATATGTATCATAAACATCAATTCAATAATAATAATAAACATTTAGAAAACCTAAACAGTTAAGGATAGAAAGATTTAAAAAAACCATATATAAAAAAACTGTACATATGGGATTTTCCAAACTAAAACAAAGTTTAAAGAAACCGTACAAGAATTATATAATTCAAAAACATTACGTAATCACTAATATCAATCGTATGAAAACCCAAATCAGGTTAGGATTAATATATATATATATATATTTGCATAAAAAATGTATATAATGGTATTGCATAATGAAAAAAAAGAAGATACATGATAATGAACATCAAGAATGAGATCGAATTGAGCAGAGGTCAATAGAGTGTTTGGAAGAAGAAAACCCATAGGTTTTACTGTGCAAATGGATGTTTATATAAGTTGTTTATATATATTTGTATACACCATGGTTCAAACATAAAATAAAAATAATGAAACTGAAAAATTACTATTGTAGATGAGAAGAATCCCCCTAATTAAAGTAAACACTAAATTAATAATTTGTTTTATTATATATATATTTATATTAGGGAATCGTACGTAGTAATCCACGGGGTTGGTAATAAAATATTTCACTCAATGGTAGACTCATGGAAAATTGAAGCAACAGGGTTTGATGATAGTGATGGGAAAGTCACAGGATGACAAAGAACAGTGAATGAGAAGGAATCCATGGGTTGAGGTTCATTGTGTCGAGGGTTCATTTAATTAGAAGAAGAGGAAAAGGGGTGGACTTCTTGGAACATTTTGGCTTGATCAGATGGTTGCAAAATATCATATGTTTTTTTAAAGGCTCAAATGGTTCATATGTGATGTGAATAGATATGATGGATAAAGAAACCATTGGTATAATTGATGTGGTGGTGGAATTAGAAGGCTCAATTGTTGTGGATGATTGATATCTCATGTCATGATATCCGTCTTCATGGATTTTGTTCCGCGAAAAAATCTGCGTCCCACATCAAAACCGAGAGGTTTTTGGGATCTCCTTATAAGTGAGGGCTCACCGGACGTATGCCAATAAAACACACACACAAATAGGAGATCATACACATCGAGATCCACATATTATTTGGTTAAAAACCTACACCGCACTCCTGAAGACCTTATACATGAGCCCATGCATGTGCTTAACCTACACCATGCATGGATCATGCAGGACTCAGCATGCATCAGGCATGTGCTCAGCCTGACTTGGCCTGACTTTAGATGCCTTTGAAATATTCCCACTGACCATGAAGACTTTTCATTCAAGGCTATCCTCGGTCATATGGGGTACTCAACATATTTTTTTGAAAACATTAGTACAAACAAATATTTTTTAAAAATAGAACATATATATTAATTTATATATATATAAACATTGTTCCTCTTTGTTATACAAAATTCTAAATACCTTTATTTTCATTAGTTTGTATTAATGTTGAGGTTTTAAAAATAATAATTTAAAAATAATAATATATAATAGCACTTAAATTAAAACCATGTAATAATTTATGCGTTGATATAAAATTAATATATTTAAAGCATTTTAAATCATTTATATTACTTAATGACATTATAAAGGTATTATAAAAATACCAATGATCACATGTTTTTAAACTCCAATTTCTTTTATGAGAAAATAATGGGCATATTTATCATCCATGGTTATAAAAGACTTATAAATAAATGTTTAGGGTTTATCAAATATTCAAAAAAAATTGGCTTATAAATATGCTGCTCTATATTCCATTGATTCTTAGTAATTTTTCCATAGTACTTCCCATAATGTTTTTCACTATGAAAGACTCAAGGGGTGTTCAGTACTAACTTGATCTGTTTGTTATTCTTGGTGGTCTTTTGGCGATCCTAATAGGCCTTGTAATACGTATTATAGGATTGTTATGGTCTTTTCTCTTTATTTCAATGTTATGTTTTAGTGTTTTTATTGCTTAAAATGAATCTTATTTCATTCTACAATCATATGTTATTGGATTAACAAATATTAAACCAAAAAAACAAAAATAATACTAATAATCATAAAAAATAATATTATGATAATAAATCTAAATATTTCTAGGGAATCACATTATCCCCCACCCTTAATGGAATTTCCCCCAACGCAATTACCACATACTCCATTAGAACTAAAAATATGTCATTAACATCGATGTCCGCAAAAGATGTGTTTTAATTATTATTAATTATTTAACAAAAATATGATAGGAAAATATTAAATTTATACCTTCACCAGGTTTTCCACCATAGATATCCCGCTGACGAACTCAGGTGGATTCACAGGGTAGTTTTCAGTTCCTTAATTTCCTTGGCATAGATACACCTCGATCAGTTAGGGTAAAACCTATGCATAAAAAAAATCATTTTTATAGAAAGAGGAATGGGAGGTATGGAGCTCATAGATTTTGACTTGGAGTCATTCCTTATAGATATGTCGAACTATCTTGTTCTTGAGAGTTATGAGGTCATAGAGTCTCCCTTATATAATAAATATCAAAACCTAGAAAATATATACATCTTAAAGGTCACCCTCTATTAGTTCATCCAAGAATTTTCCAAAGGCTAGGTAATTCTAAAATAGAGTGAGTCATAGGAAATGAAATCAATGATAGTTTCCCCTATGTCTATATTATACAAATTTTGAATTTTGTATGGACTGATAGACATAACAATCTCCTTGGTAAAATCAATGTATATATGGGCTGATGGACACCTGGTAGAGTTTTTTGCATGTTAGAAACTGGTTTGTGAAAGGCAGGTATGCTTCTGAACATGACATGACATTTATGTTCTCAAGTAATTCATTAGGGAGAGACAAGAGGTTTGTTGGTGAAACCTCACCTTCAATATTAAAATTTTAAGAAATGAAATTCACATAGGTAAAATTATTTAAATTAAATACTAATTTTCAAATATTCAGTAGGTCATTACTTTGATATCAATAGTAATGCCTCGACACAAGAATGCAGGAGATTGTGCCTTAATCATGGTGTATAATTAATATTTTTTAAAATATGATGATAAAATTACACATCACATATCATCACATAGGATCGTTGTGATATTGGTTTTGATAAACAAGATAAAACATATATGTTTCTTTAAAATATTATGAGATAAAATCCATAGTGCCTCCAGCACAAATAATAACTCAATGCTGTAAATTCTAATAATCCAGTAAAAAAATAAAAACATTGGGTGAGAATTTAAAACAGTCAATCTAGGGTTGTAAAAATAATTAATAAAATCATTTTAAAAAACATACCTTTAAAATAATTATATATACATAAAACATTTTCAGAAAATAAAATAACATTTCTTATAGTTCTTCATCATCATTTTTCAATGGTTTCTAGAAAGCATTTTTGAAGGAAAGATCATATATAAGAATTTATATATTTATTTAAATGTTATAAATAAAACACATTTTTGAATATGTATACTTGTATACCAAATTCCTGGAATGCTTTATATATCTCAGAAGTTGATCAAACTAATTTAAGGGTGGCATGAAATGGTGCATGTTCAAATTGGGACATGGAAAAATATTTGATTATAACTTCATAAGAAAAAATATCATAAATCACATATCACATAAAATTAAATTCAGAAAATTGTATATCAGTTTCTAGATTTTGTATTAATGTTTTGTAATTAGATGAAAAACATTATTTATAAATTAATTTTTATGCACATACATCATTAGTGAATGTTCATTTAATTAATTAATTCCATATAAAAATTCATAAGAGAAATATTCTTAACCATATATACACAACTATTCTAATAATCACATGGTTGGTTAAATGTTTTGCACATAATGAGAAAATTAATAATGAGGGACATCATAATCACTACGTCAAGGAATCATGCAAAGAAAATACAAAATCATATTTTCAAGGCCTCGTACTAGGACTCTAGTTTGTCTCATGAGACCAAACAATGCACCAAGAGGCTATAACATGCCTAACTCATCATATAATAAGTCAAATGTATTCCTCATATATCTAATAAAAATATGTCTTTAAATCAAAGTGTCCCGTACAACTTTGATTTAATTGAATCTTTATCAAATGTGAAACAAATTCATTAAAAAACTAAAGTTTCCCCTGCCACATTGATTTATTTAATCTTATTCAAAGATAAAATAAAATCATTGAACGTTCAAAAGTATCCCATACCACCATTAAACTTTTATATATTCATCAATATATTATCATAACATTATTCATCTCATACTTCCTATAACAGTCTTCATTCATAAATAATCCAGATCATTAAATAAATGCACACTTAATCTAAGATTTCATGTTTCTCCAATTATATTTTAGACAATGGATATATCAAATTTATAAATGACATGAATGGATGAGCATACTATAACTATAAGGCCCATCCTTAAACCTTACTTAATATTGAATTAGATGAGTAATTCACATTGAGGATCTTTTTAGGTTTAGAGTTTTAGAGAATTAGATCAGGAAACTTGCATTACATTCCACATTTAAACAAAGTGGTTACATAAAAGATAGTATTCATTATTCCCATCAACGAAAACATATTTAAAATAAAACATGGATTCTTTCTTTACACATCCTTGACACTATCATCACATCATGTACCTTTCCCTTGACCTGTGAAAAACATTTCAAAAACTTGGGATGAGCATAAAAAGCTCAGTAAGGGTTATAAAAATATGGAAAGAAAACATGAGTTCATATATACATAAGAATGAAATCATACTTTACCCATAAAACATAGGAACTTTAACATACTTCATCAAATCATGAATAAATCATAGAAATCATAAGACATAAAAGGTAACTTGAGGCATTCATAACATTGTTACGTAGGGAGTAACCCTCTTGGTTACGTTTGGAATACCCACCACAGTATATTCATTAAATCTCTTCGGAGAAACCTTAACGTTTCACTCCTTCATGTTACCCAATGCATTGGAGAGATATATCAGGCTCACCCGCCCTTAGTTTATCACGGAACCACCCGTCTTCATAACAATGCCCAAGAACCATAACATAATCTTATCACATAAAACATGCATAAAGGAAACATAACATTTCCACCTTTCAATAAAAAGATATCAATACAACACATTGATACAAAAACATTATGAAAACCATTTTCAATACCAAAATAAAATAAAAGTAAAACATGGTATTAATTTTTCTTTTAAAAAGAATGTATGGCTTGTAGAAGAAGCCGAAACTCAAATAATGGTCACGGAGGCGGAGAAGTTGTTGTCGCTGCATACGTACGAAAAAAACATTCCCTTTTGTCGTTTAGTAAAACAATTCATACAAAAAAGAATCTTTTTTGGATAAACGTAAAAGTCAAAGGGGTTTATACACCATAAAAAATAAGGTTGTGTATAAAACAAAATATGACTCAATGAATGGATATTGAGATGAAGTCCCTTACAACGACGATATCCTTGGTTTAAGGATACATCAATTACATAATTATGTGTGACAAAAGAATACACCAAATATAAGTGGATATTAAGTGTAAAATAATCAAAGGTCATTCACACATGTTCAAAGGATGACATATTCAATAACTACATGTTGAACCCAAAGAATTCAAAATTGGGTTAAGAAGTTCCCTTGGTAAAATTCGACAGCCTAATGGCGTCACATAAAATTTTACAAAAAGGGTTGATGAGAGAGATAAAGGGGATCTCATCACTTGGACATAAAATTTACATGAATAAGGTTATATAAGAAAATATCCCAACATAATAGTATGTGAATTAAAAGACATAACAAAAGAAGTCTTTTAAAAAAAGGAGGGTGAAAGGTCCCCTTACCGAGTTGGGTTACTTTCGAAATGTACACCCCATTGAAGAAGGGTCATACAATGAATATGTAAGTACCCAAAAATGAAATTATATTACACAAAGATTATAATAATGGGATGTAAATAAACCACTCAAAGGAAATGGTGGAAAATGTAGCATAAATCTCACGGGAATAAAAGTGAGATGAAAAATTCCTTACGAAAACTCGGCAGCCTAACGACGCCACTTATAACTTTTAAAAATGGATTGATGAGATCAAATAGAGTATCCCATCATATTAAAATAAAATAGAAATCAAGAGGAATATAAAAGAACATCCCCCATCATAAAAAAAGAGGAGCTTAAAAGAAGTGACATAAAGGAGAGTACTTAAAAAGAAAGAGAGAGGTTAGATCTCTTACGAAAATTCGGCAGCCTAACGGCGCCACACAAAACTTCCAAAATGGATTGATGAGAGAGAATAGGGTCTCTCATCACATGAAACAAAAAATTACCGTAAGATTAATATAAAAGAACATCCCAATAACAAGAAAGATGAGCTTTAAAAGGAATGACATACAAGAGTGTACTTAAAAAGAAAGAGTGGAGTAGGATCCCTTACCTCGGGTCCGACTTGACTCGATCATTCTTTAACATCCTGAATAATAAACTTGAGTTAATATCTATTTTCTTAAGAACCTTTTTCAAGTTCATTATTCCTTTTATATCACTTATTTCCATTTTATAAACATTATGTAATCATTTATGTTAATAATGTTTGTTTTGTCGATATTTGGTTCTTAAGTCGAAAGTGGACTTCTTACAATTACATGTTGTTCGTGTGGTCAAAGGTTCTTTATATCCAGAATGACATTCCTGATTTGGATATCATATATATCATATATATATCTAGAATATACATGTATTTATAATATCACATAATCATTTAGAGGTAAGAAATGAAATGCACCGTTCATGGAGATGGTAAGCCGTACGTACGCATGAACGCTACTTTCATTTCTTTGTCATATTAATGGAATTAAAACTAAATGAGAGGTATGTATATTTTAATTCAAGAATTATATTCATCATTTATATGTACCATTCATCATATATATCCATTATATACATGTACTTATAATAGTACATTACATTTGGGGATAAGAAATGAAATGCACCGTTCATGGAGACGGTAAGCCGTACGTACACATGAATGCTACTTTCATTTCTATCTCATACTTTAATGGAAAGAAAAAATAATGGTATAGAGGTATATTATAATTCCAGTATATCATCATATATAATAACGTTAAATCCATCCTTTATACGTCCCACATATGGCATTAATGAATCACATCACTTTGAGGGGGCGGTAGTCCGCACTTCCTAAAATGAAGATATCTCGTATACCCATAATGTAATCCATAAATGTAAGCAAAAAATGAAAAATACAGAAGCTTAAGTAAAACATAAACATATTATATATCATATATAAATATATTGGCATCTTAATGGCCACCTTTGAAGGTGTTATATGAGTGTTGAGCAATCATCGTTTCGTGAGGCAGAAATTTTCCATCCACGGAAACAGTATGTTCTTTAACCATTAGATGTAGGTGTGTGTAAGTGTAGCTCGAATACTTCATATAACAACATCCTAGTATATTTAAGATATTGGAGTTTTTACAAAAGAAATTAATAAAAAGAGTTTAGGGGGTTGGAGAGGAAAAATAAAACAAAAGGACTCAAGTGAAGACATTACCTTAAAATCGGGTAACTCCCTTTGGTTTGAGCTCAAAGGCTTCCTTGGGAAGACTTTTTCCCAAAGTGAGGCTTCAAGGAGTTATAGAGGGATGTGGAGAGACACAATGGGTAGGGTTTGGCCGATCCAAAGGCTTTGGAAGTGTGGGTAAGGAGGTAGAGGTGGGGGCCTTTTATAAGAGGAGAGGAGGGGCACTCTTGGAAGGTAAAGAAAAGTCACTTTATTTTAAAATGGTATTCGGATTTAAGAGGTCCCACATTGATGTGTTTCGAGGATAAGGTGATAAGGGTTCGAAATCCATCCATACAGTAGGTTTTGGCCACGCGTAGGTCTTAGATTTTACATTATCTTTCCATTTTATTTAAATCGTTAAATAATGAGGTCATCGCCGCATCATCATGATGTCATAAATAATTTAATTTATTTAATTTCAAAAAATTATAAAAAAATATATGATGTAGGAAATCGTTTTAGCTTTCTAATAAATATTTATAGTAAAAAATATGACTTTTATAACCCCATGTAAAAATTGTTTTAGTAAAACATCTCATGTTTGTGTCATTTTTACTTTAACATTAAATAAAAAGGTATTTATGTCATTTTCCAACCAAAGTGGCTCCATGGGGTCCCGAAGTTGACCCATAGATTTTATTGGTCGTCCATGACACATCCACTGAGGTTAGGATATGTGTCCTGTTCATTTCATATTATTAAAACATTATTTTTACCTTAAACTACACTAATTACCTCTAATCGCGATTAAAAACATAATAAGTTACTATTCACCAAAAAATTATTTTCATCCCATTGGACCACATTTTACTTCTTAATGACAACCACGTATGTCGGTTTTTTGAAATTAAAAACACAAAGGTGGCAAAATTTGATTTAAACAGAAAATCAGTTTTTATAAGTACCACTTAGTGGTTTCACTATTCATCAAAAATTAAAGTTTTTCAGAAAATTACCAAAAATTTACCCTAAGCTATATTTGATATTCTGAATTCAAAAATGAAGTATATTTTACAAAATTCAAAACATATAAGTCAAATTAATTAATTTAATAATTAATTCCCGCTGTCATGACAAATAGCGTGTTTTTATGAAACAATAAGTATCAAATGATTGACACTAGTTTAAGTCCGATTTCAAAGTGAAATTAATTCCAACGACAACTATTGGATTTAATGGTAAAAATATATTCTAATTTCACTTTAAAACCAATTAAAAAGATAATATAATCATACAAATAAATTAGATTAAAAGGAGGTTTTGAATTAAAATACAACATTTTACACTATTCATTAAAAAATGAACTCTATCAGAAAAATACCAAAAATTAACTCAAGGTAAATTTAAATGTCCCAATCATAAATAATATGTTTATTATGAAAAATAGATCTTATAAAATTTTCAAAAAGTGGTTTTAAAAGGGGTTCTCCATCAAAAGGCGGGTAATCGACCTTTTAAAGAATATTAGAATGTTTACGCTTAAAAACTGGATTCATTTGCATTTTTAATCATCTAACATTTATTGTAAAGAGTAAAAATATTTGACAAACATATATAATCATTTTTTAGTTAGTTCTGTTCATTCCCTCCATTACAACGGCTAGGCATTAACTACCATTTAAAATAATAATATTTTATTATTAGAGTGCAACGTAAGATTCCCAAGAAACTCGTTGTTGCGTGTTGGGTATTCCATCGAGCATAGCGTCCACTTTAAAGTCATATTAATATTTTATTCACAAATATGGATAAATATGAAAATGTCATATTCTTTATTTACCTGGGGTGTTACATCCTTCCCCCCCTTTTGGGAATTGCGTCCTCGCAATTTTTAAAATTGGGCTCAGAAAAATCCTTTAAATTCCCCAATCGGAAACAAGAGTCGGTAAAACAATCACTTTAAAATAAAGAAAGATAAGTACAAAGGTCACCTGAGTTAACACTTACTAGGATTCCATGTAGGAAAACATGGACATGGAGGAGAAAATATAGGGTCATGTTCTGATGGAGGGTGATAGAAAACATGTTTAGGAGAAAGTTAACCATAAGAAAATCACGAACTTGTGATGGGTTAAATGGTATTCGATTCCCCAATAGGAAACATTAATAGACAAAATTTTTATTTTAAGTTAATTTTTATTGAGGAATTTATTCATAAGGAAACATAATTACTTATCATGCTGACTTTCAACTTTTATTAGATTTATTACACAAACTCATACTTTCCCCAAAAGACGAGTATTTAGGAAGACTTGTTCAAATTAAGAGTACTATAATAAACTTCTAGAGAGTCACCTAATCCACATAAGATAACTATATACTTCCCATGTCTTTAGACTTTAACCAAAACCAAAACCAAAAAGGTTAGTACAAGATCAGATAATCCAGAAAAGGATAACCCTTTATAAAAAGAAAATATATTCTTAATCTCCAAAATTTGTCCAACAAAACCCAAAGTTCAACGAGGACCATTCGATAAACAATTTGTCCATAAAATTTTTCAAAGTAAACCAAACTAAGATTGAAACCCAAATATTTGAAGGATTTAGTCACATAGTCTTCCATGTTAAATCGCAACATTTATCTCCAAACAACATCAGTTGCTCTTAAAGTCTCATATTGAAAAGTAACTAACCTAATCACATATCCTCCATGATAGGTTAAAAAATTTCCATAGATAACCCAAAATCAGATTACTATTCATTCGTAAAATCATTTAACTAAAAAGAATTAGTCAAACTAACCAGGGACTTCACGTAGTCCAATGGTAGGCGATAAATACCAGTCGCACTTTGGTTGTGGGTTCGATTCCCACAGCTTTGTCCGACGCGACGGGTTGTCACACGGTCTGCGTGTTGTCCTTTTTCCAAAACTATATAATTCTTAAAACATTACCCAAAACGAGATAAAATCTTAAAAAAAATCATAACATATTTTAACCTCAAGTTTATCTCATGCCTTCCATTTTCCATCATAACATATAATAACCAATAATTACCTCAAAAGTAAGGATCATATAAACTCCAATGGTTACCTTTATAATTATTACATGAACATCCACATCGATTGTTCATATCGTATATGATGCATTACAGAACGTACCAAGGTTCAAGTGGTTGATCATGACTCCTTGATAGTTGGTTTAGAACAACCACGAGTTTCCTCATTGAATCCTCCATTTTATCTAGTATCTTAATCAGAGAACCACCACAGTTTCCATAAAACCTGTTGTCTCTTTGGTGCCTGCTAGATCCATCCATTCACTAAAAACAGAAAAGTCAGTGTGAGTATATCAACAAAACCATCATGTACTAATGAGGAAGATATACTTACTCATTCACTTTGTCTAAAAACAATGACTCTTTCTGAAATCCTAACCATTATGGTAATGTCACTTATGCTTAAAGAATACCATAAGCTCTAAAGTTATCTAAACCGAACTTTGATACCATCTATAAGGCCCATCCTTAAACCTTACTTAATATGGAATTAGATGAGTAATTAACATTGAGGATCTTTTCAGGTTTAGAGTTTTAGTTAATTAGATCATGAAACTTGCATTACATTCCACATTTAATCAAAGTGGTTACATAAAATATAGTATTCATTCTTCCAATCAATAGAAACATATTTAAAATAAATCATGGATTCTTTCTTGGCACATCCTTGACACTATCATCACATCATGTACCTTTCCCTTTACCTGTGAAATGTTTTTCAAAAACTTGGGATGAGCATAAAAAGCTCAGTAAGGGTTATAAAAATATGGAAAGGAAACATGAGTTCATATATACATAAGAATGAAATCATACATTACCCATAAAACATAGTCACTTTAACATACCTCATAAAATCATGAATAAATCATAGAAATCATAAGACATAAAAGGTAACTTGAGGCATTCATAACATTCTTACGTAGGGGGTAACCCTCTTGGTTACATTTGGAATACCCACCACAGTATATTCCCTAAATATCTTCTGAGAAACCTTAACGTTTCACTCCTTCTCGTTACCCAACGCATTGGAGAGCTATATCAGGCTCACCCGCCCTTAGTTTATCATAGAACCACCCGTCTTCATAACAATGCCCAAGAACCATAACATAATCTTATCACATAAAACATGCATAAAAGAAACATAACATTTCCACCATTCAATAAAAAGATATCAGTACAAAACATTGATACAAAAAAATTATGAAAACCATTTTCAATACCAAAATAGAAGAAAAGTAAAACATGGTATTAATTTTTCTTTTAAAAAGAAGGTATGGCTTGTAGAAGAAGCCGAATCTCAAATAATGGTCACGGAGGCGGAGAAGTCGTTGTCGCCGCATACGTACGACAAAAACATTCCGTTTTGTCGTTTAGTAAAACGCTTCGTATAAAAAAGATTCCTTTTTGGATAAACATAAAAGTCAAAGGGGTTTATACACCGTATAAAACAAGGTTGTGTATAAAACCAAATATGCCTCAATGAATGGAGATTGAGAAGAAGTCCCTTAGAACGACGGTATCCTTGGTTTAAGGATAAATCAATTACAGAATTATGTGTGACAAACGAATACACCAAATATAAGTGGATATTAAGTGTAAAATAATCAAAGATCATTCACACATATTCAAAGGATGACATATTCAATAACTACATGTTGAACCCAAAGAAATCGAAATTGGGTTAAGAATTTCCCTTGGTAAAATTCGACAGCCTAATGGCGTCACATAAAATTTTACAAAAAGGGTTTATGAGAGAGATAAAGGGGATCTCATCACATGGACATAAAATTTACATGAATAAGGATATAGAAGAACATATCCCAACATAATAGTATGTTAATTAAAAGACATAACAAAAGAAGTCCTTTAAAAAAAAGGAGGGTGAAAGGTCCCCTTACCGAGTTGGGTAACATTCGAAAAGTACACCCCATTGAAGAAGGGTCATACAATGAATATGTAAGTACCCATAAATGAAATTATATTTCACAAAGAGTATAATAATGGGAAGTAAATACACCACTCAAAGGAAATGGTGGCAAATGTAGAATAAATCTCACGGGAATAAAAGTGAGATGAAATATTCCTTACGAAAACTCAGCAGCCTAACGACGCAACTTAAAACTTCCAAAAATGGATTGATGAGATCAAATAGAGTATCCCATCATATTACAATAAAATTTATAGCAGGAGGAATATAAAAGAACATCCCCCTTCATAACAAATCGGTGCTTAAAATAAGTGACATAAAGGAGAGTACTTAAAAAGAAAGAGAGAGGTTTGATCTCTTACGAAAATTCCGCAGCCTAACGGCGCCACTCAAAACATCCAAAATGGATTGATGATATAGAATAGGGTATCTCATCAAATGAACCAAAAAATTACAGTAAGATTAATATAAAATAACATCCCAATAACAAGAAAGATGAGCTTTAAAAGGAATGACATAAAAGAGTGTACTTAAAAAGAAAGAGTGGAGTAGGATCCCTTACCTCGGGTCCGACTTGACTCGATCATTCTTTAACGTCCTGAATAATAAACTTGAGTTAATTTCTATTTTCTTAAGAACATTTTTCAAGTTCATTATTCCTTTTATATCACTTATTTTCATGTTATAAACATTATGTAATCATTTAAGTTAATAATGTTTGTTTTGTCGATATTTGGTTCTTAAGTCGAAAGTGGACTTCTTACAATGACATGTTGTTCGTGTGGTCAAAGGTTCTTTATATCCAGAATGAAATTCATGATTTGGATATCATATATATCATATATATATCTAGAATATAAATATATTTATAATATCACATAATAATTTAGAGGTAAGAAATGAAATGCACCGTTCATGGAGACGGTAAGCCGTATGTACGCATGAACACTACTTTCATTTCTTTGTCATATTAATGGAATTAAAACTAAATGAGAGGTATGTATATTTTAATTCCAGAATTATATTCATCATTTAGATGTATCATTCATCATATATATCCATTATATACATGTACTTATAATGGTACATTACATTTGGGGATAAGAAATGAAATGCACCGTTCATGGAGATGGTAAGCCGTACGTACGCATGGACGCTACTTTCATTTCTATCTCATACTTTAATGGAAAGAAAAAATAATGATATAGAGTTATATTATAATTCCAGTATAACATAATATATAATAACTTTAAATCCATCCTTTATACGTCCCACGTATGGCATTAACGAATCACATCACTTAGAGGGGGAGGTAGTCCACACTTCCTAAAATGAAGATATCGCGTATACCCATAATGGAAGCCATAAAGGTAAGAAAAAAATGAAAAATACATAATCTTAAGTAAAACATAAACATATTATATATCATATATAAATACAGTGACATCTTAATGGCCTCCTTTGAAGGTGTTATATGAGTGTTGAACAATCATCGTTTCGTGAGGCAGAAATTTGTCATCCACGGAAACAGTATGTTCTTTAACCATTAGATGTATGTGTGTGTAAGTGTAGCACAAATACTTCTTATAAAAATATCCTAGTATATTTAAGATACTGGAGTTTTTACAAAAGAAATGAATAAAAAGAGTTTAGGGGGTTGGAGAGGCAAAATAAAACAAAAGGACTCAAGTGAAGACATTACCTTAAAATCGGGTAACTCCCTTTGGTTTGAGCTCAAAGGCTTCCTTGGGAAGACTTCTGCCCAAAGTGAGGCTTCACGGATATAGAGAGGGATGTGGAGAGACAAAATGGTCCGAGGTTGGCCGAGCCAAAAGAATTTGGAGTGTGGGTAAGGAGGTAGAGGTGGGGGCCTTTTATAAGAGGAGAGGAGGGGCACTCTTGGAAGGTAAAGAAAAGTCACTTTATTTTAAAATGGTATTCGGATTTAAGAGGTTCCAAATTGATGTGTTTCGAGTATAAGGTGATAAGGGTTCTAAATCCACCTATCCAATAGGTTTTAACCATGTGTAGGTCTTAGATTTTACTTTATCTTTCCATTTAATTTAAATCATTAAATAATGAGGTCATCGCTGCATCATCATGATGTCATAAATAATTTAATTTATTTAATGTCTACAAGATATAAAAAAATTCTATGATGTAGGAAATATTTTTATCTTTCTAATGAATATTTATAGTAAAAAATCTAACTTGTATAACCCCATGTAAAAATTGTTTTAGTAAAACATATCATGTTTGTGTCATTTTTACTTTAACATTAAATAAAAAGGTATTTATGTCATTTTCCAACCAATGTGGCTCCATGGGGTCCCCAAGTTGACCCATGGATTTTCATGGTCGGACATGAAACATCAAATGAGGTTAGTAAATGTTTCAAGTTCATTTCATATTATTAAAACATTATTTTTACCTTAAACTACACTAATTACCTCTAATCACGATAAAAAACTTAATAAGTTACTATTCACCAAAAAATTATTTTAATCCCATTGGACCAAATTTTACTTCTTAATGACAACCATGTATGTCGGATTTTTAAAATTTAAAACACAAAGGTGGAAAAATTTCATTTAAACGGAAAATCAGTTTTTATAAGTACCACTTAGTGGTTTCACTATTCATCAAAAATTGAAGTTTTTCAGAAAATTACCAAAAATTCAACCTAAGCTATATTTGTTATTCTGAATTCAAAAATGAAGTCTATTTTAAAAAATTTAAAACATATAAGTCACATTAATTAATTTAATAATTAATTCCCATTGTCATGACAAATAGCATGTTTTTATGAAACAATAAGTATCAAAAGATTGACACTAGTTTAAGTCCGATTTCAAAGTGAAATTAATTCCAATGACCAATATTGGATTTAATGGTAAAAATATATTCTAATTTCACTTTAAAACCAATTAAAAAGATAATATAATCATATAAATAAATTATATTAAAATGTGGGTTTCAATTAAAATACAACATTTTACACTATTCATTAAAAAATGAACTTTATCGGAAAAATACCAAAAATTAACCCAAGGTAAATTTCAATGTCCCAATAATAAATAATATGTTTATTTTGAAAAATAAAGCTTATAAAATTTTCAAAAAGTGGATTTAAAAGGGGGTCTCCATCAAATGGCGGTTAATCGACCTTTTAAAGAATATTAGAATATTTACGCTTAAAAACTGGATTCATTGCATTTTTAATCCTCTAACATTTATTGTAAAGAGTAAAAATATTTGAAAAACATATATAATAATTTTTAGTTAGTTATGTTCATTCCCGCCATGACAACGGCTAGGCGTTAACTACCATTTAAAATAATATTATTTTATTATTAGAGTGCAACGTAAGATTCCCAAGAAACTCGTTGTTGCGTGTTGGGTACGCCATCGAGCATAGCGTCCCCTTTAAAGTCATATTAATATTTTATTCACAAATATGGATAAATATGAAAATGTCATATTCTTTATTTACCTGGGGTGTTACATCCTTCCCCCCTTTTAGGAATTGCGTCCTCACAATTTTTAAAATTGGGCTCAGAAACATCCTTGAAAGTCCCACATCGGAAACAAGAGTCGGTAAAACAAACACTTTAAAATAAAGAAAGATAAGTACAACGGTCACCCGAGTTAACCTTTACTAGGATTCCATGTAAGAAAACATGGACATGGAGGAGAAAACATAGGGTCATGTTCTGATGGATAGTGATAGAAAAAATGTTTTGGAGGAAGTTAACCATAAGAAAATCATGAACTTGTGATGGGTTAAATGGTATTCGATTCCCCAGTAGGAAAAGTTAATAGACAACATTTTTGTTTTAAGTTACTTTTTATTGAGGAATTTATTCATAAGGAAACATAATTACTTATCATGTTGACTTTCAACTTTTATTAGATTTATTACACAAACTCATAATTTCCCCAAAAGACAAGTATTTAGGAAGACTTGTTCACATTAAGAGTACTGTAATAAACTTCTAGAGAATCACCTAATCCACAAAAGAGAACTATATAATTCCCATGTATTTAGACTTTAACCAAAACCAAAACCAAAAAGGTTAGTACAAGATCAGATAATCCAGAAAAGGATAACCCTTTATAAAAAGAAAATATATTCCTAATCTCCAAAATTGGTCCAACAAAACCCAAAGTTCAACGAGGACCATTCGATAAAAATTTTTTCCATAAAATTCTTCAAAGTAAACCAAACTAATATTGAAACCCAAATATTTGAAGGATTTAGTCACATAGTCTTCCAAGTTAAATCGTAACATTTATCTCCAAACAACATCAGTTCCTCTTAAAGTCTCGTATTGAAAAGTAACTAACCTAATCACATATCCTCCATGATAGGTTAACAAATTTCCATAAATAACCAAAAATCAGATTACTCTTAATTCATGAAATCATTTAACTAAAAACAATTAGTCAAACTAACAAGGGACTTCACGTAGTCCAGTGGTAGGCGATAAATACCAGTCACACTTTGGTTGTGGGTTCGATTCCCGCAGCTTTGTCCGACGCGACGGGTTTTCACACGGTCTGTGTGTTGTCCTTTTTACAAAACTATATAATTCTTAAAACATTCCCCAAAACGAGATAAAATCTTCAAAAAAAAAATCATATCATATTTTAACCTCAAGTTTATCTCATGCCTTCCATTTTCCATCATGACATATAATAACCCATAATTACCTCAAAAGTAAGGATCATACAAACTCCAATGGTTAACTTTATAATTATTACCTGAAATTCCACATCGATTGGTCATCTCGTACATGATGTATTACAAAACATACCAAGGTTAAAGTGGTTGATCATGACTCCTTGATAGTTGGTTTATAACAACCACGAGTTTCCTCATTGAATCCTCCGTTTTATTTAGTATCTTAATCAGAGAACCACCACAGTTTCCTTCAAACCTGTTGTCTCTTTGGTGCCTACTAGATCCATCCATTCAATAAAAATAGAAAATTCAGTGTGAGTATATCAACAAAACCATCATGTACTAATGAGGAAGATATACTTACTCGTTCACTTTGTCTAAAAACTATGACTCTTTCTGAAATCCTAACCATTATGGTAATGTCACTTATGCTTAAAGAATACCCTAACCTCTAAAGTTATCTAAACCGACCTTTGATACCAACTATAAGGCCCATCCTTAATCCTTACTTAATATTGAATTAGATGAGTAATTCACATTGAGGATATTTTCAGGTTTAGAGTTTTAGAGAATTAGATCATGAAACTTGCATTACATTCCACATTTAAACAAAGTGGTTACACAAAAGACTGTATTCATTTTTCCCATCAACGGAAACATATTTAAAATAAAATATGGATTCTTTCTTGACACATCCTTGACACTATCATCACATCATGTACCTTTCCCTTGACCTATGAAAAACATTTCAAAAACTTGGGATGAGCATAAAAAGCTCAGTAAGGGTTATAAAAATATGGAAAGGAAACATGAGTTCATATATACATAAGAATGAAATCATACTTTACCCAAAAAAAATAGGAACTTTAACATACCTCATCAAATCATGAATAAATCATAGAAATCATAAGACATAAAAGGTAACTTGAGGCATTCATAACATTCTTACGTAGGGAGTAACCCTATTGGTTACGTTTGGAATACCCACCACAGTATATTCCCTAAATCTCTTCGGAGAAACCTTAACATTTCACTCCTTCGCGTTACCCAATGCATTGGAGAGCTATATCGGGCTCACCCGCCCTTAGTTTATCATGGAACCACCCATCTTCATAACAATTCCCAAGAACCATAACATAATCTTATCACATAAAACATGCATAAAGGAAACATAACATTTCCACCTTTCATTAACAAGATATCAATACAACACATTGATACAAAAACATTATGAAAACAATTTTCAATACCAAAATAAAATAAAAGTAAAACATTTTATTAATTTTTCTTTTAAAAATAAGGTATGGCTTGTAGAAGAAGCCGAAACTCAAATAATGGTCACGGAGGCGGAGAAGTCGTTGTTGCCTCATATGTACGACAAAAACATTCCCTTTTTTCGTTTAGTAAAATGCTTCGTATAAAAAATATTCCTTTTTGGATAAACGTAAAAGTCAAATGGGTTTATACACCGTATAAAAGAAGGTTGTGTATAAAACAAAATATGCCTCAATGAATGGAGATTGAGACGAAGTCCCTTACAACGATGGTATCCTTGGTTTAAGGATAAATAAATTACATAATTATGTGTGACAAACGAATACACCAAATATAAGTGGATATTAAGTGTAAAATAATCAAAGGTAATTCACACATATTCAATGGATTACATATTCAATAACTACATGTTGAACCCAAAGAAATCGAAATTGGGTTAAGAAGTTCCCTTGGTAAAATTCGACAGCCTAATGGAGTCACATAAAATTTTACAAAAAGGGTTGATGAGAGAGATAAAGGGGATCTCATCACTTGGACATAAAATTTACATGAATAAGGTTATAGAAGAACATATCCCAACATAATAGTATGTGAATTAAAAGACATAACAAAAGATTTATTTTAAAAAAAGGAGGGTGAAAGGTCCCCTTACCGAGTTGGGTAACATTTGAAACGTACACCCCATTGAAGAAGGGTCATACAATGAATATGTAAGTACCCATAAATGAAATTATATTACACAAGGAGTATAATAATGGGAAGTAAACACACCACTCAAAGGAAATGGTGGCAAATATATCATAAATCTCACGGGAATAAAAGTGAGATGAAAAATTCCTTACAAAAATTCAGCAGCCTAACGAAGCCACTTAAAACATCCAAAAATGGATTGATGAGATCAAATAGAGTATCCCATCATATTACAATAAAATTTACAGAAATAGGAATATAAAAGAAGATCCCCCATCATAACAAAGAGGATATTAAAAGAACTGACATAAAGGAGAGTACTTAAAAAGAAATAGAGAGGTTAGATCTCTTACGAAAATTCGGCAGCCTAACGGCGCCACTCAAAACTTCCAAAATGGATTGATGAGAGAGAATAGGGTATCTCATCACATGAACCAAAAAATTACAGTAATATTAATATAAAATAACATCCCAATAACAAGAAAGATGAGATTTAAAAGGAATGACATAAAAGAGAGTACTTAAAAAGAAAGAGTGGAGTAGGATCCCTTACCTCGGGTCCGACTTGACTCGATCGTTCTTTAACCTCCTGAATAATAAACTTGAGTTAATTTATATTTACTTAAGAACCTTTTTCAATTCATTATTCCTTTTATATCACTTATTTCCATGTTATAAACATTATGTAATCATTTAAGTTAGTAATGTTTGTTTTGTCGATATTTGGTTCTTAAGTCGAAAGTGGACTTCTTACAATTACATGTTGTTCGTGTGGTCAAAGGTTCTTTATATCCAGAATGAAATTCATGATTTGGATATCATATATATAATATATATATCTAGAATATACATGTATTTATAATATCACATAATCATTTAGAGGTAAGAAATGAAATGCACCGTTCATGGAGACGGTAAGCCGTACGTACGCATGAATGCTACTTTCATTTCTTTGTCATATTAATTGAATTAAAACTAAATGAGAGGTATGTATATTTTAATTCCAGAATTATATTCATAATTTATATGTATAATTAATCATATATATTCATTATATACATGTACTTATAATAGTACATTACATTTGGGGATAAGAAATGAAATGCACCGTTCATGGAGACGGTAAGCCGTACGTACGCATGAACGCTACTTTCATTTCTATCTCATACTTTAATGGAAAGAAAAAATAATTATATATAGGTATATTATAATTCCATTATAACATCATATATAATAACGTTAAATCCATCCTTTATACGTCCCACATATGTCATTAACGAATCACATCACTTTGAGGGGGGCGGTAGTCCGCACTTCCTAAAATGAAGATATCGCGTATACCCATAATGGAACCCATAAAGGTAAGCCACAAATGAAAAATACAGAAGCTTAAGTAAAACATAAACATATTATATATAATATATAAATATAGTGACATCTTAATGGCCACCTTTAAAGGTGTTATATGAGGGTTGTACAATCATCGTTTTGTGAGGCAGATATTTTCCATCCACGGAAACAGTATGTTCTTTAACCACTAGATGTAGGTGTGTGTAAGTGTATTTAGAATCATTATTATAACAAAATACTAGTATATTTAAGATACTGTATTTGTTACAAAATAAATTAATAAATAGATTTTAGGGGGTTGGAGAGGAAAAATAAAACAAAAGGACTCAAGTGAAGACATTACCTTAAAATCGGGTAACTCCCTTTGGTTTGAGCTCAAAGGCTTCCTTGGGAAGACTTCTGCCCAAAGTGAGTCTTCAAGGAGTTATAGAGGGATGTGTAGAGACAAAATGGGCAGGGTTTGGCCGTGCCAAAGGCTTTGGGGGAGTGGTTAAGGAGGTAGAGGTGGGAGCCTTTTATAAGAGGAGAGGAGGGGCACTCTTGGAAGGTAAAGAAAAGTCACTTTATTTTAAAATGGTATTCGTATTTAAGAGGACCCACATTGATGTTTTTAGAGGATAAGGTGATAAGGGTTCGAAATCCATCCATACAATAGGTTTTGGCCATGTGTAGGTCTTAGATTTTACATTATCGTTCCATTTTATTTAAATCGTTAAATAATGAGGTCATCGACCCATCATCATGATGTGATAAATAATTTAATTTATTTAATGTCTAAAAATTATAAAAAAACATCTATGATGTAGGAAATATTTTTATCTTTCTAATGAATATTTATAGTCAAAAATATGACTTGTATAACCCCATGTAAAAATTGTCTTAGTAAAACATATCATGTTTGTGTCATTTTTACTTTAACATTAGATAAATAGGTATTTATGTCATTTTCCAACCAAAGTGGCACCATGGGGTCCCCAAGTTGACCCATGGCTTGTCTTGGTCGGCCATGACACATAAAACGAGGTTAGGACATGTGTCAAGTTAATTTCATATTTTTAAAACATTATTTTTACCTTAAACTACACTAATTACCTCTAATCGCGATTAAAAACTTAATAAGTTACTATTCACCAAAAAATTATTTGAATCACATTGGACCACATTTTACTTCTTAATGACAACCATGTATGTCGGATTTTTGAAATTCAAAACACAAAGGTGGCAAAATTTCATTTAAACGAAAAATCAGTTTTTATAAGTACCACTTAGTGGTTTCACTATTCATCAAAAATTGAAGTTTTTCAGAAAATTACCAAAAATTTACCCTAAGCTATATTTGATATTCCGAATTCAAAAATGAAGTCTATTTTACAAAATTCAAAATATATAAGTCACATTAATTAATTTAATAATTAATTCCCGCTGTCATGACAAATAGCATGTTTTTATGAAACAATAAGTATCAAAAGATTGACAGTAGTTTAAGTCCGATTTCAAAGTGAAATTAATTCCAAAGACCACTATTGGATTTAATCGTAAAAATATATTCTAATTTCACTTTAAAACCAATTAATAATATAATCTAATCATATAAATAAATTATATTAAAAATAGGTTTTGAATTAAAATACAACATTTTACACTATTCATTAAAAAATGAACTTTATCGGGAAAATACCAAAAATTAACCCAAGGTAAATTTCAATGTCCCAATCATAAATAATATGTTTATTTTGAAAAATAGAGCTTATAAAATTTTCAAAAAGTGGATTTAAAAGGGGTTCTCCATCAAAAGGCAGTTAATCGACCTTTTAAAGAATATTAGAATGTTTACGCTTAAAAATTGGATTCATTTGCATTTTTAATCGTCTAACATTTATTGTAAAGAGTAAAAATATTTGACAAACATATATAATCATTTTTAAGTTAGTTCTGTTCATTCCCGCCATTACAACGGCTAGGCGTTAACTACCATTTAAAATAATATTTTTCTATTAATAGAGTGCTACGTAAGATTCCCAAGAAACTCGTTGTTGCGTGTTGGGTACGCCATCGAGCATAGAGTCCCCTTTAAAGTCATATTAATATTTTATTCACAAATATGGATAAATAAGAAAATGGCATATTCTTTATTTACCTTGGCTGTTACAATAACAACCAAAACATTCATGAATTAAATTCCCTTTCCATTAATGTCTTATAAAAACACATGAACTTTTTAATATTACTGAGTTTAAATGACCGTTATGTATCATTACCATTGATAATATGGTTTTTGAACTATGATCACATGTGATATGGATCAGATACAGCCCATTGAGAATAATTTTGGACTTGATAAAACTTTTAAGCCCAATTGTTATTCGAATTGGACCAGCCCACACTTCTTGACAACCCACACCATGGTGGGACACAACTCACTTATTTGGGCCCCAAATTCATTTATCCACATGGAAAATGGTGGAAATTCATAGCTGCACATTAATGAGGAGAGAGATGGTGTAGAAAAAGCATCATTAAGAGGGAATCTCGCTACTTTGGCTAGTGGGGTCATTAAATGGCATGAGAAAGTGTTATTTTATGCTTTTTATGTGCCTTTTGAATTCCCAATGTCTTGTAAATTGAATTGGGGAATTTTCCTTTTTTTATTTTGTCTTTATATTGTATTTTCCCCACTTTGTAATGGTGATGCTTGAATGTGACCGATTTTGGAAGCTTATTGTGCTGTACTTTTTCTTTAGCCTTTTCCCATTACACAGAATTGGTGGTGCAACTCCAGTGCTGGTGATTTTGTCTTTAAGCATGGCGTGACCTTGGCGGGTGGAATTGCCTTTAAGCCTTGGTCAATTCGGCTACATTACGTTTCTCCTCTTCTATTACTCGTTTTGAGATTCCGGTGACGCATCAATTGGTTTTAGAGGCATGGTTCCGACGAGTTAGTTAATCACATCCTTCTTGTTACCCTCCATCATTTCTTGCAAGAGTGTCTCTTCTACTCCTCCTGCTCCATCAGAAATAGCTAATGCAGAGATACAATTTCAAATTACTCAAATTGGTGAGAAAATTGCTCAACTATTAAAAGCGCGGAGACCTGACTCCCCTCCACCGCAAAGGAATCCCCAACGTCCATCACCACATAATATGCGCGATCTGGCACCATTTTATGAAGATCGCACAAATGGTGATGATTCCAGTGATTCAGAGGTGGATATGCGAAGAAGAAGAGGTGGGGAAGATATTGAAAGAGGTTTAAAGATTAACATTCCATATTTTTATGGGAGTATGAATCCAGATGATTTTCTGGATTGGATGTGGGAAATTGAACGATTATTTGAATTTACGAATTGTTCTCATGAGAAGAAGTGAAAGGTATGCATTCTGAAATCTAAATATTATGCATCTCTTTGGTGGGAAAATCTTCAGAAACAGCGAGAACATGATGATAAAGGAAAAATACGCTCATGGGAGATGTTGAAAAATCATTTGAAGAGACGATTTATGCCGGAGAATTATAAGCAAGATCTTTATTTCCGAATGCATAGCCTGCAACAAGGAGATAAATCAATTGAATAGTACATTTAGAAATTTTTTCGTTTATTGATGTGATGTGATGTTCTAGAATATAAAGATCAATCAATTGAAAGTATTTTGGGTCGATTAAATGATTAAATTGCACATTCATTGGAGCTGCAACCATTATTCTCACTTGATGATGTTTGGAAGCTGGCGATCAAGGTGGAAAATCAAAAGTGGACCTCAAAGGCACGGACGCTCAAAAACTACAATAGAAGTACAACTTTTTATAAGTCTATTTCTCTAATAAATCTGGTGTTGGTGAGAAGGAATTTGAGAGGAACAAGATACTGGATAAAGGGAAAGATAAGGCTATGGAATAAGAAAAAGGGTAGTTCAACTCCTTTGAGAGTGGGAATCGAAAGTGTTTCAAATGCCATGGGTATTTTCATTTTTAGGCCATTTTCCCTAACAATCGATTTATTAATATTAAAGTGATTGAAGATATTGAAGAGGCAATAAAAGAGGATTAACATGAGGTTGATGAAACTGAAAATGAGGAACAAGTTGTAGTAGAAGCTGATGTGGGAAACATGCTGGTGCTACGAAGAGTTTTGCAAGATCAAATCTGCCCGGAAGAAGTTCAAAGAGAAAAATTGTTCCAAACTTGCTGCATAATTAATCAGTGGGTATTCATGGTGATTATTTATAGTGGGGCTATAAAAATGTGGCTTCAACAACACTAGTGGAGAAGTTGAAGCTTCCAACTCAGAATCATCCTCGCTCGTATAAATTGCAATGGTTGAAAATTGCGAGCACACTCCAAGTCAACAAACAGGTTCTGATTTCATTCTCCATTGGTATGAAATATGATGATTAAGTATTGTGTGATGATATTTATATGGATTCTTGTCACTTGTTGTTGGGTAGGCCTTGGAATTTTGAAAGGGAAGTGAAATATGATGGTAGGAGTAACACATATTCTTTTTGATATGGGTAAAAGAATATCCCACTTGCTCCTTTGAAGCTGTCCCAATCTCTTCAAGAAAAATCTGTTCCGGAAGTGCCCAAAGGTAGTCTCTTTATAAACAAAGCTCAAGTGGAGAAATCCATAAATATGCAAAAGCTAGTTTTTTCGTTGTTGATGATGGAAAAGTCATGCCATGAAGATAATATTCATCAACATCCATTCTAACATTCCTTAATTGGGGAATATCATGATGTTTTTCCTAATGATCTTCCAGCAGGATTACTGCTATTTAGAGGCATTGAACACCAGATTGATCTTATACAGGGTGCACAATTCCCAAATAAACTCGCATATCTATGTAATCCTGGAGATTCAAGAGAATTGTAGAAGTATGTAGACGATTTTATGGATCGAGGCATTATAAGGAAAAGCATGTGGCTATGTTCTATTCAAGCATTATTGGTGCCGAAGAAAGATGGTATGTATCGCTTGTGCATTGATAGTAGAGCTTTCAATAATATTACCATAAAATACAGGTATCCCATCCCACGAATCGATGATATGCATGATGAATTACATGGTTCATAAATCATTTCGAAGGTTGATCTTCATAGTGGGTACCACCGGATTCGAATGAAGGAAGGAGATGAGTGGAAAATGTCCTTCAAAACTAAAGGCGGATTTTTTGAGTGGATGATCATTCCATTCGGCCTCTCAAATGCTCCCAGCACATTTATGCGACTCATGAATGAAGTTCTGAAACCATTTATTGGTAAATTTGTGGTTTATTATTTGGATAAAATTTTGATTTACAAAAAGTATGTGGAGATCCATGTCGATCGTCTTCGACGAGTATTTGACATTCTACAGAAACAAAATCTATATGGGAAGCTTGAAAAATGCAAGTTCTTTTCAACAGAAGTGGTGTTTTTGGGATATCTGGTAACCAAAGAAGAAATCATGGTGGATGAATCAAAAGTGGAAGCAATCAAGTACTGGACAAAACCATAATCCATTACTGAAGTAAGAATTTTCCACAACTTGGAATCTTCTAATCGTCGCTTTGTTTCTAATTTCAGCACTATCATGGCACCTATCACTGAATTCTTGAAAAGGTGGAAACTTGAGTGGTCAAAGGCAGAAAATGAATCATTTGAAATAATTAAGAAAAGGTTGTGTGAAGCACCTATTTTGGTGTTTCCTGACTTTGATCAAGTCTTTGAAGTTGAATGTGTTCCATGTGGAGTTGGGATAGGCACTGTTCTCATCCAAAGAAAGTTCCATATTTCATATTTTAGTGAGAAACTGAATGATTCAAGGAGGAATTACAGAACCTATGATAAGGAATTTTAGGCAGTTATAAGATCCCTAAATCATTGGTCTCATTATTTGTGACCGAAGCAGTTTGTTCTTCATTATGACCATACAACATTGAAGTTTATCAATGGTCAACACAAGCTGAGTTTGAGGAATGTAAAGTGGGTGGAATTCTTACAATCATTCTCATTTGTGTCAAAATACAATAAGGGGAAAGATAATCTGGTGGAAGATTTTTTATCTCGAAGGTATGCATTACTTACCATTCTAGATGCTTGAATTCTTGGATTTCAGTTTACGAGAGAAGATTACCAGCATGATCTGGAGTTTAATTCTATTTTAATCGAATTTCAAGATGGATTTGTGGAGGATTATTCTATACATGATGGGTTTCTCTTTAAGATAAACATGTTCTGTGTTCCAAAAGGTAATTATAGGGGCTTTCTCATTCGGGAAGCACATGAAGGGGGCTTTCTTGTCATTTTGGCATCCATAAAACCGTTGAGATACTAAAAGAGAATTTCTACTGGCTGAAGATGAAATTAGATGTCCAAGATATTCTTTCGAGATGAAGAACATGTCAAAGAGAAAAGAGTCATTTCAAGCCTTGTTTATACACTCCGTTACCTATTCCAGAGCAGCCATGGGAAGATCTTAGCATGGATTTCATAATGGCTTTACCAAAGACTCAGAGAGGTAAAGATTCAATAATGGTTGTTGTTGAAGGATTTTCTATGATGGCTCATTTCATACCTTATCAAAATACTAAAGATACGGTGATAGAGGCCGAATTGTTTTTCAAAGAAATTGTTCGCCTTCATGGAATTCCTTGCAGAATCTTTTTGGATAGAGACACAAAATTTCTCAGCCATTTTTTGAGGACATTATGGGGGAAATTTGGTACGAAACTTTTTTTCATCACATACCATCACCCTCAAATGGATGGGAAAACATAAGTTACCAATCGAACATTGGGAACTATTGTGAGAACATTGGTGAACAATAGCATGAGAGATTGGGCTTTGCAACTTTCACAAGTTGAATTTGCATACAATAGATCTCCCAGTGCTACCACTCGACATTCTCCATTATAAGTGGTTTATCAAATCAATCCAATCATTATTATAGAACTTTTCTCTTTACCTATTGATTTTTAGGTGAATATTGATGCAGAGGAGAAGTCAAAGCAGATGAAGAAGCTCTATTAATCTATTCCGGCTCAAATAGAGAAGTCTAATGAATCATACAAGAGGCGAGACAACAAGCATTAGAAGCCGGGTATTTTCCAAACTTGAGATAAAGTGTGGATTCACCTTCGAAATGATAGATTTCTACCCAAAAGGAAGAGCAAGATGGCACCACGAGCTGAAGGTCCATTCAAAGTGCTTGAACAAGTGGGAAAAAATGCCTAAAAAATTGATTTACTAGATGATTTTGGTGGCGATTATGCAACGTTCAACACTGGGGACTTATATCCTTACATTGAAGAAGATGATATCATGGATTTGAGGGAAAATCCTCTCCAACCAAGGGGGAATGATATGGATCAGATTCAGCCCAAGGAGAATAATTTTGGGCTTGAAAAAATTTTTAAGCACAATTGTTATTAGAATTGGACCAACCCACACTTCTTGACATCCAACACCATGGTGGGCCACAACACACATATTTGGGCCCCAAAATCATTTATCCACATTTCAAATGGTGGTAATTCGTAGCTTCACATTAATGAGGAGAGAGAAGGTGGAGAAAAGCATCATTAAGAGGGAATCTCGCTACTTTGGCTAGTGGGGTCATTAAATGGCATGGGAAAGTGTTATTTTGTGCTTTTTATGTGCCTTTTGGGTTCCCCATGTATTGTAACTAAAATTGGGGAATTTTATTTTCTTTATTTTGTCTTTATATTTTATTTTCACCCCTATGTAATGGTGAAGCATGAATGTGACAGATTATGGAAGATTATTGTGTTGTCCTTTTGTTTTAGCCTTTTCCCTTTACCTGGATTTAGTGGTGCAACTCCAGTGCTGGTGACATTGACTTTAACCATGGATTAACCTTGGTGGGTTGCATTACCTTTAAGCCTTGGTCAATTCGGCTACATTACACTGCTCCTCTTCACTTACTCGTTTTGAGATTACGGCGACGCATCAACATGAGTAGTATATATATAGGGTTATAAAAAATCCATTTGAACCAGAAAAAGGAAGTGATGACCTCGAACAATATGATAATTCCCTTTAAATCCCATTTAACGGATCATTCGAGAGATATAGATTTTTTGGGATTTTCCCTATACTAATACCATGCTCAGATCCAACAACAAAAGCAATTGTGAAACTATTTATGGGAGAATTTCAATCTCATTGAGATCATGACCCAAAACATGTTCACCGAACGACCCCAAGAAAGCCCAACCATCACATACCATACTCCTAGGGTATATTCTAGTGTTATACATGGATATTTAAGAAGACCATATAATTATGTATATGTGCATTATATTTTGTATATAATAATGAATATCCATTCATTTTATTATTGTTACTTTGTAAATGATTTTTATATAACAAATTGAATTTTTAGAGAATATTCAAATTCAATAAAGAAATATGTTTGGATGAACTAATGAATTATTGAATTAAATAATATTTAAAAAATTTGTTACGAAATTAGTTTTTATTAAATATAAATTATTGTACAATTTTTATGAAGCTAATTAAAAATTCTATTATGTTTTGAAAACATTGTTTGTAAAAACCCATTAATTTTCAACGAATGATGGTTTGTATTTTAAAAGTGAAAATTTACTTATGTAGAAAATTATTTAGATAAAATGAATAGTATTTTTGAAATTTGGATTGTGAAATTATTAAATGTTTAATTTTTCATAATTTTCAAATACAATCATATTATTTGGGTTAAAATTAAATACTATATAAATATATAATGTGATTTATGTCATGATAAGGACCCAATAGTGATGTAATAAAATACTATAAAAGAAATATTCTGAAAATATATGTTTTTTCATAAAAATAATGTGATTTTATATTTTTTTGATTAATATTATAATGCCTTTGTGGACCCTCCATTACTTAAATAATAATTTAACATTATAAAATCATTTTCTTGAGAGCGTTACACAAATCCACATAAGAAAGCCTAATATTTTAATATTATTAGACAATGGACTTATAAAATAATTTTATTTCACTATACTATTAAAAACAATGCGTAAAACCATGGTATGGTTAATGGATTTTGATATTTAATTATATTTATTCCAAAACATTTGTTTGTGAAATATTAACGAATTCCCCCTTAATTTCCTACATAAACCCACACAACCTCACAATTATAATCAATAAAAATACTTTGATCATGTCCCTACACTTCTATCCTCTCCCTATAATCCTCCCACGGTGCCCCAATCTCTCAATAAGGTCCTCTTCAATCTCTTGAAGTCACAGACTCAAGTAAGGGATTACGTCCTTCCTCAATTTTGTCTAAGTTTCATTATGTTGTAATGCCCTTTTACATTCAATTAAAATTTTTGGGGTATAATTTATCACCTCCCCTATATAACCCTAATTATGTTTTAATGATTAGATACCACTTTTCTATCATTAATTCTTTATGGGTACACTAGTTACCATGCTGATATTCGGGAAGGGATTTCTCTGTTCCTATTTCCATTCAAATATTTCTCCCATGTTATACATCTAAATTGTATTTCATTTTTTTTGGATATTATGTTGAATATTCCCTTTTTTACATTTCTTTTATATATTGTGAGATTACACTACCACTCTCTCAAAAACCATTTTTGATTAATTATTATGTCACTCAATTTGGATGCTATGTTTGTACAGTAATTTTCCAAGACAAAATCATCCTTTAGTGAATATCATACCCATTATTCTATCTACGGTATTCAAATTTATACACATACACTTATATAATGGTACTTAAATCAGTGTATTAGACATTATTTAATCTTGGAATAACTTATGATGTTGATCAAATCTATGTTATATGATCCATGTGATACAATAATTCATGAAATGAAATTTTTATAAATGGTTCACCCTAATAGCACTCCAATGCATTGGGTAATGTTTAGTATCTTGATATTCCATGTGTAATGAGTGTTTAAAAATGATAATTCATGTTAAATTATGGTTTAATCGTGCTAATAGATGTGAAATTATGGTTTAATCATACTAATCCAAGTGTAATGAGCCTAGACTCATGCAAATAAAATTTTGTATGTCATTGCCACATTTCTGTGTTATGATAATCATGAAATATCATTCCTTTTTGGTCATGTTTATCTTATTCTCAATTGATATATTTATTTCCTAAAATGTATTGTATTATTCATGTTATACATTGTTTACTCCCTTACCAGGCTTTATATCTCACCATTTTCTTATGTATTCCCTCAAGTTATCCCATGAAATGCTAATTACGAAAGAATGTTGTAGTCATCTAAAAATATTTCAATAATATTTTGTGTTTTATGTTTTAAGTTTTTATTTAATACTGTTAATTTCCCAATTATCTATACCTCTTCATCCTAGGATTTTTCTTAAGTTCATTTTTATGTAATTAATTATGTTTAAGTGTGTTATAATGAGAAGGTTTTTTATAGTTGGTATCAAATGATAGGGTTAATTTTTTGGGGTTAGGGTTATAAAACTCTAGTGAAAGGCATCGAGATAATGATATGTTTAAGAATAACATACCTGATTTTTTTTGAGTATGGAGTATGTGTTTTATAATTAAAATACATCCTTATCTAAATATGAATAGGTAGAGGTGGCTCTAGCATAGATGTATCTATGGGTAAAACACGAAAACATTGCTTTGAGATTTAATCGAACACGAATTGATGTACGAAATTTGACCTTTCATCACTGTTGGTTCAACACTCCATGGGGATATGCTTTGGAATCTTCATTATGTTTTCATTATCAAATATTTTGCGGGGAAATTTACTTATGAGATTATATCGGGAAGTAGATCATAGATAACTTATATTGAAGTCTATAAATTCATATGTTATGGAAATTAATTTAATTGATAAGTTATCTGTTTTTTACTGGATTCCCCTTTGCATGTATTATAAATATACACCTATATTTCCTTTTATTCATGCCAATGGTCAGTAATAGGAGGACTCAGGCTAACAGCCAATGTGAAGATCAATGGGATGACTATAGTAATGAGATTACCAATATGATGGGAGTGGGAATCACAAAATTTGTCATGATACTCTCTCAATTAAATCATGTTAAGAATAAAAACACGGGTCGAAAAGAACATTCATCCCCTCCTAAGTAAATAACAAGCCATAATCGAGGGCTTCATGAAACAATGGCCTCCTAATTTTAATGGATCATCTGATCCCCCAATCACCGAACAATAAATCAACTCAATTCAAAGGATCGTCCATATCCTTAAATTTTCCAAACGAGAGAATGGTATTCAGGATTCTTATCATATGGATGGTGAAGCTAATAAAAGGTAGAAATTGATAAAAAATATGAATCATAAGGAAGTTATCAAGGAATTTTAATGGATGGATTTCTAGAAAATGCTTATTGATAAATATTTTCCTCGAACCCTACGACATAAGATGTAAAGGGACTTCCTTTCCCTAAAGAAAAAAGATGACTAATACATAAGAGTGTACATGTAACACTTCCCAGGTCTTTCATGATATGCCTTCCACTTGGTCGTTACCCTTGAATTCAAGGTTTACCGCTTCATTGGTGGGCCACAACCTAACCAACAGAAAGACCTATCGATCTGTGTCCTTTATAGCCATGAGGAAATTTCTTGATGTACCCTCAAAGTTGAAATGTAGAGCAATGAATCTCAAGGGTATCATGGGGATAATAAAAGGAAAGTGGAATTTAATTCTAGTTGTTCGATGGATAAATCCAATTGTTTTATGAAATTAAAATACCCCACTTGTCAATGGTGCAGATATAAACCCCCTAAAAATTTCCTAAAGTGGATAAGAAAATGCATCAGGTGTGGGAGAGAAGAGTACCGCAAAATTATGTTCTAATAAGAAGAACACACTTCTATGACAGAGAATATGAATGCTCTATTTGACCCTCAACACATTGTTCATTTCTAAAATTGTAAAGAATGAAAAAACATTGCAAACTGGTTCCCTAATACAATGGTTTTTGAAGGCAACCAATAATCTCTTAGATAACAAGGGAGTGATTTATTCATCAATACTACTGATCTGAATCCCAAAAACAAAGTGGTGATAGGTATGCAAGTTATTCACTCATTAATAGGGAAAATAATTTCTGATTCTGTTTATTCACATTCTTTTATATTCCAAAAGATTAGTAGAACAACCCACACACCACCACAAATAATTGAAGTAGAGATGTTTGTGAGAGTGAAAAATGAAAAAAATATTACTTCCCATGAATATAACTCCTCCACTGTTATAAAATATGGATTAAAAATACCAGATATCCTCTATAAACTTAGTATGGTGTACTTTGATGCAATTCATGGTATGGATTGGATGTCCCCATATAGATCCAACATAAATTAATGTGAGAGGGAAATCACCCTTCGTATGGAAAATTCACCTCTGATTATGTACAACTATATGAAGGAGGATGAATCTACTTTAGAACTATCATATCATCCCGGAATATTAATGCCCTATGAGAACATTTATCTTCTCTATATGATTGAGACTAATTACGGAACCGTCCACAAAGACATTCTTATTTATAGGGAAATCACTAATGTGAATACCGATGAATTTCCATGTATTCCACCTAGAAGTGATGTTGAAGCCTTGATCGGTATCATACCTAGGGAATTTCCAATATCCATGAATTTATATAGAATGGCTATTGTGTAACTTTAGGAGCTAAAGAAACAACTATAGGTGAATCTGGATAAAGGGTTTACATGACCATGTGCTTCACCATGGGGTAAACTTGTCCTCTTCATCAAGAAGAATAATGAGTCAATCCACCATTGCATTAATTATCATGAGATCAAAAAATCATGATAATGAAAAATAATTCTCTACGACGAATTGATGAATTGTTAGATCTACTACATGGAGCACAATACTTCTCCATGATCTATTTGTGGTCAGGATATTACCATGTAAGGGTGAAGAAAGAGGATATTCATAATACTACTTTTTGTACAAGGTACGAGAACTATGAATTAACAATAATTCATTTCAAACAAACTAATTCTCTAGAAGTATTCTGGGATTTGATGAATATATTAATAAGATATTACCGAGAAACATTTATAGTAGTATTTATAGATGATATTATAATATACTCCAAACCCAAGGAGGTGCATGAGGAGCATCTAAACACTGTAATAGAGACCATGAGAAAAGGGGAGCTCTATGAAATGTACATAATGTGTGATTTATGGGTAAAGTAATTCTCATTGTTGGGTAATATCATCACAAGAAAAGGGATATTTGTAGATAACTCCATTAGAAATTCTATAGAGGGAAGGAGGAGGCCCAAACCTTTGATGGATATCTATAGGATCCTTGGATTAGTTTGATATTATCACAAAATTTTGAGAAATTTCTCTTGATTGTAAAACCTTATTACCAAGCTAACTCAAAAGGGGGTCATGTTTTCACAGAATGATAAATGTTAAGAGAGACTCATGGTATTGAAAAGGAGTATTATCATTGCACCCATGATCATACTACCCACAAGTAGAAAAAATTTTGTGGTATTCAATGATTCTTACATGAGGTTCATGGGTTACATGTTGATGAAAAATGACATAGCCATTGCCTATGCTTCAAGGAAATTGAATGTTCATGAGAAGAATTATGAAACACATGATCTAGAGTTGGATATTGTTATCTTCATATAAAAGAAATTGGAGACATTACCACTTTTAGGAGAAGTGTGAAATATATAGGGATCATAAAAACCTCATGTATATATTCACATAGAAAGAGATGAACATGCACCAATGAATATGGATAATGATGGTCAAGGACTGTGACTGTTCAATCCATTACCACCTTGGGAAAGAGAACAAGGTGGTTTATGCTTTATGTAAAAAAGGCCTAGTGATTATATAGTTGATTATAATTTAAAATGATCCAATCTTTAAAGATTTGTTGAATATGGACATGAGAATAATGAAAAGGGAACATCTTCAGTCCTTTCACAAATGATTACTCAATCGTCTCATTGTGAATAGTTAATGGATGCTCAAAAGGATGATGTGGGAATTCAGAAGAATGTGGAAACTGTTTAAAAATGTAAATCCTCATAGTTCAATGATAATGAAAAAGGAATTGGGATATTTTTGTAAAGACTATGTGTTCCATCAAATCCGGAGATAAGGTTTGAAATTTTGGTTGATGAACATAGTTCGAATTTTTCTATTCCCCTAGAAAACACAATGATGCATCAAGATATCTAAAAGTATTTTTGGTGGGATAGCATGAAAAAGATGATTGCAGATGATACATCAATGTTCATGGTATGTAATCAAGTGAAGGTTGAGAGGTAGAAGTTTAAGGGGATGACCCAACCATTACCCATACCAACATATAAATGGGAGAACATCACTATGGAATTTATTACCGAAACATACAAAGAAATCCAAATGAAATATTAATATCTAGGTTGTTGTGGATCTTCATACAAATACCTCACAATTCATTTTCATATCAAGAGGATTTATCATTGGATAAATTCACTTTGATAAACATAAGAAAAGTGGTATGTCTACATGGAGTACCACTATCAATTGTATCCGATCAAGATCCTAGATTCACCCCTATGTTATGGAAGAGTCTCCAACACACTCTAAATAATATTCTGAACTTCTGTATGACTTATCATCCTCAAAATGATGGAAAATTTGAGCGGAAAATCAAAAAACATGAGGTAATTTTGAGAGCATGCACAATGGACTTCAAGTGAGGATGGGATCAACATATTACTCTTGTTGACTTCTCTTACCAAAACAGTTTCCACTCAAGCATCCAAATGGATCCTTATGAATCCCATAATGGGAATAGGTGTAGAACACAAAAATTTTGGGATGAATTTGATGAGAGAAAACATCTAGGTCTAGAAACGGTAAAAGAAATAGTGGAGAAGGTTAAGTCCATCAAGTAGCACATTAATGCTGTTGAGAGTTGAAATGAGTTCTATGTTGATAATAGTCAACGAGACAGATAATTTCATATTAGAGAAATGGTAATACATTACATATTTTAGTGGAAAAGTGCTATGAGATTTGGGAAGAAATAAAACCTTAGTCCTAGGAACATCGGCCCTTTTTAGATCCTTGATCGCATCAGAGTAGTGGTCTATCGACTACCACTCCCATTGAACGTGTCTTATGTACATAATATATTCCATATATCACTCGTGAGGAATTACATACCTGACCCAACATATTTACTCAATTCAGATGTGGTACCATTGGATAATGAAATATCCTATGAAGATGAGATGGTGAAGTTCACAGACCATAGAGAAAAAGTTTTATAAAATAAGATGATACCCCTCATCAAGTTGTTGTTGGGAAACCACATGTTTGAAGAAGCAATGTGGGAACCGAAGGAAGTGATGAGGCAAAGTTACCCTCATCTATTTTATTTTTGGAAAAGGAAATTTTGAGGGAAAAAGTTCTTAAGGGGGTGTTTGTAATGACCTAAACAATAATGATGAAAATTATCTTTCATTTACTATATTATAGAAAACATGTGAAATTTTTATTATTATTTGGTTTAAATGACCGTTAAGTATCATTACCAATGATATTAATTTTTTTTAACAATGACTACATGACAATTACATATATAGGGTTTTAAAAAATTATTTTGACAAAAAAAGGAAGTGATGTCCTTGACCAGTAGGATTGACCCTTTTAAGACCATTTATCAGATCTTTCAAGGGAGATAGCATTTGATGGATTTTCACTAGACCAATCCCAAGCTGAGATCCAACAACATAACAATGAGGGAAACCATTTACAAGATAAGTTCAAGATCACCGACATCACGACCCAAACCATGTTTATCGAATGGCCTCAAGAAAGTCCCATCATCACATACCAAACTCTTAGGGAATATGTTTCTGTAATGAAGGGATATATAACAAGACCATAGCATTATAATGATGCACATTATTTTTGGTAGAGAATAATGAATATACATTCACTTCATTATTGTTACATTATAAATGATTTTTAATGAACAAATAATATTTTTAGTTAATATTAAATTTCAATTGACAAATACAGTTTAATGATTTAAGAAATTATTGAATAAAATAATATTTTAATAAAATATTATTACTAAATTAATTTTTTTAAAATATAAATGATCATATAATTTTTATTATGATAATGGTAATTAATTTTATTCTTTAAAAATTGTGGCTGTCAAAATCCATAAATGTTCAATAAATATAGATTTTTATATTAAAAGATAAATTTAACATATTTACAAAATTATTTAGATAAAATAAATATTATTTTTAGAATTAGGATGTTGAAATTATCCAATGGTGAATTTTACATAATTTTCTCATACAATCAAATTTTTGGGTAAAGATAAAATACCGTATAAATATATAATGTGTTTTATGACCTCCTATTGTCTTAATAGTAATTTAATAAAATAATATAAAAGGGATATTAAAATAAAATATTTTTACCTTTAAAATAATGTGATTTTCTTTTTATTTATTAATTTTATAATTCCTTAGTGGACACTCCAAGAATTATAAAATATTTTAACATTTGATGATGATTTCGTTGAGAGTGTGAGACTCCTCAACATAAGGAAGTCTAACATTTTAATATGTTCATCCAATTTCCTTATAAAATAATTTTGTTTACTCGACTTGGGAAAAAATAATTGGAAGAACCCATGGTATGGTTTTTGGTTTTTAATATTTAATTATATAAAATCCAAAACCTATGTTTGTGAAATATTAACTAATTCACCTCTCATTTCCAATAGAAACACATCAATTATCAAACTTATATTCATTCAAAATATTCCAAGAACATACATACTCTTTATTCCTCTTTCTATAATTCTCCCATGGTGCCCCAAGCTCTCAATAATCTTATCTTCAAGCTCATGAAGTCACACACTTTAGTAAGGGATACCTTTTTTTCATTTTTATCCATGTATCTTTATATTGTAATTATATTTTACATTCAATTACTTATTTTGTGGTATGATTTCTAACATCAACTATAATTCCCTATATATGTTTGAATTATGATATACCACTTCATCTCTCATTAATACCTTCTGTGTACACCTGTTACAATGCTGAAATTCTATAAGGGATTTCTCTCTTCTTATTTCCATTCAAGTATTTCCCCATATTATGCATATAAATAACATTTAATTTGATGGGATATTATGTTCCATGATACCCTTATTTAACATTTCATTTATATATTATTATATTACTTGTTCTATCTCATAAAAAAAATTTATGATTTTTTATGTCACACCATTAGGCTGCTTAGTTTACACTGCGATTTCCCATGCCCAAATCATCGTGTAGTGAATTCCATACCCATTTCCCTATTATTGGTATTTACAATTATGCACATAAAATTATTTAATGGTACATACATGTATTTATTACATATTACATAATAATTTAATAACTTATGATTTTAAATGATTCCATGTTATATGATCCATGTAGCACACTCATGCAGGAAATGAAATGATTATAAATGATGCGCCCTGATAGTGCTCTAAAGCCTTGTATAATGCTTAGTATAATGATATCCAATGTGAAATGAGGGTATAATCATGATAATTCATGTGAAATGAGGGAATAATCATACTAATCCATGTACAATGATAGTTTACTCAGGCTAATCCATGTGCAATGATTCTGGTCTCAAGCTAATATCATGTTGTATGTCATTTCCACATTTCCATGTTATGATAATCATGTTTTATCATGACTTTATGATCATGTTTCTCTTATGCTCCATTTATAGGCATATTACTTATCAGTTATTGTATTATTCATGTCATTAATCTTTTACTCCCTTATTGGGATTTATAACATACCATTTTCTTTTATACATCTTCATGTTATCCCATGAAATTCTATGTACAAAAGAATATTGTGTTCATGTAATATAATTTTTCAATAATGATATTGTATTTTATGTTTTAAATTGTTATTTATTTCTCCTAATTTACAAAAACACTAGACCTCTTGATCCTCTGATTTCTCTTACGTTCTTGTTTATGTAATAAATCATGTTTAAGTGTGTAATAAAAAGAAATGTTGTTATAAAGAAAATATTTTTCACATGTGATGATATATAGTGCATATAAAATAATATATTTTTCATGTCGTTAACATAAAATAATTACTCTTAAATTCAAAACACTTTTCTCATGAATGTAAAAATTTTATATAAAAAATATTTTTTTTTAATTTAAGTTACTTATCATTCATGTTTAAACCATAAATTGATAAATGGAAGTGTCAATAAACATAAATCATAAACATTAACCATTAATAGTATTCATTCTAATAGATTCATCATAAATTATAATATAATATTTATTAATGTAAAAAATTCATTTCATGTGAGATATTGATACATTATTAAATGATTAAAAACACTTCACTATAAGAGTTTATGCTTGTATATATATGTATTAAGAAAAATATAATTCAGTCATTTTTCCTAAAAATATAAATTGAGATTTATGCATGTAATGAAAACAAAGTAATGATTCCATTAAAAATTATTTGCACACAATAACAAAAATAGGTATTGTTATTGTTTTCTATTATAAATCAGTATTCATGATCACACATACAATTAATCCAAGTAATCGAAAACATTAAATTCATGGATTGAATTACAAATGTAAAATATGTAAAATGGTGTGAATAAATATAATTAAACATATATATTAATTCCAAAACATAAATTTCATTTTTTATCTATTTAAGTGTACAACATTCAGAACATTAAATCATAGTAGAGCTAATACCATTATTAAATTATTTAAATGAAAACAAGATTGAAATATATTTATGAAATTGTACATAATTATATATATATTGGTTCTTCATAAATAAATAGAGAATCAAAATAATATTTTTTTTAATAATTCATATAGGGAAACATACTTTTTAAAATAATTGTTCAACCATTAAAAAAATCTTAAAAAAGTTTTAGAATCCAATTTATAAAAAATTGTATATTCAAATATAAATATATGAGTTTCGAAAACACTAGAAACACCACTTAGAAACCATTGTAAGTGTTATAAGTATCATAAGAATCAATTAAATACTAGTAATGTACATTTATAAAAACTAAAATAGTTTAGGATTGAAATGTGTATAAAACCGTATTACCCAAAGTGTGTATATTGGATTTTCATAACTAAAGCGAAGTTCAAAATACCATAACAAGCACTATATACTTAAAAAAAATAGTTAATCACTAATATAATAATATGAAAACCCAAATTATATTAGGAAATATATATATATATATATAACCATTTATACAAATAATAATATAAGGGTTTTTCATAATGAAAATAATGAAAAACCATTTTTTATCTTCTAGAAGGATATTGAATAGATCTGAGGTTTATGGAGAGTTTGGAAGAAGAAAACCTATAGGGTTAAGTGTGAAAACGGTTGTTTAGATAAGCTATTTATATATATTTTTATACACCACATTTCAAACATAAAATATAAACAATAAAACTTGAATATGAATATTGCATATGAGAAAAGACACCCTAATCAGTGTAAAACCTTAATTGATCGGTCGTTTTATTATATATATATAGTTTAGGGAAGCTTATATAGGAATCTATGGGGTTGGAAATAAGAAACTACGTTTAATATTATACTCAAGGAAAAATGAAGCAACGAGGTCCAAGGAGAGTGCTGGGAGGGTCACAGGATGAGGTAGAATAGTGGAGGATGAAGATTCTGCAGGATGAGGCTCACAGGTTCAAGGATTCATTATAAAAGTAAACAAAAAAAGGGATGGCTTACTCAGATCACTTTAACTTGATTTGATGGCTGCAACAGATCTTGTGTTTTGTTAAAAGTATTGAATGGTCTAGATCAGAAAACTATAGAAAACTATGGTATAACTGATCCAAATGTGGAGTTCGAAGGCTGAACCTGTTTAAAGAGTCGAGATCTCACGTGGCAAGATCAGATTGACCGTATTGCATTCCAAAGAAAAATATTTTTCCCACATTGAAACTGAGAGGGGTTTATGAAAACCTTATATTCGATGGAGAAATGACCATATATATATATAGCACAAGCAATCACATTGGGGCTCCTACACATAGGTCTCCACGCGGGCTTTGTCCCAAACCATACACTGCACTCCTATGGTCCTTATATAGTGTACCAAGTTTAAGCATATCCCACACCACGCACGACTTCTTCATGACTCATCATGCACCATGAATCTGCTGGGCCTCACTTGGCCTGACATTGATTGTCGTTTGGAGATTCCCACTAAACATGAGGTCTTTTCCTTCAAGTCTATCCTCGATCAGGTGGGGTACTCACTATATTTTTATAATGAAATTTTTTAAACAGAATTTTTTTTTATAAAAAAACATATATATTAATTTTCATTTATAGGAAAACATAATTTCTCAAACATAAACAAAATTTTAAATGTCACTATTTTCATAAATATTTATTCATTTTGAATTCTAAAACATTATAATTTCAAAATCATAATATAAAATACAACTTCAATTAAAACCATTTAATCATTTAACAATAGATATAACTTTAATATATTTAAATCATTTTAAAACATTTGAAATACTTAATGACATTATTAAGGTTTAATAAAAATACTAATGATCACATGATTCTGAACTCAAATATCTATTTGGAGAAAATAATTTTCATATTTATCTTCAACAGTTACAAAGTACATATGAATAAATGTTTAGATTATTTTATTACATCAATCCATTTTTTATTATAATGATGGGGTTCTAAATTCCATTTAAGTTAGTAATTTTTCCATAGTATATGCCATAATGTTTTTCAATTTTATAAACTTGAGGGATGTTTACTACTTGCATGGTTGTGTTTTTATTCTTGGTGGTATTTTAGTGATCTGGATAGTCCATATAATAGGTATTCTTGTATAGTTATGGACATTCAACCTTATTTCGATTTTATGTTTTATTGTATCAATTCAATAAAATGCATATTATTTCTTTATGAAATAATTTGTTTTGGATGGAAGAAATATTAAAAAACAATAATAATAGTATTTATAATAATAACTAACAATGTATTATTGCTAAAAATTTAAATATGTTTGGGGTGTCACATCGGTTATCCCCCTGCTCTCTCTCTCTCTCATTGTTCTTCACCGACAGACACACGAGGTCGCGTCAGATCTTTGTCGAGGGGATTCCTAATGATGTCAAACCCCCGGAGTGATGAGAAAATGTTGAGGAGTATGTGTTAGTGGAAATTTCTCCCCAAGATATCTGGTATCATAGACAGAATAGAAAACTGACCACCGAAGAGAGTCCGGTGGCCCGCGGTGGCGGCCACAAGGGGGGGGGGGGAGGTGGTAGAGGCTGTAGCTAGTAGCAGCCACAACAGTGCTTGGGGTGATGCCAGTCAGGAAACACGTTGGTTCCAGCGGCCCACATGGAAATCCATGTTGTGAAATGGAATTTAATCCATGATTTGGAGGGGTGGTAGTTTGCCTCCTCCAGCTACGTGGCTGCACAAACCATATGCCAGTACAATGTCCAGGCTAGACCCAAGCCGGCCCACCAATGTGGGTCGGGACGATAGAGAGAACTGGGTTGTTGGGAAGACCAAAATTGAGGAGCAATGGCCCACCAAGAAGGACAGATCATATAGGATACTAGGCCACTGTGTGTCCCATATGGAAGTAAACTGGTCCAACATTGTATGAACGGGTTGGAAAATGAAAATCGGGTAACTGGGTGACCTGTAGGGCTGTTTAGACGTCCGAACCAGGCCAGGTCCAACAATTTCTAATTTTCCTTTCCACTGGGTCAGGTTGGACTGGGTTTGCCTATACACAATAAGGTCGGGTCTGGTCAGTATAATCGAGGTGGTTCATGCGGGACCCCGGGCTGTGTTGGTTCGGGTTGGTCCAACTAAGTTGGACTATTACTGGATTTATCCAACCACTATTTACTAAAACATCAATATCGTTAGGCCAGGCAGCCGATTGACACACTATCTACCGCATTTAGACCCTTTCGACAATACAGTTCTTTGGGTATACTGTAAGTTATATTTCATGGAAGTCAAGATATTCCTGATTGATTGAGGTGTATATTTCCCCTAAATCAAGTACACTAGTGAGAAGGAATCCAAAAGTTGGTTATGACATGAAGGATATGATGAGCGGAGATAAGTGGTCCAGTAGTTGAGGGGACCTCAGTGGTCCAGTAGCCAAGTGGACCTTGGTGGCCTAGTAACCAAGTGGATCTCAGTGGTCCAGTATTCAAGCTAACCTCAGTGGTCCAGTATCCGAGTAGACCTCAGTGGTCCAGTAGCCGAGTGAACATTAGTGGTCCAGTAGCTCATCCAACCTCAGTGGTCCAATAGCCAAACTGACATGAATGGCCAAATGCCTGAGTGGATCTCATTGGTCCAGTAGTCAACCGAATTTCAGTGACTCATCAGGGTTGAGTCCCTTAGCAGTACATAAAGATTCAACTTTACAATTGATAGTCTTAATTTATATACATTGTGTTATGCCTGGTTTGGGTTTTCATGGTAGTGAGATATATTTGGTGTGATATGTCCTTATAGAGAGATTTAATTGCTATGAGTTGTCATTTCATTGTGGTCTTTGAATTGTGGTATTTCTTTGTGGTATTTCCCTTATGTTTTGGGGTCCCTACTATGTATTTTGTCACTCATCCCTTCACAGGATTCTCCCACATGTGTCATGCCATGTGCAATTGATCGACACTTTGACGGAGTCCTTGGTTGTCAAGGACATGGTTGTTCTAAGTGAGGCAGGATAAAAAATCATTCTTCTATGGCTACAAGTATCTACCGATCACTTACCCTTCAGGTAGGGTCTCGAGCATACTGATTGTGGAAGTGTCATATCCTCTGTGGTTTTGGTCTTGTATTTGGGCCCCTTTGTACATTCAATTTGTAAAGTTCTCTCAATAGTTGACTCAGTGACAGTTATGGATTACATTTTGTTTAAATTCCAATGATTCAAATCTGTGTGTGTGTGTGTGTGTATAGGATTAAATTAAATTCCTTCCCTTTTTTCGGATATTCAAACTTGGTGATAGTTACATGCCCCTAGCCTATGGGAGGAGGGTTAGGGTAATCACGACATGCGACTTGGGGGGCATTTCAATACATACATACATAGTATAAAACAGAAAGACAGAGACCATATAAAACCCATTTATAAATATATATTTATTTTTTGTTGTATAATGATATATATATATATATATAAACAAAATAACATATAAAAAATTAAAAATATATACACATATACTAATATATAAACATTTTATATTTAAACACATTGAATTACATATACAGATATAAACATATTAACACACACATATATATACTTAAAAACATGTAGTATAAATATATAAATGTATAAAAATATCAACATAGACAAAAAAATGATTATATATTTATATGTTTAATTTTTTTTACAAGATTATTTTGAAGAGGAATAAGGAAATGGATCATTTATTGGAAATAAAATAACAAAAATTAAAAACCAAATATGGTACGGTAATACAATGCAGTAATCCAAAATTTATGATTTGGCTATCTAAATTTTTCATCAGTGTTTCAATTAGTTTTCTTTATAATGCTCGAATTATATTCTAGTCATAAAATTATCTTCAAACATGTTGTATATGTAAAAAGGTATAGGTGGTAACCACACCATGCTTATTATGGGCCCAACCCACCACATGTGTACAAAACACCCGAGCTAATCAAGTGTTGGAGGACTCGAACATGAGCCCATTCTATTAATATGGAGTTTCCACCACACACGATACCACTAATCCATCACTAGTATCTATTTACATTATTTTATTATATGCTTGTTTATATATATACACATATATGTAAAATTATATATTTTTTATACAATAATTAAGAATTAAATTTATATATTAATAAATATTAATAAGAAATATAATAAAATTAATTCCAAACATATCCTAAATCCTAAAATATAGAAAAAATATATTCCATAAATAAATTAAATTGTATTTCCCATGGAATATAAATCAATAATATATTTTTAAATATAAAATAAAATGAGTTATAATATTTATTAGGATTGCTAAAATAAACCTGAACTCAAAACAAATAAATATAAAAAGAAGAAAAATATGATTAACAATCATCGATCCTCAAGAGTGAGAAATTGTGAAAGCATGAGGGTGAAGTGGTCCGTTATCAACAATATATGGTTGAAAAAATATCGTAATAAAATTAAGAGAATATAATGAATATCATTGACTTGGGATTATCCATGAGTATTAGGGATAATGTAGTTCAAAATAATATATTTATATTATTTATTTTTTTTAAATTATTATAGTATTAGTTTTTTAAAATTTTTTGAATCTAATATTTAATATAGGTTGTGTAGTAATAGACATGAAATACACTTCACTAGTCCTTTTAATATTGTTTATTCTATAACCAATCATAAAATTATACGAAAAAAGAGTCATTTTACTAGTTTTTGAATGTCTAAACCCCCATAAGATATAAATACACCATCATTAATTTCACTTTTTTGTCAGTACGTGTGAGTTTATAAGATATAAATTTTAGTAAAATTAGAAAAATTGATAGAAATTTTTTTATATGATTAAATATTATTAAATAAAAATCTACAATATAGTACAAGAATAATGAGCATGTTATGATTAATTTTATGGAAAATTTGTATATGGTTAAATATTACTTGAATATTAATTTATCTATCATAATGGTTTGATTATAGAGATGAAAATATAATAAATAGAAAAATTCCTATATATACATCATATAGGAAATTCAATAGGATTTATGTAATGATACAAAAAAATTATATTTGGTACGGAACTATTATTTCTTATAAAAGATTATAATTTTTTATTGGGGAGATCCCATAGTACACTAATGTGTGAAGACTTATGTTGGAGGTTATTTTTATTTTGAATCATGTGGTTTCATACCATCCATCAATTGGTGATCAATAATTGAACGAGTTAACTGGTCATAAGTTGCAGTTCATAGTAAAAAATGGAAAATAAAAACTTCAAACAGAAAGTATTTTTTATAGATAAGATAAAAAATAATATATAACAAATGGAGGAACAAGTATTTTTTTACACATAAGTAAAAAATGATTTTTTTGTTGATTGATATAAGGAAATATATTATACAATTTGTATGAAACACATATTATAAAAAGTGTCATTTTAAATTTTTTTCTTATGGATGAACTTACCATATGATACACCATAAGAGAAATGAGAATATGATTTGTTTTCATGTAATTTTTATCCCAAATGAAAATACTATTACAAAAATTATAAAATGTCTAGAAATGGTATATGGATATCATAAGGTGTATTGTGATCTATGAAACTTACTATCAAATTTTTTCTTGAGTCTTTAAATATTTAAGGAGGTAAATAGTACTCAACTGTATTATATAAACTAGTGTAGAATAACTAAATGATTTATGTCATAGGTGTTTTTTATGGATTAATAAATTAAATCAAAGAAAATTAAGATATGTGAATGTTATATCATTATAAAAGGGAGGATATCATAAAACATATGAAATGATGAGTTAGTATATAGTATTTAATAATTAAAAAATATACATCTTCATAAATATATAATTAAATACATAATATGAAAAAATAATAATGAAAATATGAAGTAAATATTAATTCATTTTAGTATAGAATGATAAAATTAAAATATTTCCATTTTTCATGACATTTAAAAGTATACATGAAGAATAAATAAAAATAAACTCCATGACTATGTTATGAAAATATAATTGTAAGGACTATATTATAGGAAATATTATTAAATAAGTATAATAACCTGAAATATAACAATTATCAATAAAATCTTTTTCTAAAATATATAACACCACAACAATAAGTTAATGTAATTGAGAGTTGTGGTTTTGGTGATAAATTTGATTGATTTTATATGTATTAGTGGTATGATGGACCTTAAATGACTCTTGGAATGAGTATTTGGTAGATATAAGGGTATCCCATATATAACAATTATTCTTTTGTAAAGGTCATAATTTTTATAATTTTACATAGGGTTCTACCTTGATAATTGAGATGAGCATTCTATAATGCCTCAAGAATGCTCAATAACTACACGATGTTGGAAACTATTTTCTATGAAAAAAATAATCCATTGGGAAATGATTTATTATGAGAATAAAACACAATATGTAAAAAAATAAAACCATTATTAAAAATATAAACATAAATAAAATTATTTTAACTTAAAAAAGTGGAGTAATGAACCAAATTATATATCTAATTGAAGTAAATAAAAGAAATATAACTAACAACATTCCTTAATAGATATTAAAATTCCTCTTTAAGATATGAAATTTATTATTGACATGTCTTTCCTACTTGACGTTCCAATGATTTATAGTTGGTGACCAAAAAATCATTAATCATTATCTTAATAAAATGTACAAAATCAATATATACATATATCTATTCTTTTATATGGTGAGTAGAAAATTTCCTTGAAGGTTTTTCCTAATTATTCATCAAAATCCACATACATCATCAATACAAACTTGTAAATGTAAATTCAATTTTTTGGAAATAAATCTATTTATAAAAAAACCTTCCATCTAAATAGCTTTTCATATGAAAATAAATGTATATTTTGAAATATGGGGAATAATTTGACTCACATGGTAATTTTACAAAAAATAATAATTAAACACCATTCACACATTCAAATTAAAAACAAAATATCAAAAATAATATTTCCAAAAAATATATACTAATCATAATATTTTATCAAATTTAGGCGTATTATGAGAAAATAATTACATGTTCACATTCAAGTGTTATCATATCCTTCCCTAGTATCACAATAAAAATATTAGGTAAGAGAAATGAATTATATTTTATAACGTTGTAACATATCAAAAATAGTTATACTAATCATAAAATTTAATCAAATTTAATGTCATTATGAGATAATAATAACTTGTTCAAATTCGTGTTTGATCATTTCCTCTCCTACTATCATAATTGGAAAATCATGTAATAGAAATGAAATATTTGTGATATCTTTCCCACATGTCAACAATACTTTTACGAATGTCTATTTTTAGTAAACAAATACATTTTTATCATAATAAAACATTTATTTGGAATTTATTTCCATCATATATCATTCAATCACTAATTGATTTCTTGATTTCAAGCTAGGTGTTGTAGCATACTTTTGACGATATTATTATTTTCTTTTTTATAATTAAAAATTAAAAATATAATTATTATCATTATCAAAGTTATTTTAATAATAAATGAATATTTTTTAAAAAAAATTCACTTGACCCTAATAATTAATATTTTGAAAAATGACTTTAAAATGTATATATTGATGTAAATAATTTGTGATTGATTTATTTTACATTATAATAATTTAATAATTGTGGGTGTTTTTATGATGTTTTAATATTTAATTAAAAATTGATAAATATTATGGGTTTATTTTGTGATGGATTTTTATTCCATCACAATTAATTAAAATAGTAATAACAATGATGAGGATATATTTCACATATTGTGTCAAATAAAAATAATTTCAAATTGCATATTTTGGAATAGTTAGGAATACTAAAAAGGTTTAGAGGGGGATGGATGAATATATGTTTCAAAAATTTAATATATTAGTATGATTGTTCTCAATATCAAATTAGTATCACTTAAAAATCCAAGAACTGGTGAAATTAAAAATATAGTTTATGTTCACAGAAAATTATGAATAATGAAATTCATATATATAGTGTAAAATGATATAATAATACTAAGTATTTTTAGTAGTGTAAAAATTTGATCTTATATCTACAATTGAACTGTCTCTCCTTTCCAAGGGAAATGGAAACCAATTTGAAAAAACTCTGTATATAAAAGATATGATAACCATTTACAAGGCCCATCATATTTTCAAATGGAGTAGTAATTCCCGTAATATATCATTATTTTCTATAGAACAAGGCATGAATAGAAAAAATCTTGATTTGGACCAAAATAGAATAAATTGATAGTTTTGTAATAATTTTTTTAATAAAATTATAAAATTAAAACTACAATATTAAATGATGAACAATATAATTTTTTATAGATAAATCACATTAATATAAGAATAAAACATTGAATATTCTCAGGGATTTTTTACATTAAAAATTATTCAAAATAGAAAAATACATGTTCTATTATATCTCATATCAAACTTGGGTGTTATTTTTCATGTTCAGAGAGATATGATGAAAAATATTAATTAAAAAAGTCCAAATGAGTTCATTGTTAATCCCTATTATAAACTCCATATTGTAGTTTCCATATTTTTAGAAGTCTGTTGTATCTTTACAAAATGATTCCAAAACATGAAGAAATCTTGTATGGGAAAATTAAATAAAGAAAGAAGAAAAATAATACAAAATAAAGAATATTTAAAAAAATTGAATATTATCCTATGGTTTAGGTTCTCTTATGAGACATAAATATCTTGGATATATAATATCATCTGATAGAACATAGTATGGTACTATATTAATAATATAAAATACATCATTACATAAAATAAGATCATAAAATATAAATTTATACTTCATAAGATATAAGTTTGTAAGATACATATTTTATTATAGCGATTAAAAAATACATAAAGTTTATAATGAACTTTATAGGTTTCTTGAGATTTTAACCAGGTTCATTGTTAATAGTGTCGAAGTGTAATTTATTTGTCTAATTTTCATTATAAGGTTCAATATTCATAATATTTATTTATTTATAATATTTAACGTCATAGGGTACCTTTACATCATATGTTTTATTTACATCATAGGGATTTAATTTCCTATGGTACAGACTGTAGGATACACTTCTTATGTTACACATGATTGTGAAAATTTTTAATGCTTTATGGTGTATAGTACATTGAAACTTTTTAATCATTATATGGTATATTATCAGAAACATATGGTTTATTTTAAAGCAATTGTAAAGTAAAATATTTTACTATAGTTCCAACAGATTATGGTTCAAAAGAAATTTTCAGAGTGTAAAAATTATTGTTCGCAGGGTTCAACACATAGATTGAATTTCGGAATAAACATGAATATTTTAGAACTTACCAAAATATTTAAATTTAGTAAAAACCATAATAAAACAACTATAATTGAATAAATTATAACAAAATTAAATTATTAATATTATAAAATCCAAATTCATTATTTATCAATGATTCTAGAAAATATAATTATCAAAAATATAAATGTAAACTTGTAAGATACTAAAAAAATATGAGGTATTCTAATAATGAAAAGTATAAACAAAAAACAACAATAACAATATCCTACAATGTTAAACTCAATACTAACACTAAAAATATCTTTGTTTTGAATATAATATTAATGAGAAATAATTTTAAAATGATCCTTATGTTTTTAAAATTAATAAAATATTTAACAAAAAAGTTACCAATTAGAAAAACAGATCCTATAGAAACCAGTAATGTGTTTCAAAAAGTACTCCCCATTTTACTTAAAACAATGAAGATGTAATTTATAAAATATAAATTTCAAAATTTAAAACATGAATAATAAATGACATAAAATAAAATGATTTCCTGCATAACTACAAAATGAATAGGAGGAATTAGATCAATATTTTTAGAAATTCAAATTTGAAAATGTTTAAAATATATTCTAATTAAATTTATTCATAAAAAATTTAAATATTTATAATAATACCTCTCAATAAATTACTATTATATCAAATATATTAATATAAGTATAACCATGATACCAATATACAAAATCTATAGATTACAAAATATTAAAAAATAACATCACAAATCAATTCTTGAAAAAAAATTCTATAAAATGGATTAGATATAAATAAGAATTTCAAATTCCAATAAATAAAACTAAAAATTGAAATAAAATCAATTAATTCAGAGATATTTGAGTTATAATATTTAGTCCTTGCTCTATTATCTAATTGTGTCAATAAATATTAATAACTCAGAAATATACACTCTTTTAAAAATATTAAACAAAATAAAAATTTAGAAATCCACTATTTTTGTAGTCCTCAATGTTCAACATTTATTTTCATAAACTTCATTACATTCAGGGGTTTAGTAAATATCCGTGAAAGATAAATTTTGGATGTAATAAATTTTTAAATAATATCTCTTTTTCTTACATGACATCATAGAAAATGATATTTTTCTTCTATATTTATATACCTATAATGATGTAATTAATAATTTGAAATTCAAATTAATGTAGTATTATTAGAAAAAATATTAATTTTGATATATATAATGCTAATATCATATTGTGATTATTTAATAAAAACATTTCTGTACAAATTTAATAGAGGATACATAATTAAAAATTTTGGGGGAAATATTAACAAATAATTACTTCTTAAAACTAGATGAATTCAATGTTTTACCGTGAAAATGTTAAATACCTTATGTACTCTTTGAATAATTTCTATAACCTCCAAAATTAGAGTCAAAATAAAAAATTAAATCAGAATAGTTTGGATAGAACTATAATAAAAAAATTAATAAATTATTTAACATATATTATGATTTTTTTAATATAATTTAAATTTAATTAATTAGGATTACAATGAGACATATAACATATAAAAACATTAAATATAATATTTGGTCAAGATTCTAGGAAATATAATAACTTTCATATCATTAATTTAAATAGTTTAACATCAATATGTTTTCTAGATTCATATAAATATAACTCCGAATTATTACTCCTAGGAGTTCTGAAATTTTTTCAAGAATTAGAAATTAACAATTATCCCATACTATTAGCATATCTATATTGATTCAAATGTAACCTATTACCTCTTGAAATAACACAACATCCTAATTTTAATTTAAATTAACCCATTAAACACAAAGAAAAATGTGTAAACAATAATTTAGAAAAAAACGTACATCAACACTAATTAAATAAATAGAAAAAATATCATTAACATATATTTTATCTATAAAATTATAATTAGAAATATTCTTTATAAAAAATTTTCAATCAGAATTACATGTATTAAAACCATTATACAAGGAAAAAACTATTCCTTTTATTCTAATATCATGATGTGGTCTTGAGACCATATATATAAATTATAATAGTATAATAACATGGTGATAATACACATAATGTTAAAAACCAGGTTTTTGATTAATACACACTAATTTAGAAATAAATTCATTTAAAAAATAAATTTTAACATCCATTGGATATAATTTAAATACTTGATAAGAAGAAAAATCAAAAAATATATATAGATATAGATTAAATTATAGAAACATGGAAGAAATATTCCTTAAAATATATAATAACTTCTGAAAAATTGAGCAACTTTTATACCATTATTTATCACTATTTGACTAGATTAATCCACTTTATTTCTCAAAATCTATTCACTTCCTACAATGTATCTATATTTTCTCGTTTCCACTGAAGTCCAAACATAATTTATTGTAAATTGTATATTTTCTTATTAACATAAATAATATAATTATGATATTTTAATGATTCAAACATATCACATGTCTCAAATTTAAACAATGAATTAGAATAATAATTCAAAATAGATTTCACTATTTCAATTATAGATTCAACATTTCTAATTATATTTTATAAATAATGTTCTCCCTGAGTTCTCTAAATATTAAGATAGGTCTGAGAAGGATTATCCACACACAACTGATACATTATAATTTATAGTTTCATCATTATCAAAACAAAATTCTCCAAATTATTTATTATGTATATCAACATAACAATTCTAACTTTGGAAATGATATTAATCAGAAATATCAAAAAAAATACATCCAAATTAATAAATATTTCATTATATTATTTGAACGCCTTACTAACATTAAAATATCCTACAAAAATTCCTTCATCTATTTTATAATCAAAATTTTCTAAGTTATCATAATTATTGAAAATAAAAACCTTAAATACATAATCTTGAATGTATCCATGATTATGTTTTTTCCTACATATAATTCATGGGTGGTTTTTAATAAATATATAATATAAAATAAATTTATAGTATATGTCATTATATTTATACATTCACCCCCTAAAATATTTGGCGAGTTTTATTCATTATATATAGTCACATTCATTTTCCAAATACTTACATTTTACCTTTCTACAACACCATTTTTTGTGGTGTTCTAGGGGTAGAGAAGTTTGGATAATTTCGATTATGTAAAAGTTTTTCCCAAATTCCGGATTAGAAAATTCACCACCACTATTTCCTCTAATAGAGATAATATAATAAACCTTATTAATTTTACTACATTATATAAATGTAATAAATTTATAGAAGGTTACTTTCTTATGAAAAAGAAAACAACCCCACACAACCAACTAAAATCATCAAGAATTATAAAGAAAATCATTTCTCCTAAGACATTAGTTATTAAAGCCCCAAATATATCTAGTTGTAATATTTATAATGTTTGTACAATGTTAACTTCATAAAAATATTTAAAAGTTATTCTATAAAGTTTATGATTTAAATATGAATCATAAACATGATACTTAATTTATTTCATCATGATGAGATTAGAAAATATTTTCTTTATTGGACAATTTATTAAAAAACATAGGTTATAATGTCCAATCATCCTATGGTATAAGATATAATGTTTTTATAACATTTAGTCACATATAATTCTAATTAGTATGTTTAGAAAAATCAATTGGTAAAATATCCTCCTTCCAACTTCTTGAAAAAAAATATTTTCATTATTGAATACTAAAAATTTATTGTCATCAAACATAATATTTATAACATCATCATAAAGCTGTGTAATACTTATTATTTTGTATTTTAACCAATCAATAATGAAAAAAATCTGAAATTTAAATAGTTTTGGGAATACATACTTATCCAAAACCTTTGACCCGTAAATTAGAGTATTCATTGATTATTAATGGTCCTCAATAACATTGATTATATGATATAAAAGTCAATTTATAACTAGTTATAAGCCTATATAATCCACTATACATATTCAATGGTTTTTATAAACTCATAAGAAATTATTCCTTTAATTATATATGAATAAAAATTGCTTTAGTACCAATGTTATCATGGGAATAAGATGATTAGTATATGAGATCCTAGGAAAAAAATCAATTTTTCACATTTATAGAGCATAATCCTAATTAAAAATTCATATAGAATAGTAGTTTTGTATGTAAAAGAGGATAGATAAATCTCATTGAACATTTATTTGTTTAATACCATTCCATCTACATTTGAAACGAATATCATTTAAGGCACGTCATTCCAAAATTTAAACTAATAATGTTTTTTCTATTTTAGGTATTTTATTTTTCTAAAAAAAGTCTTATATTTATACTTATTATTCGTAGAAGATATTTTATGATAATTATCATTAATTTTTAGAAAAGTAAATAAATTATAATTCAAGATAATAATGCAATACTTTATATTTTACTCTCTTTTTCTGAAATTTTTAAATCCCTAATAATAGTTTTATTATAAGAAGTAGATTTTTTTCTTTATATGTTTTATCATTCAAATGTATTTTAAATTATTTTAAATGAAATATCTAGTCAAAAAATGTTTATTTTCCTTTATTCCCCTTTATTATTCTTATGATGAAAATATTTTATTTTATTATTCTCATATACTTGTTCAAATTAATCTATGAATAATTTTTTATTTTGTTGATTTAAATTGTGTTTTTAGAATTACCTTTCATTTGAACATGATGTTTCAACTTTAGGATTCTATATTTCATGATTAAACATTCAGTTTTCTTGAAAAATAACCTTATATTTTCCTCTTCACTCTCCATATATCTTAGCAGTTCATAGAATATTTTTATATAATTTATAATTTTTTATTAATTCCATTTAATATCAGTTTCAATATCTTGATCATTACCTGAGTTTGAATCTGAATCTTCCCTTACCACATTCACATTTTTAGAAACCAAGAACATATTAGTTTATTCATTATCACTTTCTAGACAAAATTTTAACTTTGGTTCTTCAGTATATATTTATTTGGCTATCATTTATTTCCCCTATTTTTTCATATAATTAATGTCCTTTCATATGTGATTTAATTTGAGGTAGTATGATTTTAGAAATCACTTATTTTTTAACTCATAAAAATATATTTACGAAAAAACACTCTAATTACAAATGTTAAATTTATTCTTTTGATCAATTATATATATTTTTTATAGATCACTTAAGAAAATCATTTGATATATTAAATATCTTATTAATTTCATTATATAAGTAAAATATTTCATTTTTAACACTTAACTATAGCTTAAACTTATAAAATATATTAGATGAATTTATATTTAAATTAAATAAAATTCCCATATTCTTCGAAGTATATTCATTTTTAATATTTATCATCTCATGTTTTTATAGTAAGAGTGAAACAATGAGTTCATCCAATGTTTACTACTTAAAATTCTTACACTTATTGACTTCCACTTTCATTGAAGAAAAAATTTAATGTAGAAAATAAAACACCATATTAACCATCAATGTTTTATCGAACACCTCTCTATGTGAACTCATACCATTTATGATTCTTTTGAATCATTAAAATTTTATGTTCAATCATTTATCTCCAACAATCTTAAATTATATATATTCTACATGTACTATCACATGTTTTGGTTGATTCCATCCTTTCTTAAACGAATACATAATAATTACCTTCAAAATTGGATGGTTTGAGAGAATCCATCCCTTTTTGGGGTTCAATTAAAAAATCTCAAAAGAATATTTTATACTATGATTAATATGTCTAGGGAAATATTATCAAAATGAAATAATGATGAACATAACCTAAATCCAAAAAGAAAAATATTTGATATACACTTTTCACGAAATATAAGATATTGAATTGGTATAATGGGGGATGGAGTGACTATAAAACTGATAAATTATATATATTAACTAAACTTTTATTAATATAAATATATCAACACAAAAAATCCAATTACTAGTGAAATTATGAATGTTGTATAAATACACAAAATAATATATAAAATTAAATATAGATATGAATCAGTAAAATTAAAACAAGAAAAGAAAATTATTATAGTAGTTTTGATCAATGTGATCATATATTTACTTTTCAATCCAAACGTATAATCATGAAAAATAACACCTGCTACAAAAAACCCCACATATTAAAGGATGTTATAACCATTTATAATATCTCCCTTTTTCTCAAAAATAGGTAAAACCCATACAATATACCTTACATTACTAAAAAAAATGGTTGAACCAAAATAAACCTTACATTTAATGGGATTTAAATCACTATATAATATCATTTTAGTGGAGGTATAACCAAATACAAAAAACATAATTTTATAATGGAAAATCTTAAGCTAATATTTCAGTCACAAAAATAATGGAATAAGAGTAAAACATTGAAACATGAATATAAAAATATGTAATGTATAATATATTTTTAAATTAATATAATAATTTTTTTTAATGTTCAATATTTTTTATGAATATAAATTTAAAAAAGAAGTTTCATTAGAAAACTATCATTATAATCATATTAATTATGAAAATAGTTTTTTATTCATCATAGTCAATGAAATCCTATGATTAGTATATATAATAAAATTATCTAATGTTCAATTGATAATCTCTATAATAAACTCCACTTGGTTGTTTCTATATTTTGTGATTTTTTTATATCAATAAAATGAATTTCTAAAAAAACATAGCAATATCACATGAAAATTATAATGAAATAATGAAGAAAACTAAATAAAAATAATGAAAACTTCAATAATTCACACTAATCATATGATCTAGATCCTATTATGAAATTTATATCTTATATGATATATATTTTCATTTTATAGATATTATCATAAGATATAACACAGTAGGAAACAATTTTCATAATATATTTTAATTTCATATCATATAAATCGATACTTCATATGATATATTTCTTACATACAATAGTTTTTATGGAGTATAAAAATAATATATAGATCCTATAAAACACCATATGGTACATTAGATCTTTATAAGGTTTAAAGTCATAGGTTTAATGTAATCTTTATAAGTTTTATTAACATAATAAAAACGATTCCTCATTAGATATTTTTTTCAAGGATTAATTTCATAATGCTTATTTTTTTCCAAGTGATTATTTAATTCATGGGGTTTTTTCGATAGGGTTTCGTTATGTTGTTTTCACATAATAAGGAAAAAATTTTAAGGTATGATATTAATAATTTGAGGTTACAATACTTTTCCAAATTTTCCTCTTCCTATTATACATGATAAGAATCATATGGTTTATTTTTTATGGATCGTAAGGAAAAATTATTCACTAAAATTAAAAATTAATAATGGCCAAATAAAATTTTCATATGATATAAAGTTGTGTTTAAAGGTTATTCTTCATTAATAAAAATTTGGAATAATTATCGAAATTAAAGAAATAATCGAATATATTGATTTTATGAAAAAAATATACACATATAATTAGAAGAATAATAATGGAATCAAACAATACATACTATAACAAAAAAACACATGGTTTTATAATGTTATAAGTAGTTATAAATATAAAAATAGTAAATTTAAGGAAGTTGGATTTTATAATAAAGTGATGTATTGTAATTTTAAAAATATAAAAACCAAATGATACCCTAAAAATAGCAAGAAACATTTAACTCAATCAAATCACTAAAAATATACTCCATATATCAGTAACAAAACATTACATTTTGTGTAACATCCATGGTACTTATGAAATAATATTTTTTTATTTTGGAATTTAAAAGTGATATTAATTATAAATTTAAAATAAAACAAGTTGTATTTACAAATATTAAAAATTTTATTGAAATTGAATAGTAACCTCACCAATTAAATTATAAATAAAATTAATGTACCTTATTAGAGAAAATATGATATATTTATATCATTGAAAAAGTAAATATTTGTATTGAAAATGATAAATTAGGTTTTGGTGTTTTTGGGACATATAAATATTTATTTACAATTTTATAATTAATATCATGATTTAAAAAAAATCTCTTGAAGTAATATATTTATTAATTTATATTTTTTTATATGATTATACAATAATTTTATGATACCATAATTAATTTATTAATGTTTCATAATAATTAGATTCTTCATATTTATAAAATTATTTTCATTAATGGACTTAATTTTTTATTTCTACACGTCATGAAATGGTTAGGGATAATTTTTTAGATTTTTCTAAAATTAATTTATTTTTTAGGAATAATAATATACAAAAATTTATAGTGTTTAAAAAATAAATGAATTATATAGTCATGGATGATGTATAGATTATTTAAACCCATATTCTAGAACTCTGATTCATTATTTTAATATATTGAGTGATAATTCTCAAATAATTCATAGTCTTGGGACATAATAATAATCTAATAAATATAATAAAAAAAACTACTCTCCACCACTATAAATACCACCCCTAGACCTCTTCTCCTCACACCACATATGATATTAGCTAGTTTAATTTATGCCCAATTCCCTTTCTAATCCTCTTGAACAACTCCAAGACGATCCGATCTCACCAAAAGGCCAAAACCATATTCCTTAAAACGTTTCTCAAGGAGTATTATTCTAGAGTAGGCTTGGACCTATTTAATGTAAGATAAACACGAGGTCAGGGACTATTTAAAAAAACCCATCTTTTAAATTTATTTTAAAATAGATTTATTTATGATGACATAATTAATATTTATGATTATGATCTATTCTTGGTAATTTTTTTATTATTAATTGTAGTACATATATCACCCTAAAATTCGTTCGATATGTTTATATTGGTGGTCAATTGTACAATTTTAATTTAAATGGTTACACTATATGGAAGCTGTGAGGTTTACACTGTAATATATCCTTGAGGTTTACATGGTATAGGTAGTCGTGAGGGTTACCAATCATATGGTAGTTGTGAGGAAGAAAATATAAAGTATTTCATGCCCCATATTAACTTTCAAGTTTTATTTATTTCTTATATTTTTAATGTAAAAATCATGTTTTCTCATAGTAAGTGTATAATACTTTTTTGGTGAGAAGTATGTCTTCAAAATAATGACATCATTTGATTATATGTATTCATTGAAGAATCATTCATTTCCAGTTCTATGACTCTTACTAATATTTTTTCACATCCCATGTTTTATAATTTTTTCCACAGGGTTTGATGGCGGGTAAAAGAAAAGAGAAGTCCAAACTGAATGTTATAATGATTTTTCATGGAAGAAAAAATGTTTTATTTAATAATTTTATATTATATAAAATGGATAATTTTTTAGTAGTTCCACATTTTATTCATTTCAATTGTCATGTATGAATTATGACATAATTCTCTAATAATTTAATTGAAAAAATCATTGGAAATGGAATAAAATGATTTATAGTTGGATAAAATACAATATGTCATGTCAAAGGATGAGTCCTTATTTTTAGTATCATATAATGGTTTTGTTATCTATAGTGGTTATTTTAATGATTATATAATAATATAAATGATTTCTAAAATAATATTATATAGAAATAATATAGAATTTAAATATTACTATTTCTATTCATCTATAATATGTCTCTTAAAAATTGTTTTCTGTAGAATAAACATGGATGATGAAGTAGGAAGTCACCAAGGGTAAGATATCTTTCTGAATCTGCAACATGGAATGGTGGTAATTGGAACCAAGTAGTTTTTGAATGTAATGGAACAATTGACATTGGCTATATATGGAAGTGGCATCCATTTAAGAGAACAAACAGAGCTATAATTAAGGAACATAGTGATAGTGGAACATTTTATAAAGAAACACCCTATTAATTTCAGTAGATCATCTAACATAGTGGTGTCTGAATAATAGATTAAATCCCCTGAATAAATATTTTATGTCATGGGGTGTTCATATAATCAGAATATTTCTCATAAAATTTATCATTTTGAAGGTGAAGTAGACCAATGTCAATCAATGGTTTAGAATAATTTGGATATCAAGGAGATTTATTCTTTATAATGTGATTAGTTTAACATTTTTTTCCTTGAAATATATTTTCCTATGGTTATTCGACATAGGATGGAAAAAATATCCTTGAATTAAAAAAAGGAGGAATATTCAGTGGCCATTGATGAACCAAATTTCACATAGTTGGAAAGGTATGATCTAAATAATTGTCAAGATCTTGGTAATAAAATCAACCATTATTAGTTAGGATTGAAACCAAGATAATGAAAATAATTGGCATCAAAAGAATTCCAAATTTATGAGAAACATATTAAATTTTTTGAGAGGGTAGAAATGGATCTCTTTAATGATTATGGGTACTTTTAGAATAAGAAAAATTTAATTTTTAGATGGAAATTAATTGGTAAGAATCAATCTAATAAATATTAATTTAGGAATGTCAAATTTATACTTTTTGAGAAGTGTGAAAAACCCTGGGGAATGCATTAAAAAATTTAGGTAGTGTTTTGGATGTGGTAACATTGGACATATGTCTAGTTATTTCAATGAAAATGATCATATGTTTAATAAAAATAATTACATTATAAGTGTTTTAAATGTGTTAAGATTGGGATTTATGAAAATACCCATCAAAGTTATTATTTTAATGATTAAATAATGATTGATTATAAGGAGAAAGGTGTAGTGAAATCCTATACGACTACTTCGGCAGATGTTGGCACATCTAATTTAGTGGTATCTAGTACATTGTTTTTTATATTAGATTGTTATAATTTACTGTTTGATATGGGGTCACACATTCCTTTATTTCAGATAATTGTTTGTTAAATATTAAATTTCACCTTAAAAAATGAAATCACAAATTTTGGTAGAAACATAAGGGGAAATGTTAATGAAAAATTGAATTATAATAATATTACTATTACTATCTATGCGAAGACATTACCTGAAACCATTATTTTTCCCATAATAGTGTTTGATGTTATTATTTATATGGAATTGATTTCATTTTATCATGCTATGTTTGATTGTAGAGATAATGATGTTTTTTTTAAAAATATTTTCTGTTGGAATGTAATAATGAAATCATCCTTTGACAATATGTCAAGAAGATGATAAACTATTAAAAGATATAAATGATGTTACATTTCAATTATTTTTAATAAATTGAGAAATATTCATATTAATGGTGGGGAAGTGGTAAATTAATTCATAAATGTTATTCAAGATGTGTTTACCTATGTTATACCTGATCAGAATTTCGAATTTACTATTGAATTTGATCATATTGTTAAGCCTATCTGAAAAAAGCCCTTATTGAATGTATAAAGTGGGGATTCTTAATTTGAATAATAATTTGTATGATATTATTTTAAAGGATTCACTCTTACTAGAACATCACTATGGGGTTCTTTTTTTTATTAAAAATAAATACGGTTCTCTGAGACTTTTTATTCAGTATAGATCATTTAATAACATTGCTCTTAGGAATATGTATGAATTTCCACATATAAGTGACTTATTTGACTATCTCCATGGATTATAATATTTTTATTAAGATTTAATTGAGATATGGGTACCCTTAGATGTTGTTAATGGGGATGAATTTCCAAAAAATAGTGTTTCAAACTACATATGGGCATTATGAGTTTGTTGTTATGCCATTTGGTTTGACAAATTCCCCAACTCTATTTATAGATCATATGAATATAATCATCTATGAATATTTGGGAATGTTTTTTATTGTTTATTTCATGATATTTAGTTATTTTTAAAGAGTTATTAAGTTCATGAAAAACAATTAATGATTTTCCAACAATCTCTAAAAAAAGTAATATGGGAAATTTTGAAAGTGATATTTTTGGTCATAATAGATTTCTATTCTTGGGGACACTTTAAATAAAAATTGTATAATATTTTATCCAACAAAAAGGTGTCCGATGAATGGAAAATACCAAAAAATGTTACTGAGATTCACAGTTCTCATGTATTACCAGGTTATTACCAATCATTCTTTAAAAACAACTCTTGTTTATATAGATCACTAACTATGTTAACATGAAAAGAGGTTAAATAGATTTAGAAATAATACTTTTATGTTTTTTTTTCTGAACATGAAAATTAGTTTGTTATATACACATGTTTTGGCCCTACCTTTTAGAAATGTCGTCATTTTTATCTAAAGTATTGCTTCATTGGAGGGACTTGGTTTTCTTTTGATATAGAATGATAAGGTAATTGTTTATGCTATATGAATACTAAAAACATATGAGTTAAATTATCCAACATATTATTTGGAATTAGCTATATTGATTTATAATTTAAAAAATTAGTGGCGTCATTTATATGGATTCAAATTATAAATATATACCGGCAATAATTTTTTAAGTATACATTTTTTCAAAAGGAATTGATCATGAGGCTGATAAGAAGGATGAAACTTATAATGTAGTATGATTTCATGATCAATTACCATCCAATAAATGTGATCAAAGTGGATGAATCATTTATTCAAAAAAAAAATACTACATAATCCATGTTAAGATTGGAACATGATACCATGTTAATTGATTTGATTATTTTTGTCTTTGAATGTTTTGGTGGAAGAAATTCGTCATTTTTGTTTTAGGTGTCAGTGAAGTCATCTCTCTCATACCTAAATTTTTTGTTTCAGCTATAAGTGATGTAATCTCTCTTATACATAATTAAAAAATCACAGAAAGAAGACCGTAATTTACAAAAAGGTAGATTATGTTATGAAATTTAATTTTACTGAATTTAATGTTGATAAAAATTCTATTTTGAGATCTTATAAGAGATTATTGTACCTTGTGATATCAATATCAAGAGATAAATTTTAGGTGAAACTCATAGTTAATAATTTTTAGTTCATCCTGGATTTACTAATACATACAAAGACAATCAAGATTAGTATTAGTGGGATGAAATGATATGACATATTAATATTTTTATGATGAAATATTTTACATGTCAATAGGCTAATGTAGAGTGGAAATTAAAAAAGGTGAAACATCAGCCTTCCCCTATGTCGGAGCCAAAATGAGAAAATATATCAATGTAATTCATGTTGGGACTACAAGATAACACTATATGTAATAATGTGATTTGGGTTTTTATTGAACGATTGATTATATAGGGAAATATTCTTCCTATTACAAATATGTTGTATTTAGGTCAACTTTCTCGACAGAACCTCAATTAGATTGTGACGTTACATGGAGTTTCTATACCCATAATATCATACTATGATCCAATGTTTTCTTATATCTTTTGGAAATTCCTTTAAATGTTTTTGGGAAATAAATTAAATTATATAACAACATTTCATCATCAATTTTATGAAAATAAGATCGAACTGTTCAAACATAATAGGATATTCATCAATCATGTTTGAAAAACTACAAGGGATGTTGTGATCAACATCATTATTTTATTTTGTTTTCTTATAATATAAGTTTTCATTACATAGTATATAAGTCTCATTTTGAGGAATTATATGGAAATCGTTGTCAAACTCCATCATTTTGGGATGAAGTCGGGGAAAAATGTTGATGGGTCTAGAAGGAGTAAAGGAAGAAGTAGAGAAATTGAAGATGATCTAGAAACACATGAAGATAGAGAAGAGAAGGAAAAATATTATATAGATTATAGGAGGAAATAATTTTATTTCATGGTAAGAGATTGTGTATTTATCAATTTTCCTCCATGGAAAGGTGTGATATATTTTACTAAGAAGGGTAATTTGATTCCCTAGTTTATTAGACCCTATAAAATCATAGAAAATTTTGGATCAGTTTCACATCGAGTGGCATTACCTCTAACTTTATATCAGGCACACAATGATTTTCATGATTTCATATAATGAATGTATGTTTCATAATCATGTTATGATTTCATCCCAAAAGTAGTTCATATGAAGGATACCATTTCTTATGAAGAGAAACATTTAGTAATTCATGACCGTAGAGATAATGTATTGTGGAATAGTGTAAGTCACCATATTAATGTTTTGTACATAAACCACATGGTTTGGGAAACAACATGGTAATCCTAATTTTCTATCCTTGATAGATATATTCACTTTTTTATATGTATATTAAAATTTCAAGGATAATACGTCCCAAATGTGAGGAGAATGTAACAACCCCATCATTTATCTAATAATTTGTTTTCATCCTTGTATTAAATTGGTTAATTTATTATAAACGTATAAATAAACAGGTTATGTATATATAAATTAAGAATTATATTTAAATAAAATAGTAACCTCAAAAAAGAAAATATTAATAAAATTTATGTATATTATAAGATTAAATATGAGATAGATATATCATGTAAAATGTTAATAAATATTTTGAAAATTATTAATTAAGTGTTGGTATTTTTGTGATAGATAAAGTATTATTTATAATATCAAAATTAATATAAATATTTAAAAATAAATTTAGACACATAATATAATTACTATTTTTTTCTTATTAGTATAAGATATTTTTATGAGGCCTTAATTAATTTTTCAACATGTCATAAAATTAGTTACAATTTAGAAATAGGTTTTTTGAATAATATATAATTTTAATTAAAAATAAAATTTCTCATATTTATAAAATTAATTTCATAATGTGAAAGAAATTTTTTAATGATACCTATTGAATACTGTTTAGGGTTAATTTTTAGTATTTTTATAAAATACTTGAATTTTTTTTGTGAATTGCAAAATACAGTAATTTACAGTATTAAACAAATACATGAATTATTGATTCATTGATGATATTTGGTTGATGTAATTCCATAATTTCAAAATATTTTTTATAATTTTAATATATTTATTGATTATTATCAAACTATTAATATTGTTGGGGAAAAATAATAAACTAATTAATATAATAATAAAAAACACACCTCTCATCCATTATAAATAAAACACTAAACAACTCATAGTGTCACACCTCAAAGCCTTATGGATTGTTTAATTTCTACCCAATTAATTTTCCATACCCATTTCCTACATCCAAGACCTTAAGGTATAGCCACAAAACTAAGAAGAAGTTCTACATGGAGGTTCTCAAGTTGGATAATTCTAGAGGAGGTTTGTACACGTTTAAGGAAAGATGATCCCGAGGTAAGAGACATTTCATTAGAAATTAAATATTAAATTTCTATTCCAAAGTAATGTTTTTATATATCATATATTAATATTTCATGATTGTGTTATTATTATTTTTCAATAATTATGATTATGGTTGGAACTTATATCTCGCTCCAATTCATTGGGTATGATTATGTTTGATATTGACTGAATGGTTACTCCAAGTGTAACTACGATGGAAACACCATAATTTAGTCATGTGGGAGACATTGTAATGTATATGTGATGGTTACACAATAAGTAATATATGAGGGTTACAAATCATATCATAACCACGAGGGTTGAAATACAAAGTAACTAATTCCCCACATTACCATTATGGATTTATTTATGTAATATATGTTTTATGGAAATCTCATCTTTTCAAAAAGTATATGATAAATTATGGGTGAGAAGAATGTATTTTTGATAATAATATCATATATTTAAAATTATCCATGGGATAATGGTTCATTTTCTTTTCTATATCCTTTTCCTAGATTTGGTACTAACACGTTGTTTTAAATTGTCCCCAATATGGTTTTAGAAATTGTTATGAAAAAATAAGAATCCAAGATGAATGTTCTTAATATTTTTCATATAATAAAATATGTTTCAGTAAAAACTTTCATAATAAGGAAAACATAGATACTTTTTTAGTAGTACCAACTTGATTTCATCGGAATTTTCATGTATTAATTATGATCTAATTTACTAAAACTCAAAAAAATGTTCCTTGGTAATGAAATAATATGATATATAGTTTAATTACATAAAATATATAATGTTAAAGGTTATTTATATATATATTTTTTTACTGAAAAGGAAATAATGGAGAAGAAATTTTTGTGGGAATGTACTTTTATATCATTATCATAATGAGAATTTTGAGATAGGGATGAATGATACGTCCCTATAAATTTATGTAAAAAATAGGGAGTTAAAAATATCTAAATAGAAATTGGTTAATATAGTATTTATATTTACACAGTGGGATGGTGAACGGTAAAAAACATCATTATATCCAATTATGATATGTCTAAATACAATTTTTTATAAGGATTTTTCTATGACTAGTTCTATGAGATGTTTTCTTTTTGATTTTTTTGGATGGTTTCAAGATTAATTTATGTCAACATGATCATGGATGAGTTTAAATATAATTAGATTTTAGATTTTAGATTCCCCATTTTAGATTATTTATTTTAACTAGAGGGAAACGAGACCCCATGCACACCAGCCTATAAGGAAGAGTTTTCCAACATATTGAGGGGGCCATAAAAATTCATATGGGAGATTATTCCCCTAATATAAGTAATATAATTAATTATATTAAACAAAAAAACATCCACAGAATAGTATATATAAATAATAAACACATCTAATAACATCCATTATTTTGTCATACATACATTCATTGATCACCCACTAGGCCGATCCATGGTATAAAAGAAACTCACATTAGATATACTTCTTTTATAGAGCCTCATAACAATATTTGATATTCATTGAGATTTCTTAAACCAACCCATTAAATATACCATTCCATAACATGAAAATTGTACATAAGGTTTACTCATGCAACAAGATGCTTGTTTAGGGTGTGTGTATAATTACTAGTAGGGAATCTCCATGAACCCCATAATATACACTATCATATCCATGCATATTAATGAGGAATAGAATTAGATAAAATATCAAGATCACCATGTTGTCATGAGATAACCAGAATTTTTTGATACTTGATGAGATACACACACCTATTAGGCCACCATGTGATAACCAATCCACCATAGTTCCCATGCACACCTAATTGGGTTCCATACTAGAATCTAGTCATTGAATTGTGGAAATATTTCTAATAATATACCCATACTTAATTATTTGGTTTCAGCCCTCATCTAATAGTTCTCCCACTCTTGATGTAGTAATACAAGGTTTTGGATGAAAATATCATCAAAAATACCTTAGCACTAAAGTTATGGTCATTTGTCCATGTTTTTAAATACTTTATTAATTGACCCTCTCAATTACAGATGTAAGTGGCCATGAATTAATACACTCCTGATGAGGTCCTATTCCATCCACCAACACATGTGTTCTCACTAAATTCATGGTCAACTAGGACTTCTCACAAGATGTAAGTTCCTTCCATGACCTCTTAATTATCACTCAAGGTATTGTAATAATTAAATGGACACTAAACCCCCATAGTATTTATGGTTTTACAATAATTTTAATCCCATTCATTGAATGTCTATGCCTCCAGATCATCTTTCCTATTATGTCGTTATCCATTCACATGAACATAAAATATAAATAGGATCATTTGTTAATCATGTAACTCACCAAATGATCCTTGGGAGATGGTCACTCGAGACCAATCCCTTCACCTAGAAACATGTCTCATATCACCGGTTAGGTTTTCCACTAGGTCCCCCAAACCAATGATGATCAGATCTAATTTGTAACATCTCATTTGGATTACAGTATTGTGACATTACAACCCTAGCCTTCTCCAATATGGAACCCAATGTCTGACCCAACCTCTCAAATGTCACTGAACACTCATAGTCCACTTCCCAAAGACTATCTAAATCCAACACATCTTACTCAACACTATTCTCCATAGGATGGTTCTAATTCCAAATCAAAAATCCATTATCCTATTAATGAGATGTATTAAATAACTCCCATGACCCTAACTTGAGCAATATCATACATAAAATAAATGAGATCCATCATCAAATTTATTAAAATATACCCCTCTCTATCATTGATTATAGTCATGGAGGATATACCATGATCACAGCAATCATCAAGTCTCCCATTGAGTTTCATGAGGGAGTGCATGGTCTCATATAATATGTAAAAACACCTATTCTATCAGTATATTGACTCAAAACAATTATTAACTCCCACATATCCTAGGAGAGTAACATAGGATACCTAACATCTACTCTCATATCATTGGAAACTCTGAATAAAACTTTTTAATTTACGCAAATCCATTATCCCTTGGTGGCATGGTCTCTAAGGGATCCCAATTATCCGAGGTTCTAAAGGGAACATGGTCTCATCCCAAGAGGCACAATTCCCCCCTCATAATCATCTATAAAGACTCTAATGATATTTATATAGTCTTCATAAACCCATTTAGTTATGATTTCATGTAATCTCATATAGTAATGTAGGCGATACCTACCTAGGACACTATTTTAACTCCACTTTATGATCTGTTGATCCCCATAAAATCTCATACCACCACCCTCAATGATACCAAAAATTTATATCATTCCAAATGACCCATATAATTAAATAAAATATATTAAGATTAATTATTAAACATACTTTAAATAGACATAATTTCTGATAAAATTTTATAGAGATCATTCCGCATCGATAGTTGACTAAACACATTCATATGAACCATAATATATTAAAAAAATTATCTAGTAAAAAATACCTAATATGTGACATCAATTCATTATACAATTTTACATAATTTTTAAATAATTATTTGAAAAAACCATATGAAATCATACTGTTACCAAAATAGCATCAAAAATTGGGAAGATAAGATTATTGTATATCCTATACGAAAGTCACGAAAAGGCCCCAATCGATATTTATGATTCTTAGGATGATATGGTGTAAATAATCAAGAAAAAGAACTGAAATTAATCCAATAAAAAAGTCCATAATAGAAGGAACAACAATGAAATAATTGATGAACATACATGTGATTTTATAACGAATGTACCTGGACTGACTCCCTCTCAAGGGGAATCAAAGTAGAGACAAAGGGAGGGAGACCTGACAATGAAATGTCCTCTCCTAATTACTGAAAACCCTAAGAGAAAATCCCATATACTATTTAAATTCATAAGTTCCCCTTCCAAAAAAAATCACATGGTCCTGAATAATGATGTTACTAGATGGTTTCAAATTGAAATTACTTATCCACTTAACATTTCATGGATTAAACTGAGGTTTATGTCCTAAAATGGTCTTGATTGAAGGGGGATTCACCACATGAAAAATCCAATTCATTGTTTTATTTCAATGGGAATTTTTGAATTCTTGCTAAATCTAAAAATTCGGCTTCTGTTCACCCCAAACCTCCTCCTATATTAGCCATGTGTTTGAGGCCTCCATAGTGACATTCCCATGTCCAAAACACTATTTAATGGTATTTGACCACTCAGAATCCCAAATTGATTCCCAATTCTAAAAAAACCCACTCACGAAACACCAACATAAAATTTACTTTGGAATTCCCAATGAATAATTAATCAAGGGGATATAAAATCCCCATGACTTTTGTTAAATCCTCATGAATAATTTGATATTTCTTAAGAAACAAATTGAACCTACCTTAACCATTAATTTCTTGTCAACCCATCATTTTTCTCCCCAAAAACCAAACATTATTCTATCGGGAATCTCCAAAAAAAGTTCTAAACCTATAAAATTTCTTCTAAGCTCATTATCCCAGCCTGGGAACACATACATTTAATACTGAATAACCCTATTCACATGGATACAATCTCAACGCATCCAATTTTATATCAGAATTCCAAGAACACCACATTGGGCCTACATTATATATTACCACCTGATATTTCCTGTAAACACGTTATCCCAACACTTGATCATTATAACTTAACTCATGAAGGTATAAAAATCATATGAATGACAACACATAAGTCCAAAACCTTTAATTTTATTTTAATTCCGTGGTAGGATCAATAACTACCTAATGAAGAAACCCTAGTCCAATCATCTAAACATCATGTGTCCCAACCAATAAATAATTCATATGTTCTGAAATTTCATCGAGATTCATATATATGGTGTGATCAAAAAATTTAGTAGGGTCCCACTAAGAACCCCAAATATATGAAATCATATTCATGTATATTAATGGGGAATGGAAATACATAAATAAAAACTCTCATTGATCAATAATGTGCTAAACAAGATACCACAACACTGAATATGATACACAAACCATTCATTCCACGACATGGTAACCATGACACCATGATCCCCACTTATACATTCTTCAATGGTATTTTAGACTTCATTCCTTCTAATTACATCTCACTCAGGGAAACTCTAGAACTTGGAATCTGCTCCCCAATAGAGACCATCACCTATCATAAGAATATAAAACACTAGAAGGTATATTATCCCATAAAATATATCCCTAGATGATCATAGGGAACTAGTCATTAAATAAATTCAACCTAAAAATGAAAAAAAACAGGCATCATCTATAAAGGAATCCACTAGGTTCATAGACACATCATGTTATCTACTCTTTAGTACCATTTGAATCATATTATCTTATGATGAAACTAATACCAATATGCTCCCCCAACCCAAACACCAATGTATTCCTCAACCACTATAAAGAACCTCATCACTAGTGGTCTACTACATAAGGGTGTCTAATGATAAAATGGTCTAGTGACTCTGACCTCAATAGGAAAGGTCAAAATCCTAACCAAACCCCATTTTCATCCAAATTCCCCATCCCAAAAAAATCCAATGACCCTCAACACAGTATTTTCACACATTTTATATGGAAGATACCCTAGACCATCATGAAGAGGAAACCTCTTTCTGTCACATACATTATGTCATAGAGGAGATACCATAATCATCCCACATACTGATGCACTCTTCTAACCATAATAGTGTGTTCCCTATCAATCAATATATGTACACCCATTACTCCCATCAGCACCGAATACCCAGCCTTTTATTACATTCACTAGACCAATGATTTTAATCTAGAATAATACATATTTCATCTCACATCCATTGAAATCCTACAGGTATATAGTTAACTCATCAAAATCACTTAATACTTTGAGAAATAGAATCTATTTGATCCCAGTTATCCATTGTGATAAAGATAACTTGGTCTCAACACAAGAGGCTTAATGCCTCCTCATTGTCTTTCTCATGGGATCTATCTGTTCTTATACCACATTAATGATCCCATGTTATTTTTTAGGAATTCATACTCATTCATAAATGAAGATAAGAAATTTTATTATAGGGGAAAACATCCTTGAACAAAGAGTTAATCCATAGTCACATTCCATTGAGCCTTATCCGAGATCATACATCCAATATACATGCTCCTAGATATCAACATCATGTAAAAATCACATATAATAAATATACAACATTATATTTAATTATTCAAATTAATTTAAAGAGTAATGTTCATCTAAAAACTCATACAAATATCTCATCATTCCAAAAATATAGACTAACCCACTTCAAAAGATTCATATGATACTCGCAACACCATCTCAAAGGAAAAAATCCTCACACGAGAAATCAAATCATTATCCAATTTTACATAGTTTATTATAAAATCTATAAAAAACATTATAATTCGCACATCCTCTATATAATTTCCAACCATCATTAAAATAGTTTGTGTAAACAGGAATATAACATATTCATACATCCTCTACATAATCCATGAGATATCCCCACTGATTATGGTGATTTCTACCATTATCCAGTGGAAATAATCATGAAAACATAAAATAATCAAACCAAATATGAAGGATATACATGTATAGGAGAAAATAGGTAAATATAAATGAACATTCTAGAGATAATAACTATAATTAATCAAGAATAATCCCATATCATGGGGTATCAAAGCTGTGTTGAATGGAGGGAGTAACAACTAAGAAATTAAATTTCCCAATTCCCCATATACCCAATTACTAAAGTCCCTATTATAAGAAAATATATAAGTTCCCCTGCCTAAATAAACAAATAAGAATGATTCACAATGTGATTGGGGGTTGAATTCATGATTCCCTACCCAATAAATATTTCATTACCAAAACAGATGTTTATAGAAAAAAATATTGACAGTAGGGGGTTCATCCTTCTACTAACCCCATTCCCAATTTGACTTATATGGGTAAACAAGAAATTATTGAGGTAGATGAATTTTTTTATTTTGTTTACCTTGGACCTCCCACAAAATCCACCTAATCACCCATGGCCTCCACCGAGCGAGAACCCGCCACCAAAAAGAAAATTTAACAAAATATTAAAACTAATAAGCATAGAATGAGTCTTAGTTTTAGAAAAATAAATTCAATTAAAAAAAATAAAAATTTCATCATGAATTCATGAACTGTAATGTTGTTTATTGTTACATGTTACTATAAAAAAGATGATTATTTTTTCTTATATGGAAAAACATTCCACAGTATAATGTCTATTATTTCATAATACACTATAGTTAGAATGATATTAAAACATAGATTATAATTATGTCGTAATTAATTTGTATTAATTTTACTTTTATTTTTGGGGTATTATTATATTAAATTATATTGGTAACACACTGTAACCCTATAATTTGATTTGTGATAGTTGGAGGAGTAGAGATGTTATGAAAAACAAAACTATTCATCAAAGGTTATTTTTTTGATAAAAAATTTGAAGTGACACATTATAATTGTGTATAATATTCCACTATATATAATTTATATAACTTATAGCTTCCACTCAAATTTTATCTTGATGATCATTCTACAGTTTTAATTTCAATCTAAAAATCTTTCCCTAGATATTTATTTATAAATTAGGCATGAAAATATTTTTTAGTTCAAATGTCTCCATTTCACAAAAAATTAAATGATGAAAAATATATTATAGATCTCAATATAATTTTTAGTAAGTTAATTTATAGATTATGATAAAATTATAGTTATTTTTCAACAAAATATTTCATGATGATACTTGTTGTCTCCCAAATATTGTTGATTTTCCATTAAAAATAGAGATTAAATTAGTAAATTGTAACAAAACATTTAATAACCATATTTAATATTCAGAGTATTATCTATATAGATTTTAAAATATGTTGGAATATAACAAAATTGTTCACACATGATCTAAATTTTGAGAAACATGAGGAAATTTACAGTTTAATTAACTGATTGAGGCTTATTTTGATTATTATTAAAATTTGAGTTCAGTTCCATATTCCTACATACTTTTTTTTAATATTTATAATAATCATATAATTTGGATATAAAAGATAATTAATATTGGACAACAATGATTAAAAAATAAATAAAAAGAGTGTATGTTCCTTATAAAAAAATCTCATAGGCCATCCATGCTTTTTTTCACCCTCTACCTCTTGTAATCTCCCATTAGCTTAATTTATACATACAATGATTAAACTGATTTGGGGATAATTTTTTTAGTGTTTTTATGTTATTTTTGGGTTGTAATAATTCACCCCTTATTACTAGGAATATATATCTCACATAATGTAACTAAAATTGTATATTAGTTGGTTTCTACTTTAAATTTTTTATTAATGATATTTAGTCTTATGGATCATAATAGTAGTGTTTTTAGGTATTCATAGGGATATGAGGTATTGAATATTGATGATATTAGTTTAATATGTTTCTATGGAAGCCATTAATTCCACCAACAAGAAGTTTGTTCCATTATTTTATGGAAAATTATTCCATTTTGGTAAAGGGGGAATGTATTCGTATATTATAATTATTGGTTCCAATATTCTTTTCAACACAAAAAATGATACAGTTTCTGCAATGTTTTTATTACCTAATCATATAATAAAAAGATAATATTTAATATAATAAATAAATAATCAAACAACTTACACATAAATCTATTATAGATAGAAATTAAAAGTGTCATGAGAACTAATATTTTGAGTAAAATTTAGAGAAAACAACAAGATAGTCATGAAGATAATGAATTCAAGAATATATAACTATAATAATGTTGTGATAAATTTAATGTTATTGTAATGGTGAAATATGAATAAATTGATGAGTTATTATTTTGATTTAATAAAACTATAATCATATTTTGAAATTATTTTGATGTCTTTGAGTAATCCGCAGTATATAAGAAATAATGAGAAATATACCAGATAAGTTTGATGAAAAATATTATGGATTATATGATCATGATTTTCACATGTTTATGTTTTATATTATCAATAAATTCATGATGGCCTATCAGATGAAGAGGTGGGATACCATGATGAAGAAGAGTAACTAAAAGATGGAAAATTTTAAAATTATAAAATGTTGAAATAACTTTGAATTAAAATATTTTAATGATGAGGAATCTTAATAATATGTTTCTTTCTTTAATCATAATGAATTCATACGTCTATTTCCAAAATAAATAATTAAAGAAAATGTAAAATAATGATTAAAAGTACTCATTAATTTTAAAATTATATAAATATTTGGAACATTATGTCTATTTTTATTGAGACGGATCAATAACAAGTTAATGATCAACCCAATGGTCCATCAAAGGTAAATAATGTGACAATAAGTTACATCAGATGAAACAAATAATGGAAAGGGAGATAACAATGAATCAATGAAGATTAATTTTCTCTCTAAAATTGATATTTCATATTGTTATTAGTCATGCAAGAAATAGTAACAGGTCATGTAGAATGATGGAACTCATGATATTATTGAAAAATCAAAATATTATACTGATTTAAATCTCAATTTTTTTTCCATTAATTTGATAAAAATATTGATTTGAATAAAACATCAAAATAACTAATATTATTTCAATATTTTATAAACATGTAATGTAAATATGAAATATAAAATTTATTAAATTATGAGAAATCAATATAAAACTTCTTTTTGAACATTAGAAGAAAAATAAAACAACAATTAAGGGAAATCAATATAAATAGTAAATCATCATCCTTAATATTTGACTTAATCGTCATCCTTCTAATAAAATCAAAGATAACAAGGTAAAGCAATATAAATGTAACAGAAATGATAAAATAGAAATAAGAAACACATATGAATAATTTTTTATAAAGTATGTAAGTCTATATATTTGAATTTAATATGGATCTTGTCTTTTTTTAACAGATATGGATCATATATATATATGAATGTTATATGTATGGCCACTAAATGTGTCATAATTGGATATGTGACCAATTTTTATACATGTTTCCAATATGTATGTTGAATATTTTATAATTATAAGTTTATAATGTGTTAAAAATATAATATTTTACATATAATTAATATAAAATAAAGTATTTTTTATAAAATAAATTCATTCTAATTCCTTTCAAAAATTACTTTTTTGGAATAAATTGTTATTTATTTACACAATTTATTATAAAATAAATTTAATAAATTTATATATTAATATTAATAAAATAGAATTAAAAAATTCATTGAATGGAAGGTAAAATATTTATATAATATTCGATAAATAATTAATGAAGAAATATGAATTTATTGATTCATACTTAGAAAATATTGGTTTTAAAATATTATATTATTAGATATTATATGTTTTTATTTAGAAGATAAATTTATCTTATATATAATATTAAATTTATTAAAATTTATTTTTTATATAAATAATGATATAAATTAACATTCTTAAAAAAATTAATAGTCGTTTAGGATGAAGAATAAGGTCACTTTTTTTAATAATGTAGTTTTATAATTTTCTCTATCATTCATTTTTTAATTAAAAATTAATTGAAATAAATTTTAGAAATTAAATATATCAATATTTATGATATTTTTGGAGTTACATCATTAAAATTAGGTAATTGGGTTTATTTATTTCTCGGAGAAACAAATATGCTTCAAATATAGAATTTAAGTTACCATGGTATGGGTAATATGACATAAAATGAGTTAAATTAAGGATTAAATTAATTAAATATCTCTATAATTATCTCTATATTTAGAAGATGATTGTATTATTGAAACAAATCCATTATATATTTACTTTTGTTCTTTCATTATACACAGTCTTCAATTATACACTATGTAACGAGTATTTGTGAACATTACACTCAAACTAACTGATAAAATGACAAATCCTCTACCAAAATCAATATAAACATTCCATTTATTTACCTCTTAAATCCAATCCAAAATTAAATCCACTAAAATTCTATTATATATTTCACAGCATTTGGTCTAAATAATGAAGCTTAAATAATATATTTTAAAAGATGCTGTGTTGAGAAGGAGTGAGTCCATCAAAGTATTTTACTATTCACCATCTTTTTCAATTACCTTATCATATCAAATAATTATAAATATTATTTAATAATATAACGGTATATTATTTTGCTAATTATTCCCCTATAAAAAATATATGCTAATAATTTGAATCTAAACTCTTTCTCATTCATTATTATAACATATTATTTTTTGGGTCAGTTCCACAATCTACATGAATGACCCAATATTGTCTTCACTATTAACATTGTTAATTAGCATAATAACATTAATAAATATAATATATGGAATTAATGAATAATTTAATTTATGAATATAATTACAAAATTTTGACAGAAAAATGACTGGTTATTGTAATATAACATGTTGTTATCATTAAATTACCCAAAACAAACTCATTGTGAATTATAATATTATGAGACGTACCCATAATTTTTTTAAAATTGTTATGGGATACATAAATAATTTCATAAAAATTATTCAAAAATCTTGAATTTTCATGAAATTATGATCTTTTTTTCAAAGAACATGGGTCCCCTCACCATTTCAAAACTGATATGAAATAATCACAATTAAAAATATATTGGGATAAAAATAACCAATCACAATATATATGTTATTATAATAGGTAATATATAAAACCATGTTTATTAAATCTGTGGTTGAACTGTGATGCCAATGAGGCACATATGAGGTGAATGATTGATCCTTTTTGTGAATTATAAATTGAAATTTTTTGTAATGGATGATTTAGATGTTCATTGGAATTAAGTTCAATATGGTTTAAAAAAGTAATATAAGGGTATTTGTTTATGGACACATTAGTGGGGACATAGAGAACAATGATAGTTTTAGGTTAGTGGAGTATATGAATACAGAGTCTCATTATAAGATGGTTACAGACTCTAATGGGAGTGTTAAGGTGATCATGGAATGCATATGGGATTGAATTCAATTTGATTAGGTATAGTTGAAATATTTTGACAATTGGAGTTGATTGATTATAGGATGAGTCTATTCAGGATAGTCCTCCTTGGTTTAACATATGAAATGTGTGTGTTTCTGATTATGGGCATGGAATTTAAGAAAAGATGGGATTTTCATAAATTTTATTTCGATGTTTTTATTCATTTTCCTTAGTTATTTTTTGGTTATATGTATTGGTGCTGATGATGATTAGAAACCTCATAGGTTTCTGGGTGAGTTAATTTGGAAATCTTCTCAGGAAATTTTTTGGAGTGTGAGATTTACATTCCATTATACACATTGGATAAAAGAGGTGATAATAATGGAATGTTGGTAATGATAATGTGAAGATTATGATTAGAAGCACTATATCATTGATGAGTGTTTGGATGATTACTAAATTTGTGTTTTGGTTTGATGGGCATTGATAAGTTCCATATTTGTGTTCTAGTTTTGACTACGTGAAGTAGATCATGTATTTGATTACTCATTGCCTTATGTTAGAGGTATTACCTTGGCAGTGATAAATTATTAATGAATATGAACAAGGATGTCGATTATGTTTTGAATGTTTTGGAGTTTTCTTTCAATTTTTATCAATTTTGGATAAACCATGTAACACCATGATGGTATGTATGTTTTCACTTCATTTCTAATTGAGTATAGTTGTTTTTCATAGTTATGGCACAATCTGGGATAAACTGGGTGATCTAAAGAATAAAATATGTACAGTTGAAGAGATTATGGGACATGGTGAACAAAATTGTAATGGTTTCAGATAAACTACATTCTATGTTTTAGAGGGTTCAAATAGGGAGTGGTTTATTTAACACATGGTTTGGATAACTATACGATTGAACTTTGTGGGTGAGATGAATTTGGATAGTACCAACCTCAAATTTGGAACATTGTTTGGAAAACAATGTGACCAAACTATGTGGATTCATATTAATTCATTAAATGTGTAATTTTACCAAAATTCCCCATTATGTTTTCAGGCCACACCACATCCTTTCTCACCTATTTGTTTCACACTAACTAGTGGTGTTCCCATTCCCATTCTCCTTCTTCAACCCATGATTTTGGGTTTCTTGATATCTATTCCTTATATATTTATGTGAGTTCTTCTCCTTCAGTGATTTATCTTCCACTTCTTCTTACTCTTATATATTTTATATTTTTGATGTTTTTTGTTTTCTATGATTCCATTAGATCATAATATAATTATTCATTTCTCATGGGGAATTTAGTTATCTAGGGTAGTGGAGATCCAATGATGACATTCACAAAATGTAGTTTGATGTTCCACTATATTATGATACTATTAAAAGTTTTATTATGTTTTCCATATAAAATAATGAATTATTTAACAAAGTGGTATATTCTCTTAAGGTTTTTTATAATGGTGATTTGAGTCTGTTGTGTACCACCCGTGATGAGTGTGCGATGTTTTTGGAAAGAGGATAGAGCATGAGGAGTTTTATAGAGTTGTTCATAGTTTGAGTTTAATCAATTAATTAATAATAACTATTATAATTAATTAATTATTGTTTTAGTGAAGTATATTAGAGACAGAGTACTTGATATGATATCATTTGGATGCTAAGAAGTTTTTATAAGACATGGAAAGGCCATTGAAAGACCACCATTCTTCAGAAATGTAATGGAAAGAATCATTAACGAGGCATGTGGTCTAAGAGATTTTTCCATAGTCTTGTGAATTTATTGACTTTTTTATGTGGTACATTCCATAAATCGAAAGAGTGTTATGTTTTTTTCCTCGTTAGAGTATATTTTTTGGATTAAAATTTATACTATAAGACATTAATGAAACGTAATGTATCTAATGTTGTTTATTATACTGATCCAACAACCCCCAATGGGATGTATTGTTTTAGGGAAATGGAAGTGGGTTTATGAAGGGTATAGTGAATAGGTTTTGAGAATAAACATGTTAATATCATTGAATGACCTGATTTACTGGTTAAAGGATACTCGGTATCATTTGGTTCTTTATGTATAATAATATGTTTTAAGGAAAAATTGAAATGTTTTATGCGTTAATCCCTTGAAAAATTACAATGAGGACTTGGAAAAGGTTGTAACTTCATGCCATAGGTTTTTAATTTCATTATATATTAAATGTGTGATAACTATGTTTTGTCATGGATTTAAATTTAAAGGCAGCTGATGATATCCTTTCTATTTAAATGGGGATATAAATGAATTTAAAATATCAATTTGAATTTTTTGTTTTGATAACCCTTTTGTGAAAATGACTTGGTGTTTATTCTAAGGGTTTTAATGGAAATAATGGTATAGGAATTATTTATTTGTGAAAGACATTGACTATGTATTTAGAGGGGTTTCAAAAAAATTAACATGGACGTGAATGATCCATAATTTTCCCAAAGGGTGTTGGAATGATATTTTGATGTGTAAAAGGTATTGATAGTCTAATCCATGTTTGGGGGTTAAACGCCCATTGGGACCTAGGTAAATGATAATGTTTTTTATAGAGTGTTTCTTGTAATATTTGAATAGATTTATGGTCAAAAATGAAACATGTTTTTTGATAAGTCTTGGGATAGAACCAGATATAAGAAATGACACTCCATATCCTAGGTTTAGATAATGTACATGGGAGTTCCACATATGTTATTCTGGACATCAGACATGATTCTCCACATCTGAGGTTGAGATAGTGGACATGGTGTATTCTTGTATATAGTTCTAGATCTATAGGATTTCATTCCATATCTATGGATGAGATATTTGTACACGTTTTTCCACTCCCATGAGTTAGTTGCAGAAAATCACACTACTTTATAGTATTGATGGTCTTGTATATGGTATATTCACTTGACCGAGGATCTAAGAATTATGGATTGTGATGTATGATACATAATAATGTTAATAAAATCTAAAAATCCATTATTTTCCACATTAATAATCAATCTATGATATGTTTTAGATGAATGTTATAGTCTTATATATGTTTGGTGGGCATGGTTGTCACCCTAGATCCCAAGGGATAATAGATTTCTTGTTAAATAGTTATTTTCTTTGATAGTTTTTCCTTCCCTTCTAGTACTCTATATTTATCCCACTATATCTCTACAAGAACTACCACTCCAATAAGTAATTTTATTAGATACCATTATTGGTTGAAAACTGATTTGTTATAAATCCAATCATAGGATTCCATTGAATATTGGTATATTAGAATCTCATACATGTTTGTTATAGGCATAAGATTGTGATGAGGACCCTTTTTAGTTTCTTTTGATTGAGAATGATAGATTGGATGATATCAAGAATCTAGATGAGGAATTAATTAGAGATAAAGTTGATCCATTATTCTGGGAATTTATTTATTCTTTCTGTTAATCTAAATAACACATTTTGTAGTGCGATGTATGGATTATATAGTTGTTTGGGCCATTACAACATTTCATTTTATATTATATCATGATATGTTGATTTCTTCCTTTCGCATACCATGATGTGTAGAATTCCTAGATATTTATATTATCATTAAACACTATCACATGGGGGTATAATATGCTAAAATTAATACCATAGAAACCTATTTTTATTCGGTAACATCTTTCCTATAAGGAGTTGCATTTCTGGTTGTGTTGTGAATCGGCTCATGGAATTGGATCAATGGAATCTGATTCAGGATATTACACAAATGTTGTGGAAAATAAAAATAAATCATTATATATTCTTACTACATTGGATATAGATTTACGATAATGTTTCCATCCCATAAAACTCTTCTTATTCTTATACCTTTACAATCATCTAGATTATTTACTATATTGAATATTTTAATATTTGTTATGTCTAAAAAATTAATGAGTGTCTAATATCAACCTTATCTAATTTTCCCATTAATCTAGTAATTAAGGGTAGTATTATGTGTAATATTTCTAAAATTATATCATGTGTGTATGATTTCTGTGTGTGATATTGATGAATTATTATAAAATTATATGTTCAAGTAGCTAATCACCAAAGTCAGTAAACTAATTATTTCTAAGGGTGTGATTTATTGTGGGAATATAATTTTTAATCATTAAAATTATTTAATATGTATCTATTTATGATTTATTACTATCATTTGGTATCATATTGGGGTTTATTTAGTTCTATTGATTAGGTTATTAGCTATTTGGGGATATGACCAAATGTATCCTATGATTTATCCAATGTGTCATAGGATAAACCAGAAATACTAAATTTTTAACGTAATATAATATAGGTTAAAATGATGGTGTCATAATTTATGACATTATAGGATATATTTTCATTACCAAAATACTTTCTACCATTAATATGATCACATAATACCCACATCACCCATTTTTATTTTACATAATGGGAAAAATAACGATGAATTGAGTTTACAATGAATGCGATTGGAAATGAAAAAATTATACCATTGATAAACCAAATTAGATTAGAGTTGGAGTCAGAAATCTGGATTCTAATATTACTCCACACTCTAAATTTTAGAAAAATAATAAGAAACCTATTGAACTAGAGAATTTTCTAGAGACTGAATATATTTTCATTAAGTTATTTATTCAAAATCATATACAACCATTTTAGTTCAACAATCTACTATTTACTATAAATTGTATTTTTTATTAGTTCATGGATAGTTAAATATTTTTTATCTATTTATTATTTTTATGGAATGGTAGAACCATTGTGGACAATAATTAAGAACATATGGAAAAGGAAGAAATTTAATCCATTAAATAGTCAGAATTTAAGAATATATATATATATATATATATATATATATATATTTTCATAAAATGATTATTTTAAAAAATATAAATAATTAATGTATGTAATGAAATGTTAGGTTTAATCCATTAGAATCCATGAGTAAAAATTCATGAGTCACATAAGGTATTCCTCCAGTTCAATGTTTCATCCAAATGGAATAATTGATCATTTTTAGAGTGAATTAAAAGAATGTATTTGATGAGAGTTAGCTATAAAAACATTTTACACTATGAGAAAATTAAATTATAACTCTAAATGATGGAATATGATTCAAAGCACTTATACAAAAATTTTTTGGTACAAAAAATAATAATGGAACTCCATGGATACAAAATCTATAGAATGAAGATTCATTTATCAAGATGCTGACAATGTGGGAGGTATTATAGGGGATAATTTCCTAAAAATTGGGAATGTATTTATGTGTCTAAAGTAATACCATCATATACATGAGTTATAATGATATATTAATTGTTAAACAAGCATAATTTAATATGTTAAATTTCCGTCAAAACTAACATATAACTATTTTATATTTCAAATGTGAAGAGTATTAGAACTATACAGATAAATGCACAAACTAAAGGGTTAATACGGACAACCAATGTCTATAACAACCAATTCTATGTGATAAATAGAAATAAAATTTGATATATAAAACTGAGGTAGATATTTATAATAAAAGGAATAGTAAATATTCTAAATATTAAAAAATTTGGAAGTGGCATGTGAGAAATTTTCTCAAAGGAATGGGTAATTTATTCATTTGGGGAAATGAATCCCATCAATCACGTGAGTGATAATGTTATATTAAGAGTTAATCTATAATTATTAATGGGATGAATTCCCCACATTATCCACATAAAACTATATATTTTTTCAAATGTGATGAGTTTTAGAACCAATAGATTAGATGCATTGACCCAAGGGTTAATTAAGGAAATTGATGTTAGAAAACTCCAAGTACAAGCGATAAATATAAACAATATATGATCAACACAACCACATTTGATCATGATAAAAAATGTTTAATGGTATACTCATAATCAATTGTACACATAATAATTTATTATTCCATTTTGGATTTAAAAAATCCCCATTTTTAAAAAATTATTTTAAATTCTTATTTCAACTACCCAATGATATGATATTACATTAGCTATGTTAAAACTAGTATGTTTAGTAAATGATTCCAAATTTTATAAAATCTCTCTCATTGAGGTTTATTGGAACATACAGCTAGAAAATCTTGTTACTCCCTCGTTGTTTTTTTGTTATTTCAGTCATGTTATAACACTCTCTACATAGATCTATTGTTTGTTTTGAAGATAATAAAATAATATTTCATTTCTCAATTCATCCAAACATCTTTATATTTGTGAAATAATAACTATAAACCATATGTGTAAATTACTTCAAATATAGGAACCTTAATACCATAGCTTGATTTATATTTAAATTAATTTTATTGTAGAGAAACTCAATATTCAATGAATTAATCACATGTTGAAAAACATAAATTTATTTATTGAAGTATTATCTAGTCTAATCATATATCATTTCTGTTATTTATATGAATTTATGAAGAAAAATTATGAAATTTTGTTCAGAGTTGTCATATGTCGATGTGCTTTAATAGGGGTAAAACTAATGCTATTTTTCATGTGGAAGGATGGATAAATTCATCTCGGCTTTGATTATTGTGAACGTTAATAAATAATGATTAAAAAATATTGTCTCCAATATTTTATGACTTTTGTAATCAATAAATAGGGGGTAAATAATTATATAAAATTATCCTTCTTTCTATATGCTATCAATTAAGAGTTAAAATTGAATATATACCTAAGATAAAATTTCATACAAGATATGAACACATATAATTGTTAGTGATGACTTTTAGAAAAAACGAAATATCTAATATATTATAAGATAAAACGAAATGTTTCTTTATATTCTAACATTATAAAATTTTCAAAATCATTATAGATGATATTCAAATATATTTCAATAAAGTGGAAAAACATGAAATGAATTTATGGATTCCACAGAAGATCTTGACATGGGAAAACATTAGGCTATATTTAAGAATTAAAATTAATTCTTATAGAAAGTAACATTTTTATGTCATGTAATCACAAGATATGGTATATTTATATATAATTTAAAGATATTAGTTTTTTTTAAAATGTTTCCAATGAATTTTTATAATTATTAAACTAAAGAAAAACATTATTTTTTGGAAGAGGGGGCCTAATATATTTATTGTAATTCCAAGACCCAATGTACCATTACATGGTCCAAAATACTTATGATTGTGTTCACATATTCCTAATGCTACCATCAATGGTCACCCACCCGGCCTTCTATGATATCCTAAAGGCCTTGTATTATTTTTTTACTCACGTTAATTAATGGTATGTGAGAAATATTACCAAATATATGATTTGGATATATTATCCCTAATATATTAATTAAATACCATGACGAATTATCACTATAGTGAAAATTTGACATATATACAGATTAGAAGACATAAATGTATATATTTAGAAAATAATATTGGGACATAAACCAATAGATACAATTTTAGTTGTCCAAGGATGATAAATTATCAATACATAACCACCATAGGATGGAAAACAAGGTGTTTAATGCTCTAAAGACAATATATATTTACATATTATCAAAAATATTAATTTAAAGAGAAGAAATAGTCATGAATTTTCAATATATATATTTACAAATTATAATGGATGGGGAAATATTCCTTCATTCCAAAATGATTACTCAGCTATCCTTCTTTATGAAGATCAATGAGGTGTAAGAAAATAATACATTACTAAAAAAATGTTAGGATTTTTCTACTCTTAAATCTCAATAATAATGGAATAATAATATTCAATAAATGATTATGTGTCCCATCTATACGAAAACTAATGATGGAATGGTTGGACGATGGATATATCTCATCATTTCATATATATATCTGGAAATCCCAAAATTTTTTAATGATCTCAAAGAATATTTTTGGTATAAAAGCATGACAATGGATATTTTGGAGCATACATCATGATGATTAGTTTTTAGAAAATTTAATGTTGAATAATTGAAGTCCAAGGCATAATGAAAACATTACCCATATCTATATAAAAATTTAAGAACACCACCTTTGATTTTTTATCAATATTCCTATGAACTATAAAAGAAATAATTTACATTGGATTATGATTGATTTAATTATAATTTTGATTCATTTCATTGTCATATAAGATGAAACAAAACTCAATCAATTTTCTATACCATATATAAAATAAGTTGTAATGATTTATAGAGTACAACATATAATTATATTTGATTCAGATACAAGTTTCCCCACAATGATTTAATGAAGTGTAAAAAAGGAAATAAAAATAGACACATATATAAACATTTCTTTTTTCCATAGACTGATGGTTACTATTAATGGACCAGTAAATCAAAACATGTTATGAAAAAATCATGATTGATGGATTTCATAGAAGATTGGAAAATACCTTCAACTAATAGACTTTTTATACAACAACAATTTCCATTTCTGTATTCATGTGTAACTATATGACAATATATACAGGACATATTGTAGGAATATTACATGTTTGTGTAAAAATTAATAGTGGATGTTATTGGGATGGTATATTTCAAAAGATTGGTTTTATAACCTTCAGAAAATTTAATGATACATTAAAATAAACCAATCTCAATTGAACTATTTCGATGATAATCATCGGTGAGTTCTTGAGATTGATATTAAAGATATGATATTATATAGTATATCAATATGTAAGAGCCTTATTATATTTTGGAAGAGTTTAAATTTCATTCTTAAATATATCTACCCTTTTTGAATTATTAATACAATTGGTAATGTAGCATAATTCCTAACACGTTTACTGAATCACTGATAAGTGAAAAATATGTTTCCACTTATTACTTTTTTGGAAATAAAGATATAGTTTATTAAAAAATTAATGAATATATATTATGAGGAATAACACATAATGATCTTAGAACAGATATATAATGTTATTTAAAACAAAGAAAACACAATTGATAAATGTTTTTTTGAAAAAATTATATGTTAAAGGGAGAAATGTGGGTCCCTAGAGATGTAATGAGTATATGTACCCTAACAAGTTTAAATATTAGTAATAAATGTCCTTGTGTAAAATTTATTTTAGGTGGTAATGAATGTAACTCCCTATATTTTAATTTGATGATTATGTTGAATAAGTAGTTCCACATTCTAAATTGAAACAAAAAAATTTATATATTTTATTGAGGTGATACAAAACAGTATAAGAAAAATAATAATACATCATGAGAATGAAACATGAAGTGTAATTATGAAAATTACAAGAGGAATAAAATTGAACGAAAGTAAAAAAGAACACAAGCACACTATTTTAATCCTTGTAATTATATTTAATGATTATCCTACAAATTATTTATATGGAATAAATGTAATGAAATAGAAAATTAATATTCATTTTTTGGTGAGAAATAAAAAAATGGTATGATTACATTTATTTGAAGTATATATATTAATATAAAAGAATATAATGTAATGATTACTATTTTATGGTCATTGGATATATGGTCATTGGATGTACAGATGTTGGATATTTTTTTGGGTATATATATTTGATAGGTATATTGAATAGTTTATAGTTATAAGTGAATAATTTGTTAATAAAAATATATTAGACATGTAATTAAAATAATATAAATTATTTTAGAATAAAATATAAAGGTAGTGATTAATTTTTTGAAAATTTATTATTTTGATGAAATTGTTATTTTTACACGTAATGTATTTATTATTAAATTATTTACTTTTACAGAAAATTTTTATCAAATAGATTAATTTTTTTAATGAATTAATGTTTTAATATGTAAATAAAATCGAATAATTAATTAAGTTGATATATGGAATAAAAATTTTAGGAATCTTGAACTATAAAAAATGTTTTGTTAAAAATTAATGATTTTATCATATATTATATATAAATATCTTAGGTATAATTTCTAATATTCATGGAAAAAATGTAATTAAATGTATTTGTTATAAAAAAATAGTGAAATTAACATTTATCTAATTATTATAATATTTTAGTCAATATGAATAAATTTATTTTTATTTTAAAAATATTATTTTATAAAAATAAGTTCAATTCATTTCAATGTTTTAATTAATATTAAAAAAATAATTTTTAAATTTTAATTAATAAAATCAATTTTATTTATCAAATTATGGAAGTAAAATTTTGAAAGTGGGTCCATTTCATTATTGTGAAAAAAGTATACATTACCGACTTAATAAATAAGTTACAACCGTAATGCTAATATGATGTAACATTGATTAAAATAAAGAGAAAATTTATAAACTACTAACCTTATATCTTAATTTGTTGAATGAGGAATATAAAAACACACCTCAATAATATGTTTACTTCTTATCAAATTTCCTTTCCAAATAAAATCCCATTTATAATGAGGAATGTGTATTGAGGGATACTCCACTTGTAATGGCCCGGGTTTTTGGGGTCCATTACTTTGTGAAAATCCCATGTTGGGTTTTCTGGTCTGGGAATCTCAGTGACATTTGGCGACGGTAGGCCTACCAGTAGCCTTAGCCTACTAGTAGCAGGCCTAACGGTAGATCGGTCTACCGGTAACTCGGTCTACTAGTAGCTGTAGCTACCGGTAGATTTGACTACCAGTTGCTCGGTCTACCGGTGGCTCCAGCCTACCGGTAGCTTGGCTACCGGTGGCTGTCTCCCACCGGTCGCTGTCAGCCATAGGTAGCTCTCGGATACTAGTAGCTGTCACCCACCGGTGGCTCTCGCCTACCCCCACGAGGTATTTCCAGTAGCGCTCCTTTTTGCGTGAGTCTGGGTTTTAAACCATATTTTAACCCTTCTAAGCATGTTTTAAAGCCCGATAACGCCCTTAGATGTTGTAATTAAATATTTAATGAATTAACCTGGTGTGTGCATCGGTTTAAACCACCCGACCCTCTAATAACGTGTGGGACCGCGTGGTCAACCCACGACCCCCCCCGCTCCTTGCGCGGTTCCACGTTATTATCTCAGCCCTCTGCGGCCCTTATAAATAAAGGGTTCGCCGTGGGTTTCTTCTTTTCCCAATCACCCTCTGTGTGGAGTACCCTTCGTTCAGACGAGCCTTTTTTTTCCAGATGATCTACATCACTATCCGTGAAGTTCCGCACACGGCCTTAGCATCGATCATTGATCAACAAGTAGGTAATTTCTCTTTCGTCTCTCCTTTTTGGTGTATCATGCGGGGTGGCAATGCTTTTGATTCTATATAATTGGATGGAACAAACCACAATGAAATAATAAACTAATTCTATAGAATGGTGGGGAAGGGGTGTGATCGATGATGCTTTGTTTTATGATCTTATTTCTGAATTGTATGGGCTTACGCCTACTGAAAATTATGTCCGTTGGTGGTCTTTCTCTGTGCACTAATGAACCCTTACCTCTGGTGATGTTCAAATGGATTGTATTGTGGTTGTGAACCCTTTCTGTGTAAAGGAAATTGGTTAATTACGTACATTCGGATAATTAAATTGAAAGCACTAGGATCACCCGTTTTTCTGTGATAACCCCGGTTAATGTACAACAGAATTGAAATCATGGAGTGTGTAAAATATTCTAAATCTGAAAATAACTTCATGGGCCTCCTTTGCATGGTGGTAGTGGTTTTTTTGTTCTTCTTTCACGGGTTGGTTTCTGGGTGAGGTGGGAGGGGATGTGATCCCTGTTATTATACTCTCGGTGGTTGTGAAATTGGGGATGGGATCCCCTGTGTTATGATTCCAGTGGTTGTGAATTTTAAGACCGGGTGGTTGCGTGGTTATATCATTAATTGGGGTGGGATCCTCTGTTGTTGAGAAGGCTTTTGGCTCTTGGACATTGGACATGGGGCTGTATATTGGGGTTTTCTTTGGTTGTTGTGGTTTTACGAGAGAACCAGGTGTGGATGTTGTAGTTTTTTCTTGACTGTTCGTTTTCCTTGGTTTGTGCTTATGCTTGTTGGTTTCCCAAGTAGGTGAAGAACTTAGTTAAACATCATTACTGAACATGAAAACAAATGGGACAAATGGGTTTTGATGGCGAGAGTTGTGACTCAGACTTGAGTGTTGTTTGTGTTCTTTAGACTGGATGAAGAAAAACCTAAACTTGGGAGAGTGATTCCTATATATATACTTGTAGTTTTTGTGTTTCTTATTCGCGCCCCACCCAAGTTGTGAACTTAGTGCCGAACACCCCCATTTCATGGGGGAGGATGTTTTTTCCAACACTTCTATTTGTGGATGGTTATTATCTCCATTCTTCTCCCTTTACCAGATAGACCATGTAACTTCGGGCAGGCTGTGATGGCCTGAGGTCCATTATTAGCCCAAGAACCTTCGGGCGGGGTAGTGTGGTGGTTATGGCCCAGGTGTGTGCAGCAAGTTGTTTCCAATGTACCTTCGGGATGAGGCCCATGTGTCTTCTAGAATGGAAGTGGATCTTCTAGCCCAGGTTTCTTGAGGCATGGCGGTGGTTTTTCTGGCCTAGGTGTTTGCAGGTGTGGTTACGCGTGACAGTTGTGGCCCAGGTGTGTGAGGGAGGGGTTTGGCAGTGGGACTACATGAGGTTGTGGCCCAGGTGTGTGTGGGCAGGGTGTGGGAGTGGGACTGTGGCGAGAAGTACGGGATTGGTTCAATGCGTAGGATGTCTTTAATAACCAGTGGAAAAGTGGCGCGGGGTACCCAAACATTGATGTGCTCTTATTAAATATATTAATTGACTTGCGTAATTTGGGTGTGTTCCCTGGTGAGGCTTGGGTGGACAATTTACCTTGTTAGGTGTTTGGTTTACTATTTTCTCACGAGACTTTAGTACGTTCCCCCACTTGTGCATGAGAGTCTTTGGTTTTACCTACTTAGTATACTTGTATAATCAGCCTGCATATATAAAACTGCTTTCAGGTTTCCAGGAGGACTTCGGGGATCGCACGGGACCATACTAGCTCGGACCTTTGGGGTAGTTTTCGTTTCTGTTTTTCTTTCTTTGGTACGTTACCTTTGTATTCACTTGTACCTTGTGGTTTTTACTTTTGGAACATTCATAGGGGAATGGTTTACTTTTGGATTTACTTTTCTCTTATTTTTGGTGTTGTTGGGTTTTCATCATATTATCTCCCGATCCTATAAAACAAAAAGGGCAATTCCTTCCATTTAGTGTGTGTTTTTATACCCTTGGTGCTAGTCGCCACTCAGGGACCTATTGAGGGAAGGATTCAGGGGTCATTATCTCTCCTTCAACTTAAAGAAAGAAGGGCTTGGAAATCTGCTGAGCCTTCCCTCCTTTTGGTGAAGGCGGGTCGTGACAGAATGGTATAAGAGGCTAGGTTGAGAGATAGGATGGAGTCTGGAGTTAGGCACAGTAAGGATTGCATGGGATGGTACAGAAAGAGTGTTGGGTGACCCTGGTGCGTGAATTAGGCAAGGGAAGACCGGCTAGGAAGCGGGATTTTAGGGCCCCCCATGATCCGACGCAAGGACTTTGGACCTACCGAACGACCAAGTGAGGCCACACTGATTGCAGGGTAGAGACCCTAGGAAAGGAACATGCATCATAATGACTTGTGTTCTCATGTTTCTAGGGTGTTTTGGGAAATAAGAAAAATAAAAAGTTTAATAACTTTTAAGCAATAATCTTTACTACTTGGGCTTATGCATTCCTTGTTTACCTTGTAGCTATGGCACCTGGAAGGCGACCACATGTGGTACAGGAGATCAAGGCCCCAGAGAATACACTGGCAGATCGGCAGAGAGCTAATCGAGAGGAGGAGGCCGACCTCAGGGCACTCCTTAGGGACCTCGGTCGGGGCGTGGTTGGGGAGGTGGCCGATAGCCGAGGGGCAGAGGAGCCGGGCGTGGACAGTTACACGCCACAGAGGCAGCAGTTCCAGCAGGACCGAAGGTTGTTCGAGGTGCGATCAGTTTGTTCAATACCTTTGCTTATGCCTTGTTTGACACCGGAGCTTCTCACTCCTTTGTTCCACCCAGTCTAGCACATGCCTTGGGTCTAGATGCTGGGAGACTTCCAGTGCCCCGGGTGCTGAGCACACCAGGCGGAGTTCAGACTGACTTGTTATTTGTTTTTCGGGGATGCAGACTGATGGTAGGGCCACATCAGTCGGTCAGGGTTCTTTTTCTGCTGTTGATACACCCATACAATGTCATCCTAGGCATCGACTAGCTATCCTCTATGTGTGTCATCATTGACTGCTTCCGAGGAAGGGTTGTGTTCTCAGACTTGGGAGGCCGGCGTGTTAATTTCACCGGCGAGCGGGGCAGTCAGAAGGGCAGTAGGCGAGAGGAAACCCTCCTCTCCTTGTTAGACAAGCTGTCAGTGGAATCAGTAGATTCTGAGATGGTGGAGGTGCCAGAGATCGTCTGTGAGTTTATGGATGTCTTCCATGAGGAGGTGACGACTCTACCCCCTCGACATGATATCGATTTCGGGATAGACCTACAACACGACGCTCATCCGATCTCGATGGCTCCTTACCAGATGACACCTTCAGAGCAACAAGAGTTTCAGATGCAGATTGACGATCTGATGAAGAGGGGTTATCTTCGACCGAGTGCGTCACCGTGGGGTGATCTAGTATTGTTTGCAAATAAGGAAGATGGTGGTCTCATGTTGTGCATAGACTACAATAGGATGAATCAGGAGACGATCAAGAATCGCTACCCTCTTCCGAGGATAGTCGATCTTTTCGACCAGCTGAAAGGGGAAGGATGGTTCTCGATGATAGATCTGCGGTCTGGATACCACCCGTTGAGAGTGAAGGAGAGTGACATCCCGAAGACAACGTTCAGGTGCATATATGGATACTTCGAGTTCGGGGTCATCCCTTCAGTATTACGAATGCCCCAGCTGTGTTTATGGGGCTTATGAACTCCATCTTCTGGGAGTACATGAATCGGTTCGTGGTTGTGTTCATCGATGATATCCTGGTCTATTCAAGATCAGAGGAGGACCACTCAGAACACCTGAGGATTGTTTTGGAGGTCCTCCAATAGCACCAGCTCTATGTGAAGTTGTCAAAATGCAAGTTTTGGACACGATAAGTGCACTTCCTCGGGCACGTGGTGTCCGAGAGGGGGGGGGGGGGGGGGTAACGGTGGACCCATCAAAGGTTGAGGTAGTTGTTTCTTGGGCATCACCCAAGAATGTGGCAGATGTCCGTAGTTTCCTCGTGCTGGCGGGTTACTATCGGAGGTTCATACCCAACTTCTCCCGAGTTGCAGCCCATTTGACAGCCTTGACCAAGAAGGATCAGGTTTTTGTGTGGAGTGAGCAGTTTGAGGCAGATTTCAGCTATCTGAAGGAGAAGTTGGTTAGTGTCCCAGTTCTGAGGCTACCAGAAGAAGGGGCGATGTACGAAGTTTTCTATGACGCTTCAGGACAAGGCCTTTGATGTGTGTTGATGCAGCGATGAGGGGTGATCTCTTATGGGTCTAGGAAGCTACGCCATCATGAGCATAATTATTCCACCCATGACCTAGAGCTTACAGCGGTCGTTTTTTCACTAAAGTTGTGGAGGCATTTCCTCAACGGAGAATGCTTCGTGGTCTTCACAGATCACAAAGTATTGAGGTATATCTTCTCCCTGAGGGACTTAAACTTGCAGCAGTAGAGATGGGTTGAGTTCTTCCATGATTACAACTTCGAGATCTCTTATACTGAGTGCAAGGGCAGTGTAGTGGCTGATGCCTTGAGAAGGAGGATGCAGAAGGATGCGGTACAAGAGTCAACAGACACCTGGAAGGCGATGGAGGAGTTGGCTGCCTTACACCTGGATGCGAGGATGGATGGTGGTAGAGGTTGCCTGTATCAGATGGCAGTGCAGTCTTCTCTGTTGCAGCAAGTGGAGGAGTCTCAGTGGGGAGACCCAGAGTGCGAAGTGATGCGCGACCGAGTTGACTAGGGAAATGCTCCGGAAGGATAGACGGAGGATGGCCAAAAACAGATGCTTTTCCAGGGAAGGTTGTTTGTTCCAGAAGCTATGCGCGGCAAGGTTCTTAGTGAGTTCCACAACTCACCCCTTGCAATTCACCCTAGAGTGTCCAAGATGTACCAGGGACTAAAGAGATAGTTCTGGTGGCCCGAAGTGAAGCGAACAGTGGCAGAGTTTGTGGCCAAGTGCTTAGTGTGTCAGTAAGTGAAGGCTTAACACCGAGTTCCAGGCGGCCTACTGCAGTCTCTAGATGTCCCCGAGTAAAAGTGGGATTACATCTTGATGTATTTCTTCATGGGACTACCCAAGGTCCAAGGGGGATATGACTCCATTTGGGTGGTAGTGGACCGGTTGATGAAATCAGCTCACTTTCTGGCGATCAGGGAGTCGAGTGCAGTGGATTCTTTTGCGCGAAAGTATGGGGATGAGGTTGTGCGGTTGCATGGAGTTCCGAGGACTATAGTCTCGGATAGGGATGAAAATTTTACCTCGAGAGTATGGAGAGGATTACAGAATTCTTTTGGCACCTAGCTACGCCTTAGCACTGCTTTCCATTCCCAGATGGATGGACAGACAGAGCGCACCATTCACACCGTGGAGGATATGCTGCGGGAATGTGTTCTGGACTCAGGAGGATCATGGCTACGATACTTGACTCCACTAGAGTTTTCCTAAAATAATAACTATCGCTCTACCATTGGTATGGCCCGTTTAAAGCCTTGTATGGGAGGCCATTCCATTCACCTGTGTGTTGGACCAAAGTAGGAGAGGCATGCATCCTTGGCCTGGAGGTGGTGCAGAGCACGACAGAGAAGGTTCAGCTCATAGGGGAAAGGATGAAGGTGGCCCAGGACCGGCAGAAGTCGTATGCTGATACCAGGAGGAGGCCCTTCGAGTTTGTGGTTAGAGACCACATGTTCTTGAAGGTCTCCCCTCGGCGTGGACAATGGAGGTTCGACAAAAGGGAGTAAGCTTTCTCCGAGTTTCATCAGACCCTTCGAAGTGTTGCGGCGAGTCGATGAAGTTGATTATCAGCTAGTGTTACCACCGCCTCTACTGAGGATACATGATGTCTTCCATGTGTCCCGACTCCGTCTGTATCTGCACGAAGATTCACACATCCTCGGCTGGGGAGAGCTGGACATCGTGGATGACATGACTTTTGTGGAGAAACCAGTGATGATCGAGGATCACAGAGAGATGATGCTTCGTGGGCGAACCATTCCCTTGGTTCGTGTGTTATGGAGACATGGTGGGCTTGAGGAGAGTACATGGGAGAGGGAAGCACAGATGCGTGCCCAGTACCTAGAGTTGTTTTGAGTTTTGTACTGTTCGGTTTATAACTGTTGTGGTGGAACATTTTACCTTGTTGGCTATGAAATACTAGTTTTCTTTCCTCTGAATGTGTGTGAAAAGACCTGGGTATGGGAGGGGAGGATCCGACCCTTAATCAAGACACATTAAGGTGGATGCGATTAAACACATGTGGGAGAATCAGTGCCGCCCAAAATGGATAGTATCTTGACATGGGGAAGGAGACACCCCAACCCACATGGCTGGGCAGTTTGACATGGTATGTTGCTTGGTTCTTAGTTAACGATGAGGTTCATTCCTGAGAGGTATCTTTCGAGGCGGTTGTTCGGACTCTCTCTCTTTCCTTCTGGGTGGTTTTGATTCTCGAGGATGAGAATTATTTAAGAGGTATCTCATGTAATGGCCTGGGTTTTTGGGGTCCATTACTTTGTGAAAACCCCATGTTGGGTTTTCGGGTCTGGGAATTTCGGTGAAGTTTGGCAACGGTAGGCCTACCGGTAGCCTTATACTACCGGTAGAATTCCTACCAGTAGCTCGGTCTACCGGTAGTCACAACCTACTGGTAGCTATGTCTTCTAGTAGCTCGGTCTACCGGTAGCTACAGCTACTGGTGGCTCTGTCTACAGTTATCTCGGTCTACCGGTAGCTGTAGCTACCGGTAGCTCGGTCTACCTGTCGCTACAGCCTACCAGTAGCTTGGCAACCAGTGGCTGTTAGCCACTGGTAGCTCCCGGCTACCGGTCGTTGTCACCCACCGGTGCCTCTCTCCTACCCCCACGGGGTATTTTCAGTAGCGCTCCTTTTTGCGCGAATTTGGGTTTTAAACCCTATTTTTACCCCTTTAAGCGTGTTTTAATGCCCGGTAATGCCCTTAAATGTTATAATTATATATTTAATGAATTAACCTGGTGTGTGCGTTGGTTTCAACCACCCGACCCTTTAATAACGTGTGGGGCCGCGTTGTCAACACATGCCCCCCGCTCCTTACGCGGTTCCACATTATTATCTCAACCGTCCGCGACCCTAATAACTAAATGGTTCCCTGTGGGTTTCTTCTTTTCCCAATCACTCTCTGCGAGGAGTACCCTTCATTTAGATGAGATGATTTTCATTCAGGTGACCCGCATCACTATCCGTGAAGTTCCGCGCCCGGCCTTAGCATCGATCGTTGATCAACAAGTAGGGAATTTCTCATTCATCTCTCCCTTTTTGTGTATCATGTGGGGTAGGAATGCTTTTGATTCTGTAGAATTAGATGGACAGAACGTTAATATAATAATAAACCAATTCTAAAGAATGGAGAGGAAAGGGTGTGATCGATGCTGCTTTGTTTTATGATCTTCTTTATGAATTGTACGAGCTTATGCCTTCGGGAAATCATGGTTGTTGGTGGTCTTTCTCTTTGCACTAATAAACCCTTATCTCTGGTGATGTTCAAATGGATTGTATTGTGGTTGTGAACCCTTGCTGTGTAAAGGAAATTTGTTAATTACGTACATTCGGCTAATTAAATTGAAAGCACCAGGATAAACCCTTTTTCTATGATAACACCGGTTAAAGTACAGCGGAATTGAAATCATGGAGTGTGTAAAATATTTTAAATCTGAAAATACATGAATGGGCCTACTTTGCTTGGTGGTAGTGGTTTGTTTGTTCTTATTTCACGGGCCAGTTTCTGGATGATGTGGGAGGGGATGGGATCCCTTTTAATTATACTCTTGGTGGTTGTGAAATTGGGGATGGGATCCCCTGTGTTATGCTTCCAGTGGTTGTGAATTTTATGACCAGGTGGTTACTTGGTTATATCACGAATTGGGGTGGGATCCTCAGTTGTTGAGAAACCTTTTGGCTGCTGGACGATGGAAATGGGGCTGTATATTAGGGTTTTCTTTGGTTGTTGGGGGTTTAAGAGAGAACCCGGTGTGGATTTTGTAGTTGATGCTTGACTGTTTGTTTTCCTTGGCTTGTGCTTATGCTTGATAGTTTCCCAAGTAGGTGAAGAAATTAGTTAAAAATCATTACTGAACTTGAAAACAAATGTGAAAAATGGGTTATTTTGGTGAGAGTTGTGACTCAGACTTGAGTGTTGTTTGTGTATTTTAGACTGGTTAAAGAAAAACCTAAACATGATAGAGTGATTCCTATATATATACATGTAGTTTTTTTGTTTCTTATTCGCGCCCCACCCAAGTTTAGCACTTAGTTCCGAACACCCCCATTTCATGGGGGAGGGTGTTTTTCTCAACACTTCTATGAGTGGTTTGTTATTAGCTTCTTTTTTCTCCCATTCCTAGATAGCCCAAGTAACTTCAGGCAGGCTGTGATGGCCTGAGGTCCATTATTCCCCCAAGAACCTTCGGGCGGGGTAGTGTGGTGGTTATGGCCCAAGTGTGTGCGGGAAGGTAGTTTCCCAAGTATATTCGGGATGAGGACCATGTGTCTTTGGGCGTGGCAGTTGATCTTCTAGCCTAGGTGTCTTCGGGCGTGGTGGTGGTTGTTCTGGCCTAGGTGTTTGTAGGTGTGGTTACTTGAGACAGTTGTGGCCCAGGTGTGTGCGGGCGGGGTTTGGCAGTGGGACTGCATGAGGTTGTGGCCCAGGTGTGTGCGGGCGGAGTGTGGCAGTGGGACTACGTCGAGAATGGAGGGATTGGTTTGATGCATAGGATGTCTTCAACAACCAGTGGGAAAGTGGCGTGGGGTACCCAAACATCGATATGCTCTGATTATATATATTACATGACTTGCGTTATTTGGGAGTGTTCCCTGGTGAGGTTTGGGTGGATAATTTACCTTGTTAGGTGTTTGGTTTACTCTTTTCTCACGGGACTTTAGTAAGTTCCCCCACTTGTGCACGAGAGTGTTTGGTTTTCCCTGCTGAGTATACTTGTATACTCACCCTAGGTATATAAAACTGCTTTCAGGTTTCCAGGAGGACTTCATGGATCGCGCGGGACCATACTAGCTTGAACGTTTGGGGCAGTTGCAGTTGTTGTTTTTCTTTCTTTGGTACATTACCATTGTCGTCACTTGTACCTTGTGGTTTTTACTTTTGTAACATGCATATGGGAATAGTTTACTTTTGGCTTTACTTTTTTCTTAGTTTTTGTGTTATTGGGGTTTCATCATCTTATCTCTCAATCCTATAAAACAAAAAAGGTAATTCTTTCCATTTAGTGTGTGTTTTTATACCCTTGGTGCTAATCGACACTCTAGGACCTATTTAGGGCAGGTTTCGGGGGTCATTATCTCTACTTCAACTTAAAGAAGGAATGGCCTGACAATCTGCTGACCCTTCCATCCTTTTGGTGAAGGCGGGTCGTGACACCACTCAAATTGATCTATAAAAGAACCCTCCTATAACTACTAAAAACCACAATATTCTTTAGGTTATTTCTTTAAAACCTTACTAAATTTAATCTAATAATTTATTTCTACCATTTTAGATATTTATAGTCCGAATAAGGTTCCCTAAATTCTTTTCTCTAACAGAATCAATTTTGAGGTGGAAACTTCTATATGAATGTATTTATTCACCTTTTTTTCCAGTATCTTCTCAATGCAGCTCATTATAAGAATAATTCAACAGTCAACAATGTTATATCATTATAATTATTCTTATCTATAAATGATATTAAAATAATATTACCCAATACACTAACTCGTTCATTAGAATAACATATTTATTTTGGGTTAGTTCAACGATATATTAGAATGTTGCTAAAATAATGTCACTATTTACTAAAATATTGAGTATGTAAAAAATAATAATGGAAATATATGATATTGAAGGGAAAATAAATTTATGAATATAGTTCTAGAAGGGTGAAAGAATATTAATTGACCTAATAAATTAACTCGTTCTTGTCTATAAAATACCCAAAACAGGCGCATCATGAATTCTACTCTCATGAACCATACATGGAAATTTTATTAAAATAAAATGTGATTAGATGAATCATTTCATTAATAACATTCCCCCACATCAACATATCATTAAATGACGTTCTTTAAAACAAATATGGAGGATAGACATCACTATTATGAGTATTATATGAAATAATCATAATTACGAATATCCCTTGATGCAAGGAGACAATGATTTTCTAAATGTTATTATATTTCGTAGTATGAATGAATAATATTTTTAAATAATTTATTATTATTTTTATATTTATTACAAAGGTGGTAAAATATTGTTTTTGGGTTTTAGGAGTAAATTTAATTGATTCATTTCCATTCTAAATTTAAAATCGAGATTTCCTAAGTCAATATTTCCATTTGTAGAAATTTTTTTCCGTATAAAAAATAATATATTTTATTATAATATAAATATTTTTATGTTTTAAATTTCTTATGAAATTTTCCTATAATATTTATTAATTGATCTCTAAAATGTATTGTTGTACTTTGAATTTTCATTATCATTTATTTTCATTTGGAATATTTTTTTCATTATATATGTTCTCTATTATGTGTGATTGATGTGTTACATACAATTATACCACTTATATTGTTGTTAAAGGTTATTTTTTGTGGAATATATCGTTCTTTTTCAAAATTTGGAATGGAATTTTTTTAACTGTATTATTTTACATTTTCTACATTGTTACTTTTTTCACATCATTTTATTTTATTTTCATTACAAAGATTCATATTCATGTTTTTATTCTTATTTAATTTTTTTCATACCATTATATATTTTTTGAAAAACTTTTTATTTATAAATTAATGCATATTAAAATAATTGTTTTAAATTTAAATGATATATTTTCTTATTTTTGAATCATTTTTTAATTATCTTGTAATATATTTTTTATTTATGTTAATATTATTTATTTTACATTCTTTTTTCCACTGGGTATATGTTTAAATGAACTCTAAAACTTTCATTATGAGGATTTTGTATTTAGGATTTGATTAATTTTTTTTATGAAATATATTTTTTCTTATTAGTTAATTAGGTCATGTATTATTGAAGAATGTAAACACGTTCATGTGGTAGACAATGTGGGAGGTATTATAGGGGATAATTTCCTAAAAATTGGGAATGTATTTATGTGTCTAAAGTAATACCATCTTATACATGAGTTATAATGATATATTAATTGTTAAACAAGCATAATTTAATATGTTAAATGTCCGTCAAAACTAACATATAACTATTTTATATTTCAAATGTGAAGAGTATTTGAACTATACAGATAAATGCACAAACTAAAGGGTTAATACGGACAACCAATGTCTATAACAACCAATTCTATGTGATAAATAGAAATAAAATTTGATATATAAAACTGAGGTAGATATTTATAATAAAAGGAATAGTAAATATTCTAAATATTAAAAAATTTGGAAGTGGCATGTGAGAAATTTTCTCAAAGGAATGGGTAATTTATTCATTTGGGGAAATGAATTCCATCAATCACGTGAGTGATAATGTTATATTAAGAGTTAATCTATAATTATTAATGGGATGAATTCCCCACATTATCCACATAAAACTATATATTTTTTCAAATGTGATGAGTTTTAGAACCAATAGATTAGATGCATTGACCCAAGGGTTAATTAAGGAAATCGATGTTAGAAACCTCCAAGTACAAGCGATAAATATAAACAATATATGATCAACACAACCACATTTTATCATGATAAAAAATGTTTAATGGTATACTCATAATCAATTGTACACATAATAATTTATTATTCCATTTTGGATTTAAAAAATCCCCATTTTTAAAAAATTATTTTAAATTATTATTTCAACTACCCAATGATATGATATTACATTAGCTATGTTAAAACTAGGATGTTCAGTAAATGATTCCAAATTTTATAAAATCTCTCTCATTGAGGTTTATTGGAACATACAGCTAGAAAATCTTGTTACTCCCTCGTTGTTTTTTTGTTATTTCAGTCATGTTATAACACTCTCTACATAGATCTATTGTTTGTTTTGAAGATAATAAAATAATATTTCATTTCTCAATTCATCCAAACATCTTTATATTTGTGAAATAATAACTATAAACCATATGTGTAAATTACTTCAAATATAGGAACCTTAATACCATAGCTTGATTTATATTTAAATTAATTTTATTGTAGATAAACTCAATATTCAATGAATTAATCACATGTTGAAAAACATAAATTTATTTATTGAAGTATTATCTAGTCTAATCATATATCATTTCTGTTATTTAGATTAATTTATGAAGAAAAAGTATGAAATTTTGTTCAGAGTTGTTATATGTCGATGTGCTTCAATAGGGGTAAAACTAATGCTATTTTTCATGTGGAAGGATGGATAAATTCATCTCGTCTTTGATTATTGTGAACGTTAATAAATAATGATTAAAAAATATTGTCTCCAATATTTTACGACTTTCGTAATCAATAAATAGGGGGTAAATAATTATATAAAATTATCCTTCTTTCTATGTGCTATCAATTAAGAGTTAAAATTGAATATATACCTAAGATAAAATTTCATACAAGATATGAACACATATAATTGTTAGTGATGACTTTTAGAATAAACGAAATATCTAATATATTATAAGATAAAACGAAATGTTTCTTTATATTCTAACATTATAAAATTTTCAAAATCATTATAGATGATATTCAAATATATTTCAATAAAGTGGAACAACATGAAATGAATTTATGGATTCCACAGAAGATCTTGACATGGGAAAACATTAGGCTATATTTAAGAATTAAAATTAATTCTTATAGAAAGTAACATTTTTATGTCATGTAATCACAAGATATGGTATATTTATATATAATTTAAAGATATTAGTATTTTTTAAAATGTTTCCAATGAATTTTTATAATTATTAAACTAAAGAAAAACATTATTTTTTGGAAGAGGGGGCCTAATATATTTATTGTAATTCCAAGACCCAATGTACCATTACATGGTCCAAAATACTTATGATTGTGTTCACATATGCCTAATGCTACCATCAATGGTAACCCACCCGGCCTTCTATGATATCCTAAAGGCCTTGTATTATTTTTTTACTCATGTTAATTAATGGTATGTGAGAAATATTACCAAATATATGATTTGGATATATTATCCCTAATATATTAATTAAATACCATGACGAATTATCACTATAGTGAAAATGTGACATATATACAGATTAGAAGACATAAATGTATATATTTAGAAAATAATATTGGGACATAAACCAATAGATACAATTTTAGTTGTCCAAGGATGATAAATTATCAATACATAACCACCATAGGATGGAAAACAAGGTGTTTAATGATCTAAAGACAATATATATTTACATATTATCAAAAATATTAATTTAAAGAGAAGAAATAGTCATGCATTTTCAATATATATATTTAGAAATTATAATGGATGGGGAAATATTCCTTCATTCCAAAATGATTACTCAGCTATCCTTCTTTATGAAGATCAATGAGGTGTAAGAAAATAATACATTACTAAAAAAATGTTAGGATTTTTATACTCTTAAATCTCAATAATAATGGAATAATAATATTCAATAAATGATTATGTGTCCCATCTATATGAAAAATAATGATGGAATGGTTGGACGATGGATATATCTCATCATTTCATATATATATCTGGAAATCCCAAAAATTTATAATGATCTCAAAGAATATTTTTGGTATAAAAGCATGACAATGGATATTTTGGAGCATACATCATGATGATTAGTTTTTAGAAAATTTAATATTGAATAATTGAAGTCCAAGGAATAATGAAAACATTACCCATATCTATATAAAAATTTAAGAACACTACCTTTGATTTTTTATCAATATTCCTATGAACTATAAAAGAAATAATTTACATTGGATTATGATTGATTTAATTATAATTTTGATTCATTTCGTTTTCATATAAGATGAAACCAAACTTAATCAATTTTCTATACAATATATAAAATATGTTTTAATGATTTATAGAGTACAACATATAATTATATTTGATTCAGATACAAGTTTCACCACAATGATTTAATGAAGTTTAAAAAAGGAAATAAAAATAGACACATATATAAACATTTATTTTTTCCATAGACTGATGGTTACTATTAATGGACCAGTAAATCAAAACATGTTATGAAAAAATCATGATTTATGGATTTCATAGAAGATTGGAAAATACCTTCAACTAATAGACTTTTTATACAACAAAAATTTCCATTGCTGTATTCATGTGTAACTATATGACAATATATACAGGACATATTGTAGGAATATTACATGTTTGGGTAAAAATTAATAGTGGATGTTATTGGGATGGTATATTTCAAAAGATTGGTTTTATAACCTTCAAACAATTTAATGATACATTAAAATAAACCAATCTCAATTGAACTATTTTGATGATAACCATCGGTGAGTTCTTGAGATTGATATTAAAGATATGATATTATATAGTATATCAATATGTAAGAGCCTTATTATATTTTGGAAGAGTTTAAATTTCATTCTTAAATATATCTACCCTTTTTGAATTATTAATACAATTGGTAATGTAGCATAATTCCTAACACGTTTACTGAATCACTGATAAGTGAAAAATATGTTTCCACTTATTACTTTTTTGGAAATAAAGATATAGTTTATTAAAAAATTAATGAATATATATTATGAGGAATAACACATAATGATCTTAGAACAGATAGATAATGTTATTTAAAACAAAGAAAACACAATTGATAAATGTTTTTTTGAAAAAATTATATGTTAAAGGGAGAAATGTGGGTCCCTAGAGATGTAATGAGTATATGTACCCTAACAAGTTTAAATATTAGTAATAAATGTCCTTGTGTAAAATTTATTTTAGGTGGTAATGAATGTAACTCCCTATATTTTAATTTGATGATTATGTTGAATAAGTAGTTCCACATTCTAAATTGAAACAAAAAAATTTATATATTTTATTGAGGTGATACAAAAAAGTATAAGAAAAATAATAATACATCATGAGAATTAAACATGAAGTGTAATTATGAAAATTACAAGAGGAATAAAATTGAACGAAAGTAAAAAAGAACACAAGCACACTATTTTAATCCTTGTAATTATATTTAATGATTATCCTAAAAATTATTTATATGGAATAAATGTAATGAAATAGAAAATTAATATTCATTTTTTGGTGAGAAATAAAAAAATGGTATGATTACATTTATTTGAAGTATATATATTAATATAAAAGAATATAATATAATGATTACTATTTTATGGTCATTGGATATATGGTCATTGGATGTACAGATGTTGGATATTTTTTTGGGTATATATATTTGATAGGTATATTGAATAGTTTATAGTTATAAGTGAATAATTTGTTAATAAAAATATATTAGACATGTAATTAAAATAATATAAATTATTTTAGAATAAAATATAAAGGTAGTGATTAATTTTTTAAAAATTTATTATTTTGATGAAATTGTTATTTTTACACGTAATGTATTTATTATTAAATTATTTACTTTTACAGAAAAATTTTATCAAATAGACTAATTTTTTTAATGAATTAATGTTTTAATATGTAAATAAAATCGAATAATTAATTAAGTTGATATATGGAATAAAAATTTTAGGAATCTTGAACTATAAAAAATGTTTTGTTAAAAATTAATGATTTTATCATATATTATATATAAATATTTTAGGTATAATTTCTAATATTCATGGAGAAAATGTAATTAAATGTATTTGTTATAAAAAAATAGTGAAATTAACATTTATCTAATTATTATAATATTTTAGTCAATATGAATAAATTTATTTTTATTTTAAAAATATTATTTTATAAAAATAAGTTCAATTCATTTCAATGTTTTAATTAATATTAAAAAAATATTTTTTAAATTTTAATTAATAAAATCAATTTTAATTATCAAATTATGGAATTAAAATTTTGAAAGTGGGTCCATTTCATTATTGTGAAAAAAGTATACATTACCGACTTAATAAATAAGTTACAACCATAATGCTTATATGATGTAACATTGATTAAAATAAAGAGAAAATTTATAAACTACTAACCTTATATCTTAATTTGTTGAATGATGAATATAAAAACACACCTCAATAATATGTTTACTTCTTATCAAATTTCCTTTCCAAATAAAATCCCATTTATAATGAGGAATGTGTATTGAGGGATACTCCACTTGTAATGGCCCGGGTTTTTGGGGTCCATTACTTTGTGAAAATCCCATGTTGGGTTTTCTAGTCTGGGAATCTCAGTGACGTTTGGTGACGGTAGGCCTACCAGTAGCCTTAGCCTACTAGTAGCAGGCCTAACGGTAGATCGGTCTACCGGTAACTCGGTCTACTAGTAGCTGTAGCTACCGGTAGCTTTGACTACCAGTTGCTCGGTCTACCGGTGGCTCCAGCCTACCGGTAGCTTGGCTACAGGTGGCTGTCTCCCACCGGTCGCTGTCAGCCATAGGTAGCTCTCGGCTACCAGTAGCTGTCACCCACCGGTGGCTCTCGCCTACCCCCACGAGGTATTTCCAGTAGCTCTCCTTTTTGCGTGAGTCTGGGTTTTAAACCATATTTTAACCCTTCTAAGCATGTTTTAAAGCCCGATAACGCCCTTAGATGTTGTAATTAAATATTTAATGAACTAACCTGGTGTGTGCATCGGTTTAAACCACCCGACCCTCTAATAACGTGTGGGGCCACGTGGTCAACCCAAGACCCCCCCGCTCCTTGCGCGGTTCCACGTTATTATGTCAGCCCTCCGCGGCCCTTATAAATAAAGGGTTCGCCATGGGTTTCTTATTTTCCCAATCACCCTCTGTGTGGAGTACCCTTCGTTCAGACGAGCCGTTTTTTGTTCAGATGAGCTACATCACTATCCGTGAAGTTCCGCACACGGCCTTAGCATCGATCATTGATCAACAAGTAGGTAATTTCTCTTTCGTCTCTCCTTTTTGGTGTATCATGCGGGGTGTCAATGCTTTTGATTCTATAAAATTGGATGGAACAAACCACAATGAAATAATAAACTAATTCTAAAGAATGGTGGGGAAGGGGTGTGATCGATGATGCTTTGTTTTATGATCTTCTTTCTGAATTGTATGGGCTTACGCCTACTGAAAATTATGTCCGTTGGTGGTCTTTCTCTGTGCACTAATGAACCCTTACCTCTGGTGATGTTCAAATGGATTGTATTGTGGTTATGAACCCTTTTTGTGTAAAGGAAATTGGTTAATTACGTACATTCGGATAATTAAATTGAAAGCACTAGGATCACCCGTTTTTCTGTGATAACCCCGGTTAATGTAAAACAGAATTGAAATCATGGAGTGTGTAGAATATTCTAAATCTGAAAATAACTTCATGGGCCTCCTTTGCATGGTGGTAGTGGTTTGTTTGTTCTTCTTTCACGGGTTGGTTTCTGGGTGAGGTGGGAGGGGATGTGATCTCTATTATTATACTCTCGGTGGTTGTGAAATTGGGGATGGGATCCCCTGTGTTATGCTTCCAGTGGTTGCGAATTTTAAGACCGGGTGGTTTCATGGTTATATCATTAATTGGGGTGGGATCCTCTGTTGTTGAGAAGGCTTTTGGCTCTTGGACATTGGACATGGGGCTGTATATTTGGGTTTTCTTTGGTTGTTGTGGTTTTACGAGAGAACCAGGTGTGGATGTTGTAGTTTTTGCTTGACTGTTCGTTTTCGTTGGTTTGTGCTTATGCTTGTTGGTTTCCCAAGTAGGTGAAGAACTTAGTTAAACATCATTACTGAACATGAAAACAAATGGGACAAATGGGTTTTGATGGCGAGAGTTGTGACTCAGACTTGAGTGTTGTTTGTGTTCTTTAGACTGGATGAAGAAAAACCTAAACTTGGGAGAGTGATTCCTATATATATACTTTTAGTTTTTGTGTTTCTTATTCGCGCCCCACCCAAGTTGTGAACTTAGTGCCGAACACCCCCATTTCATGGGGGAGGATGTTTTTTCCAACACTTCTATTTGTGGATGGTTATTATCTCCATTCTTCTCCCTTTCCCAGATAGACCATGTAACTTCGGGCAGGCTGTGATGGCCTGAGGTCCATTATTAGCCCAAGAACCTTCGGGCGGGGTAGTGTGGTGGTCATGGCCCAGGTGTGTGCAGCAGGTTGTTTCCAATGTACCTTCGGGATGAGGCCCATGTGTCTTCTAGAATGGCAGTGGATCTTCTAGCCCAGGTGTCTTGAGGCATGCCGGTGGTTTTTCTGGCCTAGGTGTTTGCAGGTGTGGTTACGCGTGACAGTTGTGGCCCAGGTGTGTGAGGGAGGGGTTTGGCAGTGGGACTGCATAAGGTTGTGGCCCAGGTGTGTGTGGGAAGGGTGTGGGAGTGGGACTGTGGCGAGAAGTACGGGATTGGTTCAATGCGTAGGATTTCTTTAATAACCAGTGGAAAAGTGGCGCGGGGTACCCAAACATTGATGTGCTCTTATTAAATATATTAATTGACTTGCGTAATTTGGGTGTGTTCTCTGGTGAGGCTTGGGTGGACAATTTACCTTGTTAGGTGTTTGGTTTACTATTTTCTCACGAGACTTTAGTACGTTCCCCCACTTGTGCATGAGAGTCTTTGGTTTTACCTACTTAGTATACTTGTATACTCAGCCTGCGTATATAAAACTGCTTTCAGGTTTCCAGGAGGACTTCGGGGATCGCACGGGACCATACTAGCTCGGACCTTTGGGGTAGTTTTCATTTCTGTTTTTCTTTCTTTGGTACGTTACCTTTGTAGTCACTTGTACCTTGTGGATTTTACTTTTGGAACATTCATAGGGGAATGGTTTACTTTTGGATTTACTTTTCTCTTATTTTTGGTGTTGTTGGGTTTTCATTATCTTATCTCCCGATCCTATAAAACAAAAAGGGCAATTCCTTCCATTTAGTGTGTGTTTTTATACCCTTGGTGCTAGTCGCCACTCAGGGACCTATTGAGGGAAGGATTAAGGGGTCATTATCTCTCCTTCAACTTAAAGAAAGAAGGGCCTGGAAATCTGCTGAGCCTTCCCTCCTTTTGGTGAAGGCGGGTCATGACAGAATGGTATAAGAGTCTAGGTTGAGAGATAGAATGGAGTCTGGAGTTAGGCACAGTAAGGATTGCATGGGATGGTACAGAAAGAGTGTTGGGTGACCCTGGTGCGTGAATTAGGCAAGGGAAGACCGGCTAAGAAGCGGGATTTTAGGGCCCCCCATGATCCGACGCAAGGACTTTGGACCTACCGAACGACCAAGTGAGGCCACACTGATTGCAGGGTAGAGACCCTAGGAAGGGAACATGCATCATAATGACTTGTATTCTCATGTTTCTAGGGTGTTTTGAGAAATAAGAATAAATAAAAAGTTTAATAACTTTTAAGAAATAATCTTTACTACTTGGGCTTATGCATTCCTTGTTTACCTTGTAGCTATGGCACCTGGAAGGCGACCACATGTGGTACAGGAGATCAAGGCCCCAGAGAATACATTGGCAGATCGGAAGAGAGCTAATCGAGAGGAGGAGGCCGACCTCAGGGCACTCCTTAGGGACCTCGGTCGGGGCGTGGTTGGGGAGGTGGCCGATAGCCGAGGGGTAGAGGAGCCGGGTGTGGACAGTTACACGCCACAGAGGCAGCAGTTCCAGCAGGACCGGAGGTTGTTCGAGGTGCGATCAGTTTGTTCAATACCTTTGCTTATGCCTTGTTTGACACCGGAGCTTCTCACTCCTTTGTTCCACCCAGTCTAGCACATGCCTTGGGTCTAGATGCTGGGAGACTTCCAGTTCCCCTGGTGCTGAGCACACCAGGCGGAGTTCAGACCGACTTGTTATTTGTTTTTCGGGGATGGAGACTGATGGTAGGGCCACATCAGTCGGTTAGGGTTCTTTTTCTGCTATTGATACACCCATACAATGTCATCCTAGGCATCGACTAGCTATCCTCTATGTGTGTCGTCATTGACTGCTTCTGAGGAAGGGTTGTGTTCTCATACTTGGGAGGCCGGCGTGTTACCTTCACCGGCGAGCGGGGCAGTCAGAAGGGCAGTAGGCGAGAGGAAACCCTCCTCTCCTTGTTAGACAAGCTGTCAGTGGAATCAGTAGATGCTGAGATGGTGGAGGTGCCAGAGATCGTCTGTGAGTTTATGGATGTCTTCCATGAGGAGGTGACGACTCTACCCCCTCGACATGATATCGATTTCGGGATAGACCTACAACACGACGCTCATCCGATCTCGATGGCTCCTTACCAGATGACACCTTCAGAGAAACAAGAGTTGCGGATGCAGATTGACGATCTGATGAAGAGGGGTTATCTTCGACTGAGTGCGTCACCGTGGGGTGATCTAGTATTGTTTGCAAAGAAGGAAGATGGTGGTCTCATGTTGTGCATAGACTACAAGAGGATGAATCAGGAGACGATCAAGAATCGCTACCCTCTTCCGAGGATAGACGATCTTTTCGACCAGCTGAAAGGGGAAGGATGGTTCTCGATGATAGATCTGCGGTCTGGATACCACCAGTTGAGAGTGAAGGAGAGTGACATCCCGAAGACGACGTTCAGGTGCATATATGGATACTTCGAGTTCGGGGTCATCCCTTCAGTATTACGAATGCCCCAGCTGTGTTTATGGGGCTTATGAACTCCATCTTCTGGGAGTACATGAATCGGTTCGTGGTTGTGTTCATCGACGATATCCTGGTCTATTCAAGATCAGAGGAGGACCACTCAGAACACCTGAGGATTGTTTTGGAGGTCCTCCAATAGCACCAGCTCTATGTGAATTTGTCAAAATGCAAGTTTTGGACACGATAAGTGCACTTCCTCGGGCACGTGGTGTCCGAGCGGGGGGGGGGGGGGGTAACGGTGGACCCATCAAAGGTTGAGGTAGTTGTTTCATGGGCATCACCCAAGAATGTGGCAGATGTCCGTAGTTTCCTCGGGCTGGCGGGTTACTATCGGAGGTTCATACCCAACTTCTTCCGAGTTGCAGCCCATTTGACAGCCTTGACCAAGAAGGATCAGGTTTTTGTGTGGAGTGAGTAGTTCGAGGCAGATTTTAGCTATCTGAAGGAGAAGTTGGTTAGTGTCCCAGTTCTGAGGCTACCAGAAGAAGGGGCGATGTACGAAGTTTTCTATGACGCTTCAAGACAAGGCCTTTGATGTGTGTTGATGCAGCGATGAGGGGTGATCTCTTATGGATCTAGGATGCTACGCCATCACGAGAATAATTATTCCACCCATGACCTAGAGCTTACAGCAGTCGTTTGTTCACTAAAGTTGTGGAGGCATTTCCTCAATGGAGAATGCTTCGTGGTCTTCACAGATCACAAAGGATTGAGGTATATCTTCTCCCTGAGGGACTTAAACTTGCAACAATAGAGATGGGTTGAGTTCTTCCATGATTACAACTTCGAGATCTCTTATACTGAGTGCAAGGGTAGTGTAGTGGCCGATGCCTTGAGCAGGAGGATTCAGAAGGATGCGGTACAAGAGTCAACAGACACCTGGAAGGCGATGGAGGAGTTGGCTGCCTTACACCTGGATGCGAGGATGGATGGTGGTAGAGGTTTCCTGTATCAGATGGCAGTGCAGTCTTCTCTGTTGCAGCAAGTGGAGGAGTCTCCGTGGGGAGACCCAGAGTGCAAAGTGATGCGCGACCGAGTTGACTAGGGAAATGCTCCGGAAGGATAGACGGAGGATGGCCAAAACCAGATGCTTTTCCAGGGAAGGTTGTTTGTTCCAGAAGCTATGCGCGGCAAGGTTCTTAGTGAGTTCCACAACTCACCCCTTGCAATTCACCCTAGAGTGTCCAAGATGTACCAGGGACTAAAGAGATAGTTCTGGTGGCCCGAAGTGAAGCGAACAGTGGCAGAGTTTGTGGCCAAGTGCTTAGTGTGTCAGCAAGTGAAGGCTTAACACCGAGTTCCAGGCGGCCTACTGCAGTCTCTAGATGTCCCCGAGTAAAAGTGGGATTACATCTTGATGTATTTCTTCATGGGACTACCCAAGGTCCAAGGGGGATATGACTCCATTTGGGTGGTATTGGACCGGTTGATGAAATCAGCTCACTTTCTGGTGATTAGGGAGTCGAGTGCAGTGGATTCTTTTGCGCGAAAGTATGGGGATGAGGTTGTGCGGTTGCATGGAGTTCCGAGGAATATAGTCTCGGATAGGGATGAAAATTTTACCTCGCGAGTATGGAGAGGATTACAGAATTATTTTGGCACCTAGCTACGCCTTAGCACTGCTTTCCATTCCCAGATGGATGGACAGACAGAGCGCACCATTCACACCGTGGAGGATATGCTGCGGGAATGTGTTCTGGACTCAGGAGGATCATGGCTACGATACTTGACTCCACTAGAGTTTGCCTAAAATAATAACTATCGCTCTACCATTGGTATGGCCCGTTTAAAGCCTTGTATGGGAGGCCATTCCATTCACCTGTGTGTTGGACCAAAGTAGGAGAGGCATGCATCCTTGGCCTGGAGGTGGTGCAGAGCACGACAGAGAAGGTTCAGCTCATAGGGGAAAGGATGAAGGTGGCCCAGGACCGGCAGAAGTCGTATGCTGATACCAGGAGGAGGCCCTTCGAGTTTGAGGTTAGAGACCACGTGTTCTTGAAGGTCTCCCATCGGTGTGGACAATGGAGGTTCGACAAAAGGGAGTAAGCTTTCTCTGAGTTTCATCGGACCCTTCGAAGTGTTGCGATGAGTCAATGAAGTTGATTATCAGCTAGTGTTACCACCGCCTCTACTGAGGATACATGATGTCTTCCATGTGTCCCGACTCCGTCTGTATCTGCACGAAGATTCACACATCCTCGGCTGGGGAGAGCTGGACATCGTGGATGACATGACTTTTGTGGAGAAACCAGTGATGATCGAGGATCGCAGAGAGATGATGCTTCGTGGGCGAACCATTCCCTTGGTTCGTGTGTTATGGAGACATGGTGGGCTTGAGGAGAGTACATGGGAGAGGGAAGCACAGATGCGTTCCCAGTACCTAGAGTTGTTTTGAGTTTTGTACTGTTCGGTTTATAACTGTTGTGGTGGAACATTTTACCTTGTTGGCTATGAAATACTAGTTTTCTTTCCTCTGAATGTGTGTGAAAAGACCTGGGTATGGGAGGGGAGGATCCGACCCTTAATCAAGACACATTAAGGTGGATGCGATTAAACACATGTGGGAGAATCAGTGCCGCTCAAAATGGATAGTATCTTGACATGGGGAAGGAGACACCCCAACCCACATGGCTGGGCAGTTTGACATGGTATGTTGCTTGGTTCTTAGTTATCGATGAGGTTCATTCCTGAGAGGTATCTTTCGAGGCGGTTGTTCGGACTCTCTCTCTTTCCTTCTGGGTGGTTTTGATTCTCGAGGATTAGAATCATTTAAGAGGTATCTCATGTAATGGCCTGGGTTTTTGGGGTCCATTACTTTGTGAAAACCCCATGTTGGGTTTTCGGGTCTGGGAATTTCGGTGAAGTTTGGCAACGGTAGGCCTACCGGTAGCCTTATACTACCGGTAGAATGCCTACCGGTAGCTCGGTCTACCGGTAGTCACAGCCTACTGGTAGCTCTGTCTTCTAGTAGCTCGGTCTACCGGTAGCTACAGCTACTGGTAGCTTTGTCTACAGTTATCTCGGTCTACCGGTAGCTGTAGCTACCGGTAGCTCTGACTACCGGTAGCTCGGTCTACCTGTCGCTACAGCCTACCAGTAGCTTGGCAACCAGTGGATGTTAGCCACTGGTAGCTCCCGGCTACCGGTCGTTGTCACCCATCGGTGGCTCTCTCCTACCCCCACGGGGTATTTTCAGTAGCGCTCCTTTTTGCGCGAATTTGGGTTTTAAACCCTATTTTGACCCCTTTAAGAGTGTTTTAATGCCCGGTAATGCCCTTAAATGTTATAATTATATATTTAATGAATTAACCTGGTGTGTGCGTTGGTTTCAACCGCCCGACCCTTTAATAATGTGTGGGGCCGCGTTGTCAACACATGCCCCCCGCTCCTTACGCGGTTCCACATTATTATCTCAACCGTCCGCGGACCTAATAACTAAATGGTTCCCTGTGGGTTTCTTCTTTTCCCAATCACTCTCTGCGAGGAGTACCCTTCATTTAGATGAGATGATTTTCATTCAGGTGACCCGCATCACTATCCGCGAAGTTCCGCGCCCTTCCTTAGCATCGATCGTTGATCAACAAGTAGGGAATTTCTCATTCATCTCTCCCTTTTTGTGTATCATGTGGGGTGGGAATGCATTTGATTCTATAGAATTAGATGGACAGAACGTTAATATAATAATAAACCAATTCTAATGAATGGAGAGGAAAGGGTGTGATCGATGCTGCTTTGTTTTATGATCTTCTTTATGAATTGTACGGGCTTATGCCTTCGGGAAATCATGGTTGTTGGTGGTCTTTCTCTTTGAACTAATAAACCCTTATCTCTGGTGATGTTCAAATGGATTGTATTGTGGTTGTGAACCCTTTCTGTGTAAAGGAAATTTGTTAATTACGTACATTCGGCTAATTAAATTGAAAGCACCAGGATAAACCCTTTTTCTATGATAACACCGGTTAAAGTATAGCGGAATTGAAATCATGGAGTGTGTAAAATATTTTAAATCTGAAAATACATGCATGTGCCTACTTTTCTTGGTGGTAGTGGTTTGTTTGTTCTTATTTCACGGGCCGACTTCTGGATTATGTTGGAGGGGATGGGATCCCTTGTAATTATACTCTTGGTGGTTGTGAAATTGGGGATGGGATCCCCTGTGTTATGCTTCCAGTGGTTGTGAATTTTATGACCAGGTGGTTACTTGGTTATATCACGAATTGGGGTGGGATCCTCAGTTGTTGAGAAACCTTTTGGCTGCTGGACGATGGAAATGGGGCGGTATATTAGGGTTTTCTTTGGTTGTTGTGGGTTTAAGAGAGAACCCGGTGTGGATTTTGTTGTTGATGCTTGACTGTTTGTTTTCCTTGGCTTGTGCTTATGCTTGATAGTTTCCTAAGTAGGTGAATAAATTAGTTAAAAATCATTACTGAACTTGAAAACAAATGTGAAAAATGGGTTTTGTTGGTGAGAGTTGTGACTCAGACTTGAGTGTTGTTTGTGTCTTTTAGACTGGTTAAAGAAAAACCTAAACATGATAGAGTGATTCCTATATATATACATGTAGTTTTTTTGTTTCTTATTCGCACCCCACCCAAGTTTAGCACTTAGTGACGAACACCCCCATTTCATGGGGGAGGGTGTTTTTCTCAACACTTCTATGAGTGGTTTGTTATTAGGTTATTTTTTCTCCCGTTCCCAGATAGCCCAAGTAACTTCAGGCAGGCTGTGATGGCCTGAGGTCCATTATTCGCCCAAGAACCTTTGGGCGGGGTAGTGTGGTGGTTATGGCCCAAGTGTGTGCGGGAAGGTAGTTTCCCAAGTATATTCGGGATGAGGACCATGTGTCTTTGGGCGTGGAAGTTGATCTTCTAGCCTAGGTGTCTTCGGGCGTGGTGGTGGTTGTTCTGGCCTAGGTGTTTGTAGGTGTGGTTACTTGTGACAGTTGTGGCCCAGGTGTGTGCGGGCGGGGTTTGGCAGTGGGACTGCATGAGGTTGTGGCCCAGGTGTGTGCGGGCGGAGTGTGGCAGTGGGACTACGTCGAGAATGGAGGGATTGGTTTGATGCGTAGGATATCTTCAACAACCAGTGGGAAAGTGGCGTAGGGTACCCAAACATCGATATGCTCTGATTATATATATTACATGACTTGCGTTATTTGGGAGTTTTCCCTGGTGAGGTTTGGGTGGATAATTTACCTTGTTAGGTGTTTGGTTTACTTTTTTCTCACGGGACTTTAGTAAGTTCCCCCACTTGTGCACGAGAGTGTTTGGTTTTCCCTGCTGAGTATACTTGTATACTCACCCTAGGTATATAAAACTGCTTTCAGGTTTCCAGGAGGACTTCATGGATCGCGCGAGACCATACTAGCTTGAACGTTTGGGGAAGTTGCAGTTGTTTTTTTTCTTTCTTTGGTACATTACCATTGTCGTCACTTGTACCTTGTGGTTTTTACTTTTGTAACATGCATATGGGAATAGTTTACTTTTGGCTTTACTTTTTCCTTAGTTTTTGTGTTATTGGGGTTTCATCATCTTATCTCTCAATCCTATAAAAAAAAGGTAATTCCTTCCATTTAGTGTGTGTTTTTATACCCTTGGTGCTAATCGACACTCTAGGACCTATTTAGGGCGGGTTTCGGGGGTCATTATCTCTACTTCAACTTAAAGAAGGAAGGGCCTGACAATCTGCTGACCCTTCCATCCTTTTGGTGAAGGCGGGTCGTGACACCACTCAAATTGATCTATAAAAGAACCCTCCTATAACTACTAAAAACCACAATATTCTTTAGGTTATTTCTTTAAAACCTTACTAAATTTAATCTAATAATTTATTTCTGCCATTTTAGATATTTATAGTCCGAATAAGGTTCCCTAAATTCTTTTCTCTAACAGAATCAATTTTGAGGTGGAAACTTCTATATGAATGTATTTCTTCACCTTTTTTTCCAGTATCTTCTCAATTCAGCTCATTATAAGAATAATTCAATAGTCAACAATGTTATATCATTATAATTATCCTTATCTATAAATGATATTAAAATAATATTACCCAATACACTAACTCGTTCATTAGAATAACATATTTATTTTGGGTTAGTTCAACGATATATTAGAATGTTGCTAAAATAATGTCACTATTTACTAAAATATTGAGTATGTAAAAAATAATAATGGAAATATATGATATTGAAGGGAAAATAAATTTATGAATATAGTTCTAGAAGGGTGAAAGAATATTAATTGACATAATAAATTAACTCGTTCTTGTCTATAAAATACCCAAAACAAGCGCATCATGAATTCTACTCTCAGGAACCATACATGGAAATTTTATTAAAATAAAATGTGATTAGCTGAATCATTTCATTAATAACATTCCCCCACATCAACATATCATTCAATGATGTTCTTTAAAACAAATATGGAGGATATACATCACTATTATGAGTATTATATGAAATAATCATAATTACGAACATCCCTTGATGCAAGGAGACAATGATTTTCTAAATGTTATTATATTTCGTAGTATGAATGAATAATATTTTTAAATAATTTATTATTATTTTTATATTTATTACAAAGGTGGTAAAATATTGTTTTTGGTTTTTAGGAGTAAATTTAATTGATTCATTTCCATTCTAAATTTAAAATCGAGATTTCCTAGGTCAATATTTCCATTTGTAGAAATTTTTTTCCGTATAAAAAATAATATATTTTATTATAATATAAATATTTTTATGTTTTAAATTTCTTATGAAATTTTCCTATAATATTTATTAATTGATCTCTAAAATGTATTGTTGTACTTTGAATTTTCATTATCATTTATTTTCATTTGAAATATTTTTTTCATTATATATGTTCTCTATTATGTGTGATTGATGTGTTACATACAATTATACCACTTATATTGTTGTTAAAGGTTATTTTTTGTGGAATATATCGTTCTTTTTCAAAATTGGGAATTGAATTTTTTTAACTGTATTATTTTACATTTTCTACATTGTTACTTTTTTCACATCATTTTATTTTATTTTCATTACAAAGATTCATATTCATGTTTTTATTGTTATTTAATTTTTTTCATACCATTATATTTTTTTTGAAAAACTTTTTATTTATAAATTAATGCATATTAAAATAATTGTTTTAAATTTAAATGATATTTTTTCTTATTTTTTCTTATTTTTGAATTATCTTGTAATATATTTTTTATTTATGTTAATATTATTTATTTTAGATTCTTTTTTCCACTGGGTATATGTTTAAATGAACTCTAAAACTTTCATTATGAGGATTTTGTATTTAGGATTTGAGTAATTTTTTTTATGAAATATATTTTTTCTTATTAGTTAATTAGGTCATGTATTATTGAAGAATGTAAACACGTTCATGTGGTAGACTTATTTATTTTTTTATTATATGTATGATGGGACAAAAATTATATATCCATCCATTGTATTTGGAATGGATTTTTATTTCAAGAGATTATCAGGTATTGTAATCTAGTGGTTATCCTAATCCATTAATTTATGGGATATATGTACTTACCCCAAAGGAATAAGATATTAGTGTCTTGGATGTTTATTATAGAAAGTGTTTTGATTTTCTATGATCTTGTTTGTTCCAAATTCATATATTTTGTATCAACAACACTTGAATATTTCCATATGAATTCGAAATCCTTTTTTATTAAAATGTTAAATAATTAATGTCATTTCCACACTCATTTGTGTTTGAATTTTTTATTATGTTCCCATGACTACATGTTATTTTTATAATAATTATTTTATAGTCAGAATTATTCTTAACTATAATAACTCTAATGATATCTCTTATATATTAACACATAAAAATAATTTTAGAAACCAATTTTTTTATGTTTCCATTCCCCAATTATTGAATTCATGTAATATATATAATATGTCTACTAGGATATCATTGGTGGATATTTTTCTAGAGCTGTGGGAGAATTATTGTAATATAATATGTTTATATAGATTATAAAAGATGAAACAAAATATATGGATTTTAAGGGTCTGATCCATTGTGAGAATAAAATACCTAACTCTGTAAATTATTTTAGATATTAGGGTTTTTGGTTCTTTCATATTATTTTGGGTTAGAGTGGGGTTTATATAATTATGATGATTTTGTTACAAATAATAAGAGTTCAAAACAGAGAGTAATCTATGTTGTACCGAATGGTTTATTTGGTCAACCAAGAGATTCATAAGATAAGACTAATTATTAAGGTTGAAAATATGGTGTTATAATTTAATTTATCATAGTATTTATTTTCATTACCATATGAAGTTTTAATATTGATATCATTATTTATTACTCAAAATAAGACTTTTGTTTTTCGTCAATTGATCAAATATAGGATAAATAAGTAAATGAATATTATTATGGACAATGAAATAACTAAACCAATTTGAAACCAAATGGTATGGGAGATAGAGTTAAAAAATACCGCAGATTTTCTCACCCAATTATATGATATTGTAAATAAGAACTTGATAAAATATGAACTCACAATAGATACATGAATGGAATAATGTAATCCATCATATAGTGTGTATTATGATCCAATAATTAATAATTAATGATGTAACACAGTAAAAAATTTATCTTGGACCCTTTAGAAAACATATCATGTAAATTTTCATTAATATTTTCATCATTTGGATGAATAGGTAGGTATTGGTGGACTTTAATTAATAAAAGATTTAAACGGACTAAATTGAATCACATAAATAGGAAGAGTTTCAGAATATAATTTTAAATAAATAGTATCCTTAGACACTATATATTATAATGAAGATAGAATTTATGGTTCTGAAAAAATAGAGTATTAATTGTTACTTATAAATAAAAAATAATAAGACTTTCATAGTAATCTCGTGGTTTAATTATTTACCTAGAGAGTAAAATATGTAATTTATTCAATGTTTTGTAACCATGTCTCCAAATTCATTCACAATATGGGACACATATGATAGTTTGGAAATTTTTTATGTTATTAAGGCTGAATAGAAAGTAAATAATACTATACATTAGGTTATAGTTAAAAAATGTAATATGTAATTTTGTGGATATATAAATCGAAAAAATAATATTCAACATGTCAAAAAAAGAGATGAAATATGTTAATAATTTTATTAAGGGAACATATTACAAACCCATGTGAGGAAAAGATATCCATAAAGAAGATGCATGTTATTGGAATATTAATAGGTATAATAACACATTTGAGGAGATGAATATCCTTAAAATTTAACCTATTGAAATTCAATGCTTCAAATATAAATAATTTTGAAAATTTATGATAAATTCACCAACCCAATGTTTTATGAGGAAAACTAACATTGTTAACCTCAATGGTCAATAGAAATATGGAATTATTATGTGAATGATACCACCAAGGATGATTATGTGAATGATTCGGTGTATGTAATACACATCATCCACTCAAAAATTATAATTTTATTTTTTTATATTGGATCGACACACTCTTTCATATCTAAAAAATTAACTTTGAGAATATTTAGACCCCCAAAATATTTTATATTTCATTTTCTAGGAAAACACCAGGTGGTGGGATGATTTTTTCATAAGAATATAAATTTTATATTATTTTGGTTTATGGATATTTGATTCTTTGAATATTTCGATCCTCTGTTTTGTTGAATTTGATATGCATTTTTTTCATGGACTGGAACACTTTGTATTGATCCCACATAAGTTTTTATGATAGGGATATCACATTTCATTTCATAAATCAACTCATGATAATTTCTTCTTGTTGTACTAACTATGGACTAGTAATAGAAATTAATTTACTTTTATGGGTATAAATATCCAATTATAAGGGAGTTTATTATAATTGGGTTGGTAGAATATCAATATTGAAGATATAGAAATTATATAAATATATGATTATTTATTTCAAGAACAATTTCATGTTTCCCCCCAAATATAATGGTTTGGATTTTACTATAACTCATACCTAGAACCATGCCTATATTGAACATTCCAAATAAAATTTCTCCAATGAAATCAAATAATTTAAGAATAAATTTCTAGAATATTTGAGAAATGGTTTTATTGTCTTGTGTGTTTAACCAATTGGTTCACTAAACCCCCCTTTTGTGGATAATCGTGATAATGTATCCTCTACCCCATATGATACATTTATTATCAACTAATTTGGATTTAGTAATTCTCAATGATATGCATTTAACTTGTATATCCCCAATTATTGGTGAAAAGGGGGGATATACCTATGAAATTAATATATTAAAGGTAGGGACACGATAAATTCATTATGATATCATTAATACTTAAATATTATCCCACGATCTTCATGGATTTTATGAATAGAGTCCTTAGTTATTAACTTGAACAATTTATGGAAGTCGTTTGATGAAATTTACATATATTCCATGTTAATGTAAGGGAATCAAGATAACATGTTGAATGTGTTAAATACCTGGAGAAATTAGAAATACTTTTCCAAAATTTTCAAGTGTTATTTTTTTTGATATATAATGTATCCCTATAATTTATTATTATCACTGGAGAGTGTATATAGATAGATTTTTTGTTGTGAAATGTGAATAAATAATACCATTGTCTATACATTATTACGAAGATTAATATATTTCTTGGATTACATGGATACTATTGAAAATTTCATAAATATTTACCATGATATGAACATCCATATGGAAAGGTAACATTTAATGTAAAAAAATCTATATGTATTGAAGAATGAGTAGATATGTTCAAGGTTATTCATATAATGTTGTTATCTACACCTGTACACACAATCCTATAGTGGAAAAAAAATTTATATTAAATGAGGCATCAATACATTATTATGGGTTCAATCAATACACAAAATGAAATAATGGTAACTTAAATGTCATATAAATTAAAAGACGAATAATTTGGAGACAATATTTGAAATATTTGATTTGAATATATAGGGGTAGCATCACCATAGTGAAATGTGTGATAAAAATTATTATTAAAAGATCGTATAGTATTTATTCTCATATAATGATTTTAACATGAATGAATAGATAAATTTGGAGTTGACAACGAATATAAATTATAATTAAACTCTTACCCATAAGAGGAACAAAAGGATGGTGATCCATTGAGTAGAAAGTTTAATGATTCCTTATCTATAATAAGGGTTGATTGAGAGGAAATAATCATGGATTAGAAAATTATATACATATAAACAATAACTATATGGGGTAGATCCATTTTTTCCCATGTTATTTATCAATAATCCATCTATTAAAAACGTATTGGATGATTATGGATGAAAAGAACTGAAAAAATAAATATTGTATTATTGTATTTTTTAACCAATTTAATGATTGAATTTTAATATTTGGAAAATTCATATATCTCCCATATATACCAAAACAAAAGAGTGAGATTTTAGATGTTACAGATATATAATAATTCTCAATCAATCTTAGAGTCCCAAAAATATATATAGTATTGAATGAGAATATGTAGTGTGACAAAATGAATAGGGATATTATAGAGTACACCAAAGGATTATTAGTTTCAAAACATGCTTTCGATAGATGGTAAAAGACTAAACAAATAATGAAACAATAACACATACTCATATGGAAATTCGAGAAGATTATACTAGATGATATTTTAGGTCTTTCTAGGTCCACTAAAGGCAATAAATCTAATTGTTATGTGATTGCATGTCTAACAAAATCATCATATTGCATTTATATTTAATTGTATTTCTCAATTGATAAACATGATAATATAAAAAAATAGGTAAGGATTTGTTGAGTACAGCTTTAAATTGTATCTCATTGACATCTATGGTCAACCTTTATGATCTATAGAATTATTTAACAATTATAGAATATGGTGGTGAGATTCAATAATTATTACCAACCATAGACTGGTGGTTAATCTTAAAGGTGTATTAAAAAATATGATGTTATGATAACATCTTATATGATTGATTTTATGGTAGTATCAGATCGACACACAACACTATGAGAGTTTATATACAATTTTAGTATCCACTATAGCATTCTGATAAAACTATATTTGGATTTTTATTAGATGAGCTGTAGAAATCAAACATGTATGGATAATGTCGAATAGTGGAATATTTTTGTAATGGATCTTGGTCAGGAGACATTAGAGACGATTAAAATTTTATATCATTATATTAACACACTAAAATATTGATAAATGATTTATATAGATAACAATCAGGGACATTATGAGTTTTAAGTTTGAGAAAAGGACTTCATTAAAATTTCTCTATAGAATATGGTTAATTTATTAATTATTTTGGGAAACATAATGCAAAGATATATCATTTTCTTAGATATTATTTAAGACGTTGGGATTTAATTATATAACCTATGACTTTTGATGAACCTCTCATAAGTGTATAATCTATTCGATGTATCAATTTTGAGTGAGTGTATATAGGTCCATCACATGATATAATCTCTATGGTTGTACAAAAGAAAAATGATATTTCTTATGGGGAACAACCTTTAGGGATCTTATATCAAGGAGATAATGTGATATGAAACAATACATCTCACCTAGAGAATTTTATCTCGTAGTATTTTATGGTCGATGAAATTCCATGGGAACATATTGTTATTTTGTGTTAGAAGTTCCTACATCTATTATTATTTGAGTAATAAAATTTTTTATGGTGAAATTTATATTAAGGGAGTGTAATGTTACAGTGCACAAATTTATTTGATGTGTATTCTGAATAATTTTGTTCAAAAAAACACATAAATAAAATTTAACCATGTTATATTTCATTAAGATAAAATATAATAATATAAGATAAATATTAGTACATAATTGGAACAAAAATTGAAACAAATTATGAAAATGACTAGGGTAATAGAAGCACTAATACGTAAAAAATAAAAAAAAACATGAAATAAAATATTCCTGAATTTCCATAATGATCAGAATAGTAATTGAAACTATGAAAATATTGAAAATAATTATTAAAATAGTAGAAATTCTTAAGATAAATAAATAAACAACATGAATAAATTTATGTTAATCATGTAAATAGTAAATGAGAAGAATATGGATGAGAGAATATATGATTCACTATAATTATATTAGAAATTTGTTTCCTATTTAATTTTTAAATGGCATTAGTTACACATTATAATTTGGGTGTGTGTGTAAATACCAATTAAACTCTCCTATAGACAGACCCATCATCTACCCACATCAAAACAAACATTTCCCTCATTTGTATTTTGAATCCCTACAAAAAATCCACATTAAAAATTCGGATGTCATGTTTGGTAGATTCCAGTCTCAAGGAGCCCTAAATCATTCATTATGAATAAACCCATTTTGGGAATGAATTAATTAATCAATGAATGTTTTTACATCTATAACAATATTTTTAATCATCCTTTAGTATTGAATATTTATAATAATTATTCAAAAATAATTTTTTCCGTGAAATTATATATTATTTTACAAAAACAATATTAACATAATATTACTCTGTACTCTTACTCATTCTATAAAATCACATGTTCTTTTTTGGTATGTATCAACCAATTACATGAGTAGAGTTTTTCTATATACACTATTTACAACCTGAATAAATATAAAGAGAATAATAGCATTAATATATACAGTTAAATTTCAATTTACATTATGAAAATAATTCAGTAATGGTGACATAATTATAAATGATAATTATAATGTTACTAATTTTTCATTAAAATACACAAAAATGATATTCGTGAATTCCATTGTCAAAAATATTACCCAAATATTCTATAAATTTTACAAGGGTATTAATAAATCATTTCATTATACTGATTGCACTACCATGAATAATATGGGAGTGAATAATATTATGTGAAATATTTATGATCGCTATCACTAATATGAATCTTGTATGTGACAATAAAATTACTAATATCTGATGATAAAAATAAACATTATCTCATTAATGTGATTTCAATTGCAAATAAATATTAATAATGATGTTAAATAATTGATTATTAGGATTATTTTTATTAAACATGTCTTTGTAGGGATTTAGTCGGATTCATTACTAATTGTAAGTATTATTTACTAATAACACTCTGAAATCATGATTGATTATGCCAAAATTTATATTGTAGAAAATTTTATAGTAATAATCTCTAAAAAGGATATATTTCCTCCAAATTTTTTATTTTTGGGTTTTAAAATCCAATACAATTTCCCCCCACAGTGATTCATAATTTACCTATGATGTTATTGATATATTTAATTGTATTTATTTCATTTTTTTGTTTGAATATTTTTATTCTACATCCTTGATCACTATTATGTGACACATAGGTGTTATTTATCCTTATCTCTACTAATATGGTCACTCAAGTTCATTTTATATATGCTTTGAATTTATATAACAATATTATGGAATGAGTATTTTTACTCTCTCTTTTAACATTTTCTATGTGGATACTTTCACCCATTACTTTCATAACTATTCATTATGAAAATTCCAATATAAGTTTTCAAGTGTTTTCAAAGTAATTTTTTATTTTATCATTATTTATCTAAAACCATTTATTTTCAAACTATTTCCTTTAAAAAAATGTTATCAAAATTAGATGATATTTCTTCTTTTTTTAGAATGATATTTTTTATGTTCTTTATAAATTCTTTTCATATATTCCAATATCTATTAACATTTGTTATTATTTTATATGGTATGTTATAATTATGTAATCCACTATCCCTCTAATTATTTTTTGTTTTTTATTTGTTTAATATTTTATTAAACCTATTTCGTTCTTACGGTTTATTTATGATATGGTTGTTTTCAGAATGTGATTATGTTCTTATGAAAAAATTTATGTAGTTTTCAATTATGTGAAATATGGGAATATAATTACATATATATATAATGAACTGAGTAAATATTCATATATCCCAATATACTATGTTTTAGAACATGGGTGTTATCCCATCCCATAATGTTATAGAATATTGGTTGTTGGCATAGTACATTATGATACAAATTTCTTGGTTTTTAACCCTTAAAATGATAGGATTTTTATATTTTTTTTGTATGGAATAAATATGTTCTGTATACATGGATCATGATTACTGTCTAATGATTCCAAAATAATATGTTATTCAAATGCTTTATGATTCATACTATTTTATTAATCCACTATTTCTGACATTGTGATTATTTTTCCTTTCCATCCTATTTTTTATTATTAATCCATTGTAATCATATATGTTTTTAGTATGATATATCAATTTATATAACTTCTATCTGACCCCTTAATGACACATGATTTCATAATTTTCAAATATTTCAAATACCTAGATATTGTAGAGTAGTAATATTTATAGTTTTTCTTGAAGGATATAATTTCATGAGAATATTATAAGTAATTTCAAGGACTAATTATAAAAAAATAATTTTATATAGAAAATATCCAAATACACTGAGCCTATATTAAATAAGGGTGTGATTTATTTTGGTAATATATTTTTCAATCATGGAAATAATTCAATATAAATGTGTTTATTTTTTTGGCTCATCTTAGAATGTAACAAAGTGGGGTTTTGATAATTTTTTGGAATATCTTATTATGATTCCTAGGATTGGGAGTAATATAACATATATTTTATCAAAATTATTATAGAGTGAATCAAGAGTGTTAATATTTATACATCATATGTTATTGTTTGAAATTAAAGTGTTATGATTTAATAAATATTATTAATTTTTTATAATATGATTGATTACATCTGACAATAATATTTAATACTCAGTTTTTTTAAATTAATGGATAGAAATTAGTGAAACCATGTTAACGTTGAGTACACTAGAAAATGAAATAGTTTTACCAACATGAACTGAAATTATATTGTTATTTCTATTTAAAATATTTTTATATCCCAACCCAACACCTTAATTTTTTGAATAATAAGCCACAAAATGACGAACTCATAAAATATATAATAACATAACAACATTCAAGTGATCCATTCATGATACAATTTCCTTCTTTTTATAGTAGGATATATGGTACAAAAAGAATAATTAAATGGATCTATATAATTTAAAATATACTTTATATTTCATAGTGATCGACCACATAAATAAAATTTCCATCTTTTTATCATTTTGAGGTTGAGTCATATTAATCAATTAATTACATTAAGAATACAATGAAAATATAAAATATTTACTATAAAAAAGAGATATGTTCATGAATATATGTTTAAATAAACATTTTCCATGAAATCATAATTTTAAAGAAGGGTGATAATTTATTTAGTTTAAATAGATGGAGGATGATTCCATTTGTATCTATGAAAAAAAATAACGAGACTGACATGGTACACCACTAGTAATATCATTCAACAATACATAAAAACAAATCATTCATTTAGTTTTTCTAATTTATATAACTACAAATTATCGATAATGATGTACTTTGGTAGACACAATTAAATTATTAGATGCTCAATTAATTTTAAAATTCAAGTAAGAGTCACTTATAGTCAATGGTTTTGTGAAAAATGAAAATAGAGATTCATGGAATTAAAAATTGTATAATATAGATTAAAATTTCTACATGATGAAAAGGTGTGAAGATGAATAAGGGGTATTTTTTACAATTATTAGGGAAATGATTCCTTGTTGTAAAATAATGAAATCATTCACGTTAATGATTATGATACATTAATAACATGAATAAAAAATTGAATTGTTGAATTTACCCTTAAATTCACTTATAAATGATAAATGTATCGAATGTAAGGAATTTGGGTAATAAACAATTATTTTCACCAACCAAATGGTTAAAATAGAAAATAGGCATCAACAACCTCCATGTGAAACAGATAATGTGAATATTTAGGTAATAAGTACCAAATATGTGGATCATGAATATAATGTTATTTAAGGTAAACTCATCACACAATAAAAAATTCAAAATGTTATATTTGACTCTAGATATAAACAATAATAAATATCAATATTGTTTTTTAAATTATTAACTCACATTCATACTGAGTGTATATTGAATTATTTTTTAGACGACCTAGTGGTGTGATGTTTACATTTCATGTCAACAATTCTTCTTTAATTGAGGTTTTCATGAATGTTCATCCTACCAATATTTTTATTATCCCTTTGGTAAAACATGATTCTATTTTTCCTATAATTATATCAATCTTCAATAATCACATATCAATTATTGGGATAGGGAAATCACATTACACATCCCAAATAATCCAATGATCATCTATTGGTTTATGACTGGATACAAACTCCTAATGGAAATGATTTCCCATATCTTGGTATTAATATCAATTTATGAGGGGTATTTAACTAATATATTTTAGGATAAAATAAATACTGATTATATTCTAGTAATATTGGTATATAAAGATTTATTTCACATGTTTTCTCTGGTATTATCTAATATAATAATATTTAGTTTTCAAAATAAATCATACCTAATGATATGGTTATAATGAAGAGTCCATGTAGTGTTTTTTGTTCTAAATTTTAACAATTTAAAAATAAATTTATTGGGAATAAATAATTTCTTTTTACACTAATGTGCTTTACTATGTGGTGTAATAAATCACTTTTCCAAGTATAAGGACAGATAAAGGAATTTTTTTATTAGTTATGGTGAATATGACAAGTTCACGATTAAGGAAAAGTATACTATACCTTATTGAGGAATTTTTTAATAATCCTTATGAGGATAATTACTTGTCAGAAATTTGCCTTCAATATGTATATATTAAATTAAAGTTGAAATTGTTATATATCCCTAAGTCATCCGCCCATAGAATATAGTAGCACTATGAATTCTTTATTTCTCTATAGGGACATAATAATTCCCCCACTATATATATCAATTTTGTTAATAGATTCTTTAATATATTATATCAATAAATTTTTTGTTATCTTTATATAGGATATTATGATATATTTAATGATAAATAATTATCATGGAGATCATTTAATGATAATGAAAAAAATATAATAATAGTTAAAATATACAAAAAAATTAAAAAGTGTAAATTCTAAAAGAAAAAATAATTCTTGTGTTATCTAATCACATGGGAGGGTATATATATAGATCCTTAAAAAAACTAGTTAATTTTAAATAGTATAAAAAAACTATTATAATAGATATAATTATTTTTATTACATTGGTAGGTGCTATATATTCTTTATGATAAACTTCTCAAGATTTTGAAATCTACAAACCATGTTAACATTGAAGGGGGTTATTTTTCCCTTAATAGATGAATAAATATATAGATTGAAGCTTGTTAATAGGAGGCTTCACATAACACATATGAAAAATTTCATCGGGGTGGATTAATTCTCACATCAATTAATGATACTTGAGATAAATCACACGATGCTAGATTTGGACCTTGTAATAATAATAATTCCATTACAATTATAAATAAATTATGTTAATGTGGAATGTTTTGATAAGTATGAAGATAAAAAGAGCATAAATTTTATATTCACATAGAAGAAGTTGAACAAGATATATAGGATATGGTTAGGGATTATTAAGAACTATAAATTCCTAATACATTAAAACATTTGGAATGAATAATGGTGTATTATACTCAAAAAAGGTTTGATTATTCGTCCTTAACATTAATTATTAATTAAAGGGAGAAAATATCTAATTAATTATAATGTATGGATGATGAAATAAAATGTTAATGGAAGAAATCATATTGTTTTTATGTAATTACTAATCTATCAATCCATATGAAGATCAATGAGGTATACAAGGAAGATGTAATGATAAATAAGATTATAAAAGTTATTCTAGAGTTTAACATAAAAATGATGGAATTTTATGATTTTGGATGTGAATAAATACACAATATAGACTAATGATGAATGCCATTTTTGATTATTCAAAAACCCATTCATTCTATAATAGTCACTAAATAAAAAAATGTATAATGATCTCATGAGTCATTTATGGTGGGATAATATAATGTTGTAAATAATGGATTATAGATAAAAATTGATTATTTAATGAATTTTGTTATGAGATGCAATATGTCGAAGGGAATGATTCTACCATTTAAAACAACCATATGAAATAAAATAACATCACTATGGACTTTTTGTATGTTCTCTTTGGACCTTTATAGGCCACGATTCCATTTGGGTTGTGGTTAGTTTTCATTTAATGTTGGTGTATTTAATTGATATTAAATAAGATATATAACACAATTAATTTAATTTCATATACATAAAATAGTATATAAGGCTACATAAAGTACATCATTAAATTGTATCTGACCAATATCATAGGTTTACCTTAACGGTAAATAGTGGTCTACATCATGTATTTGTATATTAAGATGATTTTTAACAGTAATTATCATACTCAGACTCATGCTAAATATAAAAGGTCTATTAAAACCCAATAAGATATTATAAGATAATTCATTATGAATATCAATGGGATTTGGGATCAAAAATGTCTTCTGTTTAAGGTTCTTATACATAAATAGTTATAATTTTAGCGTTAAAATTGAACCATATGAATCTATATATTAAATGATGGGTATAACTCAAATGTTTTGGGATAGTGTAATAGTGTAATGAATATGAAGGATATATGAGGCTCAAAATATGATAGTGAGGATTCAAATTAGTAAATGATATTTAAATGTAACACAACATATTTAGAGAAGTTATAGTGATAATCTTTAAAAAGATTAGAATTTTGAAGTCAAAGAAAATGTATTCCTTTGAATATCATCAAAGAGGAGGGTTATTAGATATGTAAGGTGTGGAAAGTTGAGATATATATATAAATTAACCCATTTTAGATCCTTTTTAGTTTTATGATGATATCATATCAACTTTCAATTCCATGAAATCTCTCTCTAGTGAGTTATGTGTTCCACGCATCACTATAGAGGTTGTGAATTCTACACGCATCACATATTTTTAACAAAATTATTGTACAAAAAAATCATGAAATATACTATATGGAAAAATATTATATATAATATATTTTAGAGATAAGAATCGTTGAAATAAGACCTCTCAAATATTAAATTTTTCTTTGGATTTTTTTAATAGTATACATGTTTAATATCCCACATTTTTATTCCATGAATATGTTGAATATATTATTTTAGATAAAATAAAGAAATAAAATTAATAAAATATAAGTTTATTATGATGAAATTTAATAATTAATGGTAAAATTTTATATATTATTATCAGGGAATATAAATCATTATAAAAACAATTACAAGAGGAATAAAACTACATGTAAATAAAATACCATAAACATAAAATATATATATTTGTGATTTTATTAAATGGTCATATTTCAAGTTAAAATTAAATAACTATTAAAAATAATTTGAAATATAATTTATATTTTAAAAAAGAATTATAAAAAATGTATGAATGAATTTTAATAAAGAATAAAACATCATATATAGAAATGAAATAAGACTATTAAATAGTTATGGTCGTTGAATATTTGTCCATTAGATATGTGGTCATTTGTATAGATGTATCTAATATGAATATTTAGTATTTAATATTTAAAATATAATAAATTGTTATCAATAAAATATTTTAATGTTTAATAACATAAATAAATAAATTGTGATTAAAATAAAATTTTACAAATTCAATTAAAAATTTATATTTTATTTTAAACAAATATTTATATTAAACATAATCCAATTTTAATTAATCTTATAACAATAAAATATGAATTTTATGTAAATAGACATGAAAAACTCATGGAATGTGTATCAAAACAAGTAATTAACATCCAATATTGTCTCAAGAATGAGGCCTAAATACTTGTTTTGAGAAGTAACCCAGGTTCGAAATGTACAAATGTATAAAAGTATCTAGGAAATTACTATATTTTCCTATTAACACATCATATATAATACTTTAATATATTATTCAACATTATAATAATGGTTATAAAAAATAATTATTCTTCCTTAACAATTATATTATAATAATATAACTCAACAATTGAACTCATTCATCAGGGTTACATGTTCATGTTAGGGTGACTTCAAACATATTCATGAATGATGTGTAAGTATGATTTGAGTAAAATGTAATTATGGGTGGTGAATTTTTCTATAAAAAATAAAAGTATTAAAAAAATTAAAACAACATTATAAAATATTAAATGAAATAATTTTTTTTGAAGAATTAAAATAAAGTAATCAATGTTTTAATGACAAATAATAATAAAAAAGAATAATTTTAGAGAAATAATAAAAAAAAGAAATTCAAGAAAAAATTTATTAATAATGTTTGATGGATTTAATAATTACATTAATAAAATGTTAAAATAGACAGATAAAATAACTTTTAGAATGTAAACAAAACACAATATTTGTTATGGATATTCAGTAATAGCTCTAAAAAATCCCTTAAGTCCACCACCCCAATCACTTGGTGATTTAATATATTATTCCAATTGATTTAATGGTAGTCAATATATCAAAATATTCAAATTATATTTTAAATTATACTAGGAAATAATAAATACAATATACATTATCTCGTTAATTGGATATCTATAAACAAAAAAAGAATAGTTGATTTCATTTTTAATAAAAATAGAAATAAAACCAATTTTGATCACAATAACTATTGTGAGAACCAATGTTATATTAAATAGGATTGGAAGATGATTATTTGGAATAAATTATAATGCCCCACAATTCGAAAATAGGGATATTGTATTTCAGTTTGTGTATGACCTATAACACCATGTTTAGAAGGGACTACAACAACCCATGAAATTACAACATATTCAATATTTTAAAATAAATACAAATTATCTTGCTTTAATTCCACATTATAAATATTTATATTATGTTACACACAAAAAATACTTTCTTTGATAGATTTAATTACACAATGGGCTATGTTTTACCGAACAACAATATATTATAAAAATATTATTATTTAATATCATAATATATAATATAGATCATAAATGAGAGGTTATTAATATGATTTACTAAATTATGAAAATATATTTCTTTACATAAATATACGATTAATTCATTATTTACCAATTAATTAGAGTTGAAAATATAAATTAATTGAATATTATGAATACTATTTTATTTTTAGGCTCAGAGAGGCGTTTAATCATAATAAATTAAATTAATTAATTTTATTGAAGTATATTAAATAAATTTATATATTATATAGTCAATAATTTTTCTAAAATTTATAAAATATATTTTATAGGAAGAAGATAAGATCAAAAACAATTTTACGTAAAGAAAACTTTATTTTTTAAAGGCAAATTTTCACCTTTTAATGAATCACCTATATTAAAACTAAATTTCAGAAATTTTATAAATTTTATATGAAATAATAAAGTTAATTTTTGAAATGGTAATAAAAAAATTATATTAGGTTTAATTTTTTGTACTATTATATGAATTTTCATTTTTTTGATGATTAACAAAAAAATACTGAAATTTAATTGGAAAATGACCATTTGACTAAATTATTTACAAAGAAAAATTATATTTTAAATTGGGTTTATTGTTAAATTAGATAATTTATACATCAATTAATCCAATTTGGGTCATTATAATAAATATTATATTGAAATTGTATATAAAATCATCTCAAACTGTTGATCAAATTTATATTAAAAACTTGCTAATTCATACTATTAGTGAGATTAAATTTAAATGAATGTCTTCAATTATATAATTTAAAACTAAAAAAAATTGATTATGTAATTGGAATCATTATAATTTTAATTTTTTAGTGTGTTCATGATATTATTTTACTAAAAATATCAGTGAATGCAGTTAATATTAATGACAATGATTAAGCTAAATTTTATATTAATAAGGGACTAAACCATAATGTGAAGGGCCGAAATGACCTAGAACAAATTTAAAAATATATTTTATGTTTATATATTGTTCCATATAATACTGTTTCAATACATTGGATTATTATAATAGGCATATGATTTAAGGTTGACCTGTCAATAGTTATTACATTTTTTATATTTACAAGAATGACACTCCTCTTCCAATATAAAAATAAAGTCATCCCTGCCACTTATTCTCAACTATAAGGCCAATTTTATCATAACAAATTTCCCAAAATAATTTACGAAAATATGTATCCTCATACTTAAACATTACTTGGGTAATAATTAAATCTAAAAATGTCTTTTGGTATAAACCCAAAAGAGATACTTGAATAAGAGGTAAGGTTATTCAATGATAACTGTTTTTATATACTTTTCCACCCCAATAAGATTTTTTATATAATTATTATATAATAACCAATATATCCAAAATATAATTTTTTATTTAAATGATATGACCTGAAATATCAAACATTTCCATCAAATGGGATATACAATCATCATTTGTCTGTAAGGAAGATTACTACCTCACAAACTAATGTCATTCATTTTTCCATTATCACAATTCATGGTTCATAATAATGATTTATTTGTAGTTTTTATATGATATATATTATATAAATAAATTATTTATTCCTCTTTTATTATATTATAACACAATCCTTTATTCTTTCTATTTTTTGGAAGATGATAACTTTGTCTCCGAACATGAGTATCATCACCTCCTCTGAACAATGTAATTTGTTCATTCTATACATGGAATTTCATAAGGATGGTAATAATTAACATGTGTGATATATATCACATAAATATTATACTAAAATTATAATATATATAAATATATATCACATAATTTTAAAATATGAAATGATATGGATGTAGCATTTACACATATGTACGAACTACCATCCCTATTAACAGTGCATTTCATTTCCTGTATCCAAACATTAAGTATTATATTAAAATATATATAATAAGTATATATGAAATTTAAATATTTATTTAAATATTTAATATTATTAAATCACAAATTCTATAATAATGAAAAATTAATAATCCCAAAAACTCAAAAACATTACTATTATCACAAAACATGATGAAAATACTCAAATATTGTTAACAAATAAATAATAATATATCATAAGAGGATCATATATGATATTATAAATATAAATATGCATCTTTTATAATTTAATAAATTGATTAAAACCAATATAATTGAGTTTAATATATTTTCTCCCAATTAGAAGCACAAGGTAAGGGAATTCATCTCAATTTCATTTTATTGAGGAATATTGTACTGTTATGGACCTAATTTATTTTATATAGTGTATGTAATTGCATTTAAAATTTAATGTCATTAATGGTATTTTATATTTCATATTGAAGTATTTCATTTAAAGGTATTTGAATTAAAAGTTACAAAGTCGTAAAATATGTAATAACCCAATTTCTTTTCATTGGGTTTGATAGGTTCTTCATTTTCATTAATATTGTAAGATTATGTGTGTAGTAAAAATATAATATATTTTATTTTATTTCAACTTGTTTTATTTGTATTTATATTTTATTCAAATAATATATTCATTTACTGATTCTCAATTAAATTTTATTACCTTTATTATTTCTTACTACAAATTCTCATTTTATTCGGTATTATTTACATTTGAATTTCAATTAAAGAAACTGATTTGATAATTTTTTAATAAAAACAATAATTTTATTGTAATCTATTTATTAATGTCAATTTTTAAGTAATTTAAATATTCTATTACTCTTTGGTAATATTTTTTTTAATGTTTTTGAGAAAACCCAACATGATTTCACTCTTCAGTGGAAAATATTTTTTCCCTCAGTACCATGTTTTTTGAAAATGTTCTAAATTTTTTTTTATACATTTAAAATTTATTCAATAATTATAATTTTCACCTTTTGTGTTCAAAATATGTTATTAAATTAATATTGTTGATTTCTTATGAATAAGGAACTTTTGTTTCCTTTTTACCTTGTAGACTAAATTTCCTTTTAAATTGTAAAACATGTGTGAAATTTTCCACCACTATTTATTTTAAATATAAATTGTGAAATTTAATAAATATTTATAAGGAAAACGGATTTAAAATAGATTAAAAATTGTAATTTAATGTTTTTTTGAATAAAATGGATATTTTACTCATTAATGATTAAATGATCTTTTAATAGGATTTGTATTTATAAAGGAAAAAACCAATTATCCACCCACCACAAGGGATAGGTTTTATTAATTAAATCCTTATTCCTAATATAAAAATATTATATCTTATTTGACTAAAAATATTATTGAAATTCACTACATTGATTCTTTTTTAGTCCCCTTGAGATATTCATTTACTTGTAATAATTATACATTAAATATGAATAAAATATCCATATTTATTATGGTGGATATTGTTAATGGATTAACCATATACAATTTTCACACATGGTGTTTACTTCTTTTTAAATAAAAGGAAAATATTGAAAAATATGTATCATGTACTCAATAATAATACTTGATGATATGTCGTGTGGTTTATTAAATCAATTATTCAACATATAAGGAATTATTTGAATATGAAGTACACACATTGAGGATAGGTTAATTCATGCCCTTATTTGAATCTGTAGTCTTATAAGAAGATTATTTTGTCTATCCTAGGATAATTTATTTTCCCCCAGTATGTATTAAACATCCACAAGAATATATATTTACTGTAAATGTATTATGTTATTATGAAACATGACACTAATAATTCAATATTTACATTATTGAGAATTTAGTTGATATTATTATCCATGATATTTTTTATTTGAAAATATATATAAAAGCATTTTCATTCTTAGTTAATTACTTTAATGGAAGATGTGTTATGTTATTTAGCTATCTACAATAATTATGCCTAAAAAATTATATAAAATGTAATTAATGTTCAGTTATTTAACATTCTATATTATTTACAAACCCCTCTCAGTTTATTAATTACATGGTTCATCTTTTAGTTATTTGACATTTCATATTGATTATTCTCATTATTTCATTGTTATTTACACTATAGTTAAACCTTAATGAACCCTTGAGCTCAACCTTGTTTTTTTTCATTCCCCATTAATCATATGAGTGTACTAAGAGTGATATGAAATGATATGCTAAGTTGGAATTAATTTATCCCTAAAATATTATGTTAAAATTAGAGTATTCATTTATAATAACTAAACCATCTATGTTACTTGTTCACCATGACAACTATATTGATCAGTAAATCGGGATTAATTTTCTTGTAATCGTGCCTATGTTAGGGTAGTAGGCAATAGCTTCTAGATTATTGGGGTACGGTCGTTGTTGGAATCATTTTTTAGCTGGGTAAAAACTCTCTAAAAGAATATAAGTAATTCTAGGAGTGAACGAAAATAATTTAAGGGAGTAAGAAGATGTCACAAATTGTATAAACTCTAGAATAGAGAAATGAATATTTATAAAATGGAGCATTCCAAAATCTATTTATCGATCGATGACCTTTGTGTTGGAAATTGTATGAGAAATTGTGTTATGAAGGCCACACATGTCTGTATTTTTTGGGTCTAATTACTTCATTAATGATATGGAATAAACTTTATATCTTTAAATATTTGAAGACCACATTAAATGTATTTGGAACATAAGAAATTCTTCGCATATAGATACTGGATCAATGTCATTGGATTCAATTTCAAATTTTGAAATATAATTCACATAATCTGTACATTAATGAAAATAAAATTTCAAACTGATTGAAAAATAATATTTGAAATATATAAAATATCAATTGGAATTCTAAGATAAGCTCCACAATAAACTATGTATGAAATTTCCATAAATTGATTTGAAAAGAAGAATCAAATTTATAAATATTTAATTAATTTAAAATCCATGTTTTAATTTTAAATATAGTTTACTATAATTATCTTGTTATGATAATTAATATTTTAATATATTAAAATCAAAATCACATTTTTTAGTTTATTCTTTATCTAGTATTAATCATATATTATATATTATAAACCTTATTTTCATCCTTTGTTCCAGTTAAAAATAATTTATATTGTTTTTTATATTTAGAACAAATCAAAAATCATCTAAATATGAATTTTTTATCTCATGATATCCCTAAAAATGCGTATAAATTTTATCGTATTTTTTAATTGATCACAATGACGATTTATATCAAAAATTAAACATACAATACAATAAATTATACTTTTATATAGTAAAATTAAATTTAGATAATTTTTATATCTGTCAATGTCAATAAATAACTTTTAAATTCCATTTTATTTATCTTAGGTAGTGATCAAAATATAGAGATCTAATAAAACTAAAAAATAGAACAATTTCTTCTCTTAAAACATTACACATTATTATAACATTAACAAATAATATAAATTCAACATTATTCTCCGATTATAAAAAAAAATAATTTTTTTTTATAAAATATGAAATAAAAAATAATGGTATTATATAATTTTCAAAACATAGGAAAAATAAAGTTACCATGACCCAAAATATTAATATATTAATTATTTGTAATTAATAAAATTTAAACATAAAAACTCTTTTCTTAGTTGAATAGATCAATAACATTGAAATTTTAAATAAATTTTCCCCTTAATGATATAAACTGGATAAAATTTTATATATTTATCCCCTAAAACATTTTTTCTTCATATTAATAAATTAACCTAAAAACATTATTTCAAATATGAGAGAAATCAACAATTAAAACAAAATAATAAGGAAACGTCAAAAATATATAATGATTTTATATGCAACAATTAAATAAATATAAATAGTTTAAATATATCTATCTAGTTGAATGTAGTTTTCACTTCCATTTTCGTCAACTAATTAACCTATATAGAATTTAAAAGATATGTAATGACCCATGGAAGCGTTTCATAATGTTCAAAAAATAATTCTATACAAAACATTAGTTATTGTATATATTTTTCATGTGAATAAGTCATTAATGTCCTCATGTATTGTTATAATAGGTGTGAAAAAGAGGACAATAGATTATTCCCATGATGATGATTGGGAAAAAAACCTAATATACTCTTTTTCATAAAAATACCTAGAAGCATATATGCCAAAACCCCATAAAAATGATTGTATATGGATAATTGTTTTATATAAAATTCTACTTTTTAGGACATTACAAAAATATATGGCCTTTTAAAAAAATTCCTATTTGAGTTAAAATATTTTCTGTAAATATAAGAAACCATGCATATGATATTTAATAAATAACATATTTTTTTAATAGAATGAGTAATTTATTCCAAACTCTATCATTAAAAAATTAAAAATAATTTAAAGAAAAGGGTTATGTTTTAAGGATAACAAAAAACAATAAACTTCATAAAATATATGAGAATTAAATTCAAGAAGCCACATAAATATATTTTTTTTTTTATCACAAACTGAATAGAGGATATAATAAGTGAAGATCAAAATATTTCATATAAAATTGAAACATCAGAAAGCACGAAGACTTAAAAAACATATAAATATACCTAATAAATTATAATAAAAATTATAATGAATATGAAAATTATTTGAAAGTAAATTATAAATATTTGAAAATAAATATTAAATATATTTAAAATAATATTAAAAGGGATAACAAAGAAACAAAAAATGACATTTAAATAGAAATATAAAAATATATTTAAAAATATATATAAAAATAAATTTCAAATAAATTTCAAATAAATTGAAAATAAAATTTTAAAATAAATTTATAATACAATTTGAAAATAAATTTGAAAATTTATTTTTAAAAATATTTAAAAATAATAAATATTTTTTTTTGAAATTGAAAAGAGATAATAATTGAAAACGTTATTTTTACATGCTAAATATTTTTATGATTTCACATTATTGACATATAATATTTACAATTAAAACATTCTTGTATAAGATGTTTTATATTAAACATATTTATATTAGATATTCAAGATTAAACAGTCTTGTATATGATATTCTTGAATTCCTAACCCTGGATAAGATATTCAAGTTCATTATAATTGGATAAAGTTAAAGGATTAAAAGATAGATCATTTAAACAATAACCCCTGCATAAAAACATAAAAACATAAAATTAATTACATTTGCTATATTTTTAAATTTATTTAAACATCATGGATTTATCCATTTGATAAAAAAATAATTATTTGAATCCACTTATTTTTCATTTATTATTTTTCAATTAAATGATATTCAATGAGGTTTAGTGGAATAACCCTATAATTTATCAAAAGAGAGTGTGTATTAGTACCCAAAATTTGGGTCCACTGATGTTATCAAATAACAATTATTCAATAAGAAGTTCTTTACTGTAATTATTTATTAGAAATATTTGAATGTAGATAATTTCTTTTTGGTATATTGTATCTATCATTTTTACAATTATATTCACAAAAAATATTTCATTTCAATATTAAAAAATTTAATTTGAGAAATTTCCACTACAAATATATTGATTTTATAATTCTTGGGAAATCATTATTATTTTGTAAAAGCAAATCCATATCGATTTTAATTGGTTTTTGAGATTTGAATATCTTATTCAAATTTTATTTTGATTGATTAAATATAGAAAGTGTGTTTTTTTAGAAATTTACTTTGAAATTACAAATTTTCAACATTTGTTTATTCTTTTATCATTAAATTTACATTCCCATATTATTTAAAAAAACATGATACAACCTCTGAAGTCATTTGGATATGCATTCTTTAGGCAGATCCTAACATTGGCTGGCACGAGCCAATATGGGAAGTCAGTTTTAGGCCGTGAATAAAATAATTAGATAAAAATTATTTTATTTTCAAATCCTTATACATCATAAAAGATGTCTCAGATTGAAAATCTAGGAGTACTATTGATCTCATGGGGACATGTTCCCCTTAGGCAGTGTCTAACCTTGATAGGAACAGTTTGAGGGTGAATGTTAATTTTTTTGAAATTTTATTGAGTTACCTTCAGAAAATGTGTTAGTAGGATTTTATATCTTTTCAAACTAGTTATAAGATTAAATATCAAAGAGAAAAATTGAATTGAGGATGCCAGGATTCGATGAGAAATGACTTCTCTTTTCCCAACAATGGAAGGGAAAGAATGTTATTTTATTTAAATTTGTTGAAAAATAATAAAATAATTATTTTATTTCTATTCACACACCTGAGTGGAAGCCGTTGACGCTACAATGCTATAATGAGGGAGAGGCGATGAAAATTAATTAGGATCATTAATTGATCGTTAACCCACATCATAGCAATGATTTATTGACGTATCACAATGACACTATTTTTAAAATAAAACTTTGTAACGATGCGACCAAGCATCATAATGGAAACGTTGCGACGTGATCCTATTTATAGATCGACAGACATGGAAAATAAGGATTAAAAATTTGGAGAACTCTCTAGAAAACCATCGACGGACTTCCACCACAGTAAAGAATGAAGAACATCAGCATGACTTCATCATCTTTGCCACATTTTGATGAACGAAGTCATGAAGCGACGTTGATGTCTTAATCCATCAATGATGAACATCGTGACATTGGACGCCATAAGAGGTAGGGTTTTTTATTTTATGTTCATCAGTGTATTTTTCTAAAAAAAAACAACGATCAACCACAAACAGATTGATCTATGATTTTTGCATTATGCGGGAGAGTAATTTTATTCTTGGGGTTTTATTTATTCGGGGTCCATCTAATGGAAAATAATGATTGAATGAAAATTCCCTCAAACATCCACCAAGTATAAACCTATAATGAAGAGCCACCAAGCTGACACAAAAAATTCTAATGCATATCCTCATGTTTATTCATAGTGTTCATACCCCCAAAATGGTGGCATGGAAGATTTGGAATCATCGTTGTGAAGAGGGAGCTCCCTGGATGCCACAGACACATATACCTCAAAGGACGGACCATCAGATTGTGTCTAGTGGTCCGCTAAACATTATTTTGGAAGCCAACCACAATATCCATGTGGAGGAGGTGACCCACACTAGCAGGACGTATTCACTGGGAGGTCGTCTCTCATCAGTCATGGAGGTACGCTGGAGGACATGGTGTTGTGTGTAGGGAGGACCAATGTTCGGGCCATCTGGACGAGCTGGCAGCCGGGTTCCTTAACTGCAGTAGGCTGGGGAGCATTGAGCATCTACAAGGTAGGTAGGAGGCCACGACATATCGGCCATGGTAGGAGTCAGACGAGATGCCAGTCGTGCACCATGTAAGAGGTATAGAAAACCTCTTGCTGACATCATTTCGACAGGGAGGGGATGTGGATGGAAATCGCATCCCTGGTCCTCACATTAGCAGCACCGCACGACTGGTCCCCAGCTGGAAGGACGAGCCCCTAATGTGTAGTACTCGGGACCATAGGGATGGACATATTCAGTAAACAAGACCTATGCTGGTGGGCCAGACCCACACCCAAACAATATACCCACATCCACTTCGGGTAACGCACGACTAGATTGGGTCACCATGAGACCCGGCGGGCTAGACCCTAAGACAACCAGGCTAGGTCCAGCAAGGCCTATTTTTCGTGGCCCACTGTCTAGGCCTGACCAGATAGAACTCTACTGACACCAGGTCGGGTCGTTTCATTCAAAATAAAATGGGGTATGTTGGATGCCATGGATGGGTTGTTCAGGTTGGTCTGACCAGGTCGGACTGAGCCCTGTCGTAACTGGTCCCCTAGTTACTAAAATGTATGTATCTTGCAAGATTTTCATCTGATTGATGATATTTTTGCATTTTTGGGGCCCTATCAATGTGTATAATTTTTTGGAATTCTCTATGGTGACTTTTGTAACATTTGAGATGCAACGAAGGGATTGTGGATTGGTTCTACCAAGAAAAAAACGTACAAAACCCGATGACAGGCTGATACCTGAAGACTAATAAATTTTGGCCCTCTGGGAAGCACCTCTTGGTGAATTTATAGGCCCACTGTGGGAAAGACCTCTCTGTTACTTTTTAGGACCATGCTACGTGATTAGAATGAGTACCTTAGTTGGCCCGGACTAGTTGCATGCACCTCTCGTTGACTTTACAGGTCCACAGTATGTGATAGGGGAGGAGTTCCTAAGAAGTCTAAGGTTAGTGGGAATAAATTCTTCATGACATGGAATTCTCATTGTACTCACAATAGGATGAGTTCTCCAGCAGCTGAGGTGATCAATGACATGAATAATTATGCTATTGATACTACCCTAGAATATACCTGGTGTGAGTTTTTTGGGGTTTTTTCCTTCACCTTTGAGGAATTGTGCTGTGGTATTTCCTTATTGTTTTGGGTTCCCTACTAAGAGTTGTGTTACTCGCCCATGCATAGGCTTCACCTTCACATGATTGGTTTAGTTCCAATGATTGACGTTTCAATTGAGGTGCTCAGTGAGATGGGAATGGCAAATGCTGCCATAGTGGACTTGGTAGCCCAAGACCAGGTAGGGCCCAGTAGGAATAGGTTGAGATGAAATTTCACTTAATATACTAGTATCTTCACTAATCTCATGATTTGGTGGGGTTCTCTATGGATGGAAATCTGAGTTCCCTTTTGTGTTTTGAAGTTATGGTTTCTTTGTTGGGATTGTATTCTATCCCACATACATTCAGATATACATACACTCAACATTATTTTAGTCATTTTATTTTTACCTCTTTCGATGTTTTGGGATGTGGTTGGGCGTGTGTCTGTGTACATTTATTCATGAAAATGTCTCCCACATGTAGGTTGATTCCTTTGGCGCTAGTCATAAGTCACTGGCCTTTGGGAGGCGTGCTTTGGGTAGTCATAACATGGGCCCTAGGGGATGGGTCGTGACATGGTGTACCTAAAATTGATATTTTGAAAATTTTAATTATAATAATATAACATTCATGATGTTTTCCTAAAAAATTGGAATAAATACGAAATATTGTATTTGGTTGGAAATATAAGACCTCCATTGAGTTCAAAATGTGTGGTTTACCCTAGGCATGACATAATCATTGTCAGCGTTGGCTATTTAGTTATAATAGCATGACAGGAAAAATAATTAATTGGTTAAAATTAATTTATCATTATATATTTTGAAGTAGAGACATATTAACCACTATAAATATAAATTTATTTTGAGATTATATGGTCAACTAAATAACCCTAGTGATCAATAGGACCATTAGAGGAGACAATTCCTATTGATCAAAATTGGCTCGAGAATGGAGTGAAAATTATTTCTACATCAATGTATTTGTATTTTACCAATGATGGAAATACATTACTATTATTTAATTATGATTAATCCATGAAATAAATTAGTATTTTTACTTTTATATGGATTTTACCCATTTTCTATTCCCAATTTGAATTCTAAACAATCAACTAATAGATAGATTCACTAATAGATAATTTTACAGGTTTGGGTTTGATTATCATGTATTTGGGGGATATTTTTTTGGTTTATTGTAGCATATTTATTCCTTGTTATAACAATTGTAGATAGATTATAATCTAAAAAATCATCAAGGATCATTCCACATCTTCTGTTTTATGTTTTTATCCCATCTTTCTATGGATGTTAGTCATCAATATTTATTTTTCCCAGTTTTTCGATGAATACCCAATAAAAGATAGTTGAAAATTCATTTTTGGTGTAGAATATAATTTCCTCTTATACATCTTAGATATGTGTTTTTGAAACCATATTTCATGCTGATACCGATGATGGATCTGATGCAGATCAATGTCTATCCTATGTTGTCCTTCACATTCCAAGGAGTAGAGGAGACATGAGGGATGTCTTTTGTTGTTTGATGGGTGAATCCAATCCAATGGTGAAGGAGGGGCTCATATGGATCGATGTACTTGATATTTAGCAAGAATAATGGAACAATTTCAAGAGGATTTGAAAAAATATCTGTCCCAGATGAAGAAACATGAAGAGTATGTAATTTTTTTGAAATTCCTGACCAATTTTGTTTTGATGAACACACACCATGTATTCTTCTCTATTTGGTGTTAGGATTTCCATATAATGATAAGTATAAAACTTTATCTGATGCATGACTCACAAAATGTGGCCCTCATCTAAATAGATTAATGTGTACTGGGAGTACAAATCATGGTGGATTTTTGGCCCCACTACCCGTGTACATAGGATGTAAACGAACAATGGAAAATGGCCTTTTGAGTTCTAACATATAACCATACACACTGTGTCACAAGATGTACATGGAAAATGTTCAAAATAAAAAAGAACGAGAAGGAATAATATTATGTTTCAGGTCATCATGTACATATAGTTCACCCTTATGGGAAAATCATTTACTATAAAAATGTAGATGTTGTGTCAGTACGATACATGGGTGCCGACATGATTACTGATACAAACTGTGTACCCCTAGGGACACACAATATACTCTTTTTAGGAAAGTTTAAATGCCTTTTTCTCATTAATTCATCTTCATTGTGAGTTTTTGTTGACATGTATGGCTTGATTGTTTTCCATTGGTCTATTTTTATGAGATTTCAATGCAGAAACAAATCTTCATAATAGGATAATGACCCCTATATATCATATTGTTGATTAGTGTAGTGTGGGATAGTTCCCTTATTCTGGATTGAGTTATCTCAGTCTTCTCCCCAGAGGGTTCAGTAAAACATATGGTCTTCTGAATTATACATCATACCACTCTTCATATTGGATCATGTATCACTCATAGAGGCGTGGATCAACCATCATTTTCTGTCACTCTACCTATGTAGGGTTGATAGTAATAGCATAAAACACACTGACACATGCATAAATCCTTTATCTACAAATAAAAATACAGTATGGTATGGTAACCCCCAGTGACTCCTTTGCGTTGAACCCCTACATGTGAATCAAGAAGTGTTCTTTATTTTGGTTATTATTATAATAGAGAATGTATAACAGATGGCCCCCTAAGTTTCATTAATGATTATTCTTAGTTTTACATAATGATTATAACCTATCATATTAGTGTCATCAATGATAGTATATGTTATGGATCATTTGCTCCCAGATAATTGTTACCATGAAAGCAGGAGTGGAACTATGGATAGATGAATTCGAGACCCTTGTGACTTGGAGTCATTTATGAGTATATCTATGTTATACTTATTTATCATTTTGTATCATATCTTTTCCAACATATCTATTTTTGATGAGTTGGAAACTATAAATATTGAACAGTTGGTAATTTGGAGGTGTCGTACTGGGTGTTTCTATACTCACCGACATATGGGATCTACCAACACATGTAATTTATTATGTTGGAGTCAGTCCATTTTAATGAGTACTCGAAGTACAGGTAATAGGTGGAGCATAGTTTGGTTTAGACTAGATGAGGTGTGTAACATTGTTTCATTTTTAGTAATTCCCTCATGAATAATTGTTACTTTTTTTTATTTTTTTGGGTGGTCATGTATTTGGGGCATTTTTATTACATTATAGTAATTATTTCTTACACTAATCTGGGGTAGATTCTATTCATTCATTACTGTTCTCAATTTCTATTAGCATTTTTCCATTATATTTTCTTGTATCTGTGTGTGTGTATACAAGTATATTTGGTTAATGATTCCCATATGTGTGATATGCCTACTCAGTGGTACTCTATAGCACCTAGATTATTGTTGGATAGCTTGTGGTTGTTGTGGATTGGCCTTCCACCATCTAGGATGACACTAGTTGGATTCATTTTTACAGAGTGCCACTATAGCCGGTTTATTCTCAGTTCAATTTTTGGAGTTCGATCGATGATGATGATTATTTGGTAATTAGGGATAAAATTTAATATGTATCTCGATTATAAATTTTAAACCATGTAATCCAATTTTGGTGAAGATATTTACAATCCATTAAATCGGGATTTAAAATCCTTCCTTATTAATTATTACATGTGGGAACTTTTTGTAACTAAAAACATTAGAACCTGTAATTTATTGAAAATGGTTTTGGTTTCCATTTCCTTAATGAATCGTGTCACTATATATACTCAGTTAAAATTTTATGTATTTTATTTATATAGGATTTTTTCATAAAGAAAACCAATGTCGTTTCAACAGTAGATTCAAGAGTGTGACCAGACGAATGATGTGACATCCATAAAGTGTCCTATTTATATGGGGATCATTATTTAAGATGGTCAATAGGTGGTTCTCCTCCCATTGATTAGTTCGTAAATTCAACCCATGTGGTTTAGGTGGGTACATAATGTCATATTGAGTTGTGGATATCTCTTTTGGAACTAGATGTTTATGAATTGTGTTTCAGCACATATCATGATCTTCTAAGGCAGGGATCACATATGATATGCGGTCTACATGACCTATAAATAGTATTTGTGAAAATAATGTGACAAAACATGAGGTTTCTTTGTAGACTCCCCTGAAAAATTAGTCTTCTATCGTTGAGATGTTTGTATTCTTAAGATTTATAATTAAATATTGAATGAGAATGGTCTACCTGAAATGTTGCTGACAGAGTGGCTCTCTATGAACCTCATCTAAAGAGGAAAGTACTAGAGAAGAGTGGTCCAGGGAATAAAGTGTCAAATGATATTAGGGAGTAGTAATACGTGACTAGAAATGTGGATTTATGAACCCACGAGCACCCCCAGGTGGACAAACGTAGTCTTAGGATGGTGGAGGTCAAGAACATGGACAATTGTAGGCATTTGGGGCTCTTTAACCAGAGACTCTAGGAGTTCTCTGAGGTTTGTTCTATGTCCCTTGTACTTATTTTGTAGTACTATTATACGTTGGTAAAACAACTTTTTTCCAAATTTGTGTAATTATTTCATAGGTAGATTCATGTAACCAAAGGATCCCTAGGTTATTGATTTTGGAAAAGAATTTTGGCATGCATGTAAGAGGTATTCTTACTTCACCATGATGTATTCTTGAGACTTGATAAAAAACTATATGGGTGATTCAATGCTACCCTAATTGAATTGTGTTAAGGTATGGTGGATGAGTTACGATGAATTGTGCTTTAGGTTCTTTTGATGTTCTATGTTGTTTGAGAAAGACATGATTATATTAAATTAACGGGGAAGGGATATTATGAGTTTCATGCATTATGAGATCATACAGGATTCATGTGTAGTTTGGGGAACAATGTGTGGTTTCATAGCGTAGTTGCAGTTTCTCACATATTCTCTATCCACCAATCCCTATGAATATGCCTAATTTGATACAGAGTGATAATAGTGGATCCTTTCTTTCTTGACCCTTATTTTAGTAGCATCTATAGAGAGGATCAATGATCACACGATGTACCAATAGTGTGACATGAAACTTTGATGAGATACATAGAGCCTCAGGTAGAATATTTCAATTTTGGAAATGAGACCCTATGATGTTTCCCTTTGCATTGAATTGTTTGTTAACATCCAATTTTTGATAGTTTCCAAAAATGTGTGTGGAATATTTTTATAATTACATGATGTATTTTTCCTACATCGATAAGAATAGAATCCTGGTATAGGAAGATGAGATCATGTGCAGGATAATATGACCATCTCTTTTACATTTGGCTTGTATATCCCTCAGAGTAGTTGATGTTATATGGTTTTTTCCTTCAGTGGGTTTTCATTATGGGGATATATTTTCTCAGGATGTTCCGGGATTAACTCTATACCAAGAGTTGGTATTCTATAAGATATGTCACCAGTTATCAAATAAGATATTTTTGATATAATATCAAATAGAATCCATTTATCTTCATAAGGAGAATTCATTGTCAGATGTTTGAGTAGATAGTATTTTTAAAGACCCCTGTTCACATGGGTAGCCCATTTCTTCACCTACGAGGATGATGGGTTCATGAGGTTGGGTGTGGACTGGAATCATTTGAACAAGGTGATGTGATTATGGGTATCCACTCCAAAGAATCATTTTATTATTTGAACAATGGTTAAGGGAGAAGTGGTTCTCAGATTTTGACCTTGGAATAGTTTACCACCAAATCTAGTTTTGGAGTGGGATTTAGTATAATTTCTATTCAAAATCCATTATGGATGTTTTGAGTTCATGGTGAAAACCATTTTGAATTTGACCACCTGAAATGAATAATGAATCCTATTGAAAAGTTCCTTAACTCTTCATGGATTTGTTCATGGTAATATTTTCAATTGAATCCATGTATGCTCCACATCCAAGGATGATTATATGAGATGGATGAGGATGGTGCATTTTACCTCTTATTTATAGTAATTGGCATCTTCTTCTTTATAAATCCCTAAAAAAAAATAACGTATATCAATTGTAAAATATTTCTAGAATATATATCAAATGGATATGTTTGTAATGGATTTTACAAAGTTGGGGAGAACTTCATCCTTGTTTAAGGATGGATGAGGACCCCAGTACCAATGCAAAAGGATGTTCTGAGGAGGATATTTTAACTTAGATGTATATATGGTGTTGGAGAGGATGTAACAGGATCTCTTGGCATCAATTTGGAATCCAAGGGAGTAACAACATTTTTCCTAGTTAAACTCTTTTTTTCTCCCCTCTATACGAGTGATTAATAATAGAGCATTTTACAAAATTTGGGACTCCTATGCATGCTAGAGGTTTTCTAGAATTATGAAAGTCCCATGATTATTATTCTAAAAATTATTTCATACTTCACGAAATTATTAGGGTATGTAATTGGTAATCCTTTTATGGACATGTTTTTTTGTTGATCATAGTGTTTTCCACTATTATTAATCCATTTAAATTGGAACTCATCGGTTCTAGTGAACACGATTTATGTTCACATGTCATTTTTGAGCCCTATATTGGAGAATCATCTAACATTTCTGAAGTTTTGTGTCTTTATGATCACAAATACACTACTAGAGTATCACAATTTTGAGTCCATGTATGAGGGACCATTATGGCAACTCTTATTCTTGTCAGAGATAGTGGGAGACAACGCATGGGATCCTGTTGTTGTGATAGTGATGATTATAATAGGTGAAGTTCATATACCAGTGGATGAGTACATCCCATTAATGTTTTTATTCTGTTACAAACTAATGAATAAATCCTTTTGATTTAAATATTTGTAGAGTTTTATCATGGGTGATATGCTATATTTGGGTTTCTCTAGGCCTTTCCTTATTTTCTTACCATGCTAGTTTACCAAGGTGGTGTACCACTTAACCTCATTACAATAATTGTTTTGGGATTAGTGGTGTTCTTCACATGCCATATCTACGAGGTTATATGTATGACTTATTATATGACATATACATAATTAATATATGATATGATAGTGGATTTTACATTTTCTAGGATTTGGTGACATTGTGGAAAGGAAGGGAAAGACACATCATGGTAATGTTTTATCATTGGGAGCATGTTTTCAGTAGCATAAGAATCGTTCAGAAGATCTAATGTGAGTAAGAGACCTAAATTAAAGCTAATTATCCTATTTTTAATTTTTTATTTCTCATTCAGAATGATAATACATGACGGTTGGGAAAATTTAGTGATTTATTTTTTTCATTTGTAACACTTTTCATTATTTCTAGGAATATTTCAAGAAGAAGGTGCTAAGATGGAATCCGATTCTTGGGCTCGGTGAGCCTAGAATTTTATTTTTTATGATATTAATTATATTAAGATCATGTGTGTATATTTGTTCAAAAAAAGAGGAATATATATAAAAATTAGTCTCGAATAAGAAATCAGAGACTTTCATTGAGTTCATAACATGAGTTTTACCCTAGGCACGTGATAATCATTATAAGGAATATACATTTTGTTAAAATCCATCACATATGAAATTTATAAAATAAATAAATCAATAAAAAAATTTAGTACATTAATTTAATGAGTTGTATTCCTCTATAAATACATGATTATGATGTTATATCATGTTTATCCACATAAATCTATAGATATATAGGACCGATGTAGGTGGTAATTCTTGGAGGAAAACAATGGATCAAGAAAAGATTGATAATCATTACTCAATCATAGTTTTAGGATCTCACTAACAACGTTAACATTGGACCATTATTTTATAGCAGTCGATCATAACATCGATAAGGTTTTCTTTTTTATGTGTATCTATCATCATTTTCATATGTCAGTATTTACATGATTCAATCATCTAAAAGATTAATTCCCAGATCGATCATTTTGTGAGCACGGTTCTATTCATATAGGATTTGTGGTATGATAATAATTATTTATTACTGGGTATTATTTTATTGTTCTAATTAAAATAAATTGATTCCAATATTAAAAATTTATACAGTTTATTCCACATCAAGAGTTTTATGATTTTACCCACATTCTACGATTGTTAATTGATAGCCTTTCTTTTGAATGTCAGTTAGATGAATATTTGGAAACAGATCCATGCGTGTTTGATCTTTTATTTACCAAGTTATTTCCTCTGGTCAAAATTCTTGATCAGTTTATGAAATCATAATATATGTTTGACAATATGATGAATATGGTTTATATCAGAGTTAATCGTGCTTGGGTTTTCACGTCCTGACAAGGAGAGGTGAAGGGGGGTGCGACTTAGATGGTTTGATGGACATAATCCATGTGACAATGATTGAGTAGATCAAATGGATCGAGGCACTTGATCTATAATGAGAATAATAGTAAAATTTAGGTAGATTTTTTAGATATGGGGGATTATGATAAAAGGTGTTAATAGTCTTTAATTTCATCGAAGCTCCCAACTACACAGCGTTTATTCTGATGAACACATGGTGTGTAGTCCACTCAATGTGGTGCTAGGGTTTTTACCTAGAGATAAGTATCACACACCATGAGATTATTGTCTTCTTATATGAAACCCTTAGTCAACCAAATCATCATGGGAGTGGAGTATACATCCTTGTTTCCATGTGGCCACACAGTCCTTGTAAATAGGATCTTCAAAAACATGGGAAAATGGTATGTTGAGTGCCATCCAAGAACCCTACACTCTATGTGGATATTTGTACTCTAATAAATTCTATAATACATTGGAATGTTTAGTAAGTATGAGGAGGTCTATGTCATCATCTACAAATTTTGACCCCTAGGGACATATCGTGTACACTGGAGATGTAATGTCCATGTGTGTGAGAGAAATGGGATGTATTGAGATTAGTGATACAACCTGTGTATCCAATGGATACACTATGTATTCCATTTAGGATAGGTTTGAGTCCTCCTTATCCTTAATTAATATTCCTTGGGTGCTTATGTGAGACTTATTGGACAAGTATCGTTTTAGTATAATCCCTTAGATTATTCCTACATGGGTTTGGAGAATAATCACATCCCCATCATATGATTATAATCCCTATACATCTTCATTATGATCAGTGTATTGTGGGGGAGTTCTCTTATTCTAGAGTTGGCTATCTTATTCCAAAACCACAACGGTTTAGTGTAGATTATGTTTCTAAGTATCCAAACTTAGACCCCTTAGTTGATTGGATTATGATTCACACTGATAGGGATATAATGATCCTTAATTTCATTTATTATCCATAGGTATGGTTTGTGGAATTTTTTCGACCAACACATACAGAGGTTTTGATTCTCATTCTACCAGGTTAAATCTCGTAGGGTCTAGTGTTCCCCAGTGTTCCATGGGATTTAAGCAGCTATCTTTGTTTCAATATATGATCATTATGATGGGGTATTAGTCCAATGGAGTGTGTGCCAAAAATAATCCTGCTTATTTTCTTTTTTGATTCTTTTTTTAGACATGGAGAGTTTGACCACTCAGATGAGTGTCATCACTGACAATATAGCTTAGAGAGTGGTTACTCCTGGACTACTATTACCTCGAGGCCTCGAGTGGTACTATGAATAGAAGAGGATTAGACCCTTATAAAATGGAGTCTTTTATGAGTATATCTATGTTATCCTTGTTTACCCATATATATCTTATCTTGTTTGAAATATTTATGTTTGTTGATCTAATTACTTGTGTTGTTTAATATTTGGTTATTTTAGTTTGTCCTACTAGGTATAGTTGTACTCTCCCCTATATGGGACCTCCCCACACATTTCATGTCTTATCAAGATGGCATACCTTTTTACAGAGTCCTTGGAGGACTAAGAGAGGGTGGAGGATAATTTAGGATAAATATAAAATAGTGTATACCTATGTTTTTTTCACAGTCCCTACCTTTAGTGAATGATGGAACTTATGTTCTTATTTTTTATGTGTGGGTTTTTGAACCTTTTTATTGATTTATATTAATTTCTTTATTCTATGTTATGGGATATATCTTTTACAATAATTATTGGTATAATCTATTCTTTACATTTAATCATTGTATGGTCTTGGAGATTTCTTCATGTGTACATGTAATTTATGATATTTCCTCCCATATATGTTATATGACATCTTTGTGATAGTCACTATCCCTTGGAATATTGGATGAGGGCTCAGGGTACTGGTGGGATGGTCTTCCGCAAGCTAGGTTGTCCCTGGTGGGATGGGTTGTTACATTCCATGGCTTATAAACATAACTTTTCTTATTTCTTAATGTGTAAATTCTATTATTTTCTAGATTTCTTTAACAATTATAAATGAAGTTATTTTTTTGTAAAAAATTACAATAAAGACCAAATTTTAATTCATTAATTACGTTGCTATCATTTTCCAAATAATAAATATAATTAGTAATCTATTTCACTTCTTTATTAGTTAAAATAATATAGCTATTAATTAAAATATTACGAAACAATATACATAATAGATCATTAAAAATTATAAATTCATTATTTCTATTAATTATATTTAGTACCATAAAAAATAGAGCATGACCTAGCGATTGTCATTTCAGACTATTATGGGGGTTTGTAAAATCCATTTTAAAATAAAATATTATTATTTCAATATGATTAAATATTTTGAAAATAAACCATTGAATTATTTGGAAAGTATATAAATTATATAATTAAAAACTCATTTTATACAAATTTTAGGATGAAGTTGAATGAAATGGAAGGGGGCTAGTTTCCATTAAAAAATTATAATGAAATATATGAAGATTAAAAATTAATTATGATAGATTGTTAAAATTATAGAAAATTGAAGTGTAAAAAACATAAATGTATGAATGTGAAACAATAACTAACAAGATTAAGATATGAAAAATAATATAAAAATTAACCATTATTTAATAAATTGACTATTCACGTTTGATGGATTAAAAAATTTAAAACATTAATGATTAGAATGAAAATATAAAAGATATTTTTAAAAGTATATACGATACAATATTTCATAATGAATAATTATAATATATCTAAAATACCCTTATTATTATTACCCTAATCACTTGATTATTTAATGTATTAGTCCCTTAGAATTATTGGAAGAGCTGATTTCAGAACATTACCTTACTTTTATGGTTAAAGTAATAAAAACAAATACAATATTAATTATCTAATCAAAGGAAATAGTAGTAAACTTAAAATAATAGTTCCATAGATTTTTAATAGAAATGATAACAAATACAATGTACCTCATATTAAAGGAACAGAGAACCAAAATAAGAATAGTTGAAGGGGAGACAATTTCAAGTATGTAATAACTTTTTATATGGTCTCAAATCTCTCAAACAATATAAAGAATGATATGAGTGAATGTGAATAACATAAGAGAGTTATAATATGTAAAAATAATTACACACTCTAAAACAGGGTAAATAATTTTTAGAAAATAGATCACATGGAGAGAAATTTTGTAATAAAGAACATTGTAAATAGAGACTAGATGAGATAATCAGTTTCAAGGGACACCAAGGTCTCTATTAATGGAACCAATAGAGTCATTTATATTATATAATCTTTTTGGTGACTTTAATCTTTTATTAACCATATTCATTTTATTTTTACCATCATAAATGACTGACTCGAAGATACCCGATTCACATGATTGGAATCAATTTATATTTTTAGATAAAAATCATTTTTTAGTTTCATAAAAATTATAATTTAAAATGAAAAAATAATATTTGAAGTATCTGAAATATCAATTTTAATTCCTGGATATCTTCCACATTCCATCATCGTCATGAATATTTAATGAATACACCTAGAACCTATAACATTTGGGTGTTTGTATGTTTTTTTACTCAATGTATATTAATATAAAAATCATAAGGAATGTACTTTAGATAATTAAATAAACACAAAATCCCATTTTATAGGGATCACAGAAAAACAACACAACCACTTTATCACATCCCACACTCTATCACCACCTCACATTATTATCACATCCATTTTCATTATCCCAAACCATAAAAACAGCCCAAAAATAGTAATGATAAAAAATCAAATTTATATTTTAAACATGGTATTTATCAATTTAAATATCTTATGTTTACCATCCATAGAACATTTATTATTCCATTTTGTTTTAATTTTAAGGAGAAACAATTTATAGGCATTTATCTTTCCTCCAATAGTAACTACATCATTCCTAGAATCATCATTCAATCTACATCCCATAGGGGTATTTAGTTTATGCCAACACCGATTACTAGATTTATTAATCATAATATTATTTCATTGATATATTAAGACATTAATGTAATCAAAATTACTCAACTAACCCCAACATTATCCTATACACATGTCATGCCAACATACACCTCAATAAAAATATATTACTTATACTTCTCAGAGAACAACCAATCAAATTAATTTACCATCAACAAACACTACCTCTAATTCCAATCCTGGAAACCAAACTATAACCCCACATTCCAAAATCCCCTTCCTCTAAAACTATCTATATAAATTACAACCAAATGACAGACTCAATAGCCAAAAAATTAAAAACAGAATCAATGAGAAAAATAATCAGAAATATGATCTAATTAAATAAATTATGAACATCCATAATTTCATGTTTTAATATATACACATATATTAATTCAATATGTTTTATAAAAGAAAAAATATATATTTCATTTTCCACATATCTGAGCCATTATAATATAACAACGATTTACGTTAATGTGGTCTGATTCCCACAGAAAAATTATAGCCATATTGCATCTCACATATTAGTACAAAAATTCAAATATTATAGAAAAACCATCTATAATCACATATGAAATATCATGGGAAAAAAATACAATAACATGTGAATCTATCAATTACATTGAATTTCATTTTACCCAATTAATTATTATAATTAAACAAGTCTATATTATACACCCATATAAATCTAGAGTCGGTAAATTTCAAAGATTCACATAATTAAATGATAGAATAATTGATACTTTATACTAACTAAATATATAATAGCCACTTCACATTAAGGAAAAGGGAGGAGGTGGTCACGTGATTCAAACCACACAATGGAATCTATTAAAATAATTGGAAATGTAATATCCATATATCAGTAAAAAAATACCAGAAATTCCCAAGCCATACTATAGGCTTCCAAAGTCTGAATAACATATAGGGAACAAAGAAGGGAGGAATTTAAAGCTGAAACTTGATTGTGATAAATGTATATCCTAAATCCAAGGACCATGGTTTGTAAAGTGCATTGAAAGGTGTGTCAAAAAATCACATATGTTTTTTCAAGGCACAATTAAAATGGGGGAAAATAGAGAATTCATATTTAATTTTTATTTTATATAGGAACTAAAAACTAATTTATCGATGAACAAAAATCCATGGTAATGTTTTTATGGGGATAAATGCAACAAAAATCCAATAATCACATACCAAATCACCAATATATCTATAATTTTCAGGTAATTCTACATAAATTGAATATATACTGTATGGGAATGTCTGGTCGTGTACAATGAACCATGACATGAAGACACAAAATGGGAAACCATCTAAAATCATTCTCTATGTATATAGGCAATGTTAGAGTGGGACAAAACATGAAATCAAACATGTATAAACCTAGAAAATTTCCCCAATTATGTTATTATCTATTAGAAAATAAATAAACATCGAAGGTCTTTAATTAAAAGGCTCACAAAATACTCAATTCAATTTTCAATTTTAATTGAACCCCTATTCCATAAATAACAAATTAGTAAATAGAATATCTGAAGTATTAAGGGATTTTGGTTTGATAATTTTGAAAACCCATAGAAATTGTTACTCGTCTATGATTGTTTACAACCCCCATCACTTCATGAACAACCCTAATTCACCATGACTCATTTACTATTGAATAATCCTCTATGACTACCACCCCTTTTCTATATGACTCATATTTCCGCACAACAACATCATTCCCCCAACCAAAACTATATCTCCATCAATAACTATCTATCTCAAATATCAGCATATCACCATTAACACCAAAAAAAATTCCTAATAATGGGAATAAAGGTTCTTCACTATTATATACTAATATTGTATATGATACATTATTCGAATAAATATCGAATAACTAGAAACATACATTTATTAATTGTCCCCTTCCTGAATGGGATACTTTTGAAAGAAGGATTTAGGCCTCATTATTTATACAATCAGTAACAAAATATATAATTATTTTTTTAGATTAAATCTTGTCTTTTATTCAAGTCTAATCTAAAGGCATAATACAGTTTTAACTAGGAAGAGGAGGTGTCATTTTATATGTGAGTTTAAATGGAATATCAAAAAATAATTTTCCTTTAGGGTGTATTAAATGAAATTTATCTAGGAATTTTGGTCCAATGTGGAAAAAATATAAACAGTTCATGAATACCACTATAAACCTAATTTATATATCATTTAATAGATATATTAGAAATCTACTTTTTAATTTCACAACTTTCACATTATTTTAATTTTACCATGTTAACTAATTGTAAACCTCATTAATATAGTTTTTCCCAAAAATTAGACAGACCGTCATACCTAATTTTTATCTGTAGATTCCAAAATTAAATTCCATTTTGTTAAATACATTTTTTAAAATTCATAAAAATATTTTTTTTAAAAAATTATATAAACGATTGAAAATAAATTTAACATGAATTTTTAAATTGAGATGATCCTAAAGTATCATAAATTGGAAAAAATACTGATATTATTTTCATACAACACTAGATGTATCAAATCAATTTTTATATAAGACACCCCTCTAGAAAAATTTACCCTCCCAAATGATTTTTATCCCAATAACCAACTATAGATTTCCACTATCAAATAAGGGTCAATTAGTTCAAGACTAGTCTAGAAAAACTAGTTTATGTGTATAATCATCTAATACCCAACTAATTTTATGGTTATTAATTAATAATATTTTAATCCATAGGTCACACATCCATATATCAAGATAAATTGCTATAAACCACCAATAAAATTATCCATGGGAATATTTTTATCCAAATCACGATCTCTGAGATCCTTAAATCCCCTAACCATATAGAGAAACTCAAATATATCACATAAAATCCATTAATCCATATAAAAACCTAATAGAAGGTTATTTAAATAATAACTTCACATTGAATCAATATGATTTCAGAAGAAGGGGATCTTTAAGGTCTACTTAAATTTTCATATTCACTTGATATAGATATATACTGATGTATCCATCCCCATGTATAAAATAATCACAAAACCCAAAGATTAATCTCTATCCATAATAATGAAAAAAACATACATTACCTCCTCTAAATATAAATGGAATCACTCTTATTTCCAATGTTAATTTTGGAATGTTATAGTTTTTCATTGTTAATGTGATTGACATTCTTAGTATGAAATTGATCTAACCACCACAAAATTCATTTTATAGGAACATTACCTCCACAGTGACCCATTTTATCATAATATTATGTGAACATTATTTATTTCTTATATAATATTACTTTATTTTCTCTAGAAATTAGGATAAACAATCTGAAATTGTAGCCACCAGACAACTCATTATATATAGAAACATCCTAAATGATTCTTATGAAAACACCACTATCCATCCATAACAAAATATGATATAGTCAACAAATTTTGATGAATTCATTGGAAGGATATTAAAAATTACATGATCACACATGATCACATAATTGATTTCACCATACTGGGCCTACCAAATACCACTCTTCTACCAAATCAAATAGATCAAGGGCCGGCTTCTTTGACATATCCTCTACCCACTAATCATTGAATGTATGCTATATGATTTATCGACCACACCTCTATTTTGGCATTATATTCCCAAAATCCATCATATCTTCAATATTATGTAATAGATATGTTAAAAGTTTATATTAAAAATCATTCATGAATCGATGGATCTCTTATATATAGAAATCACACATCAATATTAGACAAAAATGTTTGTTTTATTTATGAAATTAAAGATAAAAACTAAAACCCTAATATAATCACCTCTATTTTAGTTAGAATAATTATTTAATAAATTTTTTCCACTAAAAATAATCCTTCATTCATATAAACACAAAATGAACATCCATCTCACCTAATTCCACAATTGAGATTTCAATACTTCTCTAATAATTAAATAACACATCCCAAATAATATCATTCATAAATTTATGATTTTCATTATCTAGACATACATTCAACCTACGAGAACCTCATTGATCCCATGAACACTTCTTGGAGATAAAAAATTTCCATAATAAACAAATATCTAATTGTTCACCCAATAATAAAATCACCTCCCTGATCTTGGAAATGTTATTTGATAAACTATAGAATATTTTTATACTACCCTATAAAATAGATGAAGAATAATATAAAAAATATAAATTTTTCTATGAAAATTACCTATTCACAATTGGGGTTGAACATTGACACATCTGATCAACTGAAGGAAAACCCAAAACATATCATGTAACATCCAACTTATAAAGATTATGTAACAAAATGCCTCATCCCAACAATATGGAGTCAAATAAATGTTCAATCACATGAAAATAAATATCCCAATTTTTAATTAATATAAAAAAAATGATTAATATCCCATGTATTTTTAGTGATTTATGAATTTAGAGTTCATTATTTTAGGATTAATTAATTTTTTTATCTCTAGAGAAATGGGAATTTTGAGACAAAGGATTCAGATATGAACTCATGGAATTATAAAATACATAGTGTATGCTTTTATATATGATCAAGTTTTGATTTTTTGTTGTATAATGTTTTTTATAGATATACTATATTAGTACAAGATAATCCCTTAGTACCTTTAACTAGGCCATCGACTACCTAGGGGTATGTAGTAGCCAGGTACCAATAAGTTTACCATTGATTATTCAGTGAAATCATGGATATCGATAAAATAAACCACAATTAATATTTTTAAGAGGTAGTCACATCCCAATTTTTTATGATATTGGACCATAACACCCATCCCTCATTCTCTCACATTCCCCCCACTCCATACATATAAAAAAATTCTTCTAGAGGCTCTTTATAATCTCTAATGATGATTCATTAGAAGAAAAAGGTCTCCCTAATAATTTATTTCATATGACCTTATCCCTATAAATTTGTTTCATGATTTTATCTAATGATTTAGTAAAAAAAATTTAGGGCCTTTTGGTTATATTTCCCAATTTTAAGTGAATGAGAAAAAATTAACTAATTGTATTTGATTAACAGGATCCTATAATATCATGGTATGTGGATATTTTTTTATTTTAATATATATCGTATGGTTTGTATGTGGAATGCAGGTACATGTGGTTGAATTGGGGTTTGAGATTTTCTAAATGGGATGGGTGAGTATAGTATTTTATTTTAGGATAGTTTAGATCCCCTTTTAAAAAAACAACTATGCTGAGTATGGTTTCGTCAAATACCAATTTAGGATACCCCAAATCTGGGTCCCAAAGCTTGTAGTTGACATAGAATGATGTAACTTCATTAATCTCTCATGGATGGCCACATGATACAATGAATAAAATGAAAACTAATAGGAATAATTTATCTCAATGAATAAATTAATTTGAAAAAATTCCACATTGTATTATTTCATGAGTATTCCATATTTATGAAGGTCGTGAATTTGTTAACTAAATGAAATGAATCCAAATAAGTAAAAGGGAATTAAACATATCATATAAGGGTATTAAACTGAAGTGAGAAAAATATATTACAAAAAATGGGTTGATAATATAATTGATTTAAAATTATTTGAAACATTAAGGATAAAAAACTAATGAAAAGAAAAAAATACAATATCCAACTATCTATATGAATAATCAGTACATCAACACTTTGCACTTCTATCAAACTCAAACCAATAAGTTGATAACAAATTTTTTCATTTCTACAAAATTTTCTAAAATTGTTATATGAGTTTTTTATAACTAAATTCCTAATAGGAACCTTCCCCCCATCCAATTGTGTTTTGAAATACATATATAATATAACAATGAGATTTTACATTAATAAAACCCAAAATAACATTCCATTGAAATAAATTTTTAAGGGAGATAATGAATTTAAAAATAATGTAAATTTTTTTCATAAACATGTTTTAAAATAATGATCATGATAATAAATATATAAATTAAAATTTATAAAATTACATAAAACAATATATAAATTAATATTATAATAAGCAGTATCATGAAGGATAATATTCTTATGCATCATGTGATCTTAAGATCCTAGGGACCTACTTGAACAATGATTAAAAAAAAACTATATTAAAATACCACCATCATGTGTGAAAAAACTACCCTGAATCATTTTTTCCCATGATAATGGATGACCATGAGGCAATACCCTATATATAGAAACTCTCTCCTTATGGCCATTATCTAGAGTAAAGACCATACAATCATGCATAATGTGTTCCTTGGTCTCTATTTTAGTTAAATATAAATCCAGAAAAAATACTGGGAACATACAATAAGTTATAACATTCAATAAAATAATATCAATAGTAAATAAATATCAACCTCACATTTGAATAACCCCAATTAAAACCTCCTAATTTCCCAGTATAATAAATCAATATAATCTTCCCAATGGGGAGAATGACACATGATATAATAAAACTAATTTATTTTAATATTTAAAATAATTGTAGTGAATGGTTTAAAGGAAAATATAAAATAAAATACCATTATAATGTTGTACCAACTAGTTAATAAGATATTATTTTAGTTAAAATTTTTATACAATAATATAAAAACCAATGAATATAACCATCATGAAATCGAAATCATTTATACAGGATTAATCACCCATTACAAAACTAATAAAAAATTAACCTTGGATAATCCCTTTATAGAAACATTTTTAAGGTCCAAAATATCATATAAAATTGATATACTCTTTTAAAATATATAAAATCGAAATGTTTCCTTGCTTTCAGTGCTTGGTATTAAAAAATTATATTAAAAAATAAGACAAACTATGAAACCAATTTCACATTCAATAGAATTCAAAGAGAAAACACTTCCCATTAAAAATTATTACTCATTATATATAAAAAAATAAAAAAATCAAAAAAATGATGGAAACCCCACAATATGTCATGGTTCAGGTATTAAAGGCTAAATGGTTAAGTAATATTCATTTTATCAGGCCACTTTTTTAAATTGACTTGTAAATACGTCATCATGAGACCCAATAATGTCTAGATATAAATTTAATACCCTATAAACCCCAAAGTATTATAAAATAATTTTAAATTTGATCTAAGGTGAACTATAGGTCTATATTACCTCACTATGCTAATAGAATAAGAATAAAGGAAGAAATTCATTATAATGAAGAACAAAGAGGAGTTTACAATGGGGAAACGTATTCAATTCTTGAATAAATGTAATGAAAAATTAATGGATGATGATATATTAAAGAGGAAGTGTCACACAACTCGTAGTGTTATATTGGGGGAACCGGGAAATTGATAATGTGTTAAATTAGTATAGGATTTGGATGGTGTTTTGTATTTTTTAACGGTGAGGGGTAGTTCAGAATTTTACTAATCCTCAACCCAAACATGAGTTCCTCACTGGATCTACCTATTAAAAAAATATCCTGGACACATAATTGGTAAAACTATTTTCCAACGATGTGGAACAACTATGATAAAATTACAGTCGATCGTGAATAGTATCCATTGGGTTTATACTAATTGTTAACAAGTTGTCTGACATGAAAAATATTATGATTTATAAAATTAACCAATGGAATGGAAGATGAAATCACTAACAATGTTGAAGATACATAAACAAATATAATTTCACATAAATCAAATGTCATTGTGATACGATTATCACTACCCTAACACATTTTATTCCTAGAATGATTTAAAGGAATCATTTGATCAAGGGAAACACCTAAGGATCAGGTTCCATTTAAATATAGACTCAAGAAATTTAATATATGAATTTAGTTATGGATGAAAAAAATAAAATAAATCACCATAGATAAGGATTTTGAACATACTACATATACCAAACATCATAATACATAATCCACAATCATGTATTAAATATTATATCATCATGGGACTAAAAACTAGAATGAAAAGCATTCATAGAAGTGGGATAATTTTATCCTTAATATATGATCCCAAAAAACCATGGAACACCCTAAATGAAGCATAGAAAAAAAAACAATATATGGATCACTAAAAAAATTTAAAATAAATTATAACCCAACCTATGACTAAAATACAAGAAGACTTTTGAGGAATTGGATAGGATGGGAAAAAATAAAGGGATAGACTAATAACGGAACACAAAATTTCATTGATAAAAACTGGGTTTTCTACATAGGACCGTGTTGAATAAATTTTACCTTGGAATAAAAGGTTTAATTCATCAACTCAATAAAATTTCATCCTCCAAACACATGAATTCTTTTATGGCGTTCTCCCAGTGTATTAAGAATAGTTACCAATCCTTAACCATAGAAACTATAAATGATTCCTAAAATTACAAGGAATCAAAATAACTCAATTTAGAGGAATAAAATTTTGTAAACTACTATATACCAATTTACACATTCATAAATAACCACAACAAATTTTGAAAATTAACCTATTCAAAAAACTACATTACCATAACAAGCCACAAAAAAATATAACTACAAAGAAAAATTGGATAAATTATATACTAATACGTGAATGTGAATGCAATAATGAATAAGTAAAAGAGTCACCACATTAATATCCAGTTCATCAAGTTAACCCCACTGATTTTTTGAGGGGACATATTTTTCTCCACCTCTCTTATGAATAACTACATTAGAAAACCTCTATATGTGTCTTTGAGAGAAACACATATGATATTTAGTAGGACTTTTTTGACATGATTTATACTAATATTATGGTTTTCTATATTAATATTACATTAGGGAATTTATCCTCGAGGAAGATGACAAAAAATAGTATGTTGGTCATTTAAATCATCCACCCAACAGATCTGACGTTGCTTCATTCCCATTTTCATTGATAGAGATTCCTCCAGCTCCAACCAGCATTGAAACTCCTGTCAAACATGACTATATTCTAAAATCATAACTCCCCACCTATTAATATTTGCATTTTAAAATAGTTAAAACATTAGATTATATATCTATTTTAATTCATTCTCTAAAATAATAAGATTCCATGGAACTATCCATAGTCATGTTACAAGGATGTTCCATGAGGCCATAAAAATTTAATGAATACTCCAACATTAGTAAGAAACCGTAATAGAGGCAATATAATTCCTTTTCCCAAGGAACATTCAAAACATATAAGAAATAATGGTTGAATAGTATGTATTAATACCCTTCAGAGTGGAGTCCTATTTATTGGTTTTTTCAATATAATAAACATCTATCACGTCAAACTCGGGCCTACTAGAAAAATGGAATTATATATATTTAATAAACATGAGGATCTCACATTGAAATAGTGTCACCAAAATATCATTGATCAATTTTTTCACTAGGGATGACTAGTTGTCCATTGAAATAAGTTGGATTGAGATTTTAAAATTTTGTAATAAAATCCCCATACTATGTGTTTATTGGAAGATCAACATGCTCTATAGCCAATGTAGATGGAATTATCTAATCAAACAGAACATAATTAGCTATGGGGTAAATATGTGGTAATCCTCCCACATATCCATTTAGGGAATCCAAGAAGACTTAGTGTTGATATAATCCAAAATATAAATAATAATGGAACATAATCAAAACAAGTAACGATCCATAATCTCATTGATCGAACAATAACTAGTATATCAATATCTAAATATCAGATATGAAATAACATCAAATATAATATATTTCACAAAAGAATAATTTTAAAATAATTTTCAGTTTTTTATATGACCTTTATAGAACTCACTTTAGTGTATATATATATTAATAAACAATTTTAAAAATTAAATATTCATAATTTACCTAAGAATCTTATAAAATTCAAAACCATTTTCAAAATAACAAACAACACTCATTCCATAACATATATTATTGATTTATAAATTTTTTTAAAACAACGTACATCTAATAAATAAATATTTTTTATTATAATGAAATTCCCATTAATAATGCAATTTTTTTTAAAAAATTATTATATTAAAAAAATTAATCCTTTTGGGACATAACAACAATGTTTCCACTAGTAATTACAAATTAAATTTATCAAACCAATCTGAATAACACCTATAAAACATCTCAATATATAATAAACTTAATATAAAAAATAAAATACGAAAATTATAATCTATAAGACAGTAAAATTTTCAAATTGTAAAAAATTTAAAACAGGGTATGGTTTGATAGCATGGTCTGGAAACCCATTTACCAAACATGTTCATCGTAAAAGATCATTATGTAGTTTGAAATTCATATTCTATGCAATGTTTTTGGAATTATGCATAGTAACTGCGTTTCCCTGAATTTCTTCCATAATTCAATTTAAAAAAATATATAATATAAAATAAAATAAAATTTGCAAAATATTTTTTAAAATATAAAAAATAAAATAAAAAACTTAATAAATTGGATAGAAAAGCATAGATTTGAGATATAGACATCCCAAATAGACATCATAACTCATGATACATAATGATAAGTAGGCGATCAAGAGACTGCCAATGATCTACCTCTTTAGTTTTGATGATACTATCTCATTCCTACGGGGCACCAAAAACAACAATCGAGGCTCTATTTCAATTTTTTCATGAACTAATAATGACTTCCTCTAATTCGAGCCCCCAAGCGGGCACAAGGAATTCCCTACTGATGTTACCTGGAAAATTTTGTCCTAAACAATCATCATGGCATCAAATGATAGGAAATGGTAATTATTTCAACTATTGAAAAAACCAGTATGAAGTAAATGCATCTCTACATTTTTGGAAGGAAAATTCCTTATTCTAGAACTTTGTGTAAAAATGTGACAAATAAAATAAAATCAAACATTATTAAGGGTTATTATCATCTCCCATAATACTAAAAATATGAAATTTAATAAATACCCAAAAAATAAAAAGTTTTTGATTAAATAGATAAGTAAGAATTTTCCAATAAATTAATGTTACAAAATATGACTAAAATGATATGAACCATAATCTCCTCTTCACCATGCACATATATAAAATATCAAAACTTCCACTCTATTAAACTGAAATAAAAATGTTGACAATAGTCTATTTCCTCCCTATAAGACTAGATAAACATATAATAATATACGAGTGATAACAGAATTCCAATTAGGAAGACTTCTGGCGCCCCATACATATAATTTAAAGATTAAACCATTTCATTATAATTTTAAATACATTTATATGATAATATTTGAATTTTTATTTACAACCCCCAAATCATATTCTGTTGAAAACCGTTTTAATGAAAAATAATGAATTTAATGTGAATATAAAAAGGATTAATAATCTTATTTGAAAATAAAACATTAGGAAATATTTTTAAACAATAATTTTTAGAAATGATTATAAAACAAGAGATAACTAATTTATAGTAAAAAAACCAACATTAAAGATAAAAATCTCAATCATAATGGGAAACAAGGATCATAGGGGAATACCAGATATAATTATAGGATGACACAATATAGAAACACTAGTGTAAGATGTCAACAACCTACACAAAATCCCAATTTTAATCCACCTAGACTTACTAATTTGAAACTTCTGATGTAGAGAAACTCTAGCATTATAGCATATAGAAAGAGAATGATTATACAGTATTACATGAATTTTTCCTATGTCACCCATCTAGAAACCCCAAGTCCTCATGATAAATAATGGATTCTAGATAATAAATTATAACATAAAACATAATCACATAAACAATAAATAAATCTCATCCTCACATCTAAACATAGTTCATAAAAACCCCATTTTTCATTTATAATAAAACAATATAAATTTTCCCGAACATGTATTCAATCAAATGACCTAATAAAATTATTATTTATATAGAAAACTATGTTCAAATGTAGGGAAATTTTATAGGGAAAATATTTTATAAATTTCTATTTTTAAAAGGATCCATATAATCCTAAATAAATTATTTAATAAAAATGTTCTGAAAATAGTGTAAAAACAAAAGAATATATAAATCATAACATATTAAGTAATAAAAATAGTTTATTTACATTTAAATAATCATAGACACATCTAGCATTAGAAATTAACATTATGAAAACATGTTAAAAAAACAACATCTTAAATAAATGAATCATTTTAAATTAATTAAATAGGAAATATTTTCATGCACTAGGTGGGAATACTATATATGTCAGAATGTGAAAACCGATTCAAATAAAATATTTTTCAAATATCAACCAATTTCCTTGAGGTGTGATTATTGGTATACTAAAAAAATATAAAATGGATAGAACATGATTTAAACTAATTAAAAATTATTTTTAGGGTTTAATGGTTAAATATTGGTGCAACCTACCTTTTATATATTCTATTTTATAATCAAAGTATTTACTACACCATAATGATGCCCATGAAGGACTATATAGAAAAGGTAAACCCTTACTAACAATAAAAATGATATTCAAAAAAATTTAAAATGATCCAAAAGGAACCCTTAGACTCCATGATATTTATTTGTAAATATTAAAAGAAATTAAGTAAAAATGATTATGAATAAAGAAGAAGGATGCATTCAAATTGAAGAATATTCATCAATCCCTAAATAAATGAAAATATATATATAATGTAGGAAGATGAATTTGGGGTTAGAGGAACGTGTTCTATAGGGATTAAATGGCTTTGATAAAAAAATACTAGTGGTTAAATTCGAAGAGGGGTAAGATGTTAACTTTGAATTTTTAATGATCTAGACAGGTCGTATGGTTTAATAAACTATGAAAAAAATTGGTATCCCCATTAGATTTAATTTATAAGAAATAATAAATTGGATTCATGGTATGGAAAACATTTCTATAATTTTGAAAATAACATTTATAAAACCAAAGACCCCCAAGTATAGTTACAACATTTTTTTTCCACCAGTAATGTTCAAATTGTGTGATTGAAAAGCATCATATATTTAATTTCAAAATAAATTTTGTGGTCTTGAAATTCACAGAAATTAATGAATATAAACAAATGAAAAAATAAAATAAAAATAATGGTTACATTATGGCATGTTAAGTGGATTTATAGGAATTTTGTGGCTATCTCACTGAGGGGAATATCGTCTAATTGTGTCCAATTGACCCCATGGTGATTTTTACCCGTAGTGATTAGTTATTAATGTCTTATTTCGAGGTTTTATGTGTATATATTTTGTTATACATTTAAATAGGTAATTTGGTAGTGTTTTTAGTGAATAATTATCTTGGGTATTCTATGGAACGTGAGTTTTGTTTTACTAATATACATGATGAACCCATGTTTTTTGGTTTAGTGATATTGATTTGGTTCTCCATGGTTTTCTGTATCTTGTTCATGAAAATATATTTCCATGTTAGGTGTTCACCCTTAGGTATTAATTGGTGACAGTGAATTTGGGGCACTCTAGTTAGAGGGTGGATATTATAGAACCCTTTCTAGAGTGAATACATCAGATATGTCAGGGATACATTTCACCTAGTAAAATTTTTATTATTGGGTAGAATAAGGATTCCATTGACATGTGAAACCATTTAGTTGTTTATTTTTTATTAACCCATATACCCATAATGTTAATAGTGATTTTAAGGTAAAATAATTTGTCATGGGAACCAAGTATGCCACTATGATACCTCATGGGAGAAAAGAATGTGAATGTGAAAAATGAGGTGGGTTACTAGAAATAATAATGGTTGTGTAATTTTAAATTGGAATGATCATTATGGAGTTTTTTGGAGTTTTATTAGAGATGCTTATTGTATATAGATTTTAGTTATATAGAATAAAAAATCCCCATGTGATATTTTATGTTCATAGTGTCAGAATGATGAAATTGAGTATAGTGATATGGGTAAGTGAACATGGTTGTCAGTTTTTTTTAAATGTAATATCTCATAGGATATATGTGTGTATTAGTATCATGCCAATTGATGGTCTTGAGTTATGTACCATGATTTTTCTTATGTGTATGCTCCATGACTATGATCTAATTTATGTTTATTATACATGATGTGGTCCTCAAACAATGTAATTAGGAGAAGTCATGGACTACCCAATTTGAGATGGAAATAATTTGAGTTTTTTAGACCTAAATTTTTGTTATAGGTTTTTAGAATAGTTATCTCAAATATAGAGCGTGTGGATACGTGATATGGTCATGAGACTAGACCCTGATAGAGAGGGTGGATGCTTGTGGCATTTGATGCAATGGATTTTGTTATTTTATTGTGGGACAATTACCAATGTGTGAGTATGGTGGATAAAGATTTATTGAATATTGAGTCTACTTTTATTTAGATGGTTGGGAGCCACAGTAATAGTGTGACCTCTCTTCAGTGAGTTGGTGTGTAATGAGACTCAATTAGTGACTTACTCCGAGACTCATGGTGAGATTATTCCTTGATTGAGAAGGAAGAAATCAAGTTATGGGATGTATATGTGGCTTGAGATTACTATTTCAACCAATAATGGTTCATAAATGTGAATCCATGAGTATAAGTGTTTGGGTTATTACACAATGACATTATGCATATCATTGTGAGTTTTTTTTTGTTTTCATGGGAATAAACACTATATATTTTTCAATATTAGATAAATGATATTTGTGGTGGCCCCTTGATTATATCTCACACCCAATATGAGAAACCTTATGCATGTGTACATGTTTTTATCCACTTTTAGGTGACAGTTAATATATTAGTTCTTACTAGTGTAGCTGGATATATATTCATGAAACCACCATATGGATGATCCTTGGAATGAAATTTGAGTCACCCATTTTTTCATTCAATTTATTTTCTATTTGATGAGTCAATAGGTGGACCATGTTTTAAATATGTAGGGGATGGGTAATATTATACTATAGCATGATGATATTTAATAATTTTTATGGTCGGATATTCTATATAATCCCATGGGTTTATTGTTTCATTTTATTGGTTTAGTTATTTAATGGTTATTTTATTAGACGATATAGTGTGTAGTGTCTAAATTTTAATGTTTACTATCAATAATCACTAGTCAGGAACTCAGGATTATGAAGAGGCACAATACATTTCATGTGGCACCCTCATCCCTGGATGATGTTTGACCTTCTAGTTTGGGGTATAAAAAATGGTATAAGAGAATTGTTTTGATTGTATTACTATTTGGGGCACATTGTACATAGATAAAAGAGTGGACAAATATTAGATGGTATACCTAATTAGTGATTCTAAAACCTATTTCCAATTTGAATTAAAATGTATCTATGTGTATGAGATTATTTAAATTAGATTACACTGTTTGAAGTATGATTTTTAATTAAATACGATGTTTCTGGTTGTAGTTGTTATTTATGTTTTTATCCTTCACTTATTGTGGATTAAGTATATCAATTCATACACCATATTGTTAAACTATATTGAGCTGTACATGTTCTTGATTGATTGTTTTGAGTAAAAATTTGAAAAAGGTAAAAGTGTTTTTAAAAAGAGTTCCTAATAAGGATTTCTTAAATGTTTAGAAAATGCTTGGGAATTAGGTTCATGAGTGACTTTCAGTTAAGTAAAATTACAAAATAAAAAATTTAGAGTGATATATGGTATGTTATTGTCGATGTAATAATTAATTGAATTTAATTTTTTAATTTGGAATATTATTTATAGATGAGGCTAGATTTATTTAGGTATGGATGATAGATTCCCACTAGTGGGTAGGCATAGGTAGTAATTTTTTTTTATATATTGTATGGGTGGTGTAAGCATATGATGTGGGATATTTCTTGTAGAGGATGTTTAGTAAGTGAGAGAACCTTCAGAGGGTCATGTTGGCTTATAACATTACCATGTGCGCATAACAAATTTATCTATAATGTGAGAATTGATAAAAGATTTTGGAAGTAGGTAATGGTTGTTCCTATTGAAATTTTTTTTGTAAGATTTTTTTTGTTGAGTGATGGGGTTCTTTGTTGTTCAATGGGAGATACAGTGTGTTCTCTAATTGGGGTTTTCCCTAGGTGGTAGATAAGTTATGTGAACCCTGTAGTTGATGGGATTGTAGGGTGGTGTATTGGGTAGAGACCGATGAGAGAGATATGTTGTTGTGTGACTTTTTCCAAGAATGATGATAATTGACTTATTCTATTAGAGTGGGGTCGATTTTGGGGTTTTGTTAATGGAAATAACAATTATATTCTAGTTTTTACCAGGATGGTAATTTGTATACATGAGCCTCAAAGAGTGGATTACACGTTATATGTTCGTAAATTTCATTATAGAAATTGAGTGGGTTTCTTATGGGTCTATGTTCATGAGATTATGTGACCTTTATTGAATAAATAAGGGATAAATGTTTGAGATGATATATTTTTTGTTGAGTAATATAGGATTGAAATATTATCCTTATTTATATGTTGCCATGGTTGGGTTAGAGTCAAATCACCGTTTGAGTATTGTGGGGGAAGCATTGGAATTACAAAAATTAAATATTTGAATGGGTTTTCTTATGATTTTGTCTGAAAAACCAAAGTTTATCCTAATTTTAGGTGAGGATATTTTTTATGGTCTACAATATTTGAATTTAACATGAGGCCATGGATTGAGGACAAGGGTGTGGCAACATGGTAGTGAGGTAATTGATTAACCTTTAAAACATTAGATGGATTATTCAAGGATCAGTTAGAATGTGTAGTATCCATTTGTATGACAATCTGCTGAGCTATTTGGAATCAATATAAGTTTAGAATGGTATCACTCATGAAATATGATGCATTATTGGAGAACCTCTTTGATGAGAAGTTCCAAATCATACAATATTTGTGTGTGAGTGTTTGGAATGTCTATAAAATCTAATAGTGATATATAATTGGTATAAATGGAATTTTTTTATTCAATTATTCATGTATAACCTTGAATTATTTTGGAGGATTAAAGGACACCCAATCCATTTGGTGAATGGATTTCCATTGGAAAGTGTTTCTTTTGTAACTTTCATTTATGATAATTTATGAGGAATGTGCGACTTTCACGACATTAAGTACCATCGATCATGGTGATAGGGAATGTATCAACTTGAGTGGATGGGTAATTTCATACAGGTTATATGGATTTCCAAGGTGTAAATGTGTGTTGGCCCTTAACATTATTGGGAATGTGAGAGATAAGTGAGTGAGTATTGGGATTTTATTAGTTTTTAAGTGGGTTTAGATGAAATAACCCATATGGATGTATATTTTCAATGGTTGAAAATGGAAATGAATAATATTATAGATCACATGGAAGTTTTCAGGGAAAGATTAACCTCATAGAACACTGAAGTATAGTTCATGGTCAAGGTTTTTTGGTCTAAACAATAGGTTTTTTGGGGAGAACCGTATCCATGGGAAATATATTTGAATTTTTCTATTAGTGGAGTTGTGGTATGGATAATCCAATGGATGGGATAATCGTACTAGGCATTTTTATGGAGTTCCGTAAATCTGGATGATGGTAATCGATATTTAGTTTCTTGATGATGAGATTTATAGGTATTAATATAGTAAATGATCCCATTATAAACATATTATGATTAGTTGAATCTAGTTCTATAGTGTACCAGATTTTTTAATTCATCAATAATGGTTGATCTAGTCTATGAATTGCACAACTGATAATTTTTTGGACTAGTAGTTTAGATATTATTTATCTTGGTATTTGGGCATATTGGTTTTCTATAGAGGACATAACATATGTATCATGGGTTTGGGAGTTTATTGGGTAATCATCCATGAGATGTTATTAATCTCATGTATTTATAATTTATTATTTTAATATATTCTCTATATGCCAAAAATGATTGATTATTCATGTAGATTTATTGATGAGCATGCTTTGTGGACACGAAGTAGCTTCTTTAATTCACTAAAGTTGAGGCTTTAGGGTTTGTAGAGGAATTGATTTCATGGAGGACCGTTATAGTTTTGAAACAATTCAATACATGAGTGATCTATGTAATATATATCATAATTTTAAGTTTGATGCATTAAGATTCATATTGTATGTATCATTTGGTAAATGGATAATGTGTAGAATGTTTCATACCATGATTCTTCAAGAAAAAAAATCTTGTGGAAAAATTAGGTAGGTTGATGATTTAATGGAATCTAGTTAGGAATTTTGAATTAGTAGTGAAATAATGTTTTCATAGATAGATAATTTCTTTTAAGAACATCACATATTATTCTCATGGAAAATATTCACAAGGGTTGGGAGTTTACAATGATTAAGGGATTTTCTTGTCATTTAATTTAATGGAATTTGAATTTTATATTTCGATGTAGGGGATGATCTGAGAAACATGATATGATCATAATTTATGGAATTTTTAACTCTTTAGGGGAAATTTTTAGTTGTGATAGGGTGATTTGGGTATTTAGAAGTAGGTTATTATGGTGTTGTTTTTCTCTAATTTTAGTAGAACATCACTAGCCACTGGGTGCGGACCAACATGGGACCTAGTGGGGCTGGGGTCATCCATGTATACATGGGATTGATTTCATGAAACTATTTGTATTATGGTGATTTTATGACATTTAATATTATTTTTAATTTATTGCAATAATGGAGAGGGCCATTACCCTTTACTAGCCACCCATACATGAAAACCTATAATCCTTATCACTCATTCCACCAACCCTCAACTAATATTCGTCTACTGGATCTCAAGGGTATTTATCTTATTGAAATAATTATTAATTAGATGTAGGTGGTTTTATTAAGTGGCACTGAGGTAAAAAATATGACCTCTATCATTTTTTATTGATTTCTAGTAGAGATTTGGATGAAACCCCATTTAGGTCCTTTTTATATGACTTCTAATTTTTAGCAATATGATAAAAACAAAGAACTAATAATGGAAGAGTTGCGTCATATAATATTTATTTGGGTAGTTCCTTTTATATTTAAAATGTTTTGATAAGATGCTTATGAACACATGATGGGTCCCTGAATTTTTATTATATAATGGGTGTTAGGTGAGTATCAGTGTGTGAGTGTGAGGATATTATAAATCCGGATTCATATGAATCAACAATGATAAGAATGTATTTTTGGTCTTAGAGAATCATAATGTCTATATATCCATGTGGATAAATATATTTTCCCCAAAATTCAAATTTGGTTATGATTATCAAAAGTGATTTATTAAGAATGACTCATGATGGGGACAAATGAGGAGGAACATGGTTTCACAAGTGAAAAAGGAGTGGTGTAGAGGTCTCAATGAGTGATGTTCTTGGGAATAAAATGTGAATTGTGAATTATATTCCTAATAGAACCAAATTTGATTTTTAAATTAATACCAAATAGTGAAATCATTCTCAAATTTTAAAGGACTCTCTTGTAAGAGAGTATATTGTTGTGTGATGAAATGGGGATTATAGTTTTTTCTTTCTTAAATTAGATTGTGTATTCACTGGGGAGGGGGAGTTGGTAGTAATAATATTAATCATAGGATGGATGATTAATTATATTTTCTATGTATTCATCAATCATTGGGCATAGGGGGTAGTATGCTTAACTCAAGTAGCCTTCATGTATTGAAACATATGGATAGATTAAGTGGGATGTCACCTTAGATCCCTTAAGGTAATATTACATGGATTAGTGGGGTTTGTAGCTTGAGTTCCAAGTATAACATTACATTATATCATTGGAACCAATAATTTAGGTTAGAGAGATGTTTTCATTTCACATTGACCATTGTGTTCTGGTAAATCGTTAGTGTTAATTTGTGCATGTGTATGGACATGTGCAACTTGTGAGAATAATTATAGTTGCCTCATCATTATAGTGAATTTAAAATCACCATTAAATATTTTATTTTAATGATTTATTCTTTTTGTGAATAGTTGTTATTATATGGGTCATAGAATATGATGATGAGATAGGTTATGGTGTACTATCAAGTTAAAAACAACATTATATTAATTTATAGTTAGGGGTTAGGACTTGGCTACATAATATTATTATCATTATTATGTGTTTTATCCATAACTATGATGTGATTGATAATGATTATAATTGATGTTAGGCCTAACATTTATTGAGAGGGTGTGGTCATAAACTGCCATGGGTGAGAGGGAACAGTTAAAGATTCTCTTTATAAAGCCTAACCCTGTGTAGGGGGTGGTGGTATAAGTTTCTCTAAGGGAGAGGATTTTCATAAATGTTGTGGCCTTGAGACCTCTCTATGAGTGAGAGAGTGGAGGTATGTTTCATGGTATATGAATGTGTATGTTATGTAACAATGGAACTATATATTGAGTGAGAGGATGGTTTATTATGATATGTTGGAAGGATGGTGTGTGTTTTGAATCTTACTAGATTTAGTGGAATGGGAAATCTTATAACTATGTATGACCTTCCTTGGAGAAGAAGTATTGGTCGAGGACTCGATGTTTCACTCGATCTAGTGCTGAAGATGATAATATTAAATGATTGAGATGGTACTAGTTATATTATGGGTTGAACCTATGGCTTGAGATCACTACTTCCCTCAGCAATGGCTTGGTCATGTGAGATCATGTGTCTTGTTGTACTGGTTATCACACAAAGGCCTTATGTTTTTTTCTTTTTTTATCATATATCCAAACACTACTTAATGAGACATAACAAATGAACCCCATAGATAGTTCCCTAATGATATTTTATCAAACACCATATGTATACCCAATATATGTGATGCTATTCCTATTTCACTATAAGGAGACAATTCATACATGACATATAGCTGGGTAGTAATATAGTTATTTAATATATTAATCCGTATAGTGATCTTGAATTTCTAATTGAGTATTACACTATTTTTGTTTCTATTATTTTTATATTTGACAATCCCAATTGGTACTCAAGGTTGTATCTATGTATAAATGGAATTTTCATCACACTTTTCTATCTATCTTAGGTTGTTTATTATTGATTGTCACTTTTTTAACTATATATGATTATGTTTATTCTAATGTTTTATACATTTAGTTATTTACAAGAAATTTTATGTTATTGTACTAAGAGTATAATGTACTCACTAATGGATATCAATGATAAATAGTTGGAAACCCTTTTCTATAGGGATTTGCACATTAGGTAATGTGGTGCCCCTGTGTTGTCATTTAATTATGGACTTCCATGTTTTGATGATATAGCTACAGTCTCTAGGTCATTAATCTTGTCTTTAAGATCTATTGGATTTTACAAATCCCAATAAGAAGTCAATGAAAAAAATAAATTTCTAACATTAATATTAATGAGTATGAGTTTCAGCAAAGAGGAAAATAATATATCTTACACAATTGAGTACTACCTAATCTGATATATACAACATGAAAAATGAAACACTCTGAAATTGTAATGTAAAACATTTTATTAAAGATCATGCATGACACACATCACCAAAAGCGTAAGGGAATATAATATCCTAAGAATTTAAGAAATATATAATATTTTAAATTGATCATATATATTACATATATTCCAATTCATGGAACACTGAGTTATCATGTGTTAGATGCATGAAAGACCTTCTTCAATATCTTGTGTTACACACAAAAATGATTTTTAACTAAAATAATATATTATGAAAATAGTATTATAAGATATAACATATCCATTAAGTTAGAAGTTCTGAAATAGATAAACTAAATTAAGATAACATATTATTTACACAAATATAAAATTAATTCATTTTTTTCAAATTAATTATTAATTAATATAAGAACATATTTAATATAAAATGATTATTTTTATGGAAAATTTATTTTTATGCTCGCAAAGGCATATTAAACTAATAAATAAAATAAATTTCAACTAATGAGTGATAATAAGGTAATAAATATATATTTTATATAATATTATATTTTATATTTTCATCCAATAGATTTTATATGAATAATATAATGTTAAACCAATTTTTCACATAAAAACCAATATTTTTATTAATGAATTTTTACATATTTTTAATAGAGAACATATTTAAATTCCAATTTTTGGAACTTTTATAGATTATATATGTAAATATAGACATTATATTTGAAATATATATATATATTTAGTTAAGGACAATTTTTAGTGTTAATCCGTGAAGTTTAATTTTCAAATGCAATGTGAAAAATTCTGAATTTTAGTTCAAAACTTATTTTTCATATAACTAATTAATAATGATATATTATATTTCAAATTGATTTTAATTTTTAATTTGATCATGGTTTTATGAATTTATCCAATTTTGGTCATTTGGCTCAATTTCACTTTGAAATAATTTAAAAAATATGAGCACACTTTTAAACATTTTTACTTTAAAAATATGCATTGTCGTCCTATCCACATTATTAAATTTATATTTATTTCTACCAATTTTGTAATGGTAATTTGTAAAATTGGAAAAAAAATTTGGATTAAGAAATATTTCTAATTTAGAACAATTTCATCATTATTTTTTACAAAAAAAATTAGTGAATTTAATTAAAATTAATTAAACTTATTATGGAAAATTTTTGGTGAATATATGTGAAAACCATTAACATAATAGCACAAAATTCCAAAATAATTGTCTATAACCCATTTTATCAACATAATTAGTCTATTAAACACATATTAGTTATATAGGTTGTATTTTTTGGCATTTTTAGGTAAAATTGTGGTATCACGTAACATCTTTCCAAAAATACCATGTTAGTCCTTTTCCATTATTATAAAAGGCCATCCCGCTCTCCCTTTTTGACCCCTCTAAATCCACCTAATTTATTCCAATATCTACCCATATATCTCCTCATAATAACCCCCATATTATAATAATTTACATTGTCAATAATAAATTCGTTTAATCATTTTGGAACAAACCAAAAGGAGTTACTTGTTTAATAGGTAACATCGTTCCTAAAGATTTTTAGTTTTATTTTCATTATCGACCCCTCAACAAATAATATTCAACAATTATATGAAAAAAATTATTTACCTAATATACTAACTTGTTTTTATCATAATATTTTTCCCTAAACTAACACACTCTCCCATATAATGGGTAAAACAATACTTTTATGTGAAAGGACAACTATAGCCTCACGAAGAAATGATTGTTCATTATTCCTTTACTGGTTTTCATGATGGTCATTATGGGGGAAAATATATTTATATATGTTTTATATAACATTTATAATTTATTTATTCTTCTTTAATGATTTTATGACACATACCTTTATACATTCCAATTTTTTTAAATACAATAACATCGTTTGTGGAAATGTGAACTATTGCATCGTAAAAGTGTTATGATTCATTCATGCTATACATGGAATGTGTTAAGGATGATTTAAATAAAAATATGAAAACATTATGAAATAGATCAGATACAATAATTATTATATAAATATTTATCATTTACTTTTCATTATTATAATACCATAATGAAAAGAGAGTTACGTTCAGGCTTACCTATGACCAACCATTTCCAGAAATGATTTACTTAATTTCTTATATCCAAGTATTATGGATTATTATAATTACATATGTATGGAATATATATTATAATTAAGTCATGGTTTATATTATATAAATGATTAAATTTAGATTATATTAATAGGAACCAAAAAATAAAATTCAAATCATACTTTGGAAAACTAGGAAATTAACCCCCTAAACAGTTAAAATAATGAATTGGTAATGACCCAAACATGTCATTAATGAAAAATATTCACGATCTGATTTAATGTCTATTATGTAAAATGGTTATATAATACATATGAACGTTTATTAGTTATATGATTTTGCATTTCAAAATAACATTATGAAATTTTTATAATTGCTAATATAGCCATTGAAAAGTGATCACATTATTAGTATAAATATAGGGGTTTAACTAATCAAGTTTACTCTGAAAAAGGAACTGATGGCCACATCAAGTAGAATTTCTCCATAAGAAGCCCATTTTTTGAATATCGGAAGTGGGGTGGCATCACTGGTATTCTCTCTTGACTAATCCCAAGCCGAACTTTAATACCTTATGCTCGAACTGAACTGTTTACGGGAGAAGATGAAGTTGATAGAGATTGCCACCCGAGCGATGTTATCCGAGCCACCCAAAGAGTCTATCACTATTTCCCACCATACCCTTAGGTATTATGAGGGTGTTATAAGGGTTTATATATATAATACCTTAGCAATATGATTTTGTGCATTATTTTTTTTTGTATAGAATAATGAATATACATTCATTTTATTATTCTTATGCTGTAAATGGTTTTTAAAGCACAATTATTATTTTTATTTATTATTCAATTATGAAATCAATTCTGATGAATTAATATTTTTTAAATTAAAAGATATATTAATGAAATATTATTAATAAATTAAATTTTAAATATAGATTATCATATAATTTTTATGAATACAATAGTAATTTTTATTAATGTTTGAAAGGCGTTTTTGTTAAAAAAAATGAATTTTTTAGAAATGATAGTTTTTTATTTTAAATGTCAAAATTCATATATATAGAAAATTATTTAGATAAAATGAATATTATTTTTGGAATAATGACTTTGAAATTATCCAATGGTAAATTTTTCAAAATTTTACGAGATAGTTAATTTTTTGGGTAAAAATTAAATATTATTTAATTATATGATGTATTTTATGACATCATAATGAAATAATAATGATCTATTAAAATACGATAAATGGTGTGTTTGGCCAATATACGATTTAACATTAAAATAATTTTATTTTATGTGTTTTTGATTTATTTTAAAAACATTATTATACCCTTCATGGTTTATAAAATATTTTAACCTTTTGAAATGTTTTTCATGAGAGTGTGACTCACCTCCTTATAAAAAAGCCTAAAATTATACGAAGATCAGCCATTGGCCTTATAAAATAATTATTTACACTCCCCTTTGGAAGAAAACATTGGAAAAATCAATGTTCTGGTTTGTGGTGTTGGTTATTTTAATATGAGGTGTCCAAAAACTAAATAATAATGAATTCCCTATCTTTCCTTATATAATCCCACCCAAGATCCCACTTACTATTAAATAAAATCATTTAGAGATCAACCAACCCCTTCTCTACTCTTATTATACTCATTCCATAGAATCCCAAGATCTCATGAAGGCTCTCTCAAGACTCTCCCAATCCCTTGGGATCACATTTCCTAGTAAGAGATTTCTTCCTCTCACATTTTTTTCAATGTTTCATTATGTTGCTATACCATATTTTTCAATTAAAAATTTTGAGTCAGAATTTCTAACCTCCTATATAAATCCCTCGATATTTTTTAATGATGAAAAACATCTTTATCTCTCATCTATTCTTCCCATGTATACCTGTTACCGTGCCGAAATTCTGTAAGGGATTTCTTCCTTTCTCATTTGTGTCCAAATATCATTATGTTATTATGCCATTTTATTTTCAATTACAAATTTTGAGGTATGATTTAAAAACTCCCCTATATATTTGTATTTATTTTTGAATGATTAGACACCCATACACCTGTTATCAACAATTTTTATTAATTGTTATGTCACACTGTTATGCTCCTGAAATTGAAAAACGATTTTCCAAGACAAAGTCATTGTGTAGTGAATTCCATGCCCATTTCTTTTTCATAGATATTCACCATTATAAACATTTACTTATTTATTATAGTGTTTTATTTATGAATTCCACATTCCATTATCATAGAATAAATGATGTTTCTTAGTGAATATAGGTTATTTGATCCATGTGGCACACTTATGCATGAAATGAAATGATTAAGAAGGGTGTGCCGTGATAGCACTCCAATGCATTGTGTAAAGAATTGTATCATGATATGTCAAGTGAAATTAGGGTTTAATTATTATAATTCATGTTCAATGAGGTTTTAATAATTATCCATGTAAAATTAACCTTATCTGATTTAAAATTATGTTAAATGTTGTTGCAACATTTGCATTTTATGAAAAACATGTTATACCATGCCGTTAAGTTCATGTTTTTATTATGATCCATTGATATTACTATTTTGTAACATGTAAAATATTCTTCATTTTATTCCATGTTTACTCCCATAGTGGGATTTATTTCTCCCCCTTTTCTTATTCAAGTTCTCATGTTATCCCATGCAATGCTATGTACGAACAAATGTTGTGGTCTTGTAAAAGTAGTTTTCAAAAAAATGTTGTGTTTTTGTTCTAAGATATTATGTACTGTTCCTAAGCCTGAAATATAGTATAAATATCAAACATCAATGTAGTATCAAGTGAATATATTTATGTAATATAATATGTTAATGTGTGTAATAAAGAGAAGGGTTGTTATAGTTTGGTATACGAGGATAGGTTTAGTTATTTCTTGAATTTGGATTAGAAAACCATAGTGAAAGACTTAGGGATAATAAAAAATATAATAAAAACATCCCTAAAATTTGGTGAGTGTTGATTATGACTTTTTCATTCAAATACATCCCTGTCTGGATGAGAGACGGTAGTGGCGGCTCTGGAATACATGTATCTATCGATAAAATATGAAAACACCACTTTGAGATAGAGTCGAATGGGAAATATTGCATGAAAATGGGACTTGAAGCACTATTGGTTATGAAAATCAAGGGGGATATTATTTTTTAAATTCATAATTTTAGTATTAACCATTATTAAGGGAAAAATCCCCTTAATAATATATTTTTGGATTTAGATCATGGATAACATAGATTGATGCCCAGAAATTCATATGTTAAAGTAGATTAATGTAATTTATAAGTTGTACTTTTTTCTTTGGATAAACATTTATGTGTTACCCCTAATGTTCTTTTTATTCCTCCCAAAGGCCTTTAATAGGAGGACACTAGCTAAAAACGGATGTGATGTTCAATGTGATTCCTTTTCAAATGAGATTACCAATCCAATGGGAGTTGGAATCTTGATCTTTGTCACGATAATATCTCAACTAAATAATGTTTTCAAATGAAACACGGGTCAAGTGGAACATTAAACACCCCCAAATAAAGAACTAGTCATAATTGAGAGATTCATGAAACAGAGGCCTCCTACTATTAATGGATCATCTAATCGCTCAATCACAGAAAAATGGATCAGATTCATTGAAAATATTGTCTCCATCCTTTAATGTTATGAATAAGTGATTGTAATTATGGCTACTTATCATTTGGAGGGTGAATCTGACAAATAGTGGACATTGATCAAAAATATTAAACCTGATGTAGGGATCGAGGTGTTGTAATGGAAGGATTTCCAAAAAAATGACAAATATTTTCATTGCACTATTTAACATAAGATAAAAAGATATTTCCTTGATCTCATGAATGAAGACAATTAATATCTCATATAATAAAAGGAAAACATCACAAGTCTTGCACGATACACCTCATTCAATTGGAATTGACTCTGAATTCATGGTTGGTTTCTTCTATGGTGGGCTAAAATCAAGCAAATGGAAATCTCTCGTAGTCAGTGACTTCGAGAGCTATGAGTAAATTGTTCGATGTTCACTCAAATTCGAAATGGAGATCAATGATTCTCATGGGATTCACGGGGATAATAATTGCAATGTGTATTAAATTATAGCATTCAAATAGATAAATCCAATGGTCCAAATAAACTCCCACACCCTACTCTCCAATGGAATGGATTGAAGCTCCCCTGAAATTGGATGAAAGAGATGAGGAAATGAATTAGGTGTGCAAGAGAAGGGATCCTATCCGTTAACTACTGAAACGAAAACCCCATGGCTATGATAGATGATAGGAACACTCCATTAGACCCTCTACGTATTTTTCATTTTCTTCAACTACAATGAACTGAGGAACATTGCAAACCACTGCCCTAAGATAAGAATTTTAAGAGGAAACCAACAACCTCTATAGAATAATGGGTGAGATTTTTCCATCACTACCCCTGAAATAAACCTCGAAAATGAAGTGGTGATAGGTTTTCTAGTTATTCATTCAATAATAAAGAATTTAATTTTTTATTCTGGTTATACTTATTATTTTATTTAAAAATAGTTTAGTCGAACAATCTAAACCCCACAAAAAGTTATGGAATAATGATATATGTGAGAATGAAAAATGGGGAAATAATTGTATCCCATGAATATAACTCCACCCCTGGAATAAGATGTGGATTTTACTTCATAGAGATCCTCTTCATACTCCATTTGGTGTAATTTGATGCAATTCATGGCATGGATTGTATTTCCTTATATAGATCCAATAGAAATTTCTGTGAGAGGGAAATCACTCTCAATATGGTGAATCAAACCCTGATTTTGTACATATGTAATGATGAGGATAAACCTCCTATAACACCAACATCTCAAGAATGGATATTACTACACTATGACCATGTGTATCATTCTCAGATGATTCAGTATTAGAATGAAACCATCCGTGAAGACATGACTATTGTGAGGGAATTCACTTAAGTCTTTCCTGAGGAATTGCTTAGTCTCCCTCGTAGAAGAGATATAGAATCAGCAATTGATCTTCTACTTGGGGTGTTTTCAATATTCAACACACTGTATAGAATAGTTATTATGGAACATGAGAATATAAAGAAACAACTACAGAATAATTTGGATTAAGGGTTTATACGCCAAAGTGCTTCACCCTAGGGTATACCAATCCTCTTCGTCTTGAATAAGGACGGGTCAATGTTCCTTTGTATTGATTATCGTGAGCTCAAAAAAATCGTGATAAAGAACAAGTGGCCTCTACCATAAATTGATGACTATTTCAATTAGTTATATGAAGCCCAATACTAATCCATGGTTGATTTCTGGTTTGGATTTTACCATGTAATGGTGAAGAAGGATGATATCCCCAATACTGCTTTTCGTATAAGATACAGGCACTATGACTTCATAATAATGCCTTTCAGACTCACTAATTCCCTATAAATCTTCATGGACATGATGAATAGGGTCTTTAGATATTACCTTGAAAAACTTCTGTGAGTCATTATAGATGATATTCTAATATACTCCAAAACCAAGGAGGAGAATGAGGAACATCTAAGAACTATACTAGAGACACAGTGAAAGGAGAATCTTTTTGTAATGTTCAACAAGTGTGTGTTCTGGTTTAAGGAGGTCTCACTATTATGTCATATCATAACATTAAATGATATGTCTTTGTATCCCTCCATGATAGTTGCAATTGAGGTATGGTCAAGGCCAAAATTGGTAATAGATATTTGCAACTTCCTAGGGTTAGCTAGTTATTATCACCGACTTCTGAGAAATTTATCCCAAATTTCAAACCCTCTTAGAAATCTATCTCATAAGGGAGTAACATTTCCTTAGAGTGAAGAGTTTGAAGAGAGATTCATGGAGTTAAAAAGTGCCTTATCACTACACCTTTTCTCACATTACCCATAAGTAGATATCTTTTTATGATATTTAGTGATGCTTCGAATCAGGGCCTGGGTTGTGTGTCGATGAAAAATGACAATGTCATTTCTTATGCTTCTAAGAAATTTAATGATCATGAGAAAAACGATCCCAAATATGATTTGGATTTGGCTAAAGTAATATTCTATTTGAAATTTTGGTGGAGTTACCTCTTTGGAGAGAATTGTTAAATATATATATATCACAAAATCCTCATCTATATATTCACATAGAGGGAGTGGAATATGAACCATTTATGATGGTTAAAGCAGATAAAAGACTATGACTACTCAATCTTTTAAAACCCTTGGAAAGGGAACAAGGTGGAGGATGCTCTAAGAAGGAAGTACCTAGCAATTCTATCATTGGTGAGAATTTAAAAGGATCTAATCTTCTTAGATTTGATGATTATGGACTTGGGAATAATAAATAAGGGAACATAATCAATCATTTCAAAAATTATTTCACAACCATCTCTATTATAAAGGTTAAATGATGATCAAAATGAAGATGTGTGAATTCAGAAGAAAATGGAAACTGTAAGAAAATGGAAACCCTCAGAGATCACGTTAATGAAGAAATAATTCGAAGATTTGGGCCAAGACTATGTGTTCCATAAAATACAAATTTGTAGAAAGATCTTCTGGATGATGAATATAGTTTAAATTTCTCCATTCACCCCGGAAACATAAAGATGTATCATGATCTCCGAGAGCATTATTGTTGGGATAAAATGAAGAAGGAGGTCCCGATGTATACATCGAAGTGCATGGTATGTCAGCAATGGAAGGCTGAGAGGTAGAATTCTAAGGGGATGATGCAACAATTAACCATACTAGCACTGAAATGAGAAAACATGACCTTGGCTTTTGTCACCAGACTTTAGATGAAATCCAATGGATACAATGCTATCTGGGTTGTTCAGGATCATCTTACAATGGCTGTACACATCATTTAATATTGAGAGTATTTCTCTTTGGATCAACTGGAATAGATATATATCAGATAAGTGGTATGACTACACAGAGTACCAATATCAATTGTATCTAATCTAGATGAAAAATTCACCATTATGTTTGGAAAGAGTCTTCACATGATCTCTATACTGAGCTGAACATCAGTACAAATTATCACCCTTAAATTGATTTCCAATCTATGCGGAAAATCTCAACACTTGAGGACATGCTGAGAGAATGCTCAATGGACTTCAAAGGAGAATGGGATCAACATATTCCATTGGTTGTGTTCTCTTTCAATAACAGTTTCCAATCAAACATCAAAATGGGTCCTTATGAAGCACTGTATGAGAAGAGGTTCCAAACACTGGCATGTTGGGATGATGTTGGGGAGTAAAAAATCTTATGTCCATAAATGGTCGATGAAATGCTGGATAAGGTTAAGACCATCCATCATCATATAAATGCTACTGAGAGTCGACAAAAGAGTTATGCTAATAAACGTCATGGAGACCTAGAGTTTGATGTCGGTGACATTTTATTCCTCCACATATCACCATGAAAGAGAGTTATGAGATTTGGGAAGAAGGGAAAGCTTAATCCAAGGTACATCGGCCCTTTTGAGATCCTTGATCACATTGGTGTAGTGGCCTATCGACTAGCACTCCCACCTAACCAATCTCAAGTACATGATGTATTGAATGTATCACTCTTTAAGAACTACATACCTAACCCATCAAATGTACTCATTTTAGAGTTGGTACCATTAGAGAATTACCTCTCATATAAAGAAATGTAAGTGAAGATCTTTGATCATAGAGAAAATGTTCTACGAAATAAGACAATACCCCTAGTCAAGGTGTTGGAGAAAAACTACACATTTTTAGAAGAACTATGGGAATACGAGGATGTGATGAAGTAGAGTTAACACAATATATATTATTGTGGGTAATGAAAATTTATAGGGAAAAGTTTCTTAGGGGGTCAAGATTTTAATTACCCAGTCTTTTTATTAGGGAAAATTACTCTTGATCTGATTAAACGTCTATTATATAAAATTGTTATATATGACATATGCACATCCTTGATTTTATGATTTTTGATTTCAATATACTGTTATGAATTTTCTCCATTTCTAATATAGACATAGAATAGTGATCACATGATTAGTATACATATACGGTTTTAACAAATCCAATTTACTCAGAAAAATTAAGTGATTGCCTCATCTAGTAGAATTTCTCTGTACGAAGCCCATTTCTCAGAGCATGGAAAGGAGGTTGCATCACTGGACTTCACTCTTGAACAATCTCGTGCGGAGCTTCAACACATTAAGCTCGAACGGAACCTCCTACATGAGAAGTGGATGTTGATACATATTACCACCGAAGTGATGTTATCCGAGCCATACTAAGACTCTGTCACCATCACACACTATACCCTTAAGTATTATGCGAGTGTTATAAGGGGTTATGTAACAAATCTTTAGCACTCTGATTATGTGCTACTTTTTTGTATAGAATAATTAATATACATTTATTTTACTATTGTAACTATGTAACTAATTTTTAAAGCACAAAATGTTTTTTAGTTAATATTCAATTATGATATATATTTTGATGAAATAATGGATTTTTTAATTAATTAATATTTTTAAAAAATATTATAAATAATTAAATTTTTATATTTTAATGATTATATAATTTTAAGGAATACTATTTTAATTTTTATTAAGGGCTGAAAGCTGTTTTAAAAAAAATGAATTTTCAATAAAGGTGTATTTTAATTATACAATTAAAAATTCACACAATTAAAAAATTATTTATGTAAAAAGATTATTATTTTTGGAATCATGATGTCTAAATTATCCCATAGTGATTTTTTCATAATTTTACGAGACATTAAAATATTTGGGTAAAAATTAAATATCGTTTAACTATACAATGTGTTTTATGACATCATAATGACCTAATATTGATGTAATATTATAATATAAATAGTTTTTTTGTAACACCCCAAGCTTCTACGGTACGTTTCCCTTCGAATAATGCGATAGCGTGTGTTGTACGCAACCTCGAGTTCTAACACACACCACAACTAATCAAACTAGCCGTTATGAATAGTAATACCTACTTCTTGAAATTATATATATATTATATTTGAAAATGGACTTCATTTTTGGATTCGGAATATTGAAATTAGCCTAGGGTGAAATTTTGGTACTTTTCGGATAACTTTTATATTTTGATGAATAGTGAAAATTACTAAATTTTAATTAAAAACAACTTTTTTAATCAAAATAATTAATAGTGATAAATTGTAAATTTGAGTGGTTTTAAAGTATATTTAGAATATATTTTTACCATTTAATATAATTTTGGTCATTGGACATAATTTTACAATTAAACCGAACATAAACAAGTGTCAATCTTTTGATAGTTATTACCTCTTAAAAACACGCTTTTTGTTTTGACAGCAGGAATTAATTTTAAATTAATTTCTTCCACTTATGTGTTTTGAATTTAGAAAAATGGATTCCATATTTGGAATCAGGATGTCCAAATTGTGTAAATAGGTAACTTTTATTTTTAGACATTTTGAATAATTACTGTGGTAAATATTTTATTTACCATGGTTAAGGGTAAATCCGGTAAATAAGGGTAAAAAAATAATATTATAATAATACAAAAATTACCCTAAAACGTGTCCTAACCTTATTGGTGGACACATACCCTACCATTATCATCCTTGGGTCAATTTGGGGACCCCTTGGAGCCACTTGTATGTGGTAGGGACACTTTATATTAATAAAGTTAAAATAAAAATAAAAATGGCATAAGCTTACATCTTTTAGAAGAACAATTTTTTTACATAGGGTTATACATGTTGGATTTTAGATTATAAATATTAATTAGAAAGATAAAAAGATTTCCTACATAATGATATTTTATTTATAATTTTTAGACATCAAATAATTTAAATTATTAATGACACAATAATGATGCAATGTTTACCTCATTAATAAATCATTTAAATAAATAAGATTATAATGATTAAAATATTATCTAAAACCTGTCCAATTATTATTGGTTGATGTTATTTAGAATATTAGTCTACTTATCTTCGACCTCAATGATTTTTGGACCATTATAAACCGAATATAATTATATTATAAAGTAATACTTTCACTCTTTCCTAAAGAGCCCCTCTTCTCCCTTATAAAAGGAGACCACTTCTACTGATTCCTCACACCTCTAAAGCCACTTGGCTCGTCCAAACTCTGCCCAACTAAGCTCCCCACATCCCTCTCCTCCTCCTTGAAGCTTCCCCATAGGCAGAAATCATTTCAAGAAGTCCTTTGGTTCCAACCAAAGTGAGTTACCTAAATTAAAGGTAACGATTTCTCTTAAATTATTTTCCTTTATTTTGCTTCTCCAACCCCCAAACTCTTTTTATTTCCTTTCTTTTGTAACAACACCTGTATCCTCAATATACTAGGATGTTGTTATAAGAAGTATTCAAACTACACATACACACAACTCCATCTAATGGATGATGAACATAATGTTTCTGTGGATGGCAAACTAACGCCTCACGAAACGATGATTGTTCAAATACATCTTACCGCCTCTCATGGTGGCCATTATGATGGCAGTGTAATTAAATATGATATTAATGATATATATTTTATATATAAGCTTCTGTAATTCCATTTTATTTCATACCATTATTCATTTCATGTTGTATATACATACGATAATTTCATTTGAGGAAGTGCGGACTACCGCCCCCTTAAAATGATATGACTCGTTCATACCACACATGGAACGTATAAAGGATGGTGTTAATGAAGTTAAGTAACATATATAAAATATTATATTATACTGGAATAGTAATATACCTATGTATCATTTGGATTCAATTCTTTTAAAATAAAAATTAAATGGAAGTAGAGTTCGTGCGTACGTACGGACTACCGTCTCCACGAACGCGGTGAGATCCATCCTCCATCGTATCCATTCAAGTCTTATTCTCATTTTAGGGTTAAAAATAATGTTTATATCATTCTGATTATGAATAAGATTTAATCTATCCATTACAAACATGTCTTACGTAACCAAACATTTAAGAAGAACGAATCGATTATCACCTGAAACGACGATAATACTAAGATATTATTAATAAATCAATGTTAAAAGATCATATATGATATCATATTAATGTATATGATTCTTGTATAATTTAATAACAATTATTTCACCATTATACAGGAGGTTAACCGACCCCAACAAAGGAAAAGTACAAGGTAAGGGTTATTTCACAATCTCTTCATTATCCGAGGTTGTTTATACGTAATAATCTACTGGGATATCTTTATCATCCACATCCATGTTTCTTAAAAATGTATTTCAAAACATTTTTACTATTTACAAGAATATGGGTTAAAGTCATTTATACCCTTGTTTGACTTTTTATAAGAGGTTTATAAAGGAATCTTTCCGTCGTTTTCGAAACAAGGTCCTTTTTAACCTTTTCGACAGAATTGAGGTAAGAATGTTTTTTTTAACTTATACGGCGGGTGCGGTTATTTTACGCTGTTATAAAATCTTCAAAGCTTCCCTTACAAGCTTATAAGAATATTTTCAAAGAAAATGTTTTATTTTATATGGATCTTAAATTATTTCAAAATAAAAGGAGATATTTTTTTTAAAAAAGAATTTTGATTTCATCTATGTCAACATCCTTTGATGGATTTTAAGATTATTTGAAGTTGATTTATTATGATACAAAACTTCTATATTGTATTGAAGGTTTTGTGATATGTTTGACTGTGGATGTGCTATTTTTATACCATTCATAGTTTATGGTGAAAGTATTGACATTTCATATGTTAGTTTTAATATGAATGTTTATGTTATGTTTAATCCTTTTCATATGGGAATGCATTGGACTTAATATGTGACGGGTGGAGCCCGCTATAGCTCCTCGATGCATCGGTAGGTCTCATGAGACAAACTAGTGTCTTGGCACAAGGCCTTGACAAAATCTTATTTGTAGTCTTGGCACGAGGCCTTGGCTATGTGGTTATGATAGTCTGGCATTATGCATTCCAACATTATGAAAGTGGTTATTGATTTTTGCATGTGATTATTCGATTAGTATAATATCCATGTAAATAAGTAAATGGCATTATTTCATTTTATTTATGCCATACCATGTTGAAATTTCATATTTAAAAGGCTTTTGTTTTAGTTATACATTGCCTTAAATGTTTATTCTTATTTATGAAAGTTTCCGCTATATTGTTATCCTTACTGGGCATTTGAGCTCACCCCTTTTCTATGTTTTATTTTTCCCAGGATGTGAAGAAGTAAGTTATGAATGACCTGCAGGGATTTTATGAGGAGATTATAGTGTGGATTGTGGAAACATTATGTTGTTGTAGTAGTTTTTCATTTTATGATGTAATGTAAAACTTATGAATATATCTAGTGTTTCCAAGGCTACTAAACCAATCGGTCTTTCGAGATTTGATCTTTCTTGTGATCATTCCAATGTTATGTAATAATGCACCGACTCTGGGTAGCTGGGGTCGGGGCGTTACAGTTGGTATCAGAGGAAGTTTAGTACAAACCTTGGAAACTAGATTTAGATAAACTCTGATTAGAGCACGTAGACCTAAGATGAACTTTGAGGATTAGTATAGAAGAACTTCCTAGAATTTTGGTATTGTATAGATTTTGTGAGTTTTCCGAGCAATACATCCCTGTCTGGATACGAGCAGGTAGAGGCGGCTCTGGCACAGATGTACCTAGGGGTAAAACCCGAAAACACCGCTTTGAGCTAGACTCGAACGGGAACTGGTGCACGACAACGGGCCTTGCTGCACTCTTGGTTACGACACTCCCGGGGGATATGCTTAGGATAACTCTCATTTTCTTTACAAATCATTTTGAAGGGATTATGAGTATATACATCCTCAAAGAAAACATTCTTATGATTATGGATTATATCCATAAATAGTTCAATTTATGTTAAGTGTTTTATAAGTATGGGATTATGTATTTTGATTCATAAACTAATCTTGTTTATGCCATTGTTTAGAAATGGCGCCTAGTGGAAGAAATGGAAACAGTATCAATGCACGCACTCCATGTAGGGATTTCCCTCCTGCTCAAGATAATTATAGTGGGGCTGGTGATGCAACTGGTGCTGATCAGCTAATCACCATACTGGGACAACTTACTCAGGTTATGAATAATAACCTTACCCGTATGGAGCACCCTGATCCGCAGCGTGGAGGATCAATGTTAGATCTATTCATGAGGCAACAACCACCAACGTTCAATGGGAATAAAAATCCCTTAGTAGCTGAGCAATGGATATTTTCCCTAGAGAAAATATTTTAGGCTTTGGGGAGTAGTGAAAGGGAAAAAGTTATCATGGCAGTTTACCGCCTCACTGGAGATGCTGATCAATGGTGGTCATTGATTCAAAATACAAAGGAAGATGATGAAGTATCAAATATGGAATGGAGGGAGTTCAAAGATCTGTTTTTAGAAAAATACTTTCCTCGCGACCATCGAGCAGATATGGAAAGGCAATTTCTGAGTCTGAGACAAAAGGAGGATGATAATGTCACAAAGTATGAGGCTAACTTTACAAGGTTAGCGAGGTATGCTGGAGATTATATTCGCAACCCAAGAAGTAAGATTGATCGTTTCTTTGATGGGTTAAAACCATTTCTCCGTCGAGCGTTAGTCTCACAATCCTTTTCATCGTACGAAGACATTGTCTCATGTGCTATCAAGACCGAAAAGGAATTCTCTAAGTCTTATGACTTTAAAGCAATGCAAGAGAAGAAGAGACCTGCTGATCAATCTGGGAATGGAAATAAGGGGAAGAAGGGAAAGGTTGAATATCCATCTTGTGGTAAATGCGGGAAGAAACATCCTGGTACTTTCTTGAAGGGAATGAGAGTCTGTTACAAGTGTGGTGAAAAAGGCCACCAAGCTCATGATTGCAAGGGGAAGAAGGAAGCTACCAACGTTCAGTGCTACAATTGCAGGGAGATGGGGCATTATGCAAATGCATGTCATAAGCGTCAGGAGAACTTACCTCAGAAAAGGCCAAGGGATCAAATCCAGGCTTATGCTATCACTACTGCTGAGGTAGAAGCTCCGAAAGACGTGGTGGTAGGTAATTTAATGGTTTCCTCAAGTTTAGAAAATGCATTATTTGATTCTGGATCATCGCATTGTTTCATATCTTCCCAGTTTTCTAAGAAAATTAGATATTTCCAATTTGATTTAATAAGGGAGTTGTCAGTTAAAACTCCTAAGGGAAGTATCGTTGCAACAAAGTTTTGTGAATCAGTCCCCATTAGAGCACATAAATTTTCTTTATCTGCTGATTTCATCGTCATACCTATGATTGAGTTTGATATAATCCTCGGTATGGACTGGATTTCGGACTATGATGCGAAGATTTATTGTAAGAAGAAAGAGGTTACGATTCTTGATGATAATGATAAGGAGCACCTTATTTTTAGAGCAGAATCGTCACCACCTAATTCTTATTTAGATCCACCCCCAGTAGCTCAACTTAATTCAATTATTGGGGAGGAAGAGAATGAAATAACTGTCGGTGAGGAAAGGAATGTTCAAATAGAGGATGTACCTGTTGTGAAAGAATTTGTAGATGTATTTCCGGAAGATTTACCTGAACATCCTCCAGAACGAGAAGTTGAGTTTTCTATTGATTTGATTCCTGGATCAAGGCCTATATCGAAGACCCCTTATAGAATGGCCACTGTAGAGTTAGTCGAACTAAAGAAACAACTAGAGGAATTGAGTAATAAGGGATTTATTCGCCCTAGTGTTTCTCCATGGGGAGCCCCTGTTCTTTTTGTTAAAAAGAAAGATGGATCTATGAGGTTATGTATCGACTACAGGGAGATCAATGCTATAACGATAAAGAACAAGTATCCCCTACCTCGTATTGATGATTTATTTGACCAACTGCATGGAGCTCAATACTTTTCAAAGATTGACCTTCGATCTGGATACCATCAGTTGTGTGTGAAGAATGAAGACATTCCGAAAACAGCATTTCGAACCAGGTACGGGCATTATGAGTTTACTGTAATGCCGTTTGGATTGACTAATGCACCCTCTGTATTCATGGATCTGATGAATAGAGTTTTCAAGGAATATCTCGATGAATTTGTGGTGGTATTTATTGATGATATTCTGGTATACTCCAAAACCTACGAAGATCATGAAAATCACTTGCGCATTATCTTGAAGACTCTGAGGAGGCATGAATTATATGGGAAGTTTAGCAAGTGTGAATTCTGGCTTCAGGAGATTTCTTTTCTTGGCCATATTGTCTCTGAAGATGGAATCTCTGTTGATCCTTCTAAGACCAAGGCAATCCAAGAATGGCCAGCACCTACGAGTATAACTGAGGTACGTAGTTTTATTGGTTTGGTAGGTTATTATCGACGTTTCGTCCAGAATTTTGCCCGATTGGCTAACCCATTAACGAAGCTCACACGTAAAGGGGTTAAATTTGTTTGGACAAAAGAGTGTGAAGAATGTTTCGAAGAACTGAAGAGAAGATTAGTCAATGCTCCTATATTGACTCTACCATCGGGGAATGATGGGTTCGTTATTTATAGTGATGCATCGAAGAAAGGACTTGGCTGTTTCCTTATGCAGAATGATAGAGTTATTGCCTATGCATCACGACAGTTGAAAATTCATGAACAAAACTATCCTACTCATGATCTCGAGTTAGCAGCAGTGATATTTGCTTTGAAGATATGGAGGCACTACCTCTATGGTGAAAAATGTGAGATTTATACTGATCACAAGAGTTTGAAGTATATTTTCTCACAAAAAGAACTCAACATGAGGCAAAGGAGATGGCTTGAATTACTCAAGGATTATGATTGTACGATACACTACCACCCAGGGAAGGAAAACAAGGTGGCAGATGCTTTGAGTAGAAAAGACCATGGAGTTTTGAACAATATGAGAATTGAAAGGGATCCAATTTTCATGGATCTAGTGAAGATGGACATGGGAATATCCAGGGAAGGTGAAACATCAATGCTTTTTCAAATGGTTGCCAAACCATATTTACTAGAAAGGATTAAGAGTTCTCAGACCGATGATGAAGAATTCCAAAAAAAAATTAAAGCTGTGAATGATGGGAGATTGAGAGACTTTGTGTATGAAGATGGAATTTTGAAATTCGGGAAGAGACTTTGTGTTCCCAATATACCTGATCTAAAAAGGGAATTGCTGGATGATGCTCATAGTTCCAATTTCTCTATACACCCTGGGAGCACCAAAATGTATAGAGATTTGAAGGAACATTTTTGGTGGGACAACATGAAGAGGGAGATTGCTGATTTTGTGTCAAGATGTATGGTTTTTCAACAAGTGAAAGCTGGAAGGCAACAGCCTGGAGGAGTCATGCAACCTCTTCCCATACCGGAGTGGAAATGGGAAAATGTTACGATGGACTTTTTCATGGGGCTACCAAAGAATCCTAGAAGGAATGATGCAATATGGGTTATTGTTGATCGTCTTACCAAGACATCACATTTTCTTGCTATAAGAGAAGATCTACCCCTGGAACATCTAGCAAGACTATATATTAATGAAGTTGTGAGACTTCATGGAGTACCCCTATCGATTGTTTCTGATCGTGATCCCCGTTTTACTTCAAGATTCTGGAAAAGTCTTCAGAAATCCCTGGATACTGAACTTCATTTGAGCACTGCTTACCACCCTCAGACAGACGGACAATCAGAACAGACTATTCAAACCTTAGAAGACATGTTGAGATCTTGCTCACTTGACTTTCAGGGTATGTGGGATCAATATTTACCTTTGGTAGAATTTTCCTATAACAATAGCTTCCATTCGAGTATTCAGATGGCACCATATGAAGCGTTATACGGAAAGAGATGTCGTACACCAACCTGTTGGGATGACGTTGGTGAAAGAAAACTTGTAGGCCCAGAACTGGTGGAGGAAATGGTGGAAAAGGTGAAAGTAATCCAAAATCACATCAAAGCAGCTCAAAGTAGGTAGAAGAGCTATGCCGATAATCGAAGGAAGGATTTGGAATTTCAAGTCGGTGATCATGTTTTTCTGAAGGTATCTCCATGGAAGGGAGTCATACGTTTTGGTAAGAAAGGTAAATTGAGTCCCAGGTACATCGGACCTTTCGAAATTCTAGATCGAATTGGGGCTGTAGCTTACCGATTCGCAATGCCGCCAAGTCTCTCCAAAGTTCACGATGTGTTCCACGTATCTCTGTTGAGAAAATACATGCCTGACCCAACGCATGTACTCACCTATGAGGAATTAGAACTGGAACCCGATCTGTCTTATTGTGAAGAGCCCATCAAGATTCTTGATACAAGAGAACAAGTACTGAGAAACCGGACGACACGTCTGGTAAAAGTTTTGTGGAGAAATCATAAGATGGAAGAGGCAACGTGGGAACCCGAGGAACTTATGATGAAGAACCACCCGAGTCTTTTCATGTGATAAGTATTCTAGAAATTTCGAGGACGAAATTATTTGAAGGAGGGGAGAATGTAACACCCCAAGCTTCTACGGTACGTTTCCCTTCGAATAATGCGATAGCGTGTGTTGTACGCAACCTCGAGTTCAAACACACACCACAACTAATCAAACTAGCCGTTATGAATAGTAATACCTACTTTTTGAAATTATATATATATTATATTTGAAAATGGACTTCATTTTTGGATTCGGAATATTGAAATTAGCCTAGGGTGAAATTTTTGTACTTTTCGGATAACTTTTATATTTTGATGAATAGTGAAAATTACTAAATTTTAATTAAAAACAACTTTTTAAATCAAAATAATTAATAGTGATAAATTGTGAATTTGAGTGGTTTTAAAGTATATTTAGAATATATTTTTACCATTTAATATAATGTTGGTCATTGGACATAATTTTACAATTAAACCGAACATAAACAAGTGTCAATCTTTTGATAGTTATTACCTCTTAAAAACACGCCTTTTGTTTTGACAGCGGGAATTAATTTTAAATTAATTTCTGCCACTTCTGTGTTTTGAATTTAGAAAAATGGATTCCATATTTGGAATCATGATGTCCAAATTGTGTAAATAGGTAACTTTTATTTTTAGACATTTTGAATAATTACTGTGGTAAATATTTTATTTACCATGGTTAAGGGTAAATCCGGTAAATAAGGGTTAAAAAAAATATTATAATAATACAAAATTACCCTAAAACGTGTCCTAACCTTATTGGTGGACACATACCCGACCATGAGCATCCTTGGGTCAATTTGGGGACCCCTTGGAGCCACTTGTATGTGGTAGGGACACTTTATATTAATAAAGTTAAAATAAAAATAAAAATGGCATAAGCTTACATCTTTTAGAAGAACAATTTTTTTACATAGGGTTATACATGTTGGATTTTCGATTATAAATATTCATTAGAAATATAAAAAGATTTCCTACATAATGATATTTTCTTTATAATTTTTAGACATCAAATAATTTAAATTATTAATGACACAATAATGATGCAATGTTTACCTCATTAACAAATCATTTAAATAAATAAGATTATAATGATTAAAATATTATCTAAAACCTGTCCAATTCTTATTGGTTGATTTTATTTATAATATTAGTAATCTTATCTTCGACCTCAATGATTTTTGGACCATTATAAACCGAATATAATTATATTATAAAGTAATACTTTCACTCTTTCCTAAAGAGCCCCTCTTCTCCCTTATAAAAGGAGACCACTTATACTCATTCCTCACACCTCTCAAGCCACTTGGCTCGTCCAAACTCTGCCCAACTAAGCTCCCCACATCCCTCTCCTCCTCCTTGATGCTTCCCCTTAGGCAGAAATCATTTCAAGAAGTCCTTTGGTTCCAACCAAAGTGAGTTACCTAAATTAAAGGTAACGATTTCTCTTAAATTATTTTCCATTATTTTGCTTCTCCAACCCCCAAACTCTTTTTATTTCCTTTATTTTGTAACAACACCAGTATCCTCAATATACTAGGATGTTGTTATAATAAGGATTCAAACTACACATACACACAACTCCATCTAATGGATGATGAACATAATGTTTCTGTGGATGGCAAACTAACGCCTCACGAAACGATGATTGTTAAAATACATCTTACCGCCTCTCATGGTGGCCATTATGATGGCACTGTAATTAAATATGATATTAATGATATATATTTTATATATAAGCTTCTGTAATTCCATTTTATTTCATACCATTATTCGTTTCATGTTGTATATACATACGATAATTTCATTTGAGGAAGTGCGGACTACCGCCCCCTTAAAATGATATGACTCGTTCATACCACACATGGAATGTATAAAGGATGGTGTTAATGAACTTAAGTAACATATATAAAATATTATATTATACTGGAATAGTAATACACCTATGTATCATTTGGATTCAATTCTTTTAAAATAAAAATTAAATGGAAGTAGCGTTCGTGCGTACGTACGGACTACCGTCTCCACGAACGCGGTGAGATCCATCCTCCATCGTATCCATTCAAGTCTTATTATCATTTTAGGGTTAAAAGTAATGTTAATATCATTATGATTATGAATAAGATTTAATCTATCCATTACAAACATGTCTTACGTAACCAAACATTTAAGAAGAACGAATCGATTATCACCTGAAACGACGATAATACTAAGATATTATTAATAAAGCAATGTTAAAAGATCATATATGATATCATATTAATGTATATGATTCATGTATAATTTAATAACAATTATTTCACCATTATAAAGGAGGTTAACCGACCCCAACAAAGGAAAAGTACAAGGTAAGGGTTATTTCACAATCTCTTCATTATCCGAGGTTGTTTATACGTAATAATCTACTGGGATATCTTTATCATCCACATCCATGTTTCTTAAAAATGTATTTCAAAACATTTTTACTATTTACAAGAATATGGGTTAAAGTCATTTATACCCTTTTTTGACTTTTTATAATAGGTTTATAAAGGAATCTTTCCGTCGTTTTCGAAACAAGGTCCTTTTTAACCTTTTCGACAGAATTGAGGTAAGAATGTTTTTTTAACTTATACGGCGGGTGCGGTTATTTTACTCCGTTATAAAATCTTAAAAGCTTCCCTTACAAGCTTATAAGAATATTTTCAATGAAAATGTTTTATTTTATATGGATCTTAAATTATTTCAAAATAAAAGGAGATATTTTTTTTGAAAAGAATTTTGATTTCATCTATGTCAACATCCTTTGATGGATTTTAAGATTATTTGAAGTTGATTTATTATGATACAAAACTTCTATATTGTATTGAAGGTTTTGTGATATGTTTGACTGTGGATGTGCTATTTTTATACCATTCATAGTTTATGGTGAAAGTATTGACATTTCATATGTTAGTTTTAATATGAATGTTTATGTTATGTTTAAACCTTTTCATATGGGAATGCATTGGACTTAATATGTGACGGGTGGAGCCCGCTATAGCTCCTCGATGCATCGGTAGGTCTCATGAGACAAACTAGTGTCTTGGCACAAGGCCTTGACAAAATCTTATTTGTATTCTTGGCACGAGGCCTTGGCTATGTGGTTATGATAGTCTGGAATTATGCATTCCAACATTATGAAAGTGGTTATTGATTTTTGCATGTGATTATTCGATTAGTAGAATATCCATGTGAATAAGTAAATGGCATTATTTCATTTTATTTATGCCATACCATGTTGAAAGTTCATATTTAAAAGGCTTTTGTTTTAGTTATACATTGCCTTAAATGTTTATTCTTATTTATGAAAGTTTCCGCTATATTGTTATCCTTACTGGGCATTTGAGCTCACCCCTTTTCTATGTTTTATTTTTCCCAGGATGTGAAGAAGTAAGTTATGAATGACCTGTAGGGATTTTATGAGGGGATTATAGTGTGGATTGTGGAAACATTATGTTGTTGTAGTAGTTTTTCATTTTATGATGTAATGTAAAAATTATGAATATATCTAGTGTTTCCAAGGCTACTAAACCAATCGGTCTTTCGAGATTTGATCTTTCTTGTGATCATGCCAATGTTATGTAATAATGCACCAACTCTGGGTAGCTGGGGTCGGGGCGTTACATTTTTTGTCGAATATATGTTTTCCAAATAAAATAATGTGATTTTAGGTTAGTTTTATTTATTTGACAATGATTTAGTGGACCCTTCAATGCTTATAAAATATTTTGACATTTTAAAATGTTTTCCCTGAGAGTGTAACTCACCTCCACATAAGCAAGCCTATTATTTTATGAGGTTAGGCCATTGATCTTTTAAAATAACCAATTAAAATAACTTTTGTAATAAACCATAAGAAATTCCCATGGTTTGGTTTTTTTTATTTGATTAGTTTATTGTGTGGTGTCTAAAACCTATATAATAATGTATACGTCTCTTTTCCTACATAATCCCACCCAAGCTCCGACTTCCACTTCACTCAAAGATTTTGGAGCTAGACCAAACACTTCCCTCCTCTCACTAGAATCTTTCCAAGGTTCCAAAAGATTCTAATATTTTTCCCCTCAAGACTATCCCATGCCTTTGGGATCACACTTCCATGTAAGGGATTTCTTCCTCTCTCATTTTTTCGATGTTTTTTATGTTGATATACCATTGTATATTAAATTAAACGGTTTAGGGTAAGAATTAACACCTCCCCTATAATTCAATATTTATTTTTAAATTATTATATACCCCTTTATCTCTCGTTAATTCCTTCCATGTACACTTGTTACCATGCCAATATTTAGTAAGTGATTTATTACTTTCTCATTTTTGTCCAAATTGTTTTTATGTTTGTATGCCTATTTATTTCCCATAAAAAATGTTGGGGTATAGTATCTTACCTAACAAATAATTACCTCTTTATGTATGTATTATGATACACAATTTTATCTCTCATAAACCATTTCAATTAATTTTTATGGCATGTCATTATGCTGCCGAAATTTCATATTGATTTTCCATGCTATATCCATTATGTAGTGAATACCATGACCAATTCTCTATCAAGGGTATTAAACTTTATTAAAATTTACTTATTGATTATATAGTTTCATTTATGAATTCATCATTCCTTTATCGTTAAATAAACGATGATTTATAATGAATCCATGTTATATGATCAATGTGGCACTCTTATGCATGAAATTAATTGATTAAGAAGGGTACACCCAAATAGCACTCTAATGCATTGGGTAAATAATATTATCCTGAAATGTAAAATGAAAAGAGTTTTTAATCATTATAATTCATGTGAAATGTGGTTTTATACATTCTCCATGTGTTATGATCTGTGGATCATGCTAAAATCATGTAAAATGTTTTGGCAACATTTCCATGTTATGATAATCATGAAATATCATGCCTTTATGTTCATTTTTCAATTACACTCCATTGATTTGTATATTTCATAATATGTACAATATTATTCATGTTATGTCCTTTTTACCCCTTACTTGGCTTTATATATCACCTTTTTCTTATCCATGTCCTCAGGTTATCCCATACAATGCTAAGTACGAAGGAATGTTGTGGTCACGTAAAAGAAGATTTCAATAAAGCTATTGTGTTAATATTCGTATGTTGTTATGTAATGTTCCTAATACTCAAAGACTCTATAACTCTAAATAATCTATTTTGTATAGAGTGAAGAGTTTTATGAATTAAATTATGTATAAGTATTTAATAAATAGTTAGGTTGTTATAGAATTAGTGTTAAAAAACACGTAATAAAATATTATAAATAGTTAATATATGATATTATAAAACGAGTACGGTTTTCGTATAAGTTTTTAATATATTTTAAATGACTATAATGGAGGAAAAATACCACACAACCAAAAATAATTTTAATGTGATGGATTATTATATCACTTTTTTCATCTGTGAGATAAATGTCATATTGACCACTTAATTTTTCTCTAGGAAATATATACATCAAATTTTGATATATTAAATCATGAATTATTTTTTAGTTATTGTATTTAAATTTTTAATTTAATTTTATTCCTTTAGGAGGATTAGGATTTAAAATAATTCAATGTGGTTTGGGATACATTGTAATGTTTAATGATTTTTTCCTGATGAATAATATTAATGATCCTTAAATGGTATTTATAATCATAATTTTTTTAAACATTTCAATATAGTCAATTTAATTTTCTTATCATATGGTAATTCATTTCCTTTTTTATATATTAATACTATTTAGCACCCTTTGGAAATTAAAATTATTTATATAATTTTTTTAATAGAACCTGACATCATTTCACTATTTAGTCAGATAATCTGTTTTTTTCTAAAATCTATAGTTTATTAAATGTTTTTGAAAAATGTTTTTAATCTCTATAAAAAAATTAATTAAATAAATATTTAACATTTTTTACTTTACCAACATTTTCAATGGAATATTATTATCACTTTCCAAATAAATAATTTTTTTAACTTTTTTCTGTGAAAAATCAAGGTCCTTTTTCCTCACCTAGAATGTATGAATTTACATTAATTCATTTACATAAATCTTTATCTTCATTTCCATTAGGATAATTTTTAACAAATTTTTTTTCAAATGTTATTTTCAATGATAATGTATTTCAAATGGGTTTTGAAAGAAAAATTATATTTTCATTAAGAATGTTCCTAATGATTATCCTTACATTCTCACTAATTTTTTGATTGTAAAATTTCAGTTGAAACGATATCATTATTATAATTTTTTTGTAATAAATTAACATTAATATATATGTTTTAATAGGATTGATATTATTATTTCATAAACAATATATAATTTTACATATGGTGTGAAAATTAATAGTTGTTTAATTAACTGGGGAATTATTAATAAATACATATCATGATGTCAAAATTGATACTTGATAATAATTTCTTTTATTGATTAAATTTATTATTTGATATGATAAATGTGGTGAAAATGAAATGATGGGTAGAGTCTATAATTTATATAGCTCCTCAATGCATCAATATGTTCTAATGTGAGAATTATGTGTTCTAAATTAATGAGGGTTCTACATGAAGTTTTAAACTGTCATGAGGATATAACTTGAAATTAAATGTCCTCATGATACTTAGAAATTAAATCCAATAATTTATCATTCTATTTCATAGATGTTTTAATTATTATTATTTTTATCCATGAGATTTTTTATTGATGTATCTATAGATTCATTCTATTCACAGTTTATTGATTAGGTGGAATGTGTTTTAGTCTTTCCCATTCCAAACTTATTTTTAATTATCTATTCATTTGAATGAAATGTATTATATGTTATAAATTTCCATGTAGATTAATTCTCACTAATTCATTGTTTCTTCCACATTATTACCCTTCATTAAAATTTGAGATGAACCTTATTATCACTCCATTCCACATGTTATGAAGAAATATTTGAATAAGTATTCAAGGACATAGTTTATTTGAAATTATTATGTATCAAGTATTTATTTTCTATTGTCAAAATCAATATATGTGTCAAGTGTGTAATATAGATTTTCAATACATCTTAATTGATCAATCCTTCTAGGTTTTATTCCTTGTAATAATTCCAATGATATAAAATAACGCACCTAGTCATGGATTCTGGGTTTAGGGCATTACAGATTGTATAAAATAAATTTATATTCAACCATATAAAATATATTTAGAAAATATAGATTAAGTAACATAACCCTATGATAGAGATTAAAGGTAACTATATAAAATAATTCTATAATGTTGGTATGGTAGATATTATTTTGGTATTCATAGAAATACATCCTTTCCTGGATTCTACATATCGATGTGGTTCCAGAATAGATGTACCATAGAGTTATAACTTTGACTGGGTGTGTCGAGCCTAACTCAAGGAAACATTTTACATGACAATGAGACTTATTACATAGCTCGTTTGACACTTTTGGGTGATATTCTTAGGATTGTTCATATTTTCCTTACAAACCAGTGTAAATAATTTAAAGTTAAAGATGAAACTAATGAAAACAATGATTATGATTCTAAGATTCACAAGTCATAAATTAATGATATGTGATTTAAAATATTTATATTTATACAATGTTAATAATTTTAAAACCAAATCCACTAAATTTAACTTTTTAGAAATGACGCTTAGAAGGAAGAATGGTATAAATTCATGTATCCAATATAGAGGTTTCCCTATTAGTAATGGCTATGTATAAGGTATATGAAAAGAGAATGTCATGGATATATTAGGTTAGCATACTTAAGTTATGAATAATAACATTTAAAAAATTAAAAAACTTATTCCGTAGAGAGAATGTCCTTTTCTTGATAACATTATGAAATACATTCCCCATTATTTAATGGTACTACTAACATATTCATGGTTTATTAATGGATTATGTATTTGGAAAAATGTTTCCTCAGATAAGGATATATGAAAAGTAAAGGGTGAATCTAATGAGGCCGTACCCGAGTGGTAAGGGCACCTGCTTGGCATCCAAGAGACTCGAGTTCAATACCAGGTGGAGGAGAATTTCCGCGTTACTATGGTTGTACTGTAGCAGTTACTGTTCGGTACTGTAGCAGCCGGAACTATTCACTCGATTTGGGCTTTCGGGACACCAGTTTGTGCCTACGGGTCTTCAGGGCCTTCGGGTCATCAAAGGCCTTTAGGCCAAAGGACCTTCGGGTCACATAGACCATGGAGTAGCCCAGTTCACAAAACACTGGCCCCAGAAAAGGATCAGAGCAACAGGTTTAGCTGCCACCAGATGCAGTGCTAATAGGATTGGAAGAATTAGTGGGTATGGCTTCCGCCACCGGGACCCAACACCTTGTAGCTTTGTACGGGGAAATGCTAGATGATCAGCAATGCAAGGTGGGGAGCTAAGTGATCAATGACACAGAAAAATCTTGGGAGGGGAAGTTCAAGTGGGCTAGGCTTACAGGTCATGTATTAGGCATGGTATGCCTCTAGGCCTTCGGGTCACGTATTACGACTTTGTCGGGCCTTGTGCCTTGGGCCTTTGAGTTATGTACGATTTCCACTTAAACCCTTAAAAGGGTTATTATCCCTAATAAAAATAAAAAAGATGGACTTCGGGTCATTCAGGAAAGGGTGAAACTTATAGTTTATTATCTAAATAGTGATTCAGATCAGTGGTGGATATTGATCCATAATACTTGGGAAGAAGAAGAAATACAACTCATGGAGTTGATAAATTTTAATGAGACATTCATCGATTAATAATTCCCTCATGAGAATCAAACTTAGATGAAGAGAATGTTTTTTCATTGAAAGAAAATGGAGAGGGAAATTATCATAGAGTATGATGAAACATTTTTAGGGTTATCTACGTAAGCTACCGATTTCATATGCAACATGGAATGTTCTATTGATCATTTAATTAAATAAATGAAGCCAAATATATAAATGGATGTGGTTTGTCACAATTTTTCATCATGTGATTAAATATTTTTATGTGATATACAGATAGATAAATAATAATCAATGTACTATAGATTTTAAAGTAAAAAATATAAGAAGATAAAGGAAGGGAAAATGAATGATAAATTGAAAAGTGAAAGAAGGATTTTATGACATGTGATAACTATGGAAAAATCACGCTGCTAAATGATGAAAATATTGAGAGTATATTATAAGTGTACAATGAAAAGAAATCAAGAAAAAAAATTTATATCAAAGAAAGAAAACACTTATATTCAGTTCTACAACTACTTGGAGATGAGGTACTACACAAATGTATTCCCCATGATTCCACTGATTATACCCTGAAGAAGATATGGGGTCATGTTAATGTATATTTTATTTACTCAACTTAAGTTGAGCGATTGATGTGATTATATATTGGAATATATGAAATTTTTTTTAATTTTTTTATTTATGGTGACCCCATCATATGATTTATGAAATATATATGGATTATACTACAATAATGTTTCATTAAGGATTTGAGATCACATTCTGACTGGTACTAATATAAGTTATTCAATAGAATGAAAATGATATTGGAAAAATATGGTTGAGGGAATGATAACCATTAATATGTTCCAAATGTTCTCACAATTATGTTTGGATAATTAAATCATTGTTTTGGGAATCTGATTCCTAACTTCGAATAGAGTAATGATTTATTGAAAAGGAGGTTCATGATATCATTGACAAAGTTGAAAATAATATTGGATTTATGGAATTTATATAATAATAAGGGTTTTAAATATATAATGAAAAATAGTAATATTTTTCAAATAATGGTTTATATTTACCCATGTTATTACTATATTTCAATAGAATAATTGATGACAGAGTTAAAATATTCGGTATTTGATGGTTTTAGAGCTACGTCATGTTGATTGAAGGCTAAATATATGTTTATTTTGGAAGTGCAGATACCTTCAATACAATGTTATTGATTAAAGTATTTAGGAAAAGTTAACTGTTTATTAAATATTTTAAGTTTATTATTGGATTATATTTTAGAGGTTAATTTCATACTTCACCATATGATAAATCATCATAAAAAGATTACATAGTAATAGTTCTAGTTATAATAAAAGGAAATATAATGTTTAGAGAAACATATATTTACTTATATAATTATAGAGTTAATTAATTCCTTAAAAGGGGTTTAAAATAAAAACAGTTTCCATATACGTTAATTTTTATTGATCCGATGAGTATATAAATCATTGAATAATTATGAAATTGAGGAACTAAAAATTCCATTGATCATTCAATTGTTTGTTATTGATGAAATAAAACAATACCATTTAATATTAATTATTTTTCCTTATGTATCAATCACTACTATCCAATAATGTACACTTACATAGATATTTATTAATATGTTTTCCTATGCGAGCTTTTCACTTCCCATTCCCTCTAATCTAGTAGATTCATTACAAAAACATCTCATTTTGTGGGATTTTAAAAATAGGAAATTTCAAGAAATATATAACCACGATAATGCTTAAATTAGGAGGAAATAACTTAATTAATTTCTGGAGAATGTGACAACTTGATATTTTAATGTAAAACATTGAATTCGATGGCGTGAATGGAAAGCCTTACAAAGAGAATAAAGGAATATAATATCATGAGAATTGAAAATATATTAACCATTTAAAATATATTAGATATATTATATATATTTAAATGCACAAAACATTGTGTTAGAGTGTATTTCATGGAATAGAAACCTTTTTTAATATCTTGTGTTACATGTGATACAATGTTTTACGAATCAATAATTTATTATTACAAAATTTTTATAAGATATAACCTTTCCATTAAAAGAGTATATATGAATTGGATTAAATTAATTAATGAAATTTATGGTTTAAAATAATATAAAATAAAATCATCCATTTCATATGAAATATTAATTAATATAGGAACTGATTGAATAAGAAAACAATATTTATATCAGAAAATATTTTTATGCTCACATATCAATTTTACCATAATAAATTAATTTTGTTACAATAAGTGAGTTATATTAAATTAATATATATATATATTAAAAATTCAATTTTATATTTTTATAATCATAAAATAGATTTTATAAGTATAAGATAAGAGAAATCATAATATTTCACATATAATCAATATTTTTATTAATACACTTTTACCATATTTTAGTGGAGAATATATTTTAAATTTTTTAACATTTTTATATATTATATGTCACAATAATAGTCATATTTAGCATATAAAATAAAAAATATATTATGTTGAATTTTTTGTATTTTTCTATGAAGTATCATTTTTTAATGAAAGGTGTATTTTTTTGTATTTTTGTTTAAACCTATTTTTTTCCTAATTTATTATTATGTATAAATTATATATTACAAATTATTTAATGAATAATTAGATTATATTTTTATTTTTTAATTAAATTAAGAGAATTATAAACAATTTCAAATTTTTATTATTTATAAAATCAATGTAATCTTTTGGACGTTTTTTACATTAAAATCCAATATTGTCATCCCATGTGTGGGATTAAACTTAATTTTTTTTCCACCAGTTATATGATTTTATTTTGGAAAAATTGGATTCTAATTTTTGAATAATAATAAATTACAATCATTAATAATGTAAAAATTGTTTATTACCTTAAATATTAGTGAATATAATTAAAATGAATTACAATTATTATGGAAAAATTAAGTACTATAAATGTGTATACCATTAACGCAAGAGCCCAAATAACCTAGAAACTTATCAAAAACCCATTGGGTGGACATATTTCGATAATTATCCTTAATATATTGATATTTTTTCTTTGTTTTTTATGAATTTATTTTTCTAATAAAGTGCGTACATCAATCATCTATTCAAAAATACCAATGTAGTCTTTTTTCTCCATTATAAAAGGCCACCAACTATCACATTCATTCACACCTATCAATCCAAATAATATCTAAAATATATTTTCATATTGATCCTGAAAATGGTCCCCCCCATCCTAGAACATTCCCCTTGTGTATGATGCAATCCGATTAATCTGTATGGAATAAACTAAACTGATTTACCCAATTTTGAGGCAACATGTATCCCCCCACACTTTAATTTTATTTCAATTGTCCACCCCATAAAATATTTTTATAAAATTATTATATAAAAAAATAGTATCATAAATATATTTTGTTGTCTTTATGTTATTTTTTTAACTAAAATTACACACACTCCCATCTAATTGGTAACCAACTATCTGTTTATGTTAACAGTGAACAGCTGCCTCACAGAACGATGATATTTTGTTATTCCTTTACCGCCACCGATTTAGTTCATCATGTTATTAACAATATTTACAAATTATATATATTATATTTATAATTTAATTTTTCTTCTTTAATTATTTTATGACACGTACTTATATACATCACATTTAACATAAATATGATAACATCGTTTGTGGATGTGTGGACTACTGCCTCCATAAAGTGTTGTGATTCATTCCTGCTATAAATGTAATTTATTAATGAATATATTTAAAAACTATGTATCATATATTATATAAATATGATAATGGAATTTTAATTTAATTATTTATCATTTATATTCCATTATATTAATTTGGGGAAAAAAAATTGAGTAGTGTTCATGCATATGTATGACCTACCATCTCCATGAATGGTGCATTAAAGTTCTTATATTCAAATATTTTGGGTTATTATAAATAAATAACTACCAAATATTTATGATAGTTAAGTAATGGTTTACATTATATATTTTATGAAATCAAGATATGATTAAGAGGAAAAAATGATAATTTAAAACATACTTGGAAAAACTAGACAATTTACACTCAAAATAGTTAAAATTATAAAAGAGTACTAAAAACAAGTAATAGAGTATTATAAGGTTTTAATATATGATATTATAAATATTTTTATTGGTTTTTATTAGTCATTAATATTTTTTAGACCACTATACATGATGATAAATACCATAAAAAAAATTATGTCTATTTTGATATATTTTCATCTCAATTTTTACATATGTGAGATAAATGTCTTATTCTTCAGTTAATTAATTTTTTAAAATATATCTACTAAAAAATTGGAATTTTATATGATGAATAAATTTATCTTTCTGGTATTTCAAAAATACATTTAATTTTATTACTTCAGGAGGCTTATGATTTAAAATGATTCAATGTGGCTTGAGATACATTGGAATGTTTAAACGTCATTTTCCTCAAGAATAATTTTAATGATCCTTGAACATTATTTCCATTCATTTAAATTATAAGATCATTAATTCGTAATCCCTTTTATTTTACTCTTATTTTTTTAATAATGACAATTTTAATGTATTAGTACCATTTTACCACTCTTTAATACTCCAATTGTTTTCAAGAAAACATGACTTCATTTATGACTTTATGAAGAGAATGTGTTTTCATAAAATAAATATTTTTAATTAAATTTTTTTTAAAAATAATTTTAAAAATAAAAATATTATTTATAAAATACATTTCCCCTTTTCCATTTACTGATGTTTTGAAAGTAATGTTCATATCGCTTTCAAAATAAGGTAATTTTCTAAAATATTTACCTTGAAAATGGGAATTTCATTTTTCCATCGTATGGAAATTATGGGTTTCCTTAATATTATTTATTTGAAGCTTAATTTTAATGTTTAAATTACTAATTTTCAAAGAAAATGATTTCAAAAATAAATTTGAATGATAATGTTTAAAAAAAAAATATTTTCCTCGAGAATGTTCCCAGGGATTCTCATTGCAATATCACTTCTTTTTGAGATTATTAACATTCAAAGGGAACACTAATTTATTATAAAAATATTTCATTGAAAATTTATTTAATATACATATTTTATTATGATGGGTATTATTATTTCATAAACCATATATCATTTTAGAAATGGTGTTTACTTTGATTTTTATTTGATTAATTTTCAATTTTTTGATAAGTCCATATATTTTATTCAAAAAAAATTCTTAAAAACAAATAATATATATTGATTAAATTGATTTTTATATATGAGAAATTATTTTCAAATAAAAATAATGGTAATTATAGTCTTTATATATATCTTTGATGCATTGATATGTTTTCATGATAAAATAATGTTGGCCGAATTAAAAAGGTTCCTACCAATAGTCTTAATCTTTCTGGAGGATGGATCATGACAATATATGTCCTCATGTTACATAGGAATTATGTATAATTATAAATAACTTCTTTCATATATGATTCAATTATTATTGTTATTATACATGAGATATTTTATCAATATATGAATGGATGTAATATACTCTCAGTTTACTTAGTATGTGACTTGTGTTTTAGTTTCATTCCATTTCATATTGATTTTCCCCTATATAATTATTTCAATAGAATGTGTTGTCCTTAATTTAAATTTTCATTTTACTTTATTTTCATTATGAAATTATATAATCCACTATACTTAACCTAACTGATCATTTGAGATCATCCTTATTATATTTCCTCTCCCAATGATATGATGAATAAATCATTGAATAATTGTTCAAGGACATAGTTCTTTTAATTTTATTATGAATCATGTTTTATTTTCTATTTTCTAATGTAATATGAGTATAATGAATATAATATGGATTTCCAAGACTACTAAACTGATTGGTCCTTTAGGATTTGATTCGTTGTAATAATTCCAATTAAATGAAATAATGCATTTGTTTTGGATTCTAGGGTTGTGGAGTTACACATATCTATAAATGTATTGACTTTTAAAAATCAATTTCCAAAAGGGACTACATGGAGGTTGTTATAGAGATATTCCCTTGACGCACCCATCTATTTCTACTCATACACGATCAAATCTCCTACGGGAACCTACTTTGATAAGGCCATATATACTATAGAAAATATTCAATTCTTAAATAAATATCTAATATGAATATTATTACATGAAATTATTGTAGATTTATATTGGGAAATTTTGAAATGTTCTGAGGAAAGAATATTCCTATTTAAAATACTCATAATCACCCATGATCACCCTATAAACACCAATGTAGAAGACATGTTAGGAAAATCTGAAACCATAAAAATAATCTAAATATATCAGTCTCACATGAACTACAAATATTTAAGAAAATATATTATATTCCATCACCATAGAGTAACTCATTTTAAACCCTTCACTCATGCTTATTGATTTTAATTATACACTAATGGGAGTTGTTAAACATTTATACTCAAACATAAGATCAATATCCAACCATTTTATAACCCAATAAATCATTTAAATGAACATCCACCAACAAGTTGTTGCATTGAGAGAATAAAATACATTGAAAGAACAATTATTTGGTCAGAAAGAGTAAAAAAAGATGAAAAATCTGAGGATTTGGTTTTATATGTAATCCCATGCAGAATTATGACTATAAACTCACATAGAACATTCAATTAATAGATAACATAAAATATCCTAATCAAAACTATCAATAACTCTTCGGGGATGTCTACATAATGAAAAATAATTGTGGATTTGACCCTGAGTCAAAGATAAATTATTCAAGAATATTAGTCTCCGAAATATTGACTTCTTTATTAACTAATAAATGGTGAGAGTCTCAAAATTAACATGGTTTCAAATAAAAACCCACCTCGTATACTTACATTGATTTCTATGAGAAATTTTTTTTGTTAGACATGATAAACTGATGGTTACTATTGTATAAATGTTTGGGGAGACATAAGAAAGATCTAAAATATTTTTACTAGAAACTAAATGATGCATTTACTGACGTAATTTTACCATTTAAATGGTTCCATCTATGTTTATTAACATGTTATCACAATGTTAAGAAAACAAGAAATTGGCTGCCACACCTGTAATGGGTTCTGTAAAAAGATAAAAAACAAAAACCCCCCTTAAAATCATTTCCATAAATACAAAAAACTATATTAAAAATAAAAAAACTTTTAACTTTATCACTATGGCTCAACATACTCGAAAAAAATTATTTCATGAACAATCACACATAGATCCCACTTCAACTATAAGTAGGTAGAGTGTCATTTCCCAAGCCAGATATCAATTATCCAGGGGCATGAGACTAGAACCAGTATAAAGAACATAAATAAGAAACCATTTATTATGTCAAAATATTATTTATATTCACCTATATAACATAATATATTACCAATAGTCACCATAAAGAAATATATTTAATCAATTAAACTATAAAAAAATTAATGATATGAAAAATAACTTGTAAAATTCCAAAAAGAAAAAACCTAAAGGGTAATGATACAACAGATAACATATTGTCTCAACATAGAGATGAAACTATCAGTAAACATCTCTATCATATACCATGATATTACATAAATCACTAAATTTATTGGATATGATAGATCCATATACACTGAATTCACTATTTTTTTTTGAAATATCTTCACCTACATAACTTTTGTGGCCACACATTACATGCATGGGTGAGTATAAGAAATAAAAATATGTCTCTAAGAAAATATAATTTTTCAATGAATACATAGGTTTGTTCAAAATCATGGAACATGGAAAGAGGGAAATGAAACCCCTTTATTCTCAATGGTCTTCAGAAAAAAGTATGGTAGAATATTATAGTCACCATAACAAAACTCTACAAAGGATTGAATCTCAAAAACATCCATCAATAAGCATAAAAATACACATAATAATCAATGTTGATAGAGAATATTTAAGTCATATATCAAAATAAATCTAGTTTTCAGGACATGTTATAAGACCTATAACATCTATAATACAAATCAAGTCTACCAACATGACAATATTTCTCCCACACTATGTATATACAGTTAATGTTGGGAATTCATATAATACTAAGGTTCTCATATTAGTTTAGCTAGTAATGACCCTTATATGGGATTCACGCTTTGTCATATGGAGTATTAATTGGACAAGGATATCAACAAAATTATATTTGGAGTAATATCGACCAATAATGTTGAAAATTTTACAATCTTCCCAATTTTTATAATAGACATACACCTTAGAACTAATATGTCTATTAGGGGTTATTGACAATGTGTCACCTCCAACCGTAGCCCATAAAACCCATAATTTACTCTATATTATATGAAACCATGTATTTTTAAAGATCTATTGAAACAAACCATATACTATAAATAGATATAGACCATCTTTTTATATGCATAGAGACATTAAAAATGGTTTAATCCTAAGTATGAATATAAATACCATGTATGAAGATAAGGAATAAAACTATACATGTAAAAATATATATGTTTAAATTTTGTTTACATGGTGTGTGGGCCTCGACTGATCATAACAAATGTCCCACCTCATCATAGTTCATGTTGATTCTGTTTGTACTATGTTTTCAATGAGTTAAAACAATTTGTAGGCTCACTTCCTTATCTAAAAACATGATTCTTGTTCACACTTAGATATAATGATTTAGGACACAAAAATACTCTTGAGTTCATTTTTTCTATATGTCCAATAGAAAATTCATGCAATATTAAACTAAATATATTGTTTAGTATTTTAAAATACATGTTGGACCCCTGGATAAAATGCATTATTACTTCAAAAACATCCATAATCATGACTATTTTATACAAGGTGTGTACACCAGCTTACGTGACACATGGGCGTGTGCAGTTAACAAGGAAAATACTCTTGTACATACCAAGAGAACAATAATATATATAAATGGTTTGTGACCTAATGTTAAACACTATGTAATATTTATATCCTCATTAAACCACAAGATCTTTGAGAATGGACATATATGTTGTGTGGCCTGAATGACTACATGATGTGTAGTAAAAAATTCAATAGCCGATATAAATTTTTAGTGCATTTGTAGATATCTGTATAAAAAATCTTAACACACATATTATGGTCAGACACCCCTACCACAATCGATTCTCTCTAAATATTCCCCAAGATTTTTTATCATCCCAATACATAAAATATTGGTAAATATATCATTGAACCAATTATAGTTATCTCCACCTTTAATGATCTCACATGACATCATTGTTACTATGATCCAACAAAAATAAACACTATACCACTAGATTCCTCTATCATCATCTTCCCATAATTTTTACACAATGTTTAACCAATGACAAATAAAAAAGATGAAATAGATCAACTATAGTAGGAATTAAAAAATAAAAGATGTAAAGATAGTAATTTCGTTAGATAAATTATCCACTACTATCCATGGTTCATTATCAAATTTTATCAATGAATGAATCTTTCAAGAAGGATAATGATAACTATATCATTTATCAGAAATTATTAAAAAAAATAATTAATCCTCTAAAAAATTTTATCTCAAAACATATATATTATAATTCTATAAGAATCCATTGATGAAAATATTAATGATATGTTATAGTCTATTATATAATGAAGACTATTGTTAAATCCCTTAAAACCTAAAATTCATGATTGAGGATAATTAAAGGATAATTTTGAATAGTTATTGCCTCTTAAAGACAAATAATGTTGATATATAATCAAATATACATTTAATAAAGAATAAATAATTATCTAGTTAGTTTATTCATTTTAAAATAATATAAATCATTAAAAATTTATTTAAGGGTTTCAGAATAAATGAACATGATATAGAAGGATAAACATAACAATAATGTTCTACTGAATGGGGAAAAATTAGTAATGCAATATTCATACTCCATTTACATTGGGTTGACCAACATTGGATTCATAATTTAGAACCACCTCGTTAATCCAAAATTCAAATAGTCAAATACTGATTCTCATTGGTTAATATATTCATTCTCTACTAAGGGTTCATAGAGAGAAAAAATATCTCAATAGAATATCCAAAAGAAAATATGTATATGATAACAATAAGTCAACATGTAATTAATTAATCTATATGAGAATTTTTTGACCAATGGTTGATAGGTAAGAAAAAAACATCTATCATTTATTACACACAATGTTCAGGTTGGATCCATAATATTGATATTTTTTGAGCTTCTATTTAGCTAATAAAAATGATTACATTCAATGAATAAAAAAATATTTATGTAAAAATATTAAATGTCTCATAAAATTAATTTATTTTAGTACATAAACATAAAATTTACACATTTATAATTACTATGCATCGAGAAACATGTCCCCAGATTTTGGATTTATGGTATACCCTATAGATAAAATGCTAGATGGCTCTAAAATATTTTACAATTTTGAAAATAATCACGAACATGTAGTTAAATATGAAACCATACCCATGGGAGCATGCCTATGTGAGAATGGGATAACATGTGAGACCTCAAATTATATATATTTTTATTTTTTATAAATTATCCATCAAAACACATATAAAATCCCACTCTTCCCTTTATTACAATATTCTCACCTATCTCATCTTTCCACATCCCTCATGATTCCCCAAAAAAACCTAAAAACCCATCTCCCTAGATTGTAGTACAATCCCTTTCTTGATACCCTCACTCCCATTTTATCCCATCTACGTGGATGAAAAAAAACCCTCTCAAAAATATTTACCTCAATGCATTTGAATGAATCTATATTGGCACTACACTAAAAAAAGATTGGGAATCATTCTATAATGATTCCCCTTAATTCGATCAACTATTTGAATTAGATACTCCTCGAAAATTGAATCAGTATAAAGATTAATGTTTTCATTATTGATCACATGACAATGGCTATATTAAAATTTATATTTTTTCAATACATAAAAATCAGGAATAACACTTATATTATAAAAAAGATATTTTTGATATTCACCATTAGCGATTATCTCCGGGATCAATGATAGACCCACATACCCATATAACAATTTCACCTACTTATCAAATGTGACAATGTACGAATTTATGACACATAATGAATTTCAAAATCAACCACCAAAAACTCTAGAGGGATACATCAGTAATTTATATATAAACACTTTCTGATTTTAGTGATTAACAAAATATTCCAACTCAGTCATATTTGATATATTGTCTCATGCGTAGAACTTGATCCAATGTTTTATAACTCCCCATCCTCCATCAAAACTAATGTTCAACATGTACTATATTATAAATCCCCAAAGGGACCCATATAAAATTATGGATTTTTTTATTATTTTGAGAATACTATGCAAGTGAAGAATGGATCACCCATGAAAATAAAAAAATCAACACATAATCAATAATAATGTTGTCTAATATCCAAATTGTATCATTGGATTTCATGTGTGTTTGAGGATGGAAATATGTTCTTAGAATCACCATCACGTTAGGCTCCTTCTATAGTCCATACTAGATGATTTTTGTAAAATATGTATCCATATTTGTGACAATACCATGTGGTACTCCATGAAACCAAAATACATCATTTTACACCATGAGATATTATGAAATATTTTTTCAATTAAATTTAATTTCATTGATCAATTACATTGCACGTAACAAAAAACCTAAATGATGCACAAAATATTATTATAATATCATAATGACATGGACAATAAATTATTAGGTATGACTAATATTAACATAATTATAATATATATATGTATAAATATATATTTCATACTAAATATATATTATTGATAAATTATAACTAATTAATCACATAATTTTTAGATAATCAATTATATTATTCAGAAGTATGTTTTAAAAATTGATTATTATTACTTTTTGTGACAAAATGTTAATATAAATTTTGTTACATTATAGATATTTTATTTCATAAAAATTATACCTTTTTCCCAATAAGCATATAGAAAGTATTTTATGTTAATTTTAATATATCTTTTTAAAATTTTTTATTTTACATTCAAAAGTAAAAAATACATATTTTAAATGATAACTATATTTTTCTTTTAAATAAGTTAAAAGTAAAATTCAATTTTTTATTGTTTATAAAATATAATTGGTTCAATTTTTTAAAAAGTTATCCTAATTGATATCTTTTGAGGGAAATTTCTTTAAAATACTTCTGTATAATTACATTTTTACACTCAAAAGGCAATTTTTTTTCTTCTAAAAGTACAGTTTTTTTGTTGGATTTTGAATTTTAATCATATTTTTCATTCTCCAATTAAATGAATAAAAATAATTAATAATAGATTCAATATTTATGATAATGATTTCCAAATTTTTTTATTTGTTCTCTATTTTTAAACATAATAAATAGTAACAATGAAGAAAATTTTCACCTCTCTAAAGGGTTAATCGGGTAAATCATGGTTATAAATAAGTCTTAGGGTTATAATTATCCATAAAAATTCATTTTGGATGAAGGTAATTATTCCATTAATACCCTAGTGATTAAATTTAATTTTTTATGGGACTATTTTCATGACATTGACCTATATAATATTTAATGAAAATAAAAGTAAAAAATGCCACAACCTTACTTTTACATAAAGATAATTTTCATCAAAGTGAAAAAATAATGTTATGAAAGAATCTATTTATTTATTTTGGGGATAATAAAATTAATTATTAATGAGGGTATTTTAGTTCTAATTTTTATGTATCATATAGTAAAACTAAATGATTATGAAACACTAACATAATATTTATATAAATAATAAAAAATTATATAAATAAATATACCAATATTAAAGGTGGAATGTTATGAATGATTTATTATATTCCACTAATTTCATATATAAATATAAAATATTTTTGTTATTTTATTGTCTAATTTTTAAAATTAAACTTTCAATTTATGTATTTAATGTCAAATTAAATAAATAGATTCAAAATTGACCTTAATAATACTTTATCAAAATAATCGTGCATGAAATTATTTAAAAAATAATTTTATTCTTTAAATATGACAAGGGAATGATATATGCTCTATAATATCATCCCTTATTTATTTATTATAAAATTTCCATCTTATAAGTAATATTATAACCCCATAAGAGTTAAAAATATGTTACCATTGCTAATGATAATATAACATAACTACAGAATTATTCTAAAATATAAGTTTAGAAACAGAATTTAAACCTATCCAAAGATTGTTTTTTGATGTTTTCTAAACCATTTTCATCCTTATATTGGAATATATTCCCATTCATAATCATTTTTCTTGATAATTAATTAGTAATAATTTCATTTTTTAATAAGATCATGTGTGTTCTTTCCCTCCCTTGTAAAAGGACACACCAAACACCATTTCATTACACCTCATTTATAATCATAGACTAAAAAACCCCCAAAATATTTCACATTTCATCTTCCTTATAAATTTTTAGGTGGTTATTGTCTCCCTAATAGACCAATAATAAGGTACTTATGATAAGATCTATATGAGTTCTTTCAAAGAAAATGGAGTCTCTTTAACCAATCACTTTATTCTTAAATTATTTATTCAAATCCACTAAATATATGTTATATATCAAAAAATATTAAACACCATCTTTCTCATAAAATGAAAAGTGAAATTATCCCCTTTTGTGTACGTACATCTTACTATCTCAAACTAGGTATAATTTTTTTTTCATCACCATATTTTAGGTGTGATTATTATAATGGATATAAATTTTATATAAAATATTTATGAAATAATTGTTATTATTGAACCGTAATAGAAAATCTACCTTATTACTTTACAATTCTTTATACTATGTTATGTCGCTCGTGCGTATTGTAACATCCCAGTTAAATAAAGAATAAAACATTTTCATATTTATTAATATTTACGAATTAAATATTAATTTTACTTTAAAGGGGTTGTTATGTTCGATAGAATACCCGATACGCAACAAAGAGTTTCTTTGAAATCTTACGTTGCACACTAGTAATAAAATAATATTATTTTAAATGGTAGTTAACACGTATACTTTGTATTGTCGGGACTGAATAGAAATACCTAAAATATAATTTTATATGTTTTTTAAACGTTTTTACATTTATCCAATAAAGGATAAAGTCTTAAAATATGAAAATAATTAAATTTTAGGCATAGATAATCTAATATTCACTAAAAGGTCGAACTATCGCCTTTTGATGGAGAACCCTCATTAAATATAGTTCTGGTCACTCTTATACATTCTATTGTACCAAATAAAATTCTTCTCAAGAATCAGGACATGGAAATTTAGTTTGTGTAAATTTTTGGTAATTTTCCGATAAAGTTCATTTTTTTAATGAATAGTGAAAAATGTTGTATTTTAATTCAAAACATATTTTTAATATAATTTATTTATATTATTAAATTAACTTTTGAATTGGTTTAAAAGTGAAATTAGAATATATTTTTACCATTTAATCCAATAAAGGTCATTGGAATTAATTTCACTTTGAAATTAGACTTAAACTAGTGTAAATCTTTTGATATATATTATTTCATAAAAACAGACTATTTGTTCTGAAAACGGGAATTAATTATTAAATTAATTAATGTAAATTATGTGATTTGAATTTTGTAAAATATAAATCATTTTTGAATTCAGAATATCAAATTTAGCTCAGGGTGATGTTTTGGTATTTTTCTGAAAAACATCAATTTTTAATGAATAGTGAAACCACTAAGTGGTACTTAAAAACTGATTTTTCTTTTATATGAAATTTTACTGTCACGACCCATCCTCGGGGCCCGTGCCGTGACTACCCCAAGCCCACCTTCCATAGGACAGGGGCTGGTGACTAGCACCAAAGGTGTAAAATCCCGATAACTGGGAAGGCATTGCCTTTATAAAAGGAAACAAGCACCACAGAGTACAAGCGGAAGCAAAACACTAAGTACAAAAGAAATGATGAAAAGTAAATGGGCCAGAATACAAACCCAAAAGAAAATACAACTACAATTGAACATGGTACAACAGCAAAAAGACAAACAGCTGGAAGAAGGAAGCAGCTCCTGGGTCGTCCTCCTCAGATCCTACCTGAAGGGTAGGTACAGATAGCGCAGCTCCTGGTCGTCCAGCATGGATCCTACCTGAAGGGTAGGTACAGATAGCCTCCTCCACGCTCTTGTCCTTCAACCTCCTATGTGTGTCGTCTCGTCGTGTAGTCCACCTCCGGGTACTGACTCGTCCTCGAACACTCGGCCTCCATCAGCACTGCCCGTCGTCTGCAACCAACACAACGAGGTGCGGGCATAGCCCGTGCAGGGGTGAGTATAACGATACTCAGTAGGGACCCCGAGACCCTTAAGGTCTCACTAATCCAACAAGGATAACCACAAAAAGATCTCAACATATAACCTCTACTTAGATATATGCCCATACATATACCTAAGTTATCAAGTAACCCATATCAATAATGAGGAAACACAAGGATTGTGAAATCAACAGATAACCACTACCCAGGTATATTCCCATACATATACCTAAGTTATCAAGTGACCCATCTCAATCATGAGGTAAACACAAAGGTCAAAAGTCTCAGCTCAAACCAGGATTTTCATTATCGAAACTGTAACTGCTGAAGAGCTCCGTCTCTAGAGTGTACAGTGGTCCTGTCACGACTCCGAGGTACTTCTCACTAACCTAAGACTGCTAAGGTACTCCTCCTGTCGAGTACCGCGGGCCTGCAACCTCACACAGTAGTGCTTCCCACCGGGGTCTGCCACCCAACACAGTAGTGCTCCCCCCTCATAGCCTACAGAGGTACTTCTCCTGTCGAGTACCGCGGGTCTGCCACCTCACATAGTAGTTCTCCTCCGTTGTGGGTCTTCCACCTCACAAAGTAGTGCTCCCCACTGGGCTATGCAAGTCACTCCGAATCGAATCGGACATGCAGTCTTCAGGTCTCTGCCGGCTACACGGTCTCCGTACTCCGTACGCTCGTCTCTAGGAGGGTCCACTCGATGAGCTACAAGTCGATACTCCAAGTATCTCAAAGTCCCATGAAGAAGTATCTCAAAGGACCGCCTCGTCATAGGGGTCTCAACGCAACAGACGGTGCGTCAATCGGACGCCCGGTCTGTGAGTTGCTAGCCTTTCCATCCCAGGGGCCCGGTTGGTTTCGTGTGCGAACCAATCTGGCCGTAACTCAACTATACCCCGAACACTCATAGGGTATACTCATAGGTACCGTTTCTCAACGAGATCACCAACGCCGCTGACGGTTTGTCAAACAGACGTTCTGTAAGAAAGGTATTAGCTTTTCCATTCCAGGGGCCCGGTTGGATTTCGGTGGGATCCAACCTGGCCACTATCCATCTGCATCCAAAACTCAGGAAGAGGATGCCAAAAGTTCCGTATCATCAACAGGAACGCAGCGCAACAGACGGCGCGTCAATCGAACGCCCGGTCTGGAAGTTATTGGCTTTTTCATTCCGGGGGCAGGTTGGTTTCGTGAGTGAACCAACCCGACCGCACTCCGACGGCATCCAAACCTCGAGCGGAGTAAGCTAAAATATCCGTCTCACTTAGAGTAATCCATTAAAGTCGACGGCACGTCAATCAGACGTCCGAAGCTTAAGATATAAGAGTTTCCGCTCCGAGGGCCCGGTTGGTTTCGTATCCGAACCAACCCAGCCGAACACAAAGTAATCTGAAACCTTGAGTGCGATATACCAAAACGACCGTCTCATTCCAAGGATCGCTACACAACTGACGGTGCGTCAATCGAAGGTCCGTAGCCCACGATATATGCGTTTGAACCAAATCAGTCCGAAAATAGGGGGCATGGGCCCGGCCCGGCCCGACCCAGTACCCCATGGGTTGGCCGAATCGGGTCGACCCGGCCCGAGCGGCGACCCGGCCCGACTACCTGGCCCGGCCCGGAGTCCCGGCCGGCAGCGCGGCCAGTGCGGCGGCCAGCCTGCGCGGCGGCCAGCCTGCGTGGCCAGCGCAACAGCCAGCACAGCCTTTGTGCCGTGCGCGAGTCAAGGGAGGGGCTTTTCCCCTCCTTTATGGAAATCGGCGGCCCCTTTAATTGGGGCCGCTTGAATCCAGCCGGGGGAATTTAATTCCCCCAGTTCCTCCCCTTCCGGCCGGCCTGAACTGGCCGGACGGTTCTTGCTCAACGGGACCGGCAATGGCCGGTCCCCTTCCGGCTCCGACGCCGGCAGCCCGGTCTGGCCACCGGTCACCTTGCTCTGCCGCGGTCCGGAACCGGCCGCGGCCCCGCTCCAGCCACAACGTCTTTGGTTTTCTTCGACGCGGCGCGACGGCGTCGCGTTCTTGAATTTCTTTCCATGGCGCGGTGCGACGACGCCGTGCAATACTTGCCGTGTGATTCAAGCGTGGTGCGACGGCACCACGCCATCCCGTTCCATCCGCAATGAAACAAACATGATCATAGGAGGGGGGTTCGGCCGTGTTTGTGCGGTCCGGCCCCCCTCTCGTTAATCGATATCATCAAGTTGAGAAGAATCCATGATAAACGATAACTACAATTATGAATGGAGAAAAAAATTAAATAAAATAATCCCCTACCTCGGGTAAAAGCCGATCGGAAGGAGGCGTCGTCATTCGAAGTTCGTCACGGTATGGCGTCACGAGGATGACAATGTCGAAGGGGGACGTCGGCGTTCGTCTGACTCAAGGGAAGGCGAAGCTGTCATCACTTGCTACCCGACTCCGCTTCCGAGCTTGTTCGTCGATCTGTTGACGATGAAGGGGAAGAAGAAGATCCATTGAAGAGTCTCGCCACGGAAGGGGAGAAATTCCGTGGAAGGAAAATGAGCGTTCTTTGTCAGAGGTCGGAGCGTTCTTCGCGTTCTTCGCGTTCTTCGCATTCTTTACCGAAGAATGAAGAATTCTCTCTCTGGTCTCCCGAAGGTTTAACACAACACAAACCCCCTCAACAAAAATAAAATAAGTCCTCAACTTATTTTATTATCAACTTAAGAATTGAAAAACAAAAGATATGAAACGAACAATTAAATTCGAAGAATTAATTGTAAACTTAACTTCCCAATTAAATTGGGGCGTTTCTTAACCAGAAAATAATGCACAGTTGACTTCGTTTAATAGGGGGTGCGGGTGCATTACTTAAGAAGAAAAGAAACAGTGGGGCTCGTGTGGGTCCCACCTGACAAATATCCTACCAAGTGGGTAGGATATTTTGAATTGTACCCTATCCGCTTCAACCCAGCATAAGCCGCTTTAAGTGGCTTCAAGTGGTTTCCAAGTGGATTAAGAGAAATAAAATAAAGTTTGTCGAACAATTTATTTTATTTTCTTAACTTTAAGCCCAAAAATTAAAAACCACCACCGAGCAAACGCAACTTCGGAAGAGGCATTTCTAAGCAAATACCGGCGCTGCGATTCCATCGGTGCCCTCAGAATTTGATTCCGAGCACCGGTTAAAAATTTAGAAAAACCCGCTCGTCCGTTCACTGAACGTACCTGAGCGAAACATCGGAAATTGATTCCAGGCACACCGGGCCTCGGAATCAGGCGCCGTCAGAAACTGCGTTCTTGTAAAATTCCAATGAAAAATAAGAAAAAAAATTTCCTTGGAATTTATGGGTCTTTACATTACTCCCACCACAGGGATTTACGTCCCCGTAAAGCTTCACCACAAACTTATGGAAACAAAGGCGGTACTGAGCACGCATCTGAGCCTTCCGCTCCCATGTGCTCATCTGAAGGTTCCCGTGCTGCCAAAGAAAGCGCACAAGAGGAATCGACCGTCCTCCTAGGATCCACTCCTGTCGATCCTCGATCCCCACAGGAACCTCCGTAGAAGTCACCTCATCACCACCGTCCAGCTCCTCATGGTCAATGATATGCGGAGGGTCGAGAAAGTATCTCCTCAGTTGGGATACGTGGAAAACGTCGTGCACCTAGTGCAACTGAAGTGGATGGGACAAGCGGTAAAACACCTCGCCTACCCAGCTGAGGACCTAGAAAGGTCCGTTGATCCTTGGAGATAACTTGCCTCCCTGGCCACATCTCCGTAAACCTCGTCGAGGTGAGACCCGTAAGAAGACGTGGTCGTCATCCTTGAACTCCAGAGGTCTCCATTTTCTGTTAGAACTGAAACTCAAAACGACTGCTGCTACGAGGGTAAGGTTGACCGACTCAAAATTGATCGGTCACACCCTCCTGTGCAAGAGTTACCCTTCGCTGCCTGGGGTTTCCTTTTTCACTGACCAAGGAAAACCCATTCCGATGTCGTAGTTAAACTACAACCTTTTTGCCTAATACCTTCAATTTGTGTATGAACTGTGATTGCCCAGTCCATACTCAAACCAACGTCATAAGGCCTTGACGCTGCCACCAAGAGATTCCAACCGAAACTCTCTCCTCGAGGGTCTGACCACACCATCGGCGTAAGTGTGAGTATCGAGTCTCCTTCCAAGGTATCTCCAGACGTGAGGGTCAAGTCCATGGCTTACCGGAAACTCTAGGTCCGGGACCAGAATTTTGAAAGCGAGGAATGATTCATATCGACATCTATTACTACAACAGCTAGTAGTGGACACAGACGGTCCCTTGAATCATTTTTAGAGCCATTGGGTCACACTCCTTGACCGCATGCAGCCGCATTCTTCCACCGCCCTCCAGCTCCCTGAGCTTGGCGGGGATAACTAAGGCGGGTGGTTGGAGCATGTTAAGATGTACACCACCTCATGCTGCTCTCCTAGCTCTGCCTCCACGTCTACCGCTTTGCGGACTCATCTCTATTTAAAGATTCATCCTCTTGAAACATTTAACACGCCCGAGTCTCTAAGACTGGCACCGGTTTCCTATTTCTTACTGCACTGTGCAGTCTTCATCGGCTCCTGGTTGAACTGCACCTCCTTTGCATATGATCTGGAAGAGCTGCTAAAATTTCTCCTTTTCCAAAAAGAGAAACCTGGTCTCATCCCCCCTGGATGAACCATGCCCGTTTCCTAATACAGTCAATCCTGACATGAAGGATTCATTCATTACATGGATGACGTCGTAAGGCATCGACATAACTACTAAGAGATCCAACTGTCACTCTCGCCTCCAAGGGTCTAGTCACACTGTCGGCATCAGTGTGAGGTCACTGGGTCTCCTCCAATAGGAATCTCGAATGTGAGGGTCAAGTAAACAGTATTAATCAGGACCACTTAGTATCAACCAAACAAAAAGGACAGGAAATCAAACATCACAAAGATAAGTGTCTTTTTATTATTGCAGCTCATAGTACAAAGACACGAATACAACAGAAAAATGGAACTAGAAGTACAAGGGACGTATCTACTAGTTTCGCTCCTGTCCACCTGCTCCAAGAGCTCTACTGCCTTGTCCACTGCTCGGCTGTTGCTCAAGAACTCGCCACTGCTTCTGTCTCGGTGGCTCCCCCAATGCCTGTGGATCAACTGTACAAGGAGTCGGACAGTCACGTGCCAGATGACCCTTTCCACCGCACGAGTAACACAGTCTGCTTCTGGCACCCCTAGCTCTGACCCCACCCCGGGTGCCCCACACCACTGGTCCTAAAACCCGAGATCTCCCAACTGCTGGTCTGGTCCTCCTGGATCTCTACACCATCTGTCTACTGCCCACAGATGACTCGACTACTGATCAAAAAACACACGGCAAAGGCAGCAACTCCTGAACACGCTCGGGGTGTAGATCTACTGGCACAAACTTCACCCTGAAGAAGGTCTCGAAGTCTTCCCATGTGAAGGCCATCCCATCGCAAAACTGGAACAAGTGGCTCTACCACCTGCCTGCTGTTGCTTAAAGAAGGTTGGCATAAAAGATCACCATGAAGTCTGTCGGTGTCCCCACTAGCCTGAAGACTCTCAGCACAGCCTCCAGCCAATCCTCAGCCGCCTGCGGGTCCGTCTCTCCCCGGAACCTGGGTGGCCTCTGGCGCTGGAACTCGTGCAGCACCCTCAAGTTGCGTGCATTAGCTACTGCTGGGGCTGGTGGCATCGGTGACCCAACGTATGGTAGTACCGCTGGTGCCTCAACTGCAAGAGGGCCCTGTACCGAATCCTCGTCGCTCGACAGGCTGTCAGTACGCACATCCCTCTGGGCTCTAGCTGGTCGTTCGAGAAAAGGCATCCTAAAAGAAACAACGTGACACGGTCAAACGATTATACCTGGTGAGCTGACCTGGTTTGAGCTGAAATTTAAAAACTTCTGGAAACACACACGCAATCAGTGTTTTCGTGCACAAAGTCGGAAATCAGTTTTCAGGGTCCTGGTGTATGGATACGTCGGCCGCCCGCACCAACACTGGACTCCCTGAGCTGAAAACCACACTCGGTACTCTTAACACTATTGCTTCACAGAAAGAAACATCAGAGTTATAAGTTCTGCGGTAGAACCGAACTCCTTTGATACCAATTGTGACAAATGGGTCTCAGTGACACCACAGAAACCCCGCCTTAACATGGCCGTCAGGTCCTGGCCTACCCGGTACCCCTAGTTGCCCTGAAAACACGTGGGGCCCACCCATGGTCCACCCACTTGCCTGAATGGGTCATCTGACTAATGATAGTCCCCACAGGCCAACACATGTCCTTTCCAGTGTGCTTTGTCCTCACTCACACACACCTTGAGAAAATTTCCAGGAGGTCACCCATCCTCATCACTACTCCAGGCCAAGCACGCTTAACTGTGAAGTTCTAATCAAACAGGCTCCCGAAAAGGAAGGTGCACCTTGTTGACATGAGTCATATCACTTAGTCATTTAACCCTTTATCATTTGGGGATGTTACAATCACCCCCCCTTTAAAGCACAACACCCCCATTGTGGCACCTATATCTCAACCCAGGAAGAGCACCGCGCACTTAAGGCTAGGTTCCTCCTCTGATACCAAATGTGACAACTGGGTCCCAGTGACACCACAGACACCCCGCCTTAACATGGCCGTCAGGTCCTGACCTACCAGGTACCCCCAGTTGCCCCGCAGACACGTGTGGCCCACCCCAGGGTCCACCCACATGCCTGAACGGGTCATCTGACTAATGACAGTCCCCACAGGCCAACACATGTCCTTTCCAGTGTGCTTTTTCCTCAATCACACACACCCTGAGAAACATCCCAGGAGGTCACCCATCCTCATCACTACTCCAGGCCAAGCATGCTTAACTGTGGAGTTCTAATCAGACAGGCTCCCGAAAAGGAAGGTGCACCTTGTTGACATGAGTCATATCATTTAGTCATTTAACCCTTTATCATTTGGGGATGTTACATTTACCAACTCTGTGTTTTGAATTTCAAAAATCTGACATACATGGTTGTCATTAAGAAGTAAAATTTGGCTCAATGGGATTAAAATAATTTTTGGTTAATAGTAACTTTTATGTTTTTAATCGCGATTAGAGGTAATTAGTATAATTTAAGGTATAAAAATTATTTACCAATATGAAATGACATTGAAACATGTCCTACTCTTATTTTATGTGTCATGGATGACCAAGAAAATCCATGGGTCAACTTGAGGACCCCATGTAGCCACTTTGGTATGAAAATGAAATTAATAACTTTTTATTTAATGTTAAAATGAAAATTTCACAAACATGTGTTGTTTTACTAAAACAATTTTTACATGGGGTTATACAAGTCATATTTTTTACTATAAATATTAATTATAAAGCTAAAATTATTTCCTACATCATGATATTTTTTTATAATTTTTAGACATTAAATAAATTAAATTATTTATGACACCATGATGATGCAGCGATTACCTCATTATTTAACGATTTAAATAAAATGAAATGATAATGTAAAATCTAAGACCTAAACTTGTCAAAAACCTATTGTATGGGTGGATTTAGAACTATTATCTCCTTATCCTCTAAATATATAATTTTGGGACCTTAAAATCCGAAAATCATTTTATAATAAGGTAACCTTTTATAACATTCCAAGAGTGCCACTCCTCTCCTCTTATAAAAGGCCCCCACCTCTACCACCTTACCAGCACCTCTCAAGCCTTAGGCTCGGCCAAACCCTACCCATTTTGTCTCTCCACATCCCTCTATTACTCTTAGAATCCTCACTTTGGGCAGAAGTCTTTCCAAGGATGCCTTTCATCTCAAATCAAAAAGAGTTACCCGTTTTGAAGGTAGTGTCTTCTCTTGTGTTCTTATGTATTATTTTGCTTCTCCAACCCACTAAACTCTTTTTATTCCTTTATTTTGTAACAAAATGAGTATCTTTAATATACTAGGATGTTTTTATGAGAATTATTAGAGATACACTTACACACACCTTCATCTAATGGTTAAAGAGAATACTGTTTCCGTGGATGGAGAATTTCTGCCTCACGAAACGATGATTGTTCAATATTCTTCTAACACCTTAAAAGGTGGCCATTAAGATGAAAATATATTTATATATGATATATAATATGTTTATGTTTTCCTTAAGATTCTGTATTTTTTATTTATGGAATACCTTTATGGCTTCCATTATGGGTATATGTGATATCTTCATTTTTGGATGTGCGGACTACCGCCCCCTCAAAGTGATTTGATTCGTTAATGCCATACATGGGACGTATAAAGGATGGAGTTAATGATATTATATATGGAATTGTACTAGAATTATAATATACCTTTATGTCATTATGATACCATTCCATAAAATACGAAATAGAAATGAAAGTAGCGTTCATGCGTACGTACGGCTTACCGTCTCCATGAACGATGCATATCATTTCTTACCTCTAAATGTTATGAAATATTATAAATACATGTATGTACTGGATATATATGATATATATGATATCTAAATAATGAATATAACTCTGGATATAATGGATACATGAACAGATTGTAGTTATAAAGAGTTTATTTTTCACTCAAATACCAATGATTGTTAAAACGACTGTTATTAACTTAAATAATTACATAGTGTTAATGACATCGTAATAAGTGATATAAAAGGAATAATGAACTTGAAAAAGGTTATTAAGAAAGTATAAATTAACTGAAATTTATTATTGAGGAAATTAAAGAGCAATCGAGTCACGTCGGACACGATGTAAGGGACTTTGTCTCAATCTCCATTTATTGAGGCATATTTTGTTTTATACACAACTTTCTTTTATACGGTGTATAAACCCCTTTGACATTTATTCTTATTCAAAAAATTTTTTTTATACAAAGTGTTTTACTAAACGAAAAAAGGAATATTTTTTTGTCGTACGTATGCGGAGACAACGACTTCTCCGCTGCTGTGACCATTATTTGAGTTTTGACATCCTCTACAATCCATAACCTAACATTTTTTTAAAATGAAAAATAAATACCATGTATTAATTTTCTTTTATTTTGATATTGAAAATGGTTTTCATAATGTTTTTATTATATCAATGTGTTGTATTGATATCTTGTGATTGAAATGTGGAAATGTTATGTTTCCTTTATGCATGTTTTATGTGATACAATTATGTTATGGTTCTTGGGAATTGTTATGAAGATGGGTGGTTCCATGATAAACTAAGGGCGGGTGACCCCGATATAGCTCTCAAATGCATTAGGTAATGTGATGGAGTTAGACGTTATGGTTTCTCCGAAGAGATTTAGGGAATAAACTGGGATGTGTATTCCAAACGTAACCACGAGGGTTACTCCCTACGTAAGAATGTTATGAATGCCTCAAGTTACCTTTCTGTCTTATTATTTCTATGATTTATTCATGATTTTATGAGGTTTGTGATTATGTTTTATGAGTAAAGTATGATTCCATGCATGTAATAATGTTTTCATTTCGTACTTTTATATCCCTTACTGATATTTTTATGCTCATACCATGTTTTTGAATTGTTATTCACATGTCAATGGAATGGTACATGATGTGATGATAGTGTCAAGGATGTGTCAAGAAAGAATACATGTTTTATTTTAAATATGATTCCGTTGATGGGAAAAATGAGTACTATATTTTATATAACCACTTTGTTTAAATGTGGAATGTAATTCATGTTTTATGATCTAATTCTCTAAAACTCTAAACCTGAAAACATCCTCAATGTGTATTCTTGATGTAAATCATGATTAAGTAATGTTTAAGGCTGGGGACTTATAGTTGGTAATAGAGGTCGATTTAGATAACATTAAGAGTTAGAATTCTATTAAATGATTATCGAAAAATATTTTTTTATGGTCAAATTTAAATCATATAGAATTTGAAGTTTAACATGTTGCTTCATCTATGACATGTTTGTTCAGAATGGTTTTCCATAGAGGAAACATGGAAGCAGTGCTAGGAAGGAATATAGTAGGAAATAACCTTCTGAATCAGCATCCTAAGATGGTTAGAATTTGAACTGAACAATTTGTTGTAGAAATGGTGTAGTTGACTCAAGCGATAAATAGTGGAGGTATCCATACACGAGATCAGCCAGATCATCCTTAGAGAAACATGTCAGTGGTGGAACATTTCATGAGGCAACATCCCAAATCATTCAGAGGATCATCAGACCCTGTTCTAGCGGAAGGGTGGATTAAAGCACTAGAGATGATTTTCGATGTCATGGGGTGTTCAGACAATCAATAGGTTAGTCTTTCTATTTACTGTTTGGAGGGTGAAACAGATCAGTGGTGGTGGATGGTTAAAAATATCAGGGACGCTAATGAGATTGATGCTCTCGACTGGGATGAATTCAAAGGTATGTTTCTTGAGAAGTATTTTCCTATGGCTGTTCGAATTAGGATGGAAAAACAATTCCTGGAATTGATGGAAGAGGAAGACTCAGTGGATGCATATGAAGAAAGGTTCACTCTATTGGCAAGGTATGCTCCAAATTTTATCCGATACCTTGATAGTAAAATCAATCATTTTTACTCAGTATTAAATCCAAAATATCGAAGGGATTTACCTTCTCGTGAGTTCAAAAGTTATGAAAAGCATGTTCGATGTACTGAGAAGGTGGAAATGGAGTTTTCCGATGATCAAGTGTTCTATAACAACCAACAGAAGAAGAGACCAAGGTGGCAGGAGAAAGGAAATAAATCTTCAAAAGGGTCTAACGGTAAGAAAACTAAGTTTCCAGTTTGTGATAAATGTGGTAATAGGCAAGTTGGGGAATGTCTTCTGAATTCTGGAAATTGCTACCAATGTGGTAAGATGGGAAATAAGGCTCGTGATTGCAAAGAAAAAGATCAGGGTGATGGTAAGACCAAATTTTATTTACAGTTAGTGAAATGTTTTAAGTGCAATGAGATGGGTCACTATTCAAATGAGTGTCCCACAAAGAGATCGAGTGATGGGACGCAGTTAGACTACAAGCAGAAAGGGGTGGTGAAATCCTTTGAAACTACTTCATCATATGTCAGGCCATCAAATAAAGTTCTATCAGGTACTTTGTTTGTTTTTTCCAATTATGCCAGTGTGTTGTTTGATTCAGGGTCTACACATTCTTTCATCTATGAAAAATTTTATAGTAAAATGGGAATACCATCTCAAGAAATTACTCCTGAACTTGTCGTAAAAACACATGGGGGAAATGTTGAGGAAAAAATAGTTTATAAGAATATTCCTCTCCTTATCTGTGGAATGAACCTACTTGAAAACCTTATTGATTTACCACTAGTAGAGTTTGATGTTATCCTGGGTATGGATTGGATCTCTATTTACCATTCTAAGATTGAATGTAGAGCTAAAGATGTTTCTTTTCAGAAAGACTTTCAGTTTGTGTACAAGAATGAACCCTTACTATTGATAACATATCAAGAGGATGATAAACTTGTAAAAGATGGAAATGAATGTTACCTTGCACATATTTTTGAAAAAAAAGGGAACTGTTCAGATTAATGATGTGCTAGTGGTAAATGAGTATCCTGATGTTTTTCCTGATGAGTTGCATGGAATAATTCCAGATCAGGAAGTTGAATTTACTGTTGAATTTGTTCCTGATGCTTAGCCAATTTCAAAACCCCCTTATCAAATGGCTCAAACTGAACTTTTAGAGTTGAAGGAGTAATTGAAAGATTTATTAGAGAAAGGTTTCATTCAACATAGAACATCACCATGGGGTGCTACTGTTTTATTTTTTAAAAAGAAATATGGTTCAATGATACTTTTCATTGATTATAGAGCCTTGAATAACATCATTATTATGAACAAATATCCTTTTCCTCATATTGATGATTTGTTTGATCAGCTCCAGGGAGCTCAGTTGTTTTCAAAGATTGACCTGAGATCGGGGTACCATCAGTTGAAGGTAAAAGAAGCAGATATTCCAAAGACCGCGTTTCGTACAAGATATGGCCATTATGAATTTGTAGTAATGCCTTTTGGGGTAACCAATTCACCTGCTGTATTCATGGACCTTATAAATAGAATTTTCCATGAGTTCTTGGATAATTTTGTAGTTGTTTTCATTGATGATATTTTGGTTTTTTCTAAAAGTAAAGAGGAGCATGAAAGACATTTAAGGGTTATTTTGCAACCTTTAAAAGAAAAGAAATTGTATGGGAAATTCAGAAAGTATGAGTTTTGGTTGAAACCAATTTCTTTCCTTGGTCATATTGTTTCTAAAGATGGAATAACTGTGGATCCTGCAAAAACAAATGTTGTTGAAGAATGTCCAAGACCCACAAATGTTACCGAGATCCGTAGTTTTCTTGGTTTGGAAGGTTACTACCGAAGGTTTGTTGAAATTTTTTCACGGTTATATATTCCAATGACTAAGCTAACCTGGAAGGGTGTTAAGTTTATCTGGGCAAAAGAATGTGATGATTTTTTTCAGGAGTTGAAAAGAAGATTTTTGAATTCTCCAGTTTTGGCACATCCTTCCAGGAATGATGAGTTCGTTATATACAATGATGCTTCGTTGAAGGGACTTGGTTGTGTCCTTATGAAGAATGATCAGTTAATTGCATATGCTTCACGTCAGTTGAAAACTCATGAAGTAAATTACCCTACACATGATTTTAAATTAGCTTCTGTTGTTTTCACTTTAAAAATTTGGAGGCATCATTTGTATAGAGTAAAGTGTGAAATATATACCGATCACAAAATTTTAAAGTATATATTCACTTAGAAAGAATTGAACATGAGATAGAAGATATTTCTAGAATTAATCAAGGATTATTATTGTAAAATTCATTACCATCTAGGAAAAGAAAATAATGTTTTTGATGCTTTGAGTCGAAAAAGTAATGCTTCATTAACAATGTTTCGTTTGGAAGGTGATCCTTTGGTTAAGGATTTGATGAAATTTGGCATAGAAGTTGTTGGTGTAGGATGTTATTCTGTTTTGTTTCAGGTATCAGTGAGATCATCTTTAACAGACAAAATTAAGCAATTACAGAAGCAAGACAGCAAGTTGCAGAAAAAGGTAGAGCTAGTTTAGAAGGGTAAGTTTCCTGAATTCAACATTGATAAAGATTTTGTTTTGAGATTTTCGAAGAGATTGTGTGTGCCTTGTGATTCGCAGTTGAAGAGAGAGTTGTTATGTGAAGCTCATAGTTCTCCGTTTTCAGTTCATCTATGCATTACTAAGATGTATAGGGATCTTAGGGAGTATTACTGGTGGGATGGAATGAATAGGGATATTGCTGATTTTACTGTGAAGTGTTTGACTGGCCAATAGGTAAAAGAAGAGCGGCATTTACCAAAAGGGATGCTTCAGCCTTTACCAGTACCAGAGTGGAAATGAGAGAATATATCCATTGACTTTGTTGTTGGATTGTCAAAGACACCTCGAGGTAATAATGCAATCTGGGTTATTGTTGATTGCCTAACTAAATCTACTCATTTTCTTGCTATACAGGATACTTTTTACCTAGATCAACTTTCCCGTTTGTATCTTAAAGAGATATTCAGGTTACAGGGAGTTCCTCTCTCCATTGTATCTGATCACGATCCCAGGTTTACTTCTAACTTTTGGGAAGGCCTTTAGAAGTCGTTGGGTACTGAATTAAATTTTCGTACAGTTTTTCATCCTCAATCAGATGGGCAGTTAGAAAGAAGGATTCAGAATTTGCAGGATATGATACGTGCTTGTTTGTAACGCCCCGACCCTAGTTACCCAGAGTCGGTGCATTATTAAATAACATTTGAATGATCACAAGAAAGATCAAATCTCGAAAGACCGATTGGTTTAGTAGCCATGGAAACAATAGATATATTCATAAGTTTTACAGTACATCTTAAATTGAAAAACTACTACAACAACATAATGTCTCCACAGTACACACTATTATCCCCTCATAATATCCCAGCAGGTCATTCAAAACTTACTTCTTCACATCCTGGGAAAAATAAAACATAGAAAAGGGGTGAGCTCAAATGCCCAGTAAGGATAACAATATAGCGGAAACTTTCATAAATAAGAATAAACATTTAAGGCAATGTATAACTAAAACAAAAGCCTTTAAATCTTGAACTTTCAACATAGTATAGCATAAATAAAATGAAATAATTCCATTTACTTATTCACATGGATATTCTACTAATCGAATAATCACATGCAACATCAATAACCACTTTTATAATGTTGGAATGCATAATGCCAGACTATCATAACCACATAGCCAAGGCCTCGTGCCAATACTACAAATAAGATTTTGCCAAGGCCTTGTGCTAAGACACTAGTTTGTCTCATGAGACCTACCGATGCATCGAGGAGCTATAGCGGGCTCCACCCGTCACTTACTAAGTCCAATGCATTCCCATATGAAAAGGTTTAAACATAACATAAACATTCGTATTAAAACTAGCATACGAAATGTAAATAATTTCACCATAAACTATGAATGGTATAAAAATAGCACATCCACAATCAAACATATCACAAAACCTTCAATACAATATAGAAGTTTTGTATCATAATAAATCAACTTCAAATAATCTTAAAATCCATCAAAGGATATTGACATAGATGAAATCAATATTCTTTTTAAAGAAATATCTCCTTTTAATTTGAAATCATTTAAGATCCACATAAAATAAAACATTTTCTTTGAAAATATTCTTATAAGCTTGTAAGGGAAGCTTTGAAGCTTTTATAACGGCGGAAAATAGCCGCACCCGCCGTATAAGTTAAAAAAAACATTCTTACCTTAATTCTGTCGAAAAGGTTAAAAAAGACCTTGTTTTGAAAACGACCGAAAGATTCCTTTATAAACCACTTATAAAAGTCAAAAAGGGTATAAATGACTTTGACTCATATTCTAGTAAATAGTAAAAATGTTTTGAAATATATTTTTAAGAAACATGGATGTGGATGATAGAGAGATCCCAGTAGATTATTACGTATAAACAACCTCGGATAATGAAGAGATTGTGAAATAACCCTTACCTTGTACTTTTCCTTGGTTGGGGTAGGTTAACCTCCTGTATAATGGTGAAATAATTTTTATTAAATTATACAATAATCATATACATTAATATGATATCATATATGATCTTTTAATGTTGATTTGATAATAATATCTTAGTATTATCGTTGTTTCGGGTGTTAACTTACTTGTTTTCTTTTATATGTTTTGTTACATAAGACATGTTTGTAAAGGATAGGTTTTATATTATTAATACCCAAAAAGATATCAAGTCCTTAAACATAATTTTTTAAATCATCAAATGATAATTATACTTGAATGGATACGATGGAGAATGAATCTCATCGCGTTCGTGGAGACGGTAGTCCGTACGTACGCACGAGCGACAATATCATTCTTTTGATATTAAAATAATATATAAATGGATGGTATATCATATATACAGTATCATTAACATGTTATATTTATTATTTACATGAGTTACAAATCATTATTATAACCATCCAAATAATATTATATTGAATAACAATTACACCATGATGTGGAGACGGTAAGCTGTACGTACGCACGTATGGTGACATGTTATTCAAAGGGTGGATAGAATGCTGAATATGGTTGTACCATATTTATAATAACATCACATTATATATATGATACTGGATTTATTATTTTAGAATGGTAACAACAAAGGAAGAAGAAGTGGAAGAAGAAATGAACTTATAAAAGGGTGGTGAAATCATTACCTCTTCTTCGGGTTCTTCCTTTTGATTTGATCAAAAGGGCTCTTTAGGTTGGATTTCTGATCAAAATAAGGCCCCTAGGTTTTAGTGAGGGAAGTTGGGAGAGTATTTGGGCAATGTTTGGCCGAACCAAAAGGTTTTGAAGGTGTGAAGAAATGAGAAGGAGGAGTTCCCTTTTATAAGAGGGGTGAGGGGCACCTTTGGAAAAGCTAGAAATATTAATTTATAATAAATTCATATTCGGTTTCTAATGGATCCAAAGTTGATTATTCAAAGGTTAAGGTGGGGATGGGTCGAAAACAACTCAACCAATAGAATTTAGAGAGGTTTGGGTACTTATATTAACCTTATCTTTAAGTTTTAACTCTAAGTTAATTAGTTTCACTTTTACAATGTCTCTTTGTATTTTTATATAATATGGTTAATAAACTTACTAAATACATCCAAGTGACCCCCACGTTGTCCATTAATGATTAACCTATCATTATATAAGTCTCTTGGCCAAACATTATATTTTTAGGAATTTAATATCAATTAATAATATAATATTTGTTTTAAGAACTCTTTTATGTCAATTTTGACACTATTCAATAGTTGATTTTTGTGAAACTCATAACAGATTTATTACTTCGAACAAAGTCAATTAACTCAATCCTAATATATCATATTATCCTTGAAAATTAGTTTAATTCATTAAAAGTTTCATATTATATTTATTTGGGTATTTATAATATCAATTATTTTAATTTTTCACTATTATAGTAATTACTGCATCATCATTGTGTCATAATTAAAATAAATTATTTAATGTCTAAAAATTATAAATAAAATATCATTATGTAGGAAATCGTTTTATATTTCTAATTAATATTTATAATCTAAAATCTAACATATATAACCCTATGTAACAATTGTTTTGCTAAAAGATATATGCTTGTGTCATTTTTGTATTCATTTTAACTTAATTAAAATAAAGTGTCATTATCACTTACAAGTGGATCCATGGGGTCCCAAAATCGACCCAAAGATGGCCATGGTCGACCATGTATCAACCAATAGGTTTAAGAGACGTTTTAGGGTAATTTATTATTATTATAATATTATTTTTAACCATTATTTACCGGATTTACACTTAACCATGGTAAATAAAATATTTACCGCAGTAATTATTCAAAATGTCTAAAAATAAAAGCTACCTATTTACACAATTTGAACATCCTGATTCCAAATATGGAATCCATTTTCCTAAATTCAAAACACAGAAGTGGTAGAAATTTATTTAAAATTAATTCCCGCTGTTAAAACAAAAAGCGTGTTTTTAAGAGATAATAACTATCAAAAGATTGACACTTGTTTATGTTCGGTTTAATTGTAAAATTATGTCCAATGACCAAAATTATATTAAATGGTAAAAATATATTCTAAATATACTTTGAAACCACTAAAATTCATAATTTATCACTATTAATTATTTTGATTAAAAAAGTTGTTTTATTTTTGAATGGCTTTTTGGTAAGTCATGGTGCAATTGAACTCGGTGTTGCGTGTAGTGCAAGTTATTGAATTATTTTGAAGAAATAACACATTATGAATTCTTGGGGTGTTACATTCTCCCCTCCTTCAATAAATTGCATCCTCGCAATTTGAAATTGTTCTTCGAAAATAAAAGGTTGAAAGTAGAAAATATATTTGTGGGAAAACCCACATCGTAAATTGGGTAACTAAAATTTAGTCTTAATATGAGGAAAAGAGAAATCAAAGGGTCACCACCAAATTATGATCTTGATTAGGAGAAAATTGGTGGCAATTTGAGACATATAATTGGAGGAAAAACGTAAATATTTATAGGTAGTGATTGAGGTCATCAATCAAAAAAAAGTATAAAATTGAGGTCCTTAAACTCATCAATATATGATGATTTGAAATACCATCGGTTCAACAACACATAGGGTATTGGGATAACACATTTTTGATGTTTCAAAATATCTTAGTTGAAATCCCACATCGAAAAAATGGATTAATGAGGCCTCTATTTAAAACAAAGAGTGGAAAGTATGAAGATTACCGAAAATAACACATACTAGGGTTCCATGTAGGAAAATATAGATATGGAAGAGAAATATAACCATCAATTATCTGATAGAGAGTGGTAGAGAACATGGCTATGAAAAGGCCAAAAATCCCAAAGCCATAAATTAGTGATGATTTAAGGTACCATCTAGGACAACATTTTTGTTCTAAGTTCCTTTTATTAATGTTGAGGAATTTATTTATGAGATTGGCTAAGATCATAAGGAGATATACTTACTTTATAATTAGAGTTTTATCCATTAATAAATTTCTACCACAAACTCATCTTTCACTCTAAAAGATAATAGAATGTATTTTTTTTTCTATTTATACTATTCGTACAGGGTTCCAAAATAAATGGAATTATAATTCATCTACCAGATCTTTTAAAAAAAACTACATTATTTAATCCAGGACATCTCGTGGGCCAGTGGTAGGTGATACACCCTTGTCGCCCTTCGGTTGCGGGTTCAAGTCTCACAGCCTTGCCGGACGCGACGGGTTTTCGCCCGACCTCCGGGTTGTCCTTTTATGGCAATCCAAAATAATCCAAACTAGAACTATCCAAAATACTTCTTTCCAAACTCACAGTCCAACATTTATAAGGAAGTTAAACATAATGTAGATCCTTTTTACCCCGTAATAGCTTATTAATACCTTCATCATGTATTCTTTTAATACACTGAAACATCCTGAATTACCATATTCCTTATTGATTACATTCATTCTCCCTTATTCCATATAGAATGATGGATATACTTCATCAATCCAAAAATGTTTTAAACCCCAATAATGATGGAATATACAAATCATTAATCAGTTCCAAGGTAGTCAAGAATATCTAATATAATTTATCCAAAACGATCATGTATTATTCCAAAATCACTACCTCGGTATCAGAACTATATTATGGTTTATCATTCTCTCAACCATATATTTTCCAAAAAATTTATCCTGCTATTGAGTCACTTTTCTTTGTTCCACACAATCTCAAGTCCTTAATGAAATAGTACTGCAGTACAATCCTTATATACTCCATAATTATTATAACAAGTACATTGTTGATACAACACTCAATTGACATAATCAACATAAGAACTCTAATCATTCGTCTTCATCTGTGGTAGTATCATAACTTGATTATTATCCAATAGCATCATTTGTGGCATAGTCTGATGACTGGGACATAGGTTCGCGTAGTGTCCAAACTCCTTGCAAATGAAGCATTGTACATTTGAAACCATTTTCTTACCCTTACAGTCACGTACTTTGTGCCCTTTTCCTCCACACTTATAACAAACTCCCATTCTTTTCAGGCAAGTTCCAGGGTGTTTCTTTCCACAGTTACCACATATGGGAAAATTCTTCTTTTCCCTCTTCCCTTTATCCATATTTCTCTCTTCCATCCTTTTCTTCTCTTGATTCCCTTCAAAGCCATAGGACTCAGTAAACTCTTTACTTATCTTATCAACACATGATATTATTTCTTCATATGATGATAATACATGGGAGACTATTTCTCTTATAAATTCTAGCTTAAGACCATGAAAGATATGATCATTCCTTCTCTTTGGATCATGTGCATTTCTGGAGTACTCATTCCTTCTACTGGGCGCCATTTCTAAACAATGGCATACCCTAGATCAGTTTATGAATCAAAATACATAATCCCATACTTATAAAACACTTAACATAAATTGAACTATTTATGGATATAATCCATAATCATAAAAATGTTTTCGTTGAGGAAGTATATACTCATAAACCCTTCATAATGATTTGTAATGAAAATGAGAGTTATCCCAAGCATATCCCCCGGGAGTGTCGTAACCAAGAGTGCAGCAAGGCCCGTTGTCGTTCACCAGTTCCCGTTCGAGTCTAGCTCAAAGCGGTGTTTTCGGGTTTTACCCCTAGGTACATCTGTGCTAGAGCCGCCTCTACCTGCTCGTATCCAGACAGGGATGTATTGCTCGGAAAACTCACAAAATCTATACAATACCAAAATTCTAGGAAGTTCTTCTATACTAATCCTCAAAGTTCATCTTAGGTCTACGTGCTCTAATCAGAGTTTATCTAAATCTAGCTTCCAAGGTTTGTACTAAACTTCCTCTGATACCAACTGTAACGCCCCGACCCTAGTTACCCAGAGTCGGTGCATTATTACATAACATTGGCATGATCACAAGAAAGATCAAATCTCGAAAGACCGATTGGTTTAGTAGCCTTGGAAACACTAGATATATTCATAAGTTTTACATTACATCATAAATTGAAAAACTACTACAACAACATAATGTCTCCACAGTACACACTATTATCCCCTCATAATATCCCTGCAGGTCATTCATAACTTACTTCTTCACATCCATGGAAAAATAAAACATAGAAAAGGGGTGATCTCAAATGCCCAGTAAGGATAACAATATAGCGGAAACTTTCATAAATAAGAATAAACATTTAAGGCAATGCATAACTAAAACACAAGGCTTTCAATCTTAAAATTTCAACATAGTATGGCATAAATAAAATGAAATAATTCCATTTACTTATTCACATGGATATTCTAATAATCGAATAATCACATGCAATATCAATAACCACTTTCATAATGTTGGAATGCATAATGCCATACTATCATAACCTCATAGCCAAGGCCTCGTGCCATGACTACAAATAAGATTTTTCCAAGGCCTTGTGCCAAGACACTAGTTTGTCTCATGAGACCTACCGATGCATCGAGGAGCTATAGCAGGCTCCACCCGTCACTTACTAAGTCCAATGCATTCCCATATGAAAAGGTTTAAACATAACATAAACATTCGTATTAAAACTAGCATACGAAATGTAAATAATTTCAACATAAACTATGAATGGTATAAAAATAGAACATCCATAGTCAAACATATCACAAAACCTTCAATACAATATAGAAGTTTTGTATCATAACAAATCAACTTCAAATAATCTTAAAATCCATCAAAGGATGTTGACATAGATGAAATCAATATTCTTTTTAAAGAAATATCTCCTTTTAATTTTAAATCATTTAAGATCCATATAAAATAAAACATTTTCTTTGAAAATATTCTTATAAGCTTGTAAGGGAAGCTTTGAAGATTTTATAACGGCGGAAAATAGCCGCACCCGCCGTATAATTTAAAAAAACATTCTTACCTTAATTCTGTCAAAAAGGTTAAAAAAGACCTTGTTTTGAAAACGACCGAAAGATTCCTTTATAAACCAATTATAAAAGTCAAAAAGGGTATAAATGACTTTAAATCATATTCTAGTAAATAGTAAATTTTTTTTGAAATACATTTTTAAGAAACATGGATGTGGATGATAAAGAGATCCCAGTAGATTATTACGTATAAACAACCTCGGATAATGAAGAGATTGTGAAATAACCCTTACCTTGTACTCTTTCTTGGTTGGGGTAGGTTAACCTCCTATATAATGGTGAAATAATTGTTATTAAATTATAAAATAATCATATACATTAATATGATATCATATATGATCTTTTAATATTGATTTGATAATAATATCTTAGTATTATCGTTGTTTCGGGTGTTAACTTACTTGTTTTCTTTTATATGTTTTGTTATGTAAGACATGTTTGTAAAGGATAGGTTTTATATTATTCATATCCAAAAAGATATCAAGTCCTTAAACATAATTTTTTAAATCATCAAATGATAATTATACTTGAATGGATACGATGGAGAATGAATCTCATCGCGTTCGTGGAGACGGTAGTCCGTACGTACGCACGAGCGACAATATCATTCTTTTGATATTAAAATAATATATAAATGGATGGTATATAATATATACAGAATCATTAACATGTTATATTTATTATTTACATGAGTTACACATCATTATTATACCCATCCAAATAATATTATATTGAATAACAATTACACCACGACGTGGAGACGGTAAGCCCTACGTACGCACGTATGGTGACATGTTATTCAAAGGGTGGATAGAATACTGAATATGGTTGTACCATATTTATAATAACATCACAGTATATATATGATACTGGATTTATTATTTTAGAATGGTAACAACAAAGGAAGAAGAAGTGGAAGAAGAAATGAACTTAGAAAAGGGTGGTGAAATCATTACCTTTTCTTCGGGTTCTTCCTTTTGATTTGATCAAAAGGGCTCCTTAGGTTGGATTTATGATCAAAATAAGGCCCCTAGGTTGTAGTGAGGGAAGTTGGGAGAGTATTTGGGCATAGTTAGGACGAACCAAAAGGCTTTGAAGGTGTGAAGAAATGAGAAAGAGGAGTGCACTTTTATAAGAGGGGTGAGGGGCACCTTTGGAAAAGCTAGAAATATTAATTTATAATAAATTCATATTCGGTTTCTAATGGATCCAAAGTTTATTATTCAAAGTTTAAGGTGGGGATGGGTCGAAAACAACTCAACCAATAGAATTTAGACAGGTTTGGGTACTTATATTAACCTTATCTTTATGTATTAACTCTAAGTTAATTAGTTTCACTTTAAAAATGTCTCTTTATATTTTTATATAATATGGTTAATAAACTTACTAAATACATCCAAGAGACCCCCAAGTGGTACATTAATGATACACCTATCATGATATAAGTCTCTTGGTAAAAACTTAGATTTTTAGGAATTTAATATCAATTAATAATATAATATTTGTTTTAAGAACTCTTTTATGTCAATTTTGACACTATTCAATAGTTGATTTTTGTGAAACTCATAACAGATTGATTACTTCGAAAAAAGTCAATTAAATCAATCCTAATATATCATATTATCCTAGAAAATTAGTTTAATTCATTAAAAGTTTCATATTATATTTATTTGGGTATTTATAATATCAATTATTTTAATTTTTCACTATTATAGTAATTACTGCATCATCATTGTGTCATAAATAAAATAAATTATTTAATGTCTAAAAATTATAAATAAAATATCATTATTTATGAAATCATTTTATATTTCTAATGAATATTTATAATCTAAAATCCTACATATATAACCCTATGTAACAATTGTTTTTCTAAAAGATATATGCTTGTGTCATTTTTGTATTCATTTTAACTAAATTAAAATAAAGTGTCATTATCACTTACAAGTGGATCCATGGGGTCCCAAAATCGACCTAAATATGCCCATGGTCGACCATGTATCAACCAATAGGGTTAAGACACGTTTTAGGGTAATTTAGTGTTATTATAATATTATTTTTTAACCTTTATTTACCGGATTTACCTTTACCCATGGTAAATAAAATATTTACCGCAGTAATTATTCAAAATGTCTAAAAATAAAATCTACCTATTTACACAATTTGAAAATACTGATTCCAAATATGGAATCCATTTTCCTAAATTCAAAACACAGAAGTGGAATAAATTGATTTAAAATTAATTCCCGCTGTCAAAACAAAAAGCGTGTTTTAAGAGATAATAACTATCAAAAGATTGACACTTGTTCATGTTCGGTTTAATTGTAAAATTATTTCCAATGACCAAAATTATATTAAATGGTAAAAATATATTCTAAATATACTTTAAAACCACTAAAATTCATAATTTATCACTATTAATTATTTTGATTAAAAAAGTTGTTTTTAATTAAAATTTAGTAATTTTCACTATTCATCAAAATATAAAAGTTATCCGAAAAGTACCAAAATTTCACCTTAGGCTAAATTCGATATTCCGAATCCAGAAATGAAGTCCATTTTAAAATATAAAATATATATAATTCTGAAAAGTAGGTATTACTATTCATAACGGCTAGTTTGATTGGTTGTGGTGTGTGTTAAAACTCAAGGTTGCGTACAACACACGCTACTGTATTATTCAAAGAAAGCGTACCGTGGAAGCTTGGGATGTTTCATTTTAAATTTTTGATGTCCCCATTTAGTCAAAAAGTTTAAAATATTGTATTTAAAAAGGGTTCACTATTAAAAGTTGATAAAAGTGCAATACTGAAAATGAATTTGTTCTTGCATTATGTCTATGATACTCATAATATGAAAAAATTATAAGGATTATATAAAGTTTAAAATTTAGTTAATAATATTCATAACCTCTTTTGAATAGATTTTCGGTAAGTCATGGTGCAATTGAACTCAGTGTTGCGTGTAGTGCAAGTTATTGAATTATTTTGAAGAAATAACACATTATGAATTCTTGGGGTGTTACATTGTTCGATGGATTATCATGGATGTTGGGACCAACATCTTTCTTTGGTTGAGTTTTCTTATAATAACAGTTTTCATTCTAGTATATAGATGGCTCAATTTGAGGAATTATTTGGAAAAAGGTGTCGAACTGCAGCTTTTTGGGATGAAGTGGGTGAATGGAAGCTGATGGGAAAAGAATTGGTAGAAGAGATGGCATAAAAAGTTCAGTTGATTCAGAAAAACATGAGAACAGCTCAAAGCAGGTAGAAGAGTTATGCGGATAACCGGAGGAAGGATATATCTTTTGAGGTAAGTGATCATGTTTTTCTCAATGTTTCACCATGGAAATTTGTGATTCGATTCGGTAAGAAAGGAAAGCTGAGTCCAAGATTCATTGGACCATATGAAATTCTAGAGAACGTTGGATCAGTTGCTTACAGAGTGGATTTACCTCCAAGTTTATCTCAAGTACACAATGTTTTTCATGTTTTGATGTTGATAAAGTATATGCCAGATCCATCTCATGTTCTGAGCCCAGAGGGAGTTCAGTTGGAAGAGAATCTCTCTTATGAAGAACAAACAGTCTAGATTCTTGATCGAAGAGAGAAAGTGTTGCGAAATAAGGTAATTCACCAGGTAATGGTTTTTTTGAAAAACCATATGGTTGAAGAGGAAACGTGGGAATCTGAAAATTCTATGAGGGATAAATACCCCCACTTCTTTTGATAAGTGGATAAAATTGTGAAGATAGAATTACCAAAAGGGGGGACGGATGTAACATCCCAGGTAAATAAAGAATAAAACATTTTCATATTTATTAATATTTATGAATTAAATATTAATTTTACTTTAAAGGGGTTGCTATGTTCGATAGCATACCCGATACGCAACAAAGAGTTTCTTTGAAATATTACGTTGCACACTAGTAACAAAATAATATTATTTTAAATGGTAGTTAACACATAGCCGTTGTATTGGCGGTAATGAATAGAAATACCTAAAATATGATTATATATGTTTGTTAAATGTTTTTACATTTATCCAATAAAATATAAAGGCTTAAAATATGAATAGAATTCAATTTTAGGCATAAATACTCTAATATTTACTAAAAGGTTGAACTATCACCTTTTGATGGCGAACCCCCTTTAAATATAGTTTTTTTTTCACTCTTATACATTTTATTGGACCAAATTAAATTCTTCTTTATAATCGGGACATCAAAATTTACTTTGTGTAAATTTTTGGTATTTTTCCAATAATGTTCATTTTTTAAATGAATAGTGAAAAATGATGTATTTTAATTCAAAAACTCTTTTTAATCTAATTTATTTATATTATTAGATTATCTTTTGAATTGGTTTTAAAGTGAAATTAGAATATATTTTTACCATTTAATACAATAGTGGTCATTGGAATTAATTTCACTTTGAAATTGGACTTAAACTAGTGTTAATCTTTTGATATATATTATTTCATAAAAACACGGTATTTGTTCTGACAACGAGAATTAATTATTAAATTAATTAATGTAACTTATTTGATTTTAATTTTGTAAAATAGACATCATTTTTGAATTCAGAATATCAAATACAGCTTAGGGTGAATTTTTGGTATTTTTATGAAGAACTTCAATTTTTAATGAATAGTGAAACCACTAAGTGGTACTTAAAAAAATGATTTTTCGTTTAAATGAAATATTACCACCTCTGTGTTTTGAATTTCAAAAATCCGACATACACGGTTTTCATTAAGAAGTAAAATTTTGTTCAATGGGATTAAAATAATTTTTGGTGAATAGTAACTTTTTACTTTTTAATCGCGATTAGAGGTAATTAGTATAATTTAAGGTAAAAATAATGTTTTAATAATATTAAATGACCATGAAACATGTCTTACCCTTCTTGGATGTGTCATGGCCGACCAAGAAAATCCATGGGTCAACTTGAGGACCCCATGGAGCCACATTGGTAGGTAAATGACATTAATAACTTTTTATTTAATGTTAAAATGAAAATGTCACAAACATGTGTTGTTTTACTAAAACAATTTTTATATGGGGTTATACAAGTCAAATTTTTGACTATAAATATTAATTATAAATATAATAAGAGTTCCTACATCATGATATTTTTTTTTATAATTTTTAGACATTAAATAAAATAAATTATTTTTGACACCATGATGATGCAGCGATTACCTCATTATTTAACGATTTAAATAAAATGAAAAGATAATGTAAAATCTAAGACCTAAACTTGTCAAAAAAATATTGGATGGGTGGATTTCGAACTTTTATCACCGTATCCTCGAAATATATAATTTTGGGACCTTTAAAATCCAAGAATCATTTTATAATAAATTAACCTTTTATAACATTCCAAGAGTGCCCCTCCTCTCCTATTATAAAAGGCCCCCACCTCTACCATCTTACCCACACCTCTCAAGCCTTTGGCTCGGCCAACCCCTGCCCATTTTGTCTCTCCACATCCCTCTATTACTCCTAGAATCCTCACTTTGGGTAGAAGTCTTTCCAAGGAAGCTTTTGAGATCAAATCAAAAAGAGTTACCCATTTTGAAGGTAGTGTCTTCTCTTGTGTTCTTATGTTTTATTTTTCTTCTCCAACCCCCTAAACTCATTTTATTACTTTATTTTATAACAAAAACAGTATATTTAATATACTAGGATGTTTTATGAGATTTATTAGAGATAAAATTACACACACCTTCATCTAATGGTCAAAGAGCATACTATTTCCATGGATGGCGAATTTCAGCCTCACGAAACGATGATTGTTCAATATTCTTCTAACACCTTAAAAGGTGGACAATAAGATGACACTATATTTATATATGATATATAATATGTTTATGTTTTCCTTATGATTCTGTTTTTTTCATTTATGTCATACCTTTATGGCTTCTATTATGGGTATATGCGATATCTTCATTTTAGGAAGTGCGGACTACCGCCCCCTCAAAGTGATTTGATTCGTTAATGCCATGTGTGGGAGGTATAAAGGATGGAGTTAATGATATTATATATGAAATTATACAGGAATAATAATATACCTTTATTTAATTATGATTCCATTCCATAAAATACAAAATAGAAATGAAAGTAGCGTTCAAGCATACGTACGGCTTACCGTCTCCATGAACAGTGCATTTCATTTCTTACCTCTAAATGTTATGTAATATTATAAATGCATGTATATACTGGATATATATGATATATATATATATATGATATCTACATAATTAATATAACTCTGGATATAATGGATACATGAACAACTTGTAATTATAAAGAGTTTATTTTTGACTCAAGTACCAATGATCGTTAAAACGTCCGTTATTAACTTAAATAATTACATAGTGTTCATGAAATGGTAATAAGTTATATAAAATGAATAATGAACTGGAAAAAGGTTCTTAAGAAAGTAGAAATTAACTCAAGCATATTATTCAGGAGATTAAATAGCAATCGAGTCACGTCGGACACGAGGTAAGGGACTTCGTCTCAATCTCCATTCATTGAGGCATATTTTGTTTTATACACAACTTTCTTTTATACGGTGTATAAAACCCTTTCACTTTTACGCTTATTCAAACAGATTCTTTTTTTATATGAAAATTTTTACTAAATGACAAAAGGAATGTTTTTTTTCGTACATATGTGGCGACAATGACTTCTCTACCGCTGTGACCATTATTTGAGTTTCAGCTTCCTCTACAAGCCATGACCTAACATTTTTTTAAAATAAAAAATAAACACCATGTATTACTTTTCTTTTATTTAGGTATTGAAAATTGTTTTCATAATGTTTTTATTATATCAATGTGTTGTATTGATATCTTGTGATTGAAATGTGGAAATGTTATGTTTTATTTATGCATGTTTTACGGGATATGATTATGTTATGGTTCTTGGGAATTGTTATAAAGATGGGTGGTTCTGTGATAAACTAAGGGTGGGTGAGCCCGATGTAGCTCTCCAATGCATTGGGTAACGCGAAGGAGTTAAACTTTAAGGTTTATCCAAAGAGATTTAGGGAATATACTGTGATGTGTATTCCAAACGTAACCATGAGGGTTACTCCCTACGTAAGAATGTTATGAATGCCTCAATTTACCTTTATGTCTTATGATTTATATGATTTATTCATGATTTTATGAGGTATGTGATTATGTTTTATGAGTAAAGTATGATTCCATGCATGGAATAATGTTTTCATTTCGTACTTTTATATCCCCTACTGAGCTTTTTATGCTCATCCCGTATTTTTGAAATGTTTTTCACAGGTCAAGGGAAAGGTACATGATGTGATGATAGTTTAAAGGATGTTTCAAGAAAGAATCCATGTTTTATTGTAAATATGATTCCATTGATGGGAAAAATGAGTACTATATTATATGTATCCAATTTGTTTAAATGTGGAATGTAATGCATGTTTGATGATTTATTCTCTAAAAATATAAAACTGAAAAGATCATCAATGTGTATTCTTGAAGTAACTCAAGATTTAGTAATTTTTAAGGCTGGGGCCTTATATGTATGTTTTGTTACCACTTCCATGGAGTGATGTGATTATCTAATCATTACCATTTTATAAGTATTTTAATAATGATATATTTTATAAATACATGTGATTTATATGATTTGAAAATGATTCTATAAATGTGAATTATTATTTACCTTTCTTTTATTCAATCTTCCAAAAAAGGAAACTAGTGTTCAGGAGTATGTATGACACACCCTCTACATGTTTTTTATAATTTATTTTTCTATCTCAACATTTATATATCAATCTATATATATATAAAATGGATATATATGATATAATAATCATTTAAATTTTTATTTTAGGTATTTATAATAAATTTATATTTAATAAACAAGAGTTGGAAAAACATTGGATGAAATTTTCTCTTGAGGTAATGGTTTCTCATATAACTTTTATTTATGTGAGAAAAGTGTCATATTGATAACATTATTCAATTATGTGGAAAATATAATTACCATGAATGAATTTTATAATGATTTTCATTTAAATTATTATGTATTAAGAAATATATATGAGGTTCTATCATTCATTAGGTTCTTATATAGGTCTTCCCAAAGTTGTATGGGTTTATCATCTAAAATTATCTTCTTTGGGACATATGTTTTGTCACGAACCTATCTTCTTTTATGAGGTGTATATATATCCCTTGGACATGTTGTATAGTGATTATAATTATGATCATTATATCTAATGTTTTGATTCATTCTAATCATTCACATGGCTTAGGATTTTAATGTTACCAACAGGTTAAGGGTTTTATGTTACAAGAAATACTTTTTACTATGAATTTTTATGATTAAATTTTCAATGATGAAATATGTAGATATACCTCTCATGAAAATATTGAATTATTTTATTTTATATTTATTTCCATATAATACATGACTTCATTTCATTTTTCATTTTTATGTCTGCAATATGAAATGATAATGTTATAAGGAAAATCGACATTATTCCTCCCAATAGTTAAAAATCATTTTCCTTCAATATTAATGTTTTCAATAAAATAATTAAAAAAGTTTTACTAATATTTTATGAGTTTTTAATGTACGTTTAAACCATTTGTTAATTTCTAAAAATCGTTTAAAAAGAATATTAGTGTATCTTTTTGAACAATTTAATTTTTAAATTTTAACTAAAAATTCGAAAAGAATATTTTTTTGAACGTATACGACCTGAAAAAGATTTCCAACCATTATTAAACTTTAATTATTTAAAACATATTTTACATTTTTCCATTGTTCTTTTAAAAAAATCCATTATATTTATATTTTTTAAATATTCTGATGATGTGATTTAGTAGTGAAAATTTATTTTTACTCAGAAATGTTCTAATTAAAAGAAAATTTAAAGTAAGATGAAGACATTTTTTCTTAACTAATATTTACTAATGATAAAATTCAACTATACCATCCTTATTCTCCCACTTTATGTTTTATTATTATGATGAAAATATATTTATATAAAATGCTTCCTTTACACAGTTTATTCCATTGGGAATATTTTATTAAACATGTTTAAATTTACCTGGTCATAATTTAATAAATGTCTTATAATATTATAGAATTTATATGAATAAATTAATATTATTCAATATTTGGTTCCACTAAATCATAATGTACTTTAGGTAAATATAGATAACTCATGTGGTAAATATGTTATTAATTAAGATGATTTCAAGTATAAATTTCATGCATGGACATGATTTTCATATCCATATGTTTATGTATGACCTTTATTTCATGTTTATAGGATCATGTGTGAAACTATTTTTCATGTCCATATATATATGAGTGGTTCTAATTTTGTGTTCATAACATTATGAGCTAAACTATTTCAATTTATACATTTTATAGTGTTATAATATTATTTTTTTCCTACATTAATATTGCTTTTTTATTCTCTCATGGACCATGTTCATTTATTTCATTTATTATTAATGTATTATCAACAAACAAGATGTATTCCACAGACTGAATTTATTATCTATGCTATATAGGGTATGGTTTTAAATTATTGATATCATGTTCTCATAACCTTATTCTTATTTTATGCCTAACTGATCATTGATATCACCCTTGTTTATCCTTATTGAGAATATTTGGACATCATTTATTATGAATCATTTCCCCATGTTATAAAGAATGTTTTATATAGGGTATTTTTAGAATATTATTAAGTGGGAAAATCATTATAGTAGATGTTAATGATCCTTTAAGAAATATGGAGACTGTGTATGTAGTCTCTAAAGATAATTAAAAATTAAAATTATTAGGCATCAATTTTTTGAATTATATTTTATAATCATATAGAAAGATGTTATATCTATGTATGAAGTACTTGTGTCTCTACAGTATGAATCACATGATTTCTACAGTTAATAAATAGATATTAGGGTTGGGGGAATTTGGTGAAAAAATGGATATAACATTAATAGTAGGATAACATCATAAGGGTTTTTAAGGAATAGATTACAAGGGATTACAAGTAATACATCACCATCTTGATACTATAGGTGGAAATGGATTTTGAACAGATTCATTTAGTGGTAATAAACCCAATAAGGGTTGTATGAGTATATATAAAACATCATTATGGTGCCCATTGAGCATTTACTTATTATGAAATTAATTTGACACTCACAGCATAAATGTGCACATTAATGCCATCCGGAAAAATGGAATGATTATGAAATCAAAAGAAAAATGGGAACCATAACAGTTATAAAACACTTATCCTCCCCTTTAAAGTTGGGGATTCTATGATTATAATTTTTATGAGTATTCCTAATAAAATTCATATCTTTTAGTGATATTGTTTAATTATATGAATTTATTATCTCTCCCAGCATATAATCCATATAAATAGTTGCAATAATGAAATGATATTTGATATTTTAAATAAAAATATCATCATCTATAAGTAAATGGATGACACCAAACCTCCAATGGAAGTATCTTTTATATAAGATGATATATTATTTGAGGAATATATTGTGAATTATCTTTTTGAATCATATATGATTTTACTATGACATTATTTTGGGAAATGATTTGTATATATTGGAGAATGTGTAATAAAGGTATATATATTTTGATATGATACTTTATGAATAATAAAATTATTTTTTAGTTCATAATTAAATGATATAAGATAAAATCATTTTATTCATTGTGTATCTATCTTGGTTAGTCACATTTTAGATGACTCATAGGGTTAAATTTTTATAGAATAGATTTTGTTGAAATCTGGGTATTATTATTTGGGGTTAATGTATGATTTATCTTGTTGGATACCATATTCTAATAATTTGGTTTTGTTAAAATTTGATCTATAATTTCTGAATAATCTTTCATTTATCAATCTTATGATCCATTAAAATTTAATTTCATAATTTAAATTAAGAAAAAGTCATCATAAATAAACATTTATTAGAGTACCAGATGAAGAAGAAATTATTTGAATAAAAAAAAGATGAAATTATACATATTGATTAGGAAGAAATCATTTGTATATATTTTCTTATGGTTTCATTATTGACCACAAATATTTGAAAAAATGTATCTTGAAATAAAATGTTATTACTTTTCCTTTATTTTTTTATTTGATAACCTCTTCCCGCATCCCAAATTTAAGGTTTTTTGGTGGTTAACATTCTTTTGAACATGTTATTTATCACTATCTTTCAGTAATTTTTCATTATTTTTTATCTTCTATGTTAATTTTTTCACATCCCACTAATGTTATACTATTTAAAATCCAATGTTTTTTTTTTCATTTGACCGTTATAATTTTATTCTTTTAAATGATGTTTTATAAACAATTTTTTACAATGTGGGTTTCATGAAATGAATTTTCAAATCTAAAAGACCAAAAATACCATAAATAATAATTGGCAATATATCTAAATTATATTATTTAATTGTTGTATTATTTAACTCCTCAATATTTTATAAATTTTATTTATTTTAATATTTTTGAAAGCTTGTGTTACACAGAACCCCAAGACTAAAAAATAAATTAAATATTATTATATAAAAATTATAACTAATATATTAAATTATCTAATTTGAATATGAAAAATTAAATAATTAACTATATATATAAATATATTTATTAGTCAATATAAATGTATTGTTATATTTTTATTAATTAGTCACTCAATTTTTAGTAATGTCATTTTATTCTCAAATATTATTCTTCAAAAAATAAATTTATTAGTTTCTACAAGAAATGTTTTTAAATTATTTTTAAAAAATTTATAAATTTCATTTCCTAAAAAATGTATTATTTCTATTAGTATCATATCAAAATTTTCTTATCAATAGTAGTTTAATAACTCAGTCATATATGGAGATACATTAGTATTATTTTAATTATATTTTTTCCTTTTAATGTACAACTAGTTTCAGATTTATCATGGGTGCGTATAGGTGAAAATTGGAGAAAATTTGAATGAGGAAGGGCAGTACACGGTTGGTGCATGGTCTTCCCAAACATTGCACCCTACATCAGTTGACCATGTATCCTGTGGTAGAGTGGTATTTACTCACTGGTGTAGAGTTTTGAAACCGTGCTCCATATTATGATAAATTTTACACCCCTCCCAATAGAAGAGGCTCATAGTGATGGAAGAAAATATAGAAAACTATGCACCACATCCCAAGAAACCATTCATGGGTTTTTAATTGACCCGATTGTTTGTTTTTAAATTCCCATACCCCTATAAATAACCATGAATTGACCCCCATTCAACCCAAAATAGATTCTCTCATTTTTGGAGGCTGACAGAAGGATTCCATGGCCTTGATAACCCCAATCTTGGTTGTTTAAATCCCAGTCATTAGATATGTACATCCCTGTGACTGATGTTTCTTCTTGATTAGATCAATATATCACTCTCCCATTCCTCCATCTAGATAAAATATAGATGTTTATCTGTTGTTGGTTGTAGATCTAGATCTAATATTATTAGATCTTGATTTATTCGATCATAGATATCAATTTCTCATCTAGATCATGATATTCATCATTTTTTTGTTGTTTCACATCAAATTGGGGATATCCTTTTCCAAGAATATTTCAACAATAATGAGGTAGGTGGTCTATTATACAAATACAAAATAATTACCTTCAATTAGGTGCATATAAATTTGGAATTTCTATTTATAAATTTACTATTGAGTTTCTAATATTAGATTAATTAATATGGAAAATAAATTAAATGTGGGAGTTTGAAATTGTGGATATTTAATTGATTAAGAAAAAATAATTAAATTTTCAATTAATTATGAGAATATTGGGATTGTGATTTTTTTTGTAATTAATTATTTAATTTAATTGTGGATAATTTTGTAGGTATATAATTTATTTTATGTGATTAATTATTTATTTAAATAAATATTGAAATTTAAGTTATTAAATAATTATTTATTTAATTGATGGAATTGATGTGATTAATTAATTGTAAAATTATTTAATTGAATTTATTTGATAAAGTAATTGATTATTTACTTGATGGAATTAATGTGATGAATTAATTATTCAATTAATTAATGTAATGATGTGAAATTGAGGTATTGTGATACATCAAAAATTTTAATATATGTGATATATTTGATTTGTTGATATACTGCTATGAGATGCATACCGACGCTCCAATTACTAATAGAGGTATGAATTAAAATGTTATAGAATAATATAGAGACTGCTGCTCCAAATACCCATGGGTTGTGTGATAGAGATTGATGATCCAAAATACCTATGGGGTGCTAGAAACAACATTTTTCACCCATGAGATTGGCTATAAACTATGGTTCCAATTTGTATTATTTTTAATTGAAATAATAATGAAAAGGAATCACCATTTTTAATAATTATTTTTGAATTGATGATTACATATGGTTCAGGTTCTAGTAAGGGCCAGAGAAAGAATTAATATTCTCGTGTCCATGGGATCCCCATGGATTATGCTATTATATAATGGATAATTGAATAAAGGTAAAATGTTTTTTTTATTAATTTTATTACATTATTTATACAAATTCAAAAACATTTATAGCCTCAATTTATTTTAGAAATCAATGATTGAAACCTATTGAGGTGTACTCACACTCTACATGGGATGCTTATTATGTACCCTAATAGACTTCTTGTTTTCTAGAAAAGATAAGGGAAATGCCCTATTATTGATATCAGATTTAGGATAGTGGCTGGATTAGTGAAGGAGATGTTGTTCCCAGAGCACTTGGGAGTTCTCAGTGTATTTACTTTTTGGTTTTCATTTTGACACATGGAATATAATTTGGCATGTCATATTAATTTTCAGTTTATATATTCTATTTCCAAATTGGTTATCATGTTGTATTGTATTATTCTGGTTAGGGTTAATTGATTTTTCTATTGTTTGCTATATTTTTATATTTGGATACATTTAAAAATGGTTAAATTCTCCCCATAATCTATATTATAGTATCACTACTAGTCAGCTGCCTCTAGTGTATGGGGAGGCATTCTTGAGGACATGTAACCAACCAATTCAGGGCACCGGTGTGTGGCACCTAGGTTAGAAAATTAAAATATTTTATGAGATCCCAACATTATTTTATTTTATTTTACCTTTACATTTGGTAAATTTTATACAAAATACTAGGAAGATTTGTTATTTTTTATAAACTCATGTAAAGTAGTATATGTCCCATGTATGGGTAAAACCCAAATATCTATAGTGTGATTCCAATTATGGTTATTTTTTTCTATAGTTAGATTATATTTAAACATGGGTGATGCACTTATTGTATGATGTGATAAATGTTTTGATATTTTCCACAGTTTTACTCGTTGCCTGGAATGTACAGAGAGATGAGTGTTCATGAATAATTTTGGGCACTCATGAATTTTTTTGACTTGCAACAATTAGACAAGGGCCAAATATTTGATAGTGTGGTGGGGTTTGGAAAATGACTTTTTATAGTCTATTGTGAATTCTTATAAATGAGTTGTTATTATGTTGTGTGTCCTATGGTGATTGATTAGAAATCTAGAGTTATGATTCCATCAAGGTTCTTGTAGAGAGGAAAACATGTGGACATGGAAATAGATGATTCTCTAGTGGAGGAATATTAGGCACTGGTAGAGTCGATTTGGGAATAATGGGTTAACTTCTAAGAAAACATTTCTCAAATTATTCAATTCGTGGATAAATACCCATACTGAGTTGTGAAAATCATTTATGATCTGATAATGGAGTTCTAGTTTCAGCACCCTCTGAAATTTATTGGTGTGGGTAGACCTGAGGGATATATGTTGGATTGAGTCTATCTTTACTATAATTGAACACATTGAGACTCCTTATAAGAATAGAGTCATGTTGGATACATACATGTTACATGTTCAAGTGAACAGATTGTGGGACATCCATATATAATATTAAAAATGAATTATTATGTAGTGGGGGGACTTTTATGAGAATTCATTGGAGCACAATTATCTAGACACACTAAGAAAATAGATAGCATCTGAGTACAGTAGACAGACATAGGGGAGCATATTCCCGATGGACTATATTAGATGCTTTGAAAATTTTTAGTTCATTGTTACACCATTTAAACGAGTGGAGGATAATATGTAAAAGAGGTTTTAGAATGGTATTAAAAGTGAAATTATGTCCCAGGTAAATACCATCAGGAAAAAAAATTAGAAGTGGTGAATCATACTTTATCCCTAAGGGAACATGAAAGAGGATTCTAGTGGTGGATATGTGGTTTCATATTCATAGTCCAGAGGCATTAATTTTAAAATTATTTCGAATAGTTATAGTAATTTTATTTATGTAATTGGTTACCTTAGTATCCAAGAAGAGGAATTAGTTACTCAAGTACATGGCAGATTGATTTTACACCAATGTGGTAGGTTGGGGCAGTTTCAAAAACATTTTTATTTGACCACTTTTAGTGTGTCGAGATTTTGTAAGGATGTGAAATCCAAAAATGTTCTATAATAACCCACAGTAGTGATGTGATGATGGAGAAATTTGGAAGAATCAGAGAATAAGAATGAGATCTTCTACCATGTATCAGTCTTGAAGCTGGAGTTCGACTGGATGTTTTGGTAGTTTCATTTGATATGATCCATCTGGTAAAGAATATCTTATCATCTGGGCGGTGAAGCTCTAGGATATCAAATTTCACCCCAAAGAGTAGGGATTGGATAATTTCTTGTATTTCATCACATATGGTGGATAGTGAGTATATTCTATTAAAACTAAGAGGTAATATTCTAGTATCTTCAAGATGTTCTAGTTCTATATTTGATAATGGTTCCTCACATTCTTTTATGTCCACAAAATTTGATAACAGGTTGATCCTAAAGGTGGAGTTCATGAATTTTGTTATGATGATATAAACTTCAATGGGAGTGAAGTCTAGAGGCATCTTCTTGTACAAGGGGTGTTCTATCGAGGTTGGGGAGTTTACTTTTCATGGGTATCTTTACATCCTTAACATGTTAGGTTTTGAAAAAATTTGAAAGTATTGTTTAGTAGTATACTGATAAATATAGGTTGTATCTTTAGGGGGTGGATTTTACATTTCCCAGGGTGATAATTATACTCACCATGGACAGAGGGATATCATGGTAGGCTTTATATGTATAATTCTTCAGTAACAGGTGGATCTCACTGCCTATGTTCCTAGTATTTTTATGGATGATAGATGTGTCAATAAGGAAGTCTATCCACTAGTTGTGGATAGAGGATATGATGTTTTTCTTGAATATTTCCTTGTGATACCACTAGAAAGAGATGTTTTTTTACTATTGATATCATTACAGGGGCTGGTCCAGTTTTCATTCCTCTATAAAAATTGGCACCAACTAAAATTAAAGATCTCAGGACTCAGATAGAAGATTTTGTGGATAAAGGTTTTGTCCATCCCAATAAGTTGCTTTTGGGTTCTATTATTATGTTTTCTATGAATATGGATGAGAATATATACATTATTGTAGATTACCAGAAGTTAAAATTTATTAAAATGATGAACTGATATACAATTCCATGTATTGAAGGTATTTTGGACTAGTTTAGGGGAGTTTCTATTTTCTCAATGGTTGACATGAAGTCATTGTATTATTAGTTAAGTGTTATACCTTCTGAAATACTGATTAATTCATTCATAGGTTTGAATAGCCATTATGATTTTATTATGATTCATTTCTAGTTGACTAATATAAAAACAATGTTTATAAACATTATTAACAGAATCATTAATTTGAACCGAGATTAGTTTGTTAGGATGTATGTGGATGACATCTTGGTTTACCCCAAGATTCATGATGATAATTCAAAACATCATTACATAATATTGAGTAAACTGAGAGAGAATCTACAATATTACACTGATATAAGTGTCATTTTTTGATTGATTAGGTCAAAATATTGGGGTATATCATCTCGTAGGATGACATGTCAGTGGACACAAACAAGTTTCATGAAGCTGTATCTTGGGAGAATCCCAAGAACAATTTTGATATTTTTAGTTATTTTGGACTAGTTATATATTATCTTAGGTTCATAAAGGACTTATCTCAGTTAGAATTACCATGATTAGGATTGACCATGAAGGGATTTAAGTTTGAATTTATGGAATATTGCAAGAATGATTTCCATAAATTGAACAAGTGTTTGACTATAACACCAATATTAATCCAACGAAATCATAGGGATGAGAATATGGTGTTTTGTGATGATTATGGAATCAAACAAAGAATATTGGTGATGCATTTAGGTCACGATATGGAATTTGTGTCTGGTTAGTTGAGGTCACGTGAATGGAATTACACTACGCATGCCCTTGAATTAGCTGTAGTGGTTTATTCTTGTATATACTAGAATAAATTTATTTTTTGGTGATTAGTTTTCTAGGTATACAAATCACATGAGAATAAATTATATTTTTTTACTGAGACTTGAATCAACATCAGTGGCGGTGGGATGAGTATATGACATCTTTTGGCATTGATCTATCATTTATCCACAAGAAGGGAAACAATGTTGTATAATCTTAGAGAATGAAAAATCAATCTCATGAAGTTAGGGAGTCTAGTGTGGATTAGAAGGTGATGGATTTGTAGACTACGATTAAAGTTGGTGTTTAGTAGTGTCAGTATTAGATGAGTCCCATATCAATTTCTTTGGGGCCTATTCTTTTGAGAAGGATCAGTGATAAGAATTATGAGGATCATGATTATATGATTCTACGGGAAAGCCTTGATAGTGGGGGTGAAACATTTATATTGTAAAACACATGAGGATGCAATTATATATTTCAAAAAAAAAACATTTTTTCCAATGAGCATGCAGGAAGAGATGATGTGTGAATATCATACCTCGAATTGGGTGTTGCATCCAGGTATTACCAAAATATATGGAGACCCGTGATGATAGTTTTGGTTTTTCGGCATGAAAATTGATATATAAGGGTTCTTGACATGATGTTATACTTGAAAAAGGTCATTGTTTTTCATCAATGACCTGGTTGGTTACTATAGTCACTTAAATTTTTTAAAAAGAATGTTTATAGAGGTTACCAGAGACGTAGTGGTGTGTATCTCAATGATGAATCTGAATAATGTGGCTATATGGGTGATTGTGGATGAACTATTGAAAGTATCACATTTATTACCAATATGGTATATATTATTACTAGAGAAGTTTGTGGACTTTTATGTCTGAAAGATAATATATCTGCATGGGTTACATGGACTATAGTTTTAGACTGTGACTATCATTTTACTTTATTCTTCTTGTAAGTCATATATAAGGAACTTGGTACATGGTTTTGTAGAGTTTGGTTTTCAACCCACAGACAGATGGGAAGTTAGAACATACTATTCAGGTTTTTTAAGATATTATATGAGCATGTGTTCAATATTTTTGGGGTACATGGGGGAGTCCCACAACATTTGTGGAGTTTTCGTATATATTTTTTGAGTGTATGATTCACATAGACCCATATGAGGGTCATTATAGTTGGACATGAATAAAAAATCTATGAGGGATGGAAAAACGTGAGTCGGAGATGATGGGATAATGTATCGTGCAAGATATATTAAATCGAGTTCAACTACATTGGAAGCGTATGGCTCTGACACAATGTAAACATATGTCCTTTGATGATAGTCATAAACAAATCCTAGTGTTGATAGTGGGTGATCATGGATTCCTTCATGTGTCTCCTAGATTGGTTCTCTATAGGATATGGAGGTAAGAAAACCCAGAACCATGGTTTGTTGGACCATTTGAGGTTATATAGAGAATATGGTTGGTGATGTACCAATTGGATATTCCATATAAATTTAGTTCATTGAAAAATTGATTCCATGTTTCTCATCTTTGTGGTATCACCCCAGGAATTCTCATGTGGTTTATTTTTATGATTATGTGCCATTAATAGATTCTTCTATTGGGGAGAATCTAATTTGAGTGATGGAACTCAATGAGAATGTGTTGGGGTTGAAATATTGTGATGATTTTGTGTTTTTTGTGGTAACTGGGCTATGTTTAGAAGGAAGCATGAGAGATATAAGTAGATTTTTGTCCATAGTGGTTTGATATCATTAACACAGAAACATAGAGATTCATGGGCATATAGTTCAAGGATTTGATCTTATATGGTGGGGAGATTATTAGAACCCAAAATGTTCTAGTGTTTTTACAAGCTTATTTATTGGTGTCCTTTTCTTAATTTTTTGAGTATTACTTATTTTGGTTTTATCATGGGTTTGTTTGGGAGAAAAATTGTGAAAATTTTAAGAAATAAGGGTATCACATGGATGTTGCATGGTTATCAAATACATAACACCATGCCCTAACAAACCATTCAACCCTTGGATGTGATGGATTTCTTGGATGACAGACTATTTTTCAAACTGTATTCCCAAATAAGAGAAACCATGCATCCCTGCTAGAAGTGGTTGAAAATTATGTAAAATGTGAATGACTTTTAAATTTACCTGATTTTTTTAAATTCCCAAACCCCATGTATTAACAATAAATCAACCCCTATTCATCCCTATACTATTTTTGTAATTTTTTGAGGCTTGCAAATGGATTTTAAGGTCCTTCAATCTCCGTTCATGGCGATTTGAAGCCCGATCATTAAATATGCGCCTCACCACGTATGTTATCTACCCTACTAAAACGTTTGGATAAAAGAGGGATGTTAATCTGATGTTGGTTCTAGATATATATCTTGGATTTTTATATCTGGAATTTCATTATTTTTCATCAAGGTTTTGGGTCTAGATTCTGTTCTTCATTTTGATTTTTCTTCTTCCCCTTCAAATTATGGATATGCACTATAAATAAATTTTCAAAAATCTTTAGGTTGGTTTTATTTTATTCTAATTCCATTGTCAGAATTTAAATTACAAGTAAGTAATTATATAATTTATATTTTCTAATTATCGATTGAGTTTCTTAAATTGAATAAATGAATTTGGTAAATTAATTAATTAATGACGTGTGAAATTGGGGATATTGAATTTATTGAGTTAGAATAACTAATTATTGAATATATAATTTGAATATTGGTATTATAAAATTAGATTAATTAATTTATGAATTAATAATTCAATAATTCTATAGTTATGTAATTGAAATAGTGTGATTAATTAATGGCTTAATTAATTATTGGGATTTATGTGATTAATTAATTGATGAATTAATTGATGGAATTGGTGTGATTAATTAATTGTTGGATTTATTTATTTATTTATTCTGATTAATTAACTATTGAATTAATTATTGGAATTGATTTGATTATGTAATTGATGGATTTAATCATTTAATGATGTGAAATTATGATATTCTGATATATATTATATTTTGATACATGTAATTTATGTGATTTTCTGATATATGAGTGTGGGACAGATAATGACACTCCTAATACACATAGAAGTAATTCAATTGAATATTATTGTATGGGACATGGACTGATACTCCAAATACCCATGGGTATAGGACATAGACTGATGCACTAAATACAAAATGGGTGTTAGTCACGACATTTTATTCCCATGAGATTGGAATTGGACAATACTTCCAATTACCTATATTATTAATTGAAATAAAATGGTGTTTTCAATCCCACTTGTAATAATGCTTTTGGAATTGAATATGTGATATGGTTCAGACACTTTCATGGGTCCAAGAAGGTATTGAGATTTGGGTGTCCTCAGGAACCCACATGATTATGTAGTTAAATAAAGATAATTGAATAAATACAAATTGAATACTTTATTACTTGTATTTCATTATTTATACAAATGCTTACACTGTATAGATTGAATTTGTTTTAGTTTCTATTGGTGATGGCCTACTGAGTTAAACTCATATCCCACTCAGGATGCCTAACTGGTACCTGAGTATAATTCGTGTATAACGGAAAGGATTAGGGCAAAGACCATGTTGTAGAAGGGAGATTTGGGAGGGAGAATCAATTAGGGAAATATAAGTGGTTTGGGAAACGCTTAGGATTTTTCAGTGTCTTCACTTTTGGGTATGCATTTTGACACTTGGTATGAAATTTTTCAGGACATATATAATGTTCAGATATGATATTGTATTTCTTTTTTTGGCTATTAGATGATATTGGTATTATTATGGTTATGTTTATATCATTGTTCTATTGTTTAGTATGTTCCCCAGTTGTGTTATATTTATAAAGAGGGTATTGTCTCCCCATGATTGATATTATACCCTCAAAACTAGTTGGTAGCCTATCGTATAAAGAGATATGTGCCTAAGGTAATGTAACTGGCTAGTTTGAGGATCTATGGTATGGAACTCGAGTTGGGATTTTAAATTTAGAGTTTTATGAATATTTTAATTTTTTAGTAAATTATGAAAAATACATTTTTTTTGAGAAATATATATTATATAAATGTATTTAAAAAACATATATTATATTTTGATTTAGTTTTTATATTTCATTAGTTCATTTTGATTAAATAAAATCAAATTATTATATTTGGAGTAAAATTTATAATTGAATTGAGGCTAAAATAATTTATACATAAGGGGAATTTTTTTATGAAAAAAAATTAGGTGAGTTTTTAATTTTAATTGTAAATTATTTTTTAAAAATTACATAAATAGAATCAATAAAATTTTATTCCATATTAGGTAACATAATGAAAATATTTTAGTCAAATTTTTCTTAATTTTTAGACATTATGAATTGTAACTATGGTAAAACTCGTCAGATCTGTAAATAGTAAATCTGGATAATCTAGGCCAAAACTAGGTTCTAAGATCACCATTTTCCATCAAAATTACTATCTGATTAATAAAAGTTTACCACTATAACCATAGGTATAAATTTAAATTATTTAAGTGAAATTTTTTCATGATAATGACCTATATAATATCTAATGTAAAGAAAAATAAAAAATATCACTATGTTACTTTTAAATATCTATTATGTGTCCATGAAGGGAAAAAATAAATTCATGAAAAAATACCGAAAATTATATCTATAATAATTAATGTATTTATATGTTGGTAATTTATTTCACATTTTTATGTATCATATAATTACATTATATTCTTATGTCATATTATTACAATATTTCATCATTTTGTAAAGAAATATAATAAATAATACTACGATTATTAGAAGTTATACAATTTGAATTATTTATTCTCTTCCATAAATATAATAGATAATATTTACATATCACTTTTTATTAAAATGATTTTATTATAATTACATCATTTTAATTATGCATTTTATGACAATTGAAAAAATAGTATCAATATAGATAATAAATATCATTTTTAAAAATAAATTTTTAATAATTTATATTAAAATAAATAGAATATTGAATATATACATGGGGGATATGATATGGTTTAAAATTTCACCCCATTTATATTTATGACCATATTTTCACGATATAGTTAATATTATAATTATTTGAGGGTCAATTAGATATTACCACAGGTAAGGTAATAATGGGTTAACTAAGGGGTGAAACCAAAACATATGTTTTAAAATAAAACATAAACGTCTTTATATTTTATTAGATGATGATATTTAAAAAATATCCCACCTTATATAATTTTTTTTTCTATGTCTAATTATTTCTCATGGGAATTATTTAGATAAAATTAACTCTTTTTTATAATTCTAATTGTTTCCTTTCCCTCCTCTACAAAAAGAAACTTCTTACATCACTTCATTCCACCACATCAAGGATCATATATTGATGAAGACCTTACCATTTATATTATAAACATCCTTAATTATGATTTAAATGTTCTCCCCCCTAATGTTCAACCCTGGCGTCCTTAATATGAGATCCAATAGAGGTTATTCAAATAAATGGAAATCACCATAACTGATCATTTTAATTTTAATAAAACCTTTAGCACCTATAAATATATTTTATATATCATAAATTAGTTATTTTAGTAACCAAAAGAAATAAAATTTGATTAGTTTTTATAAATAACCATTGTACACTCTATTTCCCATCAAATTGAATGTAAAAGTATCGCTCGTGCATACAAATGACTTAGCATCTCCACATGGTGACAAAAGTCATTTGTTATCAATATATATTATGAAGGTGTACAATGATCAGTTTAATGATAATATATTATATTTATGAAATAATTTTTTCCATTATTATTTATTTATAATCTACAAACGTACCTTCCAATTCATTAAGAAATTACAACGGCGCTTGTGCAAATGTGTTGACTACAACATCCATGAAGTGATGATATTCATCATTTATTTCAATTTTACATTGATGGTATAATGTATGGATTTCATGTCTATATATTATCATTGAATATAAAAATTATTTTTTAATGGTATATTTTTATTTACCTTTTTTTCAATGCATCTATCGAAATTTTAAAACAATGTTTATTTATATGTATATCCTATAATCTCCATGAATAGTGTAATTCAATTTCTATCTCTGAATTTAATTATTACTATTTATATATATATGCATATATATGTTGAATGTATATGATATTAAATTCATTTTAATAAATATATTATGAAAATATAAAAAAATTTATAATTTTATGCAATAGGATAAAACATTGAAATAAAGTTGAACTCGATGTCAGTGTTTCTTATGTTAATTCTATTTCTATGAGAGATATGCCATATTCACCGATTATTTCATTTTTTAGTGTATATAGATCCCATGAGTTAATTTTATGTTGTTTTAAATGAATATTTTTATTTATTTAAATATGTTTATGAGGTTCTATCTTTATTATGTTTTTGATTTTGACATTTCCAAAGTAGTAAGCGTTTATAATTTAAAATTATCTTCTATGGTACATATATTATATCAGGAACCTATCATTTTTTATATGGTTTATATAATTCCCTTTGACAGATTATATCAGTATTATGTTCATTATAGTGATAAATAATGCTTCCTTTGAATTTATTCTTTCATCAAGATAAATATTCCAATGTTTCAAAATTGTTAAGGTTTTTGTGTTACATTGTATTTGTTTATCGATATTATTGATGATTTTATTTTAAATGAGGAAATTTACAATATACCACTCTTGAAATTAATTAAAATTATTATCCTCATATTATTAATTAAGGATATATGATTTCTATTTATTTTCCACTAATCACGTACAATATAGGATAAAATAATAATTTTAAGAAAAATTTACTTCATTTCTCTTTTTGTTCAAAAATAATTTTACTTCCCCGTCAATGTTTTCATTAAATGGTTTTTAATTTTATTTTAATATTATTATATTACTGTTCCAACTCATTTTGACCCCAGTTTAATTTTAAAAAAATTGGTCAAAATAATATTCATTTAATTTTCGAAGTGATGTACAATTTTTATTTTTATAGAAAATGTAAAAAGAATCTAAATTTTAATATACATAATGTGAACACAATATATGTACATTATAGCCATTCAATTATTATTAATTCCATTACAACATTCCAAGGTCCATCTCAATGAATGTTTCTTCCGCAACATTTTGCTAATTTTTAGGTTTTATATATGTTATTTCAATGAGAATAGTGTATTTTTCTAAATAAATGTTCTAAGTGATATTTTTAGAGCATTATTCATCTAATATGACAACATTTAATGATTAAAAATATTTAATACCAATATGATTCTATGATACACTCCTTATTTTTTTATGGTTTATGAGTGTGATGACCTGAAGTTTGTAAAACCAATTTAGTCTCCCTAGGTTATCCAATATGAAATTGTTTATGAAAGATGATTATTTTTCAAGATATATTATTAAATGAATGATTTTATAATCTGTTTTCATTTAGGAGAATGAATTACGATTATATGATGATTGGATCCATTATAATCCTCTTATTAATTGTGCTAATTTTGATAACTCATGAGGTAAATATGTTTGGTGTAAACCTTATTTAATATTAAAATTTTCATTCTTGGACTTGATATTCATATCGAAAATTTTATTCCTATACCTAGACTAAATTTCTATATGATTATGTGTGGACATTTATTTGATTTCCATTAGTTTATGTGAGGTCCTAATTACATTTCCTTACCTGAATAAGTCAACTTTTTTATTTATACATATTCAAAATGTTAAAAAATTAGGTTTTCCACATTCATATGACAATGTTATTCTCTAATAGATAATGTTCACTGATTCCATTAATGATTCATGTCATATGAACTTCCATATTTATTAAATTCATCCGGATAATTATATATGATATGCATGATATGGATTATTAATTTTATAATAATAGTCTCATAACCTTATTAATATATTTTACATATGTGGTCAATTATATCACCCTTTATTACCCATAATGAAATTATCAGCTCTCTGTTTCTTATGTTTCCTTTACCCTGGATTTGAATATTGTTTAATTTATGTTTTTCTATCAATATTACATTTTTGAAAGATCTTTATGGGAAATATTAAAGATATTTAATGAATTTTTTTTATATATTGTCAAGAAAGTCATAAAAAAATAGAATCTTATACTTTTCATACAATGATAATTCATCTTTCTAGATGAACATTCAATTAAATACACAAAAAAATTCTTATTAACCATAATAGTTTATAGTCTATGGAGACTTGGTACAATATCTCATAATTTTTTTAATGATATTTACCATCTATAGTAATGATCTAACTATTTATAACTCTTCATAAACAATGCCTACCTAAAACCATTCTTCATACCTTGGGGAATGAAAACAAAAGAAAGGTTCAGCATAGATTCTTAGTAAGATAAAAAAGTGGAATTTCAAGGATCACATAATAATTATATGAGAATAAGGGTATGATAAAATGAGTATCACATTTTAAATAAATACCATTTATATCAAACATTATAATCTAGCATCATGCGATTAATATTGGATGCACAAAATACAGGAATAAAAAAAACAACATGAGACAAGAGAGAAAATTATTTTCCTAAGACAAGGATTTATGAAATAAACATCATCTCATAACACTGTAAACATGTATAAAAAACAGGTTCACTCATTAAGTTAAGAACATTCATTTTTTAACTTGGATAAACTTATGGAAATATAACAAGGTCGAAAAATCACAAAATGAACATAAAATATTGGTCCATTAATAACATTGTGAACTTGTAATCGTTTTTGGGAAAAACATTGTGATTATTTAATTCGTGTAAACATTACATTTTGAACATGTAATTAGTTTCATGCATAACCTATTTATCATGTAATGTTGTCCATGCATAACATTTTGAACATGTAATTTTATTCACACATTACACATTTACTCATGTGTTTTCAATTTGTACCCAATGCATTAAAATGAGATATAGTTCCCACAAGAAAGAATTTTAAAATTATATGTAAGTGTGCCACAATATCATAAGTCATTCACTATATAATATACCATAAAATTAAAGGGGGTTCATAAATATTTCATCATATAATATCCTTTGTAGAAGAAAAAAGTTTCATAATAATTTCAACATTACATAATTGCATAACCCACATGAAAAGAAGGAGACATCACAAGAATATTATCATGGTATAAATCAAGTAAGAGAAATGGGTTTCATAAATGTATTGTCATTGTAATGAAATAAAATAAAAAATTAAAATGTTATTCATGGTAAATATCCCTTTAAAATCATTTGATACATCAAAGGATTTTATCAAAGAGAGAGAATGATTTGTTAATGATCACAAGGAACTTCTCCTTTGGAAAATAACCATTCCGCTTAAAAAAACTAAAACATAAAAAAGTATGAAAATATTTTCCATTGAAAATAATGATGAAAAATTAAAATATAATATTCAATTAATAATTTTTTAATAGTGGAAAAACAATTTCATACATGTCAGAGACATTAAAATAATAATTCCATTCACATTCCCTATAAAGGGAAAAAGGAAATATTTTGAAAATATATGAATATTAATGTCAATAAATTTCTAAAAATATTAAAACATGACTAAATATTTGTAATATAAAATTTTAATTATTTTTATATAATTTAAAGAAATTTTATGAAACAATTTTTTGGATAGAAAATTGTTTTCGATCAAAGAGAGAAAGAAAGAACATTTTTCTTAAAAAATATCATTTTGAAATAATTTGAACCTAAAAATAGTAAAATTAAGGAAAAACATGTATTATACGTGAATAAACATAGGATATTAAAATTATTGATTTTATTGAGAGATAGATCATAATATTCCATAATGGGAATGATAAACATGAGAAATTCCAATAAATGATGAGATTGTAACACAATACCCTTACCACTTTGGTAATATTGATTAATAATACCCCAAAAATTTTACCATTAAATGAATAATAAAATATATTGGGAATAAATTAATTCATTATATTACACTGTAAGGGGTTGTATGTATACCTAATAAAACCAGATAGGTGCATAATATAACTTAAGTCTCAAATAAGGAAATTTTAGACAAAAATATTATACTGTTGTAGTAATCTGTTGAAACATAATCCACAATAAAGAATAAAATAAAATTTATTTATATATAAGATGAAAATAATTGTATTTATGTTATAACATGTCAAATTTATTGTATATATACCACATAAAATAATCGTGTTGTGAATTTAAATATGAATCCAAGGAATAAAAGTGAGACTAGAAATCACATACAACTTAAGTACTCTCTTGAATCATATTCCAAAATAATGAATAATATATTATTAAAATATAAATATAATGAAAATAATTAGAATACTGATATAGAATATCATTGGGGAAGTGTATACACTATACAAATGAAATGAGTGGTGAATATGGAATGAGTCTCACAGAAGAAAAAAGTGAGACAAATATCACTTACAACATTTGTAATCTTTCGAATCATAATCTCCAATAAAGAATAAAATGTAATTAATGTTTTAATATTATTAAAATAAGGATATTTATGATGAAAATTTATAAATTGGTAATATATACAACACAAACCAAAATGAGTGTTGAGTAGGGCATGTGTCTCACAGAAGAAAACTGTCTGACCATAATATCTTTCAAATTAAGTAACATTTTTAATTATAAGACCAAATAAATTATAATACAATGTTAAACGTTTAATATCCATAAAATTATCATATTCATAATATTAAACATAAAAGGTAAATTATATACACTATAAAAAATAAACAATTGTTTAATTTTTATATGTCTCCTTGAAATAAAAAAGAGACTAGAAATCGCGTACCTAATGTATCGACTTTCATCACACAAGTTTTAACCACCTGTAAAATAAATATAAGTTTATTATATATCTATCAAATAACTATAATTATATATTCTATATAATATATTATTTACTTATAACTATTTATACCCAGTTTTAAATAATCTATTTTTTAAATCATGTTTCATGTAATATCCACAATATTTTTCATATAGCGTTGGATTTCTATTTTTGGTCCTCATAAATATTTCAGGGTTACATACTATATATAAAAAAAATAATGAAATAATTACCATTTTGAATCACCAATTAATATTTTTATAACAATAATAAGAGTTGTTTTGTAGAAATGAAGTGCATTTCGATCATGGAGATGATAGGTCACCCATACTCATAAGAAACAATTCCATCATTAAACGATCATTATGGAAAAAAAGTAAGTAATATTTTAACACAAATGAATAATTTTAATATCATAAATAAATTATCATTACGTTAAATATACATATACATATTATCCAAGTGGTGTGGTTTTGAAAAGAATGAGTCACATTACTTTGTGAAGTCGGTAGTCCAAAAATACATTAATGATATTATCATATTGTAGTAAGTGGAAAGGTATGAAATATAATGATATTTTATCATTTTATATTGATAAATATTTCATTTAAATATAAATTAATTCATTAATATCACAAATAATGTTAAATTTTGTCCCTATTATCTTCCATTTAAAGGTATATTGAAATTGAATCACATCACTTGGAGAGATGGTAATCCATTACATGCAAGAATGACATTATATTATACCCTCTAGAGTGGAATATTAAATAGTATATATTATAAAATGACTCCATAGGTTTAAATATACTATAAATAACATATATTTTCATTATATCAATCATCATTCCCAACCATGAGAGGTGGTAATAAAAAAAATGAACGACATTGCTTCGCGAGGTGATAATATTCCGTACACACCAATGATTACTTCGTAACAATTTTTATGAAAGTGGAAATATTTGAATATAATTACCATAAAATAACAAAATATGAGTATATTTATGGTAATTTTATTATATTATCACATTTTTTTAATAATAATTTAATAAGATAGTAGAAGAAATAAAATAAAAATTCTTTTTGTAAAACATCAACTCTTCTTCATGTATCATATTTTGGATCAGCCAAAAAATCCATCCTATTATGGATTTAAGAAAAAATAAGGAATATATAACTATATGAGGGTATTTGGGAAGTTATATTTTCTGTTATTGGCAGAATCAAGGTGTTTAAAAGTGAGAAGAGGATAGGAAAGTGGGTGGCGTTTTATACGTGAGATGAGTGGGATAATTGTAATTTTTTGAAAAGAAAAATGTGTACCTACATTTTTATCCTAACAATAGAGAAAAAATGGATTATTATAGATATTTATAAATTATTAATTTTTCTATATAGATATTAAAATTATTTTTGACATGATTTTAGGTCATTTTATCCTTTATATTTTTTTAAACCCCGTTAAACCCATTTATTCTCTAACCATGGTAATTATTATATTCAGTTTTCATTTTGGAATAAAATTATGTATGAAAATTTTTATTAAAAAATTATTATGATTCCAAATATGGAATCTATTTATCTACATTAAATTAATAAAGCTGACAAAATAATTAAAAACTAATCCAAGAGATGTTATGGGAAAGTGGGTTTTCAAAGAGAAAACATTCACAAGATTATAAATATTTTATATAATAATTACATATGAGAAATATTGCAATGAACTAAATTTTATTAGTAGATATATAAATTCACTTATTTTGAGTAATAATAAATTTGAAATAAATTTTAATATTATAAATAATTTAATTAGAATGGTAGTCTCAATTAAAATTCAGTAATTTTCACCATTAATAAATAATTAATCATTTTAATACATTCTCAAAAAATCCCTATCAAGTAATTTATAAAAATTAATATTATTTTATATAATAATTTTTCAAAATTTGAAATTTTTTTAAAATTTGTTCCAAAAAAGGAGATAGAATAGTTTTAAAATTCAATTCTTATGTAAAAAAATGGTTTTATCCTTATCTCTTGTTTGGAAAACACATAAGATGAATTTTAAAAAAATTATTGAATTAATACTATTAAAATTTAATTAAAAACATTATCCAATTTTTTTTAATTCATTGTGTTAAATTATTATTTTTCTTAAAAATAGTTTTCAATAAAATATTTCCATTATTTTCATTTTTACTAAAATTGTCAAAAAAGAAATAATTTTATATGCATTTGTATATAACAAATTTTCATAATTTATTTAATCATATTAATATAAACCATACAAATGGAAATGCTAAATATATCATTTAATAATATTTTAATTATAATTCATGTTTTTTAAGCACTATGGTGTATATAACATAATCCAAAATCAGTTCTACATGAAATGAAACTTATCAAAAAGATTAAATTATTTTCAAAAACAATATTTAACAAAATATCAGGGTATTACATTATTCCCCACATATAAAAATTTCTTCCTGTAAATTCATCTCAGTCATCAATGTTTTATCAATTTATAATTCTTTCATAAAAACCCACATCGTAAAATGGTTTAATTAAACAAACACATAAAAAAGAGGAATGTAATTGAAAAAGCCTTACAAAAAAACATACCAGGTTTTCATGAATGAGAACATAGGTAGTATGGGAAGATATGTAGATTGGAGAAAAGTGTAAACAATTATAGAGCATGATAAATATCATTGATCACAAGAAATTGTGTGATCCCTATAAGGATAATGATGAAAAAACAACTAACCAATGATGCATGAAAAAGGGAATTGATATGATAAAAAATGATGCTAACATGCCAAAATTTTATATCAAGACCATTTACTCATGTTTGGTGAATTCATTTTTTGTCTAAATGGAGAACATATAAAATTATACATAATTGATATATTTTTATTTCATAGGAACAATTTCATCTATTTATTGTGTCTTAATCAATTTCCACATCATCACAAACTATAGGAGGATAAATTTTCAGGTTTCAAGAACTGTATAAATATATAAACTATAGATAAAAGTCATTCCTACAATATCTTGTTAAAAATCTTATCACAGGTTATACAATATGGATAAATCATTATAAGGTGAAGTAATATGAAAATATCTAAAACCACATAAAAATATCAACATAATCCATTCCATAAATGGTTAACATTATAACCATCTGAAAATATTAAAATATAAAAATTTAGAATGAAAGTGAATAAATTTACAAAATTAACATACCCTTGAGCCCATATATATCATAAAAATTATCTGGATTATCACATACCAAACATGTGAATACCTTCATCATGTATTCTCTTGAAACATGTTAATAACCCCAATTACCATAAATCCTTATTGAAAAAATATATTATTCCTGATTCATTATATAAAACATAGATTATTGGATATATTCCTCAGATCAAAAATGATGTTAACTCCATAAATGGTAACATAAACCACTTTTTTAACAAACCATTAAGGCAATCAACACTCTCACGTTCACTCATCCATATCCAATATATCATCTTCTTAACACCATCCTATCATTATCTAAAACATGTTAGGGGTTATATTCCCTTATACAAGTACTATAACAAATTTTTGGAAATTATATTTATAATGTACTATAAAGGCCTTCAATTTTAATACCCTTCTAAAAATAGACATTCCAAAAACTATTCTTTATAACATGGGGAAAAGAAACATATAAATTGGTGAGCTGTGATGCCCAATAAATCTATCGAAGTAAGACATAAAGTATCACATATGAATGATATATTAATAAGGGTATGAGAAAATGTTAATGACATTTGAAACCCAAACCCTATATAATGATGATCATTGTTTTGAGTCATGAAAAAATGATTGGAATGTCATAAGATAAGAATCGTAAGTATATCACTGAACCTGAGTTAAGATGGTATAACATAGGCCAAGAACACAGATTTTGGGAATAGGCAACCACATTTAACACTATGAACATGTATAAATAGACATAGGTACATTCATTATCTTAAGGTCATGGGATAATTACATTTCTTAATCTTATGGATAGGAAACCTAGTCCATGCATAACATTTTTGACATGAAAGATCGGCACATGCATGACACTGTGAACATGTATTTAGGTTCACACATTACACTGAGAAAAAGTAATAAGGTTCATGAATAATAGTATTAATAGATAATTAGGTTCAATTATAACATTGTAAACATAAAATCAGGTTCATGATTAACAGATTTACTCATGAGTGATCAATCATTACTGAATGTTTTAGAGAGAGATATAAGTCCCACCCATCACAAAATGTAAATAATATGTATGTGTCCCACATTACCAGAAAAAATTAATCATATCATAACCCATTAAATGAATTGGTTCTCAAAATAATTTTATCAATTCATAACCTATGTAAAAGTGAACGGTTTCTTATTCATTTAATCATTACATAATAGAATAGTCTACAGAAAAATTAGTGGGTTTCAAAATAAGTTTTTTCAGGATATAACTCATTATAGTGAAATAGGTTTCATAAACCTATTTGAAACAAAAAATATTAATAGAATGAATAACAAGAGAATCATTTTCTCATATACCCAATATAGAATAGTATTTATCAATGGATGTCATCTTAGGGAAATGATTATTTTGGAATTATCACTTGAAACATTTCCTAAGAAAAATAACCATTAATTTATAAAATAAAAACTCTTTATAATAGATTTTTTTAAAATATTTTTATTTGAAAATATACATGGAAATTTATAGAGGAATATTCAAAGAAAATAATGGTCATGATTATGGAAAATTTCATTCATTCTATACACGTTAAAATAATGATTGCCATTAGATATTTGGTAGAAACCCAAATGGACATTGTTTGTAAAAAGACATTAATAATACATTAAAAATAAATTATCAAATAATTCAATATATATATATATATAATTTATTTAAAAATAATTTATTTTATTTTTTTAAAAAAATTGATATCAATTTTAGAAAACACGGTTTTGGAAGAATATTGTATTCAATCAACGAGGGAAATAAAGATGATTTTTATTAAAAAAATAATTTTGAAATAATGTATACATAAAGAGAGTAAAATGAATGAAGAAAAGTATTCTATATGAATAACCATATTATAATAAAATTTATGTCTTTGTAGAGAGATATATCATAATATTTTATCACTTGTAGGATAATCATTACCAATCCCAATAAATGATGACATTGTAACATAAAACCCTCACTAATTTGGTAACTTTTAATTCTCATCCCCAAGAAAGGATAACATTAAATAAACAAAAAGTAACTTAAAATAAATAAATACAGGATATTAATTGTCAATGGGGATGTATATACACATAATAAAAGAATATAGGTTCATAACATCACATAAGTCTTAAAAAAGTAATATTGAGAAAAAAAATTATGAACATGATAGTAATCATTTGAATCGTAACTCAATATGAATATAATAATGATATGAAAATTTTAATATCATGAATATATTGAGATTAATGATATAATATTTCAAATGGGAAGTATATACAATACATAAAAGGAATTAGTGGTTATTTCGTATATGTATTCCAAATTGAATAAAACTATTAATCCCTGACTACATAACTCATGTTTTGAATAATAAACCATTGTAAATAATAAATAAAATTGCAATCTTAAAAAACATAAAAATACCGATATTCATGAGATAACATTTAATATGAGACGTTTAAACTCCACATAAATTAAACAAGTTTTTAATATGACATGTGTCTCAAAGAAGGAAAATGTGAGAAAAAAAACATTATAGCATATGTAATATTTTGAATCATAAGACAGGATAAAGAATAAAATTATATGAACCATTAAATATAATGGAAATAAATTTAATCTAGATAAAGCATGTCAATGTGGTAGTATATACACCAAATAAAAAAAATTTGGAATATGGCTTGTGTCTTAGAAATGTAAATAGTGTTATAGAAATCCCATTCAACTTGACTAATATTATTAATCATAAAACCTTATCAATTGTAACATTAAATTAAAATTTTAATAAACTTATAATAATTAAATTATTGACAGAAAATTTAAAAATTGGTTTTATATACCCCACAAAAAATTAGAGGTGAATTTGCATGTGTCTCCCATTAATAAAAGGGAGACTAGAACTGCCTTTCCTTATGTCTTGACTTACATTCTACACATTATAACCACATATATATAAAATATATGTAATATATAAATCAATAATATGTCTATAATTATATATATCATATATTATTTTATTTTTTTAAGATTATTAATTACCAAATTCATAATAATCCCTTGTTAAAACCACGTTTTAAGAAATAACCACTTTTTTCATATATGTTTTCATTTTATAATTTTAGTACATTTACTTTTACCAAGGTTCCATAATTTCATGATTAATAATAATGAAATAATTATCATATTAATAAATCAATTAAACTTTTAATACAAATCAAAATTGTTGGTTTTGATAAATTATATTCCTTATGATCATGGAGACGGTAGGTCATACGTATGTTAGAGTAACATTTCCATTTTTCAACGACCATTATAAAAATTTGGAAAGTAATATTTAAAAAAATATTTATCATAAAATCATAAATATCATATTATTCCAATAAATATACTTATACATATGATCGATGTCATGTGGTGATGAAAATTTAGAGTCACAATGCTACGTGAATTCAGAAGTCCAATAATATAAGAACAACATTATTATCTTTCAATGTGTGGAAATGTAATAAATAAATTTATATATTATCTATTAATAATGATAAATATTTCATTAATATAATAAATATTTCATCTATACCACATATATTCAATAATTATTTCTTTATTATCCTCAAATAATAGCACTAGTAAAAACTAATCACATGGCTTTGCGTGGTCGTAGTCCACCGTACACATGAACGACATTATCGTATCCCCTATTGAATGGATAAAGAAAATGTAACATATAATATAATGAATATTAAGGAATAATTATTTTATAAATGTCATAAAAATAATTTATATCTGTCATCATACAAAAACCATAAGAGGTGGTATTGGAAAAATGAATTCCATCAGTTCATGATATGGTAGTCCACTGTACAAATTAATGGTGGTTTCATAACCCATTTGATTAAAGTGGATGTGGTTGTAGTTAATTACCTTAAAATATAAATATATAAATATATTTTATATATTACTTTCATAATATCATCATGGTTTAATAATAACTGAAGGAGGTGGAGGAAGATAAATAAAGTAAAAATATTCATTGAAGCACATACCATATTATTAAAGTATCCTCCATTGGTTTTCCCCAAAAGAACAACTAGGTCCGATTTATGCCATAAATAATGAATTTTGATGATATTAGGGAATATTAAAATTTATTGGTGTAATTATTGTTAATACTAATAGGGTTTTATTGTGTCAATAAACGAGGATAGTGGGTGTCTTATTTTAAGTTATGTGTGTTGCACACTTGTAATGTTTTTCAAATAAAAAACGTGTAAGAACATTTTTATAATAACAAAATTCAGAAAAAATGGAGTATTATAAAAAATTATACATTATAGGGTCTACAAATGGATATATAATATATATTAAAATAGTTATTCGGTTATTTATCTATCATCCTTTTAGTTTAACCCCAAGTAAATCCATTTTTACATTAACCATAGTAAATAATTTTTATTTTTCACCCAATTTTATTCATAAAATTTATTTTCTCCATATTAGATAATAAAATTTATTATTATTTAAAATATAAAATCCATTTTTCCTAATTAAATTCAGATAATTAGAATGATTTAATTTAATATTATTCATAATATGTGATTAGAAAAATGATTTTCAAATACAAAATCTTCAATGGTTTAATAAGGTTTTCGTATCAAAATTAAACATGAAAAATATTAAATTTACATTAATTGTATTAATATATATATAATTGATCTAATTTTCCATTTAATACAATTTAAAATATAATTAAAATTTATGAAAAATTTAAATATAAAATAAGTATTTAATTGGCATTCAATGTTTTTCACTATTTCCCAAAATATTAATACATTTATAAAATTATAATAAATTAAACATAATAAATATTTTATATTAATATTTTTAAAAAAATAATTTTTTCAAATATATATTCTGAAATTTTTATAAATTCATTTTTAAAAAATATGTGCCCAAATAGGCGACATAACTATTATTTAAAAAAATATTGTTTTGTAGTAAAAAAGTTGATTTAATATGTTATCTTTCATAAAAAATACATAAGATTCTTATTAAATTGTTTACTAAATATATGGTGAAAATGGTATTAGAATAATACACCAAAATAATTTTTTTAAATTTATTGAGTTAACAGGTGTTAGTTTTCATGCGAATAACATTTCAAAAAATTTACATTATTTTAATATTAAATAAAAATATTACCAAAAAATTAATTTTATATTCATGTTTGAACCATATAATAAAATAATTTAGTTATTTATAATCATACCCTCCATTACAATGGTTTGGCAATATTTATCATATAATTTTATTTTATTTATATTCCATGTTTATTATGAACTCAGTGTTTCTTGTGCCACAAGATAGACACAATGTTATGAGTAATAAAAATTATTAAAAAGATTAAATTAATATCAAAAAATTTATATCACACTATACATGGGTTTTAAAATTACTTTATGATCCTTGGGTGTGTATTTATGAATTTTATTGTACATTTATCTAAAACGATGTTATATTATTCCATGATGATCCTAGGTAACTATATCTCCCTTATATAAAGCATTCCAATATAATCAAAAGAGAATGTATCTTGATTTGTAATTAAATAGAAAATGTTATCCAACCAATCCATAATATCCCAAACCACATCACTGCATTAGGGCCTCCTAATAATCCCCATTAAAAAATCTTTAGTCCCTCCACCCCACTTTCACATGATGACTGGTAGTGATAATTGAAAACTAGTCGGCCACAGATGCTTAACATTAACCTCTTAACACATTGACCATCATGTGATGACACATTTTTTGTAACATATAATTTGGTACACCAATACTTTTTATGAGTATCATGGTACATCATGGTATGTTATAGGAGATAAAAACATCTTGTGGTACCTATGTCTCTCATCAGCTCCACGTGCAAGCACGTATGGACTAAAAAATTACCTTAGACATAACAAATCTCATTTGTGTCAAGAGACAAGTTTGGTTGTGGATTAAAAACATATATATTGTCCCTCATTACTATATGGAATAAATTTTATAGTTTTACGGTCTTCATAGTACTATTGATAAAGTATGTGATTGATTGAGAAATAAGGGTTACATGGCATTAATATACATCGATATAGTGATATAGCTCTGTAACGAGGGGTAACCTCTACCATTCAATTCCTTAATCAAATACCACATGTGCATTAGTCAACTCAGTCAATAGATACAAATAAAATATTACCATTATGGGTGTATATTGTAGCAGTAAATTAAGAGATATTAGATAAATAAACCTCTTTCATTTTATAATGTATGGGTACTACTCTGGAAGATGAAACTCAGGCACTTATAGTTAGTTTATACCATGAACTTACTTAAAAAAATATAATTATACCAATATATCAACTCAAAAATCACTACATCTAGATCAGTACCATGGATCTGGTAGTTCAACACATCGAGGCTCATCATCATAGACACATAATCAAATACATGAGTGGCCTATATTAGAAAGACACCAAATAACATTTTAAGCATCACAAAATTATTTATATTCCTTACCAAGCATATGTAAGGTTGGGATTTATGTTATCAAAATATTACCTTCAATTCATAAATGTATCCCTAACAACCATATAATTAGAAAAACATCACCACTTATTTTTTTGAATTGTATAGGGAATTGATGTGGGGGATGTCTGGTATAAATTTCAGATAATAACTATCCAATCCAACAATTCTATATACACCAAAAAACATTATAGGTATCTCTTAATATATTAATGGATAAAACATTATGGTTCATTTTAATATTGTATCCTCTGATGTAACATTACCTAATATTAATAAATTATCAATACAACAAATATTATGAGAGATATCCATATAATTTATTTTGTTAAGTGTGCGTTAAAAATATCAAGATGTAAATAGTGATACTTAATAAATAGGGATTACATGGTTACATTTTATGTAAAATGATAATAAATGTCTCTAAATGAGGGTGGGAGTAGTGGTTTATCATAACCTTAAATATCATCATCATTTTAGTCAAATTTAACAACATAACATGACAATCATTTCATCTATACTAACAGATGAATGCAATTCGAGGTGTGTTATCATATGTCACCCTCAAATGATGATTAGAAGGTAACAAATTGATTTAATAGAACACATTATCTCCACTATTATGGTCATATGGGCTATCAACACATGGGAGTAGATATTATTTCTTTAATATTATCTAGTTTATAAATTAATAATATATAAAAAAAATATATAACTATCCACATTCATAAAGAACCAAACATGGGAACCCCCTGGAGATGTTGATGGTTTTATGAACCCTTATATCACTAAATCCTATATCAAATCCTTCATCTATTAGTGTACTTAAGGATCCATCCTATAATGTATAATAGACATGTTTTCTAAACAATGTTTGAGATCATTCATGAATCAACCTACTGATCATGAGGCATTAACAATAAGTAATTATGGAAAATATCAATAAACTAGTTAATAATCGGAGGAATGGTGGTATGAGGGATCTCCCTATTATATTTAATAATGATAGAAATTAAGATATTTATTTCAACCATCTGGTAGTTTATAGGTCCAACGGAACATGCCTAGAAGAACCAATACTAAATGAAAATATAACTATCATCCTTTGTATATGTAACAGATATCTTCCAATGATAATATTTAATAAGAGCCTGATAATAAACTACAAAATATATTCCAATCATCAGATCTATAGTGTTTATCCCATGTATAATTAAATCATAAAGGAATATAATGAAAAAAATTAGGATGGATCAATCCGAAAATCTAATAATTCACTCAAACCATACACCTAAATATATATCAATTGAAATTACTTAAAATAGATACAATATATATTTCCTTATTCCATTTATAAATGGAGATTATGTCAAATTATGTGATATACTAATATAAAATAATGTATATTCCAAAATAGAACACAATAATATTGTACCTAAAATCTTTGATGGTCCACAATATTGAGTAGTAGGGGTTTCCTCAATGAAATGAATCTTGAAAAAACCTCATCTATGTACTCGAAACCGAGTCCCATAGAATTTACCCCCATCCTCTCTCTGCTACCCCAACTCCTACGAATATTTTCCTTTAACTATGAAAAATAAACCTATAAAACCCAAACTATATAATTTTGTATAATTATATATCTACATTATAGATACAATGACTAGGGGGATGCTATGAAATTATCAACCCACTAATAATCCCGACAATATCATTATAAGTGTCCCATCTTCATAAGTGAATGATAATCTATTTCAAATCATTAACACCGAGTTTGAATATTAAAAGTAAAATTGCATAGACAACAAACTATAAAACCACCATACCATGTGGATGTAATAAAACACCATCCTAAATACTTCGTCCATGACTATCCTCGTATGATCTTTCAAATAAATGATTCGTACTATCCATGGATTTAATGTTATCCCCCTTAGTAGAATTCAAATGACCTTAGTCTCTCTCTTCCTTTAGGATTCACTTCATAATAAGGGTTTAATTAAAAACCTCAAAAAAAATTCATAGAGAAAACTTTCCACTTTCATACATATTTCAAATTGCAGACCATCCAGAAAATATATTTATCTAATTCTCTCATCCTTTGATAACAATGAATGAGAGCACTAGATATCATTAAATTGTGTAGCAAAGTATATGAATAACATCCTTCCTTGAATTATATTCATTAAATATGAGGCCATATCAACTATCATGGTATCATGAAAGAAATAGTAATATAATCAAAACTAAATGACCTTATATCCTAACCCATCATATTAGTCCACATAGCCCAAAATCTCATTGATGTTTCGTTATAATCCTAACAAAATATGAACTACCAACACCTACTTCCACACATTGGGCATCTCCATATCATCAAATATAGATTCAATTATGTCTACCAAGAGCCTTACATCCTAAGGTGAATATATGATCAACAATATTTATAACACATCATGATAATTTTGTATGGTAAAACATGACATAAGTTACCTCTTCTAGTTTAAATAATTAAACCCAATTTTATTATTAGGGTAAAAAATCACAATGATGTGAAATAATGTCATGTTAATCCTATTTTCGTGATGTTAAGGATGAACATACAATATATTTTATGTCATAAAATGGAAATAAATCATATAAATCATAAATCCAAAACCATACTGCATCACATTAGTTAAAGTAACTCTTCTAAAAAAGTAAAAACCATGAATAACATTCCCATAACTTGTAACATGGAAATGAATCTAGCATGGGTAATATACAAATTGGTACAATATAGATTCCAAATATTATAAAATCCAATCAAATATCCAAATTTATTAATTGGATAAAAAATAAACAGAAATAATGTTATATCATTAATTTGTCCCACAAAATCATGACTCACGTTTTGGAAACTAATCCCATTCAAAATGTGACCTCAGTAATGTCTCCTTATATTTTAGAGGTTACTAACTAATACTGGGGTCCTATAAAATCTATGGGGAGACCATACACTATGGATAAGATAACTATAAATAATTGTGTAATTAACTATAATTACATTCGCATACATGAATAAGATATATTATAAACTATGGAAATCCCCAATATATATCTAATAAGACCAATGTTATATCAAAATTAAGGTTTCAAAAGTATTAGTAGTCATATAGAACAAAACAATATCGACCATGGTTATGTCAAGAACATCAAAAAATGGAGAAAATTATCTCAGAAAACTACTTCTATGTCCATGCCATGTCCCACATCCCGTTCTCCATCCTAGCTAGATAAATAAATAATTGATTATTGTAACTTTTCCCTTATCTATTCTTACAAACATGTAGTCTACTTATGCATCAAATATTTTCTGTTTATTATGTTATTACAACATAGTAACCCACCACCATTGTTTTCTATCAAAACATCCTTTAAAAAATTACTTCATAGTTATATAACATAATAAATAAATATAAATAATAAATAAATAAATTTAAATGAATAATTGTGTTATATGGTGATAGTTGGGATCCACCATACATAATACATCTACTGATGGAAGTTATTGAAGTGTATATTATAATATATATGGGTAATCAAACTACTCCATATAATCTTCTCATCAAAAAAATATATGGGGTAGTTCAGAAACATCGTGGAATGATTCCATCATACCAACAACATCTGAGGAATGGAGAACCATCCTATCCCACATCATCAATACCAATATCGGGTGGAATATTGCACCACATTGCTCTAACATACCATGTAGTTATAAATGGTCTATAAAAACTCATAGTAATCTAGCACATCAAATCTATATTATGGGGAATGAAACCCCCCCATACTCTAACTCACCATAAAAATATCTAGGGTTAATGGAGCCCCACCCTAATCAAATTCACTAGCTAGATATTCTTGTGGAATAGTGTGCTACCCTCCTCTAACTCATCCATATAATAATCTATCAATATAGGAAACCACTCAATTATCAATCACCGTGACATCATCTTTGGGGAATGATAATCTTATATAGAATCAATACATTTACACTTTTATCCTTTAATATGAACATATTAGTCAAACTTATCATTTCATTTATTGACCTAGATTCTCATTTTATTTTTCAAACTACTCTAGTTTAATTATGAAAATACTATTTCCCCCTTAAATAAATTCATAACTCAAATTTTATAAATGTTCTATAATATAAAAATTATCATGGACCATTCATTTCAAAAATAAAATGATTTTCACAAATGATACTATTATTAATTATTAAAACATGTTCTTTATATACTAGGAATTGTGTCTCTATGACTAAATATCGCATAAAAATAATATTAGTACCTAGGAATATCTTAGGTATGACCTATCATATGATTTTTGAAGACCAATAATTAAAAATGAGAATATAGATTGATCTAAAATTGAATATATATGAAAATCCGATAAAAAACATTGAATGTTGTACTAACAACCACATTTAGAATAAAACAATATAATAGAAATATATTCCTAGAAAGGATCCAAGAGGATTAACATACATGCATTTATTTATTCCTCATATCATACAGAAATAAAATTTTGTGAGAAAAGAAAGATAAAAGTCTTTGGAAGATAGGATATCAAGAGATAGGGTTGAGGGATCAAAGAGTGACTATCATAAAGGTGGAAACCATATTTAATATATTTTGAATTTAAAACAATTTATTGAAAAATAGAATACTACAAGGTCATGAATCAGGTCATGAATCATGGTGTAGACATAATAGTCATGAAATACTACCATGCATCCATGATGAATAATGAATTTCTCGGTTAGGATTTCACAGTGTGCCCCACCTCCTTATGACCTAACCAGTCACACAAAAACCCTCATTATGACATAAACCGTTGGGTCATGGTATGGATATTTTTTCCTTATAAATAATTTTAAATGATATTTTAAAAATTTACTATTGTATTGAGTAATGTTTTGTTAAAATAAAATCATATTTTTTAATACATAATAAATCACTTCATAGTGTGATTTCTTTATCTACTTATTAAACCTCACACCCTTAATAAAAATAAAAATTAAAAAACAACATAGAATATAATTTTAAATATTTAAAATACCACAGTGTTGGGAAACCATCCATCTAGATGTGATCATTATAAAAAATGGGGTTTCCTCAATGAAATCAATCACACAAAATTTTCCACACCACATCACCCACATGGCATGGAATAACCATTTATATAATTATGAAAATAAATAACACATGAACCCATCATGGGTTTTCCTCTATATATCATAGTGTTATAGTTCCTCTACATTTTTTAATCCATTGATAGTATATTCTACTACCAAATCTCTTAAAAACATCGTAAAATAATTTTTGGGTTCAATTCCAATAGCTAAAATACTTATAAAAACATAAAATACATGAATCTTGGAAAAAGAATTAAAGAGTTTCAAAAAATTACATCACCTAGTGAATTACTATTTCAACCACGACATCATCATTTTATCATTAGTGCATATTGATAATAATATATGAGATGCACTAATGCCTCGTAAAAAGAGTATAATTTCACCTTACGGATCAAATTTTTAAACCACATCAATAAATCATTTTTGATATCATTGAATTATATTATTAAAAAGATACCATGGGTTTTATCTACATGACAAATCTTATACAATAAATTTTGAAAATTCAACCATTTTTTAAATAATATTCTCAATAATTGATTAGGGAAGCCCTTAATGTTTTGTACAAACACATTTTAATAAATTTTAATATTTACTAAGAAAAAATACAATGTGAGACCTCATGGAAATTTTGTATTAACCTTAATTTTGTAAACATTTTTCTAGAAAAGTAATAAATTAGGGGCCTTTCGAAATGATCGAGTGTTTCCCAGGATAAAATGCTATCTTTTCCAATTTATATTATACACATGTGTTTCTGCACATATTTACACTAATGGAATCATATATGAGTATTCATAATTATATAATCCATTTATTTATGTTATCGATTTACCAGGGGACATGGATTTATTAATCTCATATAGCTAACTGATATGTTTTCAAATCATTAATTATAGATAAAGCAGATGGATCAACACTTCATGTAAAATTCACTCAGATATATGAACACATCATATGTAAATGACCAAAATAAAAAATAATATCACATGTGCCATATATATATTAATATTGTTTTTTGGCCTATCTTATTTGAGGTATTAGAATATGGTAGGAATGTTGTCATTATAGTTATGCTCTAATTGATGACATGAATCGTGACATACCTAACAAAAACTTCATTATATTAATAACCTAGATGGAATAAGAATTTTACCAAAGAAAAAAAATATTCTTATGTTGGGTATCTTCTTATCATTTAGTATTTATATTCAACATGAAACATACATATTTTTTATAAAAAATACTATATGTATGACACTCCATTTAATATACATTGTTGGACATCCAGTAAAAATATCATTTTTATATTATGTACAGATATTTTATTTCAATATAAAACCCAAAAATTGATAATCTTCACATTTAATCACAATGATGACCATAAATTAGAGATAAATCAAGTTCATACATTAAAATGTTATTTATCATTTAACTTCATGAATATATGTAGTCAACATTCTAAAATCCTAATGCGGTGGTTGAATTATATATATATATATTACAAATTATTATATATTATTAATCTACTTTATGTTTAATAAAAAATCCATACAAAATAAATCATATAATCATATATTATATTATATATAACTAGAGATTCATTATTTTATGTTCATTTTTAGCGTTCTAATAATCTTCTTATAAAAATTTTTAATTCCAACAACATATCTGTGTCACCAATTGATAAAATATCCCAAAAAACCCCTTTAATTTGTAATATCTATAATAAAATAATATTTAAATGATTGTGATAATATGTTTCAAAATACTTCGGTTTAAATCATTGAAAAAAATATTCAATTTTTTTCTTCAAATTTTCTAATATTATGATATTAATATCATTTATTTTATATATATAACTATTTATAAGTTCATCATCACCATCACAGAAATTATTCAATTAATTAATTCCATGATATCATTTTGAAAAAATTTAAATTTGTAAATTATTGTTAGATCATTATTTAAAAATTCATGCAAAAATCCTTTAGAATAAAAAGTGAAATTCCATTTGAATTGATATTTGTAGTAATTTTTTTTGGAAAAAAAATTTCTTTAAGTCTAAAAACACAATCGCATATTTGGAAGACATAATTGACACATTAACATGATGTGCTGTTATAAAACCTATTCTCATTTTATCTTGTCTAAACAATCATGTTTAAAACGTCATAATATTATGGTTTAGTGCATGGAAATTAATTCCTTATTCAACAATGCATAGGTATTTATACATTATCTTAAAATAAGCTATCATATTTTTTTATAATAAAATGAAGATTATTAAAGTGTTAATTAATTAATTAAACATAATAAAATTTATCACAATTTAATAATTAATAGTTAGAAAAACTGTCACTCAAGAAATATTTTTGTTATAATTATCGTTCTATTGGAAAAACATCTATCATACAACTGACATAATCTTGAGACCTATAGAACCTAATACAATTTATAAGAATTAGAATAAACTAGTATTCTAAATGTTGAGAAAATTAATTGAACTAATTCTCACTCTTTAACTTTTTTTTATAATTTAAAAATGTGATATCGTAGAATTCATATTCAAGTAGAACATTTCCAAACATTGGGATATTCATGTAGCCCATGCATACCCTGAGAGGATGTGGTGTGTTGGATTGTTTTCAATGATCTCTATCAAGATTTTGTGTACAATTGTTTACAAAATAATTTTTTTTAAAGTTAAATTATTCATCATTTATTTTTTTCAGCTAAAATGAATGAACGGATACTATTATATAATATATTTTGGTTGATAATTTTCATTTAGTTTTTACAAGTTTTCTCACAATAAAACGCATAAGGTGTATCAGATTAACTTCAATATCAATTTTCTAATACCCTAAAAAATATTTCCTGAACAACACCCAAATTGTAGTCCCATATGATTATATACATCCCTCTTCATAAATTATAGGTTATAAATTATTGATGAGAGTTTATAAAAAATTTGGAATACTGTACACTGAGTAAAATCACCTAAAATGACAATCAATAATTGAATACTCATTTAACAATCCAAAGTTATCCAAAATAATAAATTCTAAATAAAAACCACCAATAAAATATAACATCATCATTCTATAATGTAAATGTCACCCATGATTAACATATATAAAAATAATACGGGTCACCCTATAGGATTGAAATCTATGGATTAAGGTAAACAAATGTAGGGGAGAATAAAATGTAATGTTAAGGTACCTACCTTTTCTAGTCTCTCTAATGCATTCGACAACCCCACCAGATCCCATATATAACCGGTCACCTAAAATCCAAATGTTATTTCTACACATGAACCAATCATCTCATTATGTGTTTTAGGATTTAACATAATATGTTCATACACGGTTCACCATTGATATCCTTGATATAACAAAAAATGACCTTCCCCGTATTAGAGAAATTTCACTATACTATTGTAGAATCAGTATGAAAATCATTGATTGCAGAATCAGTATTGTAGAATCAGTAATGGGGAAGTGGGATAGTAAAACTATCATACTATATTTGAAAATTATTAATAATAATAGGGGTAAATAATTATGTAATGGGTTAGGACCCCCTAAAAACAAAATTCTAAACCACTAGGTAGCTGATCATGTTACACCAGACACTCTCTCACATATGAGCCACTAGGTATGGGGCTACTATGTAGTCAGTGGACCTCCATGGGTTTTAGACAATTGGACATCTAACTAGGTAGCCATCCAACCACTATATGGTACCCAATGTTATCTATATCTATTATCTAAAACACCACCTCATTTTTATCCGCATTTAATATCCCCACAAACAACATTTATATCAAAACATATTTCAAAATACCCCTATAGAAATATTATATTTACAAGAAACAATATCAAAATTCCAGTACATTAGAAATCAAAAGTCACATTGCATATGAATCAAATGACCCATGATGTGGAATTAGAAAATATATGAGAATCTAAAAAAATTAAATATTTCAATCTTAAATTTCTATGTAACAAAATGTATAAAATAAAGCCTTCTAGAAAACACCATCCTATTATATATATAAAAAATCATTCATGTAAATTACAAATATAATCCATAGATATGATAATATTATAATTTGATAATAATGATAAATTAATTAATAAAAAAACCCTGATATAATGGTAGGTTAGGGTCCAATGATATTCTATTAGATGAAAATAACAATTTGAAAGAAAATTAAAACATATTTATATTTTACAGAGAAATATAAATAACATTGATAGGAAAAATGATGACTGAATAATGATGGAAATGTGAAGAATTTAAAAGAATTATAGTTATTGGCGGAATAGATATAATTGGTGGGAATAATATAATTCCATTTAAGTGGTAACCAGATAAACATGAATAGTAAAATGCGTAATAACTTTTAATTACAATGAGTATTAATATGTAAAAAAGAAATATTCTGATTTTTTAGAATGAATTCTAAAATAATGAAACATAAATGGGTAATACAATTAAATTTTCCTCGTGTATATGTAATATTATATATAAAAAACATTAATTAATATGTTAATTATTATGTATCTAATATTATTGTTTATTAAAGTAATATTTTTATTAATTAAAATCATAAAATAACTATGAATGGCCATAAATAAAAATTTAATAACTCATACAAAGAGTAATGAAATTTATTTTAAATAATATAATTTTCATAATTATTATATTATATTATATAAATATTTTATTTATTATATTTAAATTATATATTTGAAAATAGTTATTTCATTTTTTTGATTCAACACTATGACATTTGATTACGGTGAATTTTTTATGTTTCTTAAAAAGTTGATTATTTGTGACAAGTAAACTATATTAGTTTTGTGAATACAATATTTTTTATAACATCATCATGATATACTATGAATTAAATGTTAAAAAAACCTTATAATAAAATAAATTTATGTATGTATTAAAATAAATCATTTATAAAAAATGTGATTAATTTTTTAACTAATATTTTAAATTTAATGTCTATTTTATACATTATGGTATATATATATATATATGTGTGTGTTTTTTACTAATTAGTAAATTATTTTAAATATATAAATAATTTTGGGATGTATATTATTATAAAATAACACTTCACAATAATCCAATAAAATACAAAGAAGTCAAAACTGTTCATTTTATTTGGGGTAAATAATAAAATAATCAAAGTTTTATTTAAAAAATATTCTCCCCCATAGATATATAAACACCCCTATACACACCATTATAATCTATTAAAATAATAATTTTTTATATAAATTTATTCTCAAATACCTCTCTACACTCCTTTATCAATGTCCCTATGTCAATATTGTCACCGAATGTTTATTCTATAATGGCTTTTGGCTTAATCCAAAGTTGTTGACTCAAGGTTTAAGGTAAGGGTTTCAAAACACATGTTTTTGTTTCAACTATTCATTTAATCATTCTATAAAATTATGTAATTAAAAAACTAAAAATAAAAGGAATGGATATAATATAATTAAATATTTACATAAAACTATATGATCAACCGGTTTAAATACTTTTTTAAAGACTCTTAAAAATGGTATTTCACCCTTTGTTGTTTTATGGTACATATATTAATGATTATATATTATTTTTCACATATTCCAATAATTAATATTGTTTAAATATTAATTCCTGAGTAAATATTAAAAAAAAAATCATTTTTATGATATCGGAGTGATAAAATATGCTTCATAATACAGACATTAAATGAAGTATATTATATTAATTTTTAACCATAAAAAACATGTTAGTCAAGGAATATTCACTGAATAGTAACTATGTTTTTATATATTGAACTCAATCACTTCTATAATGAAATGAAATATATTCCATGAAAATTATAGAACTTATCGAATCATTTTATTGGGACATTTTATCATCACTTATACATAAAATCAACTTTTGGACCATGCACCAAACAACGTCGAAATAGTCATGAAGACAATATAAATTTCATAAATGAAAAATCATGATAATATTATAATACAATTGATGAATAAATATTAACAAGTTTTAAAATAATGTAATTAATTTATGAAACATTACTATTCTTGATATTAGTTTAGTATATAATGAAAGCCAGGGATTAATGTAAGGGATCATTTCCTATTCATTCCCATTCATCCTTATTTTTTATTGTTTTTTCTCTACCACTACCTATCTATATATATTTCTCATCATACATTTATAATATGATTTATTTTTATTACTTATTATTTCATATTTATTCATTTTCATGTGGATGTGAATTCCCTTATTTTTCCAAATTTATTGTTTCCTTTAGTCAAACATTACAAATCCTAAAAGGGAATACTTTATATTTTCTCTCACATTTTCAAAAAGAGTAATTATTTTGATCCTCTATTACATAGAATAATTAATATATATTATTTCAAAAAACAACCTTTAGAAAACATGTCTTAGATTTATTTGTAGTATTATGGATACTATATGCTCTTACACCTTCTATAGACTCCCACCTATCATAATAGTTTAATAAAATAGTTTGACATAATGACTTAATGTTATTATTAAGATTTTATTTTCCATTAAAATTGATATCTATTTGGGTGGTATGTGATATACTGATAATGAATTTCTATGATAATTTAATACCATATATTCATGGAATCCTTCATGATACCATTATGGATAATGATTTTTGGTCATAGTATGTTTTCCAACTAATGATGATGGGTTTATTTCTTGAGTATGATGTTTTATCATCCTTTTATAGGTATTCCCCCATTTCTATTTACGAGGATATATTTTCGGTTCAGGATTTTTTGGTGAGACAATGGAGTTACAAGGATCCTTGGTAATAAATGACAGCTACCATTGGCCTCGACAAGTTGGCGTAATTCTAGTAGACTAGGGTTCCTATAAGAACAACACCAACCAACCATTATGAAGGAATGTAGTCAATATACCTCTATAGTGTCTATATACTAGACATTGGTGTGAGGAATTGTTTTATTAATAAGGGGAATATTATTCTATTTACCACTTAAATCCATTGATGATCATATTTAGTCACCATATTCAACCCTATTTCATCTTGTATGATTCTATGCTCCCTCTAGGATTGTCTTGGGATATTTAAATAACTTTTTTGTTCCTTATTGACCTCTGGTCGATTGGTTGTTTCATATTTGGTATGTTTTATCAAATATAATCATGCCCTTTATTCTCTATTGGTTTTTGAATCATCTCATGTCTACATTATAAAAATCTATTGATTATGTTCATAATGACCTTTCCTTAAACATTATATAATAATTCTAATTCAACTAGATTTGAAATCATTAAATTATCAAATATAATTTCGGTTTAGTGTTGTCATAATGTTTTCACACAAATAATACATATTAACTCACAATAATACAAAGTGTGTACTATTAAAATAGTATCTATTTCATCCAATAGATAATTTTTTTAAACAAAACAACAACACGATTTCTTTGATAAATCATCATAACATTTAAATAGACATCATTATTTCTATTACACATCATTCTAACCAATGATAAAATTAAAATCATGGGAACAAAATAAAATGAATAGTAATGGATATAAAAAGAACAAAATAATCCATTGGTCTATCGATACTTATAAAAAGATGAAATCATTTTAACAAAGACGTACTTCTCACATATATATATAAACACATTATGAAACATTAGATTTAAATTAAACATTACAGAACATATATAATAAAATAAAGATATATTGGTGCCTTAATTACATATATTGTAACTCTCAGAGATACCTTATGATTGGTGACCCTCACAACTACCTTTCAATGTAACCCTCACGACTACCATATGGTGTAACCATCGTAGTTACAATTACAATAACCATACAACCGAACTCCAACTGACACATACCCAATAAATTTATCGGAAATATTGGTACCACACATACTGATATCCAACTCACAACAACCAAAACATAATCATGAAACTTGGATAATATCAGAAAAACGTTTCTTTTGAGTCATTTAAAAATATAATTTTCAGAGAATTATTAATGAAAATACCCTTACAAATTACATATAAGACCAATGAGAATTAATATAATTAAATGAATATGTGTATACACTATATATAAACAATATAAATCTTAATATATAAAAAATTAACTACACAAATAATCCTAGTCCCACACAATCAATGAAATATAAGGTTAACAAAAGAATTCAAATTGGGTTAAGAATTATCTTAACACAAGTTTTTCATACATAAATGTGATTACACCACCATTATAGTGGTTAAAATAGTGTTATAAATATTTTAATGAAATAGATTAATTTTTATTACACTATATTTTATCATTTTATAACATCATTCTATACATTTATTTATAATATTTTTTTCATTTACATTTTTTTAGGTCCTTCACTGGACTTCCTTGGTCAGTTTGTAAACGATTTCTTAATCAAATGGATTAAAAAATCCATAAGTGGAATGAACTGTTATTATAATGATTATTGAATACTAAATTATTTAGGAAATAATTTTTTTATATGGTATGAGGATTAATATTTAGATATTACATTAGTGTTTTTTGTTTAGAACAATTTTACTGTTCTTTGATAATCACATACTACTTTCATTATATAATTTTATATCACCCATATAAGTAAATAAAAAAACATAAAAGTTGTTATATCATACATTTTAAAGTATTTTTTATCCAATTATGTGTTATTAAATCCACATTTAAGGGTGTAAATGAAATTGAAAACACATCATCTATGATTTTGGTTAGTCGACACATCCTGGACGGTGCTTTTGTTTTTGAATAAGAGGGGGGGGGGAAGTAAGTCGATGAACATATCCATAAACATGATAAAATCAAGGATATATATGTTTATGGATAATTAATTACTATTTTATTATGGTATTGGAAGATATTATATGAAATAAAAATAATTGAAAAAAATTATATAAAATTAAAGAAGATTTTAAGCTATTGATCTATACTCATTGAGATCCTCCTTAAGGCCACTGGTATTGGCCTAATGGTGGTAAAAGAAGGTATTAGATGTGGGTAATAACAATGGGATGGGTTTTTGGAACAATTAATCAATAAAAAAATCATGAGAAGTGTGATAGGAAGATGGTGGGAGGGGTGTGGTATTTATAATAGAGGAGAGGAGGTGTTTTCCAATATGTTAATCTTTAGTTTAGTATTTTTTATCAAGACTATGTATAGTATTGATTAAGGTTAGAAAAAATAGTTATGAGAGCATGTTAGTTCTAACCATGTGATCTTACGTCATCCATGGTTCTATTAATAGTGGTTTTAACATATAATGTATTGGTATGATATATTACCCTATTTAACTATTCATCAAATATTCATGTAATTTCGAAAAATCCCAAAACTTCACCCCGACAATATTTCAATATGTAGAATTAAAAAATGTAGTCCATTTTTCGAATATCATTTCTGAAATATGATAAATTAAAATTTTAATTAAAATCATAATTTATTCAAAAAAATAATTAAAAAAATTTAACTGATCTTATAACACCGTGAATAATTAATCATGGGCACATAAAATAATCAAATAACCATAAAATAATAAAATAATAATTTCTGATTACATTTTATGAAAATAAACTATCAATTAAATTATTAAATTAATAATATAATTTTAATTAAATATTTATGACTTACAAAAATACCAAAACATATGTAATGATCATATTTTCACATATAAGACTCCTTTTTATAATATATTCATTTGTGAGGATACAACTCATTTGTCCAATTTTAATTTAATAAGGGTCATATTAATAATCATAAGGGTAACATTAATATTCATAAGGGTAGGATAATTTTCACCAAAAATTATGTTTTTTTATCAGACTCTAAATAACATATTGATCTCAAACGTGTATGTCCATTTTTTGAAATTCAAATCATAGAAGAAAAAAAATTATGTAGAGAAGTGTGTTTATAACTATCATATTTAAAAAAATATCATTATGCAGAGACTCATTGTTTCATTCATGTCAATTCATTTTTAAATACTTGGGGTGTTACAATGTTGTTATCTCTTTGGATCCCTTATAGATTGTTCTTGAGTTTATTTCCCTGAGGCTGTATCTATAGTTGATTATCGAATTTTCAGGCATGATATTTGAGGTATTTGATGTTAAAACATCTCCATTGACTATATGACTAAGAAAAATCAATTTTATGATGATAGTATATAAGTAATACTCATTATTTCCCTAGTTTTAAATTCATTTTGGTTAGCCTGTGACCAAACTGTAGTGTGGTTGATTCCTTGTCAAGTCTCTTCATTCCAAATAATACATGCTCTTTATTTCCTACAATTCTTAGATTTTAGTTGAAATGATTCTTGATTTTCATGTAATGTGAAAAAATGAAATTTTTATAAATGATTGTTTTGCACATTTTTTGGTAAAATAATTTTGTTTTAAAGTAATTATGAAATGGTTTGGGAAGATATGTTTCAAATAATGATTTTGGAAGGGAAAATGGTGTTTGAATGACGGATTATGAAATGGGAAAATCCATTTTATATTAATACGAAATATATAGAATATGAGAGCCTCGATTACCTAAGAGGGAGTTTAGTATTGGGATATATGCTTGTTTTTTACGGTTATAATTCATGGTGTGGTCCCCTTTTCCATAGGACATGTGTCAAAGGGACCTGATTATTGGACATCACAGGGGGTCTGTCCTTGGGGGTGTTAAAATATTTTCTATGACATATATTCTATGGAATGTTTTAGTGAACCTCTTAAATTTTAAAAACATGGTAGGATATACATCTTCATCTCAAACATATGTTATTCTTGAGGTGATCTATATGGGTTTTTGGTTTTCATTGAGTTGGATTCTACAAGTAATATGATAAAAGCAGTAATAATTTTAAAATTGTAATTTGATATGTTCATTGAAACTAAATTATGTTGATTATTTTATGATCCTTTGAAATGGTCAAATGGATTTTCATTCTTTGATATAAAATTGAAAAATGTTATATCATTCCATGTTTTAATTAAATTGAAAATAGAGATATTATTAGATATATAAATTCTATGGAAAACATGAATGGGATCCAAGTGATCCTATTTAACTCACACCCTACACATATCATTAGGTGGGTGCAAACCATGTTTTGTCTGATATAGTAATAAAAATTGTTCCATAGTCTGGGGATGGTGTATCTTATAAAAGGATTATGGGTGGAACGTTGTCACATTGTTTTATGTTTCCTCATATCATGTGGAGTACCTATCAGTATATTTTAATAGTTTATTTCTATTTTAATAATTATAATTTTTTTATTTTTTTACTTATTTTTATAACTATAATTGATGATTGTTTATTATAGAATATATCAATTTCATGTAAAATTATCTATTTAGAAACCAGATCATGTTATCTAGGTCTAGTGTTTACGAATTTTTGAACTCTTTAAACAAGTTGTGGTATCTTTTTTTTCGAACTATGGTTTATCATTTGTCCATAAAATGGAATAATAAATATTTAAATTTCGATGTGATGTATCATTATCTCTATGTATTGATTGTTTATTTGTTCTAGGTTGTAAAAATATGTCCTTATGGTTGTCATTAGATACCTAGGTAGTAGTCACCAGCCCTTGTGTATCAAGAACACCCTTTGAATCAAGCCATGGTTTAGTTGAGAGACTAGTTGTAAGGGATTTCCAGGTCATTTCATGAAAATTCGTTTTTACATAGTGATTATAATCATGTGTTCTTGTCTTTGGATATTATTTTGATATAATATAATATTATCATTACATAAGGTAAATGTTTTTACCATGTTATAGGTAAAATCATTTTGTAATGATCCTTGAGTCACCATGGCATTTTGGATTGTGTGTCTATAGTGTTGGGTAATAATCAAGATATTAGATTCTACTTATAGTATTTTGGAATAAAACATTATAATTTCATTATTTTTTCCCACTCTTTTTGATGTGTATAATCATTCTATTGTGATTTCATCAAGGGATACATTAGGAGGCAATAAAAAGAAATTATACTAAAGGGAATCATATTGATGATCAGAATATTTTAGTGTATGTCATATTGGTAGTTCATGTTATGAATCAGAGAGTACTGCCTCTTCAGAACTGAACTATAGATTTGAAACTGGGATATGAAGAAGATAATGATTTATGAAAGGAAATACTATTTTATAATCCCTATTGATTGAGGTTACTAATAATCCACATGATGTGGATAACTAGATAGATAAAATTTATCATGTATTTGATTTCTATGATACAGATAAATAATTCTAGATGAGGAATGATACCTTTAAGCTTAAGGGTTATAATAATAGGTAGTAGGGAACCATGGCTGATGGGAATCATTATATAGGGTTGTAGAATTATTAATTCGTGACCATTTTATTTTATTATTTATTATTGTTATTCTTGATGATGGATTTGTCAATGGAAATAATATCTTTTTATTAGATAGATGGTTTAGTGATAGATTAGACAAACAATTTCCGTAATTTGGTTCATTTTTCTATTAATGTGGTAATGAATGATATGATGATGACTAAAAAATACTAGAAATTATTGTGACACAAGACCATATTTAATGTGTATATGTTGAATCTCACCACATATTATGATGTTCCATATGAATGTGATGGTATAGATTAATATGACATAAATGTACAGATTTACTAGGATTTCCATTACACAAAATAAAAATTTAAACTGCTCACAAACTAATAAGTAGAAGTTTTTTATAGTACCAAGGGTAGTGGAGGTCGTTCTAAATAGTTATATTATTTACTCCATCTAAAGTGAATGGAATTGTATCTTCTACTTTCTAATAATGGGTAAAGGTCGGGGAAACCTGGTCAACATTCCACGATCCTATAAATAAATGGAGAGAATGTTCCCAATAAGGTCATCGTCATATATTATATCTGATATTTTCATCAGCCGGATATGCTCAGGGATCTCCATATTTATGGGTTACTATAGAATATCCAAAATCATTAAATATAATAGGTCTCCAACCATAGGCCTTTATTGTGAAGCAATTTGAAACCATGGATCTTTTTGTTGAGAGTTTTGTTGTATGTTCGACTACAATGAGATGTACCATTTTTATTAAATGATATATAATAAATATTTTAGTTGATACTAGTGCATTATATTCATTTATATCTACACGTTTTGTTGATGTGTTTAAACACATAATAGAGCTCATGTCTTATTTTAAAAATATATTGATGCCTATTGGAATGTGGTAGGAACATGGGTACCATTTTACTTCATGTAATATTTTGATATTTGAGGATGATTTAGTTTTAGAATCTTCAGTTCTTGATCTGAATCATTCCAATGATAACATTTGGATGGATATGAAGGTTTCTCATAGTGTTAATATTGGTTGTTATCACCAAAAGGATTCATTCTATGTTGTCGATGAGATATATAATGCATCTTATAAATAGTAGAATCTACAGTCTATTAATACAAAACATTATCTCACAAATCATTGAAATCTATTTTCTACCATTTTATTTGATTCTAACTATTCATTATGACCATCCATTTTTTATTTAGTACATCTAATGGTTTTCCTAGAAGAATTTGTCTATCTTCCTCTAGAAAAAGATGTAGATTTCACTATCAATCTAGTGCCTAGAAAATAGATGATTTATATACCTTCGTGTCATATAGAACCTGCAGAGTTTAATGATCTCATGATATAGTTGTATAATCTATTATAGAAGGGTTTTATCCACCATATTACTTCAACATGAGATATAAATATTAAAATTTTCAAGAATTCTAATGGTTAACTTTTTCAGTACATATACAATCAGATGATGGACCTAGTAATGATCAAGAACAAATATCTTTCTCCTAGTTTATATGACTCAGTTAATTACATAGTGGGGTAAAGGTGGTTCTCAAAAATCATTATTCAGTTAGGTGATCACCAACTCAATTTCAAGGAGTAAAATATTCCAAAGACTACATTCAACATTTGGTATAAAATATATTAATATTTTGTTTCATTGATTTCCAAATATAATTCCCCTAAAATATCTAATTTTTTATGAAACAGATATTCCCCATGTATCTCAATAACTTTTTTGGTATTTTTTGATGATAACGTTTCCTATTTATGAATTGATCAAGAGAATTAGTATCATCAATATTTAATTGTGGAATATCAAGGAGTCACTGGATCTATATAAATCTATAAAAATGTGATTACTTAAACTAATAAATGAATTTAATTTGTAATTTGATTTCATAGCATTTACTAGATGTTTATCATAAAAAGGATATGGTTATCTTATCAGGGTATGAATCATGGAATTTCATTAAGTTATATAGAATCCATAGTGTGGCTAGGAATCATTGATCATTCGCTAAATATTTTTCATAGATTGAATCACTGCTACTTGTAACACCCAAATATTTTATGAATTTTTTAATAAATTGGGTTTTTTTTCTATAAGATCTGTTATATGCAACATTATTTTTAAATGAAATGTGACATACTATTAAAATATATTTCTTTAATATGATATATATCACCTAGACATTAGAATTGTTGGTATGAATAGTATTAAGTAAATTTTGAAAATATATTATTTACACATATATATATACGCCAAATTATTTTGATACCAATATTTTGAGATTAAAATAAATCCCATTTCAAAATAATGGTATTTTTTTTGAAATACTAGTTTTATGTGAAGAAATAAATTTTATTTCAATAAATTATATAAATAAATTTTTTTAAATTTTTTTAATGAAATTTAATGTTTTATATTATATATTATGTTTTAATAGTCATATTAAAAGATGTTTATATATTATATATTAATATATTCAAATTTAGGATAGAAAATGTTATTTTTATAAATAAATTATTTCATTTTTCACACATGATTTAAAATATCATTTCTCCAATTTTAGAAAATTTATTTTATTAAAACTGACTTAATTTTTTAAATAATAATTTCAAAAAAAATTAGAGTGAATTTTTTGGAATTTTATGTGAAGTTAATTTTTCATTGAATAGTAAAAAAACTAGGTATTTAAAAATTATATTTTAATTTATAGAATTTCAAAAAATCTATATTTTCTTTTTATGGTTTTTAAAGAAACATTAGATCAGTTATATTTCAATTAATCTGATTTTGATCATTGGAATAAATTTAATATTGAATTATGATGTAAATAATTTCACTAGTTATGAAATGTTTACCATTGGATAAATAACATTTAATTATATGAATTGTTTTAATATAAGATTAAAATATTCCTATTATGAGAAAAAATTTTGAAAAATGGTTTACATATTTTTAATCACAATAATTAATATCATCTAATATGTTCATCTTAATTTTTTTCCAAATAAAGAGAAAAACATTAATAATATAATTTCACGTTTTAGGTTAAAACAAGCGTACCTTAGCATCAAACCAATAGATAAGGGTATCTTTTTTGATAAAATATATCTAAATATTATTTTATTTACATATTAAAAACATATTTTATCTTAATTTTGAATCTATTGTAATTTAGGACAATTTTTTTTGTAATGGATATATCCTTTTGGATTCTTTTTAAAAATTTCCATGTAGTTTTTAAGTGGGTTCTTTTCTAAACATATAAATGGACACCCACTCTCCTCTCTTCTATAAACATCCAAAACCATTGGTTTTAAAAAAATACCTTTATTATTTATTAAATCCCTAAAGACATTTTATAGTATTTATTATAATTAGGAAACACTAATTGGAAGTCGTAATGTATAAACCAACAGAGGCTCCACAAAAAAGTGTAATAACTCTTAACTACATGTTTTCATTTTATTTCTTTACCCACTTCCATAAAATATATTTTAAACTAATATTATTTAATAACAGAAAAATTTCACATATTCTGAGATTTTTCATTAGATTTGAATAACCTACATCTGTATCCTCATCTATCAAATGGAAAACAAAACTATTGATCGTGTGATTGGATGACTATTGCCTCAGAAAAAGATGTAATTAATTTTAAATCCCTACACATCAATGATTTATATAATGCTAAATTAAACATTATTTATGATTAATATGAAATAATTATACTTATATAATTTTAAAATCATATATAAATTCTTACATTCAATTGTGAGGGAATATGATAACACTCCTCCTGTTTACGACGAAATACCACCTCATGAATCGATTTTATTCATTATTAAATTATGCATTAAATTGAATGTTATAAGGATTTTTTCAATAAAAATAAGTGATATGTATATATTAAATAAGTTTACACTTTACATATAATATATTATTTAAATTTATCTCATTTCATTAATTGAAAAAATGGAAATATTATTTATCCGTATGTATGACCTATTATTTCCATGAATGGTGTAATTCATTTTATATATCTAAATGTAATGGAGTAATATAAAATAATAATAATGAATATATACAATAACTATATCATATTAAAATTATAGAGATTTTTTAATCATGATAAAAATATAATCACTGAATATTCGAAACAAAATCATATACAAAATAAAAATTAGTTATTACCCAAAACATGATTTTAAATAGAAATTTTTTACAAATATATAATAAAAGGTGATATATAAATTTAATATTTTATGATAAATATGTGTATGTATATAAAATATATTAATTACAAAATTATATTTATTATATAGTAGGTCCTATTGTGTATTAATAAGGTTGATAATTTGGGTAAGGGTTTTTTCACTTCAGTTTTATTATAGTGGGACACATGTCTTATAAACCACTAATCTCTTTTTTGTTTTGTATATAATTCTCATGAATGTATTTTATGAACATTATAATATTAAATATTGGTTATATATATATATATATATATTTACATCAAATCTTCATGATTTCATAGGACTTATGATTAAAAAGATTTGAAATTTTAATAAGTTTAATATTATAAAATAATTGTTTATTGGGGTTGTTTATGATATGCATCTACTGATGAGATGTTATGATCTACCCTTCATGAAACATATTTATTTTATTATAATCATTTTATTTCATTTAATTATTTATTTCCATTACTTTTTACACTCTTTAAATATTAAATATTCAAAAATAATTTTTTCATTGATTAATCAAATTTAATTACATCTTCAGAAAAAAAACTTTTCTCTTCTATATCCTTATTTTCTTAAAAAACATTTAAATTTTAATATGATATAAAAATTGTTCAAAGTCATTTTTATACATTTTTTAAAATTTAAAAAATTATTTTAAAGGAATATTATTTTCATATTCCAAACAAGTAAATTTTGAATTTTATATAAAATTTTATAAGAATGTCAATTTTTATGTATATGACATGAATGAAATTTCCCACCATCCCAACAACCAAAATTTTTGAAGTGTTCATTATAAGTTACAATGTTTATTTTTCAAATTAAATTAAATTTAAAATTAATTAAAATATTCTTGTTTTGAAATTTAATTTTTAATAGTGACATGTTAGTTTTTCTCAGGAAATGTTGCAAGAGATCATTAGAGAAAATAATTTCCATACAAAAAGACATCATTTGATGTTACTTGCGATTTATTAGCAATATAATATGATGGTATCATCATTTTTATTTTTTTGTGATTTTTGATTATAATGATGTTATGTTTATGAAATATATTTTTTCTATATGTTATGCTATGGTGAATTGATAAGATGATTATGAGGCCCAATTCATTTACCTGGGTTATTCTATGATGAAATGTTTAAAAAACCCATTTCCTCTCTATCATATTTTAGTTTTTTATTGTTTTCATATTTAATAAATTATATATGTATAAATTATGTAATATTTGGGCCCTATATTTCCCAACAATTAATTTGGAAACGTTTTATATCTCATCAGATATGTATGGGAAATAATTTGATGTTTTTGATCTTTTATGAAAAACCAGATGACTTGCTATATCAACAATGAGAAATAGGTGATGCTGAATGATATGTTATAAAGAGGAAATATATGTTTATTCTTAATCGATTATTATTATATATTCTTGGATGTTATCCTTAACATGTAAAATGAATTATATAATTATGATTGATCTACACTTATATGACACAATCTTATGGTTCATGATTCATTTGTGATGATTTATAGATCATCTACATCATGCATTTTTAAAAGACAAAGTTTTTACCATGTATATTGTTTATTATCCTTGTTAGATTGGGATTGCAAATGTTTTATTATATTCATAATATCATACCCTTATTCACATGACATGTTTCTGTTTGATCAATGATTGATATCATCCATGTTTTTGCTTAATGAGCATCTAAGCTCACCGTTTCATATGTATACATTCATTATGATACGAGGAAAGTTATATGTATGGTATTTTGATGAAGAGTAATAAATTTGAATATTCTTTTGGGAGATGTTGAATACAGTTATTGAATTTAAAATATTTTGTAACTAGTATCCAATGACACTAACCCTTTATGACACTAGAGTGTGTATTTGTGAAATGTATTGAATATTCATATAAATATATTAATTATTTATGTTTAAAAATATGGTGTCATTATAATTGTAATCATAGGGTACATAATTAACCTTTTGTAACTAGGATGACATGTTTTTTTGATAACCACAATGATAAGTCTAATGATAAGACTATGTATAGGAAAATGTCATGTAATATTAGTGAAGGATATAGAGAGTGGATTCTAAATAATTACATCACTGTCTGGATAATACATGTGGATGTGGCTCCATCACAGTTGTACATATGGTTGTTAAATCCAAAAGTTTGAATTTAATAGGACTCAATTTGCACCTGGTTTATGATGATATTCCTTACTACACATATAGTTTGACACTCTCTATGGGTATGCTTTATAAATTCACAAACTCCCTAAAATCCATCATGATGTATTTTAAGATATGATAAAAAATAATAACCCATTTTAAACCTATGGTGTAACATATTAGAAATATGGTTTCATGATTTAGAACTCCTATAAATGATTTTTCATTAGTAATTATTCTAAAAAACTATTAATAATGTTTAAGCTAACTCTATGATTTTTAATAATGGATTAAAAATAAAACAATGAATCTGGGGAGGTGATAGGTATACCCAAATAATTATGTATCTTATTTGAGATAAATTATATAAATTTAATTATATACTCAACCTTACCTCGGAATATTAATTTCCAAACCCAAGATAACTAATTAGTTAGTGAAAATCCCTAGTTTCATGATGATTACATATGAAGTATATGATTCTTATCTAGTTTATATTTTTGGGAACAATATTATTAAAAAATCTTATTACCCTCCATTTAGTGAAATTTTTTGTTATCATTGGATTGTATTTTCCATCTCTATGTAAATCCCACATCCATTTCTCAAAATGGTAAGTCGCATTTGACATTCCAAACCAACCTATATTCTTCTATCAGTGAGAATATATATGTGAACATCTGATTGAGATCACATACATTGAATGTGACTTTATTTCAATTTAGATGTTTTGTATATCTTATATTATTTTTGAAAAAATAAATATTGATGATACACCTATTGTGTGGGAGTTTATTAATGTATTTGTAGAGAAAATTCATAGTCATCCAAAGAATCATGAATTTGTGTTCTCAATTCCACACATACCTATTATGACAACTATTTTATAGACTCCCTGTAAAATGCCCTTGATTTATTTTATGGAATTAGAGAATTAACTCTAGTAGAACATTCACTTAAGATTAATTCATCCAACTATGTCACCATGGGGAGAACCAATTCTTTTTTAAGAATAACGATGAATTAATGCGACTCTGCATTGCTTATCATGAGATGAATAAGATCACAATCAACTACATGTATCCCCTACCTTGTTTTAATGACATTACTGATCAACTGCATGGAGGTCAAAAAATTTCCTTGTGTTTCATTCATTCTATATATTTTTTTAAGGTCCACGAAGTAGGATATAGACATGGAAACATTTATTACATTGTTTGGACACTATGAATATTTATTGTTTCAATTTATTGATACTAATTCCCTAACTTAATTGATGGATTTAATGAATATATTATTTAGATATTACAATTACAAGATTTTGGATGTGCTTATAGATGATATTCACATCCGGTCGAAGAGAATGTAATAGAATTAACATCCCTAGATAATTTTACTAGAGACCCTATGGAAGAATATTTAATATGAAATATTTACAAAGAGTAAATTTTAGTGACAAGGATTAATTTTTAGGTTATATAATCACATGTGTGGGTATATTGGTGTATATATCAATGAAATAGGCTATTGATCATTGTCCCATAACATCTATAGTGACTGAGATCTATATTTTTCCTGGTTTAGTATTATATTATCAATGATTTAAGGATGATTTCTTTTAAATATCTAATCCACTCACCATGTTAACTTTGAAGGGACCCATGATCATTTATATATGCGCATGTGATGAAAATTTCAAGGAACTAATGATATGAATAGTTACTACATTTTTTGCAGTCATTACCCTATACTAGAGAAGTGTTTTTAATATATATAGATTCATATAAGAAGTGATTGGTTTCCATTATTATGAATAATGACATGTTTATATCATATCACTCATAAAAATTGAAGTTTCATGATAAAATTTTCCAAATCATTATTTAAAGTTATATTATGTTTTTATTTCTCCAAAAAATAGAGATATTATCATTATATAGAAATGTGTGATATATATAATGATAGAAATGATTAATTTATACATCCAAAGAGGTGTTTTATATGAACATGTGAAGATTCATGCATTGTCTTGTAAGTTAGGAATGCACAATACATTACCAACATAGGAAAGGTAACAAAGTGACTAATGCTTTGAGTCAAAAAGAGAATGTTATCCTATCAATATCAAAGATTACTATATTCAATAATTATGGATATTTAAATTATGGATCAAGAAAGGAAGGGAATACATATTTAATTTATCAAATAATTTTTTAACCATCAATTCCTTAAATTATAAATGTGGTGCTAAAGGATGACAAGGGGTTGAAAAAGAAGGTGATAAATACTCCCACATTCAACATTAATTCACATGGAATGATAAGGATTGGTAAATTTATATATTATTTTTTTTGAATAACATATTTCAAAAAGCATCTATTAGAAGTGGGACATCGTTCTTCATTCTCTATTCATCGTGGAAGCACAAAGATGTATAGATACATGAAAGACTATTTCTTGCGGGATGGAAGGAATATATATATTTATGAGTAATTATATCTGTTTATGTTATGAAAACATGTCAAGTTATAGAGATAATATTTTAAAGGGATACAACATCAATTTTCAATAAATATCATAAATTGGAAAACATCACCATTTATTTTTTTATAGAACTCCCCAAATCACTTTAAGGGAATAATACTATATGTGTGGTCATTTATTTCAATATAAAATCATAAAATATTATTATTATCGGGGAATATTTTTATATAGATCATAATTCTTGGATATACATTATGTATGTTGTAATGTAATATGTTTTACCACATTCTATTTTATTAGATTGTGATAGGTTTGTTGCCTCAATTTTTCATAATGTCCACAATATGCCGATGATATATAGTAGAGTCTCAAAAATACTTGTCATCCTCAGATATATGGGTAGTCTAATAGAACAGTTCAATCAATAGAGGTTATTATGACATAATATTATATATATTTCCATGGTTTTTATTATCAGTAGCTTTCTATAGTGGAGTGTTCAAAAATAATTACATTCAAACGAACATTTAGATTGATCCTTGTGAAAAAATCTATGGAATGTTGTTTATAACTCCAATGCTGGGGGATCATTTTTCAGAAATAATGATTTGATACCTGATAGATATGAGGATATGCTATATTATGATTGATCCATTAAACTACAAATATGGATTAAATAATGTTGGTAAAATAGTTATGATGATAATCATCAATATGATCTGGATTTTAATGTTTGTTACAATGTGTTTCTATGATTTTTTCAATGGAATAAGGATATGGGGTTAGAGTTGAATTGAGAGATACTCCCTGTGTATATTGTACAATTTGATATTATTTATAGATTTTGGATGTTTTATTACTTCATGGTTCTTCCATCAAAAAATTCTCAAGATCATGATGTCTTCCATGTATGTCTCTTGAGGATGTACATACCATAAAATTCATATTTACTAATCATAGAGTTTATACCACTATAGAAATATATATTTGATAATTAGAATCATTTGGATATTATGTATCATAGTGATAATGTGCTGTGAAATAAGACCACTCACCTTGTAAAATTTTAGCGGTGAATCCACTATATTTTTGTAGCAATATGGGAACTTGCGGACTTGATTAGGAAAAATATTCCCTAATTGTTATATAGTAGTGATTAAATTTAGAGGGATAAATTCATTTTATTGTTGTTAAAATGTATCACCCAATGATTTTATGGAATACTTTTTAAAATAAATGTAATTTATTTTGTATCCTTAGTTTTATGCAACACTAAGTGTAAATAAAACAAAAAACACTTTTAGAATATTGGTATTTTAATATGATAGTTACAAACTAGATATTGGAATGACATGTATGAATAATATTTACTAGATTATCAATGTATATGGTTCACACATATATATAAAATTAAATCATTATTTAAAAATATTAATAAATGATAATAAAAATCATTTTAAAATAAAAGAAAATTGTTTTCAGGAAAAATATGTTGGTTTGTAAAGAGTCATTTTATCTCAATAAATTATGTAAATAAATTTTACTGATTTTTTTTTAAAATTTTAGGATTATATATTTGTAATTTTTTTTACATTCAATTTCAGTGTTTAATATGTACATAATAAGAATAATAGTAATTTTACCCTTAGAAACTATATGTTTATAAAAAAACATTTTGGTCACATTCTGCAAGATTATTTGAAATGTAATTTTTTTTTCAAAATGTATTTCATTATTTTTTTTAATTTTTCTAAAATAATAATTCATAAATTATCTTATTGTTATATTTTGATAATTTTCTAAATATATTACATTTTCAGTGAAATATTAAAAATACTTGTTTTGTGGGGAATTATCATTTCATTTAATGAATTTAAAATGTTCAAAATTATTTTATGTTAGTTATAAATGTAAAAATAGAAAAAGTATATATTTAATTTTGAATTTTTTTAATCAATTTTAGATTGTCATTCGGTATAAAATTTTTTATCTTCCTATAAAAAGTTTCGCTCTGGAAAACTAATTTTTCATCGCATCTACTGGTTTAACATTAAATTAAATTTTGATTATTATATTAATATGTTTTTTAAAAATAGATTCCATATCTGTAATATTAAAAATTAATATTATATAATAGGATAAGTATATTTATTTCCAAATTGAATAGTAATAACTGTAAAAATTAATTACTCTTCTTATGGTTAAAACAAGTTTACCTTGGGGTTAAATGAAAATATAATGTTATTTTTTCCAATAAAACATATCAAAATAATTTTTTCAATCCATGTCAAAACATGATCCAATCAGATATACGAATATATGGTCATTTAGAAGAATTATTACTAGGAAAGAATTTATAAATTTGGATTCTTTTGGGAAATTTCCATGTAGTTTCCATGTGGGTTCATTTTCCAAAAGATAAATGCACACACACTCTTCTATCCTGTTCACACATCAGAAATATTTTCAATAAAAAAACACCTATCTAAAAATATTCATTAATTCCCTCACCGCATATTAGATGATTTTTTTAATTGTTGTCCCTTCAATTAAGGCGTAGTTATAATCCAATTGATTCTCCCCGAAGAAGTTGTATAGACCATATAAATGACGTAAAATTTTATTTGTGCTCCAAATTATAATAAATAATTTTAAACTATATATAAATAATAACATCTATTTATGTGATATACCTATATGTTATTATCATTGTAGAGTAAGCTACTTATATCTCCGCTTTCATCAAATTAGAAACAAAAATGTTGATGCAATTAGTTTCCCATCACCACCTCTCACAGATGGTTATAATTATGTAATTTACATATTCTTATAATATTTATGAAATAAATATACTTCTTGATTAATAATATATCATTTACTATACTACTTTTCATTCTATAAGAATATGACAATGTCACTCATGTCTACGGTGGAATATCTCCTCACGAAGTGATTCCATTCGTTCATCACATACACATTATCTGTAATGTAATAAGGATATTGTTAACGAATATATATTATTTTTATGAAATAAATATGAATATTTATATGAAATAGGTTATTTATATATCTTTAATTTTATCTATGGAGAAAACTGAAATATCATTAATGTGTATGTACAACATACCGTCTCCATGAAATGTTTAATTCATTTTCTATCTCTAAATTTTATAGATTACTATAAATAAATATAAAATGAATATATATATGATATTTATATTAGGGTTAAAATTATGTAGATAATATAACCATGATCAAAATATATGGATATAAAATATCAAACCAAATCATACACCATAAAAAATGAGTTATTACCCAAAACATGATTTTAAGAACAAATTTTTAATAAACTGGTAATTAAAGGTCAAGTGTAAAGCATATATATTATTAAAAGTATGATTATTTATTATTAATTTATTTTTAATAAATATATTTTTTTTATGAAATATTATTTAATGTTTATATATGAATTCGAAACGTGAGTTAAGGGATTTCCAACTATTTTTTTTTCATGTGGGACACATGCCTTATACAACAGATGTTTCTTTGTGGGATGTATATACTACACATTAATTTCATTTATGATAATTATCATGATAATAATAGATTATTAATAAACATATTTTTAAATTTTTCCATTGGACGTATTATTTAAAATATACCAAAGTCGTAAAGGTTTAATTTTATAATTTCGTTGTTTATCATGATTATTTATGATATGGATTGAATGATGAGTTCTTAAGATCTACATTAAAAAAACATGTATTTTTTCCCAAATGTATTTCAATAAATTTCATATTTTCTTTTTCTTTTTCCACTCTTTATGTTATCATGATTCCAAAATAATTTTTTTAATAAAAATCATAATTATTTGTCCTATTTGTTGGAATACTATTTTTTTCAAAAATGTCTATGTTCTCTTAAAATGTTTTAAAAACATATTTAATAATTTTACAATTATTGTTAAAGATATTTTTTCATTAATGTATTCTTACACATTATGTTTAATATTATATTCTGTTCATTTTTTCCTACAAGGTCCTTTTGGATTTTACCAAAAATGTGAAATTAATATTTTTTGACCTATATGACATAAACATAATTTCCCACTATCATAGCACAAAATTAATTAATGACTTATTAATAATATTAAAATTATATTATCAAATAAATCATGTTCATAAATTATTTTTAACATTATTCTTTGAAAAATTAATTTTCCATATTAAATGATTATTATATTCAAAAAAAATTCCAAGAGATATTTCAAAAACACATTTCTCATGTTAGACAAAATCCTTCGGTGTTAATTTAGATTTAACTGGGATGTGTTCTAAAAGAACAAAAATTCATTATATTATAGAATTTTGATTATTATGAGGACATATTTATGAACCCCATTACTTTTCTATGTGTTATTATATGATAAATTTATGATATGATTATGAGACCCATTTACATTATATGGGTTATGCTAGGATGAAATATTTATTTTAAAAACTCTATTTTTATGGGTTATGTTTTGTTGAACGTTCTAAGTTATCATGGAACAAAAATTTTGAGATTATTTCCTCGGTTGGACCTATATAAAACTAAATGCATTGGGTTTGTTTTTATGTCACATTAGATAAAAATTTGAATCAATTCAATGTGATTAGACCACTATAGGATATATGCTAATGTGCATCGTCCACTTTGAGAAATAAGTGATGATGCATGATCTGTTATGAAATGATATATATGTACTAATTCAGGATCTATTATAATTTGGTGGTCTTGGATGTTAATATTCAATATAAAAAATGTTTTTTATACTTATGATATTTCCACAATTATATGAGATGAACTTATTGTTCCTAATTTATTTGTGACGATATATCAAAATTATGGTTCATGTATTTTTAAATAATATTGTTTTTTTAAATGTATCATTTTAATAATCCAGGATATATTTGTTATGAACATTTTTTGATATATTCATAATCTCCTACCATTATTATTAGTTTATACAATTGCATGGTCATCAATTGATATCTTCTTTTTTTAGCCTTATTGATAATTTCAGATAACCATATCTTATGTTTCCTTTACCAATGTTATAAATAAATGTTTTATTACGGTCCATCTATCTATATTAATAGATTTTAAGATATTTATGGGACATTTTTCATATCTTTCATGTAATAATATTATTATGTAACAAGTATCCAGTGATATTATATCTTTATGATACCCAGACATGAATTTTTTATATGTATTTAATACTGATACAAAAATATATAAAATTTTTTGAATGAAAATATAGGGACATTACATTGAATTATCTTACTAATAAAGTGTAAAAATTTTCATGGGATACATATTATCATGCCTATTTTTATGACTTGAAATGGAATCTGTCATCGGCTCATATATTGATCCTGTTGGAAACATTATGTTCTATACGATATATTGAGTTTCTTCATGTTCTAGTTTGGGATGTGTGCATGTAAAATGTGATCATATTATTTAAAAAATTTATCATTAGCTTATGTACCATTTAAAGATTTCTCCTACACATTACATGAACCTCACTACTTATATTCATTATCTTATGTTTCATTAAAATTATCTTTTTATGGAGAGGTCCAAAGTGCATTGTAATAAAAATATTATGCGATATATAATAAATTAGATGTACATGATCCTAAAGGAGAGGAGATGGTTAGAGTACCACTGAAAATTTTATTTTTATATCTTTTACCCTGTAGGAATGGTAATATTATAATTACTATTCTCAATATTAATTTTCCTTTCCAATATATCATGGAAGAAAATCATGAGTTGAAACTTATGGGTCATTTCCCTTAGTTACTCCTGGATACGCAAGGGGATAATTCAAGTATATATATTTAAAATGTCTACTTCCCATAATCCAATCTTTAATATATTATGTAGGATAGATAATTTGATAACTATATCATAGTAATATTCTTATCCTTATATGTTATGAAAACTATTCATGGTTGGTCTCACCATATAATGGGATTTTTTTAGTTCATGATTATGTTGTTCGTCAAATTTCTTGTCAGATATTATGTGTTTCATGATTTTTGTTTTTTTTAGTGGTTTTCCATCATATTTATATGAAAATAATTTTTTATATAATAAAAAATTTCTAGGGGATGGGTTTAATGATCTGTATTACTTATTATGTGTCACACCATTACACCTACCTATAGAATAATTAAGAACACAAAAAGCCTTTTTCATTTTTTAACCAATTAAAATATTTTTAATGGAATTGGATGAGGTATCCATTGACATAATATATGGATTACCATATAATCCCCATGTAAATATTGTTATCTTCTGGGTGATTTATTTGTTAAAAATCTCATCTCATTTCATTATGATTATGGAGACCACCAGGATTTAGGATCTAGGTAAGCTTCATATAAAGTATATCAGATTTTTTATGGGATTTATCATACTATTGTATCTAAACATAATCCATTTTTTTAATTCCTATTTCTATGTTATTATCTATGATGTAATGAGTAATTAGATTAGATAGTGTTCAACTTATCATACACCGATGATGCGATGACGGAGCATGCAATTCGGATTATGGAGGATATGATCCATTCTTGTGTTATGGAATTCAATGGATAGGGGGATAGACCATTGGGAATATTAATTTTTCTTATAATAAAATTTAACAATATTCAATAAATATATATCTCTTCTATGATTTATATGGTCACCTAGGCAGTTCACCACTTTTTTAGTTAGTGGTGGGTCTTGCCTCTCTCAGGGGACCAACTATCATTAAAGAGATATTAGTAGGAATTTATTTAATAATTTGGTGACTGGTTAAAACTCAATGTGAGTATATTTATTATATATATCATAAATATCACCCATTTGATATTTCCAAAAGATAATGGGTCTTTATATCACTTTCAACATTTTTACCAATATTGGATTTAGAAATAGAGAAAGATGACTCTGAGATATATTGGATAAATTATTATCATCAAGGGGGTTATAAATGGTTCTTATCAGTTGAAATTACCCGAATAGATTATAGGTATTCATTATTTTATTACACAAATCTATTCTCAAGGTGTATCATCTCAATCCTTACCATGTTTTGAGTTTTGAGGAAATTGAGTTTGTGCTTGAAATTTTAATTGTAGAAGAGCCAGTGGTGATCCTTAAATATTATATGAATATTATGCATGGGGACTCAATTAGATTGGTTAAATTGTTGTTTTTTCATGGATTATATTCTCATATGACAAGAGAGAGTTTATCAATTGGGAGGGTGAAGTGGAATTACCTTTTCATAGAGTATCCTTCACTCACTTGTGTTTTTAGGGGAAAATGCCTTATAGTGGGGAGAATTTAAACATACTAGTCCAAAAATATCATTATTTTATATATAATAGACTATTATTCATGTTTTTATGGATTTGGAGGTGGATCAGTAGTTTTTCAAAGTGACAAAGCATTAAATGGTATCACCTGAATGACACTAGCATGTTTGTGGAATCTTAATGATTGTGGTTCTTACAAGAACCCCTCTAACTAGGGAATGTGATTCTACTATAACACCACTCGGGCCCCCAACTAAATTAGTCCTACTAGTATCCACTGGCCATCTGAAGGCCTCCATCGGAAGGGATATAGAATTTCTAAAACATGATATATCTCTCGTGTGGCTATCTTCTAGCTGGTGGCCACTCCCAACACTGCATTTCTGTCAGGATGGGCTGAATTAATAAGGGTAAGATTAGTCTTTTTCCCCCAAAATATATATCTAACACCTATAATCTAACCAATTAACCCTAATTCACCATTTATTGCTTCTTGGGACTCTTTGGGGTTATATTGGGATCTCTCCATTACTATTGTGATGTGTGGTGATATCTGGTTTATTGGTTGTTCCATATTTTGTAATATTAATACTATAACATATTATTATTTTTAATATTATGGTATTAGAAATAGATCAAATATGTGTTATCAGAATCTATTTAAAATGTTTGGATATCTCTCACTACTGTATAGAATCATTATGAGTTTGTTTCGTGATGGTCATATCTTTTGATGATTGTGTTGGGGAACATGGGACCATTTAGGTATGTGATTATCTACCATCCCTTCAATAATTATGATTATTAGAATTCAATTCATATATTCCTGAATTTATTTTTAGAAACTTCTATTTATTTATATAGTACTCCTTCCTTCCATTATATTGATCACATTGTGGTTAGTGTGTGACCCAAGTTTGAGGTGGGTGGTTCCATATCATCTATTTCATTTTTAAAATTTTCATGATCTTAAGTTTCTTAATTGTTTGACAAATAATAATTAGAGTTATTAACTATTTTCTTGATATTAATTCATAAAAAATCTTTTAAAAAAAATATTTCCCATTATTTTTGGAGAAGAACCATTTTTAGAAAGCATTATGAAAATTTTTATGAATTTTTTTTGATTCAATGAATTTTGATTCCAAATGGTTATTTCGAAATTATATTTTAAAATGTGATATTGCCTTTTAAAATTATTGGATATATACACTAGATGAGGGAATTGGGTACCTAAGAGGGGGTTCAGTATTAGGCCTTATCATTGTTTTCATAGTGGGTAAAGTAAAGAGATGTTCATCTATAACCAATGTCATCTATCATATTGACTTTATTATCATACATCCTAGGGGTTTCTTTTATAGGGTTGTATTTCTATTATATATTCCATGTGTCGAAGTGACGTGTTTTGTGAACTATTCATGATTTATTTCCGAGGTACTAGAGACCTTGTTTAATCTAAATAATGTTATAAATGGGGGGATCTCCATGGTTCCTTATATTTTATTTACTCATCTTCAACATTATATATGAGTCAAGATTTAATGCACATATTATTTTTTATAAAATGTTATTTGAAACAAACTTACCATGATTTTTCATTTAAACTGAGAAAAAAATAAATTTTTAACTATAATTTTTTATAAATGTGAAAAATATTTTATCATGTCATGCATTTCATATATTAAGAATTTTGGGATTATTTAACATTATATTTTAATATAAAACTTTTTTGGGATCCTATATAACTTGTCAAGATCACAACATACACATACCCTTGTGTGCGTGTAGTCCTCAATTTTTCTGATGTAGGAAAAAGAAAATTATCAAAATGGGTTGTGGGGTTTCATGTTAACTGGGTAGGGGTAGAAAATAGTGAAATATTAGTACTTTTCCTTAAAATCACATTGATTATCTACTAGTTTTTAAGTGGATTTATTTTTATAATTAAAATTTTGTTTTGGGATGATTCTGTTGTTACATCACAACCATAGTTGGTTTTTGGTAATTGAATATTTACATTATAGTTATCCTTATTTTTATATATTCCAAATTTATAGTTTTGGTTTTGGGAAATAATTTTATATGGTTTCCCTTTGATTCCATGGTTCCAGTCTCCTGAACATGGGGATAGAGAACACCTTTTGAGTCTTATCATGGTTTGTATTAGAGGCTAGTTCAATGGGTTTTCTATGTAAGTTCATGAAAATGATTTTTTCAAAGAGGAAAATGAATTAATCACTCTATATGATGATATGTGGGAGTGGAATTATATATTCCCCAATTTATTGAGTAATAATATATATAATTAGATCAATATTCATGGGATAAATAATGTAGTCCTTGTTAATAATATTATGCATGGTATGAGGGATGTTGTCCTCATCATTAAGATATGAATAAATAAGGTGAAATTAGACACATCGAATTTAATATGATGACTTCATAGTGAGACTTGATTAATGATAATTATGGAATTCATTATCTTTGTTCCATATTTTATGATTTTCATGTTTACTACACATCAATAATATATGAATCTTATGTGTTTTTTAAAAATTTTATATGGTCCATCATTTATTTTTTTAGGATATTATTATTTACTCTCATAATATCTCAACTTATGGGTTTAATTTTTATACCATCTCAAGTCTTTACGGCTCAACCAATATTTTAGGCATTCTCCAAGGTTATTTCATATAGTAAATGTGTAACTAAAGCTCTAAGAGGTTGTTAAGAATATAAAAATACATGGATGTTTTATTAATTTATAGATAGTTTTTAATATAACTAATTTCCTATGTCAATGGTAATTTAAATTTTTTTAATATTATAAATATTTTTCTAAAAATTATATAATAATTTTTATGAGTTTCAAGTCACCATAGTTGGTATAATTGCATGATTTATCTTTTTTTAGTAATTAGATGAGATATCCCAATAGGTAATGCACCCTAAATAATACAGAATGAGATTATGGAAGACATAAGTTATCGTTTACTAGTTATTGATTGGTTATTATTTCTAGTATCATATTTTTATTCGATATTATAATTATTTAATGTATTCACATTCATAACATTCATGTAATTTTATAAAATTATTATAATAATAATTAATTGGATAAAGGTACTCTTCTTATACATTACCAATCATAGAATGTATTTTATTTTTATAACTCTATTCATTAGTTCTGTAACATCCCGGATAAATGAAGAATATAAAATTTCCATATTTATTAATATTTGTGAATTAAATATTAATTTTAATTTAAAGGGGTTACTATGTTCGATAGCATACTCGATACGTAAGAATGGGCTCCTTTGAAATCTTACGTTGCACACTAATAATATAATATTATTATTTTATATGGTAGTTAACTCCTAGTCTTAGTATTAGTGGGAATGAAAAAAACTAACTAAAATATTATTATATATGTTTGTTAAATGTATTTACATTAATCCAATAAATGTTAGAGACTTAAAATGTGAATAAATCTAATTTTAAGCATAATTTACATTAAAAGGTCGATTTACAACCATTTAATGGTGAACCTTCATTAAATCTAATTTTGGTCACTTTAATAAATTCAATTCGACCAAATAAAATCCTTCTTTAGAATGGGGACATCAAAATTTACTTTGTTTAAATTTTTGGAATTTTTCTGATAAAGTTCATTTTTTAATGAATAGTGAAAATTTTGTATTTTAATTCAAAACTTCGTTTTAATCTAATTTATTTATATGGATAGTGTATATTTTAAATTTGTTTTAATGTTTAATTAGAATATATTTTTAAAATTTAATCCAATGTTGGTCATTTTAATTAATTCCACTTTGAAATTGGACATAAACAAGTATCAATATTTTGAAAGTTATGGTTTTTGAAAACATGCTATTTTTTTGATAATGGGAATTAATTTTAAATTTAATTAATGACACATATATGTTTTGAATTTGGTAAAATAGACATCATTCTTGAATTTGAAATATCAAATAATTCTTAGGCTGAATTTTTTGGATTTTTCTGAAAAACATCAATTTTTGATGAATAGTGAAAACAATTAGTGGTAGTTAAAAACAGATTTTTTCATTTAAATGAAATTTTACCACTTCTATAAATTGAATTTTGAAAATACGACAAACATGGTTGTTATCAAGAAGTAAAATTTGGTATAATAAGACGAAAATAATTTTTGCTGAATAGTAATTTTTGACTTTTATTTACCACGGTTAAAGGTAAATAGGTTGATTCAATGTAAAAAGAATATTATAATAATTCAAAATTCCCTTAACACTTGTCAAAACCATATTGTATGAGTCATTAACGACCATGATCATATTTGTTTCGGTTTTGGGACCCCATTGAGCCACTTGGGAGTGAAAATGACAATTTAGATTAATTAACTTAAAGTAAAGGAAAAAATGACAAAAGAAAATATCCTTCAGTAAACTCATTTTTATAAGGGGTTATATAAATTATCTTTTAGACTATAAATATTCATTATAAATATAAAAATATTTACTACATCATGGTATTTTTTTAAAAAAAATTAGACATCAAATATATTAAATTATTTATGACACAATAATGATGCAGTATGTACCTCATTAATAAATGATTTAAATAAATAAGATTATATGATTAAAATATTATCCAAAAACTATCCAATTCCTATTGGATGATTTTATTTCGACCATGAGTTTTCTTATTTTCTACTATAATGATTTTTGGACCATTAGAAACTGAATATCATTATATAAATAAATAATGTTTTCACACTTTCCTAAAGAGTTCCTCCCCCCATTATAAAAGGAGACCACATCTAGGAAATTCTACACACCTATCAAGCCCTTTGGCTCGTCCAAACACTATCCAATTAAGCTCCCTATATCCCTCTCCTCCTCTTAGAGGCCTTACCATAGCCAAAATGCTGTTCAAGAAGTCCTTTGGTTCAAACCAAAGGGAGTTACCCAAATTAACGGTAACAGTTTCTCTTAATTTTTTTTCTTTTATTTTATTTCTCCAACCCATAAACACTTTTTACTCCTTTATTTTGTAACAAAATAAGTATCCTAAATAAAATAGGATGTTGTTATGTGATGTATTCGATCTAAACTTACACACACCTCCATCAAACGGATGAAGAACATAATGTTTCTGTGGAAGGAAAACTAACACCTCATGAAACGATGATTGTTCGATTATCTCCAACCGCCTCTCCTGGTGGACATTATGATGTCACTGTATTTATATATGATATATATTATTTTTATGTTTTCTTTATTCTTCTGTAATTTCTATTTATAATATACCTTTTTGGTTCCCATTATGGTTAAATGCGATAATTTCATTTGAGGAAGTGCAGACAACCGCCCACATAAGGTGATATGACTCATTCATACAATATTTGGTACGTATAATGGATAGATTTAATGATATTATATATGATACAGTACTGGAATTATAATACTACTATATATTATTATGTTTTAATTCCATTAAATATAAAATAGAAATGAAAGTAGCGTTCATTCATACGTACGGATTACCATCTCCATGAACGGTGTATTTCATTTCATACCTCTAAATGTTATGTACAATTATAAATACATGTATATACTCGATATATATGATATATATGATATCTAAATCATTATTATAATTCTGGATATAATGGATAATTGACCCCATGGACAACTTGTAAATATAAGTTTTTCATTTTTGACTTAAGTGCCAAATATCGACAAAACAACCATTATTTACATAAATGATTACATATTGATTATAACATGGTAATAATTGATATAAAAGGAATTATAAACATGAAAAAGGTTATTAAGCCATTATAAATTTACTTGAGTTTATTATTGAGGAGATTAAAGAAATATCGAATTAAGTCAGACACGAGGTAAGCAATCCAACCTCTCTATTTCTTTTTAAGTACTCTCTTTTATGACATTTCTTTTAAGATCCTCTTTATTATGTTAGGTGATGTAATTTTATATTCCTATTACTGTAATATTTATTTTATTTTGATGAGATAACCTATTTGATCTCATAAATCAATTTTTGGAAGTTTAAAGTGGCGTTGTTTGGCTGCCAAATTTTCTTAAGGGATTTCTTATCTCACTTTTAATTCCATGAGATTTCCATTTTTCGACACTATTATATTTCATGTGTTGTATTTTGTACTTCCATTTGATATATATTATAATTATTCTATTTATATTAATTGTTTTCTGTGATTCATTTGGTTCTCATTAACTTTTGGTCATACGGCTTAGTTGATTACAATGCGGTAAAGGGTTTCATCTCAGTTTTTATTCCCGTGAGAATCATGAAATATTTACCACTATTTCGTTTTCTGTGGTGTATGTACCACCCATGAATGTACCCTTTGTGAAATATACATTCTTTTATTAGTATTTAAACCTTCATTGTATGATTCTTCTTTCATGTGGCATATGTTTTGTAATATACCAAATCGATAAGAGAACATCTCACCATCCACTTTTTAAAAGACTTCATTTTGTTATGTCATTTAATTTACATCATATTATGTATGGATATGTTCTTTTATATCCTTATTGAAGTAAAAATTATGTCCAAGTGTTGAGATACCCTTTTATCTCATCAACTAATTTTCTAAATTTTAATGTGATGTCTTTAGGCTGTCGAATTTTTACAGGGGAACTTCTTAACCCAATTTAGATTATTTGGTTTCATCTTGTACTTATTGATTATGTCATCCTATGAATATGTGTGAATGACCTCTGTTTTACACTTAATATACAGTTATATTGGGTGTATTTATATTTTTCACACATAGTTTTGAGTTTGATTTATCTTTAATTTAAGGATATCATCTTTGTAAGGGACTTCGTCTCAATCTCCTTTCATTGAGGCATTTTGGGTTTTAATACACGAATGTCTTTTATACGTAGTATAAACACCTTTGAATTTTCAAAGGGAATATTTTTCTATTAAGTCTTTTACTAAATGAAAAATAGAATGTTCCTTTTAACGTAAGCAGTGACAACGACCTTTTCCACCACCCTAGGTATTATTATATATTTGGATTCCTCAACAAGCCGTAATGTTTTTAAAAGAAAATATATACCATATAATCTTTTATATATTTTTATATTGAAATTTTTTTTGATAATGAATTTGTTATCTCAATATTTTTATGTGATTTATTGTGATTGAAATTTGGAAATGTTTTCTTTCCATTATATTTGTTTTATGTCTTAGGATTTTATAATGGTACTTGGTCATTTGGCGGGTGGTCACGTGATAAATGAAATGAAGAGGGGTCTCATGAATACCAGTATGGGTGGTTACGTTATAACCTCCAATTCATTGGGTATGGAAGTTGGCCGTATGAAAATTCCATTTACTGATATGTGTGGATGTTGACCGTATGGTTATTCCTTTTAAGTATATTTATATCCCAAGTTACCTTTATATGTTATGTGTTATTTATATGGGTTTTATGGTAATAATTTAGTTACAAAAGGGTAACTAATGATATTTTATTTATTTTAGAGTATATACAACTTCAAAAATGTTAAAAGTATTACTTATGTTAAAGTATTCACGGTTTACATGTTGTTTTGAAAAACTAATAGTTTTACTTCTTTGTGAATCCCTAAATGATCTTTTAATGCTCATCCCATGTTTTTGAAATGTTTTTTAGAGGACATAATGTGGAATATGGTCAAGGATGGGATCACGGAAAATTCATGTTGTCTTAAACATAGAACTATATATGTCTTTTTTTTAGAGTTCATGTTTTGTAAAAAAAATTGTAACTGTTTAGAAGTGTCTAATTTTTAATCTTTTGAGATGTAATAGTTATGTTATAATTATCTAAAACTCTAAACCTGAAAAGATCCTCAATGTGAGTTATTAATTTAATTCAAGATTATAAAATTTTATATGTTCTGGTCCTTATAGTTGGTATAAGAGGTCGGTTTAGATAACTTTAGTGGTTAGTGAATTCTTTAAGCATAATTGGCATTACAATAATGGTTAGGATTTTAGAAAGAGTAATAGTTTTTTAGATAAATTGAATGATTTTAAGTTAACATGAATATGTATATCTTAGTTTTTACCCTCCTCATAAGATATTATATGATAATTTTAATGATATACTCACACTGACTTTTTTGGTTTTACTAAATGGCATGATCTAGCAGGCACCAAAGTACAGTGGATTTGAAGAAAACTGTGATGGTTTTCTGAATGAGCAACTGAATGAAATGAGACATGCAATGAAAACTCTTGTGGTTATTATCAACTAGCCATCTCGAGTAATGATTTATAACATGAACCTCAGTGATTTTTATAAGTCATTGTATATGCGAGAAACAAATCCATACCGAATTTCAGGTAAAAATCATAAAGGTACGTGTGTTAAAAAACCATTGTGTAAAGGATGTGGAAAGAAACACCTAGAAAAATTCTTCAAAGGGATGAGAAGATGGTATAGATGTGGAAATTAATGTCATAAAGAAATAACCTACCATGGAAAAAGGAAGCATCTAGTTGACTCTATGATAGGGAAAGAGGTTATTTCTGAGTGATCAATTGAGTATTTTAAATGTTGTGTGCATGGTCATTATACAAACAGGTGTACTACTAAGATGTTTCAGGAATGGGATCACCAGGATTGTATAAATATTTGTTTACCAATACATAATTCTACTCCGATTGAGGATGAAGAAACTGACAATGACCAATGAATGGTATGGATTATTTCTTAACATATGTTTTAATAATATTGAATATTAGGATATGATTCATGATTCTGTTTGTAGGAAATAAGTATTTCAGAATAAGTTGAAAAGGAATGGTTAATGGATCTTGAATCATGTTGAATGAGTAAGAAGTCAACATATAAGGGATTCAAGAGTTATGGTAGATTATAGGATGGTGAAATTCTTAAAAGTATTAAGGCTCTTTTGATGTTGGGAATTACATTAGAATACTTTTTATAATATGTGTAACCCCGAGGTTTGATATATAAAAATTTTATTCAAGGAATAACTATCTATTATTTTTTGTATATGGTTATAAAGAACCATTTGGGTTTATATTATCCTTGAATTTGAGGAAATTATAGGTTAATACATTTTTGGGATGCAAAATGAAAGTTATAAGATATAATTTGTGGTTAAAATATTTTATTGTTATTTTTGATGAATTTATCTTTTTTTGGTGAATGTTATAAAATTATATAGTTTTTGAAAAGGGACATCACGTAGACTGTGTGACGACCCGTCGCATCAGACGAATCTGTAGGAATAAAACCCACAATCAATGTGTGACTAGTATTTATTTCTTACCACTAGACTACATGAAGTACCTGGTTAGTTTGACTAATTATTTTTAGTTAGATGATTTTATGAATTAAGAAAAGTTGATCTTGGGTTATATATGGAAATGATTAACCTATCAGGGTGGATATGCGATTAGGGTAATTACTTTTCAATATGAGACTTTAAGAGTAACTGATGTTACTTAGAGATAAATGTTAAGATTTTTCTTGGAAGACTATGTGATTAAATCCTTCGGAGACTTGGGTTTAAATATTAGTTTGGATTACGTTGAAGAATTTTATGGATAACTGTTTATTGAATAGCCTTTGATGAACTTTGGGTTTTGTTGGACAAATTTTGAAGATTAAGAGTAGTTTTTCTTTTTGTAAAAGATTATCCACTTTTGGGGATTATCTAATCTCACACAAACCATTTTGGTTTTCGTTAAGGTCTAAAGACATGGGAAATATATAGTTCAAATTTTGTGGATTATGTGATTCTTTCGATGTTGATTATAGAGCTCTTAATAAAAAAAAGTCATCTTGAATACTCATCTTTTGTAGAAAATATGAGTTTGTGTTAAATATCTAGAAAAAGATGATTGTCTACATGACAAGTAAGTATATTTCCATATGTTTTTAGTTAAGCTCATAAATAAATTCCTCAATGAAAAGTAAAATAAAACAAAAACCTTGTCTGTTATATTTTCTTATTGGGGAATCAAAGACTATTTAACCCAACACAAGTTTGTATGTTTTCGGTAGTTAAATTTATCTTAAACATGTTTTCTATCACTCTCTAACAGCACTTGAAGGTTTTGTTTCTCCTCCGTATCCATGTTTTCATTGAATCCTAGTATCTTTTTTCCACGGAATCCTTTTTAAATATCTTCTTTTATTTTTAAGTGATAGTTTTATTGACTCTTCCTTCGATATGGGGCATTCAATGAAGTTCCTGAGCCCAATTTTTAAATTGTGAGGACACAATTCCCAAAAGGGGGAAGGATGTAACATCCCGGATAAATGAAGAATATGAGATTTTCATGTTTATTAATATTTTTTAATTAAATATTAATTTTACATTAATGGGGTTTCTATGTTCGATATCATACTCGATACGCAACACCGAGTTCCTTTGAAATCTTACATTGCACACTAATAATATAACATTATTATTATATATGGTAGTCAACTGCAAGAAATTTTATTTTGGACAATGAAAAAAACTAACTATAATATGATTATTCATGTTTGTTAAATGTATTTACATTTACCAATTAATGGTTAGAGGCTTAAAATGTGGATAAATCTAATTTTAAGCATAATTTACATTAAAAGGTCGATTTACCACATTTTAATGGTGAACCATCATTAAATATAATTTTGGCCTCTTTAATATATTCTATTAAACCAAATAAAATCCTAATTTCGAATGGGGACATCAAAATTTACTTTGTGTAAATTTTTGGGATTTTTCTGATAAAGTTCATTTTTTTGATGAATATTGAAAATATTGTATTTTAATTCAAATCTACGTTTTAATATAATTGATTTATATTGATATATTATCTATTTAATTTTTTTAAAGTATAATTATAATATATTTTTACCATGTAATCCAATGTTTCTCATTGGAATTAATTTCACTTTGAAATTGGACATAATAATGTATCAATCATTTGATAGTTATTATTTCTTAAAAACACACTATTTTTTTGATAACAGGAATTAATTTTAAAATTAATTAATTCCACTTTTATGTTTTGAATTTTGTAAAATATAAATCTTTATTGAATTTGGAACATCAAATAATTCTTAGGCTTAAAATTTGGTATTTTTCTGAAAAACATCAATTTTTGATGAATAGTAAAACCGCACCGTGGTAGCTAAAAAATGAAATTTTTCATTTAAACGAAATTTTAACACTTCTGTGAATTGAATTTAGAAAATCCGACATAAATGGTTGTTATCAAGAAGTAAAATGTTGTTTAATAAGATGAAAATAATTTCTGGTGAATAGAAACTTTTGACTTTTATTTACCACAGTTTAAGGTAAATAGGTTAATTCAAGTTAAAAAGGAAGTAATAATAATTAAAAATTACCTTAAAACTTTTCCAAACAATATTTGTTGAGTTATTAAAAATAATGGTCATATTTGGGAATCTTTTGGGACCCGATTGAGCCACATGGGAGTGAAAATTACAATTTAGATTAATTAACTTTTAGTAAAAAAAAAAATGACAAACACAAATATCTTTTAGTAAATTAATTTTTATAAGGGTATATATAAATTATATTTTAGAATATAAATATTCTATGAAATCTAAAAATATTTCCTACATCATGGTATTTTGTTTATAATTTTTAGACATCAAATAAGTTAAATTATTTATGACACAATAATGATGCAGTATTTACCTCATTAATAAATTATTTAAATAAATAAGATTATAATGATTACAATATTATCCAAAACCTGTCCAATTTTTATTGGATGATTTTATTTCGACCATGATTTATCTTATCATCTACAATAAATATTTTTGGTCCATTATAAATGGAATATCATTATATAATAAAATAATGTTTTCACACTTTCCTAAAGAGCCCATCCTCTCCCTTATAAATTGAGACCACTTCTAAGAAATTACACCCAACTCTCAAGCCTTTTGTCTCATCCAAACCCTACCCAATTAAGCTCCCTACATCCCTATCATCCTCCTACTAGCCTTACCTTAGGCAGAAGGCATTTCAAGAAGTCCTTTGGTTCAAACCAAAGGGAGTTACCCAAATTAAAGGTAACCGTTTATCTTAATTTGTTTTCTTTCGTTTTACTTCTCCAACCCCTATACTCTTTTTATTCCTTTATTTTTTAATACAATCAGTATCGTAAATATAAAAGGATGTTGTTATGAGAATTATTCAATCTAGAATCACTCACACCTCAATCAAATGGATGAAGAACATAATGTTTCTGTGGAAGGAAAACTAACCCCTCACGAAATGATGATTGTTTGATTATCTCCTATCACCTATCATGGTGGCCATTATTATGGAACTATATTTATATATGATATATATTATTTTTATGTTTTCTTTATCCTTCGATAATTTCCATTTATAACAATCCATTATGGTTTCCATTATGGGTAAACACGATAATTTCATTTGAGGAAGTGCGGACAACCGCCCCCTCAAGGTGATATGACTCGTACATACCATATGTGGTACGTATAAAGGATAGATTTAATGATATTATATATGATAAAATACTGGAATTATAATAATTATATTTATAATTATGTTTTAATTCCATTAAATATGAAATAGAAATTAAAGTAGCGTTCATTTGTACGTATGACATACCGTCTCCATGAACGATGAATTTCTTTTCTTACCTATAAATTTTATGTACTATTATAAATACTTGTATATACTTGATATAAAAGATATATATGATATCTACATAATGATTGTCATTATGGATATAACGGACTATTGACCACATGGTCAAATTTTAAATATAAGGTGTTCATTTTTTACTCAAGTACCAAATATCGACAAAACGACCATTATTAACGTAAATGATTACATAATATTTATAACATGGTAGTAATTGATATAAAAGGAATTATATAAATGAAAAGGGTTTTTAATCAAGTAGAAATTAAATTTAGTTTATTATTCAGGAGATTACAGAACGATCGAGTCAAGTCGGACACGAGGTAAGGGATCCTACCTCTCTCTTTCTTTTTAAGTTCCCTCGTTTATGTCATTTATTTTAGGCTCCTATTTATTATTTTAAAGGATGTTATTTTATATTTATATTACTGTAATTTATATTTTATTATGATGAGAGAACCTATTTTATCTCATCAATCCATTTTTGGATGTTTAATGTGGCGCTGTTTGGCTACCAGATTTTTGTAAGAGATTTCTTATGTCACTTTTAATTCCGCGAGATTTCCATTGTTCACCACTTATTTATTTCATGTGGTGTATTTTGTACTGGAATTTGATATATATTATAATTATTCTATTTATATTCATGGTATTTTGTGATTCATTTGGTTATAATTAACTTTTTGTCATACGACTCAGTTGATTACAACGCGGTAAAGGGTTTCATCTCACTTTTTATTCCCATGCGATTCATGCTATATTTCCCACTATTTAATTTTTTGTGGTGTATCTACTACCCATGATTGTACTATTTGTGTAATATACATTCATTTTTTAGTATTTAAACCTTCATTTAATGATTCTTCTTTCATGTGTAATATGTTTTGTAAGATATAAAATCGGTAAGGGAACCTTCCACCAACCTCTTTTTAAAAGACTTCATTTTGGTAAGTCTTTTAATTTACATATTATTATCTAGGGATATGTTTTTCTATATAATTATTGATGTAAAATATATGTCCAAGTGTTGAGATACCCATTTTATCTAATCAACTCATTATCTGAATTCTAAGGTGACGCTGTTAGGATGTGGAATTTTTTATAGAGAACTTCTTAACCCAATTTCGATTATTTGGGTTCATCTTGTACTTAATGAATATGTCATCCTATTAATATGTTTGAATGACCTTTGATTGTTTTACACTTAATATACACATATATTGGGTGTATTTATATTTTTCAAACATTATTAGGAGTTTTATTTATCCTTAATTTAAGGATACCATCTTTGTAAGGCACTTAGTCTCAATTTCCTTTCATTGAGGCATATTTGGTTTTAATACACGAATTTCTTTTATACGCTGTATAAACACCCTTGAATTTTCAAAGGAAATATTTTTCTATAAATCGGTTTATTAAATGACAAAAAGAATTATCCTTTTAACGCAAGCGATGACAATTACCTTTTCCACCACCGTGAATATTATTTGATCTTTGTCTTCCTAAAAAAATGTAATGTTTTTAAAAGAAAATAAATACCATATACTCTTTTATGTATTTTGGTAATGAAAATGGTATTGATAATGGATTTTTTATGTAAATATATTTATGTGATTTATAATTATTGAAATGTGGAAATGTTTTCTTTCCTCTATATTTGTTTTATGTCTTTTGTTTTTATAATGGTACTTGGACATTTGATGGGTAGTTACGTGATAAGCCAAATGATGGGTGGTGTCATTAATACCAGGATGGGTGGTTACGTTATAACCTCCAATGCATTGGGTATGGATGTCGGCCGTATCGTTATTCCATTTAGTTATATGCGTGGAAGTCGACCGTATGATTATTCCATTTAAGTATGTTTATGTCCCAAGTTACCTTTATATGTTATGTGTTATTTATATGAGTTTTATGGAAATAGTTTGGTTACAAAAGGGTAAGTAATGATCTTTTATTTAGTGAAGACTATTTAATACATCTTAAAGGTGAAAAGTATTAATTATGTTAAATTATTCGTGGTTTACTTGTTGTTTTGAAAAACTAACAGTTTTCCTTCTTTGTGTATCCTTTACTGAGCTTTTTATGCTCATCCCAAGTTTTTGAAATTTTTTTTTCACAGGAAATAATTTGGAATAACATGATGGATGGGATCAATGAAAAGACATGCTATATTAAACATGGTACTAGACATGTCTTTTTTTTAGAGTTTATGTTTCGTAAAAAAATGGAAACTGTGTAGAGGTGTCTACTTTGTAATCTTTTGAGATGTAAAATTTATGTCCTAATTCTCTAAAAATATAAACTTGAAAATATCCTAATTGTGAATTATTCATTTAATTCAAGATTATGAAATGCTATAAGTTTGGGTCCTTACAAGTTAGTATCATAAAATTACTTCATAAATGATAAATATAGAAATAAAATATAATTTTCCAGGAGATGGAAATAAAATTACATGTCTATAAACATCCATATATTCAATAAAAATAGAAGTATAATTATAAATTCACATTAGAAACTCCTTCCCATTCATAGATATTGTTTCTTTTTAACTAAATAAAAAATAAATATCTTATTAATGTTATATATTTTCACAATAAATATCATGGGTGTCCAAATTTGTGGATCCCAAATGTTTATTCTCTAATAATGGTCCAAAAATATGAAGGTAAGAAATTATTATATGAATAAATATTTAGGTTTGTATCGTGTATTCAATGAGAGTCTAAAATATATGTCTCTTGAATATCTTCTTATCATATGTGGGATATCACCACATATTTCCTATATTCACTCATACATTTTATTGAAATGGTAAATTATTGTAAAAAAAATTCAGGATCAGACCCTAAAAACATTATAAACCATTAATGAATCTATTTCACACTCTTCCAACATGATATTATAAATATTGTATTGGTGTAGGCCACTAATAATTATGATTACATACACAAAATTTGGGTTATTGAAACCATAATAAAAACAATACACCATCTATACAAAACCAAATGTATCATTTAAATAACCACCACCTCTCATGAAACCTTTTTTTGTAGGAACAATATCTGATATGTTTTATGTAATTTCAAGGGGGTATTTAGTAAACCTATTATCTACGGACATTTTAGTTTTATCCCACTATCCTCAAAAATATTAATGGAATTTTTTTCTTAAAAAGGTGAAATTTATATTTCTTATATTATTTTTTCATGTTTTGAGATAAGATACCTTTTATTCATATATATATATATATATATATATTTGAAATTGAACATATCCTAAAATTGATTATAAACACTTTTTTCCTCCCTAATAACATAACATATCACTATAAAAATGATGTTATGGGTTTTATATTTTATTAGTTATAAAGTCATCCAATGTAACCACATGTGGTTGAATAACTATATAGAATCTCTAATAAACTCAATTAACCTTCATTCCTCAATAATTGCATTGTTGATAACCACCCAATATCCTTCTAATATTACATGGTAGATTAATTCCACATTATAGTATTGAACGTGAATCATTTCAAAGAATGTTTAATACATTTAAAATTTTCCTAACTGTCAATTGAAATAGAGTTATTTTATATGCACCAAATAAAGGTGAATTTATTCATTAGGATATATTTTAACAAATTACATTCCACTCACACATATTATTCTTACTGAGAAGGTAATATCATTTTGAATTTTGAAAATGATAATTTAGCTGAGATAACTATAGTGAAATCAAAATGAGCCACCTTTACCTAATTTTTATATTTAATATATCCCTTTTTTATTTTTAATCATAATAATGAACATGGAATGATTTATAGATCGATAACATGATATTTCATGTACCATACACCCTATGATGAAAATAAATATTACTAAAAAACTGACTCTCCATAATCAGTCATCAATTTGACCAATATTATAATGTGACTAGTTATATAGTAGTGTTAGCTATCCTCAAATGTTTCACTAAAACTGAAAATATCTTCCATTATCATGATGAAATGTTTTTCACCTTTACCCATTCATGAAATGATCGTTGTTTTCCAACAGTGTTTGTAACACCCGGGACATTTATGAGAAATATTTTGTTTTTATGTTATATAAATCATCAATGGAAGGTTTCACTACACACAACACTAGCTTGACTTTCTTTACACGCAACCGCGGCCTTCCTCGATAGCTTGCGTCGTACGCAATACCGAGTTTCACTAAACAACGATATTCTATTAAAATATTATTAAAACTAGCTGTTATGAAGATTACTAAATGAATTTTGAATTTTATAACATTTTAATTCAACTTATACATTTTATGGAATGAGGTATAAAAGAAAAACCAGTTTTTTTTGGTAAAACGAAATATTTTTCAAAAAATACAGTTTTGCCGCCTTTTGATGGAGCACCCACATTAAATCTAGTTTCTGACATCTTTATAAGTTCAATTTGACAAAATAAAATTCTTCTTTTGATTCAGGGTATAAAAATTTACATTGGATAAATTTTTTATATTTTTCTGATAACTTTCATATTTTGATGAATAGTAAAAATACACTAATTTTTATTTAAAAACAACTTATTTCATTGATATAATTTATATGGATAAATTATAATATTTAATGGTTTTAAAGTATAAATATAATATATTTTTTTCATTTATTATAATGTATGTCATTAGCATTAATTTAACATTGAATTAATAGGTAAAAACATTTCAATCTTTGGCAATGTTTTAACTTCTAAAACCCATTTTCTTAACAACGAGATTTATTTTAAATTAATTACTGCAACTTATATGTTATCAATTTTGAAAAATGGATTCCATATTCAGAATCAGAGGGTCCAAATTATGTTAATAGACTACTTTTTATTTTTGGGCATTATGAATAGTAATTATGGTAAATTTTATTTACCATAGTTAAAGTTAAATCGGGTAATTAAGGGTAAATATAAGATTATACAATTACCCTAAATCCTTCCAAAATCCTATTGGATGACTAAAAGTAGACCCATATTACCTAAGGGTCGGATTAGATTCATTTAATGGACTTTTTTCCATGAAAATAATTTAATTATTATTAAAACCAAAGAATGTGACAACATGTCACTTTCTTAAATCTTATAAGTATAATAATTTTAATTTTGTGATAAGCTTAATGAAACTTCAAAAATGAATAGTCTCCAGAAATATAATACATTTATCTACATCATAGGAATTTATTTATAATTTTTAGGGATTAAATAATTATCATTAATTATGACACAATTGTGATGTTGAAATTATTTTATTAATTAAAATATCAAATAAATTGTTTTAAAAATATTAAAATAAATATTATATGAACTATTTAATGTTCTACACTAATTTTCTAGATACATATAACATTTTATGAATCTATTACAGATTTTATTTTTAACATATCTTCTGTATATATTTTATTTAAATTCAAATAAATGAATAGTGTCAAAATTTACACTATTGTTATTTTATAAATATAACATATTATAAAATTGTTTAAAAATCACAAAAATATTTAAAAATTATAAATTAAAATTTATCTGGTCTACAATGTCATAAATATTAAAATTATGGAAAATTAATAACACATATGTAATTATGTATAATAATTTAAAATTTAGAATATTATTACCACAAATAAAATTAAATTGATAAATAAGGATCAATCAAGTTGATAATGTTTAAAATAAATTCCTAACATGTCTAAATTTTATTGGTTGATGAGATTACAACCCTATCCTATCTAATCATCAGATATGAGTCATTTTGGAAGTTTTTATGTGGGGTTGGGATTTAATATAAACTAATATTTCTTATATTTCCAAAGGTGACCCTCTCCTCCCTTATAAAAGGGCACCTCTTCCCTCTCTTACTCACACAAATTTGAGCCTTCAATCTCGGCCAAACCCTGCCCATTACACTTCCCCACTTCCTTAGAAACCTACTAGAGGTACTGGTCTTATCAAAAGACCAACTCTAGTGCCTTAAAAGAAAGTTTAAAGGAGGCACTTCGAGAAAGAGGTAATACCTTCTACCGTTTTTTTCAAGTTCCATTCTTCTTCTACTCCCTCTTCTTTAGTTGTTTCATTATGAGGTAATAACATAAGTATCACTCATATACTGATATGTTATTATAAGTATGAAACAACCATATTTCACCTCTTATCCATCCTACGGAAAACGAAATCACCGCGCGTGCGTACGTACGGAATACTGTCTCCACGCCATGGTGTAATCTATTTTCCACCACCACCTTACTTGGATGGGTATAAGGGTGAAAGTAATGAATATATATGATTATTGTAAATTGGTATTGAATCTGAAATAATATACATACACTCCATTACAATTCCACGATCATGGGAATGATATCATCGCTCGTGCGTACATACAGAATACCGTCTCCATGATGTGATGCAATTCGTTGTACATGATCTTCATTGCATAATGATTATATAAATGAATTTAATGAATGAATATGATATATATTACACTAATACCATTCTGGAAATGAGGTATTTATAACCTAAAAATAAGAATAAGAATTTATTCGACAAACACGCATAAGAACAAAAAGTAATAAACACCCGAATAACAAGTAGTAATGAAATATTTCTAATAAGAAGCAAAGAATATGACCATATATGATATCATAACAATAAGTATGATTCTGGAATAAGTCAATAACATTATTTAAATCATTATACAGGAGGTTCAGACACTTACGAAGGAAATCAAACCTAAGGTAAGGGAAATATCACAATCTCATTTTTATCCGAGATTGTTTATACTTTGGAATTTACTGGGGTGTATTTTATCATCCACATCCATGTTTCCTCAATATGTAATATTTATATCCTTATAAAATAGTTTATATCCAATTTTACCCTTTAGTGAGTTTTTAGTAAAAGTTATTAAAGGAATCTTTTGTCGTTTTTCGTACGAGGTACTTTTTGACTTTTCCGAAAAAATACGAGAGGAATTTTTTTTTAACTTATACGACAGGAATGGATTTTTAAAACATTATTTCCAAGAATCTTCCCTTACAAGTTTTCATGTTTATTTTTAATAAACTTCTTTTAGTTTAGAATTGTATGACATGTTAAGGAAAAATGTTTTTGAAGTAGAAAGGATATTTTCCTCAAGAATGGAGTTCAAGTGTTTTATCAAAATTATTTTCCATCTAAGATAATATAGTGTTCTGTTTCTATTCCAATTATTACATTGATTTGATTATGTTGTGATGGAATTATTTTTATGAATTCTTTTATCTTTTATGAATTGTTTTATGATGTCATGTTGTTTAAGAATACCATTTTTATTACATGAGTTATGCAATGATGTATGATTTATGATTTTGTGGCACAATAAGAATGGTATCATTATGAGATGGGTGGGACCTATATCTCCCTCCAATGAATTGGGTAAAGATTTTATATCTCATGAGATAGACATGGATGGAACGGAAGGTTAAACCGGTTCAGTGAAACAGGACTGAAACGAGGAGTGAACTCTGTTCAGAAATGGACTTTGTCCACTAAGATAGTCTTGGAAATGAGTCTTGACTAATAAGAAATGATTCACTATGATTATGTGTTTATGCCATAAAGTTTCGTTTTTTATGTTATGATTATTGGGATTTCATTTCACTACTATGATTTATCCCATGTTATGAAATTAGGCTCTCTTTTTCAAGTTAAGATTTCCAAAATGTTATGTTCTTCTGAATATGATGTGATTGATATTTATTTTTTTACCCTTACTGAGCATTTGATCTCACCCTTTTGTAAATTTTCTTTCCCCAGGTCAGGAAGAATCTTATTAAGTAAGATATACCAAAAGGGACTATAGATATGATGAAATAAATGGGAGATAGTGTAGGTTCTTTATGTACCAGTTGTTTATGTTTCCCAGTTTCTAAAGACACTATACATATATAGTCCTTTCATGGTTTTGTTATATGTTGTAATAAGTATGCTTCAATTTTGAAGTAATAACAATGTATGTAAAGTATGGGTCGTTATAGTTGGTATCAGAGGAAAGGTATAGTCAACCTTTGGAAAATCGGATGTGAAAGCCTTAGTAAGAACCCTAAGGAAAAGTCAAGCATAGAACACAATATTAGTGTTTTAGAAATGACCATGAATAACCTAGGATAAGACCTTAAGTGTGAAATTTTATTCTTGATTATGTGGTTTTCCTATTATAATTAGTGTTTCTCACACTATTCTTCTTGGTTTTAGTCAATGGCTGGAACCCGAAGGAACCATGTTAATGCGGAATGTGACGGGCAATGCAATGATTGTCCCCCTGAGCAACCAAACGTTATGGGAGCTGGAATGAAAATTATTTTAGCCATGCTCACACAACATTCTAAATCTATGAATCATGCAGGACTTCCAAACGAGCAAAGGAAGGAGCAACATTCTGTTGAATCCTTCATTAGGCAGCGTCCACCTTCTTTCAGCGGGTCTACTGATCCATTAGATGCTGAACAATGGATTAGTACCACTGAAAAGATATTTTCAGTTCTTCAATGTTCTGAACATGATAAAGTCATCCTAGCAGTGTATCGTTTGGAAGGAGATGATGATCAATGGTGGAATATTATTAAGAATACGAGGCAAAGGGACGAAATTGAGTCCATGGAATGGGATGAGTTCAAGAACTTATTTTTCAATAAGTACTTCCCTCGTATTCTCTGAACAAATATGGAGAAAGAGTTTCTTGAACTGAAGCAAAAGGATGATGAATCTGTTGGTACCTATGAAGCAAATTTTACAAGACTTGCATGGTACGCTTCTGATATTATTATCCAACCTGAGAGTAAGATCGATCGATTCTTTAGTGGCTTAAAACCAAGTCTTCGAAGGGCATTATCCATAAGGGACTTTAATAGCTACGGTGTAATCGTTCGATGTGATCTCAAAGTCGAGATGGAGATTGGAGTAACCCATCTGTCATATGGGTTTGATATGAAGAGGAAAATGGAATTCAAAGGAAAATATAAAGAGCACACTGAAAAGAAGATGAGCTTTCCCTTATGCTCAAAGTGTGGAAATAAACATTGAGGGAGTTGTCTTAATGGGACATGTAAATGTTTCAAATGTGGAAAGGGAGGTCATCGGGCATTTGAATGCCGCAATGATGGGAAGAAGATGTCTAATGATGCAAACAAAGGAAGGGACACAGAGAATGAACCTACTACACTTCAATGATTCAAGTGCAAGGAGATGGAGCATTATGCCAATAAATGCTCTAATCCAAGGGATGATGATGATGATAGACATCAACAAAATCTTAAGGCTAATGACAAAGGAAAGTTATATGCAATTTCAATCAGCGATGTGGAGTACGATAACGATGTGGTGAAAGGTACACTTACCATCCACTCTAAAGTAGAAAATGTTTTATTTGATTCTGGATCCACCCACTCATTTATTTCTGAATATTTTTCTAAGGGTATCACCATTTTACCTCAACAATTAGATATTGAGTGAGCTGTGACAACACCTAATGGCACAACAGTCACATCAATAGTTTGTAATTCTTCCCCGATTGAAGTTTGTGGGAAAGTGCTTCCAGAAAATATTGTGATCCTTCTTATAGTGGAATTTGGTGTGATTCTTGCCATGGATTGTCTTTCTTTATATGGAGCTCATATCAATTTCCAAATAAGTAAAGTCACATTTCATATTCTAGATCAATCTATGATCATCTATCGATGCAAGGATGAACATAACCTTCCAGTGGAAATTTCTTCCATCTTATGGGTCTTGATTCCACTTAATGAAGGTTATTTATCTCAAATGGTTGGTGAGAAACTCACAATTAAGAATATTCCCATTTTATGGGAGTTTTATGATGTCTTTCCGGAGGAATTGTCGGGTCTTCCACCAATTCGTGAAGTTGAGTTTTCAATAGAACTCGTACCGAGTGCTTTTCCTATTTCAAATACACCTTATAGAATGGCCCCAATTGAGTTGCAGGAATTGAAGAAGCAACTCCATGAGAATCTTGATAAGGGATTCATATGCCCTAATGCATCACCTTGGGGAGCACCTGTTCTGTTTGTTAAGAAGAAAGATGGATCAATGAGACTCTGCATTGATTATCGAGAACTTAACTAGATCACTATCAAGTACAAATATCCTCTCCCACGCATTGATGACCTATTTGACCAACTACGCAGAGCTCAATACTTTTCCAAGATTTATCTTCGTTTAGGGTATCATCAATTAATGGTCAAAAGGGAGGATCTACAAAAGACGACTTTCCGTAAAAGGTATGGACACTATGAATTTTTAGTGATGCCATTTGGTCTTACTAATGCCCCTACTATCTTCATGGATCTGATGATTTGAGTCTTTAGAGTCTTCCTTGATTAATTTGTGGTAGTTTTTATAGATGATATTCTTGTCTATTCAAAGAGCAAGTAAGAACATGAAGATCACTTGAAAATTATATTGAAGACCCTGAGAAAGGAGAAGCTTTATGCCAAATTTACCGAGTGTGAATTTTGGCTTCAAAAAGTTGCATTTTTGGGTCACATAATCTCAAAAGAGGGGATATCTGTGGATCCAGCAAAAACACAGGTTATCGAAAGATAGTCAAGACCAACAACAGTAACTGAGATCCAAATTTTTCTTGGTTTGGCTGGATATTATCGACGTTTTGTGAAATATTTTTCACGATTATCTAATCCACTCACCAGGTTGACTCGAAAAGGAGTTAAGATCGTGTGGACGGACGAATGTGAAGAGAATTTCAAGGAGTTGAAAAGAAGGTTATCCAGTGCACCTGTACTCACACTTCCTTGTAGTGGATAAAGGTTTGTGATCTATAGTGATGCTTACAAGAAGGGACTGGGATGTGTTCTCATGCAAAATGATATGGTGATAGCTTATGCCCCACGACAGTTGAAAATCCATGAGCAAAATTACCCAACTCATGATTTGGAGTTAGCTGCGGTAATCTTTGAATTAAATATTTGGAGGCATTACCTTTATGGTGAAAGGTGTGATATTTATACTGGTCATAAAATTTTAAAGTATATTTTCACACAAAAGGAGCTGAATATGCGTCAAAGAAGATGGTTGGAGATGATTAAGGATTACGACTGCTCAATTCATTACCACCCTGGGAAAGCAAACAAGGTGGAAGATGCATTAAGTCGACAAGACTATGCCAGTTTATCCATGATGAGGATCACAAAAGATCCAATATTTATGGATTTACAAAGGATGGATCTTGGAATTATAATGGAAGGGGGAAAATCGTATCTTTCTCAAATGAATGTTCAACCATATATACATGTGAAGATTAAAGAGGCAGAGAAAGATGATGTAGAGTTACAAAAGAAGATGATAAATGTTCCTAAATTCAACCTTTATTGTGATGGGATAATAAAGTTCAGGAATCGGGTTTGTGTTCCTCCCATCTCTGAATTAAAGAAGGAGCTGCTAGATGAGGCTCATAGTTCTTCATTCTCTATTCATCCAGGAAGCACAAATATGTATAGGGACCTGAAAGAGTACTTCTAGTGGGATGGCATGAAAAGAGATGTTGCTAAATATGTCTCTCAATTCTTGGTTTTTCAGCAAGTTAAAGCTGAGAGATAGAAGTCTAAGGGGATGTTACAACCATTACCCATACCCGAATGGAAATGGGAAAACATCACTACGGACTTTGTCACAGGACATCCTAAAACATCCAAAGGCAATAATGCTATCTGGGTCATAGTTGATTGTCTTACAAAGTCTGCACACTTCATTGCTATTAAAGAGGATTTCTCTCTGGATTAGCTTTCCAGGATATATTAAAAGGAAGTGGTAAGATTTCATGGAGTACCACTTTCTATTATATCTGATCGGGATCCGAGATTTACCTCTAAGTTCTGGCGAAGTCTTCAACATACTCTGGATACAAAGTTGAGTTTCAGCACTGCTTATCATCCTCAGACAGACGGTCAGTCTGAGAGAACAATTCAAAATCTAGAAGATATGTTGAGAGCTTGCTCTATGGATTTCAAAGGTGGTTGGGATCAACACCTACCTTTGGTGGAATTTTCTTATAATAATAGCTTTCACTACAGTATTCAGATGGCTCCTTATGAAGATCTCTATGGAAAGAAATGTAGGACTCGAACTTGCTGGGATGAAGTTGGGGAAAGAAAGCTATTAGGGCCTGATCTCGTTGATGAAATGAAAGAAAAGGTCAGATCAATTCAACAAAACATAAGAGCAGCTCAGAGTCGACCGAAAAGTTATGCCAACAACCAAATAAAAGACCTAGAGTTTGAAGTGGGTGATAAAGTGTTCTTAAAAATATCTCCCAGGAAGAGGGACATGAGATTTGGAAAGAAGTGGAAGTTGATCCCTAGATATATCGGTCCTTTCGAAATACTGGATCGTGTTTGGAAGGTAGCTTACCGACTAGCGCTTCCACCGAATCTCTCTCAAGTACACGATGTGTTCCATGTATCTTTCCTGAGAAAGTACATACCTGACCTTCACATGTACTCAGCTCATAAGTTGTACCGCTGGAGAAAGATCTTTATTATGAAGAACAGCCGATATAGATTCTGGATCATAGCGAAAAAGACCTACGAAACAAGACCACTCTCTTGGTGAAAGATTTATGGAGGAACCACCAATTAGAAGAAGCTACTTGGGAGCTTGAGTATATGATGAGGGAGAGGTATCCTCATCTGTTTGTTACAAAGTGACGAATTTCGAGGGTGAAATTCATTTTAAGGGGGGTAGAATGTAACACCCGAGACTTTTATAGGAAATATTTTGTTTTTATGTTATATAAATCATCAAAGTAATCTTTCACTACACACAACACTATCTTGGCTTACTTTACACGCAACCGCGGCCTTCCTCGATAGCTTGTGTCGTACGCAATACCGAGTTTCACTAAACAACGATATGCTATTAAAATATTATTAAAACTAGCCGTTATAAATAGTACTAACTGAATTTTTAATTTTATAACATTTTAATTCAACTTATACATTTTCTAAAATGAGGTATAAAAGAAAAATCAGTTTTTTTGGATAAAAGAAATATTTTTCAAAAAATACAGTTTTGCCGCCTTTTGATGGTGTACCCACATTAAATATAGTTTTTGACATGTTTATAAGTTAAATTTGACAAAATAAAATTCATCTTTTGAATCAGTGTATAATAATTTACTTTGGATCCATTTTTTATATTTTCCTGATAACTTTTATATTTTGATGAATAGTAAAAATACGCTAATTTTTAATTAAAAACAACTTTTTTCATTGAGATAATTTATATGGATAAATTATAATATGGAATGGTTTTAATTTATAAATAGAATATATTTTTAACATTTAATATAATGTATGTCATTACCATTAATTTCACATTGAATTAATAGGTAAAAAATTTCAATCTTTGGCAATGTTTTAACTTCTAAAACCCTTTTTCTTAACAACGAGATTTATTTTAAATTAATTAATGAAAATTATATGTTTTTAATTTTGAAAAATGGATTCCATATTCAGAATCATAGGGTCCAAATTATTTTAATGGACTACTTTTTATTTTTGGGCATTATGAATAGTAACTACGACAAATTTTATTTACCATAGTTAAAGGTAAATCGGGTAATTAAGGGTAAATATAAGATTATAAAATTACCCTAACACCTGAAAAAATCCTATTGGATGAATAAAAGTAGACCCATATCACATAAGAGTCGTATTAGATTTATTTAATGGACTTTTGTCCATGAAAATAATTTAATTATTATTAAAATCAAAGAATGTGACAACATGTCACTTTCTTAAATCTTATAAGTATAATAATTTTAATTTGGTGATACACTTAATGAAACTTCAAACATGAATAGTCTCCAGACATATAATACAATTATCTACATAATAGGAATTTATTTAGAATTTTTATGGATTGAATAATTATCATTAATTATGAAACAATAGTGATGTTGAAATTATTGTATTAATTAAAATATCAAATAAATTGTTTTAAAAATATTAAAATAAATATTATATGAACTATTTAATGTGATAAACTAATTTTCAAGATACCTATGAATTTTTATGAATCTATTAATGATTTTATTTTGAACATATCTTCTATATATATTTTATTTAATCTTAAATAAATGAATAGTGTCAAAATTGACACTATTGTTATTTTAAAAATATAACATATTATAAAATTGTTTAAAAATCACAATAATATTTAAAAATTATAAATTAAAATTTATATGGTCTAAAATATCATAAAGTTTCAAATTATGGAAAATTCACAACACATATGTAATTATTTATAATAATTTAAAATTTAGAATATTATTACCACAAATAAGATTAAATTGATAAATAAGGATAAATCAAGTTGATAATGTTTTAAATAAATTCCTAACACGTCTAAATTTTATTGGTTGATGATATTACAACCATATCTCATATAATCTTCGGATGTGAGTCATTTTGGATGTTTTTAAGCGGGGTTGGGTTTTAATATAAACTAATATTTCTTATATTTCCAAAGGTGCCCCTCTCCTCCCTTATAAAAGGGCACCTCCTCCCTCTATTCCTCACACCAATTTGAGCCTTCAAGCTCGGCCAAACCCTGACCATTTCACTTCCTCACTTCCTTATAAACCTACTAGAGGTACTTGTCTTATCAAACGACCAACTCTAGTGCCTTAAGAGAATGTTTAATGGAGGCACTTCGAGAAAGAGGTAATACCATCTACCGTTTTCTTCAAGTTCAATTCTTCTTCTACTCCATCTTCTTTAGTTGTTTAATTATGAGGTAATAACATAAGTATCACTCATATACTGATATGTTATGATAAATATGAAACAACCCTATTTCCCCTCTTATCCATTCTACGGAAAATGAAATCACCGCGCGTGCGTACGTACGGAATACCTACTCCACGCCGTGGTGTAATCTATTTTCCACCACCACCTTACTTGGATGGGTATAAGGGTGAATGTAATGAATATATATGATTATTGTAAAGTGTTATTGATTCTGAAATAGTATACATACACTCCAATACAATTCCACAATCATGGGAACGATATCATCGCTCGTGCGTACGTACGGAATACCGTCACCACGGTGTGATGCGATTCGTTCTACATGATCTTCATTGCATAATGATTATATAAATGAATTTAATGAATGAATACTATATATATTACAGTAATAACATTCTGGAAATGAGGTATCTATAACCTAAAGAGAAGAATAAGAATTTATTCGACAAACACGCATAAGAACAAAAAGTAATAAACACCCGAATAACAAGTAGTAATGAAATATTACTAATAAGAAGCTAAGAATATGACCATATATGATATCATAACAATAAGTATGATTCTGGAATAAGAAAATAACATTTTTAAAATCATTATACAGGAGGTTCGGACACTTACGAAGCAAATCAGACCTAAGGTAAGGGAAATATCACAATCTCATTTTTATCCGAGATTGTTTATACTTTGGAATTTATTGGGGTGTATTTTATCATCCACATCCATGTTTCCTAAATATGTAATATTAATATCCTTCTACAATAGTTTTTATCCAATTTTACCCTTCAGTGACTTTTTAGTAAAAGCTATGAAAGGAATCTTTTTTCAGTTTTCGTACGAGGTACTTTTTGACTTTTCTGAAAAAAGTACGAGAAGAATTTTTTTTTTAACTTATACGGCAGGAATGGATTTTTAAAACATTATTTCCAAGAAGCTTCCCTTAAAACATTTCAAGTTTATTTTTAATCAACTTCTTTTATTTTATAATTGTATGACATGTTAAGAAAGGAAAAATGTTTTTGATGTAGAAAGGATATTTTTCTCAAGAATGGAGTTCAAGTGTTTTATCAAAATTATTTTCCTTATAAGATAATATAGGGTTCTTTTTCTATTACAATTATTACATTGATTTGATTATGTTGTGATGGAATTATTTTTATGAATTATTTTATCTTCTATGAATTGTTTTATGAAGTCATGTTCTTTAAGAATCCCATTTCTATTACATGGGTTATGCAATGATGTAAGATTTATGATTTTGTGTCACACATAAGAATCGTATCATTATGAGATGGGTGGGACCTATATCTCCCTCCAATGCATTGGGTAAAGATTTTATATCTCATGAGATAGACATGGCTGGAACGGTAGGTTAAACCGATTCAGTGAAACAAGACTGAAATGAGGAGTGAACTCAGTTCAGAAATGGACTTTGTCCACTAAGATAGTCTTGGAAATGAGTCTTGACTATTAAGAAATGATTCTCTATGATTATGTTTGTATGAAAAAAAGTTTCATGTTTTATGTTATGATTATTGGGATTTCATTTCACTACTATGATTTATCCCATGTAATGAAATTATGCTCTCTTTTGCAGGTTAAGATTTCCAAAATGTTATGTTCTTATGAATATGATGTGATTGATATTTCTTTTGTTTACCCTTACGGAGAATTTGAGCTCACCCGTTTGTATGTTTTCTTTCCCCAGGTCAGGAAGATGCTTATTAAGTATGATATGCCAAAAGGGACTATAGATATGATGAAATAAATGGGAGACATTGTAGATGCTTTATGAACCAGTTGTTTATGTTTCCTAGTTTCTAAAGACACTATACCTATACAACCCTTTCATGGTTTTGTTATATGTTGTAATAAGTACGGTTCAATTTTGAAGTAATAACAATGTATGTAATGTATGGGTCATTATAGTGTGCAGCCTTCAATAATTTCCTATTCAACCTAATCTTGAATGTAGTATATAATATCATCAATGTTGTTCAAAACCATTTATACCTCTAGAATGAGTATATAAATTGATGATAATATACCCCAATGATAAATATACACTTGATTCAAATATAAAATGTTTCCATTCATTATATATTCCATGTTTTGGATAACATCCCTCAATACATGAACGAACGAATGTAATATCCTAATACAAAATTCTTGAATATGTTTAACCAGTGTTTTTCTTACTCCAATAGATAGAAACAAAATTTAATGTTACAAATATGAAAGTTAATATGATTAAATAGAACCCAGAATCAATAGATTGAAATTATACCTGAAGATAATGGGTGATTCCTATAACTATAAGAAACATACAATTATTCATCAACCGTATTTATTCCAAGAAAATTACGTGTCCTAGTGGGAAGGATATATAAATACATACATTTATATCAGATTTATTAAATTACCTAACCCTATATCTACTATAATCATACATGATATTATTTAATTACTTTAATGATCTAACCTTTCCACTAATAATGAAAAGTATATGAACTATAAAAAATTTATGAGACTCCCCAATGGGTTTGTTCTTACCACTAAATAGACATTACCTTACATTAGTGAAACGATCATTGATATTACTACTGATAGAATAATTCAACATGATAAAAACATTTGTGGGAGAAGATGACCCTATTATATACGTATAATATTTTTGAAGAAACCAATCATATTCCCTTTGATACATATGTAGATCCATATAGTAGAATTCAAATAAAAAATGTTGATCACCCACTTAATCTCAGAATAAAAAACAATTTTTAGTCTTCACAATATAATTCACCCAAATTCTATCATATGATTTATCAACATTGACCTTCACCAAAACATTTAACTTACGGACTTATCTATTAATAACATCAAAAATTTCATGAGATAACCCAATATCCTCTTGTATACATCTACATTTGTGTAACCCATCTTGGTAATCTAATATTGACCTAGGAATTTGTTGAGGTATTTTGGGGTTAATAGCACTATCTTAAAAAATGTAATATCTATTAAACAAGAATATCAACCATAATTGATTGGGTGAGTTTGGGTCCTTAACCTTGGGTATGTTGATAATAAATAATTTCTAATTCCATCTTGGAAACATATACCCTTTATATAATTCCTACACGTGTTTTATTATAAAATATAATATGATATAATATTTTTCACCATATAGGGAAATCCATTAGGATTAGGGGAATGTTTCGGGTTATGGTGAACCATTTCTCCCTTTATCACTACCACTTATAGAATTATATTCATGTTCATATAATTGGTATCATTAACTATTAATGGGAATTTGTTTGAAAAAACTTTCCCTACATAAATTCATAAGATATCCATCAAATTCCCCTCCCCTTTTATGATTTATTATATTAGCATGTGAAAATTGTGATAATATACATCATGGTAACATTGAAGTGTTTTTTGGATGTTTATGTCTGTTGAAATGGCTGTTTCACCAAATTTGAGTTTGGTTGTTACCAAAGTATGGTTTTTTAGAAGGTGTAATAGTTTCAATGTGTATAACATATTTGTAGCCCTCAAAATTTGGGTTTATTATAGGGAAAATGGATGAATCCCACATAGAATATAGGTGGAGCACATAGAAATAATGCATAATCATGAAGAGAAATAGGTAATGGAAATATTTTAACATAGTAACTCTGTCATCTGAAGCGAAAAGTAGGCTCTCATTTACAATCAAAGGTGGTGAATTAATGTACAGAAAAAATGATTTTTCATTTTTGGTTAAAGTCAATGATTGGAAGAGAACCATAAATGGTGTTTCCATTTTTTATTGAAGGAAAAGTTTTAGAGGACTCTAAATAGGAATAATGTGCAATAAGAATCATATAGTGGGTGAAATATGTCATGATTGACGATCAAAAAACTGATTTCACATAATTGTGATAAGTAGGTTTTGTGGATTTATATATATATATATATAATGTAAACTTAATCATATTATTAGTTAAATATAATTTAGTAAGAGAATAATTTCTATGAGATTATGTGTATGTAACAATGTTTTACATGAAGGATGAACCCACAAAAAGGGTTTGAGTTGATGAAGGAGACATGTCATGAAGATGTTGAGTTTGAGATGAATTATAGTTGAAAATTATAATTTTTTTAGGAGGAGTGGTTTTTACAAAAGACGTTCAATTTTCATATGTTTTCTGTGGGGTTAGATTAGCTAGGAATGGATAAGGGTATCCCATTGTATAATTTTGACAAGAAGGATTAAAATTCCTCATATCACTCAGTATATGGTGAAGGGAATTTCATGACAGGATTAAGGTAGATTGAAAAGAATAATAATTATTTTTTGAATGGACTATCTAAATAGAAAACACTATGTTGTTAATTTTATAACATTTATTAGTTGAAAACAAGGAATCATATTCCCATATCACTCTCCCTATTCCTCAAGGTGATGACCTAACTCGACAATGGAAAAACATCCCCACTTCCAAAATTGAGGGGCTGGGAGAATCCATTAAATAACCTTTTTTGAGAATGGGTTGGGGCCCTTCATGACATTATATATCCTTAACAATATACTACATTATCCATCTATATCGACTTTCCGAAGGTCCCAAATATCATTAATATGTGACAAAAAATCTCTATTTCAGATGATGAATTATAAATAACATAGGGATATCCATGTCTAACCTTGAAAACATTATTCACGTATAACCAGATTTTAGTTGATAGTTGAAACGTATTTCATCAAAACAAATATCGTTCATTATTTTAATTACATGGAATAATATGAAAAATCATCACTAAAACTACTTGTATCATTTAAACCACAAAAATAATTAACCCATTACAGTTAAATAAACACCTCATAATCTATAGTTTTAATTAATATATAATAATATTAATAGACCAATTCCACAATCCCAATATTCAATTTATTAAATTACCACATAATTAATCCAATTTCACAATCCCAATATCCCGTAAATTCTTAAATAGTAATATTATATTAATTAATTCACCCATTAATTAATCCTATTTAAGAAATTACATAATCACATTTACCAAAATTCTATTTAACCATTTTGATCTCAATTCATAATCACATGGAAGATGATTTAATCAATTCCATGATTCCATAAATTACTTAATTGTTTAATTTATTTAGTCTAAGATTAAATTTTCAAATATTCCAATTGAAATTTCACCACACATAAATTCAATTGGATTTCAATATTATAAGAATTCATTTTTACCACCTACATCAATATTGATAAGGAACAGTCACCAATGGAAATCTCTAATTGAAGTAGAACAACCAATATCATGAAAAATTATGAGATCTATAGAGAAAACAAAAATCCAAGATCAAAAGAATCCGGATCCATCATGCTTAGATCTTGATGCATCTCCAAAAAAACAAAACATTCCCCTTTTTTCTAGATTTGATATGAGAGAGATATATATATATATATAATCAAGAAGTAATCACATTCCAGTTGAGGTGCAATTTTTTGAATATATCATTGATTCACCATGGATGGATGTTGGATGGACTTTGAACCAGTCCACATGGATCAAAGAAATGATAGAAATCTATTTAGGATTAAGATATGGTGATTCAGTGTATACGGAATGGAATTGGGGATTTGTAATTTGATTTTCAATGGTTTAAATTTTCATGCACATAGTTTCATGATTCGGGCACACGACTTTCCCAATGAATTTTCCTAATTGCGTGCCTCCTCCATGGGGTCACCCAGTTTATACTAAGAGGGAAAATAATTTTCCAAAATCTGTTGCATCCATGAAATCCACCTATTCCTATAGTTACATTGATTCCTATAGTAAGGAAGATGGTATGGGAAAACCATGCGCCATCCTTGAATTTCCCAAAAACTCTCCAAGAATCCAAATTTAACACAAATGCACCAAATATAAAATCCCAATAAGATATAATCAAAAAAATGAAAACGATTACCATTAGATAATATATATAAATCTATTTAAATTTTTGGCATCATACATGAACGGACCATTATAAATATATAAGATATCATCAAAATATTATCCATAGAAATTGAAGCAGGTTGGGATAAACACCTTCCATTCGTTATGTTCTCAAAAAAAATATATTCCACACAAGAATTTAGAAAAATATTTATAATTAAATAAAGGATTGGTAATATTAAACAATATTATGATGGAATGAAATTGGGGAAAGAAATTTATTTTAGACAAAAATAGTAAAAGAGATGATATAGAAGGTTGAATCTAATTAGAAACACATCAGATAATATCAATTAAAATAGATGTGTTATGAAAACAATCCACTATGAGACATAGAGTTCATGGTTGAGAATAATGTAAAACTGAAAATATCTCCCCAGAAAATATTTATGATTTTTCGGAATATTAGAGATTTAGGTCTAGGTACATTTTCCCAATTTAGATCTTAATCAAATTGGGGTTATGTCATATCAACACACCATTCCAAAAATCATGTATCATGTAAAAAACATGATCCAAATATCTCTCTTGGGTAACTATATATCAGATTGTTTGCATGTAATGAATCAAGAGGATGAATTGTAGTAGAATAATATCTCTTATGAGGTGCATCTAGTTGCAATATTGGGTTGTATAGATAAATTACTTTGAAAAAAGGGTGTTCATCTTATCAATGTTCTATTGAGAAATCATTAGTACGAATCAGAAAAATGGAAGCATATTGATGAAATAAAACAAAAAATAAACTAAAATAATTATGTATCAGGGTTTATGTATAAATTTAATGGAAAACTATTTTGAAGGGAGGAAGAATTTAATGAGCCACATTTTTAAAACGTGTAATATTCCCCTCTCTCGTCTATGTGGTATAAATTTTTATTATAAACACTACACATAAAAATATAATTTATTACATCAATATAAAATATTTCATATAATGATCGAAATACACTCTATAGAATTTAAAATAGTTTAACGATTGAAAAAACAAATATAAATAATAAATCTATAACATATAATTTTGGTATATTATAGGCTCGTAAAATTATAATGGTTGTGATGAATGCCGTAAAAAATATTTCAAATAAGAATAGAATTTTTTAAAAGAAATATTGTTAAACTTTTTCAGGAATTAGGGAATAAGTAAAGAAGGAACAGAGAATTATTTTTTAGAATTATACTGACCCATTGAATATTCTATAGACATATGGAATAATTTCTAGTATATTAAATGGTAAACTAACCATTGGGATTAGTAAAATAAATATAAATTAATATTTAAAATTATTGAATATGAGTATATATAAAACAATAATTATATAAAATGAATTATAAAATAATATAAAATAAAGTGAATATATGTATATATTTTAGTAATTATGTTTTAACATCTCTTGAAAAAAATATGTTAGATTTTTTTAAAAATTGTTATCATATTTTTTAAATAAATTAAAATAATTAAAAATAATATAATAATTTGGAATAAAAATAAAAATAATTGTAATGAATAATGTAAAATGAAATAGTAGTTTTTAAAAAAATAATGTTTACCCATGAATTATAGGATTTTATATAAATTTTTTAGAGATAATATTAAGAAATTTTATTTGACAATATGAACATCGTTTTTAATTCAATATACCTTGATTATCATTTGGTGAATTATTGTGATTTATTAAAAAATGACTATTGTATTATTAATTTTAGACATATATTATTATGAATATCATATTTTTATCAAAAAAACAAAATATAAATATGAAATAACAATTAATAAAATATTTTTATTTAATTATAATAATACATTTAGAAATATTAAATTATATTTCATACCATATATTTTGAAATTTTATTACTAATTTTTATTTAATTCTAATAAATAACTATTGTTGATTTCATATGTGTAAAAATGTATTTATATGACTCCATTTATTTCTGTATGAATTTTATATTCACCAATACACTCATTGTTAATCATCAAACAATATAATTAATTAAAATGAATACCATTCCTAGTATTTCGCCTAAATAAAAAATAATCAATGATTTATTCTAAAATATCCCACCCCATTTTCTGTATAACATGATATCCTCCAACACATTATATTAATCTAAAAATCCTTCCTTATCAAAATATATTCCATAAAAACTTTGTGAAATCCAATATAAATGTCCCTATGTTTGATTTTTGGCCAAAGCCCCTACTTAGAGGGATTTAGGATCAATCTACATTAATTGAATTAGGTTTTGAGGAATGGATTCATAAAACAATTTCACAATTTCAATTCTAATTTTACCCATTTTATTTTACATTATGTAATAACAAAATATAACATTAAAATGGAGGCATTAAAGTACATTATATTTTTATAAAACTATATGATAAAAAAGAGTACTATATAATTTTTAAACAATCTTAAAACCATTTTCAATGTGTGGATGTCATATGTTATCTATGTGAACAATGATATTTTATATATTTCATATTCCCTTCATAAAAATTTATATGATTTGACTCAATTATTGAATATAAAAATAAAATTGCAATAATTTTTTTTATGACTCAATAATGATAAAATATCGATAATAATATTTATTTAAAATTCAGTCAATTGAATTTACATTATCCATCAAACAATCATACCATGTAAGATTCCATGATTTGAAACTATATAATAATATATTTAATTAATTTACTTATATAATGATAGAAATATATTCAATTAAAATTATAGATCTTATAAAACCCATGTATTATCATCTAAAATTATTTCCATTATATCAAATTAGTTTTGGAACTATGAGTCAAGAAACACTAAAATGGTATTAATGTCTCATATAAATGTAATAAAAGAATAAAAAAAGATAATAATATAATATAATAGATAAAATAAACATGAAAATATTATTAATAACGTAGTAAATGAATGAAAATTTAATATTCAAGATTTTAATGGAGTTACTGAAGATCAGTATGACTCAAGGTCAAGGTTCCTTTCTAGTTTTTTCCAACTCTTTTATGTTTTGGATGATATTTTCTCGATCACTCTCTATTAATATTTTTGGCTTTTTCTATAATTATAATATGATTTATTTAAATAATATTCAATTCCAATTTATTTTTTTAGCTATATGAATCCTTTTTTTGTTTCATTATGTCAATTCATATAAAACTTATAATGGAGGATTTTCAAGTATTTATCATTTTCCCTGAAATTAATATTATATTTTATGCTCTTATAAATATTATTTTCACAATATTATTTCCAAAATACCTCATTTTTAAATTAATTTTTTGATTATTTTGATTTATTATATAAACTCTTTGCTTGTACCCGATTTCAATAAAAGTTGTCATTTTGATTAAATATCCTCAAATGTTTAATATCCCAAACCTTTTTTACATTTACTTATGATTTTCCTTGGAATTGATTTATATTTTCATAACCAATAGTTATTTTTTGATAATTAATGTCCATGATTCATTAATATCTTATTTCCATTTGTTCTATCATGATAACAAAATGATTAATTCTTTTCGGTCCTATTTTTTATCTATTTAATTATCAAATGACTATTTAGGGTTTATTCAATAAATATATTTATTTTCAACATAGGACACATATTCCTGATTTATTTTGGTAATGTGTGGGCTTAGAAATATTTATCTCTCAATTAATAGTGAAAATAATTATTACTCATGAGATTATTATTCATCTTTCAAGTGATGTATGCCTCTTCCATAAAGTTATTCATGTGATAGGTGAAGTAAAACTCATCTATATTGTTATTTATGGACCATGTAAAGATAAACCCATTCATAATGATGGCTTTTATTGTAAATAATCCATAAAATCTATTTATTATTATAAGTGTTCTGTTTGTGCAATATTTTATGATTCTCATGTTTATATTTCCCCTATGATATATGATTATTTATGTGTCAATCCTTCTATTATGTATGTCCCCATGTTAACCATTTAATAATTCGAATATGGTGAGGTCTTTGAGAATGTCATAAAGATAAAAATAAATGTCCAAGTTATTGATTTAGAGATGTTTTATAATGAACCTATTTTCCAAAACCTAAATATATAATCATTAAAATATTTATAACATTTATTTCATAACATTCACTTCAATTACCAATAGTGTTTAGAGTTTTAAATAATTAGGATTTATAAATAACTAACAAATCTAATTTATTTATCATAAAATAAAAATTTTAGAATATAATTTCAACTAAATATCATAAATTTGGTCTTTAATATCTCTACAGGAATCTCCACATATGATATTATTTTATACATATAAGGTCTAACACATTTCTTCATAAATTGGGAAAATACAAAAATATTATTGTTAATATCAAATGAATTGTATTGTAATGTGTATAACAAAAGCTATCAAAAAAAATTTGAAGTTAAGAATAATATAAAAGGAAATGACCAATAATCAAATAATTCTATATAATTGAACACATGAGCTTGAAATAAGTCCATATTTTATAGTATAAATAATCCCATGGACAATAAAAAATAATTACATGGTGATTTAATGCACAACATCAAACCTTTGAAAGAATTTTGCTTTATATTACACACATTACTGTCCTTTTTGTGGGATATCTTATTATTTTAATTATATTATGAAAGATATCAAAATAAATTAACCAAAACGTTCCAATTATCCATACAATTTTTTTATAAGAAGACCTATCAATCTATTTTAGGGATATCTAATATTTATTCTCACCCATAATTTTCTATGATCAATTCATTAACTATATAAAATAAATGAATACTATTAATGTGCATAACCAACATGTTTTAATAATCAATAATCATTAATATTGAATGAAAATCTATAAATATTGTGAATAATCTCCAATATTAAAAGAAAAAATTATATAACCTTAATCTATCTATAGATTGAAGGTGGAAAGTAATATTAATGAATATACCAAGTGAAATAAATTAACATTAATGGATGTTAAAATTTATGAAATAACCATCATAAGAAGAAAATATTAAATAATATAATATTAGAAGGGATAAATAATTTTATTTATTGATAATATTAGTTTAATCCCAAAAATTAAATACAATTAGAGGATTTAGATGATAATCCATGAAGCATAAATCCATTGGAGTAAATGACGTTTATTATAATGTGTGAAAATGGATGTTAAATTGTAAAATTGGTTTTATAATTGTTTTTTAAATACCAAAAAAAGATGATGATACATTTCACATTGATATTTAATTTTAAATGTGTAAAGATAAAAACAAATTTATTAAAAAAACATTATGAAGATTACTAATAATAAATCCAAAAAATTGTTATAGTTTTTTATAAATGGAAATGTGTTGTGGAAAAAATATATGTAATATAGATGGAAACCCATTATAACATATTAAAATACATCTTCTGAAACCTATTAATGTTAATAAGGTAATAAAAAGTACTTTTCTGAAAAAGGAAAAAGGAAATATGACGTTTTCAATATATAAAAAATAATTGGGTCTCCAAATTAAAAGTTGAAAACTGGGGGGAATCTAAAACATGGATTTCAATGAAAAATAAATTACCTAGGAAAGACGTGAATTATTATTAACAATGATATTATTTAATGATAAAAAATTTATAACATAATGTTCTTTGAATTAGAAGTTAATTTTTTCCAAGGATGGTAGAGGAAAAAATATAATAAAATTCTATAGTGGTTATCCAAATATTGGATTAATCAATTTAAATATGAAATAAAATAAATCGATGAATGAGGTTTTGATTTATCAATATACAATACAACATAAGGCTAATTTTATTTAGAACCCAATAAATGATTTGAATAGAAATTTAACCTCAAAATAAATGAATATATGGTAATTCATGATATTATAAATCCAATTGAATGTATACACAAGATTTTAATGAATGTTGGTGTCTAAATAAAACATTTCTCCAAATATATAAATAGATAAAAAACACACTTATACCATCATTGTTATTGAAACTGAAATCCCATGAAATGTATAACATGAGAAGGAATTAAAAATCCCTTATATTTTATAAAAAATATTATAAAATAAGTACAATGAAATATATTCACCATAACAAAAGAATCAGGTGGTTACTACTCATCATACCTTAGTAATGAGAAATTGAGATTCATAAACACTTAAAATATTTATTGAATTCTTTTATTCCACATTAACATTATATTTAAACAATAACAGTCTTAATAACCTATTTCACAACATTATCCATACATATAACATTTTATAAACATAATTTATAAAAATTCAATATAAATATATCATTTATTTTCATGTCATTTTCATCATCAATCATTTTTTTGACATGATAGTTTTGATTAGTATTAGACTCAAAGTGGATGAGTTGATTCTTATTTAATTATTCAATGTTCATAATTAAGAGATAATTAATGGTTCTATAATAGATTATTTATAAGGTTATGTAGTGTTCTAAATTCATTTCCTAAGTATTTCAGTTAAGATTTTGGAGGACAATGTCTTTGAAGATCTTGTTTTTGATATTTTTCAAAAATGAGGGGAGGTATATGAATAATGGGATAAATAATACAATTACCATTATAAAAAAATAATTTAAAATTAATATATAATATAAAAAATATTTTTGATTCCTCAGTGACCCATGATATAAATTTTTTGCATTGATCATATTGGTTTTCAAATCAACAAAAATAAGAACAAGATATAATATATTGATGAGTATGCTTAAGAAATTGATTAATATGATATAATATACTTATAATAAAATTAAAATGATATTTATTAAGTTTCATTAAAAATTTTGAACCAAATTTTTTATATTTTGGTAGATAATAATTGACTAGTGTGAAATCAAAATGTGTTACTTTTGTGGTGACAGTAGTCCGCACATATGCATGGGTGACATGTTAATATTACATTTATGTGTAGGAATTCAAGGACTGGTTTATAATTTAAAAATACTAATGATGTTATAAATTTTATTTTAATCCTCTAATTAGTTATTTTATAACAATCTTTGTATTTTGGGGCATAAAAATTAAGCAAACCCTTCATGGTGGTGGTACTCCATAAATACACATGACGACATCATCAATATTCAAATTTTATAAAATCAGGGAATGAAATGGATATTAAAATAATATATTAATATTTTAGAATATTAATAATAATTATTTTATCATTATTTCAGAGATAGTTTAAATTTTATGGGGTATAAGGAGGAAATAATTAAGAGACCACAGTTGATAACATTAACACACACTTTTCCTATTATCCCTTGAGAAACATGATAAGGATCTGTATCATGGAAATTTGGAAATAAAAAGAACCAAAATACATGGGGATATATTTGAGGAGAGATTATGTATGTTTTTGTATCAATAAAATTATTTATAAGGATTGGAAAATAATTTTCCTTTTATAGGTGAAGGTAATGACATATTTTGTGAATAATTTTTTTTATTTAAAATGAAAATTTGTTTGGAATGTCAGGTGGTTTCAAAATAAAAAATAATGGAGTTGAGGATGAGGAAATTTCCTGAATAAAAAAACGTTAATTTATCCCATTTTTTTAAAAAATTATGTTAGTCAATTACTCCTAGATTTTTCTTTTTTATCATTTTGGGTTTTTACATTGGTAATTAACTTTTCCATAACTAATTTAGATTCAATTACAATAATTAAAATATACCTTATTAGATAATTTATATCTACTTATTTATATTAAAAAAAAATATTTTATAAAATAAAATATCTATGTGTCATAATAATGAATTTTTAACTTTAGATCACGTAAATCATAAAATAAATTTTTAGAAAACATGTATTTTACACACAATTTTTTTTTGATGTGTGAAAAATATCAGTAATTTTATTTTTATTACATAATTCGGTTTATTATAAAACATAACAGTGTTATGTGTCTTTAAAAATAATCCCAAACAAAATTAAAACATTTTTCTAATTTTTTAAAAGATACAGACCATGATCAATTTTTATCAACGCAAATTGGGACTAATATTTCAAAAATATTAAATATGAGTTTTATCAATTAAAATTATTAAAATAAAATGCATTATTATTAATCATAAATATTTATTAGGTATATGAAAAATGTTTTATATAATTTCAACTCATTATTGTTCAATTATCATGTTATAAAATTTATTGATTTATCCAAATATGTAGTTTTTTCCATTCACCGTAAAATCAACCTTTTTAGAGAAATATTGAAAAGTCACCATAACATAATTTAAAAATTAAATATTCAAAAAATATTACCATTTTCTCAAATTAACAATCAAAATATTAAAATTTTACTATAAATAAAAACGTAAATATATAGTGAAATCCATTTGTGTAGAAAACTAGCTATTAACAATATAAAATATTTTTAATCTTATTTATTATAAATTTATAATTAAATTCGTTTTAATCAATTATTCATATCAATAATATCATTTATCAACAATTGATTTAGTTTCCTAAACGATTTTCAATAAAAACTAATTATAGGGAAAAAATTATATTTTGCATAAAATAATCATATTAATTATTTAGATATGTTAATTGAATTTCATAATTTTATTATTATTAAATTTAACATTTATTTTTATTTATACACATATATCGTTTTTTTGTTTTCATTAATTTATACCCACTTATTCAAGAACTAATTTTTTTGATTTATAATGTTCTGTGGGTTATTTTGGTTTGGTGCTTAGTGTGAAAAAACATGTCAAACACATTATGTTTTAAAATAAAATATATAATTTAAAATAATTGGTTGTTAAATTATCCACTTTAAAAATTATTCTCTAAAATTTTTAACCATCACTTACTTATAAAATTACCTAAGGGTATCTCAATTTAAAACATTAAAATATGTGTCTATAGTAATATCATATAATTGACTAGGAAATTAATCTTTTCCATTATAATATGAATATCAATGATATTTATTATCTATCAAATTTTATACCTTTGTAAGACTAGCTATTATAAGTAAATAACACTATATATTCAATTAAATTTCATATAGAGTTCATAATAAATGTTGTAACAATAGGTTATTGTGTGTTTATAAGGGATATTAATGTGATTTTCCATCTTATCAATTATCATGGTATCAATGTAGAATGACACAATACCTAACCAATTCCTTATAAAAATTATATAAAAGAACAATAAGAGGATTTTATAAGGCGAATATTCTCATATATATCTCTCAATGGAGTGTTATAGACTTTGAAATAATAATTATACTACCATAAGGTTTCATATTAGTAAATCATCATATCGTTAGTATGATGTTAATATGATGTTCTTATCAGAAATTTAAGTTATAAAGTTGTTGTTGTAAAATGAATAAAATAAAAAACTCATAGTTATTGATTGTATTATCCAATTTTTTCACTCCACATAAGTTTTTTATTTCTCCTTAGTCATTGGGGTTTTATATGCTTTCCCTTGTACACTTGATCCCATATTTTACTAATGTGTATCATCCATAAAATCCATTGAAATAGGAAATTCTTTAAGGTAATTCATATTTTTTCCAAATAATAAATTTTAAACTACTATTGATATCAGAGGTTGAACCATATTCCCCTTTTCCATATCAATTAGACAAGTCATTTTTCCTCAGTATTTTGCAACATCATACCTTCCTTTTTTTAAAAAACTATCATGTAGTTCTGTTTAAAAGATTTTCATGGTAAATTATTCAATATATTTCAGTCATAATAGATGTTTAATTGTTAATGGTAGCATATGTTGAACTATATTTCCTTTCATTATGTCTATTTTGATATATGATTTTTCATTAGTATTATTCTGCTTCATACCATAATTTTCAAAAACAAATACATCTTTGAGTTCCAGTGAGACATTTTAGCAGTGCATCTTTCGATATTTTTGACAGATATGAGGATGGATCCCCCTTCCATAATATTCATTTTTCTCAATTTTTTAGGAATCCACTCTCCTTAAAATTTTTTTGAGTCCAAGTGATATTGAATAAGTTAATAATGATTCATGATTTATTGTTATGAATAATCACTATATTTCTTACCCAATCTATTCTCACATTTTAATTATTTCTTATTCAATCACTAAATAATCCATTATTTCCATGGTTCTTATTTTTATTTCTGTAATTTTGAAAAAAAAATTTGTGGACATATATATTTTATATCATAATTAATTCATATCCATGATCGTATAAGAAATATTTTTCATTAATGAATTATATTCCATATGATATGAATTTATATGTTTTAGTCTAGTTATTTCATAGTCTATTTCCTATAATATTTTCTAAAAAAATGAATTTAATTCCATCACAATAGTCAATAAAGAATATATTGATTTTACAAAGCATATTACTATAGTTTTTATATCCAATTTTGATATATTTTTCCCACTCATCCTGAATTTGGTGAATATCGAGTTCATACACAACCAACCCTTTTTACTGTGATTACCCCTAGGTGTTTCTGCTCTATAACCAAATCCACATTCCAGTATCATGACAATTATGTAATTTTTATTATTCCAAAACTATAAATATTACACATAATTCTAGATATTCTTCTATATTTAGATATTTTTCAAAGGTTTTATCTAAATATGTCTATTAATATTTCATAGACAAAATAAAATATTCAACATTAACTCAACCAACCAAGTGGTTTATCTATATAATTTAAATAATTATCATCCAAATCATATTACCCTCAATGAATTTTCTAATTCCCAAATCACCATCAATCGATGACATAAAAATCTATACAATAATTTAAAAACTTCAGTAAAACCAATTGTGTATCCCGAGATATAACTATCCCATAATTTCTAGATTGATTGAAATTTTTTTATTACATAATTTCACATGAACATTTGGGTTTAGAGATTAAGAGAATTATGAAAAACCCTTAACTAATAAATTATAGGAATATCTCAATAATTGGTCTCCTTACCGCTATAATAGGATCTATATAATCCCTAATATGTATTCTAAATATCCCATAAATTCTCCACGCATTTTATTCTTATCGTAAAATCTCATGTAATACATTTCTTCATAACATGTTTATAGATAAAAATAAAAAGTGTGATAAAAAATTCTTTGGATTGTAATTTTTATTCTATAATCCATCACATCATAAAAAGTTGAGTAAATAAAATGGAAGGAAATAAATGGTATTTATCCAATTCCATATAACTAATCATAGTATTAGGGAAAAATATTTGGTTAAAAATATAAATGAAAACATAGAAAATAATATTATATATCACAGTGATGAATTGGATAATTTTATGATTATTAAGGACATGTGATCAGACATTACATATCACAATGGCCTTGTTCTACGAAATCAACTATGTTCCTTGAAAACAACCAAAAATATAAATAAATATCTTGTCATCCACCAAATTTCCATGTTAGTTTTTCTCATGAGTCCGACTAATTAATTGATGGTGTATCTAAAAATAGGACCAGCCAATTAATTATTAAACCAATTTCATTCAGAATATCAATGAATTTAAAAATAATACAATATGTAATGGACTTGAATAATTAATCAATAAAAATAAAATTGAATTGATAATATATGAATTGATAATAAATCCCTAATAAAAAAATAATAATTTTATGACCATTACCCATAAAAATGAGGTAGAAAATATTCTTAAGGATTATCCCAAAGGTTTTATAATAATATTAAATCATGTTCATGTAGACACAAAAAATGATAAGAGGATAGTTCAAATAATATAACATTATAGGGGATCAAAAATTGGGATGTTTGATACATTAAGTTTATACCCCCCCCAAATTAAATTGTATTATAGTATTTAAAAGATTATATATGAAAAAGAACTCTAAATTTAGTGAAACAAATTTATAATTAAGATGAAAAATTGAAGACAAATCCTATCATTAATATTAAAAATAAATTTTGATAATGACATAAAAAGGGTAAGTAATTATTCACTTTTAAAAGTTAATTTTTTAGAAATAAGAATATTTCTTAAAAAAAGTACAATAAAAATAATTCAAATAAATGTTCTCCAAAAAGAATGTAATGTTTTCCAAACTTTAAGTGGAGTGGAAGATAAAATAAATGAACATGAAAGGAAAACCTTTTTATTATATTAAAATACATTTATTGAAATCTCACATCATTCAAAGGCTGGTAAAACGTAAATTTGACATGAAGAATATGTAACTGTTAAAATAATAGGAGATATAACATGATATTTTTTGCAAATATAAAGGACACTAGTAATTTAATGACATGATATAGAACACAAATTACATACTTGTGGGAGATGAGAATTACTTTTAAGAATATCATATTCTTTTGAGATAAACGTATCATAAAATTATATTTTCATATAAAATTCATTATTTCTATATATAAATATATATAATAAAATATAATACATATATTGTTTTGGACTAATCCAATCATGGATGAAATAATTTCATGTCTAAATATCATAACTCAGGGAATGAATTTTTGAGTTACCGATATCCTTTTAAGGAATCAAAATTCTTTTGATAAAAACACCATGAATGAGAAGAACTAATATTAAACATTAAAAAATGAAGATAACTAATGATATTACATATAAAATAGGTACTGTACATCCCATTTAATTGAAATTTAGTTCATTAAAAATATATATCTCAATGAAATTATATTGAGATGTATTACTCATTCACTATCATTATTATAAAAATTGAAACCCCGTTAAAGTTAGAACACAAAGTGGATATTCATATAAATTATATTTTATGAAAATTATTATAAAATTAATCTACATTGAAAATATGAACCACTAAAATGAAAAAAAAATCACGACTATGTATCAAATCTCAATTAATTAAAATTGATATGCAAAAAATCATACGTTAATCCATAAATTCCATGGAAAGATATTTCATCTCTTTAATGAAAAAGTCAAAAAATTTACTAAAATTTTTATAACTTCATGCGTACCTATAACCATATATAAAATTATTTTATTTCTATTTATTGAAAAAATATTTTTAGAAAGGCTATTTTTATTACTATTTGTTTTAGTAATTTCGATTGTCTGTTTAGTAATTGTTTTATAATTCCTTTGTTGATTCGTACATAATGATTCACTGTTCATAATTTTATGATCATTAAAGTTAAGTGAGAAGTTTTTTAAAAAAAATCAATAATGTTTTAATTTCATTTCAAAATATATTTTAGTTATGATTCATGGTGAAAAAGTATATGATGATAATTTTTGTTAATTTTTGAGAAATAAGGGGTCATATATTAATTGTAGTTCAGATATTACCATTACCATTCCAGAACAAAGAAACATCATTAATTAATTATTATTTCTCAATATCCCCAATTTTTTCCATAGTTACATATAATTTAAATTTATCTAATTTTTCATATAGGAGTTCTACAAGAAAAAAATATAGAAAATCTATAATCTATGGGTGACTATGGTCAAGAAAGTGATTAAATTAGAAAAAACGTGGTTATAATAAGAATATAATGATATTATTAAGATGATACCTATGTTTTAAACTATCTTTTGAATGATTTTGTTACATAATAAAAGATGGTAGAGAAAATAATGTGGCTCTTTCTTGGAGGTCAATATATCTCACAGACCATTTACCACTCAGTAGTACCCAAAATATGGTCACAAAAAAGACCCATGAATGACTCCCCATATGCCAGAAGCATCTGACTAGTGGAAAGGTCCCAGAACATGTATATGTAATACTCTGACCTCAATATCATGGAGGTTTTTTATAATAAATAACCAGACCACATTTACATTAGAGTACACAGATAAATGAACATCCTTTCATATATAATACAAAATGATGTTTTCATTGAAACATACATTAATTCCCTATTGGGTGGATACCATATAAATTTGATATGATGTTATAAAATTATTATGAAGCATCATCCAAATCATATAATACTCATTGCTGCAAACCTTTTGTGTTCACATGAAATAATGTCATAAGGTTTGCATGTTGACTGACAGTCATATGCTTGGTTCAAGCATAAATATTTGTATGATATCACTAAGAACCAATCTATATATTTCTTGATGTGTTTCTTTTTACATAATGATATGTAATATATAAATAATTAGGGTCCCATAGTAGTCATATGATGACCAGGATAGAAAAATACCTGATAAGGTTCACATTCACGTAACGATACTTTGTGATAACAAGGACTACATGATGCATAAAAATACATATTTCACCACCATTTTAGTGTACACTTATATTTTCATTCACTGATAACTAATTCCTAGATCATAACTAAAGACTCAGGTGAGGGAAGAATCCAATCCTCAACCAAATACTCGTAGAGTAAAGGCATTGTCATACATCTACATCTTGTCCCACTGCCTTATCACCCATGGTTATGTACATTGATGTCATCTCACATATTACCATGACCCATTGATAAGGGTTATCATCAACCCATGGAAACACATGGAAATGAAAAAAATAAGGAACACCACGTGAAAAAAATCTAAAAATTCCATGAACAAAGAATTATAACAGAAAAATACACCATTCAAAATGAATCATCCCTTAAAACCCAGGGTGGTAAAATAATACAATTCAAATGAATAAAATCTCTTTAGGTCCATTGGAAAATTATCTGAAGGGACATGGAAGGTTGAAGAATTATATAACCTGACTATAAACTTGATTAAATAGTGCATATGCATAAATCTATATACCATGACCAATCTCTTACAACATAAGGATGACCATATTAAGAATACAAAGCCCAAACTAGACCTGTAGTCCATTTCACATCACATTGGTTGATTTTATGGAGGTAATAACTCAAGAAATATACCTACATATCTAGAAAGTGAAAATTAACCAATAAGGGTGTGTATAAGTTTATCTAAACCCGTACTGATATCTGATCATTGATGGTAGCTCAAACTCATCCCTTGAGGTGACTCTACAATCTACAGTCTCACCCTAAACTATACCTCTATGTATAATCCAAACATTCCAAATTCCTCATCACATTAATTCACTCATACCTAGAATGTCCTATGTTTATCATTCATGTCTTTACGATTCCCCAAACACATTATGTCTTCCGACATTTCCCTACAACCCATACTAGGATATCATGTATGTAATCATTAATCATAGGACCACCAAGAGTTGTCTCATCTGATGAACCAATGACCTCACCACATGGTGTTGTAGAAATTGGGAAATCCAAATTTATCTATGTACAAAATAGAATTATCCCACATCTAGGGTTGATCAAAGCCACCCTATCATCAACCATAATGACTCTAATAGTCCTTATAAACCACTATCAAACCCATAAAATTAAACTATGATACATATCTTTAATACATATCAATTTGATATTATTTTATTAGGTCGGCTAACTCGATACCCGAGTGAACCACTTTTCAATCTCCACACGCACTCATATAAGATAACCAAGAACATCCAATACTCTTGGGAACCCATCCATATAAAAAATAATATATTATTATTTAAAAAAATTTATAAATAATTATATTACATAATATATATTTTATTGACTGAATAAATACTCATCTGGCATCACTCTCATATGGATTTCTTTATCAATGGGGTGTGGTCTGCTATCAACATGATCTCAATCCGATGCTATAAAAAACACAATTTAATCACCCATTACAATAGTCAATTTTAAACAAAATAAGTAAAATCCTAGGAAATATCATATCATTACAACATTTGGTGAAACATAATTCGTTGAGATGCATATATCATATTGGGTCCTAATTTAATAAATTGGAGAAAATTCCCAATAAATCTCAACGAATTCCACAATAATCATATGAAGATAATATTAAAACAGTAAATGAAATCACATATAACATATGGTTGATATGTAATTTATGAATATTGGGAGTATATTACTTATTGGAAAATAAAATAATGATTATGAACCAACCTAGATCATGGTAGCATAATAGTAACTGATGCACTTATCGAACATTATTTTCCATGTACATATCTGATATAAAACGAGGGGAGATAAGATGCCATTTGAATTAAAAAAACAGGGAAAACCACATTAAGGAAATAAACCATATTTTATAACCATGATATACACTTACATAAGAAACCTAGCCCTCTGTATATAAATAAACACTTTAAAATTCTACTTATTAGTGTGAATTACTAGAAACAATCCAAATATAGTGGCCCAACCACCCTCCCTTCCTCTAAAACTCTACCAAACCCCAATAGAACCTATTGAAACATAAAAACAATATGAATACCTCATTATACATTGATTAGAAGCTTATAGTCCCTATTTTAATACCTGTTCATAAATATTATCCCTCTAGTAGAGAACAATTTAAATTTTTCTGGAACATAATTGTTGAAAAATCAACGGGGTATTGTAAAATTTCGACAATAATTTTTCTCATACTTAAGAATATATGTAAATAAATGGGCCCCATTTTTTATCCCTAAAAAATACATTTATTAATAAAGGATCCAAATTCCCTCTATGAGTTCCCAAGATACTTCAAGTAAACAACTCCAAAACAAATATTCTTCAAAAGTAAATCCACATACATTATCTTAACACCAACACTGAGATAGAGCACAGATAACTAATCCCTCTAGATATATAATTATTTATTCATACAAACGAGCATAATTATTATGGTTATATCATCTATTTTTATTCTATTGAAATATAAAATTTCAATTTCTATAGCTCCAAACTATAGGAATACTCGTCTATAAGCTTCACTTCAAGTGGCCCAATAACCCTCCATCTATGATCTAAATATTTTCCTCAATTTTACTTCCTCCTCGCCACATCCAAAATCATAATAAATGTTATTATAACTTAATATAGTGAAAAATTTACTATTCCCCAAATTAAAACTACTGAAAAATCCTCAAAATAAAATAGTCCTCCATCATAGAAAATCTATTAACGGCATCTCCACAAGTATGGTTATTGTCATACCATAAACCTTTACAAAACAATTCCCTACTTCCCCAAACAAATTTTTCCCAAACTGATCAATCAAAAAAATACACACATAATTTCCCACGTATCATATTACAAATCATAGTTCATCTCCAGGACAATGCGATAAACCATTATTTACCACTCGAATCTTGTGACAAACAGTATTTCACCCATAAAACATGTCAAAACACATTATTAAATCCTGTAATAAATTCACGAGCCGTATTACACCCCCCGAATTACATCCCAAACCATGACTCACCTCATTAATAGAATTGGGATTAAAATAAAACCATCCTAATACTATTTATAATGAATTGACACAATACAATGGTACATATGAACATCAAATGTAATATTACCTAGATTAATATGTTTCAGATGATCCTATCACACACTAATATTCTAGATTTGCCTCAACCACCCACTGGATGATCCAACAGGAACCCAACCTGTCCAACAAACATATCATTAAACCATTACTGATATGATTCTCCCCACCATAGGAGCATCATTATAATTTCTCATTGAATTGAAATACATAAAATTCAAGGTCTATCATCTATACATTTCCACACACAAGGATGAAAAGTGATCATCCTATGAATAGTTGAATGACATCACCAAACACAATGCACTACATATTCTTGTATTAGTAGGAAAACATTATCTAACTTCTAATGGTGCGATAAATGGCTTATTTCTTCTCTTAAACAACATGTCGACCAATAACCCAAAGAGTTTTTACATCATTCATTCCTAATAATTGATAAAATGTTCAACCATGGGTTTAATATATGATGTTTCCTTGACCCACATTTGATGTATAATCTCTCCAATAGGGGAAATCTCCCATCTCAGTGAAACTTATGATGCAATTACCCTGATTCCTAACTTCAAAACTACTACCCAGGTTCTTCATAACCCAAAAAACTATTTATAAAACCATACAAAAAATATTAAATAACCCAAAACAAAACCTACCACCACATGTAACCAACACAAAACTACTCTCTGTCAATAATTTATTTCTCAAACAACCTAAACAATACTCATTCTCTTTTTCCCAAATTATAGTGATCTATCAAGATTACTATTATAGGATCTCACACATAATCCAATATGGTATCACCAGAATGAACAATTCCACCCTTCCTATGAATCCTAATAAAACTTCTAGAATCATAGTTCCATGAGTTTTATCTCATTAACATAGGTGCATGAAACTACCTCACTGACAATACCCCACTCCGTGTAGCCTCATCAAGTGGCCCAAAGAATCACTCATGGAATTTCTAACCATGCAAAAAAATAGTACATAGAAATCTTTACAAACATGAATCATCAAGACACACACACCATGTTACCAAAATCTCATACTATGAAAAAATTAAACATTGAATCTAACTAATCCTTCCTTAACACCCCTCCTCAATACCCAAAGAACTCATGTAACATCCCATCATGAGAGTCACCAAACTGTCCCCCATGTCGAATTTCCAGATGGACTCATTTAAACCTCCAAATATTGGAAAGGATTAAAACTAGCCTTGATGTTATAAGATGGTATTGTGGGGAGACTATATCCTCATTATTATAGTAATTAAATAGTTTTGATAGTGAATAAATAAGTGGAAAAATAATACGAATTAGATGTATGAAATAAACATCTAGAATATAGTAATAGTTTCCATTGTCATGGAAATAACAACATAACATGATGTATATGTCCTGTGTCTTTATAAAAAAGACAAAAATAAAATAAAATAGGAATCCTATACAATTTATAAGTCAAAAGTACAAAAAACACCAAAAATAACAATATCAAGAAAGCTTTATGAGCCATTTCTTGATCTTGTGATCCCCAAATAGAATGAACAATCAGTAAATAATTACAATGATGGAACATTCTATGTTCCCTATCTGAATCCATGAATTCAATTTGGGTAGGAAATTGTTTCTCAAATGGGGTATTATATAACACTTTGCAATCCACTAATAATGGTGTCTATAGTAAGAAAATTACATGTATATAAGTAGAAGTATTATGAAATATATATAAGTAGTATAAATGAATAAGCATGAGGGATACTCTGTATCAAACAAAGAATATTTTAAACAAGAACCCATTAAAAAGTATATGTATATAAATATGATAACAAATAATCAATGCATTATTACATGTAATCTAGTGTCATACCCAATGGGCCTAATCCGAGGTATAATACGACTAAGGATTCATCAAAATCCAATCCTTTGTAATAATGTTTCAGAAATTTATGGGCCAGATCCATGTTTTAAAATGACCAAGGCATCCTCATCAATTCCATGGAAAATATACATATAATTCTCAGTAAATACTTATGTTAGATCCCAATGATAATGGCCATAGAGAATGTCCAAGGTAGTTCAATAAATATGGATCCCATGAGAATAAATTTCCTAAGAATCCAATGTAATACAGATTCCTGGGGATGAAATGTCCATGGACTCCAAGGCCATTAGGATCAATGGAGTACAAATTTTCATGCAATCAAATACAATCATAACAATTTATTTAATGATTTTTCAAAAAGTTTCATAATATTTTACAATCATTTACTTCATCTAACTCATCCCATAGTTACCTTTTAATCCATTTAATCATTTCAATAACATGTAATCTCATGGAAAAAGAGACATTGACCCTGTAGTAAAATCTAATTCTTTTAAAAATTTCACCCACTATGATAGTGGGCTCCCAAACACTCTACATGGTTTGATATCATTGGAACGATACATAATCACATGTCATTGGTGGTCTAGGTTGAGGTTGACAACCTTCAACCATCTAATGGTACTATGTGGGAAACGAATCAAGGTTCCAAAAATTTAATGAAAGAATTTAACTAATTTAGGAGTAATTAATTGAAGGTTTTGTGTCTGGATCAATAGAATATATTACTAAAAACCTGAATTAAAAAAAGGCATATACAACATACTATATGTTCTTAGTATATCACTCCCCCCGTATCAACTCTTAAATCATCTCAGATTTGAAGAATATAATGGAATAGATGAACCCCATAGAAAATGATAACATTATATTGTACAAAAATATTGTTGTCTGTAGAATGGAATAAAATAAAGGATCATAAAGAATAAATATCTCATTATCATTAATACAATATTATTAATGACTCTCGAATCACATGTCATGCAGAGGAATTCGTGTAATCCATAAATTGGAGGATTTAAGAGAACTCACAATATGAGGATAAGTTTGCTCAGTAGATTGAGGTGGGAAAAAATATAACATGTTATAAGAATATTTATGGAAAAAATAATTATGTTACCTCTAAATAATGTGTTTCATGTTTTTTAGAACAACTGGAAAACTATGTGTGAAAAATGATCATATATCTACCTCAAGACCGTCCTCACATGGTTCATTCACACAATTTGGAAATTTTTATAAAATTCATGTAATATCCACCTTCTTAAAATTAAATTAACCACACATAGGAATGTATCTCTGGATATATAGTTTCATAAAAAATATGGAAAACTATTTCACCATGAAATTTAGCCCACAGCTCGTATTAACCATGTCGCCCATGTTCCTGGTTTTCTACTAATTATGTGGCCCAACATGTTCTTCCAAAAAACCAATCCTCCGGCTGAAAAAATCTCCATACACCACCTAAATTTATGTGACATCATTCAGAACAAATAATTTTTCAAATACATGGAATTAAAATAAAATCTGAATGATCCACACACAATATAAAAACCATGGATCTTTCAATCTCTCCCTCTAAAGACAACTCACTACTGAGTTGCTTTTATGAGGGAGGTAATGCATCTGAAAAGAGTTCTGGAAACCCAAAATGTAAATATTAATATATCTACCATGTGTTTTCTTGTGAAAGGTTGTTCTACTATAGCACCTATACTAAAGGATCATACATGCCTCTAATGGATTTCCTACTCTGATAACAGATATGTATAAGATGCTCCTTGATGGATGTATGTACCTGCAACTCTACCTAATATTCCTGAAGAGTTTGAGGTGGTTTCCAAGGGATAGTGATGTAGCTGATATACAATGAAGATGTCATGAATTTCATGGTATCAATGAGATAATTACTACCAATAATCTACTGTCTTGACACTGTTTAGTATCTTGAATGGAATCACATATCACAATTAAATCATTCCCTCTCTTGGAATCTATCTTTTCCCCATCCTCGGAGAGATATATCAAAATCCGTGAACCTAAAATTCAAACACTATATCTCATTAGTTGTGATCGACATATTATTTGTTTTTGGACTGTTTATTTTCCATCCACTTTCTAATGAACTTGACTGCTCTGATGTATCCTGCATTAGAAGTGGTTCAAGAAATGTTTCCTCCATTGTCTCTAGCCAACAAAGTGGTTATAGGTATCTAAATCTATAAAAAGTATCATGAGGTTCAACATGTATAGTCTCCTGGTAGATATTGTCAATGGAAAATCCAATTAAGGTTATATGAATCTCTACAAATGAGGCTTAGCCTGGTTGGTATAGACTTTGTAAGTGCATCTCGGAGACCCGGGATCAAATCCAGGTGGAGACATTATTTCTGGGTACTGTAGCAGGGACTGAAGCAGACTATAGCAGGTACTGTGGTGAGAACTGTGCAGTACTGTAGCAGGTACTGTAGAAAGAATTGTAGTAGACAATGTTTGGCACTGTAGCTGCAGGGAATATGTCCCTGTTTGGGCCTTCGAGCCACCAATTTGGTCCCTAAGTCCTTTTAATGCCTTCATGCCAGATAGGCCTTCAGGTCAGTAAGGCCTTCGGGCCACCTCAAGGCCTTCGGTCCACCTTAAGTGTAGGTGCAAACCAAACGACCAATGAGGAACAAGCTCTAAAAGAGGATGAGCAAGGAGATTCCACCACAGAAGAAGCTAAATAGATTGAAAAAATGAGAGGGTATATAGCCTGCCATTGGGACAAGCCTATGAATGCACGGTAATTCCTTGCCGAACAGCTATGTGAAGGTGGAGAGCTGATTCCACAATGAAGATGCTGGGGAGGAGAAGTTCCAAGAAGTTAGTCTGGGTTGTATGTAATGTTTGAAGCCTACAGGAAAATGAATTCCTCTAAGGCCTACGGGCCATGTAATACTTACTCATACGGGCCTTGTTAGGGTTCCACCTGACCCCTTGAAAGTTAGATTATCAAAAATCAATAAAAAATGAAGGCCTTCAGGCCATTAGAGGAAGAGTATGTTCATCTCTGATGATCCCCCAAAATCCGGGGCATATTCTCTAAGAATTTCCTCTACAACCAATGTAGTTCAATATGATTGACCATTTGTCAATTGGTGGAATTATATTATCAAAATAACATATCCATGTTACTCCATCTGTATTAAATTACAATTTTATGTTGTAATTCGATCATCTCCATTAGAGACAACGATACGAGGTACCCCATGAAGGAAAAAAATCACATAGAAATAACGTATCACAAGATCATCTACTAAGAAGCTCTCCCTAATATGTTGGAAATGAGTGACCTTCATGAGCTTATCCAAAATTAGAACTACCACATCACTACATCCATGTGAACTTGGAAACCCTATCATGGAATGTATCATAACATCATACCATTTCCACTTGATACTGGATAAAAATTGTAAGGGATCAGTTGGTCATCTGTGTTCTACCTTTACCTCTTCACAGGTGGAATACCTAGTCAAAGAACCTAGTACCACCCATTTCATACTAGACCATTAACAATGACATCATATATCCTGATACATCATGGTAACTCTTGGATGTACTGCCATTTTTGATCCATTAAATTCTCTAATCAACTCCTCTAAGATGAGTTCTAGAACCCAAATCAATTTTTTGGTGATCATAAATTATCATCCTCGTAAATCCATCTTAGATGTGGTTAATCACTTATAATTCATTCCCGTTGGACCATGAACCTAGAATAATACAACAACTTCATCCTAAACATATAAAAAATGGTGCAAGTAACTATGAGAGATATGTGTAAATTCATCTTATGGCTATCATTCACCTCAAACTGAATCTCTGAAAATACGGCCATCATCATCCATTCACTACTCAAATCTTTCATTGATTATGTATATGCTTTCTATATCAGATAATCCACTAAAATATTTTCCTTAATAGGATTATAGGATAGCTCAAAAACAAATGACTAGAGAAACACAACCCACTTTCTCTGATGATGGTTCAAGTAAAATTTCACAAATATGTACAAGAGGTTGTTGTGATCCATTTACCATTAAAATTCCCCCCAAAAAATAGTTCCTCTAACAACCCATATCATGAACCATAGATGCTTAGTCTATATTTTTCATCTTGTAATTATGTTCATGTGATGTCAACTAGTGAGACACATACTCCACAAGTCAATCCCCATATATTAGGACCACTCCTAGAACTATTCTTAATTCATTATAGTAATATATATTACTTCTTATAGACTATTGTTGAATTTGGAGAAACATTAAAATTTACATAACCCTATGAGCTATAACAGTATTTTGACACACAGCAGACCACACAAATTTCACCACCTTCTTGGTCAATCCCATAAGCGGCTTAGCGAGAAGTGAATAGTCATAGTTGAAGAATATTTATTAACAAGACACTCCTAAGAAAATTTTGATATTAAATACAATCTTGGGATTCACTTAAGAAACAACAACAACCACCTATTCTGGGTCCATAGATACTTGTACATTTTAGATGATATGTACTAATAAGTGAACTATATTAATCCAGAACTAATAGTTTTTTTAAAATTTAATACATCTTATGCTCTCTTTGAGTATTCCAAATAATGTAAATGTGTTTTATATGACCATGTCGATTCTAAGAATAAACCATGTTGGATTCCACAAAATCTACCACGAATGACTAAAAAATCGATGGAAACCCAGATTCATCAAATCCATGAAAACTACCAACACATTAATGAGACCGAATGGAATTATGAGATAATAAAAAATTCTATACATACAAGAAAACCATATATATAGTATATATACTAAAATGAAACATACATGATTGTAATGTAACCGCAAATAAATTTTTTAGTAATCTCAATCTACATAGAGATTGTCAAAGAGGCCATATATCGTAGGCTAAGGATATTAATTTGTACCCACCAACTAGTGCATTATATAGTAATCCACAGATAGGATAAGGTTTCATCCATGTTTTTTTAAAACTACCATCATCACCCATAGATAATTAATGGGTCAAATAAAACCATTGGATTATATATCCTCTAACAATTTTTTGAGTTCATGTTGCTCTGAAGTGTCCATCATGTATGTAGGAACATATGATAATGCTACTATTGGAAACAGATAAAAAGAGAAATACACCTATCACATAAGAGGTAAACACGAAAAGACATCCATGAAAATGTACCTGAAATTTTTACTAATGAATCTAAATTTAGTATTTCACAATTTCTATCTCTCCAGATAATGACAATCATTCTAGGATATAACTCCATGTAACCCACGATGCACTGTTCTAGTTCTACCTTCTTAGAAATCCCATTCTCCCTTGTGGATATACCTGCCACAATATGATGATGTGAAGGATTCCCTGTGATGATAGTGATCAACATGGTCATGATGAGGAACACTACAATCACTTTCTAGTATGACATTAAATCCTACCATTTTGAGAATAAACAGATTGCATAAAAAGTGATATTCACCTATCTCAAGGGAGTATCCCCCCTATATCATATATTCTCTCATCATATCCCAAATAAATTATCAAATGTCATAATTTCATCATAAAACATTTTATCAGGTACATGTATCTCCACTACTGGTACAATTACAATAGCATAATATGAAACTATATATAAAAAAGGTTGGAAACTACATTAGAAGATACTAAGATCTCACCACTCTTTATTTATGAACAGGTGATCTTATCCTTAGGTATATGTTGTAATGAATGTATCATTCATAAATCAATGATGTGATAAATATCATAAATTCTATTATAAGGGCCCATTTTCTTTTATGATGAAACTATTCTTTTGCACCCTTGACCATAAACACTATCTCATTTTGAACGACCAGTAGTATTCCTGCTATAATGATGAAAAGTTTATATTTCTTCAGTTAAACCTAAAAATAATGTATGTCCCCATCCACTATCCACTGGATGAAAGGTCCTATAAAACAAGTATACATGGTCCATCCTCTAAAAGGCATGACATTCGACTTGGTATCAATCACACTAATTCCCCATATCTCCACCCCATCCAGACAGACGGTAGGAGATAAAATGACCAAAATTCATAGTTTTGCTATTATTTACCTTAGGAGAAGCCCTGAAACATAGCTTCCTTCTAACAATCCAAAAAACCACAATTTTTAGAACCCTCAATACCCTACTCTAGTCCCCCAGCAATCTTTATGTTGAATTCAACATGATGTTCCTGATTTAGTATCCCAATTATGGAAGTCAACTTATAAATGTTCTCCTATGAATGAATGACATGCTTTAGACCATCCTCAAAATGTCTATCCTAATATATATCATTAGTATGATACACAAACACAAAATATTGAAGCATGGTAATGTGAGAAGAATACTCTATAAAATAAATCACACCCAATTCTAGATTCATAAACTCATTGGCCCATCAAACTCAAAAGGTCTCTAAATGAATTAATCATAAAAGCTAGAGTGAAAATTTCATCAAACCGTATCCCGATTCTGATTTTTCTAGTTCCAAACAACCCACCAATCCTTGGAGGATCCCCAATGACTATAAGACATGAGAATGAGGAGTATTCATGTTATTGACCAACTACAATGTGGTCTCAAGATATATGTTAGCACCTTATGGGTTACCATCCCCAAAAAACACGGGTGGATGACGCAAGTGAAACAGATGTATCATCTCTTAAATAATCAAGGAATGTTTCTGGGATACCTAATAAGTCTTGAAAAATTGTATGATACCCACTATGAACTTGGAATTATTACCCATATCAAAAAAATGATTAGTCCTGCAAGTTGAACTACTGGAAATCTATTGGAAGCTCAGGGCCAACCACCTCTGAAACAAGGTTAGGACCACCCTCCTGGCACCCAAATAATTGTATTTTACTATAAAATATCATGAAATGATAATAGAAGGAATCATTCATGTTTTTCTAACAACCATATAATAAAAACAATTATTAGGATAAGTACACTCTATCCTATAACAAAGTGAAACCCCACTCCATGAACATAAATCTAGGACTAGGTAATAGAAATATTCATAAAGATCACCATATACATTTCATACTACCCATTACAACCTTTGGGTATAGGTCATGATATATTTTTTATAGCACACATCCTAATATACAGACTTTTAGTGTAATCATAGAGTAAACATGTCTTTATGTTTCAGTTAGATACTTCATTTAATGGTGTCCATTCCATTTAAAAAGTCAATTTATTAGAAGTTCATTGTCATTTATTTGAATAATCTCTTAAAAGGATAATTATAAATATTACCATTTGAAATATATGCGGACCTATATTCCTTATAAATTTTATCATAGAGTTTATTTAATCCCATATATAACACATTCCAACATAGGAAAACAATGGTCCATGACTCATCCTACCATAATTGACAGCTTAATCTGTCAGTAGGTTACTACTTGAAATTTAATTACCAATTATGCATCTCAATCTCCTATAATGGATGTTATTCAATACGATTTTATAACACAAGGAACACATAATAAATTTCATGTAGTCAAGCCAGGAAATATATATGGTATCACGTTTGGATGACATGTTAATCCAATAAGGTACATAATTTGAATCATGCTCAATTGTTCCCTACCATATTAGTCCAAGGAAATTGTGACACCCTTAATTATAATAATAATAACATTAAAAACCATCTAATTCACCAAATAGTTGAATTAAATGTACTGTAATAAGAAAAAAGTAGAACATTCTTCCCCATTCCAGAATATTTTATCATTTCCCAAAATGTCAGTGAGAAACACATAGACACAACTCATTACCAAATCGAAACGTGTTATTATTTATAAATTCTATCAAACTAAATATTATGTAGGATAATATAATGAAAATAAATATACTCTAAAAACACTTTGTAACATCATATCTCGAAATCCATAAAACGGTACCTGAGTTGGTGGGTCACATGAACTAAATAATACCTCCTCATTTTCTAGAGGTTTCCAACTAGAAGAGAGGGTCTATGGTGGTACAATGTGTAAACAATACAATCATAATCAAATTGATATAGTGGTGTAAAAATGAAATAAATAATATCATAATATAAATTAGTAATAGATGATAAACATCCAAATGATGGTAGTATTAAACAAAGCTAAGGTAGTAACAATATAACATGATGTATATGTCACGAGAATATAAAAAATCTAAGAAATACTTGAAAACATGCATCTAGTTTAATAATTCTTCTAAAAGTACAATATTATCGAAAGGAACTATATACATATAGCATCACATTTCATAGCTTGGTCATGTCCACCCCAGCTACTGTGATTCATAAATCAATCATTATGACATTGGGGATTTATCTTGTCCCTAAATCTATCCATGATGTATGTTGGGGTACCCAAAAATAGAACAAATAGGGTGAGATATAACACAAAGTATACTACCACCAATGTTTTCTATTATAAGTCCAATCCTTGTATATTATCTAAAGAAATGCTCTATTTTTTTACTATAAAATATTATTATAAGAATGAGTCATACTTTCTATCTAACAAGGATCACTATAAACATGCACCCACAATAGGGGATATCTATATATCATGATAAAACCATCATCAATTTCCTATTCCATGTAATATAATGTTACACCTTATTAGATGATTCCATGGAATAAATTGAACAAGGCATCCACAACAGCCTGTGTTACGTAATCATGGGTAATTCCTAACCGTTAAGGTTATAAAGAGTAAAATTACCATGCCATCATCAATGAGTCCATGGAGCATCTCCATATTAAAATAGGTATAGAAATGGGTGGATCTAAATGAGAATGTCCACATAGATTATATAGGGAGGTCTAGGAAAGAAAGAACTCATGAGTAGAAATGTCTAATACAACAATAATTATCCAGATCTGTGGATTAGAAATGTCCATGGAATCCAATGACATTAGGATCCGTCGAGTGGAATTTTACATGGACCCCATTATAATTATAATATTTTCATATCACATTTATAATCATATAAAATCCAGGAGTTCATTCAACCAATTCCCCATTTAACATTTCATCCATTTAATCATTTACATAACATGTAATCCCATAGAAAAGTAGGCACCAAACCATTCCTCGTATCTCATTCAATTCATTAGTGATACCACTAATATGGAGGGCCAAAATTCATCAAACAAGGGGTATATCATGTGAAATATACATAGTCACACCTCACGGGTGGTCTTGGTTGAGGTTGATAAATTTAAAACATAACTAGGTACAATGTGGGAATCCAATCACGGTTCCAATTATTTAGTCAATGAATTTGATTAATATAAGAGTAATTAAAATAAAATCATTCATGTGGAACAATTGAATGTATCTATAAAACAACATGACATTGTAGAAAAGGTTATAAAACACCAACCATATGGCTATGGTAGATGAATCATCTAGTATCAACTTCTCATGTGAAATATATTGGAAAAAACAGAACAATGAATAAAACACATGCAAAGAGGTCATGTTAGGATTCACAAAAATAATACAATTGATATAAAGGTAATAAATTAAATGAGACTATGTAATGAATAACTCAATGGTGCATATCCAATGAGATGAATGGATATTGAATCAAATGTTGTATGTAGTAATTCCTTCAATCCCTGTGTTAAATTTTTGAAGAGAAGTCAAAAATGGAAGAATTGGATATCTAGTGGAATGAAGAAGAAAATGTAAAATATGATACATGAATATCTAATGGAAAATTGTCATTGAACTTCTAAATACTAGTTCTTACAATTCTGACTCACATTTGTACAAACCCTATACCAACAATGCATTCCTATCTTCCTCATAAACTCCCTTTCCTGGTTTATGTGGACATTTTGGAAAATCATGTGTAATCTATGTGATTTTCATCTACTAAAAATTCCATGTGCCTCGCATGATCATGTGGTACTGAATCCATTTTTTATCATACTATATTTCTCACTATTTCTCTATACGACACCCCTCATGATTAGTAGTAACCATATGTCATTGAACTCATAGTTCCCACTATCCATACATCATATATGTTTCTTCCAAAAAAATATCCCTCATGGATATAAACAAGACCTAAAAACCCAAAAACTCAAGTTACACATTAGGAACTCAATTTGGAAAAAACTATGGAGTTAAATGTAAATACTAAATATACATACCTCATATAAATACATTATATATTACAAACCATATTTCATTACATATTAAAAAACTAATACATTTCACATGCCTTTCCTCAACTACCCAGTTCAGTAGAATGAAACACAATATGGGTTGTTTTAGAACATAAAATAACTAAACCATTACCATAATGACCCTATGGGGTATCTCATTTTCTAGAATATCTTGGACCATCCTCATATCAATTTTCAGGTATACCATACCATCCTCAATTAGCTATGACAAATCAAATTATCTATCTAAATTAGTATGGGAATCTATACATCACATAAAGAAGGTATTGCATTTCAATCACTATAGAATCTCTCACTATATGGACCACATGAACATTAATGAAATGGAAATACACCATGGTGTACTAGATTATAATTAAAACAACATGATATATGGTAAAATACACTATATGATGTTACTAACACTTTAAACAATCAAACCTCTCACAAAAATTCAGCTACTAGCATGAAGAAATATTTCATGTGAATTAAACATGCCAAATATTATGCATGAATAAGGGCCTCATTCCAATGGTTCAATATCCAAAACCATAATAAATAATAAATAAACACTCTAATTTTTTCTCCCAACATGAAATAGTCCAAACATATATTAAAAAAATTGTATAATATTCTTTTATACTACTAACATTGACTTCCTATTAGAAATAAAATTCATGATTCACCATTCTAATATCCATATAATTCTTAGACATATTATTGTAATACCTTTATTCTGTACCCCTTAAATAATATGACAAACCAAATTATTTGTTATGACATTTTAATACCTAAACAAAGGGACAAATAGCAGTTCCCAGACATATGATTCCATATAGAATCAAGCATGGATCCTCTTATGCTAGGAAATTTTGAAATGTGATGAGGTCTTGAAAAAATAATTATTGATATTGTTCCCATGATATAATAATGATATATAATAATAAATAATACTAACACATCCATATCATAGTACTGGGATAAATAAATAGTTAATAACATATATCAAAAATTGATGTTACAATTTTCTCCTAAATTAATTACAAAATTGTTCAATCCCATATACAAGGTAATACAAAATATAATAGCCTCTAATATGACCAACTACCTTCCTTGAGACACATCTCAATCACTTTGTACCTGTGGGATTTACCTAGCCCCATCATCTACATATATTTTCCCCTAACATGAAATACATACATAAGGTCTATATAAAAAATTATATTCCCATGGAGGGTAATAAAATAAAAATAGTAGTGTCTCACCAAAAAATCCCAATATTCATGATCTCAAGTATGTGTAAACTAGAGTAAATAAAATATTGGGATAATTAATCTTTATGATTTGTTGTGCACTAACATGTTCACTACAACACCAAATGAGCTTTACATTCCAATCAGGACACCATGATATATTTAATAAACTATGATTATAGAAAATAAATCATTTTCCATGGTACCTAAATATGCTCATCTCATTTTTCCATCATAACAGAGTCCCAACACATACATAAAGACTCCGGGTAGGCTGATATCCAAACCACGACCCAATACCCATAGACTCTTGGAATAGTCATACATCCATATATCGAATCACTCCCTTATCACTATACTAGATTCCATAGGCATCATGTCACATCCTAAAATGACATAGACACCAACATGGTATTATAACGAATCATACATATTGAAATGACTAATTAATTCAAACTGATCCAAAAAATTCATATAAAGGTAATCAATCCAATAAATCACAATTAATGGTTAATAGATAAAATAAATACATACCAACACACTCAAGTATATAATATAAAAAAACTGACCCAAGACCCTAAAAAAAAGGTCATTGACCAACTACGTGAAGGTATAGAGCATAACCACTAAAAATAATCCTCAATTCACTACCTGATAAAACTATGCATGATCTTACATCAAGAGGTCTCTAACTATACATTTTCACTCAATAGAGGTAATATAAATCCCATATTATTATTGGTAATAGGATTCTAGTAGTCAAATGCCTAACCCCTCATCTAAAAAAATTCTCACTTCACCCATCCGGGCATCCATAGGGTCCACTAGACATGTATTGATCACTTCTTCTTGATAATACCCGATTCTTGGTAGTTGATGGTCACTTCGAAACCCAATGTCTCATTGGGAACAAGTCTAAATGGTCATGTCAAAAAAATATATACCCTCACTAATTATTTTCCCCTATTATTTTTTATACGTAAGTAAATCTGACCCATTATCACATGGTTTTGAATCCTCGATTTCTTTCCCACTAGCTAGTGTAACCTAGCTTAGGTGATACCACTTATCCTATTGCATCTAAAAACCTATTATAGGTATCTCATATACTCAATGAAATAAATTTCCCCATAGAAAAAGGGGAATTAGGTGACCACAATTTACCTATTCTCTAAAGAGAACTATGTCACATCTTGGGAGTTTGAATGCCAAACTATCATGACTCTTATGGACTTTACTGTTCTATATATCCCATTATAAAACCGAATAAATTATGGAGGCATTCATAATCATAAATATAAATGTATTTTTTTGTATCTTAGGGTCAACTACCTCGATATTATATATAACCCCACAACAAGCTCCACTGATCCTATTAAATGCTAACCACACTACATCCATTATCTTGAAAACACGTCTCATTATATCCATAGAAAATGATTAATTAAATCATATAAAATAAATTATCAAAATTAATTTAAATATGAATAAATGCATAAATACACACCATGAATCGTCATCTCATTGAACTCATGATAAACACTGTCATGTGTGCTCCTGAAATGCACCTAAAACTATTCATTGAAAGACCTTCAAAATAGATGTCCATTCAAGGGTTCATTTTACCATAAATTTATAAAAAACATAATAAAATACTATGGTGATATACCATAATTGGAAAGAAATTTTATGGAATGAATTTAATATTTTAGGTATTCCTCTATTCATGATAATAAAAATTCTCATCTATCCCAATAAATTCCATCATGGTTTGGGGTGATCAACCCCAAACCTCAAAATAAAATCCCCTGAAATTAGTGGTAGTAATGGAAGCCAATAAAATTTGGAGAATATTATTCAAATTTTTTTCCAAATTCCCAAAAAACATGCCCTATATCAATTTAAATCAATTGATACGGAGTAACATGTTGAACATACAACCCGTATATGCATCCATAAAAAATAACGGTGGATGATCGATCCCAAATTATAATTAGAAAAACGATATACACAACATTCACGTTATAAATTGATGGTTCTCATTGTGAACCACCCATGCTAGAAATACCTCAAAACTATATTTCAAAAATTAACATCATGAATCCCTAAATAAATATGTGAATTTCCTAAAACTATTAAAATTATTTAGCTCAATCAACCATCCTTTATTCTATTCCCTCTAAAACCCTCAGAGAAGCCAATTTACCTAAAAACCCAACCATCAGCCACATATTGATATATTATAATGATTAGAACCCTGTTATAATTAATATTTATTTAAACTAACTATACACTATATGGATATTAAAATTTTCACCAAACAAACAACCTGAAAATCAAAGGGCTGTGACAAAGGAAATCAACACATATATGAAAGTCACACATTAATTTTCGAAATTTTAAGAGAATGATTTGTATTTTTTCATAATTTTATAATATTAATAATTTTTTAGTTATAAAATTAATCATGTAAATATACTTTTATATGTATCTATATAAGGTTTTGGTGAAAAATATTGCATGCTTTATCGGGACAAGATAGTCTACACATGTGCTTGTCGACATCACCATATTTTGAATGAATTTTTTATATATGGTAGGAAATGAATGTTATAATAGTATAATACACATTATTAAAAATTAATAATACTAAAATTTTCATGCAATCATGTATAAATTTTTCTGATGGGGAAGAATAAAAAATATGTGAGATTAATTGAGAATATTACATTATCATTTCAATGATCTCTCTATATTAACACCTTATAGATCCTTAGTATACTGTTTTATAAATCCTAACTCCTCAATGATATAGAGATAGTTTTTAGTATAGAATAGGGATGTGTTTTAGTCAATATATAATTATTTATAATTTTTGAGTAAAGAGGATAGAGTTTCAATCCTTTTTCGGATATGTTAATGATTTATTTTCTGTAAATATACTTTTTATATATAAAAGGAGAACTTGTTTCATAGGGGTTGTTTTGTAAATACAGTAAATAATGGAGTGTAAGATGATTTATGAATGGTAATCCAAAAAAATAATTTCTACACATGTTCTAACCATTTTAACATGTCTTTTTTATCGTAGTACTTCCACTTTTACCAATTTAGGTTTTACTGTGGTAATTAATATTTTCCCATGTAATTTACATTTATTACATAATATTAAATGGTTACATTGTATATTTATTTCAAACTAGATATTCCAAAATGAATCAAATTTATTAATGTAAAGAAAAATATATATATAAGAAAAATTAATTTTAAAATTAGATAATGTAAGGCATAAAAATTTTAGAAGAAATTTATTTTTTTGAATAATTGTTATATTTAAGAAGAAATTACAAATGACTTATATTTTAATGAATCAAATTGTTTTTTCAATAAATATATTCTACATTGGGTGGATTTAATAATAATCGAAAACCAAATTTCACCATTTATATAATTAACTAAAATAAGTAGATTAAAAAAATTATATTACAATAATATATAAATTACGTTTAAAAAAACTAATCAAGGGTTTTATATATTAACCAGAGTATTTTAAATTTTAAATTTCAACTAATAAGTTAAAATACTTCACTTTAAACATTTTTTTATATTATTTAATGTCATTTCTATATTTTTTAATGTATAATTAAATAGATTTTATTTTTGAAATTGGTACGTCTCACTACTCCCACTAATATTATACATTTAATAAAAACCGAAAAAATAACCCTAATATTATTTTTAAATGATGTATTATAAATTTAATTAAATTCATAAAATTATAGTTAAATCATTTCAGAATTTAAAATAAAAGTATAACATAAAAATATTATGAATTTTTTTTTTCATAGAAAAATAAAATCTTAACATATTAATTATTCTCATGGATGCATTAAAACCTCTCATAGGGTTTCCTCTTAAATCTTTTTTATCCAAAACATTCTCCCAACACCCGATAAATAATTCAACCATCATTTATTAATGATATTTATGAGTGATTTAGAGGATGTTCATCAATGGACCTTGAATCATCATTATTATATTTTAAGGTCCACAAATATATCCACGATCATGTGATCATCAGAATATCCTCCATCATCACTTGTCCTATAATGGGTATATTCCTATATATTCTTTTATTTGTCATTGTAACAATGTTTAATCAATCATGGGATTAGTCGAATACAAATGAATTTGGTGTGTGATGTCTCCCACTCTTTCAATATAAGGTTTTTAGATAATGGGAATCCTTAACCACATCTATAATCATTATGAGTTCTAGGGGGTATGAATATTAGCCGATGATGATGAAATGGGTTGTATAAGAGTTAGGGTTTTTATGGACTTGGATCCTCATTATGATGTGAGCATTTTTTGGGAAACAATGAGTTATCATAAGGAGGTTTGGGGTGGATCTGGATATGAGCTTGCAGTCGTCAACAATAGTATTCTAGAGGAATTTACATCTCTATGATTTTTTAATTATTTAGGAAAATATGGTTTTCATTTTTTTGTTCTTGGTTTCACATTCAATCATGGTTTAGTAGCAACCCTTGTATAATTTTGATACTATTTAATATTTGGTTGCTGAAGTCATTTAAATCATTGGTCATTGACTCATTGAATTTGGTAGGTGGTGAATCATCTTATAGGTTACAATGTGTGGGAATTCATGAAAGAGGAGTGGGTTTACTAAGACATATAATTCATCCATGTATAATCATTTATTTATACATATATGGAATCATAGAATCTATGTTTACATAGTTTATTTATTAGGAAATTACATTATATTAACCTTACAATGTATTGACTTTATACCATGAATTATTAGTTTGGTTGATGGAAATATGGGTACTTTTGTTGGAAAATACCATATGGGCCTTACACAGTTGCCAGTGTGGATTTCATGGCATCACTACCTCGTTGTGTTAGAACATCATGACACAACTTTTTAGAAGAGGAGGGGTGACAAATAATCATTGAATTGTATCACTGTTCTATTTTATAGAAGGGGGATGAGTATTTTTCTTTTGATTTAATTGATGTGAACGCCCCTTTGGAAAATAACGAAAATGTATTTTCCATCGTGTTATGTTTCTTTAATGATTATGTTCCTATGTTACTTGTAGATGGTTCCAACATTTCTATGTTTTCAAAATGTTTCTTCTTTTTTTATGTTCTATAATATAGGGCTTACATGAATAAAAAGATACTAATTTCATTATAAAGTTAGATGATTGTATTTACCATCCATTGTATTATGTCATTACATGCAAAAAATACAACCTCTTGATTGATGAAGAATCTATGTTCTTTGAGGGACATTAAAAATATTCCTTTTAGATCACAAATTCAGTTGGAATTTTTTCTATTTCATTCAACATTGTCAACATAAGCCCAAAATAATGTAAATTTTTATTTTTTTTACTTGGTTAACAATGATTAATAATTAAATGAATCCATTTCTCAAAAATATTTATTTAAGTAAAATTAATTCAAAAAATGGAGTAAGTGGGTAATAGAAATATAACTATTTTGGGCTCTGAAATATCCAGACCCATCATTAAATTTTAGAAATACCTATTGTCGACATCATTTTATTCATGTATTTCTTATATTTGTCCTCGTAAGTTTCATGGAGATGAGACAACATGTGAAATCAACCATGATCCAATGTTGAATCCGAAACTAAAATCGTAAATGGATGATATCACAATGATGTAAATAGTATATGTGTTATACATGAGTGTCCGGTAAGAATTTTTCTAAACAATGAAACCTGATGTTGAATTCACTAGCACCATAAATGTTTTACATCACCGAAATATTTATAGTTGTCTTTTCTACTTGTTAGAAACACGTGTGGGTTAGGAATTATTCTTTATCCAAAATTAATATCAATTGACATCATGGATATCATGAAATATTCTATAATAAAAAAATCTAATGGATTAATACAGTTATTACTCATTAAAAATTAAATAATCATTTAATCAGGAAATCACTCGCACAATTTTATCAAACTCTAGTATCTCATACAAATAATCAAAGAATACAATGTCACTTCTGTACTATAGTAGAAAAAATGCATGGAACCCCTCATTATATTCAACAAGATATGGATATAAAACCACTTGTATAGTTTCATGGTATAATTTTACTAACAAACCACATTAACTAACAAATTTTTGATATATCGAGTGAATTCATAACATCTAAAATAATAAATTTTATTTTATCAGTGTATTCTTCTATAGATGACACAAGTTAGGTATGCCTGATTTTTTGCTTCAATTTTCATTTGGATCAACTTATCAGTATCATATAAACTATCATGTAGTTAGTGTAACCCTTAACTATGGTTAACAAGAACCTCTAGCAACAGATTTTGTTTAAATTCTAATGGCATATGGAATTATTGACATTATATTTGGGGGGGGGGGTTAATATTTTCAATAATTAAAATATTTTCCAATTAATATATTAATAATATGTTGTCATTATCTCGTTTAAGAATTCATTATTAGAGAAACATTCATCGCATCTATTTTAATTTTATAAAATTATTATTTATTTTTTTATCGTAGTAAACATACAGAAAACTACATCAGGAAAAAATCATAATTAAAATAAATTAACAAAACTTTCATGAGTATCTAATATTGGTCGATCCATTTAAACTCAATGATTAAATATGACCTTGGGGTAAAATAACTGAGCATGATTTTGAATTGTATTTTAGATCATCCTAGGTCTAGTGTTTTTCACATATCATATGGGATACCACATCATCTTGGTGTGGTCCATGTCAAACATAATCATCATTAAAACTACTAACATAATTACACAAAAAATATGAGGTTATAGAAATCATATTATACATATATAAATAAATCTAATGGAAATTAATGACCTTATAAATACAGAAACAACATAGAAATCTGACATAAAATTGGAAATATTAATTAAATAACACAAGAAACACATGATGTTGTAATAAATAAATAAAAATCATATTTGCAAGGCCATCCGCTTCTGAATACCATACAATGGATAAAAAAGTATGAAAAAATTAAATATTCCATAATTTCATATCATGGAAAATTAAATATTTTTAATTTATATTTTATGTCCAAATAAATTTACTTATTCTTCCGTATTTAAATTTATCATAAATTTAATTTTAGAAAAATTTAATTTATTTTTCAAATAATAAAATAATTATTATTTATAAACCAGTAATTAATATATTTATTTTTTATTATATTAAAATTATCTAGGGCACTAAAACCCTATATAGGATAATTGAATGTTTGGTCGAACCAATTCATTCCTATTCGGGGATGGGATGATCCGTAAAATGTTTTTTTGGGCCACAATGACCCTAGCTTACTTGTTCTCAGGAAGGCGGGCCTACCCAGGCTTGTTGTGGGGTCATTCAAGTCATTCAAGACACACAGTAGGAGGCTAGAAACCTAATCTGGGTGTTGTCATGCGGTAAGGAGAGACCAATGTGAGTGTAAATTATAAGAGGCCATGATTTTTTAGCCTAGTTTGCATATTTTTAAAGAATATGGTGTTTCCCAAGGTAATGTTATCCATGGTGTTGTAGGATGAGGTCTATAGTGATAATGGTGTCAAAATTATTGTGATATCTAGGCATCATATGATGTGAAATCTGTAGTGTTGACTGGAGGAGGTAGCAGATGCTCAGATGTCTATGGTGGAACCTAAGGGGGATGCCATGATAGAGTCTGGCATGATCTCTAGTAGATAGCAACATGAGAAACGAGAGGCGTTGTGGTATGGGGTTCTACTATGAGGAAATGATTGTAGCTGGTAAAGCATATGAAGTACGTTTAATTTTTTTATTTAGAATTTTGTTGTTGTTGTTATTATTAGGGACCCTAAATTGCCAAAAATAAACATTCTTTGACTACCTTCCGAGTAAGTCTTCCAGCCATGTCAACATTATTCATGTATTTTTTTCAAATATCTACGAAAAGACTTTTCTATTATTGTGGGGTTTTTTAAAAACAATTCCCCACCGTAGTTTTATCATATAATGGAAAAAATTCATTCATGAGATGAACAATATGGCTATAAAAATTCTATTGACAATAATCTGGCCAGATCCTGACCCAAATATTATGGTTACCAGATCCCTGAAGACAGAACTCAAGAAATATTTTTTTAATTCTTGAAATATTATACATAGAAAAAAATAATTTTTAATCTGTATTAAAATTTTGAAATAGATGTATCTTTGTCATACGAGATAAAATTCATGTCCCTTATGATTTTTTGAGACCAATTTAAATATCTATACATAAATTTTTGAAAATAAATTTTTTTGGATAAAAAATTTCATGAATCATCTATAATATCAATTTTTTGTATTGAGGAATTCATCAGAAACTGCAGAGTTGAGAATTTTAAAATTTTCATCATCAGAGAGAGGAAACATAATCATCTCCATTTATCCAAGTATTGTTCAATGTTATAGAATCTTACTATATTTTATTATGAATAATATTTTAATAAAATTTGAATCATTAGAATCTCTAACGTTTTCAACTACATCATATCATTGGAAATTTTGTATAATTAGTTATGATATAAAACACTTCTATATCATTCGTACACACTTCTTGAATACATGCAAACTATTATTGTCAAATTGTTGGTGATATCAAAGAGTTAAAAATATTACATTATTTGCAAAATAATCTCCATAATCACATCGTATCGATTCATGAAGTAGATCATAGATTGAGTGATGGGATGTGAGATTTATCTCTCTTGGATGCATGAGGAGACGGTGTTTATAAATTTTGAATTAATGAACAATTAATGGAAAATATATTTTACCTTTATATATACTTGGAGATAAAATACTCGAAAAGGGTTCCTTGCCTCCATTATATGAAAAAACCACTAAAAAAATAAATGAAATTTTATGATTAACTGACTTCACCATATATGTGATTTATTTTTTATATATTCCGTTAATATATAATAAATATATTAAATTAATAAATAGTCATTAACTCTACTTTTAATTCCCAAAATATTAAATAAACATTGAATAATGAACAATATTCTTACATATAATATTTTTATATGTAAAACATCAATACATTGTGAATACTATTAATTAATAAATTCATCCCAAATTTACTACCCGTGAATAATAATTAATTTATTTTTTCAATGTTGATTGATATTACTTGGATAAATCTTAGACTTCTCGGACATCATGGTGTGTCCCACCATTCCCTATACACATATTCACCAGAATAGAGGAGACTATTGATTATTCTATTGTGTGGGACCCCCAAGGCCATAATCTTGATAGTAGTAAAAAATATTCACATACATGGAGTGGGGTTTAGTAATCCATTAGGGACCCTAAAGATATTAGGTATGATCATATTTGAACCACTTTCCAATGAACACTCATCGTGAAATAAAATTCATTTTTCAATAAATAGATTATAAAGATGGATGAAAATCTTGTGTCACAGTCCATTATTTGTTTATTATTTATTGATATGATTCAATTCACATACCTTGAACTACCATATCCATAGATTTACGGAGGTACTACCATCCTGATCAATTTGGGATGATATATCAGTTCCTCATCTTTGAAGTGATAATTTCTATACCAGTCATTCAACCAGTGCCATGCCACTAATGATGTAGCTTACAAAAGCTACCTCATCATGACCATAATAAAATTTGTTTGCATTTCATCAAACTATGTGATCAAATTTTAATCATGGATAATTATCTCAATTCAGGTGACCAATAGACATGTTCATATATTGGAACTACCAATAACACCAAAGTCATGTGGTGTTCCTATTGGAAGGTATGTACTCAACATATCATCTACTCGAGATCACCAATAGTCAATTTCACAAGAAAAAAGTCATAATGCTTATGATCCTTTGACACCAAATACTCCGACATCATATTTTAAATTTTAAATGATATATCTAGAAAATATGACATATTTTTTAGATTATTTTCATAGTATATCAAGGATATAATTATACCCCATGAATTTATTATCCTTTTATAATTAAAAATAATATAGACAAATTACCATTAAAAAGTGGATTTAGAAACATCTACACTATTATGATAAGAGTAAATCATGCTTAACTCACAATATACATAGTATGGTAATCAAACAGCATTGTTTGATTTAGGTATTGGGGACCCACTTTTACAACATTGAATACTGAAACCCTACCCTTCTCTTTATTATTAGAAACATTGTGGTATACTTATCCAAATTCCAGGATAGTGACACCAAAAAAATATGAGGTGGAGATGTGACATGGGAGGATCGTTTCCCTTGGTCAACCTGAGCATTATATTTGGACGAATCATTCATGAAGAGGTAATATAAGGCCTTATATCATGAAAATCATGAGATCCAACATTACATAAGAATAAAAATTTTCTATTCCATCTCACAGTGAATCTATTTTTATTTATACCATTAGTTTTAGAATATATCTATCATCATTTTTCTCTTTCCCATAGAATTCGATCATATCTAGTATGGTTTTAATATATTTTAGTTTTTTAAGAGTAAATGAATTATATTATTTCTAACTACATGATGTGTAGTCCCAAGAAAAAATTATTTATATCATTTATGTTGGTATCAGGATATAAATGTAGTCTCGATGGGGTTTATGTAGGATATAACTACTATTTTGAAATCCAAGGTACATGACATAGGATTTGGTAATGTACACACCCACATATCCCATGTATGATACATGGAGTGTTCTTTTATAGGCCATCATGGGTTTCATGATACAACATAGGATAGGGTAATTTACTAGGTACCCATGTTCCCCAAATTTCATATATAGTTGTGAAACCAAATGTACTAAGTTTGTACATTATGGGTTTCACTATGGTACAAGCCTAAGGATGGGTGTTTTGTAGTGCATTTTTTCTACTCCAAGACCACATTTTATACTACTATATAAAATTTCATTTTCATGGTTGCTAACAAAGGAGTTGGATTTGGAAAAATAACTCGTCCATTATATGTACCATTCTATATAGAACAAGACATAGAGAGACTCTTCACATATATAGGTTAATGGTGGGATGTTTTTGGTTTTTTTTTGATTTTAATCTGTTTACAACAATAACATAGTTCTAATGGTGTAGTGTGTATGGTGTGTGGGATATGGAAACTACAAAATAAAATTATACCGGTCATGGGACCCTAACATGTATCTATATTTTGATACACCTATAAGGTTATTTTATTGATTTGGGTATCTCATTATATGTTCTGTCACATATTACAGTATTCGAGTATGAATGAGTGGTACCCTTTTTTGCAACGAAGTAGTTTTGAGGGTCATAGATAGGTGAAACACTCATGGAGGAATCCATCCTCCCAATTCATACTTATGTTCGTATTAGTTCTTGTGGATTTGATATAGAGGTTAATGTAGTCTGAAATTAACAATTATCAAATACTACATATATGTTTAGTCTTCTTTTTTGATTGTAATGTATTCTTTCTTCTATGTTGCTTCTTGATTTTTAAACAAGAGAGATAGATAAATGGTCGCGATTCTTACTAGATAGAACCTATAACTAGAATGTAAAATTACTTTACGACATGAATTTATAGTGGAATGGAATATATATTTAGATACATTCCATGAGCCACATTACTAGGTAATATAATGAGTAGTTCATTTTTTTATTGAATAAAAATTCCCTAGTAGGGTGGTGTGTAAGTCCTATATGCAACGATATGATTTTGTGGATCCACACCATGTATAGTTTTGAATTATATCTTTTATATAGTGATGATTAAATAAATATATGATCATACCAAATGATTTTGTGTGCGGTCCCCACTAAAGTTATAGATTTACATTGGTTTGATATTGGTGGTTTTGTTGAGACAGATCAGTGTTCGGGTACTATAACTCCACTCTCATGTTTTGTGTACTGATGTGGCATAGGTATCCTATGATGGTTTCACATTTCATGGATTACATTTGATAATATTTTTCTTTCATTGCTAATTTTTGGACTCAAAATCATGTGGAGAGTGTGCTGATTCATTTCATTCCATCTCAGTTTTCATTCTAGAGAGGGGAAAATTTTGATATTTGTTTATCTTATATTGATCTCAACCTAATTTGAGTGTTCCAATGATAATGGTTTCCTATATTATATTTTTCTTTATTCTGAAAAATTCAATAAAAAATATTTCCTTAAGAGTGTATTCTTTTCATAACATGAGGCACATCCCATCAATGTGTTGAGATCACCGGGTGATATCGGAAGTGTGACGTGTTTATCATTTTATTTCCTAATACATCATTTAAAGAATATTGGAATTACTATAGGTTTAGTTAATCACCATTTGTGTTAGTGGTATATCTATTGAAGAAATTATTATTCATGTTTTTTTTACATTCAATGAATGGGTATTTGATCAGATTTCCTATGGTTTTTTATGGTGTTGGGTGGTTTATCCCATTCTCAAACAAAATGAGTGGGTCTCATATGGAATATGGTTATCTTGGAGGGGTATCCCCTCAATTAGTGGAACCATTTTAGGATTTCCCTATGGTGAGAATGAGTGATTAGTTATATTTTCAAATATTTACCCCTAAAGGATATGTTGGTAATCTTATGTGGTAGTTGAGAAATTTCTTCTCTCCAAGATGGTGTTTCCATCATTTTCTTTGGGTTTTTATATGGTTCAGTGTTTGTTTTGTAATCACCTTTAGTGTAATATTCCTTTTTTGGGGGAATCCATAAATGTAATTTTTTTCTCATCCTATTATGGTTCTAGGAACATAAATATTACTTTGATCATACAAGGTACATGTTGGTGGCCATTTGAAACTTGTACCATGGAACTAGTTCATGATGGTACTAACAAGAATCAGTAACTATAAGGGTTTAGATTGGATATGGAATGTCATGTTACCTCTCTTATCAAAGTCAATTTATATGTACACATGAATATATTTACATTCTACCTATACTTGTATATCTGAAATTTATTTCATTATTAATTTTTGATTGGTGATTTTTATCAACTATGGGAAAATTATACTAAGGCATCCCATATGTTGTTGTACCTTTTGGGGGATAGTTTCCATCCCCTAATGTATTTAAGGATGTTTTGGGGTTCCATCCAAAAATATCCACTACCTAGGAGGGGTCCCAGTGGGTTGAGTATTGTTAATGTATTATATTTTGATAATGATACACTGTTTTAATATAATGGTGACATTCATGAAAATCATAATATTAACAAAGTGGTAGGGGGTGAATGTACTTTTTAGTAGAGTGATATATTAAAATTTATTTCAAATAGACATCTAAAATAATAATTATTTTCTCCAACATATTTATCCATAATAATTCCTATGTTTTTATTATTGGTTTTAAACATTAAACACAGTCATATAGATAGTCAAAAACATTATGAATTTGGAGAAATTGGATGGAAATGTTTTCAAATTGTGGTTATAGAGGATTCATTTTATGCTCAAAACTATCATATAGGTGAATTATATTTCAACTCTCAAACCCAATTCACAAAATATTTGGTCACAATATGTTTATTGATTGATGAATAAATATGGGAAATGATATAAATATGTGTTAGGGACACCCACATTGTTTTTTGAGTGATCTCTTCTGTTAATATTGATACCTTATGATTACAAAAATATTTATTAATAATGATGTTCTCTATAATAACATTAATTTCATAGTTTATATTATATATTATGTATATTATAAATCAGTTGTCGAAAATTTTAAAAAAAATTAAAATCATTAATGTAAAACTATTAGATAGTTTTCCTTAGAGCCATATAAAATTTGTTATTTTTATTTCTAGAATATAAAATTAAATATTTCTGTCATATAGTTAATTTTATTATCTTAAAAATTAATGATATAATTTCCTCAAAATATTACTCACATAAATTTGATTTAAGATCCCTCTTCTGTAATAATAAACTCGAGGTTCTATGAGAATTTTCAGAATTAAATGGGACATATGGTCTAGAAAAATCAATGTGATAAATAATAGTTGATAGAAGACTATTAGGAGTTGGGGGATCTTTTGAATAGACAATGTAATGGTGTATAATTTATTATTCAATCCCATTTTTCATTTCTAGGTATTAGATGTTTTTTGGGATTTTCGGTTGTTTCTTAGTGTGAGAGAAAGAAATATTTGGCTTCTTTTTTTGATAGTTAGTGAAAAGCACCCAATGATAAATAAGAATAGCAGGGTGGTCAGTCAGCAAGAGTGTTGGTGTAATGTCTAAATAAAAATATGTCATTTTAATCATAATCAGAGTGTCACAAGACCTCAAACACACATCCTCATATACAATTTTTTTTTACTACTGGTGAGGACTAAAATATTATGTTTTGGTAACAAGGAATTAAATACCATTAACATCAATAAAATCAATAATAAACCAATTTACACAATAGATAATCAGTTTATTTATATATCAGCATCACATATTTCTATAAAAAATATATATTTATGTCAAATAGTCAGACATCCAAACAAATTTCCCCCTGATATGATCACATATAAAAAATTAAATAAATCCCAATGTACCAGGAGGGCCTACTGCAATTTTTTCTCCAATCCCCATCGATCTACCCCAATATGATTCACTATACAACCAGTGACTTAAATGTAATTCACATTTATTGAACATGCACCACTATGGAATTGTAAAGTTAGAGAAATAAATCTTATTAGGGTATCATAATGAAAAAATAATATATATCATCATATTTATGTGAATGCATGTTTATAATAAATAACCAAAAAAACACCACAGAAGCATGTGTATCTGTTCATCATTTTATAACCATGCCATGATGAAACCTCAAAAAAATTGGATTCACTATTTCCAAATGATGAACTCACCATATTCCATAAGTCCTCACCGACACCAAATGATACATTGTAGTGTTTCATACTATAGAAAAACCACTACCCTCTTAACTAGGGTAGGTACCTCCATAAACCTAAATATTATCATCACATGACTTTACCCATACCCTCTTACTCTAGGTAAGAACCCACAACCACATCTTGGAATTGTTCCCACTAAATTTTGGTGGTCCATGAAAACACATTATCATTTAAGTAAAGATGAAAAATATATTCCTATTCGACATCACATAGAATTATCCCCAATTACTCATGTTGGATCACACATCAAATCACATATCATAACACATCCTAAACAAATTTACTCTAACATAATGTGTTTTGGACAATAACTTCACACCAAATTCAGGAATCATACAATGTCCTATATATATGAAAATCATTACCAATACCATCTCACTCAACGATCCTCCTTCAAATATTCCTAAATTATCAGTGTGGATGAGAATCAAGTATCATCATCAATCACGTCACACTAACCACTCCCTTATCATGGTGTTGGTCTCCCACTCACAAATAGACAATTATAATTTCACTAATGGAGGTATATATAAATACCATATCACCCATGGATACTCCTTTAATGATACACGTTAATATAAGATATAAAATTCAAAATATATTTAATTTCATCCCATTGAGTGTTTATTCTGTGAATTTAGGTTTGACTACAATTTTGATAGATTGTGCCTCATCAAGGAGGTGGTTTTGAATTAATTTGTAATGTTTGATCAAAAACATTTCAGGTTAAATAAATCCATTAATGGTGAGTGTATTTTATTTATATGATTCATAGTCGTAGATAAAATGAGTGAGGTTTTGCATATGGGGTTTAGTGTTGTTTTCATGGTTTGAAAAAAGTTTGTAAATTGTGTGGATAATCATTGTGACGGGTGTGGTCATGGGAATTTTCATTCACATAGTAGGTGAAAATTTAGAAAAAACATGTTTTAAAACCATAATACATTCTATATTGTGTTAATAAGTGGAATAGTGAAAAATTACATCACTATTTTTTTATTTCCCTCAACTCTTAATCCCTACTGCGCGTGTATACCATCAACTCTCCCTACATTACCTCCTTAAATATCCAATAATACAGTAGTATAATTTTTGTTTTATTCAATATTTTTATGTTATATCCTCTTTATCATATACGTTATCTAGATGTATCTTTCTTTCTGGTTGATTTTATTGTCCACTAGATTATGTTTGCGTTCATATATTAAACTATAATATTGGAAATAACCGAGGAAGATATGATTTTTTATGGTTTTTAATGTGTATATATTTAGATGGTTCATTCATGATTTTTTTCATTTTTTAAACATAGGTTCATTACAAAATTTATTTGAATGGAATTTTTAATTAAATTAAAATTAATTTATGATTCATGGGAATTTGTGGGTTTTTGGATTGTTGTCCTCTAAGTGTCAGCCGTTTGAAATTTTCCTTTCTCAAATTTTTGATATGGGTTCTATATAGTGGATTTTACTAAATTATTTTTCATTTTAAATTTTAATATGATTTAAATTTATTAATAAATTATTAATTTATTGAAATAATTTAATTTAATTTTGGGGAATGATTTAGATTCATGGGTGTCGAAGGTGTGTGAATTAGGGCTAGAAGCATCAAAGTTAATGCCTTATGGGAGTAAAAAAATATAGGTTTTATGTTCCTATATTATAATAATTTAATTGATTTTTAATCATTTTTTATACTAATGATCCCCTTGGGTGATGTTTCATTTTTCTAGGGAATGGACTTTCATTTGGATTCTTGTAGAGGAGTTTTACTCAGAAACAACATGCTTTTTGAATTTTCATTCATCAAAAAATATATTTTAGGTTATTGTGATGCATATAGGTGATGAAATAGAGGATCTTGGATTGTATCTTAATCATTTAGCTATTAGATAACCTCATTACAGTCCATTACAATTGTGATCTCTCTAGTATGATGTGACATTGATCTCATAAGCCGTTGCGAGTTTTAGAATGTTTCTTTTGGTTGATTGAGGTGGACATGAGTATCTCTTATGTACTTAGCTTATTATTATACTCATTGAGGGTCATGTTATTTATGGTTATATTGGCATGGGGTTATTAAATGTATGACTTGAGAGCACTCCTGATAGATTTCCAGTTATATCCCAAGTGAGTCTCATCGGTCATATTGATGAATTGAAAAAAGTGATGCAATGGGGTTTCATATAGATTCTTTGAATGATTCCATGAATGTGGGATCCAATTGTTTCTCTATGAAGATTATTTATAGACTTTGGATGTTGAGACCATCTTATGATGGTTTAAGTTGTTGTAGATAGATCCAATGTTTTGGGATCTTATATGTTAGAACATCCTTGATTTCCAAGTGTCTTCTGATAGTGGGTACGAGAATATATAATTGAATGTATAGTTATAAGAGTCTGAGGGTTTCATTGGGTTTCAAATCATTGTCCTCGTAGTTATTTATGTACAATATTGCTAAAAAATTTGATCTGGGGTTAGTGGTTTTCAATCGAGGGACTATTAGAAATGTTTTTTATTTTGAAATTCTCCTATTGTTTGGATGAGATGGCGGATAACATACTAGAATTTGTTATCATATATCCATTTATTCAATTACGTATATTTTGTAATTTTGTATTATATTGGGAGCTAAGAAAATATATGATACTATTCATGTTTCCATCATGGTTGAAATATTAATATTGACGTGATCCATGTGATCTTTGAATCTGCATTCATTTACATAACCATATGAATGTACTAGTTCTTACTCAGTAGTGAAGATTTTTGGTAACTCCTTTTAACATATATTTCTTGTGGATTTATCATGTAGTGGTAGTCATTCAGTTTAAAGGGACCAAGGGGGATTCAATCATTGTTTAAAATTCACTGGTTGGTGATGATGCTTCAAAATTTGTGATGATTGGTCTGTGATTTGGTTTACCTATGCATTGATTCCCTTTGGTTGAGATGTTTGAGTAAACTATTATTCACGACCTTTTCATGGAATTTTTCCTTACGGATATCTATGGACTAGGATTTGACCCTAAATTTGTTTCTATTAATCATTTATTAGCTATGGTTTAATGGGTATTGGTAGGTAATGGAAGATCTCTATGAGTGAATATGTCCCCTATACCATCATATGATTATCCCTATATAGTGTTTGGGTGTTTCTGGTCCTGGAAATATTGATGGACATGGAATATGGAATATACCTTTCCATGAATGTATATTTTAAGATGCGGGATAATTATATAGGACTATTGAACATTGATAGGTTCTCTTAGGTTTAGTAGTGTTATTGTCAACAATTTATATCATTCCATAAGGGACAATGATCCCTATATTGTTAATCATTCTCTTATGGATGTCTGTAATTCTTAACTAGTGTCCAAAATTCATGACTATTTTGTTTTGATTCATTTTGATGCTCCATTTAAGACCAAGAAGGCGCAACTAATGTTATTTTATTAGATGAGTCATGTACTATAAATCATTTGTTGTGGTTCATATGGAGTTTTATATTTACCTCAAATGTTATGCAAACTCCTGGGGTTTTGTCATCTCTACTATTAATTTTTCCCATTCCCTCATTTTTTAACTTTATTCATTTTGGTGTTTTTATTCACCATGGTTGGGAATATCTTACATTGCATAAAATTATTATATTAGTGGACTAATTTTTCTCCACATTTGGGGGATAATATATAGTTTTTCTCACAATCTATATGCTCTCTTAGGTATGTGTGTGGAGACTCATGTCTTCTTTTAGATTAAATAAAATATTATTTATTGACTATGGAAAAAGAGAATTATTGAATGATTCGAAGAAAATACCTGGGTGGATTTTTATGATTTTTCTAGGAATCTTTGAAATTCATAGATTGTGTGTGAGGATTAAATCAGAGTTGGAATCCCAGAATTGTTATATCATTATCATTATTTAATAAATGGATATTTGATCATCCTAGTAAATAATAAATTTTATGTTCTTGTATTATTTGAGTTTGTGAGGTTGTTTCTTTGTTTCATTTGAGATAACATGCTACAATAATGATATTTTACATTTCATAATATTATAATTATATTGAGGTTTTTTTAACTATTTATTCATTTTTATATACACTATTTTATAGTCTCTTCTTTGTATTTTTTTATATTTTCACCACTATTCAGTATCCTCTAGAATTTAGTGAGTCACAAGTGAGGACTTTTGTGGAGACAATCGGGGATGCATCGGGTTAACATTGGATAGTTATTCAAAAAATTGTATTAATTAGGATCATTTTCTAAATTTCTGGAGTCGGTATCTATGAGTATAGGGATATGTCAAATTATTCCATGGTCAACAAATCAGTTCACCATGAACACCTTTTCACATTGAAAGTCTATTATACCATGGTTATGTAATTGCTATTTTTTAATTTATGGTTTTATGATTTCACCATGGATAATACAATTCTATTTTTTATCTATGTATTTAATGGATTTTTCTCTTGGACAATCTTATAAATGAAAATGTTCATGAATAATTCTAACTAAAAAAAAGTTTTTATGAATCATGGGGTTCTATATTTTATTTTATTGGTGGTGGAGGTTCCATTATTTTCAGTTTCAGAAATGAACTTTATGGAATTGTCTCATACTGATTCATTTTTGTGAATTCAACCAAACATTACTGTAATTACTTTAACATTATGCCAGTTAATGATGTTATTTTGGTGAGGTTTTCATCGATGATGAATTTGTTTCCCATTTTGTGGTATATTTGGAGACCTCAGTGGCTCATTGTGGGAAAGTTGGCCCAAATCATGGATCTATGATGGTATGTATGCTTAAGTGGTTTTCAGATATGACCCCACCTGTCACTGATTGTCCAATTTTGTTATCATATATTTAATGATTAATTTAAATCATAGAAAATATTTATTACCAATAAATGTTCATATTTATTTAAGAATATGAAATATTTATATTTCCCTAGTAAGTCAAGTAAATTTATTAGTGACAAATAATATGAAAAAATGGTATAAAATTTAAGAAATATTCATTTCCATTATTAAAAAAATTTGTATGTTTTAGATAAATGATGTTTTAAAGTTTAAATTATTATAATTGAATATTTTAAGGTGAACATACTAACCAAAATAAATTATAAGAGATAAAATTGAACATAAATTCACTAGAAAAGTAACTATTTTAATAAAATAATTCCATTTTGAGATTAATATAAAATAGGAGGAAAACAATAACAAAAATTTTCATGATAAACATTTCTTTGAAAGGTCATTAAAAACATGATGATGAATGAAAATATAATAAAATGGTTGAGGAGGGAATGTCTATTATTATCATATACATTAAGTAAACATTCATTATTCAATTTTGTAAGTAAATTTGAAAATGTCACTTTTCAAAAAAAAAAATTTATAATTAATCTTATATAACCTATAAAAAATATAGGATTACATAAAATTTCCTTCCTAAAATAATTGTTTAAATAAAATTATTTATTGAAGAAATTTTTTAAATATGCACAATGAATAAAAACTACCCTATTCAAAGTGAAATAAGACAATTATTTTTTAAATATTAAATTGGTTCATTCTATTGAAATATGATGTTAATATTTATGAAAATATTGAATCTCCTAAAATATTCAATAAAATAAATATATGGTGTTTATAAAGAATAGATTATATTTCTTCCAAAAAAATCGATTGAAAAATATGTTTTTACTGCATTGGTAAAATTCAAATTGTACACCCTTGATTGAATAAAAAATAATTGAATATTTCTTGATCATGAATAATTATAAATTCATAATAAATAAAATAAATGGAATGTATATGCGACACATAAAAATAAATAGGTGTATAATAGAAAATGTGTCTCCATGGAGTCGAAATTTACATGAAACCCTTAACTCTGGTATGATGTGCCTCATAAATTAATTTAATCTCCATTATAATAATTTTTTATTTCGTTTAAATTCATAAAAAACAGAAAAATATATAATGTCAAATATTATCCAATTATAGAATCTTATCACTGATATGATGATAATATTTTATTATTATCATTGTTAAAAATGTAAACTGCGTCACTTTTATTGAAAATTTTGTGTAATGATGTGGCATAGGTATCCTATTATGGTTTCACATTTCATGGATTACATTTGATAATATTTTTCTTTCATTGCTAATTTTTGGACTCAGAATCATGTGGAGAGTATGCCGATTCATTTCATTCCATCTTAGTTTGCATTCTAGAAAGGGGAAAATTTTGATATTTGTTTATCTTATATTGATTTCAACCTAATTTGAGTGTTCCTATGATAATGGTTTCCTATACTATATTTTTCTTTCATCTGATATATTCAATAAAAAATATTTCCTTAATGTTGTATTCTTTTCATAACATGAGGCACATCCCATCAATGTGTCGAGAGCACCGGGGGATGTTGGAAGTGTGACTTGTTTATCATTTTGTTTCCTAATACATCATTTAAAGAATATTGGAATTACTATAGGTTTAGTTAATCACCATTTTTGTTAGTGGTAGATCTATTGAAGAAATTATGATTCATGTTTTTTACATTCAATGAATGGGTATTTGATCAGATTTCCTATGGTTTTTTTATGGTGTTGGGTGGTTTATCCCATTCTCAAAAAAATAAGTGGGTCTCATATGGAATATGTTTATCGTGGAGGGATCTCCCCTCAATTAGTGGAACCATTTTAGGGTTTCCCAATGGTGAGAATGCGTGATTAGTTATATTTTCAAATATTTACCCCTAAGGGATAGGTTGGTAATCTTATGTGGTAGTTGAGAAATTTCTTCTCTCCAAAATGGTTTTTCTATAATTTTCTTTGGGTTTTTATATGGTTCAGTGTTTGTTTTGTAATCAACTTCAGTGTAATATTCCTTTTTGGTGGCATCCATCAATGTAACTTTTTACTCATCCTAGTATGGTTCTAGGACCATAAATATTACTTTGATCATACAAGGTACATGTTGGTGGCCATTTGAACCTTGTACCATGGAACTAGTTCATGATAGTACTAAAAAGAATTAGTAACTATAATGGTTTAGATTGGATATGGAATGTCATGATACCTCACTTATGAAAGTCAATTTATATGTACACATGAATATATTTACATTCTACCTATACTTGTATATCAGACATTTATTTCATTATTCATTTTGGATTAGTGATTTTTATCAACTATTGGAAAATTATACTAAGGCATCCCATATGTTTTTGTACCTTTTGGGTGATAGTTTCCATCCCCTAACGTATTGAAGGATGTTTTGGGGTTCCAACCAAAAATATCAACTATCTAGGAGGGGTCCCAGTGGGTTGAGTTTCGTTATTGTATTATTTTTTGATAATGATATACCGTTTTAATATAATGTTGACTTTCATGAAAATCATAAGATTAAAAAAGTGGTAGGGGTGAATGTACTTTTTAGTAGAGTGATATATTAAAATTTATTTCAAATAGACATCTAAAATAATAATTGTTTTCTCCAACATATTTATCCACAATAATTCCTATGTTTTTATTATTGGTTTTAAAAATTAAACACAGTCATATAGATAGTCAAAAACATTATGAATTTGGATAAATTTGATGGAAATGTTTTCAAATTGTGGTTATAGAGGATTCATTTTATGCTCCAAACTATCATATAGGTGAATTATATTTCAACTCTCAAACCCAATTCACAAAATATTTGGTCACAATATGTTTATTGATTGATGAATTAATGTGGGAAATTATATAAATATGTGTTAGGGACACCCAAATTGTTTTTTAAGTGATGTCTTCTGTTAATATTGATACCTTATGATAACCAAAATATTTATTAATAAATATGTTCTCTATAATAATATTAATTTTATAGATTATTTTATATATTATGTATATTATAGATCAGTTGTCGAAAATTTTAAAAAAATTAAAATCATTAATTTAAAACTATTAGATAGATTTCCTTAGAGCCATATAACATTTTTTGTTTTTATTTACAGAATATAAAATTAAATATTTATGTCATATTGTTAATTTTGTTCTCTTAAAAATTAATGATATAATTTCCTAAAAATATAATTCACATAAATTGGATATAAGAGCCCTCTTCTATAATAATAACCTCGAGGTTCTATGAGAATATTCAAAATTAAATGGGACATATGGTCTAGATAAATCAATGTGATAAATAATAGTTGATAGATGAATATTAGGAGTTGGGGGATCTTTTTAATAGACAATTTAATGGTGTATAATTTATTATTCAATCACATTTTTCATTTCTAGGTATTAGATGTTTCTTAGTGTGAGAGAAAAAAAATTGGCTTCTTTTTTTGATAGTTAGTGAAAATCACCCAATGATAAATAAGAATAGCAGTGTGGTCAGTCAGCAAGTGTGTTGGTGTAATGTGTAAATAAAAACATGTCATTTTAATCATAGTTAGAGTGTCACAAGACCTCAAACACACATCCTCATATACAATTTTTTTTACTACTAGTGAGGGCTAAAATCTTATGTTTTGGTAACAAGGAATTAAATACCATTAACATCAATAAAAATCAATAAGCAACCAATTTACACAATAGATAATCAGTTTATTTATATATCAGCATCACATATTTCTATAAAAAAGATATATTTAAGTCAAATAGTCAGACATCCAAACAAATTTCCCACTGATATGATCACATATACAAAAGTAAATAAATCCCAATGTACCAAGAGGGCCTACTGCAATTTTTTCTCCAATCCCCATCGATCTACCCCAATATGATACACTATACAACCAATGACTTAAATGTAATGCACATTTTTTGAACATGCACCACTATGGAAATGTACAGTTATAGAAATAAATCTTATTAGGGTATCATAATGATAAAATAATATATATCATCATATTGATGTGCATGCATGTTTATAATAAATAACCAAAAAACACCACAAAAGCATGTGTATCTGTTCATCATCTTATAACCATGCCATGATGAAACCTCAAAAAAATTGGATTCACTATTTCCAAATGATGAACTCACCATATTCCATAAGTCCTCACTGACACCAAATGATACATAGTATTGTTTCATAGCATAGAAAAACCACTAACCTCTTAACTAGGGTAGGTACCTCCATAAACATAAATAGTATCATCACAAGACTTTACCCATACCCTCTTACTCTAGGTAAGAACCCAAAACCACATCTTGGAATTGTACCCACTCAATTTGGGTGGTCCATGAAAACACATTATAATTTAAGTAAAGATTAAAAATATATTCCAATTCGACATCACATAGAATTATCCCCAAGTACTCATGGTGGATCACACATCAAATCACATATCACAACACATCCTAAACAAATTTACTCTAACATAATGTGTTTTGGAAAATAACTTCACACCAAATTCAGGTATCATATAATGTCTTATATATATGAAAATCATTACCAATACCATATCACTCAGCAATCCTCCTTCATATATTCCTATATTATTAGTGTGGATGAGAATCAAGTATTATCGTCAATCACATCACACAAACCACTCCCTTATCATGGTGTTGGTCTCCCACTCACAAATAGACAATTATAATTTCACTAATGGAGGTATATATAAATACCATATCACCCAGGGATACTCCTTTAATGATATGTGTTAATATATGTTATAAAATTCAAAATATATTTAATTTCTTCCCATTGAGTGTTTATTCTGTGAATTTTGGTTTGACTGCAATTTTGATAGATTGTGTCTCATCAAGGAGGTGGTTGTGAATTAATTTGTAATAGTTGATCAAAACCATTTCAGGTTAAATAAATCCATTAATGGTGAGTGTATTTTATTTATATGATTCATAGTCGTAGATAAACCGAGTGAGGTTTTGCATATGGGTTTTAGTGTTGTTTTAATGGTTTGAAAAACGTTTGTAAATTGTTTTGATAATCATTGTGACGGGTGTGGTCATGGGAATTTTCATTAACATAGTAGGTGAAAATTTAAAAAAAAACATGTTTTAAAACCGTAATAAATTCTATATTGTGTTAATAAGTTGAATAGTGAAAAATTAGATCTCTATTTTTTTATTTCTCTCAACTCTTAATCCCTACTGCGCGTTTGTACCATCAACTCTCCCTACATTACCTCCTTCAATAACCAATAATCCAATAGTATAATTTGTGTTTTATTCACAATTTTGATGTTATATCCTTCTTATCCTATACTTTATCTAGATGTATCTTTCTTTTTGGTTGATTTTATTGTCCACTAGATTATGTTTTCGTTCATATATTAAACTATAATATTGGAAATAACCTAGGAAGATATGATTTTTTATGGTTTTGAATGTGTATATATTTAGATGGTTCATTCATTATTTTTCTCATTTTTTTAACATAGGTTCATTACAAAATTTATTTGAATGAAAATTTTAAATAAATTAAAATTAATTTATGATTCATGGGAATTTGTGGGATTTTGATTGTTGTCTTCTAGGTGTCAGCCGTTTGAAATATCCTTTCTCAAATTATCGACATGGGTTCTATATAGTGGATTTTACACAATTATTTCTCATATTCAATTTTAATATGATTTAAATTTATTAATAAATTATTAATTTATTGAAATAATTAAATTTCATTTTGGGGAATGATTTAGATTCCTGGGTGTCGAAGGTGTGTGAATTCGGGCCAGAAGCATCAAAGTTAATGCCTTAAGGGAGTAAAAAAAATTAGGTTTTATGTTCCTATATTATAATCATTTAATTTATTTTTAATCATTTTATATACTAATGATCCCCTTGGGGGATGTTTCATTTTTTTAGGGAATAGACTTTCATTTGGATTCTTGTAGAGGAGTTTTATTCAGAAACAACATGCTTTTTCAATTTTCGTTCATCAAAAAACATATTTTAGGTTGTGGTGATGCATATAGGTGTTGAAAAAGAGGATCTTGGATTATATATTAATCATTTAGCCATTAGATAACCTCATTACAGTCCATTACAATTGTGATCTCTCTAGTATGATGTGACAGTGATCTCATAAGCGCTTATGAGTTTTAGAATGTTTCTTTTGGTTGATTGAGGTGGACATGAGGATCTCTTAAGTACTTAGATTATTATTATACTCATTGAGGGTCATGTTGTTGATGGTTATATTGGCATGGGGTTATTAAATGTATGACTTGAGAGCTCTCCTGATATATTTCCAGTTATATCCCAAGTGATTGTCATTGGTCATGTTGATGAATTGTAATAAGTGATGCAATGGGGTTTCATATTGATTCTTTGAATGATTCCACGAATGTGGGATCCAATTGTTTCTCTATGAATATTATTTATAGACTTTGGATATTGAGACCATCTTATGATGGTTTAAGTTGTTATAGATAGATCCAATGTTTGGGGATCTTATATGTTAGAACCTCCATGGTTTCAAAGTGCCTTATGATAGTCGTTACAAGAATATAACTTTGAATGTATAGTTATAAGAATCTGAGGGTTTCATTGGGTTTAAAATCATGGTCCTGGTAGTTATTTTTGTACAATATTGCTAAAAAATTTGATCTGGGGATAATTGTTTTCAATCGAGGGACTATTAGAAATGTTTTTTATTTTGAAATTCTCATATTGTTTGGATGAGATGGAGGATAACATACTAGAATTTTTTATCATATCTCCATTTATTCCATTACGTATATTATGTAAGTTTTTATTGTGTTGGGTGCTAAGAAAATATATGATAATATTCATGTTTCCATCATGGATGAAATATGAATATTGATGTGATCCAAGTGATCTTGGAATCCGCATTCATTTACATAACCATATGAATGGACTAGTTCTTACTCAATAGTGAAGATGTTTTGTAACTCCTTTTAACATATATTTCTTGTGGATTTATCATGTAGTGGTAGTTATTCAGTTTAAAGGGACCAAGGGGGATTCAATCATTGTTTAAAATTCAGTGGTTGGTGATGATGTTTCAAAATTTGTGATGATGGGTCTGTGATTTGGTTTACCTATTCATTGATGCCCTTCGGTTGAGATGTTTGAGTAAACTATTATTCACAACCTTTTCATGGAATTATTCCTTACGGATATCTATGGACTAGGATTTCACCATTAATTTGTTTCTATTCATCATTTAGTAGCTATGGTTTAACCGGTATTGGTAGGTAATGGAAGATCTATATGAGTGTATCTCTCCCCTATACCATCATATGATTTTCCCTATATAGTGTTTGGGTGTTTCTAGTCCTGGAAATATTGATGGACTTCGAATATGGAATATACCTTTCCATGAATGTATATTTTAAGATGCGTGATAGTTATATAGGACTATTGAGCTTTGATAGGTTCTCTTAGGTTTAGTAGTGTTATTGTCAACAATTTATATCATTCCATAAGGGACCATGATCCCTATATTGTTAATCATTATCTAATGGATGTCTGTAATTCATACCTAGTGTCCAAAATTCATGACTGTTTTGTTTTGATTCATTTTGATGCTCCATTTAAGACCAAGAATATGCAACTAGTGTTATTTTGTTGGATGAGTCATGTACTATAAATCCTATGTTGTGGTTTATATGGAGTTGTATATTTACCTCAAATGTTATGAAAACTCTTGGGGTTTTGTCATATCTACTATAAATTTTTCCCATTCCCTCATTTTTTAACTTTATTCATGTTGGTGTTTTTATTCACCATGGATGGGAATATCTTACATTGCATAAAATTATTATATTAGTGGACTAATTTTTCTACACATTTGGGGGATAATATATATTTTTGCTCACAATCTATATTCTCTCTTAGGTATGTGTGTGGAGACTCATGTCTTCTTTTAGATTAAATAAATTATTATTTATTGACTATGGAAAAAAGAGCATTATTGAATAATTAGAAGAAAATACTTGGGTGGATTTTTATGATTTTTCTAGGAATATTTGAAAGTCATAGATTTAGTGTGAGGATTAGATCATAGTTGGAATCCCTGAATTTTTATATCATTATCATTATTTAATACATTGATATTTGATCATCCTAGTAAATAATAAATTGTATGTTCTTATATTATTTGAGTTTGTGAGCTTGTTTCTTTGTTTCCTTTGAGATAACATGCTACAAAAATGTTATTTTACATTTCATAATATTATAATTATATTGAGGTTTTTTTAACTATTTCGTCCTTTTTATATAACCTATTTTATAGTCTCTTCTATGTATTTTTTTATATTGTCACCATTATTCGGTATCCTCTAGAATTCATGGAGTCACAAGTGAAGACTTTTGTGGAGCCAATCGAGGATGCATCGGGTTAACATGGGATAGTTATTCAAAAAATAGTATTAATTAGGATCGTTTTACAAATTTGTGGAGTCGGTATCTATGAGTATAGGGATATGTCAGATGATTCCATGGTCAAAAAATCAGTTCATCATGAACACCTTTTCACATTGAAAGTATATTATACCATGGTTATGGAATTTCTATTTTTTATTTTATGGTTTTATGATTTCACCGTGGATGATACAATTCTATTTTTTATCTATGTATTTAATGGATTTTTCTCTTGGACAATCTTCTAAATGAAAATATGCATGTATAATTCTAACTAAAAAAAGTTTTTATGAATCATGTGTTTCTATATTTTATTTTATTGGTGGTGGAGGTTCCATTATTTTCAGTTTCAGAAATGAACATTATGGAATTTTCTCATACTGATACATTTATTCAATTCAACCAAACATTACTGTAATTACTTTAACATTATGGTAGTTAATGATGTTATTTTGGTGAGGTTTTCATCGATGATGAATTTGTTTCCCATTTTGCGGTATATTTGGAGACCTCAGTGGGTCATTGTGGGAATGTTGTCCCAAATCATGGATCTATGATGGTATGTATGCTTAAGTGGTTTTAAGATATGACCCCACCTGTCACTGATTGTCTAATTTTGTCATCATATATTTAATGATTAATTTAAATCATAGAAAATATTTATTACCAATAAATATTCATATTTATTCAAGAATATTAAATATTTAGATTTCCCTATTATGTCAAGTAAAATTATTAGTGACTAATAATATGAAAAAATGGTATAAAATATAAGAAAAATTAATTTCCATTATTCAAAAAAAATTTATGTTTTAGATAAATGATGTTTTAAATTTGAAATTATTATAAGTGAATATTTCAAGGTGAAGATACTAACCAAAATAAATTATAAGAGATAAAATTGTAAATAAATTGACTAGAAAAGTAACTATTTTAATAAAATAATTCCATTTTGACAAAAATATAAAATAGGAGGAAAACAATAACAAAAATTTTCATGATAAACATTTCTTTGTAAGTACATCAAAAACATGATGATGAATGAAAATATAATAAAATGGTTAAGGAGGATGGAATGTCTATTATTATCATATACATTAAGTAAACATTCATTATTCAATTTTGTAAATAAATTTTAAAATGTCGCTTTTCATAAAAAAAATTATAATTAATCATTTATAACCTATAAAAAATATAGGATTACATAAAATTTCCTTCCTAAAATAATTGTTTAAATAAAATTATTTATTGAAGAAATTTCTTAAATATGCACAATGAATAAAAATTACCCTATTCAAGGAGAAATAAGATAATTCTTTTTTAAATATTAAATTGGTTGATTCTATTGAAATATGATGTTAGTATTTATGAATGTATTGAATCTCCTAAAATATTCAATTAAATAAATATATGGTTTTTATAAATAATAGATTATATTTCTTCCAAAAAAATCGATTGAAAAATAATTTTTTACTGCTTTGGTAAAATTCAAATCGTACACCCTTGAAGGAATAAACAATAATTGAATATTTCTTGATCGTGAATAATTATAAATTCATAATAAATAAAAAAAGGGAATGTATATGAGGCACATAAAAATAAATAGGTGTATAATACAAAATTTGTCTCCCTGGAGTCGAAATTTACATGAAACCCTTAACTCAAGTTTATTGTGACTCATAAATTAATTTATTCTCCATTATAATAATTTTTTATTTTTTTTAATGCATAAAAAAACAAAAAAATATATAATATCAAATATTATATAATTATCGAATCTTATCACTGATATGCTGATAATATTTTATTATTATCATTGTTACAAGTGTAAACTGCGTCACTTTTATTGAAAATTTTGGATTGGTTTTTTTGGTCCATCTACATGTATTATAGTTCCATCATCTCCATAACGTGATAAATTATATATGTATCAAATATATTCATTATTTATATATTTTTAGTCCCCTATAAATAGTAGATATAGAAATTACTTACACAATTCATAGGGACAGTATGTTTTACTCACACATTAATAATGTTTTCAAATTTCAGTAGATCAAACCAAATAATTGCAGATAATAAATAACCTTTCTAGATTAATTATTATGTAAAATATATCATATATTTTTAGGAATTTTATCATTATTTCCATATATGTTTTTTAATAATTGAAAATGATTCACATCTCTTTGTAGAGGTTGTAATCTGCACATACACATGAATGACCTTATCATTTTCCAACAGATTTGAAGCTAAGAAGATATATGTGATATTATAATGATAAAATAAATTTTTAAAAAATATCATATATGTTAATTATTTATTTTTATTTAATAATCCATGTGTGGAGTTAATGATAAAAAAAGTACATCCGTTTGTGATGCAGTATCCCACCATAAACATAGCTATGTTTTTAATTCCTAATTTATAGAGAAGGAGATGAATAAATCTAATTACATAAAAACAGTAAAATATAAATATATCATATATAATGGTTTTATTATATTGTAGTTTTTATGATATTAATTATTTTTATATAATATGTAAAATCAATGTTCTTAATGATGATGATTACTTATTCTTTAAAAGTTCTCATTTAGATATCATCTTTTGGAAACAAGGTTAGGTATTGTAGGAATAAAAATGAAGCACATCATGGAAAACAATGTTAATAAAATTATTGTTCCGGGTTTAGTGGTGTTAGGTAGCTCTATTTTGTGTAAAGAATGTAAATAAGGGGTTTCCTTTTATACATGAGGGGAGGGACACTTTTGGAAATTCAAGAAATATTATAAGGTAAAATGTTTCTAACAATCATCAAATAGTTCCAAAATTAAATATATAATAATATAAAGAGGGTATAGTGTTAATGTAATCATTAATTCTATATTTAATTATTCTATATATCATTTTGAACCATTCCTTTGGATTAACCTCTTTGTTTACTATTTTTTTCATAAAGTGTGGTATTAAATTCTTAAATATTAAAGGGTTATAATTATAATTATAAGATGAAAAATGGATCAGAAATTGAAATTTCATTGTTTTTTTGACCATTTAATATCACATGTCTCCTCTTTAAAAATATTAATTATATAAAATCAATAAAATAAAATATTAATTTCATAAAATATCATTAATTCCATATGTTTAACTATTAATTAAATTTGACATTAAATACATCTTGTAGTGGTGTAATTAACATATAATACCTTAAAATTTATACACTATTTCATACAGATATTCAAAATTATCAAAACACATTAATTCATCAAATTTTATTACATTTATAAGTTTACATCATGTAGTTTTTTTTCTAATAATTCGATAAATGTTATATTGGCATTATATAATCAAGGCGATTATTCATTGACTAAAAAAACACATTATAAATTTTTTAAAATATTTAAAATTAACCATTAAACATGAACATAATTGCTTTTTATACATATGGGAAAATATTTTACATGTTAATGTCAAGAGTTTGACATTCTATTTTATTAGAATCATAAAATAATATAAAGGTAAATATTAAAAATTTACCCCATGTGACCATATATTATAGTCATGGATTATGACCTTCAAATTTCACATTTTTAATAGTATAATGAAATTTTTTAAAGAATTATAAAATCCTTATAATATTATGTTTTAACCATAATTACTCATTTAAGCCATTACTATGGTAATAATTATTTTTTCAGTATGGTAATAATTTTCAAATAATAATGTATAAATATTTTTTCACAGTTTGATTAATCAATATGTAATTTGAAATGAAATATTTAAATTTTATTTATTTAATGATAAATATATCTTAAATTCTCCAGTAGTTATATGGAATGTGTGACTATGAGTTTGGTTTAATGATATGATTTCATGGGAGTGTGAAACAATGTTTCTTGGGTGAGTCTTTGTATTTTCAAGGGGGGATTGAAGATAATTTATTTTGTTTCCATAGATAATTATTAGGTCTTAAGAAAAATCAGAGGAATTTTTGTGGCATACCTATTAGTCAGTGATCAAGAGGTGTGGTAAGGGAAGATTTATTTTAGGGATCCCACCATAGGCCATTAGTGGACATCACAACTAGTGAGCTGGGGCTGGGGGTTTGTTTTCACTTTTGGATTCACAGTCATGTGATTGAGGTTTTCTATATCTAATCATCATGTTTGGTTGTGGATAAAACTGGACATGGATCGTGGTGTTATATTTTGATGAAAAGATGACGGTACACCTATGGTAGGGATCATCCTCCCATATATAAGATAGAAATTATGGATTTAATGTGTATGTGTGTGTATTAATGTTTATTGTTGTCGTTGTGTAAGAAAAAACAAATTTTTAATCCATATACAACATTTAAGGGACTTCATATGTTGCATTTGGGTCAACATAGTGTTGGTGTGACAATTTTATTGAAAATTGTTTGTGGTGCCATGATAGACGAGGCCAATAGTTGCAAGAGTATTCATCCTAAATGTCATATAACTAGTTTTTAAAAACAAAATTGGATGTTTTAGGTTATAAATAATTCTAGTACACCATTCAAAATGTGCTTAATGTTTTTCGGTGATCAATCCATTATTTATAAGATAATGGATTGTGAGTTTGGTCTTCGTTGTTAGAGATTCATAGTGAAACCTGTTTGAAATTTGGAGCTATAATGTAGTAAGATGATAGTGATTTGGTGAATGAGGTAAATAGATAATAATGGATTGATAACCACAATTTATTCATGGGGGGTAATAATTTTAATGGGGTGAGTTTTTATAGATCCATAATTTTAGATGTTATAAAATTCAATGAAATTTTTAATATTTATCAACATTAGGTGTTAATCATTCAGATTTGAATTTAAATTACAAGAGTTGTATAATCTTCCCATAATATTTTTGTGTGTTTTCTAATTCCGAAAATCCATTTGGTTATTTTTGAAATTCTTTATAACCACATGTGTGATTTATATTTTTCATGTTTTTTTATCTTGGTTTATTTTTTAGTGTGCACGACTTAGGGAAACATTGTATCCATTTATGGATCATGGAATTTTCAGTTCACTTTATCTTATATATATTTTTGTAATGTATTGAACATATTGGATGTTTCTTTTGAATAGTTTAGAAAAAAATTGTGTGGTGTTGCAAAGTTGTTTTGGTGCTATTGGCTATAGTAAGAACGTGGTTAGTAAACTGCATTTTTGAACCATGAAGCTATTTATATTAGGCTAAAAATTGTGAAACTCTAATAATTCCACCAATTATTTTAAAAATTTCCATCCCCTTTTCCTGCCTTGTGAATGTGGTTTGTAAACTGCATTTTTCATTTATGATGTTATATTCTCCCTATACTCTCTTTATTATTAATATACCTTCTATTTGGTTGATAATGGTGTCCCCATCATAGGTTTTTATGTTAATTCATCCAAATCATGGTGGAATTGACAATGGATGATGCGGCTTCATTTTGACATTGAAATCATGTGACTAGAGAAAAATTCTAAAAACCATCACTCTTCACTTTAGAAAAAATACTGATATATTCATATTATATTTTGAAGTATTATTTTTTGAATTCTATTTAATTGGGATTCATGTGTTTGTAATTTTCCCTTTCCAGTCTTGTAGGTATGATTTGGGATTTTTGTAGATGGTTCGTTGAGGTTCGAGACTGCAGGAGTTCCTTGGTGGGTTTTCATGCTCTAAACATAATTATCACTTCTTAATGAATGAATTAATGAATTGATTAATTTATTTTATTTAACTTGATGGAGTGAGTTAGGTCCATATGTTATTAGTGGATGATGTTTTCAGGCTAGATTCCGTGGTGGATACACCTTTGAGGTAGCCTGGGGATTTTTTTATTGTTTTCCCAAATATATATTTATTTAATTTTTTGGAATATTTTCTTGTACTATTTATATATCCATGAAGGATTTTTGGTTTTGTTTTAGGCAATGTCATGGATTTTTGTCCCTCAGATAGGGTTTTTTTGGAAACCCAATATTTCATGGATTATCTTTTAAGAAATCACCAAGGGTACATTTTTGGTTATGATCAGAGTTGGTCAAGGGGAGGATATTAGATCGACTCTTTAGCATTGAAAAATTATAGGTATGGATTATAGTCCCTTTAGTTTGCCACATCCAATGTGGAACATGATAGTGAGGCATGTTGAAACATAGGGGCTCTAAAGTGGTTCCATTGTTTGATCTTGGTGGACTAGAATTTTCAATTGAGGTTTTGTTTTTAAAATAATCTATTTACGGGTCATTTTTATAATGGTTTCCTTCACATAAGGTGCTAAAGGTTTTCTCACGAGAGATCCCCTATGGGATATAATGTCATGTCGTAGGTATGAATCATGATTAATTTGATTGAATTGGAATAGGGTATGTTAATGGGATTTTATAGGTTCTTCAGAATATTACAAGAAGGTAAGATCAACTAGTTTATATGTGGAGATCTTGCATGGTATTTTGATTTTGGAACATTTCTGATGGTTTGTGAAATTTAGGTTAGTTCTAGAGTTTGAATATTAGATTGGTTGGAGGCATTGTTATAGGTTGATCTAGTGGGATGGAGGGTATGGCCATGTTTCATAGAGTAGTTATAGGGAATGGTATGAATGAATATGTAGGATACTTCTTATGGGAATACTAATTCTTCGGGATTCCCTTTCATGAACAATGTTGTTCAATGATTAATGCTTGGTCATCATGGGTTGCATGTAGTATTTTTTATGACAGCATTTCAATGTTTTTTGGATATGATATAGGATCCCTATATAGGGTTCCCTAAACAATATTTATATATCCACATAGAGATTAGAGATGACCATGGTTTGGGTTGGGTGTTGAGTCTCCAATTGTTAATGTTATTGCATCTGGTGTGCCCTACATTTTTAGATGGATGTGATCTAGTGGATAATGTGAACCCCATTATTTTTTCTAACCTAATTAGGGGATAAATTAATTCAAAACAATGGCAATGTTGGCTTAAAAATTATAACCTAGATGTCTAGAAGTTTGAAAATTTAGTGTCCATTATAATGTTTTCATGGGACCAATGGAGACCCATGTTTTGATGACAACAACATGGTATGTACTAATGTTTCCAATAAATTGACAATGGGTCAAATAGTTGTTTATGTTTATATTTGATATGATTTCTCTTATATTTTTGGGGTGTATTATTATAAAAAACTAGATTAAATAGGAAGCGATTGTGGTATCCTTAGCTTGGGCTAAGGACCTTATATTTCAATTGGTTCTATCCATAGATATTTTTGTTTTGGTTAGACAATAATAATGATTCAATGGATGATTTTGAGGATTTAATCCCTCCACTAGGACATCAGATAATTTTCCATAGTTCGAGGATGGGATTTTGTTTTCTCAATCAATATGATAGACAGAGATTACAAACTATTTATTTACCAAAACATTTGATTCTTGTGTTTTTTAGTTTTTTTGGATTATCATTTTTTGTATATGTTATCCTATTTTTATTAATTTTCATACAATTATTTTTTATTATGAAATTAAATTCGTAAAGGATGATAGACATACATGTTGTTTTATGGATTCTAATGCCTAATCCCTAGGGTTTTCTGTTCTTTACTTTTATTATAGAGATGGTTTTCAGATTTAGTGGATTCTACAAATCTTATGTGGTTATCTGATCTATGTGATATAAATCATAAGGAATGTGCTAGGTTGAGGGTAGATAGAACATAGATGATTGAATATATCCATGGTATTTATTTTTCATGTTTTTTATCACCCACACCGGTTTTTAAATTTTATTAGTTATTTCCAATCAACTAGGACTGGAATATTATTTGTTGTAATTAGTTTCTATGAAAATATATTATATCTCATTTTCTTGGGTGACTTACTGGGATTTATTTTTCACCCCTTTATATGAAACTCATTATGGGTGTCAACCATTACATTTTATTTTTCATTGGTTCACTAGATTCAACATAAATATTGATGAGGGAAATTGTTTCCTAGTCAAGTAGGACTACTCATTCAAACTTTTCTGATCGGGTTATAATATTATAGGTAATGCATACTAGGTATGATGTCTAGATTTCTATTGGCCGTAGAGACTTTGTATTTTAATTTCATTAATTATGGATTGTATATATGATTATCCTAGTGGGACATCAGTAGTATTTTAGATAATCCATTGATTCGTTATTTATTCTTCCTTCTTAAAAATTTTATATTATGATACTACTCTTTTTATTTATTAATGTTTACTCTAATTATTATGGTGTTATTGTGTTTTTCTCATTTCAAATTTTACTTCACTCATAATGAGTGTATATTCTACCCAATGTAACTTTTTACATTATAATAATTAATCGTCACCCTCTATAATATATGAAATAATTCTTGAGGTGTTATGGAGAGACAGATCAAGTGACATGTTTGGTTAGACGGCATCAAATTACCTCAAAACCTAAAATCAAATACATTCATAAACCATAGACTCACAATTATAACACACAAAGAATATTAAGAAATGAAGTTTGGACCATACCACATGATCACTATAGGTCACATGAGTAGGGCTTGTTCATAGTTAGCCTATCATGCCACCAACACATCATATAATCATTTATCCTTATTGGTTCCACTACTTATATAGTCTTGATTACAAAAGTATAACATGATGAGCCCATAATCATTCTCATATTACGCATAAGGATAGCCACTAGCTTCCCCAATCCAAAATACATATCTATTCATTGATACCCAAACACTTCACCCCATAGTAATCATATTAATCATAATCCCTTTAGGATCTTGGAATCATGATTCTAGGTCCAAATCCCCAATTAATCCTCACAATCATCATTACGGTCACACCTCACATCTCTTATATGAGTGACCTTAAACCCATAAATAAAAGGAAACTCTATAAAGAAAAGTACATTAAACCCTATAATACATTTTTCGATCACAATATAGACAGGTCTCTACACCCATAGGGTATTCATTTTCACACAAGGGATAAATGACTATCTCATCAGTCTTCCAAAAATCTATGCTTATCATTCCTACCCAACTGGACCTAGGAAAATAGTTTGCACTATTTATATGTAATCAAATGAAAAAATAACTATTCTATACTAGTCATAAATTGATCATACATCTATGCCACCTTCAAAATGTAGTATCATGGAAATCTCATACCTCTCGACAAGAACCAGAGAACATACTCCAACAAATTATGGTTTAATTCTACACTACTTCTTAACCTCGGAACCCTCAATTTATATCTCTTATACTTAAATCCATTTTATCATGTTGGAATGAACAATCATCCATAAACAACAATATGGTTTAGTATTATATGGACAATCTAGCACAAATATACTGTAACCTCATTCTATGATCATATCATCTTTAGTTATGCCCATGCCATTCTATAGTATTATCGATGACACTATCTCAAAAGAAAACATATAAATATTGAATTATAATCAATGAATTATTAATTAAAAATTATTTACAATGATGCATCATCATTAATATAATACCATTGAATGACCCATGGATGATATTATGAGAAACAACACACTAACATCCCATTAAAATCTCTTATTATTCCCATATTTAAATTCCCAAACTCATTACATTCATTAGGAACCTATTATATTATAAAATTTATGAAACCACTATGAAATTAATTTCATGGAATAAATCTAAGGACATAGAGAGAAATAAGAATTATCCCCCTCTATTGATTTCCACAAGCAACCTCAAAATAAAGAATCATCGTAAATGGAAGATTAAAATATACTCTTGATGAAATATAATGGAAAATATGTCCCGAAAAAGATAAAATTAGAGATTATCTGAAAGAAGATATAAGATAAGATAAGGTTGTACTTACCAATATCTGACAAAAAGATTCCTATCGATTAAACATAAATAATATGGGTTAACATGGGGGATTTATGTGGATGAAACAACGTGGGTTTCTAGATGATTACCTCCACAATGTACCCATTAATATAAAGAAGAAAATTGTTTGATTTAGAATATACAGGTCCACCACTGTGAAGAAAAATAGGAAAAGGCAAATGTAATAGTTTGGGCATAAGAGTCCTGACGTAATACCTAAACCTAGGTACAGATTGTAGTATGACCAAGGGGACATTACACAACTCTACCCATGTGACCACCCCGATATGGTGAAGCCTAACAAAACACATCATATCATTCCACTACATGTTACAAATTATGGTGTTTCATCTCCAGTAATGGTGTGGAAAAAATCAATCTACAGAACTAGAAAATCTATTCACTATGACACTATGAAATAAAATTATCCCATCATGAACATTGTACCTTCCTGATCCCGCCACATGGAGTAGACATCCATACCATGACATGCAACCATTCCAACCATCATGATATATCCTATAGGAAACATCATCTTCAACCATCCATATTTTATTTTTTAAATTTATATATGAGGTTTCTAAATGATATAGAATGTTTTCAACCTCTATGATGTAACACTATGGGGTATACTCTAACTAATCTTCCCTACATAAAAATTCTCACTTGCATCCATAATGGTTATATCCATGGATTAAAACACTCCACCACTGAGTGATCTTCATACACAAGTATTTATCTTATATGGAAACCCACAATGATAGAACATTTTCAGTTTATTGTTAGATTAACTCCCCTTGACCATCATTATGGTGTGACCGTCCCCCATTATGTTTTGATCCGGCCCATGTTGAAAAATATCTATACTAGACAAGGTAACTCCTCCAACTTCCACATACACCCCCATGTAACATTGAAATGACCAAGAACATATAGAATCATCTCCCATGAATGTTATGAAAAATGGGATTATTATCCCAATAACAATTTGCAAAATAACACCTGCAACAGAAATCAAAATTTCATATTTTATCAGAAATTCAGAGACATTCAAGATGCATGTAATAAAAAATTTCCCACTATAGTGCTACTCAACTAATAAATACACCCAAATACATCATCCAACTTTTAATACATCAATAATAATATTATACAATACATTATTTTTGATTCCATATCGATCTACCATACTCTACCATGAGAACCAACACATCAAAATTCCAACTCACACTCTAAACATAGAAAATTAAATTCAATGTATTATATGGGCACATATAAATCATCTAAACCAACATATATATCCCAAATTCATTATTCGCCATGGATAATGATAAAATTGGATCTATATTCTCCCTAAAACACTATTATTTACATGAATATCCTTTTTCAATTTTCATTCTATCACATATTCTTATGAATGAATATTGGATATATGTATTTAATTTGATGCTTCTTACCATTGGGGAATCCCTATCATCTCCCCATTGTACCAAAAAACATTTTCGAAAACCACCCATTCCCTTTTTATTACCGAATTTAATTAGTGTACATTACCATAATTCTCATAAAAATATTTCAATAAAAAAAACAATAATCGCTTCCATTCCAATCTTACTAGAAATGTGTTCATTGATATTCATGGAAATTAATTTGTAACACTGGCCATATCCTCATATATAAAATATCATAGTTTTAAATATGGGGATTACACTACACTGATGTTTGAGAAAATAAATTGATAATTTCAATCAATGTAAATGTGTCTCTTTTCCCAAGTCTCATTCATAATATCCTTGATAACCCCTATAAATTACAAAGATCAAATTTGAAATACAACAGTACATTGATCCATCTTTGAGGTCACCTATTACTATAGAGGGAAACTTTCCACCATCACCCAAATTTATAGGCCACCATACTCACATGTTTCTTAATATTCTAGAAACCAACAAATTACCACATGCAATAGACATACACATTATCATGTGATTTTTGGATTTTATAGAAAACCCGCTCCAATACTCACTTGCCTTATCTATACGAAGGGTGACTTCCTATAAAACTTATCATTGGTTCTTTACCACCATCCCACATAAAAAATCTTAAATAATATGTTTATATTCTTTTCTACCACCAAATTCTATAGTTGGAATACTACTAGGATAAAATTCACACCATCAATCTGATTCCCATGCCTAATAACATAATATTTATCCCTTTAATGAAAATATTAATAACTAGAAGAACCCCTAGTTCTCTCTTCCCAAACCCCAATGTAATTAACTCATACACAAGAGAAATATGAAATTAAACACCACACCTCACTCATGATCCTCATTATTAAAAAAAACGAATTTACCCACTCTCTACCCATATTAGACCTGAATATCTTAGAATACCTCTCACTATAAAATAGAAAACCATATCGATAACCAACAGGGTTGTGCATCCAACCGATCCCTCCATATAATCATCAACGTGATCAGTAACCACCCCAAGTGATTTATGAAACAAATGGACAATTCATTCCACATGTCATTCTTCTAGTTTCTAAAGGGTATCCAAATCATTATTGAAACCCATTCCCATACTATATTATGTGTTACATCTAACTTTTTTGACAAATAACCATCATTATGTTATCTAATTATAGAATGGACCAAACACGGGTCACTATACATCCCTTACACATAAATATTACATTGCTGACATCATATAATATCGCACCATAAGATCCACATGACCAATTATCGAAAAACATGCCATTTGTTAAAATTATAATCTCGGTGAATCAAATTTGATTTTATTGTTATGTAAGAAAAAACAATATATGATATTTTTTAAACTAAAATCTAAAAAAATACTTTAAAATTAATAATTAAACACTAAAAACAATAATAATATTATGCGACTCATCAGTCCCAAATATAATTCATGCATACATAAATGAAAACATTTATCAACTATAATTGTGAAAACCATGACAAAAAATCTAATAACCCTTGTATCTAGGACATCACATCAGATATGTGTTCATAACTAAATGACGGGGGATCCATAACATGAGGTGATAAATTCCTATATTTGTCTACGATTATTTCCATATTATGAAAAAATAATACAAAATTTGATATCTCTTTGTAATGCCTCAATAAAAACCACTAGTATATATGATAATCATAATCCCCCATGGCCATAAAATTGAATTTTTCATATTCTAGAAGGTACTGACTAGTGTTTAAGGATTAAATCAGACATTATGGAAATACAACCTTGATTTCATATCCATCAATTGAAATAAAAAACCAAAAAAAACACAAAATAATTTATTAATGTTTTCTTTTCTCTATAACCCATAGAGTATTAAAAAATTTAAATACATGAAATTTATTTTTCCTTCGCCACTGATCTCTCATCGACCTGATAACATATAAAAATTGAAATAAAAACTATTTTATGAGGTTTAAAAATTCTCACAAACTTTTCGCTATAAAGATATTCTAGATCAATCCACGTTAGAAACTATGATATGAAATTAAAACAAAAGGTCCACATGGGATTATGAGTTCTCTTATATAGTGTGAGAAATAAATATCTATATTGTATCAATAAGTTACCATAATATATTCCACTATATACATGTATATAAATAATGAAATATAGAACATCAAATGGCTTTACACAAGAACTCATGTCCAGTCATCATGATATATCTTTATTAATAAGACACCAAAGCTTACCAGCCTCAAAAATCACTATAAAAAGTAGTCACTTCATTCCATAAATCATGACCCATATATGAATATGCAGAATAGTCATTCATACCATATCATTAACATTTTCATCACAATAAGGATAGGTCGCACCCCAAAAAAACTATATCATCCAAATCCTTAACATATACCCTCTTATAAATGGTAGGGTCACATATACACATATTTGACAAGCACCATATCACTCTGGGAGGTCTATTCCAACACCTTCTTACACATGGTGTCACCATTCAAGTATTATTATTTTACATCACATTGAGAAATTATCTGTATGTCATTGTAGGACACACAACATGTCACGTATCATAACATATCTCAAACCATTTCCCTCATACTATGGGTAGTCTCTTACAATAATATCACCCACATGGTGAGGAATCACATCTGCTCATATACTACATCACAACCCTGAAAAAATATTATAACTAAGGGTCATCGATTCCCTTACCCATTAAATTTAATTGTTTCAATGAATTTATTATATTCATAAGATAAAAAAACTAGACTCATCCCCTCTCAGGAATGTGAAACAACTATTATGGTGTTGTATAAAATATTATTTATATTTCTCATATTGTAACATTGAGGAAGACTACGATTGTCTCTAATGAAGCTTATAAGATATCATTACAAATTAGTACCACCTTATAAATATTAATTTCTGTTTCAAAATTTTAAAGAATAAAATGGAAAATTAGGGTTTATTGAATATGTAATGCCAGTAAAAAATATATACATGTAAATATAATTTTTGTGAAAATAAATAAATTAAATTAAATGTATATACCACCACGAAAATTAATCATAGTGATCCATTATTACTTCTTTTATTTTCTCTCACCTAATCAATGATGAAATTAAATCATATGTGTTGTCATCCTTCTTTAGCATAGTCATTAATATATAGTCTAAATATCAACCACTAAGTACACTACACATCCATATCATCCTTAGGGATCCAAAATATAGAATACCCTATACCCCATATTCATTATATGAAATCACACACAAAGAACACTTAACCATCATGGATCCATTGTGTTACACAATTATCTAATTAAGGGAGTATTATTATTGTAGAGAAAGAATTAAATTCTATGACATTATTAGTGATAATGCTCTTACACCATTCCCAATAACTTATTATGCATTGAATAACTCTATTTAGATAAAGGAATATTGAACATGAATGTGAATGTAGTCATGTTTATTACAGGATTATATATTAGAGATATACCATTGGTTAGTTCAAAAGCTAGATGATATTATTGATCCGAATAAATATACCCCAACAAATTGATAATAGAGAGAAAAATAGAGGTATGGATTTTTTTTATTAAAAATAGAATGAATAAAAAAGAATTGAAACAAAAACCTCAAAAAACACCACATATTTTCCTAGAGTCCATGAGTTTATAAAATTTACAATTAATAAAAATGATTTTAATTGTAAGAATTAATATGTTTCTTAATGATTCACCATGTTCATGGGGATCGACTTCCACCTGATATTAGTTCCATAAGTTGGTTTTCATGAAATGGATAGTGAGATTCCATGAGTTTAATTATCTTTTAGTTCTTTTAATTCATAATTTATCATCACACATACATATAAATATAACATTTTATCATGTTTTCCAACATATTTCATGGATTTATCCACACAATCAAAAAATGAAATGGGAATATCTTATTAGCTAAGGATTTCAAGATCTTTTCCATACCTAAATTATAAATATATTGACGTGTAATAAGGGAACATACTAAGGAGTGACTCTGTGAGGATTTTCTTAAATTTGTTTGATTAATTAGTTTATGGAAGAAATCCACTCATTATAACGTCTTATATGTTTGTTATTATTGGAATATTGTAAAAAAATATGTTAGAAGTTTACATAGAAATATATTATGCACAAAACCTCTTGTATTCCCAATTAGATATCAAATTTCATATATGATTCATATGTAATGAAAAATCTCAAAACCACACATATCTGAAGAATGTTTCTAAAATATTAGATGGGACTCACCACCAATCATCTCAGTAGATAAGGAAATTATATTAGGTATCACCAAATACATTAATTATATAGGAGAGCTCTACTGTGTACTTCTAGTCATAATGGAAAGTATATTCTGTATCACTTTTAGGGAATATGGTAATTTTTACATATTAGTGATATTAATTATGTATTAGTTATCCCTTTTGAGAGTTTTCTCCCATTTAAATTATAATTTAGTGGAATAAAATTATCATATTTTATTTTTTAAATTCATTACTCATCAGACCAAGGATATTACATATTACTTTTATGGTTAATGATTTTATAATTTCATCAAAATTATTATGAAATAATTTTTGTACCATTAACAATTTTATTAAAAATGGTATTTGAGTAATATTATTTAGAAACTAACCCAGACATTAGGTTTGTACAATAATTTAATTATTCCTCAACCTTCTAGAAGCTAATAATCATGATTCCCTAATTAACCTAATTCGATTCATTTCTAAATATTTCACAACATTTATTAAAAAGAACTATTATGTATGATCATATGAACAACTAATTAAATCATATATTTTCCAATATCACTTATCTTATAGAACATCATACACTTTGTGAACTATTCATTATTTTAAATGACTGGATTTTTATTCACTAGATTCATTCATAAAAATCAATGATTATAAATTATTTCATAAAATTTAAATTAAATCTATATTATTATAAATGTTAATTAAATAATTGAATTAACTATATTTTAAAAAATGTGACCAACGGTTTTCAAAAAAATAAATAAGTGATAATTTCAGTTAATATATATAATGAATTTTAATTAAATAATCAAATTAAAGAGTTAAAATATTAAATATATATTATCGATCGATTTCATTAAACATAAAAAATACACTATTTGGTAATAATAAATATGATTAAAATCCACACAAAAATTAATAATAATAAAATGTAAAATATATTTTCCAAACAAAACAACAGTATACCCCGTTCTGGTTAAAATTTTAATTTTATTTTTATATCTATCAATTAAATTGTGTTTTACTCACAAATTTATCCCTAACCCAACCAAATCCAACTTCAAATGGAAATACTTGTTACTCTTCAGACAAGAGAAATAAAATCTGGTGGAATTCTCATACCTACTTGAGGATTGCGATAACCTCTCGTGTAACCACTTTTTAGCATTTGGATAAACTCTAATGTACCATATTTTTAGGATTGGTATAACCTCCCATGAACCCCACTAGATCATAAAACATTAAAAATTACCAAATTAATTAGAGTTATATACTGTACACATAGGTCATAAATTCATAATCCATTCACATGTATGCCACATATCATGAAAACAATTTCTTTACATCATAACTTGATTAATATAAAGGAAAATTATCTTCATCATTAATTCAACATTAAAAAAATCAAGACAAAAAATAAATATTATAAAATTGGTTCATATGACTATTAAATCATATTAAATGGTATATTATCAAGTTATATATGAAATACCATTACAAAATCACAAGCACAATTATTAAGGAAAATAAAATTTCATTTTTGAAATATAATAATTTTAGTATCTAAATCTCCAAAATATTATTGAAGGAATTTCCTTTAAAATAAACTTGTAATAATATAATGTATGCTTCAATGTAAAGTGTATTCATAGATATGGGAATATTCAGTAGTTTTACTTAAATTAAAATAGTGATTCCCTGCACATTTTCATTATGAATTAAAAATTACCTAATTTTGAAAATTGAAATAACATCCATTTTAAAAAAATTGTATTGAAATACATAAATATGTATCAATGAAATTATAAGATAATTGGGTAATACATGAAAAATTCATAATTTCTTTTAAATATTTGTATGGAAAAAAATTCATATTGAAGAGATAAATAATAACGATTTTCCTTAAAACCATTCTTCCAATTTACTGAGTATATTGTCAAAGAAAAAGTAAACGATAACACTTAATCTATTGAAATAACCAATTTTAATGAAAATAAATAAGATTTTGGAAAGGTGTATTATAAAATTTATTTATTCTAAATTTATAGATAAACAACCTGTCTAAAAAGTTAGATTATAACACAATACCCTAACTGCATTATTGAGAATATAATAAAAAACATGGGTGAAATAATTTTTAATTATAGGCATAAAAATATAAATTCACAAGGATCCATTATATTAAATTTAAAATTAGTTTTATATACACCTCATAAACATAAATAGTTCTTAAAAATGAAATATTTCTAAATCAAATAATGTTGAGATGTAGAACACTTACCTCAACATCGATTTTCTTTTTATGTTCTCTATCCTCAATTATAATAAATGTTATTATAAGTGTATAAAATAAGCACAATGATAACTATAATACTATATATCTTACCATTATATCATTTAAACCTTTATTTATTAATATTTGTTTAATAAACTCATTGTTTATATGTGTTAATGGTTTCATATTTCATGTATTTATTGGTTCGATAGTTATAGTCCTCCCACATTAATCCATGTTCAAATATCTCAATAATATTTATAATTATGTAATCATAAAATTTAATCCTTATATACAATTTTATGACAAATAATATAAATTTGTGATGAAAAATGAATCACATCACTTAATGGAGATGATATTATATACATATACATGGGTGATGTCTTATACTTTCTTATGGTTGGAATAAATGAAAGGAAAAAATTTATATAAATATTTTTATATTGTCAATATAATATAAATTAATAAAATCTATCATAATAACTATTCATGTAATATTATTGTGTAAAATGAATCAAATTATTATTTGTAAGAAGTAGTCCACATGAATGCACAAGCGATAATTTGAGTTACAATTTAAATTAGAAGTGGTGGGAAATGGTTAAAAATAATCATTATTACATATGCATATATTCATTATAATTAGTTATAATTTACTTGAAAAAAAATTATTATATTATGTGGTTGAATATGTATAATTAAAAGAGTTTGGTTTAAATTTATATCTTTACTTTGAGAGACCACCTTTGGCTTAAACCTCATGACTTAACCTACTATTATTAAGAGAAGTCCAAGAAATCTTGGATGAAGGGATAAAATATAAAAACAATTGGATAGGTATTAAGAGATCTAGTAGGATAATATTTATTGTATAAGGTAGGGGAATATGTACACATTTATACATGAAGGGAGGGTCATGTATAGAAATAAATACATTATTTCTATAATATAAATCATTTTCATGTGAATTTTAGATAAAATGTGTAAAAAAATTATTATAAGAAATTTTTTAAATATATTCAAAAAATAATAATTCAAGATTTTTATGTAGAATTCCATTCCGTATATATTTGATAACCCCTAGAAAACCTCTTTTAACAATAGTTGTGGAAACTAAATTTTACTATTTTACATATAGATTATGAAAAAATTTAATTTTAACTATTTGAATTATATTAATAATTTTAATATAAAAATGAAATAGAATTTAACAAATTAAATTTTTATATGTGGAAGAATATAATTATAAAAAATGGGCAAAACACAATGAAAACCTGTTTTTATTAAAATGAATTTTACAAAAAAAACTAAATTTTCTTAAATTACATTCCATGTAAGAAACATAATAGAAGTATTAAATATTTTATATATTATATAAACATTATGTATTATTAAAAAAATTAAATAGGGAGATATTCAACTATTTAACATAAAAACACATTCCAGTAATAAAAGAAATTTAAAAACATTAAAGCCCAAAAATTGATCCTATAAAAAAACAATAAATATTTTTTATTCCCATGTAATTAATTTGATTATTTTTAATTAATGGATACTTATTTTACCTTAATATAAAATTCATTTTATAATGGAAATTTTAATTTATGTAATTTAATCAAAGTAATTGATAGGTTTGTAAAAATATTTATTTTTCAATATTAAGATAAAACAAAATTTTTTATGAAAATATAAAAACATAATCCCTAGGATATTATTTTCATGATAATTTAAAATTTTATATTAAATAAATGAAATTAAATTTTCAAAATTTCTATATATTAGTTATAATTTATACATTCAAAATATAAACAAAAACGTTTTTGTTGAAACCCTGTATTTGAAGTAAAAAAATGGATTTTCATAAAATTAAGTACTAAATTTTTATTATTAAATAAATAAATTTAAATTTTATTAAAACGTTATACATTTTTTTCATACGGTGGTAATTATTATCAAAATCATCCAATTTTGTTTTCAAGTTATATGAAATACATTATCATGGTTTATTTATATTTGGGGTTTTGTGTAGGAATGTTATTCAAAACCTGATGTTTAATTCAATGTAAAAACAAATAAAATATTAGATTGTTATGTTCTAGCCACATAAAATGAATTTTTCCTCTAGATAACATCACTCTGATATAAAAAATTGAGGATCTATTTGCCTTATCACATCCTCGTGTTCCTATATAGCATCATCAAATTTCATATTCCTCCACTGAACATTAAATATGTGAGTTTGTTTATTATGCAGGAAATTAGGTAAATGGACTAAAATTTATACTACTTGTTCATAGTAGAAAATATAATGAAATGGTGTTAAATCCATCCCTTTTATTATAATATAATGATTTATATTTTACTTCTTCAAAAGTGATACATTGAACACAATGTGAACTTCATAGATTTTTAGTGGAAGAAACTCTTGATAAGATACAATCCAAATGTGATCAAGAATCATGAATGAACCACTATTCCAATGGCTAAAAATCCAGGATTTAAGAGTCTCGTAATTTTTTTCCAGGTATAAACTTATTGAAATACCTTTTATTAAATGTTAAATTAGAAATCATTCTGATGGTTGTTAACATAAATCTTTTATCTACAATAATATACCATGATGTGCGAGTAAATAGCTCAAATCATATATATTTTTCCATAACTACAATGGGCCACAATATCAATTTTTATTTAACTTCATCGAAACATTATATATATATATTATTTTTTCTATTGAATTATTAATATGGATCCATATGAATGACCAATTGAAAATTATTAATATCTGAAAAGTCAATAAAATTAATGCAATAATCTCATCCACCTTCATTATATAGAAAATAGGTTATTAACATATACTCTATTATAATGTGGTACTCCATCCAGGCATAAAATATCCCTAATATATATTAGGGAAATATAATCAAGAGATTCATATAATTATATAGTAATAAATTGTGTTTAATTCATAAGCTAATGGATTATAACCCCAAAACAGTTATTTCTATTAGATGTTTTGTGGAGTCTAATGATAAAATCCATTATGATAATTTCCAATAATTATATTTTATTGGTGATTATATAATCATATATGTCGGAATATTTCTCATAGAATTAACGTTCTGATAAATTGAGCATCGAGATACATGGTACACAATAAGACACTTTATGTTTTCCAACCAGAAATACTAATTTAGATCTCTATATTTCTGCATACTTCTCAGATAAATTGAGAATGATGATATATATGCTTTACCCAGTATTTATTTCCTCATGTATTTAATTTATGGGAAATATACATAGTTATTCTCCATATGAATAAATCAGAATCATTATTGAATGTAGGAAAATTCTTGTCCTCTTTTATAGGTCAACATACATTTATTTGAATTATTTAATCATTATATAGATAGATGGTTGAACTTTCACTTGACCAAGTTGTTTTTTCCACTTCCATTAATATTTCATGAACCATATACTATAAATCAAAAAAAATGTATATTTTATAATCCATATCTTATATAATATAAAATTACCATTTCAACTCCAACCATCAACCACCTTGTTCATTTTTAAAGGGTGGTAATGTATTGAGAATTTATAATAATTAAACAACTCCAAACAAATTACCTCGAGAATATTCATCTCATTCTAATTAAATATATAAACTAATTTTTTTAATTACTATAAATGGAAACCATTTTAATGTAAAGATAATTCCACAATTTTTTAAATGAAAAAAACTAATATAACTAAATTGATATCATGATCTGGGTAACTTTTATCATGAACCATTACTTTTTGTGAGGCATAAGATATCAACATATAAATTTACATAAGAAATTCTCATGGTCCCTTATTATATTCATCAATATAAACCATAAACCATTGAAAAATTATGGTATTTGTGGAAATAGGTTCACTAAACAACATTCACTTAAGTTCCATGATATTTTCATTACATTCATCAGTCAAAAGGATCATAACTCTTTTCAAAGTTACCTTTTTTGGTGGATCAAAAAATCATGATAAATTATTATAAAATAATTAATAATATACATATAATTCATGAAAACTATAATTATTAGTCATTATGGATAACATATCTCAATTCAAAATAACTTCTCTCTTTGACCGATCCACTTATATACCCTCTATTTAGATTATATGAAACAAAAGAATCATTTTATAGCCCAAATTTACACTTGTAAACTTTTACATAGATAATCAACTAGAATTGAAGCTTTAGTAAATTCCTCATCTGTTCTTAATTCTCCAACTTTATATTGGAATATATAAAAATATATTCTATAAATACCACCTCAAATGGATCGATGTTATCTCAAATGTTACTATTCATTAAATCTATGAATATTTTTAGTGATTATGTGAGATCTAATGGAATCCATAAAAATTCATAGAGTCCATAACATGAATGAAAGTCTATATTAGGTATTAATTATTATTCAAAGTAATCTAATAGAATCTATATTGATGAGAAATCATGGATAATATTATTCTCCTTATAATTAATCGAAAAAATAATCAATACGGTGTAAAGGATAATTATTTATTATCATTCTCTTCTTATGATTATCATAATCATACTGAGTTTAATTGATACATGATTATTCATAAAAAATGAATAGGTTCACCCCATGGAAACACAATTTTCTGAATGAATATTTTATTAATATTCATCTTGACTTAAATCATCAATTAATCCAACTCAATCCTGGTCATTTTAGACTGATTATTTCAAATAGGTGTTGAACCATGTAAGAGTTATTTTAAAAAATATCATAATTTTTTGGATAGAGATATAATTAATTTAAAAATACATCCTTAAAATCCCCATATATAGAAATATATTGTATGTTGAGTCCCCCGAACAATATGAGAGAAAAGACCCCTTTGAATAGGAATAATGACCATTTTAATGGATGTAATTTCCTTTGGAAGATCATCTTTATCCAAGCATTCATAAAAAATAATTGGTTATTTCAACATATAAAATGTAACATCCCTCGTATTGTAATTGAAATGATATTTTTATAATGAAATAGAATCTAGACCAAAAATAACACCGAATTATACTACAGGGATAATTAAATGTATTTTAGGAAGAATATTCCATAAAATATCAATCAGATAAGAATCATATACATGGTATGTGTTAAGCATATCACTAGTTTTTCATTATATTTAATTAATCATCTAATTATAGAGGTGGAGATATGAAACCCATGGAAAAATAGTCATATATAATTGTCCATATAGAATTTGAGTCAAATAAGAAATTAGATGTTATGGTGTAGATTATAGGTGTACCATTCTCTACTTTAATATCATACCCCAAATATTCAATAGTTATTGTTTGAAATTTACATTTGTCTCTAGGATTACCAGTATACTGAAATCAATCATCATCATTAACCCTTGAATATAAACATTGGTTAAAATGACTTCTATAATCCTTAAATTTGAAGCACATGAGTGGGGTTAGTACATTCTATGAATATTACTCACATTCACGTCATTTTATAAATAATTCTCATTACATCAATATTGGAAGGCTAGTTGAGATTCTTATTAAACACATAATGTATTTACTAATACCATTAACACAATTTCCTCCATGTTACTTTCAAAACATCAAGCACATAGGATGAAATATCTTCATTCCTCATCAGTTTTTATTATAAAAATTATCATTGAATTATATCTTCATTATATTAACAAGACCATGAGATATATGGTTGAATTTAATTACCATTTCAATATAAATAGAACATATTATTATTTATTAATTAATAAAGAATTCTGTTATATTTAATTACCATCTGATGCATGGTTTTAATCGACTAAGGAATTGATCAATCATTAATTCTAATATAATGAAAATAGAAGAAGAAAAACACACAATCCTTGTCTAAATTTCCTTATGGTTTCTAATTTATTCACCATCCTTTAAAATTATCTCAAATAACTCCTTTTCATTATTCGTATGTTTAAAATGGGGAATTAAAATATTAAAAAATAACCTTGTATACTCATCATACTAAAAAGATTCAATTTATTCTCGTTTCCTCATATTCTTGAGAATATTCCACCATTTATCTTCTTCACCTTCTAAATGATTAAAATATTAAATAACCCTTTCATGATTTTATCACTAGAGAATAGAAAATATATTTTTGATGGTACTATTCTAGTTTCAGTTATTAGTGTGTTAGTGGAACAACTAAATGAATGTGAATGATTCCTTTTAGAGGAATCACTGGTAAATTGTTTCCTTAATCACTCGTATGGATTCAAAATATGATATAAGGTATGATGAAGACTTATAATCATAAAAATGGTATTTTTCATTTAAACTCTCATAATGTTCAATTTTATAAGAATAAAATCATTGTATTGTCTGTCACATTCATTGTTAATGTTATTCATTTTAGTTCAATCGAGTATCTGAAGAAATATATAATTCCATGAGACACAATAATTATATAGTGAAATTATATAATCATGAAAATAATTCATAGGATGCATAAATAATTAAACGTTATTTTAAATATGTGAAGCATTATGTTTAAACTATGTGTTTAATTTTCATTAACTATTTATATCATTCATAATCTCTCATATAGGAACTATGATTCAACCAAATCATATCCCACTGTAGTGACTAAAAAGTTGGGTAATCATATGGTGAATAATTTTTCAGAGGTATCAAACGAGTTAATACACAATCGACCACATTTTTAAATTTTACCCCTGTGTGAATATGTTTCACTAACACATGAAATCTATTGAGTATAGATATGGGTGATTTTTTGGAAAACAACACTCTTTTATTTAACATAACATAGCATTCTATTCTATTCATATGTTTATCCTAAGTGATTTTTATGGTTTCACATTCTAGTTCCAAAAAATATCTAAAACTAGTATTGGTAAAAAAAATAATGATGTGAACATTTCATACCTAAACATTACAGAAATTTGGATGAATTTTCATTACATAAAATTATGATCTATTCCATAACACAAACATGTTACTATCTTTGGAAACATTGGTTAATAAAAACCGGTATATAAAAGTTCTATATCATCTCCATTTTTGTTTATCAGAATTATAACCCTTAATAAGAATATTTTAATGAAAACCATAATACATATACAAGGGAATTGAAACCATAAAAATTAGTGACCTCTGATTCTAAAATATTTTAATAAGAGAGATATCAATTAATTACCAAATGTAAGAATATATTGATATTAATGTTATGTGAACATGATCTTAACAATATAAATTGCTACCCAATAATATATATAATCATGATTCTTTGTATTAGCATGGATTTTCATATGATATGAGTAATATTGAAATCATAAAACATAATACATGATAGAATATCATTGGCTTATGATCATGAAAATAATGTGTGGCATAAATTGTGTTATAAGAATAATCATATAAATATTATATCAATTCTACCCTCCAATACATTCATCAAATTTTATGCTTGGGAAAACCACCCATATAACTACATCAGGATTGGGATAACCTCATATATAACATTGGACCTCATAAAAAAATAAATACATACCAAATTAATTTTAGGGAGATAACACAACCATATGTCACATAAAAATAATTTTTCCCTATGTATGCCACAAGATCAAAAAAACATTTATCATTGAATTAAATATTAACCAGGGCAGAATAAAATTTGTTTCACCAATATTATATCATCTTTATAATTAACCATATAGAAAAACATAAATATGTTAAAAAAATTTCTTGACCACATTTATTTTTAATGAACCGCTTCAATGACTATAACATTTTAGTAGGAACTAGATAAGATGTTGCAAAAATTGTTTTCCATCATAGTGGGTTTAGTAGTGGCATGATTGATGAATTGTGTCATGGTTGGATAATTTTTTAATAGTTGTTATCTTTAATGGAATTGAATATTTTATATAAGATTGGAACCAAACATGTGATTTATAATGGAGTCTTGAAGTTTGATTTTACAGGTTATTCCAATTTCTAGGTCATTATGTCTTGGAGGAGTGGATGAGGGGTAGTGTTCTATTGAAGGATCATAGGCTATTAACTTGTAATGGCCATTGTGTTATCGTCATTTTACCTAGTTTGTAGAATCTATATGTTGACTATAGTATGTATTAGAAACATGGTTTCTAACAAGAACTATTGTATCATGTCCAACACCATTATAGATTTTTCTATTATGTTTTGGAATGCATTGAGTAATAGCCATATGTGTAAAAATATGGTTTTTTAAATTACAGAATATTTATAAATGTAAAAATACCCTAAAAACAAGTATTCTCTTATAAATTCTACATTAACATACATTGAGTCTAGAGTTTCATCTTGTGATAGACTAGTCCTCTATAAATTTATTTACCCTTTACATTGGAGGATCGACCCATATTGAATTAAGGCCAGTTTCCTCATGTACATCAGTATTTTCTCCCTTATATTTAGATGAATCACATATCTAAATCAATGTCACTAAATTATTATTCAGTCTTCTTTATGAAAATATATTTTCATGATCTATGATTGGTTTTATGAATCCTTGGTGTTTGGTAATCATTTCGATAGAATCTCTTGGGAACTCTGGATGTTCATGTTCATATACTTGATTTAAGAAGTTCCTTACCATCTAGGGACATTATATACACTTGTTTCCTTAATATAATTACCTTTTTTCTATATCGGGTTTGTTAATGATTGATAGTGATCATAGGTTTGTTCATGTGTGTCCCATGAGTCCCATATATGATGCTATCTTCCATGTGTATGCATTGGTGGCTTGTTAATAGTGTCTTATAGGGAATAAATATTATTTTTTCTTTCTTGTGATTCTCATCATTTTAGGATTTGTTATTACATTTAATTTTGTTCCATGTTATGTACAATTACCATGAAATTTGAGGTGTTATTATTGCTACTCAAAACTGTAATATAGTCATGATATGGTTATCCCATGGTGGGAGTGTGCACATGAAATGAGAAAATTATGATGATGGTCCTCAACACATAGTAGGGAAATAAGGCCATGTCGCCAAAAACAAGGGAGCTAAATTGGGGGTATAATGGCCTTGTGACCGAAAAAAATGTGCAGAAATGATAAGACACCCTTGATTCTTAAATAGTCATATAGGGGGGGGGAGATGTTGTTAGGTCCTATTTTGACACAGTTCCATGATACTAGTTATAGATATTTTCCCCATCCCTAGTAATAGATCTTAGTAAATTTTGAAATCACCATTCTTATCATTCTGGAAAGTATTCAAGGATGGTATAGATGGGGATTTAGGTAGATTTTTTAGAACATGATATCTTGATATATAATTATTTTTGAATTCATGTGAATTTGATTTTGTCATGGATTACACTGATTATATTGATTAACAAAAGATATCATTTAATTAATGGTGTAATAAAAGATTTCATTACTAACTCACATAACACGTGTCTTGATGAGTGTGTATAATTCCTTATGATGGATCTTATAAAGATAATGGTTCCCATGGAAAATAGATATTTTAGGAGCATAGATCTGGTTGGGATACTGAGAAATACACTAGCGGATTTCACTAATGTTTTTATTTTTATCTACTTCCACATTTATACATTGGATTGGTTTTTCATGTTAGGAATCAGGTATATATATATATATGTGTCCCATGTGTGTAATTTTTAACTAAATTATGATAAATATTGTTACTCTTGATGTAATTATATAAATGATTTATTTATATTTATGTATCATAGTTTTGATTATCACGAGTAATTGTCTCCCCAAATATTACATTTAGACCATCACTTCTAGTCAACAACCTCAATCAGATGGGGTGGAACACATAATGTCTTGTATATCTCTAGCTCAATCATAGTTATTTGGGATGGCCTATTATAATATTGTATTAGAACATATTCTTCCATTATTTTTTTATTAGTCTAACTTGGGACATGTATAACGTCTATAGACTCTGTGAAACATAGGTAGGGGTTTCAAAATTCCTAGTTGGCTCATGTGTAATAGACCATTGAGATTCCAATTTATATTTTTTCAATTATAGTTTTATGGGATTTGGTTAGAGTCATGCATTATGATTAGGAACAGAAGAAAAAGTGTGATGGATATATCTATTGAGGGTTATATATTAGTACATCAATTAAATCCCCTTATTTTTGTAATCAGTTTGGGATAGACCTCTATTCGTTATTTAATGTTATTTTTTATCTATTAATTTGATATATAATTATTTTAATTAATTAGTTAACATTGGATATATTTTTATGTTATATATATATTTATAATTTTGACCAAAATGAAGCCACAACGAACATGGGTAGTTATAGGAGTGATATAAATTGAGTTATTGGTATCCACCAAGGATAGTATTATTGTTATCCCATAGAATATTAGTGATAAATCATAATGACCTCAAATGATTAAATTATAGTTTTGTACATGAAAAAAATTCGAATAAACTCTAAATTTCTCATATATTGGATGATGCGATAGTTCAGCCACACGATTTGTATGAAGACAAAACTGAATATACTACAACACCTGATCAAGTGGATTTTGAAATGGATCCACTCTAGCATATAATCAATTAGTTCACACCATATTATGAAGGAGTAAATAATATCGTGGTATACTATTACTATTACTTATATACCACCTTTCATGACACTAGAGGACCGAAGGATATCAAGGAACAGTTATAAATATTTTAGTGATTATTTTACTTAGTCGAGAGACCACATGATTGACTGGTCAATATTTGTAATATTTTCTTCAGGGACCATCCCAGTAATGGGGGATTTTCATGGGATAGGAAGGTAGTCATGAGGGTCATTCATGACTATCCTATGTAAACCTATTATTTATGGAATTCATTCCTATACTACTAAATTCTATAATTTTCTAAGTATAAATGGATCTTCAATATGGATCCATGTTTGTATATTTTTACTCAACTCCTTTCACTAACCATATTTGTTTCTCTTCTTTGTTTATTTTAAATGACGTAGAGAAGGACACAGTGTTCATGATTTTATTAATCTTGATAACACATGGAAAGTATGGAGTTTAAACCTATCAATATATCTAGAGGTTATACATGAGGACATAACCATTGAGAAGGGTTTGGATAAGTGTAGTGTAGTTTCTATTCATCAACATATCTATACTCTAGTGGGTGACCTTTCTACTTATATAATGAGTGTCATATCTGATAGTATGAAGAGGAAGAACAATTACATGAATAAATTTTTTCTTAATGAAGTGGGGACCAATATAGATTATTTATCTCTCATAGGAGGAGTTTCAAAAATATTCAATGGTGGTAAGTTTAGACATTATCATAGTTTCTACTCAGTACCTTAACTGAAGTGTTAACATTATGGAAAGATAAGGAATTATCAGTAGTGATTCCCCTGGTATTAGATGTTTAGTTTTTATATGGGATGTATGAAATATGTGATCTATTTTACAAGGATCTATTTAGGGTACTCATTATATGATCAAATAAAGATGAATCCGGAAAGCCTATGGGTTAGTGTCTTGTAACAAAGGAAATCCATGTGTATGTAGTGGATCTGGATCAAGCATATTGTAGTGCAGGAACATCCACTTTTAATGATAAAGCCTTGATCACTTCTACATTTTCTAATGCATTGGGTGATACAAGTGCATCCCATCCTATTGTATATATTCAAGATATTTGTGGATTTTCCCACAGGTAAAATTATCTGATGAGTTTATTTCGAATGATATACTATTGGTAATTTAATTTTTGATTTTTTTTGTGATTCCTAGACTGTACCATAGTGATTTCCAATTATGGAAGTCTAGAAGGATTCTTGATCCTATTGATGATGATATTCGATGTGATTCCTTGCATATACAAAAGGATTAGGTTTAAACCAAAGAATGATTTATATTAGTTACCAATATCAACTTCATATCCCAATAAAGTGATGTGTGTGATGACATGTGAGTGGGAGTTGGGATAATGTGTTCTCTTTCCAAACATAATCCATGTCATCAAGATTACATAGAATTTTTTAGGCTTAGAACATTTTGTAAGATCACTAGAAGGCCAACCATCATTACATATAGTTATGGATTTCTCTCATGATGTATTCACATTTCAATTCATAGTTATCCCCTCACATATTGAATGAGTTTGTGATAGAACTCATTTTATGGGTGTAGCCCATTTCGATACCCACCAATCACGTGGTACTGAACGAGTGGACGAAGCTCAAATTTCAATTTGAGGACACCGAAAAATGGGCTTCACCATGCCATGTACAAAAATGTGGGTTGCTGTACTTTTATTCAATAATAAGGTGGATTTTTGTATTCTATTATGTGTAGATATATAGAATCCGAAGTAGGTGACCTTGTATAATTGAAAATATTTCCCTTGATCAGTTATCTGATTCATTAGTATTGGGAATCCTTGCGGTTCTCTGAGATTTTTCTCAAATTGGCATATCTTCAGTTTTGGGTTTGAGATGAAGTTGTTCAAAAAATGGTATTTTAGAGAATATATGGAATGTATGGGTAATTATTAGTTATATTTATAATGAAAACTATGTCAGCTGCATTCATGGATCATAGGATCATGCGACTCCACCCATACCATAGTTCATTCCCCATGGAGGTTGATAAAGATATATTCATTTACTCATAAACCCAAATGAAATATAATACACATCCTAAGACATTATTATGTACACTTAGTCCATAGAGGCATTATATAAAGATGTCATTTTTTCACTTTTGGATTCTCGAGGTGAAATTATTGGCGTACATTTCTGAGACAGATATATCATTATGATTGTAAAAGGTATAGATAATAATGTCCATGAAATGACCATAAAAATTATTTGATATCTAGATCATTATGAAATTAGTGGTTTAATATCATTATTTTATCATTGACTACTCAATGTTATTTGCTACCAAGACTATACTGATGAATAATGTGGTGAGGTTATAATGGTCAGAATATTTGGAGGATGATTTTTATGAATTTAATATTATATTGAAAATATCACAATGGTTGATTATTCAATAGTTTGGGATTTGATATGATATATATTCATATGAAATAATATTTGGTTTTTCTTGAAGTACCAATAATGTGGGATCATATAATAGAGTATGGGCCCCATAACCTATAACTCAATGAGAGGAATAATCCTCCAAATTATGTTTTGATAATTATTTTCTTACATGATTTAATTTGTTAGTGAAACTATATATTTGGTGAATGTTCTATTATCTACATGGACAATAAGAGCCTAATATATATCTTCCCATAGAAATATTTGAAATAAAGGTGTCAGATATGGGTAGAGAAACTGAAAATGCGTGATTTTGAGATAGACTATAATTGAGGGAAATGATATGTCATTACATATGATATAATCAATAAGATGGATGTTTCTTCAGATATTAGCGAATGAATGTTGAATGAAATATGGTTCTTGATGACTTTATTTATTAATAGGGGATAAATTCTTTCAAAGGAATAGGATCAGAGAAATATTCCACAATGTTGACCACTTCATCTTTATTTGAGTGGGTAAATGGTAATAAGGAATTTGATGTATAGTTTTCTATGACATAAGAACAACCAGCAATGGTGAATGAATACACATGTGGTCATTGGATGATAATGATGTGATCATAGTAAATGGTAGAATTATATCACCTTCTTCTATAAGGGAATATTAGATGAGACATATTGAATCCTTAAAGTTGGTGGTAAATGATGGAGTGAAAAATATATACGATGGTTATAGGTTTCAGTTCTGATAGTTATTAATGAATGGGGACGTTGTTTGATTTTTTTCCCAATACGTCAAATAATAGATTATAAATGTCATGCATGAGTATCTTTCTGGCATAATATAATCACTTATTTTACCCATTTGGATGTGGTAATATTTCATGAAGGAATTTGTGAAGGGGTTAAAAGGACATTGAGGAGTACTGATGTTGTTTAGGTGATTTTTTATCAGCTAATGAGTGTTAGTAATTTCAAATAGACTAGGTGGATCACTCAATTGAAGAGCTGGGAAATCAATTTTCCCATTATTTTATACACATTCGTGTTGTTTCCTTGAAAATTGTATCTAAAAAAGATGAACATTTTATATTATGGTTTTATCAGGTTTTGTTATATCCATTGTTTTTAATGATAATAATAAAACCAATGATGATGATAAATTTTGGTTATTTTTATGTGAAAATGTTTTTTCAATAAGAATAACATAATAGATGATATATAGGGATATGCGAAAGGTGAAAAGTCTTTTTAACACTGTGGAATATTATATGGAATATTTTAAGAGTTAGGAAATGAGATAACATCATAGGAGCTCAACATAGATGAAATAAAATTATTTAATATATTATATTACACATGAATGATTTTAAAAAAAATAATATAACATATACAAAAGGGATCATCATATGAAAAACCTGACACCAATGTTTGGCCCGGGATGAGGGGATTACCCTAGGCGTAATATAATGTTTGTGCATGTTGGGTGTTTGGTAACATCCCACAACACGATAAAATATTTATTATTATTTTTTAAATATATTAGAAATAATTGGATCTCTCCAAAATAGTGCATTGTATGATAATTCTAAAATCAATGTTACATCCGATATGGGGGGTTTAACCGAGGAACGATATAACAATTGTTTGTGTTAAATGTTTAGTTAGATCACACAAAAAGATATTTGTTTTAATATTTTTATTCTATATATTTCTTTAAATAATAGAATATCTCCCAAATGGTGCATCGTATGAGAAATCTGAGACAACAATTATGTCTTGGATGTGTGGATAACCCTACGAGGGACATGAAAATATGTGTATCGTCTATATAGTCACATCGAATAGAGTGATAAATTTTTAATAGTTTTTCATTACTATTATGATTTTAAATATATTAAAATCGTTATATGCAATGGTTCTTCTTCCCAAAATTCATAACCCCCATTGATGATACTTTAAATTTCTAGAACCATCAATTTCAAAGTATTTTGACAAATTTGAGGTTTTAATGAATTAATGTGGTTAATTAAAACCCACTACTATCAATTTTCTGTTGAATCACTGATAAAATGAGGTGTTTGAAATATGTTTATTAATGAATACAATTTTGGGGATCTAAAAAGATGAATTGTTTCTCCTTCACAGTTTTTTGACCACAGTGAGTGCAAGAAATCCCAAAACTCCTTTTCATGTGATTGAAAAAATCCAGCATCCTTATTGAATCTCAGCTTCTAGATCAATGAAATAATTGGGTGTGGTGTGTGATTCTTATGTCATGTTTCTTTATTCTTTTAAATTATTTATTTCACATATTTATTAATTCTAAATTATATAAAAAATGTTTGATTTTGGTAAAATATGATTAACCAATAATTATATAAGTATTATTCCAAATAATTACCAATGGATAATTTAAAAAATATATAAAATATTATTGAGAAATTATAAGAAAGGTAACTGTGGATAATTATCAAAAAAAAAATTGCGTAATTACAATCAAATATAATTGTGAAAATTTATGAAAAAAAATTAATTAATTGTAACAAAAGATTGTTTTTAAGAATTATCAAATTCTAAATACCAATAATTATGAAAGGATAATTACTTGCTATTATTGAATATATTATTAAAAAATTACAAAATGATAATTATAAATTATTATAGGAAGATAATTATTAATATAAAAGTTCAGAAAAATTAAAAATAATAATTATAAAGAATTACCAAAATATAATTACATAAAAATATCATGGGTAATTTATTTAAAAAAATGAAAAGTTATTTTTTGTGAAATTACAAATGTATAATTAAACATAATTATGAAAATATAATTGAATTTAATTATATAGAGATAATTATGATATATTATCATTAGATAAATATAAAATGATAATTTTTGTGAATTTATTATAAGATAGTTATAATAGAATAATTTATGATACACTATAACAATATAATATTAAAAGGACAAGTTATGATAAATTATCGAAAGATAATTATAAAATGAATTTTTTTTAATAAATTATCTATATTTAAATTTAATAGGATAATTTATAATAAAATAAAAAAAATATAATTAGAAAATGTTAATTTATGATAAATTATCAAAATATTATTAGCAATGTTTCATTTAAGGGAAATATCACAAGGAAATAATAAATAAACAATTTTTGAGAAATTATCAAATTTTAATTGTAGAAGGATAATTTATAAAAAAATTAACAAACAAAAAACAAAATATTATAGTTTATAAAAAATTATAAAAAATATAATTACCAAAGGATAATATATCAGAAATTGTAAAAATATAATTATAAATATACAATTTATGATAAATTATGTAAATATAATTATAAATGAATAATTTATTTAAAATAATAAAAAACCAATTAAAAAATTGTAAATAAAATGTATAATTTAGGAGAAATTATCAAAAGATATTTATAGGGATAATTTATGAGAAATTATCAAAATATAATTATAAAATGGTTATTTATGGGAAATCATCTACAACTAATTTTAAATGTAAAATTCATAATAATAGATGAAGAGGTAATTTTAAAGTAATAATTAATGGTAAATTATCAAAAAATAATTATTTATAAGGGGAATATTGTGAGAACATGCATTGACCTAAATGAAAATTATTAAATTATTCAAGAAAGATAAAATATCATAACAAGTGATATTTTAATTATGAAATCATATGGGTTATAGAATGTCTCATATAATGTGATATTTTATTTCATTCCAAAATAACATAGTTGGTTTGTGTTGTTGGTATCTTTGGTTAACCTCAAGTTTTTACTTGTTAGAATTGATGATAATAGGGTCTCAAAGAAGTGTTCTTCAATATTAAGGATTCCAAAATAGCTATCAAACCACATAGGGTGGTTTCTTCTTACCTTTGGCATCGATGACATTGATTTAGGAAGTTCCATAACTTTTAGTGATTTGTTACAAAATATTCCATTGAATGATCTATGTGTAGAAATATTTGGGGACAATGATTGATTATAACTAGATGCTGGATTTTTTCAATCACATGAAAAGGAATAGGATTTTTTCAATCGAGCAAGGGTGGATATTTTTTTTCATTTCACTTGTAGGAAAATATAGTTGGGCTTGATCCTTCATATCCCCTTCAGGTTTTTTGTAGCAGATACTCTTCAACACAAATTATTTCTCTTAGTGACACTTCTATTCATTGGAGTTAAAACATGTGGTTTAATGTGATTTTATTTTCAACACAATCATACATCATTCATCCATAGAACCGAATCCCATTATGATTATAATGAATATGTTAAAATATTTTTGGAATTAATTTTCCTAGTAATGATTTAGAAGCATATAATGGTTACGTAGAGATTAAGATCATGAAAAGTGTATAGCGGTTATCCATACCACATATTGTATGTAACCAACTAATATGAAAGAGTTCATGGTTCATCTCAAATAATTAGAGAGGAAGGTATTAATAATATTGTGTAATTCCACATGGTGTTCTTTATTTTTCATGCCAAGAAGGTGGGTGGTAGTTTTCAAATATGTGTTGATTACTAGAAGATGAACTAGGTGATTATAAAGAACTGATATCCATTTTCAAGGATGTATGATCTTTCTGGATTTTCTATGGGGATTTTGGTGGGTCTCCATGATTTATATTCAATTGAGTTAAAATTATTAGCGAGTTAGATAGGGTTATATTCAGTAGACGGTGTTTCAGAGTAGGTATAGAATGTGTTCTTAGTAATGATCAGGATAATAAATATGTAGGAAGTGTTCATCAGCCTCATGAAAATAGGAATCCATCTATATAGGAAATAAGCATCAGTTTGTTCATCTATGAAATCTTCAACTACTTTCTAACACTATAGAAAAATTCTTGGATCTTGTAGATTTTAAAGATTACCCTTTGAGAACATAATATATAAACTGAGCTGTCAAAGTGTTACTTTTGGATTTGAGAGGTGAAGTTCCCATAACATGCAGTTTCTAATACTAGTATATCTGTAGACCCAGATAATGTTTAGGTAGTCATGTCATAGACACAACCCCAGATTGTGTTTGAGATTTACAACATTATCGAATTAACTGGATATTACTCATCGTTTATCTACGACTGTTGACTATCAACACACAAGAAATTACTTATTTATAAGGGACTTATGTTCCAGTGGTCACAAAAATGTGAACAATTAGATAAATAAAAGGCTAATGAAATAACTTGTTTAGAAAATAGAAGATCCTATTATGGGTTACATAGTGTACCCTGATGCATCAAGGGTTGGTATAGGAGAAGTACATATGTAATCCGAGGTTAAAGGATCCTATGGGAGCTGTCAATTATTCCTCCATGAGAGAAAATAAAATAAAAAACACTTGGATATGGTATCCTTTTCATTCAAAATGAATTATTATAGACACTATCTCTTTGGTGAGATATTTTTTATTATACGAACCAAATATCCTTTTCTCAATCATTACATAGAGGGACCTACATCTAGTGTATTTTTTTTGATCTTATTTGATAACTAGAGGATATATTCTTATAGGTATTATGGATTTATTACCTTTTATACTTTAGAGGACACATCCTAACTTGTAGATCAGGTGAATACTCCATATGAGTCAGAACCAGATTGTTTTGTGATGGGAGTAGAAGTGCGTGGTGGTTATCAGATATGTGGATGGATGATGGATATTGATGATGTTATCCTGGTATATGGGAGAGTAGTAGTCGAAAATATATCATAGAGTATAGGTTATAATATTAACATAAATATATATGGTCATTATAGCCTGGTGTGAAGAGATAAATTTGTGGCTTTATCTCCTAATTCCCCACTTATAAATGGGTGAAGGATGAGAATGTGAATCCAGATTGCTTGTTTCATACTATCAGGATACATATGTGGTTGAGTAAGGATTTCATGAAGTAAACTCTGATTGGGTTACTTAGTACATTGTGGAGTCATTATTATTTATAGGTTATTGTTAATAAGAAAAAAAAGTATACTCAATTCTTACCGATCAAAGAGAACCACTCAGTGGGGGTATTTTAATGATAAAATTTTGAGTTATTGTATGATTTCATTTAGTTAACTTGATTTCTTTTGTATAGAGGCACTTATTTTATGTCATAATTTTTATAATTGATTCCAAAATAACCAGGCAATTAGTTATGATTTAGCACTGCAAACCATCCTCAAACAAAATGATAGTCTGAGTGGACAATTTGATTATTGGAGGATCTTTTTCTAGCATGAATACTAAGAATTTGTGGAACATGTTATGATCACATATCCTTGATTGAGTTCACATACCAAAATATATTCCTGGGATTGATTTATATGGAACCTTACGAGGCTCTTTATAGAAATATATGTCTCCCAATGCTCTATTGAAAATAGGAGGGTGAGGTAGTGGTTGTTATTCGCATTATGGTTCTGGAGACCTCTAAGAGAGTTATGCTAATATGCAACAGGGTGATCACTATTCAGAACATACAGTGATATTATGTAGATTTTTGGAGAAGGCCTTTGGATTTATCTGTGGGAGATTGTATTTTCTTTAGACTGACTCATCGGCTAGGGAACAGACATCTCAGGAAGTAGGGAAATCTTGAACCAGGTTATTTTTGTACACTTTATGATCACCGATCATATAGGGGTTGTGGCGTACCATATGGACTTCCCTTCTTGCTATAAAGTAATGTGCAACGTGTTCTATATGTCACATATTCAGAGGTACATATCCATCCAAGTGCATATTATGAATACAAGTACATTGATGTGCATAATCATGAAACCTATTTAGAAGTTTCATTGTGGATCATAAAATGAAATGATATGTTTTTTTCATGAATGACAGTATAATTGGCCTAGATTTAATAGAAGCATGTATTGTTCTAGGGGGAGGTGTTAGATAATGAGTCTGATATTTGATCTAAATGGCTTACGTTACTAATGAGAGGCCACTAGTGATATATTTCAGGGATGAGAATTCAATAGTAGGGGTGGGAATTATAATATCCAAGATTTGTAATGACAAAAACCCCAATAATTAATGATAAATAAGGGATATATTTTGGGGTAAATTTATTTCCTAAATAAAAATAACAAAATAGTTGATTTATAGGATTATTTTTAATAGTAAAATTCCAATCAACACCGTGGATTATTCTATATAATATTTTCATAGATATTTCCTAATATAACATTTGATTCCAGAGCTTATAGATCCTTAGAATAAAAGAAATAAAAATATTAAATATATTATGCTACAGTCCCATGATTTTTTCCAAATTAATTAAAAGTATCACAAGCATTTTATCTTATAAGAAATATGAGACAACCATTATGTCTAAGGTGAGGGATGTACCCTAGTCATAATATAAAATTTGTTCACATTAAGAGTTTAGTAACATCGTATGCGAGGAAAAAATATTTAATATTTTTATTTTCAATATTATTAAAATAATTTTATATCACCAATATAACGCATCATATTATAAATTTTAAAGAATTTTTAGGTCTAGAATGTAGGGTTTTCCCAAGGCATGACATAGCATTTAGGAAGGTCATATGTTTGATCACATCACGTTAAATTATAAATTTTTTAATATTTATGTAATATATATTTTTAGAAAATAATTGAATATCTCCTAAATGTTATGTCGTATGATAAATATGTGACCATTGTTAGGTACGAGATACAAGGTTTACCATAGGTGGGACATATCATCTCTATGCATTGAGCATTTGGTCACATTTTACCCAAATGATAATTTTTATATATATTCTCTATTATTATAATCATTTAAATTAAAAAACATCATTTTATACAATGTTTATTCATCCCAAAATGTGTAACCACCATTTATAAAACCACATATTTTGGGATACCTTGGTTTCAAACCATTTTGAACTGTTTCATCATTTTAATAATATATGGGGAGAATTAAAAACACGAACATAATTTTTAGATAAAATCATAGATAAAATGTGTGTATTAAATATGGTATTTAAAGGCTATAATTTTGTTGTTCTAAATATCCAAATGAATTCAATTTCATTGTTGGTTAACAACCTTTATTCTAACTGATCCCAAAAATCCTTTTCTTGTGATTGGAAAACCTATAGAAATTAGATTTTATCCCGTTTTCTGGTTTAAAAAACTCTTTTTTCTTGGTGCATGATGCCTAAGGTGAGATTATTTGTTTTAATATTTTCTTTTATTTATTTATTTTTTTATTCTTTAAATATTATTAGAGAAAACAATGTTATATATTCATAAAATATGATTAACCTAAAATTATAACGAGAAAATTACAATGATTTATTAAAGGATAATTTAATCAAATTATCAAAAGCTATTTAGAAATTATAACTATGATAATTGTGGAAAATTATCAAATAATAATTGGGAAATTTTAATCAAATATAATCATGGAAAATTATAAAATGAAAACTGCGCGATTTAAAAAAATGATAATTACTATGAACTATAAAATTCTTATTACAATGAAATATCCAAGGATAATAGTGTGATTCTATCAATGTTAATATTATATAATTATGGAATTATAATTTAAAAATATAATCATAAAGTAATTATCAATAGAGTATTTTTGTGAAATTTCTACTGATAATTATAAATAATTATCAGCATATAATTACATTAAATTATCATGAGTAATTTGTAAAAAAATATCAAAATAATTTTTTTATGAAATTAAAAAATTACTCATTAAAAAAAATTATAAAGTGATAAATAAAAAATTTATCATTATTTATTTAAGATAAATTATCCAGAGATAATTATTAATTTATAATTTATGTGAAATTTAAAAAAATTATAAGGGTATGTTATGAGAAATTATCAAAAGATAATTTCTAAAGGATATTAAATGATAATTTATTAAATGTTTGTTATAAACTGGAAATTTCTGTGGAATTGTCAAAAGATAATTATAAAAGGATAATTTATGAGAAATTATTAATAGATAATTATAAAAGGATAATTTATGTGAAATTATAAAATGATAATTATAAAATTATATTTAATGGGAGATTATAAAAATATAATTGTAAAAGGATATTTAATGGTAAATTATCGAAGGAAATTATTACAAGATATTTTATGAGAAATTATAAAATGATTATTATAAAAGGATAATTTATGAACAATTTTCAAAGGATAATTATAAATGGTTAATTTATAATAGATTATAAAAAGATAATTATAAAAGGGTAATTTATGAAAAAATTTCAAAATATAGTTATTAATGGATAATGATGAGAAATTATGAATAGATAATTATAAATGTATAATTTATTAGAAATTATAAAAATATAATTATAAAAGTATAATTTATGATGAATTATCCATATTTTATTATAACATGATAATTTATAATAAATTATAATGAGTTATTTATAAAAGGGTATTTTATTAAAAATTATCAGATGAAAATTATTCATCAGTAGAATATTCCAAACACATGATTCGACCTAAACAAGAATATGTTAATTATTTATAAGATATAAAATATCATCACATGTGATAATTTAATTCAAAAATTACTTAAGAGAGATAATGTATCATTATATGTTATATTTTAAATCTTTTTTAACTAAAATAGTTGGTTTGGTATTAAAGACACTTAGTGAACCTTGAGAATTATTGTTATCACATTGGCGATAATAAAGCTATGAAGAGGAGTTCTTTAATGTTGAGGTTTCATCTCTATCTATAAAACCATATATTGTGGTTTATCATTACATTTTACATTGATGAAATTTATGTTGGTACTTCTTTAACTTATTAGGATTTTCAACACATAGTTTCATAATATTAATTTTTCCATTGTCAAATTTTCTAACCGTGCTAGATTTTTATATCATATAGGTCTGTGTGTAGCCCTGACAACATTGTGTGACACTTATTTCCAAAATTTAAATTTTCTTATTATAAAAGTTTAACGTTTATTACTTGTATTATTGTGCTAAATTACTTATGATGATGTATTGTGATTGCTCATGTATCCCATCATGCAGTGTGTGCTTCTTGGTATTATTCTTATATCCCTGGGTAGGAGGACCATTGTGACATGTGTATCCCTTAGGGGGGGGGTGAAAAAAACATTAAATGATCTAGATGAGGGACCTCTGCAAAGGTTCAGATCAGATGATACCTCATGGATGTCATGTGATGTACTCAATTAATAAAAGATGTCAATCGTTATATTCTTGATGTAATGTGAATGTCGAGTTACTATCAATCCATAGAGAATGTGAATAACACAACTTCCATACATCCTAGTGTATTCCTAGTTCCATTATCTAATGTTTCCATGTTTCATGATTCATGAGCCTTGAGGTTAGTCTGTGATTATTTAGAGTCCTTCATTGTACTTAGAGAATAAAGAAAAAGTATGTACCACCATTCCTTTTTAGTAGCTTGGTTATCGTATGACTGCTCAATTTTCAATTGTGTGTTATTAATGTTGGTGAAATTTTATTATTATTAATGTATATGCTAGTTTATATAAGACCATAAAAATAAAGAAACATTGTTGGTGTCTAACTAAGTCAAGTACTAACACACTACACAGGTATTTCAGTGCACTTTATTATTTATAGAGTTATCCTGAAAAGGGGAAGGGCCCTATGGAAGACTGCTGATTTGTGGTTTGTGGAGTTGATGGTGGGCTAGGGTGGAATATGATAGAACCTAAAATTTTTCATTTATTTTAATAAGTAAATTTCATACCTTGAATATGATTTCCACTTTTGGGATATTATTTTTTTACATGTTAATAATACCAATAATTTAATATCCATATTTAGTGTGATTGTTGCACATTGTTTACTTATTCCTCAGTTGACTCAAAAAATCCCTAGTTTTAGCATGGTTGCACCAATTACCCTCACTGCTAGTCAGCAATGACATATGTATTTGGAATATCCCATGTTGTTAGGTGGAATTATAGCTCAAACATGGTGGTTCCAGTCAACATGTTAATATGCTTAAAAAATCACAATGTATACATTTGGGATTGAGAGTAGTGTCCCTTCCCCATACAGATTGAATGTTAGAGAAACGAAATATTTCATTAGGGGATATATTTTGGGATAACATTTTAGATTTTTATGATATTTGAATGACCACACATCCCTAGTGATGTTCACATCCAACAAATTTTTCATGTATTTTTTTATGGATCCTTGTTAGGATCCTTATTTTTTGCATGGTCTGGAAATTCATTGAAATAATGAGGCTGGGGAGGGAGAATTAGTGTTTTCTATTATAATATAGGTGACCTTTGAGAGAGTGTAGTGTATTACAAATATGTTGATGATGGATCGCAGAAGGGGGGATCTTATACTAACCAAAATAGGATAATTATTTGTTTTCTGTAGGTTCTTGGGGTTTTAGAGAGAATCCACATTTTAGAAAATTACATTTGAGAATGAAATTGACGTCAATATCATTAAATATTTGACCCTTCAAGAGGATTGAGTAAATAGAGATATTGGTGTACTATTTAGATATTTCGTATTTCAGAATAGGTATTCATGATGTGTTCTATGTATCTTAACTCCAAAGTAATTTTCATGAAACTATATATTTCATTGACTATGATGATTTAATGATAGAGAATCACATGTCATACATGGAACACATAGAGTACATTGATGTCTATAGTGATTAATTTTAATTGATGAATCGTCATAACTCTTGTCTGTATTCAATAAAAACAATCAATGGTCTATGAGGAATAATGCTAGTTGGAATAAGATGATCAAGCTTAGTGGTGTGAGTTTTTTGATATTTATTCCAAGATATTATTATAAAGGGAAAAAAGTTTTAATTGAGATAGATTGTATCAACATAAAGGTTTCATGTGGAGCTGGACACTATGATGTAGATCACATTTATTTGGAGGGTATACTTGCAACATAGTTCGAAAATTAAAACATAGTATTTGGCTTCAATAGTTTTGGATAGTCAGGCATAACTGTGGTGTACAACATTGGTTTGATAGTGGTGGAATAAATGTTCATTTTGGTGGTTCTTCCAATTCTGGAAACACTATGACATGGTGAGGTTGATGTATCACAATGTCGTTGAGAGGGTTTAGATGTTATGGTATAGTGATGGAAAACTTTATATTGATCTTATACATTTTTTATAGGATATCTCCATAGGGAATAGAGTGGTTTTCAGACATTATTTTTTCCCAAAACCATAATGATATATCCAAATCTATTTCAACATAGTCTATGGAATTTCTTAATACTCTGCAGTGTAGCCATATGTGCTTCTCCATGATGTCTAGTATGTTTAATATGCAATAAATTTATGATACCCCTAGAAATATTCCATCTTTCATCCATTCCACATGATCACTAGTTATGTATAATAATTATTCAAGATATATTCAATAATTTTATCTACTTACATCATCTATGGTGTTGTAGGATCTAACCATGGCACGTCTAGGTAATTTTTCTTCCCATTATTATCGGTTTTCTTCTTTATATTAAGAAAAATCATATATCTATTCATATGTCTCCATGTTACTCCAAAATACTATTATAGGATATAATTTTTGTTGTTATTATATTGGTTTTAATTATACTTACCATAAATAAATGATCTTATTATTGTGCATGCATGATTTGGATATTTTCACTTGTTAATTCATTACATCGAATTCGAGAATATTGAGGTAGAATATTTCATACACATATGGGCCTTGTGAATTATTTTTCTTGATATGATTATTTTATTAGTATAAATTGATTTACCATTCTTAACAATGTTCTCATGTGGGTGCATGAATAGCCCATGCGACCCATATATGATGTTTGATGTCATCAGTACTATCATGTATTGTGATAGACACATTTGATTTTATATATATGGTCTTATATGTTATTATAGATTTTTAATGATTTTTTACTCTGTTATTCAGTTGACCTACACTATTATATTCCATTACCATGAATTTATAGGTATTTTTCATTGTACTTGTAACATGTGGACTTTTATGACCCAATTATCACATTGTGGAGCATTATTCACAATTTGTGATGATGTCATTGATGGATATAAGAAGCTATATAGGAAATGATGCCTTTGAGGCCATAATCAAAACTCAAGAACTATTTTTATGATGACGTTGTTTCCAAACCCAAGGCTGTTTTAGGATATAATGTCCACGTGGTCTGACCTATGATGGAGGTGGGATGTGAAACCTATATGGCTATATCTGACATAAAACACAAAGTATGCAAAAAAGAAGAGACACTAGCACTGTACATATCACTTGGTCACGTAAAACTTCCCAATTAATTTCAATTCATTGCAGAGTTAAGGAATGTATTACAAAGGATGGTGGTGTCTTTGTTATCACATGATTGCATGAAACATGATTGATTATTCCTTATTAATTGTTTATTATTATAATAGAATACATATGTCATACCTATGTGTACATTCAATAGAGGAAGCATTAGATTCATATTGTTTTTAATAACTCAATTCATATATTGGAATCCCAATTCATGGTTAAATATCGTGATTTGCGATATAGGACTGGTAAATGGTCCCATGAATAATAGCTTATTGTGGATCATGGTGATTTTTATGATACTAAGATTGACTAAATTGTATTTCTATAGTGATTTCCTAATTATTTGATTGCATATTAATACTCTGGTTAGGATTTCTATATTAGGAGAACAAATTATTTATATATGATAAATTTTATCATTTTTTTAAATTAAGTTACATATTAATTTTCATGATTATCTATTTTTCTTGTCTTACATATATTTTTGGTGTAAGGATGTTATTGTTTCCAGTATATATCCCTCATTGATTATGTTCAATCTCTCATTGATTTTGGACAACCTCCAACAAATGGGGAGGTGTTCATGAGGTGTTGTGCATCACCGACATAGAATTATTGGTTTGGGTTCAGGAATTAACATATAAAATGATGTTTTTATAAATGAAAATAACATTAAAATATCATTGGATTATTTCTACAGAAATAAACCCTTATAAATATTTAAATATATTATTTACAATGAAAGAATATATAAAATATAATGAATATTTTCCATTGAATATACTCAGGGAAAAGTAATAAGATTATTCTAATCAAATATTTTTTATTGTGGTAGGAAAATATGTTCATGTGATTTATGTTAAAACAAATGTTCCTTTAACATTTTTTGTAAAATGTAAAAAATAACTCATTTGGAAATTGTCAAGTAAAGTATTTTAGAAAAAATTGAAATTCAATAATGGCTAAAAATTACTTTATAAAATCATTTTGGAAAAGTTAAAATATTATAGAAAAAATTATAGATTAAATTTGAGTATCGAATAAAAATATTTCCAATCGAAGAGAGCTAAAAAGTCATTTTACATACAAAAAAACATTCATTAAGTACAATTTTACATAAATAGAATAATATTAAATTGAATCATGTAATATATATAAATAAAATTATTATAATAACATACAAATGATTTGGGACAGATAGATCATATAATTTTCTCATTAGTAATTTAAGCATAAAAATACCTATAAAAGTGAGTTTGTAATGTAAAACCCTTACTACTTTGGTAACATTCAAATATAAACCCCCATAATGAAATTAATATAAATTGTTACACTATATAATTTTAAATTATAATTATCAATAATATAACATGTCAATGGAGAAATATAAACACAACATAAAGATCAATAGTGAATTAATATCAAACAAGACTAAATGAAATAATTTTGAGATGAAGAAACACTACCTAATGTCTAAATTTCATCATATGTTTTGTAACCTATTTTATAATAGATTTAAACATCACAACCTAAATGAACAGGGCTATGGTATTAACACCCTATGACCACCTCCAATAGGCCAGGGTCTGATGACTATCTTTGAGTTGGAATATATCTCAAATCAGATATATTAGCATAATTTATTTTTAAAAACACACCCTCAAGAACATCCATGAAATAGTGTAGAGATATAAATATCTTTAAACTAAAAATTCATGCATACATCTATCCAAAACAAGAATACAACATAAGTTCTAATAGTGAAATAGGGAAAACACACATCCACAAAAAAATTAAAATCACTCATCCTACTATGAAGGAGGGGATCATTATAAAGTGAATCTACTAAAAATATCATTCTCCCCACATCAATAAACACCCCAATTACTCTATCTTACAATGTTATTCCTTCCTCGAGTCCTCTTGGGACTTCTTCGAAAAAAATGTGTTCGTCACAAGACACAACGTATGAGGGAGAATCTCATGCATGTGTGATTATAATAATACATACTAGGAACCTTAAAACCCTAAAAAAAGATATAAAGTGATGAGAAATATTCTACTCAACCTAGTTAGAGGGGACCCAATTGAGATAGAAAACTAGCCTCAAATAATACCCATGTATACGTGGCTAAACAACTCATTACACAAGTGGTTTCAACCTAGACACATGAAAAAAATCACAAGGAATCCCAGAATAACCTACATATACCCATATTAGAATCCATGTCACCTAAGGATCAGACCAAATATAAAACTATTGTATTATACTTGAGTCTCTAAAGATAACTTAAAACCAGGAGAACACACTCCATTAGCTCTTGTATCCTAAATGGAAAGTATTAAGGGGATGCACTTCATTAGGAACAACAATATTTTTCATGATGTAATGTATGATATATATAACTCCTCCAGGAACAAATCATATGTTCAAACACTAGGGCCCAACCATATTTTTACTGTCAACACTTACTTGCATGCAACACAAGGTCATACGAACTGATTTAAAAAGGCCCTCCCACACCAATGTACAAAGTTGAGGTAGCATTGATCTAGACTATGAAATGCATGAATTCTCTCTAACATGAGATAATAGAGGGACACACACCTCGACATTATCCAATAACTAAGGGATTAAAAGATCATAACTAACCCACTAAACCTATTTCACTTTTTAATAGAGTGAACCACCCCTTAATACGTTTAGGTATCACTAGATACTTACCAGGTTTCAGAACCAAATATTGGAGGAGCACACACAGTATAACTGTATTCAATAGACAAGGGAGATCCAACTGTAGTGGAGGACCTCCTCCCCAATTATACTCGATTACTGGTGATTACTACACTGTATATGAGGACCTAATCCCTAGAACGATAAGGGGAAACCATTTTATAGATAGATTACTTGCACCCTGGTATGATAGGGGTCTCCAACTCTATGGATTGGGGTCCTAATCCTCAGTACAATATGAGAGCTCAGTTGTACTAGTATTGTAACTATGGTGGCCCAAAACTGAAATGACATTGGAGTACCAACCCTAGGCTATAATAATTTCTCCCTCGAATGATAAGGGTGCACAAAAACATCAGGAATAACATGTATGGGGGACACACATCCTAGCATGATAGAGGAGTACCAAATCCATGTATAGAGGGCATACACCCCATCACCATAGGAGAGTACCCACTATATATATGTCAAATATGGAAGACCCACCCCCTGGATTGAGAGGGGAGTACAGATTGCATTGATAGAGGACCCATAACCTAGTCCATAAGTGGAGTACCTACTCTATCTTGCCAATCAGTTTTTAGTGTCAACACTATTGAACGAGAAGAGAGAACATTAACAATCAACTTGAATTATACAAGGAGTAGTTTCATTGATCAACTGGGGAGTACCATCGTTTGAAGAAGTATCGCTATTATAGAGAACCCCCACCCCTTATGTGGGGAGTCATGTATCAACCAATATAGAGAGGTAACGTAAACTCAATCCATGATTCTAAAGGATTTCACTAGTCACTACTTCACTCTCTAAGAAGCACACTAATCTCTACTCCATGTCATGCTCTACTGAATGGTGTGTCACATTCATCATACCTCATGTAGAAACACTTCAATGGGTAGAGGACCCATTCCATATAACTATATGGGATCACTATACTACCATCCTAATGTGTCTTGGGGACCTACATCCAAAAGTGATAGGGAAGGTAACATACCATGACATTAACCTAGTGATCCATCCTAATCAGTAGCCTAGGTTAATCTTCTATACTATTAATTCATTTTTGAAACCTGCCACATCTTATCTCACAGTAAACAGCGGAGGCACCATCATTTTCAATGTGAAAAAACTGCTCAGGATAGGATAATCACAAGATTAAATTCAATCCACGATGAAGGATAAAATTAATGAGGAAGATCCCAATATGTTCTCTTGAAACTACACAACATGAACTGGGGTCCACACAATGTGTGATCCAACTCAAGCACTTTCCCTTTTCTTTGACTTTATATCTTGGATGGCCTTGTGAGCATACAAAGAATGTAAATGTGGTACATGGTTTTTCTAACCTCACCCGCCCCTAGCCGTGTTCTTCCCCAATATCTCTCAACAATTTGTGTCTCCCACACGGTATCTACCCCTAGTAGATGACATGTACCAACATCTAGCCACTTGAACATGACTCTTTCCCATTCCCGGGTATAGAACCTTATGTCCATGTACATTGACCATTTATTTCTACATGACCATGCACTATCACATGGGTAACCTAACCATTTCCTATAACCACACAACATGGGGTTTCTACATAGTGTGTATCCTAGATAAACAACATGTATTTCCCTAAAGTAATTTTCCCCGATGGGAAGAACACATTATGAATATCACTAATTTAAATGCAGCATAAATGGAAAATACAATTTTAATTTTCCCTTGACCCACGATATTCACTAATGTTTCCCCTGGAACCTATAGATCAACCTATAATGAATTTATAGAAATCGTAATAGGAATAAAAAAATGAAGAAATACATAAAAATGGGATCAAGATTATAATAAGAATCCTCATACCATTAGGTGAAATGTCGATACTTTGGGTTTAGAATGCCACATTGATCATGATGCACCTCAATTTGATGATTGTGAGATTCAATAAATAGAGATCATATGAAACCCTTCACCACTATTTGACCTCAATTACTCCCATAACTCCAAAGGTGAAGTGGATGTGCATCTCCCTAACCCAGTTTTGTGAACTCTAATAGTGTGGGGCAGGGGTATAATTTATATAATTTTATTAAATCATTTTAATCCCTTTATAAAATATCTCCACCAACTCACATTTTTTAGAACACCTCACTAAAACATATTTTATGTCATGAATATTGAAAAAAACGACATTATGAACTCCATTGTGGTATCCGAATTTTCATACAAGAATCTACCTACTATTTATTCCCTATTTTGATAGAAACTACGCAAACAAGAAAAAATATGTTTACAAATTTAAATATCACCACATTTACCCTCTCTAGGCCTCAAAATACTATATCTACTTCGTGCTCAGCTTAGGAATTATTTTTATAAATATTAAAACTCTTACACACCAAAAAGTGATTCATTATATTATCCCCACTAAAATTATTTTCTTCCCATATAATTAAAATCCTCGGTACATGGGAAAAGAAACCAATCACTATTCTAGGACATCCTTTCTAGAAATCTCTCCATGGATGCCCACACCACATAAATGAACACAGTCAGGGTAACCACCATGTCGAAACCACACACATATCTAGCTCCAACGAGGTAAAAATTGTATGGAATGTATCACAAGTCTAATCATGTGTGATGGCTGGAAAATACAAAGAACCATGGTCCATATCTATCTGTAAGGTCTACTAGTAACCCACCTTGAAAAATTGATTAACATACTAATGTAACCCCATATTTTAGATTCACCCCTAAGTAAATTGTACCATAATCTCTTAAATAATCATTCACTCATGGTAGACTTGAAGAATGTAGGGGTGCTAATGAAAAAGATAAGGCTTCCCAAGTTTAAACACTATGTCATACCTTTCTGTTCACCTACGACCCTCAAACATAACATAGCTTGCAAAACAAGAAACACAAACATACCAACTACTGGCATCTGAACTGATTCCAGATGGTATTTTACCATTATAAACTACAAAAACATCGTGGGGGTCCATATCTACTACAAAAAAATAGTTATATGCCATTATTTCCCTCCAGTAGAGATTCAAAGAAATATGGCCAACTAAAAATATCAAATGCCAATGTCGGGACTTTTTCCATCACCCTAGTTCACAACCCTTCTTTGAAAACACAATTCAGTGGAAGTCATCCACCAATCCTCAAAACTACCCACTTTGGGTGGTACTAATTCACCCAAATGGTTTTGGTTCCATCAAATCAACATGTCCTAGTGAGGAAAGCATCCATATTCCCAGTGACTCTAAAGATATATCAAACAACACCCAAAAAGGGTTCAACCGATATCCTACATCACCCCAATTATCCATCCAGAAAGATGCAGAACGGAAATAGTACCACAAAAAAATGTCTAAAAATTACTACTGTATAATGTGGAAAGTACATTGAGAATACCTATATTAATACTTTGAGAGAATATAGGCCATAGACCTCTATAGAATTCATTAATCCTCTCACTCATATTCATGCTCCCTAAGGCTAGGGTGGACCTCCTTGGGTGGTGGTAATAGCCTTTCAAAACCACATCCACCTAATGATGCTCTGCTAGATTATCTTCCATGATCACCATAATGTATAACTCTATAGTCCAAACACTACCTATATTATTTTGAATCATTGACTGTATCACCCTCAGTAACTTGTTGGGTCAGACAATCATTAGCTAGATTTCCCTAGCCATCACAATTGTAACACCTACTCTCCCTTGACATAACGGATCCCCAACAATTATGCTTCACAAAAGGATGATGTGAATTCATTTTGGAATGAGTATGCCTCCTATTTCTCAGTCCTTTCATCTATCATCTTCCAATTTCCATAGATGAAGCAGCCTCGAGACCACCAGGACATGAAAGATCTTTCAATCCCTCTAGCAGGTAGTTCCCTAATATGAAATTTATCTCCCACACTCCAAAAAAATATTGAAGGAATATAGAGACACCACCTACTCATAACTCTTATTGGAGGAACTTTTTAGTGTTCTATGATTTGAAGAATGAGTCTTGAGACATATCTATGGAGTATCCAGAAAGGATAGTTATACTCACTAGTTACTCATCCATGATCAGGATACCCTATCAATGATATAGAAGCCCCTTGATTTGCCCTGATCCCAACATGGATGTGTAAAAATTATCCCAAATGATCATCTCAAACTCTTCCCATGTATGATTTAACTCATAATGGGTCTAAATCATCAGACTCCAACTCCCATGAATGAAACCTACCGAAGTCTCCCCGCTAGGAAAACAATCTCATCGGGATGTGTCCTCATAAATTGGAAAATGGACATGACTGTATCAATCCAATAATCATCTTCATGGGGGTATGATCATCCTGATTCCTCAAAGGTCACAACCTCTAGAATTATTGTTGTACACAAAGCCTATATTCATCCTCAGGCTAATGAACTAGCAAAACATAGTACTCAACAGGTGGAGGTTCACCTAGAGGACCACCCAAAGGCACCACCTCAAATCTTGTTCCCTACACAAAAGCTTCATCATGGGTTGAATAATTATCAAAATAATGTCAAGAACCCTGTTTTGGTTTTCATTATGGTTGTATACTAAAACAATATCATGCCGCACATCATTAAAAGAGTATATTTGGGGAGCTGACTAAACAAGGACATAGAACCCACAACCCAATTCTATATGATTCATGTAAAATTATTTCCCTAAGACCAGTGTGCTAATGTAGTGAGTCAATGACCAGGTTATCAGATTCATAGTGAATGGATATATCAGTTACTACAACATCACTATATTCCCTTTTCTAAAAGATAAGCTCAAAAAACATTAACAATATTTCTATACAACTGTAATGAAATCTCACAATAGTGTTCTCACAATGTGGAACCCCCTCTGATACCCCTTTTCCATGACCTGAACTGACATGCCTCAGTCCAAAAATCCCCATGTATGCCTCCAGAAGGATAACATATGGAAAATAGAACATTGTAGCCATATCACAAAAATGAGAGGCCTTTTACTAGACAACCTCTATTCATGTACCCATAAAAACCTCCATGATATAGTGTATATATATAAAATGATGGAAAATAAAAATACATTCATACATATATCTCAAAATGGGGTACAATAGAGGTACTAAAAGTGAAAATAGTAATGAATGAACCCACCCAAAACTATACAATCATCCAGCCAAATTAGAAGGATACAAAAATTTTCCTATGAAGCTTCTAGAATTCCCCTTAGTCCATCCTAGGTAAACACCTCGTTTGGTCTAGATCACCAAGATGCACCAATCACATGTACTCTATGGGAACCGTTAAAAGGTATGTGGTTTGCAGAATACACAACATGTGTAGGAAGATACCATGCACAATTTAATGTAACAATTCTCAATAAGAACACCAAAACCCAATAAAACGAGTAAGTAGAGGGAAATAGTCTTCTTGACCAATCAAGAGAGAACTTAATCAAGATTGAAACTCAATATCACACCATCCTCAGCTATACCAGAATACTTATTTCATTCCATAAGGGGAGTCATCCCAGACATGTTAAAACACCACAAGGACCCCAAAAATCAAAGGAAATACATGTCTCAGACTCCATATCCCATGACGTTCTGATTTCATATCATGCTACCTGATTCTAATCAAGGATCTAAAGGTATCACACAACCCGGAGAACACACTCCATGAGTTCAGAAACCCTAGATGGATACTTTTCTAGAGATACACTCTATTAGGATCAACTCTACCATTAATAATGCTACCTTCGAGAGAACATACTCCATTGAGAATAACTAACTAGGTTAATCTCATGTTCCCAACACACAATGTCATGTCAAAGCTAACATAATTCATGTGTAAGGTCATATAAACCAAAGTAGGGAGGCCCTATACTTACCATTTTTCATTATTAATGGAGATCTACTTCAGAATTCACAACACATGCATCCTATCTAACTGCTAGAGAATCGAGGTACCCACACCTGTCCACATCCCAATAACTCAAGGAGTGAAAACTCCTAACTAACCCGAAAAACAACATTCACTCCAGAATGATGTATACCATACCTCAAAACATAAAGGGATAACTATCTCCTAACCACATATCACAAAAAAGTGATAGTTACTAATCCTTATAACTACACTCAACATCTGAGGTAGATCCAACACCAGTGGAGGACATGATCCCCACCGCTACTTGAAGATCATGGCATACTACTCAATAGATGAGGATCCGTACAATTGTATGACCAGTGAGTTTTACATAGTAGATAGAGGAAATGGAACCTGAAATTACAGGTGAGTGAAGCTATGTGGATATAAAAAGGGAGTACCACTCTACTTGTAATATAAATATGGGGGACCTACACCCTGTCACGATAGTGGAGTACCGACCCTAGGCTAGAGGAATCACTCCTTGGTATGATATAAGAGTACCAAAACATAAAAAATTACATTTATAAAGGCCCCACACCATATAATCATAGCGGATTACCAAATCCAACTATATAGGTCACACACAATAACACTCTATGGGAGTAACCACTCAATTTTTATACCACATATGACGGAATTTCACCATGGAATAATTTGGGAATACCAAATCCATGTATAAAGGACCCAATAATTATTCCAGATAGATGTTACCTTCCCTATCTGTCCATCGAGTATGGTGGATTCTCACCCTTGAACAATAGGGGAGCACTGTCTCCATTTACAAGAATGATACGGGGAACCCCCGCCATTGTCAGAAAGGGGTATAATATCATTGATATGACTACCACATTGGAAGATAACCCACACAAATTATGTGGGGAGTCCCATCTCTTCCAATGAAAAGACGTAAGGGAAATCCCCACCTCGATTTCACATGGTAATACTAGTCCCATTGTGTCTCTCTAAGAACCAAAATTATCTCCATTTTCAGTCGTGTGTTGCAGAAAGGTGCATCAAATTCATCAAACCTATGATCAAAAGACAACCCCTTGTAGTGGATCAATTCCCTATTAAAACATGGGATCACCACTCTACATGCTCAATGATTCAATGGGACACACATGATATGGTTATTGGGAATGGTACCGACATTGATGTCATCTATATGATCCATAAAAATAACTAAAAAATAATATGATCTTATAAAATAGTTTCTTACTCAAAACATTTGAAAACATAACATTCATTCAACTATTGATTCCACCATTACATTTAGCCTGAAAATATATTTAGGACATTCAACACATGAGACTAAATCATTTCCCTAATGAAGGTGACACAGAAGGTGGAATATCCCATGATGATCTCAATAAATTACATAGAATGGATTGGGTATCACAAAGAATTCGAACCCACCCGAGAACATGTCCATGTCCATTGCATCATATCCTAGAAGACTAATTGACTTTAAATAGCATGTACAAAAAGTACATGGATTTTCTTGCCTCACCTGGGCCCCCCATCCGTGTTGTTCGTCCACACAACCTTCCATTCTATTTCTCCAAAAAGACATGAACCACTAGTACATATAATGTCCCAAGATCCCAACCATATAGGAAGGTCTTTTTCTCTTATCCATTTGTGGCACCCTGTGTCAGCATATTTTTTCTATGTAGTTATACACAACCATGTACTGTCACATGACTACCCCAGCCATGTCCTATGACCTCATGATGTGGGGTCACTACGTGTTGTGTAACCATGGTAACCTATATAGGGTACCAAAAAGTAATCTCCCATAAATATTAGAAATAGATTGAATTTATTACTTGTTTAAATGTTTTGTAAATTGAAATTCTAATGTAAATTTCCCACTGAAACACCCAATTCACCCAGGTTTCCCATGAAAACTATAGATCAACATTAAAGGATTATTTATCAATTAAAATATGTCTATAAAACATTAAAAAAATTGAAAAAGGTTATTTTTAAAAAAACTAAAATTCCCTTACATAGTGATGAAAATAAAATGTTTCTGGTGTATAATTATGACCGTATCCTTATGCTTCTCGATTTGGTGAGAAAAATCAGCACACATGGAGATAAAAACACATCTTCTCCTCAATTATCCCTTAGATATGAATGTAACTATGAATGGGGATATGAGAGGGGTTTTCCTCTCCCTGTTAAATGTAAACCAAATTGGTGTTAGAGGGGGTATAAATGATACAATTTTATTAAATCAATTAACAATATTTTTAACACCCGACTCCATCTCTTCTTATATCGAACAACAGATGATAACAATTTTCATTTTGTTCCTTGTTTAAAAATGACTATCTGAACATAACAACGGGATCAGAGTTCTAATATGAGACTCCCCAATGTGTTCTTCCTTGTTTTATAAGAAATATTACATGCATGATAAATATGTTAAATATTTTTCATATCACCGTGCTGAGGATCTCTATTCACCAAAATTTAATGCTGACTCAACTTATGGCTTCAGAACTATTCTTATCCAACATACAAAGTCTTACAGTAAAAAACCAGAAAAATTACATTAAATTTATAATTATTTTATACCATAACTATATTAATACAAAAAATATCATATATTTTTTGATTAAATCATTTTAACACCTATAAATAAATTAGTATTTATAAAATTCACTATATCCTGGTGGGAAGTATTTTTTCCATTTTTATTTTAGTTCAAAATTTATGGTCCTTGATCATTGATCACAACTTCATCATTCAAATAACTTTAATATTTTCACTATTGTAATATTTAGTCATTCCATACACTTATATGACCATTAATATAAATAAACAATGAAAAATTAATTATATCAATTCATGGGGAGAATATTTTTTATGTATACACAAGTGAAATTTACTACCTTTGATAGATAAAATAAAAAAAATATAAAAAATAACATAAATATCCTAGATCATTATAATATTATATATATTCATTAAACCCATAATAATATCCATCCATAATATTTTGTGGAGGAAAATTATTCATATCGCATCATGGGTGAAATAGTCCACACAAACGCATGGGAGATACAATCATTTACTCTTTGATAGAGATGTTTTGGGAAATGGTTTTGAAAAAAACATAATACAACCTTATAATAAGTATTATACTAAATAATCACGTTTTAATTGATATAAAAATTTTATAGAATTTTTATAAAGAAATAAAATTGAAAAATCTTTGTTATGATTTCTACATCTTCTTTGAGAGGCCACTTTTGGAATACCTAATATGCCTTGATATATATAACATATTATAAGTACATGGGAAATAATATGATGGGAAGTAATATATGATGTTTTAAATTAATAATTCTTTGTTATATAAGGATATAATTTTGTTAATAATGGAGGAAAATATGCTCTGTTATATATGTGTGGGTAGGGATTCACATGGGATTACATAAAAGACTTCAAGAACTTATGGTTACATTCATGTTATAGATTAAAATATAGAAAATATATCTATATTAGGATAGTATAAGTTGAAACTGTATTTAAAATATATTTATCAATGTTTAGGTCCCATTCTATCCCTTATCTCTTTGCGTCACCCCCACCCCCACGCAGTAAACCCATTTTAATCTTAACCTTTATAACAAAAGAGTATTGTTTATACAATAAATATTGAAAAAAATAAGTTTGGACCATATAAATTATACTAATTGTGATATTTTAATATATTTAATACATATTATTAGACAAAATTTATTTATTTTTGATAATTTAATTTTTAATATGTGTGGAAAATGCAATGAAAATAGGTTTATTTAGGATGAATTTTTAATTTGAAAACTAATTTCACTTCAATAACATGCCTTTTATAATATATAAATTTATTTTTAAAATATTAAATTCAATATATAATTCATAAATTTAATTAAAAAATTAATAACTTTATTTATATATATATTTTAAATAAAAAAACACAATAGAAATGTAAAAAACTATTTTTAGAAAATATTTTCTTATCCAAAAAATGAACTTATAAAAATTTTACAAATTTCAATGCCCAAGTAATTAATTATATTTTTTAGAATTGAGGATTCTTATGGATATTATATATAAAATCAAATAAATAATAATAACCCAAAAATTAATTAATTTAATGAAAAATAAATTTTCCTTAAAAAATATTGAAAATAAAACCTAATGTATAATTTGATATTTAATTTTAAAAATATATTCATTCCTATAATGTATTTTTATTGAAAATTAATTTATTAATCATCATATCTATATATAACAAATTGATAACATTTATGAGGAAAATATATTTTGGATGCATAAAATAACATCACTAAAAATTGTGCAAATAATTATTGTTAATTAATATATAAATTTTTATTATTTATATAAATTATAAATATTATATACAATTTGGTTATTAAACTTCAATTTAATGGGTTTTTAAGAGATATTATTATATCATAGTTTATTTAGAATTGAGGATTCGTGTAATGAATGATATCAAATACCTCAAGTTCATTTCAAATTAATTAAAAATAATATCCTGGGGTGTTATAATTGTATATCCCCTCAATGAATTTATTGGTATTATGAGACGAAACATTTTAGTTTTTGAAATATTCCTTAACAATGAAAGCATTAGGTCCTTGTTTTGACCCTAAAGACAAAATAATTTAATGGTAGATGCATTGATTGTAAATATTGACTTATACAGTATTATAGCTTTTACCACAATGAAAACAGTGATTATTATCCATGTGATTATTTATGTTGTTTACCATGGTATTTTTGAATTTTTAATGATCAATTATGTAGTATAATTTAATTATAATTTATTTCATGCCAAATTATTTAATCAACATTTATTCTATCATATCTTTGGATATATGCTTTTTCCCATTTCGATATTTTGAGAACACTATTATTATCTTTCTATTTACCTAGGTTTGGAATAAAAGTATTACACAAGATATATTTATAATTAAATTTCATCAGTGGAGAAATTTTTAGAGATGTAAAAAACATATTATCGATTAAGTAGTTAATATTTTAGTGGAACAAATATCTATAAATTTAGAATGACATGCGATTTATTAGTTAAAATTTTTCGAAATACTATAAATATTTAATCCTAAAATTTCACAAAAGATATATGTAACTCAATATTTTCTATAATTGATGTATTTGAGGTTTCTAATTTGGTCTTTCATAATTTGAATAAAATCCTGGTTATGATGATAGAAATTGATGTTTTAAACTTCATCAAGGGATGATACATTAAGCCTGAAGATATTGGTAATATATATATATACTCATTTTGGTTTTTCAATTTCATATTGAATATTTTAGGGATTATTAAATGGTATCTTCACTAAAAACCATTAGGTCCAGTCTAAGTATATAATAATATATCGATGTTTTTAAATTTTAAAGGTTTGTAAATATCATTGGTATTAAATCACAATATGGACATAGAAAACTTTGTGTGGCTGGGTTATAGAAGCACCTAGGGATGAAAAAATTTAAAAGGATTCTTTTGTGTCAACCATGTCTTCACTCTGGTGTATGACCAGTTTAACTATAATGGAAAATTAGGCTCGACACTCCTGGGGGATTTTATTTGGATACCCTCACTCTATTGTGAGGAAATTATAAATTATTCCTTATGTTAATATTTTAGATTATGTAAAATTATAGAAATCAACCATATGAAACCTATGTTTAAATTATAGTGATTTTTGTAAAATTGATAGCAATGATAACAATTTCCATGTGTAAGACATTTTTTTGTATTTATCATTTAATAATTTCATACTAAATATCCTATTATGTTAATTATTAATTAATAATGAATAAATATTATTTTTTTTACTAATGGATGAAGAATAAAACAACCATGTTCAAAATGGATTCGACGTAGAATACGAAGATTATCCTATTGAGAGTCATAATTTTTTAATAGATAGAGTGAGAAATCATGTGTTTATTCCAAACCCGCTACAAATAATTATGATTGGAAATATAAATGTTGTTCAGTTTTAAAATATTCCAATGTAGAGAATGATTTAGTATCAAGGAAGTTTAGGTGATAAAAACGTTTATGTAAATGATATTCAAATTCTTTATATTGAAAAATGGGTTTTGAATCCCTAAGGTGAATGTCTTAAAGGAAGGAGGAAATTGTTTTATAGAAAATGAGGGAATTATGGAATGAATTATTGAGGAAAAGTGAAAATCTCAATGGATATAGTGAAAGGAAATATATATCATCCAAAGGTTCACTAAAAGATACATGTTATAATCTTACCTCACATGGTTGTTATCATAAATTAACACCCCAATACATGGGCTAACAATGTTTATATTCTCCTATAAATTCTAGAAAATGGAAATAATATTCAACCGAGTCTACATATTTTGGTTTTGAAAATAATAATGAATAAGGAACATTTATCACCCACTCATGAACATTTTGTGTCGTATTTGTTAGTTATTCAGCCCACTCCTCAAAACCATGAATTTTTAAAAAAAATCATAAAATGTCCACCTGTATGACTATATATTTAATTATTACTAAGGATAATAGGTGTATGATTGTTGTATCCCATGTATATAACTTCTCTTTGGTTGATGTTTTTATGAATATCCATCCGATAAAATCATATTATATTTTATTTAGTTAAAGTTTAGGTTATATTATTTAAGAAATGTATCTCTTTAATAAAATAAAATATATGTTTCCATATAATAAAATCACATCTAAAAATCAACCTATATACAACATTGAATACATGGATGATTAAAACAAACTATGAAAAATTACCCCAATTTTATTTGGGAGTTTAATACTATTGGTTAAAATCCCAACTCTAAAATACTTATATTCTATGAAGTGCATTGTGTTGCATTTGTTGTCAATGAGGCATGAAGCTGTCTTGAAATGAATGGATGTCAAGGTGTCAAGATGTGAATGCCAGAGGTTGTGATGGTGTTGGTGATGAAGAGAGAATGGCCATAGTACTAAGATGCATGTCACTTAGGAGATTCACTAAGTGGTATTGGAAATTGTGGTTGAAACATTCTCCATGGACATCAGACGATTGTTGAACTGTTCTTTAAGTTCAAAGAACTTGTATCCTGATGATACAAAGTCACAACAATATTTGAAGACCATGAATTGTATTGACAATGCATGAGGAGTTGCAGAAGATCCATCCACAAGTCCTAAGTGGATGAAGTGAGCTGAAGAAGTCCATGCACTATATCTTAGTGCATGTGAATCAGAAGAAGATCCAACTTGATCTCTGATTGGATCAATAAAGGACTTTGATGAATATGTTTGATTCAAGAGTTCGGTTGATGAAGAAGAACCTTCAAGAATTCACTCCTAAGTAATGAGTATATGTTGAGGAGATTTGAGGAATTCTAATGAAGAAGAGAAGGGAAGAAATGAAGAAAAAGAGAAAGGGCATTTGGCATTTTACACTTAAGTACTTTGTATACTTAGTGTATATTCAAGCAAAAAATATGCCAACATCAAGGGCCAGCCTTAAGGGTTCAACCCAAGGCACATGTGGGAACCAGTCACCACGCCCAAGGGGATCCCATGGGGCCAGCCCAAGAGTGGCCGGGGCCGTGTATAAGCCCCGAGGGCACGCGGTGGTGAAGCCCGCGCACCCAAGTGTGCATGGTGGGCGCTTGGAGCGCGCCCGCAGAGAGAACCCGGTGCGGGGCGGCACCGGGAGGGGAGAAGTTCAACTGGCGAGTTGAAGGGAGCGGCTGAGTAATAAGCCGCGTGAAATCCGCGGAAGGATTCGATGTGGGACGCACAAAAAATTCCGGGAGCGAATCTGAGCCGCTCGATCAATCGCGCGCTCGATCTGGACCGCTCATCGCATCCCGCGCGAGATCTTCAGATCCAGGCCGCCCGAGGTATCTCAAACGCCTGATCCGACGGCCGAGAGCTCGTCCTCTTCCCCGAGCTCGGCTGAGGCCTCCCCGAGCATTCCCGCAGCCGCCGCTGAACCAGGCGACTCCCGAAGATGGTTTTTGAGATTCCGGCCATCTCTCTCGAAGCCGAAGACACCCTCAAGCTCGTCTCTCCACACCGAACACGTCCATGCATAAAAAATGGTGTGCATGCAATGTATGGAAAATTTCATTCGAGGCCGAGGCAAACGAAGTTGCCAAGGCATCAGGGTGTTCGTCCTTTGCATGGATTGGGTTTTAACATAGGCGAAGGCCGTGCATGCGTTATAAATCGCATGCACGAGGAGGAAAGAAAATTAAGGGAACCCGCGTGGAAACAGAGGAAAGAAATCAAGATTTGGAAAATCTTGATAACCCGAAACTTTCGGGAGTTCAAAGATTTATCACGCGGATGTTTAAAGGCTCTCCACGCCTATAAAAGGATAGCCCGAGGCTCTCTGATGGTTTGCTGATCCTTTGAAGAAGAGAAGTCCCGTGAGTGCACCTTGTGCCTTGCGAAGCCAAAGCCCCGCGCAAACACCCTTGCGCGGCTGTTGTCCCGGTGCCACCCGAGGCCCGAAGGAGTCCCCTGTGCGCCTCACTTGCGCATCAGGAAGAGCTCTCTCTGCCCGCACACTTGCGCGGCAGGAGTAGCTTGCGCGCCCAAGGTGTCCTCACACCTGTGGCTTGCGCGACCCACGGCCAGTGCACACTTGCACGCCCTTGTGGCAGTGGCATTTGCGCACCCGAGCCTCCTTGCACTCAAGTGCTTGAGGACTTGCGCGATAGTGGGAAAGAAGAGGAGGAGGCCCTTGCACCTCGCACCCTGTGTGCTTGCTACACCAATAACATCCTACGGGCAGTAGGTGTGCAAAGCAAGAAAAGCCGAGGCTTTGCCTCTTGGGTGTGCAAAGGCAGTGGAAGGCCAAGGCATTTCCTTGTGCTAAACAAGAAGGGGACCCGAGGCTTGCATGCCTTGTGTGTGCAAAGTGAGAAGGAAGGTCGTGGCCGTGTGTGTGCATAAGGAGGAAGGCCACCACATTTGTGTGTGTGCAAAAGAATAGAAGGCCAAGGCCTTAGTGCCTTGTGTGCACCAAGGGAAGACCACACTTTGTGTGTGTGTTAGAATTGAATAGGCCGTAGCCTTGTGTGGGTGAATTGAAGACCACACCTCATTTGAGTGTGTGTGTGTGCAAATTGAAGAGGAACACCCTACGACCATTTAAGGGTGTGCAACAAGAAGTGTGAAGGCCAAGCTCAAAGTGTGTGCCAAAGTGAAGAAGTTTTGTGTGCAAAGAGACAAGAAGGACGAACCTAGTGTGTTCACTAAAAGTGTATACACATTAGAAGAAGAAGAAGGAGTGACCCACACTAAAGTAGAACACACTCTAAGTGTGTAAACAAATTGGATAAAGTGTGTGAAGTTCGGAGAAGGTGTGTGCTATAATTGATTACACCCTTTGTGGGTCTACTGCACCAAGAGGAGAAGAAGGGAAGTGCATGCTTGCATGCATGCACATGCACACGTGAACAGTGCTAAATCAGTGGTGTGCATTTGAGCTGACCAAGTCCAGAAGATCTTGAAGATATTGTGATGCCATGCATTCAGTGCATGATGTTGAAGTGAACTGAGACTGAGCCAGACTGAAGTTAAAGAAATTGGTTGTCTGAGTTTTCAGTAGATTGAGAAGACCCTGATCATCACAAGTGATCAGAGGTACAGAGCAAGGCCAGCAGTCTTTATCCCAGACTGCTGAGGATACTTGAAGAAGACCTTAAAGTGAAGAAGAGCTACTCGTGTGACTCGAGGAGCCAAGAGAAGACCCTGTGGGACTCAGGGAGAAGAAGTCTTCAGTGGGATTCTGGAGCAGGCCAGTGGGACTCTGGTAACACTGTGGGACGCAGTATAAAGACCCTCCTGTGGGACTCAGGAGAGATACAGTGGGACTCTGTAACGACCATTGTAATTTTAACAGGTTATAATGGAGAATCCATGCTTGGAGAGCATGGCAAGGATGTAGGCCTTTGGTGCCGAACCTTGTAAATCCTTGTGTCCTGTGCCTTTTCATTTCTGCATTATCCGGGAAAGGTTGAGAGATACAAGAAGAGTGGATCGAGGCTTTAACCAGCCATAGAGGTTTAATTGATTAAGAATCAATTAGTAAAAAGTTTTAAAGGATCACTGATTCACCCCCTCCCCCTCTCAGTGATTCACACTGATCTGGGCACTTCAATTGGTATCAGAGGGAGGTTACCTCTAAAAGATCCAAGGGAGTCTTTATGAAGTGCAGATTTGAGGAAACGAGCAACCAGCCTCAAATGGAGATATCTGCCAAGACTCAGAAAAATAGAAAGAAGAAACAGGCCAAGAAGATGAAGAAGAAGGTTGCTGCAATCAGAGAAACTCCTTCTATGGAAAGAAATGTGAAAGTCACATCAGATGACAATTCCTTTTATCATTCTTCTGATAAAGCCTGTCCTAGCTGTGATGAAGATGGAAGAAACAATGACCTTCTAAATGCAATCAAATATCTTCAGAAGACAGTCCCCAAGGAAGTGGCAATGTGTATAGCTACAGGCATCCTTGATCTTCAAGAAGAAAAATCACAGTTAGAAGAAGAAGCCAATGCAATGGAAGATCAATTGGCTAAAAGGGTTGGCATAACCAACACTCTCAGAAAGCTGGTAAATGCCAAAGATGAAACAGTATCTCTTTGCAATGAATGATATGAAGACACTTGTGAAGAATTGCAAAGAAGCCTTTCTGAGAAAGAAATCTTTAAAGTAATTATCAAAGATGTTTACCATGCACTGGAAAAGAGGCACAAAGTGTCAATGAATGTCAGAGATGCTCAACTCGAAGAAAAAGTCAAATTGGTGAAGGAGCTGGACAATTCATTACAAGAATTAAAGAAGGTGCATGAAGACCAGATGAAACAACTGGTGGAGAATTGGGAAGGAAAGCTAAGAACTATTGAGGATGAGAAGAACTCCCTCAATATGAAATGCTTAGAACTAGAGGTGATATTGAAAAATCAGCAATCACCCAAAGCTGAAGCCTCCCAGTCAGCTGAAAGGAGAAATGTTGCTACTCAAGTATGCATTGAGCAGGATGATTCTAAAAGAAAGACATCCTCTAATAAAAGGGCAACAACTTCTAAAAGGAAGGTACCATCCATACCATCTTGTACTGATGCTTCTAATTGTGTTTCCACAAAAAGTGCAGGATGGAAGAATAATTCCAAACAAATATGGATGAAGACAGTAAAGAAGCAGAGCTCTCCTGAAACAGCACAACAGGTCATGAAAAGTATCCAACAATCAGAAGGACTCAAGAGGTCAAGATTTGTGGGTCAATGCTGGTGTTGTAATAAGTATGGGCATTGTGCAAATGATTGTTGGTACAATCCAATGAATGTCAAAGCACAAAGGAAGCCCATGCCTAGGGGGAGCAAGCCAGAAGGAAAGAAGCAACATCCACAGGTCCAGAGACATCTGTTTACTTCTAACAGATTTGGATTACTTGACAACATCTGGGATGATTGCAAAAGTGGTCAAATAGATACATGTCAATCTCCAACTGTATCTAGAGCTCAAAAGAAGAAAAGATCACAGAACCTGGCTCAGAGAGATTCCTTGGGAAGCAAGCAGAAGAAAGTGGAAGATGCTCCCAAGAAGAGTTTGAAGAATGAAGAGAAGTCCTTGGAATTGAAATCCAAGAAGGGTGATGCATCCAGAAGGACCACCAAGAAATGCTTCTACTGTGGAAAGAAAGGACACATCATGGACCTTTGTAAAGAATCCATGAAACTAAATAGAAGCCAACTGCACTCAAACAGACAATCAATCCAGACGAAGCCGAAGGGATTGATTGAAAACAAGTTGCCTAAGAGAGGTAGCTTGACAGCATCAAAAGAACCATGTGGAACTTCCAGAACTGAGGCCACACTTCCAAATGACTTGTTAGTCATATGGCCAAATCAGTTGCAACTTGCCAAAGATCTACAAAGAGCTGAAGAAGAAGTTCTGGCAATTGCTAAAGCAAAAGGGAAGAAGAAGGTTTCACATGAAGATGTTTTGAGATCCACACCAGCACCAACATCATTGAAGATCAAATGTGCAAGTGTGAAGAATAGTGAAAATGGGACATCTCGGTTGAGAGAATCTTCTCAACCTTGTTGTTCACATTGATGAACCAAGGAGGTTCCATCTTATTCCCTTATACTATTGGTATTTACATGTGCTGACATTGCAGGGAATTGAAGATGATGATCATTCTCAGCTGGAGGATGGTTTGGACAGAATGGAGTGCACCCCTTGAGGGGGAGCCAATCTGGAGAAGATGGGTTCCAATCATACTTTCATCCCTTGTTTCTTAATTGAGGCTATCTTGTCAATTAAGGGGGAGTATGGATTGAAGACAAATGGATGAAAGGGGGAGCTTTATCATTGCACTGAACTTTCTAATGAGTTTTGTGAAGTATGTGCAGGATTTAGCAATTCATTGGTATATCTGAAAAATTTCAAACCCCTGAAGCATGATCTCACATGTACAGTGAATTTTGGACAGCTTTGAATTCCTTGGTCATATCACTCTTGTTTTCTACACCGGGTTAGCCCAAGTAGACTTAGAGCTGATTTACTAAAGGTTCTTTGCTAAAGAGAACATGTGACATCATCCCTCTCCTAGTGTTTTTCAAGAAGATACTTTTCAATGGGAGGAAGATATTTCTGGAAGAGAACCACACCACACCTTTGCATTTGATTGCCAATAAGGGGGAGAAATATTGGCACACATATTGACCCATTCATATGTGCTGAAGTGGTGTATTGACAACAAATACAAAGGGGGAGATTGAAGTGCATTGTGTTGCATTTGTTGTCAATGAGGCATGAAGCTGTCTTGAAATGAATGGATGTCAAGGTGTCAAGATGTGAATGCCAGAGGTTGTGATGGTGTTGGTGATGAAGAGAGAATGGCCATAGTACTAAGATGCATGTCACTTAGGAGATTCACTAAGTGGTATTGGAAATTGTGGTTGAAACATTCTCCATGGACATCAGACGATTGTTGAACTGTTCTTTAAGTTCAAAGAACTTGTATCCTGATGATACAAAGTCACAACAATATTTGAAGACCATGCATTGTATTGACAATGCATGAGGAGTTGCAGAAGATCCATCCACAAGTCCTAAGTGGATGAAGTGAGCTGAAGAAGCCCATGCACTATATCTTAGTGCATGTGAATCAGAAGAAGATCCAACTTGATCTCTGATTGGATCAATAAAGGACTTTGATGAATATGTTTGATTCAAGAGTTCGGTTGATGAAGAAGAACCTTCAAGAATTCACTCCTAAGTAATGAGTATATGTTGAGGAGATTTGAGGAATTCTAATGAAGAAGAGAAGGGAAGAAATGAAGAAAAAGAGAAAGGGCATTTGGCATTTTACACTTAAGTACTTTGTATACTTAGTGTATATTCAAGCAAAAAATATGCCAACATCAAGGGCCAGCCTTAAGGGTTCAACCCAAGGCACATGTGGGAACCAGTCACCACGCCCAAGGGGATCCCATGGGGCCAGCCCAAGAGTGGCCGGGGCCGTGTATAAGCCCCGAGGGCACGCGGTGGTGAAGCCCGCGCACCCAAGTGTGCATGGTGGGCGCTTGGAGCGCGCCCGCAGAGAGAACCCGGTGCGGGGCGGCACCGGGAGGGGAGAAGTTCAACTGGCGAGTTGAAGGGAGCGGCTGAGTAATAAGCCGCGTGAAATCCGCGGAAGGATTCGATGTGGGACGCGCAAAAAATCCCGGGAGCGAATCTGAGCCGCTCGATCAATCGCGCGCTCGATCTGGACCGCTCATCGCATCCCGCACGAGATCTTCAGATCCAGGCCGCCCGAGGTATCTCAAACGCCTGATCCTACGGCCGAGAGCTCGTCCTCTTCCCCGAGCTCGGCTGAGGCCTCCCCGAGCATTCCCGCAGCCGCCGCTGAACCAGGCGACTCCCGAAGATGGTTTTTGAGATTCCGGCCATCTCTCTCGAAGCCGAAGATACCCTCAAGCTCGTCTCTCCACACCGAACACGTCCATGCATAAAAAATGGTGTGCATGCAATGTATGGAAAATTCCGTTCGAGGCCGAGGCAAACGAAGTTTCCAAGGCATCAGGGTGTTCGTCCTTTGCATGGATTGGGTTTTAACAGAGGCGAAGGCCGTGCATGCGTTATAAATCGCATGCACGAGGAGGAAAGAAAATTAAGGGAACCCGCGTGGAAACAGAGGAAAGAAATCAAGATTTGGAAAATCTTGATAACCCGAAACTTTCGGGAGTTCAAAGATTTATCACGCGGATGTTTAAAGGCTCTCCTCGCCTATAAAAGGATAGCCCGAGGCTCTCTGATGGTTTGCTGATCCTTTGAAGAAGAGAAGTCCCGTGAGTGCACCTTGTGCCTTGCGAAGCCAAAGCCCCGCGCAAACACCCTTGCGCGGCTGTTGTCCCGGTGCCACCCGAGGCCCGAAGGAGTCCCCTGTGCGCCTCACTTGCGCATCAGGAAGAGCTCTCTCTGCCCGCACACTTGCGCGGCAGGAGTAGCTTGCGCGCCCAAGGTGTCCTCACACCTGTGGCTTGCGCGACCCACGGCCAGTGCACACTTGCACGCCCTTGTGGCAGTGGCACTTGCGCACCCGAGCCTCCTTGCACTCAAGTGCTTGAGGACTTGCGCGATAGTGGGAAAGAAGAGGAGGAGGCCCTTGCACCTCGCACCCTGTGTGCTTGCTACACCAATAACATCCTACGGGCAGTAGGTGTGCAAAGCAAGAAGAGCCGAGGCTTTGCCTCTTGGGTGTGCAAAGGCAGTGGAAGGCCATGGCATTTCCTTGTGCTAAACAAGAAGGGGACCCGAGGCTTGCATGCCTTGTGTGTGCAAAGTGAGAAGGAAGGCCGTGGTCGTGTGTGTGCATAAGGAGGAAGGCCACCACATTTGTGTGTGTGCAAAAGAATAGAAGGCCAAGGCCTTAGTGCCTTGTGTGCACCAAGGGAAGACCACACTTTGTGTGTGTGTTAGAATTGAATAGGCCGTAGCCTTGTGTGGGTGAATTGAAGACCACACCTCATTTGAGTGTGTGTGTGTGCAAATTGAAGAGGAACACCCTACGGCCATTTAAGGGTGTGCAACAAGAAGTGTGAAGGCCAAGCTCAAAGTGTGTGCCAAAGTGAAGAAGTTTTGTGTGAAAAGAGACAAGAAGGCCGAACCTAGTGTGTTCACTAAAAGTGTATACACATTAGAAGAAGAAGAAGGAGTGACCCACACTAAAGTAGAACACACTCTAAGTGTGTAAACAAATTGGATAAAGTGTGTGAAGTTCGGAGAAGGTGTGTGCTATAATTGATTACACCCTTTGTGGGTCTACTGCACCAAGAGGAGAAGAAGGGAAGTGCATGCTTGCATGCATGCACATGCACACGTGAACAGTGCTAAATCAGTGGTGTGCATTTGAGCTGACCAAGTCCAGAAGATCTTGAAGATATTGTGATGCCATGCATTCAGTGCATGATGTTGAAGTGAACTGAGACTGAGCCAGACTGAAGTTAAAGAAATTGGTTATCTGAGTTTTCAGTAGATTGAGAAGACCCTGATCATCACAAGTGATCAGAGGTACAGAGCAAGGCCAGCAGTCTTTATCCCAGACTGCTGAGGATACTTGAAGAAGACCTTAAAGTGAAGAAGAGGTACTCGTGTGACTCGAGGAGCCAAGAGAAGACCCTGTGGGACTCAGGGAGAAGAAGTATTCAGTGGGATTCTGGAGCAGGCCAGTGGGACTCTGGTAACACTGTGGGACGCAGTATAAAGACCCTCCTGTGGGACTCAGGAGAGATACAGTGGGACTCTGTATCAACCATTGTAATTTTAACAGGTTATAATGGATAATACATGCTTGGAGAGCATGGCAAGGATGTAGGCCTTTGGTGCCGAACCTTGTAAATCCTTGTGTCCTGTGCCTTTTCATTACTGCATTATCCGGGAAAGGTTGAGAGATACAAGAAGAGTGGATCGAGGCTTTAACCAGCCATAGAGGTTTAATTGATTAAGAATCAATTAGTAAAAAGTTTTAAAGGATCACTGATTCACCCCCTCCCCCTCTCAGTGATTCACACTGATCTGGGCACTTCATTCTAATTATGAGATAAAATATGATTTCATAGGACAAAAAAATGATTGTGAGGATAAAAACTTACTAGTAGTTAAATATATTGTCATTCATATATTATGGACACCTTCAATTGTTTTATTAGTTTTGAATAATGATAATTGTTCTTTAAATAATAGTAATATTGATATATTTTTTCATATGAATCACTGAAAAAATATTTTCCATGAAATATAATATAAAAATTATTTGGAATATTTATGAATATAAATCATCAAATGAAATATGTTAACCAGTTATAAAATCTTATGAAATTTCCTAACGAACACCTAATGTTTTAGAATTGAATTTTTCAACAAAAGTAATATTTCCTTATATCTTGTAAATTCATATACAAATAATTTTATAAAATATTTAATTTTTATTTTGTAAAATGTAATTGAATTTTGATTTTAGGTTCTAAATATTATTATATGTTTAATTTTTTTATCTTTCTCTATAATAATTGATTTTCCTGTGAATAGATAAAGAATAAAATTTTAACATATATCATCAAAGAATAAATAAATTGATTTTTATTAAATTTTTATATAAATTAAAAAATTTAAACATTTAATATATCATTATAGAAAATAGTATATTGATTTTATCATAACCATTTTTATTGTTTTTCAATAATATGTAATACTTTATTCTAAAAAGTGTCTTTATAAATTTATATTTTTTTCATCACTTGTTTAAATTACATATAAAAATGTATTTAATTATTCAGATAATATAGTTAATATTATTTATTATGATAAATTTTATTTTTAATCATAATATTATTAATACTATAATTAAATTTAATGGCCATGATAATGGTGAAAACATTATTTTATAATAATTGGATTACTAATTATACAAAAAAATTATTTTAAAAATGAAATTAACATATTTTATATAATTAACATTGTATGATAATTACAAACATATAAAAATATATTATGACTCCATTAATTGTTAAATAAATTTTTTGATTAATAACAATAAATGGTGAAAAATATTATTATAACAAAACAATTATAAACATTAAATTATTCAATTTAATGTATTGTTTTAACTAATATAACTATTGAATTGAATTTTTAAAAAACCTAATATTGGATAAGAAGAATTATTTAATTTTTGAATATATTATGTTTTAAATTATGTACATATATTAATTCAAAAACTACAAGTTAATATAGTAAAAAAAAGTTTAAAAATTTAAAAATCATGTTTTAAAAGGCATGAAACATGTATTAAAAACACATGTGAAAATGATTTTTATAGGATTTATCTACTCAAAAAATCCCCAAATATGGTTATATTACACTTTTGGATCCCTTGAACAATGACTAGTTACATTCAATTATTAAATTTAATTTTCTACGTCAAAAATAAAACATCGCATCACTTTTGAAAAGTGTTATATTAAACTGTATCATGTTAAACTCAACCCATAGAATTTAATAATTAAAATGTTTAATTTTTTCCTCTTATATTCATACGACATGTTATTAATCTCATAATCTTAATTATATATCCACTGTCTTTCATTTCTATAGAGGTTTATAAGAGACATGTTAGGCTTTCAACATGAGTATTTCTAGCACCTTATCTTATTATTCTTTATATTTTTTTCCTAAATTAATCAATCCGAAATAATATAATGAATATATATATATATATATATTAGTTTTATTAAATTAATTTACAATAAATTATTTATTCCATTTCATCCAATACATAGAATAAAGGATAATCGTTCATGTGTACATGCGTACTACCGCCTCCTTGAAATGATTTTGTTCAATTTTTATCACCAACAATAATGTATGGTAAAAAAATTGATTAAATGCATTAATAAGTTTCTAATGTAAAAATTATGATTCTAAAATGATAATTAATCATTGAAATTTATTATACAACATTCATTAAAAAATAATATAAATAGTTTTTCACATATACAAACTATCACCTGCACAAATGACAAATTTAATTCATCAACACAACAGAACATGGAAATTCATAATAATATGTTTCATGAAGTTAAATGAAAATTTTTAATAATGGAATTATTCTGTAAAATTTATTTGAAAATTATATAAAAACATTTATTTACTCATAAAATCATTATAACACTCTCTTTTTTAGGTATTTAATTCCACCTAAGTTAATGATGATATAATATTTTTATAATGAATGATTATGGTATATGATATAATAGTAATATACATTAATAATAATGTATTTAATATGTTTCAATTATTCTTAAACGGTAATATTTATATTTAATACATTTATTAATATATCACCTTTCGACTGTCAAGCAAGAAGAAATTCGTTCTTAACAATTTTGATTTTCTTATAGAATAATTTTATTATCTAGAAAATAAAAATGTGATATATTAAATAACTGAAATGATATAATTATAGTTTAATTTAAAATATTTTTGCGATGAAAATTGAAAATTTATTTCTTAATTAACCACATAAAAAAGGTACTTTCACAAATCAAAAAATAAATATTTTATAAGACCATTTGATAGAAGTAAATGATAATTGTGATGTATATTTGTAATTATTGGTTATAAATGAATTATAAAATAGGTTATAAAAATTAATATTTTCTAAATTTTTATATTATGATTGGTATTATTTTATATTGAATATTCAAGTTCTATTGTGGATGACATGAATTTTGACAAGGTGTAACGCCCCGACCCCAGTTACCCAGAGTCGGTGCATTATAACATAACATTGGCATGATCACAAGAATGATCAAATCTCGAAAGACCGATTGGTTTAGTATCCTTGGAAACACTAGATATATTCATAAAGTTTTACATTACATCATAAAGTGAAAAACTACTACAACAACATATTGTCTCCATGACCCACACTATTATCCCCTCATAATATCCCTACAGGTCATTCATAATTTACTTCTTCACATCCAGGGAAGAAGAAAACATAGAAAAGGGGTGAGCTCAAATTCAGAGTAAGGATAACAAAGTAGTTGAAACTTTCATAAATAAGAATAATCATTTAAGGCAATGTATAACTAAAACAAAAGCCTTTTAAACTTGAACTTCAACATAGTATGGAAAAAATAAAATGAAATAATGGAATTTACTTATTCACATGGATATTCTACTAATCAAATAATCACATGCAATATCAATAACCACTATCATAATGATGGAATGCATAATTCCAGACTATCATAACCACATAGCCAAGGCCTCGTGCCAAGACTACAAATAAGATTTTTCCAAGGCCTTGTGACAAGACACTAGTTTGTCTCATGAGACCTACCGATGCATCAAGGAGCTATAGCGGACTCCACCCGTCACATATTAAGTCCAATGCATTCCCATATAAAAAGGTTTAAACATAACATAAAAATTCGTACTAAAACAAGCATACAGAATGTAAATACTTCATCCAAAAACCATGAATGGTATAAAAATAACCCATCCACAGTCAAACATATCACAAAACCTTCAATACTATATATAAGTTTTGTATCATAATAAATCAACTTCAAATAAGCGTAAAATCCATCAAAAGATGTAGACAAAGATGAAATCAAAACTCTTTTTAGATAAATATCTATTTCTATTTTGAAATAATTTAAGATTCATATATTTTTAAAATAAAACATTTTAATTAAAAATATTCTTATAAACTTGTAATGTAAGCTTTGAAGATTTTATAACGGCGTAAAATAGCCGCACCCGCCGTATAAGTTAAAAAAACATTCTTATCTTAATTTTGCTGAAAAGGTTAAAAGCACCTTGTTTGGAAAACGACGGAAATATTCCGTTATAAACCTCTTATAAAAAGTCAAACAAGGGTATAAATATCTTTAACCCATATTCTTGTAAATAGTAAAAATGTTTTGAAATACATTTTTATGAAACATGGATGTGGATGATAAAGAAATCCCAGTAGATTATTACTTATAAACAACCTCAGATAATGAAGAGATTGTGAAATAACCCTTACCTTGTACTTTTCCTTTGAAGGGGGTAGGTTAACCTTCTGTATAATGGTGAAATAATTTTTATTACATTATTCAAGTATCATATACATTAATATGATATCATATATGATTTTTTAACATTGTTTTGTTAATAATATCTTAAAATTATCGTCGTTTCGGGTGTTAACTTACTCGTTTTCTTTTATATGTTTTGTTACATAAGCCGTGTTTGTTATGGATAGGTTGTATATTATTCATATACAAAATTATATAAAGACCATAAATACTATTATTAATCATCAAATGATAATTATACTTGAATGGATACGATGGAGAATTAATCTTATCGCGTTCGTGGAGACGGTAGTCCGTATGTACGCACGAGCGACAATATCATTATTTTGATATTAAAATAATATATAATTGGATGGTATATCTTATATACAGAATAATTATCATGTTATATTTATTATTTACATGAATTACACATCATTATTATACCCAACCAAATAATAATTTTTTGAATAACAATTACACCACGACGTGGAGACGGTAAGCCGTACGTACGCACGTATGGTGACATGTCATTCAAAGGATGGATATAATACTGAATATGGTTGTACCATATTTATAATAATATTATAGTATATAGTAGATACTGGATTCATTATTTTAGAATCGGAATAATAATGATAGAAGAAATGGAAGAAGAAGGGAACTTAAAAAAGGGTGGTGAAATCATTACCTCTTCTTCGGGTTCTTCCTTTTGATTTGATCAAAAAGGCTCCATAAGTTGGCATTCTGACTAAATTAAGGCCTCTAGGATGACGTGAGGGAAGTTGAGAGAGTATTTGGGCAGAGGTTTTCCGAACCAAAAGGCTTTTATGGTGTGAGTTAATGAGAAGGGAGGGTGTCCTTTTATAAGAGGGGTGAGGGGCACCTTTGGAAAAGCTAGAAATATTATTTTTTAATAAATACATATTCAGTTTCTAATGTCTAAAAAGTGGATTATTTAAATTTTAACGTGGGTATGGGTCTAAAACCACTAAAAAAATTGGATTTATATAGGTTTGGGTCATTATATTAACCTTATCTTTTAGTTTTAACTCTTAGTTAATTATTTTGACACTTACCATGTCACATTGTATTTTTATATTATATAGTTTATATACATACTATATAACTCCAAGATACCCACAAGTGGTCCATTAATTATACACCTATCATGATATAAGTCTCTTGGCAAAACCATAGATTTTTACGAATTTAATATCAATTAATAATATCATATTTGTTTTAAAAACCCTTTTATGTCAATTTTGACACTATTTGGAAAATTGATTTTTGTGAAAATCATAACAGAATTATTAGTTCTAAAAAAGTAAATTAAATCTATCCTAATATGTTATATTATCCTATAAAATTAGTTTAATTCATTAAAAGGATCATATTATATTTATTTGGGTATTTATAATATCAATTATTTTAATTTTTCACTATTATGGTAATTACTTCTTCATCATTGTGTCATAAATAAATTAAATTATCTAATGTATAAAAAATATAAATAAAATATCATTATGTAGAAAATAATTTTATCTTTCTAATTAATACTTACAGTCGAATTTATCTTATGTATAACCCTATATTAAATTTTTTTTAGTAAATAAACATTGATTTTAACTCTTTTAACTCTTCTTTGAATTAAATAATAATAAATGTCCTAATCTAATCCAAGTGGACCTAAATGATAATATTTTATTCCTAAGGTTGTTTTTGGTCGAGATGCACTTGTCCAATAGAATCATTACATGTGTTAGGGTAATATTAATATCATTTTTACCCTTAATTACCCTATTTACTTTTAACTGTGGTAATTAAAAGTACAAAATTACCATTCACCAAAAATTATTTTCATCTCATTGAACCACATATTACTCCTTGATACTAACTGTGTCTCTCGTATTTTCAAAATTCCAATCACAGAAGCGGTAAAATTATGTTTTATGAAAAATTCAGTTTTTTAACTACCACTTAGTAGTTTCACTATTCATTAAAAATTGAAGTTTTTCTGAATAATGCCAAAATTTCACCCTAAGTTATAATTGATATTCTGAATTAAAAAATGATTTCTATTTTTCAAAATTCCAAACATATAAGTTTCATTATTTAATTTTATAAATAATTCCCGATGTTTCAACAAATAGCGTGTTTTTAAGAATCAATATATATCAAAAGATTGACAATTGTTTAGGTCCAATTTCAAAGTGAAATTAAATCTATTGAACACCATTGGATAAAATGGTAAAAATATATTCTAATTATACTTTAAAACCACTGAATAATATAATTTATCACTATAAATTATTTTGATTAAAAAAGTTGTTTTTAAGTATTTTTCACTATTCATAAAAATTGGATGTGCTCAGAAAAATACTGAAAATTCAACATAGGATAATTTTGATATTCCGAATCTAAAAATGAAGTCCATTTTGAAATATAATATATATATAATTTCAAAAAGTAGGTATTAATATTCATAACGGCTAGTTTGATCGATTGTGGTGTGTGTTAGAACTCGATGCTGCGTACAACACAAGCTATTACATTATTCAAAGGGAAACGTACCGTAGAAGCTTGGGATGTTTCATTGTAAATTTTTGATGTCCCCATTATAAGAAGTAAATTTATTTAGTCAAATTGAATATATATAAGTTTAAAATATTGGATTTAAAAAGGGTTTACTATTAAAAGTTTGTAAAAGTACAATACTGAAAATGAATTTGTTCTTACATTATGTCTAAGAAACTAATAATATGGATTCTAAAATTATAAGGATTATATAAAGTTTAAAATTTAGTTAATACTATTCATAACCTCTTTTGAACGGCTTGTTTTTTAAGTCATGGTGTGCTTGAACTCGGTGTTGCGTGTAGTGCAAGTTATTGAATTATTTTGAGGAAATAACGCACTATGAAATCTTGGGGTGTTACATTCTCCACTCCTTCAATAAATTGCATCCTCGCAATTTGAAATTGTTCTTCGAAAATAAAATGTTGAATATAGAAAATATCTTTGTGGGAATACCCACATCGAAAATTGGGTTAATAAAATTTAGTCATAATAAGTGGAAAAGAGAAATAAAAGTGTGACCACCAAATTATGATCTCTATTCGGAGAACATTGGTGGAAATTATAGATATATAATTGGAGTAAAAAGTAAATATTTATAGGTAGTGATTGAGGTCATCAATCACAAACAAGCATAAAATTTAGAGACTTAAATTCATCAATCTATGATGATTTAAAATACCATCGGTTCAGAAAAGCATATGTTATTAGGATAACACATTTTTTGTTTTAAGATCCCTTCACTACAATAAAAGAATTAATTTCTTCATTGAATAAGAGAATAAGAAATATATATACATGACAAGTAGAGTCTCATCCTTTAACTAAGTTCTACCACAAACTCATATTTCACTCTAAAAGATAATAGAACATAAAAATAATATTCTATTTATCCTATTTGTATAGGGTTAAAAAAATGAATTTATAATTCATCTAGCAGAACCATTAAAAAAATACATTATTCAATCCAGGACATCACTTGGGTTAGTGGTAGGTGATACACCCCTGTCGCCCTTCGGTTGTGGGTTCAAGTCTCGTGGCCTTGGCGGATGTGATGGGTTGTCACCCGACCTCTGGGTTGTCCTTTTATGGAAATCCAAAATAATACAAACTAGAACTATCCAAAATACATCAGTCCAAAATTTCTAAGTAAGGTAAACACAATGAAGATCCTTTTTTCCATGTAATAACATGTGGGCACCTTCATCATGTATTATTTTAAAACAATGCAACATCCTGAATTACCATAAAACCTTATTGATTACATTCATGATCCCTTATTCCTTAATGAATAATAAATATACTTCTTCAATCAAAAAATTTTGTAAACCTCAACAATGATGTAACATACAAATCATTAATCAGTTTCAAGGTAGTCAATAATATCCAATATAATTTATCCAAATCAATCATGCATTATTCTAAAATCACTAACTTGGTATCAGAACTATATTATGGATTATCTTTCTCTCAACCATATATTTTCCAAAAATTTAACCTGCTATTAAGTCACAATCTCAAGTCCTTAATAAAATAGTACTACAGTAAAATCCTTATATACTCCATAATTATTATGACAATTACATTGTTGATACAACACTCAAATGACATAATACAAATAAGAAATTTAATCATTCCTACTCATCTATGGTAGTATCATAACTTGATTATTATCCAATAGAATCATTTGCAGCATAGTCTGATGACTGGGGCATAGGTTCGCGTAGTGTCCAAACTCCTTGAAAATGAAGAATTGTACATTTGAAACCATTTTCTTACCCTTGCAGTCACGTACATTGTGCGCTTTTCCCCCACAATTATACCAAACTCTCATTCCTTTCAGGCATGATTCAGGGTGTTTCTTCCCATAGTTATCACATATGAGAAAATTCTTCTTTTCCATGTTCCCTTTATCCATCTTTCTCTCTTCCGTCCTGTTCTTCTCTTGCTTCCCTTCAAAGCCATAGGACTCAGTAAACTCTTTACTTATCTTATCAACAAATGATATTATTTCTTTATATGATGATAATACATGGGAGACTATTTCTCTTATAAATTCTGGCTTAAGACCATGAAAGATATGATCCTTCTTTCTCTTTGGATAATGTGCATTGCTGGAGTTCTCATTCCTTCTACTGGGCGCCATTTCAAAACAATGGCATACACTAGATTAGTTTATGAATAACATTAACTAATACCAAACTTGTAAAACACACAACATAAATTAAATAGTTTATGGATATAATCTTTAATCATAAAAATGTCTCCGTTGAGGAAGTATATACTCATAAACCCATCATAATGGTTTTTAAAGAAAATGAGAATTATCCTAAGTATATCCCCCAGTAGTGTCGTAACCAAGAGTGCATCAAGGCCCGTTGACATGCACCAGTTCCCGTTCAAGTCTAGTTCAAAGCGGTGTTTTCGGGTTTCACCCCTAGGTACATATGTGCCAGAGCCGCCTCTACCTGCTCGTATCCAGACAGGGATGTATTTCTCGGAAAACTCACAAAATCTCTACAATACCAAAATTCTAGGAAGTTATTATATACTAATCCTCAAAGTTCATCTTAGGTCTACGTTCTCTAATTAGAGTTTATCTAAATCTAGCTTCCATGGTTTTTACTAAACTTCCTCTGATACCTACTGTAACGCCCCGACCCCAGTTACCCAGAGTCGGTGCATTATTACATAACATTGGCATGATCACAAGAAAGATCAAATCTCGAAAGACCTATTGGTTTAGTAGCCTTGGAAACAGTAGATATATTCATAAAGTTTGACATTACATAATAAAGTGAAAAACTACTACAACAACATATTTCCTCTATATCCCACACTATTATCCCCTAATAATATCCTTGCAGGTCATTCATAATTCACTTCTTCACATCCTGGGAAAAATAAAACCTAGAAAAGGGGTGAGCTCAAATGCCCAGTAAGGATAACAATATAGCGGAAACTTTCATAAATAAGAATAAACATTTAAGGCAATGTATAACTAAAAAAAATCCTTTTAAACTTGAACTTAAACATAGTATGGAAAAAATAAAATGAAATAATTCCATTTACTTATTCACATGGATATTCTACTAATCGAATTATCACATGCCATATCAATAACCACTTTCATTATGATGGAATGCATAATGCCAGACTATCAAAACCACATAGCCAAGGCCTCATGCCAAGACTACAAATAAGATTTTCCAAGGCCTTGTGCCAAGACACTAGTTTGTCTCATGAGACCTACCGATGCATCGATGAGCTATAGCGGGCTCCACCCGTCATATATTAAGTCCAATGCATTCCCATATGAAAAGGTTTAAACATAACATAAAAATTCGTATTAAAACTAGGATAAGAAATGTAAATACTTTATCCATAAACTATGAATGGTATAAAAATAACACATCCACAGTCAAACATATCACAAAACCTTCAATACAATATAGAAGTTTTGTATCATAATAAATCAACTTCAAATAATCGTAAAATCCAACAAAGGATGTTGACATAGATGAAATCAAAAATCTTTTTAGAGAAATATCTCTTTCTATTTTGAAATCATTTAAGAGTCATATATTTATAAAATAAAAAATTTTCTTTGAAAATATTCTTATAAGATTGTAATGGAATCTTTGATGATTTTATAATGGCGGAATAAAACCGCACCCACCGTATAAGTGAAAAAACAATCCTTACCTTAATTTTTTTGAAAAGGTTAAAAGCACCTTGTTTGGAAGATAACGGAATGATTCCTTTATAAACCTCTTATAAAAAGTAAAACAAAGGTACAAATGTATTTAACCCATATTCTTGTAAATAGTAAAAATGTTTTCAAATACATTTTTAAGAGACTTGAATGTGGATGATAAAGAAATCCCAGTAGATTATTACGTATAAACAACCTCGGATAATGAAGAGATTGTGAAATAACCCTTACCTTGAACATTTCCTTGGTTGGGGGTAGTTTAACCTCCTGTATAATGGTTAAATAATTGTTATTAAATTATTCAAAAATCATATACATTAATATGATATCATATATGATCTTTTAACATTTCTTTGTTAATAATATCTTAGAATTATCGTCGTTTCGGGTGTTAACTTACTCGTTTTCTTTTATATGTTTTGTTACATAAGACGTATTTGTTATGGATAGGTTGTATATTATTCATATACAGAATGATATGAAGTCCTTAAATACTATTATTAATCATCAAATAATAATTATACTTGAATGGATACGATGGAGAATGAATCTCATCGCGTTCGTGGAGACGGTAGTCCGTACGTATGCACGAGTGACAATATCTTTATTTTGATATTAAAATAAGCTATAATTGGATGGTATATCTTATATAAAGAATCATTATCAGGTTATATTTATTATTTACATGAATTAAAAATCATTATTATACCCATCGAAATAATAATTTATTGAATAACAATTACACCACGACGTGGAGACGGTAAACCGTACGTACACACGTATGGTGACATGTCATTAAAAGGATGGATATAACACTGAATATGATTGTACCATATTTATAATAATATTAATGTATATAGTAGATATTGGATTCATTATTTTTTAATGGGAATAACAAATAAAGAAGAAGTGGAAGAAGAAAGGAACTTGAAAAATTGTGGTGAAATCATTACCTCTTCTTCGGGTTCTTCCTTTTGATTTGATCAAAAGGTCTCCTTAAGTTGGCTTTATAACTAAAGGAATGACTCTAGGATGTAGTGAGGGAAGTTTAGAGAGTATTTGGGAAGAGGTTGGATGAACCAAAAGGCTTTGAAGGTGTGATTTAATGAGAAGGGAGAATGCCCTTTTATAAGAGGGGTCAGGGGCACCTTTGGAAAAGCTAGAAATATTATTTTATAATAAATTCATATTCAGTTTATAATGGTTACAAATTGGATTATTTAAAGGTTAAGGTGGGTATGGGTCGAAAACCACTCAACCAATAGGATTTATACAGGTTTGGTTCATTATATTATCATTATCATTTAGTTTAAACTCTTAGTTAATTAGTTTGACACTTACCATGTCACTTTGTATTTTTATATTATATAGTTAATAAACGTACTATATACCTCCAAGAGACCCCCAAGTGGTCCATTAATTATACACCTATCATGATATAAGTCACTTGGACGATACTTGGATTTTGAGGAATTTAATATCAATTAATAATATAATATTTGTTTTAAAAACTCTTTTATGTCCATTTTGACACTATTTGGAAAATTGATTTTTGTGAAAATCATAACAGAATTATTAGTTCGATAAAAGTCCATTAAATAAATCCTAATATTTCATATTATCCTTGAAATTAGTGTAATTCATTGAAAGTCTCAAATTATATTTATTTGGGTATTTATAATATCAATTATTTTAATTTTTCACTATTATTGAAATTACTGCATCATCATTGTGTCATAAATAAATTAAATTATCTAATATCTAAAAATCATAAATAAAATATCATTATGTATAGAATGATTTTATCTTTTTAATGATTATTTACAATCGAATTTATCATATGTATAACCCTATATTAAAAAAAATTTTAGTAAATAAACTTTGATTTTAACTCTTTTAACTCTTTTTTGAATTAAATAATAATAAATGTCCTATTCTAATCCAAGTGGACCTAAATGATAATATTTTATTCCTAAGGTTGTTTTTGGTCGAGATACACTTTTCCAATATAATTAGGACATGTGTAAGGGTAATATTAATATCATTTTTACCATTAATTACCCTATTTACTTTTAACCGTGGTAAATAAAATTAAAAAGCCACTATTCACCAAAAATTATTTTTATCTCATTGAACCACATTTTACTACATGATATTAACTGTGTCTTTCAGATTTTCGAAATTTCAATCACATAAGCGGTAATATTAAGTTTTATGAAAAAATCAGTTTTTTAACTACAACTTAGTAGTTTCACTATTTATCAAAAATTGAAGTTTTTCTGAATAATGCCAAAATTTCACCCTAAGATATAATTGAAATTCCGAATTAAAAAATGATTTCTATTTTAAAAAATCCAAACATATAAGTTTCATTAATTAATTTTATAATTAATTCCCGTTGTTACAATAAATAGTGTGTTTTTAAGAAACAATATATATCAAAAGATTGACAATTGTTTTGGTCCAATTTCAAAGTGAAATTAACTCTAATGAACTCCGTTGGATAAAATGGTAAAAATATTTTCTAATTATATTTTAAAACCACTAAATAATATAATTTATCACTATAAATTATTTTGATTAAAAAATTTGTTTTTAAGTATTTTTCACTATTCATAAAAATTGGAAGTTCTAAGAAAAATACAAAAAATTCAACATAGGATAATTTCGATATTCCGAATCCAAAAATGAAGTCCATTTTGAAATATAAAATATATATAATTTCAAAAAGTAGGTATTACTATTCATAATGGCTAGTTTGATCGGTTGTGGTGTCTGTTAGAACTCGATGTTGCGTACAACACACGCTATTAAATTATTCAAAGGGAAACGTACCGTAGAATCTTGGGATGTTTCATTATAAATTTTTGATGTCCCCATTCTAAAAAGTAAATTTATTTAGTCAAATTGAATATATATAAGTTTAAAATATTGGATTTAAAAAGGGTTCACTATTAAAAGGTTGTAAAAGTACAATACTGAAAATGAATTTCTTCTTACATTATGTCTAAGAAACTCATAATATGGATTCTAAAATTATAAGGATTACATAAAGTTTGAAATTTAGTTAATACTATTCATAACCTCTTTTGAACGGCATGTTTAGTAAGTCATGGTGCGTTTTAGCTCGGTTTTGCCTGTAGTGCAAGTTATTGAATTATTTTGAAGAAGTAACACACTATGAAATCTTGGGGTGTTACACAAGGGTTCTTTATCTTTTTTTTGGAATTTATTGAGACATGTATCGTAATGTGCACCATATTTACTTCTATAGAGTAATGAATTAATAATTTATATACTATATCATTATTATATGTCAATTAATGATATTAAATGTTTCACTTAATGTTACCACTTTCATGAGGTTTTGATTAATATCTTACCCAAGTCATAAGGGTTTCTTCTCCACCCTTAATTTCCAAATCGTGGAATCATTTGAATAATAATAGGTATATAGTGATTGAATTAAAATTCTTATATAACCCCCATAATTTCCATACCCTCTAGTTTTTACTGTTTTATATGCTTCTCATTTTTTCATTTTCCTGTTTGACTCGTTATTTATTAATTGCTAGGAAATAGATCCTTTCAAATCATTTTGTTTGGTAAAACTCTTATTTGATGGATGTATTAATTGGATACTATTTCAAATAACATTTTCAATGCATTAAATATCTAATTATTTTTATTTAATAATATTTTGGACTTCATTGAAAATATTTGAATCAAATATTTTTAAGAGAAATGATCAATAACTAACTCACCTCTCCAAATCAACCATTATTATAAGAATGAATTTTCTTCCAATGCATTTCCTATATAAGTACACTATTTTTCATTAATTACTTTTATGAGAATACCATTCGATAACATTGTATATATTTATTTGGGAAAAATATTAACATAACAATGTGCTATTACTCTATACAATTTTTTTAGGATTTTTACATAGATATATATTCTACTAAAAAACATGGGAAATATTAACAACCCATTTATATTTCTGACGATATACATTTTTATTAATAAATCAGGAAAATTGATAATTTAATGTTAAACAATCCACCTTATTTTAGTGGATTAAAATTTTTTATTTATTCAAAAAAAATTTATTTTCATTTAGTGTGTTATTACCACATTACATATGATTATTTACTACTAAGGAATGTTGATTATACAATGAATTGTTGTTTTTGTTAATTTCATGATGACTAAATTTGAACTAATGAAGTTATGGTTTGGTATTTTGTTTTGTATAACATTAATGCATTGGTTTTTCACATTAGATAATAGGGTTGGTTAATTTTTTTATGACTACCAAATGTAATCATTATGTCTTGGTTGTGACCATGATGACATAAATAATATATTGGTTGAGGACTTGGTAGAGAAAATCAGTATTTCATATATTATTAATTCAATCCAAACGAAATTAGTCATTATTCTCCATGTTTTTATTAATATTGTTAAGCAAAGATATTTTTAATGTTGTTTTGATCATTTATAGAGAATTATTAGATAATCTTTTATTTTCATCCATGCTATTCTTTCCAATTTTTATTATATTATATCTCCATGATTAAACATTAATTTATTGAGCCTTTAATGTCATCGTTCTTATTTCCCCATTTACCTAGGTTATCAAGAAATGTATTATAGAACATATTTTAGAAGAATAAGGTATGTTTGATGAATTTGTGGGATATATAAAATAATTATTATGAATGGAGTATTTTATAATGTATATGAAAAAATATCCATTTTTTTAAATGAAGTAGAATTTTTATTTTTTATTTTATCCTTCCACTCTATATAATTAAACATAATATTTATTTGGAATGTATTTTATAGAATATTTTTTATAATTCACCTAATTGATACAGTCTCATTCGTGCTGTCATAATATATATGGAAAAAATAAAGAACAAGTAATCAGAATAAAATATGATTAATATAGAAGGATTTTTTTTTGTAATATGGAGAGACTAAAAATAATTATCCCAAGGAAAGATAATGTACTGGTAAAATATCTCAGACAAATAGACGTATTGTTCTCAGAAGGCCCCTATTATTATTTACCATGTATCCATTCATCATGTAACATGGGAATTCAATTAATTTAAACAAGAAAGAGTTCACTAATGGGTAAGGAAATGGTTTTTTAAATTTATAATATAGGATAGAAAAGGGGAATATTTACCATTTTGTGATGAAATTTGGTTTATGTTGTCCATGAAAAATTAAAATAGAGTTCAAAACGATGATATTTTTTATTTGAGCCAAATTTAACACCCATGATATCATTTTAGGTATATAATATTTTTTATTTTCTCTTATCATTTTTATATTACATATTTTTGGTTCCTTTAAAAAGTTATATATTTTTTAAAACTGGTGTTTTCATATGGTTTCAAAAAATTTAGGGGAAACCATGAAACAACTATGATATAGGTCAGCCAATTTTAGTAGTGGTTTTTCACAAAGGTAAAATTTTATTTGACCAATCATGCATCCATACTCTGTGAGTACTCAGGAGAGTTAGTGATTATAGACATAGTTTTTCAATATATGGTGAATGGACAGGTAATCTACCCTATATTAAAATATATTAATGTATTAAAATGAGACATCCTAAATTAAAATAATAAGCCCTCCCATTACCATCCCAAATTGACCTAGGACTCCCTGCAGACAAATAACACATCTCCCTCCTATAAGGGTTTCATTACAAGTGAGTTTATCCTATATTAATCAAATGAAATACTTTTCATGTGATTTTTATCTCCCTATTAGTCAATTTCTCAATATTTCATTGGATTTATCTTAACATATGTTTGTAGATTCATTGGGTATCTACCACATTATTATTATGTATTAAATTCATTATTTTTAGTATATTTCATTCACTCGGGTATCCTTTCCTAGATGTTTAGGAGAAGTATAACCCAATTCAAATTTTTTGGGATGTTTATGGTTCATGGATTGAAAATCCTCCCACTATTTGAATAAGACTTTGATTTTTGGTGTTTATATTATATAAATAAAATGATACAATTATTAACCATGTTTATTTAAATGACAGATTTTGATGAGACATGTTCTTTTAAATTATATCCCTTGTTCCATGTGACTGAAATGGTCATAATTATTTCTCATAAGAGAAATGTAATTATTTATAGGATTCATAGTGAAATGATTGAGAAAATATATTTTTTGGTTTTGATCAAACTTCATGGGAAACCACATGTTCATGAGACGGTGAACCTAGATAAGGATGGGGTATTTTGTACTAGTTATGGGTGTTTCCTGAACTAGTGATGTAATTATTACTATTACCCAACTTATAGATGATGTTATTTATATTTTTTATTATTTTTTATAGAAGAGTTATTTTTTAATACATCATATCCCAATAAAAAATGGGGATCAATCCCATATGAGTAATTTTATTAAAATATTTAGATATTATATAATTTCTTATATCTATTAGATAAAATTACATTTCAATTCTTAAAATTTTGTTATTTTTTCAAAATAATTAATTGCACTATTTTTCTAACATTTATGGGTTTTATAATAATGTTTTTATATGGAACACATGGTGGGATTATTTTGGGATTTATATGATGACACCATGTATACAAAAATATATGTATCAATTCATTTTTATCATCAGATTTTAGAATGGATATAGTGCCACCTGTTAGTGGGGGGTTCTTATGCATGCCTCAATCTTGTTATATGCTATTGAGATGGTGGTCGGAGAATAATCTATAGTTGTGAACCTGGTTATATTCCCATTTTTATTATTTTTATTTCATTGTTTAATATGTTTTTTTCAAGTGGATATATAGACTAAGAATTTTCTCATACCATATATATATTTATGTGTAGTTAAAATATAATAGTTTTATTCACTGTTGGTAAGTGATAATTTCTTATCACTATTTTATATTTATTTATAATTATTTATAAATTGGGTCGTCTATGATTTGGTTATAATTTTCTAATTTGATGAGACTATGGAAAACCAAAGTTGTGTGCGGATATGCATTTTTCTATATGTAAACCCATTTATTGGTTATCGCGGGGAAAAAATTTCCAAATAATATTCATGATTACATGGTAGTATATTTTAGGTTATGTGGATTCAATACACCCTTTGAGACTTCATAAAGACTAGATTTTGTTAGTAATTTAAGGGTATATTTGGTCAGTTAATGATAAAATGTTTTGAGAGCCCTTTTTTGTTTTTTTATTTTAGATATATTGATAGATAATAGATATAGTTATGAAGACCTAGGGGTTGGGTATAAATGAGTGTATGGACAAAAAATTTAGTACATAACATTGTATTTTTTTAATTTTTTGTATTTTATGTTTTTAGTTTCTATAATATATTTATTTAATTTTATTTGTTTAGGGATTTATTTCTATAAACCATCAATGTAAACCACAAAATACAATGAGATTTGTGATTTCGTATTCCTTTTTTGATTATTTATTCATTTTATATAAGAGATTTTTTGAATTGATAATGATATTATATAATTGTTTTAATAATTTTGTAAATTTCTATATGAGTTCTATATAGTACCATCTCTCTATGAAGACCCCTTGTGAATCCTACTAAAAGGGAAATAATTTATTTCCCATGATAAAATAGAAAATTGATTATATTTTGATACATATATTTATATTAATAGTCTAATATATACAAAAAAATATTGTTTGGAATATACCAACTTCTTGTGGAAATTCTATGTCCAATACAAGATAATGACTGAGTTAAATAGTTCCTAAAACACAACCCAACATCCGTCAAACATATCAATAACTGTTTGGAAACATCAAATTTGATGTAAAACATTATTTGGGATTTTTTAATTTCTTAAAACTCATGATATGGCAAGGGAGAGTTTTTCATCATCTATGAGAAAAAAGTTGAAGTTATTATAGTTGGAATATTTTACCTAATATAAGATTCATGACATCCATTGGAATAAGGATATAAAAGTTTTGTTCAGTCAACAATTTTATTTGAAACTATTTTCATTGGAAAAATCAAAGGAGATCATAACCTCCCAGTAGATCATCTGGAATATTTTCATGTGGGTGATTCAGTATATATATCTAGTTCATTACTCTATAGAGTTGGTATAAAATGTATATTTCAAGGACAATTAGTTTTTAAAATTATTTAACCTAGATATTTAATCACAAATATTAATTTTGAATCTCAAAACCAATTTAAATGTTGTAAAACAATGATTAATGATGTAAACAGATCAATATCAAAATTTCAACATTTCTAACACCTATCTCCCATTAGGTGATTTTACTGGTGACACTCAATTGAGGAAAATGATGTGAGATGAGAGAATAAAGGGTAGAACTAGTGACTCAATGAATCTTCCCTAACCGGTTATTTTTTTCCCATACAAGTACTTGAGTTCCTATTTTCCACTAGTGTGAAAAGTGGTGAATAGAAATACGTATATCCTAGAAACTCTTATGTATTTCAATATTTTTTTATTAATAAAAAACTGAAAAATATGCATAATACTCTAGTGAGGGGTGGTGTAGGATCATTGAGCCGTAAAGGATATAAATCAATATATGATGATCAGTAGGAAGATGATTATCATTATTATAGGCACTGAAATAGAGGTAGATCATGTTCAGGGTAAACTCAACTACATGTTGGTCCCAATTTTAGTAGTATACCTCAATCCTATGATGATCGTATGTGACTAAATATAAAAGAGAATTATCTAATTGAAACTGGAGTGGGGTTAATAATATTGGTTGGTATATTTCATAGGGTATTTTCAATTGTTATTGCATTATTTTATAATGGTTATTTACACTCATTTGTATACACTAGAATAATGAACTTTCTGAATCATTCTCTAGAGAATGTTCCTTATTAAAAAAAGTATACCCCTTAGTATTAAATAATTTTAAGGTTCTTGTTGCCATATGATATCAGTTCTACATTTTATGTGGAAGTGTCTTTGGAAATTATCATCCTAAACATGTACTTTGGTGGAAAAACTTTTTTAATTTTCATTTTAATGAAATATATTAAACAAATTTATTTCTACCATTGAATGGTTTATTTACACTATAGTTAACAGTGGTATTAATATTTTCTAAGGGTAGTGGGACCTATTGTTCATTCAGGTGAGATTTACCGCACTAAAATTTAGTAGGATTAAATAACTGGTTTCATCCCTTTTCATAGAATCTAATGTGGAGAATTATTGAAGTATTTTACATCTCACTATCTTCGATGTTCATGAGAATTGTCCAAACAATTTCTTAGGAAACCCACATTAAAAAGAGATTGATTGAACTACTATTATGATCCCATATTTGACACATATATCATTTTAATATTGTCACATAGACAAGTATAAGTGAAGGAGTTGAAGAGATCTCTATATAAATGTGATGAGATGGGGTATTTTATCCCTATAATGTAGAAATGGCTTTCCCATTTGGTTTATTAAAAAATTCCAATGGTCAAAACTACTAATAAGATTACCCTTAGAATTATAATTAGGTCACCAACATGAAAATTCATCCCATGTCCCATAGTATATTTTTAATTAAATAGTTAGAGGTGGATTTTATAGTTTTATAATATAGATATTAATTATGTTAGAACTATGTTTTGATGAAATAAATATTCAATCTAAATATGGATTTTCAAATAAGGAAAGGCTTTAATGAAGTAATTTTCAAACAATATAAATGAAAATTGATTTTGACTACTTTAAGGAACCCATTGACTTGATAATTCATAGATAATATGGTTCTTGTGGATGATCCACTGGTGTATTTGTAGATATCAGTAGGAACAAGAGCACTATTTGGGAGTTATCTTCAGAAATATCCATGAAGTCCTCTATAATTACATGTTGTTTAATAAATATACTTTATCAAGGTAGGCAAGTCCCTAGAAATAGTGCTATCCGAACAATGGATTTTGGTTTCCCCTAAGGAGGTGAAATCAGTTTTTTAATAGGAGGACGATGAATTGTTGATCATTAAATATAATAATATATGGAAGGGATACAACCCACAAGTTTTCTCTGGCATCAATCATCATTCCTAATTTTATAGACTGTAATGTGATTCCATTATCAGTAAGAATAGTTATTATTGGTAACCTTCTATGATCCAGTTGGTGGTATAGCCTGATTCCATAAAAAAAATATTTTTATGTGAGAATTTTTTATTGGAATGATGGATTTAGATTGGACATACCATATTATATTTCAGGATTATCTTCCTTCTAGTAGATATGAGATAAAAAATAAAATATTTCCATCCTATTCAATTCTCTTCTTATTCCCATGATGAAGTGAGATGAGGTGTCAATATATATCATTATAATGGTACATTGTTCTCATTGTGTAAATTATTCACTTTTTAAAGGTGATTAATTAGATGATTATGTTTTTCTACACCATTCAAATTAATAGTATTATGACGATTTAGGATGTCAAACAATTATAATTATCGGATATTGGGAAATTATATGGATTACAATTTGATATCATCTTTGACAAGGATCCAGACTATAACCTTTTGTTTTGGAATGCATCTCAAAATTATTTGGGTATTCATTTAATGATGATCATGAATTTCCACCTTCATATGGATTACAAAATGAAATGTACTATTTATATTCTAGAATATATACAACAGAAATTGGTTTTGAATTTAGTTTCTCATAATATAGTATTTTAGGACATATTGAGAATATTTATTGAAATAACAATCAGTATTCCATTCGAATGTCCTCACTCAAATATCTCTGTGTTCAATAATAAAATTATCCCATATGTTGGACATTAGTTGTTAAACCTGCAATATTGGACCCAATAATTTATAATAGATTACTCATAGGAAACTATATATTTCAGGACGTCTAAGTTCCTTTCAATGATTTTATATGTCATGTGCTGATTTTTATATCATACCCTTGGAACTCCCATTTGGTGACTTAGTGTTTTAGGGAGTGTCGCCTTTGTTGATTCATTAATGGAAATGAATTAAAAGAATACATTCCCGAAAACTCATAACTACCTTTGAAAATTTAGGTGATAATGAGAATGATTATCATGAGACCTAGGACTACTAATCTCATATGAGGAAAAAAAATCCCCTCTCATATTCTGTGATTAAGTGTCAATTTTAATTCCTTAAAGACATGATGTGATATGGTGGGATAATTTTAACACCAGCAATGTCACTTACTATATGAAATGAATGTTTATTATCATATATTTTTATTTTATATATTTTATGTATATTCAATTTTTAAATTATAGATTTTCTAAATTAAATTATATCTAATTGTTGATGCATGGTTTGGGTACACTATATGAAAACCAAACAATAGGTATGTAGTTTTTAATAGTGTAATTTCAAATAGTTTTTCAATCCATGCACCCTAACCATGTGAATACAGAAAAGATTCAGGTATATCCCTCACCATTGGTGTATAATATATAAAACTATATACATAAAATATGTGTTCTTTTAGACTTTCAAAAATTGTTTTAATAATCCAACCCACATGATTTTAAATTTATAACCATTCTATTCATTTCCTCACTCTAGATAGGAAACCGTTATTTTCATGTCACACCTCCCCGACCTCCTAATTCTTCATTCAATATGTGTTCCTCTTAGATTAGTCAAAGAGAACGCCATATCAGTTATTCATCTTCCTCATATTAGTTTTTTATCATTCATTCCATTGATTTCTATTTTCCATAAAGTCATGATGGATTAAGATTTCTACTAATAGATTTTATGACATAAATTTTTGATGTGTAAGATTTCTCTTACTTATAGAAACCCCTTTCTAAACATAAGTGAATTATATTTGAATTAAATTGTCTGATAATGTTTATGGTTTATATATTGATATTAATACATTTATTATATAGTCCCATTGATTCTTGGTATTTCCATTAAATTTAAAAAATTATATAAATAATTTTTGGAATTATTTCATATACTAATTTTAGTGAAATAAATTTTCATCATGAATTAATAAGTTTAATGTTATGGAAATTGAATTAAGTATTACATTTTGAAGGAAATATAATTTTTTTACATTTATTATAGTAATTCATTCATAATAAATGGATACATTGGTTTGATAAAACTTCATGGGAATCCTTGGGTTCTATAGAATTATAATGAAAATTAGGACGAGGTTTTTCCACATATTATGGTAGTTTTCCATTCTAGAAATGTGATTTTAAGGGTTCCCCAATGTCATGTAATGTTATTTTTATTTATCCTAATATATGTCTCTTGATGTTATTCCATAGGTTATCTCAGACTTATTGAAACTATAGAGTACTCTAGGTTGATTTTTTAAGGTAACATATAAACTATAAATAATTTATTATTTAAATTTGTTAAAATATCAATTTAATGTTTTATTTTTTTTCAAATTTTTCCATCATAATTATTCTAAATTATTAAAAGACAATAATATTTTTATTTTTCTGACCATGTTTTTAAATGAAATAGTTATTGGGGTTTTACTGGTCTCAAAATACTCACACAATGCATACTATTAATGGTGTATGTAAAATTTCATTGATCTCATTTGGTAAAGTGAAATTAATTTATTAGTTGGGATGTGTTCTCAATCATCCCACACATGAGTAATATAGAGTTGACAAGCTGGTGGTCAGATACCACATCTTCTCATAAATAAATTAATAAAAGTATCTTTATGGAACTAAATATGGTATTTTTTATACAATGATTAAATATATATGTTTTAAAATGAAACAAAGAATATATTTTAGAAGTAAATAGAAATACAGAATTTCAGAAATAAACTCTTATTAAGATTTTTTTTAAATCCAACTTTTTTTAAGAAAACCATAATGGAAAAAAGTAGTATCATTTTTTGAGTCTGATTATCCTTTTGAGAAAACAAAGTCATAATTTTTTTAGAATCATATGATATTATAATCTCATTGTGAACATTTCAAAAAAATGGGAATTTAAAAAAAATAAAAGTATGAAAAAAAACATATGTACTCCCCCTATGAGGAGTAACTTATTGCAAGGAGATACGTAAAATTAAAGTATATATAAAATATCATTTTCCATTTATCAATCCTATCATATTTTCAATGTATTCAAATTTTTCAATATTTAATGGTTATATAAAAATATCAGAATGTTGATCTTGTATTTTTATGAGTTGTAAAATGATAACGACTTTAAGTGTGTGATCCCTAAATAATTGATTCTTATCTATGTTTTTTACAATATTTATGTGTATTGTTATTTCATAAGAAAATTTAACTTTTATAATCACATATTATTTTAGTTTTTGTAAAAATCTTACCATAGCCCATGTGTTTGTATTGCATCCACAACACTTGGGCACCATAACTTCCAGCTACCATATATGCATCATGTAAAGACATGGAAATTTCAAGGAATTTTTTTCATAAATACCCTGGATTTTACAAATACGCAGTTTCTGATAGCACCTAATTCCGAGGCCTGGTTTTCCAGGAATCAATTTCTGAATTTTAGCTCGGGTACATTCATTGAACGAACGAGCGGGTTTTTCTATCTTTTGAACAGGTGCTTGGAATTGTATTTTGAGGGCACCGATGAACTTGCAACATCGGTATTTTCTTAAGGGGACCTTCACCGCGGTTGCGTCTGCACGGGAGGAGAAGATAAAATTTGTGGATTAAATGAGAAATGAATAAAATTGTGGAGCAATTTTTTTAAATCTCAGGTGGTTTTATCCTACATGGGGAGTTGTGGTGGGACCCAAAAGAACCTAACTACTCATGTGAGGATATTTTTGAGGTGGGGCCCACACGAGCCCCAACCATTCACATTCCCTTAACCCCTTGAACTCCCAATAACTCACCCCTTGTTCAATACATGACAACTCCACTCATTTATTGGAGTGGATCCTCTCCACCTTCTATCTCTCTCTCAGCACTTAATATTTTTCCCACCATTAAATTAATTAATGAGTTTGATTTAAATTGAATTAGCATGAAAAGTTGTTAAAATGGGAGAAACCTCATTTTAATATTTGGTTGGGCAAATATTGTGTGGGAAATTCTTGGAGAATTTAGAAGAGCTCCCTCCTTCCAACGAAGAACCTTCATGAAAAAGAACAATGCCTCTTCGATGAAGAACACATCCAATGAAGAATGACTCCGATGAATAACACGAAGTCACCGACGACATGCCTTCTCCTCTCTTTCTTCCGCGTCATGGGAAGATACACCAACGTGGGGAATTTTTCCATCGATGACGTCACTTCCTCCGACGTCAACGGAATCAGCACCGATCTTCCGCAACGTCTGATCATCGCGACGCTTGCCTCCTTCCGCGTCTTGATGATGTGCGACATCTCTGTGATGTAGGGGTTTATTTTCTTGTTCAAGACATTATCATTGTACTTTGTTGCTTAAGGAATTGACCACAAGATACAGTCGTAAAGGGAGGAGATCAGACTGCACGAACACGGCAGATTCTCCTCCTCTATTCTTTTTTGATCTTCATGGAAGTTGGAAGCGGAGGCGCACGGTGAGGTTTCACAGTACGGTGATCAGCAGGGAACCACGACCATGCAAGGACATGGCGAAGGCGGCGCGATGCCATTGCACCGCGCAGAGATGAATAGGACCGCGGCCGGAGCGGGCCGCGGCGGTTGTGTGTGGCACCATCGCACCATGCCGGTGAGACAAGCCATAGCCTAAGGCCACTGCCAACTAGAATGGATGGCCGACCGAGCTGGCCGCCTATGACTCCAGGAAGCGGGACCCCCTCTGGGTTCTGTGGCACCTCACAAACCGGTCGGCCGTAATGGCTGGTCGTTACCCGGAAAACTGGGGGGTGTAACCCCCCCGACCAGCTGCTAGGGCGGACCACACTGGGGCCGCCGATTCCAAAAAAGAGGGACGTGCCCCTAGCATCCCGCTCGGCCAGCGTCGAGCTGTGGCCACCGCCAAGCCACGGCCGGTGACCGAGCCGGGCCGGACCCTGACCCGGGTGGGTTTCGGACCGGGCCCAGACCCCCTATTTTCGGACCGTTTTCAGTTAAACGCTCAAATCTTGATGTAAGGACCTCGGATAGATGAACCATCCATTGGGTAGAAATCCTTGGATCGATACGGTCATTTCGGTATATTGCACTCAAGCTTTCAGAGAAGTTTGGTTATGGCTGGGTTGTTTCGAACTCGAAATCAACCTGGCCCTCAGAGCAGAAAAGCATATAACATGAGCTCCGAACGTCTGATTGACGTGTCGTCGACTTTGTTGGATTACTCTTGATGAGAAGGTTCTATTGACATACTTCTCCTGAGGTTTGGATGCCGTTGGAGTATGGTCCGGTTGGTTTAGTTTATAAACCAACCGGGCCCCTAGAACGGAAAAGCTGATAACATTCAGACCAGACGACTGTGTGACGAACCGTCAGCAGAATTGGTAATCTCGTTGAGAAACGGTCCCTTTGAGTATACCCTATGAGAGTTCGGGGTACAGTTGAGATATGGGCAGGTTGGTTCATACATGAAACCAACTAGGCCCCCAAGATGAAAAGGCTAATAACTCACAAACATGGTGTCCGATTGACATGCCGTCTGGTGCGTTGCGACCTCCAAGACGAGGCGGTACTCTGTGATACTTATTTGTGGGACTTTGTGATACTTGTAGTATCAACTAGTAGCTCATGGAGCCGATCCTCCCAGAGACGAGCGTACGGAGTGCAAAGACCTAGTAGTTGTGGACCCGACGACTGCTTGACTGATCCGTCTTGGTGTGAGTTGACTATCCCAGTGGATGGAGTGCCCGGTATTTGGCGGCAGTCCCATGGTGGATGGAGTGCCTGGTAGTTTGCAGCAGACCCACGGTACTCGATAGGAGGAGTACCTCTGTAGACTATTAGGGGAACCGCTACTATGTTTGGGCAGCAGACCCCTGGTAGGGAGCACTATTATGTTTGGGTGCGGACCCACGGTACTCGATAGGAGGAGTACCTCAGCAGCCTAAGGATAGAGATTAGCACCTCAAAGTCATGACATGACCACTATACTCGACAGAGGTGAAGTTCACCAGTAGACGTGGTTTTTACATCATGAATAAAATCCTGGTTCGAGCTGAGTCAATGACCTTTGTGTTTACCTCATGATTGAGATGAGTTACATGATTACTTAGTTGCATGTATATGCATATACCTAAGTATTTGTTATACATTTATTTCATAACCCTTGTGATTACCTCTTGATTGAGATGGGTTACTTGATATCTTAGGTATAAGTATGGGCTTATATCTATGTAAGGGTTATCTGTTGAGATACTTCTTTGTGGTTATCCTTGTTGGATTTAGTGAAACCATGAGGATCTCGGGGTCCCTACTGAGTATCGTTATACTCACCCCTACACGGGCTATGCCCGCACCTCTGTGTGTTGGATGCAGATGACGGACAACACTGACAATGATCGAGTGTACAGGGATGGGACGGTACATGGAGGTGGACCTCACGACGAGTCAGTACCCGGAAGTGGACTTCACGACGAGACAGTACTCGAAGGAGGTTGGAGGGCGAGATCATTGAGGTGTTTATCTGTACATATCCTTCAGGTAGGATCTGAGGAGGAAGACCAAGGAGCTTCTTCTATCTTCCACCTATTTGTCTTTTCTTTTTTACTTTCATTCAGTTGTAGCTATACTTTTCAGTTGGGTTTATATTCTGGCCCATTTACTTTTAAGCACATTCTTTTGTACTTAGTGTATTACTTCTACTTGTACTCTTGTTGGATGTGTTTATGTTTTATAAAGGCAATGCCTTCCTCATTATCAGGATTTACACCTTTGGTGCTAGTCGCCAGCCCCTGGACTATGGAAGGCGGGCTCGGGGTAGTCACAGAACGGGCCCCAAGGATGGGTCGTGATAAATTGGTATTAGAGGAATCGGTTCTACCACAGAAATCATGACTCTGATCATTACTTTCTGTGAAGAAATAGTTTTAAGGGTACCAAGTGTGGTCTTCAGTTCAGGGAGTTCGGTGTAGGTGTGGAGGCCGACGTATCCATACACCAGGACCCTGACTACTGATTTCCGACGTAGTGCACGAAAAAACTGATTGCGTGCGTGTTTCCAAAAGTTTTCTTTATGTCAGCTCAAACCAGGTCATCTCACTAGGTTTTAATCATTTGACTGTGTCGCATCTGCTCAGGATATATCCACGCAGACAGTCAGTTGGAGTTCCAAGAGAGTACTCTATGATGGCCCACTGAGCGATGATACTCCGGTGTAGGGACCTCTTTCTATGTTGGAAACTTCGGGTGGTGTACCAGCATCACCACCACCCATTAGGTAGAAGATGCCACCAACCGTACTAGTTGACGGTGCACGCTGACAGGGCGTGTTGCACGAGTTTCAGTAGAAGTGGACTTCGAGGTTATGAGGGGAGGTAGATTCCCAGGCAATAGTGGACTGGATGGAGGTGATTCCTAGAGTTCTATGCCTAGTTTAGACACTAGTAGAGAAGATGGAGATCTTAGGTACTAGTTTTTCCCATTGAGTGACCATGAGGTTGGTCCGCATAGTGATAAGGCTTCAGTACATGGACTGATGCCTGAGATAGTACCTTCGGGTTGTGTGCCAGCTATATCACTACCTGTTGGTCAGAAGTTCCAACCGGCTGTATTCGTAGATGACACATGTAGGATTAGTAACTTACACGTGTTTCATCATCAGATACCACCCAGGTTCTGAGGCGTGCCTAACTCACAGGCGACTGAGTACTGGATTGAGGAGGTGGCTAAGAGTTTTCTGGTGCTTATACAGCTTCGGCGGGACGTCATGTCGGTAGCTGAGTAATAATCAAGGCGTACCGACCATTCCTGGTACTCGATGAATACGATGCGATTAGTGCTTTAGGGCTTATAATTCTGAGAGAGATGTGTTTAATGGACATTCAGGACAGTACTTCTTCTCCTGTGAATTCCTAATTATGCTAGGGTGCCGGTGGGAACCTTTGTGGTTTAATGTTCTTTGGATGAATGAATACATCTAATGAATGTAAGCAGTAATAAGCAATAAAATGGCACCAGTCTCAGAGACTTGGGCATGTAAAATGTTTCAATAAGTGGTTGTGTTAACGACAAATGAATCTGCAGAGTAGCAGACATGGAAGCAGAGCTAGGAGAGCAGCATGAGGTGGTGTACATTTCGACATGTTACAACCACCCACCTTTGTAGTCCCTGGTAGGCTGAGGGAGCTGGAGGGAAGGGGAAGAGAGTAGCTGCATGCGGTCAAGGAGTGAGACAGAAAGGCTCTAGGGATGATTTGAGGAATGATCAGTGTCTACCACTAGCTTTCGTATCATCGGAAATTGACACAAATAATTCCTTCCTTCCATGAATCGTGTCCCAGACCTAGAGTTTCCGGTTAAAACTGTTGACTCGACCCTCACGTCTGGAGATACCATTGGGAGGAGACTCGATAATCACACTTACGCCGACATTGTGATCTGACCCTTGAGGCGAGAGTTTCAGCTGGAACCTCTTGGTGGCAACGTCGAGGCTTTACAATGTTGGTCTGGGTATGGATTGGATCCACAGTTCATACACAGATTGAATATATTAGGTAAAAAGGTTGTGGTTTACCTACAACGATGGGATAAGTTTTCCTTGGTCGGCGAAAAGGAAACCTCAGGCAGTACATGATAAGCTCATGCATAGGAGGGTGTGGCCGATCACTCTTGAGTCAGCTAGCCTTACCCTCGTTTTAGTAAGAGTTTTGAGTATTCAGTTCTTCCAGGACTATGACTTTGAGATAGTCTATACTCCTGGGAAAGGGAACGCTGTTGCAGATGCGCTCAGTAGGAGGACTGAAATTCAGCTGCTAGGAGAGGCGACGAAGCAGCTGGTCGCATTGCTGATATCCTTGGTGGACAGGAGCAGAACTAGTTCTAGGAATGGCGGCCTTTTGTTCTCGGTGCTTCTAGTTTCCTTGATGTTGTTGTTTGTGGTTGTTTTGTGTCTTGTACTGCGAGCTGCAGTAATAAAAGACACTTATCTTTGTGACATTTACTTACCTATCCTTTCTATTGGATCGATACAGAGAGGTTCCTAATAAAAACAGTTGACTTGACGCTCACTTTAGAGATTCCTACTGGAGGATACCCAGTGACAACACACTGATACCGAACATTGTGACTCAACCCTTGGAGGTGAGAGTGGATGTTGGATCTCTTGGTAGTAGCATCGAGGTCTTACGACCTCATCCAAGACATAAATTGTACTTTTCATGTCAGGATTGACTCTATTAGTCAATGAACGTGGTTCATCCAGGGGATGAGACCGGATTTCTCTCATCGGAAAAGGAGAAATCTTAGCAGCTCTTTGAGATTGTAAGCGAAGAAGGGTGATTGTCGAATGACTTACCAATTCGGCCAACTTCCTACTGACCAGAGATGGTGCGAGCTACGATGGAGAAGGTGTAGATCATCCAGGAGCGGATGGAGACTGCACAGAATATTCTAAAGTCCTATGCTGATAGGATACAGAGACCACTAGAGTTCGAACATGGTGACCACGTTTTCTTAAGGGTCTCACCTCGATGAGGTCTACTGAGATGTGGCTAAGGAGGAAAGTTATCTCCGAGGTTCATCGGACCCCTCTAGGTCCTCATCAGTGTAGGTTAGGTAGATTACCACTTGACCTTTTGACCACAGTTTCACCTAGTGCATGATGTCCTCCACGTATCTCAGTAGAAGAGATGCATACATGACCTAACAGTCAACATCGACCATAGGGAGCTAGACGTAGATGATGGGTCGACATTCACAGAGGTTCCAATAATGGTTGGGGATTGACAGGAGCGGGTCCTATGAGGACGGTCGATTCCTCTTGTGCGCTTTCATTAACAGCACGAGAACCTCCAAGAGAGCACATGGAGTGGGAGGCTCAGATGTGTGCTCGGTACCTCCTTTAGTTTCCTAATTTGAGTTAAAGCTTTATAGGGACGTAAAGCTCTGTGGAGGGAGTAACATAAAGACCCGGAAATTTCAAGGAAATTTTTTTCATAAATACCTTGGAATTTTACACGTACGCAGTTTCTGATGGCACCTAATTCTGAAAAACGGTGTGCCCGGAGTCAATTTCTGATGTTCAGCTCGGGTACATTCAGTGAACGAACAATTGGGGTTTTCAATCATTTGAACCGGTGCTCGGAATTAAAATCTGAGGGCACCGATTAACTCGCAAGACTGGTATTTTCATAAGGGTACCTTTACCGCGGTTGCGTTTTCACAGGAGGAGAAGTTAAAATTTGTGGATTAAATGAGAAGTGAATAAAATTGTGGAACAATTTTATTTTTATATATAAGGTGGTTTTATCCTACATGGGGGAGTTGGGGTGGGACCCACAGGCACCTAACTACCCATGTGAGGATATTTGTGAGGTGGGGCCCACACGATCCCCAACCATTCACATTCCCTTAACCCCTTGAACTCCTCATAACTCACCCCCTGTTTAATACATGTGAAATCCACTCACTTATTGGAGTGGAGCCTCTCCACCTTCTATCTCTCTCTCATCACTTAGTATTTTTCCAACCATTCAATTAATTAATGAGTTTGAATTAAATTGATTTAGCATGACAAGTTGTTAAAATGGGAGAAACCTCTTTTTAATATTTAGTTGGAAAAATATTGTGTGGGAAATTCTTGGAGAATTTATAAGAGCTCCCTCCTTCCAATGAAGAACATTATTGAAGAAGAACAGTGCCTCTTCGACGAAGAACGCCTCCGACGAAGAACGTCTCCGACGAAGAAACGCGAAGTCATCGATGACATACCTTCTCCTCTTTTTCCTCCCTATAAAGGGAGGAGACACCACCGTGGGGAATGTTGACATCAATGACGATACTTCCTCCAACGTCAACGGAATCACAACCGATCTTTCTCGATGTCCGATCATCGCGACACTTGCCTCCTTCCGCGGCTCGACAACGTTTGACGTCATTGCGAGGTTGGGGATTATTGTATTATTCAAGACATTATCATTGTTCTTGGTTGATTAAGGAATTGGCCGCATGATATCGGCGTAACGGGAGGAGATCGGACCGCACAAACATAGCTGATTCTCCCCCCCCCCTCTTCATTGTTGATCTTAGTTGATGTTGGAAGCGGAGGTGAACGGTGCCATTGCACCGTACGGTGATCGGTAGGGAACCATGACCAAGCAAGGCTGCGGCGAAGGCGGCGTGGTGCCGTTCCACTGCACATAGATGAAGAAGACCGCAGCCAGAGAGGGCCATAGCGGTGGTGTGCGGCGCCATCGCGCTGCACTAGTGAGATAATTTGCGGCCTAAGGCTGTGGCAGACCAGCAGGGCTAGCCGGCCGAGCCGGCTGCCGGCGACTCCCGGAGGCGGGACCCCCTCTGGGTCCTATGGCGCCTCAAAATTGGCAGGTCGTAATGGATGGCCTTTACTCGGAAAACTTTGGGGGGGGGGGGGGGGGTGTAACCCCCCCCCCCCCCCCCCCCCCCCCCGGACCTACTGCTAGGGCAGACCCCATTGGGTCCTCCGTTTTCAGAAAAGGGGGTCGCGCCCCTTGCGTCCCGCTCGGCCAGCTTCTTAGCCATACCGCATGCCGCACGGGCCGGGCCGGCCGCGCCCAGTCGGGCCGGTCCCTGACCCAGGTCGAGTCGACCCGGTTCGAGCCGACCCAGGGTGAATTGGGTCAGGTCGGACCGGGCCCAGACCCCCTATTTTAAGCCAGTTTTCAGTTAAACATTAATATCCTGAGCTACATAATTCTGATCGACGCACCGTTAATTGTGTACAAATATTTGGACTGAGACGGTCATTTCAGTATATTACACTCAAGATTTCGATGATGTATGAGTATGTCCAGGTTGGTTCGAACACAAAACCAATCGGGCCATCGAAGCTGAAACGCTTATAACAAGAGCTCTGGATGTCTGATTGACGTGTTGTCAACTTTTTTTGATTCCTTTTGATGAGATGGTTCTTTTGAAATACATCACCTAATATTTGGACATAGTTAGAATACTGTCTAGTTGGTTTATCTTAGAAACCAATCGGGCCCCTGGAACGGATAAGCCGTTAACTTTCAGACCGTAAGTCCGTATGATGAACCATCAGTGGCATTGGTAATCTCGTAGAGAAACGGTCCCTTTGAGTATACCCTATGAGATTTCGGGGTACAGTTGCAATATTGTTGGGTTGGTTTGTACACAAAACGAACTGGGCCCCTGGGACGAAAAGGCTAATAAATCACTAACTGGGCGTCTGATTGACGCGTCGTTTGTTGCGTTGAGAACCCCGAGATGAGGCGGTCCTCTGTGATACTTCTTTGTGGGACGTTGTGATACTTGGATTATCGACCAGTAGCTCGTGGAGTGGATCCTCCCAGAGATGAGCGTACAGAGTGTGGAGACCTAGTAGTTGTGGACCTGACGACTGCTTGGCCAATTCGACATGGAGTGAGTCTACTAGCCCAATTGATGGAGCACCCAGTATTTGGCGACAGACCCACGGTTGGAGGAGCGCCTGGTAGTTGGCAGCAGACCTGTGGTACTCGATAAGATTATTACATCTATAGGCTATTAGGGGAACCACTACTGTGTTTGGGCGGTAGAACCCTAGCGGGGAGCACTACTGTGTTTGGGTGCGGACCCGCGGGACTCGACAGGAGGAGTACCTAATCTATCTAAGGATAGAGAGTAACACCTCAGAGTCGTGACAGGACCACTGTACTCGACAGAGGAGGAGTTCTCCAGCAGTCGTGGTTTATACATCATTAATAAAATCCTAGTTTGAGCTGTGTCAATGACCTTTGTGTTTACCTCATTATTGGGATGGGATATTTGATAACTTAGGTACATGTATGGCCATATACCTAAGTAGTGGTTATCTGTTAATTTCATAACCATTGTGATTACCTTTTGATTGAGATGGGTTACTTGATAACATAGGTATAAGTTTTGGATTATACCTATCTATGGTTTATCTATTGAGATCCTTATTTGTGGTTATCCTTGTTTGATTTAGTGAGACGATAAGGGTCTCGGGTTCCCTACTGAGTATCGTTATACTCACCCTTTCACGGGCTATTCCCGGACCTCATTGTGTTGGAGGCAGATGACGGACAGTGCTGATAGAGATCGAGTGTACAAGTACTGGACGGTAACCGGAGGTGGACCTCACGATGAGATAGTACCCGAAAGTGGACTTCACGATAAGACGGTACTCAGAGGAGGTTGGCAGGAGAGAGTGTTGAGGAGGCTATATGTACCTACCATTCAGGTAGGATCCGAGGTGGACGACTGAGGAGATACTTCTATCTTCTAGCTGTTTGTCTTTTCTGTTGTACTTTCGTTCAGTTGTAGATGTACTTTTCAGTTGGGTTTGTATTCTGGCCCATTTACTTTTCAGCACATTCTTCTGTACTTAGTGTATTACTTCCGCTTGAACTTTGGTTGGATGTGTTTATGTTTTGTAAAGGCAATGCCTTCCCAGATATTAGGATTTACGCCTTTGGTGCTAATCTCTAGCCCCTGCCCTATGGAAGGCAGATTTGGGGTAGTCATGGCATGGGCCCCAAGGATGGGAAGTGACACATCATAGGTAGTGGAGCATGCTACTAATTGTTATTTCTTATAGCACAAAGAAACTAATGAATCTCCAATCAAATTAAAACTACCTACCTTATATTACATAACTATTCTACAACCTCCAAAGTCATCATGTGAAAAAAACATTAATTCATAGTGATTTCCCTATAAATAAAATATTCAAAAATACATAGTTACCATTAGATAAAAAAATTAAAATATCAATTAAATGGGATTCCATTATATTTTCATAGAATCATTAACATAGTCAATCATAAAATGATAGGTATGGGCGACTATTATTTAATTAATGTAAAAATCCTATCATTCCTCTAAAAAACATTTGATAAACTAGTTTCAAAGATGCATCAAGATAATGTGTATTTGAGGTCCGGACTGGTGTACTAATACATTTTGTGTTGTCCTGCCAAAAATATATAGTGAGAGATTTTATAAACTTATGATGATATAAAAAAGTTATCTTTGGTTTTTATAATATTTTAAATTCAAAAAAATATGATAACTTACCCATCATACTCACCTATAACTCAGATTTCATAAGGCCCATAAAGGCGTCTATTAATTATTGTTGAGTTTATCCATATATAATTTCATAATAATAGATATGGTTAATCATAATTCTTTTACTATTGTTGGTTAGAGTGGATACTCAAGAGGGGGGTGAATTGAGTTCTAAAAAAAATTTCTGTCAAAAAAATTCTATTAAAACCCCCAATTTAAAAACAATTTAAACTGTAGTGAATTTGTAAATCATTAAAGGTTTAATTATATTTTCAAAATATTGATTAGGTCTCAGCTAATTTAATCATAGGATTAAATTCACTTTTGAATCTAATATACTGATTTAAAAAAGATACAAACACTTGCTAATTTAACTATTAGAGTAACTTTAAAATAGATTTGTATTTCAAAGTAAATAGCAACGGAATAAAAAATATATAAAATATACTTTAAACATAATCTATGATGCATAGAAGATATATCCAAGAGGTTCAGTCTCAAGATAAGACTTAGTCCTCTCAAAAAATTTATATAAATTTGATCCACACCCTATATCGGGGAAAACAACAGTACATAGACTGTTCAGGTCTTAAGGCATCTACCATGGTTCTTAGTGGGAAAAAAAATCAACTGATCTCAGGCTATCTAGGTCACACTTGGCCTATTCCAAAACTCACAGTGGGAAACAAGAAGGAATAAAAAGTTTTTTTTGAGGATTTAATATACTCCAGTTCATATCTGGAGAGAATGTGTATCTAGAGTTGATAGATGTACACACACACTACTTAGAATGTTATGCAAAGGGATACAATAGAGGAAATAATAGAGTTTAGAAAGTTCTGTGTATTTGAAAATATGATCTGGACATGATTTGATATTGCAGATGGAAGTCAAGTCCTTTCTGGTAAGGATGACTCAAAACAGAGTATCATTGTTCTTCTCAGCTACAGCTATTCAGACATGTGCATATGATATTTAGTAAGGCACAGATACTAGTATTTGTGTTTGTTCGAGGTAAAAGATCTATTTCAAGATCTTTTCTTTTTACAGAAGTTCATCGAGTTATTCTTATGTTTCCTGGGACATCATACACGTGGACCTTCTTTCGTTTGTTTTTCATTCTTTTCGTTTAGCTCCACCTTTTTACTGCAGATCATTCTTTTTATTCCTTGAGATATGGAAAAAATAATGATTACCTTTTTACAGGTACAAAGTATGGTTTCCTTACATCCAACAACCAACATTAATTAATAGCAGGTGCATTTAACTAATCAAATATGACCGTTAGAATTAATAATAGTTAGTATAAAGATCAAACAGTTTTCATGACTATCGTTGATTCAAGATATCGGTAAGCCATTTTGAATTTGCATCATTACCAGTAGGTCATGTGATCTGCATCGGCTTCGGAAGTTCATTTGATCAGCATCAGTTTCGGTAGGTCATGTGATCAATATCAGTTTCGGTAGGTCATTTTATCTGCATGGGTTTCGGTAGGACATTTGATCAGCATCGGTTTCGATAGGTCATTTGATCAGCATCAGTTTCGGTATGTCATTTGATCAGCGTCGGTTTCAGAATTTATCATCAGTGCCACCGTTGTCATCAGTGCATCCATTCTTCATCGGTGCAACCATTGGCATCGGTGCGACCGTTATCGTCGGTGCGACCGATCTCATCAGTGCGACCGTTCTCATCTATATGACTGTTCTTCATCAGTGTGACCATTCTTCATCGGTGCAACTGTTCTCATTGGAGACTCATGAAAATAACTAATGGTGAGTAAAAAACATGAAATACACACCAAGGGTCTTTTCAAACCAGAACACTTCCAGGATAATAGAAAAACATAAATAATTATAGATAAACATATGTAAACATGATTAAAAATATATAAAAAACATTTAGAACAGAAATAAAAGTTGACTAAATTTACTTATAAACCAAAATAATAATGATTGGTGATTATTAAAAAATCCCTTTCACAGAGGGTTCAATAATCTCTCAATTTTTGATAATCACACATCTATGGCATAAAATAAAAGTGAGGAAAATATGTAACATTAATTATTCACCCCCGTATGTAAACAAAATATATAACCAAAGAAAAACAGATCATCAGTAGAATGCACCAGATCATAAACAAAGTGAGATTATATCAACACAGCAGTAGTCATCATTTAAGCAGTCATCATTTCTCCACATTACTTCGTATATTCTGATTGTATGCATTCTCTCCCCCTTTGGAATTATCAAAATGAAAAAGAGAGAAGAGAGAGAAAATAGAATATAGTTTCATTGAAATAACCACTGAAAAAAAATCAAAAAAAAAATACAAGAAAAGGAAACACATAAAAGACACCCTATCAAAAATGACAGGCATTTCTACTTCATGGGATATAGATGAGATTTTCCTTTAGCAGATGGAGGAATGGATGGGCTAGAGGGTGGATTGGTGGAAGACTGATCTGGCTGGATGGAGAGAGGTGGAAGGACAGATCTGGCTGGAAGGAGAGAGGGTGCTAGGGTCACTTGTGGGTGAGTAGAAGATCTTGTTGATGGATACTGTTGAATGTCTGGACAAATATTAGAGAGCGCTTGAAAAACTGATAACTGACCATGAGAAACTTAGGATGAACTGAGTGGCTCAGCAGTAGGTAAAATAATTTCCTTAGCTTGCACATAAAGATAGGGTTTGAGCAGATTGATAAAATAAAGAATTACTTCACCACCATATTTCATGGCCTTATGAAAATCGTCTTGGTTCTGCATGAAGCTCTCTAGAGTAGAAGTAAAATCATTCAACTGTTTTACCTAATCCAATAAAGCTTCAGTGATATGAGGAAGCCTCAAATTTTCATCCAAGACTTTAAAGTGATGATTCAACTCATTGTTGGTATAGATTTTAGAGAAATAGTGATCTGTCATTTCCTTGATCTCTATCTGAGCCTGAGTAGCATCAGTCGAGTAAAGCTTCACTATCTAGTGAATATGATCATTGTTTTCTTTCATCTTTTTCAATGAGTCCAAATACAAAATCTATCCAGGTGCAGCTAACTCTTCTTTTATAACATCCTTTAATGCATTGATCTCATGGTCGGTAATCATGGTCACTTTTGAGGACCTAGCTTGAGAATCAATCTGAGTAATCTCAGCCTTCAACTTTCTCAAATTCGACTTATTCAAATGTTCTATCAAATTTCAAAAAACATCCATCATACCAGTGATGGTTGATCTAAATTCTCATGACAGAGAAACTATGTCATTGCCTATATCTTTGAGAGCTTGATTTGGAGAGTTAATGTTCATGCCAATCAATTTACCAGTATTGCATAGGTCTGGCTTGATAATACTTACTACTCTTTGAGTTATAGCATCCATAACAGCCTCATATAAATTCAAAGGAGCAGAAGCAGAAGCATGATATAAATCATCTTTCATTGTCTCTCTAACTACATGGAGCAACTAATCTTTAAATCTGTCTAAATCCGATCACGAAACTAATGGACCAGGTCTTTTGGCTATCACTAGCACATTTTCAGCAACTAGTCTAGCTTTAACTGAGAGTCTTAAACTTTCTTTGTGCACCCCTTCTTCTTCTTCCTCTGAATAATTAAAATCAAGAATAGAAAAACCTAGGTGTTCTTCCCATGCAGCTTTACAAGAGGTAAACTGGGGCATGACAAAATCTGCTTTTCCAGAATTTTCATGTGATATTTCTTCACCTACATCAATCTATCACTGCATTGTTCTTTCGGCCTCAGGAACAACTTCTTCATCTTTTTGTGGTTATGGATCATCTTTGGTCACATTTTGACCATCTACTGGTCCACTAGCAGCATCATCATCACCACAATCATTATTATTGCCATCATCGTCACCATCATCATCATTATTGCCATCATCATCACCATCATCATCATTACCATTATCGACATCACCTTTTTCATTTCCATTGTTATTTATTGAATTTCCATCAGTACTATCATTGCTATGGTATTCATACTCCTCAGAATTTTATTCTTCAGTTTAAGCTTCTTCTTCATCTTCTAGAATATGTTATGACTATGGTTACATGAGAGGTGGACTAGTTGGTCCAAATTCCATTCTTCATTTCTTAGGACTTACTGTATTAGGATCACGTCAGACATCAGGAGGTGACTCAGGTTCCTTTTCAGTATCTACATTATCATTAGCTTCCACTTCCCATGTTCCTTTCTTACTTGACTCTTCAGTTTCCTTAGTAACTTCTACCTCCTCTTCCTCATCATAATAAGAAACTTCTTCATCAGGTTTTAAACCTGGATCTCTCATCCCCTTCGGACTCTTAGGCTTGTCAAACGGATTAAAGGAGTCATACAACTTATCTTCATCAGCTACCCATGACTTATTCCGTGGATTCCAGTTGATTTTAATTATTTTGCAGATGTCCTTGTTAATACAGAAACCTCTACTAGATGAGATACACTCATCTACATCTTCTACACATCCTAAAGACTTTAACGTAGCATATATTTTCTTAGAGTAGAACAAGGTTATAGCTTTCCTGGATGGCTTCACCATCTCAGAAATATAGATAGTAAAATATCTACAAAAGTTTATTTTCTCATAATTTAGAATTAAAAACAAAGGAAAGCATCCTAATAATTCACAGTTGCAAAATCACCCATTCTGGGATAGATTTGGTGCTGAATAAACTTAATCAAAATTCTACTTTCAACATCTAACTCAGAAGATATTATTCTTCTAGATTCAGAATTGCTAGTCAGCATCTCCAGATCAAGTTCATACGAAAAATATTTAGTGGTAGGAGGAATATTACCATAATAGTCTTCATATCAACCGTTATGAGGTACTCCAAAACACTCAACTCATTGCTATGAAGAGAAATTTATCTTTCTCCCTTTGACCACTGAAGATAGTCTTTCATCTTCTACTCCATACAATACAATAGTTATGTTCAGATAAAACTCATGCACAAGCCTTTTGTAGGAGGCTCGATCATTATTACAAAACCAGTCCTTCCATCCTTGCATCTACAATACTTTTAAAAGAGTAGACATACTGTTTAACACCCATTCACAACTCACTTCCTTTTCCGCGGTGACCACTCGAGTTTCCAACTTCTGGTTTACTGACCTTTGAGTCATGCTACTCGATTCTCCCCATTGGCATTTCACAGGAGAGGAACCTTAATATTCCTTACTTTGTCACATTTTCTTTTCCATTTGGTGATTCGAGAAGTTTGAGAGGTTTAAATGGTTTGAAGGATTTAAAAAGGTTCGAGAGGTTCAAGAGGATCACGTTTCAGAAAAAGTAAGGTTCAACAGGAGATGTTAATTCACAGTTCTTGGGGAAAGTAATAGTTGTGGGTCATTAAATTTATCATTTAGGGTAACAATATTTAATATAACATTGATTAAGTAAAACAACGTTGTTTTGATAATCACTGAAGCTTTTAAACATTGTAAGACACAAACGGTAGCAAAACGATCAGTTTCACTGATCGGTTTCACTAATTGATCATACTTATTTCTTGCATAATAAAATTTAACCTTTCTGAGCTCAAGGGTCTGGTGATGATATCATCCACTTGATATTCATAATCGATAAATTCTAGAGAAATATTACCCATTTGATAATGAACTCTCAAAAAGCGATGTTTTACAAAAATGTGTTTGGTCCTAGAGTGAGAAAAAGGATTCTAAGATATTATACTTACACTAGTGTTATCACAATTTATATACACATGTCTAAATTGATATCCATAGTCCAACTGGGTGTGATTCATCCACATAATCTGTGCACAACAACTACTAGCAGCAATGTATTCTGCTTCAGCAGTAGACAATGTAACAGAGTTATATTTCTTACTACACCAAGATACCAGGGACATTCCAAAAAGATGAAATTTTCCGAATGTGCTCTTCTTATCTAACTTGAAACTGGCAAAGTCAGCATATGAATAACTCATTAAGTCAAAGGATTGACCTTTTGGATAAAATAATCCTATATTGGTTGTATTTTTAAGAATTTGAAAATCCTTTTAACAGCAAGTAAATGAGATTCCATAGGATTAGCATGAAATATTTCACACATTCATACACTAAACATGATATCTGGTCTACTAGTAGTAAGGTAAAGAAAGATTCCAATCATACCTCTATAATTGGTTTGATCAACTAGTTTCCCAGATTCATCATCATCCAACATACAGGTGGTACTCATAGGTGTATCACTTCCCTTATTACTATCCAAGACAAAACGTTTCAAAATATCTTTTGTATATTTACATTGATTTAAAATAATACCATCTTTCTTTTTTATAATTTGAAAACCAAGAAAATACATGATTTCTCCCATTGAACTCATTTCAAATTCATTTATCATAATTTTTTAAAAATCTGTACATAAAGAATTTTTTGAAGATCCAAATATAATATCATAAACATAGATTTTTAAAATCAATATATCTTCAAAAATTCTTTTAATAAAAAGAGTGGGATATGCAATTCCTTTAGTAAACCCTTTAGAAATATGAAAATTTTTAAGTCTATCATACCAAGCTCTTGGAGCCTATTTTAAACAATATAATTCTATAAAACACATAAAAACATGATTTTAAAAATAAGGGTTTGTAAATCTAGGTGGTTGTTCATAAAAAACATTTACAATTATTAAACCATTTAGAAAAGCACTTTTTACATCAATTTGATATTACTTGAAATTCAGATGCGCAGTATAGGCAGGTAAGATCCTAATGGATTCTAATCTAGCTATAGGGGAAATTTTTTTCTCATAGTCTATTACTTCCTCTTGACTATACCTTTGTGAAACTAGCCTTTCTCGGTTTCTAACAATATTTCCTGATTCATCAACTTTATTTCTAAAACCCCATTTAGTGCATATGGTCAAGGTGTCCTTAGGTCTTTCTACTAATTCCCAGATGTTGTTTCCTTCAAATAGATTTAACTCTTCTTTCATATCCATTTCCAAAAATTCATCATTGATTGCATCATTGATATTTTTACGTTATAGCTATAAAAGAAAGTCTTGATGTTCAACCTGATTTCTCATAGAAACTCTATTCTATGTCCCTCTATCAAGATTACCAACAACATCATCTAAATAATTTTTCTTTAGAATCTTAGTCAATGTAGTAATGGTGGGACTCAAAATTTAAGGTTCTTCTCTAGGTTCAGATTCATTAGAAGTAGGTTATGGAACAGTTACAGAGCTAGTTGTCTTTACAACAGGGTCACTATTTTTTTCATTAAGGTTCAGAACAGATAATTCTTCTTCAATAATTTCAAGAGATGGTTTAGGTTCATGTGGATCAGCTTCATCATATTTGATGTAAACAAATTCTTCAACACACTTGGTTCTCTAATTAAAGACTCTATAGTCATTTATAGTAATTGAATATCCTAAATTGATTCCTTCATCACTCTTGGATGAAATTTTTTCTATAATATCCGTTGTATTTAGAATAAATACTTTAAAACCAAAAACTCTAATGTAATTAATGGTAGGTTTCCTATTATGCCACAATTCATAAGGGATCTTCTTAAGAACATGTCTGATCAAGACTCTATTAATAATATAACAAGCTGTGTTCACAGCTTCATCCCAAAAGTAAATTCACAGGCCATACACTTTAATTATAGTTCATTCAATCCCTTGAAGGGTTCTGTATCTTCTTTCTACTACACCATTATGCTGAGGTGTTGTAGGGGAAAACATTTATGATTATATCCATTGTGTGAGAAATAAGATTCAAAATCATTATTTTCAAACTGACGACCATGATCACGTCTCAGGGTATTAATCTTATGTCCACTATGGTTTTCTAAAGACTTGGAATAATTAATAATGTAAGAACAAGATTCACTTTTGTGAGCTAAGAAGTATACCCATGTATATCTTGAAAATTCATCTACTAAGACATAGACATTGTGCTTCCCATTTAAGCTCGAAACTCTATAAGGTCCAAACAAGTCCATGTGAACCAACTCAAGGGGTTGGGAAGTTGAAACTTCATTCTTTAATTTGAATGAAACGTTATGATTCATTCCCTTTTGATAGGTATTACAAACTTAGTCAGTAGGGAATTCATGTTTAGGTAGGTCTCTAACAAAGTAATTCCTAGTCAGTTTTCTAAGTGAATAAATGTTGCAATGTATTAATATTCTGTGCCATATCCTGAACTATTTATTAAAATAATTTAATAAATTAATGTTCTCTTTAGCTAAAGAATTCAAATCAACATCAAAAAAATTTTCATTTCTCAAAGTAGAAAATACTAGAACATTTTAAAAATTAAAAACATTACAAGAGTCATTTTCAAATTTAACCATGAAACCATCATCACACAATTGAGAAATACTTAACAGGTTATATTTATGTCCATCAACAAATAAAACATTGGAAATTAAAACTGAATCAGTGTTACTAATCTAGACTAATCTGATGATCTTTCTTTTAGAGTTATCACCAAAGGTGACATGGCCTCCATCAACTTTGATTAAACTCTTGAAGCACGAGTATTCTCCAGTCATATGTCTTGACCATACACTATCCAAGTACCATACCTTCTTATGGAAACATTTCAAGAGAGTTTCCAAAAAAACAGGTTTAAACAAAAAATGATTTTGGTACCCAGATTTTCTAGGGTCTAGATAGGTTAGCAATCAAAGCATTAAGTACCCGGATTTGTCTTATGGGTCTCAAATAATTTACAGAAATGATTTTTTTAATGATAAACTTTATTTGATCAATATCAAATTTAGTAACTAGATGAAGAATATGAATCTCTAGAACTATAACTAGTAGCATTCTGTCCAGATTTAGGAATAAATCTAGTTTTTGTAATCTATCTCTTTCCTGGATGATAGCCTATACCAGTGGTATATTTTTTGGGCCAATTTTTATCCTAACATTTTTGTAAGTGTATCTTTTCCATTTGTGAATTTTTATATGTCCTTCCTTAATTGATCATTGGATAATTTTAGTTCTGTATTTTCCTCAAGTAACTGAGAATTGTTTTCATTCTCTATATGAAGGGAAGATTTAACAGAGCTGTTCAAAGAATGTTGTTTCTTCAAGGTCTTATACTTGTCCTTAAGATCATTACATGATTCTTCTAGTATATTAAAATATTCAAATAACTCTTCACTATACATATTTTCAGATTCAGAATCAGAATCAACTCCAGAATAATATTAATTTAAAGTAGGATTATCCAATGTTACCTCAGATCTGTTCATCATGAAATACATATTAGCTTTCTAAGATTTTTTATCCTGAGTAGAATCAGAATCACTTGAATTGTCTTCTGATGCACTCCATGTTTTTTTCATATAATTTTTATACATATTGTCGTTGTAGTCATATTTCTTTTTGAACATTATCTTTGGAAAATCTTCCTTAATATGTCCTTTCCTTTTGCACTCATAACAGAATATCTGATCACCCCTATCAGTATTTTTCTAGTCCTTCTTCCAATGAACTTTATTGTCATACATTCCTTTGTAATTCGATTTTCTGAAGAATTTCTTCTTCCTATAGAACTTCTTGAATCTCATGGCTATTTGAGCCATCTCAGCATCACTGTACGAATGTGAACTTCCACTTGTTGAGATTTCAGTAGGTATGTGAACTTTCTCCATATCCTTTCTCTTTTAGAAATTGGACATAAATGCTACAGACTTCCTTTTTGGTTCATCATCTTCTTTATTATATACATTATGTTCTTCTTAATACATCATAAGCATAACAATAAATTCCATAACAGGTAAATCACCAATATCACAGGATTATGTAATTGAAATAGATGTTCCTCTCCATTTGTCTGGTAAACATATTTATATCCTCATGATTTGTTCCTTTGCTGGAACAGCCTTTCTAAGTGAGATCATAGTGTAGACAATCTGATTGAACCTGAGGTACTTGTCAGAAATGGGTTCATCATGCTTCTTTTTAAAATTATCATACTTAATAGTATAAGTATTCAACCTCATTTCCTTAACATTGGTTGTTCCTTCATGAAAAACACCCATGGTATCCCAAATTTCATAGGCAGCTTTGCAAGCAGATATGTGATTAAATTCTTCATTGCCTAAAGCACAGTACATGGAATTCATAGCATTACAATTATTATTATAAGTAGTTTTAGTAGGTTCATCCCAAGATGTCCTCTCGGTTTATGGAATCTTATATTGAGTTTATATAGCAGTCCAGATGTTATATCCCATACTCTCTAAGTGAATTTTCAATTTATGTTTCCATTGGGCATAATTTGTACCATTGAAGGAAGGTGGCATGTTGGTAGAAAAACCTTCTAGTCTATTATCTATAACTAGATTTTAGCAGATATAATTAAAGAGATAAAATTTAGAACTAATAAAAATTTAATATCTTTGAGATACCACTAAAATCACAGTTGAAAAACAGAGTATTTGAAAATACTTTATAAATAATTTAACCCTTTGATACCAAATGTTGGTCAGAGTAGATACTCAAGGAGGGGTGAATTGAGTTCCAATAAAAAATATTTGTTAAAATATTTCTATTAAACCCCCAATTTAAAAACAAGTTATAATGTAGTGAATTTTTAAATCTGTAAAGGTTCCATTAGATTCTCAAAAGATTGATTAGGTTTCAGTTAATTTAATCAGAGGATTAAATTAATTTTTGAAGCTAATCTACTGATTTAAAAAAGTTAAAAACACTTGATAATTTATCTATCAGAGTAACCTTAAAATAGATTTTTATTTCAATGTAAATAACACCAGAATAAAAAATTTATAAAATATAATTTAAACATAATGTAAGATGAACATCTGATATAACCAAGAGGTACAGTCTCAAGAAGAGACTTTGTCCTCTCAAAAAATTTATATAAAATTTATCCACACCCTCCCTAGGGGAAAACAATAGTACATAGACTGTTCAGGTCCTAAGACCTCTACCACATTTCTTAGTGGGAAAAATAAAAGCAACAAATCTCAGGCTATCTAGGTCAAACTTGAACTCTTCCACAACTCACAGTGGGATACAAGAAGGTATAGAAAGTTTGGTGTGAGGATTTAATATCCTCCTGTTCATCTTAGGAGACAATGTGTATATAGAGTAGACAGATGTACACACATACTGGTCAGAATGTTAAGAAAATGTATAAAATAGAGGAAATAATAGCGTCTAGAATGCTCTGTGTATTTGCAGATATGCTCTGGACTCGTTTTTATGTTGCAGATGGAAGTCAAGTCCTTTCTGGGGTGGATGACTCAAAACAGAGTATAGTTGTTCTTCTTAGTTACAGCTATTCAGAATTGTGCATATGATTTTCATTAAGTCCAAGATACTAGTCATTGTGTTTGTTCCAGGTAAAAGATCTGCTTCAAGCTCTCTGGTTTTTACAGGAGTTCTTCAAGTCCTTCTTATGCTCCCTGGGACTTCATACACATGCACCATCTTTCGTGTGTTTTTATTTCTTTTTGTTCAACTCCTACTTTTTACTATATATATTGCCTTTTATTCGTTGAGTTCTGGAAAAAATAATGATTTTCTTTTTACAGGTACGAGGTATGGTTTCCTGACATCGAAAAACCAACATTAATTAATAGCAGGTGCATTTAACTAAGAAAATATGACTGTTGGAATTAAAAAGGTTTAGTAGAAAGTTTAAAATGTTTTCATGACAATCGGTGAGTCATGAGATCGATAAGTCATTTTGAATTTCCATCGGTATCCGTAGGTCATGTGATCAGCATCAGCTTCGGTAGCTCATCTGATTAGCATCAGTTTTGGATGGTCATTTGATCAGCATCGTTTTCGGTAGGTCATCGGATCAGCATCAGTTTTGGTAGATCATTTGACCATCATCAATTTCGATTGGTCATTTGATCGGCATAATTTTCGGTAGTTCATTTGATTTGAATCAGTTTTAGCAGTTATCATCAGTGCCACCGTTGTCATTAGTGCGACCGTTCTTCATCGGTGCAACCGTTGTCTTCAGTGCGACCGTTATCTTCGGTGTGACCAATCTCATCGGTGCAAGCGTTCTCATCGGTGTGATTATTCTTCATCAGTGTTACCATTCTTCATTGGTGAGACCATTCTTCATCAGTTGGACTGTTCTCATCAGTGACTCAAGAAATTAACTAACAGTGAGTCAAAAACATGAAATACACACCAAGTGTCTGTTCAAACCAGAACAGTTCCAGGACAATATAAAAACATAAATAATCATATATAAACATATTAAAACATGATTAAACAAATATAAACACATTTATAACAGAATAAATAGTTGACTAAATTTACTTATAAATAGAAATAACAATGATTTGTGATTATTAAAAAAACCATTTCACAGAGGGTTCAACAGTTATATTATTTTATAAAATTAGTTGGATCCTTAGATCAGTTATCAAATATGTTTGGTAACAAATAATCATGTTATCCTAATATAATAGACACTAAGGGATTGTTAAAATCCATATGAAGTTTTGATATTTTTATAAAAGTATTCAGGACGTTTTGAATTTTCCAATTTGGGGGTTTTTTCAACAAAACTATTCTCCAAAAAAAATCCATTATGAACATCACACTTCAAATCCATTTTAAAATGTTTTAAATTAATTAATTTTGAAAGGACTTGTAGAATACGAATAGATTCAATTATAGCTACTAGTACATAATTTTCATCATAGTTTATTAATTCTTTTATATTATAACCATTTTCATATTGTCATTCTTTTTTGTAATTAATATTCCATTTTCATCACATTTATTTCTACAAAAACCCATTTACACCAATTATGAATGTTTCTTTAGGTTGTTCAACCAATATACAAACATTGTTCCTTTAAAATTCGTATATTTCTTCATGTATAGTTTTAATTAAATACTTATCTACTAAAGAATCATCATGATTCATTGGTTTAAATATTAAAGGAAACCAAGATGTTATATTTATGTCTTTTAGGAACCTCTTTTCCTAACTAGTTGATCAATATCTTCATTTATAATATCTCTATGATGATTTATAATGAAAAAGTGATTTATTAGGTTTTATAAATTCTGTTCTTCAACAAAATTGTAAGAAATATTTCTAAGGAGTGCCTTGAAAAACATTTTTTTTGAGTTAATACCTGATAACAATAACTTTTTAACATATGTTGAATATCAGTTGAGGAACAAATATCCAAGGTGAACGTGGGTTGCTAGTTTTTTTAAAAAAAAGAGTCGGTTTCCTCAAATATAACATGTATTGTTTCTTCAATTGTATAATAAATTTAATTAAAAACACTATATACCATATTACTAGTGTTTATTACATTGAATATTCTATTTTCAGATTCAAGAGAAAATTTATATATGTTATCTTTCATATTCAGGGTAAATACATTACATTCAAAAACTGTAATGTAATTTTTTTTATTTTTGGCTAGTCCAAAATTCATAATTTTTTTGAAGATAATGTCAAAATAAAAATATTTGTATAGTATAGAGTGTTGTACAAATAATTACACTACAAACATTTTTAATAATTTATTATTCAAATAACATGGTTGTTATTATTTCATGAAAAATAAAATCATTTCTTTCAACATCACCATTTTTTCAGAGTTTTATGAGAAGAAAAGTAATTTTATATAACTATTTACTACAAAAAGAATCAAAATTGGATTTTACAAATTCACATCCATGATCATAGAAATATTTATCAAGGTTTTTTTTAACAATTTTACTATAAGAAATACATGTTTTGAAGAAAATGGCTTTAGATTATTATTTGCGAAAATAAACTCCATTGCATCCAATTTAATCATCAAATAAAAAAAATACCGAATACCATCCACCAATACTGGTTGATTATTTAAGACCAAATAATTCAATGTGCACTAACTATATAGAATCAATACATTAGACATCAATAATATATTTAAAACTAGACATATGTTTCTTACTATAATGGAATGAGTCATAATGTTTTTAGAAACCAAACCTATTTTTAGGTAGATCCATAACATGTATTTTATTAGTCAACATACATTGGTTTCTATGGTTACAATATCCTAATATTCTATTAATAACCAAAAATGATCAACAATTTCACTAAGGAATGGTATGACTTGCCTCATAATGCAAACTATGATATTTGTGTATATATTCTCATGCCGATTAGTAGAATGAAAGTATTCATCCTTGGAATAGTATACATGAAATTTATCATTTCTAAAATTCACAAGTTAAACATTATCACATAATTGAATTACGATCATGATTTTGATCATAACTATATTAATAGATAAAAAATATGTAACACCCCGACCATAGTTACCCAGAGTCGATGCATTATTACATAACATTGGCACGATCACAAGGGATCAAATCATGAATGTCTGGTCAATTTAGATGCTTTGGAAGTACTAGATACATTCATAACATTTACATTACATTAAAAAATGAAAACCAACAACATAATTGTCTCCATTGACCACATTCATATCCCTTAGACTATCCTTGAAGGTCAATCATAATATAATTCTTCTCCTCTTAGAAAAACAACATAGAAAGTGGTGAGATCAAATTCTCAATAAGGATAACAATATAGCTGAAACATTCATTAATAAACATAATCATTTATGGAAATTTGTAAGACTAAAACATAAGCCCTTAAAACATAAAATTGAGCATAATATAGTAATGATAGATCAATCAATTCCATTTACTTATTCACATGGATATTATACTAGTCGAATAATCACATATAATATCAATAGCTAATTTCATAATGATAGAATGCATAATGCCAGACTTCATAACCACATAGTCAAGGCCTTGTTCCATGACTAAAAATAAGACTTGGTAAAGGCCTTGTCCAAGAAAATAGTTTTCCTCATTAGACCTACCGATGCATCGAGGAGCTGTAGTGGGATCCACCCGTCACTTAATAAGTCTAATGCATTCCTCTTATGAAAATGTTGAAACATAAAGAAAACATTCGTATTAAAACTATAATACAAAATGTTAATATGTTATCTATAAACCATATATAGAATAAAAATATCACATCCACAGTAAAACATATCATAACTCATTCAATAGAATATGGAAGATTTTATTATAATAAATCAACCTCGATGAAGAATAATATCCCGTAAAGGATGTTGACATTGGTGTAAATGATTAGTAAAAGTCATTGAGAGAAAACTCCCTTTTTCATGAAATAATTTAAAATTCACACAATTTATAATGGAATTCATTTACATGATAGTTTTTAATCAATGTTTCCCATGCCAATTGAATCTTTTGAAAGGAGTTAACATTTTAAACCTTCATGTTCATATAAATAAATCCTTATAAACATTTTGAAAATACGGAAATTAATGAGAAATGTATATAATAATGTATCATTAAAACATTTAAAATGATTATTTAATAAATGAGTCCCTTAAAAATAATCCCTTTGAAAACTCTTATATGAAACATGGGAATGGATAATAAATATTTCCCTATAAAAACTTACCCATAAACAATCTCAAATAATAATGAGATTGAGGAATTAGCCCTTACATTGTACTTTTCCTTGGTCAAGATTATGTTAAAGTCTTGTAGAATAGTCAAATAATTGTTATTAATTTACAAAATAACCACATAAATAAATATATTATCATATATGATCTTATAATATTTCTTTGTTAATAATATTTTAGTAGTATCAACGTTTCAGGTGTTAATTGATCTATTTTCCATTATATTCTTGGTTATATAAGCCATATTTATTATGGATAAGATGTATATGATTATTATAGAGTTTATATTAAGTTCTTAAACATATATTTAATCATATAATGAAAATTATTCTTGAACGATTACGACGGGGAATAAATCTCATCGCGTTCATGGGGACGGTAATCCGTACATATGCACGAGCGACAATATAAATATATTGATGGTGAAACCATATGTCATTTTATGGTATATCATATATACAGAATAATTTACATCTTATATTTATTATTCACATATGTTATATTAATTATTATACCCATCCAAAAAAGGAAATGTTTGAATAACAAACTACACCACAACGTGGAGATGGTAAGCTGTATGTATGCACGTAAGGTGAAACTATCATTTATAGGATAGATATATTAAAGAATATTTTTGAAGCATATTTATAATAACAACAATGTATGTAGGAGTTACTGGAGTTATAATTTTGGTATGGAAACAACAATGAAAGAGAAAGTGGAAGAAGAAATGAACTTGAAAGAAGGCGGTGAAATTATTACCGCTTCTGCGGCTGTTGCCTTTTGAGTTGATCAAAAGGGATCTTTAGGATGGCTTTATGAAAAAATTAAGGACTCTAGTTTTATTTTAGGGATGTTGGGATGATATTTTGTTAGGGTTTAGCAGAGAAAAATGGATTTTGAGGTGTGATTTTGAGAGAAGGGGAAGTTACCTTTTATATGAGGGGTGAGGCTAACTTTAGGAAATGATTAAAATATTTATTTACTATAAAATCATATTCGGTTAATAATGTCTCTAAATGAATTTATATCTAGATTATGGAGATTATGGGTCTAAATAATATCAACCCATAAGTTTTAGACAGGTTTAGGTTTATATTTTAACCTTATCTTTTAGATTTAACTCTTAGTTAAATTGTGTAACTTTTACCACGTATTCTTGTATTTTTACACTATATGGTTAATAAAATTAATCTAAACATTCACGAGAAACACAAGAGGTTAATTAATGAAATATATAATATTATTTAAGCCCTGTATTCTAACCATATATATTTTGAAATATTATATCTACCAATAATATAGTAATTGTTTTAAAAACAAATTTATGTCAATGTTTACATTATTTGGTATTTTGGTTTTGTGAAAGTCGTATCAAAATCATAAATTTGAAAAAAATATATCTAATCAACCCTAAAATGTCATATTAACCTAAAAAATTAGTCAAATTCATAAAAGGTCCCAAATTATATTTATTTTTATATTTATAATATCAATAATTTTAATATTTTATTAAGAATGTAAGTTATGCAACATGATTGTGTCATAAATCAATTTATTTATTTAATCTCTAAAAATTAGAAATAAAATACCATTGTGTAGGAAATATTTTTATCTTTATAATTAATATTTATATCCAAATTTATCTTATGCATAACTCTAAATAAAAAATGGTTTACTCATTAAACATTAAATTTATCACTTTTAACTCTTCTTTATATAAAATAATAATAAATGTCCTAATCTAATCCAAGCGGCCCTAAAGGATAATATTTTATTCCTACTGTTTTTTTGGTCGAATTACACTTATATAATATAAATAAGAATTTGTTATGGAAATTATAATATCATTTTTACCTTTAATTACCCTATTTACTTTGAAAAATGGTAAATTAAAGCCAAAAATTACTATTCATAAAAAATTATGTTCAACTTATTGAACCACATTTTAATTACTGATGTCATATGTGTCTCCTAGATTTTTGAAATTCAACTCTCAAAAGCTGTAAAATTATGTTTTATGCAAATTTGCAAATTCTTCTCGAAGGTGGGTAAAAGACGGTAAATAATTCAATAAATATTTATACATATAATTTTATTATAAAATGAAATCAATGAATTAAAAATAACTTATATAGGTATTATATATCTATTTTTAATTAAAAATATAAATAAAATAAAAAATTCTTTCAATTAAAAGTCTGTTTTAAATAATAACGCAGTGTTTTTCAATATTCATCAAAAATTGATTGTTCTCTGAAAAATACCAAAAACAATTAACTCTATGATAATTTTTATATTATGAATTCAAAAAATGAATTCTATTAACCTAATTAAAAACATATAAGTTTCATTAATTAATATAAAATTAATTCCCGTTGTCAAAACCAAAAAGTGGGTTTTTAAAAAGTAAAAAAATTCAAAAGATTGACATGTGGTTATGTCAATTTTAAATGTAAAATTACTTATAATGACCTAAATTATATTAAATGATAAAAATATAATCTAATTATATTTCAAAACAATTAAAATGTATAATTTAGCACTATAAATTATATTGATTAAAAATGTTGATTTCAATAAAAATTTTGCATCTTTCCCTATTAATCAAAAGGTGAAAGTCAATAGAAAACACCAAAAATTTATCCAAACTAAATTTTTTTGTCCCACATCTAAATAAAAAGTCTAATTTGTCAAATATAATATAAATATGTATGATATTTCATTTAAAAAATCACCATTTGTAGGTGGTAAAATTGCATTTTTGAAAAATATATTCTTTATCTGAGAAATTGAATTTATTCTTATATGCTGTCTATGAAACACAAAATATAGTTGTTAAAATTATATATAGTACATAAGATTCAAAATGTAGTTATTACTATTCATACCCGCATTTTGAATAGCTAGTTTGGTAAGTTTTGGTGTGCACAAACTCGGTGTCGCGTGTATCGCAATCTATTAAATTACTTTAATGAGATAAAATACTATGAAATAATGGGGTATTAAAAAATAGATATTAATGATTTAGCAAGAAGAAATATATTACCTATACCGATAATCTATCCTAGATCATTATCGGTGAAAGTGACTTTTCCACCTCTCATCTTGATAACTTATATGACAAAGATTTGTTTTCGGTAATATGTATGGAAAATTCTTTTTTCTATGTACCATGTAATATTAATGTCGGTGCTTTCATTATTTTCCAAAAATTAAAAACAATATACTTTCATCACTCAAAACATATTGGAACTGATAATGAAAAAATGGGAAACAACATTAGGTTAGAGAAATAGGTTTTGTGAAATCATATGGGTTTAATGTTATTAATTGAACACTTATTGTTCTATTTCCCACCACTATGGAAGTTTGTGAAAATGGTTCACACATTGGAACAAGATAATTAATAACAATAGTTAATTTTTTTATGAGTATATACCATTCTAGAATAAGTAAAATGAGGTCTAACTAGTTTTTACATTGAGTCAATATTTTCATTAATAATGGAATTGTTTGATAATGTTTTCATTAGGTAAGATGTTTCAAATTTTAGTTTACAAGTAAATATTTATCCTCACATGTTTCGGTTTTAGAATGCATCTTGTTTAAACTATTTTGTGAACTATAACTTTTAGAAATATTTTTTCTAAATCCCTTGAAATTTAATATTTTTCCAGAATTGACTTATCATGATGTTTGGAATGTTTTGGTATTTCACTACCTAAAAAATCAATCCATGATTCATCCTTAGTGAGTTTAGAATTATACATTTTATTTTAAAAAAAACTAGTAAATATTTGTTTTTCAGAATTTATTTAATATTGTGATACTTTATCATAAGATAGTAAAATATTATCTTCCCTATTTGATAAAAATTCTTCATTATATGATTTATTATTTTTCTCATTATTCAATTAAAGATAAATTTTAATTAAAGATAGGTTTGTATGATTTTTAAGAGAAAATAATTTTTCTCTATGAAAATGATTTTCTTTATGTACCATAGAATGACGACCTATATTATTTTCTCCTAAATTATTATTATTATAAGGGATATATGAGGAATATTCTCCACTTGAAATCAAAGAATCCTAATCCTTAATAAATGTATTTCCTTTTAAATTACAATATAATTTTTAATTCCTATAAAAAATTTCATTCTTAACATTCATTCATTTTTATCTTTATATAATCCTATCTAATATGTCATTCTTTTTTTCATTCAAAACATGTTACATCCTAAAATTTCTTTTCATTTCTTTCCTTGTTATTTTTCATATACGGATAATGAAGTTAGTTCATTTAAAATATCTTGTTCATCCTTCCAAAATGATTAGCTACATCATTTTGAAAATGATCAGATGAAAATTAGTTCGATTGTATAATAATTTTTTTCAATTATGGGAGATTATAATACATTCTATGTAGTATTAACATTAAGAGGTATGGTAGATGTTGTAAAAAACAAAGTACCACTATTTTTATTTTTCCCTTTTTTAGAACCACTTTTAAATCTTCCCTTATACTGCATATGATTTCCAATAATATTAAAAATAGTATGATTTGTTAACATCATTCTATCACCAACATGTTTCCTCTTAGACTCCCACTAATTGTGCCTGAGATATACTATCTTCTACAAAAGGATTTGGTCATTTAATACTTTTTATCCAAGAGATTGTAAACTATTTTTGATCGTCATATACCATTGATGCATCATATAAATAGATTCTCTAGGTATGAATTCAAAATCATGATAATCGACTCACATCATAACTCATAAAGTTTCAACAACTATAGAAGTACAAAAATGTGTAACCTCTATCTTTTTAGAAATATTATTTTCTTCATCACATAATGATATTTGACAACAGACGCATGCCTTCATTGAGTATATAAAAGTTACTCTGACAATCTAATTATGAATATACACTTTATTCGCTTTATTCTTAAATATTGTAACATGCTTAGTAGGATTATTATTGTTTCCAATGATCATCATAAAGTTGTCTACTTGAATATTGATCAGAAAATTCTTCATTCTATCATTCCAATATTAATAGTCCCCACTATCAACAATTTTTCAAATGCTGGGATTGATATCATAAATAAATCCATTATTTAAAACTACCATATTAACAGATAAACATTTTTTTCCATAAACATTTAAGTGTAGGAAATATTTATAAAAAATAGGTTATTACAAAATTAAAAAAACTTGTAATAGTAAATTTTGTAACAACATTCCAGGTATTTGAGAAGTAGAGTTATATTTTGATAAATATTATTGGATATAAATATGATTAATATTAATATTAAGATAAAAATAATACATTTTTTATGTATCAATTACAATGGGGGTGAATTCAAGTAAAGTAATTGTTGTATATAAGTGATTTAAAAAACATAAACAAACCCATTTTAATAAATGATCAGATTTGAACATGGAACGTAGTCTGATTGTAAAATGTTTTTAATTAGACTCATTTTGAAAATATTAGATTATAAATCATAATAAAATTAAATTTAATTAATTCATAGTTAAATGGTTATAACCATAATAGATCTATTTTTTTGGATTCACAGAAGATCTGATTAATTGATCAAATTTTGATTATCATATTTAGAATCCTTATAGTAAAACTAATTCAAAAATGCACAATGGAATATAAAACATATAAGAAATAAGAATTATTATAAAAATAATGTATAAATAAAATATATTTATTTAAAAAGAATATATCTCTTTTAATGATAAGAGTATAATTTGAAAAAACCATTGCTAAAGGTATCAATTATTTTATACTTCCAGTAATTTTTGTCCTTCTTCAGCAATGAAATCGATTGATATGATGACCATCACTATTTTTTATGCATATCCCTTGTATCCCTATATACAATTGATAAGATTTCTATTTATATAACTACATGAAATCGTTCAAAATATTATATTACCAGTCATTTTATCCCTATAATCACTTGACCATAGTCACAGATTAGACACATGATTACAACTCCAAATAAGTTGTATGGCGACTACTTAACAATGTTCCCATAATAATAAAAAACTATAAATAAATTAAAAATTTGAAGAAAAACAAGTTCATAGGTTTTAATTGCCAATGTTATCACTAAATGACACTTTAAAAATGAAATTGATCAGCTAATCATCAGATAAAAACTATTCGAATTACTGGGTATTTATAGGAAAACATCACAAAGGTCACAATTTCTCCCAAAGATCATATTTCCACCTGTTTTCCAAAATGGCTTGGACAAATTTCACTTCAATATATCATTTATAACTAATTTTTGGATGTCGTGTTGATATATAATATTTTAGTAAAAAATGAATTCCATCACAATAAATATAAGTTTTTTATATTCCAAATATAAACATAATTATGTCTGATGGACTTATCAATATTTTTCATTATGATTTTCCATATGATTTTGAATCTGATGTAAATCAGATCCGGTATTGGTTTGATGTTTATGAATTTTTTAGTATGAAGGAAAAGATAAATTTATACACATCTATTTTGATATGGATTGGTATGATTTTTATTTGATATAGTGTCATTCTGATAATCATAATAATAGATTATAAGTTTTTATTTGAAATACAAAACAAATTATTTAAATTATGGTAAAAATAATATTATTTATACAAAAAATATAATAAAACACTTTGGAGAAAAAAATAGTAATATATTGTATACGAAATTGTTTCTGTTCTCCAATAAAAACTATATGGAGAATTAAAATATATAACATCAAACTCAACAGGTTCTAGTTTCTAAACCAAATATTTTTGGTGTTGGGCTCATGGGGATACTCTCATTATTGCTATATATATTATGGGGTTGGTTGGAGAGTGTCACGATAAAGTATGTTTCTTATCATGTTCACACATGGGGATCTATTGCAAGGGAGATCATGAGGTTATATCTAGAAAATGTAATTCTAAATGTTTTATTTGTCATTTTATATTCATATATATCAATATTAGGAATTATAATTATAAGTGTGATCAATATAAATGTTTTTCATGAATCACTTACTTAGATGCATTGAAAAAAACCATTATAGCATTGTTTCATGAAAAGGTATTATATTTTAGTTATCTCATAAGTGACATAAAATTTGTTGAATGGTCAAGAAGAAATTTTTCCCTTTCATATTAATGGAAAAATATATCTACATAATATTGATTAATATAGATCTATCTATCTAAATTAGTTGTCATTATTGTAGGAAATATAGTTTTTTTAATTTTAATGAATGGTAACTCATTGTATTTCTTGATGAAATATGTATTCATCATAATTAATGAAATATAAATTAAAATATTGACTATATTTCCAATTATTTTTCATATGGACAATTTTATAAATTATACAGTAACTTCATACATTATGAGTCCCTCGTAATGTTCTTTGATATTGATCGTAGTTGTTAGGAAATTAATACTTATATAAATTAAGAAATGAGTATAGTTGTTCACAAAATTAGTGTATATAAAATATCATTAACATTTAATGATTTTCAGTTTAAGAATAATTTTACTCTATATTTTATGTAATAGATTTCATTTTTGTAAATGATAACAAATATTATCAATCAAACAATATTCAATTCTTTAGTATTTGAGTTGAAATTTTTATCCTCGTTATTATTCCCAAGGAAATGAATATAATATTATTCCATTCAAGAGTTTAGTGAAAATAGTAAATTATATATTTATTCATGTTATTTTAATATAAAAAATTAATATTTGTTCACATGTTAATGAATAGAGACTTTATTTTATTTTATCAAATGAATATATTGTATTTTTCAATGTTTACTAAATTATATGGGAGATTCTAAATTCATTTTAATTATATGGTGTGAATAGTATATTTTATTTAATATAATTTATTAATTTAATAAAAGATATTTTATTTGAAAAATTACATGGTATCATATAATGATATTATTATTATCATTATTTTAATGTGGTTTATCAAAAATATTAAATAAAAGAATAAGTTAATTTATAAAATTATCTCAATTATACCCTTGGAATAATGTCTTAAATATACAGTTTCCACCAATGATTTGTTACAATATATGATACGAAATATTTAATTATATCAATCTATTTAGATAATTCTTATTTTATTTCCATCTCACAAATCCAAAGAGAGAATAAGAAAAATATGTTTTCATAAAAAAAAATATTATGTGATATGTTATATAATAACATGAGATGACTAGAAACATTGAGGACATTATATGGTGAATCATGAAGCACTTATGTGTCTGATTCCTAGCTTGGTACCCCCTCACATGACCTAGTCAGGTCACTTATTAACCCCAAGGTGTTTGCAACATGCCTGAGGCTTCTAACTACTGATAAGGGTGTAAAGAATATAGTGGGGAGATTATACAATCTCAAAAGGGTTATAATATATGTGAAATAAGATAAATAATAAAAAAAAATCCTATAGACAACTATACATAAAAACAAAAACAAAAAATATACAGATAACCATCAATGAGAATAATAATAATAAATCATTTAAATCCATTGTGTATGAAGAACAGAAGGATGTGTTGAAATTATAACAAGTAGATTAGAAACAGACTCCAATAAATACTCAAAAAATCTTAGTCTCTAATCCCATGTATATTCCTATATCCTTGATCAAATCCCATCTAGTATCCATAAAATCAAGTGCAGGGGCCCATTACAAGATTATATCTAAAACCATGAAATATTCTACATTACTAAATAATACCAAAATAGGTTTTCTATGAATCTATATACTCTAAAACCAATGGTGGCTAAAAAAATCCTATCTAAATACATATTTAATGTGATATTATATTAAATAAAAGTATTAATTCCAAAATTAATGTGGAAGATAAAACAATGATTCTATCCCTTGAGCATCATGTTGACCCTTATGGTCAACCAAACCTCCTTTGTCATGATTAAGATGTCTATTTATATAAAAGATGTCAAAATAATGGATGGAACACCATGTCAAAAATATAATATAATTTTTTAGTGAAATCAATCCAAATAAATAAATTTATCCTTGATGGAACACTGCATCATGCATATAATTTCATATAGGAAGGAACACCATCACTTACTGATAATTCCATAGAATAAGGAACACCATGTAAAAACTATAATTTCATGACAAATGTATTAACATACCCATGAGATAACTTCCTCCACCATGAAATCCCATTTCCAACCCATAACATCATTTAGGAAAACCATGTAGGACCAATAATTTCATCATAGAAGGAATTCCATGTCCAACATATAATTTCCTATATGAATAACACCATGAATATCTAATAATATTTTCTATGAAAAAAACTATTTATATTTTAATACCTCATCCGTATGAATTATGTAACATATTAGTCAAAAAAAAGATAAATAATCCTTTTATAACAACCAAACAACAAAATCTCAAACATGTTATTATCATCTTAATTGATCAATTAATATATAAGAAAACGGTCCTTCCATTTACACCATATAAAAAATTCATTAGATTAACCACATACAAGGAAATTATAAATTTCATAGATGATACTAATTAACACAAAAATTGTAACTATTCAAATGACCCTTGTAATTTAAGCATAATTATCGTTTATCATATCATTATTTCTCTATATTATCATTCCATTATTTAAACAGAAATTGTATTCCAAATTACCACATTTAAGTATTCAATTATTTTTCAAACCAATAAAAATTATTACCGAGTTATTACACTAGCCTATCAAACCATGTAGTCAATTCACATGCCAAACCAAATAAACTCTTATGTGAAATGATATCCAATATAAAATTAATAATGGTGTTCTAGGTTCATTATGTAAAAGTTCTAATGTAGGGTCAAGGGATGGAAAACTCTTAATATGTATTCAAGTCACAGTGTCAATTCCAGCAAACCAATCATGGTTTTAGGGAGGTCAAATCATAATGTTTCATCATAAAAATGAGTTACCAATTGGGTTAGTTCAAACACATGACATACTAAAAAGATCAAAATGCCATAAAAATTTAGTAAAATTAAAAATCATGATAGAGTTATTCAATTCCACCCAACTCGATATAATATAGGATGAGGAAATTCCACCATGAGGATGGTTTAATTTGGTTCCTACTTACGTAACATCGAATAATGCCAAGACATAATGTATGAAAAATATTGAAATCCTAGATATGATATTGGATGTCCCAAAAAATAGTTATCCCCAAGAAAAACTAATGAAACATGAATGGGAATAAGAAACGAGAGGCTTTCGATTATTTTTTAGGTCGAAACACTACTATCCTAAGTAATATACCATTATATCGAAGAGAAATCCCAATGTACCATAAATGAGGGATATAATTTAGGTAATGGGGAATGTGGATTAGGATAAATATAGTTGAAATGATTTAAAAATCTTCTAGAAACAACGTAATTCATTATGTAAATTGGGGTATTACACCCGGAATATTATATTTTTCATTTTTATTTAAAACCATGAATTATTATCTTAATAACATGAGAACTAATTAACATCATGGAATATACCTCACATTATGAACAAATTATACCCCAAAAAATTATTTCGCACCTAAAAAATTTTCATTCCATGCGCCCCTAACATTTCATGTTGTGAATACACATTCATGGTGGTAATTAATTCCTATAGACTACTTCTATTATAAATTCAATTTTCCCCCACAAGGAACATTATCAATTAAATTAATCAAGAAACAAGAATAATTAACTGAATTTATTCTTTTAAATGAAAAACTCGGATATAAACATTATTGGGAGAAGATATGATCTTATGACCTACCCACCATAAAAGATCCCATCCCCAATATTTTCTCCCAAGTATCCATGTGATGAAATTTATAACAAATTAGTCCTCAATTAACACATATCTGACTCCCATTACTAGGCATGCTTAGGAAATTGGACATTTTTCCTCGACACTTGTAGTAGAGTCATGATATTCCCTTGGAGATTCTTCTCTCAGTGATCAATGATATGGATCTGATAATCCTAACGGGGTGCATTTTCATCCAAGTAAACATCATCAACATATATCATTGGAGACGTTTCTTGGTGACATCTATGATTTTGTGACATGTAAAACAGATAATGCATGGAAAAATAGAACTTTGGATGTAAAAAATGGTACTCTACATATCCTACAATCGACACTATCCCTAATGGACCAATAAACTCGGATTCAACATACCATATGTATTGATATGAAATTTAGCCATATCGGGATTAACATGAAGGAAAACTATATAAGACACGTTGAACACCCAAATCCATATTTAATTGATAACAAAAGGTTTTTGTCTTCTCTATTTGGTCACCAACTAATTTCTCCTCATCTAAACCTACTCTAAATTCTCTAGCATCATATTAATTACAATAATATTTGACACACATTCTTCTAATAACATATAGGTGAATGAAATTATCTTCCATAAAATTCTTCATACGTTGTCATATAGATCGTTTCGTAGAATCTATTATCATATTAAAATTCTAAATGTTCAATTTTCACATCCAAGAAAAACTAAAATCCAACTTATGTTCTACTTTTTTTCCATAATTTGACTTATCTTTCCATATTATAATTATGTTTTAGGATAGAAGAAGGTATATAGAAGAACCTAAAATCACAAAGCCATTTGACATCCCTTTCGAAATCATGTTGTGAAACAAGAATATCAATCAGAAATTATGATCCTCAACCACCATGAAGTTATCATATATCTTATATGTAGAGAATATCCATATCATTGACGGTGAGAGACTCCTTGATAGGAATGAATTAGTATACCATATTTAGTCGATCTACAGTAACCCAAATTCCATCATTTTTCGAATGTGTATTTTCTATTACTATCTTAAAATCTATGGTTACATTATTTCACATCCCATCAAGAATGGTAAAATGATACAATAACATAGAAAAAATATGATTCAAGGCCTTGACCTCTTGATGGGTGAAATATATCACCAAAAACACACAAAAAGCATCTTCACCTCAATCATGGAGTATTTATTATTGTCATAAAAACATGTATTTTCCATACTAGGATGTAATTCCATCTTTGAGGCATCAAACGCCCCCACCATCTCCTTGTGGAAGCATTGAGAAAGCAATACATGTCCATGGATTAAATTATCGTTTCCATAATTAGATCTCATATTGATATAGGATCTCTACATTATAATCTATTCATCATCTCTAATCTTTTCATTTCAGTTATATGGTCTCTATTGTTCTAGTCTAGGACAATGATTAAAATAGACATTAAAGTTATATATTCTCATCCTTGGGACTCCAGAACAAATAGATGTTTGTCTATAGAGAGAGGCATAAGAATCCACCCACCACATGAATCCCAAAATTCCTTTATCTATGTTTTATATCTTATATAATAATTAAAAATGTTTCCATTTCCTCAATTATTATCCAAATTGAAGCTCGTAGACTCTAGATACTTAAACAAACTCTTCTAACAATGGGTTAGGTCCCACTGTGAAATGATATAATTGAGGCTATTTTTATCAATATAAACTATAAACCTCTCACCAAAAAGATAATTCCACCCTCATCTATGGTCATTCACTATTATAGTCCTCTCGAAATCATGAGTAGGATAATTTAATTATGTGGTTACAAATATGGCTACAATATATATGAAATAACTCAACCCTACAATAGAAAAACGGATTTGTGACCAATTACTTATGTTATACATATATAATATATTCTATACCCATATATAGTACATTCGGAATGGTTTTTGTGTTCCACTAACTCTAAATCACCTAAAAATCACTCTTGAAAGAATATGACCAATGATTCTTTACACCGTTCATGGATAGACATGAAATCAGTGTTGAATGATGTGATAATTAATGAATGAAATGTATGTAACATACTACAAGGATAATAATTAATCAAATATTAATGGAATTATTACAATGATACAAAGATACCATAGTTTCAACCTTATATATGTATAGTTAAACCCTATCATTTGAGAAAGAAGTAACTAATATGTGGAAATTATTGATATAGAAACTACATTTAGATATTTTGGATTAAATAAGATACTATAATAGTTTAATCATGATGAATGGAAGATATTGGTCCTGAAAATAATTATATTGGGCATATACCATGATTTTAACAATGAAACCCACCACAAAATAATCAAAAATTTATTTATGATCTGATTATTTATGGCCATAAATTCCACCGGTGCATTCATTCGTACAAAGGAAATCACCATGAAATCATAAAGAAAATATCTACTCCTAAAAGATGCCAAGGTTATGATTAATGGTATCCCTCTCAAATGATGGTAAACTATCCACAAGTCTATCTTAAAAAAAATATGGGATCCTCTCAATAGATTGAAGATATCATCAATGTCTATTAGGGGATATTAGTTCATCACCATATTTTGGATGAATCTCATATAATATACACATACGAAAAAATTCTCACGAGTAATCATTGTGAAAACGAAGTTAGAACCCCATAGTGATTTAATTAGTCGTATGAAGATATTTTCTTCTAAATAATAATAATATACTTATAACTATTGATACTCTATTGGTTCCATCCCATAATGTGGGATAGAAATAGGATAGGCTCACAACAATATATAGATGGTGAACTAAATCCCCTACCAGGGTGGAAATCCAATTAACTATCTAAGAAAGGCATAAAAATAGTATAATACTAGAAGAAAATACCTCTGATACCCCCACAGTAATCTAGAATAAGGATTGATATTTTATCAAGTAAACAGTCATTTCTACCATAAATAGGTCTCGAAAATTCATCCTAAAAATCCAATTCTTCATGATGGGCATCGTTTTTCCCTGATAATGTTACAAAAATATTCCTTCCTCAATAACAATTGATATGATCCTAGTACAGTACTAGAAAATCCATGACCAAAATTAAATCGAATCATTCCATTTCTGACTAAGAATTTTTACAAATGAAATAAAATACACCAATTTCACAAGAACACTCCCTTTTGAGTGTAATAACCTATGATCACACCCCTATAATTATGTAAATGATCATAAAACCATCTATGTCATCCACATCAAAACCAAAGTTATTTGATCATTAAATAGAATAAAATAAATATCATGCTCAATATCAATCAAAATAAATGAAATGTAAGATAATATAAGAATATTAGCCTTGATAGTGGAATAAATGATGTCTAAACTATTCATGGTATAATTTATAGCTAGTAGATAAACCACTCCTCCGTCTTGGTCTCTATTATGACTTCCACATGATTCTCTAACTGGCTAGTACCACAGCTCCATTATCATGGTTCCACATCTACTCCCTCGTTATTAGTATCCTATTGAACTCTAGTAACTAGTATTATATGGGATATTAGAGTTCTTATTATACATTATTTTCTATCTTGATCCTCTACCACCACTCCACTATATAGGTATCCTTTAAACCACTTCCAATACACAAAACTACTTCAATAATGAGACATTATTGTTGGGTAAATACAAGAAGATTTCATTTTTCAAGTCCTACCACATATATAACACATTAGTTGTCCATTGTTTTTAAATGGATAACCACAGTATTGGATACTATATCCACCACAAACCTATGTATAACATTAAATAATATTCTTCCTAAAAACTAAATATTATCTTCATGATCAATATATTGAACCTACATTTTTGGAACTTAGATCCTTCTTCTCGTTCTCTCAAATTATGAGATCTTGATTAATAATGTGTATGAATATTCTCTAATAAAAGATATTCAGAAATGATTTTATCCATTAAACAATATATTAGTAGAAATATTTCTCCCATACAGTCTCATTAGATTATAAGGAAAGATGAATCCCCCAATCGTTAGTGATGTTACTATCATTGTCCATCACCTACATGCTCCCCTAGGTCAACTGAATGAAATCCGGATCCCTCTATAACACTATGTGTGTAGATATAAGTTTATAAAAAACTATTCCTATATATATGTACATTTTAGGCTATCTCGCTACCTGGATTCCTCTGGGACATCCTAGTAATTCATAGTTGTTACTCAAGATAATATGGTCAAAAATATTCTCCCTCATATTACAGTTCACCTAATTGTTTTTTATATAATTTGAAAGAATTGATATTTAATTCATCTTCGTAGAGCCTCCCACTCCATTGAACAGGGTTTGTTGATGTAGATGAAACCATGTCATAATATTAGACATATAAGGCATAATACATTAAGTCTCCATATCCAATTATCACATCACCCATAAGAAAATATCACAAATATGATCATCTGTAATGTCCCTCACAACTACTGGATGTTATGGCTCGGCTTTATTATTAGTGTGCTGATTTCCACCATCTTTAAACTCAACTCAATGATTGGGTTCCAGAATATTCTATTAAATGGTCAACTCACTCCATAAAAAACATGATAAACCGCAATATCATCTGCAAAAGGGGAAAATGACAGCATAGAAAAAAGGGATTATTGTTACTCAATACCGATCTTAATGAGTTAATTTACATTTCAATAGAATTACATTTAGTACTGTTCATCAAATAAGATAAGGGACCACATTTCAAATATCTAGGAGGAATCAATATCATGCCAAAAAAATATGCCACTATATTGGACAATGAAAGTCAACATATATCCCTATGTTCCTACCATGATGAATTCATATACATTTCATTTGACATCGTCCTTTGATTAAAATCAAAATAATCAATAATATCTAAAAACAAGTGAATCAACCAATGTGAAATAACAGAAAAAATGTAACAAGTGAATTACATAAACATCATTCCTATTCATAGAATCTCGGTTTTCCCCACATGTTGGTTAGAAAATCCCATACATGAGTTCATTTCCAAGAACGAAACATCATAGTCTCATGGATACCATTCCTCGATTATAATGAAATAAAAAATCTTGAAAACTGATACAAATTTCTAAGATACATACTTTGGTACTCCACAACATGATCATGTCAGTTCACTAAATCAATATAGGCAGGACTTCACATGTTCCAGGGCCTAAAAAGAAGAAGAAATGGTTTATAGAATATTGTGGGGAAACAATAACCATCAGAATAGAGTTTAAATATATAAATAAATATGTTATTTAAATAATAAACTCAATCCATCATACATCTAGACACATCCAACTCAGTATAGACAGCTACAAATTACAAAAAATACAAATAATTTTGACAAATCATGTCATGTGATAATGTACTCCATAAAAATTGATGTAATTAAAGTTACAATATTAAAATAAAAATAAAATTTAATAAATACTACAAATACTACAATTCTGAACCCTATTAACAGTCCTATCCCTAAGCTTTGGCCACAAATTGAATGCACATAATAAAAAATAGGTCCCTATTCAATTTTCAATATATTCATCCACATAATCATTCATGGTAAAAAATAGTTCCATTATTGTGTGTGATTAAAACATGGTAGTTAGAATCCCAATTTGTCTAAAGAATCATGTTTGAATATATAACATATGTATGAATTTGAAAAATAGTAATATTATTTCAAAAAATTAATCTAGAATAAAAAATAAATTTACTCACCTTGGATATCTAATTTTAAACATGGATATTTCTAATCATAAATTTTCATGATTCCATATGTTTATATCTTTGGAAAATTATGTATTAATAAGATGTAATGACATGTGCACCCTATAGTCTCTCCTAGGAAGTAATGCCATCTCTGACCCATAATTTAATATTGGAAGGAGTGCATTATATATCCTATAATTTATTCTTATAAGAAATTCCTTATACAACATTTAATTTCATATAGGAAGGTCTCCATATACCATATATAGTTTCATCATGAAATGAACACAATGTCCATCCTATAATTACATCTTAGAAGGAATTCCAGGTCAAAATTAAAATTTCATCCAAGATAAAACACCATGTCCTACATATATTTTCATCCATGATGTAATACCATATGCAACCTATAATATCACCATGGAAGGAATTATAGGTCTACATAATAATTTCATCAGTTAAGGAATATCATGTCCAGGTAAATATATAATCAAAAAGAATTAATCATCCTATAAGTCATAAGAAGGTAAAGATCCAATAAATCATTTTCTAACACCCTAAACCCAATATATCTAACAATATTTGTTAATATTATTATTCCATTAATAAATTTACCAAATATCATGGAATTTACTCCATTTTTTATGATAATAAAAATTAAGAAATAAATGGAAATTATCAACTAATAACAGGTTATAAATTATCAATTTGATTGATAAAATTCCCTTTTAACTTGTTACTTATGAATAATTACCATTTCACATATTATCATATCCCCATTTCACTATGAAATTATATTAGTACCATATAAATGGAAAATTACCTATTTTATTAAATGTAATATATTATCATTCAAATCATCAGGATTACCAAGTTAATACTTTTACCTATCAAGACAAGACCTCAATTATAATAAAAAAAAATCATTTTGTTAATCCAAACATAACCAATTTACAATTAGAGTGGACCCAAAATTGTTTGTGGGATGCCTATTCAGTTGGTTCAATAAAAAAGGTCAGTTTTCAACTGAGTTTGGTCACACAGATAACATATAAAAAGTGACTAGATTTGTTACAAATACTAGGGAAATCAAAAATAGTGTTTATGGTTCTTTTTTAGTCCCCACAACAAACAGAGAAGAAAAATAAATTCCTTAGCGGTAACGGTAGAATTGGTTTCCTCCATCCATCACTAAAATGTAGTCAGGGAAATATTGTTAGCAAAAACATAAATATAAAATATTTTTTTATTGTCAAACTTGGGTTCATCCCCATGGGAAACATACAAAACAAGAAAGAGTGGACAAACTAATAGGATTAGTGTCAATATATACATACAAAAAATGAAGATATAATATAAATTTTCATTAGATTAAAGAGATCTCTTAAAATCAGTTAATCGAGGGATGAAATTTTAGAGAAAGGATAATAGAAATAATTAGAAATAAAATGGAAGGGAGTTAATAAAATATAATTTCACACAACCTCATAAAATAAATAAATATTTGTTTGTCTCTATAAATATAAATGTTTTAATATGCATGAAAAAAATCATCCTAACTAAATATTCAGAGAAACAGTTCACATAATGAATGATATATCAGGTCGTGAATTGATTTTATCCAGAACAACCTTTCACACCCAGAAATAATTTCAAGGAACATTTCTACAAAATTTAACATCATTGATAAAAAACAAGGATTTGATTAAATTATTTAGAAAAATTCCAAAATCCCTTCAAATTTCCTCTTTGAATAAAACAAAAAATTTCACAAAACCACGAAGAAGTTTCAAAGATATAATATAAATGTATGAGACAATAATATGGATTTTACCTAGGATAAATTACATCCTATTTGTAGAAAACTCTTCAAGGGTCCTTATTTCTAATCTCCATAACAGTAGGATTACACTAAAGGAAACATAAAACACATCAAATGGAATCTGTAGATGATGTTATTCCATTTTTAAGTTAATTACAAGTTATAGTTCATGATTATATTTATTTAATTTTAGGGATCATTGATAAATTTTTCTTGGATTTTCTCTAAATTTGGATAAGAAAATTTTCCCCATCCAAAACTTATATTTATCCTTGGAACCATCATGTAGTACTAGAGTATCCACTTTTTAATTAATATATATTTATAAATTAAATGATCAATTAAAATAAATTGTTTTTTATATTAGTATTTATATTTATATTTTGAGTCCAACAAATAATATGACATGTAAATGAATATTATATTGTATTAAAGGTGTCAAAAATAACAAGGATCACTCAAATAACCCATCTATAGGATCCATGGTCACTGGCTAAATAATGTGGTGACTCACTGTTTAACAGAAAAGAACACATTATGTTATATGTGATAATCCATAGAAGAAACATATTTTGTAATTAACAGTGCGCCTTGTGGGTAAATAAATGATGAAATTACACACTATGTATTGAATTTTAATGCATTATGTGGTTTGTTATGAATGATAATGTTAAAATTGGATGAGTAAGTGACCTATAACCCTATATAATATAAATGATTTTTATTTCATAGTTCTTCTTTTCGGTTACTACATGATGTCATTACACCACACATATTGACTTCTAGTCTCACATGTGACCGGATTTGGACTACATTTCATACAGATAGGGTACAAGACATGTGACACATTTCAGTCTAAGAAATGAACATGTAGATTAATTATAGCCATGTCATGTTTCTCAATATGTTGTGTCATTTCAATCCTTGTATTGACAATAAAAACATCGTATATAATTGTTACATACCATTTATAGAAAATATATTGATTCTAGTAGTATATATTGTGGGAAATAATGTCTTTTTTAGTCATACACACCATATAGACTACACCATTTTACAAAGAATATCAACACATAATTTATTTAGAGAAACAAAATGTGGAGTTATGTTCCATGAAATACATTGTAAATGACACAAACATTTTATGATATACTAAATTTCCATATTTTTCAAATGATGTTACACTTGTAGATCACAATGTGCGGCCATTGAAGAACATGAAATTGACTTGTTAATCATAAATTAAATAATAAGGTAATTAAATTTATTTAAAAATATACAATTATTTTCTTATTATCTATTTTGGACAAGAAATATATCATAATTTATGAAAGTTAATTAGTTTATTAACATGTAAATTATTTATTAAATCAAGGAAAATTTTCTTTAATAGCGAATAAGATTTCTATAATTCTAATTTTGGTTGTCATTTTACGTTGTGGATGATCATAATAATTGATTGCCCAATTTATTTACTATATTTATCAATTTAATTAAAAAAATCATTTTATAATTTATTGTGTTATAGTTATTATTAAACTATTAATGGTGATTAAAAAATCACCAGTTACTCATTTATCACATATGGACCAATGTTACCATGGTTATTTTATTTTACCCCTGATCCCCTGGTAAATCTCACATCTATTTAGGTATAAATTTATAAATTATGGAGTTCCAGGTCAGAAGAGACTATTTTGGAGATAAGTAGAGATAAATCCAAACAAGGTGATTTAGAAGGAAATGTTGGATACTACAACTAGAGAAATGTTAAGGCTAATGGTGTTATTTCTTTAACATCAATATTTTTTAACACTATTTAATAACCCAACCCATAGGAATATATATTGATCATTTCATATGTTTATATTATTTTAACCATATGTATATTTACTTAATTATTTTTGTGATGAATGGGTTATTTTGATAAAAACAAAAAATCACATGTTACAAATAAATTTACGATAATTATTAAATAAAATCTCACAATATTTTTATGTTTTTTATCAAGTACAATTAAATACTTTTGTATGTTCCCATATAATGTAAACAAAAAGGATAAATTAATAATTTCAAATATCATATAGATGAAAAATTATATTCCATAAATTATTTTATCAATAATTGTTAATTATTTTTATAATTTTCAGATTAATTTGGTACTAATGTTATGAATACAATAAATGGAATCTATATATATATTTCTATTACAAGGCGTGTAGAAGATGAATTAAAAATGAGTATTTAAAAAAAAATTATCTATACTCTAATATTATATCAATGTCTCAGTTAAAGAACCACCTATTTATCTTCTATAGGATTTCATGTGAATTAAATTAACCACGAAAAATTAAAACAAAAAACATATGTTGTACTATTTTGATAAAACACATGTATGATAATAACTGGATATCATCGCTTAAATGAACATAATTTGCTTCCCTCTATATTTTCAATATGTTACCCAAAATCATTCTCTGACATTTATCTTCACACATAGCTTTATACCATAACGATAAAAAATTATTTTCCATGTTGTAACATTGATGATAAAAATACTATTTAAATATGGGAACCAGTTATTATACTGAGGTAGTCCTAATCCCACACCCCTATAAATACTAAGATTTTAGATAGAGAATCTGTAGAAATGATATCTTGAATAGTCATCCAAATAGTAAGATTATCTCGAAATATATATTTTTTCTAAATATTCAAAAATTATACCATTCTCTATAACAATAACATCTTTCCAAAAATCCATATAATATAAACAACATCACGCTAAACATATTTCACATGTTTAAATTAGTGTACAACTAACAATCATGATTATATTATATTTTACATGATAAAAACTGGGCCATTAAATACACTCATTTATCTAAAAAACTATTAAATAAAAAATGGATAATAATATTCACTAATTAAATTTTTTCCCACTTATTCACATAATATATTGTTAATATTATGAGTAAATTGATTCCACCCCCAATATTCTAAACATTAATAATAATATAATTATTTATTTATTGTGATCATTCATGGTTAAACATATCACATTCATCACCATTAATCCCAACATGTCCAAAACAATAATTAATTAAAATTAACAATTTTCTAAAAATAAATTGTTTTTGACCATCTATGTTTTAATCATGATAGTTGTATGTGAATCCCCGAGCCCAATATATATTTTTAGTAACACATCACAACCCTTAAGGATATATTTTTTGTTTCAAAGAATAATAAACTCTAATGAAGGAAATAAATTTAATATATTCAATTTTTTTATGATATCTCATGAAGTAGGATACACACATTTTGTTACCATAATTTTTTTTATTTTATAACCTCGCATTCTATAGATTACATCTTTTACGTGAGAAATGGATTTTACGATGGTACTTCCATCCTTGTCAAATAAACCTGAGATATCACTTCTTTTAAAAGGGAATAAATCTAATATATATCATTCAATATTTTCGTACAACAAATAATTCACCCTATGAAATAAAAAATTCCATTATATGAATATAAATTTTTTTATCTTGTTCAAAGTTCCCAACAAAATGGAACACAACAAAAAAGATCTTGTATTGAGATACAGATATCCATTATCATATATATGAACAAAAATTTATTCCACATACATGTTTTTTTTCATCTGGTTGGGATGTTGATCATGATATTATCTACTAAATATCACCGTGTAGAGGATTTTAGATAATAATTATTATTTCTTTTAGCCCATAACACATGATTGTTATAGTTAATCAATATCCCAATAGTATTATTTATCTAGACCATATAGACAATTTTTATGACTATGGTTAGAGTATCTCAATGTTCTCATTAAAAAAATAAATTATTATAACAATCTCATACAAAAAATAATATAATACATTATTATGTATATAGTGGATATAGAATAATAAATAATATTATGGAACTAATGCATCATTATAAACACTATATATTCATGATATAGTAATAAAAAATTATCATTCATCTTGGGTCTAGGGAAACCACATTAAAAGTACCCGAACATTCAATAGAGAATAAATTATAACCATCAACCTATATGTTCTCACATGAATAAATTATGAAACTTCTAAGTTATGAAATTATCCAAAGGTTATTCCTAATTATTAAATAAATTTAGTCTTATATCTAATACTTCAACTACTCAAGTCAAACCCCTCATAATATAATTCACGAAATTATATTTTTTTCATCCATCCAATCTTGATATATTGACTAAAATCATTATCTTATTTGACTAATGGAAAATCATGGGGCCTTCAAGAAATGAATTTTATCATCTCGAATTAAATGTAAAAATATTGTATTTATTTCTTTTGACTGGATATTGATTTGGAGTGTTATTATCACTTTTAAATAGATTTTTAGTGGAAATTAATGGTTTTATTTTATTAGATCAAAGTAAAATTTAAGAATTAGTGGAATAACTTTTGTTAAACCCTCAGTTACATATGAATAAACATACAATTTCACTTTGTTCTTCATTATATAATAAAAGGAATATCATTGAGTATGATTTACTATATATTATAGATTAATGAGTGGAATAAAAGACCCTTTAATTCCCTACCATTACATGGAATTGTGATAGATATAACCAATTACTCATGATTCATCCATTTGATAACAATTGTTTGAAGTGAAAATAATCCAATGTTATTTTTGTTTGAAAAACCAATTTATAGCATAAGAATAATTTAAATTAATTGATAAATGTAAATCCCTAATTAGATAAAAATATACACACATATAAAAGATAAATATAATAGAATTGTAATTATATAGATGAATTCATCATTGTGGTGGGGGTATTTCTATTAGGCTATACCACTAATGGACTAGTATTATATCTTTTCACTGTTGTAGTTAAAATAATTTATGAAAGAATAAAATAAATAAATTTAACCACCCCACTATATTTTATTCAATAGTTCCCTCTATTTTAGAATAATGATCCCAGATCATTGAACTATTTCACATTTATCCACTTTTGAATATTAAGATTCCTATACTTATTCTACATAATTAAAAACTTTGTATATATTCATCAATTTTTTTCTACCAATTTATAGTAATTACTCATTCCCCATGTGGTCAACATGTTTTGATATCTTGGATTACAAAGACATTTAGAGAATATTAATGAATCTACTAATATTGGAAATTATTCCCAAGATCATTTTTTATATTTTTTCTGTGAATAATTAAGGAAAAAGGATTTAGAATATTTTTACATAAATGGATGTTTAATTATTCTAAAGATATGAAATAAATGACATAAGTGGGTGGAGTTTAATATTTTTCATTGTAAGGGAAGATTATAAAATTTATTAGACAATTTATTTATGTTTTTCAAGTAATAGTGGTGCTCATAGGAATATCTTGGGGAGTTAGAATAAAATTTCATTTGTAGTGATGTGATTGTTGGGTAAAATCATATTTTTCACTGTAGTGATTATATTTATGGTGTGGAGAGCTGAAATGTATTTTATATACCTAGGGAGCATCATTTTCATGGTATGGTAAAATTTATAGTCATTAGGAATTATGGGAGCTCTATAGTGTGGAATTCGAAACTGGCATGATCTGTTTTTTCTATCAATTTTTTTCACTACATTTTATATTTTGGTGGTGTTATGTCCTTCTTCTTTCACAATGTAATTATATTCAATGGTGGTTCCAATGTTCCATGGTACTCAACCAAAATTATTTTATATTATTTGTGCACCACACCATGTTTCCCAGAAATTGTTTTCACTAGGCCCCTTATGTTGTAATCCCTTCCTTTGAATCATGGTTTTTTCAAGTGTATGCACCTTTTCTCATTGGTGTCTAGTATTTCAAAATGGTCATATAATTTTAGAATTAAATCAAAATTCCAACGCCCCATAAAACACAATCATATTTCCCAAACTCACTCTATGTTATTGGGTAATCATGGTGAAATATTATATGGTTCCTATCCCCCTTTTGTTGGATTACATCCACAACATTGGGATATTGATCCATGATGATTGTAGTTTGGTTTTTCCCTTCATTATTTTTTCATTTATTCCTATTCTTCATCCTTATAGGGATTATATCCATCGATAATTTTTATTTTTGTGATTATACGGAATGATAATGATGTGGAATTGTATATTCAATGATTTTGGCATCCCCACAATGTGTTTTTATTCTTTTGAGAATATGTTATTCAATTTTTTATTGTGAAATGATATATGGATAGATTACAATGAATAGAGATTTTAATTGGACCATTATATTCATTCTTATTTGATATAAGAATGTTTTTTACATTTTATGAGGATGGAAAGATTTTTCATAAAAAAATACAATTAATCATAAAAAATATAATTAAATGGGAAGGGGTGATATAACTTTTGTTTTACATGACTTCTAGGTGATTATTTTCAATGATTTCATGATAGAAATTGTTGGTTATAAAAAATTCTCAATGATTTTAATGTTTTATAATTTTAAAACATATATTTTGGGAAATATCCTTATATGAATATAGAAATGATCCAAAATATAATAATTAAACCGTGAGTGAAAATGATAATTTTTTATTATTCACCCTTACTATGAAGTTATACGAGGGGAAAATTTATGTGAATTATGTAATTATGTGTGTACATTATTACTAACTTTAAATGATGAGGTTGTGGTGATGATTTATGATTTTAAATATTTCGAATCAATGTGTGGGTTCTTTATGGTGATGTGAAATAGTTTGGTAGTTCCTTTGTAGTTTTGGAATTCTTGAAATAGTAAATTATTGTAGATGAACATGGTCTTGATTAAATAGATATGGGAAATAAATAATGAATTATGTGACAAGAAATGGAATAATGCATATTAATATGAATGGTAATGTATTGTAATAAACAGAGTCATTGGACTAATAATTAAATGGTAATAAAATTGTAAATATGATAAATTAATGTGTAAGTCTCTAGTAAGTGGGGTCGGTAAATTAGAAATATTAAATTAATGAGTGGTTGTATATTTGGTAAATGGTACGAGATTGGTCGTTATTATTATTGAAGAGTTATTTAATTTTGATAGTGGTGATATTAAGGATCATATTAATGAGTGGAATTGGTTGTGTGAACCCATAGGTTAGGATTATGTTTAACTATTATACATTATATTATTTCCTTGTGACTTATATAACCAACCCACCTGAGTAATTTTATACAATAACACCTAATGATTTTGGTTTCATAGGGTTTCCCCTAAAAATCTAGCTTAGTGAGGAAAGATTTATGGATACCCTTTCTTCCTGGATCTCTCTTCTAACTATGTATCTTATACACATGTTTTGGTGGCTTTTACATATAGTTCAACAAATATTTTGATTAACGAGATGATAATTTGGTTCATAGTGGTGGTCATGCATGATAAGAAGCCCAAACGAGGTTTGTGTCTAATGATAATGATACGATATTATTTATGGTACATTAATGTGTTTATGTGATGAATAGGATGTGGTTTTTGTGGCCTATAATACAATGAAACACTAACGTATGGACATTTTATCCCATAACATGTATGATACACATCACCAAACACAAAATTAAAAATAATATACAAAGAATAAACAATATAATTAATATATTTTAAAAACTAAATCTATGATATAGCATGAAATGAAAACAAAACTGTGTTAGTTTGTGTTACACGTAAGAGAAGCTTTCTTTGATAGCATATGTTACAAGAAATAATGATTTTTTTCGAACAACAATATATTATTAAAATATTATAATTTAATATAATAAGACAGAACCTATCCCATAAATTATATGTTATAAATATTATTAACTAAATTATGAAAATATATTGTTTAGATAAATATATAATAGATTCTTCTGTTAAAAATTAATTATATATGAATATGAGAAGTAGTTGAATATAAAAGAAATTTTTGTATAGAAAACTATTTTAAGGCTCAAAAAGCTATATTACCCTAATAAATTGATGTAATTTAATTTATAAAGTGATAAAATTTTAATATATATATATATAATATTAAATCAATATTTTTTTATATTCATCCATTATATTTTATAGGCATAAGATAAAAACATAACCAATATTTATTACGTAAATATATATTTTGATAAATATAGTCTTACCAGATATTAATTGATAACATATATAAAATAAATAATATAACATTTTTACATTTTATAGGGAAAACTAATATTCAGTTTTTAAAAAGGAACATAAAAATTATCTCAGTTTGAATTTATGGTATTTTTCTATGAAGATTCATTTTTAAATGAATAGCGAAAAATATCGAATTTTAATTCAAAACTACTTTTTCATCTAATTTATTTAGAAGTATAAATTATATATTTAATTTGTTTTAATTTCCAATTAGATATTATTTACATATTTTTATATGATTCAATCCATTTTAATCAATTTCACATTTAAATTTGATATAGAAAGTTATAAAACATCTGAAGGTTTTATACTTAAAAAACCAGAATTATTGTGTTTTCTATGAGATGAAATTTAAATTAATTTGTTCGACTAATTTGATGTCAATATGGAAAAACTGATTCTATATTGGGTATATGAGTAATTTATAATTTATAATATGTGAAACATTATTTATTAAAAAAATAATTAAAGTAATTAAAATAAATTTTCGTGGCTCAAAAGAAAAATAACTTATCAAGGGGATACACAATTATCAAAAAGGCCCAAATATCCTAGAAAATTTTATAAAATACATTTAATGGCCAAATTGGGACCCTATAATTCCTAGTTTCTAATTTTAACCATTATTGTTTCCATTTTAAATGGGAATAACGTGGGTCGAATTCCCTTTCCAAAAATTTACAAGAGTTTCACTCCACCACCACTATAAAAAAGAACTCAACCCTCCAAATATCGAATATCTATAAAGAAATGTTTTCTCCACATCTATGTTCCCAAATATATCCAAAAAATACCTCATCTTATACTAGATTCCTCACCATAATTCCATCCGTGGAATCCCTCTCATTAAATCCAAAATGTGTTTTTTAAATAAGAGTTAACATCCTTCATCAAGATCTTTACATTTAAATTAATTCTTCAACCCTCAACTATTATTATATTATGATTATATAAAAAAATCATCCTCAATATAATAATAATTTTTTATTATATTTATTTTATGTACACTTACACACAATTCCATCAAATGGATAACAAATTTACCACTCATGTGTAAGTTGAACGACCGCCTCATGAAACACTGTCGTTCATTTTTCATGTACCACCTTTTAAAGTTGGTAATTATGATGGTAAAAACTGTTTCTATATGATATATTTTATACTTATCATGTATGTGGTATTATATAATTTCTAATGGTACATACCTTTATAATTTCTATTTTTTAATATGATAACATCATTTTGGGATGTGTGGACTACTGCCTCCGTGAAATGATGTTATACATTCACGCTATACATGGGATGTAGTAAGGATTTATTTATGTAACATATGTGACATATATAAAATAATATGATAAATTAATTATAAAACACACACACACACACACACATATATATATATATATATAATTCACATTTTATTTTTTAAAATACAAAAAATGAAATGTATGTAATATTCATGCATACATACACCCTGTCGTCTCCATGAACGGTGTATTTAATTTCTTATATCCAAATAATATTTATTAATATAAATACATATATATTATTTATATGATAACTAAATGAATTTTTAAATCCTTGATATGATGAAATAACTATCTATGTAATATTAAAAACAAATGATATGTCAAAAACTATACAAAAAACTAGACAATAAAAACCTGAAATGCTGAAAATAATGGGAGATTGTTGGAATGTAAGTGATAAGATATTATAATAATTTAATAAATGATACTATAAATATGATTTTGTTTCTGGAATAATTTATTAATAGTTATAAAACCTTTATATAGGAGGTTAAAGGGAAATCACCCAAAATGGAAATACAAGGTAATTGATTCATGTCACACGTTTCTTTCTGTGAAACACACATCATTAACATACTTTACTTATTCTTTGTGGTGTAACTAATTCCTCTTCGGATATATAATATCATGATTTATTTTATACTCATGATATTATTATTTTCAACATTAATTATTTCATCTAATTGTATTTATGTTAAAATATACCAATTGGTATAGTTTTTCATAACTTCATTCCCTTTCTTTGGGTTATATTAAATCCTCATTATCATTATTATTCTAATATTACGTTCATAGTTAATTATTACTATCAATTGTTTTATTTCCACATATCTTATTTTTATTTATATTTGACACCCATAATATATTCATTTATTGGTTCTCACATCAATGGTAGGATCATTTTAGGGGTTTACATCACATTCTAATTTTGTTTGTAATTGAAAACATACGAATATGCATTAAAGGAAAATATTTGATTATTTTATAATAAACCATTTTAGTTTCTAGTAATATATTTTTTAATGAACATTATCATGTTGTATTTCCCTTTTACACTCTTTATTACTCAAATTTTTTAGATTTTTATGATAACCCATTTTTATTTCACCATAGAGTGGGTGAAACTGTTTTCTCTAGAAACTCTATTTTCAAAACATGTTTTAAAAAATGATTTTAACCATTGTAAAATTATTTATTAAATAATATTTTAATATTTTTTCTGTTTTCAGTTTTTTCAGTGGAATATTCATGCCTCTTTACAAAAAATTCACTTTTATAACCTATTACCATGAGAAAGGAATGTTCTTTTTACCTTATACAAAATGTATGTATTTACCTATCATTATTCCATCAATTATTTTCCTGAAACATCAAAAGGATTTTTTTTGATGAAATATTTTTTAAATTTATTTTCAAATAAATGTATTTGAAATAAAATTCAAAATAAAAGTTATATTTTTCACATGAATTCTTTTAATGTATCTTTCTATAGAATTTTTATTAATCAATGACAAAAATCCTTTATATTTGCACCACTTAGGATATGTTGTATTAATATCATCCTTATTATTCCATTCTATGGTTTATGTTTTCATTGACCAAGGATTGTATTGACATTTTCTACCTTGATTCCTTTTAGTACCCTTTTAATATTCAACTTCCTCATATAATTGAATTCCCCCTAATTTACCATATTAGTTATATGGTGTATATAATACCCTTTGACATGTTATATCATGAATCACATTTCTTTATTGATATTATATTTTTCATTTAATTTTATTTCTTCATGGGTATTATGATTGAAATGTTTCAATGTATATTGGGAAACAATGAAATGTTAATGATTATTTTGTTCGAGAATGATTTAATAATCTTTCAATGGTATTCCCATTCATTAAATTCAACAACACTTGATGTTACAAATCATTCAGTGAGGAATTATCAATAAATACATATTATTTATTCAATATGGATATTTTATGATAATTCGTGATTTTTATTGATTAATATGATTATTCGATATGTGGAATTATTTGGAAATGAAATTATGGGTGGGGTTGAGACAATATATAGCCCCATAATGCATTGGCATATTATTATAAGAAAAATAAGTTAGCTAAATCAGAATAGTTTAAAATATCTATAGGATATATCATGCAATTAGTGGTTTCCATATGCCTATGAAATGATGTCCAACAACTATGAAATTACTTCATTGTCTGTTATCATTATGTCAATTATATTTTTATATAAAAAATTGTTTGAATGCATTTCATTATAAAATTATTGTTTATATTGTTTATTTTCATTTATTTACCTTTCCACATTGATTATTCCTTATCCAATTAGTTAAATTCAAGGTATATTATTTTATTTTCAATGACATAATATTCATTCACATCCTTATTAGTTTATTGATTAATGGATTGTTTCTATAGTTATTATTGTTCTATATGGACTATTCTAATTGATTCATTATTTTTATGTTATAGTTTACCATTACATAGACTTTCAACTCACTCATATTACGTTTCCATTCTATAGGATTACGATAAGTGTATTAATAATGATGTATACGGATACCATAAATATATTAAATTTATTATCCTTGATGAAAAAATTATTTTTTAATTACGGTATTTATTAGTAAAATAAGACTTCGGTATGTATCTGGCTTTCCAAGAATACTGAACTATTCTTTCTGTAAGTAATTTAATCCTTGTAATGATGAAAACGTAATGGCAGTAGACACTGGATCCCAAAATCTATCGTAGGTTATCCCCAGTTTGTTTTAATGGTTGTTTTGAATCCAACATGGGAACTAGATTTGGGAACACATAGATTAGTGAATATATAACTATGGTAGAATTTGAAGATATTATTTGAATAACATACTAAAATTTTGGTATGGTATATATTATGTGATCATTCCCAGAAATAGATAACTATATTGGTACTACAAGTAGTCGTGGTTTTGTAACAGATGTATCGTTGGGTAAAAACTCTGAAAAGGTTGATCTAGTTTAACACAGTGTGAATGGGAACATGACAATAATGACTTACTATGAACCTTTTTTGACACTCTAAGGGGATATAAGGAGAATAATTTGAATTTCATTTAAAAATCATTATGAAATAGTTTAATACAGAATGAAAATAAATAACATAGGTTAATTATATTGATACTTTTATTGAAAATAATGTGTCAAGATTTCTGAATCCTAAAAATGATTATATGGAATTCCAATAAGATAGTTTATGGTCACACACTGGTATTTGGTTTTAGGAAACTCTATCCTCTATAAGATAAAATATAGGCCAAGGAAGGAACTATGTAGACCTAAATGGATGATGTATTTATTTTCTGTTGTTTTTATTGAATAATTTAGGTAAAAGGTTATTTAATTATTATGTTTCAAGTTTTTGCATCATATTTATTTTAGAAATTATATTAATGTGGTTATAAATTTTTAAAAACTATGAACTGGCTGAAAACCCATCAATTCTAGAATGGCTACAATATTTGAACTCTTGACTAAAGGATGATATGGGTTTAACGCCAACCACTAAACAACACAACTTTCTTGTAAATATGTCATCATTTTTTGTTAAATAATATTATTAAAAAATATTGATGTCAATAATTTATTGTTACCTTTTAGGTTTTCAGATAAATGTATTCACCATATTGGATTTGGAGAATATTTAGATTCAAATGGAAGGAAATTTCACTCCATTTTGGCCTTTCAATATATTAAATGATTATTTTAGTAGTTAAGGAATAAATGTAAATTTTTTGATATTATTTTAATGATGTAACTCATGAATTGGAAATTGATAAATATTCAAACCAATTATAAAAATTGTGTTTATAAAAATATTTATATAATTAAATTTCCTTATTTTCATAGGTGGTAAAAGAATTCATCAAAATTAATAAAACGATCTTCAAAACGATGATGCCGTAATAAATATTATTTGTTGAGGTGATCATCTTGAATATCATCAATTAATTATAACTTTCAGGCCCTCAAAATCTCACTGAACATTCAGTTGTTTTTTATAAATGAAAAAAATCACTCTATATAAATTTTTAAATTTTTCCTAAAAATTCATATATTCACTTTCTGCTAATGTTATCCCAGTATGATACGTTGTCCTATGATAGTCCATCAAAAGAATGAACATCGAGTTTTATATTTTCTATAGGGTGTTTTATGAAACCTTCTCACGATATTTAATATTTAAATGGTAAATATAAAACAATCTATTAGATAAGTCAATTTTATGTTTTTATTAAACAATATAATTATGGTGGGGATAATGTAATGCCCCAAAATTATAATGTGAGTTCATTTTATTCATTAGTATGTATGACAGACATCAGAAAGAGAATAAGGGAATAAAAAACCCTTAAACATTAAAATATAACTACTATATTAAATATATTCAATCAATAATATAGCTAGAAATTAATTTAACACCATGTTATATTGTATTTGATGTAAGATTGAATATCAACAATGGCTTACAATACATGCAAGACTGAATTTTACAGAAAACAAATATATTATTAAATAGTAAATAAATAATATAATTAAATATTACCTATCCATTAAATTATCCGTTATAAATATGATTAAAAAACATATAAAAATTTATGGTTTTAAAAATATATATAAATAATTCATTTGTTATAAATTAATTTTAAATGAATATAAGAACCAATTAAATAAAAAGGTAATGGTCTTTAGGAAAACTCTTTTTATTCCCATATAGACAAGATAACATAATGAATTTAATTAACTAAAATTAGTTATTAATATTATCTTAATATATATATCATATATTCATTCAAATAATTTTAAATTCAACCAATAGATTTGATATTAGTAAGACAATAACAAACTGGATTTTTTTTTATAAAAATCAATATTTTTCAAAAGATTGTTTTAACACCTTTCAATGGGGATCCTAATTAAAATATAATATTTAGAAATTATATATAATTTATTTGGAAAATTCAAATTAATATTTTAAATAGGAAAATAAAAATTCTCTTTGGTTGGTTTTTTCTAATTTTATTTGACTTTAAATTTTATAATGAATAATGATAAATAGTGAATTTTAATTCCAGATAACTTTTTCATATAATATTATTATACAAATAAATTATTTTCTTATTGGGTTTAAATTAAAATTTGATCAATTATAAATCTATTAATACAATTTCTATCATTTAAATCAATTATAATAGGAAATTTGATATAAAAACATTGAAAACTTTTGAACATTTTCACTTTACAAACCCACACTATCGTCCGATCCGAGAAGATAAATTTATATTAATTTCTGCCAAATCTATGTTTACAATTTAGAAAAAATGGATTAAATATTTGGAATAAGAATAATATAAAATTTATAAAAAGGTAAAATTAATTTTTTACAATAAATATTAATGAATGTAATTAAAATTAATTACATCGACTAAGAGGAAAATTAAAATAACAAGTAACTAAAAAATTAGCATAATGGCCCAAATTAGCTAGAAACTTATCCAAAAATCATTATATAGTAGTAAATATTACCTATAATACATTGGATATAAATTATATGATTATTTGATCCACAATACCTTTAGAAAACATGGAGGTAATTCCCTTTCCATAAATTTACAACAGTGCCACTCCTCCTCTAATATAAAAGGGAACAGACCCATCCCACAACCTCACAACTGTCATAGAATATTATCTAGAAAAATATCGGAAGTCATAGCTCATAAAAAAACCTATCATCGAACTAGAATCCTCACCTTGGGAATAAATCCATCCGTTGAAGCCATTTTGTGTAACCAAAAAGGAGTTACCCAAAGAAGAGGTAACATCCCTTCTCAAAATATTTAGTTTTATTTTCCTTCTCCACTCAATAAAATATTTTTATTCCATGATTATATAATAAATAAAGCATGAAAAATATTATTACTTTTTTCTATATAAAGGATTTAACCTATAATTACCCATACTTACATAAAATGTGAATCATACTTATCGTTCAGGTGTACGGAGAACTACCTCCTCACGAAATGATGATGTTCATTTTTTATTTACCATTATTCATGGTTGGGAATTATTATGGACAAAAAATTTATATATGATATAAATGATACATATTATGTCTTTATGGTTCATTAATTATTTTATAACACATACCTTTATACTTTCCATTTTTTGAAAATATTGTATCATCATTTGTGTAATTATGGACCACTGCCTCCCCAAATAGATTTTAATCATTATTTCTATACATGGGAAAAAATTAATGATTATTTTAATAATACAATATGTAATATACTACATAAATAGATCACTATAATTATAATATACCTATTTATCATTTACTTTTTTCGTTCAAATACATTAATGAAATGGAAGTAGCACTCATGTGTACGTACGACCTACTATCTCTTTGAACGGTGCATTTGATTTCACATTTAAAATTTTATTTATGAACATAAATAAATATATAATGAATATATATGATAACTAAATATTTTTTTTTTCATATGATGTAATCATGGTATATGTAGTAGGAAAAAAATAACAAGTCAAAACATACTTGAAAAACTAGACAATTAACACCTGAAATGATGAAAATAATGAATGATGGCTAGATAATCAGTCATAAGATATTATAAGAAGTTAATACATGATATCAGAAATAATATTAACTATAAAAGAGGTTATTGGATGATCACCCAAAAAGGAAACACATGGTATGAGATTCATGTCTCAATTTTATTTTGGTGTGGCATCCGCCATTAACACCGCTTATTTTGTGTGGAATTTCTAGTATCCCTTTTGATATATTTTATCATGAATTATTTTATATTAATGGTAATTTCAGTCTCAATTTGAATTATTTATTATATTATTATTTTTGTTAAATTATACCAATGATTAAATAATTTCATAACTCGATTCCTTTTTATTGGGTTATATTACTTCCTCAATTTTGTGGATATTATAAGATTATGTTAGTAATCACTTTTTTACAATATAATAAATTTTGTACTCATAATTTATGTGTATTTACAATTAAATCACATAATGTATTTATTTATTGATTATCCTATTACCATTAGTTGTTTTCAGTGGTTTATTTTACAATCTCATTTTGATCAAGACTATTTACTCCTGAATTTCCGTTGGAGGCAATTATTTGATAATTTTTAAATAATCCATTTAATTTTATTTTAAACTATTAATTCATCATATTTATCAAATAATCATTCCATTTTCCCACTCTTTGATACTTAAACATTATATGAAAATTTTATTGTGAAAACCAAATTTCATTTCTCTCTTTAGTTGGAGGACATGTTTTCTTCTAAAAACCCTGTTTTTTAAGGCTTCAAAATTTTTTTTAAACATTTCGAAATTATTTATGCAATAAATTATATACCTTTTTTCTATTAATATTTTTTCAAGTTAATATTATTTTCTCTTTCTAAGTAATTCACTTTTTTAGCCTTTCTACTATGAAAAAGGAATGTTCATTTTCCCTTGAACAGATGTATGGATTCACCCAATGCCATTCCATTGAAGAATACTTTTCATCATTTTGAGTATTATATTTACCGAATTTTTTTAAATTTTTTTCAATGAAAAATATTTCCTAAATGTTTGACAAAATAAAATTCTCATTTTCCTCAGAAATGTTCTTAAAATATGTTTTCATAATATTTCTATTCATCAACCTCAAAAATACTTCATTTTTACACCACATGGGATACATTGTATTAATACCCACTTTATTATTCATTTGGAAACCTTAAAATTTTTTTAAATTGGATTATATTAACATTAACATCATTGATACCTTTTAGTCCACCTAAAATATTCAATTTCCTATTATTATTGAATTTACCCTAATTATCCACATCACTTATATCCATATTGAATAAGTAATGCATATTTATCATACTTCATTTAGTGTATAATAAAATACATTGTTTTTTAATTAAATCAATTACTCAATATGGTGAATGCATTGGACATGAAATTATGGGTGGCACCAGACATTATATATCCCATGAATGCATTAATATGTACTAATGGGACAAATTAGTTAATTAAATAAGAATTTTTTAAACTATCTAGATTAGAGATCTTGAAAATAGTGTCTTTCATGTTCCTGATATATAACGTCAATAAAAATGCATTGACTTCCTTGTTATTTATCATTCTATCCATGATATTATTATGTGATAAGACCTTTGGATACATTTCATTCATATCTTATGGATTATTTGACATTTTTATTAAACTATTTAACATTTCATATATACTATTAATTATCAATTTTTGAAATTTTAATGTGTCTTATGTTATATACATTTCCATATTGTTTATTCACTTCCTTATCAGTGTATTTATTACGGAAATTTTTCTTCATTTATAAACATTTTTATTGACTATTCACATTGATTCATTATTTATTCCTATATACGTTAACCTTACTGAGAATTTGACCTCACCCTTATTATGTTTCTTTCCCTGAGATTATGAGGCTTGTATTGTGAATTATATTCAAGGATAATCATGAGGGTTTAATGTTATTATCCATGTTTTTTATTCATAATTACTATACTCATTTATAATACAAGACTCATCTATTTATTTATTTTACCAAGAATACTAAACTATTTGGTCCTTCTAGATTGTTTCTTTGTAATCATTTTAATGTAATTCTAGTAGACATAGGCTATAGAATTATTTTTTCCAGTCACTAAATTCCATGTGGTATAATTATTATGAGGTCATGTTGAAGAGGATGTAATTGTTTGAGGACGTGGGGTTTTCCACTCTGATAATGATCATAGATAATGAAGGGATTTGATTTCTATCTCATAGGAAGTGGGGTAATCTAAGTGGAATATATTTGGAGTAGTTGTATAGTGTACCATGTTTTCTATTATTATTCAAATACTATTATATTTGGATCAATTATTATGTTTGTGAGCCTTAGTGAGGATAATAACTAGTTAACATGATAGGGGCTTGTTAATTATTATGTTTATTCACTAGGGAATTAGTATGTTTTTATCAAATTGTACATGATAGATATTAGGTACTATCCAAAAGAGTATACACATTATGATCAACCAAATATATTTATATTTCTATATATATAATTATTTACCATCTTATTAAAAGATAGTTGGTTATCGAGATGGTCATTTATTACATAGAGTTGTTGATCTGTTGAGATTGTTCCGTAGGATTCATAGGTTTGGTTATATATTAATTATAGTCATATTAAATTACATCTATTGAAGTATATTATTTGGGTTTCCTTTTTCATATGGTATGGTGTAGGTTTTGGGTTTACATTATAGGATCTCTTGGCTTATGATGGTAATTGCTTTTATATTATTATTATATCCTGGGTGTTAGTCACCATATAGAGGCTTATTGAAGGTAATACGTGAAGGCCATTATTACCATAAGTATCAGACTAGGAGTGTATTATACTAGGTTTTGTTCATGGAATTGATATATTTACTGTTTTGGTTCTGATATTGTGTGGTGTATGGAGTTAAGAACAAGTGTGTAGTATGTTGGTTTGTAGAGAAACATTGTTATAGAAAACTTTTGTGCGTCTATTATAAGTGATATTTACTTGGAATAATGGTTTCAGCCAACCTATGACCTAATGAATAGAAAATAATACTGCAATACAATATAGTTGACGTGATTTCACAAGTGAGGTAGGGGCCTAGTAAATGTACACACATTATATTATTTTTGTTATTGATTGACTTGGGAGAATTTAGAAATTGAAATGTGTAAGATAGAAATATAGATATAGATGGTCTATAACAAGGTGGGTGAATTAATGGTTTAAACCCCCATCTATTTTACCCATAAGAAAATATATATTTAACAATGTTAAACAAGGTGAATTCACAAACCCTCTTTGGTTCTTAAACAAATGAATAATTGGAAGGGATTGGATCCAATTATAAGGTACTTAATCTTAATGATGTTTTTCTTAACGAAACATCAATAAGTATATTTTAAGGAAAATGAAACAAGTTTATAAAAAATAAAGATTCTACCTTAATGTTTATATAATCATATTTATCAAATTATGTTTAAGTACATGAAATTATAAGAAAGTTATACTCTCTTTGGGTAACATCAAATAAAGGAAATACAAAAAATGGAAAAAAAGTAAAAAAGAATATTTTAGCCCAATGTGAAGGGTATCTACCAACCCTAGATAACTGTCCCTTTATTTATACATTCTGGAATTTATGTCTTAATCAAAGCAATGCAAGCCCTTGATATGAGTATTGGTGTTTGTCTTTCTATCCCTGCAAGCCCTCAAACATTAAGACAATCGACACCTTTGTCTTCCTATCCCAAGAATTCGATAACATTTTTTGATATCTAAACCTCTATCTTAACATCCTTTGAAGTACATGAACATTAAGGTAGTTAGAACCTCTATCTTCATATCTCTGAAATCCCTCTATTGATCAGCCAATTTGAGTAACACTAGGCTGAACAAGTTGTTCATAGATGAACAAGATGTTCATAGATTGCATAATTCATAAGATTTTCTCTCTCTATAAATTCATACAACCATCACTTCTCAATATTTCAATGCTTCACCTTGAAATATTCAAATGGTTGGGACATTTTTAGGTGAAAAATAAAAATGTTCATATCCTCATCTAAAGGTCATATTATTCATTGAATTTAATAGCGACATGTATGTGTGTAACTTAAACAGCGTTTATTTAGAAATATATTGTAATACATTGTTTTATATCAGAAAAAATTCATGAGTTTATGAAACATACATAAACTATGATACAATAATGTATGAACAATATCATAAAGAAAAAAATTATCCTTTATAAGTCTGAATAATAAAACACTAAAAATAATGAGGAATAGATTCTGATTATGTAAAAAAAATGACTAGTAAAATTAAAAGTTGGAGTATGAATTTAAATAGAAATAAAGACTGATTTTGTTTATAACCAGAGTTTGAATATTATAGAATTCATAGACTGGATTTTATATAATTTGATATCAGAATATCAGAGAATTCAGAGTCTGATTTTCAATGAATTGAGAGTCTGAATTTCAGAGAATTTAATGTCTGAAATTCATAGAATTCAGAGTCTGAATTTCAGAGTAATTGGTGTCTGGATTTTAGAGAATTCAGAGTCTAAATTTCAGAGAATTCAGAGTCTGAATTTTAGAAAATTTATTCTAAAATTTTATGAAATAAATTTTTAAAAACATTGGGACATGGATTATAAGAACCTATATGGTTCTGAGGATTATATAAGAATCCAATTATTCTTAAGGTAATTCAGTTTTATGAAAACATTTATTAGGCATAGATTTGGAACATAAAGCATAACATATAAAATCATTCTATGATTTATGAAAATAAGTTTCCATTGAGAAATAAAATAATCTTGAAGGAAATGTTCTTTTGATTTTAATAACATAAAGTAATGGAAAATTCATATGATAGATTTTTGAATTAACAATGTCCCCATTTTTTGAAAGAACAAACCTCTTATCAAAAATAATATTATTTTTGGGAAAAAATGAAATAAAAACATATCTCCCTCATATTTATGGCTTACTGAATAATACTAAGTCCCCTTTAGGATTTTTTTCATCATAAGGATAATATTCATTAGCTTAAGAAATTGTCTTTAAGAGAAAATTCCTTTTCTATTGAAAAACTCATTTAGATTGAGTTCCCCCTTTCATAAGATATTTCTTCATTTGAGTAAATGTCCCCTTAATATGATTGTATCTTTAAAAATTTCTCCTAATTTTTTATTATCAAAAATAAATGAAGGAAAAATATATTTTGCACTTGAAAGGTTTAATAAAATGAACACAAAAAAAGTATTACAAATAGATTTCATTAAAATTTAATGAAATGTTTGTGTGCAACAAAATATATGAGTTTTAAGATAATTAATCATCATTATTCTTCTTTAGTAGAAGCTTATTTAGGATGAAATTTATCTTATTTATATACATGTGATCTTCTTGGTACTTGTTGAGTAAGTCTTATTAGTCATGGTTCATCTTTTTCATAGGTTGAATCCATTCTTCTTGAAGCATGATAACTTCTTCTTGCAATTTTAATTTTTTATTAATTGATATATGGTATTCATTTAAAATTTTACCTAATAGAAATAAATTTATTCTTTCCATATAGATCATTATCTTTTGGAATCCGGGTGGCATGCTCTTGATTAATCCTTTCAGAAAGATTCTTTATCATCTCATCATACATGTTGAAGGAATGTTTGGTGGAATCTATATAATCACCAAAAAGATTAATATTCTCAACTTCTAACTTACACCAAGTTGTAATCCTCATTAAAAATATTATATGAGATTTAAAGGGTATCATGAAGGTTTTTAAATTTATTTCATCTTTGACTAACCATTACAACAAAAATATCTGTAGAATTAGTTTTTATATTGACTAACTAATAAATAGACTAACACCAGGATTAAATACTTGGAAAGAATGGAATTTAATCAACAAGATTCTTCAAATACCTTACCACAAAATTGTTGGAACCAGGGTCTTCAAAGCATGATTTGGCGTATGGTTTTTGTTTGTTGTCAATCCTCAGTGGAAGTTCAGGATGTGTACCAACAAAGAGAACATACAGTTCAAGCAGAAAACAGTAGTGAAGGTGGCGCCGTTTCCCAGTGATTACCAAATTTTTGGGCCTGAAAATCGGCCAATAAAGTAAACTATTTTTGGAAAAGGTACTTGCGCGCCGAGCTCTTGGAGGATAAAAGACTTGTGCGCCATATGTTTTTGAGGATCAAAACATCAAAATTTGGCTAAGGAAAGAAGTTTGTGAAAGTATTGGTTGGGTCGCGCAAGTGAGTTGCGCGACAGAGGTTACTGGAGACAAGACTTGCGTGCCACTGAGGGACTTGCGCGCCTCCGTGCAGGGGGTCCAGTTTTCCTATAAATACTCGACCACCCCTCCTCATTTCTGACGGAGTTCGAGACTTGTAGATTGTTCGAGCTCTCGTCGCACAGGTGGTTGAGCCGCGCAGGTGGTAGTTTGGTCGCGCAAGTAGAGCTTGCGCGCCAGTTGTCTGCTGAGCGCCCAAGGAGGTTTGGGAGAGAAAGGAAGTGGACCGCACATGTTTGTTGTCGAGGAAGGAAGCGTCGCGCAGGTGCATTGGTGACACTTGCACGCCAGTCTGGACTTGCGCACCGTATTGGGACTTGCGCGTCCGGCTTGGAGAAGCGTGCCAGGTTTTGCTGAATCCCGTCGGCCAGTTTGGAGCTGCACGAAAGCCAAGAGACTACCCGATACATTCGAGGAAAAGTGATATTCTTCTTCTGGTGAGAATCGGACTTCAATAGAGCATCTACATACAACAAAGGATGCATTCTTATGAAAATGATGAAGAGACCTTCACGTCTATAAACTGAGTGGGACTTCACCAACGGCAGTGAGCCAGGGGGAGTCAACGTGAGTGACCCGAGGGAAGTAGTGGGCTATCGCTGAACCTTTGTAAAGGCAGGGAGCCTGGGACAGAGTTACTGTACCCGAACTTTTGTAATCTACCGCTAGTGAAGCATAGTGGATTTTGGTACGACCGAAAACATGTCAGCATATGCTCCTTGGACGTAGCCCTTAGTGGTGAACCAAGTAAAAATGGATGTGTCTTCTCTTGGCATGTGAATGTTTTCTTTCTGATCATAATCATCTTACATGTTCAACAAGTTCCTACCAATGTGGGAACAAGATCCATCACATTAAAAGAAAAAGTGGTCACCCTGATTCACCCCACCCCTCTCAGGGTGTCTCGGGGTCCTTCAAGTGGTACTAGAGGGTAAAGGTTGCTGGTGTTGAATCTGACCTTCTTCATCATGGAAAACGCGGTCAATGTTAGGGGAGTCCCTCACTTCGATGGAAGAAATTTCCAGATCTGGAAGAACGGAATAAGATCTCATCTAAGATCTCTTGGAATGGAAGTTCTTTTTTCTACTGTGCAAGGAATACATGTCACTGATCCAACAGGTCTGGCTATGACTGAAACAGACAGGAAACTTCTTGATGCAGATGCTAAAGCACAGAATGCTCTCACTGTAGCCCTTTCTAATCAGATCTACCTAAAGGTGATGAATTTCACCTCAGAAAAATCCATGTGGGATAAACTTGAGAATATTTATGAATGAGATAGCAAAGTGAAGGAGGCGAAACTACAAGTGCTACACAATCAGTTTGATGATCTGAAGATGCATCCAGACGAGAATAAAGACTCTTTCTTCAATCGAATTACTGAAGTGGTTGGATCAATTCGGGGTTTAGGCGAAGAAATAAAACACATTGATATTGTAAAGAAAATATTAAGAAGACTTCCACCTTTGTATAATGCGAAGGATTCAGCCCTTGAGGAAGGAGATCTTTCCAAACCTTCTCCAGATGATCTACTGAGCAGCTTGGTAGCATATGAAATGAGAGTCAAACCAGAAGATGCTACGACTCGGGTGAGCAAGGAAATGGCATTCAAGGCCATGGATAAATTGAAAATCTCACTGGATAGTAGAGGTGATGATGACGAAGAGAAAGAAATTCTTTCTCTCAATGCAAAGAAGTTCCAGAAGGGGAAACAGAAATTCAAAGGGAAGTTACCTCTCGCATGTTTCCGTTGTGGAAAAGTTGGGCACATTGCCTCTCAGTGCATGAAGAATATCAATGATGATGACAGTGAAGATGAAAACTTCAAGGAGCCTCAAAGAAGGTTCTTCAAAAAGGGAGACTTCAAATCTGGTAAGAAAATGCACAGGAAGAGTTTTTTCTGTGAAGAGGAAGAAGAGGACAATGAATTCTGTGATGAAGAAGAACCAGAATTCAAAACTGGGAACCATGCTTCTATGATGGCCACTGTTGAAAATTCAGAAGATACTAATAGAGAAAAACAACTGAGAACTTGTGTATATCCTGAGGTGCTACTTAAGGATTTGGTTAGTAAGCTTAATATTAAATGTAAGAGCTGCAATAAGTGGAAATCAATTGTAGACGAATAAAATGAATATGTTGATCAACTTGAAGTTGAAATTGAACGACTGGAAGATTTTGTGAAGGTACAGTCTAAAATAATTGAAAGCAATGATGATGTAGTTGATCTGAAGCTGAGAATTGAAGAGAAGGAAAAGGTCATCAATGACCTCACATCCAGACTGGATGAAAAATCCAAGACTGCTGAGGGTCTTGAGGAGGAAGTAGTTACTCTAAGGAGTAAACTAGAGACTGAATCAATTCCAAAAGAATCAAGGAAGAAAATACAGTTCGAAAGATTCTCAGATGCAGAATTACTAGCAAGAGCCAAGTGTGGTTCAGATGGGGTTGGAAAAATCTTGAGTGATCAATGACCCGCTTACACGGGAAAGACTGGAATTGGCTGTGAGGCTGAGTCATCAACTGTAGGAAGTGAAAAGATCCAAAAGAAAGATAAGATGAAAGTTGAACATGATGAAATGTTACCGAGAGTTCAGAAAAAGGAACCCTCAATCCAAACTAAAAGGAGACCCGAAAATTATCCTCAAACTTTCAAAAATGACAGACAGTCTTACTATTATCCCAAGGAAGAAGGTATCAAGAGAAATTCAAGTGAGAAGACATTTCCTCTCATGAAGTGTCAGTTCTGTGGCTATCTGGGCCATACCATGTCTTATTGTGAAGAGGCAAGAAGCTATCTGAATGGAGAAGATATAGATTCTCAACAAAGGAGAACAATCTCATATCCTAATTCTCATAGAAGAAATAATTTCTATGGATATTGTTTTCTTTGTTCTAACTTTGGTCATAAGGCTGTTAATTGAAAGCAGAGAAGGGACATAGACACCTCATACTGAAGTTCAAGACATGTCAAGTCTCGTCAGCAAGACATTGTTGCTCTTTCAAACAGGTTCTCACCTCTCAAAGAAGACTTTGACTATGAAGAACCCGGGTATGAGGAAGAGATAGTTGAAAGGCCATCAGTTCTATATACTCAATCTAATGTCTCATGGAAGGAAAGGAAGAAGATTGAGAAATCGAACCTTGCAGAGGTAGCCCTCAAAGATACAAAGAACAACAGTACCTGTATCCTGGATAGCGGTTGTTCATCTCATATGACGGGTAATTCCGGCCTACTAACGAATATCATAAAGAATGTTGATGGTAAAGTATGATTTGGTAATGATGGGGCTCTAAAAATCAAAGGGAGTGGAAGTACCCAATTAGCTAATGGAGAACTAAAGAAGACTGAATTCCTTTACGTAGATGGCCTACGTCATAATCTCCTCAGCGTGAGTCAACTCTGTGACTCAGGACTTATAGTTACTTTTAATCAGAAATGTTGCACTATCAAGGGAAAAACTGGCAATTCACTTATGAAAGGATGCAGAACAGAAGGCAACTTGTATCAGGTTGATAGTGAAGAAAATGTATCTTACATGACTGATGAAGAAGAAAACAATTTGTGGCATCGGATATTGGGACACATCAATCAACAAGACATGGAGAAAATATCAAAATTGAGAATTTTCATGGACATCCCCAACCTGAAGCGTGAGCGTGAAAAATCTTGTGATGCTTGTATTCGTGGGAAGCTGGTCTGCAGTTCATATCAGCCAAAGAAGAAAAAGGCATCTCACCTTCTTGATCTAATTCATACAGATGTTTGTGGTCCAATAAATGTTTCCGGAACACATTGAGAATGATACTTTGTCCTTTTCATAGATGATTACAGTAGAATGGCATGTGTGATGGTCATTCATAGGAAATGACAAGTCCTTGACTGCATGAAAACATATCTGCGAATCGCCGAGAATGATACTGGATGAACAATCAAAGTGTCGCGATCTGACAATGGAGGAGAATACACGTCCATTGAATTTGAGAATTATCTAGAGAATCATGGGATACAGCATGAGGTAGCTACTGTGAGAACTCCACAAAAAAATGGAGTTGTTGAACGTAGGAATCGACAGATGAAAAATATGGCGCGAACTATGCTGATTGAGAGTCGTATTCCACGACATTACTGGAAAGAGGTTGTTCAAGCTGCAGTGTACATTCGGAATCGAACAGTACTTTATATGGGTGAGATGAAGACACCATATGAATTTTGGCATGGACATAAGCCTTCTCTAAAATACTTCTGTGTCTTTGGAAGTAAATGCTTCATCAGGAACAAAGAAGGAAATCAAGGGAAATATGGCGACAACGCAGATGAAGGAATTTTCCTTGGTTACTCAATGAATAGCAAAGCCTACAAATGCTTCAACAAGCGTTTGGGAAGAATTGTGGAAAGTAGTGATGTTAAGATAATTGAAGAGAAAACCACGAATGCATCAAGGACGTCATATACTGATGTGATAGAAAGTCAGGAAGAATGTGAACGTGAAGAAAATAAAAATGTAGAAATAGATGAATTTGTTCAAAACACTCAGCAGTCACATCATGATATTGACTCAGAAGAAGAATCTGAAGAAGAAACTATGGCTGAAGAAAATGCTACTGAACCTCGCAGGAGAAATCGAAGAGCTGAGATTGATCAATCCAACATAATTGGGGATAGGAGTTCACCCACTCAAACAAGGAGAATGAGGAATAACACGCAATCTGCAATTCTATCAGTTGTAGAGCCATCCTCATTCGAAGAAGATGCTAATGATGAATCTTGGGTGAAAGCCATGAATGATTAATTAGATCAGATTGACAAGAATCAGACATGGGATCTTGTCCAGAGACCTGAAGGTCAAAATGTGATTGGTACCAAATGGATCATCAAAAATAAGTTTGATGAACATAGAAGTGTCATAAGAAACAAGGAACGTCTGGTATGTAAAGGATACTCTCAGATTGAAGGCATTGATGTTGAATAACCCTTTGCTCCAGTGTCTAGACTGGAGTCAATCAGGATTTTCCTTGCCATGGCACTCCAAAGAGTATATAAAGTATATCAAATGGATGTTAAGACAGCATTCTTGAATGGTGTACTCGAAGAAGAAGTCTACATTGAATAACCAGTGGGATTTTTTTTGGGTACTGATGAAACAAAGGTCTGTAAACTGAAGAAAGCTCTATATGGTTTGAAGCAGGCACCACGGGCATGGTACTCACGGCTGGATTCATATCTCAAGAAGTTGGAATTCAAAAGAGGAGAAGTTGATCACAATCTCTATGTGAATAATTATCCAAAAGATCAATTCATGGTTCTTTTCTATGTTGATGATATCATATTTGGTGGCAGTAGGCAGAAATCAGTGGATGAATTTGCCAACCACATGAAATCAGAATTTGAAATGTCTATGATTGGGGAGCTCACAAATTTCTTGGGGCTGCAAGTGATTCAAAATAAGGAATACACTTTCATTTCTCAGAAAAAATATGCAAGAGAGCTACTGAAGAAGTTCAATATGCAAGACTCCAAACCAATGTCAACTCCAGTTGCAGTTGGAACTAAACTTGGAAATCATGAGGATGTGGACTCTATTGATACCACCATGTACATGAGGATCATTGGAAGCCTACTGTACCTGACATCGACAAGGTCAGATATTGTCTTTGCCACATGCCTTGCAGCCCGCTTTCAGAGTAATCCAAAAGGGGAACATATGGCAGCAGTAAAAATAATCATGAGATACATTCACGGTACACATAACTTCGGGTTATTTTTTGCTGCAGGCAGGGACAGTGAATTATCCGCATTTTCAGATACTGACTGGGCTGGTGATGTGGTAGACAGAAAGTCCATTAGTGGTGGAGCTTTCTATATTGGTAAGAAATGTGTTGGCTGGTTGAGCAAGAAACAAGAAAGTACTTCTCTTAGTACGGCTGAAGCTGAGTATATCTCTGCCACAAAAGCATGCACTCAACTTCTTTGGATGAAGCAGCAGCTAACGGATATTGGTGATAAGGTTCAGCAACCAATGGTGATTTATTGTGATAACAAAAGTGCAATTGATCTTACGAAGAATCCGGTTCAGCATTCTCATACAAAACATATTAAAATACGGTATCATTTTATCAAAGAAAAGGTTGAAAAAGGCGTGATTAGAATGGATCATGTTGGAATTGATGATCAAGTGGCTGATATCCTGATCAAGCCATTGTCTGCGGCTGTGTTTGAGATGCATCGGTTGAACCTCGGTGTTCAACCACCTCCTACTGCATAAGGAGGCTCCGGAAATCCCCTCTTCCCATTTGTTTTAACTGTTTTTATCTGCATATGGCTGTGATGCAGGATTATGGGGGAGATACTATTCAGGGGGAGTATGGATTGAGATGAACGTCGAACAACTTATCGATCTTTGGTTTTATTGTCAATGGGGGAGAAAGGAATAAATTCAAGGCAAGACATGCTTATGTAATGAGAAGTATAAGAAGGATACAATCGGGCATCATGGAGAATTTCAAAACACCAGAACCCAATTCAAGCTTCCTCTCTTTTTTTCTACACCGAGCATTGCTCACGTAGACTTAGAGTGTTGGTTGAGTTGATTCTTGCATTTTGGGATTGCTCATGGTTGGAGATCTATTGAATTTATTCTGATTGCCAACAAACCCAAAGGGGGATATTGTTGGAACCATGGTCTTCAAAGCATGATTTGGCATATGGATTGTGTTTGTTGTCAATCCTTAGTGGAAGTTCAGGACGTGTACCAACAAAGAGATCATACCGTTCAAGCAGAAAACAGTAGTGAAGGTGGCGCCGTTTCCCAGTGTTTTCCAAATTTTTGGGCCTGAAAATCGGCCAATAAAGTAAACTATTTTTGGAAAAGGTACTTGCACGCCGAGCTCTGGGAGGATAAAAGACTTGCACACCATATGTTTTTGATGATCATAACTTCAAAATTTGGCTGAGGAAAGAAGTTCGCGCAAGTATTGGTTGGGTCGCGCAAGTGAGTTGCGCGACAGAGGTTACTGGAGACAAGACTTGCGTGCCGCTGAGGGACTTGCGCGCCTCCGCGCAGGGGGTCCAGTTTTCCTATAAATACTGGACCACCCCTCCTCATTTCCGATGGATTTCGAGACTTAGAGATTTTTCGAGCTCTCGTCGCGCAGGTTGTTGAGCCGCGCAGGTGGTAGTTTGGTCGCGCAAGTAGATCTTGTGCGCCAGTTTTCTTCTAAGTGCCCAAGGTGGTTTGGGAGAGAAAGGAAGTGGACCACACAAGTTTGTTGTCGAGGGAGGAAGCATCGCACTGGTGCGTTGCCAGTCTGGACTTGCACGCTGTATTGGGACTTGCGCGTCCGGCTTGGAGAAGCGCGCCAGGTTTTGCTGAAGCCCGTCGGCCTGTTTGGAGCTGCACGAAAGCCAGGAGACTACCTGATACATTCGAGGAAAACTGATATTCTTCTTCTGGTGAGAATCAGACTTCAATAGAGCATCTACATACAACAAAGGATGCATTCTTATGCAAATGATGAAGAGACCTTCACTTCTATAAACTGAGTGGGACTTCACCAACGGCAGTGAGCCAGGGGGAGTCAACGGGAGTGACCCGAGGGAAGCAGTGGGCTATCCCTGAACCTTTGTAAAGGCAGTGAGCCTGGGACAGAGTTACTATACCCGAACTTTTGTAATCTACCGCTAGTGAAGCATAGTGGATATTGGTACGACTGACAACCTATCGGCGTATGCTCCTTGGACTTAGCCCTTAGTGGTGAACTAAGTAAAAATGGTTGTGTCTTCTCTGTGCATGTGAATGTTTTCTTTCTGATCATAATCATCTTACAGGTTCAACAAGTTCCTACCAACGTGGGAACAAGATCCATCACATTAAAAGAAAAAGTGGTCACCCTGATTCACCCCTCCCCTGTCAGGGTGTCCCGGGGTCCTTCAAGTGGTATCAGAGGGTAAAGGTTGCTGGTGTTGAATCTGACCTTCTTCGTCATGGAAAACGCGGTCAATGTCAGGGGAGTCCCTCACATCGATGGAAGCAATTTCCAGATCTGGAAGAACAGAATGAGATCTCATCTAAGATCTCTTGGAATGGAAGTTCTTTTTTCTACTGTGCAAGGAATACATGTCACTAATCCAACAGGTCTGGCTATGACTAAAACAGACATGAATCTTCTTGATGCAGATGCTAAAGCATAGAATGCTCTCACTACAGCCCTTTCTGATCAGATCTACCTGAAGGTGGTGAATTTCACCTCAGCAAAATCCATGTGGGATAAACTTGAGAATATTTATGAAGGAGATAGAAAAGTGAAGGAGGCGAAACTAAAAGTGCTACACAATCGGTTTGATGATCTGAAGATGCATCCAGACGAGAATGCAGAATCTTTCTTCAATCGAATTACTGAAGTGGTTGGAGAAATTCTGGGTTTAGGCGAAGAAATCAAAGACATTGATATTGTAAAGAAAATATTAAGAAGACTTCCACCTCTGTATAATGCGAAGGTGTCAGCCCTTGAGGAATGAGATCTTTCCAAACTTTCTCTTGATGATCTACTGAGCAGCTTGGTAGCATATGAAATGAGAGTCAAACCAGAAGATGCTACGACTCGGGTGAGCAAGGAAATGTCATTCAAGGCCATGTATAAATTGAAAATCTCAAAGGATAGTAGCGGTGATGATGATGAAGAGAAAGAAATTCTTTCTCTCATTGCAAAGATGTTCCAGAAGGGGAAAGGGAAATTCAAAGGGAAGTTACCTCTCGCATGTTTCCGTTGTGGAAAAGTTGGGCACATTGCCTCTCAGTGCTTGAAGAATATCAATGATGATGACAGTGAAGATGAAAACTTCAAGAAGCCTCAAAGAAGGTTCTTCAAAAAGGGAGACTTCAAATCTGGTAAGAAAATTCAAAGGAAGAGTTTTTTATGTGAAGAGGAAGAAGACGACAATGAATTCTGTGATGAAGAAGAACCAGAATTCAAAACTGGGAACCATGCTTCTATGATGGCCACTGTTGAAAAGTCAGAAGATACTGATGGAGAAAAAAAACTGAGATCATGTGTATATCCTGAGGTGCAACTTAAGGATGTGGTTAGTAAGCTTAAGATTAAATGTAAGAGCTACAATAAGTGGAAATCGATTGTAGAAGAATCAACTGAATATGTTGATCAACTTAAAGCTGAAATTGAACGACTGGATGAATTTTTCAAGGTACAGTCTACAATAATTGAAAGCAATGATGATGTAGTTGATCTGAAGCTCAGAATTGAAGAGCAGGCAAAGGTCATCAATGACCTCACATCCAGACTGGATGAAAAATCCAAGACTACTAAGGGTCTTGAGGAGGAAGTGGTTATTCTAAGGAGTAAACTGGAGACTGAATCAATTCCAAAACAATTGAGGAAGAAAATACAATTCGGAATATTTTCAGATGCAGAATTACTAGCAAGAGCCAAGTGTGGTTCAGATGGGGTTGGAAAAATCTTGAGTGATCAATGACCTGCTTGCATGGGAAAGAGTGGAATTGGCTGTGAGGCTGAGTCATCAACTGCTGGAAGTGAAAAGATCCAAAAGAAAGATAAGATGAAAGTTGAACATGATGAAATGTTACCTAGAGTGCTGAAAAAGGAACCCTCAATCCAAACTAAAAGGAGACCCGAAAATTATCCTCAAAATTTCAAAAATGACAGACAGTCTTACTATTCTCCCAAGGAAGAAGGTATCAGGAGAAATTCAAGTGAGAAGACATTTCCTCTCAAGAAGTGTCGGTTCTATGGCTATCTGGGCCATACCATGTCTTATTGTGAAGAGGCAAGAAGCTATCTGAATGGAGAAGATATAGATGCTCAACAAAGGAGAACAATCTCATATCCTAATTCTAATAGAAGAAACAATTTCTATGGATATTGTTTTTTTTGTTCTAACTTTGGTCATAAAGCCGTTAATTGCAGGCAGAGAAGGGACATAAACACCTCATACCGAAGTTCAAGACAAGTCAAGTCTCGTCAGCAAGACAATGTTGCTCTTTCAAACAGGTTCTCACCTCTCAAAGAAGACTTTGACTATGAAGAACCTGGGTATGCGGAAGAGATATATTTGAAAGTCCATCAGTTCTATATACTCAATCTAATGTCTCATGGAAGGAATGGAAGAAGATTGAGAAATCGAACATTGCAGAGGTAGCCCTCAAAGATACAACGAACAACAGTACCTAGATCCTGGATAGTGGTTGTTCATCTCATATGACGAATAATTCCGGCCTACTAACGAATATCATAAAGAATTTTGATGGTACAGTAAGATTTGGTAATGATAGGGCTCGGAAAATCAAAGGATGTGGAAGTACCCAATTAGATAATGGAGAACTAAAGAAGACTGAAGTCCTTTATGTAGATGGCCTATATCATAATCTCCTCAGTGTGAGTCAACTCTGTGACTCAGGACTTATAGTTACTTTTAATCAGAAATTCTGCACTATCAAGGGAAAAACCGGCAATTCACTTATGAAAGGATACAGAACAGAAGACAACTTGTATCAGGTTGATAGTGAAGAAAATGTATGTTACATGACTGTTGAAGAAGAAAACAATTTGTGGCATCGGATATTGTGACACATCAATCAAAAAGACATGGAGAAAGTATCAAAATTGAGAATTGTCATGGAAATCCCCAACCTGAAGCGTGAGCGTGAAAAATCTTGTGATGCTTGTATTTGTGGGAAGCTGGTCTGCAGTTCATATCGGCCAAAGAAGAAAAAGGCATCTCACCTTCTTGATCTGATTCATACAGATGTTTGTGGTCCAATAAATGTTTCCGAAACACATGGAGAAAGGTACTTTGTCCCTTTCATAGATGATTACAGTAGAATGGCATGTGTGATGGTCATTCACAGGAAACGACAAGTCCTTGACTGCATGAAAACATATCGGCGAATCACCGAGAATGATACTGGACGAACAATCAAAGTGTTGCGATCTGACAATGGAGGAGAATACACGTCCATTGAATTTGAGAATTATCTAGAGAAGCATGGGATACAGCATGAGGTAGATTCTGTGAGAACTCCACAACAAAATGGAGTTGTTGAACGTAGGAATCGACAGGTGAACAACATGGCGCGAATTATGATGATTGAGAGTCGTATTCCACGACATTACTGGAAAGAGGCTGTTCAAGCTGCAGTGTACATTCAGAATCGAACAGGACTTTATATGGGTGAGATGAAGACACCAAATGAATTGTGGCATGGACAGAAGCCTTCTCTAAAATACTTCCATGTCTTTGGAAGTAAATGCTTCTTCAGGAATAAAGAAGGAAATCAAGGGAAATATGGCGACAATGTAGATGAAGGAGATTTCCTTGGTTACTCAATGAACAGCAAATCCTACAAATGCTTCAACAAGCGTTTGGGAAGAATTGTGGAAAGCAGTGATGTTAAGATAATTGAAGAGAAAACCACGAATGCTTCAAGGACATTATATAATGATGTGATAGAAAGTCAGGAAGAATGTGAATGTGAAGAAAATACAAATGTAGAAATAGATGAAGTTGTTCAAAACACTCAAAAGTCACATCATGATATTGACTCAGAAGAAGAATCTGAAGAGGAAACTATGGCTGAAGAAAATGCTACTGAACCTCGCAGGAGAAATCGAAGAGCTGAGATTGATCCATCCAACATAATTGGGGACAGGAGTGCACCCACTCAAACAAGGAGAATGAGGAATAACACGCAATATTCATTTCTATCAGTTGTAGAGCCATCCTCATTCGAAGAAACTGCTAATGATGAATCTTGGGTGAAATCCATGAATGATGAATTATATCAGATTGACAAGAATCAGACATGGGATCTTGTATAGTGACCTGAAGGTCAAAATGTGATTGGTACCAAATGGATCTTCAAAAATATGTTTGATGAACAAGGAAGTGTCATCAGAAACAAGGTACGTCTGGTATGTAAATGATACTCTCAGATTGAAGGCATTGATGTTGAAGAAACCTTTGCTCCAGTGGCTAGACTGGAGTCAGTCAGGATTTTCCTTTCCATGGCACTTCAAAGAGGATATAAAGTATATCAAATGGATGTTAAGACATCATTCTTGAATGTTGTACTCAAAGAAGAAGTTTACATTGAACAACCAGTGGGCTTTGTTTTGGGTACTGATGAAACAAAGGACTGTAAACTGAAGAAAGCTCTGTATGGTTTGAAGCAGGAACCATGGGCATGGTTTTCATGGCTGGATTCATATCTCAAGAAGTTGGAATTCAAAAGAGGAGGAGTTTATCACAATCTCTATGTGAAGAATTCTCCAAATGATCAATTCATGGTTCTTGTCTACGTTGATGATATCATATTTGGTGGCAGTAGGAAGAAATCAGTGGATGAATTTGCCAACCACATGAAATCAGAATTTGAAATGTCTATGATTGGGGAGCTCACATATTTCATGGGGCTGCAGGTGATTCAAAAGAAGGAATACACATTCATTTCTCAGGAAAAATATGCAAGAGAGCTACTGAAGAATTTCAATATGCAAGACTCCAAACCGATGTCAACTCCGGTTGCAGTTGGAACTAAACTTGGAAAGCATGAGGATGGGGACTCTGTTGATCCCACCATGTACAGGAGGATCATTGGAATCCTACTGTACCTAACAGCGACAAGGCTAGATATTGTCTTTGCCACATGCCTTGCAGCCCACTTTCAGAGTAATCCAAAAGGGGAACATATGGCAGCAGTAAAAAGAATCATGAGATACATTCACGGTACACATAACTTTGGGTTATTTTTTTCTGCAGGCAGGGACAGTGAATTATCCGCATTTTCAGATGCTGACTGGGCTGGTGATGTGGTAGACAGAAAGTCCACTAGTGGTGGAGATTTCTATATTGGGAAGAAATGTGTTGGCTGGTTGAGCAAGAAACAAGAAAGTACTTCTCTTAGTACGGCTGAAGCTGAGTATATCTCTGCCACAAAATTATGCACTCAACTTCTTTGGATGAAGCAGCAGCTAACAGATATTGGTGATTAGGTGAAGCAACCAGTGGTGAATTATTGTGATAACAAAAGTGCAATTAATCTTACGAAGAATCCAGTTCAGCATTCTTGTACAAAACATATTGAAAAACGGTATCATTTTATCAAAGAAAATGTTGAACAAGGCGTGATTAGAATGGATCATGTTGGAACTGATGAGCAAGTGGCTGTTATCCTGATCAAGCCATTGTCCGCAGCTGTGTTTGAGAAGCATCGGTTGAACCTCGGTGTTCAACCACATCCTACTGCATAAGGAGGCTCTGGAAATCCCCTCTCCCCATTTTTTTTAACTGTTTTTATCTTCTTATGGCTATAATGCAGGATTATGGGGGAGATACTATTCAAGGGGAGTATGGATTGAGCTGAACGTTGAACAACTTATCGGTCTTTGGTTTTATTGTCAATGGGGGAGAAAGGAATAAATTCAAGGCAAGACATGCTTCTGTGATGAGAAGTATAAGAATGATACAATAGGGCATCATGGAGAATTTCAAAACACCGAAACCCAATTCAAGCTTCCTCTCTTATCTTCTACACCGAGCATTGCTCACGTAGACTTAGAGTGTTGGTTGAGTTGATTCTTGCGTTTTGGGTTTTCTCATGGTTGGAGATCTATTGAATTTATTCTGATTGCCAACAAACCCAAAGGGGGATATTGTTGGAATCAGGGTCTTCAAAGCATGATATGGCGTATGGTTTTTGTTTGTTGTCAATCCTCAGTGGAAGTTCAGGACGTGTACCAATAAATAGATCATACCATTCAAGCAGAAAACAGTAGTGAAGGTGGCGCCGAGCTCTTATAGGATAAAAGACTTGCGCGCCATATGTTTTTGAGGATCAAAACTTCAAAATTTAAATAAGGAAAGAAGTTCGCGCAAGTATTGGTTGGGTTGCACAAGTGAGTTGCGCGACAGAGGTTACTGGAGACAAGACTTGTGTGCCGCTGAGGGACTTGCGCGCCTCCGCACAGGGGGTCCAGTTTGCCTATAAATACTGGACCACCCCTCCTCATTTCCGACGGAGTTCGAGACTTGGAGATTTTTCGAGCTCTCGTCGCGCAGGTGGTTGAGCAGCGCAGGTGGTAGTTTGGTCGCGCAAGTAGAGCTTGCACGCCAGTTGTCTACTGAGCGCCCAAGGCGGTTTGGGAGAGAAAGGAAGTGGACCGCGCAAGTTTTTTGTCGAGGAAGGAAGCGTCGCGCAGGTGAGTTGGTGACACTTGCGCTCTAATCTGGACTTGCGTGCCGTATTGGGACTTGTGCGTCCAGCTTGGAGAAGCGCGCCAGGTTTTGCTGAAGCCCGTCGGCCTGTTTAGAGCTGCACGAAATCCAAGAGACTACCCGATACATTCGAGGAAAAGTGGTATTCAGCTTCTGGTGAGAATCAGACTTCAATAGAGCATCTACATACAACAAAGGATGCATTCTTATGAAAATGATGAAGAGACCTTCACGTCTATAAACTGAGTGGGACTTCACCAACGGCAGTGAGCCAGGGGAGTCAATGGTAGTGACCCAAGGGAAGCAGTGGCCTATCCTTGAACCTTTGTAAAGGCAGTGAGCCTGGGACAGAGTTACTATACCCGAACTTTTGTAATCTACCGCTAGTGAAGCATAGTGGATTTTGGTACGACCAACAACCTGTCGGCGTATGCTCCTTGGATGTAGCCCTTAGTGGTGAACCAAGTAAAAATGGATGTGTCCTCTCTGTGCATGTGAATGTTTTCTTTCTGATCATAATCATCTTACAGGTTCAACAAGTTCCTACCAACGTGGGAACAAGATCCATCACATTAAAAGAAAAAGTGGTCACCCTGATTCACCCCTCCCCTCTCAGGGTGTCCCGGGGTCCTTCAAAAATCATGTCCCATAGATGATAATGAATCATAATCTGATGCACCATTCTATGGAGGAGTATCTTTAACATTCTTACAATCCCTTTATTTGGATGATTTATCAACATCACCTTTATGAGGTGTATTGAGAAGGACTAATTTACTATTAGAAATATCATTTTAAACTACACTGGATATCTCACTATATTGTTCTTCAGCATTATCATTTTCATCATCTTTATGAAATATTTCTTCATTGTCCACACTCTTTTCCAAATAATGGCCTTTGATAGCGTCATCTTATTTAAGATTTTCATTTCATTTATCTGATGAAATTTTGGTGGAATATTCTTGTGATGTTCTTATTGAGTGTTTATCAGATGGACTATCCTTCTCAAGATATTCTACAAGAATTTTGATCATGTCTTTACATTCATCCTCTTCTTCTTCTTGTTGTTGTATATCTTCTTCTTTAACAATCTGTTCCGGAACAGAATCATTCATTAAGATGGATTTTGGTACCTGAATCTATTATGATTCCTTCTCAACATATTTGAACAACGATTGAGAAACCTGAACTTGAAAATATTTTTTCTTTTTTCCTTTTTCTATTTCTCATATTTCTCACGATTTTTACCTCCCATAATTTCTAAGGTCTTAGCCTCCATAAGTTAATGTCAAAAGAAAATATCACCCTCATTTCTATTTTTCTTCTACACCCTCCACTTAGCAACTACATCATCAAAATACTTCTTCTACTTCTTTAGTTTAGGGGGTGATGATTGATGATCCATAATTGGATTGGTTGGATGTGCTTCCATAACCATAGTCTTTTTTTATTAGAGGGTTCAATAACGTCATATTTCTTAGCTTCAAACTGATCATCCTTATCTAAAAGGTCATAAATCTCTTTAGATTCCCCACTGAATGGTATATTTATACATATTAGTGTGTCGTCGCTAACTAACAAAATCATTATGTTCATAGCCATTTAGGTGTAGTGGATCTTAAATTATTCAAAGACAAATACTATAATCAATGAAATTATCGCTATATACATTATGATTTGAGACTTCATGTTTCCACTCTTGAGGTTCCTAATTGTGAGATGGATATATTTCTACAAATTTATCTTTCATAGGTTTTCAATGAAATCTAAGTGAAATATATCACATATCTTGAGTGAATCCTTATCGACATTCCTTGGATTGAGGAATCCTTGCATCCCTAAATATACCAACCTTTTATTTATTGAGAGATGATAAATCTTGTGTTTCATGACATTCTTAAGACCAAGACTTGATAATGATTTATTGCTCACAAAAGATCAGTCTTTTTCGGGTAACTAGTGTGAGCATATATTAGATTCACCTTCATAAGAGATATTTTGGATGCAATATTCCTTATATAAGGATATAGAGTAAAATTTCCCATTGTATATGAACATAAACATCTATCTTCCACTATTCTCATAGAAACAAACTGAATCATAGTATTCCACTACAATGTCCAAGTAGACCGAATCATGATTATTTTTCGTAGCAACACATACCCATTCCTAATCATTTAACTTGATAATCGTTTCAATCAAATAATTATACATCATAATAAATTTCAGACCTAGTAACTTTTCTCAAAAAAATTATCTATTCCTTTTTTTATGCATGATTGAGACTACATCAGAGTCTGAGCATAATATTCCAGAGACATTCAGAATGTAAGGTTGCTAAAAAATGGAATGGTAGACATAAATAAGGGATGTTATTCAGGAAAAATGGATGAGATAACCGATGTGGGATGAGAAGATGGGGTTCCTTTTATATAGGCTTCACAGAAATAGTTCAAAATCATGGATATATCCAATGGTTTAAATTAACTGGATCTGATCTGATGGTTTATATCAATGTAGAAGAGTATTTTTTTTATTAAAATAATTTGATATTTTAATGAAAAATAATATTTAAAGAAAGTTAATCTGATAAGGTTTTCTAAAAATAGAATTGATATAACAATAATTAAAAAATTCGATTAAAGAGGGTTGTGTAAGGAAACAAACAATCTAAATTACATAAAAATAATTATTTGAATTAATAAGGTTCTCCATGAATAACATAGGTTCAATAAATTTTTATTATGGAACGAATGTTCTAGGTTATGGAAAAAAAATTAAGGATAAAAAATTTTATATTCTTACAATTTTTTTAAGATATAAATATTAAATTCTAAAAAATTTATAAAATTAATTTCCCCCCCCCAATGAAAAGGATTTATATATTGTTAAGAGATAAGATTCAACTAGAATTTTATATGGAACATTACATTATGGTTATACTTACTAAATTTTTTAAATGTATTCAAATCTATCCAAGGTTAATGATTTAGTAAATATATCAGCAAGTTGATCTTGTGTTCCAATAAATTGCAATATAATATCATCTTTTAGTGGGTGATCCCTAAGAAAGTGTTTTCTAATATCTATGTGCTTCCCATGAGTGTGATGGGCTGAGTTGTTTCATAGGTATATGGAACTAGAATTATCACTCATTGTCTATGATTTGGTAAAACTCATTTTATAGTCTATGAGTGTTGGTTGCATCGACAAAACATTAGCACAACAACTACCATATTCTACATATTTATCTTCAGCAATGAAATGTGATAGTGGGTGTTTTATCATGCATGACCACAAAACAAATTAATATCCTATCAAATTACCTGATACATATGTACATTTGATATCCATTCTATACGCACCAAAATCAGCATCTGAAAAACATTTTAAAAAATAATTTCTAGAATAACTGAAAATACATTAATCCAGGGTTCATTTTAAATAGAGAAAAATTATTTTCAATTATTTTAAATGAGACTTCTTTTTATTAGATTAATTGATGACACATACGTGTACTGAAAACATTATGTCTGGATGACTAGCTATTAAGTATAATAATCTTCTTATCATACCTCAAAAACATGTATGATATACTCGTTTTCTAACATCATTAAGATCAATAGAGTTCGATGTACATATTTCAGTACATATACTTCTAGTATTTTCATATACTTTCTTCAAATGAATATCTTTAATATAATTATGGTGAGATATATAGGTTCAAACTGGTTTTCGATAAATTTGAAAACCAAGTAGGAATGTTAACTCACCCATCATACTCATTTAAAACTCAAATTTCAAAATATTTTCAAATGAATATGTTAAATATTACTGAGTTGATCCAAATATAATGTCATAATCATAAATATGAAAATATGAACTTTTTTAGAATTTTTATTTCTATAATTTTTTTGATCAGAAGTTCTCTTGACATTATTTTTTTCTATCCAAAATGTTGTCAGTGTATCAGACTGGGATCTATGGGCTTGTTTATATCAATATGAAGCTTTGGTAAGATTGAAAACATGTTCCGGATGTATTTTTCTTCAAACACAGGAAGTTTTTCAACATAGACATACTCTTAATGATATCTTGTATGGAAAGAGCACTTCATGACCATATGAAAAAGTATGAAATTAATGAATGCTACAATGGCTAGTAGGATACAAATAGATTTAAGTCTATATAATGAGGCATATGCTTCTTCATACAATATTCCATCTTTTTAATTATCGAATTTATTAACTAATCATTCATTATTTCATGAAATGATTTCATTTTCCTAATTTTTTTCTGAAGACCCATTTCACACCAATTATAGAAGATTCCTTAGGTCATTCAACTGAGGTCCAGATTATGTTCCTTTCAATTTCAATTTATTCGTCATTGATTTCTTTAATCCAATCATCATCATCTAAGGATTCATTAGTGATTTTAGGGACTAATTGAAAAATAAATTATAGATGTTATACGCCATCTCATAAATAACTACTAGTCGATATAGGTTGATTTTCATTATTAATGATACTATCACTATGATGATTCTTAACAACCAACTCATTTCAGTTTGGTTAAACCTGGTAATCAACATAATATAGAAAATATTATATGGTAAATACATTAGTAATAGTTTCTTGTTTATTTTCATTATTAGTAGATTCTTCCATAAAAGGTAGATAATCAGTTTTTGAAATCACATCTGAGGATGTTGGATGTTGTTATTTTGAAAAAAATGGACCAGTTTCTTTAAATTTGACATAAACTATTTCTTAAACATTACATAAATTCTCTTAAAACTCAATAATCTATAGAAGTTGTGGAATAGCCTATTAAAATTCCATCCTCATATATGGGAGAAAACGTATGTAATGCATCTTTAGTATTCAAGATGAATACATTGCATCCAAAAATGATTATGTAAGAAAAATTTTGTTTTCAACCAATCTACTATTCATAAGTTGTTTTATTAACAAAAGTTCTTATTAAAAATATTTTAATAGTATAAATTATAGTTCTTACAGATTCAACCCAAAATTGTTTAGCAATCGAATATTCACTAAACAAGGTTCTTTTTATCTATCCATGAATTTATTTTCTTCTATCAATAACACAATTTTGTTGAGATGTTGTTGGAGATGAGATGTTTTGATTAATTCATTTCTTAAATAAAAAATTATCAAAAAAATGTATTTTAAAATTATCCCGCATGATTACAATGAATAGGTATAACTGGATGTTTTTTCCATTTTTATCTTTGGATGAAAAATATTTAATATAAGAAAAGGATTAATATTTTGTTTCAAGAAAATAGTTTCTTGTAAATCTAGTGTAATCCTAAAAGAAATCAAATACATAGTATTTGCCTCCAATATTTCTAGTTTGTGTCTTTCCAAAAATATTCATATGCACTAACTATAATGAATCATACATTTAGACATAATTAATTGATTTATATCATGACTTTTGTATCTTTCCAAATTTACAGGGATCAAAAACATTTGTATAATCTAATATAAGGATTAGTAGATCATTAAAACATATTTTCTTTGATATTTGTCAGAGGTTCCTATGGTTACATTTTCATATTATTCTGTGAAAAAAATGAATTATCATTCAGTGCACTATTTCAAGGTAGATCACGTCTCTTAAAGACTTCGATTTTTTGTGTATAAAAATTCCCATGCCTATGGGTAGGGAGAATAAATTGTTACATGGAGTTTTGTACAATGGATTTGTCATTCCTAAAATTCAAAAGATAACTGTCATCACATAATTGGATTATTATTCTAATGTAGTCCATATGACAACTAAAAAATATAACATTTGAAATTAATTCTTTTATAAGAATAAAAAAATTACCAATACCAAAAATTTCTCCCTGAGCATTATCTCTGAATGTTACTTTTACTTATTTCAAATTGGTAATGTTTTCAATGATATATTTTTTACCAGTCATCTTCCAAGAACATCCAAAATCCTTGTACCATGTATTGTTGTTGGAAATTCCTTTATTTTCTTGAAAATATAGAAGATTTATACTTTTATAATCCAAAAATTATTGAATATTGAAATGATAGAAATTAAATTCTAAGGTATCAACATTTTTTTAGAAATTTAAGATTTATGAAAACATATGTATTGGGATTTATTCAAGGAAAAATATTTCTCCCAATGTCGAACATATTAAAACTTAGTGCAGAATGAATAAAATTGGAGAACAAAATAGTAAGTACAAAAAATATGTATGGAGTGATTATAACCAAATCATGAACTATTTATAAAAGGATTATGTTTTGAATACATTTTATCAAATTATTTCCATCCCGAAGTAAAATTTGATAAATTTTTTTAAAGGAATTTTTTTTATCTTAATGCATAAATTCTTATCCTCAGAGTCATTAGAATTATAGTTTTATTTGTACCTTAAAAAATATCTTAGAAATAATTTTTTCAATATACATAGAATGTTTACCCTTCTCATAAATAACATACTTAAGGTTATTTAAAATATTTTCAAAATAAATAGTTTTTAGATCATGATCCATTAAAATATACGATTCTTCTATTGTCAAAAAAATTCTACAATTTTCATTCTATAACATATTGTTTTTCATAATGTTTGCATTATGAAGTAATTTAAAAAATATAGAAACTTATTTAAATGAAATAAATGTATTATCATATGATGAGGAATATTATTCATCTAAAGATTCATAATATACTTCATTAAAAAATTGAATCTATAGAAATATTATTTAATTATTTGTTATCGTGTACCATAGCCATAAGAAAATGATTTTCAATGGGTAATCTGGTTATAAGAATAATATTATACAGACCAAAAGATTCATATTCTCATAGTTCTTATAAATAGTCACAACCACTGGCACTCCTGGTGTCATTATCCTTTATAATATTTTAATCCTTAGATTTGATGTACTTATTTATATTCCATTCTGAATTCTTTTTCATTAAACCTTTTTTCCTGAGAATTGGAAAATTAGGTCTGATACATCAATCCCCTTTCATTCAAAACTAGTTGCTTTATAATATTTATTGTCCCTTCTTTATTTATTCTTATATCTATACTGAAAATAGTTAATTTCCACAATCTTGTTCCTCATTTGAGTAATATTTCAAAGATTATAGTCATAGTTATCACTATAAATTGATTCAAATATAACAACATATTTCATAACATTAGATCTTATTACAATTTCTAGAGTATTGGATATATATGTAGTAGTAATAGAAATTCATCCATTACCATTCCTATTCATATTAAAATCATCATCTCCCATCATTATTTTTTTTATGATGAATATGATTTAAAAATATCTGATCTATAGTAATGTAATATTCTTTCCTATTTTTCTCTATACTTGTCATTTTAGATTCCTACTAAATGAGAATAAAATAAATTATCTTGTCAACAGTAAAGTCATCATCAAGGACTTTTTACCCCATATATTGAAGACTGTTGATGATAGTCAAAAATCTCTTTTGTTCTTTGAAAAGAGGTTCTCTATAAGGAAAAATAAATCCCTGAAATTTAGATGATAACATAACACTTCTAATTTCTATAAATTTAGACGTTCCAACAAATTTAATTAAATGATTCCTCCAAATTCTATTGGTAGTATCACAACAGGTTTTTTGACTATAGGTATTCCTATTCACAGACATAAAATAGTATTGAATGCCTTATAGTCTAGATGATATTCTTGTATTTCCTGATTTGTGTACTAGTGATCATTACTAAATTATCCACTTTATTGTTAATCAAAAATAGTATTTATCCTATCTCTCTAGTACTCATTATGATTTCCATCATAAATTGGTGTTCCAGTAGAATTTAGATTATCTATTCAACCAACATTCTTTCCTTCTATTATATATGATAATGTATTTTCAAAAAATAGAATTAGTATCAAAATATTTTATAATTATTGTATTTAAGATAAACATGATCAAGAAATGTTGAGAAATAGTAGTTGATCAAGAAAATATATAGGAAAGAGTATGTATTTCAGAGACCAGCTTTGATACAAATTTTAGTAAATAAATATTGATTTAGATGCTCAGTCATAAGAGGGTAGGTGAATTTTAGGTGGAAAATCATTTTGTTTTTAACCTTATTAAAAACATATGTTTGACAATGTTAAACAAAGTTAAATCACAAACCCTATTTGGTTATTAAACAATGGAATAATTGGTAGGGCCCAAGTCTAATTATAAAGAACCTAAACATAAAATAGTTAATCTTAAAGAAAGATTATACCTTACACCATACTTAATCATATTTATCAGAGAATTTATATGTACAAGAATGTATAAGAAAGATTTACATTCTAAATATAACATAAAAAAGTTGAAATAACAAACATGTAAAATGAATAAGTGAAAAATATATTTTAACTCAATGAGAAGGGTATCCAACAACCTTGGATAAAGCTATCATCAGTTATAAATTTAAGAAAGTATGTATTACCTAGACTATGGTAAACCCCCAATAAGAGTATCGAAGTTTGTATTTCTATCCCTACATGACCATGAATAGTAAGGTAGTCAAAACCTCTGTCTTCATATCCGCAGACGTCCTCAAACATTAAGGTATTTAGAACCTATGTCTTTTTATCCCTATAAGTTCTCAAACATTAAGGTAGTCAACACCTTTGTCTCGCAATTATTATAAGACCTTGATTTATTATCCAAGCAGAGTCGTAGTAGGTTGAAGATGTTTTTCACTACTGAAAAAGGTGTTCACATATTTCCTAAAGCACCATAGTTTCTCTCTCTAAGAATTTTTACATCCATTATTTATCAATGATTCCACGCTTCATCTAGAAGTCCTAAAACAGATGGTTTATTTATAGGAAAAAAATCCCAATAGTCATCTTCTCATCCAATGGTCATATATTTTCTAGAATTTTAGATGGACCTATACACATGTCACATTAAAATGGATTGCTGGAATTAAATTGTTCAACATTGTTTCTTGTAATAAAACATTATTATGGTTATAAAACATAATTGAACATGGATTAGATAACATCATATCAATATCTTAACTAAAATAAGTATCCTTAACAAGTATTATTAATCACATTCTATAAATAATTAGTAATAGAGTCTGATTTCAAAACAATTAGAGTTTGGTAAAAGATAAATTTAGAGTATGTATTTGAATAGAAATGGATTGTGATTTTTTATAGAAATGAATCCTAAATTTTATATAATTTTGAGATTGAATATCAGATAATTTGGAGTCTGAATTTAATATAATTCATACTTTAAATTTCAGTGAATTCAGATAATGAATTTTAGAGAATTTGGAGATGAAATTTAGAAGCAATCAGTGTCTGAATTTCAAAGAATTTGGAGTCTAAATTTTATAGAATTCATAGTTCAAATTTCATAGAAATCATAGTATGAATTTTAGAAAAAAAATTCTCTCAGTTTTATATAATTAAGGGTTTAAATTTCATAGAATTCAGATTCTTGATTTCATAGAATTCAGAGTATGAATTTTAGAGAATTCAGAGTCTAAAATCAGATGAAATCAGAGTCTAAAAATAGTGAAACTCGGATTTTAAGAAACTATAAGTTATTAATGTGTAGATAAGGATATGATTATTCTTAAGGTAATTTGTTCATCAAAAAAATTTTATTCTTAGATAAAGAACATTAAGCATATCTTATAATATAATTTTATGATTTTAGAAAATAATTTTTTTTAGAGGAGGAAAATAATATTTAAGACAAGTGTTATTTATTTTGAAAACAAAATAGACTGGAAAATTCATATGATATCATATTATCATAAAAAATGTATATTAAATAAATATGCTTCATATTGTACACTACCAAGGTTTATGAAATATATGGTTTCCATTATGATATGGATAGTGTGTATTATCTTCTTGTTTTTCAAGCTGGTGAGGATTAGAAGATTGACACGGTTGACCTAAGAATAGTTGACATTACATAAAAGAATGGGTAGTTTCCTATGATACATTGTGAACATTAGTGTAAAACATTATCAATGTATTATTAAAGAATATATAGTAAAAATATTGATCAATGGTCAGAGGAGCTTGAGATCATCATTGGTTTGATTTATGCCCATGAGGAGTACTATTTAAATATCTATTCTATAAGATGATGGTTATATTGCATTTGTGGTGGATGTATTATCACATAGATTCGAAGGAGAAAAAAATTTAATGGGAAAAAATACAAAAGTAATTTTAGCTAGAAATATTATCATCGATGATGAAGGCTGAAAATATGAATGATATTCTTCTATTAGATAGCGTAGAATTACTATGAGGGAGCATAGACTTAGGTTTAAGAAATGTTTTTAATTTTTACCATTCTATTTCATTGATGAAGAGTCCCATGCATGACTTCTTGTGGAGGAACACTAAAATATATCTAATATATTATTACATCATTTATATTTATAATTTATTTGGAGGTTTAGAAAAATTGTAGAGGTTATCTAGGGTGTTAACTTAAAAGAAGGGATATAATGGGAGGGGATGTTGTTTAGTTCCACTATAATTCTATTTTTATTAGAGGATCTTCGATTCGAGGGTCATTGAGGGTTATAATTTTGGGGAATCTGCCTCAATAGTTTCTATTCAACATTTCTTGGGACATTATCTCCTATTTTTTTCATAATGTCTCCGGATTATTGTGGAACTTCTGTGGTGGTCAAGGTCATAACTAGTTTGAATTCATTGTGGTTTATAGATCTTAGTATGGTGGTGGTTTTCAGTTTTAGAATTATTCTCAAAATTAGTTTCCAATGATATTTTATTAGAAGTAGGGGAATATGGAATATTATCTACATAGAGGATATTAGGTGTACATGGGTTGGATTCAAGATGATTTTTACATTGAGGGATCCTAACATGAACATGGCCATTGTGTTGGTCAACAATAGTGAGTAAGAGGAGTTATTAATTGATAGTTTCTTGATATAAATTTTCGAGAAATATAGCGTCTATAGATAAAAATATGTGGGGTTATATTATCATCTACTCTCATGTATACCTTTTTTGAATTAGGATCCAAATAGGCATTTTATTGACTCAACATAGTCCATTATTTCGGACAGATGTGGAAAGGATTCCATGGATCATATTTACGACTACACTAGTAATGGGACAAATATTCATTTTGGATGTGTGTCTATAGAAAAATATGATTTTAATATGAAGAAAATAAAATTATTTGATTAATGTTCATTGTATTAAAAAACCTGGTTGAGGACTTTAATACTTTTGTATCCTTAGGAACTTTGTACAGAACAGTCTTATTTCTTGAAATATCATAAATTTCTCTAACAATGATCTTCCTATTATTTACTCTACACATTCCTACCATACATAAAACCATTATTCATGACTCAGGGAATGGAAGCATAAAAAAAGGGCGATACCATATGATCAGTTAGGGTAAACAAGGAAAAAATGTAAGAGTAACATGATAATAAGTGTATGAGAACATGAAAAATACTTTTGAAAACATTAGCCTTCATATAAAATATCATATTCTTTAGGAATGGAAACAATATTCAAAATTCATATGAATTAAATCATAAGTAAGTCATGGAACCCAATCTAAGAGAGAACAAAATTGGAATAAATCATAAAATTATGACATACACATAAGTATAGATAATTATTTCTATAGTCCACAAGGTAACTGAAAAGGATATCATAGTGGAATGGGTTTACTCCCTAAGAAATCATAGTAGTCAAGGTTCACCTAGAATGCCATCATAGTGAATAAAGTCCCCTTCTAAACTAGGTTCACAACAATTTCTATTCTTGTCAATTTCAAGATATTTAAATCTTTACAAAATGTATGGTATAGTTATATTGTTCTGTCTCATCACATAATGTAAATGATACATATATCTTCCACAAGATAATAATTTATTAATTAAATAATAACCCATGAAATGAAATTGGTTTCATAATTATTTCATCAAATCAATTTTCATGGAAAAGACACTGGTTTCACAACCATTACCTAATTTCATCAAAGAATGACCCATAAAAGGAAGTGTACTTAACAATACCTTCCTCGTGGTATAAACATCATAATAAAAACAGTTTTCCTAGAAATTATATCATCAAAAATCATACATAGAATGACTAAGAATGTTATCCTTGGTTTATTTCCCTATTATAGTATAAATTACATAAGGGGTTATCATCATAGATGGGAAATGATATTGAATGTTAAATCACATGAAACATTTCATGGAAAAGATTTCATAACATTTAATATCAGTTCATAATTCTAACAAATCTTATAAAACATACATCCATTTCATTGAATATAAAAATGATTAAAATATAATGGAATGATTAAAATTCAATTAATACATTTCATGATATAAATTCCACATTGAAGATACATTTTAATCATTTCTAAATTATTATTTTATGTTACAATATTTTATATAAAATAAACGAATTTAATAAATATTAATCGACAATTACATTGAAAATAAATTTAGAAGCCTGTATGGGATGATTCTAATATTTTAGTGCTTATGACATCAAGAAATACTATTTATGCCATTCATGTTAGTATAAAATATTATTTTCACATTTTCAGTAAATTAGAAATGTGAATTATGTTGAAAACGACATAAAGATTCCAATAAAAATTTATTAAAAATGAAATACATGGGTAAAAAAATATTTTAATCAGGAATTTTATGAATTTTTTAAAATAATTCAATAATAATTTTTAAAAATCATTGTTCTTGAAGAAAAATGGGTTTTTGAAGGAAGAGATTAATAATGTAGATTATTTTAATAAAAGTACTTTTGGTATCCCATTACATTAATAGTGGAGAATTATGGGAAAACATATATTCTAATTACATAACTTGTGTAGAATAAATTCATGACTTTATTGGGAATCAAATGAAATAATTTCATTATTGGAAATACAATAAAAACAATACCGATAAATGATGAAATTGTAACATAATGTGATTACCACTTTGGTAACATTAAATTATAAGCCATATGAATGAATAAAATTAAATAAAACCTAAATATATCATGAATAAATAAATTTATTAAAATAAATTCCAATGGTGATGTATATACACCTCATAAAATATGATAGGTTCATAAAATTACATATGTCTCAAGGAAAAAAAATTGAGGAGAAAATACCATACAATATTAGTAATCATTTGAATCATAATCCATCATAAATAATAACATCAAATTAATAAATAAATATCATTGTAATAATTTTATTCATTATGTAACATGTCAATGTGGTATTATATACACCAAACATGTAAAAAAAGTGGGGAATATTCATATTTCTTCCATAAATAAAATAAATACTTCAAGTTCCTAACCTTAAGTCACGACATAAATTGTAAGTGTTCAAAAAAACTATATAATGAGTATAATATTATTATAAATATATTATATTAGCGTAATATTATATATAATTTAATAGTTTATTTCCATGTGACCATGTATTTTCCATTTTGTAAGAATTTTTTATTTGAATCAAATTTCAGGTAATAACCTCTTTTTTTATATATGTTTTAATTTATTATTTTCTGTTCGCTTAAACTGGTAATTGTTAAATCTTATCAAGAATAATAATCATAATATAATAATCATATTTATAAATCATTTATATATTTACAAAAAATCAGGAAATATCATATTGATATATTAAGTATGTTACAATTGTGGAAATGGAAGGTTGTACGTAGACATGAGTAACATTTCAATTTCTAATCTATCGTTATATATATATGATGATATATATTTTAACTTTACATAATGATAATAATATCATATTATTTTATTAAATATATTTATACATCACACCAATTTGCCGTTTTGAGGAAAAAATATAGTCACATTGCATTTTGAAGGTGGTAGCCCATACATACATGAACGACGTTGTCAACATTTAATGAGAGAAAAAGTTAGAAATAAAAATATATGACACATTTTTATAATGATAAATCGTTCAAATATATCATTATTATTTCATTAATATCACATATATTCATTAAATTTTTCTTTTTTACCATCTATGTAAAGAGTTAGTGATAAATGAACCACATAGCTTTGTGAGGTAGTAGTCCGTCATACACACAAGAGACAATATCCTATCCCCTAAGGAATCGAAAATAAAAATGAATTTATGATATAATGACTATAAAAAATAATTTTTTTATAAATAAAATATATATACATTATATCAATATTTATACCCAGCCCTGAGTGGTGGTAATGGAATGAAGAATGAAATTGGTTCACAAGGAAATAGACAGCCGTACATATGAATGATTTTTTATAACCCCTTAGATGGAAGGGGGATGGTTTTACGTAATTGCCTTAATATAAAAAAATATCATTATATGGAATAAAATAATATTATCATATCCTGTTTTTTTATTATAACCAATGGAGGATGGGAAATAAATAACATAAAAACACACATTGAATAATGTAACCTATTCTTTGTGTAACCTCTTTATGTTTTCACCAAATTCCTTCCTATGTTGTCTCTCTACCTAAAAGAAGTATTCAGGATGAGATTAGGTATGTTTGGAAGTTATTTTTTAGTTATTTTTTTAACCAATATGTTTTTACGGTGTGAAGAGGATAGGAGAGGGGCATCCATTTTTATATGAGGAGAGTATAATAGAAGTAATTTTTGAAACCAAAAAGGTGATATGATGTTTTTAAAATCCAAAATGGTTCAGAAAAAATATTCCTGATAATTAATTATTATATGGTTGAAATATTTTCATAAAATATATTTTATTCATTTTTAGGTCATTTTAACCCATCTCTATTTAGTATAATCACCGGTAAGCCAATCATTACCTTAACCACTGTAATTTTTTTAAACAGTTTTTACTATTCATTATGATATCAAATTATTATGAACTTATTATATAGTAAAAATTATTCTAACTCAAAAAATGAAAACTATTTTTAAAATTCCATTCATCTAAGTGTAATGTTTTAATTTAAAATCAAGATCGCGGATGTGATGAAAAAGAGGGTTATTAAAGAGAGAATGATAAAAATTTAACATTATTTTTTACCGAACATCAATATTATATTTTTCTAATTACATATATTTTATTAATAAATATGTAATAGAACTAATTTTAATTAAGAAACCATATAATATAAAACTATCATTTATAAATAATTTAAAAGAAAAAGTATTTTTCAGTAAAAATTCATTTTCTTTCACCATTAATAATAAATTAAACATTTTTAAAGTTATAAAAAATAAAACCAAATATATATTTGACATGATAATTTCAAAAATTATCTTTATTTATAAAATAAATATATAAAATGATCCAAAAATTAGTTTCAATAAAGTGCACAGACTGAGACAAAACTTCTTTTTAGGAAAATATACAGTTTAAGCCAAAAAAAATTATTTATTTTTATCTTTTGTCTAAAAAACATTATATTAATGTTAATAATTTTATTTAATATATAATATATTTATTTATTTATTTAAAATAAAAAAATAATAATTTATATAATTTATTTAGATAAAACATGTTTCTATTCATAAAAATCGTTTTCCAGAAAAATATCCCCTTTCTTATTAGTTGGTTTTTATTTATATTTATAATCAATTGGTCTTCATAAATTTAATTATATATACATGTATGAACAATATAATTAAATAATATACTTAAATATTTTCATACCAACCTATCCTATATCTATGTGAAAAAAATAATTTTAAATAATAATATTTTAAATGTATGTCACAGTTTTTGAAACTTAATGTTGCATGTAATGAATGCTAAATTCTATGATGCATGTAACAAAAGATAATGTCAGTTTCATGTGTTTTGGTAATTATCTTCAAGAAATAAAAAAATTTGAAATAAATTTTTTCCCAAAAATCTTATGGTTTTATATTCAACACCAATTAAAATTAATTTTCCCCTCAAAAATTTTCTTTGTCATCAATGGTTTCACTACAGCAAAATGACCATTTAGCAGCAGTTTATTTTTCCGTTTCAAGGCGGTTTAATCCGTCGCTAAATTGATTGGCGGCGGTTTTGAAAAACCGTCGCTAAATTGTTCGTCGGGAAACTATTCGCAAGGGTTTTCGAAACAGTCGTAGAACGTTTCACAGCGGTTTTTTAGCGGTGGTTTTTTTGATTTATTTTTTTATTATTTTTTTAAATATTTTTTTTATTAATTATTCAATTTATTTATCTATTATTTGTTATTTATTATTTATTATTTAATATTTAATATTTAATATTTATTATTTATTGTTTATTATTTATTGTTTATTTTTTATTATTTATTATTTATTATTTATTATATATTTTTTATTATTTATTATTTATTATTTTTTATTTTTTATTTTTTATATATTATTTAATATTTAATATTTAATATTTGATATTTATTATTTATTATTTATTATTTATTATTAATTATTAATTATTAATTATTAATTATTTATTATTTATTTATTGTTTTTTGTTTTTTGTTTTTTATATATTATTATTTATTATTGGTTATTTATTATTATATATTGTTAATTATTTATTATTTATTATTATTTATTATTTATTATTATTTATTATTTATTATTTATTTGTTATTTATTTTATTTTTTATTATTTATTTATTTTTATTTATTGAATATTATTTATTATTTATTATTTGTTATTTTTTGTTTACTATTTATTATTTATTATTTATTATTTATTATTTATTGTTTCTTATTACTTATTTAGTATTTATTATTTAATATTTATAATTTAATATTTATTATTTAATATTTGTTTATTATTATTTATAATTATTTATTATTATTTAATTTTATTTATTATTATTTATTATTATTTATTATTATTTATTATTGTTTATTATAATTTATTATAATTTATTATTATTTATTATTATTTATTGATTATTGTTTGTTGTTTATTGTTGTTTATTAATTTTTTTGTATATAAAATTTAACATTTATTATTTATTGTATTATTATTTTATTGTATTATTATTTTAATTTCATAATTTTATTATTTTATTGTATGATTTTCATAATTTTATAATATATGTAAATATTATTATAATTTATTTGTTATTTGTTATTTATTATAATAAACAGTGAATAATATTAAATAAATACATATTTCAATAAATAACTAATAAATCAATAATTATTAATTATTGATTATTGATTATTAATTATTGATTATTGTTTATTGTTTAATTATTATTGAGTTTATATCTATTAGTTATGTATTATTTGTTTTTTCAATTAGTATATATAAGTATGTTAAATTCTATTTATTTGTTATTAATTATTAATTATTAATTATTTACTGATTTATTTTATTATTTTATTATTTATTATTTACTTATTTATTTTATTTTGTATTTATTTTTTATTTCGTATTTATTTTTTATTTCGTATTTATTTCATTTATTTTATTTGTTTCATATTTATTTTATTTACTTTATTTATTTTATCCATGCATGTACATTCCTACACAATATAAAGAAATATTAGGTTTGGTGAGATTTGAACCCCTAACCTCTTGCATATTTTCCAAAGATTTTACCACTCCATCAAGCTCGCCATGTGGTCAATAAACAGAATTTAACATACTTATATATACTAATTGAAAAAATCAAATAATAAATAACTAATAGATATAAACTCAATAATAATTAAACAATAATCAATAATCAACAATTAATAATCAATCATCAATAATTATTAAATATTAATTTATTAATTATTTATCGAGTTATTTATTTATTTATTATTATTTACTATTTATTATAATAAATAACAAATAACAAATAAATTATAAATATATTTACATATATTATAAAATTATGAAAATAATATAATTATATAATAATATTACGAAATTAAAATAATAATACAATAAAATAATAATAAAATAAATATTAAATATTAAATAATAAATATTAAATATTAAATATTAAAAAATAAATAAACAACAATAAACCAAAAAAATAAACAATATATAATAATAAATAATAATAAGTAATAATAAATAATAATAAATAATAATAAACAAATAATAAACAATAAATTATAAATAATAAATAATAAATAATAAATAATAAATAATAAATAATAATAATAAATAATATATAATATATAATATATAATATATAATATATAATATATAATATATAATATATAATATATAATATATAATATATAATATATAATATATAATATATAATATATAATATATAATATATAATATATAATATTTAATATTTAATATATAATATAATATATACTATATATAATATATAATATATAATATATAATATATAATATATAATATATAATATATAATATATAATATATAATATATAATATATAATATATAACATATAATATATAATATATAACATATAACATATAATATATAATATATAATATATAATATATAATATATTAATAATAATAATAACAAATAATAAATAATGAATAATAAATAATAAATAATAAATAATAAATAATAAATAATAAATAATAAATAATAAATAGAAAATAATAAATAATAAACAAGAAACAAGAAACAAGAAATAATAAATAATAACAAATAAATAATAATATATAAATAATAATATATAATATATAATATAAAATACATATAAAATAAAATATTATTAATAATAATAATAAATAATAAATAATATATAATATATAATATACAATAAATAATAAATAATATATGATAAATAATATATAATTAATCATAAATAACCAGTAACAAATATTATGATTAATAATAATAAATAATAAATAATAAATAATATATAATATATAATACATAATAAATAATAGATAATTAATAATAAATAAAAAATAAAATAAAGTATATTATAAATAATAAATAATAAATAATAAATAATAAAAGAAACACATTAAAAAGTACGAAAAGACGTGATAAGTGATGAAAAATTATGAAAACGCATGAAAACAAATGGAGTAGCATGAAGAAGGAAGCATTTGAAAGCAGGAGAACGCATGAAAACTCATGAAAACTCTGGAAAACCCCTTAAAATGCAACATAATCATCATAATAACCAACAAAAACCCATTTATAAAGATTGAAAGTCATGGAAACTCAAATAAACAGTAATAAATGGAGCAACCGTTAAAACGTGTCAAAACGGTCATAAATTGACAAAAACATTAAACTCGCATTAACAGAGATAACTTGTGATCTGAGATTTTGTTCCAGATCCACGACCAGTCAAATCAAAGATCCCGAAATGATCTTCGAGCTGATAGGGGAATGAGACAGAATGAACCGGTGGATTAGAAGTTACGACCATTTAAAAAAACTGACGGGGAACGGGTGCTAGAAACGAGGCATCGAAAAACATAACAAACCCAATACCCACTAAAAGGCCATAACATATGATCGAGGAGTCCATGTGGGTGCCGCGACCAGACAAAATGAAGATCATGGAATGAGCTACGATCTGGCTAGCGAAGGAGTCCGAACTGACATGCAGATTGAAAGTTAGGTCTGTTTGAAGACAAGTTCGACGGGACATCGGTGACGGAAACATGGTTTTGGAGGCCTTCAGAGGGGTTTTGGGGTTGAAAAACATGAAAGAATCATGCTTGTGTTGATTTTGTGCGTATCTCTCTTTGCTGGCTTTGATTAGATATGTGGTAGAGCCCAAACAGACACCCGGAGTGAAAGTTATTCCCATTTGAGGTTAGAGTACTTTTTTCATCTTTTTTATAACTCTCATATCTTCGGCACCATATACCGTCTCAAGGTTTTGATTATAACTACCTCTCTATCTCTTCATGAGCTTCGATTTGTCTGGCTGTGGCGCTCCAACAGACCCCCGAATAAAAAGTTATGGTCATTTTAGTGATTTCAGGATTTCTCATGTTTTATTATTTAATTCTTTTCATTTCGTAGCGGTTTTACCCAAAACGCCACTATTTCACGGCAGTTTTTTAAAAAACCGCCGCTAATCCTCGAAAAAATAAAAAAAAATTAAAAAATTTACACATTTCGCGGTGGTTTTTAAAACCGCCGTGAAATACCGGCCCAAAAGCTATTTCAAGGTGGTTTGTAAAACCACGGCGAAACGCTCATTTTCTTGTAGTGTTTAAATTTTTAACATTCCTTCAAAAAAACCACATCGTAAAATTGAATAATAAAAAAACCCTTCAATAATTATATTGGGGACACAAATTTTATATAAATTAACTCATATATAGGTTTCTATAAATGATATAATTGGTGGGATGTAAAGATTTGGATATTGAAGAAAAACATAATTTATCAATAATGATTTGGAGTGGCAATGATCATTGATCATAAGAAAGTGAATGATCCTATGAAAATAAACAAACACATACACTAATTTTTTCTAAATTTTCTTTTATATCATCCAAACTGATTGTAATGTGATGACATTTTATTTCAAAATCATTTTCCTAAAGTGGAATAATTATCATGAAATGATTTCCTTTACATGATTTCGCTATTTTTTAATGCACAAAAACATGATAATGTTGTTCCTTGATAAATTTTCAATTTATATGTTACTGAATGAAATAAAGGTAATATATTTATTCATGAGGCATTAATGTATCATTATATCCATAATAAAATGATATATCATTTTTCCTATTTCTATATATCATTAGAGAAAAAAAGGATATTACATATTATCTAATATTCATAAGTCTTCATATGGTGAATTAATATATTAATCTATAAATCCCTATCCAAACATCAACTTATACCATATAATTAAATTTAAATTCAGTAAATTTAAAAAATAAAATTATAATTAACCCCCAAGGCAACATGAAGTAACTCTTAACTACCACATACCAAAAATGTGTATATGTTCCTCATGTTTTTTATTGAAACATTTGAATAACCTCAATTATCATAAAAACATATTTTAAAATAAATTATTCTTAATTTCATATATAAGACACAAATTATTGGATATATTCCATTAATCAAAAAATGTTCTAAACGCTATCAATGATAACATCACCCACCTTGTAAACAAATATTTAATCTAATCTAATGAAATCAGTAGTGTCTAATTTACATTTTTTATATTGATCATCTATTTATCACAACCTCATTTTCTCAACAATAGGAAGATATTAATGTTCTTATTTCTCTTAATCATGATTTCTCAATGAATATAACCTTTCCATTAAATCACATTTTCAGTTCGTGATAATAATTCAACAAATTATTTAAAATACCTACTGAAAAACTTCTAAAGGATCTTTATATAATTTTTGAAAACATAATTTTGGAATTCCAATTAATAATAACAAAAATTATTCGACCACATCCTTAAGACATTAACCATAATTATCATTATATAACATAATAACACTTTATTTTCTTTTGTAATTTATAATATCCTCATTAAAAAAACTAAAAACATTACTCATACAACCATTACGATTATATTTATCATTTTTCCCCTTTTAAGTCGATTTGAATAATTCTAATACCTCAGACATTTAAAACATTCAATAGTCGATGAGACCTTATAGGGACCATTATTCTCATCCATTTTTTGTAAACAAACTTTTCATTTTTACTATAACGTTACAAGCCTGGTGTCCTTTCCCAAGCCTAAAATCTATTCTCATATCTATAAGAAACTATCTTTAGTAATTATTCCTTCATAATCAAAATACATGAAATGGAATATTCTTTCCTCTATAGTCTTCACTACCCTAACACACTATGAAATATATAATTCTTTTATTTGGAGATTTTTAGAGTTGGTTATGGTTCAAATTATTAATCATATTCCATGATAACTGATTAGGCATAATTTTAATATCCTATAATCCATTCATCAAACCTTTTGGTTTATCATTGAAATTTATTTGGTCATGTTAAATAATAAAATAATTACTGCTAGTTACAACCATTTACTAAAACAAAAAAATCTATATTGTGAGTGACACTAATCTTAATAGAAAACCATATAGTCTAAAAAATCATTTATATGAGGTCTAAATTAAAAAATATTCTTTTAAAACTAGGACACCTTAGTTTTATCATAGTTAATCCATAGTCATAATCTATTTAAATCCTTCATGATCTTTAGGAAAGAGTTTTTGAAATTATAAATCTTATCCCTGAGGAGTTTCAAACTAGCTGTGTAGAAAATCCCACTATGATTCACACGGTGATGATCGATTGTAGCTCAATGATCCCATTTTGGCATTTTTACACCTAGGTTTACCTTTTATTGAGCCACAACCACTTTTACTATACATGAAATGATGTATTTTCTTGTAAACCACTCACTCCATAATTTAAAAATATTTATGATCATTTTCCTAAATATTTACCCATATGTAGATTTATGTTTATATTTATCCTTAGTAGTGTCATTATAAATATCCCTAGGGATATCAGTAATGTTTTATTCATCCATGATTATAAAGGTTATCTTAAAATTTCATTTTATACTAACTATAGAGACCATATATTTTTATAGAGATATATTACATATTTTTAGAGGAATGTTCAAAAAAATTATACAAACAGATAAAGAATGACCATAATATTTCAGATTCATTGTACACTAGGAACATAATATTAGTAATTCCCATAAGACATACAAATCATTCCAGAATTGTATTCTCATTATGTACTCTTAATTTTCATACTCAAATTAAAACCTTTCTTTATAACCTATAGAAATGAAACATATGAAAGGGTGATCTCAGATGAACATGAAGGAAAAAACGGGAGATATGTAAGATTAACAAAAACATATATTAGTGGGAACATTAGAAAAACAATATAAATTCATACCCTTCATATAAAACATAAAAATATTCAGCGAAGGAATAACTATTGGATGTTCATATGACATGAATCATAAATAATATAAAAGAACATTATCCAAAAGAACATAACATTTTAAAAAAAATATAAAAATTTGGAATACGCATAATGCTATTAATTCATTTACATATTATTAATGAGTCACTATAAAATTTATCATAGTGGAATGTGGTGACTCTAAAAATAATCATAGTAGTCAAGGTTCACTCAAATTTCTATCATACCGAACAATGTCTCTTAACATACCAGTTTTAATCCCCTTTCTCATCATATCTATATCATTAGATATGATTATTTTTCGAATCCATTGGAGCGAGATATAGGTTCCACTAGTCACTTACTGAAATTCATTAATGTGTGTCCCACAAGATCTAAAATGTATTCATATTGTAACCCATGAAATGAAATCGGTTTCATTATCATTTCATTATATCATAAACCACGAAAAAGAGATAGGTTTCATAATTATTTTTTCATTTTTTCATTTTCATATAATTACTCAAGAGAAGAATGAATTTGCATAATCATTTTCCCATCATAAAACTTGTTTAATAGAAATGGGATTAATAAATATCATGTCATCCTAAACTATTCATATAAAAATATGAATGGTAATTTAGTTATATACACTCTACAAAGAAGGAATTACATAATGGTATGTCATATTATATGGAGAATGATTCTTAATGATAAATCACCTAAATATTTTCTCCAAGAAGATAAAGTTTCTTAAAAAACAAGTTCATATATCTTAAAATCATATTTAAATAAAATCATTACTTTTAATGATTTTTTTAGAGAATATTTTAAAAATTTTATAACAATTTCTGTAAACACATTCATGTTGGGAGAAAACATTTCAATACAATTTCAAAAAAAGTTCATTCTAATAATATGTTTTAAATATAAAAACATCAAAAATACAATAGAAAATTATTTTATTTTAAATTTATATTAGAAAAATTGTTAGTGAAACATGAAATAGTTTAGTGTTCAAGACATTGTAAAATAATGCTCATGTTGTGGACATTAGATACAAATATTATTTTCACTTTTTTTTGGTAAAATCAAAAAGGTCATTGTTTATAAAACAACATAATGATGCCTTAAAAAATTCATATAATATAAGACATGGTTATAGATTATATCAATAAATATTTTTACTAATTATAAAGAAATTGAATTTTTTTATAAAGCACGGTTTTGGATGAATGATTTTCCCCCCAAAGAGATCTATAATGGAAATTATTTCTTAAAAATAATTTTTTTACATATTGAGTACATATTGAGATGAAAATTAGAGGTAACATACCTTATCAAGCCATATCCCGAGAAGAATAAATTGAATATGTTTCTTGAGAAATGGATCATAATATTTCATCATCAAGAACATTATAATAATCAATCCAAATAAAAAATGAGATTGTCAGAGAAGGTATTTAACACATTGGTAATAGTAAATAATAAAACCCATGATAAATAAAATTAAACTAATTATAAAATATTGTGAAAATAAATTAATTAATTGAATTACATGTCATTGGGAAATTATTTACACCTTAGAAAAGAGGACATTTTCACAACATAACATATGTCTTAGGAAAATAAAATTGACACAAAAACCCCTTACCACTTTAGAAATCATTCAAAATTTAATATAAAATAAATAATAACATCAAATGATAATTTTAATACCATTACTATAATTTTATTCTTTTTATAACATGTATTATGGGTATTATATACACCCAAAAATTTAATGAGTTGTAAATTTTTTTGTCTCCTACAAAAAAAGGGACACTAGAAATCCCTTACCCTAGTTTTTGAATTTCTTCTTACACATTAAAAAATAATGTATAATAAATATATTTTTATTATAAATATATTATATAACATTAATAATATATATCCTATTTTATTTTATTCACTTATTTCCCTTTATAACCAATTTATTAGCATTTTTTATTTAAATAATATTTCAGGTAATAACCACTATTTTTTCATACATGTAATGATTTCTTATTTTTTATCTGCTTATGTTATTAATTTTTCCATCATACCTCGATTAATAATAATGAAATAATTTTCATATTGAAAAAAAATTATAATTTTTTTCAAAATTTATGAATGAACTTCTTGTTAAATGATTTATGTTACGATCACTGAAAGGTTAGGTTGTACGTACTACTGAGTAATAATTCCATTATTGATCTATCAACCAAGAAAATAATAATGTTATATTTTATCTTTATATAATGATCATATTATAATTTTTTTTCTTAAAATAATCTTTAATATATCAGGTATTTGTGTTTTTAATGAAAAGAGAGGGTCACATCTCATTTTGATTGCAATAGTACACACATAGACGAATGATGTTATAGTCTATTAGTTATTTAAATGGTATTAAATAAAAGGATATTTTTTTTTGAAGAAGGATAAATATTTAATTAATATTATAATTATTTCAATTATATAAAAATATATTAATTATTATTATCATTATTATTTTTTATATAATGCGTTAGTGAAAACTAAATTAAATAATATCATGTAGCGGTAGTCCACCGTGCACACTAACGATGTTATCGTATCCCCTATAGAATGAAAAAAATATATGATATAAATTCTGTGGAAGTAAAATTACGCTTTATATAACTTGTAAATACATTATATCTATTATCATACCCAACTGTGAGTATTGGTAGTAGAAAAATGACTAACATTGGTTCTCGTGGTGGTAGTCTATTATAAACATCAATCATTATTTCATAACCCATTATTTGGAAGGGGGACTAGAACTGGCACTGAAGAAAAAATAAAAACAAATAATTATATTTAATATAATCATTTTGTAATATCATAATTTTTTAATATTAATTTTATAATGACAGAGAATAATCAAAATAAAAACACTCACGGAAGAATGTTGCATCTTCTCCGAGAAACCTCTTTAAAATTACACCACAATTCATCCTATGTAGGATTTATACAAACAATAATGTTTATAGGATTACATTAGGGATGTAGGAATTACATTTCATTAAGCATATTATGAACCAAAATGGTTTTAAGGTGTGAATAAGATATGATTTGGGGAGGACTTTTTATAGGTGAGGTGAGTGGAACACTTATAAATTTTGAATATAAAATGATTAAACCGGAATTTTTACATTACATAATGGTTAGAAATATTTTATTATCAAAAAATAAATACTATAAGGTTCTAATATTTTTGGACAACATATTTTATACATGTTTTTAGGAAATCAAAACCCTATTTTTTTACTTTAACCCCTGTACACACATTTGTACCCTAGTTGTGGTCAATAATTTTTAAAATTTGTAAATTTAAATATGGTAAAAAAATAAGTTGAAATTTTTATAGAATTTTAATTATTAAAATTCCAATTATGAAATACATTATCCAAAATTGCATTCTGTTAATTGGAAAATTTGAATTTAAAATCAATCGTGTAAACGCGCCGAGTTTGCGAGTTTGTAATGAGAAAATGTTTAAAATTTTTCAAGGTTTGTATATCAAAATTCTAAATGAAAATGATTCATATGAACTAAATTCTATTAATTGATATATAATTGAACTATTTTAAATTAAAAAAAAATTGAAATTTAATTTTACTTTATAAATAGTTTAAATGAAAAGATGATTTTCAATTAATATTCACAATATTTACCTATTCAGCAACAACTTAATCATTTCAAAAAATACTCTGATTCAATATTTGATAATTTTTAAAATATTATTTCAAAAATATTAATTATTTTATAAAATAAATTTTCTAAATGACTAAAAATTATTTTTAAAATAATTGTGCCAAAGGAGACAATACTTCTTTTTAAAAAAATATAGATTTTATGTAGAAAATTGGATTTATTATTAAATAATGTATATAAAACACATAATTTGAATTTTAAAAATTTTATTTAATAAATAATATATATTTTTCATTAAAAAAATTCATAAAAATTTATTTAATTAATTTATTGAGATAAAAAATGTTTGTAAGCATAATAATATTTTTGTAGAAAATGATTCTATCTATTGTCAAATAGTTTTTATTTTCATTAATAATTAATTGCACACCATGTAATTAATTAAATATACATGTTTAAACCAGATAAATCCATAATATAGTTAATAATATCGATACACTTCATTCCAATGACTATGGGATCACTACTATTTCAAATAATAATATTTTAATAGTATACTACATTTTTTTAACATAGTGTTATTTGTAATGAACAATAAACTCTGAGTTTCATCTAATGAAATATAAAAATTGTGTCATCTGTAATGCAAAATATATAAAATTAAAAATTCCTTTGAAAATAAATATTAAACAAAATCATGGGTTGTTAAAGATTCTGGGAAGTCGACTAATGATGGTAAAATATTAGTCATGGGGGGAGGGTTTCATTATCCTATATATATTTTCATAAAATTTCATACTTACCATTTATTAGTGGTATTTAGTACATATATTTATTGTTTTCATTTATAGGTGATCCATGTTCTATAATTTCATTTGTTAGTGTGAAGTGCCATTTAGTGAGTGAGGTTATAAATTGGTTAATAGTGCTTTTGAGTTTCTTCTTTCTTGGATGGATTGATTTCTAGATAATTTAGAGGATTTAATATATTGGAGACTCCTAGAGTTTTCAAAGAGTTTATGGATGTTTTTTCATAGGTTGTTGTAACACTTTCTACTTGATGTGGCATCGAGTTTGGGATTGAATAGTAACAGTTTGAATCTATGATAATATGGGATCATTATGAGATTCAACATTCTATGTTACATGGGTGTATGATTAAAATATATTGATTAATTTACAAGGGATTCAACTGACCCATTGTTTCATAGTGGGGTGCTCCATTGTTATTCTCAATGATGATTGATGGTGGTCTAAAGAAGGGTATTGCTTACTAAATGTTGAATTAGGTGATAATCTATAATAAATAGTCTTTTTAATGAATTGATTATCATTTTTACATTTTGAGAGGATCTAGATAGTTTTCTATGATTGATTTATATAAATATAACATTATTTAGGGTTAATGGATAAATATATTCTGAAAAAATCCTTCTGGTGTAGTTACAGGTATTTAAGGTTAGTAGTATTGTCGTTCATTATATTGAATGTGCTGATAGTTTACATGGGTATATTGAAATCATTATTTCTTGTGTTCCTATTCTATTTCATAGTCATGTTTAGGGATTAAATTCATATATACTCATGGTCTATGGTGGAGAATGTCATGTAACTAAGGATCATATTACAAAATCAATGAAAAAACCAAATAAATGGGATGATTTCTATTTGTAACTTCTAGATTTTGTAGGTGAATTTCCAAAAACTTATTATTTCCCACCCAATATCATTTATGGAACCCTAAAAGGTTCAATTGGTAGTTTTTTTCTAGGAACACATGAATTATATTTAGTTTCATAAAATTTATAGTAACATGGGAGGTTATCATAGGTTTTTTCGAACTTTAATTGGATTATGTCCCAAATAAAAATCTATTACTAGGAATTATTTGGATTTCATTTGTAGGAATCAATTTTAGGATACATTTGAAAACATATATGGGAAGTTAGATAGAACCCCAGTTCGATTGTTTATTGATTAGGGGTGATGTTTGATGTATTCTGTGATGCTTTCTTTTTGGGTATAGGTTGTGTCTTATTGCAGCCATGGGAATGGATATACTATGAATCTATAATGTTATTATCAGACAAGAATATCAAAACAATGCATAATCATGAATTGTAGTGGTGAAGTTTTCTATATAGTAGTTCTGACATTACATCATCAGATAAATCATTGTGGCATTCCTAGATGTCATGATTTTTATGTATATATTCTTTCAGAACGAACTAAACATGTGTAATCGAAGATGGATAGAAGTTTTTCATGAAAAAAAAATTATATATCATACACCACAAGGAGTTGGAATTTCGTGGAAAATACTCTAATTAGGAAGTCTCAAAAGGAAGTGGTTCATGTATATGGGGATTTATGGTGGGTGATAGAGGAGTTATAGATAATTCACATAAATACAAGGGTGGTTGTTGGTGAAGTTTTTTTGTCTAATAAGATAGTGAATTTTAATTTGATAGAGTTGGTGGAAAAGTTTCCAGAGGAGATATATTGGATAAAATTATGTGATATATTATTTTCCCAATGATACCCAGAAAGGGTTGTCAGTAGATGACCAACATAATTTTATGTTTTATAAGTGTACGTTCAGCCCAATAGTGGTGTATGTGTTATTCCTTCATTAATTTTACATATTAAAATTATAAGTTGACTATTATTTCTTAAAAATATAAATTAGTTTTTAAATGTTGTTATGGTATAGATGGATGAAATATATTAGTGTAGTTTGTTTAGATGTTTGTTCGGTTTTCTAACAAGTGAAGGAAGAACATCATATTCCTGGTGGTTTTCTTCATCCATTAAATACCCATGAGGGAATGTGGAAATTCATATTGAATTATTTTATCAAATAAGTACCCATACCTCATAAAGGATATGATACCATATACATACTCATAGGTTGACTGATGAGGTCATCTCACTTTATAGTGATCAATTATTCATGTGTCAGGGATGTTTTTGCAAAGATGTATTTTGATGAGGTTGAGCCGATACATGGAGTTTTGTGGTACATCATCTCATAATAGGGTGACTATATTAACTATTGATTTTGGAGAAGATTGATACAATAATTGTTCATTCAGTTCCAAAATATTATTTCATTACACATTCATATGGATGAGAACATCGAGTAGACCATTGAGAAACTAGAAGATATGATATGGGAAGATATCTTCAATTTTAGAGTATATTGGGTGAATAAAATTACATTTCATTTGTTAACTAGTGGTAATAGCTGCCTTGTATTGATCGAAATGACTCAATTCATGGGGTTCAATGGTTGAAAATTTTAGTCCCCATTTACAGGACAATGTTTGGTGAGTTGGTATATCAAGGTCTTGATCTATTTCATTGCACAATATAAATGATCAAGATGTTATGGGAGAAGATGAAAGTTTTGTATAATCATCAAGAGTTTTTCTTCCAATCGTAGGTGGAGACTCATTTTTTTTGAGGTTTGATACCATGTATTGAAAATTGTTTCCAGTTATCTTGGGTGTGATGGTTTTCCTATGGAAGGACGTTTCCTACCTATTTTATCATACATTTCAAGATTATAGAGTTTTTTTGGTGATGTATAATATTATTTTTTCACATCCATAATAGATTGAAAATATCCCTAATCATATCCACATGTTTGAAATTTTATTGTACATATATAATTTATCCCATGTCATTGATAGGGGAATGTTTGATATGGAGGAAAACATGTAATTAATGGAGGATCTAATCAGGAATAAATGTTGACATGATAAATTGATAGATGGGCATTCCATTCCTAATTTAATATACCAAGGAGGCACGACGGTGTAGTGTAGGACAAATAAAATCACATGTCATATTTTGATGCTTACAATCCAAAATAATTTATATATTTTTTCTATGTGATGTTGTTAAATAAATGTTTTTTACGAATTTTTTCTCCATTCTATTTGTTCTATTTTAGGTAGTTTTGTTTTCATGTTTGAAAGGTATCTTCTCGGGATGTGTTGATATTTTACTTGTTTCATTCTTCATTTGGTTTGAGCTTTATTATCATGGGTGAAAATAACTTGGGTGGTATCAATTTTAATGGTCTAGACCTCATTATCTTGTAACAGTGTGTGTATTGTGGCCTATTGGTGTCAGGAGAAGGATCAAAGGTGTAAATAAGAGACATAATGTCTAATTTTAGCTACATAGGGGATATTATGGAATAGATGTATTTTTTCACCGTGTGTGATATGTTTATTGGGTCGAGAGATTAGTTATGGTATGGATATATGGTACGTCAAATATCTATTGTTATAAAAAACATTTTTTATTATTGTGTGTGAGGTTGTCTGTAATTCGGAATTAGGGAGAGATATGTTTTTTGTGGTTCTATACCTCTTGGAATGGAAATGCCAAATTGAATGGTTATGGCATATCATTCGTCATTTGAAATAAAATTTAATAGTGTGACAGTTCAATTGTGTCATTGTCTTTCTCATACTATATTTGTTCTATGGTCTGTATCATTCTATTTTGCTGGGAAACATTTCTAATTATCCCAGTTGTGGTGTAGTCCCATCAATTGCATCATGGTGTAGGTTATTGTGTTGTTATATTTTAATCATATCCATGCCTATAAATTCCTAATACCTAGTCAACTTCATCATTCTTCCACCTTCTATATACTTTAATGGGCGATCTAGGAGTGTCCCTGAGAGATATTTCATCCAACATTCATTTTCAATCTACCCCGGCCATAGGTGGTTGATCCGTAGTGATTATAAGTGAGTCACCCTTATTCAACTTGATTTTAGTTATTATCTTCACACATATAGTGATGTTATAATTGAAAAATGGGATGGCGGTGATTCTGGGATATGTTAATGGTGTGGGGTTATTTTTTCATGGATATTCACATCATGTCAGTGTTTTTATAGTCATTTTGGAATCTTTAAAAAAATATTCCATGAATAATTATTTAAAAGGTAATAGCTAAAGTAGTTTATTTGAGATCTGCCATTATTTTTTCATATACGTGATATTAACATGTTTTTCAGTTAGTGTGAATGTTGATAGTTTACTAAGAAAATAAATCTAAAGCAGATATGTTGAATTTGAAGGGTAAGGGAGAGATTAAACATGAATTTTAATTAACATCATAATGTGTGTATTCCATGACTGTGCATCAGATGTTATTGGTTAGGAAATTTTTTTGATACAATGAATATTTTGTTGAATATAGCTGTATTTTTTTGTAAATCAACGATGTAAGAAATTTTTAATTCCCTTAAAGATGGTAATTTTACCAGATATGTGAAAATTATAATTTATTCTGTTTTTCCAATATTTTTATGTGATGGATTGCATGATTTATAAAAGTATTGGAGTGATTTCCTTATGATAATGACCTTTGGGGTTTTGGAATTTATGTACGATGTGGAAATAGTGGGATCAATATATGGGTTGTGGATGATGTTATTAATTTCCATGGTTCTTACCTGGTAGTTATGAAATTATTGCACTAATAAATTCTATAAGGTTAATATAGGCAATATTAAATGGTTATGTGATAAAAATAAAATAATATTTGTATGGTAAATGGTACAATTATGCTTAAATTAAATAGGAATGGATGGGAAAAAATATAGGGCTTATGTAGATAATCACTTTTCATTGTGAATTGATATTAGGTAAATGAATGTGTAAGTATGTAGTAAGTTATGCTCTCAAATGTGATATATGAAATTGATGTGTGGTTGTGTGCATGGTAAGTGGGGTTGGATGGGTGTTTATTAATAAGGATACGATGTTTCCATGTGATAATAGTGATATAGGGGCTTCTATAATTATGAAATTTTATTTTTTAAAATCCATAGGATAGAATTTCATGTAACAATTAGAAATTTTATTTTGCCTTATGATTTCAATACGCACCCCAACAAAGGAACATGATTAATGTGATTCCCATATGTATTCGGTTCCTGGTGGATTCCCGTGAAATTCTATAATTTTATGGCTAGATGTCTTGATACCCATCTTCTCTACTCTTCATTTCATGTGAGTTTATTTGCAAAATTTTTGGTGGTTTTCAAATATTTTGAAATAGATGTGATGATTGATGAGAGGATGAGGTGGTTCATAGTGGGGGTTAGAAATGGGGTATGAGGGAACAATGTTTATTTAATTCTTATTCATGATAACCTATTAACCATGATACATGTATGTGGTTATGAAATTATTAGGATATGAGGGTTGTGAATCAGTGTCTGATTTTGATAAAGCCATTATGATATAAATAGAATGGGTTGACAGTTGAGTCTTCCCATTATGATGAATCTCATGGTGGTGTTTGGTATACAAATTTAGAATTGAATGTGCACCAAGACATATTACATTGGTGTGTGAGAGTGGATATTCATTGGGGTAGTAGTAGAAGGAAACCGTTCTCAAAATACTTCTTCTTATATTATTATACTCAGATGAGTCATTTGGTAATTGAGCCTTAGTGTGGCTAGGAAGTAAATGACCTGATATGTTCTTTTGGATTCTTGTATTTTATCATTGGGTAATTCGTATTCTATTATCCTATATTCATGATATTCTTTGTCTATGATCTTACAAGGTATACATGTTATTCTCATCTAGATATATACATGTAAATATATATATATATATATATATATATATATAATTTTTATCCGGTTTTGTGGAGAGATTTGGATATCGAGTGAGAATTTTATATAATTGATCTTAGATTCATTACGATTCTTCCCTATGATGATTTTTTGGCATTGGAATTTTTTTCATACGAAAATACATTCATTAAATGTATTTTCGGAATTTTCCATTACCTTTTTTTATGGTATTGATTTCGAGGTTACTTTCTATGAATGTGATGGTTATGTGGGTAATGGATCCCAATTTTTTATATCCACGATTATGGTGACCAACCATAGGTCTATTGGTGGGGGGCCTCAAGGGTCACATTCAACATTTCTCCTAGTATTGGATGAGTTTCTTGTGGGGGTTTATCCAAAAATTGGGCTTCCAAGGAGGAGTGTCGAGATTTGGTATTTCTCTATTAGTTCTTCTATTATGGGCATAATTTTGTTCCAACTATTTATTTGATTAAGAATGAGTTTTTTATTTCACAACACTGATACAATGTGTGTGCATACTTAGTGAAATTAATGTTTATCTTATTAAACATATAGGAATTCTTAATTGTATTACATATCCCTAGGAACATAACGACATCCGTGGTTATCTCCAGGATACTCACGTCTCCTTTATCATCTCCCTCTAAAGGGAAAACCATCCAAAACACATTATATATCATCATAGATTAATAATTAGATCATATAATTCCATAAAGATCTCACATCAGTCAATAACTAGGGATATTTATAAGACATGTTATTTCCAAAATCATAAACAAACTATGGTATTATACTCACATATCTTGGTACCCATTTAATTTCATTTTAGGCTTGTTCTACATTTTCTTCATGTGTTTTGTTCATTATGATTATAATCTGTAATCATTTTCACAAAATAAATTTCAAACATGGGATAAATCCTTTGTCATTCATGAAAAATTCAATAAATCCAAAAATACACTTCATCCTCAATTCATAATAAAAATATGAGTTATAATCCCATCATCTGTATATCAAAGAGTTGGTCGTGAGCATAAACCATAATCTATATAATTAATTTCATGGAAATATCATTGAATCTCCCTCTTGAATTACTGATTTAAAAAAATATTCCCAATAATTTCAGTAGATATCACTTGTTATCATAGAATCATACCCTCTGTAATTCATCAATTTATAATCAATCAGTATTGGAATCACCTAACTCAATCTTCATTTATTAATTCTAACATGCCCATATTAATGATTCAATGTTAATATTTGGTTTCCCCAAAACATTATGACTCTTAATTTTTTCATTCTTATATGGTTTACCATGTTTTTGAATTAATCACTTACTTCAATAAATACTATGTACCTCATCTATGGTTGACATTGTTTCATTCACAACGAATTTTAAGGTTAGGGTTGACTGTGTATTGATGCATGGTGTGTCGGTTGATCTCCATTCATGTTGTTATTGTGTATGGTATGTGTGCCTATAGTAACTCATATTTCTACTTATGTAGTCACATTCATATTTTGTAGCTGTTATATAATATAATATAGGTGACATTCCTCATGGATAGTTGGGTGAATGTCAAATGGTCAATTGGTGGGTAAAAAAATTTTATTCATCCATGGTTATTTGAGGGGTGGATTCATGTGGTTAGTCAACACAATAGGATAATGATATTCCATATTAGTTAATGGTATCATGGGTATGGACTCACAGTAGGGTAAGATTTAATCTGTGTGGTAACATAATCACAATAGTTGGGAAGGTAATGTTCAATTAATCATCAATAGAGTGGAGGTCTTGTCAGCTGATTGAGTTCAGTGGGAGTTAATGATTTTCCAAGTGGTCATATGAGTGGCATCATTAATTTTCAACACGAGTTAGATTTAAAAAAATGAATTATATATTGTCTCACTATCATGATTGACCATAGTGTCTTATTGAAGTTAGTTGATCGACCATCCAACCTTCATATCCCTCGTTGGTGTCTATCAAACATCCAACTCCTTATAGTTGGACGTTTTCATTTTATATTGTAAATATTAGTTGGTATCATTTAATTAAAAATAAAATTATTAATTAAATTAATTTTATTTTCAAAAAAAATAGTTACAATTAAAAAAATTAAAAAAAATTTAAATTATAATATTTAAAATCAAAGGAATAAAAACAATTCAATTGAAAATTCCATTTCAATGTATGTATATTATATTAAATTCTTAAAATTCAAGGAATATTAAAATATAATATTGTTTTATATTTTTATATTAATTCCAAATTTCTAAAATTTATAACATACTTTTATGATTTACATATGATTGTTAATTAATAAAGGTGACATTAGGAGTAGATTTGAAAAAATATTATCATTAAAATAATATTTTATCACCCCTCCCATAGTGTTAGTTTTTTTTAACTCCTAAGAAATTTGATGAATTTATATATTTGAATAGATAATCTTTCCAATATGTTAGTACACAATATATTGGAGAATATACTGTTATATGCTTGATTTATAATACCTCTATTATTTATATAATTCACTATCTCACTTTAATTAAAACATTTGTTCTAGATTATAATTAAAAATGGAATAGAGTCTAGTTGAATTAGTACATAAAAAGTGTAATCTTACTAAATTCTATTCATCTGATATAACATTATGATGTTCATTACCAATCATCCTGGATACTTCCTATATAACATTCATATATATCATCTTACCCTTCTTCATCAGGCTAGAATCACCCAAAATTATCCACCCATTATTTTAATGAGAACATATTCATTTTTTCCAATACATATTTCTATTAATTTATTAATGAATAACAATAGGTAAAACTAAATAAAAACAGTCTCTAGATTTCTGGTATCCCATTATACTAATTGTAATAGTTAATGAATATTATGAAAAATGGAAATCTATATATCTTGTCAATATAAAACTTATTTGATAGAACATAGACACAAACATGTTTTTCTATTGAATTAGGAATTTATTAAAATTAGAATCCATAATCTTCATTTAATCTAGTTCATATGATTTATTTTATAGTATTTTCGGGTTGATACCTGAGTTTTTTCTCAATCACTATGATCTGGTTACATAGGTTTTATTTCATTAGTCTAATTCCTTCATTAAATGTCTTTATATCCAGTAATTTTATTTTCATTTATAACTCTTTTCTTTGATCCAAATTAATTATTTGATGAATTTAGGTTAACCATTATACAAAAATCAATGAATATTATCAATTATATAAAAATTAAATACATAAAATCTAGAGTACAATTATTCCTACGAAGGAAATAATTGAGCTCAAGTTTGATTATCAAAAAAACAATAAATGGTTAAAAATATATTAAAATATTTATGTACTTACAATAATTGAATGTTTTCCCATATCATTTTAAACATATTTCAAGATAAATAATGACAAAAAAAAGATAAACAAGGTTATTTATATCATAAGAAAAATTTTCCACTTCCCAACAGTAATCATAAACACCATTCCAGCTATTTCCAACATGAATTTTTTGTAAGATATAACGGTTTTAAATAATTTTAATATATTCACTAATTTGAGGGAAAGATGAAACCTAGAAATACCCTTTTCAATGTAAGTATGTAGGATCATGGACTCCTCAATTGGTTCTACTAAAAATATTCATAGTAATGCTTCACCTCTCATTAATACACATTAAAATGATTCCTTGAGTCTTCTAATTTGACCTCAATGACAAAAAATAGAGATGAATTATTCACTATGTATGTCCTAGTACACTTAAAATTTTTTGACCATAAAATGGATTCAACCATGAAGATAATAGTTACACATTTTCGACAATATTAATGCCCGGTTTTTTGATGTGATTTTCATAAATATATTGTTAACTTTCCTTTTTAAACCCAGAATTATTATATTCCCCCCCCCCCTCCATAGTACCTTCAAACCCATCCTTTTTGGTTTCTACTACACTTTAGCATTTCCAAATTCTAGGTTTACCTTATTCATAACATTATAGGAATTATACTAAAATTAAATATCAATGTGATATTTCATTTCAAAAAATATATGGTAACATAAATAAGTGTATTTTTAGAGTTATATGTATAACCACAATGCGTCATCCCCCTTATTTCTCCTTTACAACCATTATGTTATAATATCCTCCCTAAAATACTATTAATATCTATATTGGACTCATATTCATTCCCATGTTTCTACGGTCGATACAAAAAATCGTTTTTGTGAAGAGAGCTATATTTTTTTCCTTAAGGATTCTATATACATTTTGTAGAAGTGTGTGTCTTGGTCACTAATTATTAGTTTGGATACTGAAAATCTATAAAAAATTTAAATTTGAAAGATATATGACAACAATAAAATACCAATTATGGTTTATGTTTCATAAACCCACATTGAAAATTATCCCAATACTAATAAGATATATATAAAAAAAAGAAAAATAAAATGGACCAGTATAATATAATTCATAATGTCAAATATTTCATATAAAATGAAATTTTTCTGTAGTAATTTAATTTTTTTTGAAATCCCACCCTCATACTTTCTCATGTGAAATTTTTTACAATACACATATGATTTTAAATTAATCAATTCCAAAAACATTCTATGTTATAAAAACTTCACATCTATTCTCTAGGGTCGAAAATGGACTCCATAAGAATTGTTATGAGAAAAATATAAGTAGAAATTAAATTTATGCAATATGGATTCATTTTCAAATTACGTTGTCATTACAAATCCATTATAAATATGGATCTTCCAAAATATGATAATTTTACTAAGATTCCAATTAATAAGATTTATTATATTTAAATAATATGGTTAACATTATTTGAAAATATAATGTTCTAAAATAGTACAAAATTAAAATTAGTGGATTAATACAATTTCTCACTAGGGAATGTGTCATATATGTTTTTATTATTGGGTGGTTCTACGTTAGTAGTGTTCAGTAATCTATTTGTGTTTTATAAAATATGTTTTTAAATTCCATTGTTTTCATTTATTTTAATTTAAAAATGTTATGAAAGTTAAATTCACACCACCAATCTTATTTTTTCATAAGATTCCTTGATTAGATATCTCAATTCTATATGACCAATGTCAAATATTTTCTTATTATATACTAGATAATAAAATAAATGTATCAATAAAAATCTATGAAAATATTAGTATTTTTGTTTTATTGTATTTTATTTAAGAAATTTTTAGGGTATAATATTTTTCGCTATTACATTTAGGAGCTCATGATATTTTTTATGTAACACACCTCTATAATCTTTTAGGAGCCATCACTGAGTTTCTGAAGGGGTCAAAATTCGGAATTGGTGATATTATAGTGGATGTGAGAATACTCTATTTTATAATTTTAAATGGCATCCATCATTATTCATTAAATAAAAATTATGCCTCTTTCATTATAAAATTGTTCAAGGGAAATCAATTTTACAAAAATATTACTTAAATATCTTGTTGAACAACGCATGTTCAATGAAAGAAAGAATACTCCAAAAAATTTGTTGGGTATGGTGGGATAAAATTTACATCATTATTTTCCTTTTCCACTTCAATATCATTATGTGAAATTATGTTTTATAGTAGATTTCCCTTTTCATCCATAATTAAAAAAATTAATGTTTTCAACTGATTTTTTCTCAATGAGTTTTCAAAAATAATATTGAATCTCTTAAAAATTTAAAAACATGTACCATAAATAGGAATACAATCAATGAATAACTATAAAAAATTCTAAATAAAATTAGAAAAATTAATACGGGGCTTCACTGAGAAATTCCTATTTAATTGAAAATACTAATTGGAATCCTTCCGTAACAACATAATCGAATTTTTAGGTGAATTTGGTTTGTTCCTAGTCTTCTATGGATATTAATATTTAAAATTACATATAAATAAATCCTGAAAATAAGACATTCATATTAATCCCCTATAACACATGGTCTATAAATGTAATATTTAGGATTTATATTATATTCTCATTGTATAATTTTCTGTAGTTAGTAAATAACCACCAATAATTATTAATTACTTTGGGAACTAAATCATTGTTCTATTTCTGTACAATTGTGCAGGCATTTTTCTCTAAAAAAATTAGAATGGGACATCGACATTTAGTGTTAGAATTGGGTATAAGATTCCTGATTCATATTGAAATTCTATACACTTTTTTACAACATCATAGAAGGTTTAATTGAGAATCCATTAGGGTATTATCAATGGGTTATATTTTTATTATGAAAAAATCTTATACAGAAATATGGTTTGTATCATACATGATATATCTCTACATTTTTCCCAATTTTCCTAACCATTGGTTTGAAAAATCAATGAAATTTGATCTCCTATTTGATTTTTATATAGTTTTTGATTTTCACTTGTAAATATGAATTTTTATTTATATAATGTTTCAATATAAATTCCATTTCATTGTAGGTTCTCTAAGGATTGTTTAAACTCTAAAGCATTGATAATGGAATAATTCAAATGTAAATATGATGATTCAGTGATATATTTGTTCAAATTATCAATATAACGGTAACTAAATTTGATAAATTATTTATGAAATTAAAAATATTCTACATTATGTTCATTTTCATAAGTAGATACATCAATGAAATCAATATTCAAAATTTTTTTTTCCTAATCATATGATTTCATTAAAAATTGAATTCTATAATTTGGAAGAACTGCTTAATTAAATATAATTTAATGTTATGATTTTTTTCTTCTCATGGGATCATTTCATTTAACTAAGAATATTAAATTTCAATGTATCGTCTATAAAATTCATCGAAATAATTTCTACATTATTATTTTTTATTATTATGGTATTCATAATAAATGAAATACCTAGAATGGTATGAGATTAAATATTACATATTTCTATATCCATTTTAACAATATAGAAGTCAAAATGGAATATAAATCCTTTAAATCATATCATGATATCCATTTGAATTCAAAATAGATAAAAATTGGTTCAGTTATCATGTTTTAGAACCTATTAAGAAGGTTTTAGATATCATATATGCATATAATATAAAAATTAATAAAATGTTACATTGATCAATGCTCCCAAATCACACTTTGTATTGACAAAAACATATTCTCCAATATTTTAATGTTAAGTGGTTATACATAGGTCATTTAATTTCCTAGTTATTTTTAGTGTAAAAATGGATGATAAAATTTTACCCCAATTATGACTCTATTTTCCTGGTAATTTCCTCTTCTTGAGGCACATGTCTATGAAAACATTCTTATACCGTCTAATTTTTAAGATGGATTCCAACAAAATATTAATGATTGGTAAATTTTTTTAATATCTCATGAATATCTTATTTTTATGTTTCTTCACTTGTCTTGTTGGGTAGATAAACTATTTAACGTATGAGGACTCATTTTGTGTAGGTATTCTATTTTTGATCTTCCCTTGTCTATTTATTGAATGATTCATAACTAGTACATCATCTTGAAGCACTTTTATAGATAGAATATTATGATTCTATGGGTTTTCCATTTCCCTATTCAACTTGATATGGGTATTCATAACTATTTTTCAACTCAATTATAATATATAATAAAATAATAATATCCTTAAAATTAAGTTTTGTAAATGAATGAGCATGTGTATTATCAAAAAAATAAAATTTTTAAGTAATTGATTAAAGGAATGAATTCACTGTAAATTACATGAATTTATTTATATACAAATCAATCAATTATATGATTAGTAATATTATTAGTGTAAGAAATACCATATTCATTAACAATTTTTTATATAAGGATCATAATATCTACATTTTATGTAACTTGTATGTGGTTGATTAGATCATATTTGAATGGTTATTCACTATTATATTGGATGGAATGCTATTGGAACATGGTATTACTAACTCATGGTTCCTAACACCATATTGACTGATGGAATTCTATATAAATAATAGATTTCTAATTGGATGTTTCTGGAATAATCATTGGTTCTTGTAAACATATCTTCATATTTAATAAAATTTAGGGCATCCATCAGTATAGTTCTTTATTAAATGACATAATAGAAAGACCTAAGGGGGTATAGAATATGTAGTCACGCTAATATATTTAAGATATAAATATCATATAAGATATTTTATTTAATCTATATTAGTTTCAACCAATATTGAGTTTGAACATGTTACCACATATACCCCTCTTTTTGTACTCTATATACCAAATTTAAGGGAGTTTTGTGAAATTATCTACCTCATCTCTCTGAAGTCACTATATAAATTTTTTGTTTGAACTCCTTAATAAGATGTCTTCATTATGTTTGGGTAAATTTATATAAATCCATGAAAAAATAATAACAATAAATAGTAATCATCATATTTTTATTCGGGGAATGCTCTAGTAAGTCACATGAATCTATCATAAAAATCATAGAAAGTTTTTCATTTTCATAATTGAGACCATAAATTTCATTCATTATATTGGTATTCCCCAACGAATGAACATATTATTTAGGAAAATATTTATCCATTTCCTCCCAAGTGGTTGTATATCTTGGATGTATGACTTATAACCATTCCTTGCTGACTCCTTCAAGATATAGGGGAAAATAATTCAACTAACATGATCTTTTGAGAAACCTCTCAATTTGAAATTACTGCATATAGTAGTGAACTCTATTAAATTTCATATTGTTTAATCTCTTACTACGACATGAAATATTAACAGTAGTTGGATGATTTGTCGTATAAATTCAATATTTTAAAAGTTATTTATTTGTAACTTTTTATATTTATTATTGAAATTATAGTTCATAAATTATTCTTAGTTTATTGTTTATTTCAGCTACATATTCTCCCATATTCTCACTACCTATTATAACTATTTTAGGATAATATGAAAGGGATTGTGAGTCAATCAATAGAATATTAGAAAAATATTTTTCCACCTCATTGGTGATTCTATTGTTCTAAATTATAGTCAATATGGTTTATTGAACATTTAGGTAAAAACCAATTAGGATGGAATCTCTAAAATAGTTTATTTGATAAAATTTTTCTAAATAATAATAAGGCACATCACTAGTCTCACAAAAAATGGCATGAGGTCAAAAAATTTCTTGTTGTGTCTCTATCAACAAAAAATTTTATCTACCCCAATTAAATATAAAAATATTAGACTATGTGAATATTTAGATAGAATAGATTTTTGGTGTGTTCTTACAATTTTTATTGTATTTAATTAGGTAAATCAGTTGACGAAATTGATTGTAATTAATTTCATTCAATAAAATTGTGTTCAACCCATCGATTAAATTACCCTCAAACTGATGAATCATAACTTAGTTTTACTCTCTTGTTAATTTTATAATCAAAATAAATCAACATGGTTATCCATTCCAAGAAATTTTATATTGAATGGGATAATAAAAAATCATTTCATTATATATCCTTAAATATCCTGGTTAGAGGATATTATCTATTGCCCCAAATTCATCCCACAACTAACAATCTTATGCAATCGAAGAATTACCATGTAGAATGTTTGTAAAAATTATAGTAATTTGAAGAATATTGTAGGTAAAAACATAACTGGATATCTATGATTATCTAAATATTCAAACACATAAAAAAATAATAAACATATTATAATTGTTATTGAAGTACATAATTAATCATTTGGGTGGGATATGATCTTATAATATCAACCACTAATGGTCTTGTAATCTTTTACCATAGTGATACAAAAAAAGTAATGAAGAAAGAAAGTAATATAATATCTCTATAGAACATTCCCCCTATATTTTTATGATTAGATTCCCCTCTTATAAAAGAATGATCATAAATATTTTAATAACTTCCCATACTACCATATAAAAATGGAGGACTTTTTTATCTTCCCCATGTGATTTTAGAATATATTGATTATTTCATTATTTTATTGTTAATCTCAAATTATTTATCCAATTTTGGATTCATTTAAAATGTATAATTGGTTGTACATGATGGATTTATGTGAGTGAATATCACTGTATTTTCCAATATAATTAATTCATCCCACAACAATGCTTTGTACTCATTTGGATATAATATTATTTGAAATGATTCAAAATATCACGACATTAGTATATGTATACTTTTTTGATAATGAGGGAAAAATAAATATGTTGTTTGGATTGGAGAATATACAATTGGGATTGAGTAGAGTAGTGTTGGGTTTCATGTTTGGTCCATAAAATTCTCTATAATATAAATTATTTCATTCATGGTCTTTGGTAGATTATACCTACAATATACATTACAGTGAATTGATCTAGTGTTTCTTCATCCATGCTTATATATGGATTCATCTTGGGAACTCATGAGCACTACCAATGGGGGCATACTTCCTTGATAATGACACCAGATTGATGAGTGAAAAATCACATGGCCATTAGAAAATTCATTTTTATGATCTCAATTTAAATATGAAAATAGTGGACTTGAGTCTTCTCTAGAGAAGAGATTTCTTTGATGTGTTATTGTCTTATTTAATGGGTTTATTCAGAAGAATAAATGGATGAATTGGATTGTTTTGAAATTTAACTCAAAAAAAGTTTATAATGTGACCCCATACCAGAACTATTTGATTTGGTGCCGAAAACACATACATTACATATCAAATATTATATAAAATATTACATAATGGAAAAATAACCCATATTTTCATGGATTAATGAAAATAAAATTATATACTTTCCCATGTACATTTAAGATTAGATCAGTAGGGAATTATGGAAGAACACTAAATAATAAATCACATTTATTTAAAAATTAATTTACATTTTATTTACTGTATAAAGATCCACATAAACCAAAATAATACATTATAATCTCCAAAAAATTATCCATAGATGATATTTTTTTCTAAAAGTGACATGTTTAATACTATTCATTATAACATATGAAATGGAACCAAAATAAGGGTGAACTGAGACACTTAATAAAGTAATATATATATCAAAATCTATTATGGAATGAAATTTATATCATAGACAAATATGTTTTAAATGACTACATATAACCGATCCAGAGATATTGAAATAAATCCTTGTATGACATAACAATATTGCAAGCACATGGATAACAATTACTAAATTCATATAGATGGAATACATAATGTTATACAAATTTTACCATCAATATCATATCCAATATTTCATTTATTCCATCAAGGGTGTATCTATGACATCATTCTAATCATTGTTTTCTCCACCATGTCATCGTGCCAGAATTGATTAAGAAAAACTGAAATACCCAAATAATTTACCTACTGAGACAATATGATTCTTCAAGTGGAAATAAAATACACTAACCAGCCTATCACTTAAATAAGTATAATTCATCACTATGAAAATAATTATAGTGCCAATTCAATTCGTAATCAACATTCCATAGTAATGAATAAAAATATATATTTAAAAGAAACATGTGAAATTATAATACTATTATAGTCAATAACTGAACATAATCTATCCAAATAAAGACTGTGTATGATTATAAAATAAATAATAAACTTTTGTGTGAAATCAATAGAAATTTGTATTGGAATAAAAATTATAAATATTTATAATATTTCAACAACCAATAAATTGAATAAAATAATATGAAAGAAAATATATAACTAAAACCATATAGATTAATGTTTTTATATTTATGTAAATAATTTCTCTAATAAAAAAAATCATATTTTTTAACCCCCATAAATCTGATGATAGAAATATATATTTTTTAAAATGAAAATGCATAAGAGGATAAATTAATCATATAATTGTGGTTGTTTTAGTTCAACAATGGATGCAATGGATGCAATGGATTTATATGATTTTAATACCCAATAAGAAAATAGTATCAGATGATTTATAATGTAATATGTAACCAATATTTTGACCACACAATGGAAAAATGTTTTCAATATAAATCAAATCATAAAAAATAAAAATTTATATGAGAAAACTCATATAGAGATGGAGTTGAAGAATCCATATAACTTTATAGGAACACTATGAAATTCATATAACATGAAATGGAAGATATTTTTTATAAATATATTTAATAGGGTAGTGAAACACTATATAAAAGAAAATATGGGGCACAATATCATACATGTCTCATTGAATTCAAATTTGAGATAAATAAAACTAACAAAATGTGAAAGATTTCAATAAAATCCATTTTAAAGTTAGAATTTAAAATAGAATACTAAATAACATTAATAGTGAGTGAATAAATATATAAAATATCAAAGGGGATGTAAGTACACTATAAAATAGAAAATAATGTGTATAATATAAACATGTGTTGACAAATTGAAATTCGTGACAAAGAGCCCTCATCTTATTTATTGACATCCTTTAAAGAACCTGATCCTCTAATATTAAAAATATAAATATAATATTATCATATTTCAGAAAACAATTTATAAATATAACCTTTTAGAAACTGTATTTTTATTTATTATAAACATGCAAATCATCTATTTATTATCAATATAAAATATTGGGGGTGCGTAACCTTGATCAATTTGTACTAATATCATAATTATGGTGTTGTTATAATTATAATCCAAATGATCATAGTTAAAAAATCATGCATGTTTCAATAATATTTTAAATTTTTTTTTGTTTCCTTCAATGTTTTTTTTTCACGATCCTTAGAGACGAAATCAATGATAATCATTTTTCAATGATTCTATACTAATAGATACTACTATCTTAATTAACGATCTCAAAATTATTGTTAGAAATCCAAAACAGATATAAAATCACTAAATATCTATATCATATAATATTGTTAACTATTTTCTTAAATTTAATGAATATTATTATATTATATCATTTTCAAGTTTTTGATTAGACAAACCCAAACAGGATCATTCCATAAATAATTGATTATTATGAAAATGAGTGTTGATTATTTTGAGAATAATATAATTATTGCGGATAAAAATGATACTATTTATATAATATTATGGTTCTTAATTATATTGTAATATTATTTAATAAATTGTTATTAAAGTAGATTAAAAACAAGATAAGTTACATTGTGAAGGTAGTAGTCTACACACTATTTGATTAATCGCTAAATTTATCAATGAATTTGGGTAATATAAGTTGGATTATAATTTTTATCATCATAATAATAATTAAATGATATATTCCAAATTTATTATTAAAATTTTTCCTTATAAATATCTGTTTGAGGTTGGGGTGAAAAATATAAATTGTTGATTCATGGAGGCTATAGACTACACAACACTTGTATGATTATTTTTCCAAAATATAATTTGTAAAAAGGTTGATAAATGTTATTTCATTATCATAAAAAAACTAATTACAAATGAAATTATGTTATTACATAGTAATTATAATATTCAATTTTTTAAATTGGGACTAAATTAATGTTAGTAAAAAAATATTCATGTTGAGGACTTGTGATTTCACTTGGAAGAATCACTAGAAATGGAGGTCTTAGGATAATATCCTATTAATAAAGGGACATCTAAAAATAATTTGATACTATGTTAAAGGAAAAATAGTGGTTTTATTATGAAAAATAAATTTTATAGTGGTCTCGAAGGTGTGTTAGAGTCCCATTTTATATGTTATGAGGATGCAATTTTTCAAAAAATTTAACAAATTTAAAAGAGATCACATTTTTAAAAAGATTATAAGAATCCAATATGAAAAATAAAAGATTTAGGGATGATAAATGGTAGGTAATACATAACAATTTCATTTTCACATGTGTTATAAATTCATTTTTAGCTCTTTTAAACTTCTAATTTTCACTTTTTCTATTTTTTTATTAACAATGGTATCAAATTCATACATATTTAAATTTATTTTTATAAATATTGATTTATATGTATTTAAATTTATTTCTATAAATACTACCAATATGTACCTTATTAGAAAATTTTGGAATTAAATTTTCCAAATATAAATTTCGTTTTGTCTAATAAAAAAATTATGTGTATAAAAATTGAATTTTATTATTGGTGCATGTAACATATAAATTCAAGTTCATGGAAAAATTTTCCATTAATGATTAAAATTTATTTATTGTGTAATATTTTCAATTTATATGTTTTTAATGATATAAATTGTTTTTTTATAAACAAAATTTATATTTCAATCAATGTAATTGAAAACAAAATTTTATCAAAATTGTATTGGACATAATAAAAAGGTTGTAAATCATTTAATTTATTTTGAAATAAATCATATGTTCATAAAATTTCAAACAAATGTTTTTACACTAAAAAATGTATTTTTAAAAAATATATGTTTACCAATCAAACAAATATTGATGAATAAAAAGGTTTATAAACATCTAGGTATTTCTTATATAATGATAATTTCATAAAATTTATAATTTTGGAAAACATATTATTTTCAGTATTCACCTAAAAACATCATTTTTTAAAACAATAAGTTATTTTGGTCATTCATTGTGAAACAAAATAAATTTGGTAAAATAAATATTTAATATTTCAAAATAAACATTTAAATAATAATATAAATATAAAATGAAGAAGGTTTTCCTAGGAAAAGTATCTTATAATATATTATTGATTTTTATTATCATTTCCATTCAATTTTTAATCTAATTTGATTTAAAAATATTATTTGTATCAATAATATGTTTTATCCATTTTATATTCGGTATCGTAATATCATGTTCACAAAAATAAATTTTATAAGGGTTATATTCTGAAGAAAAAATAAGTCTTATTAGTTATTTATTCATACTAATTTAAATTTTAAAGGCCATAGAATTTATAACAACATTTATTATTTCTATATATATTTCGAAGTACTATTATATCGACATTTACTCTCCAATTACATACCTATATTTTAACAGTTTACAACATTATTCTGTCCACCTTGGTTGGATTTGATTTTGTGTGTGAAGGGACACATTGAACACATAAGGTTTTAAAAGAAAAAAAATACAATTTAAAATATTATTGTGTCAGATTTCACCATGGATGACTCTCCTAAAAAATTATAATTCAATTTTACAATTCTATTTATTCCTTAATCAAAAGAAATCTCCATGGTTGTACATTCCTATGATTTTTTTTCATGAACTCATAAATACATCCAAAACACTACTACATATCCTCACTTCACCTAGAGATTTTATATCACTAATTAATATTGATTCCCCTATAGATAACTATCATAGATAGTGACATAAATCCTTATGATATTGAGTGCGAAAACTGTTTTATTGGTAATGAATAATTTAAATTCAAATATGAATGCACATATACTATTATCTAAACACTAAATCACATAAAAAATTAAATAGATGAAAATAATCATTGAGTTATATAATTCTTTATAGGGGTTGGTAGAGTTATTATAGGGTTGAAAATCAACACCTCAGTGTTCTACCACTAGAGTGTTAGGGGAAATAAAATTAATAATATAAGTAATGAAACATATTAATCCAATATCCCCCAATAGTTTAGTGAACAATTCCACCTATTATAGCTGGGTGACTTTAGATATTTAGGGTGAATCCATATTTATGAGATGATCATAACAAAATTCTCCTACAACCAATGGAGATTTAGAATTGCATATTTTTTTATGTTTATGTGTAAAGATAATGTAAATTATCTTTATTTGGATGCTTGATAGTTGTTTAACTATTGGATTTTGGTGTCATTAGTGGAGAGAATATTTTAAAATAATTATTGAATGAAAATTATTCCAATGTTCGATCTCCATAAAATTAAATATGAAAAATAGATGAAATGTTACAATACATTGAGGACCTAGTGGATAATAAATTATACAAGAACGAATATTATGGAGAAAAATCTTGTTGTAGTGGACATTGTACTATATGTTGTGTGCAGATAAGTGTTGCGATTCTGGATCATTACACTGGGTACCCAATTATGTACCTGATTTTGTTGTTGTTATTTAGTGGAGTAGGCCTATAATGAATATTTCTATGAACTAGTTAAATTTATATTTGTCCTTGGTGAACTTTAATGTTGTTTTGGGAATCTCCTAGGAACTGTTAATTGTATTATTCGTCTTGGCGAATATAGTTATAGCCTTATGAAGCTCAAGGCCCATTCTATCTCCTTTTTCATCTCCTTGAACTTGTGACACCAAGAAGAAAAATTATTGATCATCCTTATCTCAAATTCAGATCATCTCCATCCCCCAATATTTCATATTGGTCAATATCCTCATAGTTCAAGAACATATACATTCTAATGTAACAATCATGATTAATTCTGCAGTATCTGTATCTTGATACCCATTCTATTCCATATTAGGTTTGTTCTAGTTTTAATCATGATTAGTTATTAATTCATAATAATACTTGGTATCATTTTCATTAAATTCACATAAATGTTTAAAAACTATCAATATGCTCAAAAACCTTAATCAATAACCACACAACCCTCTTCCCTACCCATAAAATAACAATATCAGTGGAAATCCCCTCATCAGCATGTCATCTATTGGGTTGTCTCTATATAGTATTATCCTTGTAACAAAGGACCTGTAAATTTATAGGTCTCAATTTCTTCATTGATTATTTTCCATAAAAAATATAATCCCAAAAATCCAGGTACTCTTAACTTCATTTCTCCTATTGAATACATGCCCAACTCTTCGAGTTATGATCTGCAATTGTCACATACCCAAAATTCAACAACCTTCATTCATATCAATTGTATTTTCATGACCAATGAGTCATGGATGATATCAGGGTTACTTATAATAGATTGAATGCTTATTTTTCATCTTGATTATTTGATTTACCCTTATTTTTAATTTATCACTATGTATAATCTGTTCGTAATTCATCATCAATGGATAAACATGTTTTATTAAATGTAGTTTGGAAGACGGTAGTAAACCATGGATAGATTCTTGGTGTGGTAAGATGGGATATATATATAGGTGTTTATTGAGTAATGATTCTGATCTTAAGGTGACACAAATTTATATATGTGTTGTCTCCTTATACTATGCTAGCTTTGAGAAAATGCTTGATATGTAACATGCCTTGAAGATTGTTTCATGATTGTATTTTAGTCAATTTGTGGACATAATGAGTTATCTTTTATGTTTTAGGTTATGGGGTGGATTTATATGATCATTCATAGACACAACTAGTTTTTTCAGGGTCTCTTGGGATTGAAATCAATGTTGTTTTATATTTTCTTCTTACAGTAATGTAGTCATGAAATCAAGGTGTGCATTGTCGATTGATCGATTATAAAGAGTTGTGTGGTTAGTTTATCAACCATGTTGTGGGATTTAATGATTTATCAAGAAATCAAATGTTCCAGGTAGCATAATGATTCCATTTTAGGATTCTTTGGGATATTGATGTGATATTTTTCATATAGTATCTTAATCGACTATTGGGTCTATATGTTATCATTGGATTAACCATTCAATCTTCATGCTGCATATTAAAGACTTCATCAAATTTTAAACTCCTTACAGTCTATAATTTACAATTCACAACATTAAAATACTTTTGATGTTTTAAATTTCAATTAAAATACAAAATTAAGATTAATTTATATTTCAAAAAGTGAATAACAAATTTAATATAAATTTACAAAAATAAATAAACAATTAATATTTGAAAAAAATTCCTAAGTATATTCAATTCTTGATTCAAATTCATATTATAATTAGTAAAATAAATTAAATATTTTGTGAAATAATTACATAAAAACTGAAAATAAATTTATTAATTAAACTAAAATTAACAAAATTTATAAAAAAATATAATTTTCATGGGTTTTAAAATTAATAAAACGGATTTTAGTATTAAATTTAAAAAAGTAAATAAAATATAATTTTATCTATAATATTAAAATAATATATATTGTGATAATGAATTACTTAATAGGCATAATTCCAATTACTAGAAAAAAAAGAAGTGAATATTTTCTACTATATTATCTACTACAACAAAACCCGAAACATACTCAGAATTTATAGAAATTAATAACACATTATATAATGAACTCAATCCCAAAACCTTAGTATTAATACTAATATTAGATTTATTGATCTATAAAAGAATGTACTTTTTAAATTGATAAATATTGTTCCCTCCGCTCCATACACCAAATATATATCTCTTGTACATTCTTATGTATAACTGCATAGTTTTAACAACTAGTTGTGTTGTGCACCAATATTATATGAAATTATCCTAGAATATTATTTGTTTTTTAATATCATATCTAATACGTAGATTATAATAGGAGATAGATCCATCAATGAATCACGTGGAGTTATACATACAATTTCAATATCCTTATATTTCTCATACATGTCTTCTTAGAGAGATATATTTTATGTGAAATATGAATAAATTATTTCAGGAAATAATCTAACTAATATGATTCAATAAATTTTTAGAATATATAATATTAAATGATTTACGAAACACAGATATGTACCATAGTAGAACATGGTCCCCATAACATAGGTTACTATATAGATTTAATCTTGGGTGAGTTAATTTCAAACTAGTCTTAACTGACAATAAGACCAATAATTATTTTCCATACGTGAAAAATATATTTTACATTAAAAAATAGAATCATTAACTGACATCTTATAAAAACCGAGATAATATTCCTTCAAAAAAAATATTCTATGATCAGTATGTGTGATTTACTCTATAAATTGATCATTAAAATTGTCATTACATGTTAGAATTATATTATTTCACCAACCCTTTTTTATAAAATTATATAAACTTATTTCTTGAATGTTGATCTTGATATCCATTTCTAGATTCAATGATCATATAAATGTGTTATAATTAGGTTAATGATAATTTCTTTAAGAATGATAACTTTTTATTTCCAAAAAACCGATAATAGAACATCCTATGTACATTTTATCTTGATTAGCCACTGATAGAATTATCTCAACTAGAGAAACCATAAGAATACCAAACTAATATTTATATATTGAATCCCTTTTTTATAAATTAATACTTTACATCCCAAAAATATCAGATTTTCTTTTTAATAATTCCTTATAGGTTCATTAATCTGAATTAATAATTTATCAACTACATTGGTGACTATAAAACAACCATTATGGTTTTTAGTTTCTACTATAATATATGTCTCTAGAATATTCCTTTTCAATGAGCTCTTTTGGAACTTATTCCCATACCAAATACATGTAAATATTAATATTCTATCATTATCTAATTCAATATTTATCACACTATCTGAAATAATATTTTTCGTGCTTATTTATGAATATAGTATATAACATGACTACAAATTTTCTATTATAGTTATTTATTTCGTTTATATATAAGTATTTAATAGAAATTAAAGAGATTTACATTGTGACATTTTTATGAATGTTTGTTTATTTACTTATCCATAAAAAATTCTATGAATCAAAAATATATTTTTGTGAAATAAGGATTTATCTCATACTATAACTCATATTATATCCATTACTCATTAAATATTTCTTGTAGTTATCTCTTAAAATATCTATTGGTGAATCATTTATCGAATAGAAAATAGAAGAATTTTCCTAGCCTAAAAGTCTCATCATTGATCCTCCTTGTATTTACAAAATGGATATGATGTGTAAAAGGAAATGTGATTTTAAAAATAAATCCACCATACATATTAATGTTCAATGTATGCATGTAAGACTCATCATCCATCCCGTCTTTTCTAATATATCCTATAATATTAACATGACAAAATGTGAGTTTTGGAATAAATAAAAACCATATTCATGATAGATTAATTCAGTGATATGATATTATTTATTTCAAAAAACTGAATCAGATCAAATATACTAACCATGCATGTTTGTAACTTCAATTTTATAATCCATAATTCTAAAATAAGTCCTATGATGCATTTAAAATTACATATAGATTAACCATAGAAAGGTTCATGTGATTTATCTGATCTTTATCTAGTTTATTTTTTCCTAAAAATTATTTTAAAAAGAATTCATTGATTAAAACATAATAGGTATGTTAGTTAATAATACCTATATTATTTACGTAAAAAGATTCTAATTACTGTATTGGGTATATAATCCAAAAATACTTATAGTTTTACAAAATAAAGAATCATATTTCCCCGACAGTATCTTATATTGACTTAAATTAAATAATAAGAATTTATTGCTAATGATTCATGTATAACTAAACTATTAAAATATTTATGAAAATCAAGGTTAATATTCATTCTATAATCTAATAATTTCTCATTTCTTCCTAAAATTGGTTGAGATAAATTTTTTCATAACATTCATTATATAATTATAGCATCAATATAATCAATCCACCAGAAGAAAAAAAATCATTTTCTTCTCCCCCGAACATATGAGTCATCATATTCAGCCTGTTAGAGAATGAACATTGAATTATAGTATTTTCTTGAACACTCTTCATTATTGTTTTTAAATACACATATGTGATTGGAATAGTACATATAAAATCCAATTATTATAAAAGATATATGACTTTTGATTAGAGAATAATGTTGATATAAAATTTACCACATTCTTCTTCAAGTAATTTAAATTTCACTACATGTGATGTTTTAACACCTATGAACAAAATATAATCATGGTTGATTCTCTGAGGTGCCTGACCTCAGATCGAAGAAAAATTAATTTATTTTATGTATTCTTTATGGATTATTATTATCTGTTACAATGAATAACTAAGTTGTTAAAAAAATAATAAAGCATTAAAAAAACATTTTTCATGATAATAAACTTCTATTTGATCCTTTGAGAGAATAATAGTTCATTCAATACCCCAATTGTAACCCCATAAGCCATATTTGACACTAGATGTATCTCACAGACCATCAAATGTATCTATCTCTCATATTTTATTTCACTATGCCTCAATGTGATCTCTGTTTTCTTTTATCCATATTAATATACTTTAATATTCTCACACATAGGTGAGGGTGGTTTTTAGCGATGCAATATTGTGATAAATAACCATTATTATTGAAATTCATTCCCTTATACATACGATGAATGAATGAGAAGATGTGAAAACTGTTATTTATTAAATAATTATTTAAAACAAAACATGAATTACAATAGTTAAAGAAGTTGTAAAAAATATCATACATACATTTGTTTGTCTCAATCATTATAAATTTTCATGAAATAAACATCAATAATAACATTATATTTTCATATAATTCAACATTAGTGAATAAATTATGAATTAAAATAACTTTAAATGATATTAATTCAAATCGATATTTTCATGATGTCTTAATTTTTTATTAAATTCCAAAAAAAAATAATTTTTTTTGGAATTTTTATTGTATTTCTAAGCTTCCCGGGTATTTAAAACCCTTGGGAGGTGTTCGATTCAATTCATGGGGTACTGTTAGTAGGGTAATTTTCCTAAGATATAGTTAAAGGATTGTTATTACCAAGTGTATATTCACACATGGGTTACTATTCCCTAAGATAAAAATATATACGTTTTGATGTATATATTCATATATTTCTTCAATTTTCATAGAAGACCATTTAACCACCCCTTTGAAAATTCCTCAACTCAGATGAATAGTAACCAAGTGTTACTATTCAACCATTTTAAAATATTAAATATATATATATATACCAATATTAATTAATATTTAATCCAAAAAATCATTTCATTGATATTATATTGACAATAACATGGGTTCTTGACCTCAGATCCAAGCATAATTAGTGGAATTTAGACTGTATCAATTCTCTTTACTATAATTCATTCATATTTACTTTCAATTCACCTTATGTAATCACAGTGATGGAATGAAACTAATTATTATTATTGGTTTCACAACAGACTCTAAGAATTCGGTATATTTTAATTTTGTCATTTAACTAATTTTAGGTTGACCTATTTATAAATTCCCCATGAATTTCCTAGATAGAGGATCTCATTTGAATCATATTGGGAAAGAAAATTCAAATTCAAAGATTAATTCATTCAATTTTGAATAAACAGATGTATGATCACTATTAGAGATTATCACTCGATGAGACCAAAGTCACAACCATATAAATTTTCTATTGATTATCTAAAATCATTTCAATCATCAATCATTATACTATGGGTTCTATAATTGAGAGATAAATTACTTTTCAGTGTCACCATGATCACAGAAACACAATTACATCGATCTCAAAATCTGGTCATATATTGAGGAACATGAATATGAAATTTTTCATATTGTATCTTGAGAGATATGATTGATAATGTGACACCCCTTGATTTTATAATAAAGACATTTAATTTACAAGTGTATATGACGCAAAACAAGATTGTTAAATGAATGACATAGAATTATTATTTAAATATGGACACTATAACATAATCATTTAATTGGTTGTTATAGATAGTAATAAACACATTTTTAAATGAATATAAAGGTACTAAATGATATATATGTATTTATTACTTCATAGGAAATAGGCACTGAACATATAGTAATGTTATGTTTTTATTAATAAATATTCTTCATTCAAAAAATGAATATTCTTTAATTTAATAACTAAAAAATATATTTAATTTTTTCCATAATTTGAATATGTGTTGGGTAAAATTAATTTCTTATTTTAAATCATTATATCATAATTACATTAGGGGAATATTTTTTTGTTATTTATCGTTAAAGATTATTTTTCTATTGAATAGTGAAAAATATTGATTTTAGTGAAACTATATATTTGTTTCATGAATATACATTTTATCATTTTATTTTTAATGGATTTCAATTTAAAATTAGTTATCAATAATTATTTATAATCCAATTAAATTCATTGGAATCAATTTTATATATTAATTTGGTATGAAAAATTTTTATAATAAAATTGTATTTTTCTCGAAAATAATCATTCACATAATATGTTTTTATATTAAAAAATTATTAATCACTATTGGGGATAGATTTTAGATATATTTATATTTTTATATAATATTAAATATTATTTAAAATAACTAATATAATGTATTTACTAGGCATTCATAGGTAATAAATAATTTTTTATGCATAGAAACTCAATTTTTCTAAAAAATATGTTTCATTGTGTATTGTGAATTTATATTAAGATGGATTTATTCTATAACGGGAGATTTAATATGGAAATTCTTTTATCATATTTGGAATCATGATATTAATATTTATTGTATAGTTACCCTTTTCTTGGTGATTATGAATATTTTTTTTTGATTTTTTATAACCTTAGTAAAGTTAAAACGGGTAACATAGCTTTTAAACATTACGTTACGCTTAAAATTTCACTAAACCTTTCCTTTATCCTATATTTTGGTTATAGTTATTTCATATTTATACAAATATCAATAATATGTATCCTTTGTTCAATTTTACTTTACTATTGACTATTATATTATATTGATTATATAAAACAAAAAAATGTCACACTCATGAATTTAAAAATTAATTTTATATTAAAATAGATATTAAAATAAATATTGAATCAATATAAAATTATATTTTGTGAATAATGAAATTATTTTTATTATGGAAATTTATTAATTTTTTTTTATTATATAATTACCTTAAACTCTTTCCCAACAACAATACAATATATATTATATTAATGAAAAATGAAATAATGTAAAGACCTGTAAATTTCAAAGAAAGTTTTTTCTTAAATTCCTTGAGAATTTATGAGTACGTAGTTTTTGACGGCACCTGATTCCGAGGCCCAGTGTGCCCGAAATCAATTTATGAAGTTTATCTCTCGCACGTTTAGTGAATGAACGAGTGGGTTTTTCTATATTTTGAACAGGTACTCGGAATTGAAATCTGAGGGCACCGATGAAACCGCAGCGTCGGTAATTTCTTCACCGGACCTTTACCGAAGATGTATTCCCTCGGGAGGAGTTGTTAAAATTTGAGGATTAATAATGAATTGAATAAAAATTGTGGAACATTTTTTATTCTTTATCCAAGGGTTTATATCCAACATGGGGTAGTTGGGGTGGGACCCACAAGCCCTTAACTACCCATGTGAGGATATTGGTGAGGTGGGCCCCACACGAACCCCACCCCTTTCACATTCCTTAAAACTTCTCTAAACCCACTCTTAAATTATGGAAACTCATCTTAACTTTTGAAAAATATCCTCTTCCTCTTCTCTCTCTCCCTCATTAAACTTGACATCACATCACTTAATTAATTAGGCAACTCATGGTTTAATTAATTAAGTGAATTGGATTTTGAATTTTGTAATTTAAAATGCATGATATGGATTAAAAAAAATAAGAATAAGACTTATTTTATTTTGTTTGGTGGGATTGATGTGTTGAGAGAAAGGGAAGAGAGCTCTTGATACTTGAAGAAATTCATCTCCTTTGTTAAAGAACGCCAAGGCTCTGAAGAAGAACATCGACTTGGCGACCCCAGATTCTTCTTCTTTTTCCTCCTCTACGGCATGGAAGGAAACAACGATGCAGGAATTATCCAACGACATCACGCTTTGTTTTCTTCTCTCCATGATAAAAAGAGGAGACACCGCTTCCTCCTCGGATTCTCTCCATCGATGTCAACGAAACCTCAACACATGAGGCCGTCAATTGTGACACCGACGTTCGTCATCGTTTGCTGAGGTAGGCGTTAAGTTTAATTTTAATGAATTAAAATTGTGCTTGTTTTATCATTGTGCATATCGTGTACTTTGGCCGCTTGTTATCGAAAGAAAGGGAGGCGATCAAACCGCCCAAATACGACCAATTCTCCTCCCTGCTTTCTTGTTGATCAACGTTGACATTTGAGGTGAGGTGGCATGGTGCCGTTGCACCACGCGGGAACGAAGAGGACCGCCGCCAGAGCAGGCTGCGGTGGTGGTGCGCAGCGCCGTCGCACCGCGTCGGTCAACGTAGAGCCGCATCCTTAGGCCGCGGCGGTCCTGTAGGGTGCGGCCGGCCGCGGGTGACTCCAGGAGGCGGGACCATAAAGGGTCCCACGGCGGCTCAACCGGTCGGCCATAAAGGCTGACAGTTTTTCCAGAAAATCGGGGGGTCGTAACCCCTCGACTCTCATTTAGGGCGGACCCCACCGGGGGGCCACGTCCCCTTCGTATCCTGCTCGGCCGACACCCGATTCGGGACCAGCTTCCGAACCGGGCCGCGGGCCGGGCCGCCTGCGCCGGGTCGGGCCGCGAGCGCTGGGCCGAGCCGCACCCACTACGGGTCGGGCCGCGCAAGTCGGTCCTGGCCGCGCCCAATTGGCCCGGACCCAGACCCAGGTCAGGTCAACCTGGTTCGGACTGACCCATGGGGTATTGGGCCGGGTCGGATCGGGCCAAAACCCCCTATTTTCGGAAGCGATTATGACTGTACATGGATCCTACGTGGGTTCAGTAGTGACTAATTCTGTACTTGGATCCTACGTGGGTTCAGCAGAGGAGATGACTCAGAGGCTACATCTATCATCTCCACCCCTCATAGTGAGTAGTATACCTGTGTGAGCATAGTCTTTAATTTCAATCACTATCTTTATTGTGATTGACTTGCCTTCCTGTGTGGATTGGGTTGTGCTTTCCTGTGTGGATTGAGTTTTTCTTTCTTGTGTGGACTGGGTTGTACTTGGGATTGTGAGTTGGAGAAGAACTAGAATTGATGACTTAGGTATATGTATGGGCATATACCTAAGTAGAGTTGGTTGATACTTCTTGTTTCTGTCTTTCCTTTGTGGTTTATCTTTTGTGGATTCTGGGAGGCCTTCGGGGATCTTAGGGTCCCTACTAAGTATCGTATACTCACCCCTGCATGGGTTATGCCCGCACTACATTGTGTTGGTTGTAGACGACGGACAACACTGATCGTGGTTGAGGCTTGCGGAGCGGGACGGTACCTTGAGGTGGACTATCATGTGGGACCTACACGTAGGGGATGGACGGATTCGAGGAGCTGAGGAGACCATCGGTACCGACCCTTCAGGTGAGAATTCCGGAGGATGACTTGGTGGTTTGTACTTTACTTTTAGTTGTTGTAGATTCTTTTTCAATTTTACTGTACTTTCAGTTGGGTCCTGATTCTGTCCCATTTACTTTTCAGCACTTACATTTGTACTCGGTTTTCTTAGTGTTTACTTCAGATTTCGTACTCTATTGTGATTGTTTTCTTATATAAAGGAAATCCATTCCCTTTTATTTGGGATTTACTCTTTTGGTGCTAGTCTCTAGGCCCTGGCCTATGGAAGGAGGGCTTGGGGTAGTCATGGCACGGGCCCCGAGGAAGGGTCGTGACAAATTGGTATCAGATGAGTCGGTTCTACTGCAGAACTCAGGACTCTGATAATTTCTTCGATGTGAAGAAATAGTGTTAAGGGTATTGAGTGTGGTTATCAGTCCAGGGAGTAAAGTGTTGGTGCGGTGGCCGATGTATCCATACATCAGGACCCTGACATCTGATTTCCGACTCAATGCACGAAAACATTGATTTCATGTGTGTTTCAAAAGTTTTCTTTGTGATTACTTTGTGTTAGCTCACCAGGTATACTGTATTAACTGTGGCGCACCTGTTTATTTTTAGGATGGACCCAAGATGACAGCTAGCTAGGGTTCCAAGCTTTGTATGAGATGGAAGCCCATCGAGCAACGAGGCCTCGGTGTAGCGCCCCATTACAGCGGAGGCACCGGTGGTACCTCTACCCACCGAGCCACCGATTCCACCAGCCCCATCGAATGAGAGTGCATGTCATCTGAGTGCACTGCACAAGTTTTAGGATTAGAGACCACCCTAGTTCCACGGGGAGACAGACCCTCAGGAAGTGGAGGATTGGCTGTAGGTTGTTGTTCGAGTCTTCAGATTGGTAGGGACACCAGCAGATCTTATGGTGATCCTTGTGGTGAGTTTCCTCCACGCGGCAGCAGGTAGATGGTGGAGCCTGAGGCTCCAGGTGCACGACGAGGCATCTCTTTTTTGGACGGACGTCGAGGGCCTCCTCTTCTCAGAGTTCGTTCAAGCCACCCTCCATACGGTGTGTATCCAGGAGTTGGTACAGCTGCGACATGGCAGCATGACAGTATCCCAGTACTTGGTGAGGTTTACCGACCTCGCGCGCTACTCCACGGACATGGTATGTGACCCATTATTCTTGGCTCAGACCATTGAGCAGGGACTGAGGCATGAGATCAGGGCTTCGATGATCTCCATCAACATTCTGACATAGGCAAGAGTGCTGGAGTGAGCCCTTCTTATGGAGAGCCTTCTTGCTGAGCCTACACCTGTAGTGAGGCCTACCGCTAGGTGACACATAGTGGAGTCCTCTACAGCCGGCAGTAGACAGATGTCTAAGAGTTCCAAGAGGAACATCCCATCAGGTGGGTGACCTCAGGATATTGGTTAGGAGGTGTGGGGAACACGCAACATAGATAGTCATACGAGAGGCAGGCAGTTCTATGCATTCGGCGGGCAGGGCCACATGGCTCATGACTGCTTGACCCGCCATACAGAGGAGCCGCAGACGGTTGTGGGACCACCCATGTTGAGGTAGATGTTTGACCGTTGAGGTATAGTGAGAGAAATTAGAGGAGGAAGAGGAGCTGGCCATGCAACAGGTGGTGGACGACGCTTCGGGGCTCTACCACCACCACCACTAGGAGGTCCACCCGACCACAGGAAACTGGCGGGCAGTGGCGGGCTCAACTTCAGGATGTGGAGGCCTATGACCACGGCGCACCTGAGATGATTCAAGGTACTATCTGTGTCTAATCCATCTTTTCTGTAGTTTTTATAGACACAGGAGTGAGTCATTCTTTCATTGCCTCTGCCCTTGTTTCGAGCTCAGAAATTATGACAGAGCTGTTGGCTCGATCCTTACGGCTAAAGACTCCTATGGGAGCGGACTCGACGATGACACACTGGTGTCAGTAGTGTGATCTTACTCTAGGAGCCGAGAGCTTTGGCTGGGATCTTCTTCTAACGGCGTCAAGGCCTTACGATTTCATCTTGGGCAGGGATTGGTTATCTACAGTCTATGCTCAGATTGACTGTATTAAATGCAATATGCAGTGTGTCCGCACCGATGAGAGCAGTTTCACCTTCACATGTGATAACGGATCCTTTGCAGTACAGGATGTACTCACATAGAAGAGAGGATAGCCGATCACCCATCAGTTGGCTAGTCTCATCCTAGGATCAGTTGACGTGCGGAGTCCAAGTTTTTCTGTTGTGGAGGATTAGTATGTTGACGTTTTTCCTGATGACATTCAAGGACTACCTCCTCGTAGAGAGGTAGAATTCTATATTGACTAGTACCCCAGGACAACCCCAATATCTACTACAGCATATCGGATGGATCCCTCTAATCTTCGATAGCTACAGGTATAGCTGGAGGACTTGCTGGGAAAGGGATTCATCCGACCCAGTGTTTCACCCTGGGCTTCCCCGATTTTGTTCACCAAGAAGGCAGATGGGATCTTGCGAATTTGTATCTACTACAGTCGCCTAAATCAGGTGATTGTGATGAAAACATATCCAATTCATGGGGAACGTCATCTCTCAGGCAGGAGTTTTGGTGGTTCCTGCGAAGATCGAGGCAGTGCTAGCTTGGGAGCCACCTAGGAGTGTGATGGAGGTGCGGAGTTTCCTAGGTCTGGCTGGGTACTATCTGAGATTTGTGCCAGGCTTCTCTATATTTTCAGCACCACTTTCAGCTTTGAAAAAGAAGGGGAAACCCTTCGTGTGGTAAGATAAATGTCAATAGAGCTTCTAGGAGCTGAGACAGAGATTGACCAGTGCACCCATTTTGTGGCTACTGGAGGAGGGAGTAGGGTACGTAGTTTACTTCGATGCATTAGAGATCGGACTCGGGTGTGTCCTGATGTAGGAGAGGGCAGTGATTGCCTATGAATCATGACCGCTGAGGCAGCATGAGTATAACTACGCTACCCAAGACTTGATGTTGGCAGTAGTGGTCTTCACCTTGAAGATGTGGCGGCACTATCTGATGGGCGAGCGCTATACAGTCTACTCTGACCACCAGAGCCTCAGGTAAATCTTCTCACAGATGGACCAGAACCTGAGACAGTGGCGATGGCTCGAGTTCCTCCAGGACTATGACTTTTAGATAGTCTATACACATGGGAAGCGGAATGTTGTAGCTGATGCTCTCAACAAGAGGTCGGGCATTCAGCTACTTGGAGAGGCAACAGAGCAGCTAGCCGCATTGCAGATATCCTATGTGGGTAGAGATGGGGCATCCTTTCTACATTCACTCATAGTCACTCCTCCACTACTTCAGCGGGTCAGGGAGGCACATCCTGGGGACATTGACTGTGTGGCACGATGTGCTCATATATCCTAGGGGTTGGCACCCGATGGATTTTCTGAAGGCAGGGCGCACGCCGTTCTCTTCAGGGGACATACCATAGTACCCATTTCATTATAAGAGGAGGTGCTGAGAGAGTTTCACACATCCCCATTAGCAGTACATACAGGTTTAGCGAAGATGTAATAGGATCTCAGACGACAGCACTGGTGGCCAGGTATGAAGAAGGTTGTGGCAGTGTTTGTTTCACGATGCCTCACCTACCAGCAGGTGATGGCGGAGACCCAAGAACCAGCAGTAATGGTACAACCCTTAGAGGTCCCTAAGTGGATGTGGGACAAGATATATATGGTTTTCGTGACAGGGATTCCACGTACTTCTAGAGGACATGACTCCATCTCGGTGATCGTAGACTGACTCACCAAGTCGGCCCACTTCTTACTTATAAGAGAGAATGGATTAGTTGAGAGCTTGGGACGCCTCTATGTTTAGGACATCGTACGGCTTCATGGTGTGACATCGTCTATAGTCTCCAATCGAGATACTTGTTTTACTTCCAGACTTTTGAAGGGGTTGCAAGAGGCATTTGGGACACATATACTCCTGAGAACCGCCTTTCATCCTCAGACGGATGGACAGACAGAGAGCACCACTCAGACTCTCGATGATATGATCCATGCATGTGTCCTTGTCTTTGGTCGTAGCTGGGATGATCTCCTACTTTTGGGGGAGTTTGCGTACAACAACAGCTGCCACTCCATCATCGGGATGGCACCATACGAGGAATTGTACAACCGACCTTACAGATCGCCTCTATGCTGGAAAAACCCTAGGGAGTCGGCACTTGTAGGACCAGAGATAGTCCAGGCTACGACAAAGAATGTACAGATCATCCAGGAGTGGATGAGGACTGCGCAGAGCCGACAGAAGTCCTATACTGACAGGAGGCAGAGACCACTAGGGTTCGAGGATGGCGACCACATTTTCTTATGGGTCTCGCCTCGACTTGAACTATAAAGATTTGGCTGGGGTGGAAAGTTATCTCCACACTTCATCGGACCATTCCAGGTTCACATCAGGATATTCAAGGTGGCTTATCACCTGGATCTTCTACCTAAGTTTCACCGGGTGCACGACGTCTTCCACGTATCTCAGCTGAGGAGATACGCACACGACCCAATGAATATCATTGATCATGGGGAACTGGACATTGATGACAGGGAGACATTTTCGTAGGTTCTAGTGGAGATCGAGGATCGACAGGAGTGGGTCCTACATGGACAATTGATTCCTCTATTGTGCATCAGGTGGCAACCCGGGAACCTCCAGGAGAGAACATGGGAGCGAGAGGATCAGATGCATGCACATTACCCTCATTTGTTTCCATAGTTTTATATATATCTTTACAGTGACGTAAATCCCTGAAGTGGGAGTAATGTAGAGACCCGTAAATTTCATGGAAATTTTTTTCCTAAATTTTTTGGCATTTTACGAGTATGCAGTTTCTAACGGCACCTGATTCTGAGGTCCGGTGTGCCCATGATCAATTTTTGAATATTAGCTCAGGTACGTTCAGTGAACGTACGAGCGGGTTTTTTATCTTTTCAACTGGTACTCAGAATTGACATCCAAGGGTAATGATTAAACCGCAACGTTGGTAATTTTGTAAGAGGACCTTTACCGAAGATGCGTTTTCTCGGGAGGAATTGTTAAAATTTGTGGATTAATAAAGAATTGAATAAAAATTGTGTAAATTTTTTTATTCTTTATCCAAGTGGTTATATCCAACATGGGGTAGTTAGGGTGGGACCCAAAAGCCCCTATCTATCCATGTGTGGATATTGGACAGGTGGGAACCACACGAACCCCACCCCTTCACATTCCTTAAAACTTCTCTAAACACCCTCTTAAATTTTGGGAACTCATCTTAACTTGTGTAACCTATCCTCTTCCTCTTCTCTCTCTCCCTCATTAAACATACCATCATATCACTTAATTAATTTTAAAAATCATGGTGTAATTAATTAAGTGAATTGGATTTTGAATTTTTTAATTTGAAATGCATGGCATGGATTAATAAAATAAGGATAATCCTTATTTTATGTTGTTTGGTGGGAATGTTGTGCTGGGAGAAAGGGAAGAGAGCTCTTGAGACTTGAAGAACATCATCTCTTTTGTTGAAGAATGCCAAGACTCTGACGAAGAACATCGACATGGAGACCCCGGATTCTTCTTCTTTTTCCTCCTCCGCTGCAAGGAAGGAAACAACGATGCATGAATTCGCCAATGAAATCACGCTAATTTTTCTTCTCTCCGTGATAAAAATAGAAGATGCCCCTTCCTCCTCGGACACTCTTCGTCGACGTCAACTAAACCTCACCAGGTGACGCCATCAACCGCAACACCGACGTTCGTCATCATTTACTGATGTAGGGGCTATGTTCAATTTTAATGAATTAAAATTGTGCTTGTTTTATCATTGAGAATCTCAGGTACTCTGGCCACTTTTTATCGAAATAACGGGAGGATATCGGACCACACAAACACGAACGATTCTCCTCCTACTTTCTTGTTGATCAACGTTGACGTTTGAGGCGAAGGCGGCGCAGTGCCATTGCACCGCGCGAGAATGAAGAGGACCGCAACCGGAGAGGGACGCGGCTGTGGGGCGCGACACCGTACCGCCACGTTGGAGAAACCAAGGGAGGTCGTGGTCGGAGTGGGCCGCGGCGCCATCACACCGTGCCGGTCGAGGAAGAGCCACGTCGGTCCAGCGGGGGGTGGCCAGCGAAGCCGGCCGCCAGCGACTCCCGGAGGCGGGACCCTGAAGGGTCCCGCGGCAGCACAACCAGCTGGCCATAAAGGCCGGCCGTTTTTCCAAAAAACCGGGGGGTCGTAAACCCTCGACCCTCATTTAGGGAGGACCCCACCAGGGGGCCACCGTTTCCGAAACAGAGGTTGTCACTCCCCCTTCTCACCCACTCGGTCGACAGTCGAGCCGCGGCCGGCTACCGAGCCTGACCGCAGGCCGCGCCGGGCCGGTCCTCGCCAGCCGCGGGCCTGGCCGCAGGTGCCGGGCTAGCCCGCACCCAATTGGGATAGACCGGGACCTATTTCCGGTCGACTCAGTTCAGGCCGACCCAGGGTGTATTGGGTCGGGTCGGACTAGGCCCAAACCCCCTATTTTCAGACCAGGTTCGTTCAAACGTTCATATCTTTGGATACAGACCTTCGATCAATGCACCGTCATTTGTATTGGGATACCTGGATCGAGGCGGTCGTTTTGGTATATTAAACTAGGTCTTTTGGCCAAGCTTGTTTATGGCCAGGTTGGTTCGAACTCAAAACCAACCAGGCCCTTGGAGCGGAAACCCTTATAACTTAACGACCGGACGTCCGAATGATGTGCTGTCAATTACCTTGAATTCTTATTAGTGACACAGTTCATTTGGATCACTACACTTGAGGTTTAGATGTAGCTGGAGTATGGCCGGATTGGTTTTATCTTATAAACCAATAGGGCCCCGAGAACGGAAAAGCCATTATCTCTCAGACCGGGCATCCGATTGACGCGCCATCTGTCATGTTGAGTTCCTATTGATGTGACAGAAAATTTGGATACATCGACTCTGGACTTCATTAAAGTTGATGTATCGATCACCTTGGCTCGTGGAGCAGACACTCCCAGAATTGAGCGTGATGTGTGTGGGAAACCTAGAGCTGGTTGCGACTTCGATGATGACGACAACTGTACTTGGATCCTATGTGGGTTAGGTAGTGAGGACGACTGAACTTGGATCCTTCGTGGGTTCGGCTGCGATTAAGACTTTACTTGGATCCTACGTGGGTTCTACAGCGATGGTTACTGTACTTGGATCCTACGCGGGTTCGGAAATGATGACTTCTATACTTGGATCCTACGTGGGTTCGGAAGAGGAGATGATTCAGAGGCTACATCTATCATCTCCACCCCTATTCATGAGTAGTATACCTGTTTGAGATGATTCTTGACATTCAATCATCATCTTTGATGTGATTGACATTCCTTCCTGTGTGGATTGGGTTGTACCGTCCTGTGTGGAATGGGTTATGCATTCTTCTGTGGAACTGGTTGTACTTGGGCTCATGAGTTGGAGAAGAATTGGAATTAATGACTTAGGTATATGTATGTGCATATACCTAAGTAGAGTTGGTTGATACTTCTCATTTGTATCATTCCATTTTGGTTTATACTTTGTGGATTCTAGGAGGCCTTTGGGGGTCTCGGGGTCCCTGTTGTGTATCATATACTCACCCCCGGCACGGGCTATGCCCACACAACATTGTGTTGGTTATTGATGAAAGACAACGCTAATCATGGTTGAGGATTGTGGAGCGGGACAATACCTGAATGTGGACTTTCATGCGGGACGTACACGGAGTGGACGGACGGATTCGAGGAGCTGAGGAGACCATCTGTACCCACCCTTCATACTAGGGAGCAGATACCCCATATTCCATATATTTCATTTAGTGACACCACATAACATACTAGTTTTTGGGTCCTACATATCTTAACTTGTCCCAGTGACACACTAGTTAATGGATCCTCTATCTGTGTTTTTTTATCATTGGAACCCCAACCCCCGATGCACTGGGGCAGAGGTCATTTACCCATGGAGTGGAAACCTCCTAATCATCTAGTTAGTGTGTTATATATCACATCCTACTGAGCTACAACCCCTATCATACTAGGGTATGAGTTATTCAGTATTGAGTTCAATCCCCCTAATTCACCTGGGTGAGGGTTCCTCTATCTATCAACTAAATGGAATCTGCTAACATAGTTGGGTGAGCATCCTCTACATAGCTACAGAGTGGAATCCCTTGTCTCACTAAGGAACTGGTCCTATATACAAACACTAAGTTGCATCCCCTATATAAAGAGGTAATCGATCCTCATAACATAGATTCATTGGATTACCCTATTGTACGTGGTTACAATATATAATTCTATTATAGATTGTGTCCCCTCAGGATGTGAAGTATTGGAGATTGTTGGGTCCTCCTTTTGAATTCTTCAGTCAGACAAGAGTAATAATGTAAATCGATGATAGACCATTGGAGTTGTAGAAAACTAATAATCATGGGATGGTCTATGAGATGGAGATCCACTGTTTCTTTCATCTATGTTCTTTATGAACATATCTATATATATTGTTTCATTTTGATTACCTATATATTTTTTATTAGTTGACTACTTTTATCATGTCATCCATTTCTCCACTTCGGTATTTGGGTAATCCTATTAGGTTTTCATATACTAACCCCCTAAATGTTTCATTCCCACACATGTCGTGTCTTATATAGAAAATAGAAATATCAAATATAATTAAGTTGGAGAATAGGGATACATGAGTTCATAGACTACATACAGTTGTTGAACATTCATATCAGGAGCTGATCCCTCTTAAATTTTTTTATTATTGTTTTTCTCATGTTTGGACTTATTTTATGATTGGATATGTGTTTTACACCTTAAAATTTTGGTTTTATACTTCCATAATAATATGTATTCCCCTAGTGGTTATTTGAATAATGGATTTACTCAAGATGTAACATCCCTTTTATCATACCTATACAATATTTCAAGTAGTTGATTGGGTGTGTGAATTTATGTTCACTAGGAAAAAGCCTCCAATTTAAGATATGACTTCTCAAGTCTTGTTGTTGTTCTTCGGCCTATTGGAGGTGGGATTAGTGCTGTGACGGCTCTACATTCTTCCATCCTGGAGGGCCCTTGTGTCTTGGGTATTTATAGAGTTCTATCATATGTGTTTCACCCATGGGTAAAATATATAGTTAAAACCATTGTGAAGAATGTTTTTTAAATTTGGTAAATAGTTTCAATGTGTCTGGAATCAAGATTTTAGGTATGTGAATCCATCTTTGGTGTGTAAAATTCTATATCCATTCATTATGAATATGACTGCATTCATTTGGAAATGAAACACTGATACATTAGTTGTAGGGTATATTGGTATAATCATCATATAACATTGAGACATTAAACAATAATTCTTCATTCAGATCCCCATATATATATTCACATCAAACCATGGTATGTATTGATAACTTCCCATATTTCTCTACAAGCTCTTCCATTCAGGTTAAAATTTTAAAATTGTTTCAATGATATGATGAGTAATTATGCCTTAGTTCAGGGTCATCTTATTATAATCTCCCTATGGTCTAGTAGGTAAAACCGCCACCAAATTTCATAAGTATATTAAGATTTAATGGTAGGATGGGGATGCATGAATACTTAGTACACTCCATGAATTCCGGAACCAGAAGTACTTATGGTTTTGCTGTGAGATACATATAATGTAAAAGTAGGATTTTCATGAGTTTGTGAACTGAGCCTTTAGGATCACAATAACAACGAATAATAAAATACTGTCTTTGGTAGCCATTATTTTATATGTAGAAACTAGGATTTGGTGGAGTCTACTCATGTAGACATAGTATGAGAGAACACCCTCTTGGACCTGCATCCCTTAGATGTTATGTGAGGATTATTTCCACTCATGCAGGTAGTCAATTCAAATTCAGGATCTTCTAGAGCTGTAATATTTTAGTCTGATAGTTTTTTTAGTATAATTCATAATTCAAAAACATTAAATGAAATGTCGCTGGTAATTTTTTTATGGTCACTTCTATGTATTCATTTCAATATGGGTCTCCATAGAGACATTTGTGGAAATCATAATCCCCTTGGAATTCGAGTAAATGATATGGTTCTAGAGTGAGAATTGCTGGGATGATATTATTTTCAAATGTAATTTAGATAGGTTGGTATGGTTGCAGACTTCATTGGGATTAGTCATCTATAATAGTTAGCATCAACCAAAAATCAGGCTCCTTGCATAGGAGACCTCATCATAGCTTTCATGAGTCAGGTTGACATGAAACATTGGATTCACAAAGAATACTAGTTCATCCTGGTGAGGGGATATTATATTCATTGGATGGACACGGTCACACGGAACATTAATTCCCAATCTAATATTCTGAGGATGGATGTCAGACGATGGACGGAAAACAATGGCAGATTCAACACTGTGGTCAGGGATCTCCAATGCTAGGCTAGGGAGGAACCTAGGGATGTGATGCCGACATTGGAATTGGGGTATCCCTCAGAGTATGACACATTTGTAGAGAGAAATGTTATGATATAGTTACAAAACCAACCCCAAGAATCACATGCTAGGAACTGTGAGCTAGAATAGGGGGTTATAGGTAGCAGTAGGGTATGGAGGCTTATGACCCATTAACTCACAAGATTATATGAAGTATTTTTTGTTTTTATTCTAGACACGACCCCATACTTATAGAAATTGGATGGGTCTCTACATTATTTCCACATAGATTTTTTGAAATCTAGATCACCATGTCTATCGAATAACACAATTTTTTTGGAGGTTCTGAATGGGTGTGACTATTTGATATCACTTACCTTCTGGTAATAAATATTGTTGCTTAGTGAAGGAAGTTTCATGCGGGAAATACTGGCTATCACGATGAAACCTTAAGACTTAATAATTGATATGGAACAATTTTCCATTATTTGAGACCAAATAAACTGTCATCACAAGTGGGTTATATTACTTCTCATAGATGAGACAATATTTTTTGTTATGGGTTAGAGAGACAAATATCTGAGTGAATTGGAGTTGTGTAAAGGAGGATCCATCCCATAAAACATATTTTGTGAGAGTATCCCTTGGTGAAGTGGTCTCTTCGGGAATCAATATTCAATTGGTAGTGGAGTGTTATATGAACAACATCCCTATGGATTTACTGGATCTACCATTGATGCATGACATGAGCTTTTTCATTGACAATAAACTCAAGACCATACTAATATCTTAGGTGAAATATAAGATTCACCTACCGACCCTAAAGTGTATTGAAATAAATTATAGGACCTTTTAGATATAGGTTTTGTTAGAACTAGTGTATCTTCAAGGGAACTTCATTTTTCATGAGAAGGTGTATGATATCATGAAGCTCTATATTGTGTATCATCTATTGAACCAAATAATGATAATGGCCATGTACCCCTTTCTAGGTATTGATTATCTCTTTGACCAGTTGAGAGGTACAAGTTGGTTCTTAAATATTTACCTCATATTTCAATACAACCAGTTGAGAGTTTTTATGTATAATATTATAATGATGTGATTTTGATATTTCTACAGACACATTGAGAACTTTTTGATGCCTTTTCATGTGGAAAATTCCCCAAAGTGAATATTTCATTGATTAACTAGATCATCCATATATACGTGGATAGATTTTTTATTGTGTTAATTGATGACATACTCATATACACTACATTATATGAGGACAATAAAATGATGTTGATGAAGTTCCTTGACATAATCAAGTAGAACCATTTTTATGGTAAGTTCTCTACATGCTAATTTTGGATATATGAGGTTCAATTTATTAGTCATATCATATCTTAATATGGATTTGTTACAAGAATGTTGATGATTTATTCAATGAATACATAGGACCCACCCAAGATCTTGTTATAGGTGCATAGTTTTCATGTATTAGAGGGTTACTACAGAATATTTGTGGAGAAATTCATTGAAAATGAAACACATTTGAACAACCTCACAATGAAATGGTATCTATTAACCTCGGATGAAAAATTTTAGATTCCTTCAGGAAGATGAGGATAACGATAACCGGTTATCCTATGTTGAGACTTCCATAAGATGTTGTGGAGTATATAGTGTACATAAATTCCTCTAGTGATAGGATTTGTTATGTGTTAATGTAATGAAGAAAGTGTTCATTTATGGTTCACAGTGGTTGAGACCCCATGATATGTACTACACTACTGATGACCTTGAGATAGCATCAGTATTTATTGATCTCAAGAATGGGAAGAAATATCTTTTTGGAGTGATCATTATTTTTTAGTTATACAATCAGATTATATAGTGTATCTTTTCAAAAAAAGATATAAACCTGAGACAGAGGAATTGGTTGGTGTTTCTAAAGTACTATGAATTTATGAGAGTTTATACTCTATAGAAGGGGAACATTGTAAAAGATTGTATTGTTTGGAAGTACTGATCTTCCACCATAGAGCCATATGATTTGGAGTTATAATCCACTTCTTCTCTAGTGTTTGTGGGAGGCTTTGTTGTGATACATTGACATTGAGGTTCTTTGTGACCAGATATCATTATGAGATTAACTATACGAATTTTTTAAAAGGGGGGAACTTTTATTCCTTTTACAAATACGAAAATTGGTGTTACTCACAATGTAAGGGGAGGTTATTAGCGAGTTCCATAAATCTACTTTGATGTTATATCTAGTGTAGATAAGATGTATAGGGACCCTAAGTAGCATAATGTTGGGGCTGGGATGAGGTGGATCATGGTTGAATTTTTCTCTTGATATATCTTGTGTCAACATGAGAAGGATGTGTAATATGATATAGTGGTTTTGAATCTACCTCTTCAGATCCCATAGTAGAAATGTGATGCCATGTCTCTGGACTTTTTGATAGGTTTTCCATTGATAGTGAGAGGCGACAATTATATTTGGTTGATTTTTCACCAATAATGAAGTAGAAATAGATCATTTCTTTCTAGGATATTTTTTTATAGTAGTGTCTCAAATAGTTTTACATGTGGGAGATCATCAGGCTCAATGGGGGTACCCTTAATAATTTTATTTTAAAATGATGTGTGGTTTACCTCAGGATCTTGAGAGGCAAGTATGGGAATTCAGGACCCAATTTTGGATGAGTACAACATTTGACCCCTATATGGATATGAATATTGAGAACAATATACTATAAATGGTGGATAAAAATAGATAAATTTTTGGCATTTTTTTTGAAATATGGGAGGATCATTTTCCATTGGTAATGTACTCTTATAATAGTAAACATCACTATATAATTTTCATGTATCATTTTAGGGACTATCATGTGTGAACAAATAGGTCACCCATTTACTAGAATATTATTGGTGAGACGTCACTTCATTTTCCAAAGATAGTGGGAAATCAATGGAGAAGTTCGAGGTGATTCTCGTGTGGATGAGGATGTCCCATGTTTGAATAAAATCATTCAAATATTTATGTCATTTGTGCTTGGAGTTCAGGTTGGGAGACAATATTTTCCTAAGAGTCTCCCTATAGTGAGGTATTTGAAGATTGTTTGGGTGAGATAATATATACATGACGTTTATCAGGACATTTTAGATCGTGTAGATGGTTGGAAAGGTTACATAACAAAAAGACAAACCCCCACATTTTGAGAGGGTACATGTTATGTTCCATGTGTCATAGATAAGGAGATACATTCTTGATCCTACACACATTTTTGAATGGGGAGATCTATAAATAAATGATAAGTCCTATATATAGTGTTTTTGAATGGTGATCATGTATTTATAGGGTATAGTCCGTTGTGGAAAAACAATTTCCTTGGTTTGGGTTCTATGTAAATATGAGAGACTACATGAGTGTTATTGGGAGCAGTAGAGCCAGATGCAGGATCAATATCCCCAAATTTATTATTAGATTTTTCTTTTAGGAATAAAAATCCATGAGGACTTGAATAATGTAGTGACCATGTTTTTTCCATGTTGTAATATAAAATATATTAAGGCATTTCATCCAATATAGGAAATGAGAATTTTATATTGTGAGTCCTAGTGGGGATGGACATTATATTATATAAATAGTAAATATATTACTATCATGCTCAATTAGTGTTTAACAAAAAAGTGTAATATGTCCAAAAAAATCCATGTTTCAGAAATATGAGACCCTGAATGGATTGTGGGGTTTCCCCTAGGAACATCATGTGGTTGGTTGGCACTGGATGCTTCACTGAGTTATAATTTTTTAAGAATGTAATTTGGGTGAATTAATTAATCTATATTATTAATTTATGTTCTACACTTTATCTAATTTAATATATATAATTTCAATAATAGAATATAGCTAAGGTTATCTTCATAACCCTATGATCATTAAGAGGATGTTTATAATGTTTTTCATTGTTGAATCATAATCGAATGATGAACACTGATCAGATCAAGGGGGGTCAAGAGGACGGGAATACAGTAGGTTATGTCCACTGCTAGAGAACATGTTCTTCACCAATAATATATCCATAATCAAGGTATGGATCAGAAGGTTTTGTTTCATCCATGGATTAATTTTTTTGGATGGATTCATATCTTATATTTTTGGTCTATGATATTTTGATCTCAGCATGATCATATTCTATATATTTTAATTACTTGAGTCCATTTATATTTGTTATTCCATGAAATCTACTCTGTACATCCCTATTATGTAATTTTGTCCAAGAACACTACAATATAGTTGGATTTACTTTGTTCTTATGAATATAATCATATTATTCATCATGTTATGAAAAAATTTCAATGGGGAAATGGTTTAACATTTTTGGGGGGGATCGAGTGCAATTGGGCCACCAGATTCATTGTGGTAAAAATAATTACACACAAATAAATGGTTTGTGGGAGGACCAGAATAAGTTATGGGATACATGTGTAGGTTATGTGGTTATGATATCATGATTAATGGTGTATGGAAATGGTATACTTTTCAGGAGATACTATATGCATTATATGTGTAAGCATATTCTGATTTCCATTCACTAAAGGCCAGTGAAAACAATGACTACCATCATTTCCCATTAAGGAAAAATATATTGAGTTTCCAATGTGAGTAATAGGTAGTATAAATGAAGAATTTGGGGAACTATGTAAAGAACTCTATTTTTTTCATGAAAACCCAACAAAAAGGCCTATAGTCCAAGAACACACATCATGTATCAACACCTTGTTGTGGATGCTAGGGTATCAAGGATTATAGGGAGCACACACCATGTAGATGGGCTGACAGACTATGTGTCTAGTCCATCATTCCATTTGAAAATCCCTGAGTGGATCATATTTGTGATAAATATACCTAGATATAACTCCATTTCGGATGAACACATTTATTCTGGGAGTACATGGGAACAATAAAGTACATAGGAATAGATGGGTACATGTTCAGGTACCTGGGGATGGAATGATAATGAATAGAATGATCAAAAACATATAAGAAGGCCCATGGTGTTTGGGACATGATATGTGATCCCCCTACACACTGAGTAGAGTGACATGGAATCTGATCTATTTCTATAGGAGAACACAACTTAGTGGAGTAGTGGGACCAAACACTTGGAGGAAAATATAAACGTTTTACATCCCTATGTGAAACATCCCCAATGAATATCTTCATCATTTGGACCTGGATTTTGGTTCATTAGTGGCATACACTTAGTATTTTTCCAATGTAGAATTTGAGGGTGTCCCTTTTAGTGTCTCTGGTTGTATGAAATTGGATGTTTGGAGAATGTAGATTCTACTAGTAACACATGATGATGGTAGTGGTTTAGGATGATCATCAGTGTGAGAGGTTGGGGTATTAAAACACTAGATTGTACTACGTTGCGAGTCTCCCATACTCCTTACATTTATTTTAGTGGAACCCTCTAACATAATAAGGGGTGGGTCCTCCAAAAATTGAGTGTAACACCCTAATGAAATAGAGTTTGGTTCCCCTATTGAAATCTATCCAGGGATTGGGACCACCTAATTCACTAAGGTATAGGTCCTTTTCCTTTGAGGTGGAAACCCTAGATGCACTAGTACAAAGGTCATCTACAACTACCTATCGAGTGGAACCCCCATATCATAATATGGTGCGGGTCCTTCATGATTGGGATGAATGCCCATTACTAATAAGAACTTGGATAATTTCTTAATCAATTGAGTGGAAGCCTCCAGATTCACTAGAGTGAGGGTACTCTAACAATATATTGAATGGCATCCTGTTGTTGCACTAGGGTGGGGTCATATATTCCTCTATGGAATTTAGCCCCCCTATTTCACTAGGGAATTATTTTTCTAAAAATAAAACTGAGTTTAATCTCCCAAATTTATGATGGTAAAGGACCTCATTCTATAAGTGATTTCATCCAAATTATTTTTTGGATAGTGATGATTTGTGGGTCCCCCTCATGACTTCTTGAGACAGACATGTGAGATTCTAGGTGTTGACGATGGACAATTGGAGGTGTCGGAACACTCATCATCCGGGGATGTGATAGGATTTGGATAACCCCTTTTCTATCATCTTTATTTATTTACTATAACTTATAAATATTTTTTTGGGATTCATTTCCTTCATAATTTTGGTTGAGAGAACAATTTCTATAATTTATTTTATTCATCCATTGTCGATTTTTAGGGAATCCTATTGTGTGTGTATATTCTCACCATAACATGGGACATTCCCTTACATGTTGTTTCTTATATATATAAGATAATTATTGATGATTATTTTGGAAGAGGACTAGGATACTCGGGTGTATAGACTAAGAATGGTGGTCAATATTAGAGATTTGGATACGGGCTCTCACATCCTTCATTATTCCAATTATTTTGAGGATGAAAAATCATTTTTGGTAGGGTGTGTATTTTACCCATTACATTTTGGATTTTTTCAATCATATTCTGCTGTATTCCATATATTTTCTCATATGAATGTTTTTATTATAGATGTTACAAATATTCTTATCAATCCCTTAAACTATTTCATTGACATTCTTTTGTGCATATATACATGTACACTATGAAAAGTCCTCTCATTTATGTTATTCGTTCTTTGTTTTTTAATCTACCCTTGTCCTGTTAGAAGAAGTATTGGGTTTAGGATGAAATATCCTTATAATGGATAAGAAGGCTCCATTAGTTTAGGTCAATTTTGTTTTATGATTAGACCTATATTTTTGACACTTGTGGAAGGGGAGGTCAGATTCCCCTTTTGTAAATGAAAATTGATGATATTTTTTGTGAAAATAAACATAAAATTTTAATAATTGGATGTTAATATTAATAAATAGGGATAAATTATTGAGAAATATTGATTTTTAATAGTGAAGTCTTTGAAAGAATCAACATTAATGTTTAAACATTTTTAAACACGTTTTTAACACATTTTCATTATATTCCACAAATTTTCAAGTTTATCCATTACCATCGTAACTAGATTATGCCTATTATTTCACCACATTATTAAAAATTCAATATAATTTTAATAATATAAAATTTATAAAATTTATATTTTTGAATTTCGTAATAGGAAATGTATAATTCTTTTGAACACTTAAAAGGAAAAAATGTGACATACATTTTAAAATATAAAATATAGGTCTATAAATTAAACATAATATGTGTAAATGTACTATGTCATTTAAATTAAACATATTATTTAGGATATGTTTATTTTGAGTATTATTTTATTATTACATCCTTGTGATGTCCTAAGTTTTATTGTTTTAAAAAATATGTATGAAGACTGTTAACCTAAAAAACAATTTTTTATAAAAAATCCAAAAATTTATTTTTAATACAATATCATTATGAATATTTTAAAAAATGTTTTTTTTTAAATTATATTTTTACATTCATAAAATAATAATCTAAATATACTTATAGATAGGTTCCTTTTAGATTTTCCATTGTGTGATGGTTAAGGATGTGGTTTTTACCCTCTACAGTAGGGACTCCAGTATTATATTCCGCCATACAATTAAATAATTCCATCTTATATATTGGTTTATATATGTATAATACCCAACAATAGTTACCCAGTACAAGTATATACTTCCTTATATTGTAATAAGATATAATAGATCACATCTGGAATGAATTTTCATCCTATTATTCTATAATAAATAGTCATATTCATGATTAAAAAATTAAAATAAATATAAATTATAAAACATAAGAAACATTCTCACAACATTAATATTATTTACAATATTTTTATGATATACCTACGTAAGATAAAAAATAAAGAGATATCTCATGTGATTAGTAAGGTTGATGCAAATTATAAGGAATTCTGGGCAAATACCGTATAATAAATATGTCACAGTAAATAAATTATAACACATACTACATTAATAAAACCATGATCACAATATGTATCCATGGACAATATTAATATAGCCATGTCATGTATAATAATACATGAATTTTTAATGAATGAAATTCACTAAATTAGATTACATGAACTCAAACGTCGTGATATCATTAGTAATAAGGCCATCGTTGATGATAGTCAAAAAAATGTTTAGGTATACACACAAACCATTTAATAAGGCTGCACAACTGATTTTTATCAAGATAATTTTTTATACAAAAATGGTACTTCAATTACCATTTCCTACCCATAACTATATTTCCAATTCATTCCTCATATATAAAATGATCAATTTGATTCATAAAAACATATTTCTGAGTAGTAAATATATTCTTTTTTAATGAATAGTGAATATCAAAATATTAGAGACAATCAAATAATTTTCCTTGTATCATTGTCATTGTAGAAATTATATAAAATTCAGGAAATAAGAATATCCATGATACAAATTATATTCATATACATTTATGTAAACATTAATTTCAATTTAATGATTCTCATTTAAAATTGAATGTTTTCAGTAAATGATAATTAAAAAGAAATTAATATGTTTTAAAAATATGGTTATCAATTCATAAGAATAATATTTTTTGTAAAAAAATCATTCTTTTTTAGAATAGAATAAAATGGAAGAGAAAAATTAAAATATGAATTAATTAAATAATATTAATTATAAAAACATTGAATAGATATAGAGGAATATAATGTTTGTAAAACATTAATGGTATAAATAATATCAGTTATTTTTCAATAAATTAAAAATAAAGAATCATTTTGCATTTTGTTAAAAAGATATGAGGATGGAACAATAAAAAACAATATAAATAATCAATTATTACCTTTTATAAATTCATGAATAACCTAAAAGTTCATATATAAATCATTTTAATAAATAAATTGTACTTTTTAAGCATAATTGTGAATAATATAGACATATAAAGATAGTATACTTTATTAAAAGATAAATAAAATATGTTGTTCTTCAAAACATTTCATTTAATGATTTATGTTCCAAAGGGAATAAAATTTAGAATAAATATATGAAAATCCATAAATATTTACAGGGAAATATAAAATATTTTTTTTATTAATTAGAGATTATAATATTCATTCTATGAATATAATAAAAATTCAAAAAATGAGACTGAAGAATAAATTGTTACCTCATTTGATATATTTAAATTAAAACCCCTTGAATGTGTAAACTGTAATTTATACATAAACCATAATTAATAAATATAAATTAAAATTAAATACATCATTGGTGTATAATATACACCACATTAATGTACATAGACAAATAATAAAATATATGTATCAATGGAGTTGAAATTAAGATGAAATCCCTTACTTTATGTCTGACAAGATTTGTATGTACATAAATCAAAACACATAATTAAATTAAATTTATTATAAATATATGAAAATATCATAAAAATATATATAATATTTTATGTGGTCCACTTATAAAATTTGAAACCCCTTGAATTAATAATTCATTTTTAAAACTGTTATTTACGAGTGTTCACAATATTATTTTCTAAGAATGTTTTTCTTTAGCATTTTTGATACCAGAATATATCACATATTTCCCTAATACAGAATATATTAATAACGATATAAATATAAAATATATGCATTATAAACATACATAAATTATCATTTTGATATTGATATGGAAAAATTAATTACACATTTCATGGAGATGATAGGTTGTACAAACACATAAACACAATTCTCAATTTTTGACAGATAGAAAAAACAAAAGGATAATAATAATTAACTATGAGAACAATTATTATATCATATATTTTATTAAGAAATATATTCATTATATATATACTTATTTTTATCAACATAAACAATAGAACTGATTATATTTCTTTGTGGAGGTGGTAGTCCACATGTATGCTAGGTTGTGAGTATCATTTTCTAACAGATAAAACGGAAAGAAGGTAGATATTTTATTTTAATTCTATAAGGATAATAATTTAAATTATTTATTATTTATTATATATTTATATTTATATATCCATCCATGTGAAGTGGTAAAATAACACCTTTATATGGAGACATCAATCCATACAAACACATAGTTGTTGTTTTCACTTTTTGTATTATTGAACATAGATAAAATTTATTTCTCGTAATCAAAAAAAATTTAGTATATTTATGAAACTTTAGTTTTTATTTTATGATTGGTAAAATATATTTAGTTAAATTAGAAGATGAAATATACTTAGGTTGACGGTAAAGAGAATTACCTCCTATTCAAAAAACTTAATTTAAATCACATTTTAAGGATATTCGAGTGGAATTTTATGAAGAAAAGAACCAAAAATTATTTTCAAAAGATATTGATATGATAATTGGTATATCTATCTTAAATCTATATGCTTCAATGTGTTCTAACAGAAATCGATAAGGAGTTTTATATTATAATGGAGTTAAGAGTGACCCGTGAAATTTCATAACCAAATTAAAATATAATATTTTCATACTAAATAAAAATGCATTAAAATTTATAAAAATTTAAGTATTATATATTATTTGGTGTGTATATTTCTCTATAATATGATTTATCATAGTTTAATAGTAAAAAATAATTTTTACTCTTGTTTTAACCACCCAGTGGTGCTCTTATATTCTTAACCACAAGTATAAGATATCCAATTATAATATGTATTAAATTTATCTATAAGGTAAAATTTTTGTGATAAACGGATATATAATGAACTATTATACAATTTATGATCCTAATTTTTTAATTTTAATATTTTTTTGATTCGGAAACAATTTAATTAAACATTAATCATTATAAAATATCATTAATGTACATTTCAACAATATTCATTTAATTTGACTATAATGTCATCATGATAGTGATGGAATTTGAATAAAATAATATTAAAAATAGAAAATAAATTATTATAAACAAATTTTTTTTTGTAACCATCAATTTTCATGAAAACTCTAGTTTTAATGTTTCTAAAATTATTTACATTGATTTTTCCATAGCTTGAAGAATCATTGTGATAGTGATATATATGTGTTTAATGTAATTATATAATCAATGGAATGTTGTAAAGAATATCTATAATAATATTATTTTCATTATAATATATATAAAATTTAATATTCTTTCAAATCATCTTTTTTATGTATGAAAACTTAATAGATAAATTTAAATACAAAGAGTGACAATTTTTATTTTTCCTTACCTAAAAAAATATAAATGTTCTTATCAATGGAAAATTGAACCAGAATGGAATAAATTTTATGTTATTATGGTTATGTTAGAACACATAACATTAAATTAAATAAATGATAGTATTTCATTGTTTCTCAATGTTATGTTACATTATTTTTAACCATAATTAACCTATATACCCTTTACATATATGATAAATTTTACCATAGTTTCTATTCATAAAACCTAGAAAGGGATATATTTTTAATAAATTACCCAAATTAAAAATATTGTATTTACTTTAGTGTATTAATTTCTTTAATATCTAGAAATTAATTTTAATATAAATTCATAAAATATTAGTAAAGCTATTTTTTGAATATGTTCTTTGACGAACATAATTAACTTGTATAAATATTCAGATATTTTTTTATTCAAATGGAATTAACTATAATATTATAAATAAAATGGATCTTATGAAATTTTTAAAAAAATTAAAATATATAATTATATGTTTAAATTAAATTATTTAATTAAACTAAATGATTGTATTTAAATAGTCAGTATTTTTCTATAATAATGTAGTGTTAATGATTTAAAAAACTATAAAATAAACATAACATAATTTTGATATGAAAATTTCAAGAAATAGATTCAATTTTTAAAATATTATTTCTTATAGTTTTTTAAAATTATTAATATTTATACCCTCTAAATTAACAACTTGGTTATAATTGTTACATTTAAAAAAGTATTATTTTCTATTTTATATCATGATTCACTTCAAGCATGATTCTTCATATTAATAAAATTGCTGAGATTATTAATCCTTTAATATAATTTTAATGTGTGTTATAATATTTTATCTATTTAAAAAAATATATTCAATCTTATTCTCTTCTTTATGATATGAATTTTCTTCTTCTAGATTGTGATTGCTACGGATGACTATCACCAACCACGATATTAAATTTCATAAAACATTCTCTCTTGTGTCATGGATCTATATAGGATCATCATTATAAGAAAAAGTACCTATAAATATTTTATCATATATAAAATCACATGAATTGGATATGGAATGTATTTCCCTATTAATGAATCCTGGAATATATCATGTACTTTTGAATGGTTGGGTGACATTTCCAAAAAGTAAAATAAAACAACAACTCTTTAATTTATATCAAATGACCTATTATACCTAGGGTTTATCATCAAGATCTTATCTAATATTATAACTTCATTTAATGTAAAATAAAATAAGAATAACTGATCCCCCACATATAATATACCGAGGGTTTCAAAACTATTTTTACATCCTGATTTGCGTACATATTTTACAATTAATTTCTATAAATTAAATATATTTTTTTATAAAAATGAGTCCATATTTGGAATCATGTGCCTCAAATTTTTAAAATGGTCCCCTTTTATTTGTATTCTTTTTCAATAGTAATCATGGTATTATTTGTCAACTATGTAAAATCTAAATACAGTTAATGTTTGTTTAAAAAAAGTGTTATGGTCCCCATATTCTAAAAATATTCTTATTAGACGAATTTAATTTGAAAATTCTCTTCTTAGACAATTATTTTAATTGATTAATGGAAAATATTTCATGAAAATGACCAATATAACATTTAAAGAAATGAAAAAACAATTGTCACATTATTACATTAAAATATATATTATGTGCTCACATTATAAAATATTTATGTGGAAAACAAATATTTTTTTATTAATTTGGGAATAATGAAATTATTTTAAATATGGTAAATTATTTTTAATTTTTAGGTATTATATAATAACCTTAAATTCTTATTCAACATTGTAGTAGTATTTCTTAAATTAATAGTAAAATAAAATAAATTGTTTTATAAATATTAAAAGTTATGTAATACTAATGAGTAATAGTGTCACATAAATTTTATAAATTAGTACGACTTATTAATCTTTTGTTAGATGATTATATATAGATTAAATCTTTTTATTTATGTCAGAATAAATTAATAGTTCTAAATGGGGACCTTAACACTTTCCATAAACCATTTTTATAACATAACAATGGATTCACCATATATAAATATAAATTCTTGCTAATCCACACTTAACGTAGAACATCTAGTCTCACTATCTTTTAATGTTACAAAATCAGTGATCTCTAACTTTTTCTAAATACTGATAGCTTTTCCAGAAGAGTAAATTTGGATATATATGTTTCTAGTCATAGAACATAATAAATTATTCCATTCCATGTAATTTAGTTGATATTCAATATTTTCATGATTGGTGAATGTTCTAATTTCTTAGTCATGAATTTTTTTCAGCAGTCATCTTAACAAAAATATTAATTCTTTTGGTTATCAAGAAATTTCCTCATTCTATCCATTAGATATTTATAATAATTACTATAAAATATTTGCGGCATAGTTGGGTTCATATTATCTATATATTAGGAATTTATTCTTTCCATATTTTTTTAAATATAGAAAAAAACATTACCACAATGCACATTAGTGTAGGAAATTATTTATAAACAAAAATCCAATAACAATAAATAAGGATGACTCACAAAGGAAAAAATAATTAGAAATTATTTAAGGAGTGTAAGACTCCTTTGATACAAATTATTGGATCTAAATGTATACATATATTTCTAAATAAAATAGGTGGGGTGAATTAAATGTTTACAAAACATATATTTTTAAACTTTAGAGTAGCATTATTTAATAGAAATAAGAAAGTGTATTCCCAAAACCTCTTATGTATTTAAACAGTTATCAGAATGGGCCCTTGGGCCTAATCCACAATTTACCTTAATAAATTATATTCGTATATTAATTTCATAGGTAATTATTATAAAAAATTATTTTTTATATAAGAAAACGATTTAATCAGATTAAGCATAATATAAATTGTAATGAAAAAGATTACGATAAATCACAGTAACAAAGAATTATGTGTCTATCTTAAATAAAAGATTACTGTAATCATAGTGAATCAAATAATTTTTAATTGAATATATTACGATAAAATAAATAAAAATATCAATATCAATATAAAATATATTTTTTTATTAATTCATCAGAATATAATTGACATGTAATGAAACAAGTAGTATAACTGAATACCATTTCTATTATACAAATATGAAGGATATCTAGTAACCTTGGATATCCCCAAAATCACCCAATCAAGATGATCCAATTTTTTTATCCTAGCCCTATAAGTCCCAAATTGTAATCACAACAATTAGAGTCACATAAAGTAAAAAAACAAATTCTTAAGGTTAAAACCTGACAAGGTTTCTTTATGATAAATAATCACTCTAAAGAATATACAAAAGTCATCGAATGAATTTTTAATGCTTTTAAATAATATAAAAATGATAGAAAAATAAATGAACTCTTTAACAAGGTAAAAAAATGTAAAAAATAATTTACCACACTCTGAATGAAGTGGTATTTATAGGAATTCCTCCCAACATTCATCTTGATATCCAGCAGTCATATTTCCTCCCATATTTCCACATGGACCTGCACACCTGGCACTCCAATAGTGATATTCAAATAGAAAACATGATATAATTTTGATTAAAACATATAATAGAATACCTAAAATCATTTTGATAATAATATTTTAAGATTAAATTGTTCTGGTACAATAAAATGGTCTCACATATTCCTGATTAAAACAGAAGTTAGCCAGATGGATTTACTTATGGATATTCTTTATTAATTTCATTATGACTGTGAATCTAATTGTGTGGGTCTCAATATCAACTACAATTAATTTTTTTTGTATGAATACATGATAGAATGTCTTTAAATTTTTTTGAAAAGGGGAATTCAATCATAATCATATCCATGCTCATTATGATAACGGTAATGTAAAATTGTGAATAATTTAAAACTATTTTAATGAATAGTAAAAAATATGTTTTCCATAAAACCATTGTAAAAATATTTTGGACATAAAATCATTTTACCTTATTGATTAAATAATGATTTTATGATTTCTAATATATAAGTAATGAAAAGGTCATAAAGAGTCTTTTGACTCAACAACATCCACATATTATTTTCTTCATAGTAGAAAAATTATATCTCACTTATCCTTCAACAAATTATTTATGTTTCTCTTATTTTTATTCTTTTATGAAAATATGAATGACCAAAATAGTTATTCTCCATCTAAACTTCATGGCCTAATCAACCAATTATTCTCCTTCATCTTCTTCTCATGGTGGAAATAAATTTTCTCATGTCTATTATTCTATTTTACCTTCTTCTTTATTTCTTCTTAATTATATAACATAATTAAGTGGACGAAATTTTCATTATTAGATAGATAAAATGTATTTGATTAACTAGTGTTTTGATATCCCTATTGTTAGGTGACACCAAAAGATATTTCATATAGATTTTTTTCAGATCAGAAAAAATAGTTATCAATGTAATAATTCTTTGACAAACGACAATATATTAGTATATCGTAAAAATAATAACAACAAAGACATTTTCCCCCTATTTTCCTCCATGATCGCTTCTACGTAATTACATGTAACCAAAATGTAGTTATTAATTCTTTTTATCAAGTAATATTAAAACATTGATAAACTTATCATTACATATAGATAATATTTAATATTTACTAAAAAATAATTAATATTGATTTATGTTAAATGAATCTATATCCATGATTCATGGTATTCATTAGTATGTTTTGTCTTGAATTGAGATTCATGATTAATCATACATAATACCTCACTAAAATATACCAATGAATCTAGTATACATTCTTCATTTTCCTCATTTGTTTTACCCTTGTGTGAGTTATGGATTCTCATATATTTATTTACATAGGTGTATGTTTTCTCTTATAAGACTTGTAAAAACCCTGGATTCTGGAGTTTCACCTTATACATAACTTCTCAGGTATGGAACGTCATTGTTGAGGCGTTTGTAACATTCTTATTCCACGAACAAGTATGTTTCCCCACTTACTTAGGCCCTTTAGGTAAAAAAATATTTATATGATGTTTTATGTTGTTTTTTACAGGTTTCTGGACAGGTACACGCCGTGTACCTAATGTACACAACATGTACTTGGGAAAGAATTCAATTTGTGAGGTGGGGTCACATCAGGAGGTATTAATAATTGTGTACCTATGTTACACATCATGTAGGGTTTAGAAAAATGTATTTAGAGCTGAGACGACTGATTTTTCAGTGTACTTATCTACCGTAGCCAATGCATCGTGTACCTGAGGTACACATTACGTACATGAGGTACACATTGTGAGCTAGAACATGCCCAGTTTAAAATCATGCTTTGTACTATTTTTTCACATTCTATTTCTTGGATTTTCGTGACTCTCTACAATAGGAATCCCTTGAAAACATTCAGAGGTGTTCCACCATCCGGGTAATGGGTTTTCATGCATTTCTTTCAAGCGGTTACCATCCTTCTTCTGTAGACTTAGATCTATTCTTCTGTCCTCTTGGATTATCATATATACAACTATTATTGGTATATCTAGGTTTTTAAATTCCTATTATCTTGAGTTTTAGATTTATTGTTGATAGGAGAAGATATCTAAGGCTGTTTGGTGGAGAATCAACACGGTTTTTGTGAGTGTTCTTCATCAGTTATTGAGTTTCATCAATACCATTGAGGTTGGTAGTTTTTCTATTGAATCGTCTTATTATAGTTGACTGTATTGGTTTATAATTTTTTTAATTTTAATTTATTTTTTTGTGAAAATCATGGAATAAATCTTCATTTAGTGATGATTTATTGTTTTAGTGAAATTGTGAAATCTTGGGGAATTATTGTGAAATGTGATTTATCTTCTTTAATTTAATATAATGATTTTAAATTTTTTATTTTAAATAATTTCTAAATGGTTTTAATGGAATGGGTATTTCAATAAAAAGTATGATTTATTTAAATGGTTGACTATTGAGATGATTTTCATGGAATCTAGTTTTTAATAGAATTAAGTTTTTATTTAAAACATGTTTTTCCATGATCTTTTGGCATGTTGGTCTATTTTTTCATATTTCATAAATGAGGATTGGTTGAAATACTACCATATTCTAGGTTGCAAAGGTAAAATGAACCATGGAAAATAATTCCATAATGACGACATGGTAGATTGATGAGAAACCGCTCATGAATATGAAACTGTCAAAAAGTATCATGAATGGTTGGTTGTGTGTGGTTTCTGTAATGGTTGGATATGCCAAAATTGGATATTGAAAAATAGTTTTAATGATTTTATAGTAATTTTTCTAGAAAATATGTTTCTTGAAAAATTTGTTCTAATCACACTTGTATGATTTTGGTTATAAATAGTTTAGGAATCTTTTATATATTTAGTTATAAACTATTTTGAAAAGTTGTTTTATATAAAATATTTTATATAAATGTTTCAAACTCTTCAATCCTAGTGGTGAGAGTTGATAATTCATTGTGGAAAACCTATTGAGTTTTATACTCATCACTAATTTGGAACATTGGTGCTTTTTCAAATGTTATCTTCCTGGAAAGGGGAAAATTTTACTTGTCTCACAATTTTAGTACCACTTCGTGAGACATGGGAGGTTTTGTGATGTTAGGGCTTGGACGTAGTAGAGCATTGAGTCTAGTGTTCTTCATGGATTCTATAGTTGTTATCCACATGGTTCCTTGATGTTTGGTTTTCATTGGTTGTTGCCCACATTGGTTTACTTGTTAAAATAATGTGGTTGAATTGCCTTGTTTTTATCATTCATCATATAGGTGATGATTGGTTGTGGTTGTGTGTTTGGTGTTTTTTTCTTAATGATTAAATTGTCCCCCATTAGATTTTGAAACCCATCGGCATTTATTTCCAGCCATTAGCATCGTGGTAATGTCGCTAAAGGCCATGAAATTACTCACTGTACTATAAATCGAATGAGATTGTGTGGATTTTTACAAATGGAATCAGTCAGGTCCTTCCTTGGTGGTAAAAATTGCATCAACTTGTTCGGTCCTTTCCTAACAAGTACTCAATTGTTTTCTTTTTCATGTTGTGGAAATTAATTTTTTTTCTATCACTAGGTGTGCATATTAGACTTGATAAGTATTGCTGGAACATGTAATGTATTGCATAAAAGGACATAGATAACCTATTTATGTTGAACTTCTAGTTACCAGTGAGTTGGGTAAATAAGTGTTTGGAGACACTTATAGGATTTTTTAATCTCACTGTCATGGGTTTATACAATGTGAGGAGTAAGACATGCATTTTATAGGAACGAAATCCCACTAGGATTTCATATTTAATTTAGTTTAATGATTTATGACTTGGTGAAAAAGTGTTATTTCTTGAAAAATGCGGAATTTGTCTTCAATATTAATGATTTTGAAAGAGGATATTTGGAGTATTTTGAAAATGGTTTGATTTTCAAAAGAATTAATGGATTTTATTTAATAAAATTATTGAAAATGTAAATGGTTGTTTTATGAAAATAGTGTTGTGATAGTTGATGTGATAGTATTTGAAATTATAAGCCATCATTTCGTAGAGAGAGATATTAAGAAGTTCGTTGTTGGTTTAGAAAATGGATCCAAGTAGGTATCGTCATAATCAACCTGAAGAAGCATTGGAGAAAATGATTGCACCAGAACCATAGGTGAATGAATAGAATGTTCAGAGTATAGTCCAGGGGTTTCATGTTGTGGATACTAGTAACCGGAGGGATGCGCCCAGACACATAACTCACTCCATCAAGTTCATGAAGCAGTATCCACCCATATTCATGGGTGATTCAAGAACCTGAAAAGGTCGTGGTGTGGCTGATTAAGATGAATAACATTTTCAAATTCATCACCACACCGACAGAGCCCAGTGTCAAGATGGAAACACACATGCTCGAGGATGTCACATGTCTATGGTGGGAACTGGTATTGAATGCAATAGGGGATCAAGCCCTTACATGGTAGGATTTTTTGGAATTGTTTAACAAATAATTATATCAAAATATGTTCAAGATCTAATAGATGAAATACTTCTTTAGAATGAAGTAGGAGAATCTCCCAATCATGAAATATGGTACTAAATTCATGATTTTAATGTTCTTTATAGTAGGAGTTTGGAATGTGAATCCTTGAAGGCATAAATCTTTTAATCGGGACTATGGAAGGAGATTCAATCGATGATTGTAGTGCTATGTATTATTGATAATACCAATATGGTGAACATGGTAGAGATGGCTGAGCGAGAAATATACGGAGGTATGGGATGAGGAAATATGATTATATCTACAAGAATGGTCAGAACTACAACGCTGGGAACAATCAGAAAAGGGACACCGATTTAAAGGGTGGTAGCGGGAATCCGAATCAGAAGGTTGGATCAGTTAACCTCTCTCCACGACCCAAGAGCCATGCAGGATGCTACCAATCGGGGTCACATGACCAAATAAAGAGAGAGTGTTTGGAACACCTAATATAATTACATAACTACAAGAATATGGGGCACCTTCAGCACTACTATTACATTTCTCTGAGGTCAGGTGCTCAAGACACTTCTCAGGCATTGAATACATATTATGCTTCGACAGGGTGAGGACAGAAGAATTAGACATGTTAATAGAGCCGAGCTAGCCATGGTGATTCTCTTAATACCATGACTCTTATGCAAGGTAAATCGCCGCAAGGGAATAAAGAGCATAGGGCATCGACATATTAATTATATGGATATGAGCAGATAATTTCTCAATGATCAAGATGGACCATCAATAGTGATAGGTACGATTATATTTAATTATACATTTTTTTCATGTGTTGTTTGATAATGGTGCATCACATTCCTTCATTTATTCTCATGATTTGAACTTTCAATGTTTAAAATAAGAAATGATGCCTTCTATTTTAAAACTAAAAACTCCCCTCAGTGAAAGAGAATGCCAAGCCTTTGTGTGTAGAGCATGTGCTATAACTATTGATATAATTGAGATGAAATGGGACTTCTCAATGTTATATATGTATGTATTATCTGTAATCATGTGTATGTATTGGATAACAATATTGAAGGCTCACATCGATTATTATAGAAGAATATTTATTTTCATGACTGAGGACTGCATCAGGCATCTCTTCTAAAGAGATAGAATTGTAAAGAATGGTTAAATGAGCATGTTGGTACCAATGGTGGGAATGAGATCTTATCAGTTTGTAGCGTTGAGTTTTTAATCAATTGAATTGATCACGGAAAATAGTCCTCCAATAGCTGTGGGTCAATTTCCATATGTCTTTCCAAAGAACTTCTTAGGGTTACCACCTCTAAGGGAAGTGGGGTTCATTATTGATCTCTTTCTTGGGACCAGTCCTGTTTCCCTTCCAACTTATAGGATGGAACCAATAGAGTTAATGGAATGGAAATGGAAGTTGGAGGTGCTAGAAATCAAGTAATTCATTTGGCCAAGTACATCTCTATTGGATGCACTATTCTTTTTCAAGAAGAAAGTGGATGTAACTCTTTGTTTATTTATTTATTATCATAAGCTGAACCAATTTACTATAATGAACAGGTACCCACTTCCATGCATTAATGATCTATTGGATCAATTGAGGATAGCTTAGTGGTTTTCTAAAATTGTCAAGTGATTAGGATATCACCAATTGTGAGTTAGGAAGGAATCTATTCCAAATACATCTGTCAGAAGTTGTTATGGCCACTATGAATATGTACTCATGCCTTTCAGACAAACGAACGAACCAGTGATCTTCATTGAATTTATGATTTCGGTATTTCAACAATATGTAGTCTCTTTTTTTTGGTGTTTGTTAATGAAATAACCGTGTATTCAATGTCAAGGAATGTCCATGAAGAACACCTGGAAACAATGTTAAAAATCGTGATAGACCACCATTTTTATGCCAAAATATCAATGATTTATTTTTGGATATAGGAGGTATGCTTTATAGGAAACATGTTTTTTGAAAAATATGTTTCAGTGGATCAGGAAAAGATAGAAGCTGTTATCTCATAGAGAGCACTGAAAAATGTCTTTGAGATATAATGTTTTCTTGGTCTAGTTGGCTACTACTGGTGCGTTTTCCATGATTTCTCACAACAAACTTCACCAATTAAAATTCATAGAAATAATAATGATCAATTCCAGTGGATAAGGGATTGTCAGAATTTATTCTAGGAGCTGAAAGTTCATCTTACATTATCCCCTATCTCGATTTTTCTAGAACCAGGACAGGGTTATGTGGTATATTTTGATGCATCAAGATTGGGGTTGGGCTGTGTTCTCATGTAATCATACCATGTCATGCTTATGGTTCAAGGAAGTTTACGGTTCATGAAATGAATTACCCAACACATGATTTATAGTTACTTGCAGTCATCCATGCTTTGAAGACAAGGAGACATTACCTCTTTAGTGAGAAATTCAATCTATTTACAGATCATAAAATCCTAAAACACATTTTCTTATAGTGATATTTGAATATAAGGAATGGATATGGATGTATTATCTCCATATGTTTTAATTTGACATGATGTATGCACTTAGAAAAGGTAATTCAGTTCTAGATGCATTAATTATAAATTCATATTATCATTTTGAAAAGGAGTCTTTAGATGAATGACAGTTGATGTCGGCCCTAGCCTACATGCATGTGGAATGTGAAGACTGAGGTGATTTTGTAGCTTTTTGTTTAGCTACTCTTGATCTTGATTTGGTAGATATTGTTAAGTAGGAACAGACATCTGATGGTGAATGTCTAGTCCAGAGTTCAAACTCAATGGTGGGGAGATCATGAGGGCTGGAAACATGATTGGACTTTAGTTTTGTGTTTTCGAGATTAGATGGTTGTGCCTATAGATTTTAAGGAAAAACTTCTTCAGGATTACTTCCATTAGAGATAGGTTGTACATCTAGTCACAAGTATGTATAAGGTTTTTGAGGCGTAGTTTCGGTGGCAGGACATGAAAAGGAAGGTGGCCGACTTTGTCTTACAGTTCCTAACTTGTCAGTTGGATAAAGAAGATCATTAGAGACCAACTTGTATGTTGTAATAATTACCCATCCTAGTGTGTAAATGGGAGTAGATAGATTTGTATTTTTTCATAGGTCTTCCATGAATAGTTCAGAAACATGATTCCATATGTGTGGTAGTGGAATGGCTTACCAAGTAAGCCAATTTCATCCCAATTCATGAAACTCATACAGTAGAGGATCTGTCCAAATATCTATCAATGAAGTGGTAAAGCGATATGGTGTACCGGTTTCAATCATTTTATGTATAGATCCAAGGTTCACATCTTGTTTATGGAAATACTTAATGAAACCCCTTGGTACTCAGTTGATTATGATCATGAAATCTCATCCTAAAACAAACGGTCAGTCAGAGTAGAAAATACAAATGTTGGAAGAAATGTTGTGGGATTATGTAATGGATATTGGTGGCTCATGGTAGGAAAAAACCCCTTACTAGAGATCTCATATAATAATAGCTATCAGGCCTTGATACATATGACTCTGTTTGAAGCATTGTATGGACACCCACATCATTCTCCGCTGTGTTGGGTGGAACTAAGTGAGGATTCAGTAGTCGGGTTGAGCCTTGTCCAACAAAAATGGATAAGATCTAGTAGATAAAAAAGAGGATGGAGATAGGTCATAGCCATCATAATTATTATGCAGATCATCATCGACTTTCATTGTCCTTTTCAGTAAGATTACATGTGTTCTTTCAGATATCCCTATGGCAAGGGAATCATCATTTTGGGAAGCATGACATGTTACCTCCACGATACATAGGCCCTTTCGAAATACAGGAATCTATTGGAAACATATTATATCAGTGGGAATTTACACCCTGGTTATACTCAATGAATAACAACTTCCATGTATCCTAGTTGAAAAAGTATCCCACTGACCCAGACCATGTGATCAGATGAGTTAACGTTGACCTAGAGGCAGATGCTTCGTTGGTATATATCCTATCATGGGTTTTGGATAGGCAAGAGAAAGTATTTCATTGAAAAATAATCTGTCTAGTGAGGGTTTTATGGTACCATGGTCATATTCAGGAAGATACATGAGAATGTGAGAAGGAAATGAAAGGGAAATGGATAGAACTCTTTTAGGGTAGCAAGGGATTTCTACTTTCCAAGGGCAAGAATACTAATGGTGGGGAGAATGTAATACCCTCGATTTCGTTAGTTTCAGCCTCTACATGCCCCTCTAGGGTTGTAAAGTCATTGGTGATGTAGTTGTAACATTCTAATACCTTGATCATGTATGTTTCCCCCTCTACTAAGGCCATTTTGGATAAAAAAATCGTAATTTGTATTTTTCGGTGGTTTACTGTAGGTTTCCGGTCAGGTACACGCCGTGTGCCTGAAGTACACAACATGTACATGGGTACAAATTAATGTTGTGGGATGGGGTTCACAGGGGGATCTGTCATATTTAGTGTTCCTAAGGTACCAGTTGTTTAGGGTTTAAATAATGAATTCTGAGCTTGAGGTGATGGATTTTTTTGCGTACTTATCCAGTGTGGCCAACATGTCGTGTACCTGGTATACACGTTGTGATATGGCATGCAACTAGTTAAAATCACTCTTTAAGTTGTTTTGTCGCATATTATTTTCCGGTATCCTCATGGTTCCCCACTCTATGAGGCCCTAGGAGACATTCAGAGTTGTTCCACCATCTGGTTAAGGGTTTTTCATCTGTTTCATTGTTGCAGTTCACCATCATTCCCCCTTCTACAATGATATATTCTTCTATAATCTTGGTTACTCAGATATACACCTTTTATGTGTAGATATTGTTTGTTTAAAGCCAAATATGTTTAGTTTTGGGTTTTTTTATAGGAGAAGGGACCTAATGTTGTTCGGTGTAGAATCAATCCGGTTTTTGTGAGCTTTCTTTGTCCGCTGTTGAGTTTCATCAAAACCTTAGAGGTAAGTGACTTCACTATATACTCCTATTTTAATAATTGATTATCATAGTTTCAAATTGGTTTATTTGAAAGGAATATATTTGTAAAATCATGGAATAAATCTTCTTTAGTGATGATTTATTGTTTTAGTGAAATTGTGAAATCTGGGTGAATTATTGTGCAATGTGATTTTTATTCTTGAATTTAAACAATGATTTTAAAAAAATGATTTTCAAGAATTTATAAATAGTTTTTAATGGAAATTAGATTTCAATAAAAAGGATTTTTTATTGAAATTATTGACCATTGAAATAATTTTTAAGGAATATGGTTTTCAAAAGAATGATGTTTTTATTGAAAAGGTGTTTTGGAATGATCCTTGGGCTTATTGGTGTGTATGTTCATATTGAATAAATGATGCCTGGATGAAATATGACCTTGTTCTCAGTGCCAAATGGTAAATACACATGGTATATAATAACCATGTGACGACATGGTAGATCTATGAGAAACTTCTCATGAGTATCGAACTATCATAAAGTAGCAGGAATGGTTGGTTGCATGGGTTTGTGGAATTGTTGTATATTCCATAAGGTATATTTTGAAATGGTTTTGAATATTGTTTAGTTTTTATTCAGTAAATACAACTTTTTAAAAAAAATATATGTTTCAATTTCATTTTTATGCTTTTGGTTATCAATGGTTTTTGAAACTTGTTTATATTTTGTTATAAACTATTTTAAGAAATTTTTTTATATAAGTTGTTTTATATAAATGTTTCTAAATATTATATCCTACTAATTTATTTAGGGAAATAATTAGGGAAAACCTATTTAATTTTATAGAAACCCCTTCTTTGTCAAGTTGGTGATTTTCCAGAATCTATCTTCCAGGACAAGGGAAAATGAAAGGTGTGTCTCATTTTTAGTACCCCTTTGTGAGACATGGGATATTTTGTGTTGTTGGATCTTGGAGCCGGTGGAGCTTTGAGTATTTTGGTCTTCCCGTAGTCTATAGTTTTTTTTTCTGATGTGTTCTTTCATGAATGGTTATCTTTCATTGGTGTGAACATTTTTTGACTTATTTAAATAATGTGGTTGAATTTCCTTGTTCTTCAACTTGCATCATATAGTGGTTGTTTGGATGTGGTTGTGAGTTTTTTGGTTTCTTTTTTTAAAGGTTAAATTATCCCCCACCTTAATTTGAAACCCTTTGTCATTTTTTTCTAGCCGTTGGCATCTGGGGGATGTCTCTTAAGGACAAGCAATGAATCATTGTACTCTCAAGCCAACGAGATTTGGTGGGACATTACAAGACAAATGAAGTACTAAATCTTCTCATACGTATAGAATAAAACTAGATAAATTAATACTCTACATTGAATAAATTTATTTGTGGACCATTTTGCTACATGGATCATTTAGGTACATAACAATATTCAGCAAAATAAATATGGTCATATGGATGAATCAGGCATAAGAATCATCTTTGTCTCTCTTCATCTGTGTGAATTTATTTTTGATCCTGAGTCTTCTATGTGAATAATTTACCTGACCATTCATCTATGTAATTAACCTATGTAAAAATTTATCATTTTGGATCTCCCATATGGCCATTTAGCACATAATCATATATCAACTAGTTATCCTAGTCTCCATCATCCTCTAGAATATGCCTTCATTTTGTTCACGGTTCATTAATGTACAATTTTTAGGAATCATGATAAATTTTAAAATGATATTTAAAAAGTATAAAAGATCAAAAAAATTTATATATGTATTTTCATCATGATGAATAGGTGAACATAAAAACATGATCTCCTAAAAATATGCATGATAATCCATAAATATTACATTATTCCAAGTGATGAAAATTGAACTAGTACATTTCACATATGTTTTATAGCTCTTTATACCACATATTTTACTCAACTGATAGTAGAACCACTATACAAGTATTTTCATTTTATTTATCTGAAGTTCTATATTAAAAACAAAAAAATCATCAAATTTCATTTTATATTCAATAATATTTTTCTCAAATAATTCAACGGTAAGGGAACCAAATATTCTAAAAATTAAACAAATACTCTATGAACTGTGTCCTATAAACATCTGGAATCCAATAAAATGAATCAATACCATGGATGAACTTCTACATCAATACTTTAACTTCATCCATGTATATGATTATGTAACCTAAAACAACATAGATGAAAATTCTTCAAACATAAAATTAAAAGAATATTTCGATGGTTTAAAACAACTTATTCAAATCCCATTATTCAATAGGATTACTCTTTACATCATATTGTCATTCATTCAAAATCTATAATTTCTCGAAATCATCTTCAAATTACACTGATTATAATAAAAAATAAGACCCAATGTATTTATTAGTAAATACCATTATAAATATGAAATGTAAATATGTTTTATACTCATCCCATTTCTTATAAAAGTATCATTTTGCATTCTCTCCACCATATTGACAAGAAATACAATGTTATTGTTAAATGTCATTTCATTTATACATATAAATATTCCATCAACGACTCTACTATATGTATACAAGATTCATCCGTGAGGTTGAAAACAAGATGGGTTGATCTTGACCATAGTGTTTTCTATTATAAAACTGGTTGATAAAAAAAATGTAAACTCACCGTTTTTTCTTCATGGGTATCCAATTATATTATAGTCTAAGACAATTGTTAGAGACCTATTTAAATAAATAAATATGAACATGAAAGTCATACATTCACATTAACAGAAATATTAAAAATAATAAAGTATAAATATCAGGTTTTGACATCAGGCTTGGAACATATTCAATGTTTTATCATTCATTTCATTGATATGAATAATTTTATCCCCAATTTTTTCTGTTTCATATTTTTTAATGAGGATGATTTATAAAGAAAACATTCCACTTAATTGATTTTTAGATATTGTACATTCATGAATGTTATGATATTCATGAGTAAAATAATTTTGGTTGTTTCTTTTACACTTGTATCCCCCATAAGTGAAAAATCCTAATCATATTCATAATGGTGATTATCATTAATATGGGATATAAAATGGTTCCAATATAGAGAAATATAAAAATTCGATCTCTGTCTTTTGGATATCCAATTTCAATAAATTCAAAAACATAACTATGGAATATTTTATCCAATAATTTTTCATTACGATATGTAATATAAAAACAAACCAAGATGGTATCATATTTATCCTTGTTGTGAAAAAATTTTAAACACACTCTTCAACATCAAAAAATATGATCCCCTATTATATTTCTATTTGGATACCACCTGAGAAATCAATAAAGCATGGTTACTTCATGATCATCACTATAATTATTTAACAACACTTACATCTCTTAATGTTCTCCTATATATAATATTATTCCCCAAAAATTCCATACATTATGATCACTAATAAATTCTAGGAATATTAATGGAATAGTTATCATATTCCTTTTCCGCAATGTTGAAAACAGGTTTTATATTGTTTTCTCAACTAGGATACTATAATTTATACCATATTCATTTGGTAACATCTAATATTCAGTTCTAATTTATCTTAAGGTTGCATGGATTTTATCTATCTTTCACTTTATTTGTGTGTGATAGTTCTCTTCACCTTATCCACCAAATTATATAAATATGTATGTGTAATTACTTCTCTATGGGGATTCATCATATGATAGAAATGTTTCTAAAAATCATTTTTTCATATACCCTTCCTTACTAATTCACTCAAAAAGAACATATCTATGAAAAAAATTCATCTTTTAAAAAATCCTCAAGAAATTCATCATCTTCAATGGGGATATTATTTTTACATTTTTTCAATGGATGTTTTTTGTGAATCTTATAACATTTGTTTCTCACTGTGAATCTATTATCTAACCATGAAATAAAACATTCGGTACAATGGTAGCTTTCTTATTTTCCCATATGGCTTCTCATTACATACATATATTATATTGTTCTTCTAAGATATATAAATACTCTTTAAAATATTCGTTGAACTACTATACATGAATAAACCAGTGGACTAATTTTATTCTTTCTTAAGATTATACGGATTTTTTAATACATATAATTTATTTTTAATAGGGGGAAATTAATTCTTAAATTATATAATTATTTTCTTATTTGAATTTAATGACTTATACTACAAGAATACATCACTTATGTGATTACCATCTTTACAAACATCAAAATAATATTTTAGTTCAATAAATATGTTATTATACATAGAATTTTTTATTTCCTTCTGTCGATTTCTCCATATTTACATTAGAATACTATTTTTGTTTTTTATTGAGTGGATTTTACCTATAATAAAATGTATTGTGATCAAATATATTATTGCTATATCATTTACAATTTACCAAGATCTTTATTTACCTTTTATATGTTCTTATAATTTCCATCTTAATCAACATAATATTTCTATGTATTATTCACCATATTTTAGGATTCTCTTGGGGAACTATCTTTCCTGCTAATTCATTCAACCATGGACATGGTGTTAGGGTCCTCTTTATTTCTTGACATCTATTTTGGAAAAAAAAATTAAATGGGCCTTTTTATATAATATTTATTTAGAAAAAAATAGGGGGGAAAGAGTTCATCTCTTCATGAGAACTCATAGGTGACATGATATGGACTTATTTGGGTCTTGTAACCACAATATTTTATTACACCATAGATTGAAACACTTCATGTTAATAAAGGTAACATAAACAAGGGTTGGATCACCCTTATCTCTTTAAGTACATGTTATCCTCCTAATGACCTGATGTGGGAATCACGACATGATAATAGATCACACCCAAAAACCGGGTGGCCTACCACTTTTTTGTTTCTAAGAGGAGTGTTACACAACCTTGCTACATAAACCTCTTCGTCATCACTAGATGGATGATTCAAAATATTTCATTTTCCTCTAATACTTGGTTGACCAATAATTGAGTTCAAGTGTTAAATAAATTCGTCTTTGATTCTCCCACAGTAATATTTTTATCACCCCAGTGTATTACAATTGTCTAATAGTGAATTGGGATCATAGAAGTGGAAGGATTTATCCTATTTAATTTTCCACATAGGATCCTCTCAAATAACTATTATGGGTCTCTATACATATTAATATAAAACACCCGACAACAATATCGTAACATCCCAAGTAAGTAATGAATAATTGATATTTTTATCTATGTCTACTAATGAATTAGATAGTGTTTTAGAGGCTTAAAATGAGAATAAATCCAATCTTAAGCATGGAATACACTAATATTTTTAAAAGATTGTTTTACTGCCTTTTTGATGAAAAACCATTTTTAAATCATACTTTTGAAAATTTAATAAGCTATATTTGTCAAAATAAACTTATTATTTATGATTGGGACATTGAAATTTACATTGGATAATTTTTTGTTATTTTTATGACAACGTTCATTTTTAATGAATAGTGAAAAATACTGCATTTTTCATCAAAACTGCTTTTTCATCTAATTTAATTATATAGTTATATTATATTTTTAATTTGTTTTAATGTTCAATTAGAATATATTTTTACCATTTAATCCAATAGTAGTATTTGGAATTAATTTCACTTGTAAATTGGACTTAAACTAGTGTCAATCTTTTGATACTTATTGTTTCATAAAAAACACGCTATTTGCTTTGACAGCGGTAATTAATTATTAAATTAATTAATGCAACTTATATGTTTTGAATTTTGTAAAATACATATAATTTTTTAATTCAGAATATCAAATATAGCTTAGGGTGAAGTTTTGGTATTTTTCTGAAAAACTTACATTTTTTATGAATAGTGAAACCACTAAGTGGTACTTAAAAAACTGATTTTTCGTTTAAATGAAATTTTACCACCTCTGTGTTTTGAATTTCAAAAATCCGATATACATGGTTGTCATTAAAAAGAAAAATGTGGTTCAATGGGATTAAAATAATTTTTTGGTGAATAGTAACTTCTATGTTTTTAATCGCGATTAGAGGTAATTAGTGTAATTTAAGGTATGAATAATGTTTTAATAATATAAAATGACCTAGACACATGTCCTACACTTATTGGATGTGTCATGGCCGACCAATACAATCCATGGGTCAACTTTGGGACCCCATGGAGCCACTTCGGAAGGAAAATGATATTAATATCTTTTAATTTAATGTTAAAGTAAAAATGTCAGAAACATGAGTTATTTTACTAAAACAATTTTTACATGGGTTTATACAAGTCATAATTTTGACTATAAATATTAATTGGAAAGATAAAAAGATTTCCTACATTATAGTAGTTTTTTATAATTATTTAGACATGAAATAAATTAAATTATTTATGACATCATGATGATGCATCGATTACCTCATTATTTAATATTTTTAAAAAAATGAAAAGATAATGTAAAATCTAAGACCTAAACTTGTAAAAAAACCTTTTGGATTGGTATATTTTGAACCCTTATCACCTTATCCTAGAATTATATCAATGTGGGGCCTTTTAAATCAGAAAGTCATTTTAAAATAAAGTAACATTTCTTTACATTCCAAAAGTGCCCCTCCTCTCCTCTTATAAAAGGACCCACCTCTACCTCCTTACCCACACTTCCAAAGCCTTTGGCTCGGCCAAAACCTGCCCATTTTGTCTCTCCACATCCCTCTATAACTCTTAGAAGCCTCAATTTGGGCATAAGTCTTCTCCAGGAAGCCTTTGAGCTCAAACCAAAGGGAGTTACCCGATTTTAAGGTAATGTCTTCACTTGAGTCCTTTTGTTTTATTTTTCTTCTCCAACCCCCTAAAATCTTTTTATTAATTTCTTTTTTAAAAACTCCAATATCTTCAATATACTACGATGTTGTTATAATAAGGATTCGAGCTACAATTACACACACCTACATCTAATGGTTAAAGAACATACTGTTTCCGTGGATGTTGAATTTATACCTCACGAAACGAGGATTGTTCAATATTCTTATAACACCTTCAAAGGTGGCCATTAAGATGAAAATATATTTATATATGATATATAATATTTTTATGTTTTCCTTAAGCTTCTGTATTTTTCATTTATGGAATACCTTTTTGGCTTCCATTATGGGTATACGTGATATCTTCATTTTAGGAAGTGCGGACTACCGCCCCCTCAAAGTGATTTGACTCATTAATACCATATGTGGTATGTATAAAGGATATATTTAATGATATTATATATGATACCATACTGGAATTAAAATACTATTATGTATCATTATGTTTTAATTCCATTAAATATGAAATAGAAATGGATGTAGTGTTCATGCGTACGTACGGCTTACCGTCTCCATGAACGGTGCATTTCATTTCTTACCTCTAAATGTTATGTAATATTATAAATGCATGCATGTACTGGATATATACGATATATATGATATCTACATCATGAATAAAATTCTGGATATAATGGATATTTTACCACATGAACAAATTGTAATTATAAAGAGTTTATTTTTGACTCAAGTACCAATGATCGTTAAAACGACTATTATTAACTTAAATAATAACATAGTGTTCATGACATGGTAATAAGTGATATAAAAGGAATAATGAACTTGAAAAAGTATCTTAAAAAAGTATAAATTAACTCATGTTTATTATTCAGGAGATTAAAGAACGATCGATTCAAGTGGGACCCGCGGTAAGGGACTTCATCTCAATCTCCATTCATGGAGGCATATTTTGTTTTATACACAACCTTCTTTTATACGGTGTATAAACCCATTTTACTTTTACATTTATCCAAAAGGAATCTTTTTTATACGAAGCGTTATACTAAATGATAAAAGGGAATGTTTTTGTCGTACGTATGCGGCGACAATGACTTCTCCGTCGCCGTGACCATTATTTGAGTTTCGGCTTCCTCTACAAGCCATACCTTATTTTTAAAAGAAAAATAAGTACCATGTTTTACATTTCTTTTATATTGGTATTGAAAATGGTTTTCATATTGTTTTTATATCATTGTGTTGTATTGATATCTTGTGATTTAAAGGTGTAAGTTTTATGTTTCCTTTATGCATGTTTTATGTGATACGATTATGTTGTTGTTTTTGCGCATTATTATGAAGACAGGTGGTTCCTTGATAAATTAAGGGCAGGTGAGCCCGATATAGCTATCCAATGCATTGGGTAACGCGAAGGAGTTAAACGTTAAGGTTTTTCCGAAGAGATTTAGGGAATATGATGTGATGGGTATTCCAAACGTAACCAAGAGGGTTACTCCCTACGTAAGAATGTTATGAATGCCTCAAGTTACACTTATGTCTTATGATTTCTATGATTAATTAATGGTTTTATGAGGTATGTTAAAGTGATTATTTTTTATTAGTAGAGTATGATTTCATTGATTCTTGTGTATACATGTACTCATGTTTCCTTTCCATATTTTTATATCCCTTACTGAGCTTTTTATGCTCATCCCAAGTTTTTGAAATGTTTTTACAGGTCAAGGGAAGGGTACATGATATGATGATAGTGTCAAGGATGTTTCAAGAAAGAATCCATGTTTTATTTAAAATATGTTTCTGTTGATGGGAAAAATGAATACTATCTTTTATGTAACAACATTGTTTAAATGTGGAATGTAATGCAAGTTTTATGATCTATTTCTCGAAAACTCTAAACTGGAAAAAATATTCAATGTGTAATCTTTTAATAACTCATGATTAAGTGAGGTTTAAGGCTGGGGCCTTATAGTTGGTATCAGAGGTCGGTTTATATAACTTTAGGAGTTATAATTCTATTAAATGATTATCCAAAAAAAAAATTTATGGTCAAATTGAAATGATATAGAATTTTATGATTACCATGTTGCTTCATCTAAGACATGTTTGTTCAGAATGGTTTTCCACAGAAGAAATAGGGAAGCAGTGCTAGGAAGGCATACAGAAGGAAATAACCTTCCGAATCAGCATCCTGATATGGTCAGAATTGGAACTGAATAGTTTGTTGCAGTAATGGCGTAGTTGACTCAAGCGATAAATGGTGGCGGTATCCATGCACGAGATCAGCCAGATCAACCGCAGAGGAACATGTCAGTGGTGGAACATTTCATGTGGCAACATCCCCCATCATTCAGAGGATCATCTGACCATGTGCTAGTTGAAGGGTGGATTAAAGCACTAGAGATTATTTTCGATGTCATGGGGTGTTCATACAATCAAAAGGTTAGTCCTGCTATTTATCGTTTGGAGGGTGAAGTAGATCAGTGGTGGTCGATGGTTAAAAATTTCAGGGACGCTGATGAGATTGATGCTCTCGACGGGGATGAATTTAAAGGTATGATTTTGGAGTAGTATTTTCCTAAGGCTGTTCGACTTAGGATGGAAAATCAATTCTTGGAATTGAGGCAAGAGGAAGACTCAGTGGATACCTATGAAGAAAGGTTCACTCGATTGGCAAGGTATGCTCTAAATTTTATCCGAGACCTTGATAGTAAAATCAATCGTTTTTACTGAGGATTAAAGCCAAAACATCGAAGGGCTTTAGCTTCTCGTGAGTTCAAAAGTTATGAAAATCTTGTTCGATGTGCTGAGAATGTGGAAATGGAGTTTGCCGATGATCAATTATTCTATAACACCCAACAGAAGAAGAGACCGAGGTGGTAGGAGAAAGGAATGAATTCTTCAAAAAAGTATGATGGTAAGAAAACTATGTTTCCACTTTCTGATAAATGTGTTAAAAGGCATGATGGGGAATGTCTTTTGAATTCTGGAAAGTGCTACCAATGTAGTAAGATGGGATATAAGGCTCGTTATTGCACTGAGAAAGATCAAGGTGATGATAAGACAAAATTTGATTTACAGTTAGTGAAATGTTTTAAGTGTAATGATATGGGTCACTATGAAAACGAGTGTCCGAAAAAGAGCTTGAGTGATGGGAAGCAGTTAGACTACAAGCAGAAAGGGGTGGTGAAATCCTTTGCAACTACTTCAGCAGATGTCGGGCCATCAAATGAAGTTGTATCAGGTACTTAGTTTGTTTTTTCAGATTATTCCAGTGTGTTGTTTGATTCGGGGTCTACACATTCATTCATCTCTGAAAAATTTTCTAGAAAAATTGGAATACCATCTCAAGAAATGACTCCTGAACTTGTGGTAAAAACACCTAGGGGAAATGTGGAGGTAAAAAGAATTTATATGAATCTTCCTATCCTTATCTGTGGAAAGAACCTACTTGAAAACCTTATTGTTTTACCTCTAGTAGAGTTTGATGTTATCCTGGGTATGGATTGGCTCTCTTTTTTCCATTCTAAGATTGACTGAAGAGCTAAAGAAGTTTTTTTTTCAGAAATACTTTCAGTTTGTGTACAAGAATGAACCCTTACATTTGATAACGTATCAAGAGGTCGAGAAACATGTAAAAGATGGAAATGAATGTTACCTTGCACATATTGTTGAAAACAAGGGAACTGTTCAGATTAATAATGTACCAGTGGTAAATGAGTATCCTGATGTTTTTCCTGATGAGTTTCCTGGAATAATACCAGATCGGGAAGTTGAGTTTACTATTGAATTAGTTCCTGATGCTAATCCAATTTCAAAACCCCCTTATCGAATGGCTCAAATTGAACTTTTAGAGTTGAAGGTTCAATTGCTATATTTATTAGAGAATAGTTTCATTCGAGCTAGCACATCACCATGGGGTGTGCCTATTTTATTTATTAAAAAGAAAGATTGTTCAATGAGACTTTGCATTGATTATAGAGCCTTGAATAACATCACTATTAAGAAAAAATATCCTTTGCCTCCTATCGATGATTTGTTTGATCAGCTCCAGGGAGCTCAGTATTTTTTAAAGATTAACCTGAGATCAGGGTACCATCAGCTGAAGGTAAAGGAATCAGATGTTCTGAAGACTGCGTTTCGTACAAGATATGGCCATTATGAATTCGTAGTAATGCCTTTTGGGCTAGCCAATGCACCGACTGTATTCATTGACATAATGAATAGAATTTTTCATGAGTTCTTGGATATGTTTGTGGTGGTTTTAATTGATGATATTTTGGTGTTTTCTAAAAGTAAATAGGAGCATGAAAGACATTTACGGGTCATTTTTCAAACCATAAAGGAAATTAAATTTAATGGGAAATTCAGAAAGTGTGAGTTTTGGTTGCAACAAATTTCTTTCCTTGGTCACATTGTTTCTAAAGATGGGATAACTGTTGTTCTGGAAAAAACAAAGGTTGTTGAAGAATGGCCAAGACCCACAAATGTAATTGAGATTCATAGCTTCTTTGGTTTGGCAGGCTATTACTAAAGGTTTGTTAGAAATTTTTCACGGTTATCTAGTCCAATGACTAAGCTAACTCGGAAGGGTTTTATGTTTATCTGGACTAAAGAATGTGATGATTGTTTTCAGGAATTGAAATGAATATTGGTGAATGCTCCAGTTTGGGCACTACCTTCCAGGAATGGTGAGTTTATTATCTACAGTGATGCTTTGTTGAAAGGAATTGGTTTTGTCCAAATGCAGAATGATCAAGTAATTGCTTGTGCTTCACGACAGTTGAAAACTCATTTGGTAAATTACCCTACACATGATTTGGAATTAGCTGTTGTAGTTTTTGCTTTAAAAATTTGAAGGCATCATTTGTATGGAGTAAAGTGTGTAATATATACTGATCACAAAAGTTTAAAGTATTTATTCACTCAGAAAGAATTAAAAATGAGATAGAGGATATGGCTAGAATTAATCACGGATTATGATTGTACAATTCATTACCATTCGGGAAAAGCAAATAAAGTGGATGATGTTTTGAGTTGAAAAAGTAATGCTTCATTAACAATGTTGTGTTTAGAACGTGATCCTTTGGTTAAGGATTTGATCAACTTTGGAATAGAAGTTTTTGGTGTAGGATATCCTTCTGTTTTGTTTCAGGTTTCAGTGAAATCTTCTCTATCAGACAGAATCGAGAAAGCACAGAATTAAGACAGTGAGTTGCAGAAAAAGGTAGATCTGGTTCAGAAAGGTAAGTTGCCTGAATTCAATATTGATAAAGATTGCATTTTGAGATTTGGTAAGAGATTGTGTGTGCCTTGTGATTCATAGTTTAAAAGATAGATGTTATGTGAAACTCATAGTTCTCCGTTTTCAGTTCATTCTGGCAGTACTAAGATGTACAAAGATCTGCGGGAGTATTACTAGTGGGATAGAATGAAAAGAGATATTGTTGATTTTACTGTGAAGTGTTTGACATGTCAATACGTTAAAGCAGAGTGGCAGTTACCGAAAGGGATGCTTCAGCCTTTACCAGTGCCAGAGTGGAAATGGGAGAATATATCCATGGACTTCGTTGTGGGATTACCGAAGACACCTCAAGGTAATAATGCAATATGGGTTATTGTTGATCGCTTGACTAAATCAGCTCATTTCCTTGCCATACAAGATAATTTTTCCCTAGATCAACTTTCCCATTTGTATCATAAAGAGATAGTCAGTTTACATGGAGTTCCTCTCTCCATTGTATCTGACGATGATCCTAGGTTCACTTCTAACTTTTGTAAAGGCCTTCAAAAGTCGTTGGGTACTGAATTAAATTGTAGTACATCTTTTCATCCTCAATCAGATGGGCAGTCAGAACGAAAGATCCAGACTTTGGAAGATATGTTATGTGCTTGTTCGGTGGATTACCAGGGAAGTTGGGACCAACATTTTTCATTGGTTGAGTTTTCTTATAATAACAGTTTTCATTCCAGTATACAGATGGCACCATTCGAGGAATTATATGGGAAGCGGTGTCGAACTCCATATTTTTGGGATGAAGTGGATGAAAGGAAGCTGATGGGACCAAAATTGGTAGAAGATTTTGCAGAAAAAGTTCAACTGATACAGAAACACATGAGAATAGCTCAGAGTAGGCAGACGAGTTATGCGGACAACAGGAGGAAGGATCTCTCCTTTGAGGTAGGTGATCTTTTTTTTTTCTCAATGTCTAACCATGGAAAAGTGTGATGCAATTTGGTATGAAAGGAAAGATGAGTCCAAGGTTCATTGGACCATATGAAATTCTAGAGAGATTTGGATCAGTTGCTTACCGAGTGGCTTTACCTCCGAGTTTATCTCAGGTACACAATGTTTTTCATGTTTCGAAGTTTAGGAAAGTATATGCCAGATCCATCTCTTGTTTTGAGTCCAGAGGTAGTTCAGTTGGAAGATAACCTATCTTATGAGGAACCAACGGTCCAGATTCATGACCACAGGTAGAAAGTGTTACGAAATAAATTGATTCATCAGGTAATGGTTTTGTGGAAAAACCACATGATTGAAGAGGCAACATGGGAATCTGAAAATGCAATGAGGGCTAAATACCTGCACTTATTCGATAAGTAAAATAATTGCGGGGACGCAATTTTCTAAAGGGGGGAGGATGTAACATCCAAAGTAAGTAATGAATAGTATATAATTTTATCTATGTCTACTAATGAATTAGATAGTGTTTTAGAGGCGTAAAATGAGAATAAATCCAATATTAAGAATGGAATACACTAATATTTTTAAAAGATTGTTTTACTGCCTTTTTGATGGAAAACCATTTTTAAATAAATATTTTGACAATTTTATAAGCTCTATTTGTCAAAATAAACTTATTATTTATGATTGGGACATTAAAATTCACATTGGATAATTTTTTGGTATTTTTCTGACAATGTTCATTTTTTAAAGAATAGTGAAAAATACTGCATTTTACATCAAAACTGCTTTTTCATCTAATTTAATTATATGGTTAGATTATATTTTGAATTGGTTTTAAATTTAAATTAGAATATATTTTTACCATTTATTCCAATAGTGATCGTTGGAATTAATTTTACTTTGAAATTGGACTTAAACTAATGTCATTCTTTTGATACTTATTGTTTCATAAAAAAACGCTATTTGCTCTGACATCGGGAATTTATTATTAAATTAATTAATGAAACTTATATGTTTTGAATTTTGTAAAATAGACATAATTTTTGAATTTGTAATATCAAATATATCTTAGGTTGATGTTTTGGTATTTTTCTGAAAAACTTTAATTTTTGATGAATAGTGAAACCACTAAGTGGTACTTAAAAAACTGATTTTTCGTTTAAATGAAATTTTACCACCTCTGTGTTTTGAATTTCAGAAATCTGACCTAAATGGTTGTCATTAAGATGAAAAATGTGGTTCAATGGGATTAAAATAATTTTTTGGTGAATAGTAACTTTTAAGATTTTAATCACGATTAGATGTAATTAGTGTAATTTAAGGTAAGAATAATGTTTTAATAATATAAAATGACCTAGAAACATGTCCTACCCTTATTTTATGTGTCATGGCCGAAAAATTAAATCCATGGGTCAACTTGGGGACCCCATGGAGCCACTATGGAAGGAAAATGTCATTAATATCATTTAATTTAATGTTAAAGTAAAAATGTCACAAACATGAGTTATTTTACTAAAATAATTTTTACATGGGGTTATACAAGTCATATTTTTGACTATAAATAGTCATTGAAAATATAAAAAGATTTCCTACATCATAGTAGTTTTTTTATAATTTTTTAGGCATTAAATAAATTAAATTATATATGAAATCATGATGATGCATCGATTACCTCATTATATTATGATTTAAATAAAATGAAAGGATAGTGTAAAATCTAAGACCTAAACATGTAAAAAACGTATTGGTTGGGTATATTTCGAACCTGTATCACCTTATCCTCGAATTATATCAATTTGAGACCTTTTAAATCCGAAACGCATTTTAAAATAAAGTAACATTTATTTACTTTCCATGAGTGCCCCTCCTCTCGTCTTATAAAAGGCCCCCACCTTTACTTCCTTACCCACACTTACAAAGCCTTTGGCTCGGCCAACCCCTACCCATTTTGTCTCTATGCATCCCTCTATAACTCTTAGAAGCCTTAATTTGGGAAGAAGTCTTCCCAAGGAAGCCTCTGAGCTCAAACCAAAGGGAGTTACCCGATTTTAAGGTAATGTCTTCACTTGAGTCCTTTTGTTTTATTTTGCTTCTCCAACCACCTAAACTCTTTTTATTCGTTTATTTTGTAACAACTCCAGTATCATAAATATACATGGATTTTTTTTATAAGAAGGATTCAAGATACACATACACACACCTACATATAATGGTTAAAGAACATACTGTTTCCACGGATGGCGAGTTTCTGCCTCACGAAACGATGATTGTTCAGTATTCTTCTAACAGCTTCAAAGGTGGCCATTAAGATGTCACTACATTTATATATGATATATAATATTTTTATGTTTTCCTTATGCTTCTGTATTTTACATTTATGGCATACCTTTATGGTTTCCATTAGGGATATAGGCGATATCTTCATTTTAGGAAGTGCGGACTACCGCCCTCTCAAAGTGATTTGATTCGTTAATACCATATGTGGTACGTATAATGGATATATTTAATGATATTATATATGATACCATACTGGAATTAAAATACTATTATGTATCATTATGTTTCAATTCCATGAAATATGAAATATAAATGGAAGTAGCGTTCATGCGTACGTACGGCTTACCGTCTCCATGAACGGTGCATTTCATTTATTACCACTAAATGTTATTTAATATAATAAATGCATGAATGTACTAGATATATATGATATATATGATATCTACATCATGAATAAAATTCTGGATATAATGGATATTTTACCACATGAACAACATGTAATTATAAAGAGTTTATTTTTGACATAAGTACCAATGATCGTTAAAACGACCGTTATGAACTTAAATAATAACAGTGTTCATGACATGGTAATAAGTGATATAAAAGGAATAATGAACTTGAAAAAGGTTATTAAGCAAATATAAATTAAATAAAGTTTATTATTCAGGAGATTAAAGAACGATCGAGTCATGTCAGACCCGAGGTAATGGACTTCGTCTCAATATCCATTCATTGAGGCATATTTTGTTTTATACACAACCTTCTTTTATACGGTGTATAAACACCTTTGACTTTTACCTTTATCTGAAATTAATATTTTTTATACGAAGCGTTTTACTAAAAGACAAAAGGGAATGTTTTTGTCGTACGTATGCGGCGACAACGACTTCTCTGCCGCCGTGACCATTATTTGAGTTTCGGCTTCCTCTACAAGCCATACCTTATTTTTAAAAGAAAAATATATACCATTTTTTACTTTTCTTTTATTTTGGAATTGAAAATGGTTCAATAATGTTTTTATATCAATGTTTTGTACTGATATCTTGTGATCGAAAGGTGGAAATGTTATGTTTCCTTTATGCATGTTTTATGTGATATGATTATGTTGTGGTTCTTGGGCATTATTATGAAGATGGGTGGTTCCATGATAAACTAAGGGCGGGTGAGCCCGATATAGCTCTCCAATGCATTGGGTAACGTGATGGAGTTAAACGTTATGGTTTCTCCAAAGAGATTTAGGCAATATACTGTGATGGGTATTCCAAACGTAACCAAGAGGGTTACTCCCTACGTAAGAATGTTTTGAATGCCTCAAGTTACCCTTATGTCTTATGATTTCTATGATTTATTCATGATTTTATGAGGTATGTTAATGTGATTATGTTTTATGAGTAGAGAATGATTTCATGGATTCCTTTGTATACATGTACTCATGTTTCCTTTCCATATTTTTATATCTTTTACTGAGCTTCTTATGCTCATCCCATGTTTTTTAAAAGTTTTTCATGGGTTAGAGGAAGGGTACATGATATGATGATAGTGTCAAGGAAGTGTCAAGAAAAAATCCATATTTTATTTTAAATATGTTTCCGTTGATGGGAAACATGAATACTATCTTTTGTGTAACCACTCTGTTTAAATGTGGAATGTAATGCATGTTTTATAATCTAATTCTCTAAAACTCTAAACCTGAAAAGATCCTCAATGTGTAGTATTGTAATAACTCAAGATTAAGTAAGGTTTAAGGTTGGGGCCTTATATATATAGTCATTCCACATTATGAATCTGAGCAGAGCACTGAAAATATCGGTGAAATAACAGTTTTAACAAAAATGGTATTCCAACTATTCGCTTATATTTTTTTAAAACAATACAAAAAAATTATTTGTAGATAATGTATTTATGAAAAAAATTAAAAATTGTGTTTCTTTTTTCGAAATAAAATAATAAATTTTTTAAAATAAATTTATCATAGTAATCCTGAATAAAGGTTACTTAGATTACCCATTGTCTAATAGTTTACCGTATGGTGTTTACCAACTATACAAGAGCATTTTTATTACACATGTCTAATTAATTCGACATATAATGTCTTATTTCATTTTCCATGATTAATGAGATTAAAAATCATTATAGATATATTAATGTTTAACATACATCTCTATACAATATTTTAAATGAAAAAAAAATTATGAAAACATCAAATAAAAACAAGTCCTACTAAAAGATAAAAATTTATCTTCATAAAAGATCTGTGTTTAAAAAGACAATAAGCGTCACACATTAGAAGTGTAATTTATGTACACTTATTGAGAACTCACCCAAAAAAACAATAATGGAACCAATAAAAAAGAGAATCACTTCACACAAAACAAAATTTATATCATGGAATAGAAAATGAAATATTCCAAATGAAATATTAAACATCAATTGAAGATAAAAAAGAGAATACTGCCACCACGTAGTTCAAAAAAGAGAAACCTAGATCATTTACTTCTATATTTTTGGGTTGAAATGATAATGTAGTTTCACAAGATTAATAATCACACAATTGAATACTATATTATAATGATTATCACTAAGTTATCGAGGTGAAAATTCATCATATTTAAAAAACATATATTCTTTAATGAGACCCTTCGATTATATTTCCACTTCTATGAATTCATTATTACATATCATACTAGTCTAATTGAAGCATATATACACTCAATACTTTTATATAGTATGAATATAACCATTATGACCACTATTTTCCAAAAAAAATTATAATTCCAAAATTATATCATTAGTTATTTCAAACTCATTGAGATAAAGTTTTACTTCCAATAAATGTCTTTATTAGATGAGTGAAAAACTAATTTCATGGTCCACTAGATCATACTCTAGCTATCACAAAAATAGTGTTATGATTTATTTCTTTCTTTCAATAGTCTCAAATATTTATCTTTCTTTGTTGATAATACTATTATAGATTAAAGTAATAATATCCAACTGAATAAAATTCATCTGAAGTTAAACACATTTCTATTTTTTTCTCTTCGTTGAGATCGTGTCTCTTCTAATTCTTGTATTTTAAAACCCTTATAACTGATAATATGTTTCTAAATTGAGTGATAGATCTAAAAAAATTATAATATTTATGAATATACTTAACATCAACCTAATGATCATGTAAGTCCCACTAGGTTAGATACCTTGGGAGAGGGACTGTGAATCAGGGTATGCCAGATTAAAACAACTTCCCCTATTGATCATGTTTTGATTATAAGAAAAACTATATTCTCTCTCTTTTCCTATAGTAATGTATTATCAGAATATAAATCATGTATCAGACACATCTATTTTTAATTGGATTGCACTCATTAGCCTACAGCCAATGAGTATACAATGGGGATGTTCCAATGTACCATATCCACTAAAAGTTCACTTCTTTTTATAATGTTTGATGTTGAGTCACTATCCCTTCTAATATAAAACCTATGACGAAGTGAAAGCTCATTTCACTTTCATCTTAAGTGTGATCACTACTTTTTTATAAAATCCAATTATGGTTTATAGACCATTAGGTATTTTCATTATCTATAATTAAAAATGCTTCCTTAACTGTTGATATATTCTCTGTTGATGTTCATCATTATCCGTAGATGAATCTCAATTTGCACTAGGTGTACCGGGAAAACCCAAGTTTTACGTGCATCCATTATTGGTCATTGCATGCAATTCCATGATTTTTCACGAAATCCATTTTCTGTGCAGCACTAGTTTTATGCGTAGCTAATTATTTTACGTGAAAACACCTTCTTTTATGTGTAACCTTTTATTTAGATGCAAAAACTTCTTTAATGACCAACAACTATTTTATACACACACTCTTTGCTTTACGTGCAAAAAATTATTTTATGTGTAAAATTGACTTTTATTCGCAATGACTTTGCATGAACCAATTTCACGTTCCATAGCTCGGATACTCTTTATGTCTTGATATTCTATGAAGAAGGGGGGACACTTCATATTTATAGAAAAAATCCACCCCTTCATGAAAAACCATTCTTCTGCATGTAATCTACATTGATCACGAAAAACACATCTTCTGTGCAACAATATATTTCGCGCAATGCTCCAATTTTTCATGCATCTCATGCCTTTACCAATTTTTGAGCTTCTAATCTCGAAACACATCTTTCATGAAAAACTACATTTCTCTTTTCCGTGAACCACACCATTCTTTCGCCCACCACTTTATTTTTTATCCACCTCTCGAATTTTGCGTGCACCTCCTTTTTCCAAAAACACTTTTCTCCATTTTCATATTTTCAGGCCCAAAAATTTGGCAAGCATTGGAAAATGGTGCCACTTTGTATCTGCTCTTTTTATACAACTTCTAGATCATCCATTCCTTTTTTATGTTCTTCAATCAAACATGGATTGTTGATAACATATATTGAACAAGAAAAAATCACCATGTAAACCCCCTTTGTCAACTAATTATACTTTTTGGTATGCTTTTTCAACAAACACAACACACATGATTTCATTCTCAACAAACACAATCACCTCAAAAAAATTTCAATGATACCTTGAGGTATTTTTTCCCAAAAGTTCATTCCCCAAATTTTCGTTAAATATGATAGCTACACCATCCACATGTTTGATATTAGGCATTTTACTGACCAAATTATAGATAAAAAATTTCATAACTGAGGAATAAATAACCTTATAAATCTATATATCCACTTGGTTTATATGTCCTGTGATTCGCATACTAGAAGAGAAGATAATTTGATTATACAAAATCATGGGGATAAAATGTTTTGAGCATTTTTTGTTTTATTTGGAGTTTCGTAGAAGTGTTTTTTTGTTTAGGGATTATTTATTAGATGTTTGAGAAGTTAAATGTAGAAAATAGGAATCTTCGGATAGTTAAATGGGTGACCCACATGGCCATAGAGACCATGTAGTTAGGATTTTTAGGATATCATTTGCAGAATGAGTTTTAGCAATAGAAATATTCATGAGAAATGATACTATGTATTCAGGTCACCAATATTTTTAAAAATGCATAAAAATTATAATATTAAGCACAACAACACACAATTGTTTCTCATCTGAACTAGTACATTGGGTATCCTCAATCATTTCCAATTTATAGACTTTTTCAATGGATTATTTCCACTAGATCTCTTATCCCACATATTGTTTTATGTCTAGGTGTGGTATCAATGATATGATACTCCCCAATTTTTGTCTCTTCTTGTTATATTCTGATATTTTTTCCTTATGACTATTTTACTCAATAATGAAGAACCATATTCCATTCATGTATATTTTTTTGATTAGGGAATCCTTAGGGTTGAATGATATTTATTTTCATGTGTTATATTAATGGTATAATCAAAGGTGGGGTATCTGGATTATCCCTCATGCTATTATATACCAGGAAAATATTTTCTAGAATGTTATGTTTATGTAAATTATTATTGGAGTTTGAAATAATTTCATGATTTATATATAAGTTCATAATGGTTCAAAAGGATTTTTTCCTTAAATTAAATTTTTTATTCAGAACTAGTGTGTTTTTGGGAGAGTGTGTGGTTTCCTAAAAATTATTGTATTTAAAATACAGGATATAGTATTGGTGGGGTTATAAGAATATTTATTATACACTCCATATTATTATTTTTTATTCATTTTTTGGAATTAGAATTATTATTTTTATTTTATAAATATTGAATTGTATGGGAATTTTTAGTTTTGTTTTATGTTCATGGAGTTCCATGGTTAGAGATATTTATGGTAGGGAATTAGGTTACATGGTTGTTGTTATATAGTGTTTGGTGATATTTTTAGGGTGTTTGAATTGTGTTATATGTGATAGTGTGTATTTCAATGATATTTTTACTGGTGTTGCTAAGGTCATAGATAGAATTTCATTAAAATCTGACAAGGGTTTGAGGACCTTTCCAAAAGTGGTTTGGTGAGGTTGTGTTAAAATAATACATAGGTATGGGGACCTATTTAGGACATGAAAAATGTTTTTTTAATAATTCAATCCATTAACAAGTTAGTAATGACCATTATTAGATATGAATGATTGTTTATTGTTTCTATAGTGGATTGATTATTTATATGGATGAGTGGATTATTTTATTGGAATATGTTATGGATCTTAGAAGATTTGATTAATTAAAAATATTTTGATGTTAATAGGTGGTGCTCTATACTAGATTATTAACGGTACCTAGTTAATGAAATTGAAAATTATTGCGTAAATTTGTGAATTTTTTTTATTAAAAAATTTTATATTTTTTTCTGATGGATTGGAACATATTTTCCTATGATGATGATGTTACATAAATTTCATTTTGCTGGGTGTTGATGCATTTGATATAATGAAGTAGTGTTGGCCATCTGGTGGTGACAACTAGAGATTAGGTACGGTTTTCAATGATGATTTGTTGTTTATTTGAAAAGAATATACTTTGATTAGGTAGGATGTTTTATTTTATTAGTAAACATATGTGAATTTATTTTTTGCATTAAACTCATGGTATGTAATGTATACTATCTTATTAGTTTTTTGTTTTTATAGATTTATGTTATCATAATATTACCAATGTGTTGTTATCGAATTTTTATTTTTCTATTGTTCCCTATGTAGTTAGAACATGGAGATACAGGTTGAGTCTCATAATGTTTATAGTTGAGGTTAGGTTTTGCTAGGTGATCTTGGTCAGAATGTTACAAATCATATCAGTTTGGATGGTTAGGATTCATTATGCATGAATATTTGATGTGTTGTATCTCTGATGGTAAAATATAAATAAATCCTCCCCATCATTATTATTGTAAAATCCATGATTATAGTTGAATTCGTGTCTGTGAGGTCTCATTGTCTTGGGGGGAGTTAGTTTGGTATGGGTTTGCTGAGGTACATTTTATTTTAAATTGTGGATTGAGAATAGTTTTTTTCTTATTCATTATGTAGTTATTTGATAGGAATTTCAGGGAATATGATTTTCTTATTATGGTTGTTTTTGTTTTTTGGTGAATAATTATTTTGAATAATGATAAAGGGATGAGGCTTTCCCTAATTGGTATAATTTTTTGCAAAATAACGGAATTGTTAAATGGTATTGATTATTGGACTACTATAATAATAGATGGTGAAATGTATAATTAGTGCAAGATCTACGATATAATAGCGTACATGATGTTTTGTAATTTTTAATTGGCTATTCATTTTTAGTGTTTTTAATATAATTTATAAGAGTATTTATTTCACATCAGGTTATCCAAATCATTAGTACTAAATATCACTTTTTTATTTAGTTTCCAAATATTGGTTTGGAAATTGAACAATTTAAGACACAATAAAGGTCCTCAAATCCTTGGACAAATAGTTCTAGTTGGGGACGTCTTTGATTCAATGTTAATATTTCAATTTATGGAATGGAAATTTATGATTTTGTTAATGTTTTTATACAAACTTGGTGAGATTCATTTTGGATTGAAAAAATGTATTATTTTGTTTTTAAATTTCTAAAATATGTTTTTAGAAATTTTTGTTTCTAGTAAAAATGTTTTTGGGATATATTCAGAAGTAAAATTAAAAATTGGAATTTAATATTGAGATTCTCAAAATATGGTTTGGTAAATTAAATGGTTATAAGTTTTAAATGATGTTTAAAACTTTTTTTTATCCATTTAGTGATTTGTAAAGGGTATTTACATAATGTGTATAAGGTAAAAATATTTTTCTAAATGTACATATATTTTTTTTATAAAATGTGTTTGTTTATAGTTGATTTTATTAAATTGGAATGGTTTTTGTTATTTTGGGAATATGGGATGGTTTTTCATGGTTCTTTTCCATTTATCCTAGTTGATAAAATGATAATTTTTTTTTCATTTGGGGATTTTGATTGGTTTAGAAAACAATTATGGTTTTATATTTCATTAAAATGAGATGTATGTCCTATTTTCCATTTTGAAACTATAGAGAGCTTTGAAATATTCCTCCAATGTTACAATGGTTTGAAACAAATTAGCTAGAGAATCAGTTTTAATTGTTTAGTTCTTCTACATGTTTAATTAATTTGGGTGACACCAATATGGGGTTATTTTTATATTATAGGTATCATTGAAATATTACATTGTATGAATGGTTTATAATGTTTTATTTTTTTAAAAAATCATATGGAATATGTTTTTTTAATGTATGAATGGTTTTTTAAATGTGGATATATGAAAAACAATAGATCTGAAATTTCATGAATGTATATTAATAACTAAGTGAGTGTTAATTTTGAGAAATGTAATGTTTAAAAAATTATATAAAAATGGTTCATGGAGAATATATTATTTGAATAAAATAGAAAAAAATTATTTTAGGTTGAATTTTATTTATAATAGTGATTATTATTGATGATTTATGTTATGATGTGGGGTTGGGTGGTAACAACTACTATGGAATATTGTTCTAGTAGTGGTTGGTCTAGCCCATGTAGAACCAGAGTTTCTCTATTTTTGTATATTGATAAAGGGTTCTTTATCCCCGAGATGAGTGGATTGGATCATCTTGTTTCTCTTGGGAGATACTCAATGAAAAATGGACATATGTTGTATCAATTAATGGATGGAGACCCAAATTTGATTTGGGTAAGTTGGAGAAATATTATTAACATTGTTTCTTATGTTATATTGGTTTCCTTTGGGATAATTTAGATAGGGTAAAGGACATTGTGTTCTTTTAGGAATATGTATTGTGGACTGAAACATATATACTATATTTGGGGTTTTATTTTGTATTTTTCTGATTGAGAGTGGTTCTAATATAGTAATATATTATTAGGTTTCAGATTATGTTGAAAATAACTTCGCGATGGAGTGAATTCAAGGGCTATTTATGGGTTGATTATTCTTTCTATCTGGTTTAATGATGTTTTAGTATTAATATATACTTTGATATGATACATCATGTTGTTTTTATGGTATATTTTATAATATTTCCATGGGGATGGAAGGGTAGAGGTAACAATGTTTCATGTTGTTGGTATGCAGATACCAACCAGACAATATAATATAAATATTGAAGTGTGAGTGGTTTTATAGATAAGAAATAATATAATCATGTGATTGGGTATAGTGAAAAAGTGCATACTTTTTAGGTTTTGTTAGTTATTGGTCATGGATGTGTAAAAATTATGGGTTTTGAATAAATTGGTACCCTTGTTTAATAATTTTCATGGTTTCATCAACAACATATGGGTATGGATATTCTCTTTGATTTTGGGGATAGTAAGTAAATGTAATTATGGGAGATATAAAATGACTTGTGGGATAAAAAATAAAGTGTTTGTTGTTAAACCAGTAAGGCCATTTAATGTACATGTTATGATGTTTTGCTTCTGATTCATGGGATTGATTTGGAATATTGATTGAATTTCTATAGAATGGTTTTAACTTAGTAAATGGTTTTGGGAATTTAATTTATGTATAGTTGGTCAATCTAACAAATCGTGGGTAGTTTTTAGGGATGTAGATACTTTATGAGATAAAAGATGAAATATAATGGAAATGGTTCACCTTAGCTAGTCCAAGGTTTGGTTTTGGGTATGTCTTGTGGGAAATGGGAGACGCTGTAAAGTGATAGTAGTATGTAATTTTTCAAACCCTTATCACAGGGTAAATCAATGTGATGAAAATGTGTTATTTTTAATCTTTTATGAATATATATATGTATATATTATTGGGTAATGGTTTTTGAGGTTTCATTATTTCTTTAATGGTTTTAGTGGTAATATGATATAATGCTCAGTTGAGGAAGCTTGTCTAGTGAACATGAGGCCAGTGCTTATTTTCAGTTATGATTCTATTATATGAGTTGAGATGAATAAAATGGTGTTGTGTATAGGATTTTATTTCAATGATATATCATGGATAGTGAATTTGTGGTCTTTGGTATCTGAGGGTTATTTAACTGAAATCATTTGATTTAGATAATGATTTGGATGAGATATTATTTGGTGTGAGATGATATCAATGAATGTATTGGTGGGTTTTATCTATATATCCAAAATATATATGGTGGGTTATGTTGTGATTGTGCTCATTTTTCTATCAGAAACATATATTTTATCTTCTACACTATTGTTTCATTAATGAAAAGACCAATGGTCTGGAGAGTTTTTTTATATAGATATTTACTGGTTTTTAAAGTATTAATTTATTCCTACTATAATGATTGCACATAATATTTTAATGGGTGTATATTTATAAGGACAGATTTTTTGAAGAAAAAAATATTTAAATATGATCAAAGTAGTTGTGGGAGAAGTTATTTCCATGTTTTTTACAGTGTCCTTTATGTTTTGTGGATGGATATGGATATTTAAGTGGATGTTATAAAACTTTGATATTGAAATTGGGAATCCTGGGAGGATTTCATGAGTCACATTTATTATCTCTTAAACTATTTATTTGGATAACGCATAACAGTATAAGGGGAATATGTGGACATACTATAATCAGTATCAATTATTAAGGCTATGATGATTTTATAAAATGCTTTATATTTATATTTTAATCCACAAATCCCACCTTTCTCCCCTATTCAAATTCATATTGAAGTGATAATAATTTTTTATTTTTTCTAGTGATTTTTTCCATTCATATCTCTTCTCCATGGAATATTTAGAGTTTGGGTTCCTAATCAATGGTATATTTCCCCTAACACATTTTCTATTATGTTTCCCTATATATCTAATACATGAAATGTGGGTTTCAATGAATCAGCGAAAAAAATTAAATTCATTGGGATTCATTTATTATAGATATAAATATCTTAATGGGAGGATAAATTTTGATTTTCATGGTGTAAAATCATCATGAATTTATATGTGTTGTAGGTGTGTTCTTAGTCATTTTATTGAGTATAAAATTGTATATGATCTGATATTTTTTGTTTTCATAAATTAATTCAGGGTGTTGACGTAATTTTGTTATTAATTTATATTTTTTCAATGTTAAAAATAGTTTTTGATGTGAGTAATTTTTCAAGATATGAAGCCATTGGAATTTCAAGTCCGTTCCCAGATTCTAGAAAAAATTGGGTATTTGAAAATTATGATTTACAATAACTTGGTTTATAGAAATTATTTATGAATTTAGTTTACATGTTTTTTAATTCTTATATATGAGAATGGTTATTATGGTTATTATAGAATCAGTCACCTATAAATTTTTATTGATCTGATTTTCTCATCAGGTTACATGGTTTATGATATTTGGTTGGGTGAAATGATTTAAATAATATTTAATTGGATAATAGTATTGACATCTAGTTTCTCTAGATAAAGAACATTCATGAATTCTAGGATGGGAATAATATTAATAATTTTTTTCTTTGAATTATCAGAGAAAATATTATATAAATAACATCCATATGATTGTATAAATCCCATTATAATCGGATACACCTTCTAATAATTTCTTCTACCAATTACGGAATTCGAATGTAAACCCATCGCCACTCATTTTCCAAATTTTCTAAATAGTAATTATTTTATCTTACATGTATTAAAACATGTTCATGGAATCATTAACTGGATTTCATTAAAAGCCCAACTAAAATGAGTGATTTAAACTTCTCACCTCATATAGTATTTCAGGGATTTTACCATCCTGGTATAGTACATAGTGACAATTTGAATTGAGTATCTATACTAGTCTTATTACCTAGTATTGACCCTAATCTATTGAGTTTCATAACCTTTCAGACCCATTGTTTGCAAAACTATTCCCCAATATTCAACAACCCTTTAAAATTATGTCATTTCTACCATTATTCATCCAGAACATAATCAGTGACTTTAGTAAAAGTGAATAGTTATACCACTCGAACCTATGGGATCCATGAATATTTAGAAACTGCATGACCACTATTCAAATCATCCTCAACATTATGTGCTTTTTTCCAAAAATATATATGTTTCATCATTTTGATACTTCTAAAGGATATCCTCCTTAAAGAGGAAATTTATAACTCTAATATCATTTCCCTAATTTTTATCCCAAATTCAAAATCCTATATTTTCATTAGTATATAAAATAATTCTACATTTAAAGGATTTAACATCCACCATAGCCCTTTTCTAGGACAATGACTTGGGTATGCATGATGGTGAAAATATCAATTTTTACCAATGACATCCTTTTTCTATGATTAGAATTCATAGTTGACTTAGTACAATTAAACATCCCAAAACTCATTTAACTAAAAATATGGTATCTGATGGCTTAGATTGATCAAAGATATGATTTTTAGTTAAAATAATATTTTTTAGTTTATATTTAAATTTTAAACTAATATTAAATGGGGTTTGTTATTGAGAATTATACTATTCCACTGAGTTTAGAATAGAGTGTTTTACCTCGTATATGAGTTTTTTAATATTAAAATAGTGTTGTGGTGGTCCATAGTGGTGGTGAAATAGTATTTTAAATATAGGACCTTATAATATATTTTGATTTGATATAGATCCCCAATTTATAAGATTTTTTTTGTAAATTTTATGGTGATATACATTTTTTATGAATCCTCTATTATGGGGAGTAGTCAGTAGAGAATGGGATTATGCCATGTGAGGGCTGTAGAAAATTGAAAAAATGTATTTTAATTTTGGGATATGTACTTTTTCTTATCAATAAAATCACCATTAGTTCTTAAAATATCTCTTCATATATTATTCCTTATATATTGTTGGGTGACGTATATTATTTTCCACCACCAGTTTTCCAAAATATATCAAAATAGAATGGGCTAGACCATTCTTAATAATTATAGTATATAATTACAAATTCCATTACGTGTTAAATATTACCACATTATAATTACCCTAAAAATAGTATTAATTTGAGATATAATATATTTAAAATGAATAATAAATTTCCCTTTCTCCTCCATATTTTTTTGTAAATTTTGGTTGAATTATGAAATATAGATCATACCCAACATCTTTGCATCATGAATTATTTTGGTATGAATTTTGGGCTTAATCAGAGCTTGTTGATGACATTAAATGAACTAAAAATAGTGAAAATATTTGTAGTGATCCATGTGATCTGGTAGAGGGGATATATAAATATATGAGTAAGGTCATGTTAGCACTAACTTATGTGATTATTAAAGAGATTATTTGTATAATATTAGAAAACCATGGGTTTTGGATCATTTTAATGGATGAATCTCAATAGTGTCAGTGATGTGGTGGCCCTACTCTTAATAGTCCATTCCATAACATCATTAATTTTTTTTTTGAAACATAGATATGTATACCATTAGGTGGATTAAAAATTTTTACTGGCCACTAGATCCTTAGTCACTCACAAGAAATATTTGAAGGATACTGTTAAAAATGGGGATGTCTAATGGGAAAGTGGTAGTGTCATCCATCAGTAGCCACCAGATAGAAGGGGCATGATATTAGATAGTAACTCAGTGAATGGGTTATGTGTATGTTCGGTAAACATATGATATATTTGTAGGTCCCATATATCACATACAAAATGGAAAATAAATATTTGTTTCATAGGGGTTCATCTAGATTTGAAATATTGGGATGAATGATTCATTGTAGTCTTTAAGACATCTCATATTCAAAGAAAACAAATTTCGATAATTTTGAAGTATTTTGACTGATGAATTAATTGATAAAGGCTTTAATGAATATAGAAAATTATTATTGGTAAATAATTTGGTTAGAGAACTTTAATGAGATGATAATTTTCATGGGTTAATATAAAATTATTTAATGATGGAAATAGAATCAATTAATAAACATTTATAGGCCCAGGATACCCATTTCATGAGGTTAATTATATACAACATTATGATAAATTTAAAAATATAGTGATTAATAGTAAAACACTAAGATAAATAATGAATTGATCACATTAGTGATTTTCATAACCATACTACGTAGTGTTTTGTGAGCCTACACAAATCTATACATTGTTATTTGGTGTGTAGGTATAAACTAATTACCCAACCGTTATAACTAGATCTTAAAATCTCAATCTATAAAACGTGACTATTATTTTGTCTCATGATAGATGTCAATGAATCAATGAAAATATCTATGACTGATACCCACAATTATTATTCAAATTCAATTTATTCTTCATATATTTAATGTTTAATGTAATATATAATCATTATGTGTTATTAAAAAATAAGTATATGTATCTAATAAAGAAAACATGACAAAGATATTTCATCTATAAATGAAATAATTAGTATTTAATTATTTAATGCCAATAATTTAAATGGAATAATATTTTAAAAATACTAAATATATCCATGATGCTAAAAATATGTGCATTAAGTGGGTAAATAATATCCAATAAATAATAATGATTTTTATAGTTAATGATAACAATTAATTTATTTATTAAAAGTAATTTATAAACTATAAATAAATAAATGGTGATAGAATATGATCAAATCGTCATATGTTTGGTTTACAAATAATAGAAATTATTTTATGAATAATATTGAATAATTGATGTGAATTTTTAAATTTAATTTTCCTAATAATAGTTTACAACATTATAATGAAAACAATTTTATAAACATTTCTAAATTCTTTCCACAATAAATGAAAATAATTATATTTGTAAACAGAAATAAATCATATAAAAAGGGGAAAAAGTTTCCTTGAAAACCAAATTAAAATTTTAGTGGAAGACAAATTTAAAATAACATCTATAAATGTTGGAAAAGTCATTAAATATATATATATGGAAGAAATCATTCATTTTAAAAAATTTATAAAAATTCAATAATTATATGATCAAATATTTTATAAAAATATTCCCATAAAATATTTATAAGGAAATTAAAAGGTTATATAAAAATAAACATAAGAAAAAATTATATTTAGATAAAAAAATATCTAAAACCGATTCATGAATATGGAGATTAAATAGAAATATATCCAAACAAAAAAGAGTAAAATTATAATTTTGATTAGAAATATTAGTTCATCTTTTTAGTACAGAAAAGAGGAGGAGTGGGATGGGAAACATTAGAAACACTGAAATTACTAGAAGAGAAAAAAATTATTGATTTTAAGAAGTTAAACAATATATTATTCTCCCCGCATTAATATAAATATAAACAACCCCATATAAGGTTGATATTATAAAATATCCCATTTTGACATTAATACATTCCTAATCAGATCCACTTAAAAATTAACACATAAATTAAAACATAATATACCCTGAATGATGATTAATTAATTATATGATATTTATATTTGTATTAATATAGACCATATAAAATAAATATAGGGAATAATTTAATAAAAGTCTCAATGGAGTTTTATTGAAACAAAAAACCCTTAAATCGTGTCCAAACTGAATTATATGTGCTCTTAACCACCTTTATAATATATTGTTATTTAATAAAAATTATAAAATAACCATATAGATCTTTATTTTAACATATATTATTAAAATATATAACTCAATCATATATTAATTATCATTTCATTATTATAATTATTATTTCAGGTGTCAACAATCCCATTTTCCATATATTGTTTGTTCTTGGGAAATTTTACATTGAAAATGGAAACAATTTCTCATATAAATAATATTTTTAATTAAATAAATATATATTTATACGTAAACAATAAATTTATGTTTATTCTCGAAATGTGGACTTGAAAAATGAATCACTTCATTTTTTGGAGGTGGTAGTCTGGACGTATGCACGAGAAATGTTATCATCTTCCAATGGATGGAATTTTAAAAATATATGTAATATATTATATTTAAAAATAATAAATATTATACGAATATCAAATATATTCGTTAAATTAAACACAATAACATTTTTTGTGATATGAATATAAATACACATCACTTTTTCGAGGTGGAAGACTACACAAACACAAAAGTGATATTATCATTTTCAATAAGATAGTGAAGGGGATGAATAAGGGTTGTTCCATCAATAAAATATAATTTTAGTAAATATATGATAATTATGTCATTATATAATACTTTTTAGTAAATAATATATGTAGGTAGAAGAAACAAAAAAATTGAATGAACTTGTACACGAGTAACACCTCATCATTAGAAATTATTTTTTTCTAAATACATTACCACTTCATAAAATGTTCTTAGGGAATATCACCATATTTAGGAAGTGAAATTTGATTATAGAAAGTTATTTTGGAATATATTGGATGAAAACAAATCATGATATATGAGTAATAAGTGAGTGGTTTGTAACTTTTATAAGTGAGGATGGTGGAAATTTTGTAAATGCCTAAAATATTAATATTTAATATGTGTCTAACTCTTTTGAAGTGGCATTTAGTATCCATATATTTTATATTAATGATTTTATGATCTCAATAATTTGAAAAAAAATAAAATTTATACAGTTTTATGTGTAATTTTAATCCTTATTATTTTGTTTTAACTCTTTATTAACCCTATTTTATATTAACCCCAGTAACAAATTTTCCAATACATAACGGTCATAAATGTTTTTAAAATATTTCAAGGTGTAGATACATGGATAATTAGTTATATGTTCTAAATAATATATTTTATTTGAGATCTTGTTAGATTTTCATTATTCTGGAATGATGTAAATTTAATTTTTATACATTAAATATTATTTACGATCCTTTTCAAGAATATTCAAAAACTTTACCATTAATAGCATGAATATAATGATTAATTTACCAAAAATGTTAAAATTTAAATAATAAAATACATTACATTAATAAATTAAATTCTATAATCAGTGTATATAATCAAAAAAATATTACTTTTACTCTTTTTATAATCATTTACTCAATTTGTCGATTGTTTTCTCAGCCACTAATCTGATGTATCATAATCATTCAAGGTAATTATATGGCCATTGAAAATTAAAAATATTTATATCATTAAATCAATTTATTAATATTAAATATTACTCTTTATATACAACCATTTCTTCTTTACACCCCTAATAGAATTTTTTTTAAACATGTGGTGTCTCTGTCAATGATCAAGCCACAATTTATTATTAAAAAAATGGAAAGGGGGTGACATGATCATGAGGTAAGGGACTTTTTTACAATCGCTTTCATAAAGAAAAATAACCTCTACATGAAGATCCTCCTTCCAAGTGATATCTTGGCTGATACCCATATTATCCTGACTATCAGCAACCTTGTTTGCCTCCCGATAGGTTTTTGTGGCAATGTAGTTATTTTACAAGAGAGAGGTCAGGTATCTCATCCAGAGAGTAGTGAGTGGCCATGCTTAATGTATATCCCCATTACATATAGCTTGAACAACAGTGGATGAGTCTCTTTTGATCCAGATGTTGTTTCTGCCCTTTTGCCTGATGAAGTCAACAATGCGAATCACACCATTCATTTTCGCCTGCATGGACGATGTCGAACCATAGTTTCCAAAGAAACATCCACAATATGTCCTATTAGAATCCCTACATATCGTTCTATAACAAGCAAGTCCAATATTTACTTTGGATGCTCCATCAACATTTAATTTAATCCAGCCTTAGAGCAGGTTTTTCCAGAAAACATCAATGGTGTGCTTCAGTTTCCTGTAGATCCCATCAACTCTAAGCCGATGAAGAATCTTAAAATCACTAACCAAGTTGTCACAATAGGATTTTTTGAATATAAGCATCATCCTTGATGGCCATTAGAATTTTCGTACGACTTGCATTAATGTTGAATGAGTAGTTGTTGTGAATAATGTCATTCTGATCATTCCAGATCACCTATAGAAGCTCTACCACTACTTCTAAGAAGATATTTTTTATTTTCTGTGATGAATTAAGCTCCACAAAATACTTTATTTGAGTACTAATTGATTTAGAATGTAACCATCTGCAACCAAAAAATTAGTAATATAATTCCAAAGCATTGAAGATGTAGCATAGGACAAAAATAGATGGTTAACATCTTCCCTATGCTGATGGAAAAAATTAAATTTAGAACAAAGTTGTATTCCAAAATTTTTAGGACAAACCTCCGTGGGAACACGATTATGGGAAATACGCTAGACAGGATTAAGTCTCGAGGGCTTAATCTAGTTTTTATTAATTAAATTTAACCAAACAAAGATATGATACGAATTAGTAAAACTATGATTGTAAAAAAAATTAGTCAAGGATTCCATTAAAAACAGGTTCCCAAATAAGAAAATCATCATTACCGTAGGGATTATTATCAATAATATGAATGATTTTATCGGGTAGGTCGTAACCACCAGATAGCATGATATCTTTAACAGTACAATTTGTATTAACCAGGTGGGAGTTAGTAGGTAACATAGTGATGAGAGGAGCTCCAGTCTAGTTATCTAACCCAAAATTAATGGAAGAGTCTACACATACCATCCACCTAGATTTGGCCATAATTTGAGAATAAGAATGTTTAATGGAGGGATATATGGACGATTGGACATAGTTCAAATTGCCTTTTCTGAGTTTGTCATTAAATCTACTTTTAAGGAAGGCGATGGATTTAGAGTTGTTATTAATCAATCTCCAGGTGAGCCTAGGTTTAAGATCATCATTAAAGTGCCGAATATTTTTAATACCAATACCACCTTTATGTAACGGTTTGCAACATGTATCCCAGGTAATGGTCATAAGTTTCATCAATGGTGGAAAAACAATGATTTAGGCCATCCCCAAAAAATAGGCACCCCATGATAGTTGATGGGGAATGTTCCTTCCTTGAAATTGAGAGAATTGACGAAGTCATTTTTTCTATTAGGGGGAAAAATTTCCAAAGAAAACAAATGATTTCCCCCATCTAATGGATTGACCAGAGAGATCTTCATTATGGTTCAAGGCCTTTTTAAGATTTTAGATATTTTTTTATCTCCTTTTAAGAAAATAGTGTTGTGAGCAGCATAAAAAATATGCATAGGCACACTTAAGTTTCTAGCCACATGAATAGGATTAAGATTGTTCTGATTAACCAGATTGGTGAGAAGCCTACTATGATAATCTTCAGTTATGACAAATATGAGCACAGATAAAGTATCACCTTGTATGACACCCTTGTTACATTTAAAATAACCCTTAGGAGATCCATTCACCAGAATCTAAATTGAGGTCAAATTGAACAGGGAATTGATTCTACTAATGAAAATATCACTAAAACCAAAGGCTTACAAAACATTGAAAATAAGACTCCAGTCAATAGTGTTAAAGGTTTTCTTAATATCAAGTTTAATAGCAACATTCCCTCCTCGGTTAGCTTTTTTCAATGTGTTGGTAAATTCCGAAGTAAGACAGATGCAATCTTGGATGTTCCTTCCTTTTAGAAAACCAAATGGATTCCATGAAATAATTTTTTTTCAAAGAGAAGAAAGTCTGTTGGCTAGCAGTTTAGTGATAATTTTATAGAGAGAGTTAATAAGAACAATAGGCTGGAAAAGATGATTTTCAAAAGCATTGTCAACATTGGTAATTAAATTTAGGAATTGATAAATAAGACCATTATAGAGAAACCAATTAGGGAAGAATGATTTCCCAAGATTGCACAAATCTATATTAATGACATCCTAGTGGTGTTGAAAAACACCATTATTAAAACCGTCAGGGCCTGGGGCATTATCAGGGTTGAGGCTGAAAACAGTGCCTTTGAATTCTTGGTCAAGAGGGATGCTTAGAAGAGAGAGGTTATCCTCTTTATTAACTAGGATCAGAATGACCTCAGAGAAAAGATTTTTATTAATGTTTGGTCCACTAAAAATATTTTCAAAATAGTTGACCACATGGGTAGTAATGGTCTCTTCTGTTTCCAAAAGGTTTTCATTGTCTTTGAAAAAGTAAAGGGGACGAAAAACCTTTCTCATTATTTGAAGAAAGTTATAAAACTTATTATTTCTATCACCGTCTGAAGGCCATATGGCTTTAAAATATTGTTTACTAATTTTCTCTTTTAGAACAACAAGAGAGTTCAGTTTAAGAGTAGTGTTTAGTTCATCTTGAGGGTCATCCTCCCCTAATAGAATGATTATAATGTGTGTTTAATTTTGTTTTTATTGTTTACATAATGCAATATAAATTTATTTATAAAAGGGAAGTGGAATCCAAATTACAAAAAAAATTAATATATTTTGAGTGATATAAAAATTAACTCATATTATAATGTATATTCGTGTGTTATATTGGTATATAATATTTAACAATTTTTTAACCCTTCTTCGCATATTTTTTCATTCATTGTGAGATCTTTTTTTAATATTTTTACTATTCATTATTCACAAAAATGAACTGAAATTATTTAGAATCATTGAACCACATGATTATAAATATGAAAGTAAAAATTAATTGTTCATTTTTTGTTTTTTTATAAATCATTTCATATATGTACATAAAACACAACAAAAGGTTTTTATATAAAAATTAAAAATTTTAAAATAAAAGGGGATATTGACCAAAATAAAGTATAATAATCATAAAAATGGACATAATTACATTAAAATTAATAGATTTATAGTTACTTCACTTAAAATAAAATCAAATTTTTAATGGAAATTTTTATTTAAAATAGAATAAATGATACTTTTCCCCAAAATTTGTATTTTTCATTAGTCACCTAAAAATAAATTTTTTATAAAAATTTTATGTATTCATTATAAATAATTTTTTCATATTGATTTAAAAAATTTCAATAAATTTATGAATGAAAAATTTTATAAGTAGAATAAATTATTTCGAATTACCCACATAGAAAATGCATGAAACCCATTTTTAGATGAAATATATTTTGACATCAAAAATGAATTTATACATGTTATTTGTCTACTAAAAACAATTAGTTGAATGTTATAATTATTGATTGAAATTATTAATTTAATTAAATAAATATTCTCTTACATGATTCTAATAATGTGGTTATTCTTATTCGTACCCGTTAACCCACCTACAATGTTCTAATAATCATACATCAATAATTTTATTCCATAGTTCTTTTAAGATCTGAGTTGGGATTGGATATAATTATATTGTATATTTAAAAAATATATGTTTAAATTTTGGGTTATCACATTCTCCCATCCAAAAAGAATTTATTCCCTCAAAATATTATTTATACATTCTTAACTCAAAATATCATAACATTGTGAAAATAAAATATACAATTTTTTCAAAAAAATAAATTTCATGGGTTTCAAATGTAATATTATTATTCTTAAACAAATATTTTACTTAAACCTGTTGTGTTTGTGAAAATTAATCATGGTATATTATTTTAAATTCCATACCATACTTGATCAATTTTTCTTCAGTTTTTTGAGTTTGAGGAATTTGTCTTCTATTTAGATAAAAAAATGAAAACATTAACATAAAATATTTCATACAAATATATAAACATGATTTATTCCTAAAATATAAATTCTAATGATAATAATAAATATTTTACTCTTTAATCACTAGAATAAATTTTTTATTGACTATAAGACCCATAAAATGATGAAAAGTTATTCCTCCTATCTAAATCATAATAGGTATAACACCAGATAAAATACTAACCAAATATCAACATAAAACTCCTCGTATAAAATTAATTAAATTTAAGAAAACAAGTAAGAAATATATGATCACTTATTATTCATTATATAACTATAAAACCTTCATCACTTATATGGTTATATACTAAAATATTCGTATACCCTAATCAAAAATATTGAAATATGTTTTCTCTAAAATAAAATGAACTGACATGATATAAACATATAAAAAATATAATAATATTTAACAATGATCACAATCTCCCATAAAAAAAATATTAATAGTAATCAATAATTTATTAAAAAAATATTATTATAAAAACAAAATTTTAAGGTGATTGATTCCATTAAAATATTTTTTAAAATATTAACATTCTATATGTTTTCTCTTAAACTAAATATCATTAGAATAATCCTATAATGTGTTACTTAATTCCTCGTACAAAACTAAAATTTATAAACACTACTATATCAAAATCATATATTCTATAGATAAAATTAATTACCTAGAATTCAATGCCTTAAGGTGATAATAATCTAAAATGGATATTACATTATTTCATTTTTTATAGAAATATCTACTAATATTGCATCTATGGGGAAAACATTCACATGGAATGAATCATCCAAACATCAACATTCAAACTTATAAAATTTCATATAAAACACATTTTCCAAAAGACTTATTCTTAAAATATTCTAATGATATTTATAATACATATGTTTTTAAAAAAAATAAGTAATAAGAAAAATAATAAATACTGTCATACATTGTCTCCACACTTGTATCAAACATCCATTTCCATTAAGAATTTACCCAAGTTTTTATTCTATCATTTGTTTTATATTGGTAATTAAATCTTTTTATTTCCATCATCTTTATCTTGTGAACATCCCTTAAACTCCAATTTTTACATATTTTATGTGTGGATATGGTTTGTATGTTTTATGATTTTTTGTTAACAAGAGATAGTTAGTGAAGACAAACTATAAGATCCATCAGTTCAGATTCATTGATAATTTTTTACTCCTTATATTTAAGTATATTAAAATTATCGTAATTGAATTTTCATAATATTCTCAGGATATTATTAGCTTCAATATATGATGTATTGATAATATCATTAGGGTAATCCCTATATTGAACATGTTTGTTAATTCCTATCCTTCTTCTTGTAACCATATCATTACAATAGAACTCACATAGATAGCCAATATTTATTCATGAATATTGATACGTGGATTATTATACATTAAAATTTCTCAAATAATCTATTTTAATATCATATTTTTCATTTTACCAATGATATTCTATAATCTACCACTTAATGATCCGACTAAGCATTCTTTGATACCAACTATATATGATTATATCTAGTTCCCAAGACATGGTTCTTACCTAATAAATTGGTACAACATACCAGAGATCACAAAACAAAATATTCATTTATTATAAGTCTTCTAAAACTATATAGATATATGATTCCCCAATTTCATTATGTATATAAAAACCAAATATGAAAAAATTAATTTCATCCATGAATTTAATTCATAGTCCCCATATTCATATATTGTGGAATGGATAAAAAACTAAAGTGTGAGCTCAATTTCATAGTATTAAAACACATACAATAGAAGCTAGAATGAGTAAATACGGAATTGTAAAACCTATATATTATATGAAATATTTCTATGAAAATATATTTTATTTCGTTGAATTTTTTTTAGACACATCACCGTGTTAAAATATACTTTGATATATTATTAAAATATTATTATCCAGTGTGAAAATTATTGAATAATAGATATATTTAAGGATATTAATATGATTAAATAAATTATGAAAAAAGTTTCTTCAAAAATTTGTATAATTAATTATTTTGTTATAAATTGGTTAGAACAAAAATAAAATCATCGAATCGAAAAACTAAATTCATTTATAAAGAACTATTCATTTATGTGTAATGTGTTTTTATACTAATTAAGATAATTATTATTTAGTATTGAATATTTTTATATGAATTTCTAGATAATATATTCAACCCAATATTTCATTATTCATCTAATTATTTTTACAATAAATGGAATTATATTTAGATCTGTCATGTGCTTAAAAATGTATTTTTATAAAATTGGGTTTGTTGCATTTTGGAAATATATTTTAAAATATATTTCATGTACATATAGATTGTGAATATTTTTAAATGGATTTTATATTTTTACTGAGAATAATTAATATAATTTAATAAGTAAAACATAATTTTAGGTCATAATGAATAATAAACACTATAAACATTGGATACCATGGTAAAGGGTAAAATTATTTTTCCCAAGGATTTTAGGTAATAGATAAAGGTGAAAATCCCATATAAACATTTCAAAATATTATTTGTGGAATATATTTTGACATTATCATTTACTAACATATAATTCATTGATATTGTTATCTATTAGTATCAACAAGTGACATTATATTAATTAAATATTTTAACTATTTCCATTTCGGTCCCACACCTCACATATAAAAGGGAACCTCTACTAATCATATATTCACACAATTTGAGACATATTTCTCAGAAATAAAATACAGAAACCAATATAAATTACATATCATTATTTATGAGCTCTTCGTATTACCCTAATATAATCCATAAAAGGATTAAGAAGATTCCTAAAGGAGGTCTCCCAAAAGAGAGGTATTCATCTTCGGAGACACATTCAATGTTAATTTCTTCTTAAACATTCTCTAAATAAGTTATATACACACTAAAATATTGACTCAAATATAAAGAATGTACTAATATTTTATTATAATTATTTTATGGACATTTTAAACATCATTTTCATCAAATTGGAAACAATAGTATCACTCGTACATATGTGTGGACTACTACCTCTATATAGAATTATGATTAATTTTTACATTACCATAATTAATTGCAATTTTTTTGAATAAATTTTATGATAACATATACTATTTATGAAATAATTTTCATTATTTAATTATAATATCTTATTTAAATTCATTCCTTCCCTTCGGTTGGGAAAATATAATGCCCATGAGTGAATGTGTGGGCATCCGCCTACATGATGTGATGTGATTCGTTTAACATTTTCAATTTACATGAATTCTAATAAGGATATTTTTATGAATATATATGAAATTTAGGATATAATTATGTTTATTTGATGGTGTATTGTTATTTACCATTATTTCATTCTATTTATTAAAATTTCAAAACATCATTTGGGCATACGTATATATTATTGTCTCCATGAAGTGATGTATATAAATTTTCAATGTTGTTTTATATAAATTGATTTAAAACTATGTATAATCTATAAATAAAATAATTATGTTTTGATAAGGATTTGTTATATAATTAATGCATACAAAGAATTCAAAAACCAAACTATCAATCCAACAAATGCATGGAGGAAGGACTAGTTCTCACCCAAATGTTAATTTTAATGATGAAAATTTTAATATATGGATAGTTGGAAATTATAAAGGATTGATACATCATAAGTAATGTATGGATAATTTTCATGGTATAAATATAATAAATATATATGTATTATATATGAGGTTCTAAAATCTATGAAATAATACGAGACATGATGTAAGGGATTATATTACAATCTTATTTTCTTGGTATTGTACATGATAAATATAAATTTAGAGAAATTATATAGATATTATAATTTCAACCCACATAATTTTATTATCAAACTTTAATTTAAATAATTTTAATTATTATAACCATTTAAATGGATTAGTACTAAAAATTATTGAGATAATGTTATAAAATAAAATCCAACCTTATTTCTTCATTGGTCGATGAACTGTTTCATCCATGTCAATGATTTTAAAAGTTATTTTATATAATTATTTAAAAATATTTAAAATGGTTTAAGAATATAATTCTAACTATAATTGATATTATTTAAAAAGGATTAAAAGAAATAATTTTTATTAAATCCCAAAAAAGTCATTTATTAACATTTTACAAAAAATATGAAAATAATGATAAATTTTAAAATATATGAAATGAATAGATTTTCCTACCACCATGAGTGTTATTTTAATTCAACTGTTTATTATAAAAAATTATATTTATTTTCAAGGAATCATATTTTATTAATATTCAGGGAATTTGAATTTTAAAATTTATCAAAATAAATTGATATTTTTCTCATATTTTCAAAGAAATTATTGAATAATCATTTATATGTCTTTCTTTCATCTATGTGAACATAATCCAAAAATTATTATTATTCACTGGGGATATGAAATTATGATACTATCCACTCTCTTCTAGATATATTATGTTAATTATTATTTTATGACTATTATAGGAAATATGTTTCTTTCAAATGTCTTAATAAAGTATGATGAAATTTTTAATAAGCCTTTTATTTTCAACATGTTATTATACAATTAAATGATGAAGTTATTATAAGAACAATTTTATTATCATATGTTTTTTATGATGAATTGATGATATTTTTTTTATAAGTAATATATTTATTATGTGTTTATTTGTTATGCTAAAAAACTCCAATTCATTTGGTAATGTTGTATAGAATTCTCATGAGAAGATGATAATATGTGTGAATATGATTTTGATTAGATATGTTAAAAATTTTATTTGTGTGTTTGATTGATAATAGGGATGTTCACAAAAATATTGGTGGACATGGTTTAAAATTTGAATTTTCACATTTTTATGTGAGGTTATGATTTCTTCTAGTTTGGCCATCAAGATATATTATTTAAAATGGTAGAAAATATCCATTTCAAAAGATTGTTCTTTTATATGCTTATTATTATATATTAATATGTTATAAATCATGAATACAGATTTATCCATTGAAATATTATTAGTCATTCTTAAATATATATAATGATCTCATATACTATAAAAATTGATTTCATTGGAATGATTCATTTTTTCTAGGATCATGAAATTTATTAGGCTATAATTCATTTATGTGCATATTTTGTTATGTTATGATTGATATCTACCATATTTACCAGTATATAGCATCTGAGATCATCCATTCTAATGTTTTCCTTCCACCAGATTTGATATATGTTTCTATGTTTGATATATCTATATGGGTAAATAATATGAACACTATTTTTTGGACAAGTTCATGTTAAATAAAAAATATGTTTTTATGTATCTTGTTTCCAATACACTAGACATTTACTATTCCATGGTTTGTATAATTGTTATATGTTTTGAATAATCATCAAAATCAATGAAATAATTTGGTATAATATGATCGGTAGGTCTTAGTAAGAATTGGATAAGGGTTTATTCTTTTTTGGGGAATTTTTTATGGTAATTGTGGGTAAATATCATAATACAACTGATAATGAATAAAACTTGACTTATAAATATCATAAAAGTGAAATATATTGATTAGGTGATGTTATTATTTTTAACATCTAATTAATTATTTTCATGAATAGTTGATTCTATAGATAGATTATTGTAGCTTGATTCTAACAATATTTTTTTTAGTTTTAGTCAATGGTTGGATCCCTAAGGAATCATGTAAACAATTAATGTGACAGACAGTGGAATAATTGGACTTATGATCAACTAAATGAACATGGAAAAGGGATTTAATATCTAATAAAAATTAACATTTAATTGTATAAATATATGATAAATAATCTGAACCACGCTCATTCGTTGAATTCACCATAGAGTGATATTCATTCAATTTAGTATTTTATTATAAAATATACACCCTTCTATTTGTGGGCCTGTATATCTATTAGTTACTAAATAATGAATCAACACATTCAAAAAGAAATTTAATTGACATTAGTTATTAGACCATGATAAATTTATCTTCACTATATATCACATGTATTGTGAATCATATCAAGGATAGGATCTTATCATGAACATTTGGGAAGAATATGAAATAAAATATATTGAATGAGATGTGATTAAGAGGATATGTTTAAATAAATACATTCCCAAAAATATTTTGACAATGATGGAAGGGGACTTTTTGAAATTAAATCGAAGGATGATTAGTCCATTGGTACAAATGAGGAAATATTTTAAATGAATACATGTTAATTTAATAGATTTCTCATCAGTAGTATAAAAAATTTAATCGATTACTTATCCTAATGAAAACAAGTCTTCGAAATGAGATAACTTTAAGAAACATTGGCAATATTGAGAATCTATATAATATTATATATAGTTTGAAATAAATAGTGGGATATCTAATTGTTATTATTAATTTAGTTACAACAACAAAAAAATGGAGATTTATGGAAACTCGAATTTTAAATATCATGGAAGAAATAAATTATAATATCTTACATGCCCAAAAAATAGAGGAAATATCTCTAATAATCCTTTATTAGGAATAAAAAGTTCCCAAACTGTGTAAAGGAATTCCATTAAGCATGTTATTATTGAAGAGGGGTATAAAGGCCAGAAAATTTAAAAGAGGATAGGAATTATCCAACCAATTATGTTCAATATTTTATATGAAAATAGATTTTGAATTTTTAAAATAAATGCCCTTATCCAAGAGATAATGGGGATTTTTGGACTCAAAACCCCCTAACTACATGGTAAAATGGATGTATTTTTCTATCACATGTGATGAGGTTGAAGATAATTACATGGAGAATGGTACCCGTACCATCCACTATATAATTCAATATGTTTTATATGATTCTGGATTTGTAGTCTCATTTATATTTGAATAATATGATAATGGAATCACATAACCACCTCTATTATTTGATGCTGATTTGGTAGTTAAAACTTATTTTGTAATAATGATCAGACATTGGGTTTTTAGCTCTTTGATGGTAGTATTTTGTGATAATGTTATTTATAATTATGATTTTACTATATCTTGATTAGAATATGATGTTATTTTGTAAATGGGTTTGATTTATTTTTTTAGAAACCATATCATATTTTGAGTATGTGATGTCACAAATGATATTTAGAATCAACATATGATTTTATATCAGTGCGTTGATTCATATAAACTTACAATCGTAATTAATTATACTTTATGGTTCAAACTACCAATTATAGATATATATTTTTATAAAATTATTGGGTATAATATCCACATATAATATATCCAGGTTGTTCATGAATATACTAATATGTTTCCTAATTAAATTCATAATATTACCTCAAATCGTAATGTTTATTATTTATAGAACTCATGTGTCATGAACTGACCAGGATACCCCTAGTACCACAATAACAGAGCAAAATTTGACATAGCCAAAAGGCTATTCCCAATAACCACCGGTTAGAGACTAATACATGGAATCATAAACATTCATGTCGGAATGAATTTCCCACAATATGTAGTGCAATAAAAATAAAAACAAAAATATTCCTAGAAAATAAACTCCTCAAAGAGTAATGTACCAAAGCACAACAAGAGATTAAATCCCAAAATACAACAACCCAACTTCAAAAATAAATGAAAACACCCTTATTTCCTAATGAAACAAATAACCACATCAAAGTTTCAATAGATGGTTCCGCATAAAAGAGATCCATTACCCATTCTCAAAACAATAAGGTGGTAATCTATTGACATTAGAAGGCACATGTATGGTGTAAGCTAAAAATTCAATTAGGGTCTCACCACAGATTCCCTAAAAGATGAAAAAAAAATTAATTAACCAAAAGAATGGTTTCATGTTTTTAAATTAATAGTTTTTTCATTTTCAAAGAATATTTAAATAAATCATGATATATAGTTTAAATGATGCAGAAGATACTTTAGGAAAAGGATTTAAAAGTGATGTAATATTTCTAAAACAATGGATTAAATAAAACCGTTACATAAAACATTTTATGTAAATCCAGAAGGCATGAAATATATTTTTACAAATTTCGAATACCTTTATATATCAAATATAAATAACAATATAGAAACATGGTCATATAAAAAATAGTTTCATTAGTATTATGACAATATAACTCTACACTCTCAATGTGATCTCATCAATATGTGTATACCCAATTCCCCCTTACACTGACCAATGGAAACATGTCACCATCCAATCTGGGATATGACCCACAACATTTATGATTTCAAATATTGTATTAGTGTAGAGTGTGTCCAAATAACTCACCATAAACATTAGGAATTCATGTTATATTAAACAATCAATGATGAGAAAGTTATTTTAAGACTTCTTAAAATATAATTAAATATCATTCTTCCATTTAAATGTAAATTTTCAATTTAAAACCCAAACGGATTTAATAAAAAAAATTCCTCTTTAACAATATAAAACCAATGGGATTCTATGAAAAAACATTAACCCAATTTCAAAAGATTGAAATACCTTAAAGACCAATTCCATAAACATCAATACTCATTTTCATAGTTAAATTCAAAAAATTTATCCAAATCCATTCCATTAAAATTTCATTTTATCAAACAAGGCGAGGAGTCGGGAAATCCAGTTCCTAAAAAACTATTATTAAAAAACAGAGAAAGTCACATTACAAGGGGTTTACAAATCCATGATTATGAAACCCAACACATGTCCAAATCGACAAAATGAGAACAAAATTCAGGGAAAATAAAATACCTTCTGGAGGGGGCCTCTACAACTTCCCTAGTTGAAATAGAATCTGAATCCTAGTTTTCCTCCCTATAGATAGGGGTGACATCAAGCTATATGTGCTCACGCATCCACAGGAAGTCGATCCAAGAAGGAATCATTTTCCCTGGAAATGATCTGGATCAGGTCTTTAGGATATGAACCGCTATGGTTGAGTCATATTCCAACCAAATGTTCCTCCATCCATAATAAGTGGCGTACCATATTGTTTTGATCATAGACCATAGATCCACTAAAATCACCATTCCATTACAAATATAGCAGTTGAAGTATCCTTCGATGAATCCCAGATGAGTTTAGAAGATGCCACCACATTCAGAAGGCCCTGGTTCACTGGAACCTGCCCCAACAACATTTATTTTTAACCATCCTTAAATTGGCATAATCTATCTAATGTATTTAAGAACAAGACGTTATTTGACTCTTATTGTTACACAAAATGGTCTCAGAATAACCAAGTCAGTAATGTCATTTTTTATAGTTCTAGTATGCAATTTGGAGGTAGTCAGATCATCCTGGTATACCATGTATAATCTGGCATGCAAGGATGGTCGTTTCCCCTAAAAATAGTGGCATTCCTGGATTTCCATATCACTTTATAGACATATGAATCAGTCGTGATGAACATCACTACAACTTATTCACTAAGTTGTTCATTCTAGATAGATTTAATCAGTTCCTCAAATCAATGAAAATCAATCTACACACCAAATGTTTCCTATAAGTGCGACCAAAACCTGCAAGAGAAGCAGCAAGAGAAGAATTGATGAGGGATGGACCCCTCAGCTCGAAGGTGTATGCCTCATGCCGAGGCTAGTTGGATTCCAGTTTTTTGACCTGGTTGTGCACTAGAAACCTATTTTTCCACATCCTCCAGAGCATCAAGTAATATGATGGTGAAATGTAACATACTCGGAACATCTTTATCCATGTAATCATAGAGGATACAACATCACACATGTTCTTGTAACATTCCTTAGAAGATAATCTTCAATTGGTGTTGGGATTAAAAACTAGGGTGTCAGCATTAGCATAAATATAGCCCTAAAATTTAACGAAATATCTATAGGTAGGCATCTCTAAAAATCAGCGGTTGATATTTCATAAGCAATTGTATGGTTCTTCATGGAAGATGGAACCACAATTAGTTCATTGTGGGCTTTTCCCAACCAAGGTGTAGACCAAGAATTGAGAGTAGATTGCCTACACACCAGCCAGTTCGAGAAGAACATGAGATCCAAATAGGAATGTCTATGTCACGGTCATATTGAAGAGAAAACCTATAAGTAAAATAATTTATGCATCATCCCAAGAAACCAATGTGAAATGAATTCTAGTGACAAGTCATTGGATATGAGAAAGTTCCATGTAATTTTCCTATAAAAGGAATCCTTGAAGATCATAAGAGCATTCACGCCCATGCCCCCATATCAATGGGCTTTATTAAATCCTTACATGAAATGGAGATGAGTTTACTATCATGAATGGATCTAGTCTAGATTAAATTTATGATCAAAACTTGAAACCCCTTGAGAAGATATCTATGAAATTAATAGATAGAGAAACCATAAAAAAACATTGAGGTGATCACCGAATTAACAGGGCAGACCCTCCAGACATGAGACATGGTATTCTCGTTTCGTGTGTCCATCTCTGATATTATCATGGAAGAAATGTTTTCAAGGTAGTTTCTTTTCAAGCTTCTTTAAAAAAGGGGTTACCCACAAATAATAAAAATAGAGAGTCACTTTTTTTACTCCAATCATCCTGAAAATATTACTTTTCTTGTGTAAAGTCATAAAATCTATAAAAACCACAAAAGACATGCTCCAATATAATGCTTTCCCAAATACCTCCTCAAAATGAGAAAATATCTTGTGGACACAAGAAATAGTGCCTTTGTCATCCTATCCAAATATGAGGATGTCATTAGCGTAGAGGAGATGGGATCGTGAAAAGATGTTCCGGTTCGATTTCATTTCATGATTCAGACCATCCTGGACCATATCATTCAAAAAAACACATAAATAATCTTCTTCCCTTGAAAATATGATTCTAGATAATGCGTCACCTTGTTTGAAACCCATGGAGCATTGAAATTATCATCTTGGGGATCCATTGATAAGGATTGAAAGTCTAGCACTTATAAGAATTTTATAGATCAACATAGTTAATGGGTTGTATATTCCATGTCTCTTTATTATTACAAAGATGAAGAACCATTTAAGCGTATCAAAATCCTTCCAGATATCAATCAAGAGTGCAATTATTTCATGCTTAACATTCCTTCTCATGGTATTGACACACTTAGAAGCAGTGAAAAGGCAATTTTTAAAGCATCTTCTAGGGACAAAATCAATCTGATTGTGGGTGATAACATTCATTGCATTGATCCCAAATCAAGAGGCCAAAATTTTTCTAATAATCTTTTTAATGGTGTTCCCAATGGAGACTAGTCTAAAGTCATTAATTTCCACCACATTGTCCTTATTTGGTACCAAATCAATGATGCACACATTCACACCTGAGGCATCATGGTATGAGAGAAAAACACTTTGACAACACTGAAGAAATCATGGCGCACAGTGTCCCAGTTGAACATGAAGAACATAATGGTAAACCCATCAGGTCCTTCCACATTGTAAATGTTTAAAGAAAATAGGATAGCCTTGATCTCACGTTCAAGAGGAACCTCGACCAACATCTGATTTTCCTGATCATAAATAGTATGATTAATATTTTCATGTATTTTTGAAGTAAAATCATCATTCCTACTTGAGTATAAATTTTCAATATAACTAACTACTGCATTTCAAATGTCAAGCAAAGAGTTGAAGAGAACTCCATTAATTTTCATAGATGTGACACCTTTTCTGATACATCTCTCCCTGTACATGCAATGAAAAAAATATGATTTTCATTCTCCCTCTTGAAACAATTAGACATTATAGTTACTTCTAGCTAACCTTTTTGGAAGATTTATCAAGTCATCATGATGATAAAGGGCCCGTACATCGTCCATATAGGGAGAATCATACTAATGCAAATCATTCTGATATTAAAGAAGATGTCGTTCATCATCCATGCTGTCATTTTACATATTAGAAAAGGATGACCTACTCTACTCTCTAATCAATTTTTTTTGCATTTTTGTGAAAACTGGAAAGATCCAATATTGGGATTCCAGAAAAATCAGATTTCCAAGCATCAAAGAGCACCTTGTGACATCTAGGCACAATAATCCATGATTTTTTAAATATGAAAGGCAAAGGAGAAGACCTCATATTTCCATCAAATTTGTCAATCGGGATGGGATTATGATCAGAGTGAAGCATTGTTAAGATGAGTCTAGAAATGATTAGTTGCGCATTCCCTTCATTGAACCAGGTCAAGGATCTATCAATTTTTCTAGTTTTCCTCCCTTTAATGGTGTACCTGCTCCATGTGTAATAACCCCCCATAGTGGGCACATAAACCAACCAACAATTTTCAATTCGAGAAAGGAAGTCATAAATAGCCGACATATTGATGTTATCACTAGTTTACTCATCTGGTTAGAGCAGATTATTGAAATCACCCAACGTCATCCCGCTGTATGAAATTTATATAGAAGTATAAGTCATATCCTATGAATGATATCTTATTTTGAGATAGGAGTTAGAGGCTTAAACAATGACTATAGATATTGGAATATCTTTGAAGACCATATCAACCAGGACATTATGATGATCATTAGTGTAGGAATGAACCTGAACACTTTCATTCTTGAGGACTAATAATTCAACACTCCCATTTTCATTTAGATGTTGTGATATTGGTGAATATCCAGTTGAAGACCATTTGAATTCTTTCAAGATTGAGAAATCCATTTTTGGTTCAGCAATGCCAATCATTAATGGTTTATTGGTCATAAAAAAGTTCATAAGGTAATTGACTATGGGATGGTTTCCAAGACCAAGGAAATTACAGAAAAAAGTTCATCATTAATTGAAAACTGACTTTCCTCTGGTCTATGGCCACCATTTCTTCATGTTGTCTAGTTTATTGTGATTAGTGGTCCCTTTAGCCTTGCTGTTATAGGCCTTATCATCAGGACACTCATCAGTCTTCCTAAGGGCTGGGGGAGAATCATCCTTCCCACTAATTTCACTTGTTATATCATTGGATAGAGGACAATCATCATCATAATACACACATTATTTCCCACATAGAGGTGAGAAATTGATTGGATAGTGAGAAATCATATGTCTGCCTGCTCCTAAAACTCACCTTTTTGTTGATTTCGTAGCTTGTACCTATGAAAAGGATTCCCCTTTATGAGAATGTTTTCCAGCCAAATATGTAGTAGGAAAGGGAGATGTATTCAGATATCTAACACCACCCACCTGTGAGTCTGGACTAATTCATCAGAGTCATTTATAGTAGCATTGATGTTTTCCTTATATCCACCAAGTGACTAGCCTCATCTATGTATGTACTTCCCTGAATTGCGAATTTTCACCTTTTTTTAAGCTAAGGCCGCAGTAGGAATTTGTGAGTCTGGGACTACTTCATTATAGCCTCATTTAGCAGTTCTGATATTCTCTTGTTGTTCATCAAGAGCCTGTTCTGAGTCATGAATGTCATAACCTATGTTCTGGGTCATCTCATTCTGTTCCAGAACAACATCAGATGGGGCCTTATAAGCCTGTTCAATGACAACAGTATGTTGATGTGGCTATGTAATCCCATAAGAAATTGGGATTTCTTTAGGAACACCCTCCATATTAAAAGCATCAGGATACTACATTTGATTTATTGAGTCCTCGTTTTCTAAACCAATGCAAATATCCTTTATGTCAAACACCATAAATGGACTGTGTGCATGATAGAGGTGATCCTCTTTATTTTCCACCTCTAACTCTACTATTTCAACTAGTAAAACCAAATCTGGAGCGAGTTCATTTGCATGTTGTGACTCGAGATTAGGTTTCTCACCATGAAAGCTGGTGAATACACCATATTTTTCAAATGAAGGATCATGAGCCATCCCCTTAACATTTTCCATGATACTTTTTTAGGCTACCTCAATATGACCCTTTTTATTGCATTTTGCATAGTCCTTTGAGGGATTACACTCTGATAAGAGATGTCCAAATAGACTGCAACCATCACAAAACATAGGCTTCCATTCATAAAAAAGGTTTATGTTATATCACTCATTAATTGTGGTAAGAACTACCTCTTAGGCTAAAGTACCTACCATGTCAACTTCAACAAGAAATCTTGAAATGTGACCATACCTTAGATTTTCAGTTTGTTTATCAATTATGAAGGGATTAGAAACTGAGGATGCAATGTACCATAGATTTTATGAAGCCAATATATCCAATTGAGTTTAAAGATGCAGATACAAACAAAATGTCGCATTAAATTGAAATCTATATCAATAAATAACACAAAATGATTAATGGAACTTCATTATATTTAACTTTCACGATGTCAACTTTTCATGGAATGCACCTAGAAACCATTACACGTCATGTAACCTATTTAAAGAGTCTATAAAATTTAGGTAGCTGGCACAAAAACCCAATTAAATATGAGAGTCCATCAAATCTGAATTCACCATTATAGATATCCTCCCAATAAATTCTCAAAAATAATAATTCAATGAAAAAGAAAACTCATGACAAGGTTAATGGAATACCTGTTAGATCTGTAACAGGATGATACAACCTCCCCCACAATGAAAACATTATGTCCCCATAAATCCTATGAAAAGTATTCCATTCATAAATAATAAGGCCACTACTGTCTCATCAGGTGATCACGTTCCAATATCTCATGGTTATCATAACCATGATTATATAGAACATTAACCAAAGGTGTCATCCTCCCATGAAGCCACGTTGGTCTTAGAATCAACTATCCGGAATGGATGCTCCGTCATAGATAAATTGGGTTCAATATCTAGATCACTCAAGATAAAAGCATGATATGGATCAGAAAATCAATTTTCCTATGATTCATGGAATAAATTATGTGTTGATTTTAGTTGGGTGGAAGTTCTAAATGGTATGAAACTTTTTCCTCAAATTAAATAACCTTGAATGTTCCATAAAAACAAGGATAAAGCTTCCATTTTTTCCAAATCAGTCGATGACCCAAGAGGGGTGAAACATTCAATAACACCACTCGGTAGCTAGGAACTCTAATGGTCTATAGTGATGATCAAGATAATTCATATATCATATCATTCCTATCATCACTCTTTAATGAATCAACAAAATCATTTTTATTTCCTCTTGCAACATACTTTGTCCAAAAATGTAATATTCAATAATCTTTCACCAACACAAGGTAGATTTACTAGTAAAACAAGTCAAGACCAAAAGAGGATCCATTTTTCTCATGGATTGATAACCATTGATATAATGAAACACAACATGTCCCAAATGATCAACCCAATCCCCAGCAATGTCATGGACATAAGTGATGAGCATATCCTCATGAATATGTATAGATACCTCTTTCTATCCATCTAAATGAAGACGGTGGTCCATGATCAAATAGAAATTTGATCCTAGTTTCTATTAATGTCCGATCCAAAAGAGGTATGTGAAACAAGGATCACTAACCAGTACTATAATAGATGGAAATATGCTCAATGGACAATATCCTTTACATAGAGATTTCAAATCCCTAGAATCTGTTGTATCTCTATTGGGTATGAAGTGAGATGAATTTGTCATCCATTCGATCACAACCCATATCACATTATTCATTATATAGGTATAAAAAAACCAAACCATATTGTCCATAGATATATCATCCCACTTCCATGTAGGTAGTGGATGTGGTTGATGCAAACCCAAATATTTATAACGCTCATCCTTAAACTACCGGTATGGATGTCAATGAGAGAAAAACTTAGTAATACCCCGTATCATCCCTATCCACATGATCTATCACGACATGTCATATAACTTATTAGCTGTTCCTTGGAAAAATACCCCCATGGAATTATGACAATACCCCACCACATTATCTTATTCTACTAACGGTACAATGAAGCAATCCTAAAAGAATATAACACTATATTTGGAGAATGTCCATTGGGAAAATATCTCCCTTCTATAAGGAGAGTTTCTAGTAATAATTAATTAATCATCAATATCCTAATACTAAAGATTCATCTCATGAGGATTGTATACCAGTTGAATGATGGCTAAAGAAACATAAGGCCCTTTATTCTGAACTCCAATAGGCAACTATGCAAAGATATACATCAAATTCCACTCTTCTGATGATTCTTTCACAGCATAGGATGGAATATTCTGACTCAACACATGTTCTATGACATTACCATTCCCTGAGGTATAGTGATGTCAATGTAAAAATATTTTTGGTACTCCACCCAGTTCCTCTAGTGGAAATTCAAATATTTTTAGAGAAGATTTAATTCATGATTTTTTGTCTAAACACACAGTAAAACATTCTTTGAAAATATAGTTCCACCATCTCTTATGTGCATGCATCACACCCGCATCTTCAAGGTCATGGGTAGGATAATTCTTCTCATTTTTACAGTGCTAACAAGATACATAAGAAACTATATGATCTCCCAACATAAAAACACATCCCAATCTTGAAATCAATGCATCAAAAAATACCACATAGGCCTCGCTGGCCTCTAGAATATTCAATACCAATGTAGTTGTGAAATGATGATTCATCATAACAAAATAAGTTTTTCATTTATCATTCCATGAAAACACCACACCCTTACAAATCAAATCAGACATTAGAGAATCCAACATCGAGAATTCCTTCCCAAACCAACAATAATATCTTTCTAAGCACAAGAAGCTTCTAATGTCGAAGTCATTTAATGGTTTTACCTACGTCAAAAATACCTTTACCTTCTCAAGATCAACTGATAAACCTTATTTATAAACCATATGTCCCATGATATTCATTTACTAAATCCAAATCTCACTCATTGAATGATTTTTGTCGAGTTGGTGATTTCTCAGTAGGCTCTAAACTATTCTCAGATGATGTATATGATCCTCCTTAGATTTATTGTTAATGAATATTTTATAGACATAGAATACAAAAATAGTATCCAGATACTCATGAAAAATCATATTCATTAAATCCATTAAAACTATAGGAGAATTTGTTTGACAAAAGCACATAATAATGTACTCATAATGATTGTGCCTAGTCCACTAGGTGGTTTTCTGAATGTTAAAATCTTATCTTCTCCATTGATGGTGACCAGATCAGAGGTCGATTAATGAAACCCACATCTCCCCTTTCAAGTTCCCAAGAAGATCATAAATCTATGTAAATGAATATTTTTTCATTACCATAACAGAATTGAGCATTTAGTATTTGACACATAAGCGAAAATAAGCATATTTCTTAGTGAAGATATCTAACGATGCCTAGGGTGACACACTCGAGCATATAAATCTTTTCATAGAAAGATCATCCAATATGGACTTCAGTTACTTCATTTTAGCAGGATTGAATCAGTAAGACATAATAGAAATAGGTTGACTGAAATACAATGTTGTACGTGATAAATTGACCTCCCATACCAGTGGGAAACCATAGATATCTGAAGGGAACACATTGGGACACTCAACGACAACTAGAGTGAGATAACATATAAAATTTTCCCACTTCAAATAAAAATAAATCACTGATATTACATTCCTAACCCTAGATAAGAAGGTCCGGATCTGCAGAGCCTTCGGTTGGATTCTCATTAAAATACAAGAGACACACCACTAGGTATAGGATAGTAGACCTATTGATGAGAAAAAAAACAAATAATTATTATAAATAATCCAATCCATCACTAATATAACATCAAGATATTTCATTTATAGGAAAAAAACTCCAAGATAGTTGTGCATTATATTGAGAGAATACAAAAGGTAGACTATGGAGACCCTTCTCACTCTTCTTACCCTAAGGAGTAGTAATATCCTATTCACAAGATAAAATATCCATATGATGATTAATTAGATTAACAATACGAGTTCAAATAAATGAGTGAGATGCACTAGTATCAAATAGATTAGTCACTAATGATGATTATATAGTAATGGTACCATTCACAATTGACAGACCCATCTCTTCTTCCTCTGGAAACTCTTCCACAGCGTTAGGTAACTTTCGTTTAGAAGCATGTGGTTGAACCCTTTTATACACAAATCATCTAATTTTCCCACAGTTTGAAGAGGAAATAATTTTTTTATTCCTATATGAATTGCATAAAAGATATGGAATAATATCTATTAGTTTCCTTAGCATCTGTAGTAGATGCATATCTTTGGTTCCTCTATGAAAACACTTTTAGAATGTCATATCTTTTCACAATAATATCAAAACAAAGGACTTCTTCCTGGAATTGTAGGAGGTATGGTATAACTATGTCATAGAGAACATTAATGAGAATCATAATGATTTTGTTTTCACAAGAACTAAATCAAACTACCACTATGAGAAAGAGAATCTCTTGATTACCATGACATACTTGCTAGGTCCATCACGACCATCATCACCTTATTTAGAACATCAGTATAAGTGGCCATCATTTGAAATAAAAAACGAGATCAAATACATGATCAAAATACAAACCTGAATCGTCGAACCTTCATACACTCCTTAGAAACAAAATCATTTGAAAACTGCACTATCTTGTAAAATTTACTTTAATACTCATTTTTGGTTCGGTTGTCCTGGTCAAGGTTGAAGAAATCCATAGCCTTGGCGAACACCATAGACATTAAATATAAATATTTGATGAAATCAACTAGGAAGTCCTTACACTCTAGGACCTCTTGTTTCTTCTCCATCATCATTGGGATCCACCATCTTCTACTCGACCCTTACAGCACGAAGGTGGTATACATTACCTTGATGTAATCACATGTCTCCAAGAACTCAAAAAATATTCTGTCTTTCCCAAAAATTATTCTGCATGTTTAGGATCATTGGATCCATTGACAATATTTGTCTTATCATGATGGAACTCCTGGGAATGATTTCAATAAATATCCCCTTCAGGATCCACAGATGGAGCCTGAATAGGAATTGGTGGTGGTGCATATCCACGAGCTTGGATAGTGTGAAAATCACCTCAACTATTTTTGGGTCTACTGAAGGATTCTCTCAATGTAGTTTAGTGGAATCATCCTCCATGATCTTATTTGTACATCTTCTCATAGACGTAGTACTACAAAAAATTAGTAGGAAAAAAGAAGGATGTAAAACTAACACTCAAACTGAGCTATAAGAAAAATTATTTCTAATAGATTGAATAAAGATATATATATTCCATTCTATCCATAATCAAAATAAGAAAATGACTAGAACTAACTTACAATAGGTCTTTCGCTGACCATCCCTAGTGAAAAATGATCATTGTGGTGAGATATGTATAGGAACTCAATGGAAAGTACCTCCTCTGTGTCGAAAAGATATCAAAAATGAATACTAACATCAATATAAAATATCGACAACCTCCCTCTGATACAATGTGTTCATGGAAAAGAATGGGTACCCTGATAACCTAAAAACATAGAAAAACATGATAGAGCCCTAAGGAAATTCCTAATCCCCATTGATCGGTGACTAGAACCTATGATCATATAACATATAAGTGGGAATTAATTTTCCACAAAACATAGTAGAAGTAAAAGAAAGAAGATAGGATGAATAAAAAACTATACTTGGAATAATGTACTACAAGTCAACATGGAATTAAATCTGAAAACACTACAACCCAAGATCCAAAATAGTTGAAAAGACCAATGTATCTATGGATACAATAGACCATGACCATGGTTTAATAGCTTGATAAAACACCAAGGGATACTTTCGCCATTCACTAACATGGAAGCTGGTAATGTAAAAACAGTCGAAGGAACAATTTGGGTGTTAGATAGAAATCCTAGTAGGGTCTCCCAAATTTTTGAATAACATATTCCAAAAATATATTAACCAAAGCAATGATTTTTTTTTAAATAACCTGTTTTGGAATTTTCAAATCAGATTTAATCAAATAATGTTATATAGTTCAAATCATGGAGAAAATACCTTTTAAATGACATTACATGTGATTGAATATTTCTAAAAAATGGTTCAAATAAAATATTTAAATAAAATAGTTTATATAAATCAATATGGAATGAAGGAAAAGATTTACAACAGTTTCATATATTTATATCTAAAATATAAATTACTAGCGAGAAATGTGGTCATCTAAAAATGGGTACAATAGAATTATATCGATAGGAATCCACTTTGTCCAAGTGATCGTAGAAATATTTGTATTTTCACTTCACCCTGACCCTGGACAAAGGTAACACATCACAATCCAATCAGAGGTGTGACCGACTACATGTATTTTTTAGAACATTATAATTGTGTTGAGTGTGTCCGAATTACTCTCCAACTAAATAAGGATTTAATTTTATATTACACAATAATTGATTGCAATTTTATTATCAAACTGCATAAAACAAAATGTAATCTCATTATTCAATTTCAATTCAAATTCTCCATTTAATCCCAAAATGGTTTTATTCAAAAACATGAATCTTTAACAAGATAAAACCACTAGGTATCTATCAAAAAAATTAATACATTTTCACATTTTTCAAATCCATTCAAAACAAATTCCATCAATTTTAAAATTCATTTACATAATTCAATTAAAAAATTTAATTGAAATCATTTCCATAAATATTCCAATTTCAAACATATGATTTAAATCTAACAATTTCAATGAACACACCACAATTCAATAGAATTGGTTGGTTTCCCCAATTCTCATGCTAGAACTATATAAGAACTATCATTTCACTAGAATTAGATATTATTATATAAATTGAAATCAAGTTTGAGAAATTATATTTAAATAAATGGTATAAATTAATCAAGAAATTCAATGTTAAACATTTTGGATAAACAAGTTCTAATCACCATACATTTCTCGAGATAAAACACTCGTAACGACACCAATAAATGATAATGAAGGTGTATAATAACTCGAAACACAAACTAGAGATGATATCAAAGAACATAGATCATATATCATTCTATTTCATGATGATATATTGAAATACCAAAGGAGGATAAAGAAATAATGATAATGAACAGAGGAGAAATCTTACCCGAAAATGACAATGTATGAGAAATGATGATCAATCACCAAATGAGATTATATATATGTGTTGGAAGTCAAAAATATCGCATAAAGAAGGCTTATTTTTATTGATAAGAAATTGGAGTGGGGGAGGAAAGAGATCACAGTCATACTTTCTATTTAAAAACCCATAGTTGGTGTATTACACAATGTGTAATACCCTTTCACATGATGAAAAAGTAAAGTTTCATAACACCCCAAAATCTAATTTCATTAAATTGAAAAAATAACTAAAAAACAGTGTGAAAGGGATCTTAGTAGTGTATAACATTCACAGTATGCACCGAGTGACCATTACACATCATATAACCATGTTGCAAGCCTATAAACCACTGGAAACCTACTCAAATTCTCGATTAAAGGTGAGTGTCCAAAAAATCCGACATCACCATTATAGGTATCCTCACAATCAAATATCAACCCTACATAGTCAATGAAATGGTAAAACCATGACATGGTTAAAGGAATACACATCAGATAAGTAAGGGGAAGTCACATCATTTATGGTACAACACCTATTTTAACGAATCCCTAGAGAATAAACCTAATAGAGTTTCATAAATGTAATAAGGAACTATCGGAAAACGATGAAAATGGGTAGAAATTCTTGTGTATAATACCATGGGTGACATAGTATTTTTTGTTAAGAAGAAATAGGAATCAATTAATATTTCAATCGATTACTAATAACATTACAAGATCCCTACCACTATCATGTAAATTTTTATCCATGTTTATTACATAATTGATCAATTGTACAAAATATAATAATTTTCAATGATTGAACTTAATTTTTGATACCATAAATTGGGGATAAAAAATAAATATATACAAAATAAATCCTTTTGTATGATATATAGTAGTTCAAAATTTATAGAAATTCATTTTTTACTTACCGATGTCCATATATATTCGTTAATATAATTTATGTAACAATTATAGATTACCTTTATTGGCTTATTGTGGTATTTATAAATGATATTAAAATATATTATATTTTAAAGGAGGAACATGAGGATTATATGAATATTTTATTGAATACATTGAGGAAGTAGAATTTATATTCGAAATTTAACAAGTGTTAATTTTTTTCAAAAGAAGGTATCATTATTTGTTCATATAATATAATTAAAGGTCTTATTGGTGGGCTCTTAAATGATTAATGTTATTTTCTAATATCCCATACCCACCGTAGTTACAAATATCCTTAGTTTCCTTGGATTTTATGGATATTATAAATTCTTTTTTTTTGGATTTCCCATATATTTTTTATCCAAAAACCCTAATAAAAATAATTGTAGCAAATCTCTTATTGAGAGATGAATGTTATAAAAATTACATAGAGTTGAAAAGTATCTTGGTTGAAAACCTATATTAACTGTTCCATATATTGGAAAAAGTATACTGATATATAATGTTCAATTAGACAAACTACTATGATGTGTTCTTATCTAGAATTCCTTGGTGATAGCTTCTGCCACCTTCTATTTTAGATATTATGATAAAAAATATGCGACCCATGATTTGGGTCTAAAATTAGTAATATTTTCTTTAAAAATATAGAGGTATTATATTTGTGGTTAAATATTGGATTCATATATTTATTAAAATGGATTATTGTATATATAAAACTATAACGAGCTTAATATGCAACAATGTAGATAGATGGAATGTATTACATTTTAGGAACACTCAATACACTACCAACATATGAAGGAGAATGAGGTGGTCAATGATCTGAGTCAGAAGTAATTTTCTAGTTTAATTAAGATGAAGATTGAAAGAGATCCAATATTTTGGGATTTGAGATGATCAACCTTGAAATAAGGAGAATATGGGTAAATATTTTCTTTCTTAGATTAATGATCAAACATCCATCCTTCTAATGATTGAAAACGTACAGAATGGGGATGTGTAACAACATATGATGAGAAATTTTACTGATTTTTACCAATATTGTGATGGAAATGTAAAGTTCATCGACAAAGCATGTTTCCTGTCAATACCATACCTGAAGAAGGAACTATAGGATTAGCTCATAGTTCATCATTATCTATTCATCTTGGATGTTTTATGATCTATATTGTAAATAAAAATTATTTCCTGGGGGAATATGAAATTTGATTTTCATTTTATTTACCTCAATGCTTAGTATAGCACTAATTTATGGATAAAAGAGAGTACTCTAAGGTGGTACTGTATCCATTACTCATACCAGAATAGAAATTGGAAAAATTAATAAGGGAATTTCCTCTAAAATTAAAAAACATTTTTATTAAACCCTTATATTTGGATTGTTGTAAAACCTTAATAATTTTATTAGTTTTTTTGAATAAATTATATTTCATCGATAGCGTGCATTAGATAGACACTGATTCTTAAAAAACCATGATATTCTATTAATATTTTTATTTAAACATTAATGTTATAACCCTAAAATTATATTTTTCAATAGGAAAAGGAACCACCGAATTTTAAAAATTATGTAAAAATTATTTTGATAATGATCATATATTTATAAATATGTACAAAATTTTTAGTAAAGACTTTGTATTTATTGAAATTACTATTTTCTAAATAATGATTTTTTTCATATATAAAAATATAATAAAAATAAAATATTAGTATTTTATAAATTTTATTTGAAAAAATTAAATTCAATATTTGGGTAATCTGTTCAAAATTAACTTAGGATGAGTTTTTTAAAATTTTATGAAAATATTAGATTTTTAGGGAATAGTTCAAAATACTGATTTTTATTGAAAACAAATATCTAATTTAAAATAGTTACAGTGTTAAATACTATTTAAAATTTATTTATTAGTAAAATTAGTTAAAAATATTTGTTTAGTAATTTAATTTATGTTATTTTAAATAATTTTATATTTCATTGTTTAATTAAAATTTTATATACTTCAGAATATTTTCCCTTTTCAAAAAACACGTTTTTGATTCCTCTATTGGTATAATTATATATTATATTATTCCACTTATATAAATGGTATTTATACAAATTAAATAAATATTTGAAATCATAGTAGTTAATATTACGTAACAATTTTAACTTAATATTTGGGCAACTAAATATTATAAATAGAAACAAGAATTACCAAGGTAAATGTGAAATAGGGTTTTCAGTGGTTAAACAAAAAAAATATGGGTTCAAATGAAATAAAAAATTTATTATTACAATTTTATATAAATATTTAAACCCTATTACATCTAATTATTTATAATTTCCCATTTACGACCCTTTTAATGATTAAAACATTGTTACCCATTTTTCTTTTCACAAAATGCATGTGTGTCATCTCCCTGAATTATAGTAGGGAACCCACACTACTGTCTTATTCAAAAAAAATTAAAACATTTGATTCTTTCATTATATAAAAATATATATTTCGTAATTACCTACTCACATCATATGGGGAATATTTTTATTATTTATTCATCTTAAGAAGGTTTTATCTGGTAACAAATAGTGGTTCTCTCAAGAAGATGTAATATTAATAAACATGTGTTTTTGTTTTAATTATTCTTAAATATCCTTCATATATTATAAAATAATTCTGATATATAATAAAAATTTTCTACCATATAATGATATTTTATTATTTTTATTAGATAACCAATATATATATCCTCTAACCTCAAATGGGAAACAAACCCATCGATCATGTGGATGACACACTACGACCTTGTGAACCAATTTAATTAATTTTCCATTTTCATTTATAAAGGAGAGATGTAATGATGGATTTTATATATTTATATGATAATTACAACATATTTATACTGAAATAATTATAATATAATATATATACCTTCTTAATTTCTATTTTCTGGGAGTATAATAATGTCACAGGTCTGTTTGGCGGACAACCGCCTCACAATGAAATGTGATGTGTGTCTCACTTATCCATTACATGGAATGTAATAAAGTAAAATTTAATGAATTTATGCCATTTATATGAAATCATAATTTATCTTTAATGGGTATATATTTTACATTTATTTCATTTTATAAATTGGGAAAATGGGAACACTATTTTTCTGTACGTACGACATCTCGTCTCTTTGAATGGTGTAATATTTTTTCAATCCTTAAATTTTAGGGATGAATATTACTAAAAATATTAATTATTTATATGATATTTATATCATGACTAAAATTATATAGATTATGGAACCATGATCAATATAAAAGTAAATGTTTCAAAATTCTAAAACATACATGGAAAACAAAGTTATTATTTCCCAAAACATGATTTTCACAATGAATTATTATCTAATTTTTAATAATGGTAAATAATAAAATAATATATGGAATGAAATATGTATGTATTTTTTTCAATATATTTATAATAAACCAAATTTCATTATATATGATATTCATATGTGTATAAATAAAATCGAATGTATGTTATATGATTTCGTCACATATTTTAACTCGTTAGAAAAGTTATTTCTGTTACACACTTACATTCTATTATGAAGTGTATATAATAAAATTTTAACATTTTTTATCAAAAATATATATATTTAATTATATTTAATTTTTTAAATTTTTTATTCATTAATTGTTCTTATGAATAAAATTTTACCATAATTATAAGGGATTTTCATCACACTTTTATTTTTAGCAGAACAATTCCATTGATATCCTTTATTTCTTTTTTGTGGTGTATATAATTATAAAGTTATAGTTTATTATTATTATGAAAAAAATATTGGATATAAATATCATTATAATATTATTTTTAATTAGATCTAACCATTCAGAAAAAACCAATGTGGTATTTTATTTTTGAGACAATATTTCTGTTTATAAGGATTTTTTATTATTATGATTACAATTTTGACATTAAATTATCTAATTCCCAAGAAACACGTGAATTTTATTATCCTTTTGATATTTCCTGAAATACATTTTCTCTCTTTATTTCTCCTCTACATACAATATTTTCTAAAATAATGATATTAAGAAAAATCAACTTCATTTCTCTCTATAATCGAAATTATTTTCTATTATATGTTCATGTTTTCTAGAAATATATTAAAGTATGTTTTTATTTATTTCCAATAAATTGTTAAATAAATTTTTATCCGTGTTTTATTTTGTACAATACTATTTACAAATAATCATCTTGTCAATTTTTGAATGAGTTACTTTTGACTTCTTAAGGAAAATTTGAATGGAATAATTGTTTTAACATGCAAGTCATGAATGATATTTTCTACCATGAAGAATATTAATGTTTTAATACTTAATTTATAATATTCCTCTTATTTTCAAAAACAATTATTTATATAATGTTATGTGAAATTATACTTTTGAAAAAAAAGGATATTTTCAATGTGGTCAAGAAATTGTCCTTATTAAATGATCCATGTGATATTTTAAAATAACATTCCATTTTTGATGACATCCTTTTTGATTATTATGATTTACTGGGCATATAATCCAATGATAATAGCATTTTTTTTATTTGGATGATTAATCATTTGGAGATATTATTTTTATGAAATCTGTTTCCATTCCCCAATTTGTGATACGATGAAATAAATATGAAACCAAATTTTTTTATGGGTTCTTATATGATGAATGTTTTGTGATATTGTGGATCATTTATTTATTATTTTAATTTTGGTATGGTGGTTTCATTAGTACCTATGATATTATTTTTTTTATTAACATGTATGGTGGTTAAATTGTTACTATGTTTGGGTGGGACCAATGTCTCTCTCTAGTTAATTGGTTAATGATTGATAAATCTTCACATAAGTAGATATATAATTGGAATTAAAGCTAGTTTATTAAGGGAAACTATCCACTATGATAGTATTAAGAGTGGACCTTTACTACATAGATGGTTTTGGGAGTGAACTAATTCCCCTATAATAGTTTTGGAAATAATTATTGACTATGAAGGAATGCATTTTCAAAGATTATGTTCATGAAATTAGTCTATATCATATAAAAATGATATTTTATCTTATCTCATGTTCTTTGATTCAATTATTATTCATGTCTTATGATATAAAATGATTTCTACCATGGAACGTGTTAATTAAATATTATATTCCTTGTATTTTTCCCAAGTGTTATTATATTTCTCTCATAGCCTAATGCTCACATTATGTTTGTATATCTATATTTTACCCTTAATGATAATCTCATGTCTCCCATTTTCACGTCTCTTTTCCATAGATTTTTAACAATGGTGTTTTGTGTGATATGTATAAGAATGGTTCTAGTAATGAAGAACTTAGTTTGAGATGAGGTAGTTGACTTATGAACCAGTTGATTATGTATCCATATTTCCAAATGAACTTGAAATATATGATTCTAATGTAAATTATTGTACTATTTAATGAATATTCATGTGTTAATATAAAATATAAATTTATTAGATGCTTGTGACTTTATGTTTCAGGGAAAGGTTTTATTATACTTTGAATACTAGGACGAGAAAATATTTTTGAGAAACCTATGGATAATATTATGTATTAGAGAATATATTATATTATTGTAACTAAAGGTATTTGGTTTTCCTAAAAATATATCCCTGTTTAGATACTAAAACAGGATTTGGATCTCTAATACTTGTTCCTAGGCATAATTACTATGAATAATGAGTATTTAGATGGAATAAATTATCATCTATTGAATGAAGATGCACCTTTTTGGCAACTTGGTTTTACAATCTTGAGCCATATTAATTAGAAATTAAAAAACTCTTCACAAACCATCCTAAATGAAATAAATAGATTGTTGAAAAAATGAACTATTTTAAACCAATGGTTTTAGATATTGAATATATGGTTTCATGATTAATACAGCCTATAAGTTATTTTTTAGGATTACGTGGTTCCCTAATATTCTTATTAATGAATATAATATGATTTTAGGCTATCTTCATTGGTTATAACATGATGGAATAATATTAATGATGTACGAGATAGATAATTAAATGATTTAACTCATAAGATACAAAATGTTATGGGAGCTAGAATGAAAAATATCATTTCTATGGTCACAAAAAATTCTAATGCAATGAATTGTATTGAACATCCAAACGATAATATAAGGGATCAATGTTCTATTGAGTCCTCCATAAGGAAACATACACCTAGTTTTATTTCTTTCACTAACCTAATAGTCACAAAAAAATGTATCAGTAGCATTGAAAATATATTATTCTTTCATTTTTTTAGAAATAATAAAAATATTTTTTGTATCTTTTGGATGGTGAAGTAAAATCAATGGTGGAATGTGTTCATGAATATGAGTAGATACTATGAAATTAAATAAATGAAATGAGATAAGTTTATGAACTTATTCTTTAATAAGTACTTTCCTCATATTCTTCAAATGAACATAGAGAAGGGTTTACTTGACTTAATGTAGAAGAATGTTGAATATTTTGGTACCTATGTGTAATATTTTAATTTATAATAAAGGTACTCATATTATTTACCATCAAACCTAAATGAATGATTCAAGGATTCATAAATGGCTAAAAACCATGTCTCTGATGGGCCTTTCACATAAGCTACATTATCATCTATGAAGAAATATTTTGATGTGATATGAAGGTGGAAATTGAGACTAGAATTACCCCTCAATCTCATGGTCTTTATAATAAAATAATGATGGAATTAAAATTAAACTTTAACAATCTTGGGGAGAATAAGATGATAATTCCACTATGCTGTAGTAGAAGGATGCATGGATGAATGTTTTTAATGGTGCGACTAAATGTTTTATTTTTTAAATGGAATTTCATCAAGTGGATGAATGCTAAAGTAATGTGAATATGATAGATAATGACATAAATAGAGTGAAATATCCTAAAAATAAAAAACTATATTCTAGTTTTTCAAATATATGGTGTTTGGGAATTATTTTAATCGATTCCAAAATCCATGGGAAAATTATGATGGAAAGCGAAAATAACATTTTTTTAAATTAAAGAAAGGAAATAGTATTCAATCAAAATAGATAAACTAAATTATGATAATAAATGTGCACCTATCCACTAATCCTTAGTTGGGAATTTCAGGTTTGATTTTGTATGAATGATTCATTTGAAAATCATATGGATTGTCCTTTAATGGAACATGATGTGATTATAATAATTGCTTGTCTCTCTCTACATTGATTCAAGAAAAAAAATCACATTTGATATTCTAAAAAATCATACGATTATCTATTAGTTCATGGATGAATCCAAATATCAAATAGTCATTTTCCATCCTATTATAAGAGAATTTTTAATGAATAAAGTTTGAATAATATTTCTAAATAATATATGTCTCCATGTAAGAATAAATTAGGGGTTATGTATAAAAATATGATTTTATTAATATAGAGTTGATGATTAGTTCAAAGTACTCGACACTCCTTCTGAGGTTTAATGTGATGGTATTTTATCAACATTATTTATATTTTTAGATACATTTATGGAAATAAAAACTATTGTAATTTTAAATTTTGTATTGAAAATTTTATTTGAGGAGAAATTACATTAAATTTTCTAGACCTATGATTTAAATTTTTGGAAACCTTTAGGGTTTCTGTATTATTTTTGTTGTGGTGTTTATTAATATTTGAAATTTGGGATTGTTAAATGAGTTATATTCATATAGTTCAAAAAATATAACAAGTATAATTGGAGAAAAATCATCACATCTAGTAAGAAATTGGTCATTGAACTCATTTTCAATGGGTCAAAAGGGTGTATCACCTTCCATTATCCTATGTAAAAGAGTATTTATTATAAAAAACGTGAAGATATATTTTTTAGTGTATCTATCTCTATTATTTTAATGTTAGAAAAAAATGTATGGGAGACAACAGTTTATGGAAATTTTGTAACCATTACCCACACTATAAATGAAATTAGAAAACATAACCAATGATTTTTTCATAGAACTCCCCAAAACAACTAATGGTAACAATGGTATATGGGGTTTAGTTGATCTCTATACAGATTCAACAAAAAAAATTAGGGATTATTTCCCTCTGAATCGCCTTTTGAGAAGATAAATTAAATAAGGTTATGATTTCATGGAGTGCCACTTTATATTGTATATGTTTGTGATCTATTTTTGTCCTCAAATTTCTAGTATAGTCTTTAAAAAGATCATGATATAGTATTCAGTTTAAAAAATACATATGATCGTCAGATAGATGATAATAACTACTGTTTAATTAAAATAATAGTGGATATGGTGGGATCATTTTCTGTGGAATAAAATGGTGTTAAATATAGGTAACATCATATAGGATATTATTCAAAAAAAAATATGTCATTCAATCATTCAGATGTATCAATATATACCCCTTCATAGAAAGAAGTGTAGGATTAAAACTTATTGAGATGAATGTGGATAAATCATTATGTAGGTACTTTATCTAGTTGGGGAATTGACGGATAATGTTAGATTCATTACACATCAAAAGAAGATATCTTAGAGTCAGTAGAAAATTTATAATAACAATAATCAGTTTCATTAGGAGTTCGAATTTGGTGAATTTTTTTAAAAAAAATCCTCAATACAAAATTTTTATTATATTTATGAATAAATTATTTTTTATCACTTGGTTTATTGGAAATTTATAGATTGTAGATTTATTAATGATGATTTATTATCAATTCATGTTTCCCCCAAACCTCTATCAAGCCCATGATGTGTTCCATTAATCTTTTTTGAGGAAGTTCATACCCGATCCTTCACATGTAATGAAAAATATGGCCATACCAATAGTGGAAGATAATTTTTATAAGGAACATAAAATGGATATTATATTTTATATAGAGATGTTTATATGAAATAAGACCGCTCACTTAGTCATTGTTTTTTTTTGAAACAACAAATTTGAAAAAGATTCATGGGAACATTGGGAATATATAAGGAATTGGTATCATCAATTTTTTATATGTGAGTAATTAATTTTAAAAGAGAAAATATTATTAAGATAGTCATAATGAAACACCATATGAATGTTTTCAATTTTTCCTTTGAATAAATTAATTTTCATCGATAGATTGCATTATATGGAACAACTAGTTTTCTTGAACTGTGATATTATATAATTTAATTTTTCAAACATGACTATTATAAGATATATATTAAATTTATGGGCATTCATATTTTTATTAAATTTTTTAAAATTAACTATTATTATTTTATGTATTGATGATTTATTTATAAATAAGTACATAATTTTTATTAATGTCTTTTTATGTTTCAATAATACAATTGTCTGAAAAAATTATTTATTTTTTATATAAAATAATAAAAATAATTTTTAAACGTTTATAAAATATATTTTAATAAAAATTATTTATTTTTTTAATCAACATATAAAAATTATATTAGAGTGAATTTTATATAATTTTCATAAAAGATAATTTTTTCAGTGAATAGTGAAATGTTGTAATTTTTAATAGGAACTACCTTTTAATTTATTGAATTAAAAAAGTTACATATTTTTTAAAAACAATTTGATTGTAAATTTATTTCAAATATATATTATGTAATAAAATATAAGTTATTGGAAAAATTTTCATATCAAATTTTTATATGAAATCATTCTAAACATATGATGATTTTCTTTTTAGAAAGATGCTTTTGCATCACATATACATGTTTTATTCTATTATAGAATTCCCATCATATGTGAATTGAATTTTAAAACGAGATTCTATATTCTAGATCATAATTTATAATACAATATAAAAACTAACTCTTATTTTTTTTAGTCAAAATTAATATTAAAAAAATAAAAATTAATTATGATTGTTAAAGTCAAATCAGATTTACTGGGGGTTAAATAAAATTAAATAAGGACTAGAATGACCAAAATACTTATCCAATTTCTATTAGATGTAAATATTTCAAACAATTCATGAAAAAGAGTATATAATGACCAAATTTGGATACTTTTCTTAAAAAAAAAATTGGTTACACCTTTTTCATTTCAAATAGTCTAAGTCTACAGACTACCCAACATATAAAAGGGTACACCATCTCCTCTCCACAACAAACATCAAAAACCATTTTTGGTAAAAAAATACCTTATCAAATCCCTTAAATACATTCCTCCTCAAATCCTAGTTAAATTAATTTGATTATAAAACCATATTATGAACTCTTTAGGTATAATGAAAAAGAGGTTCTCTGAAGAAGAGGTAAAATTTATAATTATGTGTTATTGATTTATTTCTTCTTCAACATCCTTAAAATATTATTTATGTATTCTGAAATAATAAAAAATTACTTCCAATATATTGATATTATATTATTCTAATGAAATAATATACATAAAATTTTTCTTCTAAAAAACGTGAAAAGAAATAGTTGATCTTGATCACAGTGAACTACTACCTCGCGAACTGACGTAATTAATTTTCCCTCACCACTACTGACATCCAGATATAATTATGGATTAAAATAAGTATATTATATCTATGAAATATAAATACACTAATTTTATAATAAAACATTTACATTTTTTACTTTCAATTACATGGTAATTTGGTAAAATAGATCTTCTGTTCGGAGGACTAAAACCATGTGAATGGGTGTGATTCATTTTCCCTTTACTCTTTATTGATGAGGTATTAAGGAATGGTAAAATCAAAATAAATGATATATATTAAATAATAATGAATATATAAATTTAATATATTACTTAACTATCTATATTTTCATATATCATCAAAATGGAATCAATGTTCAACTGTAAGTACAACCTACCATCTACATGAACAATGTAATAAATTTTTCAATCTCTATCATTTATGGATGAATATAAATAAATATATATATATATATATTTTATATTATTTATATAATTGATAAAAATATTTAGATTATGGATCTGTGATCAATTTAAGAGGAATGAAAATAGAAATCTAAAACATATATGAAAATTGATGTATTTGTTACCCATAACATCATTTCCACAAGTAATTGTGAATAAAAATGTAATAAAAGGTCATAAATTAACAGTATATGGTATGATATATATGATAATTAATAGTTAATATATTAATAATAAACCGATATTTATTATAAATATTATTTTTTTCATGTTTACAAAGAAATTAATGATTGGAGGTAAGGGATATCATTTCAAATTTTACTTATTTGGGAAATATCTTTGTGTTATGAACAAAAATTCTTTTATGAGTGTATATACTTCCCCTTGGACATGTTATATAATTAATAAATTTCTTTTAATTATATTTGATAGAGAAAATATTTTCAATTAATTTACATTTAATTTCATTGTTTCAAATACCACAAAAAGTATTAATTTAAGATGAATTTCCACATTATATGATATTACTGGTATTTGGAGCTTAATAATAAAAATATCCCATTTCTGATTTTTAACTATTTTAAATTATTGTTATATTTGTTTCATACAATTTTATATGTTAATGCTAATTGAAAAATTCTTTATTTACAAGATTCTATACATCATGGGCTTCATTTCAACCTTCTTTACAAAAAGCTAAATTGACTATATGGAAGCTCAAAAAAGCATACAATTTGGACCATGAAATTTTTTTATAGATTAGTCAATTTTTCTTGTAGGGTATATTCCTCATTCATGGTGGTCCCAATATCTATGAAATTTTTTGTCTAGATGATAATGTAGATTTTTAACATCTTTTATGAAGGATTGGATGCATGAATTGGATTTTATAACGGTCTTTAGAATATTCTAATATGGAGGTTTACGATTTAGAGAGTCTAACTAGACATAATAATTTGTCAGAAAAAAATAGGCATAACTCTCATAATAATTGTGAAAATATGCTTAATTTTTGAGGAGATATGGCCATGATATTTATAAACGAAATTAATTAAGGTTTAAATGTGTTACGGGGTCATTTAATGGTGATAAAACACATCAACATTCGGGGTAAAAATTAATCCTATAAAAGGAGGGGATGCCATCCCTCTCAAGGAATCTCAGTCCATCTCACTCCTTCAAGGTCACTAAAAAGAAGGAATTTTTTTCTTTCCATATTTTATTTATTTTCATTCTCATAGACTTGTAATGCCTTATTCTTCTTCAATCATCTATATTACCCTTACAATGGTGGGGTAAACATTTTGAGGGATTTAGGGAGGGTTGGTTTTCTATTTTGTAATGCATGAGTTCTTGGACATTATCGATTGAAATTTCATTATTCTCCAATGTTTTTTTCATTTCCAAATAGTGGATTTTATTATGAAGTGATATCATTCATGAATTTTAATTCCTTTATTTATTTTTTCCTTGGTAAATACCCATTATCTCCCTATAATGATTTTTGGTTTTTATACAATGGAATTGGCCAATGATTTATGGTGAATTACTCGACGATCGTTAGTATATGTAATAGGGGGTGGATGTTCATGATTTATTTTGGGATAAACAAGACCTGAACAGGTATTTCCAATGTTAATTGAGTATATTCAATACCACTCTTTTCCACATAGCACTCTTTTTCACATTGACTGAGAGTTGACCAAACTGATATCTTGTTATGGTTTTCTCTCACTATCATAATTTCACCAAGGAAATGAGAGGAAATGATTATGGAAACTCAATTTAATATACTCATAATAAGAGGATTTAATTAAATTTAACTAAGATAGCATAATAGTAGGGAAGCCAACCCCCACCTAATTACCCTACATATATCATAGTTTTGAATCATTTTAGTTTCAAATTCCATTCCACATATTTTTTAATTAATTTATTCTAAAAAACAAACCATTTTTACCCAAATTTAAAACTGAAAATTTCCTTTGTGTGCACTCCTCTTCGTGAGAATTCCTAGGATTAATCACTGGATTACACTTAGAGAATATTAAAATCGTTTTCTGACTCTTCGTGATAGGCATGCGCCAAACATTTCATCATTGGCGGGGAGGCAGTTCGACAACCTAATTATAAATATTTCACTCTTTTCAAATAAAATATCATAAAATCTTTTTTTTCAAATGATTACTTTTTTAAATTCATGGAACAATTACCCACAAATTAAAGAAATAATTTTTGACTCACCCTTTTCAATAGAGGATTATGTCTCTTTTATTGATATAAAGGTTAGGTTATTTTGGAAAACAAATAACGTTGAGTAAAAATTCAAATAATACATAGATGGCTTAAGGGTGGACATGAACTTTGAAATTTTTGAAGCGATTTCCCAAATGTTGACTGAGTTATCCCATTACATTACATAATTTTATGATGTTCTCAAGGTCCATTATGATCTCCCCTTACTCTTCTCAGATTTTTCTATGGAAATCCACCAAATGGTGGGGACATACTCTTTTACTTAATCTTCTACTACTCAACTCCCAGATATTCTTTCCAATAATGAAGTTATTGAAGATTTTAAAGTCCCATATTTTCCATGTAATTTCTTAATTATATGGGAATATTACGAGTACACGAAAATTGACGGTGCCTGATTCCACGGCCCGGTATTCCCAAAATTAATTTTTGTGCTTTTTTTAAGTAACTTCAGTAATCGTGTGAGTGGGTTTTTGTGACTTTTGAACCAGTGAACAGAATTGAAATTTTAGGTCACCGTTGAACTCACTGCAATTATATTCGTTTAGGAGAGCTTCACCTCGGCTATAGTTGGTCATGGGTGGATGATAGTTTTTTCTAACCATCGTGTGAATATAAAAAAAGTGGAAAAAAATAATATAACATTATTTTTATTAACTTTTTTATTCTATTCAATTCCATGTGGGGACCACCCAAACTCTTCAAGCCATCTTTTTAATTGTTCCAAACCCCCAACATTTATTGACTTCATCAAATGAATTCATAGAACCTATTAATTACGGGGGAGGTGCTTCATCACTTGGATGGGAGTGGCTCTTGATTTTTTCTAGAGAAGAAGCTTGGGGGAGGGTTTTCTGGAGTAAACCCCTTAGAGGAAGAACTCTTCTCATTCGACGATCTTTTCTCCAATGAAGAACTCCGTTGAAGGATCTCCAATTAGGAACGTCTTCAACGACAATGAATTGATGTACATCCTTTCCTCTCCTCACTGAAAAAATGAGTAATAAATGTAGGGATTTTTGGTTTGTATACCCCGTACTACATTCTTGTCATCCTTCTTGAATTAAAAACACCTATGTCATTCCCTAACATTCTAACACGGAGAGTACGGGCCAAACAAACATGGCCCGACCTCTCCGCAAACCTTGTGGATTTTGGGGTTCTTCATGGCTTATTTTTGGGTTGAGAGATTTCCAATTGTGGTGGTCCTGAATCGATGGAGATGTATCATGTCGAGTGTGAGACTCTATGGAATGAATAATGGGACACCGAGGTGCACCCGGTGACTCGAGGAATGTCGTTGGAAGGGCTCGGGAGTGGAGGCCGGCACTCCGGCCTACAACAATTTTGGCGGGGGTGCGAACGTTCCACCAGAGATGAGCTTCAGTGGAGCAAGGGCAGAAAACATCACAACTCTGACTGCACAAAGGGGTCGGAGGTCTGCGACCGTGCCACCAGGCCTGCAGGAACCGCGACACGGGGTCGTGGTGGTGAAGGTGGGAGGAAAATGCTTTGCCGGTCGCTGGGGGTGGGGCGGTGCACGACCGCGTCACGGAGGAGGGTTAGTGTTTGGGCTATCCAGGAAGCTGAGTAGGACCCTAGGTCCCGTGTTCCAGCTATCAGTGCCACGTGGCACCAACAGGGCGGTCACCCAACCAGAACGACCCATCTGTTCGGGGTACCAAGGGGAGGCCTCCCCTTGGTAGGAGACTTGGGCGACCCCACCGTGGGGATAACCAACCATGTGCCGCACTAGAGGGCCGGGCCAAACCCAGCAGGCTAGGTCGGAACTTGTGGGCCGGTTGGGACCCATTGTCAGACCCTGTTTGGCCAAGGTCAACCCGAATCGTGTTTAGTCGGGTTGGGTCGGTCTGGCCTGGTCGGAGCGGCCGGGACCTGCTTCGACCCATATCTGTTCATTTGGCCATAACATGAGCTACATTTTTCCTTTTGATGAACCATCATCAGTGATGAAAACCTTGAATCGAGAAAGTCCTTTTGGTATACCCCACTTGAGTTTTGGATAAAGTTGGGTATGACCGTGTTGGATCGAACCCAAATCCAACCGGGCCTGCATTACTAAAATCCAGTAACAAAAAAACCAGGATTCCGATTGGCGCATCATCTGTTGCATCGATACCAATATAATGTGGCAGTCCATTGGGATAATTTTTTGGGGGACTTCGCAATAGTTGGAGTATCTACCTATGGCTTGAGGAGTGGACCCTCCCGGAATCAGGTAATCTTAGGGAGGTAACCATATGGCTAACTGTAACATGAGAAAGGGTTCTTATGTGGGTATGTTCCTTGCGATCCTAAATGGGTATATGTTCTAGTATCCCACATTGATCCACTCTAAGAATCCATGTCGGACTACTCTAGGATACAACGTGGGTCTGCTATACTAGGATCCTATGTGGGTCTGATGATTTAGGATCCTACGTTGGTCTACCTCTCAATAGAGTACGATGATTCAGTAGTTACATATATTCATATTTAATATCATACCTGTGGAATACCTTGTGAAAGATGATTATTTACCTTTTAGGTACTTATATTTATCGTATTCTACTATGTGGCATTACCTTTGTAGTACTTACCTTTGTGGGGATACCTTTGTGGTATTTTTCTCTGTGGTGATACCTTTGGTGTACTTTCCATCGTGATGATACCATTGTGGTATTCTTCTATTTGGATTTAGCTTTGTGGTACATAACTTTGGGGTTTTACCTATGTGGTATTCTACCCATTGTGGAGTAGTTGAGCTTTGGACTTTTGAGTTGGGCCTCAACATTGAGATTGGTTTACTCGACAACTTAGGTATATGAATGGGAATTTACCTATGTAGGGTTGTCAGTTGTATTCATGCTTTACGATTTATCATTTGTTCATCTTGTGAGAACTTTTAGGGTCTCAGGGACCCTACTAAGTATCGTTATACTCACCCCTTCATGGGCTATGCCTTCACCTTGTTGTGTTTGGTGCAGACGATGGACACCACTGACTGATGACGAGAGTACGAGGACAAGTGGTTTCTCGGAGTTGGACATTAGAAGAGGTGTACCGTATGGATGATTGTTTGAGAGTTATACCTAAAATTTATGTAGGATCATTGGTGGGTGTTCTCATGAGTTCTTTTCAGTTTTACTTATACTTTTTAGTTTACAAGTAATTTACATATTGGATTGTATTCTAGACCCTTTTCCTTTCTGTACACACCCTATTGATAATATAGTTTTACATTGTTCATGAATCCATATTTTTGATTAGTTTTATGAGTTTACATGTAATAAAAAATGCCTTCCCAGTTGGAGGGAATACGCCTTTTGGTGCTAGTTGTCTGACCCTGCCTATGGAAGGCCGGCATGGGGTAGTCCAGGCACTGGCCCCAGGGGATGTGTCGTGAAAAATTTGAATAAGAGGAGTCGTTTCTATCATAGAACATTAGACTAAAATCTGTTAATAGTAATAGTGTTATGTGTTATGAGTGTGGTTATCAGTTAAGGGAATCTAGTATTGGTGTGGTGGCCAATGTATCTGTACATCAGGAAACTAAATTATGATTTTTGACTCTGTGAACAAAAGCACAGATTTTGTGGGTGTTTTGAAATGTTTTCATTGTGATCTCTTTGATTCGGCTCACCAGGTATAATTTATTGACCATGGTGCCCCTAGTTCTTTTTAGGATGACTCCACGTAGACAGCCAGCATAGGTTTCTGGGTAGAGCGTGCCATGACAGCGCACCGAGCAACAAGGCCTCGTGGCAGGGCCCATTATCAATAGAGGTACCAGCGGAGGAACCAATGGTACCATTACTCATTGGGCCACCAATGCCGCTATCCCCAATAGTGAATAATGCACGCCCCTTGAGCACGTTGCATGAGTTCCAGTGCTAGAGGCCACCCAGGTTCAGGGGTGAGATGGACCCACAGGCAGCTGAGGATTGGCTAAAGGCCGTGGTAAGAGTCTTCGGATTTGTAGGGACACCAGCTGATCTCATGGTTGTCCTTACCGCTAGTCTTCTACAGGAAGCAGCAGGGATATGGTGGAACATGATGCTCCTGGTTTAGGATGACGTGTCACTTCCTTGGGAATACTTTGAGTGCCTGTTTCGGGCAGTGTTTTTCCCATGCAACCCTTTGCGTCGTGCTCATACAAGAGCTTCTTCATCTATAGCACGACAGCATGAATATGGAATAGTACTCATCGATGTTCACCAACCTCTCATTCTACTCCACTGATATTGTGTGGGACCCATAATTTTGGGCTTGGACCTTCGATCGGGGGCTCAGGATAGAGATCAGGGCTTTGATTATTTCTCTCAACATCCTGACGCAGGCGGGGGTGTTAGAGTGATCCCACATAGTGAAGATTTTTCTTACTGACCAGTCACCCTTAGCAAGACCCACCATCGGGAGTCACTTAGCAGAGTCTTCTATAGTTGTATTTTCACAAATGTCATAGAGGTCCAAGAGTACCAGACCCATAAGAGAACGACCGTAGGATTCAGGGTCGGTTGTGTGGGGCACCCAAGACAGATCCAGTCATGCAAGGAGCAGGAAATGTTATGCCTATGGCGGGCAGGGTAACATGGCTCGTGAAGACCTAACCCGCCTTATAGATGATCAGCATACAATCGATGGACCGCCCATGCAGAGACAAAGGTTTGACCAATGAGTTCTATAGGGAGAAAGCTGACATGGAAGAGGATATGGTCGTGCAGATGGCACTGGGTGACGATTCGAGGTGTTAGTACCACCACCACTAGGTGGTCAACCCTGACCACAGGGACCAGGTGGATATGGGAGACCTCAACATAAGGTATATGAGGCCGATAACCATGGAACTTTGGAGATGATATGAGGTACGATCTGTGTCTACTCCACATTAGCTGAAATCATTATTTTATATCCACTTCCCTCATTCGGAGCTTGGTGATTCCGGCGGAGCCGTTGGCTCAATCATTATGGTTAGAGACTCTTACGGGAGAGGATTTGATGATTACACACTGGTACTGGCAGTGTGAGCTTACTCGATGAGATGCGATCTTTGGATGGGATCTTCTTGTAGCAGCGCTGAGACCTCACGACATCATCTTGGGTATGAACTGGTTATCTACAGTTCATATTCAGATTGAAAATATTAGGAAAAAACTGTGGTGTGTCCGCACGTATGGGACTAGGTTTACCTTCACTGGCGACAAGGGAGCCTTTGAAGAATAAGATAGACTTAACAGGAGGAGAGTGCAACTGATCACTAATCAATTGGCCAGCCTTATCCTTGGAGTGGTTGTTGTGGAGAGTCCAAGCTATCCTATAGTGGTGGACCAGTATGTGGATGTCTTCCCAGATGATGTTCTTGGTCTAAATTATCGCAGAGATGTGGACTTTCACATTGACTTGTACCCCGGGACGACACCGATATCAACACCAGGGTGTCGGATCGCTCCCTCGATGCTTCAGGAGATGTGGGTACAAATGAAGTACATATAGGGGAAGTGGTTGATCTGGCCTAGTGTTTCTCCTTCGGCAGCCCCAATTTGGTTTTCCAAGAAGGCAGATGGGATATTGAGACTTTTTGTTGACTATCGGCACCGGAACTATGTGACCGTGAAGAACAAGTACCCACACCCAAGGATTGACGAGCTCTTTGATCAGTTGAAGAGATAATTGAGGTTCTCAAAGATAGACCCCAGATTAGGCTATCACCAGCTCATAATAAGAGATGTGGATGTTCCGAAGACGTCTTTTATATGTCGGTAGGAACATTATGAGTTTTTGGTCATACCGTATGGCATAACCAATTCTCTAGGAGTGTTCATGGGACTCATTAATAGTATCTTTCATTCATATCATGTGAGCTTTGTGGTGGTCTTCATTAATGACATTCGTATCTACTCGGATACTGAGGAGGAGAATGCCTATCATTTTCAGATAGTTTTGGACACACTCCAAGAGCACCAGCATTATGGTATGCTCTTGAAGTGAAGGGTCTGGATTCAAGAGGTTCACTTCCCGAGGCATGTCATCTCAGAGGCTGGAGTTGTGGTGGATCAAGCGAGTATTGAGGTTGTGCTTATTTGGGAGCCACCCATGTGTTTGGCGGAGGTAAAAAGTTTCCTTGGTCTGGCTGGATACTACCGAGGATTTGTGCCAGATTTCTCCAGAGTTGCAGCACCCTTATCAGCATTGACAAAGAAGGTGCAACCCATTGTGTGGTCAGAGAGATGCCAGTGGAGTTTTCAGTAGCGGTGGCAGAGGCTGACTAGTTCCCCCATCTTGAGTCTTCCGGTGGAGGTCTTTGGGTAAATATTCTATTGCGATGCATCAGGGACCAAGCTCGTATGTGTCTTGATTTAGGAGAGAGTAGTTATCTCAAACAGTTATCGATATCTGAAAAAAAATGAGAATAATTATGCTACCCATGACCTTGAGTTAGCAGCATTGGTCTTCAATTTGATGATGTGGCGACACTATGTGATGGGAGAGCATCTTACGGTCTACTCTAATCACAAGAGTCTTGGGTATATCTTCTCCCAGACGGACCTAAACCTGAGACCGCGACGTTGGGTTTCGTTCCTCCAAGACTATGACTTAGAGATAGTCTATACTCTTGGGAAGGGAAACATTGTAGTAGATTCCCGTAGTAGGATATCTGGTATACAACTGCTAGGTGAGGTGATGGAGAAGCTGGCCATATTGAAGATATATGTTGTGGATCAATATGGATCAGTTTTTCTTCAGTTCTTACAGTCACTCCCCCCCCCCCCCCATCCATTAGGGAGTCTAAGAGGTGTTGTGCGGGGACACTGACTGTGAGGCTCTACATGCTCAGATATCCATAGGACATGCACCTGATGGATTTTCTGAATGTGGGGAGCATGTCATGCATTTTAGAGGATGTATCGTGGTACTAGTGTCACTATGAGGGTATGTATTGATGGAGTTCCACACAAGCACTCTAGTGGTACATAAAAGAGTGGAAAAGATGTACCATGACCTTCGATAATAGAACTGGTTGCCAAAAATAAAGAAAGAAGTTGCAGAGATTGTCTCTTGGTGCCTCACTTTTCAGAAAGTGAATGGGGAGCATCTGGTACCAAAAAGATTTGTTCAGCCATTAGAGGTCCCAGAGTGGATTTGGAACAAATATCCATGGAATTTTTTATAGTAATTCCATCTACATACAGGGGTCATGATTCTATCTGGGTGATTGTCCACATACTCACCATGTCGGCCCACATCCTACAGATCAGATAGAAGGGTTCAGTAGAGAGCTTATGACGCCTCTATATGAAGGATACTATACAGATACATGAAGTACCCATGATTATTGTCTCCTATTGAAATGAACATTTGACTTCCCGACTATGGATGGGGTTGCACGGGGCTGTTGGGATACAGCTTCGTTTAAGCACTACCTTCCACCCTCAGACCGATGGCCAGATTGAGCGGCCCATTCAGTCCCTCGAGGACATGCTGCATTCCTGATTCCTTGACTTTGATTGTAGCTGGGAGGATCAATTGCCTTTTGTGGAGTATTCATTCAATAATAGATACCACTCCACCATTAGTATGGATCCTTTCGAGGCTCTGTATGGTCGACCTTGCAGAACGCCATTATTTTGGACTGACCTAGGGGAGACAGCACTAATGGGACCGTAGATGGTACATGTTACCATGGAGAAGGTTCAGATTATCTTGGTGCAGATGAAGACTACACAGAGTAGGTAGAATCCTTATGTTGATAAGAGATGGAGAACTCTGGATTTTGAGTATAGTGACCACGTCTTTCTAAAGGTCTCACCCTAATGAGGTTTGCAGAGATTTAGTCGGGGTGACATGTTATCTCCGAGGTTCATCGGACCCTTTAATGTCCTCAACAGAGTTGGGGAGGTGGTTACCTCCTTAAAAACCCCCTTTAGGTTCACCGGTGCATGATGTTTTTCACGTATCTTAGATGAGGAGATACATGCATGACCCTTCTCACATAATTGACTAGGGAAAGATGGACATCAACAATGGGGAAATGTTTACGGAGGTTCCAGTATAGATTGAGGATAGATAGGAGAGAGTCCTTTGTGGGTGATTGATACATTTAGTTAACATTCACTGGTAGCACGGGAACCTCCAGGAGAGAACATGGGAGCGGGAGGCACATATATGTTCTCAGTACCCCTACTTGTTCCCTTAGTTTGAGTTGTGGCTTACGTGGATGCAATGACCTGAGGTGGGGTGAAAGTAAATACCAGGATTATTTCATGTAATTAATTTTAATTAGATTAGAATATTATGAGTCTGCAAAAATTTACAGCGCCTGATTCCAAGGCCCGGTCAGCCTGGAATAAATTTTTGGATTTATCTCAAGTATGTTCAATAAACCTGTGAGTGGGTTTTTGTAACTATTGAACCGGTGATCGGAATTGTAATCCAAGGGAACCGTTGAACTCGAAGAGCCAATATTCCCCTAAGGAGATCTTAACCTCAGCTGTATTTGGTCGTGGGTGGAAGATAGATTTTTCTACACATCGTGCGAAAAATAAGTAGAAATAAAAATAAACTAACTTTAGTATTTTTTAACATTTTAATTCATTTTAATTCTCGGTGGGGACCAACCTAACTTTTCAAACCCTCTTTTTAATTGTTTCAAACCCCGAAAATTTAATTACTATATTAAATGAAATAATTAAACCTATAAATTAGGGGGGATCTTCACCACCTTGATGGGAGTGGCTCTGGGTTTTTTCTGGAGAGGAATGTTGGTGGGGGATTTTGCTGGAGATAACCCATTAGAAAAAGAAAACTTCTCCTTCGATGAACTTTTATCCAATGAAGAACTCCGTCGAAGGATGTCCAAAGAGGAACGTCTTCAACGAAGACAAACCTACATCTGTCCTTTCCACAACTCACCGACATTATCAAGAAATAAATGTATGGATTGTTTATTTGTATACTCCATACCATGTTCATGTCGTCCTTCTTGAATTAAGAACAGCTATGTCATTTGCTACCATTCTAACACAGTGAGTGTGGGCCAAACGAACACGGACCGACCACTCCGCAACCCTTGTGGATTTTTGTGTTAATCGTGACTTTTATTTAGGTTGAGCGATTTCCAAAAGTGGTGGTATTGAATCGATGTTGACGTCCTGAGTCGAGTGTGGGAGTCTATAGAATGAAGAACAGGCCACTGGGGCGTGCCTAGTGACCTAAGGAATGTTGTCAGAAGGGCATGGGAGCGGCGGCCGACACTCTGGCCAGTCGCGATGGATATGGCTATGGGATCGCACCGCCAGATAAGGGTAGCGGCCCATTGTCCATGACGGAGATAGGGCAGTGGTCGACGCATGGCCGACCACGCAAAGGGGGAAGCGGGGCACGACCGCACCGCCGGGCATATAGGAGCCGCGACATGAGGTCGCGGCAGCGAAGGAGGGCGGTCGGCGGGCTGCCAGCTGCTAGAGGCCGCGCAGCACGCGAGCGCACCGTGGAGGAGGGGTGGCCGTCTGGCAAGCCAGGGAGCCGAGCGAGACCCCAGGTCCCGAATGCCAGTTTCCAGGGACACGTAGCACTGGCCAGGTGGTCAGCCAACCCGAATGGCCTAGCCTTTCGGGGTACCTAGGGGGCACCTCCACATGGGTGGCGGCCAGTTCGAATCCCACCGTGGGGCCACCCGGCCACGAGCCACCCAACATGGGCTACCTAGTGGGCCGATCCACACCAGTGGGATAGGATGGACCTAGGGCCGGACCTGGGTTAGGGCAGGTCGACCAGAACTGCGTCGGGTCGGCCCATGCCGGGTCGGGCTAGGTCGATCCTACCGGGTCGGAGTGGTCCCATACCAGCTTTGACCCTTTTTCTCTCTTTTGTCCATGAATTGAGCTATGGGTGTCTGTTTGAAGAACCTTCTTAGGCCCCATATACCATGAATCAAGATGGTCCATTTGGTATACCCCACGTGAGTTTTGGATAAATTTGGGGTACAACAGGGTTGGATCGAACATGAATCCAACCAGGCCCTCAGGACTAAAAGGACGGTATCATACAAACCGGGTGTCCAATTAATGCAGCGTATGTGGAATTGAGACACCTATTATGTGGCATTCCTTTGGAATACTTCTTCATGGGACATCATTGTAGTTGGATTATCGACCTATGTCTTAAAGAGCAGACCCTCCTAGAATCAAGCGGGCTTAGTGCGGGAACCCTATGGTTGGATGTAACATGAGAAAGGGATCTAATGTGGGTATGTTCTTTGGGATCCTATGTGGGTTTGTTTTTGGGTATCCCACATGGATCCTCTCTAGGAATCCTATTGGACTACTCATTGTTCCTATGTGGGTCTACTATACTAGGATCCTATGTGGGGCTGATGATTTAGGATCCTACGTGGGTCTACCTCTCAACAGAGTATGATGATTCAGTAGTTACATCTAATCATATTTACTTCCGTAACTCACTTATACCGGGTGTGAGTTTATTCTTTATCTATGAAATACTTACATATGTGGTATTATTCTTTGTGGTGTTACCTTTGTGGTACTTACCATTGTGATGATACCTTTGTGGAATTCTTTTGTGTGGTGATACCTTGGTGGTACATTCGTTCGTGATGATACCTTTGTGATATTCTTCTATGTGGCTTTACCTTTATGGTACATACATTTGGGGTGTCACCGTTAGGGTATTCTTTACTTCATTGGTCAGTCAAGCTTGGGGATTTTGAGTTGGGCCTCATGATTAAGCTGGGTTTACTCAACAACTTAGATAAATGTATCGACATATACCTTTGTAGGGTTGTCAGTTGTTTTCATGCTTTATGATATATCCTTTGTGGAACTTGTGGGACCTTTGAAGGTCTCAGGGGACCCTACTGAGTATCATTATACTCACCCCTGCACAGGCTATGCTCGCACCTTGTTGTGTTTGGTGTAGATGATGGACTACGCTGACTAAGGACGGGGGTACCAGGACTGGAGGTAGCTCAGAGGTGGACATTAGATGAGGCGTACCACCAAGACGACCATTCAAGAGATGTACCTACCCTTTAGATAGGATCCTTGGCGGGTGATCACTAGAGATATTTTTAGTTTTACATGTACTTTTTTGTTTACTTTTACTTTACAATTGGGCATGTATTCTGGCCCCATTTCCATTATGTACACAACATGTTGACTATATAGTTTTACATTGTTCTTCTATCCTGCTTGGTTCTTAGTTGTGTGAGTTTATTGGTTTTAAAGGTGACAAATTCCTAGTTTTAGGGAATATGACTTTTGGTGCTTGTCGCTAGCTCTTGGCCTATGGAAGGTGGGTTTGGGGTAGTCACGGCACGGGCCCCAGGGGTCGGGTAGTAAAAATTATGAACAAACATAGGGAGAAATTAATTTCATGAACTCTTTATCTTTTGATATTGTTGAAAATAAATTTAGTATTACCACCCCTTGTTTTAATTTCTTTTATTAATCTAACACTTTTATTTCCTTGGTGGAAGATAATGAAAAAGAATATTCATCTAAAGAGTATCATCAAGAGATTCCCAAAAATGTTGAATATTTTTTGGAGGGGGTTCAAGAATAGATAAAAGTGGCTTTCAGTGAGGAAATAGATACACAATATGTATAAATTTAAAGTTAATAATTTTATGTTGAAACTTAATTCATTAATTTGTTTCAAATATAATTACACTCTGACATTACAATTTATTTTTTCATTGATGAAGTGAACCTTAAAAAACCACTTGAAAATAATGATAATGTTATGCATGTGGAAACATAGAAAGAGGATGGCTCATTCATTATTTTAACACCACCATGTGTGGTGTATCTCATTACAATGAGGGTGGACTTTGTATACTATATCAATGGATTCCTAACCAAAAAGGAACAATTGGATCCTAGAAAAAAGAATTTTAGTTGGTTTATGAGCAAGAAATGTCACCCACCATCATATTGGGGATCACCAAATTGAATTGTCCATCTGGAGGCAGTCAAAACACAGGGCCCACTTGGGGGATTAAACCAATATTTATACATATTTTTTCATTCTTCTTCTATTTTATTTTCTTGTAATAAATTTGATATGTTCTTTTTTAATTCTTCTTGTAGGATTTCTAGGATTAACAGTTAGGATCATAACTCAATATTGCACTGTGAATAAAATCGGTCATACATATCCTTTACATTTTCATTCAAATAGTTACTTATTTTAAAATCATCGAACATGTTAAATCCATTTAAATTCACTATGTACAATGCATCATTTATGTGTGAGGGATGGTACCTCTTTTGTTTTTGATTTTCATGTTTGTTTGGATTACTATTATTATAAAAAAAAAAAAATTCAAATATTTGTTTTTTTATTTTTAAAATATAGTTTGTTGTCAAAACAAATTATCTAAATTTATTATAATTTCTATTTTTGAAACCCATTTCAATGAGTGAAGAAAACTATTCCATGAAACTGATCTTAAATGATGATTAAATGACATTTTTTCATGTTCATATCTTTTGGAATTTCAAAAAATGTACTGTGATTTTTAAATCACATTATATATATCACTATCATTATTTTTTAAATCATATTACTTTGAGTCTTAGTTACCATTTTTTCATATTATTTATTTTCCCATTATTTCTTGAGATAACCATACCATGCTTTCTTTAACTATAATTTGATTTATTGATATTGAAACATTAGGGTTTGAGTTAAATGTGTTTTAAATGATTGATGAATTTGTTTGTGTTTAAGAACCCTTTTAAAAATAATCCATTTTATTATGTCTTACCATGTACATTATTCTTTTTAGACCTTTGAATACATGAATAAACTATTAGGTTAGCCACATTACAATCCAATTTTGTTTATCTAACATTCTCTTGTAGTCAAATTGCATTATCTAGATGAACTTAAGTGTGGGGAGGAAGACTGTGTTGTATTACCTCATTTGGAGATACTTTGGGTGGAAAATTAAAATTTTAATAGTTGATGTTTCGAATAAAGAGTTATATTTAAAAAAAATCTATTCTCTTTTAGAACATTTAGGATATAAGAATATTTTATTTTTTGGGGCATCCAAAGTAGAAAAAAGTTGTGCCACTTTGGAGTTTTAAAGGAAAAACTATGTTTGAGAAGAATTTTTTTATTGTGAAATGATAAATTGCTTGAAATTTCCTAGAGTTTTCATGATGATGGATATGATTTTCATCCAAAAGGTCTGTATTTGAGTGAAAATTATAATCTTACAATTATTTATCAAAAAGAGCCAAGCCCTCTTTTTCTAGCCTCATAATTTTTATCATCTAAATCCTACCAACTAAAATCCCCATAACAACCCTGAAAATTCCTCATGAGATACACTTGTTCTTAACTCACATTTTGTGGATATGATGTAATTTTTAAAGTATATGGTGAATCTTGGGTGATTTTGGATGAGAAAGTCCTTGTTGAACATTTACATTTATGAAATGTGAGAAAATTCATTTTAGGTACGTGTTTATTATGCAAGGGATCAGAAATGAAGTGTAAATATATTAAATAATATGAATGGAGAACTTGATGTAATTGTTTTTTATGAGCTATGATATCTTTTTTTCTTAGTCTTCATTTGGTATATATCATGGGTATGTGTTTTTTATTTGATTTGATTTAATTTTTATGTTTACATGCCTAAGAGTCCAAGTGCTCTGTTTAGGGGAATTCATATAGAAAATATTTTCCATAAATTAACTTTTAATTTCTTTGTTTTAAATCCCACTATAGTGTTATTTGAAAATAAATTGCCACATTATATTATATTTGTGGTATATTTAGCTTAATAGTAAAAATGTCTCATTTATTATTTTTATTTATTTTAAATTATTGATCTATTTTGGGCATAAGAATTTCTAAATTAATCCAAATTTAAAAATCAATTTTTTCATGATTTAACATATCAAGGGGTCAATTTCATCCTTCTTTACCAAAAACTGAATCGACCATATGGAAGATTAGACTATGATCACACGATTGACAATGAAAAAAAAATTACAGATCTGTTGAGTTTTTTTGTGGGGTTCGTAACTCATTTATGGTGAGCCCAATATCTATTTAATTTTGTGGATAGACACGCATGCAGTAGTGTAATTTTTTTTAAGTATAGTATGACTTAATGGGACGTTTTAATGGTATTTAAATCATTTTAATCTGGAGGTTTCTGATTTGAGAGTCTGAATGGGAAGAAACATTGGTCAGAGTAAAATGTCCATAACTCTTCGAATAGTTGTCCAAACATTAAGAAAGTTTTAGGAGAGATGACCAACACATTTATGAAAAACATTAATGTAGGTAGAAACACGTGAATAGGTCATTCAATTGGGATAAAATTCATCAACATTAGTGAACTCATTATTCCTATAAAATGAGAGGAGCTCCTCCCACTCAAAGCATCTCATTCCATCTCATTCCATCCAGGATACCAAGAAAGAGAACTTTTCATATTTCCCTGTTTTATTTATTTTATTTTCCATTGACATTTAATCCCTTATTCTTCCCCATTCATCTCAATTTCTCATACTGTGGTGGGCTAATCATTTTGACTGATTCATGAATGGTTGGTTTTCTATTTTTTAAATCTTGAGTTCATGGTCAAGATTGAATGAAATTTTATTATTCTTCAAAAAAAATTAATTTTTTATAGAAGATTTTTTAATCAAGTGTGATATTTCTTGAAATTTATTTCCATTATTTATTATTCCCATAGAAAATAATTAGTATCTCCCTCTATTTTTATTTTGTTTATATAGAATCGAATAGATAAAGGATTAGTGATGAGGTACTCGACAATAGTCAGTATGTGTAAAAGGGGTAGTGGATGTTCTTGATGGATTAGGATAAACAAGAAATGTTCGGGTATTTCCCTTGTAAATTTAGTATATTCAATAAAACTATTTTTCAAAGGAACGGTTAGTTGACCAATCAGGGATCTCGGTAATTTTTTTATCACTATCACAATTTCTCCAAGGAAGTGGGAGGAAATGATTATGGAAACTCACTTTAATCAACTCAGAATAGGAGGATTTAATTAAATTGAACAAGGATAGTATTATAATTTAGAAACCTAAGACATATTAATCACCCATAATATATCATAGTTTTCATTCATTTTAATTTCAAATTCCCTTTAAATAAATTTATTTTTTATTTATTTTCAAAAACACACCATTTTTACCTCTATTAAAATTGAAACATGTTTTGTGGCCACTCCTCTAAAGGATACATCCTAGGGTTAATCACAAGACTACACATAGATACTATCAAAAAAAATTTCCATGCCCCACGACAAGAATTCTTCAATATTTAATGATTCATTTGATGTTATTTTTTATTCTCTCTTATGAATCAAATGTTACCATAGTTGTAATTGATTTTCGATACACATTTATTTCAATGGAATACATACCTTATACACAACTTATTAATTGATTTTTGTGTTTATATTACCAATTATTAATTTTATTATTATTATCAGGAAAATTATTTGATACAGATATATATATATATATATATATTATTCATTCTTTCATGGGGCTTATGATTCAAATGATACAAACATGGCGTTGACATAATGTTATAATCTCTTTTTTTTCGGGACTGTCTATAATTATTCTTCCATTGATGAGGTCTTATGATCTAACTATCAATAAATAAATTAATTTTTTTATTATATATTAATTTTTCAAAAAAATATTTTTTTTATTTCATTATCCACTTTTTATATAGTCAAGACACCCGAATAATGTCTTCATAAAAAATATACTTTATCACTATCTCCAGGAAAAAATAAATTTTCTTGCATGTCCATGTATTATATATATATATAAAAGAAGGTTTATATTAACCTACAATGATGGATTAAATATATTTTTTACCAGGATTTATTTTTTACATAATTGGATATAGGGATTCTTTTTTTATATTAACGAATTTGGTAATTTCTAACTTGTTATCAAAAATTTGAAAGAAATATTTTTCCTTATGTGTAAATCATGGATGGTACTTTATAAATTTGTGACCACTGTAATTTTTAATTATTAAATTACAATTTTCCTTGTATATTTTAAATGAAAATTACATCAATGTATTATAATAAATTGATTTTTTAAAGATGATTTTCAAAGTTAAAATAATATTATACTCTATAAATTTTCCATGTGACATATCAAAATTACTTTCCATCTAAGATGGGGTCATATGATTTCATTTATGTTTTAATATAGATATTTTCAAATGATACCATCCTTATTCATTATATGGAAACTTTTTGGTTCTGATGAAATGATGTTCATGACACTCGTTTATTTTCCATAGGTTTTTCAATAATGAAATGTTAATGAATCAAATTTCAATTAAATTATTATGATATGATGAATGATTTTTGATCTTGTGGAACAATTATCTATGGGAATAATTATTTTATAGTGTATACATTAGAACTAAGTGTGGTGGTTATGTTATAAGAAAGAATGGTGGTTATTTTATAACCAAGTACTATTTGGACCTAAATCTCCCTCCAATGAATCATGTAATTTTATATATCATTTGAGATAAATATTTCTAGAATGGGGAATGAACATAGTTCATTAAGGTTATTTTTCCACATTTATAGTTTTGGGAGTGCACCATGACAACTGTAATAGTTAGGGGGATGAAGCCATTCTATTGTGATAGGTTTGGAAATTATCCTTGGAAATTATTTAAATTTTTTTCTATGTAATATGTATATAATAAATCTATGTCGTATTCTAATGTTACAGTTCCATGGCTCATGAAATTTCATTTCATTATTATTCATTACATGTGAATGGAAAATATGTATTCCTTGACCCATGATTATAATATAATATATATAGTGTAGTGTTTTCAAATATTATTTTTTTAATCTCATACACTTATGATCATGTTGTATTGATATATCCAATTATTATCCTAAACAGGAATATGATATCACTCATTAGTTTGTTTCTTTTTACCATTTTATTGATATATTTATTATGTATGATGTGATTAAGAATGGTGCAATATACAAAGAACGTAGTGGGAGATGGTAATGTTCACCTATGAACTATTTTTTGTGTATAAAATATTCTAAACCAACTATACCAATATTATTATGACACATATTATTATGTTATGTAATGAATATTCATATATTAAAATGTAAAATATATAAAATTGAAATTTTGATCTTTAGTGTCGTAGTTGGTTGGCTTACAAAGAATTCCCATTTCATTAAAATATGTGAAGGATTCTATTTTGTCTATCATTGTTGGATGTATATCAAATAAAGAGTAACATTTCATGAAGTACCACATCCAATTACATCTGGAGGTGATTTATTGATTACCTCATTTTTTTGGAGAAGTCTTCAACTTGAATTTAATATAATGTTCAACATTATTATTGTATATCATCCTCATACGTATGTTCAATCAAATAGGATTAGTTATAACCAAGAATATTTGTTCAGATATTCTTCTATTGATTTCCTACGGGTTTTGGATCAATAATATCCTTTGGTTAAGATTTATTATAATATTTACTTTCAATCAATCACTCATATGGATTATTATGAATAAGTCTATTGAATAAAGTGTAAAACACCAACATTTTGCATTGATATTGGAGAATGAATTCCAATGGGAACTGAGTAATTTATGCAAAATTTAGAGAGGTTTGGATTTATTTTGTATCTCTTCATTAATGTCATGAAAATTATGTATAATTTTTTTAAATTATAGGGAATTTATTTCGAGACCGGGAAATCTAAGGGTGCACGATTTTGAGGGCCATAATGATCCGTAGATGTTTTGTTAAGGTTAAATTAGTCTGTGTAAGTAGTTTTAATGAAAAAGTGGAATAAATCTTAAATTATTACTCGGATCAGAAATCGGAGGGCACTATTGCACTCAGGATGGTGGGTTTACCCTAGGCGTGAGTTAAGATTAGTCAGCGCAGGTCTCCTATGAGAAAACCCGAAACTGGGATAACCATAAATAAAATAATTAAAAAATGTTATTTTATTTTTCAAATGATTATAACTCAAAAAATTTAACTCGAATTAAAAATTCTAGACCACCGCTGATCTCATGAGGGTATGATTTCTTTAGGAAGATACTAATATTGGTCGGCACAGGCCACAAGTGAAAATTAGTTAATGGCTGTAAAAAAAATAATGTGACAATTATTTTATTGTAAAATCCATAAATTTTAAAGGGTATCATGGATTGGAAAGGTGAGATTACTATTGGGTTTGTTGGGGCATGTTTCACTTAGGCAGAGCCTATCCTCGACCGACGCGGGTCGAGCATGACTGTTTATATTTTTCCGAAAATTTTTTGGGTACATTATGTAAATGCGCGAGTGGCGTTTTGTAACTTTTGAACCGGTGCTCGGAATTGAAATCTGAGGAAACCGTTGAACTCGCAGCTCCAATATTCGTATGAGGTGACTTTAACCTCTACCGCTGTGATTTGAGGATGGAAGTTAGTTTTTCGGATTTTCATGGGATAAGAAAAAAATAAAATAAATAACTTATTATTTATTTTATTTGAAAACAATATTTTGAATGCTTAGTGTTGGGGACCACCAAATTAGTCTTCATTGATTTGGGAGACCCTTGGAAACCTCCCAATTTAATTCATGGTGGTGGGGACCATCGAAACCCCTATTTAAATGGGAGGAAACTCTTGGTTTCCCTCAAATTAATTTTTTAACTCCTTTTGTTTAATTAATAAACTTATTCTTATAAACATGGAACCTCACCTCTTTGCGGGAAAAGGAATGAAAAAGGAGGGGACAGAATTGGAGATTAGAGATGATAATTCTCCAACAATGGAGGTCCCCTAATAAAGAGAATCTTTCAGAATCGAAGAACAAGTATGATGCTTGAGCCCGGATCGAAAACATCATATGGGAGCGATGGACGCTGACGTCATCATATTCATAGACTTCGTCTTCTTCCTCGTTCCACCTCCAACAGAAAATTGAGGTAGGGGATTTAATTTTATTATGATTAAATCTATATTTTTTATTCTTCTTGTTCTGGATTCAAAAAGATTATGGCCAAAAAAACGAGCCCATTGTCCCACACATATACCTTGCCCCCTGTATATTTTGTTCTATGCACGTTCTTCGGGCGTTCTTCAACGCCAAATATTTAATGATGCTTGAAACACAATATTTAGTTGAGCACGATATATGGACCTCAAGCCCTGGACCCAAGGATCGTGAATAAATGATAGTTTTATTTTTCAAGCTTGGAACGATGTTGCAATGGCTCGCGAAAGAAGGTCGCAGCCGGTACCCGGATGGCTTCGAGGTAGGAATGTCAGCTCACGTCCGCACCACGGCCCGTTGGCCGTGGCGGGTCAGAGAGGCAATCAACATCTGTCTGGCCACAAGGCTGAGTGGTGGCACATTTCCGCACTGTTGGAGGAGCAGAAGTTCATGGCCACATGGCCGCGGTGGAGGCTGATGGGCCGTTGGCACCCTACCAGCCGCGGGGGAGCAGTGGCCGCGATAGTGTCGTTGGGGGGAGGACCGTCTAGAACATCATTATGCCTTTTCTGTACAGTGGGACCCACTCAGCCCCTGAGGGTGATGTGGTAGTGCCCTAAGGCACTGCCATTTGGTAAACCAAACAAAATGGGGTCTTCTCCCCCTTCGGTGCTAGCTCGGGCAGACCATGCCCAGCTGGATGAGTCGGGCAGTCCCCTATGTTAGTCGGGCCGGAGCACGGACTTGTGGGTCATGCCCACTATGGACCAAGCCATCGGGTTGGACTCGTTTTGGAATGGAGAACTTGAACCATGTCAGGTCGGCCCAAGCCGGGTCGGGCCGTGTCAGTCTGACTGGGTCATACCAGAACCAGTTTCGTCTTTTTTGTCGTAACTTGATAACCGAGCGTCCGTTTGACAAACAATCTATGACATGAAAATACTTGGATCAAGACAAGACTTTTGGGATATTCCACTTCAGTTTTAGATATGGTTAGAGTACAGATTGGTTGGATTGAACCTCAAATCCAACCAGGCCCTTAGAGTCGAAACACTAATAACATATAGACCGGGCGTCTGATTGACGCTCCGTCTATTTCATGGGTCCCTTATGATGTGACAGACCTTTGTTATATTTATTCGTGGATATTTAGGGAGGTCGTAGTATGACTGATGGCTTGGGGAGTGGTTCTCTGAAGCGTGCTACATTCAAACCCTGTGACTGGGTGAGACTTGACGACTGCTGACCGGTTCGACCCAGAGTGACTTGACAGGCCTAATGGGGAACGCTTTTATGTGACGCGGAAGACCCACAGTGGGGAGATCCTCTGTGTGATGCAGCAAATCCATGGTACTCGATAGGAGGAGTACCTTAGAAAACCATTAGGTGAAATGACTCTGTGTGACGCAGCATACCCATGGTGAAGATCACCTCTGTGTGACGCAACAGACCCATGGTACTCAAAAAAAGGAGTACCTTAGCAGTCCATTGTTAGTGGGAATTACCTTTGTGTGACATGGAAGGGCCACTATACTCGTTATAGGAGGTTTCCTCCAGTAGCCGAGGTGTTTGATGTTTTGACTAGGGATGTTACTTGTTATTATCCCTAGAGATTCATCTGGTTGGCCATCATCATTCATAGTGATCCAGTGACGGTCAGCATCGTAATCATGTTTATCAGAGTTGTATACCTAGTTTGAGCTAAGTCTTATATCTTAATTTTGTACTTGTGTGGTACTTTATCTTCATGGTGATACTTTTGTGGTACTCTAGCTTTGTGGTATTAAATGTGTGGTATTCATTCCTCTTGCATGAGGTGGGTATATTCTAATAACATAGGTATATGTATGAGAATATACCAAAGTTGGGTTGACTGTTGTCTCTATGTTTTGTGGTTTATACTTTGTGGATTTGTGAGACCTTATGGGGTCTCGGAGTCCCTAATATGTGTTGTTATACTCACCCCTACAAGGGATATGCCTGCACCTTGCTCTGTTTTGTGTAGATGACGGACAACTCTGATAGAGGATGAGGGAACCATGACAAGAGACTACTCAAGGGTGGAACTTTTAGAAGATGATCCACAGAGATGATCATTAAAGTTCTATAACTAACTTTTAGGTAGGATCCTTGGTGGCTGTTCAAAGGAGTTGTACTCAATTTTTCTTGTACATTCCAGTTTTTCATATACTTTTTATTTGGGCTTGTATTATGGCCCCTTTAATTTCTGTGCACAACCTTTTTACAGTATAGTTTAATTTGTGCATGTATCTGGTTATGTGCTTGGTTTGAGTGAGAGTATAGTCTATAATGGAAACGCCTTCCCATTTTCGGGTACACGCCTTTCGGTGCCTACCGCTAGCCCTTGGCCTATGGAAGGTGGGCATGGGGTAGTCACGGAATGGGACTTGGGGGACAGATCATGAAATATTGGTATCAGAGGAGTTCAGTTCTACTGAAGAACTAGGACTCTAATCCTTTCTATGAAGCAATATTGTTAAGTGTTATGACTGTGGTTTTCAGTTCAGGGAGTCTAGTGTTAGTGCAGCGGCCGAAATATCCATACACCAGGACCCTAACTTCTAATTTCCGACTCAGTGCATGAAAACACTTATTGCGTATGTGTTTTTGAAATGTTTTATTTTTGATCTCTTTCAGTCAGCTCACCAGGTATAAGCATAATGATCGTGGAACACCAATTTCTTTTCCGGATGCCTCGATGCTGAAAGCTTGCCCGGATTCCAGTTAGAGTATGTGATGGCAGCCCACCGAGCGATGAGGTTTCAGTGTAGGGCCTCCTTACAGTAGTTGTACAATCGGGTGGTGTACCTATAGCACCACTACCAATTGGTCAGCTAATTCCACCAGACCCAATAGTAGTGGGTGCACACCTCTTGAGCACGTTGCATGAGTTCCAGTTCCATAGGCCACTGAGGTACCAGGGTGAGACAGATATACAGGCCGCTAAGGACTGACTGGAGGCCGTGGTTAGAGTTTTTCAACTTGTAGGGACACTGGATGATCTTATAGTGATCCCGGACATTAGTCTTCTTCAGGTTCCAGCAGGATTAGTTGATCCACTAGAGATGTGAGAGTGGGAGTGGGATGGAATTTCCATGGACTTTGTGACAGGACATCCAAACTCATAAATGAGTTCCCTATAGCTTCTACAGCTTCAGTAGGAAGACATTTTGGTAGCTAAGTATACAGAAAGGCATACCATCCATTCCTGGTACAAAAAGAATACGATAAAATCAGTTCTTAAGGGATTGGAATTCCGAGCGAGGTGCCTTTAGGGACATCCAGGCCGAAACTATTTCTCTATGAATTATTACCTATGTTGGGGTGCTAAAGGGGATCTTTGCAGTTGAATGTTGTTGGGTTGAGCGTATATATCCAGTTAATGTTATTAGTGGGAAATTAGGAAACCGGTTCCAGTCTCAGAGACTTGGGCATGTAAAAATGTTTCGAGAATAAGAAGTGTTATAGACAAATGAATCTATAGGGCTACATATGTGAAAGCAGAGAAAGGAGATCATCATTGGGTGGTGTACATTTAGAAATGTTACAACCCACCCCCCTTCTGGTCCCGACCAGGCCCCGGGATATGGATGATATGGGAAGGGAGTAGCTGCATACAATAAAGGAGTGCGACCCAAGGGATCTAGTAATCATTCTAAGTATGGTCTATGTATACTACTAGTTGTCGTACCGACATACATTGGTACCAATCATTCCTTACTTCCACAAATCTTGTACATGACCAAGTGTTTCTGGTTAAACCATTTACTTGACCCTCAAATCTGGAGATACATTTGGGAGGAGACTCGATAATCACCCTTACACCGATGGTCTGATCTGACCCTTGAGTTGAGTGTTTCGGTTGGAACATCGTGGTGGCATCATCGAGGACTTAAGACGTTATTTTGGGTATGGACTGGACATCCACAGTTCATTCACAGATTGACTGTATTAGGAAAAACGGTGGTGGTTTACCAACAATGTTTGAATGGGATTTTCCTTGGCAGGCGAAAAAGGAAACCCATGCATCATATGATAAAATTATTCATTGGAGGGTACGGCCGATCACTCATGGGTTGGCTAGACTTACCCTCATAGAGGCATGAGTTTTTATATTTCTATTATAAACATGTGTGGTAGAGCATGGGGACATTTTTTTCAAATGATTTTTCCAGGATTACCTCCCTTAAGGAGGAGGGACGTCTTCTTTGGCTAGGTACTACCTGCATTTTGAAAACGACTTCTCCAGGGTAGCTACACCATTGTCAGTTTTGATGAAAAGAGGGGAGCCATTCCTGTGGACGGAGAAGTGTGAATAGAGATTTTAAGAGTTGAGACTGTGATTGACATGTAGAACTATGCTACCCATGTCCGTGAGTTTTTAGCAGTGGTCTTTGCGCAAAATATGTTGCATCACTTCTTGATGGGAGAACATTTTATAGTATAATCTGATCACAAGAGTCTCTGGTATATATTCTCTCCGAATGACCGAAACCTAAGACATCGGTGATGGCTATAGTTCCTTCAGGACTATGAATTTGAAATAGTCTATACTCTTGGGAAGGGGAATATGGTAGCAGATGCAATCAGCAGGAGGTCTTGTCTATAGTTTTTCAGTAAAGAGATACAGTAGATAGTCGTGTTTCAGATATCCCTCATGGATAGGGATAGAGAAACATACCTCAAGTCTATGAATGTCACATCCCAAATCATTCAGCGAGTCATAGAGGATCACCTTTGGGACACGGACTCCAACACTCAACATGCTCATATATCCTCAGGGCAGACACCTAGTGAATTTTCTGAAGGTGGGGAGCACGTTGTCATCTTTAGAGGATGTACCATGGTACTGGTGGCACATCAGGAGGAGGTGTTAAGGTAGTTCCATACGTTCCCTATGGTGGTATATCTTGATGTGGTGAATATGTAACAGGACATTCGGTGTCAGTACTGGTATCCAAGAATGAAGAATGTAATGGCAGAATTTGTATCATGATGTCTCACTTGTCACCATGTGATGATTACATGGAGTTGGCAGAAGTCTTATGCCAACAGGATATAGAGACCCTTGGAGTTCCAGGAGGGGGACCATGTATTCTTGTGATTCACTCATTGATGGTAACTACAGAGATTTGGCTGAGGTGGCTAGTTATCACTAAGATTTATCGGTCCTTTTCTAATACATCAGACGATAGGAAAGGTAGAATAATGCTTTTCTTTTTCCCTATAGTTGGAGAGGGTGCACATCAGCTTCCACGTATTTCATTTGAGGAGATACGTGCATGACCCATCTCACATCATCGACCACGGAGAGCAGGACTATGATGAGGTGGTGACGTTTATGGATGTTCCAGTGGAGATTGAGGATCGACAGGAGAGGGTCCTTCATGGGTGGTTGATACCTTTGGTGTGTGTATGATGGCCGCACGAGAACCTCCAGGAGAGCACATGGGAGCAGGATGATCAAATTCAGGCTCAGTACCATCTTTTGGTTGTTTTTCCTTTTTTGTGGATTTTGGGGATGTAAATCCCTAAGGTGGGGAGAATGTAATTTCCTTAATGTTTTATATAATGTTTTTAATTATATGGAATTATTTCAAGATTTTGAAATCTGACGTACTGCGATTCTGAGGCATGGAGTGACTGGAATGTTCCGTCCACGTTTTGTTATGGTTTAATTAGCACGAGTAAGAAGTTTTCCTAAAAAAGTGGAATAACACAAAAGCCATTTCATGGATCAGAAATCCAAGGAAACTGTTGTACTTAGGATAGTGGGTTTACCCATGTTGTGAATTATGTTTTGTCGGTGCAGGCCTCCAGTGAGAAAACCCGAAAATGGCAAAACCATAAATAAAATAATTAAATAATGTTAATTTATTTTTCAAATGCTTATTACTCACAAATGTTAACTTGGATTAAAAATCCGAGACCACCACTAAAATAACAAGGGTATGCTTTTTTTGGATGATAGTAACATTGGACGGCACGGGCCACCCATGAATGTTAGTTTTTGGCCGTAAATAAAATAATTATGTAACAATTATTTTTTTATAAAATCCATAACATTTAAATGGTAACTCAGTTTATAAATTCGATAGTACCGTTGGGTTTTTTGGGGTGTGTTTCACGTAGAATGATCCTAACCACATTTGACACGGTTCAAGGGTTACTGTTAATAATTTCCCGAACTTATTTTGGGGTACATTTAGTAAACGTGCGAGAGAAATTTTGTAAATTCTAAACAGTGTAGAGAATTGAAATCTGAGGACATCGTTGAACTCGCAGTGCCGATATTCACTTAAAAATAACTTAACGCCAATTGTAGTGGGTCGAGGGTGGAAGTTAGTTTTTCAGATTATCATGGGAGAAGAAAAAAATAAAATAAATAACTCTTAATTTATTTTATATGAAACCATCACTTTGAATGCTAGGTGGTGGGGACCACTCTAACTATCTTTATTAATGTGGGAGACCATTGGAAACCTCCCAATTGAATTCATGGTGGTGGGGACCGCCTAAAACCCTCTTTTAATAGGAGGAAACTCTTGGTTTCCTCAAATTAATCTGTCAAATAATTTTTTTTAATTAATAAACTTATGATTATTAATTTGGCACCTCGCCACTCACGGGAAAATGATTGGCTAATGAGGGGAGATATTTGGAGAATTGGGAAGTTCATTCCACAATAAAGGAGGTCCTCCGACGAGGAGAATCATACGAAATCGAAGAAAAAGGATGACACCTGAGCTCAGATTGGAAACATCTTGCAGGAGCAACGAACGCTGACGTCACCATCTTCATCGACTTCATCTTCTTCATCACGCCACCTCCAATAGAAAATCAACGTATGGGTTTTAATGTGATTATGAATAAATATATTTTGATGATTCTTCTTATTATGGATTCCCAATGAGGATGGCCAGAAAAATGAGGCCATCATCCAGTACATATACCTTGGCCCCTTTTATTTTTTGTTCTTTGCGCATTCCTCATGCGTTCTTCGACGCCAAATATTTAATGACTCTCAATACACAATATTTTTTTGACTGAGATATATAGATGTAGAGCCCTCATCCCAAGGATCATGAATATATGATTTTCTTAATTTTTTGGGCTTGGAACGAAGCTGCAATGGCTCACTGAAGAATGTGGTGGCCGACAACCAACCGACCACTAGGAAAGAAGGGTGGCGTGCATCCGCACCATCAAATGATGTGGAATCCGCGGCTTGTCGGTCGCGCCGGGGTGGGGCAACATTCGGCATCTGACAGGCCGCGTGGCAGAGCGGTGGTGCGTGTCTGCACCATCAGAGGAGGAGGAGGCCACGGGAGAGCAACGACATGCGACCACACTGCTAGGAGGAGAACCAGCTGGTCGTTATAGGGCGGATAGACCCGATCAGGTCCCATGGGTGATGTGGTAATGCCCTTAGGTGTTACCCTTTAGTAAACGGAATGGATGGGGGTACGCTCCCCCATTGGCGCCGGCTCGGGTGGACCGTGCCACCGGGTCGCGCCCCATGCGGGTCGGGTTGCGCCTAGCGGGCCCGGCCGGGCTATCCCTTATGTGGGCTGGGCTGGACCGCAGACGAGTAGGTTGGGACCACCAAGGAACATTCCCTCCAGGCTGGACCCGGGTTAGGCGGGGTCCACCTAAACTGGGTCAGGTCGGGCCGAGTCATATCCATTGGGTCGGACCGGACCCGATTTCACCTTTTTTGGTCGTAACAAGAGAACTAGGCATCTGTTTGATGAGTCGTCTATGGAACTGAAATCCTTGGATCGAGATGGTCATTTTGTTATTCTCTAATGATATTTGGATAAGGATGGAGTATGGATAGGTTGGATCTTACCCCAAACCAACTGGGCCCTCGGAGCGGAACACTAATATCATAAAGACCCGGCATCTGATTGACATGTTGGCTGTTGCATTGGGTCCCTTATTGTAACACCCCGAGATTTTATGAGATATATTCTTTTTGAATCCTTTGATTGTACACTAAACCAATATTATCTTGTACTATACGCAACACCATATTAGCTTGCAGTATACGCAACATTATTCTTGGATCTTGTTACACACAATTTCCAGTTCGCAACATTGAGTGTATATATATATATATATATATTCAATGTATAAATGAAATATGGTTGGATTATGTTATACAAAACAACAAAGGAGTCGTTCAATACACGTAACCTTGACTTGGCTTGCATTACACACAATCGCGACCTTCCTCGATAGCGTGTGTTGTACGCAATACCGGGTTTCACTAAACAATGATATATTGTTATTATATTATTATTGACTAGCCGTTATGAATAGTATTAACAACATTTTTAATTTTATAACATTATTATTAGTAGTGTATATATAAACCCTCATCATCCACGGGCCGAATTGTTGACCATTTGGAACCTTATTATGGCGATTATGACACTTATAAAAGTTTATTTTAAAGGATTCCAAAGTTGTCACCTTCATAATTTAATAAAGATAAAAATTTACATGTTGTTATTTTCTGATGATAAATTCGAGTAAAATTGTTATTATAAAATATTTCATATTTATCTTCATCAAAGGATTTTATTTTTAATTTTTATGAAACAAATAAGTATATTAAATAATTATACAAAAATATTGTACGAATTATTTTATTAAGAGATATACCAAATAAATGGTTTTAATAATATTAAAATAAATATTATATGAACTATTTAATGTGGTCCATGAATTTTCTAGACAAATTTCACATGTTAGAAATCTATTAAATATTATAGTTCGAATATATCCTCTATGTAGTTTTTATTTAAATTCATAATTGAATAGTGTCAAAATTGAAAATATTGTTAATTTATAAAAATAATATATTATTAAATTGTTTAAAAATCACAAAAATATTTAATAACTATAAATTGAAATTTATATATTCGAAAATGTCATAAAGTTTCAAATTATGGAAAATTAACAACACATAGGTGATTATTTATTGCCATTTACAATTTAAAATTTTATTATCACAAATAAACATTAATAGATTAAATAAGGATAAATCAAAATGATAAGGTTTAAAATAAGATCAAAACATGTCTAAATTTTATTGGTTGATGATATTACAACCCTATCTCATATAATTTTTGAATTGAGTAATTTTTGGAAGTTTTTATGTGGGTTTTGAATTTATATTAAACTAATATTTTTGAGGATTCCAAAGGTGCCCCTCTCAACCCTTATAAAAGGGCACCTCCTCCCTCTCTTCCTCACACCATTTTGAGCCTTGATTCTTGGCCAAAATCTTCCCATTTCACTTCCCCACTTCCCTAGAATCCTTATATATGTACTGGTCTTCTCAAAAGACCAACCCTAGTGCTCTATGAAGAAGTTTAAAGGAGGTGCGTCGAAGAAGAGGTAATATCTTCTATCGATTATTTCAAGCTTATTTCTTCTTAAACTTCTTCTTCATTAGTTGTTTAATTATAAATTAATAACATAAGTATCACTAATATACTGATATTTTATTATATATATGAAACAAACCCATTTCACCATCTATCCATCCTATAGAAAACGAAATCCCCGCACATGCGTACGTACAGAATACCGTCTCCACGCCGCGGTGTAATCTTTTTTTCCAACACCACCTTACTTGGATGGGTATAATGGTTTAAAAAATAAATATACCTAGTTATTATAACATCATACTTTTTCTGATATATTTTATCATCCACTCCAATTCAATTCAATAATTATGGGAGTGATATCATCGCTCGTGCGTATGTACGGACTACCGTCTCCACGACGCGATGAGATTCATTCTCAATGATTAAACATTCATGAAGGATTATAAAGTATATATAATAAGTAATCATGAAATATATGACATAATAATGATACTGGATTTATTTATATATATATGTATGTCATCCAATTCATTCCATTCAATTCAATGAGGAAACGAAAACAACGTTCATGTGTACGTACGGCCAACCGTCTCCATGAATGATGTATTTATTTCCATTTATCAATCAATTATATATATGTATATTCTGAATATATATGATATATAAATCATGTTTTATAATATGTAATTAAGTAATCATGATCTAATTAATCATATGAATAATTACAAGTCAAAACACGGACGACAAATGAAACGATTTTACCCAAAACACTATTTAACATGGAATTTACAAAAGAAGGGGTAATATAAAGTCATAAGTGAACCATATATGATATCATAACAATGAATATGATTCTTTAATAAGTCAATGAAATTATTTAGATCATTATACAGGAGTTTCGAATACGTACAAAGCATATCAGACATAAGGTAAGGGTAATTATTCCAATCTCATTATTATCCCAGATTGTTTATTCTTAAGTATTTACTGGGGTTATGATTATTATCCATGTCCATATGTTCTCAAAATGTTTTCATAAAATGTTTAATTTTCTTTCATGTATGTTTAAATTCATTTTACCCATTTTTTACTTTTACTACATGGTATGTAAGGAATCATTCTTTTGTTTACGTTACGTGGTACTTTTTTGAATATTCCGGCAAAAGTACTAGGACAATGTTTTTTTAACTTATACGGCACGAACGGATTTTTACGATTTTATAATGCCTTATTTTCATGATTCTTCCTCCAAAATAATTCATGACTATTTTCAACAAAATCCCTTTCTTTTAAAATTTCCTGACATTTTGTGAAAAGAAAATGATTTTGAAGAAGAAAGGATATTTTCCTCAATAATTCATTTCTAGTGTTTTATCAAAACCACTTTTCATCTAAGATGAAACTATTTCATATATGTGTGTTTCAAGATTAATGTACCTATGATTTACATGGTTTCACTCTTCTTATGATGAAATGTCCATTTGTTTTATATGGATTATGATATCAGGGGATGATGATTATCAAACCCATTTTATTCATTGGGTTTTGATGAATTTTTGATGTTTATTTTTTGGTACAAGTAAAAATGATTTCATTATGAGATGGGTTGGAACTATATCTCCCTCCAATTAATTGGGTAAAGATTTATATCTCATTAGATAGACATGGATGGAACGGTAAGTTAATCTGGTTTAGTAATACAGGACTGGAATGAGGAGTGAACTCAATTCAGAAAGGGACTTTGTCCACTAAGTTGGTCTAGGCAGTAATGCCTTGCTACTATGGAAATCATAACATGTGATGAATGGTTTCCAAAATTACAGGTTTTATTCTCATGCCATTTTATCAATATTTATGTTCCATTATGATACATGCCTTACGTACTTCCAAGATTTATGTCTTTTCTCATGATTTTGATGATTAAATTTCATGTTCAAGTTTTTGCTTTCAAATGTTTATGGATTGTTTTTTGTTATCTATGATTTCCCTTACTGAGAATTTGAGATAACCATTTTTATGTTTTATTTTTCCATAGAAATAAATAAAGGTTTTAGGTAAGGAAACAAAAAGGGGAAGATCGTTATGGGTGTTGTTAAAGATCATTCAACATGATTAGAAGTTTATATTCCATGTTTCCAAGGAAACTAAACTATTACGGTCATTGAGTGTTGGTTATTTTTATGTATTAATTATTCAGAAAAAGTAATGTAATGTCCATGTACGTCATGCTTTGGGACTCTACAGTTGGTATCAGAGGAAATGTTTAGTCAACCATTGAAAACTAGGATGTGAGAAATTTAGTGAGATCCCTAGAGATATTTCTAAGGTATGTCTAGGGATGTCCCTAAGGATATGTATAAGTATAGGTTATCATCCTAGAATTACGGTAACGATATTAAAATTAAACCTAAGATGTTATATTTCTAAGGAACACCCCCTAGATTATGTTATTTTCCTTGTATGATTTTTTCCTCTCACAGAATTCCTTTTGTGTTTTAGTCAATGGAGGGAACCAAAAGGAATTCTGTTAACATTGAATCCAATAGAAAAATTGGTGACAATGAGAAAAAAATTGTGTAATTCCTAGAGATAATGATATTGTGATTATGATGAATCATTCATCGCGATATATGATTAACAAGGTGAAATTTAGTGTTCTGCCTAATTCATCAAATAGGTGGAAGATAGTCTTTTATGCATGTTCACATGTTGAAGAGCATAAAAAAAGGAAGATTGAGATTTCTAATGAAGGGAAGAAGAAACGTGAGGAATACCTCAAATGGAGGGCCAGATGTTATCTGTGTGGAGAAAAGGGTCATAGAGTGACAGACTGTTATGAAGTTCAATGTCTTATTTGTTGATAACATGGGCATTACCCAACTCAATGCCCTGACCTAAAAATTTAGTTCTAAATCAAGGATGGAATTATTCCGGGACAATCATTGAAGAGGATGGATTGAAGTGTTTATGTATTGGTATTCAAGAATAATGTTGTTGAGGTACTTTTATGGTGTATTAGAATATTTTTGTATTAGTATATTGTGGTTTTCAATATTTTATGGTACCGGTAACCATGAAAAGTGATTCAAATATTTTGGAAAGTAGATGATATGCACATAATGAAGGGATAAGGAGAAAATGAAATGTTTGAAAGTATTTATGAGCTCATGATTGATATAAGGACTAAGTAATATCATGGTTTGAGTATATAAAAGTTTTAGGATTTTGGTTTGTGGAAAGTGTTAAATTTTAACTGCATTCATGTTTTCACAAAGGTTCAATGGGTATTCATTCTTCAAGATAATATATGATTAAGGTATTAGAATGTTTGTAATTTGACCAAAAAGATATATCTTATGATATATGGGTGATAAATGATGGAATTCACGTGATTGTTATGTGACATTTCAAGAAATCGTTTTCTTTATACTATGAGGTTGGAATGAAGTATTTTAGATAAGCCTAAAGATTGTAATGGATTATGTTGGACATAAGTTAGTATTTTTTATGGATAGAACTTTCTATATTATTGATGGGATGTTATAGTAATGTAGTTTTAGAAAAAGGACAGCCTGTAGGATGGGCAAGATCCCATCGCGTCAGACAAGGCTGTGGGAATCGAACCCACAATCGAAGTGCGACTGGCCTTTATAACCAACCACTAGCCTACAGGAAGTCCCTGGTTAGTAAAAACTAGTTTTATTTTATTAAGAGGAATGATATATGAAGTATAAGTTCATTATTGGAATCGTATATGATTAACCACACCATAGATTGACTTATGTATATTTGTTAACTTTTTCTAACATTTTGTTTGAAACAGATGGAATGACCCATCATTCTATCACATGATCTGTTAGCACTTCACGAATAACAATTTCAACTTCATTTCTTTAAGAGATGAAGTGGAAATTGTTCAAAGCATGAACAACAGTGAGATTGTACCAAAATCAAGCAAGTATTTCTTCTAATTCAAAATTTTCAACTTTAGGGAAATGATCTTGAAAACCAAAAATGTTGTCCTAGTGCCCTCATATACTATGAATCAGATGGTACCTTAGATCATCACAAATTTATGGCTTCGTGATTGTTGAATTTTTCCTTTCCATGTTCTCTAACAATCTCCATCAGAACAAGATCATTAGATTTTTCCTCCATATCCATATTTTCACCTATACTCTCCTATGTCGAAACCTGATGCTGAGTTACCTTGGGTGATCGTTACATTTCTAACTTTCCTTTTTAATGAAAATTTTTATTATTCCTTTTGACGATGTGGGTTTCTATGAATAATAAACGATTTAAAACACCAACGAATTTCAAAGGAGAAATTCATTTTAATGGGGGTAGAATGTAACACCCAGAGATTTTATGAGATATATTCTTTTTAATTCCTTTGATTGTACACTACATCAAGATTAGCTTGTACTATACGCAACACTGTATTAGCTTGCAGTATACGCAACACTATTCTTGGATCTTGTTACACATAATTTCAAGTTCGCAACATTGAGTGTATATATATATATATGTATATATATATATCAATATATAAATGAAATATGGTTGTTTTATGTCATACAAAACAAAAAAAGAGTCTTTCAATACATGCAACCCTAACTTGGCTTGCATTACACACAATCGTGACCTTTCTCAATAGCGCGTGTTATATGCAATACCGGGTTTCACTAAACAATGATATATTGTTATTATATTATTATTTACTAGCTTCTATGAATAGTATTAACTACATTTTTAATTTTATAACATTATTATTCATCATACACATTTTCTAGAACATTTTAATAAAACAAAATAATTTTTTCGGGTAAAATAAGTATTTTTCAAAAAATGCAGTTTTTCCACCTTTTGATGGCGCACCCACATTAAATATAGTTTTTTACATGTTTATAAGTTAAATTTTAAAAAATAAAATTTTTCTTTGGAATCAGGATATAAAATTTTACCTTGGATAAAATTTTCATATTATTCTGATAACTTTCATATTTTAATGAATAGTAAAAACATGCTATATTTTAATTAAAAACAACTTTTTTCATCGTAATAACTTATGTGTTTAAATTATAATATTGAATGGATTTGAAGTATAAATAGAATATATTTTTCCCTTTTAATATAATTTATGTCATTAGCATTGATTTTATATTGAATTCGTCGGTTAAATAAATTCAATCTTTTGCAATGTTTTAAACAAAAACATGTTTTCTTTCGTCAAAGGGATTAATTTTAATTTAATATCTTCAAGTTCTGTGTATTGAATTTCTAAAAATGGATTCCATATTTGGAATCATTGGGTCTAAATTATATTAATATACTACTTTTTATTTTTGGGCTTTATGAATAGTAACAGCGGTAAATTTTATTTACCATAGTAAAAGGTAAATTGGGTAATTAAGGGTAAATATAATATTATAAAATTATCCTAATACTTGTCTTAATAAAATTGGAAGATTATAATTCATCTTAAGTCATATTTGGGTCGAAATGGAATCCATTAGAACCCACTTGGAGGTGATTAAGACCATTAGTTTATTTTATTTAAAGGATAGTGAAATATGTCTCACTCATCTTTAATAATTATAATATTTTTAATATAAGTTTATACATAATATAAATAAGGTTATAAATAATTATTTGAAAAATAAAATGTTTTTATTTATCATGGTAATTTATTTTTAATTTTAAAGAGTTATTAATTACCTTATTATCTTATACATTAATGATGCAGAAATTATTTATTTAGTGAAAAATCAATAATATAGTTTTTATTGAAATATTAATACATATCAAAAGGCCCAAAAATCTACACAAAACTTATTAGTAGTGTATATATAAACCCTAATCATCCACTTGCCGAATTTTTGACCATTTTAATCCTTATTATGGCGATTAGGACACTTATAATATTTTATTTTAAATGGTTCAAAAGTTGTCACCTTCATAATTTAATAAAGATAACAATTTACATGTTGTTATTTTAAAATGATAAATTATATTAAAATTATTATTATAAAATAATTGATATTTCTATTCATCAATGTATTTTATTTTTAATTTTTATGCAACAAATATGTATATTAAATAAATATACAAAAATGTTGTACTAATTATTTTATTAAGAGATATACGAAATAAATGGTTTTAAAAATATTAAAATAAATATTATATGAAATATTTAATGTTCTCCAAGAATTTTCTAGTCAAATTTGACATGTTATAAATCTATTAAATATTATATTTAGAATATATCCTTTGGGTATATTTTATTTAAATTGAAATAAATTAATAGTGTCAAAATTGACACTATTGTTATTTTATAAAAATAACATATTATTAAATTGTTTAAAAATCACAAAAAAATTTAAAAATTATAAATTGAAATTTATATAGTCTAAAATTTCATAAATTATCCAATTATGGAAAATTAACATCACATAAGTGATTATTTTTAACCATTTAAAATTTACAATTTTATTACCACAAATAAACTTAAATATATTAAATAAGGATAAATCAAAATTATAAGGTTTAAAATAATATCAAAACATGTATAATTTTTATTGGTTGATGATATTACAACCCTATATCATCTATTCTACTAATTGAGTCATTTTTTGATGTTTTTATCTGGTGATTGAATTTATATTAAACTAATATTTTTTAGGATTCCAAAGGTGCCCCTCTCCTTTCTTATAAAAGGGCACCTCCTCCCTCTCTTCCTCACACCATTTTTATCCTTTAATCTCGGCCAAAATCTGCCCATTTCACTTCCCCAATTCCCTATAAACCTTATAGAGGTACTGGTTATCTCAAAAGACCAACCCTAGTTCCCTAAGAAGAAGTTTAAAGAAGGTGCGTCGAAGAAGAGGTAATCTCTTCTGCCGATTATTTCAAGCTTATTTCTTCTTAAACATCTTCCTCTTTAGTTGTTTAATTATAAAGTAATAACATCAGTATCACTAATATTATGATATGTTATTATATATACGAAACAACCCCATTTCACCTCTTATCCATCCTACGGTAAACGAAATCACCGCGCGTGCGTACGTACGGAATACCGTCTCCACGCCGTGGTGTAATCTAATTTTCCATCACCACCTTACATGGATGTGTACAATGGTGTAAAGAATAACTATACATAGTTATTATGAAATCATAATGATTAGGATATATTTTATCATCCACTCCAATTCAATTCAATAACTATGGGAACAATATCATCGCTCGTGCGTACGTACGGACTACCGTCTCCACGACGCGATGAGATTCATTCTCAAGGATTAACCATTCATTAATGATTGTAAAGTACATATAATAAGTAATAATGAAATATATGACATAATAATTGTACTGGATTTATGTATATATATTTATTTCATCCAATTAATTCCATTCAGTTCAATGAGGAAACGAAAACAACATTCATGCGTACGTATGGCCTACCGTCTCCATGAACGGTGTATTTCATTCCATTTTTCGATCTATTATATATATGTATATTCTGAATATATATTATACATAAATCTTGTTTTATATTCTGGAATTATGTAATCATGATCTATGTAATCATATGAATAATTAAAAGTCAAAACACGGATGAAAAATGAATCGATTTTACCCAAAAGCTCTTTAACATGGAATTTACAAAAGAACGGGTAATATAATTTCATAAGTGAACCATATATGATATCATAACAATGAATATGATTCTGTAATAATTAAATGACATTATTTAAATCATTATACAGGACGTTCAGATACGTACGATGCATATCAGACATAAGGTAAGGGACAATTATTCCAATCTAATTCTTATCCGATATTGTTTATTCGTAAGTATTTACTAGGGTTATGATTATTATCCATGTCCATATGTTCTAAAAATGTTTTCATAAAAGGTTTACTTTTATTTCATGTATGTTTAAAGTCCTTTTTACCCATTTTTTACTTTTACTATATGGTATGTAAGGAATCCTTCTTCTGTTTACGTTACGAGGTATTTTTTTGACTTTTCCGGCAAAGGTACGAGGATAATGTTTTTTAACTTTTACGGCACGAATGGATTATTATGGTTTTATAAAGCCTTATTTTCATGAAGCTTCCTCCAAAATATTTCATGACTATTTTCAACAAAATACTTTTCTTTTCAAATTGCATGACATTTTGTGAAAAGAAAATGATTTTGAAGAAGAAATGGTATTTTCCTCAAGAATTCATTTGAAGTGTTTTATCAAAACCATTTTTCATCTAACATTTCCTTATTTCATTTATGTATGTTTCAAGTTTAGTGTCCCTATGATTTACATGGTTTCGCTTTTCTTATGATGAATTGTCCATTTTTTTATATGGAGTATGAGATGATGGGATGATGTTTATCAAACCCATTTTATTCTTTGGGTTTTGATGAATGTTTTAAGATTATTTTGTGGAACAAGAAAGAATTATTTCATTATGAGATGGGTGGGACCTATATATCCCCTCAATGCATTGGGTAAAGATTTATATCTCATGAGATATACATGGCTGGAATGGTAAGTTAATCTGGTTCAGTAATACAGGACTTGAACGAGGAGTGAACTCGATTCAGAAAGCGACTTTGTCCACTAAGATGGTGTTGGCAGCAATGCCTTGGCTACTATGGAAATCATAACATGTTTTGAATGGTTCCCACAATTACATGTTTTATTCCCATGCTATTTATCAAGATTTATGTTCCATTATGATAAATTCCTTACATACTTCCATGATTTATGTCTTTGCTCAATATTTTAAGGTTAAAATTTCATGTTCATGTTTTTTCTTTCAAATGTTTATGGATTATTTTATGTTCTCTATGTTTTCCCTTAATGAGAATTTGAGGTCACCCTTTTTATGTTTTATTTTACCCAAGAAATAAATAATGGTTTTAGGTAAGGAAAAAAAAAGGGGAAGATCATTATGGGAGTTGTTGATGATCTTTCAACATGATTAGATGTTTATATTACATGTTTCCAAAGACACTAAACTATTACGGTCTTTGTGTGTTGGTTCTTATTATGTATTAATTATTCCAAAAAAGTAATGTAATGTCCATGTACGTTAAGCTTTGGTTATTTACACATATGACATGACAGACCTTTGGGATAATTCGTCATTGAACATAGAGGTGGTTAAGGTATTGCCGATGGATTGAGGATTGATTCTCCCAAGCGTGATACGTTCAGAACCCTATGACTGGCAGGGACATCATGACATCTGACTGTTTTGACTCGGAGTGACTCGAAAGGCCTTGTGAGGAGTGCCTCTGTGTGACGTGGCAGACCCATAGTGGGGAGCGCCTTTGTGTGATGTGGCAAAACCACGGTACTCGATAGAAGGGGTACCTCAATATTCCATGAGGGGTAGCACATCTATGTGATGCAGCAGACCCACGATGGGAAGCACCTCTGGGTGACACGGCAGACCCATGGTTCACGACAAGCGGATTACATTAGCAGCCCAATGTTAGTGGGAATCACCTATGTGTGACACAGTAGGTACAATGTACTTGTTAGGTAAATTTATGGGCATATACTTAATTAGGGTTGGATGTTGTTTCTATGTTTTTTGGTTTATCCATTTGTGGATTTTTTATACCTTCGGGGGTCTCACGGTCCCTATTGAGTATTGTTATACTCACCCATACACGGGCTACGCCCGCACATTATTGTGTCTGGTGAAAAAGACAGACGACACTGACAGAGGATGAGGGTAACTAGACTAGAGATAGCTCAGATGTGGAACTTTAATGTGGTGATCCATAGATATGATCGTTTTAGAGATGTACTTACCCTTTAGGTAGGAGCCATGGCGGGTGTTCACAAGGTATGTACTAAATATTTCTTGTAATTTCCATTTTTCATGTACGTTTTAGTTAGGAATGTATTCTGGCCCCTTTACATTCTATACACACCTTATTTAATATATAGTTTAGTTTGTGCTTGTATATGATTGTTTGCTTGTTTCGAGTGAGTTTATATTTTTTAAAGGAAACACCTTCTCGTTTTAGGGTATACGCCTTTCGGTGCTTGTCACCAGCCCCTGGCCTATGGAAGGCGGGCTTGGGGTAGTCACAACATGGGCCCCGGGGGACGGGTGGTGACATCATCGGGTATTATAGTGGCAAAATATATTTTATATTGATAATATCTAGTGAGATATGGAATTTGAAGTCAGTGATATGTTATTCTTATAATTATATCCATAGAAGAAGGTCATGAGAATTAAAAATTAGGGAAATATGAAACCATGATATATTAGCTCTTTTAAAATACATGCTCATATTGTGAATATTTTAAATCACATGGAACTTCCACTTAATCTATCTTAAGTTTAAAATGTGTTCCATGTATCTCACTAGAGGATGTGAATACTTGATCTTTCACAAAAACTACACATGGTGTTCATAGAAATAGAGAACGGTATATGTTATCTGGATTATCTGGTGTAGTTCTGATAAAAGAGTGAATTGTCTAAAGAAAATTACATCTCACAAAGAAATTATTTGGGGAGAAAACATAAATTTGAGGATGCTATAATGTAACTCATTGATGATATAAGGATTATGTATACTATGTTTTTTGAATGAAATTTAAAGAATTTATAGGGAAATTATCTTATAAGAGGGTATAATGAATCTCCACAACATTTTATTATATATTTCACTCAAAAAAATTGACTTCATTGATATCATTTTTTAAATATAACATCTAGTTTAAATGAACTGTTATATATATTTGAAATATTATTAATAAATTTGGAAGTTATTACGTCACCATTGGATCAAAGGGTATCATTAATAAAAAATATATTATCAATATTTATTGATTACACATGTATAAAAATTATTCATTTTATAAATTGTTTAGAAAATAGTATAAAATACCTTAATTAAAAATGGTGTGTTTTTCTAAAAACCTATTTTTATGTAGATAATATGTTTTAATAATACTAATGATAATTAAACTCATTTGAATAATTATCAAAAGAAAAATTTTATTCAATATATTCAATAAAATATTTCTAATATTCATAAAATTAAATTTAATATGAGATGAATAAGAAAACATTATGAGTTATGATTAAAATTATATATTTTCTAACCAGTGTTTTAAAATATTTTCCCAACATATAATAAAATGAAATTATACAAATAAATTAAATAAAAATAAAATATATCTATATCTTATTCTATGAATTAATATTTTCCTTATTGTGACATACCATTTATTTCCAGGCCATTTTCATCCACCTTCACAAGAATGTGATCACATATTATATAAATCATTTAATTAATTCATTGTCCATCCCTCCCCTCTATTATAAAGGGAACCCTCTTCTCGTCTATTATTAACAATATTTCAACATTATTGGTTAGAATATAACTGATTCAATTTCTTCCTAGTTTTCTTCACATCGTTATTTTTCATATCTTCTTTTCAAGAGACCATCTTTTGGGGGTGTTAGTTGAATGCCAAAAGATATCTTTCAATGTAGTGGTAAACATCTTACCTGACTAATTTAAGGTTTGATTATACTTATACATATAATAAATATTTTTTATCTAACCTAATAATATTATTGTAGTCTCATAATTATACTAATACGATAATTTTTACTGGATTGAATGTTTCCACCTTCTTTCCCTCGAATGGGAAATGAATGTACTAATTGTGTATACATGTTGACTGTCTTCTCCCCATAGAAATACGATTCATTTTCCATCATAATATTTGATTAATATTAAATATGATTTGATTAATTTTTTTTGATATTTATGAAATATTTATGATTCTATAATTATCAGATCATATTTAAATTATCACATTTCCATCCATTGGAAAAAGATTAAACTGCTCAGGCATTTGTGTGGAACTACCACCTCCATGAAGTGATGTGATTCATTTAACATTTATATATTAAAATTATTTTAAAAAGGATATATTCAGTAAATATATAGGATATATATGATAATATATTTAATTTTAATAGTTAATTATTATTTTCCTTTCCTTCATTTTGTCCATAAAAAATTGAAAATAGTCATCTGCAGATCTAGAGACTATTATATCTCTGAATTCATCTATTTTATTTTCTGACCATATTTTTTTGAATGGATATAAAATTGTATGTACTGAAAAAATATTATTATTATTTAACAGTTAATTTTTTTAATTTGAATATAAGATAACAAAATAAAAGGACTATAACCATTGAATAGAAACATGAATAAAAAATAGACTAGTGTTCACTGAACTATTAATTTTAATGATGTAATTTTTAATAAAGGGATAATTGGAAATTATAAATAAGTGAAACAATGTATGTATTGTATTATAATGGTTTTAAATATATTTTTAATAAATTTATATTTATTAATCTATAGGTTTCAATTCATATTAATATATGCAAAACTATAGGTCAAGGTTTAGGTTATAATCTCGTGTTTTATTCTGGATTTTATTTTCTAAATATGTATTGATGGAAAATATATAGATATTATCCCTAAAATGACCCCATATTATGTTCCCCTATTACTATTTATATAAAATCATGAATTTATACCATTTCCTTTTCTTTTTTACTTTAACATATTGATAAAAAGTTATTTAAGAAAAGATAACATTATTTCCTCATTAGACAATGATCTGATTATTACTTTTCTACACTCTTCAATATTATTTAATGGATGTTTTCAAATATAGACAATGTTTATTCAAAAGGTTCTTTTCTTGAATTTTTAATTTATTCATAAGGTTATAAGTCAATTAAATTTAGAAAAAATCTCATATAAGTCAGGAATATAATGTGGTATTCTAATACATATGTTGCTAATGAGCTTTCCCACCATCATGAATGTTATATGTTTTGAAGAATCCACTAATATTTCCATATTTATATCCAATTAAATTAATTTACATAGTGTTTTAGAAATTATTATTTAAAATTTTTCAAAATTAAATGATATTATTGTCATGCTTCTAAACAATTAAATGAATGATCTTTGAAATGTATTTTTTATGAATGTTACCATATTTTAGGGACTCTTATGCATCAGTAGGCATATTATCTAATGAGTTATTTAAAATTAATTATTTATATTATTTGTTATGATTATAATTTATGTATGATTCTATAAAACCCTTTTCATTCACATTTTTAAATTAAATTATATTTACCTAATTATGAAATATATTTCTTCTCCATGGGTTATTATATGATGATATTATAGAATGTTTATAAATTTTTTTCCTAGACATGGATAATGATATGCTGAATTGATAATTTTTTAATGATCTCTTGTAACAAAAATGTATCATCTTCATCATGTGATCAGATGGGAATTAGTAAGGCTCCAATGCATTGGGTAATGTGACATATAAATCTCATCTGACTATGATAATTTGAATGGATGTGATTAAAAAATCTATGTTCAAATTTTTAAGTATGAGTATGATTAAAACAATATATGATGAAAATAATTTGGGTGGAAATGTTTTAAAACAATTATTTTGTATTTTTATGTGTGAGTATGATTTCTTCTAGTTATAATCCAATGTCTATGAATAGTGATTATTTAAAGTGGATTTTTTCACAATATAATAATTTATTATTCTTATGATACCACATACCTTTTTATTACTCTTGTATAATGACTTATAATTTGACACCCTTATTAACATGACTTCTTGAAATGACATTATTTTAGAGTTAATAAACTAAATAGTTCTGGGCATGAATCTTAAATGTTGATAATATGTAATTTATTATATTATCATACCTTTAAGACTATCTTATACTAAATCAGGATTTATATAACTCTTTTTAACCCTAATAAAAATTTTAGATAATTTATACTTATATATTCATTCCCGAATTGTTGATGGTAAGTTCTAAGTGTGATATTTTAAGAAGAGATACTAATGTGATGACTATTTATTAGAGATATTGAAGATTGTTTATAAATTTGATGAATATGTATCTAGTATCAAAGACACTAAAACTTTATGGTTATATGGTGTGAATAATTTTGATAAGTATTTAATGTTCATACATGATGATATAAATTTATGTCTTTTATTCTCGAGTATCCTACAGAAGAAACAAAATGATTGAATAAATAATCATTAGATATTCCACGTAATCAGTAACATGAATCTCCAAATATAACCCTTAAATCTAATATAATAAAATGTATAATAAAAACTAAAATTTTCATGAAGGATCTACGTTATATTTAACATTTTTGATCTTACAATCAATGCCTCAACTAATACATCATAAATATTATAGTTATGGCCTTTTCCAAGATTCATTTTTTGTATGTGTAGGTATAAACTATCAACCAAATATTAAAACATGATATTAATTCCCCAACATAAACATCATTAAAATTGTTTCCATTATAATAAAAATAAATTAATTAGGTGGATTTCAATAATGAGGCCCCACCCGTCACTACCATAGCCAATGAATTAATCATATATTAAATGATGAATATAATATATAATCAATAAGACTTATTAATCAATAATTATCATTATTTAATGAAGAATATGGAACATTAATATTTCCCTAAAAAATTAAATAATTAATCATCCATTAATTAACACCAAATACTGAAAGGTATTCCATTAATAAAATACTAAATATATCTATGACGCATAAAAAGTAAATATGGAGAATAACTATTATGAAATGATTAATAGAGATATATGGAGAACATGATCACAATAAAGAGAATAATCAAAAAATTAGGTGTAATCCATAAAGAAAAAGTTCATAATAGAAGAACATAAATTCATTAAAAATTATTGTTTGAGATAGTGGACTGTCTATTGAGAATTATAGTGAAAAAATTTCTTATAATATATTAAAATAAATTTTCCTGAATGAATTTCCTTATATTTAAAAAAAATTATAAATAATTTTAATGAATTCTTTTCATCCATTTAGAAAATAACTATTTATATACGAAACAAAAAAATGTAATGAAAAAATATTTTATTGAAATACCATATAAATGTCTAATAAATACAAGATAGTGAATAATGGTCACAAAGGTGTTAAAAGCCACTCATATTTTATACATGAAACAAAACATTCTATTTACACTTTTGAAAATGTTATAAAATTATTTTTTATAATTTTTTTAAAATATATTCATATTAAAAATTAAAAAAATAATTTCTTATATATGATAAAATTTAATCATAAATTATATCAATGTATATAAAAACTTATTTAAAACATTTACAAGTATTATAGATATGGAAGTGAAATATTTTTGATCTAAAAAGATAAATAATTCTTGTTTTGTTAAAAAAATTATTTCCGCCCTTGAGTACAAATGAGTGGAAAATTTAGAATAAATACATGGATTCCCAAAAAATATAAATATTAGAATTAATTATATGGTCTTTAAAATCAAAAAAACAATATATTTCATCTAACATATTTTTACACAATAATTATCATAATTAAAAGTATGATTCTAAAATAAACATTTATGGATTTAATAAAATTTAAATAAGAACTATTAAAAAGGGAAAATTTTAATTCAAACATTAAAATACATGAATAAATATAAATTCATGAAATAATATGTGAAATGGGATTTATATATACTATATAAAATAACATAGGTGAATAATATAATATATGAATCATTGCAATTGAATTGAAACAAATACCATATACCTCAAGTAAATATATTTTCTTTTATGCTCTTAAAATTGAAGAAAATAAATTTATATTCGTTATAAATATATATCATAATATATATATATAATTTCATATATTATTCACTCATACAATTATATAACTATTTAATTAATTTTTATTTATTAATAATATCAACTCACATCTTATCAGTTCTATTTTTTATATATGTATTAGTTTTTTAGATTGGGTGGTAGCATATTTTTCTTTATTTCATATTAGAAAATATTTTAATCATGAATAATTTGTAATATATATACATTAAAATAAAATTGGGAAAAATTCATGAATTTATGAAAAAAAATGATTCTCATTTCTTTATAGAGGTGTTATCCACATGCACACATGATTATCTTTGTCATTTTCAAATAGATGGAAGCGTAAGAAGGTAAAAAATCTATCACCTATTCAAAATCAGAATTATGTCATTAATAAAACATATAGTAATAAAATTCATCACATGAAATATTATTTTTAGGAGATAATAAAAAATGAAACACATCTATTCGAAGAGGTGGTAGTTGACGAGTACACATGATAAATTTTTTCACTTCCAATAGAATATAAAAAGGGAATGATTTTGATTTTGAAATTAAAAAAAATTATATTATATGAATGATAATTATGTTGTTATATCATTATGAGTATGATAGTATTTATGGAGTTAGTAGAACAAAAAAATTAAATGAATATGGTTAAGAGTTTTATTTATTGATTCAAATTCCACCTTTGGATCACACCTTAAGCCTTCATATAGTTGTATTAAGGTATGAAAATAAGATCAAGGAAGTGGAAGAGTAAGGTGGGAGGGTATTTTGATAGATTTATTTTATATTAAATGACTTTTGAAGTGTGTTGAATAATGGAAATGTGGTTCACTTTTATGCATGTGGTGGATAAAAATCTTGGAATATAGGAAATATTAAAATATAATAAATACCTAAATTATGTTAAATGTCACAAACATCTGTATATTATAATTTAAGGAACAAAAGGGAGAAATAAATTAAAATAATCAAGTTTATACTTGTCTTAGGGTATTTTAAATCCATAACTTTTTTAAACCCTTTATTAATCATATTTATCCTTAACCACATTAACAGTGTTTTCAATCATTAAGAGTGATGGAAGTAATTTTAAAATATAACTGATTCAAAAACATGTATATTTAATTAATTATATACATTTTACAATAAATATTTTTTATTATAGGATTTTTTAAATGATTTAAAAATTATTTGAAAAAATTAACCTCCATTTAAGGTCATTTACATGACTATTGATAAAAAATCTATTTAAGCATTCATGTAAAAGTTGACATTAATATATAATGTCATTCAATAAAAATAAAACATTTTTATTATTCATTAAATTACAATAACATAATTATTAATCAATGACATATTAATTTTACTATTTTTATGATCATTTTTATTATTTATCAACTACATTACACAATCATCACATTAGTGTTAGATAATCAATATGGGATACTACATCACCACTAAAAATAAAAATAATTTACTCTTTTTATTGTGTTATAAATCATAAATAAAAAAATTTATAACCACCTATCACTTCATTATTCCTCAAATCGAAATAATATATTTATTAAAAAATTTAAAGTCAAATTTTATATAAATTCTTTACCTAAGATAATATAAATGTACTAATCAATGGGAAATGAAACCAAAATTCCTTCAAATATAATATCGTATATGAATGCATGAGATAAACTCATCCAATAATATAAAGGTAGGTGTTGGAGTGATCTTAAATCAGTAGACCTTAGTTTTAACCTTATTTAACCTATTTTAACCTTTATCATGATAAATAATATTTACATTGATTACAATTTTTATGAATAAAAAATAAAATGATCAATTTAAAAATTTTGTAAATAATAATTATAAATATTTAATAAGATTTTAATAATTAACTACCCTAATTATTTTAAAATTATTTTTCTTTAAGTTTAAAAAAATATCAATAGTAATTCATAGAAAAATACCCTTTTAAAATGAAAAATTATTTTACAACAAAAAAGTATAATTTTTATTGACATTTAAATAATTTGATTATTTATAATGATTAAAGATTTATAGGAAATAAAATACAATCCAAAATCTAATTTTAATATTTTAATTAAATAAATTTTTTTGACAATTGTAAAGGCCCTTAAATTTCAAGGAAATTTTTTTCTTAAATTCATTGGGATTTTACGAGTACGCATTTTCTGACGGCACCTGATTCTGAGGCCCGGTGTGCCCGGAATCAATTTCCATAGTTTAGCTCGGGTAAGATCAGTGAATGAATGATCGAGGTTTTCTATCTTCTGAACCAGTGCTCATAATTGAAATCTGAGGGCAACGATGGAACCGAAGGGCAGGTAATTTCTTAAAAGGACCTTTACCGAAGATGTATTTGCTTTGGAGGAGTTGTTAAAAAAAGTGGTTTAAATAAAAAGTGAATAAAATTGTGTATAATATTATTTATAATTCTATGGTGGTTTTATCCTGCATGGGGGAGTTAGGGTGGGACCCACTAACATCCTAACTACCCTTGTGAGGATAAATGTGAGGTGGGGACCACACGAGCACCAACCCTTCACAATCCCTAAAACACATTAAACAGATTTTATTTAATTGGGTAACTCACCACTCTCCCAGATTATTTCATTCCAACACACACTTAATCAATTAATTGAATTATGTGTTTTAATTTTGTAATTTGAATGCATGGCATGTTTTAATAAAATAATAGGAGCCATATTTTATTTGTTGGTTGGCTTGTTTTATTGAGAATTTGAGGAGAGAGCTCTATTTCCTTTTGAAGAAATTCTTCAACGAAGAACGCCAACTCTCCAATGAAGAATGCCAACTCTCCGACGAAGAACGTCGACTCCACGGCTCTATTTCTCCATCCTCTTTATCCTCCATGACATGGGAGGAGACACCGATGATGACTCTGTTGAGTCAAAAGTCTTCTTTTTACTTTTATATCTTGTTTTGGAAATCACAAATTTCTTTTACCGTGCTGATTGTAATAACCATGATGATCGTACTGACCATGCTGATCGTACTGATCATGCTGATCGTACTGACCATGCTGATTATACTAAGCATGTTCATCATACTGACCATGCTGATCGTACTTACCGTGCTGATCATACTGACCATGATGATCGTACTGACCATGCTGATCCTACTGACCATACTGATCGTACTGATCATGCTGATCGTACTGACCATGCTGATCATACTGACCATGCTGATCGTACTGACCATACTGATCGTACTGACTCTAATTTTTGTACTGACTATGTCAATCGTATTGTACTGACTCTATCATTTGTACTCACTTTTTTGTATCTTACTTTGTACCATATCAATACATTACATTTAGTAATACTTATAGTACTCATACTTTTATCACATGCATGCTTTTAATATTTTATAAAAAGACTTGTTTTAGATAAATAATACTCATGATTATCATGTTCATATATCTTTTATTTTAACCAATACGATGTCATTGAGTTAGTTACTGACTAATCAAAACAATTTCATGATTTCTGTTTCAATATGACCGTTATAATACCAGGTGTCCAATTCCCTCCAAGTTTTTCGGATAAATATGACCATTGGAAGAAATATGACCGTTGGAACCTGAGGCCTATAAATAGGATTTCATTTGAAGCTAAGAAATAATAACTATGATACTTTGCTTCTATGAAGTTCTAGATAGAGACACTGTGACCTCTCTTATGCTTCGTGCGAAAGCCTTGAAACTAGAAAACATGAACTGTTCATTCTTAGTTTGTGTATTTCTATAAGTGCTTTGTTTGTGCTTTGTGCGACCGATCATCGTATTGAGGGCTACCGAAGATAGGAAGACAGAGAAACTGATCATCGTATCGAGGGCTACCAGGGATATGTAGACAGACATTCTGATCACCATATCAAGGGATTTCCAAGGTTGTGGTAAGACAGACCTCTTATCCTAGGTGGAAGGATAACCATTCTCTTTGAGTCAAAATATTTGTAACACTTTTACATTTCCTCTGCTGTTTTTATTAGAAAATAATTTTTATTGATTCCTTTCATCATTACACTTTCAATTGTAATTGTTTCAATTACTATTATTCTATTACATATTGTATTAATAGATTCTATACGCTTTGTGGTAGAATATCTAACATTTGTATTACTCTGATTATTGTATTCATTTTGAATACAATTGATTTACTTTTCTAATAGTATTACATTACATCATACCATTATATTCAATACAATTGTTGTTTGTTTTTGTTGTGAATTATATTAGTTTAAGATCATTTAAAATCGTTTTTAAAGTGTTTAAAAATAGAGTTTTTAAACCTACAATTCACCCCCCTCATGTATTGTTCCATCTAATATACATATACATTTACATATTCGATCCAACAATTGGTATCAGAGCAGGTTTCCACCGATTTGTATGACTTGCTCTATTTATTTCAAACTATCATTTTAACTACTTACTACACTAACGCGTGGAGTGGAAAAGATTTTGTTTCATTAGATGGCAAGAATAAATATTGGGTCAATTGACAACCTAAATCCTTCTAGACCACCTATCATTGATGGGAATGATTATAAGTACTGGAGAGATCGAATGAAGATGTTTGTTATCAATACTAGTGTAGACAATTTTATAATGCTTATTGGAGGTTACAAAATTATGGACAAAGAATTCAGTACTTTCATTAAACAAGAGAAGTAAGAATATCAACTGAATTACAAGGTACACAATACTTTACTATGCTCTATGACCGGGAATATATACAGCCACATATCGTCTTTTGAAGTAGCCAACTCTATTTGGAGGAAATTTGAAGTCACACATTTTGGTACATCCAAGGTTATAGAAACAAGAAGAGAAATGATTCGAGTAGAGTATCATGGATTTTTTCCCTTATGGAGAGATGATATGTAAAGTGAAACAATGATTTATGATAATTTTCAAAAACTTACTATCTATGGGAGAAAAATGTCTTGATGATGAAGCTCTTGTAGATATGATTATAGATATAATGCCAAACGAATGGGAGTCAAAAAGGACAGCTATTGATGAAAATAGAAAAGTTTCCCATATTACTCTTGATGAACTCTTTGGAAAACTTTTACAGCACGAGACAAGAATGAAAATAGATTCTGATTTCAACAAGAAGAAAAATGGAAATGGAAGTTTATCCTTTACATCTAATGCTAAAACACCTAAAAGGATAATAAGATCCAAAGACAAGAAAGTTCTTATATCAGAATCAAGTGATAGTAATCACTCGGATAATGAGTTAGCCAATATTGCTCGAAGGATGAACAAGATTGTGGGAAAGAAAGACTTCCAATACAGAATAAAAAAGAAAGATAAGAAGGATAAGAAAGATTCAGAGGTAACATGTTATGAATGTAAGAAAGTGGGACACGTAAGGCTTGATTTTCCTTTACTCAAGAGAAAAGACAGAAAGGCGAAACATTCTGAAAGAAATAAGAAAAAGTATTACAATACAAAGAATGTATTGAAGGAAAATTATACTTGGAATGCAAGTGGTAGTGATTCTTCAGATAATTCTTTAGATTATGAGTCCTCAGGATAGGGAAATACTGGGCTTATAGCCAGATTACCAATATGAAGATCATTGTCTTGTGGCTAAGGTACACAATGCTGAAGCTATCACAAATGTTCCTTAAATGCAAATTATACTGATAATAAATATTATGAATCTTCAAATTATGATTCTTCATCATCATAAGATAATATATTATTTTCTTTTGAATAATTATCTAGGTTTTCTAAATTACTTGAGAATGAAAATTCTAAACTCAAGAAAAATCTTGACTAAACAAATTATAGAATTTCAATTTTAACTAATGAATTATCAAATCATTCTAATGACCTTGATATGAAAACTTCATATTTTTAAAGTATTTTAAAAAATCTTGAGAATGTAAAATCTGATAAGAATAAACTTTCTAATGATATTGAAAATGTAATTTCTAAGAAAAATATTTTAGAGCCTAACACTAGTTTGAAATTAAAATTTTTGGGGGATAAAAATCTAGTTTTAAAATTGAATTCAGAAATCTTTTCTTTGAAAAAATGTTTTTCAAAATGTACTTATGGAAAAGAAAATTTTAACAAAATGTATTCCCAAATCCAGCATTTGAGAAATCATTCTGGACTTGGTTATACTTATTCCAAAACGGTTTTTAGTAATAACTATTTTCTTCCACAAAAAGCCCATTTTTTGTTTTATATGCCAATGTGGTGGAAACTGGAAAAGAGATTGTTATCTTAATAGAACTCAGTCTTTAGGATTTCATAATGCTCATTTTTCAAAACAAATGTGGATTCCTAAAATTCTGTTATCTAACCATTCTGGATCCAATCAATTTTAGATTCCGAAAAACTAATCGTTTCTTTTTCAGGAAAATGTGAATCGTCCCAATAAGAATATTTGGTACATGGATATTGGTTGTTCTCGACACATGACAAGAAATAAATATTTCTTTGAAAATATTATCAAAAAAATGTGGAAAGGTTACCTTCGGGGATAATGCTCAAGGAAAGATTTTTGGGATAGGTAATATTGTTTTTCTTTGAAAATTTCTTATCTCAAATGTTTTGTATGTTAAAGGTCTTTGGAACAATCTCATCAGCATAAGTAAATTATGTGATGAAGGTTACCTTGTGAATTTTAGAAATGATAAATGTTTAGTTCACAATTCCAATGATAAGTTCATTCTATCTGCCCATAGGCAAGAGAATGTATACACTATTAACTTAGATGACCATAGGAGCCAAAATTTACCCATCTTAAGTGCAATAGAAGTCCAATCATGGCTATGGAATATAAGACTAGGACACTACAACCTAAGAATCCTTTGTAAACTATCAAAGAAAAGGCTTGTAAAGGGACTACCGGATCTTATATATGATTCTTTAAAAGTCTATAATCCTTGTCATTTTGGAAAGCAACATAAAACTATCTTTAAATCAATTAATGAAGCTTCAACTTCTAATGCATTACAGCTAGTGCATATGGATCTTTTTGGTCCTTCACAAACTGGAAGCATTGGAGGAAAATACTGTGTATTTGTTTTAGTTGACGACTTTACTAGATTCACATGGGTCTATTTTCTAACAAATAAATCTGAAGCCTTTTCCTATTTCAAAACTATTTGTGCCCAAGTTAAAAATTATAAAAACCTACCATTGATATCTATTCATAGTGATCATGGTAGTGAATTTCAAAATTCAGAATTTGGAACTTTTTGTAACAAGAGAGTTATTACAAACAATTTCTCAGCACTAAGAACTCCTCAGAATATGGTTTTGTTGAAAGAAGAAATTGTATTCTTCAAGAAATAACTAGAACCATGTTGAGTGAATACTCAATTTCTATGCACTTTTGGGATGAAGCTATAAGTACCGCTTGCTATACTATAAATCGTGTTTTAACCAGACCGTTTCTTAATAAAACACCTTATGAATTATGGAGTTGCCGAAAACCTAAAGTTTCATACTTCAATGTTTTTGGGTGCAAAGTATTCATTCTGAATACAAAAGATAATCTACACAAATTTTCACCAAAATCTGATGAAGTAATCTTTCTAGGCTACTCCTCAACTTCTAAGGCTTATAAATTTTTCAATAAAACACCTGTACTGTTGAGGAAACAATACATGTAAAATTTGATGAAACTGATCCTTTTGTTTTTAAACCATCCCAACCTACATCCTCAGATGTATTTTCAAAAACTGATTATCAACCATTGTTAGAAGATCCTTCTAATAAGTAAAATGTTCATGAATATACTTCTGAATCATTTACCCCAGAAAAATTTCAACCATATGTTGATGGATAGGTTTTACAAAACCCTAATCAATTACTTATTAGGAATAATTCTATTGATAATATCATTGGTGATGTAAATCAACCTGTAAGGACCAAAAATTCCTTAAGAAATGAAATAGAACATCTTGCTTTTCTTTCTCAATTTCAACCATAAAGTCCAAGTGAGGCTTTAGGTGATGAAGATTGGATCAAATCAATGTAAGATGAACTAAATGAATTTTAGAGGAATCAAGTCTAGACATTAGTTGAAAGACCTAAAGAAACAACTGTAATTGGAGTAAAATGGGTTTTCAGAAACAAATGTGATGAAAATGGAATCATTGTATGAAATAAAGCATGAATTTTTGCTAAGGGCTATAATCAACAAGAGGGAAAAGTATATGAAGATAACATATGCTCTAGTAGCTAGACTTGAATCTATTCGTATTCTATTAGCCTTTGCAACATACTTTAACTTCAAACTATTTAAAATGGATGTTAAATGTCCTTTTCTAAATGGTTTTGTTCAAGATGAAGTTTTTGTGGAACAAACGTTTGTTTAGATTGACCCAAAACATCCCAATCATTTTTTTAAACTTACCAAAGCCCTATATGGTCTTAAACAAGCCCATAGAGCATGGTATGATAGACTTACATGATTTCTTTTACAAAACAATTATGAAAATGGAACAGCAGATCCAACCCTTTTTATAAAAAAGGATAGTAAAATTTTTCTGTTTGTTCAAATTTATGTTGATGACATCATATTTGGCTTAACTCAACAATCTTTAACTAATTCTTTTGAAAATTTAATGAAGTCTGAGATTGAAATGAGTTTGATGGGTGAATTAACATTCTTTTTAGGTTTTAAAATTTCTCAAAAACCAGAAGAAACATATATATCCCAACATAAGTATATTAAATTTTACATAAAATGTATGGATATGACAATACTAAAAGTATTAGCACTCCAATTGGTACCTCAAATACACTTTATATTGATTAAACTAGAAAACCAGTAGATCAACCAATTTTTAGAGGTATGATAGAAAGATTTCTATACTTGACAGCTAGTCGACCAGACTTAATGTTTTCCGTATGCTTATGTGCAAGACACCAATATAATCCAAAAGAGTCTCATTTAAAAGCCATGAAGAGAATCTTTCGGTATTTAAAAGGCACTATGGATTTAGGACATTTTTACTCTTCTGGAAATGATTTTGTTTTAAACAGTTTTTCAAATGATGACTTCAGTGGTTGTAGAATAGATAGAAAAAGTACATATGGAACATGTCATTTCTTATGAGATTATCTGGTTTCATGGTATTGCAAGAAACAACACTCAGTAGCACTATCCACTCCTGAAGCTGAATACGTAGTAGCTGGATGTTGTTGTGCTCAAGTGTTGTGGATGCAACAAACACTCACTAACTATGGGTTGAGGTTTTCAAAAACTCAAATTCTATGTGATAACACTAGTTCCATAGCTCTTAGTAAGAACCCATCAAATCATTCTCGTGAAAACACATAGATGATAGGCATCACTTTATTAGGGATCACACACACAAAGGAGATATTATTTTACAATTAATCAGAACGCAAGAACAATTTGCTGACATTTTTAAAAAACCATTACCTTCCGATAGATTTGAGTTTATAAAAACATCTAAGAATGATTACATTAAAATAATCATTCGTAAATACTTCTTATTTTACATTTATCCTTACATTAAACAACTCCTCTTAGAAAGGGGAGAACATCTCTTACTGTGTTTCTTCTTATCTTACGATCTTTAATTATTTATTCTCCTAGAATGCGCCTTTGTCTTTCTATTTATCGTATTGACAGTTTTATCGTATTATTTACCTTTCTATTTATCATATTTATAGTTTTATCGTATTATTTACCTTTCTGTCTATCGTATTGACATTTTTATCATATTATTTACCTATCTGTTAATCGTATTGACAGTTTTATTGTATTATTTACCTATCTATTTATCGTATCGACCGATCATGGTAATGAATTTCTTTCCCATTGACACTACCGATCATGGTAATGAATTTCTTTTCCATCGGCGCGACTGTTCATGGTAATGAATTTCTTTTCCATCGGCATGAACGATCAGGGTAATGAATTTCTTTTCCATCAGCACATCCGATCTTTGTAATGAATTTCATTTTCATCGGCATGTCTGTTCATGGTAACGACTTTGTTTTCCATCGGTAAGACGATTGGTGGTATTCTTTTACATCGTATGCTTGTGGTTTTTTCTTTCACTAATAATACTATCTAAACAAACAATTACATTACAATCTCCAGCAGGTACATACTTTTCAATTTTTTTAAAAAAAATTCATTTTTTCCCTAACCATTGATTTCGTTTCTTCTAATATCAACTGTAGAAGGCCAATGGTCATTATTTTTACTCCTATAAATAGAACCCCCCTCCCCAAACCCACACCGATCTCTCTGGATTTGTGGCGAATCTCTGCTCCATGGATTTAAAACTTCATATTATCTTTCAAGCGGCTTCAACTATATGTCTCATCCCTATGCTAACACTCTCACCGAAATTTCATCAAAGACTTTTTCAGAGAAAGTCTTTTTTAGAGAAAGGTTAGTTTCACAGGACATTTTCTATTCATACGATTCTAAAATCAGAAGAATCATTTTGTTTCAAGGCTGGGAGCATTTATGTGTTGAAAAAATTGTTTCTCAAGATCCAGTTCTTATTGATGAAGTCACTCAGTTTTAAAAAACCGTATCTTTTGATAAGAACATGACTATCAATTTTGTTGTGTACGATAGTGTCATGACCCGCCTTCACCAAAAAGGAGGGAAGGGTCAGCAGATTGCCAACCCTTCCTTCTTTAAGTTGAAGGAGGGAGAATGACCCCCGAAACCCGCCTTCAATAGGTCCCGGAGTGGCTACTAGCACCAAGGGTATAGAAAATTCTCGCAAATGGAAGGAATTACCCTTTTTATTTTATAGGATCGAAAGATAAGGAGAAGAAAACCCAACAACACCAAGGTAGAAAGAAAAGTAAAGCCAAAAGTAAACCATTCCCACATGCATGTTTCAAAAGTGAAAGACATAAAGTGAAAAAAGGAGAATACAAGGTAAGTACCAAAAAGAAAAAGAGAAACAACTGCAACTACTCCAGAAGTCCGAGCTAGCAAGGTCCTGCCTGATCCCCAAAGTCCTCCTGGAAACCTGAAAGCAGTTTTATATGCGTTGGGTGAGTATACAAGTACACTCAGTAGGGAAAACCAAGACTCTCGTGCACAAGTGGGGGAACGTACTAAAGTCCCGTGAGAAAAAGATTAAACCAAACACCTAACAAGGCAAACTATCCATCCCAGGCCTCACCAAGGCTCACTCCCCAAATAACGCAAGTCAAGTAATATATATAATAAGAGCACATCGATGTTTGGGTACCCCGTGCCACTTTCCCACTGGTTATTGAGACATCCTACGCATCGGACCAATCCTTCCATTCTCACCGCAGTCCCACTGCCACACCCGCCCGCACACACCTGGGCCACAACCACACGCAGTCCCACTACCGAAATCCCACCCGTACACACCTGGGCCTCAACCGCACGCATTCCCACTGCTGAATCCCGCCCGCACACACCTGGGCCACAACTGTCACATGTAACCATGCCTGCAAACACCTAGACCAGAACAACCACCGCCACGCCCGAAGACACCTGGGCTAAAGGATCCACCGCCACGCCCGAAGACACATGGGCCTCATCCCGAAGACACTTGGGAAACCACCTGCCGCACAGACCTGGACAACCACCACAACGCCCCGCCCGATGGTTCTTGGGCTAATAATGGACTTCAGGCCATCACAGCCTGCCTGAAGGTACTTGGGCTATCCGGGAAAGGGAGCAGAAAAGGAGCTAATAACCAGCCACTAAGGATAGTGTTGGGAAAAACACCCTTCCCCCATAAATGGGGGTGTTCGGCACTGAGTTCTCAACTTGAGTGGGGCGCGAATAAGAAACACAAAGCTACAAGTATAGATATAGGTAACAAACACTCACCCAAAGCTTAGGTTTTTCCTATCCAACCTACAGAACACAACACCACTGCGTCCGAGTCACAGTTCACAACCCATGCGCACAAAAACCATTTGTCCCATTCTTGTTTCACGTTCAGTTAAAATGTTCAATTGATTTTAAGCACTACTGGGCAACTACCACAAGCATAACCAAGGAAAGCGTCAAAAGCATGGATCAACCAAAACACTCACACCCGGTTCTGCCAACAGAGGATCTCTCCCCAATTTGTGATAAAAACTCACAACCACTGAAACCATACCAACAGGGAATCCCATCCCCAAAATTCACAAAACCACCGAGAGTATAAAAGAACAGGGGATCCCATCCCCTCCCACATTTCCAGCAATCGACCCGAAAGGAAAACAACCAACTACCACTACCAACACAAGTCAGGGATTTTTAGATTTAAACAACTTAACACACTCCATGATTTCAAATTCCGTGTGTTCTAACCGGGAGTTATCACAGAAGGGTTGATCCTGGTGCTTTCAATTATTTAGCCGGATATACGTGATTAACCAATTTCACAGCAGGAGTTCACAATTTCAGCTACCCATTTAAAACATCACGAGGGGATTCATCAGTGCACATACAATTACCACCAACGACCTCAATTTTCAAAAAACATAAACCAGCACACAAAAAATGATCACAAGATAAAGCACAAACAACGATCACAACCCCTTTTCCTTCTTTCTTTATAAATTCCTTTATTATCTTCATTAAGGTTCGGTTCATCCAATTCCATAGGAACAAAAATAACACCCACCCCGCATGATACACAAAGGTGAGAGACGAGAGAAATTCCCTACTTGTTGATAGATGATCGACGTTTAGGCCGGGGGTGCGGAACTTTACGGATAACGATGCGGCGGTCCCGATGCACCAGAAGAGCCACGATCGAAGAAGGGGGAAACCACGGACTAACCCTTAATTTATAAGAGCCAGGGACGGTCAAGGTGAAAACGTGAAACCGCGTAAGACGTGGAAGTCGTGGGTTGACCACGCGGCTTGACTCATCATTAAAGGTGCCGAGTGGTTTAAACCGACTCATGAGTCGATTCAGTATCTAATTAAAACTTTTGTGCGCGTTTCGGGTCTTTAAGACATTTTCTTAAATGAGGCAGAATAGGGTTTAAAACCCTATTTGCGAAAAAGGAGCGTTACTGGAACAACTTGGCAAGGTCGGGTGACGTCGGCCGGTACCGCCGATCAGTCACACCGATCGGTCACACGGATCGGTCACACCGATCGGTCGCACCGATCGGTCTCACCGATCGGCACCCCTTAAGGATCCGTATTTTGGAAAAGGGACCAAGGGGGTCTGGGTCATCACATCATATACCTCTTAAATGATTCTCGTCCTCGAGAATCACAACAAACCAGAAGGAAAGAGAGGGTCCGAACAACCATCTTCGAAAGATACCTCTTTAGAGTGAACCCCTGCTAACTAAAAACACTCCCCTATCAAGAACCAAGCAACATACCACGCCAAACCGCCCGGTCACATGGGTTTGGGGAGTTTCCCTCCCCCATGTTAAGATATTATCCGCTTTGGGCGGCACTGACTCGCCCGCACGGGTTTAATCGCATCCACCTTAATGCGTCTTGATTAGGGGTCGGGCTCCCTCTTCCCTTTAGCCGGGGATTTTCACACACAACAGACGAAAATAAACTAGTACATTTCATAGACAAAAGTCAAACGTTCTACCACAACAGGTAAAAAAAGAACAAAGCTCAAAACAACCCGGGGTATTGGGCACGCATCTGTGCTTCCCTCTCCCACGCACTCTCTTCTAGCCTGCCATGTCTCCACAACACACGAACCAAGGGAATGGCTCACCCACAAAGCACCTTCTCCTTGCGATCCTCGATCATCACTGGTTTTTCCACAAAGGTTACGTCGTCCTCGATGTCCAGTTCACCCCAATCAAGGACGTGTGAATCATCGTGCAGATAACGATGGAGCTGGGATACATGAAAGACATCATGTATCCTTAGCATCCGCGGAGGTAACGCTAGCTGATAAGCCACTTCGCCGACCCGCCGCCACACTACGAAGGGTCCGACGAATCTGGTGGAAAGCTTACCCCCCTTGCCGAACCTCTGTTGCCCACGCCGCAGGGAGACCTTCAAGAACACGTGGTCCCCAACCTCAAACTCCAAGGGCCTTCTCCTGGTATCAGCATATGACTTCTTTCGGTCCTAGGCCGCCTTCATCCATTCCCGTATGAGCTGACTCTTCTCTGTCGTGTTCTACACCACCTTCGGGCCAAGGATGCCTGCCTCTCCTACTTCGGTCCAACACACAGGTGAACGGCATAGCCTCCCGTACAAAGCCTCAAACGGGGCCATACCAATGGTAGAGTGGTAGCTATTATTGTAGGAAAACTCTACTAGAGGCAAGTATCGCACCCATGACTCTCCTGAGTCCAGAACACATGCCCGTAGCATATCCTCCATGGTCTGGATGGTTCTCTCCATTTGTCCATCTATCTGGGGATGGAAAGCAATGATAAGGCGGAACTGGGTGCCAAACGCATACTGCAATCCTCTCCAGATTCGCGAGGTAAACCATGCATCCCTATCTGAGACTATAGACCTCAGAACTCCATGCAACCACACCACCTCATTCACGTACTTTCGTGCCAAAGCATCCACAGTACTTGACTCCCTGATTTCCAGAAAGTGAGCCGATTTCTTCAACCTGTCCACCACCACCCAGATGGCGTCGCACCCTCCTTGGACCTTGGGTAGTCCTGTGACGAAATCCATTGAGATGTCGTTCCACTTCCACTCGGGAACAGCTAAAGGCTACAGTAGGCCGCCCGGAACCTGGTGTTCAGCCTTCACTTGCTGACATACTAAGAATTTAGACACAAATTCTGCCACCGCTCGCTTAACTCCGGGCCACCAGAACTGCCTTTTCAGCCCCTGGTACATCTTGGTAACTCCTGGGTGTACCGCTAGGGGTGAGTTGTGGAACTCACTGAGAACCTTGCCACGCATCACTCTTGGAACAAACAACATTTTATGGAAAAGCATCTGGTGCTGACCGTCCTTTGTCCATTCTCTTGGAGCATCGCCCTGGTCAACCCTATCACGCATCACTTCGCACTCGGGGTCTCCCCACTGAGACTCCTCCACTTGTCGAAACAGAGATGACTGCACTATCATCTGATATAGGCAGCCTCTGCCACTATCCATCTTCACATCCAGGTGTAAGGCAGCCAACTCCTCCATTGCCTTCCAGGAATTTGCTGACTCTCGGACCGCATCCTTCTGCGTCCTCCTGCTCAAGGCATCGGCCACCACATTGCCCTTGCCCTCAGTATAAGAGATTTCAAAGTCGTAGTCCTGGAGGAACTCCACCCATCTCCGTTGTCGCAAGTTCAAATCCCGCTGGGAGAAGATATACTTTATGATTTTGTGATCTGTGAAGACCACAAAGCATTCCCCGATGAGGTAGTTCCGCCATAACTTTAGCGCAAAAACGACCGCTGCAAGCTCCAGGTCATGGGTGGAGTAGTTACGCTCATGGGGGAATAGCTTCCTGGACCCGTAAGAGATCACTCCTTGTCGCTGCATCAACACGCATCCCATGCCCTGTCCTGAAGCATCACAAAATACCTCATAGGCCATCCCTTCTTCTGGTAATCTCAACACTGGGACACTAACCATCTTTTCTTTTAGGTTGCTGAAGGATGACTCGCATTGCTTGCTCCACATGAAAACCTGGTCCTTCTTAGTCAAAGCCGTCAAAGGGGCTGCTACTCGGGAGAAGCTGGGTACGAATCTCCGGTAGTAACCTGTCAGTCCGAGGAAACTCCGGACTTCCGCCACATTCTTCGGTGCTGCCCAAGAAACAACTGCCTCAACCTTGGATGGGTCGACTGCTACCCCCTGCTCAGACACTACAGGCCCGAGGAAGTGCACTTCTCGTGCACAAAACTTTCACTTTGACAACTTCCCTTAGAGCTGGTGCTGTTGGAGGACTTCCAAAACTATCCTCAGGTGCTCTGCATAGTCCTCTTCTGACCTTGAATAGATCAGGATATCGTCGATGAATACCACCACAAACTGATCCAATTACTCCCGAAATATGGAGTTCATAAGCCCCATGAACACGGCCGGGGCGTTCGTAACACCAAAGGGCATGACCACGAACTCGAAGTGCCCATACCTGCACCTGAACGCCGTCTTCAGGACATCGCTATCCTTCACCCTCAGCTGGTGGTATCCGGACCGCAGGTCGATCTTCGAGAACCATCCTGCCCCTTTCAGCTGGTCAAAAAGATCATCTATCCTTGGGAGAGGGTAGCGATTCTTGATCATCACCTGATTCAACCTCCTGTAGTCTATACACAACCTGAGGCCACCATCCGCCTTCCTTGCGAACAATACCGGAGCACCCCATGGTGACGCACTTGGACGAACATAACCCCTCTTCATCAGATCGTCAATCTTTATCTGCAACTCCCGTAGCTCCGAAGGTGCCATCCGGTAAGGAGCCATCGAGATTGGTCGAGAGCCGGGCTGCAGGTCTATCCCGAACTCGATATCACGTCGAGGGGGTAGAGTCGTCACCTCCTCAGGAAAGACGTCCATAAACTCACGAACGATCTCTGGTACTTCCACCATTTCCACATATATTGATTCTACCGTCAGTTCGGTCAACAAGGAGAGGAGAGGTTCCTCCTTCCTGTTTCCTTTCGGACAGCTTCGCTCACCGGTGAAAGTAACACGCTGGCCGTCCAAACCGGAGAACTCCACCCTTCTTTGGAAATAGTCGATGACGGCGCACACAGAAAATAGCCAGTCGATGCCTAGGATGACATCGTACGGCTGAATCTGTAGCAGAATGAGATCCCTAACCGACTGATGCGGCCCTAACATCAGTCTACATCCCCGACAAACGAACAGCAAGTCGGTCTAACCTCCAACTGGTGTGCTCAACACCAGGGGCACTGGAAGTCTCTCGGCATCTAGAACCAAGGCACGGGCTTGACTGTGTGCAACAAAGGAGTGCGAAGCTCCGGTATCGAACAAAGCATAAGCAAGAGTGCTAAACACATTGATCGTACCTCGAACAACCTCTAGACCTGTTGGAACTGTTGCCTCTGTGGCGTGTAACTGTCCATGCCCAGCTCCCCTGCCCCTCGGCTGTTGGCCACATCCCTGACCACGCCCTGGTCGAGGTCCCTGGGGAGCGCACTGAGGTCGGCCTCCTCCTCCTATGTCTGCCTGCGGAGGAGCGGGAGCTCGCTGTCCCTGCTGCTGCTGCCGGAAGGGTCTGTCTGGAAACTGCTGCTGCGGCGGATGCTGGGGATGACTGCCACTGCTGTACTGCACCTGATCGGGGAACTGACTCCGGAGATGTCCAGGGCTCCCGCAGATGAAGCACCGTGGTCCCGAGCCTGAAGGAAAAGAACGTGGGCCAGGGGATCGAAACTGAAACTGCTGCGGTCTGCTCCCTGTGGGTCGGAACCTGGAGGGTCCCGATGCTGGAGGCCTGGTGCTGACGGCCTTCCCCTTCGTTGGTCCCAACTGGATCCCTTCTCGTGACACTCCGCCCAGAACATGCATCATTTCCACCACTTTGGCCTTCTGGTGATCCTCTAAGTATGTCGGAAGGGTAAAGGGGGTAACAACATACTGGATGGAGGGTCGGAGCACCTCCTCCAAAAGTCTTGCCCGAGACTCCTCATCGGGAAAGAGGTCCGGAGCAAAACATAGGAGGTCCTTGAACTTGATTCCAAGTTCCCTCACGGACATGATCCCCTGCTGGAGGGAGAGTAGCTCCTGCCTCTTCTCCGCCTTCATTGTCGAGGAGAAGAACTCCGCCCGGAACTCCTTCTTGAAATCCGCCCAAGCAACCTCAGACTCTTTCCTATTCCCCAGGTGAAGCATCCACCACTGACGTGCCGCTCCTCACATCTGGCTAATAGCCAGAGGAACCCAGTACTCGTTCGGGGCCCGAATCAGGCCGAAGGCTATAACTAGCTCCTCTAGCCAGCCTTCCGTCTTCATATCAGAGGTGCTTCCCTCATACTTCTCGAGGGCCTGTCGCTGGAAGGCTCGAAGAGTCTTCTGCCACTTGTCATCCTCTTCCTCTCGATCAGCTCTCTGCCGATTGGCCAAAGTAGTCTCAGGGGCCTCGATCGCCTGTACCACACGTGGTCGCCTTCCAGGTGCCATAGCTGCAAGGTAAACAAGGAATGCCTAAGCCCAAGTAGTGCAGAATATCATTCTTAAAACTTCTTTAGATTTAATTTATTCTTAATTCCCAAGACATCCCAGAAACACAAGAACACAAGTCATTATGATGCATGTACCATTCCTAGGGTCTCTACCCTGCAATCAGTGTGGCCTCACTTGGTCGTTCGGTAGGTCCAGAGTCCTTGCATCGGATCACGAGGGTCCCTAAAATCCCGTGTCCTAGCCGGTCTTCCCTGGCCTAATTCACGCTCCAAGGTCACCCAACACCATTGCCTTACCATCCCATGCAATCCTCACTGTGCCTAACTCCAGACTCCGTCCTATCTCTCAACCATCACCTCGCCTCTGATACCATTCTGTCACGACCCGCCTTCACCAAAAAGGAGGGAAGGGTCAGCAGATTTCCATGCCCTTCCTTCTTTAAGTTGAAGGAGGGATAATGACCCGCGAAACCCGCCTTCAATAGGTCTCGGAGTGGGGACTAGCACCAAGGGTATAGAAAATTCTCTCAAATGTAATGCATTACCCTTTTTATTTTATAGGATCGAATGATAAGGAGAAGAAAACCCAACAACACCAAGGTAGAAAGAAAAGTAAAGGCAAAAGTAAACCATTCCCACATGCATGTTTCAAAAGTGAAAGCCACAAAGTGCAAAAAGGTGACTACAAGGTAAGTACCAAAAAGAAAAAGAGAAACAACTGCAACTGCTCCAAAATTCCGAGCTAGCAAGGTCCTGCGTGATCCCCGAAGTCCTCCTGGAAACCTGAAAGCAGTTTTATATGCGTAGGGTGAGTATACGAGTACACTTAGTAGGGAAAACCAAGACTCTCGTGCACAAGTGGGGGAACGTAATAAAGTCCCGTGAGAAAAAGAGTAAACCAAACACCTAACAAGGAAAACTATCTATCCCAGGCCTCACCAAGGCTCACTCCCCAAATAACGCAAGTCAAGTAATATATATAATAAGAGCACATCGATGTTTGGGTACCTCGTGCCACTTTCCCACTGGTTATTGAGACATCCTACGCATCGGACCAATCCCGCCATTCTCACCGTAGTCCCACTGCCACACCCGCCCGCACACACCTGGGCCACAACCACACACAGTACCACTGCCGAAATCCCACCCGCACACACCTGGGCCTCAACCGCATGCAGTCCCACTGCTGAATCCCGCCCGCACACACCTGGTCCACAACTGTCACATGTAACCATGCCTGCAAACACCTAGGCCAGAACAACCACCTCCACGCCCGAAGACACCTGGGCTAAAGGATCCACCGCCACGCCCGAAGACACCTGGGCCTCATCCCGAAGACACTTGGGAAACCACCTTCCGCACACACCTGGGCAACCACCACAACGCCCCGCCCGATGGTTCTTGGGCTAATAATGGACTTCAGGCCATCACAGCCTGCCCGAAGGTACTTGGGCTATCCGGGAAAGGGAGAAGAAAAGGAGCTAATAACCAGCCACTAAGGATAGTGTTGGGAAAAACACCCTTCCCCCATAAATGGGGGTGTTCGTCACTGAGTGCCCAACTTGGGTGGAGCGCGAATAAGAAACACAAAGCTACAAGTATAGATATAGGTAACAATCACTCACCCAAAGCTTAGGTTTTTCTTATCCAACCTACAGAACACAACACCACTACGTCCGAGTCACAGTTCACAACCCTTTCCCACAAAAACCATTTGTCCCATTCTTGTTTCACGTTCAGTTAAAATGTTCAATTGATTTTAAGCACTACTGGGCAACTTCCACAAGCATAACCATGGAAAGCGTCAAAAGCATGGATCAACCAAAACACTCACACCCGGTTCTGCCAAAAGAGGATCTCTCCCCAATTTGAGATAAAAACTCACAACCACCGAAACCATACCAACAGGGAATCCCATCCCCAAAATTCACACAACCACCGAGAGTATAAAAGAACAGGGGATCTCATCCCCTCCCACATTTCCAGCAATCGACCCGAAACGAAAACAACCAACTACCACTACCAACACAAGTCATGGATTTTCATATTTAAACAACTTAACACACTCCATGATTTCAAATTCCGTGTGTTCTCACTGGGAGTTATCATAGAAGGGTTGATCCTGGTGCTTTCAATTATTCAGCCGGATATACGTGATTAACCAATTTCACAGTAGGAGTTCACAATTTCAGAAATCCATTTAAAACATCACGAGGGGATTCATCAGTGCACATACAATGACCACCAACGGCCTCAATTTTCAGAAATCATAAACCAGCACAAAAAAAAGATGATCACAAGATAAAGCACAAACAACGATCACAACCCCTTCCCCTTCTTTCTTTAGAACTTCGTTTATTATCTTCATTAATGTTCGGTTCAACCAATTCCATAGGAACAAAAATAAAGCCCACCCCGCATGATACACAAAGGTAAGAGACGAGATAAATTCCCTACTTGTTGATAGATGATCGACGTTTAGGCCGGGGGCGCGGAACTTTACGGATAACGATGCGGCGGTCCCGATGCACCAGAAGAGCCATGATCGAAGAAGGGGGAAACCATGGCCTAACCCTTAATTTATAAGAGCCAGGGACAGTTGAGGTGAAAACGCGAAACCGCGTAAGACGTGGAAGTCGTGGGTTGACCACGTGGCTTGACTCATCGTTAAAGGTGCCGAGTTGTTTAAACTGACTCATGAGTCGATTCAGTATCTAATTAAAACTTTTGTGCGCGTTTCGGGTCTTTAAGACATTTTCTTAAACGAGGCAGAATAGGGTTTAAAACCCTATTTGCGAAAAAGGAGCGTTACTGGAACAACTTGGCAAAGTCGGGTGACGTCGGCCGGTTCCGCCGATCAGTCACACCGATCGGTCACACCGATCGGTGTCAGCGATCGGTCTCACCGATCGGCACCCCTTAAGGATCTGGATTTTGGAAAAGGGACCAAGGGGGGTCTGGGTCATCACAGATAGAACGTTTTCAAAGTCTGTGAAACAAGCGGCCCATTTTTTGAATGTTCTGATATAAGGTGATTATTTCTGTCCAACTCATAAACTACCAGATGAAGTTGGAACGTTTAACAAAGAGAATGATGAAAAGTATCTCTTTATTATAAATGAATAGAAGAGGAAAGTGGCTCATCTTTCACCAGATAACATGTTTGTGTCGCTGTGGACGCAAATTTTTCTTATCCCAAGTAAAGGGGATAAAGAGACTTTGAAGGCTTCTGATATCATCATGTTGAACTATCTTTTCAACATGAGAAAATTAAATCTTATCGGATATATATCTTTGAAATGATTAAAAATGTTAAGTCAGGAGCAATAAAATTCCATTTGATTATGTATCCAGCTATTCTTACAATGTTTATTATAGAATGTATAAAGTTTTGTAATATTGCTTTGAAATGAAATCTGATAGATCTGAAGCCATCCTGGATTAGTAAGAGTACATTAAAATAGTTGGATGTTTGTTTCGATCAGAATTCAAATAATTTTGTTAAGGATTTAGAAACATAATCAGCTCAGATTCAATCGGCACCTATACCTGTCAAAGATAATCCATTTGTTGGTGCTCCTCAAAAGTCAAATCCGCAAACCAGTTCAGAGCCAAAGAAGAAACCAATGTATAGTAAGGATGTTGTATCCAAGTGGAGAAAATAAAGAGAACAGAGAAAGGAAGGTGATCCAAAATTTGGTCTTGACCGAGCTGAAGCTTTTGCAGAAAGAATAAGGGTAGAGGAAACCCATAAAGCTGAAAAGAAAAATAATACTATTTTGAAAAGAAAGTCTCAAGACTTTGATATCTCTAAAGTACTAAAAATGGTTGAGGATTCTAGTTCTCAACTAACTAAAGAACTACATCAAGAACCTATCATAGAGAGTCTTCCAGAGAAAGAAAAAGGGAAATTGACGTTGGAAGAGATAGAGGAAGTTGAAGAAGAGGAAGGAGAATTTATTTTAGAATTCCATCAATGTTTGAAAAAGAGTAGAGAATAATCTTTCCAAAAGCAGAGTAAAGGTATTAAACATGTTCCTCATGGAGATTAAACACCGGTTGAATATTTCGAAACTCCGGATAAAATACCCTCTCAAGAAAATAAAGGTTCTCAATATTCTCATAATGAAAAAGTTATTGTCATCAGTGATAATGTGGAAGAAGAAAGAAAGGAGAAAGAAAAATAAAAAGGACAACAATATGTTGTTCACTCAAGCTGATCAAATGAACTGCATTCGTACAATGAAGATACCGATTCAGAACAAACAATCTCTCTCAAAGAGGAGTGATTACATTGTTCATGTTTTAAGGAGGGTTGAAAAAAACTATTCCCTATTTCCCCAGGCTGGAAGGGAAAATTGATTTTATCATTAACAATCAGAGAAGGAAGTTCAGCTCCGTAAGAGAATTGAGAAAGAATATTTTGTCAGTTGAAGCTGATTTGAATGTTCAATCTGAAACTTCGGCTGCTCATAAGAAGGCTTGCAACAGGATGGCCAAGTTGTCATACAAAACAGAGAGCTTAGTGAATGACCATGAGATAGAAATTGAAGACATAAAAGGTTGTCAAACGATCTTGTTATTAATTTCAATAAACTTGACAAAGAAACTGTTGAAAGTCTGAATCAGGTAACTCATGGAGAAGATATCCTTTCATTGAAAGAGTTGCAAGAAAGAATGAATGCCTTTCAGTCTGAATTTTCGAAGGTTTCATCTTTCAAAGATGAAATGGTTTTGATGAAGAAAAAAAATTCTGTGCTATCCAAATATAACATGAATTTTCAAGACAAAATTGATACTCTTGAGGAAGTAATCAGAGTCCAAGAGGAGACCATCAAGAATCATGATCAGATTTTTGCTGACCAACAAGAGCTTCTCAGAACTCAGGGTGATTCAATTTCTGAAGACAAGAAAAAAATCAAAAAGATGAAAGATGTTCTTCATGAGATGATAATGAAGGAAAAGGAAAGAGAAAACAAATTACTGTTTTATTTGTTTTTCTTTTCTTATGAAACCTGTCTTTGTTTTGTAATGAAATTTATTTTACTCATTATTTTTTCATGCATTTATTTTCTCTAACACTTTCAGGCATCTCAAGATTACCCCATTCTTTTTGTAAATCACAAAGGGGGGAATGTTTTATAAAGGGGGAGAATGTTTTACAAAGTGATAATGTTTTAATCAAATACTTCGAAACCAAGTAAAATTTGTGAATAAATTCATTTGGAAAATACATACCTTAGGGGGGAATTAGTTGTATTCAATTTCATATTCAGAAGAGTTTCTAATAACTCAGGGGGCGATAAGTATTTCTTGTTGTCCTTACTTTTTGTTTTGTGATTTCCAAAAAGGGGGAGATTGTTGAGTCAAAAGACTTCTTTTGACTTTTTTATCTTGTTTTGGAAATCACAAATGTCTTTTACCAAGATGATCGTACTAACCATGCAGATCGTACTGACCATGCTGATTGTACTTATCATGCTGATCGTGCTGACCATGTTGATCGTACTGACCATGGTGATCGTACTGACCATGCTGATCCTACTGACCATGCTGATTGTACTGATCTTGCTGATCGTACTGACCATGCTGATCCTACTGAGCATGCTGGTTGTACTGATCATGCTGATCATGCTGACCATGTTGATCATACTGATCATGTTGATCGTACTAACAATGCTGATCGTAATGACCATGTTGATCGTACTGACCATGCTGATCGTACTAACCATGTTGAACGTACTGACTATACTGATCGTATAGACTATAATTTTCGTACCGACTCTATCAATCGTATCGTACTGACTCTGTGAACTGTAATCACTTTTGTGTATCTTACTTTGTACCATATCAATACATTTCATTTAGTAATACATATAGTACCCATACCTTTATCACATGCATTCTTTTATTATTTTGTCAAAAGAATTGTTTTAGATCAATCGTATTCATGATTATCATGTTCATATATCTTTTTTTAACCAATACAATGTCGTTGAGTTAGTTACAAACTAATCAAAACGATGTCGTGATTTCTGTTTCAATATAACAGTTATAATACCAGGTTTCCAAGTGACTCCGAGTTTTTCGGAGAAATATGAACATTGGAAGAAATATGACCGTTGGAACCTAAGGCCTATAAATTGGAGGTCATTTGAATCCGATAAATAATATCTGCGATACTTTTATTCTATCATTTTCTAGAGAGAGACGATGTGACTTCTCTCATGCTTTGTGTGAAAGCCTTGAAACTAAAAAACGTGAATGGCTCATTCTTATTTTGTGTATTTCTATAAGTGCTTTATTTGTTCTTTGTGCGTCCGATCATCGTATCGAGGGCTGCCGAGGATAGGAAGACAGAAAAACTGATCATCATATCGGGGGCTGTCGGAGAAAGGCAGACAGACGTTTCGATCATCGTATCGAGGGCTCTTGGGGATAGGCAGATAGACATACCGATCATCGTATCGAGGGCTTACCAAGGTGGTGGTAAGACAGACCTCTTATCCTAGGGGAAAGGATAACCCTTATCTTTGGGTCACAATAATTGTAACACTTTTACATTTTTGCTGTTGTTTGTGTTAGAAAGGAATTTGTGTAGTTTCATTTCTTCATTACACTTTCAATTCTAATTTTTCCAATTACAATTATTTTATTACATATTGTATTAATAGATTCTATACGCATTTTGGTATAATCTCTCACACTTGTATTTCTCTGATTATTGTATTCATCTTGAATACAATTACCTTACATTTCTAATAGTATTACATTACATCATACCTTTATATTCAATACAATTGTGGATTGTTTTTGTTGTGAAATTTATTAGTTTAAGATCATTTAAACTAATTTCATAAGTGTTTAAACACAGAGTTTTTAAACCTACAATTCACCCCACTTTTGTATTGTTCCATCTAATATACATATACATTTACATATTCGATCCAACAGATGCAAACAACGCCATCATCCGCGGCGATTGAAAACCGCGAACTTCCTTCGATGTAGGGGTTAATTTCAATATGAATGAAACAAAATTGTGTTTTGTTTTGTCTTTGAGTATCTCGTATACTTTGGCTGAATTTTATCGTTGTAACGGGAGGAGATCAGACCGCACAAAAAGGGCTGATTTCTTCTCCCCTTTTTCTTGTTGATCTTCGTTGATGATTGTGGCGAAGGCGGCGTGGTGTCGTTGAACTACGCGGGGACGAAGAGGACCGTGGCTGGAGTAGGCAGCGACAGTTGTACGTGGCACCGTCGCGCTGTGCCGGTGAGGCCATAGGAGGTCGCAGCCAAGAGCGGGCCATGACGGAGGGGCGCAGTGCTGTCGCGCCGCGTCGGTGCTTCAAGGGGTCGAGGCTGGGGCGGGCCGCCGCAGCAGGGCGAAGGGCCGCCACACCGTGCTGGTCGAACCAGAGCCGCAACCTAAGGACGCGGTAGACATCCGAGGGGTGACCGGCTGTGTCGGCCGCCAGTGCCACCTGGAGGCGAGACCCAAGGGGGTACCGCGGTTACACAGCCGACCGGCCATAAAGGCATGCCGTTCAAAGGAACCGGGGGTCATAACCCCCCGACCGGCTCCTATGGAATACCCCATAAGGTCATACATTTCTACAAACAGGTGGTGGATACCCCCTTTGCGCCCCGCTCGGCTAGCGGCGAGCTGCGACCAACTTTCGAGCCGGGCCGCAGGCCGCACGGGCTGGGCCGGTCGCGCCCAGCCATGCCGAGCCACGCCAACCGGGCAGGGCCTCACCCAATCAGGAATTACCCAGACCTGGGACGGGTCGACCATGTTCGGTGCAACCCAGGGGGTATTGGGCTGGGTCGGACTGGGCCCAGAACCCCTATTTTCGGACCAGGTTCGTTCAAACGCCAATATCATGGGCTACAGGCCTCCGATCGATGCACCATCAGTTGTGTAGGGATCCTTGGATCGAGGCGGTGATTTCGGTATATTACACATGAGGTTTCGAAGAAGTTTGTGTATGGCCTGTTTGGTTCGATCCTGAAACGAACTGGGCCCTTGGAGTGGAAACGCTTATAACTTAAAGACCGGACGTCCAAATGACATGCTGTCAATTACGTTTAATTCCTCTTAGTGAGACAGTTCATTTTCCTTACATCAATAGAGGTTTGGACGCATCTTGATTACTATCCGTTTGGTTTATCATAAAAACCTACCGGGCCCCTAGGACGGAAAAGCCAATAACTTTGAGACCGGGCGTCCGATTGACGCGTCGTGTGTCACGTTGAGTTCCTATTGACAAGACGGAACATTGTGATACATCAACGCTGGACTTTGTGATAGTTGATGTATCGACCCCCTTAGCTTGTGGAGTGGACCCTCCTGGAATCGAGCATGCTGTGTTTGGGATCCCTAGAGCTAGCTGCGACTTTGACGAAGACGACGACGACTGTACTTGGATCCTACGTGGGTTCGAAAGAGAGAAAATATGTACTTGGATCCACCGTGGGTTCGGCAGTGATGACGACTGTACATAGATCCTATGTGGGTTCGGCAGCGATGGTTACTATACTTGGATCCTACGTGGGTTCGACAATGACGACTTCTGTACTTGGATCCAACGTGGGTTCGGTAGAGGCGATGATTTAGAGGAAACATCTAATCATCTCCACCCCTCTTCGTGAGTAGTATACCTATGTGAGATGAGTCTTGAATTTCAATCAATATCTTTGATATGAATGTCTTGCTTTCCTATGTGGACTGAGTTGTACTTTCCTATGTGGACTGGGTTGTACTTGGGCTCGGGAGTTGGAGCCAAACTGGAATTGACGACTTAGGTATATGTATAAGCATATACCTACGTAGTGTTGATTGATACTTTGTTTTTGTCTTATTATTTAGTGGATTATTCATTTGAGGATTCTGGGAGACCTTTAGGAGTCTCGGGGTCCCTACTGAGTATCGTATACTCACCCATGCACAGGCTATGCTGGTACTATGTTGTGTTGGATGCAGATGACAGACAGTGATGATTGTGGTTGAGACATGTGGAGCGGGACTATATCCGGAGGTGGACTTCCTGGCGGGACTTACATGGATCGGATGGATGGATTCGAGGAGCCAAGGAGACCATCTGTACCCACCCATCAGGTGGGATTTCCGGAGGACGTCTCAGTGGTTGTTGTTTTAATTTTCAGTTGTTTTACATTCTTTTCTCAGTTGTACTGTACTTTTATTTGGGTTTGTATACAATCCCATTTACTTTCCAGCACTTACTTTTTTACTCTATTTACTTAGTGCTTACTTCAGCTTGTGTACTTTTTGGTGTTTGTTTTATTATTTAAAGGTGATGTATTCCCTTTTATCGGGATTTAACCCTTTGGTGCTAGTATCCAGCCCCTGGCCTATGGAATGCGGGCCTGTGGTAGTCACGACACGGACCCTGAGGACAGGTCGTGAAAAAATGGTATTAGAGGGGTTGGTTCTACCGTAGATCATAGGACTCTGATAATTTCTTCTATGTGAAGAAACAATGTTATGGTTATAGAGTTTGGTTATCAGTGCAGGGAGTCCAGTGTTGGTGCGGCGGCCGACCTATCCATACACCAGGACCCGGACTTCTGATTTTTGACTCAGTGCACGAAAAAATTGTTTGCATGTGTGTTTCAAAAGTTTTCTTTGTTATTACTTTGTGTCATATCACCAGGTATACTGTATTAACCATGGAACACCGGTTTTTTTTTTCAGGATTACCCCACGATGGTAGCCAGCTAGGGTTCCGAGCTATGTTCAAGATGGAAGCCCACCGAGCGACGATGCCTCAAAGCATGTCCCCATTACAGTAGAGGCACCGGCGGTACCACTACCCACTGAGCCACCGATGCCACCAGCCCCAGCAGCTGAGAGTGCACATCACCTGAGTGAACTGTACATGTTTCAGCATCAGAGGCCGCCCAGGTTCTACGGAGAGACGGACCCTCAGGCAGCCAAGGATTGGCTGGAGGGTATCGTCCGATTCTTCAGATTAGTAGGGACCCCAGGTGACCCCATGGCGATCCTTGCGGCGAGTCTCCTGCACGCAGCAGCATGTATATGGTGGATCCTGATGCTCCATATGCACGACGAGGCATCTCCTCTTTGGACGGACATTGAGATCCTCTTCTGATCAGAGTTCGTTCCAGCCACCCTCCGTGCTGTGTGAAATCAGGAGCTACTACAGCTGCGGCAGGGCAGCATGACAATATCCCAGTACTTGGCAAGATTTACTGATCTCACACGCTACTCGACAAACATGGTACGAGACCCATTCCTCCAGGACCAAACCTTTGAGCAGGGACTGAGGCATGGGATCAGAGCTTTGATGATCTCTCTCAGCATTCCGATGCAGGAAGGAGTACTAGATTGATCCCTACTTGTTGAGAGCTTTCTTGCTGAGCCTACACCAGCAGTGTGACCCACCACAGGGTGACACATAGTGGATTGTTCTACATCTGGCAGTAGACAAATGTCATAGAGGTCCATGCGGACAAGACCATCAGGTGGGAGACCTCAGGATACTGGTTCGGAGGTGCGGGGCACATATAACAACCCATACATTGCATACATTGTTATTACTTCATAATTGAAGCACACTTATTACAACATATAACAAAACTAGGAAAGGACCGTATAGGTATAGAGTCTTTAGAAACTGGGAAACATAAACAACTGGTTCATAAAGCATCTACTTTGCCTCCCATTTATTTCATCATATCTAGAGTCCCTTTTGGCATATCCTACTTAATAACCTTCTCCCTGACCTGGGGAAATAAAAAATACAAAAGGGTGAGCTCAAATGCTCAGTAAGTGTAAACAAAAGAAATATCAATCACATAATATACATAAGAAAACAACTTTTGGAAATCTTAACCTACAAAAGAGATCATAAGTTCATAACATGGGATAACTCATAGTAGTGAAATGTAATCCCAATAATCATAACATAAAACATGAAACTTTGTGTCATACACACATAATCATAGAGAATCATTTCTTATTATTCAAGACTCATTTCCAAGACTATCTTAGTGGACAAAGTCCATTTCTGAAAGGAGTTTACTCCTCGCTTCAGTCCTGTTTCACTGAACCGGTTTAACCTACCATTCCAGCCATGTCTATATCATGAGATATAAAATCATTACCCAATGAATTAGAGGGAGATATAGGTCCCACCCATCTCATAATGATACCATTCTTATGTGTGCCACAAAATCATAAATCATACATCATTGCATAACCCATGTAATCATAAAATAATTCATATAAGATAAATTAATTCATAAAAATAATTCCATCACAACATAATCAAATCAATGTAATAATAGGGATAGAAACAGAACCCTATATTATCTTAGATGGAAAATAATTTTGAGAAAACACATGAACTCCATTCTTGAGGCAAATATCCTTTCTACTTCAAAAAGACTTTTCCTTTCATAACATGTCATACAATTCTAAACTAAAAGAAGTTGATTAAAAATAAAATTGAAAACTTGTAATGGAAGCTTCTTGGAAATAATGTTTTAAAAATCCATTCATGCCGTATAATTTAAAAAAAACATTCTTCTCGTACTTTTTTCGGAAAAGTAAAAAAGTACCTCGTACGGAAAAATGACAAAAGATTAATTTCATATCCTTTAATAAAAACTCACCGAAGGGTAAAATTGGATTTAAAAAATTTTACGTGGATGGAAAAAATATTACATATTGAGGGAACATCGATGTGGATGATAAAATACACCCCAGTAAATACCAAAGTATAAACAATCTCGGATAAAAATGAGATTTTGATATTTTCCCTTACCTTAGGTCCGATTAGCTTCGTAAGTGTCCGAAACTCTTGTATAATGATTTAACTACTATTATTGACTTATTCCAGAATCATACTTATTTTTATGATATCATATATTGTCAAATCCTTAGATTCTTATTAGTAATATTTCATTACTACTTGTTATTCGGGTGTTTATTACTTTTTGTTCTTATGCTCATTTTGTCGAATAAATTCTTATTTTTCTTTTTAGGTTATAGATACCTCATTTCTAGAATGGTATTAGTGTAATATATAAAATATTAATTCACTCAATTTATTTATATAATCATTATGCAATGAAGATCATGTATAACGAGTTGCATCACATCATAGAGACGGTATTCCGTACGTACGCACGAGCGATGATATCATTACCATGATCGTGGAATTGTATTGGAGTGTAGGTATACTATTTCAGAATAAATATCACTTTACAATAATCAGATATAGTTTTTATATAGACCATTATACCCATCCGAGTAAGGTGGTGGTGGAAAATATATTACACCATGGCGTGGAGTTGGTATTCTGTATGTACGCACGCGTGGTGATTTTGTTTTCCGTAGGATGGATAGATGGTGAAATAGGGTTGTTTAATACTTATAATAACATATCATTATATGAGTGATACTGATGTTATTACTTCATAATGAAACATCTTAAATAAGAAGAAGTGGAAGAAGAAATAAAGATGAAAGAATCGGTAACAGGCATTACCTCTTCTTTGAAGCGCCTCTTTGAGATCTCCTCTTAGTGCACTAAAATTGGTCTTTGAAGAAGACCAGGACCTATAGGATGTTTCTAGGGAAGTGGAAAGGAGATATTTTCAGGGGTTGGCCGAGCTTGAAGGCTCAATGTGGTGTGAGGAAGAGAGGGAGGAGGTGCTCTTTTATAAGGGAGGAGAGGGGCACCTTTGGAATAACTAAAAAGATTATTTTATTATAAAGTCAAATTCGGTTTTAATATCTCCAAATTGAAATATTTCTAAGCTAAGGTGGGGATGGGTCTAAATCCTATCATCCAATAGAATTTAGACAAGTTTAGGTATCAATTTTAACCTTATCATTTAGATTTAACTTTAAGTCAGATAATTTAACTTTTACTGTGTCTTCTTGTTTTCTTACACTATAAGGCTAATAAACTTACTATATCAAGCCAAATGAATCCCAAGTTGTTTATTATTAATATATATAACCTTATATAAGTCATTTGGCCGATCCTTTTATTTTTAGGAATAAAATAACAATTAATAATATAGTATTTGTTTTACAATCTATTTTATGTCAATTTTGACACTATTTGGTAATTGATTTTTTGTGAAAATCAAAACAGAATGAATAGTTCAAAAAAATTTATTTAAATCAATAATAACATATCATATTAACATATAAAAGTATTGGAATTCATAAAAATTCTCAAATTACATTTATTTGGGTATTTATAACATCAATTATGTCAATATTTCATTAATAAGAGAATTACTCCATCATCATTGTATCATAAATAAATTAACTTATATTAAGTCTAAAAATTACAAATAAAATACCATTATGTAGGAAATCTATTTATCTTTATAATGAATATTTATAGTCTAATTTATCTTATGTAAAACCCTATATTAAAAATTCTTTAGCTATTAAACTTTGATTTTAACTATTTTAACCCTTCTTTAAATAAATTGATAATAAATGTCCTAATCTAATCCATGTGGGCCTAAATGGTAATATTTTATTCCTAAGGTTGTTTTTGGTCAAATTAAACTTATCAAATAGAATTAGTACATGTGTTAGGGTAATAATAATATCATTTTTACCCTTAAGTATCCTATTTACTTTTAACCGTGGTAAAAAAATTAAAAAGTTACTATTCATCAAAAATTATTTTCATCTCATTGAATCAAATTTTAGTCATTGATATTAACCGTGTTTCTTGGATTTTCGAAATTCCACTCACAAAAGTAGTAAAATTATGTTTTATGAAAAAATTCAGTTTTTTAACTACCACTTAGTGGTTTCACTATTCTTCAAAAAATGAAAGATTCCGGAAAAATACCAAAAATTAGGCCTAAGCTATATTTGATATTATGAATTCAAAAATGATGTCTATTTTAACAAATTCAAAACATATCAGTTACATTGACCAATTTAAAAATTAATTCTCATCGTCAAAAAAAAATAGCGTGTTTTTAAGAGATAATAACTATCAAAAGATTGACACTTGTTTATGCCTCATTTAAATGTGAAATTACATCCAATGAACAACATTGTATTAAATTCTAAAAATATATTCTAAATATACTTTAAAACCACTAAAATTAATAATTTATCACTATTAATTATTTCGATTAAAAACGTTTTTTTTAAATTAAAATTTAATAATTTTCACTATTCATCAGAATATGAAACTTATCCGAAAAGTACCAAAATTTCACCCTAAGCTAATTTCGATATTCCGAATCCAAAAAAGAAGTCCATTTTGAAAAAAAAAATTACCAAATTTCAAAAAGAGGTTATTACTATTCATAATGGCTAGTTTTAATAATATTTTAATAGCATACCGTTGTTTAGTGAAACTCGGTAATGCGTACGACGCAAGCTATCGAGGAAAGCCGCAGGTGCATATAAAGCAAGCCAAGGTAGTGTTGTGAAAGATTCATTTGATGATTTATATAACATAAAAACAAAATATTTCTCATAAATGTCTTGGGTGTTACATTCTACCCCCTTTAAAATGAATTTCTCCCTCGAAATTCGTCACTTTGTAACAAAAGGATGAGGATACCTATCCCGCATCATGTCCTCAAGCTCCCATGTAGCGTCTTCTGATTGGTGGTTCCTCCATAAAACCTTCACCAATTGAGTTGTCTTGTTTGGTAAGACTTTTTCGCTATGATCCAGAATCTCTATCGGCTGTTTTTCATAAGAATGATCTTGCTCCAGCGGTACAACTTCTGAGCTAAGTACATGCGAAGGATCATGTATGTAATTTCTCAGGAGAGATACATGGAACACATCATGAACTTGAGAAAGATTTGGTGTAAGTGCCATCGGTATGCTACCTTTCCACCACGATCCAGTATTTCGAAAGGACCAATATATCTAGGGCTCAGCTTCCCCTTCTTTCCAAATCTCATGACCCTCTTCCAGGGAGATATTCGTAGGAACACATTGTCACCCACTTCAAACTCTAGGTATTTTTTTCGGTTGTCGGTATAACTTTTCTGTCGACTCTGATCTACTCTTATGTATTGTTGAATAGATCGGATCTTTTCTTCCATCTCATCAACAAGATCAGTTCATAATAGATTTATTTCCCCAAATTCATCCCAGCAAGTTGGAGTCCTACATTTATTTCCATAGAGAGCTTCATAAGGAGCCATCTGAATACTGGAGTGAAAGCTATTATTATAAGAAACTTCCACCAAATGTAGGTGTTGATCCCAGCCACCTTTGAAATCCATAGAGAAAGCTCTAAACATATCTTCTAGAGTTTGAATTGTTCTCTCAGACTGACCATCTGTCTGAGGATGATAAGCAGTGATGACACTCAACTCTATATCCATAGTATGCTGAAGACTTCGCCATAACTTCGAGTTAAATCTCAGATCCCGATCAGATATAATAGAAAGTGGTACTCCATACAATCTTACCACTTCCTTTACATATATCCTGGAAAGCTGATCCAGAGAGAAAACCTCTCTAATAGCAATAAAGTGTGCAGACTTTGTAAGATGATCAACTATGACCCAGATAGCATTATTGCCTTTGGATGTTTTAGGAAGTCCTGTGACAAAGTCAATAGTGATGTTTTCCCATTTCCATTCGGGTATGGGTAATGGTTGTAAAATCCCCATAGACTTATTTCTCTCATCTTTAACTTACTGACAAACCAAGCATCGAGAGACATATTCAACAACATCTCTTTTCAGTCCATCCCACTACAAGTAGTCTTTTAGGTCCCTATACATCTTCGTGCTTCCAGGATGAATAGAGAATGAAGAACTATGAGCCTCATCTAGCAGCTCCTTCTTTAATTCTGGGATGGGAGGAACACAAACCTGATTCCTGAACTTTATTATCCCATCACAATCAAGGTTGAATTCAGGAACATTTCTCACCTTCTTTTGTAACTCTACATCTTCTTTTTGTTCCTCTTTAATCTTCACATGTATAGATGGTTAAAAATTCATTTGAGAAAGATAAGATTTTCCCCCTTCCATTAAAATTCCAAGATCCATCCTTTGTAAATCCATAAATATTGGTTCTTTTGGGATCCTCATCATGGATAAGCTAGCATGGTCTTGTCGACTTAATGCATCTGCCACCTTGTTTGCTTTCCCAGGGTGGTAATGAATTGAGAAGTCATAATCCTTAATCAGTTCCAACCATATTCTTTGGCACATATTCAGCTCCTTTTGTGTGAAAATATACTTTAAACTTTTATGATCAGTATAAATGTCACAGCTTTCCCCATAAAGATAATGCCTCCAAATCTTTAATTCAAAGAATAACGCAGCTAACCCCAAATCATGAGTTGGGTAATTTTTCTCATGGATTTTCAACTGTCGTGAGGCATAATCTATCACCATATCATTTTGCATAAGAACACACCCCAAACCCTTCTTGGATGCATCACTGTAGAGCATAAAAATTTCTCCACTACAAGGTAGTGTGAGCACAGGTGCACTGGATAACCTTCTTTTCAACTACTTGAAATTCTCTTCACATTCCTCCGTCCAAAAAAACTTAACTCCTTTCCGAGCCAACCTAGTGAGTGGATTAGATAATCTTGAAAAATCTTTCACAAAACGTCGATAATATCTAGCCAAACCATGAAAACTTCGGATCTCGGTTACTGTTGTTGGTCTTGACCATCTTTCGATAACCTCTGTTTTTTCTGGATCCACAGATATCCCCTCTTTTGAGTTTATGTGACCCAAAAATGCAACTTTTTGAAGCCAAAATTCACACATGGTAAATTTGGCATAGAGCTTCTCCTTTCTAAGGGTCTTCAATTTAATTCTCAAGTGATCTTCATGTTCTTCCTTTCTCTTTGAATAGACAAGAATATTTTCTATAAATACTACCACAAATTGATCAAGATAGTCTCTAAAGACTCTATTCATCATATCCATGAAGATAGCAGGGGAATTAGTAAGACCAAATGGAATCACTATAAATTCACAGTGTCCATACCTTGTACGGAAAGCTATCTTTGGTATATCCTCCCTTTTAACCCTTATTTGATGATACCCTGAATAAAGATCAATCTTGTAAAAGTATTGAGCTCCGCATAGTTGGTCAAATAAGTCATCAATGCATGGTATATGATATTTATTCTTGATAGTGATCTTGTTAAGTTCTCAATAATCAATATAGAGTCTCATTGATCCATCTTTCTTCTTAACAAATAGAACAGGTGCTCCCCAAGGTGATGCACTGGGGAGTATGAATCCCTTATCAATATTCTCTTGGAGTTGCTTCTTCAATTCCTGCAACTCAATTGGGGCCATTCTATAAGGTTTATTTGAAATAGGAAAATCACCCGATACGAGTTCTATTGAAAACTCAACTTCACGATTTGGTAGAAGACCCGACAATTCCTCTGGAAAGACATCATCAAACTCTCGTACAACGGGCATATTCTTAATCAGGAGTTTCTCTCCAACCATTTGAGATAAATAACCATCATTTAGTGGAATCATGTCCCATAAGATGGAAGAAATTTCCATCGGAAGGTTATGTTCATCCTTGCATCGATAGACGATCATAGATTGATCTGAAATATGAAATGTGACTTCCCTTCTCTGGAAATTGATATGAGCTTCATATAAAGAAAGCCAATCCAAGCCCAGAATCACATCAAATTCAACTATAGGAAGGATCACAATATTTTCAGGAAGCACTTTCCCACAAACTAAAATTGGGGAAGAATTATAAAATTTTGATGCGACTTTTGTGCCATTAGGTGTTGTCACAGCTAACTCAACATCTAATTGTTTAGGTAATACAGTGATACCCATAAAAAAATCTTCAGAAATAAAAGAGTGGGTGGATCCAGAATCAAATAAAACATTTTCTACTTTAGAGTGGATGGTAAGTGTACCTTTCACCACAACGTTATCATACTCCACATCGCTGATTGAAATTTCATGTGACTTTCCTTTGTCTTTAGCCTGAAGAGTTTGTTGGCGTCGACCATCATCATCAACCCTTGAATTTGGGAATTGATTAGCATAATTACCCATCTCCTTGCACTTGAAACATTGAAGTGTACTAGGTTCATTCTGTGTATCCCTTCCTTTGTTTGCATCATTAGGCATCTTCTTCCCATCATTTCGGCATTCAAATGCCCGATGACCTTCTTTTCCTCATTTGAAACATTTACTTGTCCCTTTAAGAAAACTCCCTCCATGTTTCTTTCCACACTTTGATATAAGGGAAAGCTCATCTTCTTTTCAGTGTGCTCTTTATATTTTCCTTTGAATTCCATTTTCCTCTTCTTATCAAACCCATATGACTGATGGGTTACTCCAATCTCCATCTCAACTTTGAGAGCACATCGAACGATTTCCTCATAGCTATTGAAGTCCCTTATGGATAAGTCCCTTCAAAGACATGGTTTTAATCCACTAAAGAATCAATCGATCTTACTCTAAGGTTGGATAATAATACCAGAAGCGTACCTTGCAAGTTTTGTAAAATTTACTTCATAGGTACCAACAGATTCATCATCCTTTTTCTTCAGTTAAAGAAACTCTTTCTCCATTTTGTTCGGAGAATATGAGGGAAGTACTAATTGAAAACTAAGTTCTTGAACTTGTCCCATTCCATGGACTCAATTTTATCCCTTTGCCTCATATTCTTAATAATATTCCACCATTGACCAGCATATACTTCCAAACGATACACTACTAGGATGACTTTATCATGTTTAGAACATTGAAGAACTGAAAATATCTTTTCAGCAGTACTAATCCATTGTTCAGAAACTAATGGATCAATAGACCCGCTGAATGAAGGTGGACGCTACCTCATGAAGGATTCAACATAATGTTTCTCCTTCCTTTGCTCTTTTGGAAGTCCTGTATGATTCATAGCTTGAGAAAGTTGTGTGACCATGGCTACAAGATTTTTCATTCTAGCTCCCATAACGTTTGGTTGCTCAGGGGGACTATCATTGCATTGCCCGTCGCATTCCGCATTAACACGGTTCCTTTGGGTTCCAGCCATTGACTAAAACCAAGAAGAATAGTGTGAGCAACACTAATTATAATAGGAAAACCACATAATCAAGAATAAAATTTCACACATAAGGTCTTATCCAAGGTTATTCATGGCCATTTCTAAAACACTAATATTGTGTTCTATGCTTAGAATTATCCTTAGGATTCTTACGAAGGCATTCACATCCTAGTTTCCAAAGGATGACTATACCTTTCCTCTAATACCAACAATAATGACCCATACTTTACATACATTGTTATTACATCAGAATTGAATCACACTTATTACAACATATAACAAAACCAGGAAAGGACCGTATAGGTGTAGATTCTTTAGAAACTGGGAAACATAAAAAACTGGTTCATAAATCATCTACTTTGCCTCCCATTTATTTCATCATATCTAAAGTCCCTTTTGGAATATCCTACTTAATAACCTTCTCCCTGACCTGGGGAAATAAAACATACAAAAGGGTGATCTCAAATGCTCAGTAAGGGTAAACAAAAGAAATATCAATCACATCATATACATAAGAACATAACTTTTGGAAATTTTAACATAAAAAAGAGATCATAATTTCATAACATGGGATAACTCATAGTAGTGAAATGTAATCCCAATAATCATAACTTAAAACATGAAACTTTGTGGAATACACACATAATCATAGAGAATCTTTTCTTATTAGTCAAGTCTCATTTCCATGACTATCTTAGTGGAAAAATTCCATTTCTGAATCGAGTTTACTCCTTGCTTCAGTCATGTTTTACTGAACCGGTTTAACCTGCCGTTCCAGCCATGTCTATCTCATGAGATATAAAATCTTTACCCAATGCATTGGAGGGAGATTTAAGTCCCATCCATCTCATAATGATACCATTCTTATGTGTGCCACAAAATCATAAATCATACATCATTGCATAACCCATTTAATCATAAAACAATTCACATAAGATAAAGGGATTCATAAAAACAATTCCATCACAACATAATCAAATCAATGTAATAATAGGGATACAAATAGAACCCTATATTATCATAGATAGAAAATAATTTTGATAAAACACTTGAACTCCATTCTTGAGGAAAATACCCTTTCTACTTCAAAAACACTTTTCCTTTATTAACATGTCATACAATTCTAATCTAAAAGAAGTTTATTAAAAATAAACATGAAAACTTGTAAAGGAAGATTCTTGTAAATAATGTTTTAAAAATCCATTCATTTCATATAATTTAAAAAATCATTCTTCTCGTACTTTTGTCGGAAAAGTCAAAAAGTAACTCGTACAGAAAAACGACAAATGATCAATTTCATATCCTTTACTAAAAACTCACTGAAGGGTAAGATTGGATTTAATCAATTGTAGGTGGATGGAAACAATATTACATATTGATGGAACATTGATGTGGATGATAAAATACACCCCAGTAAATACCAAAGTATAAAGAATCTCGGATAAAAATGAGATTGTGATATTTTCCTTTACCTGAGGTCTGATTTTCTTCATAAGTGTCCGAACATCCTGTATAATGATTTTAATAATGTTATTTACTTATTACAAAATCATAATTATTTTAATGATATCATATATATTCATATTCTTAGATTCTTATTAGTAATATTTCATTACTACTTGTTATTCGGGTGTATATTACTTTCTGTTCTTATGCGCGTTTTGTAAAATAAATTCTTATTTTTCTTTTTTAGGTTATAGATACCTCATTTCCAGAATGGTATTAGTATAGTATATATCATATTAATTCACTCAATTCATTTGTATAATCATTATGCAATGAATATCTTGTATAACAAGTCGCATCACATCGTGGAGACGGTATTCTGTACGTACGCATGAGCGATGATATCGTTCCCATGATCGTGGAATTGTATTGGAGTGTATGAATAACATTTCATAATCAATATCACTTTACAATAATCATATATAGTTATTATTTAGACAATTATACCCATCCGAGTAAGGTGGAGGTGGAAAATAGATTACACCACGGCGTGTAGATGGTATTCCTTACGTACGCACGTGTGGTGATTTCGTTTTCCGTAGGATGGATAGATGGTGAAATAGGGTTGTTTCATACTAATAATAACATATCAGTATATGAGTGATACTGATGTTATTACTTCATAATGAAACAACTTATAGAAGAAGAAGTGGAAGAAGAAATAAATATGAAAGAATCGGTAACGGGCATTACCTCTTCTTTGAAGCGCCACTTTGAGATCTCCTCTTAGGGCACTAAAATTGGACTTTGAAGAAGACCAGGACCTCAAGGATGTTTCTAGGGAAGTTGAGAGGAGATATTGGCAGGGGTTTTCCGAGCTTGAAGTCTCAATGTGGTGTGAGGAAGAGATGGAGGAGGTGCCCTTTTATAAGGGAGGAGAGGGGCACCTTTTGAATAACTAAAAATATTATTTTATTATAAAGAAAAATTCTGTTTTTAATAGCTCCAAATTGATATATTTATAAGATAAGGTGGGGATGGGTCGAAATAATATCATCCAATAAAATTTAGACATGTTTAGGTATCAAATTTAACCTTATCATTTAGATTTAACTTTCTGTTAGATAATTTAACTTTTACCGTGTCTTCTTGTTTTCTTACACTATAAGGTTAATAAACTTACTATATCAAGCCAAACGAACCCCAAGTTTTTTATTATTAATATATATAACCTTATATAAGTAATTTGGCCGAACCTTAGATTTTTAGGAATAATATAACAATTAATAATATAGTATTTGTTTTAAAAACTATTTTATGTCAATTTTGACACTATTTGGTAATTGATTTTTTGTGAAAATCATAACAGAATTATTTGTTCGAAAAAATTTAATTAAATCAACAATAACATGTCATATTAACATATATAATTATTGGAATTCATAAAAAGTCTCAAATTACATTTATTTGGGTATTTATAACATCAATTATGTCAATATTTCATTAATAAGATAATTACTGCATCATCATTGTATCATAAATAAATTAAATTATTTTAAGTCTAAAAATTACAAATAAAATACCATTATGTAAGAAATCTTTCTATATTTCTAATAAATATTTATAGTCGAATTTATATTATGTATAACCCTATATTAAAAATGATTTAGTTATTAAACTTTGATTTAACTATTTTAACCCTTCTTTAAATAAATTGATAATAAATGTCCTAATCTAATCCATGTGTGCCTAAATGGTCATATTTTATTCCTAAGGTTGTTTTTGGTCGAACTAAACTTATCCAATAGAATTAGGACATATGTTAGGGTAATAATAATATCATTTTTACCCTTAACTACACTATTTACTTTTAACTGTGGTAAAAAAGTAAAAAGTTACTATTCACAAAAAATTATTTTAATCTCATTGAACCACATTTTAGTGCTTGATATTAAAATTGTCTCTCGGATTTTTTAAATTCCACTCGCAGAAGTTGTAAAATTAAGTTTTATGAAAAAATTCAGTTTTTTAACTACCACTTAGTGGTTTTACTATTCATCAAAAAATGAAAGTTTTCGAAAAAATACAAAAAATTAGGCCTAAGATATATTTGATATTATGAATTAAAAAATAATGTCTATTTTACCAAATTCAAAACATTTCAGTTACATTTACTAATTTAAAAATTAATTCCTGTCATCAAAACAAATAGCTTGTTTTTAAGAGATAATAACTATCAAAAGGTTGACACTTGTTTATGTCTGGTTTAAATGGGAAATTACATCCAATGAACAACATTGTATTAAATTGTAAAAATATATTAAAAATATAATTTAAAACCACTCAAATTAATAATTTATCACTATTAATTATTTCGATTAAAAAAGTTGTTTTTAATTAAAATTTAATAATTTTAACTATTCATCAAAAAATGAAAGTTATCTGAAAAGTACCAAAATTTCACCCTAAGCTAATTTCGATATTCCGAATCCAAAAAAGAAGTCCATTTTGAAAAATAAAATTTACAAAATTTAAAAAAGTGGTTATTACTATTTATAACGTCTAGTCTTAATATTATTTTAATAGCATATCACTGTTTAGTGAAACTTGGTATTGCGTACGAAAAACGCTATCGAGGAAGGCCGCAGTTGCGTTTAAAGCAAGACAAGATAGTGTTGTGAAATATTCCTTTGATGATTTATATAACATAAAAACAAAATATTTCTCATAAATGTCTCGGGTGTTACAGCACACACAGTACAACCGGTCATATGAGAGGCAGACAATGCTATGTATGTGGTGGGCATGGCCACATGGCTCGTGACTGGCCGACTTTCCATGAAGAGGAGAATAAGACAGTTGATGGACCACCCAGGCAGAGGAAGAGGTTCGACTCCAGGGGTCCGTAGGGAGCAGGCAGACGAGGTAGAGGAGCTGGCTAAGCAGCAGGTGGTGGATGACGCTTCGGGGCTCTACCACCACAACCACCAAGAGGTCCACCCTGACAACAGGGAGCTTGCAGACAGAGGCAGGCTCAGCTTCAGGCAGTGGAGGCTTACGACCATGACACACTTGAGATGATTCTAGGTACTATCTGTGTCTGCTCCACCCTTTCTACAGTTCATATAGGCAAAAGGGCGAGTCATTCTTTCATTATCGATGCCCTTGTTCGGAGCTCGGAGATTCAGACAGAGCCGTTGCCTCGATCATTACGGCTAGAGACTCCTACGAGAGTAGACTCGAAAATTACGAAGTGGTGCCAGCAGTGTGATCTTACTCTAGGAGGTGAGAGCTTTGGCTGGGGTCTTCTTGTAGCAGCGTTGAGGCCATAAGACTTCATCTTGGGCATGGATTTTTTTATCTACGGTCCATGCTCAAATCCACTCTATTAGGCGCAAGGTGCGGTTTTTCTACACCGATGGGAGCAGGTTCACCTTCACCGGTGAGTAGGGATCCTTTTTAGAACAGGATGGACTCACGAAAAGGATAGGATAGCCGATCACCCATCAGTTGGCTAGTCTCATCCTCGAAGCAGTTGGTATGTGGAGTCCGAGTTTCCCTGTTGTGGTGGATCAGTATGCGGACGTTTTTCCTGATGACATTCGAGGACTACCTCCTCGCAGAGAGGTAGACTTCAACATTGAAATGTACCCCGGGACAACCCTGATAACTACTCCAGCATATCGTATGGCTCCCACAGAGCATCGTGATCTATGGGTACATCTGGAGGACTTTTAGGGCAAGGGATTCATTCGACCCAGTGTTTCACCATGGGCATCCCAGATTTTGTTCACCAAAAAGGAGGACGGGAGCTTGCGACTGTGTTTCCACTTCCATCTCTTGAACCAGGTGACCATAAAGAACAAGTATCCACTTCCAATAATTGACGACCTCATCGATCAGCTCAAGGGAGCATGATGGTTCTTGAAGATAGACCTCAGGTCAGGCTATCATCAGCTCAGATTTCGAGATGAGGATGTGCAGAAGACGACCTTCAGGTGTCGGTATGGCCACTATGAGTTCTTGGTTATGCCATTCGGTGTAACCAATGCTCCAGTAGTATTCATGAGTCTCATGAACTGGATCTTCCAGCCTTACCTCAATTGGTTTGTCGTAGTTATCATTTACAAATTATTTATTTACTCGACTATTGAGGAGGAGCATGATTACCACTAGCGGGTTGTACTGGATACACTCCGATGTCCCCAGAATTATGGTAATCTCTCGATGTTTTATTTCTGGATTTGAGAGGTCCAATTGATGTAGCACGTCATCTCTGAGGTGGGGGTTGCGGTGGATCCTATGAAGATTAAGGCAGTGCTAGCTTGTGATCCATCTAGGAGCATGACTGAGGTGAAGAATTTCCTGGGTATGGCTGGGTACTATTGTTGATTCGTGCCAGACTTCTCTAGAGTTGCAGCACTTCTTTTATCTTTGACAAAGAAGCGGAAAACATTTGTGTGGTCTGATAGATGTCAGCAGAGTTTCCAAGAGCTGAGACAGAGATTGACCAGTGCACCCATCTTGAGGATACCAGAGGAGGGCGTAGGGTACGCAGTTTACTGTGATGCATCAGGGACTGGACTCATGTGCGTTCTGATGTAGGAGCGGGCAGTGATCACCTATGATTCATGACAGTTGAGGCAGCATGAGCAGAACTACGCTACGCATGACCTGGATTTAGCAGCAGTGGTCTTCACCTTGAATATGTGTTGACACTATCTGATGGGTGAGCGCTTTACAGTCTACTATGACCACCAGAGTCTCAGGTACATATTCTCACAAAAGGACCTAATCTTGAGACAGAGGCGATCGCTCAAGTATCTCCAGGACTATCACTTTTAGATAGTCTATATGTCTGGGAAGGGGAATGTAGTAGCTGATGCTCTCAGCAGGAGGTTGGGCATTCAGCTACTTAGAGTGGCGATAGAGCAGTTAGCCGTTTTTCAGATATGTTTTGTGGATTGAGATGGGGCAGCCTTTATACAGTCGCTCACAGTCACTTTTCCACTACATCAGCGGGTCAGAGAAGCACACAGTGGGGACGTTGACTCTGAGACGCGACGTGCACAAATATCCACAGGACATGCACCTGATGGATTTTCATGTAAGAGGAGATCACATCATCCTTTTCAGAGGACGTAACATGGTACCAGTTGCATTAAAGGAGGAGGTGGTGAGAGAGTTTCACACATCCCCTTTGGTGGTACATCTAGGAGTAGTGAAGATGTACCAGGATCTCAGACGACTGCACTGGTGGCCATGTATAAAGATGGCTATGGCAGAGTTCATTTCACGATGCCTCACTTTCCAGCAGGTGAAGGTGGAGCACCAGGTACCAGAAGGGTTGGTACAGCCCATAGAGGACTCGAAGTGGAAGTGGGACGTGATATCTATGGATTTCATGACAGGTCTTCCACGTACATATAGCGGAAATGAATCCATATGGTTTATTGTCGACCGACTTACCAAATCGGCCCACTTCTTACCTATCAGAGAGCAGGCCTCAGTGGAGAGCATGGGATGCCTCTACGTTCAGAAGATTGTACGGCTTCATGGTGTACCATCGTCTATCATCTCCATTCGAAAACATCACTTTACTTTCCGGCATTTTATGGGTTGCAGGAGGCATTTGGGACACAACTATGTCTGAGCACTACCTTTCACCCTCAGATAGATGACAGATGGAGAGGACAATTCATACACTAGAGGACATGCTCCGTGCATGTGTCTTTGACTTTGGTCACAGCTGGGAGGACCTCCTACCCTTGGTGGAGTTTGCATACAACAACAGCTACCACTCCACCATCGATATGACACCATACGGGGAATTGTATGGCCAACCTTGCGGATAACCTATGTGCTGGACTGACCTTGGGGAGTCAGCACTCGTAGGACCAGAGATGGTTCAGGCCACAATAGAGAAGGTTCATATCCTCCAGGAGTGGATGAGGACTGCTCAAAGCCGACAGAAGTCCTATGCTGATAGGAGACGGAGACCACCAGAGTTCGAGGATGGCGACCATGTTTTCTTATGGGTCTCACCTCGACATGGATTACAGATATTTGGTCGGGGCGGCAAGTTATCTCCATGCTTCGTTAGACAATTCCAGGTTCTCGGCAGGATAGTTGAGGTGGATTATCGCCTAGCTCTTCCACCTCAGTTGCACTGGGTGCAGGATGCCTTTCACGCATCTCAGTTGAGGAGATACGTGCATGACCCAACGCATATCATCAGCCGCGGAGAGCTGGACATCGATGACGGGGTGACATTTTCGGAGGTCCCAGTGGAGGTCGAGGATCGACAGGAGTGGGTCTTACATGGATGGTCGATTCCTCTAGTGTGCATCAGGTGGCAGCATGGGATCCTCTAGGAGAGAACATGAGAGCGGGAGGCTCAGATACATGCATAGTACCCTCATTTGTTTCCATAGGTTCTGATGTAGCTTATCTGGGATGTGAAGCCCTGAGGTGGGATAAATGTAAAAACCCGTAAATTTAAAGGAATTTTTTTTTCTTAAATTCATTGGGATTTATCGAGTACGAATTTTCTTATAGCACCTGATTCCGAGGTCCGGTGTGCCCGTAATCAATTCCCATTGTCTATCTCGGGTACGTTCCGTTAATGAACGAGTGGGGTTTTCTAGCTTTTTAACCGGATCTTAGAATTGAAATCGGAGGGCACCGATGGAACTGCAACACTGGTAATTTCTTAGGAAGACCTTTACTGATGATGCGTTTTCTTTGGAGGAGTTGTTAAAAAATGTGGTTCAAATAAAATGTGAATAAAATTTTTTACAATTTTATTTATAATTCTATGGTGGTTTTATCCTACATGGGGAGTTAGGGTGGAACCCACTAACATCCTAACTACCCATGTGAGGATAAATGTGAGGTGGGGCCTGCACGAGCCCAAACCCTTCACATTCCCTAAAACCCATTAAACCCCTTGTATTTAATTGGGTAAATCCCCACTCACCGACATTAATTCATTCCAACACACACTTAATCAATTAATTTAATTTGGTGTTTAAATTTTTTAACTTGAATGCGTGGCATGTTTTAATAAAATAAGAGGAGCCTTATTTTATTTTTTGGTTGGCTTGTTGTGTTGTGAATTGGAGGAGAGAGCTCTAGTTCCTTTTGAAGTTCTTTTTCTTCAACGAAGAACGCCAACTCTCCAATGAAGAACGCCAACTCTCCGACAAAGAACGTCGACGTGGTGGCTCGGTTTCTCCATCCTCTTCTTCCTACACAACAAGGGAGGAGACATCGATAACGATGGAAACGACGCCATCATCCATGGTGCTTGACAACTGCGAACTTCCTTCGAGGTAGGTGTTATGTTCAATTTTAATGAATTAAAATTGTGTTTTGTTTTGTCGTTGTGTAACTTGTATACATTGGCCAAATGATATCGTTGTAACAGGAGGAGATAGGACTGCACAAACATGATTCATTTCTCCTCCCATTTCTCTTGTTGATCTTTGTTGATGATTGTGGTGAAGGCGGCGTGGTGTCGTTTCACCGCGCGGGGACAAAGAGGACCGCGGCCGGAGAGGGCCGCGGTGCCGTCGCGCTGCGCCGGAGCTTCAAGGGGCCACGACCAGGGCGGGCCGCAGCGGGGGGCGCGACACCGTCGCACCGCGCCCGTCGAACCAGAACCACGGCCTAAGGCCGCGGCGGACATCCGAGGGGCAGCCGGCTGTGCCGGGCGCCGGCCCAACCTGGAGGTTCGACCCGAGGGGGTCCCGCGGTTACACATCCGGCCGACCATAATGGTCGGCCGTTCGAAGGAACCGGGGGGTCGTAACCCCCCGATCAGCTCCTAAGGTGGACCCCAGAGGGTACACTATTTCCGAAAACAGGGGGCTGCTCCCCCCCATTGTGTCACGCTCGGCCAGCGCGGAGCCGCGGCAGGCATCCGAGCCGGGCCGGACTACGGTAGCTAGGCCAGGCCACACCAGTTGGGATGGGTCGTTCCCAAACGGGCCGGACCTAGACCCGGGACGGGATGACACGGTTCTGGGGGACCTAGGGGGTATTGGGACGGGTCGAACCGGGCCCATACCCCCTATTTTCGGACCATGTTCATTCAAACACCCATATCATGGGCTACAGACCTCCGAACGATGCACCATCAGTTGCGTTGGGATCCTTGGATTGAGACAGTAATTTTGGTATATTACACTCAAGGTTTTTGCGATTTTTGGGTATGGCCGGGTTGGTTCGAACTCGAAACCAACTGGGCCCTTGCAGCAGAAATGATTATAACTTAAAGACCGGAGGTCTGAATGACATGACGTCAATTACATTGAATTACTCTTAGTGAGAATATTATTTTGGATTACCCCACTTGAGGTTTGGATGTAGCTAGAGTACGGTTGGGTTGGTTTAGCTTAAAAACCAACCGGGCCCCTCGGACGGAAAATCCAATAACTCTCCGACGGGGTGTCCGATTGACGCACCATCTGTCGCATTGAGTTCCTATTGACGAGATGGAACATTGTGATATATAAACTTTGTACTTCATTCCAGTTGATGTATCGAACCCCTTAGCTCATGGAGTGGACACTCCTAGAATCGTGCTTGCTGTGTGTGGGAACTCTAGTGCTGGCTGCGACTGTGACGACGACGACAACTGTGCATGGATCCTACGTGGGTTCGGTAGCGAAGACGACTGTACATGGATCCTCCATGGGTTCCGTAGCAATGACGACTGTACATGGATCCTATGTGGGTTCGGAAACATTTGTTAATGTAATTGGATCCTACGTGGGTTTGGCAGCGATGACTTCTGTACTTGGATCCTACGTGGGTTCGACAGAGAAGTTGATTCATAGGCCACATCTAATCATCTCCACCCCTCTTTGTGAGTAGTATACCTATGTGAGATGAGTCTTGAATTTCAATCAATATCTTCGATATGATTGTCTTGCTTTCCTGTGTAGAATGAGTTGTACTTTCCTCTGTGGATTGGGTTGTACTTGGGCTCGGGAGTTGGAGCCGAACTGGAATTGATGAATTAGGTATATGTATGGGCATATACCTAATTATTGTTGGTTGATACTTTGTGTTTTTCTTATATCATTGTGGATTATTACTTTGAGGATTCTGGGAGACCTTCGGGAGTCTTGGGGTCCCTATAGAGTATCATATAATCACCCCTGCTCAGGCTATGCTCACACTACATTGTGTTGGATGCAGGCGACAGACATCGCTCATCGTGGTTGAGACTTGTGGAGCAGGACAGTATCCAGAGGTGTACATTCTGGCAGAACTTACACGGATCGGACGGACGGATTCGAGGAGCCGAGGAGACCATCTATACCAACCCTTCATGTGGGATTATTGGAGGACTTCTCGGTGGTTGCTGTTTTACTTTTCAGGTGTTGTACTTTATTTTCTCAGTTGTACTGTATTTCCAGTTGGGTTTGTATACAGGCCCATTTACTTTCCAGCAATTACTTTTGTAGTCAGATACATAGTGTTTATTTCAGATTGCATACTCTATGGTGTTTGGTTTTATATTTAAAGGCAATGCCTTCTCTTTTATCGGGATTTACGCCTTTGGTGCTAGTCGCCAGTCACTGGCCTATGGAAGGTGGGCGTGGGGTAGTCATGGCACGGGCCCCGAGGACGGGTCGTGACAAAAATTTTCACAAATATCCGAAATTTTCACCATTGACCTAAAAATTACTATTTTTAAATAAATTATAAAATTACATATAATATAATTTTAGTTGGATGATTTCCAAAAAAATTAATTTTTAAAATATATTTTTTAGTTTTTTCATAATTTAATTCTAACTACATATTATTCTGCCACTAAAAACAATATTTAGATGAAATATTTTTTTGATGAATAAAATTAGTTTATTTTTTCATAAAACATTAGATGAATATTAAATTTATTTATTGAATTTATTATATATATTATCATGAAATTTTATTTAAAATACTTTATTATGTGGTTATTTCTATTCAAACTACCTACCCACAAACTAACATTCATATTTTAATAATACTATTTTATAATTCCTTTATGACTAGGGTTTAGTGTGGTGTACACTATCATGTTATTATAAAATAAAATATAATCTAAAATTTCAGCTTATTATTGATGGAGAATGTTTTTTACCAGTCATTGGAGATTATTTGATCATAATAATATGAATATGATCTTTTGTTTTTTAAATGGTGTCTATTGAAACTTTTTAATATTTTTATGTAGATCATGAAATCATTTTGTAATAATGAATGCAATAAAATGATAACATATGGTGGGAATGAATGGTATTAAAGTCATTAAATTAATGGAATTACTAATAATGAATGTTACATATCAAATAAATATGCATAATTTTATTTGACAACTTAAATAAAATACGAATGTTTTTTAGGGGGTGGTGGATTCTTCAAAGCAATTTTCAATGATATAACATTATGTGGTTAGTTATTCAATACAAATGTGACAATCTCATCCATTTTCAAGAATACTATTTATGGAAATCTTAAATATGGAATAATTTTCAGTATATGATATTAGTATAATGAAAAATATTTTTATAAGACAATAATAGAATGAAGGTAAAAAATATAAATAGAGGAATGTTATTCCTTGAAATGGTATGATTTGATCATAAAAAACATATACTTACTTCGTGAATCTTTTTATCTTATTAAAATATATTAATTTGTTATGACCTAAACCATAGGGGATATGAAGGTGAAGCCTTTTTTATAAATATTTTGGTATTCTTTGATATGTTCTAGGTAATGTTTTCAAGTGACCATGGTTCCATGAGATTATACTGATGAAACTCTTTGTAAAGAAAGTATGATCGATCTACCACTAATGTTATAATATAATAATTCATTAAATAAATTTTTCGTTATTTAATTATCATAACTATTATGTGAAAAGACATGATATTGAAGACCCAATGGCATTGTTGTTTCACCCAATAACAAAAAGGCATGGAATAGTCATGATTTTTCTATGACATGATAAATAGGATAATACAATGACTAAAATTCAAAAGTTATTGTAATATCAATGGATTTCTATGATATTATTATGTTGGATTTATTTTATGGTGATGTGGTGACTATATATGATTACACGTGAGTTTTGTGAGACTAATAGTGGGTTACCTGATTGTGATACTTGATTGTGGGTAATAATCTACCCTGAGGGGTCATACAGTTTATTTAACATGACATTGATGGTGAATTCATATAATAGTGTATTTTCCTTTACACCCAACATATAATATGTCTTATAGTGGGAGGTAAATTAATATAATATGTCTTACCCACTAATCTAGATATACATGGATGATGAATAATTCATGCATCTACGTCTAGTCACTGATATATCAATATAGATATATATTGTATATCATTAGGATATAAATAGATTTTAGTATTTTTTTCTAATAAAAAATTTATAGTATAAATTAACATGGTTAATTATTCGTATTTCCCAAATACAAATATATACTATATGTTATAGTTTGAGGTAGATATTTCCTATAGAATCCATGATATGATAGTATTTTGGATCATAATTAACAACAGTAGAGACTCTCAAACAAACTCGCAGCTCTATGACTAAGGTGTATGATGATGTTCCCAAAATTATCTCTACTCCCTTCCCGCTGCTCTAAGATTAAGATTACCTGATATATGTATATAAATATTTATATTTATCCCCATATATTTGTATATCCTCCAATATTATTGTTTACTTCCTTTTCCTTTTATATGCTTATTTTCTTCCTTGTCCATAAATGTATATGATACTAGGTTTGGGGATTAGTATTTTATCTATCTGAAGATGTGAATTTACACTAGTAATTTATAGCTAGATGGTGATGATTATTTTAATGCATCCCATATAGGTGAAGATTTTTATTTCCTTAAAAATATTATGATTAACGTTTTCACGTATAATTAGTATGTGAGAATATTTTAATGGGTAGTGGGATTTTATTATCGATCCCTTCTCAAATAACCTATTATGTATTTTGATCATATAATGTTATTCATGGATAATATAAACATGATTAACAATGTTTATTTTAGATTTTGATGATGATGTTGGGTGATGTTGGTTTATCATAAATTCACATACTATTGATACACATAGACTCTAGATGTTACTGGGATATTACAGTGCCTGGCGTGACCATACCATCTAATATTATACTCACCAAAGTATGTTTAGTCACATATTGTTCTTCATGGGTCCATTTTTTTTGGTAAATATAGATTATGGATATTCAGGGATATGGGATATATGTGACTGTAGTAGATTGCAGGTGGAGTTGGTATTATCATATCAGAAACCAGTGTCATTTCATTTTTATTTGGGATTACATATGTTCATGACGAGATTAATGTTCTAGGTGATTATTTTTTATTACTTAATTGTATCTTAGTTACATCCTTGTATATATTTATATATATTATTTTCCATTTGAATTTATATTTCATGATGGACATGCACATTTTATATCAAAATATATGTTTCCATGAGTTCATTCTATCGATGATCACGTGGATACCTTGGTTTTATTCATCATCCATTGAACAAATGGAGATGAGATTAGGGAGTTCACTTAACATAAATACATGAATTTGTTGTTTGGTATAAAAGGTATAAGATAGAGTTTGGATTTTATAAAATTAGATGATTAGTATTGATAGATAGAAAATTTATTACTAAGACTATTCCATGCATGTTTTTCATATATAGGACATTAAAAGAGATGTGTGTTTCTATAATAATCATGATAGTGATAATTGTTGATGACACATGATATATTGTTTAGTATATGTACTATGATTTTAAGGGGGATAATGCATTCAATATATCTTATAAATTCATTATCATTTATTTTATTGGGTTTTTAAATCTATATATCGTTACTATGATTGTATTTTGGTGGGATTTTTCAACAGTCTCATATATTTCTTTGACTTCGAGGCCAAGATACATTATAGAAAATAAAGCTTAGGGATTTAAATGGCCGAAATATTAAAGGAATCACTGGTGGATAATTTGACTATGAAATCCCAAAATGTCACATTATTATTTAAACTTTTGATATTGATTAAACACTTTGTTTGAGGTTTTCGTTGGTTTAAAATTTTGAAATTTTATGTATTTCCTAGGGATAAACGGATAGTTGAATGGATTTGCAGACCATGTAGTTGCATCAATGTTCCATAAATTTTTTTTAATCAAGAAGATCACATGTCTAGTTCTTGTTTTGTTAATCTATAAGTGATCATCATGGGACCTCTATAGATCTAGTGATGTGATGATTACAATTTCTACACATAGATTGTAAAATAGTGTGAGGAAACTATATGTCTTACATGTGTTGAGGTATTTTTTACACATTCAATTTTTTATTAAAGGATTTTCCAATAATCCTATGTATTTCATACCCTTCATATGAAATTCCTCTCCCATCCCAATTTTACACTTCATATATTATAAAAGATATATTTAAAGTGTTTTATTAGTGTTTAATCATCTCCATCAAGAGAAAATGAGTCATTCTTCCATTTAATGAAAAATAATTCTCTTTTCCCATCTTTTCCTATAATACTGATTTCCATATTGGATGATTTAAATGGTTAGGGTTGGGATAAATTTTATGTTTTCAGTTTAAGGATATTTGATCCATCTTATGAGGCATATTTTAGAGGATTCTATTTTATGGTATACAATTTCCCCACATGACGTAGGTGTTACCAATATAATACCATTTATTAAAGTGTTAAATGGATTTTTGGTTTGGTAAAAAAATTTCGAATTAAAATTATGATTTATATGATGCGTAGTTGTGTGTTAATATTGGTATTTATGTTTTTTCATGAATTAACATTTAAAAATATCAATGAAATCATTATTTTAAGGAAACAATGTTTTTAAATACTAATTTATTCTTTCAAGGTGTTTGATAAAATATCATTGATGGATTTCTATAATAAAAATGATTGGTTCATGGTGTATTGGTCTAATTTGGTTTATAAAGTTGTGTGTTCATTGTTTAAAAGAGTTTTCAATATTTTAATTGGTGTTCCATTTTTAAAAAAAATTAACATCATTATTTTTAATGGTTTTTCTTTTTTAAATAAATGGGTTTTAATATTTTAAATAGATTTCCTTTTTGAAAAAACAGATTTTGAATCCATCTGGATTGTTTATATCAAAAGAATTGTGGTTTTTTGGGCATGTTTATTATATTAAATTGGCTATATTTTATATATGATTTACCATATTTTTTATTTAATTTTGAAACTAAATTTAAAAATATGTACATTTTCTAAGCATTAGTGTTATGTGTTGTTTCCGTTGTAGTTGTGTTTGGTTTAAAAATTTCTTATAAAAAGAGATTTTCAATGTATACTATTTCAATGTTTAAATATAGGGATCATTTAAAACCATGAGGCAAGCATGTATATTTACTGATATGTGCATCCTAGTTATATAATATCCTGATATTTAATAAAGATACTCTATGACTGATAACATTCAAGAAATTCCATAACTTGCTTAAAAAATACATAGAATATTATCATATAATCTTTATAACCTAGTAGTCAAATTATAGGGTATGAATAATATAAAATATTATAAGAAATAAATATAATGATAAAAAAAGTATAAATATATTGATAAATTCTATGGAAATAAGCACTAAATTTTTATTAATGTAATTATTTGTTTAAAAATTCTGCTTTCTTAAAAAAAATATTTTTTCATTGGTTAAAAAATATCATAATTATAATCTATAACTTTATGAAAAATTATTATATTAAATTTAATGAAATTTTGGAATCAATATATCAAAATAATTTTTCATTTTTAGAATATACTAAATATTATAATTTTTTAGGAAATATAAAATAATATAGATCATTGTTAAAAATAATATTTTCGTGAAAAGTGTTTTGATAGAAAAGTAAATTTTATGAATATTATTAAAATTTTCTTAATTCATTTTAATTAAATATAATCCAATTATAGTTATTTAGATGATTTTTATAAGTTATTTAGTAATAAACACATTTTAATGTTGAAATGTGTTTTTCTAAAAAAATGTGTATGTATCATTTTGTTGGTATAATTTTTAATTAAATTTTGAAACACTAATGAATTGATCCATGTAAAATGATTCCTTATTTTTAATCATGTGGTCCAAATATGGTAAAATTTTAATTTTTCATTGCAAATTGTGAGTAGTAGTCTAAATTCTTTATTCCTACTATTAAGGTTAAAATGTAATTATGGATAAAAATAAAATGAAAAGGACTACATAATAACCCTAAAACATGAAAAAAAAATTATCAGTGTATATATCATTCTTATGATTACTAATGTAAAATACTTTTTTAATTTATTTCCCTATTTCCAGTATATTACATTTATAATATTTTATGTAACAAAACATCAAAAAAGTTATCCTCTTTGTTTTATTATCTCCAAATCTTTTACATAAGTGAGAAAATTTTCATTAAAATTTATTAATTTCATAGGTAAATGTTTTTTTCATTATGGTAACTTTTATTAATAAGTTTTTTCGAAAAGATTAATATAATTACTTATGAAACACTGACATAGAGTTTTTGGAAGTAGTAGAGAAATCTAAAAAATGATTATAAAAACCCTAATCATAATAATTTTTTTTCTATGTTTAAATTTTACATGAAAATAGTAGATTATTATTAAATATTTATGATTTTGAAAATGATGATATTATAATTAATTTTTTCGTGTAGTTTTCAAATTCAAATAAAATAAATACTACCAAAATTTACATTACTCATATTTTATAATAATTAATAATTTAATTAATTTTATAAATTTATATATATCTTATCCTTATATAGGTCAATTTTATATGGTTTATCAAGTCAAACATGTTCCATTTTTGTTACCTTTGTCATTTTATAGTAATTATATTAACCCTTTGGGACTAAAAAATAATCTTATCACAGTAAACGTCATATGGGTGAACATGGTTTGGAGAAAAAAGATAAGCATCAAACCAACACCAGAACAGGTAAAAAAATTATTTTATTTCATTATTTATACCCATAATCATACTATAATAGATATAATCATTTTTAACCATTCATATCTGAAAATTACATTATCTTAATTTAATATGATATTGTATTCCAAAAGTGCCCCTCCCCTCATTTATAAAATTTCACCTACTCTCCACTATTATTAAAACTTCAAAATATATTTGTATTGTCCAAAAACTACCCAAATCCCTTCTTTATAACCCCCCTCATTTAATTTTTTCGTTATATTGGTCATAAATCTATCCTAGGATTGCTTTTAGTGTAATAATTAAGAGGTTCTATATAGATGATGTATAATTCCTAACCATCACTTTTTTTATTAGTTATTATACATCCATATAATCATCATCAACCATGATAAAATAATAAAATAATATCATCCATATAATAATATTTTATTATGTTAATTCAAAAACCTATATCCATCTCTTCTTCCATCAAATGGGAATTGAAATTGTCATTCGGTTGTGTGGAAGATTTCCTCCCCGCGAACCTGTGTAATTCGTTTTTCTCACCATATCTCACAACTCGATTTAATTATGGATTTAATTTATATAAATTATATTAATGATATATATTTCATTATTAAAATAAAATATATCATATAATTTTTTTTCATCCCATTCACTAAAGAATGATAACATTATTCATGCACTCATATAAACTACCACTTTCAAGAAATGATATGATTAATTTTTTATCACCACATCACATGTATGGTATATTTCAATTTAATTTTAAAAATAAAATGTTATTAGTTATATATTTATAATTATTTAATGATGACAAAATATTTTTTTCTTTACAAAATGATTATTTCAAGATGGATACATTACTCATGTTTATGTATGACCTACTCTCTCCATAGTTGAAAAATGGTTCATTTTTCAAAACCATCATTTATAGATAGTTTTAAAATAATAATTTATATATAAAATGGAAATTATTTCATTGCTAAAATTTTGGTTATGGTTGATTACTTATCACTTTGATTTTAGTAATCACTTTGAACCCATTATTCACAATATAGATGAATATCATCAAAACAGTTAATGTGAAGTTAATATATTATGATATTCATTATAACATGGTATAAATGAAAAAAGGAATTTAAATTTTTACTTAATTTGTTAAATAATAAATTTATTTTTATTATTGAATATGATAACAAACATACACAAATATTCGTACCCAATATATGTAACATAATTTTAAAAATGACCTTTCAAATTCATTGATAGAAATATTTATCTTACAAGTCGATATTCATAGTTTTTTAGATATATTTTTATTGAAGAAAATAATATTATATTAAATTTTATCTATATTTTTAATAACATTATAGGGTTTTGAAATAAATAAATTTAATTATTTGACCTTCATTATAAATGTAAAAATAAATATTCTATTTTAACATATACAATGACATTAACATCTCCCACCGCTATAATAGTTATTTCATATTTGGATTAAATTATAATTTTCTATGTTTTATTTAATGAAATTCCTTATTTTCCATGTTTTTGGTAATTTATGGTTTGAATATGGGGTTTTAAAAGGAAAGGGCATTTTGATTTCCAAAAGTGTTTTTTATACAGGTTTAAAAGAGTTTTCTTAAGCTGTTATTCATGATAATGTTCTTAGATTTTATTTATGATAATGTGTGAGCCTGATATATCTCCAGATTATGAGTGATACAAATTTTTTTTATATTATGGTTACACCTAGTTAGTTTTCTAATGCAACGAGTAATGATTATGTTCTTCATAAAAAAATATTGGAAGTTGTTCGTAAGGTAAATCAAACTATAAGGGTATAGTATGGGTTATATGTAGAGTATATCTAAAGGAATATACATGTATTTCCAATTATTTCAATTTTTTTTCATTGAAATAATTTTTTTTTTCAAAATATATGCAATGATTCTTCCATTTTTTCAAAAAGGTCTTTATTTAAAAATAATAATTTCAGGTGGTCAAATGTTTTATTAGAAACCCAAATAATTATAATTATTTTATTATGTTTTCTTATATGTTGGTTTATTAAAAAATTCATATTAATGCTGATTTCATGGAAAATTAATATTATTTTTTATCTTAATGTATATTATGATGATGAAAAACTCAATTTCCTTACAATATAGATTTTTAAAAAATCAGTAATGATTTTATTTTATTTTTTTATGTGTCCTTTCCTAAGATTGTTTTATCAGTTTATGTTAGAATAATGTTTTTCATAAGTTTTATAGATGTATTGTTCCTTGAAATATGTTTGGATTTAAGTGAATAATACTTTTCCTAAAAAACAAAATTTATTTTATTGGTTATTTTTTAATTATGGAAGAAAAAAAATCTAAGTATAACTATCCACATATTAATATATATTTCATGTTATGTAAGAGTAGTGGAAAAATAATATAAATCATTAAACCTAAAAATATCCTCAATTATAAGATAATTATTCCTTGAATTAAAATTCAATATTATGTAATTTTTTAGGTTGGGTCCTTACAAGTTGATAAATTTGTTATCACATTGTACGATTTTGTGAATTTATTAATGATAATTGAAATGTTATTTATGGTTATACAATATTGATTGGGGTCCATAATTAAAGGGGGAGTTTTGGGTTTGGAAATTATATTATTAATGTGATGTATTAAATTGGGATATTTGATTATCATGTGATCACATAATGGTGATAATTGTAATTCTCCATTACCTATGACATGAGGAACTCTATTAAAGTAAATGTGGAGTCAAGGGATGTTTGATATGATAGTTAATAGATAAACATATTCTAGTAGAACTTGGTTAAATGTTGTGACATTTCATGCTGGTTTTCACTGATTGGACAAGTTGAGAGTTATTTTGGTTTGCGTTATGTCGTTGTTAACCTTAAGGTAGTCAGTTCAATTTTATCACATCGAGTACTCATTCCATTATTACATTTAATTTTTCCTCATTTTTTGTATCCAATGTTATTCTCTATTTTATTATATTGTCATCTTAGTTTTTTATTCCATATTGAGCCTATTGTAATTTTTATCATATTTATGATTGACCATCATTTTTAATTTATTTCATTGTTTTATTATTGAAAATTTTTAAACATTATTTAATTTTAATTACATTTTACTTTCCCATGATTATTATCTATTTTAGGTCTTTTTTTCATGTTTTAGAATGAGAAAAGAGATTATTAATTTATATATAAAACCTTTGAATTGTAATTTTGAAAATATTTTAAATCATTGAAGAATTTTCTTCAAAAGGGATATTCTCAATCAAATTAAATTTTTTAAATTTATTAGTTTTAAATGAGAGTTTATTTAAATATTTAACTATTTTATTTTCGAAATTAAATTAACTTAGAAAATAATCTTCATGGAATGATTTATAAATGGGGTGTTTTGAGAAAATATTTTTGGTATGGTATGTTTGTTTCAATTATATATAAATGGACATGAAAAATGTTTTTAACCATCCAACTAGTGCTATTAGTTTATTTTATAATTTAATGTTGTCTATTGATAGTGGTATCATACAAGACTTGTATCATACCTACAAACTCATATTGGTCGGTATGCAATCTTCATATTCTCTATATGGTCATATGTATTATTATGAAAGATGGAATTTTATTGTGTTTCATTAGGATGCGAGTGATTTTCAGTTTATGGTTTTGACTTGATTCCCACATGGATTATTTTTGGGGTTGGATTTTGAGAATATTGGATAAGTTTTAGGTCATTTGGTGTATCAAACCTATATGACACATAAATTTATTTCAATTTATTGGTATAAAATTGATTTGTATATGTTAAATATTTTTGTAATTTGATTTCTCATTTGTTGAAAATAATATTTTGATAAATATTTTCATTTATCCTATGATTTATATGTCATGACATGTCCTAGTGGGTCTCCCGTCGTAACTCCCCAGGCCTGCCTCTAATAGGCTAGGTGATGAGGAATATCACCGAGTAGGCATCTTACTAACATGGGTGGCATTGCCTATGTACCATTACACACACAAACATTTCCAATCCCTTAAATGTTGAAATTAAAAGACCACTAAGGAAAAGAATGCATACATACAATAAAACCCAACCAAATAGAGTAAGATAGAAGGTAAAGTACTGAATGTAAATAGGTCCAAAATACAAGCCCACCAAAAACAAAAGACTACAAACTTCAAAGTCCAAACTGTAAGCACCAAAAGTTACAAGGACTACTGCACATAGCCATAGGAACTCCTTGTCCTGTAGGTAACTCAGAAATCTTGGTACTGCCCTGGTCCGCCATGGACTCCTTCAAAAGGCCACTTGTATGCGCAAGACATGACATTTGTAGGCAAAGAACGTACATGGGTGAGTATAACAATACTCAGTGTTGGTCCTCTAAATCCACAATGCAATACAAAAAGTAAACGTACAATTATCTCTACACAGTATATGTCTATTAAGCATATAACAAGAGAACAAAGTCCAGATATACTCGAAACCTACACCTATAATCTAGAGAAAAGTCACAGAACCCCATACCCATGATAGGGATTCAGTTTGAAGATTTCAATGAAGCACTTGTCCATGATAACTCACTCTATGAGACTGATAGATCTGATGTCGTTCGTCTAAGAAGTATTGTTCGTCGGGAAATGTCACAAAATATTGATACACCCATTCACGGAGAACACACTTTTGAGTGGGGGAAACATCTCTATACACATATGAGGATCACTACGAGGACCTTGTAGGATAACATAACTAATCAATATTCTCCTTTTACATGGAGGATTGGTGCCCTATGGGGATAGCCACATTGATACCTGAATCTACAACGGGTCATGAATGGATATAATATCTTGATCCAGGCCTCTTAGAGGGATACCTGACTCTATCTCGGGATGTCATACTGAAAGGATCATACTCCATTTGAAGGAAACGATTCCTAACCTTCAGGGTAATGAGAAAACGAGGCCGAAACATCAAAGAATCATGTCCAAGTTATGGTGGACAAGAAGATCAAGCCGTGTAGTACGATGTAAACAGCATGTAGAAGTGTCACATGTCATGTCATCTCACCAGGGGTAATGCTCGTGTATAACGACCCATGTCTTAAGGATCATCATGTAAAACTTAACTACATTATGTGTAGGAAGGATCACATGCCGTGTCAATGTATCCGGGGTCTGCCCCATGTATGTCGTACGTGTACCCATACACGTACTCAGCCCATTTGTGCCAAACCGTGTAATTGTACATGGGGTGAACTGCACTACAGGCCTCATATGGTCGTGTGGTGGAGGAAAGGGCCTGTACTCTACCCCATTCCCATGTATCGCCAAGGATAAATTCCGACCCCCGTGTAATTACCCACACACCGCATTTTTTGGAGAACACATTGTGTCATCACTTCATGCACCACAGAACCCTGGCCACCACTTAGCCGGACCTACGCGTCGTGTTATTCGGGTTACACATCATGTGTTCTGAAAATATCCAAAATTGAAAACCTCTATTGTCATGCCTTAGCTAGAGCAATGATCATCTCTCTAGTCATCTATTTTCCACAAAACATGAAGATTAAGGTATTCCAGATGTCCTGAATTTGCCTTTGTGGTTTTCAGGCCTCCGATCATCCCCGTAAAGGTGTATCGATCCACTAGTGTGAGGAACGCTCGAAGAGCGGCCTCTCCTAATATGATCAAATTCATCTTCTTCCATTTTTTTTGCACCTCTACTGACTTTTCACGATGTCGGGACTCCATTTTGTGGTCGTTTCCTTACGAAATGGATGCACAACAATCTATTGTTCGTCATCCCGTGATGAACATGATGAACATGAAGAAAAGTGTAATGAAAATGAAAAAAACCAAATTGAGGAACAAACCTCCATCATCGTTCCTCACGGAGTTGATCTTCTCCCATTAGAAAGATTAAACTGGTGAAAAAAATAATAATCGCACAATTATCACAATCATATTCATGATTCCATCCCCAAAGAAATAAAAAATAACACCCATCAACAAGAATGTGCGATACGCAGATCAAAATGTTTTTGGTTTGATATGTTTTCATCATTAAATAAAAAATTTTTAAAAGAAGAATTGAAATAACAACCCCTATTGCATGGTTTTTTAGCTAACCCTATGAACATTCCATAACCTGATATTTATAGGGGAGGATTACATCGCAATGGAAAAAATGAAACATTTTAAATAAAATGAATTAATAATTTATTTTGTTTCAATTAAAACGCCCAATAAATAACTCTTATAGCTGACCCACACTGGTTGATGTTAAACCCTGCCTAAGGTCATGTGACTTCTCTGAATGTAATAATTCCCTCAGATTTCTGGTTCAAGCACCTATTTAATGTTTATTCAACTTTTTTAGGATAACTCCTCTAGCGAGCTGTTTAAATATTAATTTATTTCAAACATTTATTCTGGGCACTATGGGCCTTAGAATCACACTCTGTCAAATGTTCTAGTCTCGAAATAATTCCATAAAATATTTTAAAATAATAAATGGAAAATCTGAGAAATTAAATTTTCCTCACCCTGGGCTTTGCGTCCCCAAAAATCCAAAACAAGCGATAATCAAAAAGATGTGGGTACATGGAACAGATTTGAGTCTCCTGCTGTTATGTGCTCTGTTGATGACTCTAGTTCTTCCAACAAATGAGAACCAATGGAATTTAGCACCCACAAAGGATCCTTTTCTTCCGATACTCGATCTCTATTGGGTACTCAGCATAGGTCTATCCATCTATGATGTACAAGTCACCTCAAATGATGAATTGTGATGGGTCATGCACGTACCTCCTTAGCTGCAATGGGTGGAATACATCATATACCAGGTTCTATAGTGGTGGTAGTGCCAGGTGGTACTCCACCTCTCCAACATTGTGCAGTATCAAAAAAAGCATGATGAACATTGGATAGAGCTTGTTGCCTTGAAAAATCCTAATAACTCTCATAAAGTTGAGAACATAAGGAAGACATGACCCCCCTCCTCAATATCCATAGTTCTACATCGTCTGTCAGAATAAGACTTATGCCATCTCTGTGCAGTCTTCATCTACTCCCAGATGATCTGTACCTTCTCGGTGGTAGTTTGCACCAAATCTGGACCCATGATTACTGACTCTCTGGGGTCGGTCTAGCAAAGCGGTGACCGGAAATGTCTCCCATATAATTCCTTGAATGGTTTCATGACAATGGTAGAGTGGTATCTTTTGTTGTACGCAATCTCGACTGGTGGTAGGCGGTCCTCCCAACTATGACCAAAGTACAAGATACAGGCTCGCAACATATCCTCCAGAACATGAATGGTCTTCTCCATCCATCCATCTGTATATGGATGGTACGTTGTGCTGTAGCGTAGTTGAGACCCGGAAGCCTCCTACAATTCCTTCCCCAACCGATATGTGAAGCAGTCATTTCCATCCAATAATATTGACGAATGGATTCTATGAAGCCAAAATATCTCCCGCATGTAGGGGTGTCCCAATCTCTCTATGGAACTATGTTCTCTGATAGCTAGGTAGTGCAGCGACTTGGTGAGTTGGTCAATGATCACCAAGAAGGAATTTTTCCCTTTGGACATCCATGGTAATTCCATAAAAAATTCCATAGATATTTCTTCCCAATTTTACTATAAAACATCCAGGGGTGATCTAATTCTAACGGAACCTAGTTCTCAGCCTTCCCTTGCTGGCATGTAAGGAATTGAGAAAAAAAATGGTTACTGCCTTCATCAGGCCTGGCCACCAGAACTATCATCTAAGATCCGGGTACATCTTCGCCACTCTAGGATGTACCACCAAGGTGGATGTATGAAAATCCCTCAAGAACTCCTCCTGCAAAACCGCTGGTACATCAGTGAATCCTCTGAAAAAAAACTACGCGCTCCACACCTTGAGAATATCAATTAGTGGTATTACCTAAGGATAACTGAGCATGTAAAGCCTCAATGTCGACATCCCCATGCTATGCCTCCCTATCTCAATATATCAGTGGAGGGATGACAACCATCTAATGATGGAAATCTACATCCTCTCTGTCCAAGTAGGATAACTGTAATGAGGCCAAATTTTTCGTCGCCTCACTCAACAACTACAACCTCGATATCCTACTAAGAGCATCTTCCACCTCGTTCCCCTTCCTATAAGTATAAATAATCACGATATCGTAGTCCTAGAGGAACTCTAGACAACACCTATATCTCATATTCAGATCCTTCTATGTGAAGATGTACTTTTTTCCCTTGTGGTAAGAGTAGACAATGTCCGCTCACCCAAACGGTAGTGTCACCACATCTTCAACATGAAGAATACCGATGCTAAATCAAGATCATGGGTCACATAGTTATAATAATGTGGATAAGTTGGAGAAAAGTATAAGTAATCATTGCCTTTCTCTACATCAAGATGCAACCAATCCGGGTCGCTGATGTGTCGCAAAAAACCATGTACTCGACACCATCCAACGACAATATCAAAATCAGGGCGCTTGTCAAAATCTGTCTCAAGTGGTAGAAATAATATTGGACCTTATTTGTACACATGAAATGTTTCCCCTTCCTACCCAAGGCTGATATCGGGGCTGATATCTAGGATAAATCTGGAATGAATCTTCGGTAATACCTTGTCAACCCAAGGAAGCTCTGCACCTCTGTTGCGCTCTATAGTATCTCCCATGCGAACAACGCCTCCAAATTTCCTGGGTCCACAACCACTCAATCTTCTAAGATGACATGTCATAGAAAGTGGATTTCCTGAATCCAGAAATGGCACATTGAGAGAAACCCATAAAGTTGGTTCTCTAGGAGTACGTCTAGAACCATCTGAAGGTGTCTCTCGTGCTCCTCCTCTAACACTTAGTACACAAGGATGTCGTTGATGAATACCACAATAAACATAACTAAATATGGCTGTAAGATCTATTTCATAAGTCCCATTAACACTGAGGTAGTGTTATTTATGCCTAAAGGCATCACCAAGTACTCATAGTGGCCGTAGAAGCATCTGAAATAAGTCTTCGATATATCCTTGTCCCATACTCACAACTGGTGGTAACATGACCGAAGGTCAACCTTCGAAAACCACTATTCCCCACTTAGATGATCGAAGAGGTTTTTGATCCTCAGTAGTGGATAATTTTTTTCACCGTCAACTAGTTTAGGCATAGGTAATCAAACCACAACCTCAAACTTCTGTATACCTTCTTGGAAAACAAAACTGGGGCCTCCTTGGGTGAAATTCTAGGTCCCACAAAACCCTTTCTCTATAAGTCCTCCAACAACACCCTCAGGTCATGGAGCTCTACATTATCCATCCGATATGCTAGTGAGGGAATTGGTGTCACCCCTGGGTTTATGTCAATGTAGAAGTAGATCTCCCGATGGGGAGGTATGCTAAGAAAATCCTTGGGAAAGATATCCTCGTACTCTTCCACAAAAGCCGGGAGCAGGAAGCTCACAATATCTACTACTCTGAGGGTAAGGCTATCTGTAGATACCTGAAGCTTGACGTAGATAGATGTTACATTACTTTTGCGGAATACTTAATACATAACAAAAACAGACACACAAGGACCATAATAGTTTAGTGTCTTTGGAAACATGGAACAAAACTTCTAATCGTTGTGAATGATCTTCAACATCTCCCATAAAGATCTTCCACTTTTTGTTTCCTTACCTAAAACCTTTCTTTTAATCCTGGGGAAAAATAAAACATAAAAAGGGTGAGCTCAAATGCTCAGTAAGGGTAAGAATGGATAAAATAAAACATACCATATACATTTGAACTTAAAAACATGTACATAATGTTTAAACATCAAAATCTTGAGCAAAGACATAAATTGTGGAAGTAAATAGGGCATAGATCATTATGGAACATAAATCATGATAAAATAGCATGGGAATAAAACATGTAATTGTGGCATCCATTAAGCACATGTAATGATTTCCATAGTAGCCAAGGCATTGCTGACAAGACCATCATTGTGAACAAATTCCCTTTCTGAATCGAGTTCACTCCTCGTTCTAGTCCTGTAATACTAAACCGGATTAACTTACCGTTCCAGCTATGTCTATCTCATGAGATATAAATCTTTACCCAATGTATTGGAGGGAGATATAGGTCCCACACAACTCATAATGAAATCATTTTTACTTGTGCCACAAAATAAACATACATCATTCATAACAACCCAATAAATAAAATGGGTTTCATAAACATCATTCCATCATCACATAATACATATAAAATAAATGGATATAATTTCATAATAAGAAAAGGGAAACCATGTAAATCATAGAGACATTATACTTGAAACATACACATATGAAATAATTTTATCTTACATGAAAAATGGTTTCTGATAAAACACTTGAAATAAATTCTTGAGGAAAATATCTTTTCTTCTTCAAAATCATTTTCTTTTCACAAAATGCAATGAAATTTTAAAAGAAAAGGATTTTGTTTCAAATAGTCATGAAATATTTTAGGGGAATCATCATGAAAATAAGGCTTTATAAAACTGTAAAAATCCTTTCATGCCGTATATGTTAAAAAAACATTCTTCTCGTACTTTTATCAGAAAAGTCAAAAAGTACCTCATAATGTAAACAAAAGAAAGATTCCTTACATACCATGTAGTAAAAGTCAAAAATGGGTAAAAGGGATTTTAAACATACATGAATACACTTTTATAAAACATGGACATAGATGATAGCAATAACCCCAGTAAATAGTTACGAATAAGCAATCTCAGATAAAAATGAGATTTGCACTATTATCCCATACCGTAGGTTTGATTTTCTTCGTAAGTGTCAGAAACTCCTGTATAATGATTTAAATAAAGTCATTGAATTATTACAGAATCATTTTCATTGTTATGATATCATATATGGTTCACTTGTGACTTTATATTACCCGTTCTTTTGTAAATTCCATGTTAAAGAGCATTGTGGGTAAAATCGTTTAATTTGTTGTCCGTGTTTTGACTTGTAATTATTAATATGATTGATTACTTAATTACAGAATATAAAACATGATTTATGTATATATTCAGAATATACATATATATATAATAGATCGATAAATGGAAAGAAATACACCGTTCATGGAGACGGTAGGTCGTACGTACGCATGAACGTTGTTTTCGTTTCCTCATTGATTTGAATGGAATTAATTGGATGACATAAATATATATATACATAAATACAATATCATTATTATGTCATATATTTCATTATTACTTATTATATATACTTTATAATCATTTATGAATGGTTAATCATTGAGAATGAATCTCATCGCGTCGTGGAGACGGTATTCCGTACGTACGCATGAGCGATGATATCGTTCCCATGATCGTGGAATTTTATTGGAGTGTATGTATACTATTAAATAATCAATAATACTTTACAATAATCATATATAGTTATTTATTTTCACCATTATACCCATCCAAGTATGGTGGTGGTGGAAAATAGATTACACCACGGCGTGGAGACGGTATTCCTTACGTACGCACGCGCGGTGATTTCATTTTCCGTAGGATGGATAGATGGTGAAATAGTGTTTTTTCATAATTCTAATAACATATAAGTATATTAGTGATACATATGTTATTACTTCATAATGAAACAACTAAAGAAGAAGAAGTGGAAGAAGAAATAAAGTTGAATGAATCGATAATGGACATTACCTCTTCTTTGAAACGCCTCTTTGAGACCTCCTTTTAGGTCACTAAAATTGGTATTTGAAGAAGACCAGGACCTCTAAGATGTTTCTAGGGAAGTGGAGAAGAGAATTTTGCAGGGTTGGGCCGAGCGTGAAGGCTCAATGTTTTGTGATTGAGAGAGGGAGGAGGTTCCCTTTTATAAGGGAGGAGAGAGGCACCTTTGGAAATATAAGAAATATTAGTTTATATTAAATCCAAAACCCACTTAAAAACATCCAAAATGACTCATATACGAATATTATATGGTATAGGGTTGTAATATCATCATCCAATAAAATTTAGACATGTTATGAATTTATTTAAAACATTATAAACTGGATTTATCCTTATTTAATCAATTTAATTTTATTTGTGGTAATAATATTATAAATTTTAAATTATAACAATTAATTACTTATTTGTTGTGAATTTTCCATAATTGGATACTTTATAACATTTCAGAACATATAAATTTAAATTTATAATTTTTAAATATTTTTGTGATTTTTAAACAATTTTATAATATGTTATTTTTATAAAATAAAAATAGTGTCAATTTTGACACTATTAATTTATTTGAATTTAAATAAAATATATACAGGATATATGTTCGAAATAAAAGTTTTAATAGATTCATAAAAGGTCATATGTATCTAGAAAATTATTGGAGAAAATTAAATAGTTCATATAATATTTATTTTATTATTTTTAAAACCATTTATTTGGTTTATCTCTTAATAAAATAATTACTATCACATTTTTTATAATTATTTTATATACTTATTTGTTGCATAAAAATTAAAAATAAAATCCTATGATGAAGATAAATCTATTATCTTTCCAAATAATACTTTTAATATAATTTATCATCTTAAAATCACAATATTTAAATTGTTATTTTTAATAAATTATGAAGGTGACAGCTTTGGCATCATTTAAAATAAAATAATATAAGTGTCATAATTGCCTTAATGATGATCCAAATGGTCAACAATTCGGCCCGTGTATTATTAGGGTTTATGTATACACTAATAATTAGTTTTGTGAAGATTTTTGGGCCTTTTGATATGTATTACTATTTCAATAAAAACTATATTATTGATTTTTCACTAAATAAATAATTTCTGCATCATTAATGTATAAGATAATAAGGTAACTAAATAACTCTTAAATATTACAAATAAATTACCATGACAAATAAAAAAATATTATCTTTAAAATTATTATTTATAACCTAATTTATATTCTGTATAAACTTGTATTAAAAATACTCTAATTATTAAAGTTGAGTGAGACAAATTTCACATTCCTTTAAATAAAATAAACTAAAGGACTTAATCACCTCCAAGTGGCTTCTAATGGATTACATTTAGAACCAAATGTTAGTTAGGACAATATATAATCATCAAATTTTATTAAGACAAGTTTTAGGGTAATTTTATAATATTATATTTACCTTTAATTAACCGATTTACATTTTACTATGGTAAATAAAATTTACCGTAGTTACTATTCCTAAAGCCCAAAAATAAAAAGCACTCTATTAATATAATTTGGACCCACTGATTCCAAATATGGAATCCATTTTTCCAAATTCAATACACAGAAGTTGCAGAAATAAAATTAAAATTAACCTCATTGTCAAATGAAAACGGGTTTTTGTTTAAAACATTGTAAAAGATTGAATTGATTTAACCTATGAATTCAATGTAAAATCAATGATAATGAAATAAATTATATTAAATGGTAAAAATATATTCTATTTATACTTTTAAACCATTCAATATTATAATTTAACCACATAAGTTGTTACGATGAAAAAAGTTGTTTTTAATTAAAATATTGCATGTTTTTACTATTAATTAAAATATGAAAGTTATCAGAATAATATGAAAAATTTATCCAAGGTAATATTTTATATCCTGATTCCAAATTATAATTTTATTTTGTAAAATTGAACTTATAAACATGTTAAAAACTAGATTTAAAGTGGTTGCTCCATCAAAAGGCGGCAAACCTGCATTTTTTGAAAATTACTTATTTTACCCGAAAACATTATTTTTTTCTTATACCATGTTCTAGAAAATGTGTAAGATGAATAATAATGTTATAAAATTCAAATTTTAGTTAATAATATTCATAACTAGTAGTTCATAAAAATATTATAATAATATATCGTTGTTTAGTAAAACTTGGTATTGCGTACAACACATGCTATTGAGAAAGGTCGTGATTGTGTGTAATGCAAGCCAAGTCAGGGTTGCGTGTGGTGAAAGACTCATTTGTTGTTTTTTTATAATAGAATCAATCCATTTTTCATTTATACATTGAATATATATATATATACTCAACATTGCGTAGAATGACTATTATCAAACGAACTTGAAATTGTGTGTAACACAATCTAATAATAGTGTTGTGTATACTTCAAGATAATACAGTGTGGCGTATATCACAAGATAATCTTGTTGTATCCTAAAACACATGACATCAAATAAATTAAAAAGAATACTTATAAGAAAATATCGGGTTGTTACATTCTACCCCCCTTAAAATGAATTTCGCCCTCGAAATTCATCGAGGTTATACATGGTTTTCTAATTGAAAGATTTTTTTAATTGAAACCCACAACGTAAATTGAAATACCAAAACATAACATTACAAACTAAAGTATGAAACGTAACAGTTACCCAAATTAACTCATCACTAGGTTTCCATGTAAGAGAACATAGGTGAAAATATTGATATGGAAGAGAAATATAACCATCTTGTTCTGATAGAGAGTGGTAGAGAACATGGCTATGAAAAAGCCAACAATCACAAAGCCATAGATTTGTGATGATCTAAAGAACCATATGATTCATCGGATATAAGGTCACTAGGACAACATTTTTGGTTTTCATGATCATTTCACTAAAGTTGATGAATTAAAAGAAATACTTGCATGATTTTGGTACAATCTCACTGTTCTTCGTGAATTGAACAATTTCCACTTCATCCCTTAATGAAATGAAGTTGAATATGTTATTCATGATGTGTTAGCAGATCATGTGATAGAATTATGGGTCATTCCATATGTTTCAAACAAAAGGTTTGCAAAAGTTATAAGTCCATCATATGGTTAGATTAATTGTATATGGTTCAAAAAATCAACTTATTCTTCATATATCATATCGCTTAATAAAATAAAACTAGTTTCTACTAACCAGGGACTTCATGTAGGACAGTGGTAGGTGATAAAGGCCAGTCGCACTTCGGTTTTTGGTTCGATTCCCACAGCCTTGTCCGACACGATGGGCTGTCACTCGTCCTGCAGGTTGTCCTTTTTCTAAAACTACATTACTATAACATCCCATAAATAATATCGAAAAAAGTTCTATCCTTAAACAAGACTATCATATGTCCAACATAATCCATTCCAATATTTATCTAAAATACATCGGTCCAAGCTCATAATATAAAGAAAACGATTACTTGAAATGGAATCCATCATTTATCCCCCATTATAATGTTGGTTGCATTCCAATCATGTGAATACTTTAATCATGTATTCTCTTGAAAAATGAATACCCATTAAACCTTAGTGGAAACATGAATGCTGTCAAAAGTTAACTCTTTCCACATACCAAAATCGAAAAATTTTATACACTCAAACCATGATATAACCTTCTCCTTATATCAGTCATGAGCTCATGAATACTATCAAACATTTAATTTTCTCCTTATCCCTTCATTATGCGCATATCATCTACTTTCCAAAAATACAAGTACCATTCATCAGACACATTCAAAACATAAGGAAAGACAACAGTGTAACAATCCGTAGATGTCTCTTTATTCCATAGTACCGTGAGATTACTTATACAACATTACACTTGATAAACATGTAATCATTCCACTACCATTGACCGAGCTTCAAGAATTCCTTCATCTCACATATCAGTTGTAGTCTCTTCATCATCATCAACATAAATATTACCCATATGACCATACTGATTCTCTTCATGAGACATTCCCTTAGGAAATTGGTTTTCATAATGCCCGTACATTCCACATTTAAAACATTTAACCATTGTTGATGTCGTAGCAATACCATTATCCTCATCCATGGTGTTAACTGAACCTTTTCCTTTGCACCTACTAGATTTATGTCCTTCTTTTCCACACCAAAAGTATCTTCTAGTCCCTTTGAAACATTCTCTGTGATGCCTCTTCCCACATGATTTACATAGGGGAAATTGAACTTTCTTTCCTCGATGATCACCATAAAACTCCATCATTCTCTTATTAGCCGAGTTAGGAAACATACCAAATTTGAGTTTATTGATCATATTATGAGATTGCTGATTCGGAATAATAATGATTTTTGGACTTCCAAATCCCATTTCATTTGGTTTCTCATGAAGAATAACATTCCGTTGTCTATTATATCCTCCATTATCGTGAATCATCTTGTTTCCATCCATTTTCTAAAACCCAAAAAGAATACTGTGAGAGGAAAAAATCATAATAAAGGGGGAGTAACTTCATTATCTAACATCTTAGGTTTAATCTAATATCGTTACCATAATTCTAGGACTATAACCTATACATGTACTTAACCTTAGGGATATCCCTAGACATACCTTATAAATATCTCTAGGGATCTCACTAAAGTTCTCGCATCCTAGTTTCCAAAGGATGAAAAAAACCTTTCCTCTGATACCAACTGTAGAGACCCGAAGCTTGACGTACATAGATATTGCATTACTTTTGCGGAATACTTAATACATAACAAAAATAGACATACAAGGACCGTAATAGTTTAGTGTTTTTGGAAACATGGAACTTAATCTTCTAATCGTGGTGAAATATCTTCAACATCTCCCATAAAGATCTTCCACTTTTTGATTCCTTACCTAAAACCATTCTTTTAATCCTGGGGGAAAATAAAAATTAAAAAGGGTGAGTTCAAATTATGAATAATGGTAAGAATGGATAAAATAAAACATTCCATATAAATTTGAACTTAAAAACATGTACATACTGTTTTAACATCAAAATCTTGAGTAAAGACATAAATTGTGGAAGTAGATATGGCATAGATCATAATGGAACATAAATCATGATAAAATAGCGTGGGAATAAAACATGTAATTGTGGAATCCATTATGCACATGTAATGATTTTCATAGTAGTCAAGGCAATGCTTCCAAGACCATCATAGTGGACAAAGTCCCTTTCTGAATCGAGTTCACTCCTCATTCCAGTCCTGTAATACTGAACCAGATTAACTTACCGTTCCAGACATGTCTATCTCATGAGATATAAATATTTACCCAATGCATTGGAGGGAGATATAGGTCCCACCCATCTCATAATGAAATCATTCTTACTTGTGCCACAAAATAAACATACATCATTCATAAAAACACAATAAATAAAATGGGTTTCATAAACATCATCCCATCATCACATAATCCATATAAAATAAATGGATATCATTTCATAATAAGAAAATGGAAACCATGTAAATCATAGATACATTATACTTGAAACATACACATATGAAATAATGTTATCTTATATGAAAAATGTTTTCAAATAAAACACTTGAAATGAATTCTTGAGTAAAATATCATTTCTTTTACGAAATCATTTTCTTTTCACAAAATTCCATGAAATTTTAAAAGAATGGGATTTTGTTTAAAATAGTCATGAAATATTTTAGAGGAAGCTTCATGAAAATAAGGCTTTATAAAACCGTAAAAATCCTTTCATGCCGTATACATTAAAAAACATTCTTCTCGTACTTTTATCGGAAAAGTCAAAAAGTACCTCATAATGTAAAAAAAAGAAAGATTCCTTACATAACATGTAGTAAAATTAAAAAATGGGTAAAAAGGAAATTAAAAATACATGAATACACTTTTATAAAACATGGACATAGATGATAGCAATAACCCCAGTAAATACTTACAAATAAGCAATCTTAGATAAAAATGAGATTTTCACAATTATCCCTTACCTTAGGTCTGATTTGATTCGTAAGTGTCCGAAACTCCTATATAATGATTTAAATAATGTCATTGACTTATTACAGAATCATTTTTATTGTTATGATATCATATATGGTTCACTTGTGACTTAATATTACCCGTTCTTTTGTAAATTCGATGTTAAAGAGTGTTTTGGGTAAAATTGGTTCATTTGCCGTCATTTTTTTGACATGTAATTATTCATATGATTGATTACTTAATTTCAGAATATAAAACATGATTTATATATATATTCAGAATATACATATATATATAATAGATCGATTAATGTAATTAAATACACCGTTCATGGAGATGGTAGGTCGTACGTACGTATGAACGTTGTTTTCGTTTCCTCATTGAATTGAATGGAATTAATTGGATGAAATACATATATATATATATACATAAATACAGTATCATTATTATGTAGTATATTTCATGATTACTTATTATATACTTTATAATCATTTATGAATGGTTAATCATTGAGAATGAATCTCATTGCGTCGTGGAGACGGTATTCCGTACGTACGCACGAGCGATGATATCATTCCCATGGTAATGGAATTTTATTGGAGTGTATGTATACTATTAAATAATCAATAATAATTTAAAATAATCATATATAGTTATTTATTTGCACCATTATACCCATCCAAGTATGGTGGTGGTGGAAAATATATTACACCACGGAGTGGAGACGGTATTCCGTACGTACTCACGCGCTGTGATTTTGTTTTCCGTAGGATGGATAGATGGTGAAATAGGGTTGTTTCATAGTTATAATAACATATCATTATATTAGTGACACTGATGTTATTACTTCATAATGAAACAAATAAATAAGAAGAAGTGGAAGAAGAAATAAAGTTGAAAGAATCGGTAACGGGCATTACCTCTTCTTTGAAACACCTCTTTGTGACCTCTTTTTAGGGCACTAAAATTGTTCTTTGAAGAAGAACAGGACCTCTAAGATGTTTCTAGGGAAGTGGAGAAGAGAATTTGGTATGGTTTGGCCGATCTTGAAGGCTCAAAGTGGTGTGAGGAAGAGAGGGAGGAGGTGCCCTTTTATAAGGGAGGAGAGTGGCACCTTTGGAAATATAAGAAATATTAGTATATATTAAATCCCAACCCAACATAAAAACTTCCAAAATGACTCATATCTGAATCTTAGATGAGATAGGGTTGTAATAACATCAAAAAATAAAATTTAGACATTTTAGGAATTTATTTTAAACATTATCAACAGGATTTATCCTTATTTAATCAATTTAATTTTATTTGTGGTAATAACATTCTTAATTTTAAATTATAACAAATAATTACTTTTTTGTTGTGAATTGTCCATAATTGGATACTTTATAACATTTTAGACCATTTAAATTTAAATTTATAATTTTTAAATATTTTTTTTTGATTTTTAATAAATTTTATAATATGTTATTTTTATAAAATAACAATAGAGTCAATTTTGACACTATTCATTTAATTGTATTTAAATAAAATATATACAGAATATATGTTCGAACTAAAAGTTTTAATAGATTCATAAAAGGTCATATAGTTCTAGAAAATTAGTGGATCACATTAAATAGTTCATATAATATTTATTTTATTAATTTTAAAACCATTAATTTGGTTTATCTCTTAATAAAATAATTACTACAACATTTTTGTATAATTATTTAATATACTTAGTTTTTTCATAAAAATTGAAAATAAAGTCCTCTGATGAAGATAAATCTATTAGTTTTCCCAATAATACTTTTAATCGAATTTATCATCTTAAAATCCCAATATTTATATTGTTATATTTAATACATTATGAAGGTGACATCTTGGCATCATTAAAAATAAATTAATATATGTGTCATAATCGCCTTAATAAGGATCCAAATGGTCAAATATTCGGCCAGTGGATGATTAAGGTCTATATATACACTAATAATAAGTTTTTTGCAGATTTTTGGGCCTTTTGATATGTATTAATATTTCAATAAAAACTATATTATTCATTTTTCACTAAATAAATAATTTCTGCATCATTAATGTATAAGATAATAAGGTAATTAAATAACTCTTAAAAATTATAAATAAATTACCATGACAAAGAAAAAAAATTTATCTTTCAAATGAGTATTTATAACCGAATTTATATTCTGTATAAACTTATATTAAAAATACATTGATTATTAAAGTTGAGTGAGGCATATTTCACTTTCCTTTAAATAAAATAAACTAAAGGTCTTAATCACCTCCAAGTGGCTTCTAATGGATTCAATTTTGACCCAAATATTATTTAGGAAAAAATAAAATCATCCAATTTTATTAAGACAAGTGTTAGGGTAATTTTATAATATTATATTTACCCTTAATTACCTGATTTAAATTTTACTATGGCAAATAAAATTTATCGTAGTTACTATTCATAAAGCCCAAAAATAAGTAGCCTATTAATATAATTTGGACCCACTGATTCCAAATATGGAATCCATTTCTCCAAATTCAATATATAGACGTTGCAGAAATTAAATTAAAATTAATCTCGTTGTCGAATGAAAATGGGTTTTTGTTTAAAACATTGCAAAAGATTGAATTGATTTAACCTACGAATTCAATGTAAAATCAATGATAATGAAATAAATTATATTAAATGGTAAAAATATATTCTATTTATACTTTTAAACCATTCAATATTATAATTTAACCACATAAGTTATTACGATGAAAAATGTTGTTTTTAATTAAAATATAGCGTGTTATTACTATTCATTAAAATATGAAAGTTATCAAAATAATATGAAAAATTTATCCAAGGTAAAAATTTATATCTTGATTCAAAATAATAATTTTATTTTGGTAAATTTAACCTATAAACATGTTAAAAACTTGATTTAAAGTCGGTGCGCCATCAAAAGGCGGCAAAACTGCATTTTTTTTTAAAATACTTATTTTACCCGAAAAATTTATTTTGTTCTTATACCATATTCTAGAAAATGTGTAAGATGAATAATAATGTTATAAAATACAAAATTTAGTTAATACTATTCATAACAGCTAGTTCATAATAATATTATAATAATATATCGTTGTTTAGAAAAACCCGTTATTGCGTACAACACACGCTATTGAGGAAGGTCGTGGTTGCGTGTAATGCAAGCCAAGTCAGGGTTGCGTGTTGTGCAAGAATCCATTGTTGTTTTGCTATAACAGAATCTGACCATTTTTAATTTATACATCGAATATATATATATACTCAGTGTTGCTTATAATGACTATTATCAAACAAACTTGAAATTGTGTGTAACACAATTTAAGAATAGTGTTGCGTATACTTCAAGATAATACAGTGTGGCGTATAGAACAAGATAATCTTGTTGTAGCATAAAACACATGAAATAAAATAAATTAAAATTAATACTTATAATAAAATATCGGGTTGTTACATTATCCAAATCATGAGTGATCTACTACACCTTCCTATGGAAGATCTCATTCTGTGCTGCCTGGGTATCCTTTCCACTAACAATGGAAAACCTCATCCCATCGTTGTAGACACCCGATACTCTCTGATTAATGTAGTCAATCTGGGCATGTACTAATGATAACCAATTTATTCCAAGAATGACATTGTATGGCCTCGACCATAAAACCAATAGTTTACAACTGAAACACTCTCCTCCAATAATAATATAACAATGTCTTCCAAGGTTTGTGATCATTGTGTCTCATCTCGTAGGTGTCACCATATGTAAGGGTCGAGTCAACGACTCTACCAGAATCTCAAGGTTTTGCACAAGACATGTGGCGAGGAAAGAATGACTGGATCATATGTCTATAAGCACAACACATAAGGTTGAAAAGATACAGATCATACATCATATCATCCTTGAAGTCCCAATGTCATACGCCTCGATCACATTCAGTTGTGACCACCCCTGTCCCTCAGCTCCCTGAGCCTGGTGCGGACCTCTCAGGGATTGTGGTGGGAGTATATCAATGCATATTCCACCATTTCATCTCTCCCTGCTCCTCTTATATGTTTTCCGCCTAGAGAGTCTATCTACTCCACTCTCTACCTCTACCTCGGTGATCCATCCACAACCTCCTTGTCAACAGCTCGAGGGTCATACAGTCTCCTGCTATATTTCCCCAACCGTCACACGAGTAGCACCGCCTATCCCTAAGCAGACTAGATCTAGCATGATAACCCTATACTGCCAAACACCTGTCTTGTGTCCTCCTATAACGTCTCCCACATCCATATCCCTATGTCTAATGTCAGATCCCTCCTACCGAGGTCTCCACATTGGTCTTCCTACAGATGACTGTTGTCGGCTGTATCTACTCCTCCAATAAGCTCTCGATCTCCAATGATAGCTTGAAAACTCTAGCATATGTCGAGATTCATAGAGGCATGACACTAGCTCAGACGTCCCATCGTAGACCTTTATCGAAGGTCAGAGCTCTATTTTACAGATCCTTGACCATATCCATCAAGTATCTTGTGATGTTGGTGAACCTAGAAGAATAGTCATCCACCATCAAACATCCCTGCTAGAGCTGAAGAAGCTATTGGATATGCACTTCTCTCAGCGTAATCAGTTGGAAATCCCCCCTAAAGAGTCGCTCAAAAATTGTCCAAGAATGAGTCTCCTCCTCGTGAGTATATATAGTAAGACTCCACCATCATCTTACAAAACCCTAAAGAAGGCTTTCTCCAAGCTTCACCATCTGGTCTGTCGGTGTCCTCATGAGGTAGAAAACACTATTCACCGCCTTAATCCATTCCTCAGCCACCTGAGGGTTGGGCTTGCCTTGAATCCTGAGGGGTCTCATTCTATGGAACTCATGGATCATGCTCATCCTTCTCCCCTTGTCTGTAGGTACTACATGTACCACATGCTTCTCCAATGGTGGTGGTATAACATATGAAAAACCTGGAGGTAACTCCAAGGGAATTGGTCCCTGAATGGAAACCTCGTCATGGAGGGGGTCATCCTTGTGAACGTATTTCTTAATCCTAGAGGGTATTCATTACTATGGAATATTGAATGGAAACAATATTTACCATTGTAAATGAGTATATCTGAATAGCTGATACAATGGACAGGGAAAACAAAACCCATTCCAATATGATGGATGTTGCAATCCATTATTCCCCAGCAACAAGTTTTTTCACGTACCAAGTTGAAAATTATGTTATCTGAGTCCTGGTGTTTGGATATGTCAGCCTCCTGCACCAACATTGGAGTCTCTGGACTGAATGTTGAGCTCAAAACACTAAACACTATTTCCCCAAACAAATCTCATAGACTTTTGGTTATAAGGTTGAAATGACCACCTCTGATACAACTCTTTCATGACCCGTCCCTGTGGGGCCTACGCTGCAACTCCCCTTTCCCGCCTCTAACCGGCTAAGGGCTGGTGACTGGAACCATGTTTTCATATTACTATCATTGAAGGCATTCCCTATGTATCGGTACAGATGAACATATTTCCAAGAACACAAATGCTGAAATTAAAAAACCACGAAGGAACAAATTGCATGCATAAAACTAATCCCAACCAAACAGAGTATGATGGATGGTAAAGTACTAAAAGTAAATTGGTTCAGAATACAAGGCCACCAAAAACAAGAGACTGCAAACTACATACTCTAACTTGTAATAAAAAAAGGTACATGGACATTTACTCGTAGTTGTAGGAACACCTTGCCTTGTAGGGAACTCTGAAAGACCAATCCTACCCTAGTCCTCCATGGACTCCATCGAGAGGCTGCTCATCTGCACAAGATGCGACACGTGCAGACATAGCCCGTGCAGGGGTGAGTACAACAGTACTCAATAGAGGACATTGAAAAACAAAAATAAATACAAAAAGTAATGGAATTTTAATATATACATATTATATTTATACTGAAAATATAACAAGGGAAACACAATCAAGATAAACTCGAAACCAAGACCCATAGTCTAGACATAAGTCACACAATCGCATACCCACACTAGGGATTCAGTTTAATGATTTACACAAAGCACTCTTCTAGGAGAACTCCCTCCAAGAGTATGATAGCTCTAATTTCATTTATCTAAGAAGTATTGTTCATCATGAAAGGTCACAATATATAGATACACTCATTCTAGTAGAACACACTCATGAGTGGGGAAGGATCTCGATACAATATGAGGATCACTTCCAGGGCCTTGGAAGATACCGTGACTCATATGAAATCACCTTCTATGTAGAGGATCGACACCTTGTGGGGATAGTCATGTCGATACCTGACTCTTCATAGGGTCATGAATGTATATAGGATCTCTCTCTGGGCCTCTCGAAGGCATACCTACCTCTATCCTGGGAAGTCCATCTGAAGGGATCATACTCCTATAGAAGGAAATGATACATGTCCTTCACGGGAACAATAAAAAGGGGAACTAACCCAAATGAATCATGTACATGATATGGTAGACAAGATGATAAATCCATGTACTGTGATGTAAACATTTTGTGGATGTGTCACATGCCATGTCATCTGACCCCAGGTACTTCCCATGTATAACGACCCGTGTTGTAAGGCTCGTCGTTTAAAACATAAATACATGGCATGTAGGAAGGATAACATGCCATTTCAATAAATATTGGGTTTTCTCCATGTACACTAGTCATGTGCCCATACATGGCCTCAACCCATGTCTGCCAACCTGTGTAATCGATACATGGGGTGACCCGCACTACTGTCCTCGTATGGCCTTATGATGGAGTGCACAGTGTGTACTACACCTCAAGTCCGTGTATCGCCTCAGATGAAAACTGAGTCCCGTGTAAGGTCCCACATGATGTGCTCTATAAATAACAACCCATTTTCATTAGAGAACATTCCATGGAATTAGTTTACGCACCACAAATCGTGATCCGCCACTTAGCCAGTCCTATATGCCGTGTTCAAAATTATACACACCGTGTGTTCTAGAAATTTCTAGAATCGTGAACCTCGACCATCATGCCTGGACTGGAGCTCTAATATTCGATCGGGCCATTTTTTTCTACAAAACCTGAAGATTAAGGTCTCCCCAACATCCCGAAGTCATCTATGTTATTTTTAGGCCTCTGATCGACCCCGAAAATGCGTATATATCCACCCACTCGAAGAACACTTGAAGAATAGACTCTACTGATCTGAGCTGATTCATCATCTTTCATTACTGTCACACCTTCATTGAGTTGTCATGATGCGAGGAATCCAATTTGGGATTGTTGCGTTGCGAAAGAGACATGAAATGATATATTTTCCATCACCCTGCGATGAACACGATGAACACGAAGAAAATTGGAAGGAAAATACAACAAAACAATTTGAGGAATGATCCTCTACACTCATTCATCATGGAATTGATCTGTTACCATTAGAAGGATTAAATAGGGTAAAAAAAGGATAATCTCACAATTTTCACAATATTATTTCCGATTCAAAACAAAAAAACAGAATATAACACCCTCCAACATGAATGCATGATCCGCGGATCGACATGTTCGTGGGTTGTTCCGCATTCATCATAAAATAAAAAAATGTGGAATAATAGTATTGAAATAAAAACCCCTACCTCGATTCTTTTGAAGAATTATTTCCATGTCATGTTCGTTGGAGAGGTTCGTCAAATTCACAATGTGTCAATTGATTGTGTCATTGTCGTCTGCCAACGGTTCCTCTTTCAATGCTCCAATGGAATAACTCAATTCCCTGGGCTGTGTAGCTAACCTTGTGAACTTTCCATAAACATGAATTAATAGTGGAGGATTAATTCACTGCAAGAAAATGAAATATTTAAATAAAATAAATTATTAATTTAATTTACTTCCATTAAATCATCCAAAAAAAATCTCTTGTAGATGACCCATGCCGGTTGATGTTAGGCCCCACCTAAGGTAATTTCTTTGTTCTGAACACAATGGTGCCCTCAAATTTCTACTATGGGTACCCATTTAAATGTTATTCCACTTTTTTAGGAAAACCTCTCGTGTGCAATTTTTAATGTTTAATTTATTTCAAACATTTATTTTGTGCACTCTGGGCCTTGGAATTGCAGACCATCGAAATGTATAGTCTCAAAATAATTCCATATAATATTTAAAAATCAGATATATAAAATCAGAGACATTAATTTATACCTTGTTTTGTTTTATTTTTTAGTTCCACTTATTTATTTTTTAATATCCTTTTAATTTTAGAATATTTCATGATGGGTTTCTAGTAATATTTGTTTTTTATCCTAGTTTTTAGTGAATTTGTAGTCATTCCCACATGTTTAATTGTGATACATTGGTTCTAGTAACTATCCTGGGGAAATAGAAAATGCACCATGTTTTTTTAGAAGAGCATATCGGTTGGTGTGTCATGGTGGTTAGATTTTGTTTGTTACAATATAAAAAAATGAAGGAGACAATATATGGTATTCTTGGAAAAGCTACATATAAATAATTTCATAGGACCTGAGAAGAATCATACTGTTTTCTTATTATATTATGTTATTGATTCCTTTGGGATGATAGAAAAATTCTTTGATGTTTTTTAAATTTCACATGGCTATGTAATTATTTGAATTAGATTTTTAATTCATTATTATATTATATATGACACATTATAGAATTTTTTTTTAATTTAAGAGTTAAGTCCATAATTGGTGACAATTAATGTTCCACTAATTGTTTTTTTCATCTTCATGGTTGTTCATGATGAGTAAATAAATATAAATGACATGGGATACCGATTCTCAAGTAGTGATGAACACACTGAAGATTAATTCTTATCATAATAGAAATTCTCATTGGAGAAATATTTGTAATGTTATATGATGGGAAGTAAACAACTCATTCATTTTTAGTTTATAAATGGGGGGATAACTCATGAGTGTGTATTATGATAGTTTTCATTATGGTCTATGATGTTTTTAAGGTTGTAATTTCTATATATCCGGGAAATTACCAATAGATATTTTTTTAGAAATTGAAAACGAAATTATAACTGGGTTTTTTGGAATATTTAGTTTCACCCAACTCCGGCCAAGTGATATGATAGAGTTTTTAGTAGACCATTTTCTATCATTTGATTATTTATATGTCTACCCATATTTGATGTAGTGGTGGGTGTCCTGATAAAATATCAATAATTATATGCAATGAATAGAGGATTAAAATATTGATGTGACACCTCCACAACTGTGGGATATTTAAAAATGTATTTAATTTGATAATAAACCTTCATTTGAGTATTGGAGAAATCTACTCTAACCAAAGTACACTGGAAAATATATTCTAAGGAAATTTGACTAGATTATGAGGTGGTTAGAACGTTCCTATTAAGGGTTTTAGAAATTATTTTTGTGAAAGGAGGCGATCAATATTTTCTCCTTAGTGTAAATTATGAGATATTAGAAAAACCATGTTCATAATGGGTAAATGGTTTTGAGATTCTAAAAGATTATTTATTATCATTCTAGGTAATTCATGTTCATTATTGTCTCACTTGGTTATCATAATTTCTTTATTATTTAAGGAGTGGTTAATGATCCTTGTTTTTTGGATTTTCTGATGTAGTTCGGTGATGACTCAATGATTTGATCAATGGACGGGAAGATGTTCTAATTGTATGTAGTTATTATCCATGTTATGATTATTTCATTTATGAATCAATAATTAGTTGTTGAATATTCAAATATATTATGTATGATTATGTTTTGAATCACATCCGTATGAAATTGTATTGTTCCTCTATTTTTCATCTAACCCATGACTAGTGGAATCAATGCAAGGTGTATAATAACTATGTTTTTACTTGGGAAGATCCTTAATGGGAACTTTTAGTGAAAATCAATTACCCTTGAAGGTGTTTTCTAATATTATACCTATCCCTTAAAGGTCTGTAATAATCTTATTTTTTAAAATTTCATTTCAATACTAAAAACCCTTTAATTTTAGAAATATAATGGTTTGAAATCAATAAATGATATAAATAAGTTTTTTGAAGAATTTATATATTTATTAATTGAATAATTAATGGAACGAATCAATGATCTTATAATATGTGGTCATAAATCCCTTAATAAGAAGAATCTAACACCATTGGAATTACACAAATTGTATTGGTAATTTTTCATAGAATATAGTGTGGGTGTTTTTGGAATTCATTATTCTTCCTATTCTTTGAGGCACATAGAGGAAAATCGTGAAAAAATAATTAAAATTTTGAATTAGGGCCTCATCATTTACCAGGGAATGAATTTTGGTTTTAATCAAAGTTGATCAAGAGCTAAAAAACCACTAATGGAAATGAATGAAGTTGCTAGATAGTAGGGTTGACAGAGGGAAAATATAATCATGGATTTCTGGATCAATGTATTGAATTGACAAGAGATGTTATTATCAGAAATATATGGCACTAAATTATTGAATGTATTATTATTCCTATAGAAAATAATCAGTTTCAATATCATTGAATCAGATAACCCAGAGTAGTGTGGGTAATGTAGCATTCCTTACGAAATATTGTCATTATATCACTATAATATATCATTTAACAATTGTACAATCATACCCATGAATAAATTGATAATTTCCACAAGCCATGGATCAATTATATGAATCGTATTGATATTTTGATTATTATGTTGCAATAAGTGTCTTGGCCCATCAATAGCTATTAGATAATGGGGCATAGGTGATCATATGAATGCTATATGATGTGGAGTGTGATAATACTTTGGTGAACATATGTAGAACACATGTTATCAACATGGAAACACAAAAATAATTGTGAATTATTTGGCACACGTGGGCGTATCTAAAGACAATGTTTGGCACCACAAATTGTCTTAGATTTCTTGAATTTTCTCTTTCCAAAAGTATTAATTTTGGGTCACCCTTAGGTATTTTCATGGATGAATTAGGTGATTCAAGTTTAAATGAATATGAAAAATTATTTTTATTTAATATTTAATATTTAAACTGTGTTAAATAACATTGATGAGAGGATAATTTTTGTGGGTCACCAAATGTTTTTGTAATTGTGGAAATGGATTCAATTAAATATCATTGGATGGAATGAGAAGTCATAAATCATGGTAGGGATTATGTAAAAATAATATTTACATAATATTAATATCCCTTAGAGTTAAAATGTTTAACATTAAGTGAAATATTTAATTGAAATATTGGGTTGGTATTGCAACCAAATGAGGTAGTGGTTGGCCTATTTAGATGATCCAATGCCGCTGATAAGTATATAATAACATTGTGAAAAGGATTATTTAAATTTTTTTATGTAATGATTGTTTTTTGGTATTTCTTATAGATAACATGACTTTTTTTTGAAATAATGAACTTTAGATGGTCATAAAAAATATTGTATTGTATCAGAATAATGTTAACACCCCAAGATCATAGAATATGTTTTTCCTTAATAAAATCACCATGTTCAATAGATTGTGAGTCATTAAAAAATAAAATAAAGAGAATAATTCTTTATATTAAAAAATTGAAATAAATTATAATGGAATTAAATTAAGAATAGTTATAAAATTCAATTGTATGAAGTAGTAATTTCATTATTAATATCTCAATAGAGATGTTTAGTATAAAACAAAATATTTTTATATTATAGATGTCTATTTTAAAGATAAATCTATAAATTTTATGTTTTCAATTTTTAAACATGAACATAAATTTTTTACTTGGTATTAAATATTTAGATCAATGTGAATTATTTAAATATTCTTAAATTAGTGGATTATTTTTTGAATATTGAGAAATACTATTTTAGGAAATACTTTATATTTGAGGAGATAATTATGATTTAAGCATGAATTATAAACATTTGAAACTATTATATGAACAAAATATATTTATAAGGGGTAAAATAACGGGATTAAAACTATATTGATTAATTTTCAAACCCTTTCTTGACATTTTAGATCATAATATTTGTTATATTATAATGAAAATCAATTTATCTTTCTTTATCATTAATAGGGTGGTTTTGTGTTTTTCTTCTAAATTTTGTATGGATATATAATTAAATAAACACAATTTGTTTAATAATAAAAAAAATAATTCTTGGTAAGAACTAGGGAATAGAAATCATTATTCCAAATAATATTAAATTCATTTTTACACATAAAAATAATTTTTTTGGAAAATGTATTTTATATATTCTTTGAGATTATTTAATAATATTTCTTACCATTACTAGGAATAAATTATTTATAATTTATTATTTAATTTTAATTATTATATTAAGTTTTTTTATTAATTATATTTTATACATACTCATTAGTAAATGTTACAATTGTAAAAACCATGCATTGTGGTTAAGTATTAAATTGTATAAAATGGATCACAGTAACTGATATGGACTATAAAAAGAGAAACCAAATATTCAAACATCTCCAAACCATGTATGAAACATATCCCAACCATTATCTATATAAATAGCATCCCAAGAACACTCCCCATATACTAGTGGCTCAAGTTTTCCCAAAATACCCACCCAAGAAGGCTTATGATTTAAAAAAATGGAATGTACTTGAGGAAGAGGTTATCTTCCTAGTAGATCTCTCCAAGGTCTTTTACTTCTCCCACATCATATAAATATTATATAACTATTTGAAAATAAATACACAAATATATATTAATTAAAAAATATTTGTAAGTTAATTTTTAAACTCTTTTATACCACTTTTCTATCATACGAGAAATGAAAAATTTGCTAGTACATATATATGGAATACCCCCTTGAAAAATTGATGTGTTTTGATTTTCAACAATAGCATACAGATCATGTTTTAAAAATTTATATAATAGATATATTTATTTTTATATCTTAATTAATATTATTTTAAAATAAAATTTTATCTACTATTTTACACTCCCTTCTGTTGGGACATGGATAGTTTATTCATACATATGTTAGGACTAATGCCTCCCAGAAATAATTTGACTTAATTAGCATGTATATAATGAATGACTATTCCTATGGTTAGATTTAATTAATATATATGATATTTAAACAAATTAGGATCTAGAAAAATAAATTATTATCTACATTTATTTCTATCCATTAATAAGGAAAGGAAAACATGTCACAAACCATCACAGATTCCTTATTATCCTAGTAACTCATCCTAAATCGACTTATAGAAAAGGTAATTCCCCATCCATATGGGTTGGAAACTAGAAACTATAATCACAGAAGTTAAAAAAAGATCATATTTTCGTCAATATACTATAATATATTGGTACATGTCTGTATAGGAAACATTCCAAAGGATAAATAAGTAGAAACAAAATAGGTATATCCCATCCCAAATGAGTACATATTCAAAGTAATCAACAAAATACAACCATCTGAATGGTAAAATCACTCTGATTCTAAAATACCAAGAACATCCACCTCCTCTAAAATGTTATTTCCATTTTATTAGACCTAGAATAAGGAAATATGAAAATTCTTGATGGAAAATATATGGTGTGAGCTAAAACTCCCCGTACAATATTACTATGCAATCAATTAATATATTAAATAAGAATAAAAATAAAATAATGATTTCAATTAAAAAAAAGTAGGTCTTGGAAGTACATTTTCCTATTTGAAGCAAAAAATGCTTCCATTTCAAAAAGATTGAAAACATTTCACACGTGGATTAAATAATCATTTTATATTAAACTATTTATATAAATCATATGGAATGAATAAAACAATTCAATAAATTAATAGAATATATATCAAAATAATCACAATAAGTGCCATAGTCATGTTCTATATGGTATTATAGTTTCTAATAACTTTTTCCTCACATATCTCACATAAGTTTTCATTGATATATTTGTTCAAACATCCCATAATCGAATGAAACATAGGACTAATCAACATCCCATAAAAGATAATATCTTTCTAACATTTTTTTCAATGTGTTCAAAAATACAAAACTATTTCAGAATAATCATCAAATCATTATTGTCCCAAATAAATCACTAAATACCCTGCATAGCATGTTTTATATTAGTGTCTCACTAATGGGAAAATATTCTCATTTAAAATAAGGACATTATAAACAACTCAATTTACCAATTTCTCATTTAAATATGCCAAATAAATTTCAAAAACAAAACATGTATTTTTACATCATTTAGAAAAATTTAAAAATAAAATAAATCATTGTTATATATTAATCAAATTTATGATTTTTTTTCAATATGAATGTCACATGAATTCATCAATTCATTAAATTTTAAAATGTTCCCCAAATTCCAATTACATTAAAATTGGGGGTGTTCCCAAAAATCTATACCAATTTAATCTCAAATCTCATATCATATGAATTTGAGAATTATAAATATATATTTAAATCAATTTCTACCAAATAATTTATATAATGGTTTAATTATATGGATTATTAAAAAATCAAAACACCTACCTTTAATCATGTAATAGAGATGCAGAACGCCCGAAATGGGTTTCACTAATGAATAACTATGAAAAAAATAACAAAATATCAAACCTATAATCTATATCCATTAATATAGAGTTTATATCCTTCAATAATTAGATTAAATAATAAAATCTAAGTAGGTAATAAGGAGAGAGGTGTAGTTATTTAATGGGAGGAAGTACACTTGCCGATGTAGGACCAGATCTTCTGCGAATGGTTAAATTCATCAAAAAGTGGGTATTGAGGTTCTAAAATCATATAAATAGAGATTTAAATTCCCTACATTTCGAGATATGATTATTTAGTGTAATGTAGGTGTTCATGAAATTTTTAAGAATTTTTTAGAATATAGACATCTTATATGTGTAGTTATCTATGCAACACATGAGAGTTAGAAATATCATGCATAGTAACTATATTCCCCTCTACTATTTTACACAATCATTACTAGTTGGGTGCGTCGATTTTTAAAACATTCGACAATCATAAAAAGACACAATCTCTAGTATTGAACAATTTTCCTTATATGGGTACATGTTTTGGGAACAACATCCTCCAAACAAGAACAAACCAGAAACATCCAAAAAATTTCAAAATTATAAATTAATCACCCATATAAAATCTTGAACTAAGAAAATATCAAATTATGGGGTGGGGAGTTCTTGAAAACTAGTTATAAGATGTTACAAACTCCACCCCATATAAACTTTATATCCTTATAGAGCATATCATGATGTTCCCATATCGAAAAAAGAGGACACTACACTCTCAAAATTGTATCCCTCTCCTACGTCTTATGTGAATCAAAACCATGATGACATAATACATGAAAAAAAGAATCATACCCCAATTAACTACCTTTATCTCAAAATCAACTATCCATACCAGATGCTCAGTTAAGGGAAAATAAGTCACAATATCAAGATCCTCCTAGGAGAAATCAGGATATGAGCATGAAAGATTTTTTTTAGTTGCGATACATGGAAAACATTATGTATCAATGTCAATTATGGAGGATGCACTAAAAAATATTCCACTTATCTAACATAATCAACATCCTGAAAAGTTACCAAAAAATATATAGCATGATTCCCCAACCTCCCGAACCATTAATGTCATAGAAGAGGTGAAACATTCAAGAATACATTGTCAACAACAGAAAAGAGAAAGGTTCTACGACCACCACCAACATAATATTTATAATTTATCAATATTATCAACATTATATGATGAATCAATTGATTTTTTCTAATTTATCTTAAACATTCCTTACTCAAACCTAGGAACATTCATAATCATCCAACCAAGACAATGAAAATTTATTGGACTGGCTAAACAAGGCCTCAAAAGGATCCATCTTGATCACTAACTGATTACTGTTATTATAATAGAACTCTACTAGTCCTAATTTTTCATCCGAAGTTCTACAATAATCAAGAATTTAGGAATGAGTAAAATCATTAATAGTATATGTATCCTTCTCTATTTAGTCATCCATCTATGGATGTTATATCTTACTCAAAATAACTTGAGATCCCATCACCTGATGGTGGCATTTCCAAAGATGAGAGGTAAAATGGAGAAATCTATAAGATACATTAGAAGAAATAACTTTGTGTAAATGAGAAATCTCCTTTACGTAGATATTTCCATATATATTAACGATTGTTGTATCATGAATGGGAATAACGCGAGATGATTTTGTCATCATATTGATTAAAAATCATATATCAATAATTTTTCTCTTACTATATGAATACCCAACCACACAGTCTATAGAAATATCATCCCATGTCCAAGTTGGCCCCGGATATGGTTGATGAAAACCTAAAGGTATTTATTTTTTGTCCTTGACCTGCAAAAAAAGTTTAATAATGTGGTAAATAATCAGCAATGTTTCATCTCATACATGGGCAAATGAAACCATATTTCATGTCAGAAATCATTTCTCTGGTTTCTGGGTGTACAAACCTATGAGAATTATGCAAATCCACATCATACCTTTACTCAAATATAATAGCCAAAAAACAGATTCTGAAAAAATAGAATATCCTCTATAGGGAAAAATACTCACCAACGATATCCCTATCATAAAAAATGTCTATAATGCTATATAATTCATCATCAATCTAGTATTCTTGAAGAATCTACTAAAAATAAATTGTTAATTGAACACTATCCAAGACAGCCACAACCCAATTTCACCAAACTCATATATGTTACTATGCAAAAAGAGCTATCATGTACCACTGTATGATAATTGTTTAACGTACTAGGTCAAGAGATTCCGACTGAAAGAATAAATAAACACATTATATTTCGCTATGTTATAGGAAATTTCAAAATAAATTGACTTTAGGTACTCCACCCAATGCATTTGGAAAACATTATACTATTTTTAGGGAAGATATAACTCAGTATATTGTGGTAGGAATACATGGTAAAACATTCATATGGAACTGTAATATGGCCAACTATGGAGCATTCATCTTAGCTGTAAGTTAAAGGTCATGGTTCATATACTTATTCTAAGCTGTCCAAAACTACTGAGTGCCATAGGGTAACATGTGACCACTCTACATAAAAACACAACCCAAACCTGGACATGATGTGTCACAAAAGAAAACATAGACCAAGCTGGCCTCTAAATGAATCAACCCCAGTATAAAAGTCAAAATAATTTTTATTTCAACAATATAACTCAGAAAAAATTAATCTCAAAAAATCATTACTCCCTTTTAGGTGGGAGTGGTCATCAGATAATTCATCTTTAAAAAATGTTTTATAAACAAACGATATTACCATAAAACCCAAGAAAATATAACTCAAAAAATATTTATGTGGTTTACCACATGTCCTAACTTATTAAACCTTCTCATTTTCATTTGATATACCATGATCCAACACCACATGACCCAGAAAAATCAATTCTGTAATTCCTAAATCAAATTTTGATAGCTCAAAATATCATCATTGATTCCTCAAAAATTCCATAACTTCACTAAGATGATACACATGATTCTTCTTCGACATAGATTAATCTATGAGATATCCAAAAATACCACCATGAACATGTCAATATATGTATGTAATATCATGTTCATTAAATCCATAAATTCTGCTTGAACATTAGTTAGACAAAATTACATGATAAGATGCACATAATTTCCATACATGCTGCAGAAGACAGTTTTTTGAAAGTCATATTATTCTATTCTATACTGGTGATAATTAGAATGATGATCAATCCTCCAGAACCACTTCACCTTCCAATTGGTCAGTAAATCATTAATAAATGGTAAAAATACTTTTTTAACCATAAATTAGCTGTGTTTCTATTAATAAAAATATAGGATAAGTGTCTCATTATCAATATTATCTAATAAAACATGGACCACCCATGGGCTCAAAATCTATCATAGGATCTGTTTCTCTAAAAAATCATCCAAAAGATCCTTGAACTCATTATTTTGACCTGGTTTCATATTGTATGATGGTTAAAATGAAAGCTAATATAGACTTACTAAATATATCTAATTATCAACCTCCCATATCTATGGAGAAACTGTGAATTCAAAAGGAAAATTATTAGGCTACTCCATGCCAACTGGATGAAAATCTTCATTCAAATACTCACATTCTATTTCAAAATATCACCCAGATATTACTTTCCCCATATCTAGATAAGACAGTTCAAATCTTATTGAACATAGATCCCATTCTACTTGAAAGGCATGAAAAACCCCATCATCTATGGTAAATTAGACCCATAAAACATTGAATTAAATTTAGTCATTATTTAAAATAAAGCAATACATATCAAAAATGAAATCAAGAGGTTTAAATATAAAGAACCATAAAATCCCAAGTAAGATCAATCTATGATAAATAGAATATGAATGTAATAAAATGGATACCCCTAAATCTCTTCATCCTGATGGGTGTAGTAATAACCATGACATAAGATAACATCTCTATAGGATGATTTAGGAGGTTCTCATTGTGGGTTGATATGAATGAGTTAGATAAACTAGCATCAAATAATGAATCCCCTAAAGAGGATGCTATAGGGATGGAACATGGAAAGGTACCAGATTCCTCTATAGAGTCACCCATTGCATGATAAAACGTCCTTCTAGATACATTTTACTGGAACTCCTTTTTTCATGAAGCTTCTAATTTCACCATAGCACTTTTAGGTTTTGATGATCCCATACCACTTTGTGGGGAATAAAATATATATTAACATCTGCATGTTTCCTAAACATTTTATGAGATTAATATCTTGAGTTCTTCAGGGAAAATATGTATTAAACCCCCATCCTTTATACACATGAATAAAGTTAGAGGGACACTTCCAAGAACAAAAGGATGTAAAAAAGAACATGTTTTTGAGATCCAGCATGAGAGTCATCACGATTTCTCTTTCCATTAATGAAACTCATAAAACTTACATTGGGTGAAAATTGAACTCCCTTCAACCCTAAAATACAAGCCAAATCACGTAAAAATATCAATTCCCTATCCAAGTCATTACTATAAGAAGATATCTTTAATAAGTATACATAAGAATGAATTTGTGATCAATGTCGGATTTTTAACCATTTATTATTCATCTTATCATTCAATAAAATATTACTTGATAACTATATAATCTTATAAAATTGATTCACATAATCCTTCAGTGTTTTTATGCCTTTTAAGCTTTAGAAAACACTCTAACATTATCTAAAACCATAGAGTCTAGATATAATTGGTCAGTGAAAACAACCATAAATTATTTCCACTCCTAACCATCCCACTTATTCATCATCACCATAGAGTCCTTCCTTATCCTTCTAGGCCCCTATATATTGAATGTGGCATATTTCACGTTAATAAAAACCATATTTCCAAGAATTTAGTCAATGTAAGTAGAGAAATTAATCCCAATAGATAAGATATAATGATTTGGATTTCAACATATCTAAATCAAAATAAGGAAAAGGATGTATTTAGATCAAATTATTCCTCAATAAACCTTTACCCAAATAACACATTGTGACTTATGGTCTGTTAGGATTAGATCTACAATGTCACTAACTCTTAACTACCTCATATGTCTTGAAAAGTTATCCAAACTACATACTGGCATCAGGTAACGATGAAAAACATTCACCATGGGTAACAATTTTTCATGAACCATCCTATATACCTAGTTACCCTAATTCCTCATCTATAACCAAATTCGCTTAAAGGTCATTCCTGATCCCCATGGGTTCACGACTAGCACCTATAATTGTAAAATATAAATTTTGGAACAAATTTGGATGAAAAAAAATTAATATAATGAAACATGTCGGGGTGGTCATCCCTCCAAAAGTAAATAGTACCAGAAACCAAACATGTATATCAAAACCCAAAATATTACATAATAAATGATAAATAAAATTAAACCATCCCAATTGGAGTATCACTCTAAGCCTAATGAATCAACACAGGTAACTCCTCCTAGATATGCTTTCCCATTTCTCAAACTTGGAATATGTAAATCTAACAATGCTCGAAGGAAAAGGTGAGGTGTGGCATAAAAAGAACAATTGGGTATCTCTAAGTGTTCCATGAAGATTATATATTCTAATAAACCAGAAAAATATTCCAATTTAATTTAATTATGACATTTCCATACATTTTAATATATAAAATAACACATGCTTTCATTTTAAATTGATGGAAAAATTTCAAACAAGGAATAAAATTTTTTTTATATAAATTAGTTTATATGAATTAACTACATTGATTAAAAAATATATAAATCATTGGAAAGTATATCTATATAATTAAATCAATAACAACAATAATATTCCCTATGTTATTATACATTCTATTTATAGTATCCTCACATGTCTCATTTCAGTGACCATTGAAATATGTGTACACGTATACCTCAGGCTCAGGTATAATAAGACTCATAAACATCCCATCGAAGATAATATATTACTAAGAGGGGTTTTTTTATATTTTTCATCATCAATACAATTCTCTAGAATAATCATCCTAACTATCCTCTCATAAATAGATCACTATCTACATTGTCTCGCCTATGCTTAATCAATTAATCAATAATGGGGTTATCTTCTCATTTCAAATCAAATCTTAATTGAAAAATCACTTTTTAAATTTTTCATTTCAATACAAAAAATTAATTTCAATAACAAAACATGGGGATTTTATCATTACATTCCTTTAAAAAAAATCTGTTTATAGATTTATATTAATTAAGTTTAATCCATTTTCTCAATATTATTCTTAAACAAAATCATCAATTCCATCAATTTCAAAATACTCTACAAATTTAAATTCCATTTACATTGTTCGTTTTATAAATTAATCCATGCTATTTTAATTTCCAATCCCAAATCATATGAATTTGTGTTTTCAAAGAACAATTAAATTCAGTTTCAAACAAATCATGAAAATCATGTTTCAATTATATGACACAATTTGAAACAGAAGCACCAACTTTTAATCACATAATAAACATATACAATGCCAATAATGGGTAACACTAATGAAGAAAAACAAAATTGGAAATCATGAAAGCTAACCTTGAATCTAGAACCACTATAACAGAGTTTATATCCATCAATAACATGATGATCTCACACTCTCTGTGTGTGATAGAATGTGTGAGTGGGAGAGATTGAATGAAAGGAGAACTATTTACGAGATAGGGATAAGATATTCCACTAATGAATAGATTGATAAAATATGTGGTATAGGGTAAAAATAATTTATTGATATCCACTAATGAAATTGAATTCAATATATGTTGAGTTAGGGTCCATTGGCATTTAAAAAGGGTTCTGTATAATTTTTTGAAGTTCTGATTATAATAATATCATGAGAATACGGTTATTTGGGAAGGCCCAAATAGTTAGATAATCCATAAACCCAAATTTTGTTCACCTATTATAGGTTTCACAGTTTCTACTAGTTGGTTTCATGGTTTAAAAACTCACATTTCAACTATGAAAACCACCACTATCCAAGGTTTCATGGTTTTCCCTAGAGGGGCACACAGTTTGGTAAAACCATGCACCATCCATACACATCCACAATTCACCAAAACTTAACATTAATCATCCCCAAACAAGAACTAACCAAATAACAATTAAAATAGTCGTCTATGTGTACCTGATAACCAGTAACGTGTAATTATGAAACATGCATACAGATGAGATATCGTCTATATATAGCGTTGTATTTTATTTTCCACTACAAACATACATGGATTGTAAAAAAATGTATATAATGAATAAATATGGTATCTATAAAATTATTATAATTTAATAACTATGAATATTGTGTATTTACATGAATCAAAAAACCAAAACTTATGTGTAAAACTGATCAATTAACATCTCAAATGATGGTTTTAATGAAAAATATTTATTAATTGGGTAATTTTATCTTATAAAAAATGATATATGGTAATATAAGAATTAATATTGTTAATATATATATATATTAATATATTTTATTAATCATGTGGATAGAATATTTCTATATGATGTCAATATTTTATGTATGTGTTTAGGTCACAAAAACAACCATTAATTCTAATAATGAAATTTCCCTTCATAAATATTTTTATATAGTATAAATCACAAAAGAAAAATATATCACACAATAAAAATATTTTTAATTCATAATTAATGAAATAAAAGGTATTTCAAGATGTTAAGACACATATATGAATGGGATAATAACATCAAATTTGGTATAGTAATGTGGACCATAGTAATAGTAAATGAGAAAATAGATCAGTAACCTCACCTAATAAATTATAAATTAAAATTTTCTATGTTAAAAATAAAAATATGATATATCTATATCTTAGAAAATGGAAAAAATAATTTAAAATAATATATTAAGTATTCATATTTTTATAATCATAAATATTTATTTTCAATTTTACGACTCATATAACGATTTAATAGAAAATATATTTTAATAAAATAGTCACAGAAATTAATCTTTTGTTGTATTATGAGTATAAAATAATTTTATGTGGCCTTATTTAATTTTTTAATGTGTTATGTAATTAGTTATAATTTTGAAATTGATATTTTTTTAAATGATTATTTTATTGAAAAAATAAATTACTCAAATTTAGAAAACTACTCTCATAAATTTGATTTAATTTTTTAAAACTACAATTAAAAAAATTAGGGAGAATTTCGAAAATTTAAGATGTTTGAATTATTTTAATTGTAAAATATGATAATTTTTGGTATATATAAATTATACGTTAAATAAAAAATTCATTGAGTCATGGAAAATGTATGAACCATAATCTAGTACTCGCCTTAATTATTTTAATTTATATTCATATAATTATCTATTTATTCATTGTCTTGATCCAAAATAATAAACTAATGAATAAAATATAGTGTAAACCCCACTCTCCTCCACCATAATAACCACCACTTTCCACCTTTTCCTCTCACACATTCCAAGCGTTGAGGCTTGTCCAATTTCATCCCAATACTCTTTCCAACCCCCTACCACGCATCAAAGATCCTTTTGTATTAGAAAAATACCAAAACCAATTCCCATAAGGTGGTTCTCAAGGAGGATACTTCAAGAGGTAACAATTTACCTCCTTTTATTTTATTTTATTTTAAATTTCATTTATTTTATTATCCTTACCAAACCTCTCATATCGAAATTGAGGGGAAAAATTGTGTATCCTCATTATACTATAATTTTATTAATTCAATTAAAAATCCACCATTATGTCTCTTAAAATTTTTCTTTAATTTTAATGGTTAAAAATTGTCTCTGAGGTTCATATTTAGCACTTTTGTAGATGACATGTTTTTGTTTTTCAATTAAAAATTAATGTCTAGTCTTAAAATAAATTTTCTTATTAAAAAAATTTTTAAGATATTTTTTAAATCATATATAATGTTCTAGAACTACTATATATACCAAATACATATTAATGGAACAAAACTAGTTTAGGAGGATTGAAAACCTGCTAAAATAATTTAAACAATTTTCACTATCTTCTTATCCAATGATTCATCCTAACACCAAATAACCAAATGACATAAATAAAAATGTAATCATTTATATGTTATTTAATGACAAATAACATATATCTTGGGTATCTATTCCCATTTTACATGAGCTTCCATACTCATATACATGTAAACATATTACAAAAATCGTGCAAATAAATGCTCCTGAAAAATAAAATTGTATCTTATCAATCAATAAAAATACCATAAATGAGATTAATAGAATTATAATAATTAAAATAAATGTCTAATTGGTTTTGAATTAAATTATTGATGAATATAAAAACTTTATTCTCGATTTTACGAACTAGTGAATAATATTTTCATGCATAAGGTAAGGTTTCCTTTCTAAACAACCATTTTCATTCAAATTATGATTTTCTATCTTTACAGTTATTTATTTCTTCATAATTTTTTTATAATTATTATAAATTCTGTCTGTATATTCTAAAATAATTTTTAATGATCATTTTATATTTATTTAATGGGGAAATAAAATTTTTATGGTTTTTTCCTTTCCAATTCATTCTAATAAGTATCCCCTGTTAAAGGGAACATCCCCATTTCATACCCATTTTCATGTATAATCAATAAAATATATTATGATACCATTATTTTTATATCATAAATAATTTTTTGGAAAATTTTTATCTTTTCTCATTTCTAATATTATATAAATTTTTATAAAAATATGAATGATTTTTCTCAATGAACACATTTTTGAAAAGTAAAAAGTGTATTTCTCTCAAGAATACCTCGATGATTTAACTAGAGTATTTTCATCTCTCTAAAAATATCAATGGAAGAATATAATTTATTTACATTGATCTATTATTATTATTATCATATATTATATTTGATAAAACTGTTTATAATCAATTTTACCAAGGATGTTCTATATGATATGATTCACCATATTACTCAGAATGGTTATTGATTATGTTTATTAGTCAGGGAACGCAATTTAAATTTTATATGTATATTTTTTTATGTTTATCCCCATTCATACTATAAATTTATTGGAATATATATTTGATTTTTGGGGCAATCTTTATTCACTCGATTTTTGTAACACCTTGAGCTCTCACGATACGCTTCTCTTTCAATAATGCAATAGCTTGCATTGTACGCAAGTTCGAGATTCTAACACACTATGACCAATCAAAATAGCCATTATGAATAGTAATACACACTTTTGGAAAATATATATATTTCATATTTCAAAATGGACTTCATTTTTGGATTCGGAATATCGCAATTATCCAAAGTGGAATTTTTGGTATTTTTCTGAGAACATCCAATTTTTTTAAGAATAGTGAAAAATACTTAAAAACTACTTTTTAATAAAAATAATTTATAGTGATAAATTATACAATTTATTGGTTTTAAATTATAATTAGAATATATTTTTACCATTTTATCAAATGGCTTTCTTTAGAATTAATTTCACTTTGAAATTGGACATAAACAATTGTCAATCTTTTGATATATATTGTTTCTTAAAAAAATGATTTTTGTTGTGATAATGGGAATTAATTATAAAATTAATTAATGCAACATATATTTTTTGAATTTTATAAAATAGGCATCATTTTTGAATTCGGAATATCAATTATTGTTTAGGGTGAAATTTTTGCATTATTCTGAAAAATTTCAATTTTTGATGAATAGTGAAACCACTAAGTGGTATTTAAAAAACTATTTTTTGTTTTAATGAAACATTACCACTTCTATGAATTTATTTTCAAAAATAAAAAATAAATGGTTTTCATTAAGAAGTTAAATGTGGTTCAATGGGATTAAAATAATTTCTGGTGAATAGTAACTTTTAAGTTCTATTAATCACGATTAAAGGTAATTAGTGAAATTTAAGGTAAAGATGATATTATAAAAATATGAAATTACCTTTACACTTGTACTACCCTTATTAGGTAAGTCATGGACGACCAAGACAATCCATGGGTCAACTTGGGGACCCCATAGAGCCACTTGGGTAAAAAAATGACATTAATTACTTTTTATTTAAAGTAATAATAAAATTGTCACAAACATGAGTTGTTTTACGAAAACAATAATTACATGGGGTTATATAAGGTAACATTTTGACTATAAATATTAATTTGAAATATAATAAAATTTCCTACATCATGGTAATTTTTTTATAATTTTTAGACACTAAATATATTATAATATTTAGGACACCATGATGATGCATCGATTACCTCATTAATTAACAATTTAAATAAAATGAAAAGATAATGTAAAATATAAGACATAAACTGGTCAAAATCCTATTGTATGGGTATATTTGGAACCATTATCATATTATACTAGAAATATATAATTTTGGGACCATTTATATCCGAAAATCACTTCATAATAATGTAACATTTCATTACTTTCCAAGAGTGCCCCTCCCCTCCTCTTATAAATGGCCCCCACCACTACCACCTTATACACACCTTCCAAGCCATTTCTCACGGAAAAAATCTACCCAAATACTCTATCAAATTCCCTCTCTTACTCCTAGAATCCTCACTTTGGGCAGAAGTCTTCCCAAGGAAGCCTTTGTCTCAAATCAAAAAGAGTTACCCGATTTTAGAGGTAATGTCTTAACATGGGTTCTTTTGTTTTATTTTGCTTCTCCAACCCCATAAACGCTTTTTATTCCTTTATTTTGTAACAACACCAGTATATTAAATATACTAGGATATTATTATGAGAATTATTTTATTTACACTTACACACACCTTCGTCTAATGGTTAAAGAACATACTGTTTCTGTGGTTGGTGAATTTATGCCTCACGAAACGATGACTGTTCAATCTTCTTTTAACACCTCTCATGGAGGCCATTAAGATGTCACTATATTTATATATGATATATATTATGTTTATGTTTTCCTTATGCTTCTGTATTTCTCATTAATGACATACCTTTATTATTTCCATTATGGGTAAACGTGATAATTTCATTTTAGGAAGTGCAGACTACCGCCCCCATAATGTGATTTGAATTGTTAATGCCATATGTGGGATGTATAAAGGATGGAGTAAATGATATTATATATTTTATATTATACTGTAATTATAATATACCTTTATATAATTATGATTTCATTCCATTAAATACAATATAGAAATGGAAGTAGCGTTAATGCGTACGTACGACTTACCGTCTCCATGAACGGTGCATTTAATTTCTTACCTCTAAATGTTACATAATATTATGAATGAATGTATATACTGGATATATATGATATATATGATATCTAAATCATGAATATAATTCTGGAGATAATGGATATTATACCACATAAACAACTTGTAATTATATGATGTTTATTTTTAACTCAAGTACCAAAGATCGACAAAACGACCGTTATTAACTTAAATAATTACACAATGTTCATAACATGGTAATAAGTGATATAAAAGTAATAATGAACTTGAAAAAGGTTATTAATCAATTAGAAATTAACTATAGTTTATTATTCATGGGATTAAAGAATGGTCGAGTGAAGTCGGACACGAGGTAAGGGAACTTCTCAACCCAATTTCCATTCTTTGAGTTAATCTCCTACTTTCAAATTATGTCATGATATTATTATGTACTATCATGTATTTGTACATTCTTTATGTGTAATTATAGTGAATACACATAATAGATTTATTTTATTTAAAAAAAATGATCTTTGAAAAGGACTTCATCTCAATCTCCTTTCATTGAGGCATATTTTATTTTATACACAACATTCCTTTATACGGTGTATAAACCCCTTTGACTTTTAATTTTATTCAAAAGGAATCTTTTTATATGAAGCTTTTTTACTAAATGACAAAAGTAATGTTTTTTTTTCTTACGTATTCGGTGACATCGACTTCCTCGCCACCGTGACCATTATTTGAGTTTCGGCTTCCTCTACAAGAAATAACATATTTTTAAATGTTAAATAAATACGAAGTATTAATTTTCTTTTATTTTGGTATTGAAAATGGTTTTGATAATGTTTTTATTATATCAATGTGTTGTATTGATATCTTGTGATTGAAATGTGGAAATGTTATGTTTCCTTTATGCATGTTTTATGTGATACAGTTATGTTATGGTTTATGATATGTTTAAACCTGTTCATATGAGGAATGCATTGGACTTAATAAGTGACAGGTGGAGCCCGCTATAGCTCCTCGATGCATCAGCAGGTCTCATGAGACAAACTAGTGTCTTGGCACGCGGCCTTGACAAAATATTATTTATAGTCTTGGCACGAGGCCTTGGATATGTGGTTATGATAGTCTGAAATTATGCATTCCATCATTATGAAAGTGGTTATTGATATTACATGTGATTATTCGACTAGTAGAATATCCATGTGAATAAGTAAATGGAATTATTTCATTTTATTTTTGCCATATTATTCTGAGGTTCAAGTTTAAAAGGCATTTGTTTTAGTTATACATTGCCTTAAATGATTATGATTATTTATGATTGTTTCCGCTATATTGTTATCCTTACTAAGAATCTGAACTCACCCCTTTCAATGTTGTAATTTTTTCAGGATGTGAAGAAGTATATTATGAATGACTTGCAGGGATAGTATGAGGGGATATGAACAGAAGATGTTGTTGCAGTTTTGTTTTGACTTTATAATGTAATTTAAGACTTATGAATGTATCTAGTCATTCCAATGATACTAAACTAATCGGTCTTTCGAGACGTGATCTTTTATGATCATGACAATGTTACGCAATAATTCACCGACTCTGGGTAACTCGGGTCAGGGCATTACAGTTGGTATCAGAGGCAGTTTAGTACTAACCTTGGAAGCTAGATTTAGATATACTCTGATTAGAGCACATACCATAATATAGACTTTGAAGATTAATATAGAAGAACTTCCTAGAATTTTGGTATTATAGAGATTTTGAGAGTTTTCCGAGCAATACATCCCTGTCTGGATACGAGTAGGTAGAGGCGTCTCTGGAACAGATGTACCTAGGGGTAAAACATGAAAACACCTCTTTGATCTAGACTCGAACGGGAACTTGTGCATGACAATGGGCCTTGCTGCACACTTGCTTACGACACTCCCGAGGGATACTCTTAGGATAATTATCATTTTCTTCACCAACCATTATGAAGGGGTTATGAGTATATACTTCTCAAAGAAATTTTTTTTATGATTATGGATTGTATCCATAAACGGTCAAATTTATGTTAAGTGTTTTACACGTATGGAATTACGTATTTTGATTCATAATCTAATATAGTTTATTCCATTGTTTAGAAATGGTGCCTAGTGGGAGGAAAAGAAACCATATCAATAAACGCACTCCATGTAGGGATTTCCATCTTACTCAAGATATTTATTGTGGAGCTGGAGATACAACTGGTGCTGATCAACTTGTCCCCATACTGGGACAACTCACTCAGGTTATGAATAATAACCTTACTCGTATGGAGCACCCTAATATGCAACGTGGAGGATCAATGTTGGACCGCTTCATGAGGCAACAACCACCAACATTAAATGGAATTACAAATCCCTTAGTAGCTGAGAAATTGATAAATTCCTTAGAGAAAATATTACATGCCTTGGGGAGTAGTGAAAAGGAAATGGTTATCATGGAAGTTTACTGCCACACTGGAGATGTTGATCAATGGTGGTCATTGATTCAAAATACAAACGAAGATGAATAAGTATCATGTATGGAATGGATAGAGTTCAAAGATATTTTCTTAGAAAAATACATTCCTCGTGAACAATGAGCAGATATGGAAAGGCAATTTCTGAGTCTGAGACAAAAGGAGGATGAGAATGTCGCAAAGTATGATGCCAACTTTACAAGGTTAGTGAGTTATGCTGCAGATTGTATACATAACCCAAGAAGTAAGATCGATCATTTCATTGATGGGTTAAAACCATTTTTCCGTCGAGCATTAGTCTCAAAAACCTTCTCGTCGTATGAAGATATTGTCTCATGTGCTATCAAGACAGAAAATGATTTCTCTAAATCATATGACAAAAAAGTCAAACAAGAGAAGTAGAGAACTGTGGAATAAGAAATAGATAAAGGGGAAAATGGAGAGAAGGATTTTCCATTATGTGATAATTGTGGGAAGAATAACCCCGGTACATTTCTAAAAGGAATGGGAGTTTATTATAAATGTGGAGAAAAAGGTCACCAGGCACGTGATTGAAAGGGAAAGAAAGAGGCTATCAATGTTGAATGATACAATTGTAGGGAAATGGGGAATTATGAAAATGAATGTTCTCAGTGTCAGGGAAAAATACCTCAGAAAAGGCCAAGGGATCAAGGCCATGCTTATGCTATTACTAAAGTTGAAGTGGAATAATTAATGTATTGGTGCTTTTGGACTCAAGGATTATATTCTGGTTATAAAAGTAATGTGATATATATAAGGATTGTATTGAAGTACTTGTTGTTTTCATTAAGGTTTTAATATGATGAAGGTAATCATATTTTTAGTATGTGACAATAATAGAATATTTACCTTTTTTTGGGGAATCTAATGTTACTATTGATTTTGGAATTTAGAGACCTTTTAGAGAAAGTCTGGAAAGAGGTATTTTGGATAACAATAATGGTTGGAATGGATTAAGTTGAACCTTCGATAGTATTCTTTAAGGTTAAAACATTTCTTGAGATTATTTTTGGAATATTATAATACTATAGTTTTAGGAAAAAGGACAACCTGCAGGTCGGAGGATTACCCGTCGCGTCGGACAAAGATGCAGGAATCGAACCCACAACCATAGTGTGATAGGCCTTTATTACCTACCATTAGCCTACAGGAAGTCCCTAGTTATTACAAATATTTTTCCAAATCTAAATGGTATGTTTTAAGATTTGGAACCTTATACAATTAGGATAAATAAAATATTTTTGAGTTCTTTTACCATTTGGAGTGAAAGATGGGTTTGTGGTAAAAATTTATTAAAGAATGAATGTCTACATGACAAGTAAGTATATTTCTTTATGTTCTTAGTATATCTCCTAAATAAATTCCTCAACATTATGAAAGGTAACTTAAAAAAATGTTGTTAGATAAATTTTCCAACTGGGGAATCAATGATCGTTTAACCAACCCCAAGTTTGTGATTTTCTTGTAGTTAACTTTCTACTAATCCTGTTTTCTACAACTCTCCATCAGACCATGATGGTTTTTTTCCATATCCATATTTTCATAGAATCCTAGTATGGGCTATCTTGGGTGACCTATGAACTTCCTTTTCTTTCTTTTAATGTAATATTTTTATTAACCATATTTCTGATGTGGGTTTTCCACAAAGGTATTTTCTATTTTCAACCATTTATTTTCAAAGAAAAATTTCAAATTGTGAGGATGCAATTTATTGAAGGAGGGGAGAATGTGAAACCCCGATCATCAATGATATGCTTCTCTTTCAATAATTCAATAGCTTGAATTGTATGAAAGTTTGAGATTATATCACACCATGACCAATCAAAATAGCCATTATGGATAGTAATACTCACTTATTGAAATTATATATATTTTATATTTCAAAATGGACTTCATTTTTGGATTCGTAATATCGAAATTATCCTAAGTCGATTTTTTTGTATTTTTCTGAGTACTTCCAATTTTTTATGAATAGTGAAAAATACTTAAAAACAACTTTTGTAATCAAAATAATTTATAGTGATAAATTATACTATTTATTGGTTTTAAAGTATAATTACAATATATTTTTACCATTTTATCCAATGGTGTTCATTAGGATTAATTTCACTTTGAAATTGGACATAAACAATTGTCAATCTATTGATATATATTGTTTCTTAAAAACACGATATTTGTTATGACAGCGGGAATTAATTATAAAATTAATTAATTAAACATATATGTTTGGAATTTTCTAAAATAGATATAATTTTTGAATTTGGAATATCAATTATAGATTATGGTGAAATTTTGGCATTGTTCTGAAAAACTTCAATTTTTGATGAATAGTGAAACCACTAAGTGGTAGTTAAAAAAAATAATTTTTCGTTTAAATGAAAAATTACTACTTATGTGATTTTATTTTCAAAAATACAACATAAATGGTTGTCATTAGGAAGTAAAATGTTCTTCAATGGGATGAAAATATTTTTTGGTGAATAGTAACTTTTAAGTTCTACTAATCGCGATTAAAGGTAATTAGTTAAATTTAAGATAAAAAAGATATTATAAAAAAATGAAATTACCTTTAAACTTTTCCTACCATTATTGGGTGAGTCGTGTCAGACCATGAAAATCCATGGGTCAACTTGGGGACCCCATGGAGCCACTTGGGTTAGAAAACAACATTAATAACTTTTTATTTAAAGTAAGAATAAAATTGTCACAAACATGAGTTGTTTTACTAAAACAATTATTACATGGGGTTATATAAGGTAAAAATTTGACTATAAATATTAATTGGAAAGATAAAATTATTTCTTACATCATGGTAATTTTTTTTATAATTTTTAGACATTAAATAAATTAAAATATTTATGACACCATGATGATGCAGCGATTACCTCATTAATTAACTATTTAAATAAAATGAAAAGATAATGTAAAATATAAGAATTACACTTGTCAAAAACCTATTTAATGGGTATATTTAGAACCCTTATCACCCTATCCTAGAAATATATAATTTTGGTACCTTTGAAATCCGAAAATCACTTCATAATATTGTAACATTTCATTACTTTCCAAGAGTGCCCCTCCTCTCCTCTTATAAAAGACCCACACCACTACCACCTTATTCACACCTTACAAGCCATTTGGGTCGGCCAACCTATGACCTAATACTCTCTCAACTTCCAACTCTTACTCTTTGAATCCTAACTTTGGTCAGAATTCTTCCCAAGGAAGCCTTTGTCTCAAATCAAAAAGAGTTACCCGATTTTAAAGGTAATGTCTCCACTTGGGTACTTTTGTTTTATTTTGCTTCTCCAACCACCTAAACTATTTTTATTCCTTTATTTTGTAACAACACCAGTATAGTAAATATACTAGGATTTTGAAATGAGAAGGATTTTATTTACACTTACACACACCTTCGTCTAATAGTTAAAGAACATATTGTTTCTGTGGTTGGCGAATTTATGCCTCATGAAATGATGATTGTTCAATCTTATTTTAACACCTCTAATGGTGGACATTAAGATGTCACTATATTTATATATGATATATATTATGTTTAGGTTTTCCTTATGCTTCTGGATTTCTCATTTATAGCATACCTTTATGATTTCCATAATGGGTAAACGCGATAATTTCATTTTATTAAGTGCGGACTACCGCCCCCTAAAAGTGATTTGAATCGTTAATGCCATATGAGGGATGTATAAATTATGGAGTAAATGATATTATATATGATATTATACTGTAATTATAATATACCTTTATATCATTATGATTTCATTCCATTAAATACGAAATATAAATGAAAGTAGCGTTCATGCGTACGTACGACTTACCGTCTCCATGAACGGTGCATTTCATTTCTTACCTCTAAATGTTACATAATATTATGAATGAATGTATATACTGGATATATATGATATATATGATATCTAAATCATGAATATAATTCTGGATATAATGGATATTCTACCACATAAACAACTTGTAATTATAAGAAGTTTATTTTTGACTCAAGTACCAAAGATCTACAAAATGACCATTATTAACTTAAATAATTACACAATGTTCATAACATGGTAATAAGTGATATAAAAGGAATAATGAACTTGAAAAAGGTTCTTAATCAATTAGAAATTAACTCTAGTTTATTATTCATGGGATTAAATAATGGTCGAGTGAAGTCGGACACGAGGTAAGGGAACTTCTCAACCAAATTTCCATTCTTTGGGTTAATCTCCTACTTTCAAATTATGTCATGATATTATTATGTCCTATCATGTATTTGTACATTCTTTTTGTGTAATTATAGTTAGTAAACATAATATATCTATTTTATTTGAAAATAATGATCTTTTAAAGGGACTTCGTCTCAATCTCCTTTCATTGAGGAATATTTTATTTTATACATAACTTTCCTTTATTCGGTGTATAAACCCCTTTGACATTTAATTTTATTCAAAATGAATCTTTTTATGATGCGTTTTTAATAAACGTCAAAAGAAATGTTTTTTTCTTAAGTATGCGGTGACAATGACTTCCCCGCCAGTGTGACCATTATTTGAGTTTCGGCTTCCTCTACAAGCAATAACTTTTTTAAAATGAGAAATAAATACCATGTTTTAATTTTCATTTATTTTGGTATTAAAAAAGGTTTTGATAATGTTTTTATTATATCAATGTGTTGTATTGATATATTATGATTGAAATGTGGAAATGTTATGTTTCCTTTATGCATGTTTTATGTGATATGATTATGTTAGGTTTTATGATATGTTTTAACATGTTCATTTGAAGAATGCATTGGACTTAATAAGTGACGGGTGGAGCCCAATATAGCTCCTTGATGCATCGACAGGTCTCATGAGACAATCTATTGTCTTGGAATGAGGCCTTGACAAAATATAATTCATAGTCTTGGAACGAGGCCTTGGCTACGTGGTTATGATAGTCTGGAATTATGTATTCCATCATTATGAAAGTGTTTATTGATATTGCATGTGATTATTCGACAAGTAGAATATCCATGTGAATAAGTAAATGGAATTATTTCATTTTATTTTTTCCATATTATGCTGATGTTCAAGTTTAAATGTCTTTTGTTTTAGTTATACATTGCCTTAAATGTTTATGTTTATTTATGAATGTTTCCGCTATATTTTTATCCTTACTGAGAATCTGAGCTCACCCCTTTCAATGTATTAATTTTTCCAGGATGTGAAGAAGTATATTATGAATGACCTATAGGGATAGTATGAGGGGATTTGAAGAAAATATGTTGTTGTAGTTTTGTTTTGACTTTATAATGTAATGTATGACTTATGAATGTATCTAGTGTTTCCAAGGCTACTAAACTAATCGGTCTTTCGAGACTTGATCTTTTGTGATAATGCCAATGTTACGCAATTATGCACCAACTCTGGGTAACTGGGGTCGGGGCATTACGATTTGTCCCTAGTTCTCATGATACAAAATTGAAATCAATTTGGATGAGGAATTAACATTTTATTTTCAGATTTATTGGATGAGGCCTTGACTTTATGTTTATTTTTTCTAGCATTATGTATTACCACATGAAAAAAACATTAAATATTATATTATATACTCTTATACCTCTCTTTTTAATAATGATAGGTGTATCCCATAGTAGATATTTCATGCTTATTTGGAAGGATACTGTCCTATTTTTTACCCTAACTACTTGAAAATCAGTAAGACTTTGGACCTGTCTGTTTCTCAAAAAGTATAAAGTTTTCCAGATAATGCTGCTTTAAAAAATTTTCATTATTCTGACTTCTTTCAATGAAATTCTCTTTCTGTTGAATCCAAAGGACATCATATCACTGATAATACATATTATGCTAATATTTCACCCCCACACACTAAAAATTATGCCCCTAAGTGGACCATGACCAGTGAAATGGTTGAAAAAACCTCTTCAAGTCCATCTTCTAAATTACAGGAAATAAAACCTTATTTGACTTCCTCAAGAAATTTTAGAAGTTTGGAGAGGAAAAAGGACTTGGGTAAATAAAAAAAAGTGGGATCCAACCCTGAACAGAAGTCTAAATGAAGCCCTTTTTCTGGAACTATCAGGGTATTGCAAACTCTGACACTCTCATTGTTCTTAAGAGACTTATAACTTCTCATAACCTTTTCTTATTTTGGATTGCTAAACCAAAAATTAACTTTACAACCAATTTTATGAACCTCTGCTCCCTTAACTATAAATTCATAGGTGCATGTAAAGATGGGTCTTCAATAGACTCCTTATTGATTTTCTATCACTCATTCTTAAAAGATGTGAACATTTTCAAGACTACAGATTAAATGTTTACTTATGATATTACTTCTGATGGAAAGCACATATTTTGCACTATGATCTATGCTATGAATAGGTATCAGGAGAGGAGAACCCTTTGGAATGATCATTCCTTGTTGGCCAACATTATACATGACCCTTGGATTGTGATTGAGGATTTTATTGTGATTCTTTATCCTAGTGAGAAATTAGGTCCTTCCCACTATGTTATTTCCTCCCTTGAATTTAGAGCCTCTACTAAGGATAACAACCTTTTGAAGGATAACCTTAGTGGTACCAAATATACTTGGTACCAAAGACATTACAATAAGGTGGTGGTGACAAAACTAGATATAGCTTTTGTGAAATCCACTGCCCTTGAAAACTGGGATACGGTTTCTTACACTACCCTTACTCGGTTGAATTCGGATCATCACCCTATCCTTATCAATATGTCTACTAGAAATAATAAGCCCATTTTTCCCTCTAGATTCAATAATTCTTGGTCGGATGACCCGGACTATACTCCATTCATCAAAGAGTTTTTTGAATCCATGAAACACCAATATGATACATTTTCTTGTATCACTAATCTCATACATATAAAGCAAGCTCTTAATGGATAGTGTAGAACCTAAATTAAACAAATTGATATAGATATTTCTGATCTATAAAATGTGCTTTCTCAAACTCAAATCTATAATACCAACTCTGATTTTTCGCAGGATCCTCAACTAGAAATTAAAATTTCAGTCAAACTCAATTCCCTTTATACTCTAATGGATAACAGGTGAAAAAACAATTTAAAACAAAATGGTTATCTGATGGGGATATAAACACTAAATTTTATAACCCACTGAAAATAGTAAAGAAATCTAGTTGACCTCTCACCACTCTTATTCATAATAGAAATCTCATTGACTCTGATTAGGAAATTACTAATCATGTGTTCTCCTATTTTTACAACATGTTCAATAGTCATGATGTAAATAAAGACCTCAAAGATGATTTTATTACATATTTGGTGGATGAAAAGGATAATTATTATCATTTCAGTATCCCCCTAGAGCATGAAATTAAGGATAAAGTCTTCAATTTTAATCAGGATAGTGCCCCAATTCCTGATGGGTTTAATAATGGGTTTTTCCAAAAACACTGGGATTCCATTCACATGGATGTTTGCAATCTTGTTAGATCCTTTTTCTCCAATGGTGTGCTCCCTCATGGTAAAAATTCTCAGTTTATTCCTTTAATTCCTAAGGTTGATAATTCCTCTGGGATTCATCAATTTCTTCCTATTTCCCTTACTAATTCCCTTTATAAGAAAATATCTTTTATTTTAGCTAATACAATCACTCCCATATGCCACAGAATTGTTTCATGGAACCAATTTGGTTTTATTAAAGTAAGGTCTATTCAGGATTGCATTTGTCTAGCCTCTAAATGCAATAAAATTCTTAATAGAACTTCTATAAGAGGTAATATTTCCATAAATCTTGATGTTAGAAAATCCTTTGACACAATTTATTGGAGTTTCATCTTCAAAGTTCTTCAAAGCTTTGGTTTTAATGATATTTTCATTAAAATAAATAAAACGCTATTTATGTCTCCATCTATCTCCAATATTATCAATGGCTCTGCAAAAGGATATTTTAAGGGACCCAATGGTTTCAGGAAGGGTGAGACCCCTTTCGTCCATCCTCTTTGTTATTGCTGAAGATTACCTTAGTAGACTACTCTCACACGTGGTCAATCAGAACAAGATAAAACCCATACAGTCTACCAGTAACATTAATGTTCCTACCCACCTCGTGTATGCTCATGATATTATCTTATTCTTACAATGAGGGAAAAATAACACGCAATTTATTAATGACTCTTTAACTCATTATGAAGAAATCTTTGGTCAAGCCATATGTTGGAATAAATCTTCTTTTTTCATTGGAAAAAATTTCACCTCGACTAGGAAAAGTGTTATCATTAACCACTTTGGAATTAATGATGGTTTCCTCCATTTCACTTACCTAGGGTTCTGATTTTTTTGGTAAGACAAAAATAATCCTACTTTATCAAAATTATGGATCAAATAATCAATCAACTTTCCTCCTAGAAGGGAAAATCCCTCCCCATGGCTTGCAGAATCTGTCTTGTTAATTAAACCCTCGTCTCTAAAATGGTTTACTCATTGATGATTTAAAAATGGCCTATTGGTACTTTCAAAAGGCTTAACACATACATAAAGGACTTCATTTGGATAGGAAGTAATCTGGAAAGGAAACTTATCACTATTCCTTGGACCACTTGTGGTAAACCCATTGACAATGGTGGTATTGGTATAAAAACCTAAAATGTTTCAATGAAGTGCTCCAAACTAGACTTTCCTAGAGAATAATAAATAACAACTCAGATGCAATTGCCTATTTAAATCACTAATTTCTTTCTAAACATAAAAAATGAAATTTAAATCATATTACCTCATCAATATATCCCTCCATTAGGAAGACATACCATAACATTATGAAAAAAACTAGATGGATAGTTACTGTTGATTCTAATATTAAATTCTAGATGGATAACTGGACTGGTACCCTACTTATCTGTCACTTATCTCCTGACTCTCCTCCTGAGATTACTGATTCCACTATATGGGAGGTTGTTCGTTGTCATAGAGATGAACTCTATGACAACATTATTCATACTATTAAAAATTACCCATATTCTAACACTGAGGTTTTTATCACCTAGGAACCTACTCATAAAGGCATTCTAGACTCAAATATTTTATAATTATAACTTTTAAAAAATGGAGTCTGACATTGAATGGTTGAATTACTTTAATAAGCCTTGGATTAATCCAACAAGATTCACTATGATTTGGATATTCCTCAGAATAGAATTTCCATTGAGACAAATCTTCAATCTTTTAGTATTCAAATATTTTATAAATATCACCTATGTAATCAACACATGGAAGATACTAACCATATGTTTCTATCCTCTACTACCTCTGCTACTTTATGGAACCACATTTTTTCATTTTTAACTAAATTTGGATGATATCTGATTCTATTGACTTGTAACTAAAGAGATGTGTTCAACATGATGCCTCACATCAAATTAAAAATACTTTCCTCTTTGGAGTTGCTAAACTTCTTCATGTGATTTGGTTTGACAGAATTAATATTCATTACAACAAATACCCTTTTAATTTATATTTAGGTAAAGCACAAATACTCATTGAAATTTGGGAAGTGGTTTCGATCCAAAAGGCTCATTGAAACAATTATATAGGAGACTTTGAGATACTTCTCAAACTTTGGATTGATGGCATCTATAGTCCTCCCATGAAAAATCTTGATGTTTTCTTGAAAACCGTGATGCCATGGTGGATAAAATTGAATGTTGATGGTGCATGAATGGGTAACCTGGGTCCAACGTGATGCGACGCTATCATTAGAGATCATCCCAGTAATTGTCATGGTTTCCATTTTAGTAGTTGTGGCATTAATTTGTCACTTGAGGCAGAAACGTTGGGTGTAATCATTGTTATTTACATTGCACTTCAAAAAGGTTGGATGAAAATATGGATTTAAAGTGATTAGACCACTATTGTGCAAGAAATCCAGAATGGAGTATCTCATCTCACTTGGCCTCTCACAACTATATGGATGAACTTCCTTGACTCTCTTATGGGGATTTACTATATTTCTACGCATTTCCTCTGGGAAGGCACCATGGTTACTGATGCACTTTCTAATAAAGGATTCAATTAGGACCTAACCTGGTTGGACACTTTGCCTCTTGATTTGCTACATCTTTTTGGTAATGATTGTAAAAAACGCCCCTCATTTTTTCTCTTGTAACTCTCCTTTTTTATATATTCAATAATTTGTACCTTTGTTTTTTTACCACGGCACGAACCTCCCAAAAAAAAATTGTCAATATTATGTTATAATAGAATGTGCATTTAGTCATTCACCATGACTTTCAGTGATATTATTTTCATATGTATTACTAACCCTTACTATGAATCTTATCTCACCCCATTAATATGAATTATTTTTCCTTATGTTATTAATATGTATATTATGAATGACATCTAGGTATAATCTAGGTGTTATGGATGTTTATGACAGAGTATGAATGTTGTTTTTCTAATAATGTTTTAATCTAAAACATATATTTTATATGTATTTTTCAAAATCAATTAAACTATTCAGTCCTTCAGAATGTGTCTTCCTTCTTTATTATACCAATTTAAAAAATTAAGGCACGAACTCTAGAAGATAGGGGTCGGGGACATTATGATTGGTATTAGAGTATGTTTAGTAAAAATTATAGAAGCTATATTTATATTATATTTTTTATGCAACAAAATCGTAAGATATAATTTTATCAAAAACATAGATGATCATCTTAAAATTTTGGTAATATAGATATTATATGGTAATTTATATTAATACATTAATGTATGGATACTAAAAAAAGAAATTATTTTTGAAAATATGTAAATAGGGGTAAAAATCCAACAAGGTGTATTGGGACTGACTCGGGGAAACCTGTTACATGATGAGGGGTCATAATTAACATTTGGGTTGAAACTAATATGGATTATTCTTAAGATAATTTAAACGTTATTTACAAGCCAATATGAAGGATTTAAATGTAAACACATCCCCAATGAAACCATGATTATCATATTGATATTAGTAATGCATAAATTTCTGATTTATGTTATCTATTTTTCTGTGTTGAAAGTTATTCATTAGGATTCATACCCTAATTTAGTTTATGCCATTTTTTTTAAATGGATCATATTAGATGGAATGGAAATAGTATCAATATGAGAATGCATTCTCATTATTTCCCTCTCATGTAAGATAATGATGTTGGTATTGTAGGTGCGACTTGTGCTGAGAAACAGATATCTATACTGGGAAACTGGACTCATTTTATGAACAATATTCATACTCATATGGAGAATCCTGATCAACAATGTTGATGATAAATGTTAGTCTTGATTACGAAACAATATACTCAATCATTCAATGGGACTAAATTTTTTTTAGCAGAGTAGTGGATGAGTTCATTGAGGAAGCTATTTCTCACTTTGGGAAGTAATAAAAGGGATAATGTTGTCATTGTAGTTTAGTGACTCTTCTGAGATGTTTATCAATGTTTATCATTGATTCAAAAAAATGTAATAGGAATAAATTTCAATTTGGTAATCGAAATATATTAATAAAATTTCATGGAAAATTATTTGCCTCATCAATAATGGGAAGATAAATACAGACAATTCATGAGTCTAAAAAAAGAGGATGCATATGTTGACATGTATGAAAACAACTAATCAATGCTAGAAGGACATTCCACAGAATACATACATAATCTAATGGAAAATATTGGTTTATTATTTTATGGCATAAAATCATTCCTCTAAATGGATCTTATCTCCAAATATTTATATTCATACGAAGATATAGTCTCAAGTTCAATCAGGATAGAGAAATAATTCTCTATATATTATGATGTTAATGGAACATAAGAGGAGAATAGGGTAGGAGTGGAAATAATAGAAAAGGGGAATAATAAAAAAGGTATTTTATATCATTCCATTCCTTTGGAAGGAAAAACCATAGTGTTTTCTTAAAATGAAAAATAAACTATTACATGTGTGGAGAAAAAGGCCCAATGCATGAAATTTAATGGGAAATAATGAAGCTATTAATTTCCAAATATATAATTTTAGGGAGATGGTACACATTGAAAATTGTTAATATATGTGTTTATAAATCATTACCTATAAAATAGAAATCCAGAAAGTCCAAGATTATGTGATCACAACTGCAAGGTATGTTGTTCTTAATGATATGGTGGTAGGGAATTTAATAATTTCCTCAATCATAGCCAATACATTATATGATTTTGGATCGTCACATTTTTTATATATTTCCATTTATCTATTAAATTTAGACAGCTCTGTTTTGATTTTACAAAGGAGTTGTTATAACAATATCTTGTGGGATGTTTAATTACAATAAAGATGAATCAGCTAATCCCCTTTATAAAAGATAATATTTTTTTGGTTGTAAGCCTTATGATCGTAACTAAGGTTTATTTTTATCTAATCATTAATATAGATAGTAATTTGAAATATTATGATAAAATCTATTGCAATATGAAGTAATTTAAAATTTTTCTGGAAGATCTAGAATCCCTTATATTTATAGTAGAATCATCATAATCTACATGTCATCAAGACCCCATCAAATATGCCATCTAAATAAATTTATTTGGGAGTAATAGAAACTATCATCTACAGATATTAAAATAGATAATGTATCTATTGTTGAATAATATATTGATGTATTTCCAGTGGATTTTCCTTAATATCATCTTGTGTGGTTGGTTGAGTTCTCTATTGATTTAATTCCACATGCAAGACATATATAAAAAACTTCATATAGAATGTACATTATGTATTTATTATAGTTACTAAAAATCTAGAGTAATTGAGTGATTAGGGATTTATTCTCCCTAGTGATTCTCTAAGGGGATCCCATATTCCCTTTTTTAGGAAAAAAATTGGATCCACCTGGATGTACATTTAATATAGAGAAATCAATTCTATTAAAATAAATAAAAATTATCTCGGGCCTGATATTGATGATTTATTTGATGAACCTAACGAAGATCAATATTTTTCCAATATGACCTATGATATGGATATCATAGTTTCATTTTATGATGGAATATATTTCAAAGATATCATTTCAAACATGTCATGGAAATTATGAGTTTATTGTAATTTACTTTGGAATGACTAGTGCACCCACAGTTTTAATGGATTAAATGAACAGGGTGTTTGACAAATATATTGATGAATTTGTTGTTGTATTAATTATAGATATCTTGATAAATTCCAAAACCAATGAAAACCATGAGAACCACATGAGAGTTGTTCTGGAGACTCTTACAAGAAAAATGTTTTATGGTATACCTAGAAAGTGTGAATTCATGCTTCAAATAAACTATTTTATTGGAGATATTGTTTCGATGGATGGAATATTACTTGATCATGTGAGGAAATAGGGACTCTATGAATGGACTACACCAATGAAAATAAATGAGGTATATAGTTTCATTTTTTATCTTGTTATTATTAGTGCCTAGTTAAGAATTTTTCCTGATTAGCTAATTTGTTAATGAAGATTACTCATAAAGTTGTTAAGATATAGTGGGAAAAAGAATATGAATAATTTTTTGCATAATTGAAAATGAGATTAGTAATTTTTATGACCATGTCCTTAACAATGGGAAATATTGGATTTGTGATTTATAGTGATGCATCGAGGAATGGGCTTCACTATGTCCTTATCCATAATTATTATGTTATTTTTTATGCACCAAGCCTGTTCAATATTCATGAGAAAAACTATCCAACTCATTATTATGAGCTAGCAACCGTAATATATTATTTATATATATAGATTCATTATCTATATAGAAAAATATGTGAAATATATATAGATCACAAGAGCTTAAAATATATCTTATCATAAAAATAACTCAAAAGAGGCGAACGAGATTGGTCGAGCTACCCAAGCATTATTATTGCTCAATACAATAGGACCCATGAAAGGTGAAGAAGGTCTCATTTTCACTGATCAGGAACGATCATAGATTTAAAAAAAATATGAGGATTAACATGGATCTTGTGTATATAAATCTAGAAAATATATATATTTTAATTCTCAAGGAAAGGGAAATAATATTACTTTTTTTAACTTTATTCCAAACCATCTTCATTACAAATGATTAAAATATATCTGTCTGATGATAAGAATAGTACAAATAATATTAAATCTAGGAATGATGTCAATCTATAAAACATTATGTGTGAAAAAAGAATTTTAAAATTTTGGAGGAGGCTATGTGTTACCTCTATACCTAAGAAAAAAGGGAGTTATTGGATGGTGACCATATCTAGAATTTTTCTATACACCATGGTAGTACAAATATGTTTACATACATTAAGAAATATTTCTTGTGGGAGAATATGAAGTAGTAAAATGATGATGATGTGTCAAGATGTTTAGTCTACCAATAGATTAAGGGTGAAAGACAACATCATTGAGGGGTCATGCAAGCTATACCTATTTCTAACAGAAATAGGATGAACATACTATGTATTTTTTCATTGGATTAACAAATACTCAATAAAATAACAATTTAATATGGGAAATTATTTTTTGACTTACCAAATCTACCAATTTCCTTTATATAAGGGAAGATTTTACACTGGAGCATCCTACATGAATCTGTATTAATAAAGTTGTAAAACTACCTAGAGAATATCTTTTAATTTTGTTTAAATTTTATCCATGATTTACAATGAGATTGTGGAAAAAGTATACTGATGTATTTGGATACTAAGCATCATTTGAGTACTTCATATCACTCTTTGACTAACGGGATGTTTGAGAGGTCCATTAACACATTAGAACATATTTTAAGATCATGATCACATGGAATTCATGGTATGTTTAATCATTATTTGAATTTGGTCAAGCATTCCCACAAAACTATTTTCCATTCAAGCATTAAAATTGAACCATATTAATAGTTTTATAAAAAGAGATGTTTTACACTAACTTTATGGGATGAAGTTTTTAAAAGGAAGCTTGTAGTCCTACAACTTGTGTAGGAAACATAATAGAATATGAAGACTAATCCAATACATATAAAATAATATCAATGTAGGAAATAGATACATGTGATAATCAAAGGAATGATTTGGTGTATCTTGTGGGAGAATATGTTTTTATTAACGTATATTCATTGAAGGGTGTAATAATGATCCATATGAAAGGGAAACAGAGCCCTTGGCACATCAGATACTTTAAAATTATGTATAGAATTAGAGCTGTTCCTTATAATTTGGTTACACCACCGATCCATTCCAATGTTCATAATTTGTTCTACAACTCTTTGTTACGGATGTACCTTCCATAACCAACACATTATATCTCTTCAAAGGAAATAGAATTTGATCCTGATGTATCTTACTATGGAGAGAATTCCTTGATTCAGGATACTATAGAACATGTTTTGAGGAATTGGATGTCACTCCTAGTAATATTACATTGTAAAAATCGTAAAATTGAATAGCTGACATTGGAACTAGAGGATTTTATAATGAAGAAATACCCAAATAATTTAATGAGGTGACATTCTGGAAAATATTGAGGATGAAAATTTTAATATGGGGGGAAAAAGTAATGAACCAGAATTATATCAATGAAATTTACCTTTTCATAGTTTTTTTATATTATAAATCACATAAAACCACTAAGGGAACATAATAAACCATTATAAATATATAATGATTTATATAAGACGTATTTCGTGAAGTTAAGGAACCTATACCAATGGAATTGTAACATGACCATTCAAATATAAATGTGACCAATAAGAATAGTAAACTAGCCAATATAATAGTAACCTCACCAATTATGGTATAAATAAAATTTCGGAATATTATAAATAAATATTATATATAAATATGAATAAGAAAAAAAATTAAAATTTAAAAACATGGTGTTTCAATTTTTATAATTCATAAATAATTATTTACAATATTATAAATAACAAAATAATTTAAAATAAAATACATTACCATTAAATGGAGTCATAAATAAAAAAAATACTTATTATTGTATTAATATTTTATGATACCTTAATTAATTATTCATATTGTTTTAAAATCATGGATAATTTCAAAATCCATATTTTCTGAATAAATAAGGAATTTATTTAATAATTAAATTTATAATATTTCAAAAAATATTTTCATAAAATGTAGATCATTTTTCATTTATATAATTGGAAAAATTGTTAGGTTTAATTTTTTATATTTATCTAGAATACATCCGTTTTTATGAATAGTAATATATTGTAATTTACGGTGTATATTCATTAAGTAAATTACACTATTCCATGAGTCAATAGTTGTGTAAGAACTATAATATGAAACCCCATTAATTATTTTAATATATGGGGTTACAGATCTCAAATAGTTCATAGTCTAGATCCAAAACAATATACCAATGAATAAAATATCGAGAAAACACCCTCTCCACCACTACAAATACCACCCCCACCACCTCTTCTCCTCCCACATTACATGATTGTATCCTAGTTTTATTTATACCCAATATTATTCAGAATTCCTTACCTCATGTCAAAGAGACATTTATCATATAAAAACCAACACCAATTCCCTTATAGAGGTTCTCAAGGAGGAAACTCCAAGAGGGAAAAATGCTCATTCTTTTATTTTTTTTCATTAATGATTTGATTCTTTTCAAATAATTACCTCACCTACCTAATAAAAATTGATATGATATCCCAATTAGATTTTTTAATAGAATGTAATCATGTTAATGGAACATCTACAATTAATTCACTCCTCATTTTCCAAATATTTTTATGTTGAAAACATCGTCTCTCAGGTCCCGATTAAACGCCTTCATAGACAACGTGTTTTTGTTTTTCAGTTACACCACCAAGAGTGGTTATAAAAATATTTTTATGGATAAATAAATTTTAATATATTAACACTATATTATCTACTATTTTTGAAATAGTATATATAAATAGTATTCATTAATAAAGGAAAACTATTTTAAGATTATCGAACAACTGCCAAAATAATCTGAACGGTTATCACTAATGTATTATCTAATGATTCATCCTCACCAAAATTAACCAAAAAACTATATAAACAATTAATGTTATCAAATTTAATTAATAAAATTTCACTTTAATATAGTATGTCTATTCACACTTTACATAAAATTCCATACTCATATATAAGTAAACTGATCTTGAAAACCACGAAAATAAATACTATGAAATGAAAAACTTGTATTTTATAACTCTTCAAAAAGACTATAAATTAACACAATAAAATTATAATAAAAAATATATTTTTACGATGTTTTCAATTAAATTATTAATGATTCTAGTTTCATTATCCACAATTTTAATCACAAGTGAAAAATAGTTTCGAACATAAGGTAAGGGTTTATTCCCAAACCTACATTTTCATTTTGGTTATGATTTCTCTCTCTATAGAGTAATGAAATTATTCATTATTTTTATATAATTCCTCTATAATATGTTTTTATGTACCAAAATCAGGTATCTTGATCAATTCATCTTTATTTTTTCGGTAAATGAATAATTTATATGTTTTTTTTAATTACTCCTTATATGCATGCACGTTTAATGGGATCATCTAGATTTCATAAACATTTTCATGCACCAACCATAATCTATATTAAGAAACCATTATTTTCCATAATTTAATAATTTTTCCCTAAAAACTAAATTTTTTCATTTTAATTTTATAATAATAATATTGAAAAATACATAGGATTTTCCAAAAATAACTCTAATCTGCAAAGTAAAAAAGAGTATTTTTCTCCAAAATTCATCGATGATTTTATTAGATTTATTTCTTATATTTAAACAATTATGTTCAATATTATGATTTATTGATATTTATATATTATGATTATCATATACCATATTTTATGAAATGTTTTATGATAAATTTTCCTATAGATGGGCTAATTTGATAACATTAACCATATTACTAAAATGGTTTGGTGACTATAGGTATTGATTGGGGAATGTTATTTACATTATATATATAAATATGTCATTTATGTTTAACCCCATTCATATGAGTTATTAATTTGAACTATTAAGTAATAGGTGGGACCCTATTTTTTCCCTCGATGCATCGTTATGTATCATGAGGCAAAAAAGAAATGGAATTGGCTGAGGCCATAACCATTTTATATAGATGCCTTGCATGAGGCTTAAAAAGTATATTTATGATGTTTGAAATAATGGATTCCAAAACTATGATATAAATAATTCATAATCCATGTGATTATCTAACTACCATATTATTGATATATAAGATTCATTCTCATGTAATTATTTATATTTTTTTTTAAGTTTTTATTCCTTTCATGTTATGATTAGAATTATATTCTAATGGAATGTGTTTTTATTCATTAACCATTACTTATTTTTTATATAGTTTATTATGGTTTTTTCTAATGGATTTTTAGGTTGATTTCTCATTCATGTTGTAATTTAAACATCAGTTTATATCTAGTTTTACAATACTAAAAACAACTATTCGTTCCTTCAGGATAAACCATCCTAGTTTATTATGAAAATTTAATAATGTAATTACCCATATCCATGCAACTGTGTTCTGGTTCTTTGCCGTTATATTCTCAGTTTTAATTAGGATTTTTGGGTTGAATCTACTTTGGGAAAAATTTATAATCATTATATGGTGAATCAAATCAATTATATTCTCCTATGTTTATTTTAATTTTTTTTAATTATTCTTTGTATTTCCCCTTCTTCGGTATTATAAGAGGGAAAAAGAATGTTATCACCAAAAATGATCTTATTTATTCTATTTGGTTAGGAATGATTTTATTCCAAATAGATATTACCTAAATGGATAAATAATGTTATCATATAATATTAAATGACACTCAAAGACATATTAAACCATAAATTAATTTTTTAAATAAAATTCAAAATAAAATTTTATTATGTTTTTTGAATTAGAGATAATGTAATTTTTAAAAAAGCGTAAAAGGAGTATTTTTATTATTATTACCAACTAAATTTATTTTCTCACCATAATTTAATTTCATACTGTTTAAACTTACATCAAATGTTTCATGACTTATGAAATGAAATACTATTCTCATTTTTACATGATTTTTTAGTTCTTTAAATGTTTCTAACAGAATAATATTTTTCAATTATTTTTCATAGAATAATAAAAAGTATTTTTTAAAAGTAGTTTTCATATAGGTTTAAATCATTTATGGATTTTAATTCTTCGTTGAGGATATAATAGTATGATATAATAAAATTTAATTCTATAGAAGACATATTTTGTTGATTTAAAATGATCTATTCATAGAAAAAATTACATTATTATCATAGGTTAATAATGTAATGATGAAAGGATGAATCATTTTCTGATATTTTTGAAAAAATAAATATTATTTTAATTTTATTAATTGTGGGACCAAAATTATGTAGCCCTTAAAAGAATTGGGTAATGATTTATTTTTATATAGATTAATGTTAAAGTGAATAGGGAGTGAATGTAATAATATATGGTTCTATTTCCATTGTGAATGATAAGAGAATGATGCATGAATTCAATCCACTCTGGGAATGTGTCCATAATGATAGTCTTAGTGGAGATAATTGAATAGTGATATGATTTTATATTCTTATGTGCATTCCAAAAATATATTCCTTGTTATTATGATATTCTATCATTTATCATGATTTATTATTGATGATTCCACACTCTAATAACTCACTCATTTTATTTTGATATGGAAATATACCAAAATCCCTATTTATTTTCTATGAAATATTTTTCATATTTTTGTATGTTATTATCATATTTAAAAACCCATATCCATATACTTTAATCAAATATGATCATCAATTTTCACTCCTATGCTTACTCTTGTTGTGCATTAGAGATTACCTCTTTTATGCATCTATTTCTCTTATCATGAGTAAGGGTTTCATGTGGTAAATATCTACAATAGGTAAATTGTGAAAATATAATTGTGGGAGATATAGAATATGTTTATTTATCTTTGGGGATGATGTATCTAGTCTCAAAAAAATATAAATCATTATGGTTTTGGGGAATTTTTTATGTTTGATATATTATTTTTTTAATTTAAAATGATGTAATATGTTTGTATTTTATTAGCAGTACTCCATAAAAAATTCAATAAAATAAATGAAACTATATAAAGAAAAAGTATGTTTTAAAATACATAGTGAATAATGTGATTTGACTACATATAATAATGACAGTAGTTTAGTAGGAAGTAGGGAATTCATGAATGTTTTTATCAAGAATAATACTTTTCGGAGATATGTTGTAAAAATTTGAATACTTATACCAAGGTATAGAACAGAATTTATTAGAATTACAATTATGGAGAAAGGTATCGAAATAAAGAGTTTAATATTGATAAATATTATTATAAATCATTAAAAATAATGACATACTAAAGTAAGACTAATAATGGGTTTATCCTCATAGAGTGTCACATCATGATTATGGTCAAAGAGTTAATTAATACCATATATTAGAAAATAATATAATAATGAGCATAGATATGAACATTAGAGTCTATGCTATGGAATATTGTTTGATAATTATTTTTGTAATCATTGAATGGGGATCCATGATGTAGTATAGTGGCCCTGATGACTAGGGATGATGTAGATGAAACTATAAAGTGATGTCATCTTATATCTAATGTAATAATTGAATACTTGAAAACCCATCATTATCAATATTATTTTATTATTTTCATTTTGAAATGAGATGTAATTTTTATGAAGAACAGTTGGGGTTGTTTTATTATTTGATGGACATGTGAGAGGTAATACCAATTATGATGGGATGTAATTAGAAAGATAATACAATAAATAATTTTCCACTATAATTGAATCATCATGGGATTCATAAGATATATGAATTTTATGATCTTTGGAGGATTACATGGAAGCTATATATTTATATATAAGAGTTTTTATATGGATAAAGGGACACATGATTTTCTATGATCATCTATATTTTGATTAAATTGTGTGTATGATGTATAAAATTGATTATGACTAGATAAAAAGGGTATTATCTATTACAATCACCCTCTAATTTGGGTTAGATTGGGAGGAAATTGACTATACTCATTGTAACTCATTAATATTGAAGGATAAAATTGGTGTCCAATTAAAATATAAACATCAACTGATGTATAGATGTAGGTTAATAAATATTAGATATTCTCAAAAAAATATGCCATGATAGCCATTTCCAAAATCACCACTACTTCAATATCGATATAGATTGGTTGATCCTTCATTATCCATAACATATAAATACAAAAAATTTGATAGGTAGAGGAAGGTTATTCTTCCTGAATCCCTGATACAAGAGTGGGAGGGATGGTAAATCACCCAAGTGGAAATTCTCTTCCTCAATGACAACCCCTGATATTTGGTGAATGATAATTCAACTGGAATGATCTGTATTTCATTCCCACTTATTTTGTATTAGGAGTAAAAAAATAAACAGTTATACATTAGATATGTCTATTTCCTCTTATATAATAGTTTACATCATTTTCCACTAAGATGTATATTTACTCCAAAATCTGGACATGTATAAACATATAGGATTAAATATGTACATTTCCTATAGTAAAATATTTTAATCAGCTTCGATGTCTATATGTGCATACACTGTTAAAACATGAAATATGTATCTTCTATTTTTAGAGATGTGGGCTCCCTTTTCTACATAAGAGTTAGATGGAGATGTGTATTTCTTCCCATAATTTTGATATAGGTAAAGTAGTTTATTTACACTAGAATCCCATGATTAGGACATCCATAGTTAATTACCAAGAATGAATTATATGATACGGAGAAAATATTATTTGACTCCCCTATGAAATATGGTTATTCAGTGAAAAAATTTGGTACTGGTTCATGGTTAAATTGATCATTATTGATCATGTTTTTTTGGATGAGGATGATGTCACGAGACCTTTTATTTTCTATAGATTACCTATATTAGTACCTATTGAATCTGGATATTATGTTTCAATTTTTATATTGGGAAATCCACTCTATATATTGTTATACTCACCACTTCATGTGAAATTATAATCTATTTATGTTGTGTCCATGTAGATTGGTAGATGTGGATGATGGGAAATAATGGATCTAAGTGGTGGATTATGGAATTGGACTACCTGTGTATTAGAGATGATCATGAAGATGACAAATATCATTCCATCAGTATTTAGGTTTCTCTCTATTTAGGATGTGATTATTGTACATATTGATTATTTTATATTATTTCATTTTAATATTGATATTTATTTACACATAGTAATTTTCTTACTATTCTTGTTATATTTTCTAATTTTTATGTTGTATTTTGATGTATGATATTATGTAACATTTTTATTATAAGTAATTTAGTGCATAATTGTGTAGATACCTCAGCACTACTCTAAATATCATATCATACGGGAGGTGGGAAAGGGTATTTCCCCAATTGGTAAGCCATGGTATAAAAATTTCACTTATATCAATTTTCATCTGAGATAAATCAACTGATAAAACATTTTATAGTTCATTAACAAGTTTCTACCTCATTGTTTTAATATACATTTATTCATGAGATTAGTGAAAAATTAATTTTATTTATCGCAAATCACCACGGGAAATTTAGAATGTTACCCCATGTTTATTGATCTCTCATTCAATTTCTGATTTTCCAATTCCACAAAATAATTCATCTGAGGTGTGCTATGAAAAATATTATTTATCCAGTCTAGGACTATATAATATAACATATAGTAATATTTTCCACTATACTCACCACCATACCATAACTAATCCATTTCTAATTTATTAATGTCCTAGTTTCGGATACATATATCAATCTAATAAATGTTCTGAAAACTATAGATTTATATTTTGGTAAAAAAAACCCAACAAATTCATATAAAATCTTCAATCAATGTATCATTGTATAGTGAAACCCTAAAAATAAAAAAAACATTTTAATCATACATAGGGTTAAAACATGTTGATCAAATGATTATTTAATTTCAATTCAAAAGATGCATCAGAAACATCAATTTTTTCTAAAGGATACAACGTCCTCATTTTTTACACTTTATATAATGACGAATCAAAAACACATTTGCATACATTTTCAAAAACCATTCTAAAAATGTACCCAAGTAATTTATGACAAAACGTTTTTTCCCAATAGTTTCTTATCAAACATGAATTATACCATTTTAATTCTTTGTGAGGTATAATGTTCAATCCCAAAAACAATGATCCACCACAATGGTACCATGGGTGAACATTCACAAACCACCCAGTGATATAGTATAAAAACCATCATTATCTTCTTGGATAATTAATATTACATTCATTACTAATACTCGGATATGATAAACCCATTTCATATTTTCATGGTATTTATTACTAATATGAACGGGCAGATCATATTTTCTAGTAGTCTTAAGGACATTACCATCATTATTGTAAATAATGTTCAACCACCAAGATAAATAATTACATATTCACCCTTTCATAATAATTGAGTTAAATAAGTCTATGAATTTTAGAATTCATGGATTGATTATACATAATACACTTAGGATCAAAGTGTCACTCTCCCCTTCAACTGTGAATATTACAGATGAAATGAAATCTTTTTTTTTGTAATTAACATATAATTCTTTACATTATTTACTAATAAATATCTTGTATAAATTTATCCACCATGTGGAGTAAATTGGACAAAATTATTTCTCATGGATCCTTTCTCTTATGTTTTATCCATTCGTCTTTAAATTATTTATGTGGATCATCCACTTCATTTCGTACTCAATGTAGTTCTTGTTTCACTTGATATTTCTGTTATCTATATCTCTTAATTTAGAATAAGATACCATATCTATTTTTTCAAAATGGTATATCAGATATCATTGAACCCTTATTCAGTTTTAAAAATAGAGTAACTCAAAGTTGTAACAATCACATCACATTATTCGGTAAGTGATGAAATATGTTTAAGTCCCCAAATTCTACTAAAAAACAGGTAATTAATTTATAAGAAATTGGTATTTCCATATATAATTATCCTACATAATTAATATGATGATCAATATTGGGTACCCCAGGAAACACAGTTCATAAATAAACTAAATAAATATAATATAAGTATTATTATATAAATATGGCCATTATAACCTAACTTTTGGAATGACGAGTATGAATAGGATTACCAGCATTATGAAATATATTTTTAAATGTACTTATAATAAAATTTAATTTTTATTTCATAAGAAATATGTATTCATTTTTTAAGGATATGTATGAAATCAAATAAAATCAAGAAGAGTTAAAGTATAAAATGATCATTTTTTATAAAATCAATTTTTTGTATATTTTTATTTATATTTAAAATATATATATTATTTATAATAATTGAAATTGATAAAAACTATTTCATTTATTACATTATAAAAAATATAACTTAATAGTATTATTTTCAATATTCATAAAATGTTTTATTTTTGGGAAAATCATAAACAATAACACTATTACATATAATGTCACTTTTATGAAATTGTCATGATATTTCAATGAATTTAATGTTTATCAATCCGTACCAATAAACCAGGAATATATTTATTAATTAATTTTATTATCATAAAAACACATTATTGAACTAAGAATGAAATGTTTGACATCTTGTAAATCTATGTAATATTTTTCTCAAATATAAAATATTTTGGACACTCCCCTTTTAATAAAGGTTTAATAATGTTAAATTAATTTTTAGGGACTGAAATTAATATAAGTATCATTTTATTGTACTTACTAAAATTTAATCAAATGTAGTAAACAATTTACATGATTTTGGTATCAAAACATTTTTATGATAAACACGTGAATTTTACTAAATATGGGTTTTGGTTATTTTTTTGATATTATATTAATAGTAATTTTGAAAATTTATAGAGACTAAAAATATAATTTTTTCCCTATAAATATAATATTAATTTCAATATATGGTTTTATGGTCTACTTCATTTTTTATTAGAAAAAATAGTAACCATGGTAAAACATTATCAACATAGTAAGGGGGAAAATATGTAAAACATGGTAAAAAATATAGGATAATGTCACAAAATCAATAAAATTATTTCCTATATTTAATTATATAAGTTTATTTATATATAATCCAAACTAAATGATATATTTTTAAAAATTGGATAATTTTTAATTTGATATTGTTCTATATATTTTTTGGGTAAAAATATAAATAAAAAATGGCACCCTATATTTTAAAAACTCCACTCTACCATCATTAGAGTAAAATTATATTATGAATGGAGTTAAATTATTCTTTTTAATATAAAAATATTATTATTTTTATGGTAATTCATTTATAAACATTATTAAATAATAATTACTAAAACACTTAAATATAATCGATACAGTGCTTGTGAATATAGGTGGAAAATCAAGTTTAATAGTTTTAAAAATATATAACTTATATGTTTCAGATATGTTCGAATCATGAAATATTTTTATGAATCAAAACTAAATTTATTTACTATCTTATGTATTCAAATAATATCAATATTGTTTCCCTTGAGGTCATAAAATACAAATTACACTCATAGTTCAAAAATTACATTAAAAATATTTAATGTTAAATAATATTTTAAAAATTGAATTAAAAATATTAAAATACCTATAATTATTGAAGTGGATATTAAAATGATCAATACAAAAATCTATTATCATTTTTTAATTCTTTGTATTTGAACTACATTTTTTCCCATAAAGACTATGCATTTATAAAAACACCATTGATTGTTTCCTATAAAAAGCGACTTAATCTAACCCTTATAAAGACATATATGAATTTATGTTTCTCTAAAAACTGACTTAAATTCCTATAATAACATCACATGAAACATTATCATGACCATGGTGTGATAATATACCACTCCTCTACTAACATTAATTTCAATCACTAGGATTATTACTGAGTAAAAGGACGTTATCATTGACAATTTGTTTCAACATTTATTTATTGTTCCACCACCTCCAAATATTCTACAACTATCATAGACATATAAAATTACATTATTTAATATTTTTAACTTTTATTGTATTAATGTTACAATAATAATATTTATACCTTCCATCTAATATAATTTTAAATTATCACTCATGCGTAAGTTTGGACAACCATCTCAATGAAGAAAAGAATTTTATTTTTCATCACCACGACACAAAAATGTTTTAAACATAGATTTATTAAATATACATATATATATATATATAATTTTTATTATATTATTATAAGATAAATATTAGATAATATCTAACTTATTACACTCATGTTTATCAGAAAATAGTAATGTCACTTAAACATTCATGTGGACTATCACCTCTCAATATATGATTAGTTTTAAATTTCCAAATAACATGAATTTTCATAATGGTAGATTTAATGAATAAATATAATATTCATATTATAATTATGAATATGTAAATTTTAACCAATATCCAATTTATTCCCTTATCCTTTGTTTGAAAAATGAAAGCAACATTCTTGTATATGTATGAACTACCATCTCCACAAAATGATGTATTTCATTTTTCATCACTACATTACATGGATGGTTAAAAGGAAATACTGAATGTACAATAATAATAACTATTAAATTTTTATGTCCCTTTATATTATAAAGCCATGACCATGGAGAAAGAATTGGGACCACTAAATAAAAATATACATAAGAAATAAAATGTTTTTCACCAAAATAATCGATTTTAACAAGGAATTATTAGTTATAGTTTAAATGAGTTATAAAAAAATTATATATATATATGGATTAAATATATATTAACAATAAATATAAATTTATTATATTTTATGTTGGACCACTTCATATCAAATTTAAATCCATGGTATGAGCTTCATCTCCCATTTATTTCTTTAATACTTGTTTTTTATTATGCAATTAATTTTGTTTATGTATTTTATATGTTAACACTTTAATATATTTTATCATGATAAAATAATTATAAATATTAATTAATGTTCCATTTTATTTTTTCTTTTTGAATAGGGTTTGAATCATGTGTTACAAATTCTATTAGGATTTCTTGTCTTAATTTTAATTCCCAAAGACATGTGTCTCATTATACGTCATACATTATTTCATAGAGAATACATTATGGCACATGAATTTATATTTAAATTATATCCATTTAATTCATTAACATTATTGAACCATAATATATTCAATCTTTTTAGGAATTTTGATTTGATTGTTTTCAAATCTGAAATGGTGTATGATTCAATGTCACTTTAAAATGTGATTGTTTATCATTGAATATCCATTAGCTAATTTTTTTCATCATCTATTTTATTCTATTATTATTATTAGTATTATTATTATTTATGGGTCTCTAAACTATTATCACGATATATCCCCTATTTGGTGCTAAAATAAACTAAAATAATGTTTATATAGAAAGATGACATCATTTCACAATTTTGATCTAAAATTGTTTCTTCCATATCCACATTGCACATGAGCCTCAGCCTAGCTAGTGAGGTAACCATAAATATATCTGTATGAAAGGGGTTCAAAATGATGTAGAGGCATATTTCTGGTATTGCAGCAGTACTATAACAGTAAATGTAGTAGAACTGAACACTATTTAGGTACTGTAGCAGACTGTACACTGTGTGGGGTACTATAGATGGTACTGTAGCAGTTATTGTACCATGTACTATTTGGTACTGTAGCATATGGAACTATTCACGTTGGGCCATCGGTTTGGGCTTGGAGTCCTTAATGTGTTCCATCTACCCAGGACATCAGGTCAATAGTGATTTTGGGACACCTTTAAGGCCTTAAGGCCACCTTAAGGCCTTCGGGCCACATGTAGTTTCCCTAGACAAACTCAACAAAAAAGGACCAGCCCATGAAGAGGATTCAGAGAAGGTGCACTCATGAGAGTAGAGCCAAATTGATTGTCAGAATGAGAGGGTATGGTTATGCTATCAGGAAAATCCTATTCTTTCCTGGGCAGCCTAGCTAGACGACCATGAGAAGGTGGAGAGTTAAAATCATGATGCAGATGTTGGGGAGCGTTAGTTCCTTGTAGATAGTCTTATTTAATTTTTTAAAACCTTCGTGTCATACAATATCTTAAGAATATGGGCCTTGTAATCTCTAATCCTACATGCTTTGTATGGGTTACCTCACATCCCTTGAATAGGGGGTTATCAAAAATCAAAAAAAAAATAAGTCCTTCGGGCCATTCATATAAGGCCTCGGCCATAAACCTTACTTAATATTGGATTAAATGAATAATTCACATTGAGGTTCTTTTCAGGTTTTGAGTTTTAGAGAATTAGGATATAGCTATTACATCTCAAAAGATTACAAATTAGACACTTATACTAAGTTTCCATAAAAAAACTCTTAAAAGAAACATGTCTAGTTCCATGTTTTAGATAGCATGTCTTTCCTTGATCCCATCCTTGACCCTATTCATATTTAAGTCCTGTGTAAACCATTTCAAAAACATGGGATGAGCATAAAAAGCTCAGTAAGGGTTATAAAAATATGGAAAGGAAACATGAGTACATGTATACATAAGAATCAATGAAATCATACTTTACTCATAAAACATAAGCACTTTAACATACCTCATCAAATCATGAATAAAACATAGAAATCATAAGGCATAAAGGTACCTTGAGGCATTCATAACATTATTATGTAGGGAGTAACCCTTTTGGTTACGTTTGGAATACCCATCACAGTATATTCCATAAATATCTTCGGAGAAACCGTAACGTTTGACCCCTTCGTGTTACCCAATGCATTGGAGAGCTATATCGGGCTCACCCGACCTTAGTTTATCACAGAACCACCTGTTTTCATAACAATTCCCAAAAACCATAACATAAACGTATCACATAAAACATGCATAAAGGAAACATAACATTTCCACATTTCAATCACAATATAACATTTTAGTATATTGAAATAATGAATCCATTCAAAAAAAGCATTTTCAAAACCATTTAAAACATTTAATAAAGGAATTTTTGAATCAAAGTGTCCCATACCACCTTGAATCTTTTAACATTTTAAACCATTATTATCCATATAAATAAATCATTAAAACCATTTTGAAAACATGGATATTAATAAGAACAAATAATTAAACCATTTAAAGCGATATTTTGGTTAAAGGGTTTTTACCAAAATTAGAGACACTTGAATACAATAATTGAGGAATAACATTTAATCAGAACTTTATAATAACATGAGAATAAATGGATTCCTGATATAATATTCCAAAGGACAGTATATACACTATATAAGTGTGAATTTTTGCATAACAACAATGAAGTCTCAATAGAAATGTAAAATGTGATGAATTCCCTTATAAAGAAGGTATCCTTAAAATAAGGATAAGTCAATCTCAAAATTATGTGTAAAAAAAATAAATACATCCAATATAAGTTGATATTAATTTTAAAACAATAAAAGGTCATTCACACATATTCAAAGGATGAAATATTCAATAACTACATGTTGAACCCAAAGAAATTGAAATTGGGTTAAAAAGTTCCCTTGGTAAAATTCGACAGCCTAACAGCGTCACTTCAAAATTAAGAAAATGAGATGATGAGAGATAAAAAGGGTATCTCATCACTTGGAAATAAAATTTACATCAATAAGGATATAGAAGAACATATCACAAAATAATAGTATGTGAATTAAAAGACAAAACAAAAGAAGTCTTTTAAAAAGAGGAGGGTGAAAGGTTCCATTACCGACTTGCGTAACTTTTGAAACGTACACCCAATTGAATAAGTGTCATACAATGAATATGTAAATACCCCTAAATGAAAATATATTACAATAGGAGTATAATAATGGGAAGTACATACACCACTGAATGGAAATGGTGGCAAATGTAGCATAAATCTCACGAGAATAAAAGTGAGATGAAAGATCCCTTACAAAAACTCGGCAGCCTAACGACGCCACATAAAACTTCCAAAAATGGATTGATGAGATCAAATAGGGTATCTCATAATATTAAAATAAAATTTACAGAAAGATGAATATAAATTAACACCACCCAACAAAACAAATAGGTGCTTAAAAGAACTGACATAAAGGAGAGTACTTAAAAAGAAAGGGAGAGGTTGGATCTCTTATGAAAATTCGATAGCCTAACGGCGCCAATCAACTCATCCAAAATGAATTTATGAGAGAAAATAGGGTATATAATCATATTAACATAAAAAGTACAGTTTGAGTAATATAAAATAGCATCCCAATCATAAGAAGTTTTTGTCGATATTCGGTACATGAGTAAAAATCGAACTTGTTGGAAAAGAATTTTCCATGTAGTTATAGATACATAATATCCAGAGTATTATTGATGTTTTAAATATCATATATATCCAGTATATATTCATTTTATACTATTCCATATCATTTTGAGATAAAAAATAAATGCACCGTTCATGAAGACTGTAGGTCGTACGTACGCATGAACACTACTTTCATTTTTTTGTCATATTAATGGAATTAAAACAAAAGGAGAGATATATATATTATAATTCCAGTATTATATCCATCTTTTAGATGTAATATATTACATATATATCCATTATATATATGTACTTATAATAGTACATAACATTTTGAGATAAGAAATGAAATGTACCGTTCATGTAGACGGTAAGTCGTACGTACGCGTGAACGCTACTTTCATTTTTTTGTATTCAATAGAATTAAATAATAATTATATAAAGTTATATTTTAATTATAGTAGGATATAATATGTAATACCATTAATTCCATCCTTTATACATCCCACATATGGCATTAACGAATCAAATCACTTCGAGGGGGCGGTAGTCCGCACTTCCTAAAATGAAGATATTGCGTTTACCCATAATGGAAACTATAAAGGTATGCCATAAATGAAAAATAAAGAATCTTAAAGAAAACATAGACATATTATATATCATATATGAATATAGTGACATCTTAATGTCCACCTTTTAAGGTGTTAAAATAGTATTGAACAATCATTGTTTCGTGAGGCAGTAATTCGCCATCCACAGAAACAGTATGTTCATTAACCATTAGACAGAGGTGTGTGAAATTTTAGCTCGAATACTTCTCATAAAAACATCCTATTAGATTTAATATACTGGTTTTGTTACAAGAGAAATTAATAAAAATAGTTTATAGGGTTGGAGAAGAAAAATAATACATAAGAACACAAGAGAGGACACTACCTTTAAATCGGGTAACTCTCTTTGACTTGAGCTCAAAGGAATCCTTGGAAAGGATTCTGCCCAATGTGAGGCTTCAATGATGAATATAGGGATGTGGAGAGATTAAATGGGCAAGTGTGGGACGATCCAAAGGAATGAGAGGTGTGTGTAAGGTGGTAGAGGTGGGAGACTTTAATAAGAGGAGAGGAGGGGCACTCTTGGAAAGTTATAAAATATTACTTTATTAAAAAATAATTTTCGGATTTAAAAGGTCCCAAAAGGTTATATTTATTCAATAAGGTGATACATTTTCGAAATACACCCATCCAATAGGTTTGTTACAAGTGTAAGACTTATGTTTCACCCTATATTATCGTTTTATTTAAATCGTTCATTTATGAGGAAATCATTGCATCATCATAGTGTCATAAATAAATTAATTTATTTAATATCTAAAAATTATAAAAAACTATCATGATGTAGGAAATATTTTTATCTTTCTAATTAAAATTCATAATAAAAAATATGACTTTTATATCCCCATATAAAAATTGTTTTAGTAAAATAACACATGTTTGTGACATTTTAATTTTAACTTTAAATAAAAAGTTATTTATATCATTTTCCTACCAATGTGGCTCAATGGGGTCCCCAAGTTGACACATGTATTTTATTGGTCGGCCTTGACACATCCAATGAGTTTAGGACATGTTTCTAGGTTATTTCATATTATTAAAACATTATTTTTACCTTAAATTACACTAATTACCTTTAATCGCGATTAATAAAAATAAAAAATTACTATTCACCAAAAATTATATTAATCTCATTGAACCACATTTTACTTCTTAATGAAAACCATATATGTCGGATTTTTGAAAATAAAATCACAAAAGTGGAAAAGTTTCATTTAAACAAAAAATCAGTTTCTTTAACTACCACTTAGTTGTTTCACTATTCATCAAAAATTGAAGTTTTCTAGAAAAATACCAAAAATTCACCCTAAGATATATTTGATATTCCAAATTAAAAAATGATTTCTATTTTACATAATTCAAAATATATATGTTTCATTAATTAATTTAATAATTAATTCCCGCTGTCAAAACAAATAGCGTGTTTTTATGAAACAATATCTATTAAAAGATTGACACTAGTTTAAGTCCAATTTCAAAGTGAAATTAATTCCAATTACCAATATTGGATTAAATGGTAAAAATATATTATAATTTTTCTTTAAAAACATTTCAAAAGATAATCTAATCATATAAATAAATTATATTAAAAATTGGTTTTGAATTAAAATACAACATTTTTCACTATTCATTAAAAAAATAACTTTATCGAAAAAATACCAAAAATTTACACAAAGTAAATTTTGATGTCCCAATTCTAAAGAAGAATTTTATTTTGACAAATATAACACATAAAATATTCAAAAAGTTGATTTAAAATAGGTTCGTCATCAAAAGGCTGTTAATCGTCCTTTTAAAGAATATTAGAATGTTTACGCTTAAAATTAGATTCATTAGCATTTTTAATCCTCAAACATTTATTGTAAAAAGGAAAAATATTTGACCAACATATATAATCATTTTGTTGTTGGTTTTGTTCATTCCCGCCATTACAACGACTAGGCGTTAACTACAATTTTAAATAATATTATTTTATTATTAGAGAGCAACGTAAGATTCCCAAGAAACTCGTTGTTGCGTATTGGGTACGTCATCGAGAATATCATCCCCTTTAAAGTTATATTAATATTTTATTCAAAAATATGGATAAATGTGAAAATTTCATATTCTTTATTTACCTGGGGTGTTATATCCTTCCCCCCTTTTAGGAATTGTGTCCTCACAATTTTAAAATTGGGATTGGAAACTTCATTGAAAATACCACATCAGAACAAGAGTCAGTAAAACAATCACTTTAAAATAATGAAAGAGAAGTACAAAGGTCACCCGAGTTAACCCATACTAGGATTCCATGTAGGAAAACATGGATATGAAGGAAAAAACAAACGGTCATGTTCTGAGGGAGAGTGATAGTAAACATGTCTAGGAGAAAGTTCACCATAAGATAATCACAAACTAGTGATGGGTTAAACGGTATTCGATTCCCCATTAGAAAAAGTTAACTGAAAACATTTTTGTTTGAAGATACTCTTCATTGAGGAATTTATTTTTGAGCTTAACTAAATCGTGATGAAACATACTTACTGGTCACGTAGACTTTCATCTTTTACTAGATTCCTTAATCAAACTCATATTTTCTCCAAAAGATGAGTTTTTATAAAGACTTGTTCGCATTAAGAGTAATATAATCAACTTCTTGAGAATCACCTAATCCAAGAGAACTATATATTTCCCATGTCTTTAGACAAAATCCAAAACCAAAATTGATAGTATGAGATCAGATAATCTACAAAAGTATAATCATTTATAAACATAAAATCTATTCTTAATCTGCAAAATTTGTCCAAAAAACCCAATGTTCAACGAAGACCATTCGACAAACAATTGTTCCAAAAAATTCTTCAATGTAAACCAAACTAAGATTGAAACCCAAATATTTGAAGGATTTAATCACATAGTCATCCAGGGTACAAATTAACTTTTATCTCCAAATAACATCAGTTGCTCTTAAATTCTCATATTGAAAAGTAATTAACCTAATCACATATCCTCGATGATAGGTTAATAATTTCTATAGATAACCCAAAATAAACATACTCTTGATTCCTAAAATCATCTAACTAAAAAGAATTAGTCAAACTAACCAGGGACTTCACGTAGTCCAGTGGTAGGCGATAAATACCAGTCACACTTTGGTTGTGGGTTCGATTCCCGCAGCTTTGTCCGACATGACGGGTTGTCACATGGTCTGCGTGTTGTCCTTTTCCCAAAACTATATAATTCTTAAAACATTCCCCAAAATGAGATAAAATCATCAAAAATAATCATAACATATTTTAACATCAAGTTTATCTCATGCCTTTCATTTTCCATCATAATATATAATAACCCATAATTACCTCAAAATTAAGGATCATATAAAACATAATGGTTACCTTTATAATTATTACCTGAACATCCACATCGATTGGTCATCTCATACATGATGCATTACAGAACATACCAAGGTACAAGTGGTTGATCATGACTCATTGATAGTTGGTTTAGAACAACGATGAGTTTCCTCATTGAATCCCCCATTTCATCCAGTCTCTTAAGTAAAGAACCACCACAGTTTCCTTCAAACCTATTGTCACTTTAGTGCCTGCTAGATCCATCCATTCACTAAAAACAGAAATGTCAGTGTGAGTATATCAACAAAACCATCATGTACTAATGAGGAAGATAAACACTAAGATATACTTACTCATTCACTTGATCTAAAACAAGGACTCTTTCTGAAGTCGTAACAGTTATGGTAATGTCACTTATGCCTAGAGAATACACTAACCTCTAAAGTTATCTAAACTGACCTCTGATACCAACTATAAGGCCCCGGCCTTAAACCTTACTTAATATTGAATTAAATGAATAATTCACATTGAGGATATTTTTAGGTTTAGAGTTTTATAGAATTGGGACATAACTATTACATCTAAAAAGATTACAAATTAGACACTTCTACTAAGTTTCCATAAAAAAACTCTTAAAAGACACATGACTAGTTCCATGTTTTAGATAGCATGACTTTCTTTGATCCCATCCTTGACCCAAATCAACTTTATGTCCTGTGTAAAACATTTCAAAAACTTGGTATGAGCATAAAAATCTCAGCAAAGGTTAGAAAAATATGAAAAGGAAACATGAGTACATGTATACATAAGAATAAATGAAATCATACTTTACTCATAAAACATAAGCACTTTAACATACCTATGAGGACCCGGCCTTAAACCTTACTTAATCTTGAGTTATGACAAGATTACCAATTGAGGATCTTTTCAGGTTTAGAGTTTTAGAGAATTAGATCATAAAACATGAATTACATTCCCCATTTAATCAAAGTGGTTACATAAAATATAGTATTCATTTTTTCCATCAACGGAAACATATTTAAAAAATAAAATGTGGATTCTTTCTTGACACTTCCTTGAAATTATCATCATATCATGTACCTTTCCCTTGACCGGTGAAAAACATTTCAAAAAAACTTTGGATGAACATAAAAAGCTCAGTAAGGGTTATAAAAAATATGGGAAGGAAACATGAGTTCATATATACATTAGAATGAAATAATAATTTACCCATAAAACATAGGCACTTTAACATACCTCATCAAATCATGAATAAATCCTAGAAATCATAAGACATAAAAGGTAACTTGAGGCATTCATTACATTCTTACGTAGGGAGTAACCCTCTTGGTTACGTTTGGAATACCCACCACAGTATATTCCCTAAATCTCTTCGGAGAAACCTTAACGTTTCACTCCTTCGCGTTACCCAATGCATTAGATAGCTATATCGGGCTCACCTGTCCTTAGTATAACACGGAACCACCCGTCTTCATAAAAATGCCCAAGAACCATAACATAATCGTATCACATAAAAAATGCATAAAGGAAACATAACATTTCCACTTTTCAATCACAAGATATCAATACAACACATTGATATAAATACATTATGAAAACCATTTTCAACACCAAAATAAAATAAAAGTAAAACATAGTATTTAATTTTCTTTTAAAAAGAAGGTATGTCTTGTAGAGGAAGTCTATACTCAAATAATGTTCACGGAGGTGGAGAAGTCGTTGTCGCCGCATACGTATGAAAAAAACATCCCCTTTTGTCATTTTGTAAAATTCTACGTATAAAAAAGATTCCTTTTGAATAAATGAAAAGTAAAAGGGGTTTTTACACAGTATAAAAGAAGTTTGTGTATAAAATAAAATATTCCTCAACAAAATGAGATTGAGACGAAGTCCCATACAAAGACGGTATCCTTGGTTTAAGGATAAATAAATTAAATAATTATGTGTGACAAACAAATACACCAAATATAAGTGGATATTAAGTGTAGAAAAATAATAGGTTATTCACACATATTCATAGAAAAACATATTCAAGGAGTACAAGTTTATCCCAAAGAATCAAATTCGGGTTAAGAAGTTCACTTGCAAAAAATTTGACAGCCTAACAACGTCACTACAAAATTCATAAAATGAGTTGATGAGAGATAAAAAGGGTATCTCATCACATGGACATAAAATTGAAATCAATAAGGATATAGAAGAACATATCCCTGCATAATAGTATGTGAATTTAGAGACATAACAAAATAAGTCTTTTAAAAAGTTGAGGGTGAAAGGTTCCCTTACCGACAAGGGTATCTTTCGAAACATACGCCCCATGAAAGAAGGACAATACAACATTGATGTAAATATTAATAAATGAATTTATATTACACAATGACTAAAATAATGGGTAGTACATACACCACTCAAAGGAAATTGTGGAAAATGTAGCTAAATCTCACGGGAATAAAAGTGAGATGAAAAATCACTTACAAAAACATGGCAGCCTATCGGCGCCACTTAAATCTTACAAAAATGGATTGATGAGATAAATAAGATATCTAATAATATTAACATAATGTTTACATAAAGTGTAATATAAAAGAACATCCCCCAATATAACAAAGAGGATATTAAAAGAAGTGACATAAAGGATAGTACTTAAAAAGAAAGAGAGGGGTTAGATCTCTTACGAAAATTCGGCAGCCTAACGGCGCCACTCAAAACATCCAAAATGGATTGATGAGAGATAATAGGGTATATCATCATATAAACCTAAAAATTAAAGTAATATTAATATAAAAGAACATCCCAATAACAAGAAAGATGAGCTTTAAAAGGAATGACATAAAAGAGTGTACTTAAAAAGAAAGAGAGGAGTAGGATCCCTTACCTCAAGTCCAACTTGTCTTGTTCGTTTCTTTATATTCCTGAATAATAAACATTGGTAAATTTATAATTTATTAAAGACCTCCTATAAAGATTATTATTCAGTTGATACCACATATTTTAATGTTAAAATAATAGGTTAATAATATGAGTTCATATCAGACGTTTTTTTCGATGTTTGGTACATGAGTCAAAAATGAACTTGTTTGAAAAATGATTGTCCATGTAGTTCTAAGTAAATAATTTCAAGAATAGTATTAATGATTAAAATATCATATATATCCAGTACATATTCATTTTATAGTATTCCATATCATTTGGAGATAAAAAACGAAAAGCATCGTTCATGGAGATGGTAGGTCATACGTACGCCTGAACGTTACTTTCATTTTTTCTTTGTCATATTAATGGAATTAAAAATAAATTATATATATATATATATTATAATTCCAGTATAATATATATGTTATATAGGTTACATATGTTCATTAATTTAATTATTTATACATTCCATGTATTGCATGTATGAGTCACATCACTTGAGGGGGCGGTAGTCCACACTTCCTCATATGAAATTATCGCATTTACACAACATGAAAAGAATAAAGGTATGATATAGATATAAAATACTGAAGTATACAGTAAACATAAATACCATATATATCACATATAAAATACAGTTACATCATAATGGCCACCATTAAAGGTGTTAAAAGAATATTGAACAATCATTGTTTCGTGAGGCAGAAAATCACCAACCATAGAAACAGTATGTTATTCAACCATTTGACAAAGGTGTGTGTAATTGTAGCGAGAATAATTATTATAAAAAAATCCTAGTATATTGAATATACTGGAGTTGTTACAAAAGAAATGAATAAAAATATTTACGAGGTTTGAGAAGAAAAATAAAACAAAAGGACTCAAGTGAAGACATTACCTTAAAATCGGTTAACTCCCTTTGGTTTGAGCTCAAAGGCTTCCTTGGGAAGACTTCTGCCCAAAGTGACGCTTCAAGGAGTTAGAGAGGGATTTGGAGAGACAAAATGGGCAGGGTTCTTCCAAGACAAAGGCTTTGTATGTGTGGGTAAGGAGGTAAAGGTGGGGGCCTTTTATAAGAGGAGGGGAGGGGCACTCTTGGAAAGTAAGGTAATGTTACATTCTTTTAGAATGAGTTTCGGATTATAATGGTCCCACATTGATGTGTTTCAAGTATAAGGTGATAAGGGTTCGAAATGCACCCATACAATAGGTTTTGGACATGTTTAGGTCTTAGATTTTACATTATCTTTCCATTTTATTTAAATATTTAAATAATGAGGTCATCAATTCATCATCATGATGTCATATATAATTTACTTTATTTAATGTCTAAAAATTATAAAAAAAATACTATGATGTAGGAAATCTTTTTATCTTTCCAATTAATATTCAGAGTCAAATATATGACTTGTATAACCCCATGTAAAGATTGGTTTAGTTAAACAACTCATGTTTGTGTCATTTTAATTTTAACATTAAATAAAAAGGTATTTATGTCATTTTCCAACCAAAGTGGCTCCATGGGGTCCCCAAGTTGACCCATGGATTGTCTTGGTCGGCCATGACTCATACAATGAGGGTAGGACATGTTTCTAGGTCATTTAAATTTAATAAAACATTATTTTTACCTTAAACTACACTAATTACCTCTAATCGCGATTAAAAACATAATAAGTTACTATTCACCAAAAAATTATTTTAATCCCATTGAACCACATTTTACTTCTTAATGACAACCATGTATGTCGGATTTTTGAAATTCAAAACACAAAGGTGGAAAATTTTCATTTAAACGGAAAATCAGTTTTTATAAGTACCACTTAGTGGTTTCACTATTCATCAAAAATTGAAGTTTTTCAAAAAATTATCAAAAATTCACCCTAAGCTATATTTGATATTCCGAACTCAAAAATGATGTCTATTTTACAAAATTAAAAACATATAATTTTCATTAATTTATTTAATAATTAATTCCCGCTGTCAAAAAAATAACGTGTTTTTATGAAACAAAATGTATCAAAAGATTGACACTAGTTTATGTCCGATTTCAAAGTGAAATTAATTCCAACGACCACTATTGGATTAAATGGTAAAAATATATTCTTATTTCACTTTAAAACCAATTAAAAATATAATATAATCATATAAATAAATTAGATTAAAAAGGGTCTTTGAATTAAAATACAACATTTTTCACTATTCATTAAAAATTGAACTTTTTCGGAAAAATACCAAAAATTTACACAAAGTAAATTTTGATGTCCCGATTCTAAAGAAGAACTTTATTTTTTCAAATATAACACATAAAATTGTCAAAAAAGTGGATTTAAAATAGGTTCTCCATCAAAAGGTGGTTAATCGACCTTTTAATGAATATTGGAATGTTTACGCTTAAAATTGGATTCATTCGCATTTTTAATCCTATAAAATTTATTGTAATGAGTAAAAATATTTGACAAACATATATAATCATTTTTTAGTAAGTTCTGTTCATTCCCGCCATTACCATGGCTAGGCATTAACTACCATTTAAAATATTATTATTTTATTATTAGAGTGCAACGCAAGATTCCCAAGAAACTCACTGTTGTGTATTGGGTACGCCATCGTGCATAGCGTCCCCTTTAAAGTAATATTAATATTTTATTCACAAATATGGATAAATATGAAAATGACATATTCTTTATTTACATGGGGTGTTACATCCTTTCCCCATTTTGGGAATTGCGTCCTTGCAATTTTTAAAATTGGGCTTGGAAACTTCATTGAAAATCCCACATCGGAACAAGAGTCAGTAAAACAATCACATTAAAATAAAGAAAGATAAGTACAATGGTCACCCGAGTTAACCCATACTAGGATTACATGTATGAAAATATGGACATGGAGGAAAAAAAAGGGTCATGTTCTGATGGAGAATGATAGTAAACATGTCTAGGAGAAAGTTAACCACAAGAAAATAACAAACTTGTGATGGGTTAAACAGTATTCGATTCCCCAGTAGGAAATGTTAATAGACAACATTTTTGTTTTAAGTTACTCTTAATTGAGGAATTTATTTTTGATCTTAAAGAAACATACTTACTTGTCTTGTTGACTTTCAACTTTTACTATATTTCTTTCACAAACTCATACTTTCCCCCAAAGACGAGTATTTAGGAAGACTTGTTCACATTAAGAGTACTATAATCAAATTCTAGATGATCACCTAATACACAAAAGAGAACAATATACTTCCCATGTCTTTTGACTTTAACCAAAACCAAAACCAAAAAGGTTAGTACAAGATCAGATAATCCAGAAAAGGATAACCCTTTATAAAATGAAAATATATTCTTAATCTCTAAAATTTTTCCACCAAAACCCAAAGTTAAAATAGGACCATTCGATAAACAATTTGTCCATAAAATTCTTCAAAGTAAACAAAACTAATATTGAAACCCAAATATTTGAAGGGTTTAGTCACATAGTGTTCCATGTTAAATCGTAACACTTATCTCCAAACAACATCAGTTGCTCTTAATGTCTCGTATTGAAAAGTAATTAACCTAATCACATATCCTCCATGATAGGTTAATAAATTTCCATAGATAACCCAAAATAAACATACTCTTAATTCATAAAATAATCTAACTAAAAATAATCATTCAAACTAACTAGGTAATTCATGTAGTCCAATGGTAGGAGATAAATACCAGTCGCACTTTGGTTGTGGGTTCAATTCCCACAGCTTTGTCCGACGTGAAGGGTTGTCACACGGTCTGCGTGTTGTACATTTTATAAAACTCTAAAATAACAATAACATGTTTTTTCCTCAATTGTTTCCTTATACCTCTCATTTTCATCCAAATTAGTTACGATCTCAACATCTTAATTCTTGAAGTCTTATTTCACCACCATAAGATAATATAAAATGATTCCCAAAATGAATAACATCATACCTTGATCATGGAGTCCACTCGGTTTCATCGTCATCTTGCTCATGTAGGTAAAAGTCCCACGCATTACAAAAATGATTTAGAGATCATTCAAAATCATTTTATTCCTCCATCCAAATACACATTGTACAAGATGGGTCATATGGGTGTTCACATAAAAACAGTTTTGGAAAATAATCATGTATGACATATAATTAAAAAAATCTGATAAAACATGATTTCTATAAAATAGTTGGACATAATTTGAGTTGAAACTTTCTAGTATTGGTCCCTTTAAAATACCATAATTATGTGCTGAGATACTATATTTTAAAATAAAATATAAATAGGTTGCACAATAGTCTCTTTCCTTACCACCATTTTTAAAATCATAATATGCTTCTAATTCTTGTGATAAGGTAAACTATTTTAAAATACCTTGATAATATTTATCTTTCTTGAAAATATGTGAATATTGTGAAAATAGTATTTGTCTAAAAACAACCCATGATCCACGATGATAATGAGGTATAGTGGAGGTGTTTGATATCTCAAACAACTTCTTGCAAGTGAGTTGTATGCTAGAAAAAGATTCACAATCATCCGAACATGACTTTGCAATAATTATTGCAAGCATGTCATCAGGAAGAGATAGGAATGTTTTTTGATATCCTTCTACTTCCATTCGTAACTGACATTACTTGTCCTGAAAAAATGTTATAAAATAAGGATTTAACTGAAATAAAAGATATAGGGACTAACCATGTGTCTAACAAAAACTCTTAATCCCTAAAGTTGTCTAAACCGACCTTTGATACCAACTATAAGGAACCGGCCTTAAACCTTACTTAATCTTGAGTTATTACAATATTACACATTGAGGATCTTTTCATGTTTAGAGTTTTAGAGAATTAGATCATAAAACATGCATTACATTCCACATTTAAACAAAGTGGTTACATAAAAGATAGTATTCATTTTTTTCCATCAATGGAAACATATTTAAAAAATAAAGCATGGATTCTTTCTTGACACTTCCTTTACACTATCATCATATCATGTACCTTTCCCTTGACTTATGAAAAACATTTCAAAAAAACATGGGATGAGCATAAAAAGCTCAGTAAGGGTTATGAAAAATATGGAAAGGAAACATGAGTTCATATATACATAAGAATAATATCATACATTACCCAAAAAACATAGGAACTTTAATATACCTCATCAAATCATGAATAAATCATATAAATCATAAGACATAAAAGGTAACTTGAGGCATTCATAATATTCCTACGTAGGGAGTAACCCTCTTGGTTACGTTTGGAATACCCACCACAGTATATTCCCTAAATCTATTTGGAGAAACTTTAACGTTTCACTCATTCACATTACCCAATGCATTGGAGAGCTATATCGGGCTCACCCGCCCTTAAATTATCACAGAACCACCCATATTCATAATAATTCCCAAGAACCATAACATAATCGTATCACATAAAACATGCATAAAGGAAACATAACATTTCCACTTTTCAATCACAAGATATCAATACAACACATTGATATAAAAAAATTATGAAAACCATTTTCAACACCAAAATTAAAGAAAAGTAAAACATGGTATTTATTTATCTTTTAAAAAGAAGGTATGGCTTGTAGAGGAAGCCGAAAATCAAATAATGGTCACGATGGCGGAGAAGTTGTTGTTGCCGCATACGTATGACAAAAACATTCCCTTTTGTCATTTTTTAAAACGATTCGTATAAATAATATTCCTCTTGGATAAACGTAAAATTCAAAGGGGTTTATACACCATATAAAAGAAGGTTGTGTATAAAATAAAATATGCCTCAATGAAAGGATATTGAGACGAAGTCCCATACAAAGTCGGTATCCTTGGTTTAAGGATAAATCAATTACATAATTATGTGTGACAAAAGAATACAAAAAATATAAGTGGATATTAAGTGTAGAACAATCAGAGGTTATTCACACATATTCATAGAACGACATATTCAAGGAGTACAAGTTTATCCCAAAGAATCAAATTTGGGTTATGAATTTCCGTTGCAAAAATTTGACAGCATAACGGTGTCACTAAAAAAATAAGAAAATGAGTTGATGAGAGATAAAAAGGATATCTCATCACATGGACATAAAATTTAAATCAATAAGGATATAGAAGAACATATCCCAACATAATAGTATGTGAATTAAAAGACATAACAAAAGAAGTCTTTTAAAAAGAGGAGGGTGAAAGGTTCCCTTACCGACATCGGTATCTTTTGAAACATACACCCTGTGAAAGAAGGACAAAAAAACATTGATGTAAATACTCATAAATGAAATTATATTACACAATGAGTAAAATAATGGGCAGTACAAACAACACTCAAAGGAAATTGTGGCAAATGTAGCATAAATCTCACGGGAATAAAAGTGAGATGAAAAATCCATTACGAAAACTCGGCAGCCTAACGACGCCACTTAAAACTTACAAAAATGGATTGATGAGATCAAATAGGGTCTCTCATCATATTAAAATATAGTTTACAGAAAGAGGAATATAAAATAACATCCCCCAACATAACAAAGAGGATCTTAAAAGAAGTGACATAAAGGAGAGTACTTAAAAAGAAAGAGAGGGGTTAGATCTCTTACGAAAATTCGGCAGCATAACGATGCCACTCAAAACTTCCAAAATGGATTGATGAGAGAGAATAAGGTCTCTAATAATATGAACATAAAAATTATAGTAATATTAATATAAAATAACATCCCAATAACAAGAAACATGAGCTTTAAATGGAATGACATAAAAGAGTGTACTTAAAAAGAAATAGAGGAGTAGGATCCCTTACCTCAAATCAAACTTGTCTTGTTCGTTTCCTTATATTCCAGAATAATAAACGTTGGTAAATTTATAATTTCTTAATGACCTCATATAAAGATTATTATTCATATCATATCACATATTTTAATGTTATAATAATTGGCTAATAATATGAGTTCATATTAGACGTTTTTGTCGATGTTTGGTACATGAGACAAAAATGAACTTGTTTGAAAAATGATTGTCCATGTAGTTATATGTAAATAATTTCCAGAATAGTATTAATGATGAAAATATCATATATATATATATATATCCATTACATATTCATTTTATACTATTCCATATCATTTGGAGATAAAAAAACGAAAACCACCGTTCATGGAGACGGTAGGTCGTACGTACGCATGAACGCAACTTTCATTTTTTCATTGTCATATTAATGGAATTAAAAATAAATGATATATGTATATATATATATATTATAAGTAAATTATAATATATATGTTATATAGGTCACATATTTTGATTAATTTCATTCTTTATACATTCCATGTATTGCATGTACGAGTCACATCACTTGAGGGGGCAGTAGTCCACACTTCCTCATATGAAATTATCGCATTTACACAACATGAAAAGAATAAAGGTATGGTTTAAATATAAAATACATAAGCATATAGTAAACATAAATACCATATATATCATATATAAAATACAGTGACATCATAATGGACACCTTTAAAGGTGTTAAAAGAATATTGAACAATCATCGTTTCGTGAGGCAGAAAATCACCAACCACACAAACAGTATGTTCTTTAACCAGTAGACGAAGGTGTGTGTAAGTTTAGCTCGAATAATTCTTATATAAACATAATAGTATATTGAAGATACTGGGTTTGTTACAAAATAATTGAATAAAAAGATTTTAGGGGGTTGGAGAAGCAAAATAAAACAAAAGGACTCAAGTGAAGACATTACATTAAAATCGAGTAACTCCCTTTGGTTTGAGCCACAAGGATTACTTGGGAAGACTTCTACACAAAGTGAGGCTTCAAGGAGTTAGATAGGGATAAGGATAGATAAAATGGGCTGGGTTTGGCTGAGCCAAAGGCTTTGGAAGTGTGGGTAAGGAGGTAGAGGTGGGGACCTTTTATAAGAGGAGGGGAGGGGAACTCTTGGAAAGTAAGGTAATGTTACCTTATTTTAGAATGAGTTTCGGATTTTAATGGTACCACATTGATTTGTTTCGAGTATAAGGTGATAAGGGTTCGAAATCCACCCATAAAATAGATTTTAGACATGTGTAGGTCTTAGATTATACATTATCATTCCATTTTATTTAAATCGTTAAATAATGAGGTCATCACTGCATCATCATGATGTCATAAATAAATTACTTTATTTAATGTCTAAAAATTATAAAAAAAATAATAGGAAGTAGGACAGATTTTTATCTTTCCAATGAATATTTATAGTCAAAAATATGACTTGTATAACCCCATGTAAAAATTGTTTTAGTAAAACAACTCATGTTTGTGTCATTTTAATTTTAACATTAAATAAAAAGGTGTTTATGTCATTTTCCAACCAAAGTGGATCCATGGGGTCCCCAAGTTGACCCATGGATTTTCTTGGTCGGCCATGACTCATCCAATGAGCATAGGACATGTGTCTAGGTCATTTTATTTTATTAAAACATTATTTTTACCATAAAACGACATAAATTACCTCTAATCGCGATTAAAAACTTAATAAGTTACTATTCACCAAAAAATTATTTTAATCCCATTGAACCAAATTTTACTTCTTAATGACAACCATTTATGTCGGATTTTTGAAATTCAAAACACAATGGTGTCATATTTTCATTTAAACGGAAAACCAGTTTTTATAAGTACCACTTAGTGGTTTCACTATTCATCAAAAATTGATGTTTTTCAGAAAATTACCAAAAATTCACCGCAAGCTATATTTCATATTACGAATTCAAAAATGATGTATATTTTAAAAAATTCAAAACATATAATTTTTATTAATTAATTTAATAATTAATTCCCGCTGTCAAAACAAATAGCGTGTTTTTATGAAACAAAATGAATCAAAAGATTGACACTAGTTTAAGTCCGATTTCAAAGTGAAATTAATTCCAACGACCACTATTGGATTAAATGGTAAAAATATATTCAAATTTCACTTTAAAACCAATTAATAAGTTAATATAATCATATAAATTAGATTAAAAAGTGGGTTTGAATTAAAATACAACATTTTTCACTATTCATTAAAAATTGAACTTTTTCAGAAAAATACCAAAAATTTACACAAAGTAAATTTTGATGTCCCGATTCGAAAGAAGAACATTATTTTGTCAAATATAAAACATAAAATTGTCAAAAAGTGTATTTAAAAGAGGTTCGCCATCAAAAGGCGGTTAATCGACCTTTTAAAGAATATTGGAATGTTTACGCTTAAAATTGGATTCATTCACATTTTTAATCCTATAACATTTATTGTAAAGAGTAAAAATATTTGAAAAACATATATAATTATTTTTTAGTTAGATCTGTTCATTACCACCATTACCACGGCTAGGCGTTAACTACCATTTAAAATAATATTATTTTATTATTAGAGTGCAACACAAGATTCCCAAGAAACTTATTGTTGCGTATTGGGTATGCCATCGTGCATAGAGTCCCCATTAAATAAATATTAATATTTTATTGAAAAATATGGATAAATATGAAAATGTCATATTCGTTATTTACCTGGGGTGTTACAATACCTCATCAAATCATGAATAAAACATAGAAATCATAAGGCATAAATGTAACTTGAGGAATTCATAACATTCTTACGTAGGGAGTAACCCTCTTGGTTACGTTTGGAATACCCATCACAGTATATTTCCTAAATCTCTTCGTAGAAAACATAACGTTTAACCCCTTCGCATTACCCAATGCATTGGAGAGCTATATCGGGCTCACCCGCCCTTAGTTTATCATGGAACCACCCGTTTTCATAACAATGCCCAAGAACCATAACATAAACGTATCACATAAAACATGCATAAAGGAAACATAACATTTCCACATTTCAATCACAATATAACATTTTAGGATATTGAAATAATGAATCCATAAAAAACCCATTTTCAAAACCATTTAAAACATTCAATAATGAGATTTTTGAATCAAAGTTTCCTATACCACCTTGAAGATTTTAAAATTTTAAACCATTAATATCGATATAAATAAATACTTAAAACCATTTTGAAAACATTGATATTAATAAGAACAAATTATTAAAACATTTCAATCGATATTTGGTTAAAGGGTTTTTACCAAAATTAGAGACACTTGAATACAATAATTGAGGAATAACATTTATTCAAAACATTATAATATCATTAGAATAAATGTATTCATGATATAATATTCCAAAGTATATTATATACACCATATAATAGTGAATTGGTGCATAACAACAATGAAGTCTCAATAGAAATGTAAAATGTGATGAAATCCCTTATAACGAAGGTATCCTTAAATTAAGGATAAATCAATCTAAAAATTATGTGTGAAAAATATAAATACACCCAATATAAGTGGATATTAATTGTAAAACAACAATAGTTAATTCACGCATATTAAAAGGATGAAATATTCAATAACTACATGTTGAACCCAAGAAAATCAAAATTTGGTTAAAAAGTTCCCTTGGTAAAATTCGACAGCCTAACGGCGTCACTTCAAAATTCAGAAAATGAGTTGATGAGAGATAAAAAGTGTATCTAATCACTTGGACATAAAATTTACATAAATAAGGATATAGAAGAACATTTCCCAACATAATAGTATGTGAATTAAAAGACATAAAAAAAGAAGTCTTTTATAAAGAGGAGGGTAAAAGGTTCCCTTACTGACTTGGATAACTTTTGAAACGTACACCCCATTGAAGATGTGTCATAAAATGAATATTTAAATACCCATAAATGGAATTATATAGAAAAAGTAGTATAATAATGGAAAGTACATACACCACTCAAAGGAAATGGTGAAAATGTAGCATAAATCTCACGGGAATAAAAGTGAGATGAAAAATCCCTTACGAAAACTCGGCAGCCTAACGATGCCACTTAGAACTTCCAAAAATGGATTGATGAGATCAAATAGGGTCTCTCATCATATTAAAATAAAATTGATAGAAAGAGGAATATAAAATAACATCCCCCAAAATAACAAATAGGTGCTTAAAAGAAGTGACATAAAGGAGATTACTTAAAAAGAAAGGGATAGGTTGGATCTCATACAAAAATTTGGCAGCCTAAATACTCCAATCAAATCATCCAAAATGGATTGATGAGAGAAAATAGGGTCACTCATTATAAGAACATAACAAGTACAGTATTAGTAATATAAAATAACATCATAATCATATGAAAGATGAGCATAAAAGGAATGACTTAAAAGTGTGTACTTAAAAATTAAGGGAGGGGTAGGATCCCTTACCTCATGTCCGACATTACTCGATCATTCTTTAATCTCCTGAATAATAAAATTTGTTCAATTTATAATTTCTTAAGGACATACTTTAAATATTATTATTCAGTTAATATCACATATTATAATGTTATAATAATTGGATAATAAAGTGAGTTCATATCAGATGTTTTTTCGATGTTCGGTACATGAGTAAAAATCGAACTTGTTGGAAAAGAATTTTCCATGTAGTTATAGATACATCATATCCATAATAGTATTGATGTTTTAAATATCATATATATCAAGTATATATTAATTTTATACTATTACATAGAATTTGGAGATAAAAAATTAAAAGCACCGTTCATGGAGACTGTAGGCCGTACGTACGCATGAACGCTACTGTCATTTTTTTTGTCATATTAATGGAATTAAAACAAAATGAGAGATATATATATTATAATTCCAGAATGATATAATTATTTTAGATGTAATATATTACATATATATCCATTATATATATTTACTTATAATAGTACATAACATTTGGAGATAAGAAATGAAATGTACCGTTCATGGAGACGGTAAGCCGTACGTACGCATGAACGCTACTTTCATTTTTTTTGTATTCAATAGAATTAAATAATAATGATATAAAGTTATATTGTAATTCCAGTAGGATATCATATGTAATACCATTAATTCCATCCTTTATAAGTCCCACATATGGCATTAACGAATCAAATTACTTTGAGGGGGCGGTAGTCCGCACTTCCTAAAATGAAGATATCACATTTACCCATAATGGAAACCATAAAGGTATGCCATAAATGAAAAATAAAGAAGCTTAAGGAAAAAATAAATATATTATATATCATATATAAATATAGTTAAATCTTAATGGCCACCTCTGAATGTGTTAAAATAATATTGAACAATCATCATTTCGTGAGGCAGTAATTCACCATCCATAGAAACAGTATGTTCTTTAACCATTAGACAGAGGTGTGTGAAAGTGTAGCTAGAATCCTTCTTATAACAACATCCTATTATATTTAAGATACTGGTTTTGTTACAAGAGAAAGGTATAATATTATTTTAGAGTGTTGGAGAAGCAAAATAAAACATAAGAACACAAGAGAGGACACTACCTTTAAATCATGTAACTCTCTTTGATTTGAGCACAAAGGCTTCCTTGGAAAGGATTAGGCCCAATGTGAGGCTTCAATGATGAAGATAGGGATGTGGAGAGATGAAATAGGAAGGGGTTGGTTGGGCCAAAGGCTTGAGAGGTGTGTGTAAGGTGGTAGAGGTGGGGGCCTTTTATAATAGGAGAGGAGGGGCACTCTTGAAAAGTTATAAAATATTACTTTTTTATAAAATGCTTTTCAGCTTTAAAAGGTCCCAAAAGGATATATTTCGAGGATAAGGTGATAAGGTTTCTAAATCCACCCATCCAATAGGTTTTTGTCAAGTTTATGACTTAGATGTCACCCTATCTTATCATTTTATTTAAATCGTTCATTTATGAGGTAGTCACTGCATCATCACGGTGTCATAAATAAATTAATTTATTTAATATCTAAAAATTATAAAAAAAAATATCATGATGTATTAAATAGTTTTAGATTTATAATGAATATTTATAGTAAAAAATAAGACTTTTATAACCCTATATAAATTTTTTTTAGTAAAACAACACATGTTTGTGACATTTTAATTTTAACTTTTAATAACAAGTTATTTATGTCATTTTCCTACGAAAGTGGCTCCATGGGGTCCCCAAGTTGACCCATGGATTGTCTGGGTCGGCCATGACACATAAAACGAGGGTAGGAAATGTTTCTAGGTCATTTCATATTATTAAAACATTATTTTTACCTTAAATTACACTAATTACCTTTAATCGCGATTAATAAAAATTAAAAAGTACTATTCACCAAAAATTATATTAATCTCATTGAACCAAATTTTACTTCTTAATGACAACAATGAATTTATGATTTTTTAAAATCAAATCACAGAAGAGGAAAAGTTTCATTTAAACGAAAAATCAATTTCTTTAACTTCCACTTAGTGGTTTCACTATTCATCAAAAATTGATGTTTTTCAAAAAAATACCAAAAATTCACCCTAAGATATATTTTATATTCCAAATTAAAAAAAAGATGTCTATTTTACATAATTCAAAACATATAAGTTGAATTAATTAATTTAATAATTAATTCACGTTGTCAAAACAAATAGAGTGTTTTTAAGAAACAATATCTATTAAAAGATTGACACTAGTTTAAGTCCAATTTCAAAGTGAAATTAATTCCAATGACCAATATTGGATTAAATGGTAAAAATATATTATAATTGTACTTTAAAACCAATTCAAAAGATAATCAAATCATATAAATAAATTAGATTAAAAAGAGGTTTTGAATAAAAATACAACATTTTTCACTATTCATTAAAAATGAACTTTATCGGAAAAATACCAAAAATTTACACAAAGTAAACTTTGGTGTCCTAATTCTAATGAAAAATTTTATTTTTCCAAATATAACACATAAAATTGTCAAAAAGTGGAATTAAAATAGGATTGTCATCAAAAGGAGGTTAATCGACCTTTTAAAGAATATTAGAATGTTTACGTAAAAAATTGGATTCATTTGCATTTTTAATCCTCTAACATTTATTGTAAAAAGTAAAAATATTTGACAAACATATATAATCATTTTGTAGTTGGTTTTGTTCATTCCCGCCATTACAACGGCTAGTCGTTAACTACAATTTTAAATAATATTATTTTATTATTACAGTGCAACATATGATTCCCAAGAAACTCGTTGTTGCGTATTGGGTACGCCATCGAGCATAGAATCCCCTTTAAAGTTATATTATAAGTTTATTCACAAATATGGATAAATGTGAAAATGTCATATTCTTTATTTACCTGGGGTGTTACAATTCAGGCATATCCACATTCGTTAATTTTCACGAAAAATGTTCTTATATAAATATAATGAATTCTATTATATAATATTTTTATTGAAATTTGAATTTTTTCATATGTTCTAATTCATTGATTTAATTTTTTTTCATAAAATAAAATTTAGGGTTTTTGAAAATATTGTTAAATTAATACCTTTTAAGACAATTTATTCATGAATTGGAATTACAATCCTCATAAACTTTCATCATGATACTGATTTTTTCATGGTACTTATGGATTTATAATGTAATATATATTCTAATTATTCTATTAATATTTCAACAAAAATGGTAATTATTATCATAAATGTTATAAAAAATTATTTCACTCCGTTTATTTTTTTTATCTTCTAGTCCAATTTTTTTATTTATGTATATTTTATTTCGAAATTCAATTATTTTAAATTAAATAAATAATATTGTTTCAAAATTATTATTTTAACCATAAAATAAGTTTATTGGAAGTTGTTTATATTTTCAGTTCTATAACATTGAAACAAAATTCATAGGAAAAATACTTTTTAATTGTTTGACATCCATATTCATTTCAATTTTCCAAAGAATTGTTTTTAATAAATAAAATCAGTTCTAATGAATTGATGGTCACCATTATTTCTATATACATTATAATCATAGTTTTTTATATCATTTGATAATATACAATAAAATATATTTTGATTACTTAATATGTTGAAAACAACCAATTTCACATATATCAGATTGAGGGTATTTACCAAGAATGGTATATTGGTTTATTAAATAAGATAAAATAGAAAATATGTATTATTTTTAGATATACATGAATTATTATATTATTTTAAGGTATTAGAGGTATGTTTTGGTGAAATAATGACATTTCATAAATTATTTTTCCAATATGTATGATTTTTCCGCAAGCATGTTGATTATATATTGAATTTATATTCATTAGTTTTTTATGATGAATTAATTTTAAATAGTTTATGGCAGGTGTGGTATGATATTATATTTCCCTTTGACGTACCGATAGGTAACATGGGAAAAATAGTCCTAGGTATTCTATGTATTCTTCCAAAATTAATTATGATTTCGTGTAATGAATCTTTATGGATTGATTATGATTTATTGACACATGGCATAAGATTATGATGTTCGATATTATGAAAAAAAAATTTATGAATTTTTTTTGTTATCCACGTGATTATTTATATTTATATATTTTCCATGGATATATTCCCCTTTCATGATATTATATATATATATATAATATTTTATTATTGTTTGTCTCTAACATATTTCATAGGCATTATGTATTCAGGATAGCTTACACCATTCTCCTTCCCTTAATAAGGATCATATTTTAAATTTTATTAAATTTTAATTCCCAAGGTAATTAAATATTATAATATGAATTAAAATCCTGTAAGATTATTTTGTTCTTAATATTTCATGGGATATGTTGATGACCTATTATTGAATAATAAAACTGTGGTGTAGTGGAAAAAAATTTCTTTAGATATGAATGATATGAGTTTTTCATTCACATAGCTTGTTATAACTCTATAATAAACTAAAAATAAATGTTATTTGACAATATTAGTGATTAATGTTTATAGATATGGATGTTAAAATCTGGGTCACCTAAATTAGTATAAATCCAACTTCTAAAGAGTATGATTTCAGTACTACCACTAATTATTTGTATTTGGGTGTTATGTAATTGAACTTAGTCAACCCATAATATAAATTGGACCATTCCACCACTAGAACCAATGTGAACTTTTGATCATCAAAAGGAAACAATGTGTTCTAAAGGTATAAAATACGATAAATTTGAATGATTTACCATCATGATTGCATAAATCATGACACAACCTCTACTAGGAATTCAGAGATGAATTATCTATAACATAAACATAAATGTACATAAATAAATTATTATAATAAAGTAAATAAAACAAAATAGACTATATCAAAGTGAAAATATTTAATATTACTCATGAACTGTATCACCTTAAAAACATCGTGTCAAGTGATAAAACATATTTTAAAAAATTATGAGTCCAAATTAGAGAAAAACATAGAATGTCTAATAGATAAACACTCCAAACACAAAAATTAATCAAAAAGAAAATGCAATTCATAATAAAACACCACTTATCTGATGTTCACCACCAACTAGCATAACAATAAGGATAAGAGGCCTTATGAAGCACCAATATTAAGAGTAGATACTTTCCTAGTACTCATACCTTACATAACCACTTTTAAATATAACTAACAGATGTGTGTGTGGTCTAAAGAAAATATAAATATGATACCAAAATGAATCAATATATATTTCAAAATTCAAACAATTTTTACATTTTTTAAAATATGGGATAGAAATTTCAAATTTTAGGAAAATTGAATTTAGTTTATTTAAAAAATATTCATGAAATATATTTCTCAAATTCTATATGTTTTCAATAAAACATTATTGGTTCTTTGAAATAATTAGGAACCTAGAAAGTATAAATCAAAATCAATGGATTCATCACATTAACATCATTATCAATATCTGTAATGATATGTCATATCCACACCATATAAGAGATTTAATATTTGGGCCTTATACATAAAGGGAAGGGAGTTATCTAAGAAATAATTTGGTATACACATGGCTCCCACATGAACATGAAATAACCACCCCTAACATAATTTCATTTTTTTATTCATGCTCCAATAGGAAGACATAAACAAATTAAATAGGAAAAAATAAGAGAGAAATCTAATCTAGTGTAACTTTTATCTAGAGCTCCCAAACATATACCCATGGTTTCTCTGTGATTATAATCAATAATAATGAAAGATACAAATAATTTGATAAAATAATATTAATAAATCACATAGAATAACAAATTTATCAATTAAGGTTTTCAATAAAATACATATGATCAACACAAAATAATCACATAGTTAAAAAAATTATCAAAACAAATCCTAAAATCAATTTAAAATTATTTTTTTTACAATTTACATTTAAATTTTTTTTTAAAATTCCAATTATAGTCAAAAAACTATATTGAGTAATCATATAAATGGAAATTAATGAATAAAAAAAATTTACTTTAAGATTACATAAAAACAATGTAAAACCCCTGTATTATTCCACTCAAAAACAATAAAATCAAAAGTTAATAAAAAATTATTCCTCAGTTATTCACTTTCATGATAATATTTTAGAAAAACCATTGGAGTACACAATATCTATAATTATTCCAATGTTATTATCCATTACATAGAGGCACATTCCTTAAAATCATTGCAACATATGATCATTCATCAATTATCATAGGAGATAGGAAAGAGGGATTCCCATATGGCTAAAAACAAAATAAATAGATTTTATAAACCATCCATAATTTTATAGATGGAAATAATGATCATATAGGGAAATATAATATAAAAAATGGAAGAACAAGTCAATAGAGGTGGGGGATAAATCTATAGAAATACGCATATTACCATGTTGATTTCCAATAATACTAAAGAAAATATGATCAAAAAAGAAGGTGGGAAATGAGATCCCGGATTGAGTAGCACAAAGGTGGAAAAAATATGGTACAATTAATGTAAGTTTATCTTAATTTTCTGGGTTTCAATGCCTATTTTAGAATTACTATAAAACCTAGGTGTCTACATAGTTGGACCTTATGGTTTGGAAATCCATGAACCAATTCTGTGGATTATACTTTGTGAAATCCAACAAATTTAAGGTTCTTATATTTTTTTTTAGTTCAGAGAACTATGCATGAATTGTGAGCACCACATGAGAAACATTGCTTCCCCCTATACGGATTGGTTTCCCAATTATAAGTAACATTGTGTTTAAAATATTACACATCTAACATCAACATTTTTATTTTTTTAGAACATGATCTCATGAAATCCTGAAGATATAAAATAAAAAAATTGAAATATAAATATATACCATTAACACGAGGGATTCCACAATTATGCCAACCATTTTATCCACCCAACTCACTCAGGAATTTCATTAAGAACATTCATCAATGAATTTGTGAAGCCATACATCTCACAATGTTGCCTCATTATTCTATGTATCGAGGGTATAAATATTATAGTACTATAATAGAAGGACAAAAAATAATATATTCCATAGATAGAACTATATACTAATGATCAATTACATGAAGAGGTAACTCAACCTTGATACTTTCAATCATTAAATTGTTAACCTCCTAGTTAACCACAATATTTTGGCCCATATGATACATCTAAAATTGGGTCACATGAAATACATCATAAAAATAAGTTACCATGGGTGGTATGGATGTAAAATATACAAATTTCTTAATAAACTCCACAAATTCAAATTTACTAACATTGCATGGAACTAACTGAACTATCATTCATAACTAGTGATACCCCAATTGAAGAGACACTATGGAAAAAAGCTAATTACATACTAAAAATTCCAATGGATAAACAAGACTTTTCATATATTATATATGGAAAATATAATCCTTCAAAAAATATTTATTTTAACATTGTTATCAATATCTAGAAAAGTGCTATGTAACAATAAAGAATGATCACCATTTAATATCTAATAAAGAGGGAGATCGACACAGATTATGATAAATATAATTTATATGAACAATTTTTTATCAATGATTGTTATGTATTATTATAAAAAATAAATAAAATGTATTTTGTTTCTCCCATGATATATCTATGTTAGGAAACAAATCTCAAATCAAATCCTCTAGAATCAGAATAATCAACTCAGTCTGACCATCCATCTCAACTAAGAATCAATTTCTCCTTAAATATCCTTCTAAAATTAGGTAGTAATGTGTGTTTCTAAATCAAACATTATAGATGATATAATTCCCTAAATCATCAAAATATCCTAGAAATATTGGATTCAAAGGTATTCCACCTTTTATAACTGTCATATATGATGAAAATAGACTGATTTCACTAACATTTCAATGATCACCCTTATTAAAATCATCCCAGTAAGATATCAATGTAGGAAAAAAATTCACATATATCTCATCTGATTCAAATAATAGAATAAAAAGTAATTATAATAAACATGTATGTTTTAGGTGATCAAATAATATTTACACCATTAAGGAACTACTATACAAAACCAACATCCAATAACATTATCTTAAACAACTAATATCGGTGTTTCAGTCCATAAATTTTTTTTGTAACATCAGTGTTCATATCCTAAATGTAATGGTGACCACCTTCCATATCCCCTGAGCTCATTTTAAAAGTACATATTAACATATTGATGAATTAAATAGAACTATTAGAAGATTGAGACTAATCACATGAGGTCTCCTTACTAGTTATAATTCATATTATATATTGAAAACAAGGATCACATACCAAATAAATCTAAAGATGATCATCAATGAAAGGTTTTACTTTCATAGTAATAACGAATTCCTAGTCATCCTAGTCATTCATATCTAAATAAAAATTAGTGAAACACCTCTGTAAATCCCCTACCACTAATAATTCATTTTCTTTTTTTATAAACATCAAGGTCAATTAATCAACCACGACATGTATAAGGACCTTGACCCCATTGGACTATATTTTTTTGTTTATTTGAATGATATTGAGGGAAACACATCCATAAGTAGAAAATATTTTACTAATGATGGTAAAAAATATTTATACTTGAATATCATATTAAAATTTTAAATATAAAATATATAATTACATTTAATTGAGTATACCATGGTGCACTTTGGTATTAATCTTTATACACTTCCTGGTATCCAAGGAAAAGGAAACATAAAAAGGGGGTGATATCTAATGCTCAACTATGGTATATGTACAACATAGGATATCATGAATAAATAATAAATAATTAATAATAAAATTTAAATATCTGAAAACAATTTCTATTTAATCAATAACATTAACAAGAAGAATAATATCGAAGGAATAAATAATTATTAAATAATCCCAAATAAATAATAATGTGGTATTCAACTATATCAATGGATATAATAACTATTATAATAATCACATGGAAATAATTAAATAATTTCATAATTTATCAATTCATAATAACAGACATCATAGATATATTATCAAGGCCTCGTTTCGAGTAATATTATACAAATTTATAAGGCCTTGGACAAATACCTGACATGCTAGTATTAATAGACATAATAATGCATAAATGGGATGTATTTCCCCCCCAATCACATATTAAGAACATTTAATTATTAATTTGAATGTATTTAATCACAATCAATATAAATAATCTTATTTAGAATAATCATACCAAATTTTTATAACTTCCCCAATAATTAAATAATCATAACCCATCATGGGTAATATGGTGAATTGAATCAAAATACTACATCCCTCGTAAAACGTATCTAAAAAATCCGAATAAATATGGTTTATGGTATCATTAGAGTATATCATCATAACAATAATCAATATTTTATTTTTAATTGATAAAAATAACATAAAAATATCATAAAAAATTTTCTCATGAAAAATAACTTATTCATACTGAATTCAAATATTTTTAATATATCTTTTATGTATTAACATAAAAAATCTCATTTAAAATAACATAGAAACACGGTAATAAATATTCAATGCAATTTTTAGTCATGATGATGAGAATTTAGCTTCATTACGTATCAACTGGAAATAAAATTTCATTCTTACAATAATAAATACGGTAATAATGGACCACATTTAGAAAATGAAATGACGATTTAGTTTTAATAAAAGAATTATGTCAAACGTGCGTAAATATTTATTTATTATTTCACTAGGATAATATTGGAATAATTATTGAATATATTTTTAGATAACATGGATATGGAAGAAAATTTATTTTCATCCAAAGATAGAAATAAAGCCATCTTTAGTTAAAATGTTTTTCACCCAAATTTGTTGTACTTGTAAAACCCCCAAACCCAATATCCCTAATTCAATGTTAAATTAATTATATTAGAACATGATACAATGAATTATTTCCCAAAGGAATTAAGTATTTTAGCAGTCTTAGTAATTTAATATATACATAATTCACATATTACAATTTAAAAATAAAATTATAACTTTTTTTTGAGAATAACACTAATCCATCCCAAATATGCATTATTAAAAATCATAGTAGACATCATGGATATTATGGGAAAAAATAATAAGGATGAGATCAAATCACTAGAATGTGATATGTATAGTGGATTATATCATAAATCAATAAAAAATTATCACAATGGTATGGTAAATAACTAAAATAATCCATTTAAACCACATGACAATCCAGATAAGAAAAATCATAATGAATATGGAATGGTAAATAGATGAATACACATTCCATTAATGAATTTTTATATCATTATAAAATCATATATAATCAATTTTGAAAAGAAAATGATAGAAAAAAATACTTTTCAATCAATTAATCAGAAATAAATGAATTCATAGATAATACTAAATAGAAAATCACTTCGATAATAGTAAAAATTAAATTGAAGTATAATTGAAAGATTAATAAATAGACATCAGGTCTCAGTAACATGTTATAAGTATCATTATGTCATATCCCAATAAGGATTAAAACTTTTTGGTACATGATGATCTAGTTTGACCAACATTACCACAACATTCTATAACTTTCACATGATATTTTAAAACTACTAGGTACAAACTAATTTGGGTTGGATAAATAATTTCTCTCATGAGTCCTACTGACAAATCAATGGGATTTTCATAATTATTCCCCACCTGTATATTCAAGTACAATGTATTCCAAATATATTGAATGATAATTTAATTTCATGAATCAAAATTCAAAATGTAAAATATCCATATTTAATAAAGGATATATATTTTTAAATATTTCCCAGTTAATCAAATAACTATCAAATTAAACATCATATGTAAAAATAGTATAAGGTTTAAGAAATAATTATAACCATGAATAAAGTTAACAAATATTTATAAAATGATTAAAATTCAATGATCATAGGTGAATGATTCCATGTAATGTATATTTTAAACTTATACCTCATCTTGAATATTAAAAATAAAGGTTTTTTTTCATTGATTAATTAATGTACCATAAAAACAAAATTAGAAATATTTTTGAGTAAAAATATCCTTTTCAATTTAAAATTGCCTAATAAAAAAATAAGAAGTAAATATTTTTATTTTAAAATATCATTTTATAGAAGTAATAAAAGCTTAAGTTAATTGAGGTATAGTGGTGGTAGGAAATTTTGTTCATTTCATAAAGATGGAAAAAATATCCCTTTAACATTTTTTAAAAAATACGTTATATATAAAAAGATCTGATGATTACTTTTATTATTTTTTATTCAGAAAAAAATTTCATATAAACTTTAAAAATAATATTGGAATATTAAATAAATATTTGAATACATTAATTAAAAACATGGACAAAAAAATTAATAGTCCCAAATATATACTTAAACTTAAACAATCTCTAAGAATGATGAGATTGTGACATAAATTCTAAAAAATTGGATATATTTTTAATAATAAGGCACGTGGAATAAATAACAAAAAATGAAATTTTTAATAACATGAGAACAAATATATTTATGATTTAATATTTAAATGATGAATTATATAAACTATAAAAAATAATAAAGTAGTGAATATGGTATATATCTCATAAAAGTAAAAGTGGGATTAGAAACACTTAACACTTGGTAATTAGTTGAATTGTATAACCCAAAAAACAATAACATTTATAAAAACATTAAATATAATGAAAATAAATAAATTCATGATATAATATGTCAACTGGGAATTATGTATATCTCATAATACAATATAGGTTCACTACTCCAAACTATTCCTCAACAAAAGAAAATTGAGATGAATTCTTTTACCACTAGTTTAATTTCCAATGTAAATTTTTGAAAATCCTCTATAATATTTATAAATTTATTACACATATTTTAGAGAATATTATTTATATATATAAAAACATATCTGAATTAAATATAATATTTTATCACCTATTTTTAATGGAAACTCAACGTAAAATCAATGTTAGTGTGGTAACTAGTTCGTTTTTCATTTTTTTCGTAGCTAGTTACCTCATTTATAATTTTATCATATCTACATAATATATAGAATATTATTTATAGTTTAAATGATATATATTTTATTAATATATATATATACAGTCATCCATATTTATTGAGATAGAAAAATAAAATTTCTCATTCCTGGAGAGGATAGTCATACGAATGCATGAACTTAGGTTTTATTTTTTGACGGACGGAATGAAATAATGGAAATTAATAAATAAAATTTATATAAATATTATTATTTAATATTATATATATATATATATATTATTTCCATGTTTAGAACCATCCATGAAAAGTTTTGATGAAAAATAGATAACACTATTTCATGGATATAGTATGTCGTACATATGCACATGTGATGTTTTCATTTTAAAAAAAATATATATAAGGTGAAATATGGTTGTCACAGAATAATAATTTTATATAATTATATATATGATACTATAGTTATCAAATTTTCACGTAAAAAAATATTAATATTATGTAGAAGAATAAATAAACACAAAAGATTTGGTAAAGATGATTACGTCTTCTTCATCAGACTACCTTTGGATATATTCTTAATGGATATATGGTTGGTCATATGGATGGATAAGATCCTAGGGAACATGTATAAGAATATTTATAGGAGAAATGTTTTATCTTTATTGATTTATATAGATCAATGTTGTTAAAATATGTTAATGGAGGGGTTTCCTTTTATAATTGGGGTTAGGGGTACATTTGGAATTTGTCAATGTATTAAAATATAACAAGACTATTTTAGAGAAAAATGATTTAAAATTGACTATAAATTCACAAGGGATGAATTTTTAGACCATATATTATACCTTTTTATTTTTTAATATTTCTATTATTTCTAAATAATTTAACAAAATATTATATTAATGAAATATCATTATTTCCAATTATTAAACTATTCATCACATTTACTATAATAATATAAAGAAATTAAATTTAAACCTCATATGTCAATAAATCTATAATAACTCATATTAGTCTATTAGATTCAATTTTTACATTAAATAATCAAATTTATATTACTTTTAACACCTTCAATATCATCTATTTGGTGTTTCCATTAAATGAATAATTAGAGCATCAATATTATATATGAAATTAGGGTAAATATTTTTTAAATGAAAAAATACCATGATATAAATAAATATTTTATATATTAAAAAAATATATGTAGTTATACATATCATCTATATAGCCCTGTATTTAAAAAATTATAATTATTAAAAACATGAATCTAACCTCTTTCACTTTTGTTTAAATAAAACGTTACAAAGGTCATAATATCATCAAAATTTCAAAAAATTCTTATATAACCACTAATTTAATTATTATGAACTAAAATTATTCACATAATATATTTTTTCTATGTTTTTTACTTATTTGATAGTTTGTTATAGATATTTTTTGCTATTAATTACATAATTTATCATTTCATATAGCTATAAATATTACTAAGTTTACAATTCATAATGATGATAAATATAAAAGACGAATCTAATAAATCTATACCTTATAAATCCATATTTGGATTCCATTTTTCATAATTTAAAACTTATAGTTTTTTTAATTTAAATACAAATGAAATAAAAAAAAAATAAAATGAGATTTATTTTTTCAGAAAAATTCATTTTAAACATTCTTTTTTCTTCCAAATTCAACCATGTAATTTATTCCAAAATACATAATTGAATTAATAATAATATATACTAAAAACTATTACTTTTAATCTATTATAAGTTTAAATTTCACTTTATAATGGTTGAAATAAAAATAGGTTTTTGGATGCCAATTTGTATTTTTCTCTATCGAATATAATATAAAAATTTTCATAACAATTAAAAAATTTCACCATATGATTTTTTAATTATAAATCCAATAGTTAAATTAATTTTATCAAATAATTTTTATAAAAGTGCAATAAATTAATTATATTATTTTATCTTGAAAATTAATAAAAAAGCAGGAAAATTAATAAAATAAAATTTCAAAAATATGATTTATTATTTCCAAATTATTAATAAAAAAATTATTTCTAATTAATATAAATATATATATATATCATTATTTTCTTGATACAATTCATAGTCACCAATTTAAGGGATATGTTATAATGTTTGTGTTAAAACGAAGTATTAGTGTTCGTTTATTCTTAGTGTTGTGTGTTGCATATACATTCAAACGTAGTATTATTTTAAAATATGATCTTTTTATATTGTACCATACATTAGTAAATTATATCATCATTATATGAAGTTATTATCAGTAGTTAATGGTTTGAAATGTGAAAATGATTTTGTTGAAATCCCATGTCTTTGAAAGGGTCAATAAGTCCTCCACATGAAAAGAGGGAATGAGAAGTATTAATGTCATCATATAATAGCTTTCCATGTAAGATAATGTAAGTGGAATTTTAAAACATAGATATGGAAGATAAAATAAACTACCAAGTACTATTTTCAAGTGATAGAAAATATGTTCAATATAAATTTATCCATCACAATTTCCATAAATCTGTGATGAGTTAAAAGGTTATTGATTTCTCGGAATGAAAATTATATGGATATATTTTTTGATATAAATTTTTTTTACTATGGTTGAGAAATTTTTCTACTACCTAGAGTAAAAAAGATAATCAAATGTACTTCGTTGTCATGTGGAGACCCATGATTTATTAAATTTCAACCAAAAACATATATTTTCTTCAAAATTATGATTGTGATTTTTTTTGGGCATACTAGAATCATCTTATATAGATCATAAAATTCTTGTTGAAAAAACTATATATTCCTTATATATTTAGAAATTAATGAAAACCAAATAATATAGAACATTATAAGATAATTTCCCAAATGTAGAAACCATACTATCATGAAATCTACATTAATTTCCCAAAATATAACATTAATACACAAATATCAACAGAAATCGTACAACAATAATGTGTCCATATGATTCCTAAAAAATATTCTAGAATATTAATGAATCCAAAATAATGGAATGATTTTATAACATAGTATTCCAAGATAAATAAAACAATTACCTCTCAAAATTTGTATTCCCTATACATATAATCTCCACGATATAATAACTATTTACAAGAATAACTAGAATCACCATAAATAAATATTGATATTATATTTTCATAAAAACGTAATTAAACCATTAGAACTAAAATAAAATTACATAATACACTCTTTAACATGGCATTATTGGTTTCCTAAAATAGAAAGAGTCTTCCATAATAACATAAATTACTTGACACCAAAACAATTCATAATACAAAGATTATCTAAATCATAAAACAAATTTTTCCCAAAATAAACATATCATTTATCTATAAAATAGTTTATATAAATAAATACTATTTTATACTAACAAGGGAATCATGTAGGAATGTGGTAGGTGATCCACCCTTGTCTCCCTATGGTTGTGTGTTCATGTCTTGTGGCCCTTCTAGATGCATCGAGTTGTCACCCAACCTATGGGTTATCATATTTAAAAATAATACTAATATAATACGTAAAATTTTCCTAGATAAGTGATATTGTTCTTCAAAATATGACATTAATAAATTAACAATAAATGAAATATATTAACCATAAAGTTATATTATACCTATCATTTTGAATTCCAAAACATATAGAAACCCATACCAAGATTAAAATCAAAGATCATAAAAACCCATATGGATCCCTTTAACATTAATATTTTGTCTATAGAATGTAAATATATTTTTCCATAAATAATATTTTCACTAAATAAAATATTAAACCAATGGGTTGTATTTACAAAAATGTCTTCCAATACTATCCTTTATCTTTATTATCTTCAACAACATAAAACCTCTAAAGTTTTTTTTAATAATTTAAACTTATGATCAAAATTAATATCATAAACACACAATGGCTTATTGGAATTTATTATTAATGAAAACATAAATTGTACAAAAAAATAATAATTCTGTGGATGTATCATTATTCATCTAACCATAATATTATTGGTGAAAAACTTCTTCATCACCTTTTCTATCATGTTACTTGTTAATGTGTGTTTATCATACAATAATAATTAGAGCATGAAATAAATTAATCCTATAATATTATTCAATGTATGTGTAAATCATGAAACATCCTTCATAATATATTATTCCTTAGGGTTAACCTAAATTATCCATGGTCATTAGAAAACATATAGTATATTATCTTACATTTTGAATTATCCTCCAATTCATTTATTGGGTTATATTCCCTAATGTATATTTTCTTAAATATAGTTTCTACTGTTTATACATAATTTACTCTCATACCAAATATTAAAACCCTTACCCACATATCCTAGTGTCAATGGTAGCTTTAGTACATTATAAACCTATAAAAGCAATCAAATCCAAAAGGACCAAATATTTTATTACTTTTGTTAAACAATATATATATTTGTGTCCTATATTACATTTGGAAAAAATATAAAACATAAAATTTGGTTGATATTTTAATTATTCGCACAAACAAATCCCTACATTATAATCATATTACAATTCATGGATTGATGGAAATATAAAAAAAGTGTAATATAACATGGTCATTAAGGGTTAGTTATAACTGACGTTATATTAAATCAATATGAATAATCAACATGGGACGGTAAATAACTGAAAACACATTCCATTTTGATAACATAACTATCTTGATAAGGAAATGGATAATCATTAATGAAATGTAAATAACAGAAAACACATGCCTCTTAAAAGTATCACTATCTTAATTATATTGGGAATATTCAATATGAGAAGGTAAATAAATGAAAACGCATTCTATTTAATCAATATATTTGAATGAAATGCATCCCTTGATAAAATCATAGAGAAAATATCTTGGATGAAAATAATAATAACATTATTCCAATGGATGTAAATTATTTGTAATATTACATCATTTCCAATGAAGATGAATCTTTTATAATCAATACCTCTCACAAGACAATTTAAATCTATTGAGTACATAAAACATTGTTTTCTCTAACATTAGCTATACATTCAAGGAATTTCAAAATACATTATAAATCATCTAGATAAAAACTAATCAGGTTTAGCTAAATTATTTTTCTCATGAGAATAACTAATGCATCGATGGGAATTCAATAAATTTTCCCCACTCATACATTATTGTCCAAAAAAAGTCCATAAATAAAATAATCAATTTAATTCATGATCCAAAGTAGTTATTAGAAAATATACATATTCAATAAATGATATATATTTATCAATATTTCCATGTTATTCAAATAACATTCAAATTAAACACCATATGTAAAAATAGTATACAGTTTAGAAAATAATCATTACCATGATACATGAGTATGGATATTTATAAGAAATTAAATATCTAATGATCCAGGGAAGCAAATTATTCTATATATGGTGTTATTTATAAATTTAACCGACATAGAATAAGTTAAATAATGGGTTTTTATCATTTATATATAAAATTACTATAAAATATCCTTTAATACATTATTGAGTAAAAATATATATTTCACATTGAAATTCAATTTTTACGAATAATGGTCACAAATACAATATAAAATATTTCCTTTGAAAATAACCATATAAATATATAAATGAATAATAAAATAGTTGATGATTCATGATTAAAGGAAATTATATTTATGTAATATAATTTTAAAAACATTAATTTCACACAATTGTAATCATTACCTTATTTGGAAATTAACAGGATGAATCATTTTAAAATATTTTTAAAAAATTAAAAAACGGTAAAAAACAATTTAAAAAATTTATAATAAATTTAAAAATAATATTTCAAAAAAATTTCAGAAATTAGGGCATAAAAATAAATATTACTTATAATGTACTTAAACATTAGAAATCATTAATAATGATGATATTGTTATATAAACACATAAAACATTATTATCTTTTTAATCAGAATCCTAATGAAATAAATTACTTTAAAAGATATGATAAATACCATGGAAAAAATATATTAATGATGTAATATATCAAAGGTGTGTTATACACAACATAGAAATGAAATAAGTGTTTAATATGGAATATGTCTCATATAAGTTAAATTGTGATGAGAAACACCTACCACTTTGTAATCAGTCGAATCATATTACCCATGAAAGAATAATATTTATCTAAACATTAAATATCATAAGAATGAGTAAATACAAGATATTAAATTTTATATGGGAGTTATATACACCTCATAAATGTATATAGGGTCATAACATCTAAATATCCATAAATAAAAGAAAATTGAGATGAATACCCTTACCTCAGATTTGATTTCCATTGAACATGTTTGAAGCTCCAGTATAATAAATATATATTTATTATATATATAATAAATAACCACATTTATTTATATCATACCATATATTATTTACATATAATATTTAATCCCAATTTTATTATCAATTCATTGTTAAAATCACTATTTTGAGTGGTAAGTATTTCATTTTTCATGTTTATTTTGATTATGTAGTTCCAGGACTTATAATTTTATCATAGTTCCATCATCTATAGAATAGTATTTATTTTATAAATAATATATATATATATATATATATATATATATTCATCTATATATATATATAATTTAATTACAGCTTTCATGGAGGTGAAAGGTCATACGTACAAACGAACAATATTTTCATTTTTTGATGGATGGAAAAAAAATAATCATAAATATTAATTAACCATTATAGAATAATAAATAATTCATATATATCATATATATCCATTATTTCCTAATTTATACTCTTCTATGTATGGTGGTGATGAAAAAAATAAATGGCTATATGGAGATGGTATGTCATACGCACACACACAGACACAATTTTTTTATTTTAAAAATTATGAAAAAGGTAGAATACTGTTATCTCTTAATCATAATAAAATATCAATATGCATATGATACTATATTTAATAAATTATCTTGAAATAAATATATAAAATGCAATGAGAAGAATAAATAATATTTAAAGAGTACATAAACAAGATAACCACTTCTTCGGTAGACTTTCATTAAATATCTTATTAAGGGATCAATGTTTTGTCCTTTAGATGGATTGGAACATATAAAAAATGTATAATGATGTTTAGTAGAGAAATGGGTAGTGTATGCTAGAGCTTGATAAATCATATTGGTGTAAAGAAGTTATTAAAGGGGTTCTGTTTTATAAATGAGGTGAGAGTGACATTTTTAATTTCACAAAATATTAAAAAATAATAAGACTATTCTTGAGACAAATGATTCCAAATATCTCATAAATACATCAGGGGAGAATTTTTCAACCATATCATATCCCATTTGTGATTATTTAATATTTTAATGTTTTCTAAATAATGTAATAAAATATTATATTCATGAAAAATCATTACTTTCATTTTTTAAACTGTTCAGTACATTGAATTTAATAATATCAATATTATACTATAACTTCAAAAAATTATTTTAATACATCTCTAACATGGAATTTTAATCTATAAAATTAATTTATCATATTAATTAATAAAAATTATTTCAATATACATGATTGTATAGTTTTCAATTAAAATCTGTATTTCTCACTTTTCACTAAAAATATATATTTTCCAAAAAATATGAAAAATAAATAGTAATATAATTTTAATATCATTATTTAAAAATTTAATATATTATATAATTTTTTTTAAAAAAAAGTGGAAAAAAAGTTAATTATTTTATTTAATAATAAAAAGAAACAAAAATCCGTTGTGAAGAAAACATATGATAAATATTTCCAAAAATTTGAGTGTCTATTACCTATGAATTAATCATGATATTAGTATTTTTAAGACTTATATATATATAATGTGGTTAATCTTATTCAAAATACCAAATTTTATGGCTATGATATAGTGGTCATGTGAAATAGGTTATCGTGGTTCGATTAAGCTTAGTTTTTCATGTTGTATATTCTACCAAACATGGTTTTCTTTTAAAATAAAGGTGGGGTACTATAATAAGTATGTGAAATTGGTAATATTAAAATAAATGTTCTTTAATAAAAATATAGGATTAAAATATAATGGTTTTAGGAATATAGTATAAAATAATTCAACCAAGGGATACATAAACATAAATAATCCCGAATAATGATAAGATTGTAAAATAAACTATTATCATAGGTCCAATATAATTAGTACGTGTGAAAACATCCAGTATAAAAGTTAGATAGTTTTGTCATGTGTTTACTAAACATTTTCAAAAAATGTTCGAAAATTCATTCTAGGCACTCCGGGCCTCAGAATCAAGCGCCATTAATTTTCGCAGACTCGTAATAATTCCAAATAAATAAAATAAATTACATGTAAAATCTGGGTCTTTATATTCTCCCCACCTTAAGGATTTTCATCCCTGAAAGCCAGAACATAGACTGAGGAAACAATTAGGAGAGAGGAGAATGACTCTGATCCTCCTGCTCCCAAGTACTCTCCTAGAGGTTCCAGTGCTGCCAAAGAATGCGCACCAGATGTATCGACTGGCCATGAAGGATCTTCTCCTATTGATCCTCACTCTCTACTTGAACCTCTATAAATGTCTCCCCATCGTCTATGTCTAGTTTTCCATGGTCGATGATATGAGATGGGTCATACATGTATCTCTTCAGTTGGGATATGTGGAATACGTCATGCACCCTCTCCAACTACAGTGGATGGGACAAGAGGTATGCCACCTCTCCTACCCTTAAAATTATCGAAAATTGACCGATAAACCATGGTAATAACTTTTCTCCTTAGCCAAATATTTTTAGTCCCTGTGGAGGAGAGAATCACAAGAAAATGTAGTCTCCCTCCTAGAACATCATAGGTCTCCATCTCTTATAAGAATAAGACTTTTTTCTACTCTGTGTAGTCTTCATCTACACCAAGATGGTCTGCACCTTATGAGTGGTAGCCCGTTCCATCTCTGGACCCATATATACTAACTTCCCTGGGTCTGTCCATCATAGAGGTGATTTGTGGGGTCAACTCTAAAAGTCCTTGAATAGTTCCATAATGATGGTGGTGTGATTACTGTTGTTGTAGGAAAACTCCACAAAGGGAATGTGATCCTCCAAACTACGACCAGAATCTAGGACGCATGCATGAAGCATGTCCCCTAGCTTCTGAATGGTTCTCTCTATCTAACTATCTGTTTGAGGAAAAACAGCAGTGATCTAAAGCAACTGAGTCCCAAATGCCTCCTGCAATCCCTTACATAGCCGGGATGTGAAACATTCTTCACAGTCAGAGGCCATCATTGATGGATACCCATGGTGTCACACAATATCCTGACCGTAGAGTCCTCCCAATCCCTCTACTCATCCCTGCTATCGGATAGGTAGGAAGTGGGCTGACATGGTGAGTTAGAAAACTATCACCCAAATTTAGTTATGTCCCTTAGATGTACATGGATGCCTTGTCACAAAGTATATTTATATATCATCCAACATACACTCTAGCACCTCTAGTGGATGAGCTAAGCCTACTAGATCCATATTCTCAGCCTTTACATGCTGACAAGTGAGGAATCATGAAACAAACTATGCCATTACCTTATTTATCCGTAGCCACCAGTTCTGACACTGGATGTCTTGGTACATCATCACCACACCATGATGTACCTCCGGAGAGGACATATGTAACTCCCTCAACACCTCATTTTGTATCTCCATTGATAACATGGTACGTCTTCTGAAGAGGATGAAGTCCTCCCAACCTTCATAAAATCCATCAGGTGCGTGCTTTGAGGTTATACGAGCATGTCGAGTCTCACAGTTAGTGTCCCCATGTTGTGCCTACCTTACATACAGAAGGAGTGGAAGAGTGAACATTATAGACTATAGGTATGCTTCTCCATCTCTATCCATGATCGATATCTGCAATGTGGCTAGCTTCTCCATCGCCTCACTCTGCAACTGCATACCAGACCACCTTCTGTGTGCATATACTACCACATTCCTCTTCCTTAGAGTATAGACTATCTCAAAGTCATAGTCCTCGAGGAACACCAGCCATCACCGTTGTCTCGGGTTTAGGTCATCCAGAGAGAAGATATACCTAAGACTCTGGTGATTATAGTAGATACTAAAACGTTCTCCCATCATGTAATGTCGCCACATCTTCAAGGTAAAGATCATTGCTGCTAACTCCAGGTCATAGGTAGTGTAGTTTTTCTCATGCTTTCTCAACTGTCACAAGCCATATGTTTTCACCACTCGCTCATGCATCAGAACACAGCCATGTCTGGTCCCTGATGTGTCACAGTAGGCTATGTAAGAAACTCCCTCTTCTGGTAGCCCCAAGATGGGGGAACTCGTCAATATCTTCCCCAACTCCTAGAAACTATTATGGAATATCTCCATCCATAAAAAGGTCTTCCCCTTATTCGTCCATGCTTAAAAGGGTTCCACAATTCTTGAAAATTCAAGCAAGAATCTCCAGTAGTATCTAGCCAACCTCATGAAGTTCTGCACCTCTGTCACACTCCTGGGTTTCTCCAAAGCAAGTATAGCCTCTATCATTGCTAAATCCATTGAAAATCCAGCATCTAAGATAACATATCTTAAAAGGTGGACTTCTCATATCTAGAACTAGCACTTAGAGAGCATACCAAACATATGGTTCTCTCATAGTGTATGTATAACTATATGCAGAAGATAGTCATGCTCCTCCACTATCACTGAGTATATTAAGATTTCATCGATGAAGACTACCACAAATTGATTGATGTATGGCTGAAGGATCCTGTTCATGAGTCCCATGAACACTGATGGGGCATTGGTCACACCAAAAGTCATAACCAAGAACACATAATGGTCGTACCGACATCTGAATACCGATTTCTGCATATCCTCATCTCGTATCGTGAACTGATGATTTCCTGATCTGAGGTATATCTATGAAAACGAGAGAGTTCCCTTCAGCTGATCGAAAAGATCATATATCCTCAGAAGTGGGTATCTGTTTTAAAATTTCACCATGTTTAGGTGCCTATAGTACACACATATTCTCAAACACTCATCTTCATTCATGACAATCAAAATCGGGGATGCCCATGTAGAAACACTAGATCTTATGAATTCCTTTTTCTACAAGTCCTCAAACTGTAATCGTAACTCATGAAACTAAGTGGGAGCCAACTGATATGTCGGTGTAGTTATTTGTGTGATCTCAAGGTAAAGGTCGATTTAAAATTCTTCTAATCTACATGGAGGTGGTCTCAGAACATCATTAGGAAGGACATATGCATACTGGTCCACCACTACAGGATAGCTCAGACTCTCAACATCAGCTGATATGAGGGTATGACTATCCATCTGATGAGTACTTTACTACACCCTCCTCTGGGTAAGTCCATCTTGTGCTGCAAGTATTTCCTTCTCACTGGTGAAGGATAACCTGCTCCCATCTGTGTGGACACACAACACATTACACATAATACAATCAAACTGAGCATGGACTGTGGATAATTTTTCCATAACCAAGATGACGTCATAAGCCCTCGATGCTGCTACTAGGAGATCCCAGCTGAAGCTCTCTCCTCCTAGAGATGCGAACACTACAATCACCACTGTGTAAGCATCGAATATTCTACCGTAATATTCTCTAGCCATACCGATTGAGTCAATGGCTCCATCGTAATTTCTGATCTCGGAATGATTGTCATGGAAATAAAAGATTGATTTGAAGCTATGTCCATAAGTACTACAAAAAAGGTGGAGTATAAAAAGATCATACCTCTACTCATATCAGGAGTTCCGTATTTATTGGCCTCAGCTGGATGAAGCTAATCTCGTCCCATTCCTTATGCTCCCTATGGTCGGGGTGGACCTCCTGGCAGTGGCGGTGGTAGAACCTCGAAACGTCTCCCACTTCCTACTGCACAACCAGCTCCTATACCATGTACGCATACTACCTACGGACCTCCTCACTCGTACCTCTACCTCTACCTTGGAGATCCGCTCGACCGTCTTCTTGTCATCTGTACGGCGGTTCGGGAAATCACAAGCCATGTGACCATGCATGCCACACATGTAGCATTTCTTTCCCCTCACGCGACCTCCTCTGCCTCGCATGCTTCGAACCTCCAACCCTACATCCTGGTGTTGTCCCCAATAAGTTCTCGTCCACTTGGACCTCTGTATCATCTTCCTAATACCAGCAGTAGATTACTCTGCCACATGTCGCCCGGTGGTGGGTCTTGCTGTCAGTGCCTATCAGTAAGGAAACTCTAAACCAAAAGCACTCACTCTTCCACCCAAGCCTGGGTCAGTATGCCGAGTGATACCATTGATGCTCTGATCTCCCGTCAGAGACCCAACTCAAATGTTCGGGCCCTGAATAAAGGGTCATGTACCATGTAGGTGGAGTAGCATGTGAGATCAGTGAAGCTCGCTGAGTACTTGGCCACTGTCTTGCTTCCCTATTGTAGGTGCAGCAGCTCTTGTATACACATAGAGCGTAAGGTCGGTGGGATGAACTCTACCCTGAAATGACCCTTGACGTCTACCCATATGCGGGTAACCTCGTTATGTATCTGGAGCATGAGGCTCCACCATCTCTCTGCAACTACCAGAAAAATTTTGGCTACTAGGACGACCATAAAATCTGTTGGTGTGCCAACAAAGGAGAAAACTCTCGCCACAGCCTCCAGCCGTTCCTCAGCTATCTACAAGTTTGTCTCGTGTTGGAAAATCATAGGCCTCTACCGTAAGAACTCGTGAATGTGCTCAGTCAGCGTGCATCCTATTATGGTGGATCTGGTGGCATCGGCTTCCCAACGAGTAGTTGTGTTGTTGGTATGCCACCCGAAGGGGCTAATGCTAGAAGGGGGACCTGCACCGAGTCGTTATCGCTCGGTGGGTCGTCATCAGGTATTCTCTCAGGAATCCTGGATGTCTGTCTATGTGGTGTCATCCTGAAAGAAAAATGGTGTGCCACAGTCAATATGTTATACTTGAGGATATGACATAAGATAACAATAAAAACTTTTCAAAACACGTGCAAAAAGTGTTTTCGTGTGCCGATTCAAAAATAATAATTCAGGATCTGGGTGTATGGATAAATAGGATTCCACACCAACACTAGACTCCCTAAACTAAAACCCACACTCATACCACTTAACATTATTTCCACACTGATAAGATCAGATTCTTTGTTCATTGGAACAACTGAACTCCTTTGTTACCACTTTGTCAAGACTCATCCCCCGGGGCCCATGCCCTGACTACCCCAAGCCCACCTTCCATAGGATATGGGCTGGTGAAGATCACTAAAAGAAATATTCCCTAAAACGGTAAGTCATTGCCTTTAAAACTGTACAAACACATGGTCTGAGAGAATAACAAGAAGCCATTGTGAAGTAAACTGCTATAGTAAAAGCGTGATGGATGTAGGGGGCTGAAATACAATCCCAACTTAATGTACGAGTACAACTAATAAGTAAAAAAACAAATAAAAGGAGAAATATAGCATAAAAAAGGAAAACTGCTACTGATTTGTCCTCCTATGATTCTAACAAAAGGATAGGTACAATTTGCCTACCCAGTTCTCCACATCCACTCGTCTCCTCCATGTACTGCCAGGTCCTAGATCGCATGAATCTCAGCCCAACTGATCGTTGTCACTATAAGACACCACAATGTGAGGCGTATCCCCTATAGGGGTGAGAATAATGATACCCAATATGAACCTCGAGACCCCTGTAGATCTCTCAGAACTCTACAAAGGAAAACTACAAATCATAATCTCAATAAATAAGCACAAAGAAATACACACAACTCATTCCAGGTATATAACTCTGTGAAATTGTATTATGATGCTGACCAACATAGGATCGCAATGAAAGCTGATAGCCAGCCACAGATTCTCTAGGCTTAGGTACAAGTAACATTCCGAGTCACAACGTCGAACACCTTGGCTACTAGAGAAATCAACCTCTAACAAGTATAGTGGTCCTTCTGTGTCACCCAATGGTGCTTCACACCTAACCATGGACTTCTGAGTTACTCCTCCTGTAGATTATTTTGGGTATACTGCATCACACAGAGGTTATTCCCACCGTGGGTCTGTCGCGTCACACAGAGGCGATCCCCCTCATGGCCTGCTGAGGTTTTAATCTTGCCATGTACCATGGGTCTACCGCATCCCATAGAGGTGCTCCCCAACAGGGGTATATCGTGTCACACATAGGTGCTCCCAACTATTCTTGTCGATTCACTCCGAGTTGAAACGGTCAGCAATAATCAATTCTCAGCCAGTCGCAGGGTTCCGTAATTAGCGCTTTTGAGAGAACCACTCCCCAAGCCATCATTCACAATTCAATAAGAATGAAAATCACTAATAATTAACCCATTGATCCTCCACGTCATAAGGATTCCAATGCAACAGACTGCGCATCAATCGGACGCCCGGTCTATACGTAATTGGCATTTCATTATTTAGGGCCCAGTTAGATTTGGATGCAATCCAACCCGGCCATACTCCATGTTTCTCCAAAACACTCATGGAGTAATACAAAAGGACCATCTCACTCCAAGTACCCCGATGCCATAGACGGTTCATCAAACATACCTCCAGTTTAAGAGTTAGGTCCGGTTTTCTGTAACTGGTCGGTACAGGGTCTGGGTTCGGCCAGCCTCGGTCGGACCGGCCTGACCTAGTTTTTCATGGGCTGAACCAGATAAACCTGGGTCGACCCAGCTAGAACCTGCTGGGCCACAGGTCAGGGCGTTGGGCGGCAGGGGCTTCCTGGTTTTCTCGGACGCGGTGCATCAGGGAGGGCTGAGGTGGTGCGGAGCCACATCTGTGGGTCAACCCGCGGGGGTTGACCCACTGCGCCCCCATGTGGAACCTAAGGTCCTCTGTGTAATGGATTTTAAACTGGGAGCACCGCTGGAATGCAGCCTATCCCCCAACCATCGATTGAATCAGTGGCCCCCTGCTCCTGTCGTGGTAGTTGCAGGTCGTGGCCTTACTTCCGCATGGGTACACCACCGGGGGAACAACCCAGCTCTGCTCCGCCTGTCTTGTCACAGTCATCTGGCACGCCAGCCGCTAACTCCATTAGCGCGTGATGGTGTGCCGCACCGACACCTATGCCAGACCTATGTTTCGGCTGCCTTCCTCTTGTCAGCGGGGCTGATGAGCCACACCCACTTTTGTTCATTGGCGGCGCGTGGCGACGCTATACCCAACGTAGAATATCTGTATCGCTTTGCTGTCAGTGATCCATGGAAGTGAAAAATTAGAAAATTAGTAGAGGGTTCAGGCTGGGTTCTTTAGGCCCACACCCTTCACGTTAGCTCTCAAACATGAGGGGGGTTAAAGGTGTAATAATCAATTGAATTAAACAACAATAAAAAACCCCACAAGGTTACCCTGTGACAACCTCTCTCAAGAATGAATGAATAGCGGATCAACCTATTAGTCAATTGGTCTTCATTATTGATATTATTCATGAACGGGGAAGCAGAAATCATTTAAAACACATAAATGAATAAACCCCTACCTCGAAGAATTATAGAAACAACTGTGCTTGAAGGTGGGTCGGAGTTCTTTGTTCTCATAACAAGCTTCCAATGATGCCGCTCATACGTTGTCTTCCGGTTCACGGTTTGGTGTCACCTGTCACTTTACGATGGGATCAGCTCTGTCTTCTAACGGTCCGACATCACGGTGCTCAATAAAAACATTATTTCATTCCAAATCTATTTTGGTAACCCCCCAAGATCTATATATATAAAAGAAGTGGAGGTTAAGTAACGAAGTTGGAGTTTAAAGGTGCTCATCAATTAGGACGCTTCCTAATTCCCTAATGGCATCGTTACATTTGGTTTGGTTGGTCAAGAAATTTATTGGCTTGACATGCCGTGGGCCCCACCCTTTATTTTTCTGCTGGAGGATATGAAATAAAATAATAAAATAATTTATTTAATTTGTTTTAAAAAGTTTCAAAATATAACTTTTTTCCAGACCTACTACAGTCAATGTAAATCCTTACTTAAGAGAATCTCGGCACTGTGGATTCAACAATGCCCAATGATTTTTAATATGAGAAATGATTCAAAAGTTAGAAAATTCCGCTCACACATTTACTAAACACCCCCGAAAATTTTTTTGGAAATTATTTTCGGGCACTCTGGGCCATAGAATCACATACCGTCAATTTTTACAGACTCGTATTAATTCCATATAAATATAAAAAATTAACATGGAAAATCCAAGTATTTACATTGTATCATTGGATAATTATATATCGTATTAGGAGTGGATGGTGATGATATTTGATCATAGATTTATGTATTTATGAAACAATAAAAATCACTTAGTAAATGTTTTGTGGTGGAACCTCAAGTATGAGAAAGTGACATGGGATCTATGTGAGGTGATGAAACAAAAGTACCCTCTTCTATTTTAGTGTAATGAATGTTAAATTTTGGGGATATATTTTAAAACGGGTGAATAATGTGTTGAATCGATCATTTATAAATTGAAATCCAATTTTAAATCAGTGAATGATTCATAAATAATTAATGTTATAGAATAAAATGATCAAATTTTGTTATTTTTAACCAATATAAGTTTTATCCTTCCATTTTTAAAATAACATTACTCATCATGAATATTCATAATATTTTAATTGTAAATTGATCCTTAAGATTATTATATTATGGATTAGATGTGGGAATGGCCTCAAATGTTGAATCATACCCCATAAAGACCATTTATAAGATATTATGAGGGATATATCATCACTGGCCTTTTCCTTTGATGAATGCCCTGATAAGGTTCAACAGCTAAAGCACTAAGGAAATCATTTATGGGAGAAGTTCCAAGTCATCACGAACATGTTCAAAACCATGTTCACTAAACCAATCCATGAAATCTTACCATCACACACCTTAGAATTCAAGAATAGGCAAGATAAATAAGGGGTTATGTTCTTAAACCATAAATGTTTGAATTTTTAATTTTTAATTTTAATAAAATAATGAGTATATTTATCCTTTTTATTACTACTTTAGAAATGATAATACAATGTGTTTGGTAAATATTAGATTTTGATGTGCTCAAAAAAATTATTTTTTTTGTGGAAATATATAATATCAACTACAACACAATTTTTGATGAATTCGTGCATCTTATAAAAATATTTTAATTTTATAATATATTATTATCAAATAAAATGTATTAAATATAAATAATTATGTATTTTTATAATGTCTACTGTAATTTTTATAAGGACCAATTTTTTTTTGTAATAAACTATTATTTTTCAATGAAAAAAGATTTTTATTTAGAAGTGTAAATTCTAAAATTAAGAGACACATTTTTATAAAATAAAAGCTATTATTTAAATTGATAGTTGATATTAATCCATTTTCCATTTTCCCTAATTTTCAACTAAATAGGAAATTTTGACTAAAATTTAAATATGATATAAATATATAGTGTGTATTATGAAATCATAAAATCCAAAAAGTTATATAATAAATAATTGAAATTGTATCCATGGCCAAAAATATGTTATACATTTATATAATATTTTTTTATTTTACTAATAATATAAAAAATTAATGAATCCTCCAAAACCTATATTATATTTTAAGGTTTTAAAATAATTTCATTTATAAACATGACTCAATTCCATATCACCAAGGAAATTATTTTAATAAATATTTTAATTAGTATTATCAAATATTTAATGCAACTTCGATTTTTTAGAAACGTGGGACTCACTATAATGACCCAAGCACGATTTAAATGGGAATTACATTATTTTTATTAAATAATTAATATATAATACAAAGAGATTCTCTAAGAACATATTTTTATAGAGTCTTTAGAAACTGAGAAAAAAATCTCCTATCTTCATGAAATATCTTCAACATCTCCCATAAAGATCTTCACATTTAGTTTTCGATCCTAAAACAATTCTTTATATCATGGGGAAAAACATATTGAAATGGTGAGCTCAAATTCTTAGTAAGGGTAATCATAGAGAATATCGGAGAAAAAATAAAAATAAGAATGTAAAAACATGAACAAAATATTTGAAATTCATACCATATATAAAGAATATCAAAAACATGGGTGGTGAAATAAATTATGGAAGTTCCTAAAGAATAAATTAAATGGAACACAAACCATGATAAAATAGCATTGGAAAAAATAATATAATTGAGGAAAACACAAGAGCATATAAAATCCATTCCATAATATCCAAAATTAATTTACATGACCATTATAGTGTAAAAATCAATTTAAATAACTGATTTCACTCACCATTCTATCCTTTTATTACTAAAGAATTTTTTATACCGTTTCAGTCCTGTATTACTAAACCCGATTTAATTTCTATTTTAGTTCTATCTATTTCTTCAGATATAAATCATTACCCAATTAATTGGAGGTAGATATATCTCCCACCCATCTAATAATGAAATCATTCTTACGTGTTCCACAAAAACATAAATCAATCATTATAGAATAACCCAAAAAATTAAATGGGTTTCTTAGAAATGATTCCATCATAAAATAATCCATATTAAACAAATGGATTTCATAAATAGAAATCCATAATAAAAACCATAAAATCATAGGAATAATAGGTATATTATTCATGAAACATACCCATATAAAATAATCTCATCTTAGATGAAATATAATTTTGATAAAACAAATGAAAATAATTCTTTTGTAAAATATCCTTTTTCATCATTAATTAGTTTTTTAATAAAATACTGCACAATTTTAAAAGAAATTACTTTATTTTAAAATAAAATTGAAAACATGTATGGTAATATTAATGAATATAAGTTGTTATGAAGGAGTACAAATCCAATAATTTCGTATATGTTAGAAAAAATATTCTTCACATACATTTGATGGAAAAATAAAAAAGTACCTATTATCAAAAACGAAAAAGGTTCTTATCATTCCATTTTATAAAAATTCATCAATTGGTAAAATATACATTAAAAAATTGTTGAAAAATAGAATGAATATTTTGGAATACATTATTACGAAACCTGGACATGGATGAAAAATATACCTAATTAAATATGTACATTTAAACAATCTCATATAATAATTAGATTATGAAATTATTCCTTACCAATTTATAATCAGTAGAATCATATGCCTCGTAAAATAATGAAAATTATATGAATACATAAATATCAAATCCATCATGATAAGAATAATAAAAACATGTATGGGCATCATAAACACCACAAAAAAACAAATAGGGGTAGTATAATGAATATGTCCCCCATAAAAAAACATTAGAAACAAATCCCTTAACATAGGTTATATATCATTTTATGCATAAAAAAACTCATGTATAATGATTTAAATTATTTCATTGAATTATTACAAGATCAAAGTAATTATTATGATATAATATATGAATATATTATCATCTGTTTGTTAATAACATTTCAATATTACTTGTTATTCGGGTATTAACTACTTCATTTACTTATGCATGTTTCTTCGAATACATTCTACTTCTCTGTCTTAGGTAAAAATTATATCATTAAAAATGATATTAACATATTTTATATGATATTTATTCATTATATATAGTAATATAATCATATATTAAGGGATTTAATGTTGAATGAATTGCCTCGCATCATTGAGACAGTAGACCATTTGTACACATGAGCAATGATATCATTACCATATTTGTGATATATTCTTTTTGGTGAATGATATATAATTTCTCCCAGAATCAATATAATGTTATAATAATCACAAATGTTTATTCTTTCTATGTTATACCCCTCCCTGTAAAGTTGTGGGGATAAATAGATTACACCATGGCATGGAGACTGTAAGTCGTACATATGCACATGAAGTGATTTTTTTGTGTAGGATGGATAGAATGTGGAATAATGGTTTTACATGACTATAAAAACATATCTGTATATTTTTTACACAATAATTATTACATAATAATTTAAAAAATATTGATGTGGATGTAATAGAAGAAATGATCTTGACAGAGTCAGTAAATGGGATTACCTCCTCTTCGAAGAGTTCCCTCTAGATCTCCTCTCAAAGGTACTGTGGTTAGTCATTTGAGAAGAATAACACCCATAGAATGTGACTAAGGAAGCATATTTGGTAAATTGGTAGGGGATGTATGATCATGGAGGATCAAATTTATGTTATGAAATGTGGGTGGGGTGCCCTTTACTAATTGCGGTGAAGGGAACTTTTTGAAACTCAATAAATATTAAATTATAATAAAATCTATCACAATAAAACTTCTACAAAAATGTCATTTATTCTAAAATAGAATTATATAAGTATGTAATATCATCAGACAATAAATTTTATACATCTTGTTTTTTTCAATTTAAACTCCAACATTTCAATTAACCATTAGTAATTCCATTTTAATTTTATCTATGCTAAAAAATTATTCATTATATAAATAGTGTAATATTTAGTTAATCGATGCAAATTATACCATAAATGAGTATTATAGAACATTTTGGACAATATAACTATTATTATATTTTTTAAAATTTCTGTATTATTTTTATATCATTTAATATTACATAATTTTAATAAACAATCAATTTTGTCAATTTTGACATGATTCAATTTATTGATTTTTAAAATATTCAACAAAGAAGATATCCATGAAAAAATACAATATTATAACCCTTGGGGATTAATTATTCTAGATAATTATTTTGAAATATTTATTTTCCAAAGTTATATTTATTTTCAAAATTTTAATGACATTAATTTAATGTTTCTAATAATAAAATAATCACTGCATCTGTATTGTATAATTATTTACTATACTACTTTTTTGAATAACAATAAAAAATAAAATACAATAATGATGAAAATTATTCACAATTTCTGATTAAAAGTTTAGTCGTATATATCTTCTTTAAATACTATATTAAAAATATTATATTTATTAATCCATGAATGTGTCAACTTTGACATCACTTCAACGAAAATATTATAAGCATCATATTCATTTTCATATGGCTTTAAATGGTTAGTAAATCGACCCTTTTATTATTATGGTCTAGATATAAACAAATAATAATATTTGGTCATGTTTTATTGTCCTTTAATGGTTATTATAATATTAATAAAAAATATCTATTGATTTCTCATCAATTAAATAATTTTTGAATCATTAATGTATAAGCGATTAAAGTTAATATTATCTTCCTAAAAATGAAAATTAAATTCTCATGACTATTAAACACATAATATCATTAAAATTATTATAATTTTCAAATTTATCTTCTATATATACTTATATTAAAAATGATTCATTTATTAAAATTTGAGTGACTCGTATTTTACATTTAAATTAATTAAATAAATTAAAAATATTAATCTCACCCAAGTGGCTTCAAAGGGATATCATTTCGACCCATAGATGATATATATTGGAAAAAAATTCAACCAAATATATTATGGAAAATTTTCATGTAATTTTATAATATTATGTTTACCCTTAATTATGTGATTTTCATATTTACCCTATAAAAAATTACTGCAGTTACTATTCATGATGGCTAAAAATAAAATAAAACTATTTAGATAATTTGGATCTTCTGACATCAAATATGGAATCCATTTCAAAAAAATCAGAACATAGATGTTTCAGTAATTAAATTAAAATTTGTCCCATTTTCGGAATTAGAGAACGAGATTTAAAAGAAAAAATATTGAAAAAGATTGAATATTTTTACATCTGAATTCAAAGTAAAATTAATACCAATAAAATTTATATTAATTGACAGGAAAATATTTTTTTTAATAATTTAAAAACATTAAATAATATAATTTATCAATATAAATTAGTTTTTTGGAAAAATGATTTTTCTATTAAAAGTTTGTATATTTTTACTATTCATCAAAACATAAAACTTACAATAAAAATATAAAAAAAAATTAATATAAAGTAATTTTTTATATCCTGCATCCCAATAGGAAGTTAATTTTGTTAAATAAAATATATATATGTCTTAAAAATATATTTAAAATAGGTGTTCCATCAAAATGAATGAAAAATTTGTTTTATGAAAAATACATCATTTTTCGGGAGAATTGAATTTTTTCATATGTCATATATAAAAAACTAATAAGTTTAAATTTTAACATTATATTGAATATTTTACATATATATTAAAATAATATAACCAATTAATAGATAATTTATATTTTTATAAACTTGGTTGTTTTCATTTAAATAGTTCTTCAAAAGAAGTTACTACTTTTCATACCTGCCATTATGATGCCTAGGTTATATGGTAACATAATAATATTAACATTATCACATAAACATTTTGTTGAGTGAAATTATTTCTGATAAAATAAATTTAAATTGTTTGTAACATAAGCCAAAATTTTTTTTCTTTAATGCTCATGCTAAGTCAGTGTTGTGTATAGAGTTGGCTTATCATGGTGTTGCATACAATAAATAAATAAATGAAATTTAAAAAAAACATAAATAAATAAATAATGATATAAATAATAATAATCTATCTCAAAAAATACTGGTGTGTTACATTCTACACCACTTAAAATTAATTTCCCCCTTGAAATTCATCTTTGATATAAAAGGATTTATAGTTTAAACGTTATTTTATAGAAGCCCACATCGGGAAAAAGGATACAGAAACTTCATTCTAAAAAGTAATGTGAGAAACATATATGTTTCCCAAAGCTACTCAAAAATTGGGTACCACATAGGAGAATATATCTGGATAGTGAAAACCTGGATATGGAAGATAAATTTAACCATCATGTTATGATAGAGAGTGATAGAGAACAAGGTTAGGAGATAGTTAACAATTAGAAAGCCATAAATCTAGGATAACATAACGGGACATTTGATTCATTGGAAATGAATGTTATAGGAAAAAATATTTTGTTTTAAACTCCTTTACCTAGAGTTGAATAATGAAAATAAGTAGTTACTTGAATATGTATAATCTCATTCTTTCCTTGTGCCTTGATCAATTTCTACTATGTATCTTATTAAAAGAAATGAAGTTTAATTTTTCATTCCTAATGCGTTTGAAGATCATTATATCCATATATTTAATGATTGTTCATTCCATCAATATTTATCACAAAAAATATGAGAACATGTTATCAAATATGCATTTGTCCACCTATAGTGAGATAATAATTTAATCTAACAAACAACATTTGAGGATTAACTTATACTTTATAGACATATAGAACATTATAATCCTTCTAAAATTTTAAAATTCAAACCATTAGAAATGGTTGAACTAAATCGGCTTAAAATCTATCTCTAATATATCATAAGTTTTATATTTTTGGTCACATTACCAAAAATTGAACACCTTAATCATTTTTCTATTGATAAAAAACTGAATAAATATAAATATATATTGAAAAAATGCATGTTTCCTTAAAATTGTTTTTAAATAGATATAATCATTTTCCAGGATAGCATAAACCACATTTCAACAAAAACATAATTAGTTATAAAGAAATAATTACCATACATTTTACTTTTTCATAACCAACATGTCATTATCTAATCATCAATCATATATTAATTGGTATCCCTCCCTTAATCATGACATTTAAAAATTATTATCCAAATCACATTTCATTGTTAATAGTACCTTTCAAAATATTCTTTCAAATACCTAAGTAAAAACATTAGTGTAACAATCCTTATAATATTATATATTCTATAATATCATAAAATTACTTATACAATATTATTCTTAATAAACATTAAATTATTCCACTGTATTCATTATTAATTAACCAAGATTCTTAATTTTATTACAGAACACATCTTTCATCTCATATGTCATTCTTAGTCTCTTCATCATCTGAAACATAAATAGTACCCATTTGACCATGCTGATTCTCTTCATGAGATTTTCCCATAGGGAATTTATTTTCTAAATTCCCACACATTACTCAATTAAAAAAAATTGACTTTCATTTATGTCTTAGAAATACCGTATCCTTTATCTTTGTTATAACTACTCCTTTTCCTTTTCAATTACTATGTTGGTTTCATTCTTTTGCACACCCAAAATATCATCTAGTTACATTGAAGAATTACCCTTGATGCCTCTTCCCACATGATTTACATGAGGAAATTTGAACTTTAATTCCATTGTAATCACCATGAAACTATAGAGACCCTAGCCTCTTATATATAGCATTACAAGATTTTAAGTATAATTATATATCAGAATGCAAGACAAGGATCGTAAAGTCTAGTGTATTGGATGACTACGTACATAATCAAACATAATAAAAACAAAAATTTTTTAATCTTAATAATGAGATTCTATCATCCATTGTTCTCATATTTTTGTATGAGATAACCTTGGGATAACATGAACAAATGGATTAGCTAATAGCCGAGTAAATAAATAACCATAAGAACAAAGCATTATAACATGAGATAGAAGGCATGCCATGATTATATAAAAAGTAATGTAACATATGGAATAATAAAATATAAAAATGAAATCATATAAAAATTGAATCATAATAATGTGGTAGAAACATAAAACATGACTTTAGCACCATCCAAGGCTAACTGCCAAGACCGATACACATGGTTGCACAAGCCAATGCTAACTGCCAATACTGTTGAACATTGTATCTCAAGACAAGGAAAACCACCAAGACCATCACACCTACATCTAATGAGATTAATCTATACACAATGCATTGGATATCTAACACATAACACCCATATTAACATTTCATTAATATTTTTTACACATAAATAATCATACATAATCAATCCTATATAAACAAATGGGTTATCCTTGGAAAGAATTGGGTACCACAATCATGTTATAAAACATAAAAAATTGACATATCATAAAATTGTAAATGATTGAAATATATATACATGTAAATTTATAAGGAAATAGTCATATATCAGGTAAATATGATTCAATTAGAAGTGACAACTTGTAAGAAAAGTATTTATGAAATTTTAGAATTAAAACATTTTTGTGCATTTTTATGTAAAATACTATAGAGACTTTAAAATAGAAAAGGGAACAATCCCTTATATAAAACTATAAGTAAAACCATAAGGTTTTTTAATAAATATACTGATTTCATAAATACAATGGTGGATTAAAATAGAATATAGAGTATGCTTGAAAACAGGTAAGAATTCAGGAAGTTCCCTCAAACAAGTTTGCTAATCGAGGAGTATTGTGAAGGGAATCACATAAAATCATGTATATAATAAAAATAAAATGATGAAAAGGTCTTTATAAATGAATTTGTTACAAGTAAACTACATTTAGATTATTCAAATAAATTATAAGATAACTTTATTTTGGTAAAAGTAAGATAAGGAAACCCGATGGAACAAATGAGGTTTGGGTAGAATCCCTTACTGATTATCAACATGGTATCAGGTGAAATTAAGAGGAACTAATGAGAGATAAAGGGGTTTATAATCACATAAAAATAGTGATGGAAGTATGGAGATCTGAAAAATCATACCCCATAATTATATATTACACATAAAATGTCATAATAAAGAGGAAATTCTAGAATAAAAGTGAAATTTAGGGGATCCCTTACCTTAAGCCCTACGGTGTTTTTCACATGATATTAATGACCTGAATAATCATATTAAGTACATTAAATAATAATTCCAGAACATATTCTATATTTAAATTACTTATTATTTTCATGTTAAGTACAATCATTTTCTTTTTGATGGGTTAAGTGGTTCAATTTCATTGTTTGAGTCCATTTCTTTTCTTGGTTTTACGATTAGTTTACATATTTCTGGCGAATTTTAAAAAATGGGGATGGTTTTCATGGATTGTAGTTATATTTAATTACGTAACATCCAAAAGTTTACATATATATAAGTCTAATTTGGTTACAGAGACTGATATTGATTCATTATATAAAACCTTAGTGATATCCATTTGGGTTAATTGGTAATTTTTGACCACAATAAACAGGTTTTGTTTAATATGTTGAAACAATGTGTAAAAAAAGTTTATAGAACCATAGATGATATATAATATATAATTTTTGGTCTGTTTAAACGATGAAAATGGATTCATGATGATAATTAAAGACGATAATGGGAATTGAAAACTCATCGTCCTTGAATGTGGTTAATTAGCACATCCTAGTTGGTTACTTTACATATAAAATATAAGAAGGGTAAATGAGAGATGATAAAAACATATCCTATTAACATGAAAACATTCTAGTACATATAATTTACTATAGTTTTCATAACATTTTGATGAGAAGAGGTAAGTGTAAGAACTCGGTTCATTACTTGAGGTATAATTTCCTTCTATTCATTTTCCATGAGTTATTTTTTTGAAAACAAGGGATAATTTCGAGAATGGTTGTTTTAGTGTTACACACCATGTAATACTATATAAATTATGTTTATTATGGCCATGTAGGATATGGATACATGGTGTGTGAGCATGTTGGCATGGGTGAGAATGAAAGGCCGCTACACACTATGTACTTCCTCACACACACAGTGTAATAATATCGGCAGGTCGGTGCAGGACATGTAAATTGAGTCAGTAAAACTATAAAAATTAAAATGATATACACATTGTGTACTTCTATTTTCAACATCAAATGGGGAGTAGCCTCATTTTCTCCTCATTTGTACTAGAGACTCTTCAGGTTAAAGAACAAGAAGGTCGGATCTTGTTATTTCTCTTAAAGCTTCATCATAACCCCAATATATTCATAATCAGTCTAATTTGAATCCTCTTAGTAAGATATTTATTCTTCTAGAGTTGTTATTCCTAATTTCAATTCTGGATGAATTTATTTAGGTTTGATTTTAATTCACCATTTCATAGATCTTCATCGTTCTAGGTCGATTCAAGGGTTGATGCTGGAGTATATCGATTGTACAACATTGATGTAGGTGGTCTTCTGCCTCTCATTAATTGTCGATATTTTTATTTATGTCATTGTGCTGCACAAACATTTATAGGGTGTCTCCTTGAAAATAATTTTATCCTTATTATAACCAGACATTGTTCTAGTAATTAATTTGATGAATTTAAGCATGTATACCCTTGTTGCTTCAATTAAGGGAATCCCCATGGTTGTGTTTACTTTATATGAATATTGTATATCCCATTTGGCCTTGAATTTCTATGGATATACCTTAGTTTTATCTTTTGGGTTTTTTAAAATGAGCATGATTATTTTTCTGGAATTTCAATTGTGTAGAAATTGTATGTGTTTGATTATGTCTTTGGGTCTTTGTTTCCCCTTTATTATGCAACGTTTTGGCTTGCGAAGAAGGTTGGAATGTTTTATTGAATTCTAATGAGTAAATGGTTAATATAATTAGGTAATACATGGTTTCATCTTAGAACATCATGAATAGACTAGCATGACTGTTTTAGCTTGCACCATGGATGATAAATGGGATCAATTTAGAAGGCCCTAGACAGAATCAAGAGGCTTTTGATTTATATGTCATTAGTAACACTTGAGCACCCTTTTAGGACTTATATTGATGGGATAAATTGAAATAAATATTAAATTAGACATATATTTATAACTTGGTATCCCTAGTAGGAATGTTGAAGATTGAATCACATGAACTTATATCAACATCGACAGTGATACACAGGGTTCCCTACAAGGAATGGTGAGAACAGACTCCTAGGATGTCAGTAGAATTATACCTATGGTGATACATGAATTAAAACATAGGAATCTTAAGAAAAGTATTGGGATACACATAAATGATATAATGGAATGAATTATGACACGTCTGCCAATCCAAAGCACTATCTTGGATTCAAATATTACTTACTTATTAGTAGGGCTTCTGAGACTTCTGTTGTTCTTACTATGCTATAGGGAATGCAAGGAATAGGGTGAATTTTGAGACCTAAATACTTCAACTAGATGATCTATTAATGAACATTTAAAACTCAACATTTGAATACCTATACTTATAGGATTGTTTCCTTTTGAGGTCCTACTAGTTACTTCATGTCATTACTATTAACGATTTCTCAATATACTCACAAACAGATTGGCACAAACCTGAAGTGGATGTCTACTAGGATTAATTTCTCACACCTATTGTGGGTCATTTATTTGGACCCAAACATACTATATTGTTTCATTTATCGATAGGGGAAATACCCTGTATATAGGTACTTGATTGATGCCTAGGAGAAAGAGAGCATCGTACCAAGCCAGTGCTTGTGATGATGTTAAGTTTTATTTTGGTTTACCATACTGTTGTATTGTATTTTACTTGAATGTTGTGTATCATGTTTATTTTTTTCATAGAACATGTGGAATTATTCATTATTTTGATATTATATTCCTTCTGGTTAACATTATCCTTCAGTATTCAGTTGTTTACTTTAGTTTCATGTTGTTTACTACTTCCAATATTTGTTATTATTTATTTTGATGTGTTACAAACTACCAATGAGGGCATAGTTTCCACAATATCCCCCCTTAGTCCCTTGATTCTAGTATGAAACCTCTAGAATTTGGGGAAATACATTTGAGGCCATGTATCCAATTAGGTATGGGGCATCGTTTAGTGGAATCCATGCATGGTACATTTCAATGTTGTATCATAGGGATTTATCTTTTATTCTTTTTCTTACTATTTAGAGTATATATATAACTATAGTAAAGAATATGTATTTGGTAATTAAATATTCCTCAGTAAAGCTAACCATCATAGAGGGAAAATCCAAATTTCTTTGAATTGACTTGTGAAAATTAGTTTTTTAACTATTTCAGTTGATTAGATTTTACCATTGGATGACACACAAGATCTCTACTATTAATATTGATGAAATTGTGGGTTCTATTTTAGTTGAAACCTTATGAGATGAGGGTGTTCCATCTCATGCATCATATTGAAACGTGTTAGAATCACATTCCTTACCATATAGGATGCATTAGTTATCAGTTGATGTTGTTATAAATGATGTAATTGCTATGAATGCTGTTGTGATAGGTGTTGTGGTATGTTATATGTTTTGGATTGAATGGATGCCAAAATTTGGTTCTTAAGGTTTATGAGCCCTCTTAGACCATAATTTGGTAGATCATGATTCAAATTTTATTTTATAATGTTCTTCTTGGGTGACAAACATTGATTTGTAGTGGGTATGGGTCCTCAAGGATTGGAAATTGGCATCTCGGTAGTTGCTTTTTCTAAAGAACAAGTGTTTTCTGTGCAATCTAGTGTTTCTGTCCTAAAAAACCCAATATAAAAGTCTTGTAGTCTATCCTAAAATGATGCGTTCTTCCTGTTTAGGGAAGAAGGTGTTCCATGTTAAAGAATAACATGTTGTGTACCATGTGTACACACCGTGTATCCCTTGATCGTGTATCCAATCATGATGGAGGGGAACACAGGTTGTTAAACATTGATAGTGACACACTGTGTAATGAGATTACATACGGAGTATATGTAGACCATGTATCCAACCGTGTGACTAACAAAATGGGTGGATGAAAATAGAGTTGTACACACTCTATTGAGGGTGGACACGCCATGTAGTCTAACACTGGTAGAACCCTATAGTTCTAGCCATGTAGAAATAACTATGCAGTAAAGAAGATTTTAACTACATGTCATGTCTTAGGAGGAACACGATATGTGTGTAGTGTGTTACACAGCCATGTGGTGCATACATACATGCCCATGTAGAGGCCTAGGAGGACATGTCGTATTTGGGGATACACATAACCTGTACCCCTATTTTAGGAAATGTGAATGATTTCATCTACATGATTCTTTCTTCCACTTATGAGTTATAGTTTTGATTTGTTATAATGGTTCTGAGGTGTGTCTGTTGGACTCAATAAAGTAATGTCGCCACAACGACCGCGAGTAGTAAGAAAGGAGAGCGTTGATGAGCACACTCCAGAAATGATGGGCCTTGGGCTTTTGATGGACCCTCTAGTTTCGCCAGCTGCAGCACCAGCTGTTATACTAGATGCAGGTGCAGATGCACAGTTCTGAAAAGGATTTGTGGGGTTCATACAGACCTTCATGGGAGAACCAGAGGATGCCACATCTATGGAAGAGTGGATGCATCTATTCCACCAGCATCATCCAACTACATTATCGAGGGATGAAGGACCACATGCTCAGAATCATGGCTCGAGATAGTGATGACTATATTCAAACATATAGAGACACCTCACGAAAGGCGGGTCTAGCTCACTACTTATATGTTTCATGATTCTACCAAAAGATGGTTGGATGTTATCAATTTTGTAGGGAATCACCGGGATATGAAATGGGAAGAATTTCAGGTAGCCTTCTATTATTTTTATTTTCCCAAGACACTGAGTGGCGACTGTTCTCGGGAGTTCATGACCTTGGAGCAGGACAAACTATAAGTTGTGGACTATTCGGCCCGATTTTCTGAGCTTTAGCGACTCACACATATTCTAATGGGAAATGATGTATCAAAGGATAGACAATTCGAGTATGGTATCAGGTTTGACATCTGAACATGGGTGCAAGTATTTAGGATAACTTATGTCCCTTCTATTCTGAACCATGCATTGATTACCAAGTGCAACCTACAAGAATCTGGGGGGTGCGAGTCAGGGTGGTTCGGCACCAAGATCAGGTATTTTCCCGACTAGAAGAAAGAAGTGTCGTTTAGAGTTTTCTCGAATGTATATGAGTAGTCATAACCATTATTCTGGTAGCTAGGTGAGGTGCTACCAATGTGGTAGACCGGGGAATATGTGGCCCTAGTGCCCAAAGAACCCTATTGAGTGCCAAGCATGCAGAAAAATGGGCCATATATAGTGTTTCTATAAGAAGATTTTAGTAGTGGCTAGTGAGATAGGATCATTAATGAATCCACATGAAGGAGCTAGGTAAGTAGCTTCTCACCGGTCTAGAAATTGGAATTTTCCAGGGCATTCAAGCCATGGCGGTGGGCATGGATATGGTAGCCAGGACCCGATATCTCAGCGATAACAGGGCGGGTCAGCCCAGGGTATCCAAGTAGTGTCTCAAGGACACAATGAAGGTCAGACATATGTAGTGCAGCAGTCCGAGAAATAGCAAGATCCCGGACCTTCTACTGTCATAAGTAGTATCCAACACGCCTCTGTTTTTTCTTCTGCACTTCTTTACTGGGTCAAAACATAGTTTTATACTTGTGGCCATTATAGAAATCCTTGGACACCATGATTATAAATTCTCTAATGTGATGACTCTATAAACTAAATTAAGGATTAGAATTATATGTGTGAATCATTGCAAGGATTTCCCCCTTGATATTGGTGGGTGTCACATTCTATGGATCCTCTATGTCTTACAGTTGACAGGAATTGGTGTAATTCATATAATGTACTGGTTGGTTTCATTTCGATCCTTTGTTGATTACTATCACCACAGGGTGAGTTTCACATCACTAGGTGGTAGATAGTTTCTACATATGGGTGAATGGGATGTATTGGAAAATAGATCTAGACCCATGAATCGTGGGCTGGGTGGGATGACACCCATAATGTGATTCTATATTTGGATGATTAGGGAAGATGTCTTGAAGATATCCATCTAGTGTTTGATCATTTTAGGGACGTTTTCTCAAACAAATTTTCAAGAATGCCTCCAGTCAGAGAGGTTTATATCACTATCAAGCTAGTTTTAGGAGCTGTAACATTATACATTACTGCTTATAGGATGGTTATGATTTTGTTTCAAGGTCACAAGAGGTAGTTGGAAGATCGAGAAGCGGAGGGTTTTATCCGGCCCAGTACATCTTCTTGGGGTTCACTGTCCTTTTCTCTTAAAAGGTGGATGGTACCCTTAGGCTGTGCATTGAATATTAGAAGTAGAACTATTTAATAGTCAAGAACCGATAACCCTTTCCATGGATAGATGACCTTTTTGATCAAATTTGATTATCTTGAGTGTTCTCAAAGATTGACCAAAGGTCAGGATTCCACTTGTACATGTTCGACCTAGAGACATACCTCATACAACCATTCATAGTAGGTATGGTCTATATGAGTACTTGGTTATTCCATTTGGTCTCACAAACATACCAGAAGTTTTCGTGACACTGATAAATAGAATATTCCATCCCTACATAGTTTCTTTTGTTGTAGTCTTTATGGAAGATATATTGGTGTACTATCACAATTGACCTGAATATTCCAAGAACCTTGAGATAATTTTGAATACAATGAGAGAGATTCAGTTATTAGATAATTATGAAAAATTCCACATCTGGATAGATCAGATTCACTTCCTATGGAACTTCATCTTAGTGAATGGAGTATCAGTGGACCTAGTGAATTTAATAGAAGTAGTAACATGTGATTAACCCAATAACGTTTTTAAGGTGTAGAGTTTCTTGGGACTAGCTGGTTACTACTGAAATATTATACATGTCTTATCAATCTTATCAATGCTGATGAGAGGCTTTTACTGGAAAGGTGTGATGTTTGAGTGGTCAGACTCTTGTGATGAATCCTTTTAGGAGATGAAGGGATGATTGAATTCTGTACCCATACTGATATTTCCAAAGATGGGAATGAGTTTCGTTGTGTACTTTGATGCATAAGGTATTGGTCTAGTAGTGTTTCTTATGAATGATATCAATATGTTGCATTAGGGTCTCAGCAATTGACGCCAGATGCGGGGAATTATCCGACACATGAACTAAAGTTTGTGAGGTTGTCCAAGATTTGATTTGTTGGAAACATAATTTATTGGGAGAGAATTTTGTGATATACACAGACCACAAGAATCAAATACATATTTACTCAATGTTATTTGAATCTGATACAGAAATGGTTGGTGCAATACCTTCATTAATTTGATTTTGGGCATTCCTAATCTTATAGAAAAGGCAATGCAGTGGCTGACGCACTGAGGAAGAGAAATCTGATACGAGCATTATAGGAGGATAGTAGTGAGTGACAGCTTGTGGATTTGTTATATGAGATTAATTTAGAGGTTCATGAATGTGAGGTGAAGACTTATCTTTCACCTTTGGATGTTACCTATACACTAATGAACAGAGTGAGGATGAGGCAGCTATCAGATTCTGAAGGCCTAGTCCTCCCGGAGAGTGTGGTATGTGAGGAACATCTTATAGTATAGACGATAGGATATGATGAAGTTATACATATCCATCGAAATTTTTGGGTTCCATGGAATATAAATGGGAAGATGATGTTGTAGTTTCATGATTCAGCATGGGAATTACATCCCGTGGTCACCAATATGTTTTGTGACTTGTGCTGCCAGTACTGGCAGCCAGTTATGCTGTGATTAGTAGCTTGTTTTTATAAGAGGTGTTCCACCAATCATCCAATGAAGGTGGAACATCAGCAGCCACCGGAAAATTTAGATTATCTACCCATTATTGAGTGTGAATTTGATGATGTTGCTCTAGATTTCATGAAGGTGTTACTGAGGTCTCATAGAGGAAATGATGTTGTGTGGGTTTTAGTTGATAGGCTTAAAAAGGTGGCCCACTTCCTGTCAATCAAGTATACATTTGGTGTTTATGGGATTAAAAGGCTATATATCCAATTGGTGGTGTGACTTCATGGGGTCCCACATTCTATCATTTCAGATACGGATTCCTACTTTACATCTCATTTCTGGAATAGTTTTTAGAGGGAGCTGGGTTCGTTGGTGCTTTTAAGAATAACATTGCACAATCAAACTGATGGATAGTGAGAGCGTATGATACATGTGCTAGGGGACATGTTGTGTGAATGTGTCATAGAAATTAGAGTATCTTGGGAAAATCATATACCCATATTTGGGATCACCTATAATAATAGCTTCCATGATACTATTCAGATGGTTCCATATGAGGCTTTATACAAGAATCCAAGCTGATCACACCTTTGTTGGCTAGAGGTAGGAGATGCAGCTATGATAGGACCGCATCATGTCTAGGAGACTACTGGGCAAGTTCAATTAATTCAGATGTGGATGTCTACAATGTAGTCTCATAAGAAATATTATACCAATCACTGTAGATGACCTTTGGAGATTGAGTTTGGTGATCTATTTTTCCTACATGTCGTAAAGAGGTTGGGGAACAAGAGGATCAAAATACAAGGTTATAATTCAATGAGATATGTCAGACCATTTGAGATTTTTTAACGAGTTGGTTTGTTTTACTATCATTTATAGTTCCCTTAGATTTACTGAGCCATAAATAACGTTTTCCATGTATCCCAGCTACGCTGCTATAATTCAAACTTGTATTTCATTTTCTTTCCTAAGTATGTCGAACATCAGGTTGATGCATCCTTTATGGATCATCTGATTTGTATAGTTGATAAGAGCATAAAGGTCCTCTGAGGCTGGTCAGTTCCTCTCATATGGGTGATACGGCAGTATGGCGAAATATAGGACGAGGCATCAGAGAGGGAGGTCGATGTACATACTCAGTGCCCAAATTTATTCTCAGATATTCCATCACCACCATTGGAATAGAAATTCTTGGATGAATTGTTTTAAGGGGGGATGTTTTTTAGAACATGGTTCTTCTATTGGAGTATAATTTCCATATATTCATTATCCTCGAGTTATTTTTGAGGAAAAATGTAAATTTGGGATAATGGTTGTATTAGGGTTACATGACATGTAATCTGATATAAACGCCCTTTAGTATGCTTATGAAGGAATGGGAAACATGGAATGTGATAATGATGGAAGGAATGAGAAGAATAATACACTACACGTCTCGTTCCTCCGGATACATGCCATGTATTCATTTTGGCATGTCAGTACATGATTTGTAATTTAACTTAGAGAAACTATGAACATTAAAAAGATATAGACACCTTGTATATAGACTTACATGCCCTGTGATGGTTCTAGGAGCAGAAAATGCAAGTTTGGTATGGAACCCTTATTTTATTTTTTACCATGATCAATGATTTTTCTGGGATCAATACGATGATGAACTCCAGTGTATGTGGAATAGATTCAATGATTTAGATAAATACGTAAGAGGACCAAATCCTTTATATAGGATCTTGCACATCATGTGTATAATAAATTTAATTAATTTCATAGAACAAATTATTCATGAATCTTTAGTATTTTCTTCATTGATGATTTTAATCGTCCGGAATGACCCTTCTAGATTATCTTGTTTCTATTACAAGTATATAACATGAATCCCTCTAGTGGTGATCCACAAGTGCTTTGATGGCCTCCAATAAACAATAATTGTTATCTGGTTTCTAGTGTGGTTAAGCGAGTGTCTTATTTCAATCGTTCTTGATCGCTTTTTCTTTAGTCTTGATGAACACATCTCATTCTTAAGAGGGGCGGTAAGATTATTTGAGAGAGAAATTGTTTTTCCCAACAATTCTCAATTCATCGGATCTGTTGTTCGGTGTCGGGTGGTGTCTGGCACAGTAGGCGTACTTCTCTATTTATATGCATGGAACATCCGTAAGAGTATTTAACTGCATAAAAACAATTAAATACATTCATCAAAATAGAGAATTCTTATTCTCATAATAATAATAATAATTTTTCAGTATTAATCTTGAACCAACTTATGAAAAATATAATTATAAATAAAATTCCACATCACAAAATAATAGCAGTGTCATTATTATTTTAACATTTTACAACTAGTTAAATAATTATTTACCACCTTGAAAATAATTATTTTACCACAGAACCAGCCTTGGACTACTCAAAATCAACTTTCATTTATTGAACACCTGAACAAATAAATATATACTTTATTCTCTTAAATAATTATTTTATTCACAATCATGTAAATAAATATATATTTAATGTTCAATAAAAGTAATAAATATATTTAATATAATTTATGCGATCATTTTAAATTGAATAAAATTATTCCATGGTCTTGATAATAATATTTATTTCATTAATTATATTCAAATAGAATTTAACCAAGATCACCAAAATCCCTTAGTGTGTGTCCCTCTAGGATTCTTTCTCACTGAAATTATGAGGGCTTGCCTAAACTCCAAGTGTAATTTCGTGCAATGGGTCACGGAACCCAAGAGAAAGAACGTAAGGTTTCAAGAATGACATCCACATACAAATAGTCACTAGGTAATATAATCTCTCTGTCGCAATATTTCATCAAATAGGTTTCATGCTAGTGTCATCAACTTTTATGCTTGATACTCCATTATTTGACTACCTAAAATAAACTAATTGTTACACCATCACCATGTAATTTTGCGTGATGGTTATATATAAATAAAAGGACCAAGATATCTACTTCTACCAATGGAAGGGACAAATACATACTCTAAATATCCACTATTAACATGCCACTCGTGACACACCCAAAGTACTCTACTTCCTGCCAACAATCTATGTGATGATTTTTGTTTGTAAATCAAACTTCACAATTCATGACACATATTAATGATAATCTTAAAGTCTAAGGATCATTACACTTTCTCGCCGAAAGAAATATATGATCACACCAAATCATGTAGAATTACTACTAGAGGGCCTGTTCTCATAATCTCTTGTCTTGGAGATTATCATGTGTGAACTTCAAGAGAGGAAGTCTCATCTATTTTCGAGTATACACCTGCCAGTCTGCATGCTATGAGTCCCATCATAGTATTTTATCCAACCATTGAACTATATATAAGAATATTGTTATAGAATTTCATGGTTCCCATCATAGTGAGGAACATCTATGACCTTATCAGTGCAACAGATACTCTAGGACATTATTACATCATAGTCATGTAGAACAATGAAAAATATGTAATAAGATGTTTAATATTTAAATACATTAAATTCCCATGTAACTAAAGTACAACTAGTTGCTTCTAGGACACCATCTCTTACAAAATTTACTTCTATTTTTATGCTTAAAAATGTTTGTAGCTTCATTTTCTTCTCATTTAGATAGGAGACACATCGTATCCAAAAACAAGGATATTGGAGATCTTTTTTTTCTCATGATGTTCTGTTCGAACTCCTACATTTTCACCGTCATTATCATTTGAATCCTCTATAAAAGATATTTCTTCTACTATAGTCGTTATTTCTAATTTATATTCATGAGGAAGTTATATAGGGTTGAATGATTTTCCCATTTTCATAGATCTATGTTGTTCTTGGTCGATTCAGGGGAAAGCGTCATAATATATCTATTGTACGACCTCGAGGTAGGTGGTCTGATGCCACTCATATATTGTCGAGATATTTATATGTGTCCATGTGCTACATACTCATGTATTGGGTGTCTCCTGGAAAGGAGTTTTTTCCATATTAATACCAAACATTGTACTGTAAATTAATACAATGAATTATAGCATGTTTAACATTGTATCTTCAATTTAGGTCCACCCCATGGGTGTGTTTTCTTTGGATAACTGTTGTGTAGCCATTTTGGACTAGGATGTCTAATTTAGTTCCTTCATTCTCCATTTTTTGGGTTGGTTAAAATGAACATGATTATTTATCTAGAATTTTAATCATTTAGGAATTGTATGTTTCAGATTATGGCTTTTGGATTGTGTTTTATGCTTTTCTATACAGTGTTTTTGCTTGTTAATAATGTTGGAACATTTTTTTGATTTTAATGAGTAAATGGTAAATAGCATTGGGTGATACATGGGTTCTTCTTAGAACGCCTTGAACAGACTCACATTACTATTGTACCTTGCACCTTGTCTTATACATGGGTTCAATTTAGAATGACATGGACAGAATCAAGAGGGTTTTTATTTATATGTCATTAGTGATACTTGGGTTCCCTAGTTGTACCTACAGAGGTAGACTAAATTGACAGAATTTTACATTTCACAAAGAGTGAAACCTTCACCTCCCTATTAGTACCTATGAGGATAGAATCACATGAACTTATAACAACATAGAGAGTGATACTCAGGGCTCCCAAGTGGGGCAGCTAGGAAAGAACTTGTAGGATGCTGGTAGAATTACACCTATGGTGCTATTTGAGATCAAAAATAAGAATATGATGAATAGAATCATGTTATACATAAATGATGTAATAGAATGAATTGTGACACATGTTCCAAGACAAAGCACAATCAAGCAATTATTCATTACTTACTTGTTAGAAGGGATTCTGATACTTCTATAGTTCATACTTTGCTATGGGAAATGTCAGGTTTAGGCCAAATTCTGAAAACTAAATACTTCAAGTTAATGAACTACTAATGAACATAGTAAAATCAATAAATGAATACCAGTAATTGTATTATTTTTTACTTCCCTGTTCCTACAAGTTACTTAATGTCTTTACTATTCAAAACTGCAGCATATACTCACTGACAGATTGGAACAGACCATTGGTTGTTTCCTACTTGGATTCATTTCTCACACCAAGTTTAGGTCAGGATTTTGGGCCCAAATAGAGTATATTGTTGCAGGTGTCGATCGTGGAAAGGCTCTCTATACAATAAATTGATTACTGCCTTGGGACCGGAGAGAATGGGACAAAGACAATGCTTTTGATGTTGTTAAGATTCATTTTTTACCATAATTTGATATTTTATTGTACTTGACTGCAGTGTATCATGTTTCATTGTTTTCATAGAAGATGTAGAATTCTGCATTATTTTGATATTGTATGCCTTATGGTATACTTTATCCTTCATTATTCAGCTATTTACTTCAGTTGACTTCTATTTACTGCTTCTTCTATGTGTTTATATTTATTCTGATGTGCTACACTTTGCCAATGAGGGCATAGTTTCACCTTATCACCCCCATGGCCCACACTTCTAGTCAGCAGCCTTTGGTGTTTTGGGAAAGTTTCTTGAAGAAATGTGTCGATCCAGGTATGGGGAACCATTTAGTGGCATTTGTAACAATTTTTTCATAGTAATTATAGAAAATAAATAAATGGAACATGAAATGAAGTTTAAAAAAAGAAAAGAGGAATTTAGCTCTTCTTTTAATCATCCTTGAGAGCCTCTTAATGGGAGAGGATTCAGACATTTTAAGAGACTAAGGGTTTCTGGACATGGGGGGAGGATATTTAGGAAGAATTTGGGCATAATTTATGGAATTCACAAGGATTGAATGGTGTGTATAGAAGAGGGTGGTGTGGGTGGTTTTTATAGAGGAGGGGAGGAGGGTTTTATTTGTATTTTAACCCTTAGATTATTATTTTTCCATAAAAATATAAATAGTAATGATTATTGGGAAAAAGTAATATTTTCATGTGAGTTCTAAAAAAGTCAATTTACATCATCCCTTTCTCATTCATGATGAAAAAATTTGTGTTTTAGAATTTATTGTGAATTATCGCATTTTATTATTCATAAAAAATTAATGTATTTTAGAAAAATCCCAAAAATTCACTCTATCCATTATTTGACATGTAGAATAAAAAAAATTAACTCCTCTAATACATGACACTTTCTTGTCGAACTGCCTTGCAATGGTGAAGAGCTTCATCATGTCTATATGCTTGGGAGGGGAAACACAATGTTTTCAGTCTGACTTTACTTTTTTGTCTTATGGGTGTGAGTTGTCTTATATCCTGATGTCTGTGCGGGTTTCCCCCTTCTTCCCTTAAAAGGGGGCTTTATCAAAATAATAAAAATATTTCAGGCCTTCGGGCCGTTGGAAGGATGAGCCCCTTTTAGGAAAAAACACTTTATTTTAAATTAATTAATTAATTGTAATTAATTCTTTATGGATTTTGAAAATACCAGTACTTTTATGATGGTCATATTATCACTTATAGGATGCCTAAATTTTATTTATACATTCATGGAATATGTTACTATTCTTTTGATGATTTAATATTTATAACTGTAATATAACTATTCATAATGGTATGTTACTATTCATAAGGGTAGGTTACTATTCACCAAACATTATGTTTGTTTCATTAGACTCCAAACGTAATTATGATCTCAACCATGTATGTCAGATATTCAAAATTCAAATCACAGAGGTGACATTATTATGTTTAAAGGTCACATAGCACACAGTAGTTGATTATGTCTTAATTTTCAAGTGATTATATGACATAATTATATGAAGGGAATTTCCCATGAAAAAACATTCGTTCGTAACATTATTCCACCCTTATGAAATTTCAAACTCAATATTTCATTTTATATTATAATGCATAAACAGGTGCAAGTACTTTTCTTTCATTGCATCCTCTCGTTCCCATATTGCCTCTTCATACTTTTGGTTCCACCAAAGTACTTTGACCTAGTGTCTAGTCTTCATACGTAAAACATTGTCTCTATGATCCAAGATCTTCACTGGTTTCTCCACATATGAAATATCATTGTACAACTATACCACCTCTGAAGACAATATATGTGAAGGGTTTGGTATGTACTTCTTTAAGAGGGATACATGAAATACATCATGTACTTTGGACATGGTAGTTGGATGTGATAGTTGATAGGCCCCAACCCTAATGCGATGATGAATCACAATGGTTATAATGTACCTTGGACATAGCTTTTCTTTCATCCCAATATTAATGACCTTCTTCTGTGGAGATATGAATAGAACTACAACATCTCCAACTTTGAACTCAAGGTCTCATCAACAATTTTTGTCATATCACTCTTGTCGGCTTTGGATTTCCCTGCTGTGTGGTTCAATGGTTTTTACCCTCTATATTGTTTCTTCAATAATTTTAGTTTTTAGAATATTACGATCTCGGACGTCATCCCAACATGCTAGTGTTCTACAACTTTTCCCATAAAGGGATTCGTATGGTCCCATTTAGATTCTCAAGTGGAAACTATTGTTGTGGGAGAATTCAACCATTAGGAGATGTGACAACCGGGCCCTGGTGACTGCACAGACACCCCGCCTTAACATGGCTTTCAGGTCCTGGCCTACTAGGTACCAACAGTGGCCCCACAGACACGTGGCGCCTACCCCAGGGTCCACCCACATTCCTGAACGAGTCATTTGACTAATGATTTCCCCACGGGACAACACATGTCATTTCCAGTATGCTTTGTCCTCACTCACAAAAACCCTTGGAAACATCCCAAAATGTCACCCATCCGAATTACTACTCCAGGTCAAGCACGCTTCACTATGGAATTCTAATCAGACAGGCTCCCGAAAAGGAAGGTGCACCTTGTTGACATGAGTCATATCATTTAGTCATTTAACCATGTAGCATTTGGGGATGTTAAAATCCCCCCCCCCCTTAGATCACAATGACCCCGTTGTGAGCCCTACATCTCAACCCAGGTAGTGCACCACACTTAAGGCTGGGTACCACCTCTGATACCAACTATGACAAACCTGCTTTTTAATACAAACTTAAACATGATTTATTACATAAAAATCCACTTGATACAATAAAGATGACCGAGAGGTTTAGTGTCATTGGGGCTTAGGATCATTACATAAAATATTGAATCATGAAATACAACATCTTTATTGAAATATTCCATTACATGACCACTATATTCCCTCGTACTTAGCATTGCGTGGGATAACCTGAGGACATGCATAAGAAAAGGGTGAGCTATAAAGCCCAGTAAGGGAATACACATGGAATAACATGAGTAGTAAAATACATGTTAGACATTAGTCATATCAATAGATCACATGAGAAACATGAACATAAAGGCATGATAAAGCATGATAATCATACATTGGAAATGTGTCAACAACACTTAACATGAAATTAGCATGAGCCAAGGCTCATTGCACACGGAGCATGAGTAAATCCTCATTTCACATAAAGCCCGAGTAAACCCTCATTGCATAAGAATTAGCATGAGTCAACACTCATTGCACATGACATATCGTGATACTATACATTACCCAATTCATTGGAGAACCATAAGGGAACACCCTTCTTAAACATTTCATTTCATGCATAAGTGTGCCACATAGATCATAAAAAAAGGATTCATAAAACATAAACATTTATTGCACGATAAAAGAAAGTGTAATTATTACATAAAACTTTATAATCAATAATTAAATGTGCATAAAGGTGAATACCCTTAATGGAGAAATGGGCATTGAATTCACAACACAGTGACATTGGCTTAGAAAATCGGTGCGATTTCGGCAGCGTAACAGCGTGACATAAGAATTAATAAAAACAGTTGATGAGAGAGAAAGGAGTTCCTCATCATATGTACATGTAATGGAAAGTAAGGAGTTCATATAGATACATGTCCCAAAAATATTAATGGTATTTATATTCATGATAAAAAAGTATTGCTTGAATGTAAACAAGGAGAGAGAAGTTCCTTTCGGAATTTCGGCCTAGTAACGGGTGTACATTGGAGGAATTTAATGAGAGATAAAGGGGTCTCCAATAATTCAAACATAATTATGGAAGTATTTGGGATGTGTGAAACCATACCCCAACATTTATAATTGAAATTTAAAGGGAAAAACAACTTAAATAAAATAGGACAAAATGAGAAAGAAAGAAAAAACCCTTACATGGAAGTGTGCATCCAAAGGCTTGAGAGTGGCTTGAGAGAGGCATCTTGCGAGCCTGGGGCACCTTGGTAGGATTCTAGAGAGAGTAGGGAAGAGGTTGGACGAACTCCAAAGGCATTGAGTGAGGAGGAAGTGGGAGATTGGGTGGATTTATATAGGAAAGTTGAGGGAATTCTTTATTATTTAGGTTTGGGTCCCCTTACATTAAATTAATCTAAACCAAAAACCATCCCATGGTTTTTTCCCATGGTTTTTGAAAAAGGGATGAGTAAAAAATATTTTATAAGGCCAAAGTTTGAACTTCTTAAAATAATAGGGTTGCTTATGTGGAGGTTAGTCACACTCCCATGGAAATTAATTTTAAAACAAAAGGTGTTTAATATGTCTTGAGGGGTCCATTAATGCTTTGAAAGGTAAGTCAAACAAACCCAAAATCACATTATTTTAATGGTAAAACATATATTGGACGAACATAAAGCTTATAGTATTTTATTACATCACTATTGGGTCATTATGATGTCATAAAACACATTATATATTGAAACAGTATTTAATTTTTACCCAAACATTTGACTATCTCAGAAAATTATGAAAAATTCACAGTTGGATAATTTTGACATCCTGATTCCAGAAATAACCTTAATTTAAAATTTGAAAATTAACATATTTAGAAAAATCTATGACAACCCTGCTTTTTCATACAAACTTAAACATGATTTGTTACATAAAACTTCACTTGATACAACAAAGAAGATCGAGAGGTTTAGTGTCTTTGGGGCTTAGGATCATTACCTAAAAACTTGAAACATGAAATAAAGCATCTTTATTGAAAACTTCCATTACATGACCACTACATTCCCTCATACTTATCATTGCATGGGATAACATGAGGACATGTATAAGAAAAGGGTGGGCTATAAAGCCCTGTAAGGGATTACACATGGAATAACATGAGGAGTACAATACATGTTAGGAATTAGGCATATCAATAGAGCACAAGAGAAACATGAACATAAAGACAAGATAAAGCATGATAATCATAACGTGGGAATGTGGAAACAACACTTAACATGGAATTAGCATGAGCCAATTCTCATTGCACATGGAGCATGAGTAAATACTCATTGCACATAAAGCATGAGTAAACCCTCGTTCCACTTGAATTAGCATGATTCAACACTCATTTCACCTGACGTATCATGATACTATACTTTACCCAATACATTGGATCTCTATAAGGGCGCACACTTATTAAACAATTCATTTCATGCATTAGTGTGCCACATGGATCATAAAACATGGATTCATAAAACCTAATCATTTATTCCACGATAAAGGAAAGTGGAATTCATACATCAAACTTTATAATAAATATTTAAATGTGCATAAAGGTGAATACCCTTGTTGGAGAAATTTTCATGGTGTTCACAACACAATGACATTGGATTTGAAAATCGGTGCGATTTCAGCAGCGTAACGGCGTGACATAAGAAATCATAAAAATGGTTGATGAGAGGGAAAGGGGTTACTCATAATATTTACATGTAATGGATAGTAAGGAGGTCTTATAGATACATGTCCCAACAATTTTAATGGAATTTAGATTCATGATTCAAAAGTATTGCTTGAATGTAAACGAGGAGAGAGAAGTTCCTTCCGGAATTTCGACATAGTAACGAGTGTACATGGGAGGAATTTAATGAGAGATATTGGGGGATAAAATCATTCAAACATAATGAGGGAAGTATGAGGGAGGTGTGAAACCATACCCCAAGATTCATAATTTAAATTAAAAGGGCAAAACAACTTAAATAAAATTGGACAAAAATGAAAAAGGAAGAAAAAACCCTTACATGGAAGTGTGCTTCCAAAGGCTTGAGAGAGGCATGAGAGAGGCTTCTTGGTAGCTTGGGGCACCTTGTTAGGATTATAGACAGAGTAGGTCAGAGGTTGGACGAACTCCAAAGGCATTGAGTGAGGAGGAAGTGGGGGCTTGGGTGGGTTTATATAGGAAAGGTGAGATAATTCTTTATTATTTAGTTTTGGGTCACCTTACATTAAATTAATCCAAACCAAAAACCATCCCATTGTTTTTGCCAATGGTTTTTGGAAAAGAGAAGAGGAAAAAAATATTTTATAGGGCCAATGTACTAACTTCTTAATATAATAGGGTTGCTTATGTGGAGGTGAGTCACACTCCCATGGAAATTAAATTATAATGACAAGGTGTTTAATAATTCTGGAGGGGTCCATTAATGGTTTCAAAAGTAAGTCAAAAAACCCAAAAATCACATTATTTTAATGGTAAAACATATATTTTCCGAACATAAATCTTATAGTATTTTATTACATTACTATTGGGTCATTACGATGTCATAAAACACATTATATTTTTAAACGGTATATAATTTTTACCCAAATATTTGATTGTCTCAGAAAATTATGAAAAATTCAATGTTGGATAATTTCGACATCCTGATTACAGAAATAACATTTATTTTATCTGAATAATTTTATAAATTTGTTAATTTTCACTTTTAAAATAAAAACCAACATTTATAAAAAATTCACGGGTTTTGACAGAAATGGCTTTCAAACCTTAATGAAAATTATAATTGTATTCATAAAATTATAAGATAATTTATATTTAATAAAAATTAATTTAATAATAATAATAATATTTTATTAAAATATAATTTAATTCCAAAATCCCTTAATTTAAAAAAATTTAATTGTTAATTAAATAATAACTAAAAACACTATTTACACTTTAAAACTATTTACAATGTATCAAAAATACAAGGAGGTATATTCATTATTATATACAAAAATAATATACATGAACATAATACTGGTGATTTGTTTCATAACCCCTTAAAATAGCCGCATAAGACCTAAGGGTAAGGTGTGCGATGGTGAAAGACTCTTGGGGTGGCTCGGATAACATCGCTCGAGTGTTAATCTCTATCAACTTCCACTTTTCCCATAGACGGTCCAGTTCGAGCTTGACATGATGAAGCTCAGCTTGGGATTGGTCAAGAGTGAAGCCCTGGGATGCCACCTCTTTTCCAAGCTTCGACAAATGGGCTTTGTAAGGATCAATTCTATCTGATGAGGCCATCACTTCTTTTGTCTGAGTAAATTGGATTTATTAAAGCCCTATATTTATATTCATCATGTGATCACTGTTCAACGACTATAATAGAAATGGTCAAAATTCATAACATAAAACCAAAGAAGTTGAAATTTTATATAGACATAAAGAGACATTTAATTAGATCAAGAGGGATTTCCATTAATGAATCTTTGGGTCATTACAATATCCCCCCCGTAAGAAATTTCACCCTCGGAATTTTCTTTTTCCCACACTAAATCTGATGTGGGTTACTCAGCTTAATCATTTCCTCCAATTCCCAAGTCACTTCATCAAACTTGTGGTTTCTCCATAACACCATGACGAGGGGCATTGTCTTATTTTATAGAACTTTTTCTCTATGAACTGTGACCATCACTGGTTTCTCCTCATAAGAAAGATCATCATCTAATTGTACTACCTCAGAAGAGGGTACATGAGAAGGGTCAGGTTTGTACTTCCTTAAGAGGGATTCATGAAAGAAATAATGCACTTTGGCCATGGTAGATGGAAGTGCTTGTCTATAGTCCATAGCCCCGACACGATCAAGAATCTCAAAGGGTCCGATGTACCTTGGACTTAACTTCCCTTTCTTTCCAAACCTCAGGACCTTCTTCCATGGAGTTATGCGTAGAAAATCATGTCTCCAGCTTTATACTCAAGGTCTCGTCAATGGTTATCGGCATAACTCTTTTGTCGACTTTGGGATTCCTTGATATGATGCTGAATGGTTTTCACCATCTCCACCATTTCTTCGACCAATTTTTGTTCCAAGCTGCTTACGTTCACCGACCTCATCCCAACACGCCGGTGTTCTGCACCTCTTCCCATTCAGGGCTTCATATAGTTCCATTTGGATTCTCGAGTGGAAACTATTGTTATAAGAAAACTCAACCAGAGGAAGATGTTGATCCCATCCTCCTTTAATGTCCATTGATCATGCTCTCAACATGTCCTCAAGTGTTTGAATAGTCCGCTCGGATTGGCCATTAGTTTGAGGATGATAGTCTGTACTGAAGTTCAGTTCAGTATTCAGAGCATGTTGAACGCTCTTCCAAAACATAGAGGTGAATCATGGATCTCGTTCAGACACAATAGATAGTGGTACTCCATGCAACCATACCACTTCTCTGATAAATATATGTTCCAGTTGATCCATTGAGAAATCCTCCCAAATAACAATGAAGTGTGTAGTCTTTGTAAGACGATCCACAAAAACCCAAATTGCATTGTTGCCTTCGGATTTCCTTGGAAGTCCGGTGGAAAAGTTGATGGTGATGTTCTCCCATTTCCATTCTAGTATGGGCAATGGTTGCATCATCCCCTTAGACTTCTGCCTCTCTACCTTCACATACTGACACACCAGTCACTTTGATGTATGTTCAGTGATCTCCGTCTTTATATTATCCAACCAAAAGTTTTCTCGGAGATCTCGATACATCTTTGTGCTCCCTGGTTGAATAGAGAAATTTGAACTATGTGTGTCGTCCAAAAGTTCCTTCTTCAGCTCCGGGCGTGATGGAACACATAGAATTTTCCCAAACCGCTCAATTCCTTCTTCATTAACATTAAACTCTGAGGATTTCCATTTTTCGATAGATTCCATCTTTTCTTGAATTCTCCCATCATCCTTTTGAGCATCATTTAACCTTTACAAAAGAGACGGTTGAGCAATAATTTGTGAAAGGATTGATGATGTTCCCTTCTTTATGATTCTCATTTCCATATTCATCAAGTATAAGAATATTGGATCCTTCTCAATTCACATCATTGATAGAATCACTAGGTCCTTTCTACTTAGGGAATCTTCCACCTTATTCGCTTTCCCAGGGTGGTAATTTATTGAACAATCATAATCCTTGATGAGCTCTATCCATCTTCTCTAGCGCATATTATTCTCTTGCTGTGTAAATATATATTTAAGACTCTTTTGGTCAGTATATATCTTACATTTCCCTCCATAGACATAATGCCGCCAGATTTTCAAGGCAAAGATCACATCCACCAACTCTAGATCATGTGTTGTGTCACGAACCAGCCTGGGTCACCATTCCGACCCAACTCCTGACCCGGTCCGCGACATGGCCTGAAGGGCATTCCCGATCCCCACGGGCTGGCACAAGTGACCAGGTATCAAAAATTACATGGGAATGATTTACCCGAAATAAAAGACAGAAAAACAACAATCCAGATAAATAAACTGAAACTAAAAATAGACTACCAAACACGCCTTTAAACTATGAACATGTTTAAAGTCTACAAATCGAACCAAAACTAAAAGAAAAGGATGATAGTAGAAACTAAAACTCTTACACTAACCTCCTAGAAAAAGAGAGGCCACATCAACACCACTCTGCATGAAAAGGCCAACTGCAACCTGAACCACCATCACTGAGCACAATGTCACAACCTGTAATTCAAAAGAAACAAAATATACAAACACCCAAAGGTGTATGTAGGGTGTGAGCCAAAATCCCAGTAGGACGTCACCCAATAAAAAGGTTCCATGCCACAACATCATAGAGAATATTTAATGTGATTATTCAAAAGTATTCATTAAAAATGGTTCTAAAAAAATTACAAGCTTTATTCTAAAGTAAAAACACGATAAAGAACTCAGTTCACAAACATGATTATAAAGAGGAAGAGAAAAGTTCATTATCGGCACACACACACATACTCACACACACACACACACATACTCACTCACTCACATACACACACATACTCACACCCAAGTAGTCCTCCATATGATGACAGAAGGCACCACACCATAGATGGTAGTGTACTATGGGTAAATCCCCTAAGGATCATCTAGCTCGAGTGGGACCCTAGAACCTCGTGTCTCAGTGAAACGTGGCTTAGAAACCACGAACCTCAGAAACGTGTCTTTCAAGACCACAACCCTCAGAACAAATGTCTTAGATGTCCACGTCCCTCCGTCATCGTATGTTTAGTTAGTTTTTCAATCGTCAATCCAGCTAAGTGAAATAGGGACGATACCCATCCGGCTCAATAGCGCACTAGTTCTAGTCCGCCCACCTAGATTCCCAGGGTTTTCCCTTGTGGTCAATCAAGTTTCACATTCACATAATGTATATCACTTTCACATATCTCGAACCAAACAAAAAATTACACATACAAGACACCTCTTGCATACCCAAACACTATTTAAAAAAACCTACGCACACTAAAACCATTTTACAACCTAGTTCAGATCACTTTCATGACTTGATAAATTATTTAATCAAGTTGTAGAACATTTCAAAATAGCACAATAAGAGTATGCACATGAGACATGCCTAGTATCACATGTAATTATCCCATTAATAAAATCACAATGCACTCGTAATTCTGTCAAACACAACTTCCGCCCTCCACATATAATTTAATAAGTGCAATTAACAATTTATAAAACACTTCAAATTAAAAAGTAAAGGTTTACATGTAACAACCCAAAGTTTCAATAATGGAAAATCCCTCTTGATCCAGTTAAATGCCTCTTTATTAAAAATGTTTTTATAAGATGTCAAATTGTTTGGTTTTATGTTAATAATTGTGACCATTGTTAATATATTCGTTGAACAGTGATAACATGATTAGTATAAATATAAGGCTTTAACGAACCCAATTTTTACTCAGAAAAAGGAAGCGATGGCCTCATCCAGTATAATTGCCCCATACGAAGCCCATTTGTCGGATCTCGGAAAAGAGGTGGCATCCTTGGGCTTCGCCCTTAACCAAGGACAAGCTTAGCTTCATTATGTCAAGCTCGAACGTGACCGTCTACGGGAAAAGTGGAAGTTGATTGAAATTATCACTCGAGCGATGTTATCCGAGCCACCCCAAGAGTCTGTCACCATTGCACACCTTACCCTTAGGTCTTATGCGGCTATTTTAAGGGGTTATGTAACAAATAATTAGTACTATGTTCATGTACATTATTTTTGTATATAATAATGAATATAATTTCTAGTCATTTTTTATACATTGTATATAGTTTTAAAATACAAATGGTGTTTTTAGTTATTATTTAATTAACAAATCTATATTATTAAATTAAGGGATTTTTGAATTAAATAATATTTTAATAAAATAATAATATTATTATTAAATCATTTTTTTAAATATAAATGATATTATAATTTTATTAATGCAATTAAAATTTTTATTAAGGTTTGAAAGCCATTTATGTCAAAACCGTGAATTTTCGATAAATGTTGGTTTTTAATTTAAAAGTGAAAATTAACATATTTAGAATTTTTTTAGATAAAATAAATTTCATTTCTAGAATCAGGATGTCGAAATTATCCAACGGTGAATTTTTAATAATTTTATGGGACAGTCAAAATTTTGGGTAAAAATTAAATACCGTTTAAATATAAAATGTGTTTTATGAAATCATAATGACTCAATGCTGATGTAATAAAATACCATAATCCTCATTTTAGGCCAATATATGTTTTATCATTAAAATAATGTGATTTTGGGTTTTTTTACTTAATTTTCCAAGCATTAATGAACCCCTCAAGACATATTCAACACTTTGCCTTTTTAAATTAATTTCCATGGGAGTGTGACTCACCTACACATATGTAACCCTAATATTTTAATATGTTCGGACCTTGGACTTGTAAAATATTGTTTTCCTATTTCATTTTCTAGAAACCATGGGCAAAAACCATGGCTTGGTTTGTGGTTTGGATTAGATTAATATAAGGGGTCCCAAACATAATAATAAATAATTCTCTCACCTTTCCTATATAAACCCACCGAAGCTCCCATTTACTCCTCACTAAAATCCCTTGGAGTTCATCCGAACTTTGCCCTACTCTCTCTATAATCCTCCAAAGGTTCCCCAAGCTCCCAATAATCCTCTCACAAGCCTCTCTCTAGCCTTTGGAAGCACAATTCCAAGTAAGGGTTTTATCGTCCTTTCTCATTTTTATCAATTTTCTTTAAGTTGTATTGCCCTTTTAATTTCAATTATGAATGTTAGGGTATGGTCTCGAGCCCCCCACATACTTCCCTCTTTATTATTGAATGATGGGAGACCCTTTCTCTCTCATTTAATTCATCTCATGTTCACTCGTTACTATACCGAAATTCCGAAAGGAACTTCTCTCTCCTCTTTTACATTCAAGAAACACTTTTGTATCATGAATATAAATTCCATTTCAATTGTTGGGACATGTATCTATATGACCTACTTACTATCAATTAAATTTAAATATGATGAGGAACCCCTTTCTCTCTCATCAACCATTTTTTATGAATTCTTATGTCACGTCGTTACACTGCCAAAATCGCACTGATTTTTTAAGCGAATGTCATTGTGTAGTGAATACCATTCCCATTTCTCCATCAAAGGTATTAACCTTTATGAACATTTACTTATTGATTTTAAAGTTTCATGTATGAATTCCACCTTCCTTTATCGTGGAATAAATTATTATGTTTTATGAATCCACACTTATGCATGAAATGAAATGTTTAAGAAGGGTGCGCCCTTATAGCGCTCCAATGCATTGGGTGAAGTATAGTATCATGATACGTCATGTGTAATGAATTTTGACTCATGATAATTCAAGTGCAACGAGGGTTTACTCGTGATTCATGTTCAATGAGGGTTTACTCATGCTCCATGTGCAATGAGCCTTGGCTCATGCTAATTCAATGTTAAGTGTTGTTGCCACATTTCCATGTTATGATTATCATGCTTTATCATGCCTTTATGTTCATGTTTCTCTTATGATCTATTGATATGCCTATTTCCTAACATGTATTTTACTCCTCATGTTATTCCATGTGTACTAACTTACTGGGATTTATAGCTCACCCTTTTCTTATGCATGTCCTCAGGTTATCCCATGAAATGCTAAGTACGAAAGAATGTAGTGGTCATGTAAAGGAAGTTTTCAATAAAGATGTTGTATTTCATGTTTTAAGTTTTTATGTAATGATCCTAATCCCCAAATACACTAAACATCTTGATCTTATTTGTTGTATCAAGTGATGTTTTATGTAATAAATCATGTTTAAGTTGTAATAAAAAGCAGGGTTGTTATAGTTGGTATCAGAGGATAGGTTTTGTTATTTTTGGGATTAGGATTAGAAAAACCTTAGTAAATCCTTATAGATAAGACTATGTATAACAAAAACATCCCTATGTTTTGGTAAGTATTGAGTAAGTGTTTTATCAAGAAAATACATCCCTGTCAGGATACGAGTAGGTAGAGGCAGGTCTGGCACAGATGTATCCTCGGGGTAAAACCCGAAAACATCTCTTTGAGCTAGACTCGAACGGGAACTGGTGCATGACAATGGGGCTTGCTGCAATCTTGGTTACGACACTCCCGGGGTATATGAATTGGTAAATTCAAAAGCTTAGTATGAACCCTTATTAAGGGAATTAAAAAAATTCCCCTAAGAATATATGTTCGAAAATAGATCATGAAAATCCTAGATAGAAGCCTATAGACTCATGAGTTAAAAAAATGAAATTTTATTTATAAGTCATCAACATTTGTCTTTGGATTACCCTTTATGTGTTACCCCTAACATTCCTTTTATTCCAGCCAATGGCCAGTAATAGTAGGACTCGGGCTAACAACTGTTGTGAAGATCAGTGTGATGACTATACTAATGAGATGCCAAATCCAATGGGAGTGGGAATCGCGGACATTGTCACACTTCTCTCTCAGCTAAGTAATGTTTTGAATAGAAACACGGGTCAAGAGGAACGTTCAACCCCCCCTAAAAAATAACAAGTCTCTATTGAGAGATTCATGAGACAAAGGTCTCATACTTTTAGTTGATCATCTGATCCCACGATCACTGAACAATGGATCAACTCCATTGAAAATATCTTCTCCATCCTCCAATGTTCTGAACAAGAGAAGGTTCTCCTGGCTGCTTATCGAATAGAGGGTGAATCTTATCAATGGTGGACATTGATCAAAAATACGATGCCTAAGGAGGAGATGGAGGCTTTGGAATGGAAGGAATTCTAGAAGATGTTTTTTGAAAAATATTTTCCACGCACCCTCCGTCTTAAGATAGAAAGGTACTTCCTTTCCCTCAAGAAAAAAGATAAAGAATCAGTTGGAGTGTAAGAGGAAAACATCACGAGGCTTGCACGATACGCTTCTTGTTTTGTTGTTACCCCCCAATGAAAGGTTGGACGCTTCTTTGGTGGGCTGAAGCCTAGCTTGCGGAAAGCATTAGCGATCCGTGACTTCGACAGCTATGAGGAAATTGTCCGATGTGCCCTCAAGGTTGAAATGGAGATCAGGGAATCAAAGGGGTATCATGGGGACAAGTAGCCTAAGGTGGACTTCAATGCTGGTGGTCCAATGGATAAATCCAATGGCGCTAAGAAGTTCCAGCACCCCACTTTCCAAAAGTGCGGAAAGAAGCACCCTGTAAATTTCCTTAAGGGGACGAGAAATTGTTTCAGGTGTGGAAGAGAAGGGCACCAAGGTGTTAACTGTCGGTAAGAAGGACCCACAGTTGCGACAGAGGAGAGGAACGCTCCGTTAAAACCTCAAAGAGTTGTTCAATGCTACAAATGCAAAGAACCGGGTCATTTTGCAAATTATTACCCCAATCCAAGGGATATCGGAGGAAACCAACAACCTCAAAGACAGCAAGGAAGAGCTTTTTCCATCAGTTCTACCGAAGTGAACCCCGACAACAAAGTGGTGATAGGTACGCTAGTTATTCATTCATGAATAATGAACGTACTTTTTTATTCAGGTTCTACGCATTCTTTTATATCTCGAAAGTTTTGTAGGACAATCCCAGCACCACCACAAATCAAAGAAGTAAAGATGTCGGTGAGTACGGAAAATGGGGAAATAATTGCATCCGATGAGTATAAGTCATCCCCTATTATAATCTGTGGATTGAATTTCCTGGAGAAACTCGTCATACTCCCTCTGGTGGAATTTGATGCAGTTCTTGGCATGGGTTGGCTTTCCTTATATAGAGCCAACATAAATTGTCAGGAGAGGGAAATAACACTCTATATGGAGAATTGACCCCCCGATTCTTTTCACGTGTCAGGAGGAAGATTAATCTCCTTTAACTCCATCATCTCAAGAATGGATATTACTGCCCTATGAGAATGTGTATCTGGCTCAGATGATTGAGTCCAAAGAAGAAACCATCCTTGAAGAAATTCCTATTGTGAGGGAATTCGCAGAAGTGTTTCCCGAGGAACTACCTGGTCTTCCTCCTAGAAGAGATGTTGAGTTCTCAATTGAACTTATACCTGGGGCGTTACCAATATCTAAGACTTCATATAGAATGGCCGTTGTTGAGATTCAAGAGCTGAATAAACAACTATAGGAGAATCTCGATAATGGGTTTATACGCCCAAGTGCTTCACCATGGGGTGCACCAGTCCTATCCGTCAAAAATATTGATGGGTCAATGCGGCTTTGCATCGATTGTCGTGAACTTAAAAAAATCACGATAAAGAACAAGTATCCTCTCCCAAGAATCGATGAATTGTTTGATCAGCTACGTGGAGCACAATACTTCTCCAAGGTGGACTTGCGGTCAGGATATTATCAAGTAAGGGGGATGAAGGAAGATATCCCCAAGACTGCTTTTCGTACAAGATATTGGCACTATGAATTCATAGTAATTCCATTCAGACTCACCAATGCTATAGAAATATTCATGTACATTATGAATAGAGTCTTTCGAGATTACCTTGACAATTTTGTGGTAGTCTTTATAGATGATATTCTAATATACTCCAAAACCAAGGAGGATCATGAGGAGCATTTAAGAACTGTACTAGAGTCTTTGCGCAAGGAGAAGCTCTACGAAATGTAGAGAAAGTGTGAGTTCTAGTTGAAGGAAGTCTCATTATTAGGCCATATCATCACAAGAAATAGGATATATGTGGATCACTCCAAAATAGATGGAATTGAGGGATGGTCGAGGCCAACATCGGTAACAAATATTTGTAGCTTCTTAGGGTTAGCTGGATATTATCGATGATTTGTGAGGAATTTCTCACAATTTTCCAACCCTATTACCAAGCTAACTTGAAAGGGAGTAATGTTTTCTTGGAGTGATGAATGCGATGAAAGCTTCAAGGAGTTGAAAAGGAGGCTTATCACTGCACCCATTCTCTCTTTACCCACAAGTGGGGAACTTTTTGTGGTATTTAGTGATGCTTCAAAGAAGGGATTAGGTTGTGTTCTGTTGCAGAATGATAAAGTGATATCCTATGCCTCAAGGCAGTTGAAAATCCATGAGAAAAACTATCCAACACATGATCTGGAGTTGGCGGATGTGATCTTTGCCTTGAAAATATGGCGGCATTATCTCTATGGAGAGAAATCTGAGATATATACTAACCACAAGAGTCATAAATATATATCCACACAGAAAGAGCTTAATATGCTCCAGAGAAGATGGATAGAGCTCATTAAGGATTATGAATGTTCAATACATTACCACCCTGGGAAAGCGAACAATGTGGCAGATGCCCTAAGTAGAAAGGATCCAGCGATTCTATCAATGATGAGAATTGAGAAGGATCCAATCTTCTTAGACTTGATGAAGATGGACGTGGGAATCATTAAGAAGGGAACATCATCAATCCTTTCACAAATGATTTCTCAACCATCTCTTTTGGAAAGGTTAAAGGATGCTCAAAAGGATGATGTGGGAATTCAGGAAAAAGTTGAAGCTATCAAAAAGGGGAAATCCTCAGAGTTTAATGTTAATGAAGAAGGAATTGTGCGGTTTGGGAAAAGACTATGTGTTCCTTAATGTCCGGAGCTGAAGAAGGAACTTTTGGATGATACACATAGTTAAAATTTCTCTATTCACCCAGGGAGAACAAAGATGTATAGATATCTCCAAGAAATCTTTTGGTGGGATAATATGAAGAAAGAGATCGCCGAATATACATCAAAGTGCCTAGTGTGTCAGTAAGTGAAGGCAGAGAGGAAGAAGTCTAAGGGGATGATGCAACCATTGCCCATACCAGAATGGAAAAGCGAGAACATCACCATGGACTTTGTCATAGGACTTCCAAGGACATCCAAAGGCAACAATGCAATCTGGGTTGTTGAGGATCGTCTTACAAAGACTGCACACTTCATTGCTATTTGGGAGGATTTCTCATTGGATCAACTGACACAGATATATATCTGGGAAGTGGTAAGGTTGCATGGAGTACCACCATCTATTGTGTCTAACCGAGATCTAAGACTCATCTCTATTTTTTGGAAGAGTCTTTAACAAGCTTTGAATACTGAACTGAAATTCAGTATGTCCTATCATCCTCAAACTGATGGCCAATCTGAGAGGACTATCCAAACAATTGAGGATATGTTGAGAGCATGCTCAATGGACTTTAAAGGAGGATGGGATCAAAATCTTCCACTGGTTGACTTCTATTATAACAATACATTCCACTTGAGCATCCAAATGACACCATATGAAGCCCAGTATGGGAAAAGGTGTTGAACACCAGCATGTTGGGATGAGGTCGGTGAACGTAAGCTGCTTGGACCAGAAATGGTCAAGGAAATGGTAGAGAAGGTGAAAACCATTCAGCAGCATATCAAGGCTGCCCAGAGTCGACAGAAGAGTTATGCAGATAATCGTCGACGATACCTTGAATTTAAAGTTGGAGACATGGTGTTTCTACGCATATCTCCGTGGAATAAGTTCATGAGGTTTGGAAAGAAATGGAAGTTAAGTCCAAGGTACATTGGCCCCTTCGAGATTCTTGAGCATGTTGGGGCTGTGGCCTATCGACTAGCACTTCCACCTACCACGGCCAAGGTGCATGATGTCTTTCATGTATCCCTCTTAAGGAATTACATACCGGACCCTTCACATGTACTCTCTTCCGAGGTGGTACAATTGGAAGATGATCTTTCTTATTCGGAGCAACCAGTGAAGATCTTAGATCGTAGAGAAAAAGTTCTACAAAATAAGAAAATGCCCCTTGTCAAAGGTGTTGTGGAAAAACCACAAGCTTGAAGAAGCGAATTGGGAATCGGAGGATATGATGAACCTGAGTTACCCACATTTGTTTTAGTGTGGGAAAAGGAAAAATTTCGAGGGAGAAATTTCTTAAGGGGGGAATATTGTAACGACCCAAAGTTTCATTAATGGAAAATCCCTCTTGATCCAGTTAAATGTCTCTTTATAAAAAATGTTTTTATAAGATTTCAACTTCTTTGGTTTTATGTTATGAATTGTGACTGTTGTTAATATAGTCGTTGAACAGTGATCACATGATTAGTATAAATATAAGGCTTTAACGAACCCAATTTTTACTCAGACAAAGGAAGCGATGGCCTCATCCAGTAGAATTTCCCCATACGAAGCCCATTTGTCAGAGCTCAGAAAAGAGGTGGCATCCTTGGGCTTTTCCCTTGACCAATCCCATGCTAAGCTTCATTATGTCATGATCGAATGTGACCTTCTATGGGAAAAGTGGAAGTTTATTGAAATTACCACTCGAGCGATGTTATCCGAGCGACCCCAAGAGTCTTTCACCATCGTACACCTTATGCTTAGGTCTTATGTAGCTGTTTTAAGGGGTTATATAACAAATAAGTAGTACTATGTTCATATACATTATTTTTTCATATAATAATGAATATAATTTCTAGTCAATTTTGATACATTGTAAATAGTTTTTAAAGTACAAATGGTGTTTTTTTGTTATTATTTAATTAAAAAATATATTTTATTAAATTAAGGGATTATTGAATTAAATAATATTTTAATAAAATAATAATAATATTATTAAATCATTTTTTTAAATATAAATGATCTTATAATTTTATGAATGCCCTTAAAATTTTTATTAAGGTTTAAAAGCCATTTCTGTCATAACCGTGAATTTTCGATCAATGTTGGTTTTTATTTTTAAAGTGAAAATTAACATATTTAGAATGTTTTTTAAATAAATTAGATGTCATTTCTGGAATCAGGATGTCGAAATTATCCAATGCTGAATTTTTCATAATTTTATGAGACAGTCAAATTTTTGGGTAAATATTAAATACCGTTTAAATATATAATGTGTTTTATGACATCATAATGACCCAATGGTGATGTAATAAAATACCATAATCCTTATGTTCAGCCAATATTTTTATTATCATTAAAATAATGTGATTTTGGGTTTTTTTGACTTACTTTTCAAAGCATTAATGAACCCCTCAAGATATATTCAACACTTAGCCTTTTTAAATTAATTTCCATGGGAGTGTGACTCACCTCCACATAAGCAACCCTAATATTTTAATAATTTCGGACCTTGGACTTGTTAAAAAATTTTTTCCTCTTTCCTTTTCCAGAAACCATGTGCAAAAACCATTGGATGGTTTGTGGTTTGGATTAGTTTAATATAAGTGGTCCCAAACCTAAATAATAAAGAATTCTCTCACCTTTACTAAATAAACCCACCCAATCTCCCACTTCCCCTTCACTAAAATCCCTTGTAGTTCGTCAAAACTCTTCCCTAATCTCTATAGAATTATACCAAGGTGCCCCAAGCTCCCAAGAATCCTCTCACAAGATTCTCTCTAGCCTTTGGAATCACACTTCCAATTAAGGGTTTTTTCTTCCTTTCTCATTTTTATCAATTTTCTTTAAGTTGTATTGACCTTTTAATTTCAATTATTAATGTTGGGGTATGGTTTCTCACCTCCATAATACTTCCATCTTTATGTTTTAATGATGGGAGACCCTTTCTCTCTCATTAAATTCCTCCCATGTACACCCGTTACTATACCGAAATTCCGAAAGGAACTTCTCTCTCCTCTTTTACATTCAAGAAATACTTTTGTATCCTGAATCTAAATTCCATTTCAATTGTTGGGAAATGTATCTATATGACCTACATACTTTCCATTACATGTAAATATGATAAGTATCCCCTTTCTCTCTCATCAACCATTTTTTATGAATTCTTATGTCACGCCGTTATGCTGCCGAAATCGCACCGATTTTCTAAGCCAATGTCATTGTGTAGTGAATACCAAGCTCATTTCTCCATCAAGGGTATTCAACTTTAGGCACATTTATATATTGATTGTAAAGTTTCATGTATGAATTCCACATTCCTTTATCGTGGAATAAATGATTATGATTTATGAATCCATGTTTTATGATCCATGTAGCACACTTATGCATGAAATGAAATGTTTAAGAAGGGTGCACCCTTATAGCTCTCCAATGCATTGGGTAAAGTATAGTATCATGATACGTCATGTGAAATGAGTGTTGACTCATGCTAATTCCACTGCAATGAGGTTTTACTCATTCCACATGTGCAATGAGGGTTTACTCATGCTCCATGTGCAATGAGCCTTGGCTCAAGCTAATTCAATGTTAAGTGTTGTTTCCACATTTCCATGTTTTGATTATCATGATTTATCATGCCTTTATGTTCATGTTTCTCTTATTTTCTATTGATATGCCTATTTCATAACATGTATTGTACTCCTCATGTTATTCCATGTGTACTCCCTTACTGGTCTTTATAGCTCACCCTTTTCTTATGCATGTCCTCAGGTTATCCCATGCAATGCTAAGTACGAAGGAATGTAGTGGTTATGTAAAGGATGTTTTCAATAAAGATGTTGTATTTCATGTTTTACGTTTTTATGTAAGGATCATAAGCCCTAAAGAAACTAAACCTCTCGATCTTCTTTTTTGTATCAAGTGAAGTTTTATGTAATAAATCATGTTTAAGTTGTAATAAAAAGCAAGGTTGTCAGATAACACAAGAAAGAAGAACTCAATTTCATATAGGAACGTCCCTTTAAAACCATAAGTACAGCATATACAAACTAAAACATGTTTTTCCATTGTTCAAACAATTTTCAATTTAATTCCAAAAGTACGCAACATGGAAAACACACTCAAAAGTGAATCATTTTCATTGAAAATATCTGTTTAATTACACAGACACCTCAATGAACATGAAAACACATTTCTCACCTACCAAACTACCCCAAAAACCTCCCCAACCATGATTCAAAAATAAAATTCCACTTAAATAAACAATTGCTCAATTAATAAAACATTACACATGCATACTACAAGGACTTAGTTTAAAACACACAAATTTTAGATGTCGTAACCATTTGAAAATCAATTGTACATCCCAACCCTTCTGAAAACCCATTCGCACCCCTAGAACATACTCAAGGTTCGTAATGAAAATCAACACGTCAAAATAGTTTATCTTATTTAAAAGAAAAACTCTATTTAATCACCCTTACACCTCAAGAGTTCTTGAAATCACAATTTGAACACCTTAACCAATTAACCAAAATACGTCTAAAGATTTCAACAACACAACGCACATGAAATACATTGGAATTTACATAAAAACAATTCAAATTCATCAAATATGAATATTGAAACACGCCCAAACTAAATTTTTCATCATACAATTTATCATTAGAACACATTATAATTTAATTATGGAGAAATTTAAATTCTCTAAGGATGGTATGGAATGGAAACACTTACCTCACAAGGTGAAACATCCAGAAAATGAGGTGAAAAAGTATTCGCGTCATATTTGCACCATAAGGAACCTAGTGTGAATCCTAAACAAGGCAAAAATCACCCAAAAAATAAAATTAAACCAATAACCCTAACCGAACCACGCTAAATTAAATGAAACCCTATAACAAAGGAAATTTACCCAATGTGGAGGCTTCCAGAATGAGTTGTGGGGGCGTTTCAATCTTCAATGGGGTTGGCCAAGGAGTGCATGAGGGGGTCCAGCGGGGTTCCGAACCGGAAGAAGGGGGTCCGGTGGGTTTCCGGGAGGGAAAGGTGTGTGGCGCTGGAGGGGAGCCGTGCGAGAAGAACCGAGGGAGGGCAGGCCGACACCAGTGAGGGGAGGCCACCGCGAAGTAGCGCGTTAGGAGGAGAGGGAGCAGGGGAGACGCGGTGGTGGTTCGGCGAGGGAGGGGGCTTGGCGCGACGGTGCGATGGTGAGATGGGGAGCAGGGGTGCGGTCCAGTGAGGTGGTGATGCCGGAGTAGGCTAGACTCGGGAGGACGCTGAGGGAGGTGAGTTGTAGTGTGAGGATGTTCAGAGGGGGAGGGGGAAGCGTGATGAGGAGAAGAAGGAGATGGTAGGCTGGTGAGGCGGCAACAATGGCAGGGGAGAAGAAAAAAAAAGCAAATGGCGCATAGGGATTGAGGGCTGTGTCCGCGCGCGATAGGGGAGAGAAAGTGAGGGAGATAAAAATTAAAAATAAAGGAAAGATATGAAGAAGAAAAAAAGGAATGTAAGTAAAATAAAAAATAAAATACAATAAATAAATTAAAAGTGTTTCTCATAATAAACATAAAAAAATATCTAAATAGATCCAAAGGAAAAGATAACAAAATTAATATATTAATTGCAAAAATGATAATAATGATTATAATATTAATAAGAACTTCAATATTAATAATACTTAATAAATTTGATATTTTTAATACTATTAATACTAATGATAATAATAATAATAATAAAAACAATAATGGTGTTAATGAATAAAATTGCACGTTTATAAAGTTGATGATAAAAAGTTCCACCCGCACACCAGGCAGGCCGCACGGCTTCACCCGTGCCCTGCCTGCTCATCGGGCATTATCAAGGCTGCGTTCATTTATCAGCACAAAAGCACACACTAATTTTGTGCTCAGATCTCTTTCCGATGAAAAAAATATATAAAAAGAAAACTAAACATAGGTGATAAAAATAAGTATTAAAAACATACCTCTATACGAAGTTTAGGTGTGACAATTCTCCCCACCATAAAGCATTCCATCCCTGGAAATCCACAACCAGAACCAAACCCCAATGCAAAAAAAAACACACTCCCTTAGAGGAAGTTACTCAAATACAACATCTAGAAATGCATAAAAATACTTTATGATATGTCTCTCCCACCCCAAAGAGATAGAACTCCTCCAATTGACTGATCAAGGAAAGCGACTCTTGCACCCACGATAAACAACTTGACAAGCTGAGACATCTCAAGCACTATTAAAACTAAACCACACCATGTGGCTAAAATGAACAAACACGGTCAAACCACATCCACGAAATACTCTTATCACTTATCACCAAGCCATATTTAAAAACATAAGCACAAGATCAGCACGGGGAGGCCCTAGGGGCTCCCCACCATTAGGAACTCACTGACGCTCGAAACGAGACCAGAAAATCGACACGGGGAGGTTCGAGCGGACTCCCCGCCATTAAAGAAAAGTCCAGCACTGATTCATTCTAGAGTAATTTGTGCGAGACCCAATGTGGGTCTCCCCACCATTAAAACTAACGTAAGGTATAGAACTTGGAAAATTTCTAAATGGTGACCAAACACCCAACCACAAGGGGCGGGGAAGGAGGGAACCGACTACTGGGGCGTCAAAAGCATGAACCATGACAAACCAGCATTTCACATTCCTGGTTGAGCATTATTCAAATCTGAGACTGATTTACCTAAAAGACCCCTTATGGACCACTACAAGAGATTTCATCTGGTGGGACGCAACCCCAAAGACATTAATACAACAAGAAGAACACGCCTCTACATGGTCGCAAAAACCATATGCAACCAGACGGCTCAATTGGAGCAGAAAAACCATAGAAAAAATTTAAACTGATTCTTCTTTTAATACCGATGACAGAAATAAAGTCGGGGTATCATACACTCTCTGGGTTCCTGACCCCACGCCGACTTCACTCTGAGGCCTACGGCTAGAGCCCTGATGTTTGAAGCATCTCCTGCCTCGTAGTCAGGCATGGAAGACTCCTGAACGGAGCTTCTCCTTTTGGTGTCACAGGCAACTACACTGCAACCGAGAAAACACCAGCAAACTCAACACATTACGACATCCAACCAATCATACAAGGAACTCTCACTAACAAAAGATCTGAAATGGTGCATGTGCATTTCCCTTTATCCCACTAAATGAGAACACGACACCACAAATCATCACTAGAACATGAGCATTGCGGTAGAGAGGAACACTATACGGAGAGGGGATTCAAACTAAGTCATAAACAACATGTGATTCCTGCAATCGACCGTAGCATCCCCACATGGCTGGGTCTGCCACACTAGTGGCCTAATGGAGCCTTTTTCATAAATGAAACCAACAAGGGACCAAAGTTCATTTAAAAAATTAACATCCCGCACCGAAAACCCAAATTTGCTTCCACCTTTGCACTTAGAAGAGAACTCACACTGTAAGTGGTCACCAAACATGACCCTTGCAGCTGATGAAAACACTACAACCCATTCACGAAATCGGTAAGCACTGATAACTCCGAATCGTCATCACCCTTCCCCGCTAGAATTTCATTCACCACTTCCACGGGAAACCACCTAATGCAACGATGTCAAACCTTATACTCGATAACTCAGACAACTCAATGAAACCAAAAATACTTTCAACTCCCCTCACATATGGCATCCCACTGCGAGATGATTCGTTTAGTTATAAATAGAAGAGGTGGGTTCAATTACAGAATTCAAGAAGAGTCATCTGATCAACTAGAGGGTCGGCCAACGATGAGTTGACCATGGCCACACTTCAATCGCATGTCATCTCTTCATGGGGGGCGTACACTAGTCATGAAAGAAAACTATGGACCCAACCAAACTTGTCCAATGGTCAAGACATACCACAAGAGAACACTAGGTGTGTAGGGGGAACCACTACAAGGGATTCTCGAAGTAATCTTCAAAAGAATTCACCATCTACGCGCTTGCATACGAACATACAAATAGAAATTTAAACTCAGGACACAAATAAGTTAAAAAGGATTCTCAGCTCAAAACACATCACATCCGACATTTCCAAAATACAAGGGCACATCACACAAACACCGTTTACTAAAACACCAAATTTTTTTAATATAACAAAACATTTTTAAAATAAGCCCAGCTAGTGGGTTGCACAAACTCCAATGGTGTCCCATGAGCCTCGTACACGCATGTTCTTATGCCGCATCGGCATCCACCTCATATCCATCCAGGCACTCATCTACTCACGCCATTAACCGTTTCCCTTCTCGTATACACTCATGCATGTGGTTGACCATGAGAGCGCTAAGGATCAAAACCAAACCCTTTCATTTTTCAAAACCAAAACATTCAACCAACGCTTTTCAAACCTCAAACCTAATTTTATTTTTAATGTGCTTTATTTAAAAACATCTTCCAGAACATTTTCCAAGACAAAATCCTTTTTACGTAAAAACCAAATGTCCATAATTCCATAACAAAGAGACGAGAATCAATGCAGGAGGAAACTAGGGTCAGCGGGTGACTGGAACATATGGTTGGCGGCCATATACTGATCACGCCACTGGCCACTGAGAGTATTTTAGGATAGTGTCCTCGGCTCCAAAAGGCTTGCCAGACCCTGCGATCTCACTAAGACCACTGGCCCTGCTCCCTTTTCCCGCCACGAGGGCTGCTGGCCAGGTATATTGCTCGTATCTAGAACGTCGAGTTCCGAAAACCTTAACTCAAGTATACCACGACTCTATCCTAAAAGAAAATGACCCAAGAGAGAAAACCTTTCCCTCTGATACCATTTTTTCACGAACCAGGACGGGTCGCCATCCGACCCAACACCCGACCCGGTCCACCACATGGCCCGAAGGGCGTTCCCAATCCCCACGGGCTTGCACAAGTGCATGGGTATCAAACATTACATGGTAATGATGTACCCGAAATAAAAGACAGAAAAACAACTAACTAGATAAATAAACTGAAACTAAAAATAGTCAACCAAACACGCATTTAAACTATGAACAGGTTTAATGTCTAAAACACGAACCAAAACTAATAGAAAAGGATGACAACAGAAACTAAAACTCTTACACTAACCTCCTAGAAAAAGAGGGGGCGCATCAACACCACTCTCCGTGAAAATCCCAACTGCAACCTGAACCACCATCACTGAGCACAATGTCACAACCTGGAATTCACAAGAAACAAAGTCCACATACACCCAAAGGTGTATGTAGGGTGTGAGCCAAAAGCCCAGTAGGACATCACCCAATAAAAAGGTTCAATGACACAACATGAAAAAGGTAATTTAATGTGCTTATTCAAAATTATACTTTCAAAATGCTTTTAAAGAAATAATTTACAAGCTAAATACTAATGGAAAAACACTAAAAAGAACTCATTTCACAAACACGATTTTAAAGAGGAAGAGAAATGTTCATTATGGGAAAACACACACATACTCACACACACACACACATACTCACTCATACACACACACACATACTCACACCCAAGTGGTCCTCCATATGCCAATGGAAGGCAACATGCCATAGACGGTAGATCACTATGGGTAAATCCCCTAAGGTTCATCTAGCTCGAGTAGGACCCTAGAACCTCGTGTCTCGGTGAAACGTGGCTCAGAAACCACGACCCTCAAAAATGTGGCTTAGAAGACCACAAACCTCACAAAACGTGGCTAAGAAGGCCACGATCCTCAGTCATCATTCGTTTAGTTAGTGTTGCAATCGACAATCTAGCTAAGTGAAATAGGGACGATACCCATCCGGCTCACTAGCGCACTAGTTCGAGTCCGCCCACCTAGATACTCAAAATTTTCCCTTGTGCTCAATCAAGTTTCACATTCACATAATTTATATCTCTTTCACATATCCCGAACCAAATAAAACATTACACATAAAAGTCACCGCTTTCATACCCAAACTCCATTTAAGAAAAACACATGCACACCAAAACCATTTTATAACATAGTTTGGATCACCTGCATGACTTGATAAACTATTTAACAAATTTGAAAAACATTTAAAAATAGAACAATAAGAGTTTGCACATGAGACATGCCTAGTCTCACATCTATGAATCCCTTAAAAAATATAATTCACACCTAATTCTGTCAAACACAACTTCTGCACTTCACATATAATTTATTAAGTGCAATTAAAAATTAATAAAACACTTAATATTAGAGAGAAAATGTTTACACAAGAAAGACAAACTCGATTTCATATAGGAATGTCGCTTTAAAAGCAAAAGTACAGCATATACAAACCAAAACATCTTTTTCCATTTTTCATACAATTTTCAATTTAATTCCAAATGTATGCAACACGACTAATAAAACATCATACATGAATACTACAAGGCCTTAGTTTAAAACGCACAAATTTTAGATGTCGTAACCATTTGAAAACCAATTGTACATCCCAACCCTTCTAAAACCCAATTCACACCCCAAGAACATACTCAAGTTTTGTAATAAAAATAAACACGTCAAAATAGTTTATCTTCTTTAAAATAAAAAACTCAATTTAATCACCCTTACACCTCAAGAGTTCTTGAAAACACAATTTTCACACCTTAAAAAAATTAACCAAAATATGTCTAACGATTTCAACAACACAACACACATGAAATACATTTGGATTTACATAAAAAAATTCAAATTCATCAAATATGAATATCGAAACATGCCCAAAATAAATTTTGCATCACACAATTTATCATTAGAACACATTTAAATTTAATTAAGGAGAAATTTTAATCATATAAGGTTGGTATGGAATGGAACCACCTAACTCAATTTGCGAAACTTCCAGAAAATGAGGTGAAAAATTATTCGCGTCACATTTTCACCACAAGGAACCTAGCGCGAATCCTAAATAAGGAAAAAATCACCCAAACAATAAAATTAAACCCATATCCCTAACCAAACCACACTAAATTTAATGAAACCCTATATCAAAGGGGATTTACCCAATTTAGAGGCTGCTGGAAGGAGTTGTTGGGGCATTGCAATAGCGTAAGGGGTCGACCGAGGGGTGCATGAGGGGGTACAGTGGGGTTTTGAACCGGAAGGAGGGGGTCCGGTGGGGTTTTGAGTGGGAAAGGTGTGCAGCGCCGAAGGGGAACCATTCGAGCAGAACCGAGGGAGGGGAGGCCAACACCGGTTAGGGGAGGCCGCCACAAAGTAGCGCGCTAGGAGGAGAGGGAGTAGGGGAGATGTGGTGGTGGTCCAGCGTGGGAGGGGGCTTGGCGCGATGGTGTGACGGGGATTAGGGGTGCGGTCTAGTGAGGTGGTGATGCCGGAGCTGGCTGGACTCGGGAGGAGGCCGAGGGGGGTGATGTGCGGCACGAGGATATTCAAAGGGGGAGGTGGCAATGTGATGAGGAGAAGAAGGGGATGATAGGGGTGATCTGGAAACAATGGAAGGGGTGAAAAAAAAAAGAAAATGGCGCGTAGGGTTTGAGGGGGGTGTCCGCGCGTGATAGGGGAGAGAAAGTGAGGGAGAGGAAAAAAATAAAGGAAAGTTAAGAAGAAGGAAAAAAATGAATGGAAGAAAAATAAAAAATAACATACAATAAATAAATAAAAATTGTATCTCATAATAAACATAAAACAATATATCTAAATAGATCCAAAAGAAAAAGATAACTAAATTAATGTATTAATTTCAATAACGATAATAATAATAATAATAATAATAATAATAAGATCATCAATATTAATAATACTTAATAAATTTTATATTTTTAATTCTATTAATAGTAATAATAATAATCATAATAAAAACAATAATGGTGTTAATGAATAAAATTACACGTTTAAAAATTTGATGATAAAAAGGTCCACCCACACACCAGGCCGGCCGTACGGATTCACCCGTGCCCTGCCCGCTCATTGGGTATTGTCAAGGTAGCATTCATTTATCAGTGCAAAATAGCACACTAATTTTGTGCTCATCCCACTTTCCAACGAAAAAAATTTATAAAAACGCAACTAAACATACGTGATAAAAATAAGAATTAAAAACATACCTCGATTCATAGTCTAGTTGTGACATGTTGGATAGTTTATCTCATTGATTTTCAACTTCCTTGAGGCATAGGATATCAATTTATCATTTTGCATCATCACACAGCCTAATCCCTTCTTTAAAGCATCACAAAATACCACAAAAAGTTCCCCACATGTGGGTAAAGTGTGCACTGGCACAGTGATAAGCCACCTATTCAACTCCATGAAGCATTCTTCACATTCATCACTCCAAGAAAACTTTACTCCCTTTCCAGTTATCTTGGTAAGAGTGTTGGACAATCGTGATAAATTTCACACAAATCGTCGATAATATCCAGCTAACCCGAAGAAGCTACGGATATCTGTTACCAATGTGGGCCTCGACCATCCCTCAAATGCATCTGTTTTGGAGGGGTCCATAGATATCCCATTTATTTTGATGATATGTCCCATGAATGAGACCTCCTTCAACCAGAACTCACACTTTATGTACTTTGAATAGAGATTCTCCTTGCAGAAAGTCTCTAGTATAGTTCTTAAATGCTCCTCTTGATCCTCCTTGGTTTTGGAGTATATTAGAATATCATCTATAAAGACTACCGCAAATTTATCAAGGTTATCTCTAAAGACTCTATTCATTAAGTCCATGAATATTTCGGGAGCATTAGTGAGTCCGAAAGTCATTACTATGAATTTATAGTGCCCGTATCTTGTGCGAAATGCAGTCTTGGGGATATCTTCCTTCTTCACCCTTACATGATAATATCCCGACCGCAAGTCCACCTTGGAGAAGTATTCTGCTCCACACATATGATCAAACAAGTCATCAATTCATGGGAGATGATACTTGTTCATTATCATGATTTTGTTTAGTTCACTCTAATCGATGCAAATCCTCATTGACCCATCCTTCTTCTTGACGAAGTGGACTGGTGCACACCATGGTGAAGCAGTTGGGCGTATAAACCCTTTATCTAGATTCTCCTATAGTTGTTTCTTCAGCTCTTCAAGCTCTAAAAAAACCATTCTATATGGAGTCTCGGATATTGGTAAAGCCCCAAGTATAAGTTCAATTGAGAATTCTACTTCTCTTCTAGGAGGAAGACCTAGCAGTTCCTCGGGAAACACTTCCGCGAATTCCCTCACAAAAGGAATTTCTTCACGGATGGTTTCTTCCTTGGACTCAATCATCTGAGCCAGATAACCATGCTCATATGGAAGTAATATCCATGATTGAGATGATGGAGCTAAATAATATTCGTCTTCTTCCTTACACTTGTAAAGAATCGGGGGTCAATTCTCCATATAGAGTGTGATTTACCTCTCCCGACAATTTGTGTTGGCTCTATATAAGGAAAGACAATCCATGCCAAGAATTGCATCAAAGTCCACTAGAGGGAGTATGACAAGGTTCTTTGGAAAATTCAATCCACAGATTATAACAGGGGAGGACTTATACTCATGGGATGCAATGATTTCCCCATTTTCCGTACTCACCGACATCATTACATCCATGATTTGTGGTGATGGTGGTATTGTTCTACTAAACTTTCGAGATATAAAATATTGCATGGAACCTGAATCAAAAATTATGTTCGCTATTCTTGAATTAATAAATAGCATATCTGTCACCACTTCATTGTTGGGGTTCACTTCGGAAGAAGTGATGGAAAAAAATCTTCCTTTCCACCTTGGAGGTTGTTGGTTACCTACGAAAACCCTTGGGATAGGGCACTGATTTTAAAAATCCCCCGGTTCTTTGAATTTTTAGAATTGAACAACATGTTGAGGTTCGAACAGAGCAGTCCTCTCCTCTATCGTAGCCGTGGGACATTCGTTCTGATAGTTAACAGCTAGGTTCCCTTCTCTTCCACACCCGATGCATTTCCTCATCCCCTTAAGGCATTTTCCAGGGTGCTTCTTTCCGCACTATTGGAAAGAGGGGTGCTGGATCTTATTAGCACCGTTGGATTTATCCATCGGACCAACATCCTTGAAGTACACCTTACGCTTCTTATCCCCTTGATACCCCTGTGATTCCCCGATCTCCATTTCGACCTTGAGGGAACATCGGAAAATTTCCTCATAGCTGTCGATGTCAGGGATCGCTAATTATTTCCGCAGGCTAGGCTTAAACCCACCAAAGAAGGGTCCAACCTTGCATTAGGGGGTAACGACAAAGCCATAAGTGTATCGTTCAATCCTTGTGAAGTTTTCCACGTACACTCCAAAAGATACTTCGCATTTTTTCTTGATAGAAAGGAAGTCAGTTTCTATCTTATGCTGGAGGGTGTGCGGAAAATATTTATCCAAAAACATCTTCCGAAAATCCTTTCATTCCACTGCCTCAATCTTCTCCTCAGGCTCATTATTTTTTATCAATGTCCACCATTGATCAGCTTCACCCTCCATACGATAAGACTCCAGGAGAACCTTCTCATGTTCGGAACACTGAAGGATGAAGAAGATCTTTTAAATGGAGTTGATCCATTGTTCAGTGATCGTGGGATCTGATGATCCACTAAAAGTTGGAGGCCTTTGTCTTATAAATCTCTCGATAGTGACTTGTTCTTTCTTAGGGGGGGGGGTTGAAAGTTCTTCTTGACCTTTGTTTCTATTCAAAACATGAGTTAGATGAGAGATAAGTGTGACAATGTTCACGATTCCCGCTCCCATTGGATTGGGCATCTCATTAGTACAGTCATCACACTGATCTTCACAACAGTTGTAAGCCCGAGTCCTCCTATTACTGGCCATTGGCTGGAATAAAAGGAATGTTAGGGGTAACACATAAATGGTAATCAAAAGACAAAAGTTGATGACTTATAAATAAACTTTTATTTCCTTAACTCGTGAGTCTATAGGCTTCAATCTAGGATTTTCATGATCTACTTTCAAACATATATCCTTATGGGCATTTTTTTAATTCCCTTAATAAGGGTTCATACTAAACTTGTGAATTAATCAAAACATATCCCTCGGGAGTGTCGTAACCAAGAGTACAGCAAGACCCGTTGTCGTGCACCAGTTCCATCTCGAGTCTAGATCAAAGTGGTGTTTTCGGGTTTTACCCCTAGGATACATCTGTGCGAAAGCCGGCTCTACCTACTCGTATCTAGACGGGGATGTATTTGTTTGATAAACCACTTACTCAGTACATACCAAAACTTAGGGATGTTTTTATTATACTTATTCTTGTCTCTAAGTCTTTACTATGGTTTTCTAATCCTAATCCCAAAAATAACTAAACCTATCTTCTGATACCAAATGTGGAAACCGGGCCCGGTGACTGCATAGACACCCCGCCTTAATATGGCATTCGGGTCCTGGCCTACCAAGTACCACTAGCTACCCCGAAGACACGTGGGTCCCACCCCAGGGTCCACCCACGTGCCTGAACGGGTCATCAGACTAATGATTTTCCCCACAGGCCAACACATGTCCTTTCTAGTGTGCTTTGTCCTCACTCACGCACACCATGGGAAACTTCCCAGAAGGTCATCCATCCTGATCACTACTCCAGGACAAGCACGCTTAACTGTGGAGTCCTAATCAGACAGGCTCCCGAAAAGGAAGGTGCACCTTGTTGACATGAGTCATATAATTTAGTCATTTAAACCTGTATCATTTGGTGATGTTACAATCCACCCCCCCCCCCCTTAGAGCACAACGAACTCGTTGTGAGCCCTACATCTCAACCCATGCAGTGCACCGCACTTAAGGCTAGGTACCACCTTTGAAACCAACTATGACAACCCTGCTTTTTAATAAAAATGTAAAGATGATTTTTTACATAAAACATCACTTGATACAAAAAAGAATATCGAGAGTTTTAGTGTCTTTGGGGATTAGTATCATTACATAAAAACTTGAAACATGAAATACATCATCTTTATTGAAATATTACTTTACATGAAAACTACATTCCCTCGTACATAGCATTTCATGGGATAACCTGAGGAAATTCATAAGAAAAGGGTGAGATATAAAGACCAGTAAGGGAATACACCTGGAATAACATGAGGAGTACAATACATGTTAGACATTAGGAAAATCAACATAGAACAATATAAACATGAACATAATGGAACTGTAAATCATGATAATCATAAAATGGAAATGTGGCAACAACACTTAACATGGAATTAGCATGAGCCAAGAATGATTGCACATTGAGCATGAGTAAATCCTCATTGCACATAAAGCATGTGTAAAGCCACGTTGCACTTGAATTAGAATGATTCAACACTCATTGCACATGACGTATCATGATACTATACTTTACCCAATGCATTGGAGCGCTATAAGGGAGCACCCTTCTTAAACATTTAATTTCATGCATAAGTGTGCCAAATGGATCATAAAACATGGATCCATAAAACATAATCATTTATTCCATGATAAAGGATATTGGAATTCATACATGAAACTTTATAATCAATAAGTAAATGTTCATAAAGGTGAATACCCTTGATGGAGAAATGGGCATGGTATTCACAACACAATGACATTGGCTTAGAAAATCGGTGCGATTTCAGCAGCGTTACGGCGCGACATAAGAATTCATAAAAAGGTTGATGAGAGAGAAAGTGGTTCCTCATAACATTTACATGTAATGGAAAGTATGTAGGTAATATAGATACATGTCCCATCAATTGTAATGGAATTTATATTCATGTTAAAAAATTATTGCTTGAATGTAAATGAGGAGAGAGAAGTTCCTTTCGGAATTTCGGCATAGTAACGGGTGTAAATGGGAGGCATTTAATGAGAGAGAAAGGGGTATCCCATCATTAAAATATAATTAGGGAAGTATTAGGGAGGTGATAAACCTTACCCCAACATTCATAATTGAAATTAAAAGGGAAAAAACAACTTAAATAAAATTGGAGAATATTGAGAAAGGAAGAAAGAACCCTTACATGGAAGTGTGCTTCCAAAGGCTTGAGAGAGGCCTGAGAGAGGCTTCTTGGGAGCTTGGGGAACCTTGGTATGATTCTAGCAAGATTAGGGAAGAGGTTTGATGAACTAAAAAGGCTTTGGGAGAGGATAAAGTGGGAGCTTGGTTGGGTTTATATAGGAAATATGAGGGAATTCTTTATTATTTAGGTTTGGGTCCCCTTACATTAAATTAATCCAAACCACAATCCATACCAGGGTTTTTGCCCGTGGTTTTTGGCAAAGGTAAGAGGAAAACAATATTTTATAATTCCGAAGTCCGAAATTTTTTAAAATAATATGGTTTCTTATGTGGAGGTGAGTCACACTCCCATGGAAATTAATTTAAAAAGACAAGGTGTTTAATAAGTCTTGAGGGGTCCATTAATGCTTTGAAAAGTAAGCCAATCAAACCCAAAATCACATTATTTTAATGGTAAAACATATATTGGCCAAACATCAAGCTTATAGTATTTTATTACATCACAATTGGGTCATTATGATGTCATAAAACACATTATATATTTAAACAGTATTTAATTTTTACCCAAAAATTTGACTGTCTCAGAAAATTATGAAAAATTCACCGTTGGATAATTTCGATGTCCTGATTCCATAAATAACATTTATTTTATCTAAATTATTTATATGTATGTTAATTTTCACTTTTAAAATAAAAACCGACATTTATTGAAAATTTACGGGTTTTGATATAAATGGATTTCGAACATTAATAAAAATTATAATTGCATTCATAAAATTATAAGATCATTTATATTTAATAAAAATTAATTTAATAATTATTATTATATTTTACTAAAATATTATTTAATTCAAAAATCCCTTTAATTTAAAAAAAATATAATTCTTAATTAAATAATAACTAAAAACACTTTTTTTACTTAAATACTTTTTACAGTATATCAAAAAATACAAGGAGGTATATTCATTATTATATAAAAAAATATTATACATGAACATAGTACTAGCGATTTGTTACATAACCTCTTAAAACAGCCACATAAGACCTAAGGGTATGGTGTGCGATGGTGACCGACTCTTGGGGTGGCTTTGATAACATCACTCGAGTGGTAATCTCGATCAACTTCCACTTTTCCCATAGATGGTCTCGTTCGAGCTTGACAAGGTGAAGATCAGCTTGGGCTTGGTCAAGAGAGAAGCCCAAGGACACCACGTCATTTCCAAGCTCCGAAAAATGGGCTTCGTATGGAGAAATTCTACTAGGCGGGGCCATCGCTTCTTTTGTCTGAGTAAATTGGATTTGTTAAAGCCCTATATTTATACTAAACATGTGATCTCTGTTCAACGGCTATAATAGCAATGGTCAAAATTCTTAACATTAAACCAAAGAAGTTGAAATTTTATATAAACATAAATATAAATTTAATTAGATCAATATGGATTTCCATTAATGAAACTTTTGGACGTTACAAGAGATGTTAGCACCATCATCTTTTAATGTTCATAGAACATACTTTCATCATATCTTCCAATGTTTGAATATATCACTCATATTTTCATCTGATTGGGGATGAATGGATGTATTGATGTTCAGTTCAGTTCTTAAAGTATGTTGGAGACACATCCAGAACATAGAAGTGAATCTCAGATCTCTATCAGATACTATATATTGTGGTACTCTATGTATCATTACCAATTTGTTGATATATATACATGAAATTTGATCAAATATTATGTCCTCTATAATCGTGATTATGTGATTTGTCTTTGTAAGATGATCCACAATGAACCATAAAGCATTTTTTCCTCTGGATGTCCTTGGATGTCTAGTGAAAAATTCCTTGGTGATGTTCTCCCACTTCCATGTAGTTATGGGTAGTGGCTTTATCATCCCCTTAGACTTCTGTCATTTTGCGTTCCATTTATGGCATACAAGGAACTTTTATGTATATTAGAAAATATCCTTCTTCATATTGTCCCAAAAAAAAATTTCTCTTGGATATTTCGATACATTTGTGTGCTCTCTGGGTGGAGAGAGAAGGTTGATCTAAGTGAATCATTCAAATGCCCCTTCTTTATCACTAGATTAGTTTGTCCACATAATTGTGACCCAAATCATACAAATCCATCTCCATCTATCATGAATTCATAGGATTTACCATTTTTAATGGATTACACCCTTTTTTATATTTCCATATCATTTATTTGATCATCCATTAGTTTCTCCATGAGGGATGGTTGAGTAATCTTTTGAGAAAGGACTGATTATGTTCCTCTCTTAATGATTCCTATGTCCATTGTTAGAAAATCTATGAAGATCAGATCCGTTTCAATTAACATCATTGAAAAGGATGTAGGATCATTTCTTCTCAGATCATCTACTACCTTGTTTGCCATACTAGGACGGTAGTAGAATGAGAATTCATAATCAATGATGATCTATATCCATCTTCTCTAGATCATATTATTCTCTTTCTATGTCTGTATATATTTGAGACAATTATGATCAGTATATATCTCACACATCTCCCCATATAGAAAATGCTGCTAGATTTTGTACGCAATGATCATAGCTGAAAACTCCAAGTCATGCATAGAGTAGTTTCCATCTTGTATTTTCAGCATTCATGAGGTGTATACTACAACGTTATCATTTTTAATCAGTACAAAGCCTAAGCCCTTCATTGATGCATCACCATACCCCAAAAATATTTATCCACTTGTTTGGATTTTGAGTATTTGTGTAGTGATAAACCACTTTTTTAACTCCTTAAAAATTTCTTCACATCTTTATATACAGACAAACTTTACTCCCATCTATGTCATCTTGGTCATTGGGTTCTAAAATTGGGAAAATTTCATCATAAATCGTCGATAATACCTAGCTAGACCAGGGAAGCTATGGATATTTGTCACAGATGTTTTCCATGGCCACTAATCAATATCATTTTTTAGGGAAGGGTCCACAGATATCCCTTTTTTAGTGAAAACATGAACCATGAATGATACTTCCTCCAAAATGAACTCACATTTACTATAAATTTCATAAAACATCTTCCTTCCAAAATTCTTTTTCACAATATTCAACTGATAATATTGGTCCATCTTTCTCTTGGAGAATATCATAATATCATTGATAAAGACTATCACAAATTTTTCAAGGTTATATCTAAAGAAATTATTCATTATGTCCATGAATATTTTTGGAGAATTAGTGAGTCTGAGGATAATCACTATGAATTCATAGTTTACACACCTCATTTGAAAGGTAATCTTTGTAATACCTTCTTACCTCACCTATATTCGGTGATATCATCACCGAAGGACCATCATAGATAAAAATTTGTTCCCACAAATCTTATTGAACAAGTCATCTATCTATGGAAGGGGATATATGTTCATTATTGTGATTTTATTGAGCTCAAGATAATCAATGAAGAGGTTAATTGGTCCATCATTCTTATTAACAAGGAGGACTGGCGCACCCAATAGTGAAGCACTCGGGCATATAAAACCCTTCTCAAGATTCTCCTGTAACTTCTTATTCCTCTCTTCTTACTCCATGTTGGCCATTATATATGGTTTCTTTGGTGTAGGTAGAGATCCATGATTATTTTCAATTTATAACTCAACCTCGTGGTCAGTAGGAAGACCATGAAACACTTTAGGGAATACATCAGTGTAATCCCTTATGATGGGCATGTCTGTAAGCATGATTCTATCCATTGAATCAATCATTTGAACTAGGCATGTTTTCTCATAGGGAATTAATATCCACACTTCATACAATGATTATAAAAGATATTAAAATTCCTCCTTACACTGGTAATGAATAGGATGTTTCATCCGGATGTGAAGAGTGATCTACCTTTCCCAAAAGATGATGTTGTCTTTATATAAATATAGGCAATTTGTGCCCACAATAGCATCAAAATCCACTAATGGATGTATGATATGAATTTCTTGGGAGGTTCCGTCCAAAAAATATAACCAAGGGGGAGTTACAAACCAAGGATGAAATAATTTCCCCATTTACTGTTCTCAAAAATAACATATACTCCAAATTTTTATGTGTTTTTGACTAGTTCTTCTAAACATTCATGATATGAAAGAATTTGTAGAACCAGAATCAAATAGTACTTTCTCTATTCTTGAATGAATAACTAGCATACCTATCTCCAAATAATTTTACAACTCCACCTCAATAGTATTGATATCATAAGCCATTTCTTTTAGCCTTGGTGATTTTTTTTTGATTTCCACTGACAACCCTATACTTAGGGAAATTGTTCACATAATTTTCGTGCTCCTTGTAGTTTTAATACTGCATTATAGGCTCAATTCTGATTTTATCCATCCTTTCTTCTTCCATATTAAAAGGATTCTTCATATCCGGTCAGTAATTTTTTCCAGATGTCCCACCTTTCAACATTTTATGTAATTATTCCTTCCCATTAGACGGTTCACTGGATGTTTCTTCCCATTATTTTCACATGTTTGATGATCTGGCTTCTTTCTATCATGAATATTTTTTATCGGGCCTCCCACATTAGATTCTGTTTTCCACTTTTTGTCGCGGGTCCCATGATACCACTGAGAACCTCCAATCTTCAATTCAACCATAATGATATAATAGAAAATCTACTCATAGTTGTAGAAGTATCAAATGGAAAATGATTTCCAAATACATGGATAAAATATGCTAAATAAGAAATCCACCTTGCTTTCGAGGATCATGAAAAATACTGCGGCATACCTTGCAAGCCATAAAGTGTTTTCTTCATACACACCAATTGACTCATCCTCCTTCTACTTGAGTCTAAGGAACTCTCTTTCAATCATGAGATGGAGGGTTTAGGGAAAATATTAATTGAAAAACATTCAATTGAATTCCTCCCAATCCATGTAATCAATTTCCACCTGGAGCATCATATTCTTGATCAGTGCCAACCACTGATTAGCTTCCCTATCAAAATGATATACCGCCAACAAAATTTTAACTTCTTATAAGAATTGGAGGACATAAAATTTTTTTCAATGGAGTTAATCCACTATTCTTCGAGGAGGGGATTTGAAGATCAACTAATAATGGGAGGATGTTCCTTCATTAATGATTCAACGAAAACATGCTCTTTACTTAGAGAGGATGGTGTTCCAAAATATTCAGGTTATTATTCATAACTTGATCCAGCTAAGAAAGTATTGACCTCGATTTTTTAGAACTTATTCCCATCATATTAGGCATATCATTAGGTAAATCATTACATTAACTATCACATGGATTTTTGGAAAGTGTTCTTATATTTCTCTCCATTATCTATGAAAATGAATATACAATTAGAGGGATTGAATAAATAGATATTACACATAAACGAAAGGAAAATTTGAGCATAAGAGGATAAACATGTAAAAGAGAAGTATATCCTAACTTGTGATTCACTAGGTTTCAATATTGGATATCCTTGACCTATTTATTAACATATATTATTATGGGATCTATTTTATTCCCTTAATAATGGCTAGAATGAAGGTCATGGATTTAGCATAGGGAATCCCTTGGGAGTGTCAAACCTAGAAGAAAGTAGGGCTCATTGTTGTGTCCCAATTGCCATTCGAGTCTATCTCAAAGTTTTATTTCCATGTTTTACCACTAGATACATATGCGCTAGATCCCCCTCTACATGTTTGAATCCAAAGAGAGATTCATTTTCATGATAAACCACATACTTTATTCTTACCATAATACAGGGATGTTTTATTATACTTAGTCTCAACCTTAAGGTTCATACTAAATTTATCTATCCTGAATCACCAAAAATAACTAGACTATCATCTGAAATCAACAATTGAAATAATATCCTTTTATATATAACATTACGTTATTTTAAGAATAATTATACATCATATTACAGGCCAAGGATCATAAAGTCTAGTGTCTTGGAAGACTTGGTACATAATCAAACATTATAAGAAAAAACTTTTTATTTTCTCTCCATAATGATCTTCTATCTTCCTTTGTGCTCATACATTTGTAGAAAATAACCTGAGGATAACATGAATAGAGAGATGGGATAAAATCCCAATAAGGTAATAACCATAAGAACAAAGCACTTGAACATGGGAAATAATGCATCACATGATGATATAAAAAGGAATGTAACATATAGAATCATAACATATAACTACAAAATCAGATAAATATGTAATCATAATAATGTGGTAGAACCATATAACATTACATTATCATGAGTCAAAGATAACCACCAATACTGTTTCACATGGTAGCACAAGATAATGATAACTTCCAAGATAGTTGTACATGGTATCACAAGCCAAGGCTGACCGCTAAGACCATCACACATAACTTCTAAATAGACTCATCTTAACCAAATATATTGAAGCTCTCTCTCAGTGCATCCAAAGTAACATTTCATGAATATTTTTTCCACGTAAAGAACAACACATAATCAATGTTACATTAACATAAGGTTAACCCATTGAAAAAATTGGGTACCCGAATCATGTCATAAATCATAACAAATGGTCGTATCATAACGATGTCCAAGAAATAAAGAAAATAAAATATTTATGGAAATTAATAAATGGAAATAGAAATGTATCATGTATTGTGATTCCAAGTAGGTGTGACAACATGTAATAAATGTATTTAAGAATATTTATCATTAAAACATTTTTGTGCAGTTTTAATTAAAATACAATGGAGCTATTAAAATATAAATGGAAAAAACCCATTATAAAAAACTAAAAGTGAACAAAATATGTGTCAATAATAAATAGATTGATTTTTTAAATACAATGGTGGATAACAATAAAAGATATAGAGAACTAGAAATAGTGTAAGAATTCTGGAAGTTCTCTTAAACCAGGTTTGCTTATTAGGAAGCATTGAAGAGGGAATCACATAAAAACTTGTATATTCCCCAAAGATAATGATGAAAGGGTATTGAAAAATGAATTTATTACATGTATAGAGAATTTATAGTATTAACATTAAAATATATGATAACATAATTTTGGAAATATAACGATAAGGCAACGTGATGGAATAAAGGAGGTTTGGGTAGAATCCCATACTGATTATCAGTATGGTATCGAGGGTACATAATTGGGATTAATGACACAGAAAAGGGTTTATCGTCACTTATAAATCATGAGTGAGGTATGGTGGTGGTTTGAAATTTTACCTCATCATTTGGTAAAATACATAAAAGGTCATAACATAGAGGACATTCTAAAATAAAAGTTAAATAGAGAGGATCCCTTACCTTAATCCCGATGGTGTTCTTCAATTGATCATAATGGCTAGAATAATTCAATTAGAATCATTAATTTAAATTAAAAAACATCATATATATATATATATGTAAAATATTTATTATAACCATATTGAGTTCATCCATTACCTTTTTATGGGTTATGTGGTTCAATTTCATTGTTCGGGTCCGTTTGTTTTCTTCGTTTTGACGATTAGTTTACTTATTTTCGGTGACTCATGTAAAATGGGGATGGTTGTACAAAATTTTAGTAATATTTTATTAATGTAAATATGAAACTTTTCATGGTTATAAATTTAATTTTGTTACTGGGTGTGAAGATGAATCATTATTTAATACATTAGTGATAACCTATTGGGTTCATTGGAAATTTTTGACCACAATGAACAGATTTGGTTTTATTAGTGAATCCCAAGAGTAAAAAATAATCAAGGAAAATAGATGAGACAAAATACGTATGTTATGGTCTAGTAACACAATTAAAATGGTTTAATGACTTTATTTTAAGATGGTAATGAAAATTGAAAACCCATCATCCTTGAATGTGGTAAATTAACAAATCTCTAATGGTGTCTTTAATACTAAAATAAAACAAGGATAAATGAGAGATGATAAAAATTATATCATTATCATAAAAAAATTCCAGTTCATTTAATGTAATTTAATTGTCATAACATTTGGATTAATAGAGGCAAGGATTGAAAAGAAAACGAAGGAACATGAAAAGAAAGTGAAAGAAAACAAAAGACGAATTTATCTCTTGATTTATTCTTCTTTTAGAGCCTGTTAATGGGAAAGGATTTGGTATTTTGAAGATACCAAGGGTTTATAGACGTGGGGTAGGATATTAGGGAGATATTTTTGAAGAATTTAGGAATGTCACAAGGCTTTATAGTAGTGAAGAGGAGAGGGGTGAGCTGGTGGTTTTTATAGTGGAGGGGAGGGGGGATTTCTTATTATTTTAAACATTAGTTTATTTATTTTTCAATATGTAATCTAATAGTAATGATTCTTGTGACCAAAAACAGTAATATGTTCATTTGAGATCTAAAAAAAATCCATTTACATCATCCATGACTCATGCATGACACATAAATTTAGGTTTTCAAATTTATTGTGGATTATCATATTTTACTATTCATAAAAAAATCATGCATTTTAGAATATCCTCAATATTTCAACCTAACCATTTTTAGATTTTAGAATCCAAAAATGAACTCCATTTTTTAGAAAATATTTCTTAAAAATGGTTAATTTTATTTTTAATTAAAATCCTAATTTACTTGAAAAATATATATTTTTGAACTATAATTGATTTTATAATGCTTCAAAATTTTCATAATGTCTTATAAAATTATTTAAAAAAAATAAAAAGTAAAATTTTAAATTTATAAACACCTTTTAGGAAAATACATTTTCTTTAATATTTATAGATTAATTTTAATTAATTATTTATGACATACAAAAATGCCAATACCTTTACTATGGTCATATTATAACTTATAAGAATCCTAAACATTATTTATACATTCAGGGATGAGGCTAAAATTATTTTGGACAATTTACTATTCATAGGGGTCATATTACTATTCATAAGGCTATATTACTATTCATAAGGGTAGGTTAGTATTCCCGAAAAATTATATTTGTTTCATTAGACTCCAAAAATCAAACTAATCACAACAATGTATGTCAGATTTTGGAAATTCAAATCACCGTGGTGACAATATTATTTTTAAAGGTAACATATAACATATTATTTCATTTTGTGGTAAATATCATGTAATTATATGAAATAATTATAATAATGGAATTCCATTGATAAAACATCAGGTCGTTACAGAAACTCCATCTTTCTCTTATTAGGTGGGTTAGAAAACACACCAAAGTAGAGAATATTGATCATATAATGATATTTTAGATTAGGAATATTAATGATGATTCCCCATCCAACTCCCATTTCATTTGGTTTCACATAAGGAATATCATTCCATTATCCATCATTTTCTCCATTAACATGAATCCTCATGTTTCGAGCAATTTTATAAAACCCAAAAAGAAAATTGTGAGCTACAATAATCATACTATCAAAACTGTATAATCTTGTAAAAGTATATTCAATCAATAAAATCATAGGTTAAATCCTATGTTATACATGATTGTTACCAAAATTCTAGGATTGTGACATATAATTAGACTTGTCCATAGGGAATCCCATGATAAAACTTATAAAAATATCTAGGGATATTGCTAATGTATTCTCATCCTTGTTTCCAAATGTTAACCAAACCTTCACATGGATACCAACTGTAAAGAACCAATATTTACGTACATCAAAATTACATTACATTAGTGTAATACTTAATACCTGACACAAATATACACCCAGTTACTCTATTATTTTAGGGTCTTTGGAAACTAGGAATACATTCTACTAACTTAGTGAATGATCATCAACATCTCCCTTAATGATCTTCCCATTTAGTTTTCCTACATAAAAACTTTCTTTATATCATAGAATAATAAAAACATATTAAATCGGTGAGTTTAAATGATGAGTAAGAGTAAAAATAAAGAATATAAAACAAAAAATAAATATAAGAATGTAAAAACATGAACATAAATTTTTTAAAATCATACCATCGCTAAGAAATAACAAAACCATGAATCATGAAATAATTCTTGCAAGTTTATAACGAATAAATAATAATGTAACACGAAACTTGGTAAAATTTAGTTGGAATAAAACATGGAATTGTGGAAAACACATGATAATAGAAAATAATTTCCATATTAGCCCAGACTAATTACCAAGACCATCATAGTGGGAAAATTATTTTATTGAACCGAGTTCACTCCTCATTCCAACCCTGTATTATAGATCTTTATTTACTTGTCATTTTGTCCTTGTATTACTAAACCATATTCTGATTTCATTCTAGTCTTGTCTATCTCATTAGATATAAAAATTTACCCATTGAAAAGGAGGGATATATAGGACCCACCAATCTCATAATTATATCATTCCTACGTGTTCCACATAAAACATAAATCATTTATCATTTCATAACCTGTGGAATAAAATGGGTTTCTTAAACATCATTCCATCATATCATAGTCTATATAAACCAAATGGAATTCATAAATATAATTCTATCATAAACACCATAAAACCATAAAAATAATTTTTATAGTATACTTGAAACATACCACTATTAAATAATGTCACCTTAGATGGAAGATAATTTTGATAAATAACTTGAAATTAATTAATGAGGGAAATATCCTTTCTTATTCATAAATGTCTTCTTTTTTTAAAGCACCATGAAATTTTAAAATTAATGGATTTCTTACAAAACAACCAAGTTAAAATTTAATGTCTGTTTCATGGAAATATGTTATGAAATTGTAAAATTCCATTCATTCACTATAAGTTTAAATACATTATCCTCATACTTATTTTGAAAATGTGAAAAAGTAAATCATTTCGAAAAAAAATTATTCCCTTCATACCATTTAATAAAAATTCCAAAAATGTTTAAAATTTACTTTTATCAACATTATAATAATATGAAGAATGTTTTCTAATACATAATTATGAATCATGGACATGGATGATAAATACACCCCAATGAATACATATGCATAAACAATCATGGATAAAAATGAAATTAAAAAATTATCCCTTACCAATTTAGAATTTATCAAATAATATTCCTCATAAAATAAATAAAATTATACATATATGTAAGTATGATAAAATTCATAATAATAATGGTAAAAACATTAATGGGTAGTATAAATGGAACATGTCACCAACTAACCTCAGTCGTCCCAGAACTGGTCACCCAAGATGACCCGCAAGATGGACTGAATGGCGTTTGTGATCCCTAGAGGCTGGAAACTAGTGTCGACCATCAAAATACAATAGGTGGGAATTATTTTATCCATAAATGAAAAAAATAAACAAAATAAACAAAAACTGAACAATGAAAATGAAAATTAAAAGCAGCAAGAATATAAAGATGTAGATACCTCCATGTAAACCAATGGGTCACCACCTACCTCAAATCAATTTCACACTATGGTGACCAAATCCATGAAATGCACAACACCTGAAGCTAAAAAAAGATAAAACTATAGGCGTGATTATTAAACCTCTGTAGGTGTGGGAAAATAACTTATTCCAAAGTTCATTTCCACTAAAAAAATAATCATAATTTTTTGGGTTCAAATATAATATATAAAAAGTTTGATTTCAACACATTTTACCATAAAATAAAATCACGGTCCATTGAACTTTTTTAATTAATAACTATATTCCCTTTTTAAGAAGAGAATTTGGACATTTTAATGGTGGTGATGTTTACAATAAAAAAGTATGAAGAGTAAAAATATTTCAAAAAAATTTACATAAACACTTGAATCCATTTTATCACTTTTATAATGAATCTAAACTATGAAAGGAAACAATATTAACCAACATACAAACACAGGCAATGGAAAAACACAACAAAACCGTAACCAACCATCACATGCATCTCAATAACATGCAACATATAAATATATACTAGACAACATGGGAGAACCTAGGAGGTCATGAATAATATAGAATATATTGTACATGTGACTCATCATGGAGGCATTCCCTACCCAATGACATCATAATCACCAAATACCCCATCATCACCCTACCCAGCCTGACTGAGGGGACTAATCACATAACAATGATTACGAAATTACACCTACTATGGGCCAGTAGTTAATGTGTAATTTAAAATAGTGCGACAATAATTCACTAAAAATTCACTTGCTATGATAGGTACCCATATTTATACTAAAAATGGGGTGATCCAACCAATGTCTACCAAAAATTGAGTCCCAAGAATGTATATATATATATGTATATATCACCCATAAGAAACTCACATAGCAAGTCTCCCACTGAGTCACCCTGAGAAAACATTCCATTACATTTCAACTATTTGAAAATAAGGGAGTCTAACATGGATGTCCTCCCAACATTAAACATAATAAAGGAAATAGGACACCCCATGGAGTGTTATTAAGATTACCAATATTAAAAAAATTCCAGTTAGGCCCCACATTACTTCCTCATTCCAAATCACTTCTTAAAAAAACACACACACCGCTTTTAAAACAGGAAACACACTTCGAATCCAATTTAAGAAACCAAAACCAGCATTTTAAATCCAAAAAACATTTAAAATGACCTACTTGTAATTTCTTTAAGGAACTAATTGAAAAATGAAATGAAACCATGTATGGAAATATATAATAAGAAATAAATCACTCTAATTCCTGATAGACAATTTTACTAACATTTCTATATCAATAATCACTGCCACAAAACAGGGAAATAGAATCGCTTCCCTTTATCAATGCTAAACAGAAAGCACTGATAAAGGGGTATGCCTTTATTAGCGCTAGATAAAAGCGCTGATGAATATAACCTTTATCAGCGCTAAAATATGCGCTGACAAAGATATACCCTTTATCAGTGCATTTTTTAGTACTGATTAAAGGGCACATTTATCAGCACTTATTTTAGCGCTGATAAAAGTTTTTATTCTTAATTTATGTAAAATTATAATATTTATCTGCGCTAAAATAAAAGAGCTGATAAAACATATATTTATCAACTCTTTTCAGTAATGATAAATTGTTACATTTTTTAGCGTTAAAAAAGCTCTAATAAAATACCTATTCATCAGTGCTATAATTATAGCGCTGATAAAGGTATCTCTTTATCAGTGCTGAAAAGCGCGGATAAATATAAGTTTTATCAGTTCTTTTATTTTATCACTAATAATACATACCTTAATCAGCGCTATTAACAAGCGCTGATAAAGGTTCCAATGGTTTCTATTTAATAACCCTAACAGGCCCTCCTCTCTCGCACGCGGTACAGCATTCGCAGAAGATAAACCAGGACCCTCTTCCGCCGCAACTTCTCCTCCACGTTCGCACCTCGTCCTCATCTTCCTCCTCCTCCTCGTCCTACTCCTCTTCCTCCTCCTCCACCGCCACTGCCGTTGGGTTTTTCTCCTCCGCCTTTGCCTCTTCGCCGTTGGTTTTTCTCCTCCACCGTGACCACCACTGTCTCCGCTACCACGACCGCCTCCGCGACCGCCGCTTCCTCTGCCGCCACCACCTTCTCCACTGCTAGTTAGTTTAGGAGTATATATAATCATTAAATATAGATAATATTTATTCAATTTGAATATTATACTTTTACAAACATAAGATTAATTTCTATAGTTGGATTTTGATGATGAACCTCTTAGAGATGAGGATTCGGTTTTGGGAATTGGTTTTGAGGAGGTACCTTTGGGTGGTTTTCCAATCCATCTGCAACCCATTGAGTATATAGTTATGACGACACTACAAGATGAGGATGTGAACAGGCTTATTGTTCTACATGTGTTTTAGAGGAAGATTCCACCCATGTATTTGTGTGAGCTAGACCACAGTAAGTTTATGGTTGGCGTGATAGAGTCACATATGTTCTACATCTTGGGATGAAACCTCTCAATAAAATGGGTGTCTTAATGATAATTATTTTTCTGTTTGTAGCTAGTCGATGGTTAATTCGGGTGATGAATAATCATAATGAGATGAGACTCACTTGGATGAATATTATGTTATTTTTTGGGTAATGTCTTATCTAGACATGTAGTGCTCTGTCTGTATCTAAGAGATTCTGCACCATCGTAAGAATATCATGACCTTCATAGATATTTTTCTGAGGTTAAAAAATCTTTCATAGTATAAAATGGATATAGTTTGACAGCGAAGGAACGATCATTCCTTCCTTTTGTATATCAGAATCACTCTCTATTATTGATTTTTGGTGTTATGACTGGGTTGAGGGACATGATCATTTGGATTCCTAACATTATTGATTTATTGCTTGGTTTTAATGTGACCATCACTATTAAACCTAGATGGATGGGTTTAGGGTAATGAAGCATGGGTATATTCCATTGGTTTTCGAATAATGTTGGGTAACTATTGATCGTGTGGTGAGGTTTGTCATGGTGTGATGTCAATATTGGAAAAGAGTACCAGGGGTCTCCCATTAGAAATATGTGGGTTCCCCGTAATTTTTTTCAAGATGTATGGGTAGGCTCATTGAGTTTGAATAGGTACATGATTCTACTCACTAGATACCACGTGTTGTGTTGAAAAGATTGTACCATGATGTTTAAAGTCATGCGATTAGGATGTATGTGTCGTGAAAGGTGTGATAACAGAGGATTGATCAGGGCTTACTCATTTGTGATATACTATATAGAATAAAATTGGGGATTATACCTAGTAAAGAGGACCTATTGGTCTGGGCTTACCCATTGTGTGTTCATCTTTTATAATTTAAAAAGTCTGTTGAACTCGTTCTATCGAAGGTGGGTTCTATAATTTCATATTATCTTAAGGTTTTTTTAACCTTGGTGTTGGTTGATTTTGGTTTTAGTGGGTTCTTGGGGTTTGTGGGATGTGGTAAATGGTGTACTCGGTTTTAGATTATTTTTTTCACATGAGTTTCCCTTATTTTATGTTTTCTTTTCAATTGTAAATATCCTCTGTCGTGTGCCTCTCCTGTTTCATGAATGCATCTCTGTCGGGTGCTTAACGACACCTTCACTGTGAGTTTTCTCCTGTTACTCATTGATTTCCTCTTGTTATCATGTTATTACTATTTTATATTGATGGTTATAATGTAAAATGTAGGGGCTAAACGCCCCACTGAAAATCATGGTCGTTGGTGGTCCTTGATTGCGCACTAAATGAATTGCATGTTGGTTAGTTCTTGTTGAAAATTTGTATATAAAAATTGGTAATTTACGTATATTTGACTTATGAATGAACACCCAAGGATGATAAAACTTCTGTGATAACCCATTAATTAACAAACAAAATTTAATAAGGGATACTTTGTAAAATCTAAAATTGTGATTGTTTGGTTTTTATGGTGTTGCGATTGTGAGCACGATTGTGTTTTTGTATAGTGTTGCGATTGTAGGCATGATTGATATGACATTTGTTTTCCATGTTGTAGTTCTTCAACAATTTAATATCAATCCAATCATTACCCATTTCAATGGTACCTCAACTTTTTTACTAGTGAAATTCCACTGAATTCTAAAGAACCACTTCTAGAGGACTCCATGAGACACTTAATGGTGTGAATATGTCATTTTTCAGATTCTGTATATTTTTAAAATACATGGTATGTAGTATTGTTAAATGGAACATGCTTCACCATACATGGATTTCATATATATTTTAATAACAGACAATATTTATCTCCAAAATTTACACCACATGACTCATCTTCTGACTCAAACTGGGAATAAGTTTAATTTTAAATGTTTAATGTCATGTGAACATAGGTCACACACAATGTATCTCCAAGACATATACATCAGCATGAAACCATTTACATTCTATGAAATAATGGTAGAACCATATGATATGTGTTTTACTTCACTCACACCATGTATAGAAACCATAGATACTTTATGTGTATAGACTATACACCCCTAGTGGTCATGTAAGGACTACAAACCGTGTATTCCCAAAAAATGTAACGCATAGCCGGTGAAGTGACTCATTTTGTATCTAAAGTACATGCCTTTAGCTCAAGTTGTTCTATATGTCATGTATTTTCGACGGCATCATGCAGCCTTTGTAAGACTAACATGGAATTGATTTGATATATGTCAGATTAAATCAGGTATCTTATCCATAGACGATGTTCACCCTACCGAACACACCATGTATATGGATTTCACATGTGTTTAGAAATGGTATTATACAACCTACCTTGACTGAGAACCCTACACATTGTGTATCCATTGAAAAAATTGTTTTCCATGATTTTTTTTATAAAACCCAATCAATGCTACTTGATTAATTAAAACATAATATTAGGCAAGTTCGAGATCGAACTCATAAATACAATGAATATGAATAAAGAATTGATGAATTCCAATCTGTTGACAAAAGAGTATAAAGAATACATGAATGAGTTTATCATGTTTGCAGGAGATCATGCCTGTGGCCCTACTCAAATCCTCTGTCTGTGTTTACGCTATTGTTATTCTAGATAAATTAGTCCAGAGGAGTTGGAAGAACCCCTGATTTGTCACGGAATAGATCGCAGTTATACATGTTGTAATAAACATGGGAAAAAACGAATGTAGGTAGTGGCTCAGATTACACAACATTATATGGAAGATCTGATATGATTACAAGTGTTAACGGTGAAGAATATCATATGGAGTGAGTGATTACAGATGTGAATGACGATGAAGATCATATTGAGGAAATGACAAGGACAGTTGAAGATGAACATTGTGATTGCCCAAAATTGTTTGAGAAGATAATGAGTTGTGAAAAAATGCCATTGTATGCTGGTTGCACTAAATATACAGCATTGTAAACCATACTGAAGCTGTATAATTTGAAAGCAGGCAACGGGTGGAGTGACACCAGTTTTACGGAAAAACTAGCTCTCCTGAATGACATGCTCCCAGAAGATAATGAAATCCCAAGCCGAACATACGATGCCAAACGAATTCTACGATCAATGGATATGATCTCTGAAAGAATACACGCCTTCCCAAATGACTGTATACTGTTTCACAAGGACCAAAAATCACTAAAAGAATGCCCAAAGTGTGGTGCTTCTTCATACAAGAATGATTATTCTAGTCCTATGAAAGTTGTATGTTACTTTCCAGTCATTCCAAGGTTTAGGCGCCTATGTGGAAGTGAGGAGACTTTGGGACAATTGACATGGAATGCAGATACAATAATTAATGATGGGAAACTATGTCACCAGGCAGACTCTCCTCAGTGGAAGATAATTGATCACAAGTATCCTGAATTTTGAAACGAGCCGAGAAACCTTCGTCTGGCGTTATCTACAGATGGGGTGAATCCTTTTGGTTTTCAAAGCAGCAGCCATAGTACATGGCATGTTATGTTAATAAATTATAACATACCACCGTGGTTATGCATGAAACAAAAATACATCATGTTATCTATTCTTATATTAGGACCAAAACAACCGAGTAATGATATTGAAGTTTATTTGGCTCCATTGATCGAAGATTTGAAAATATTGTGGGATTCAGGTGTTATGTTGTATGATGCTTACAAAAAAGAAGATTTCACTTAGAAATCCATGTTGTACAAGACGATAAATGACTTTCCTTCTTATGGAAATTTTTCTGGATATAGCATTAAAGGAACTCAAGGGTGTCCTATTTGCAAACAAGGTACACAGTCAATTAGGTTGAAACATTCATTGAAAACCGTGTTTTTAGGACATCGCAGATTTCTACGCCGAAGGTATAAAAACCGATCTTGGACAACATCTTTCGACGGAGGATTGGAAGAACTTACAACACTGTCTTCACTAACAGGTGATCAATGGTTTTAGAAGGTAAAATATTTGAACACTACATTTGGTAAACCATTTTCGAAAAACCTTACGAAAACTGGTTGGAAAAAGAGATCAGTTTTTTTTGAATTATAATACTGGAATTATTTGTATGGAAGACATTTTCTTGATGTTATGAATATTGAATAAAATGTATATGATTGTGTAATTGGCACATTTATAAATGCACCCGGAAAAACGAATGATGGATTTAAGGCTAGATTGGACATGGTTGAGATGGGAATACGAGAATATTTGGCACGAGTGAAGGCTGAAAAATGAAGATTTCTTCCTCCTGTTTCTTACACTCTTTCCAGGAAGGAGAGATATCAGTTTTCAACTTCTTGAATCACATAAGGGTTCCAGAGTGGAATTCATCAAATATCAAGAACATTGTGTCAATGAATGATTTAAAATTAAAGGGTTTGAAACCAAATGAATGCCATGTTTTGATGCAAGATCTAATTACAATAGCTTTACATTTAATTTTTCCCAAGAATGTATGCCATACATTAACGAAGCTATGTTTCTTCTTTAAAGCTATATGCAACAAATTTATAGACCCGGAGAAATTGCCAACTAGGTAAAGAGAAATTTCCGTCATATTATGTGAATTGGAAATGTTCGTCCCACCCATATTTTTTGATATGATGGTTCTTTTGGTGAGAGAGATTCGACTATGTGGTCCTGTACATTATAGATGGATGTACCCCATTGAACGATCTATGAAGAATTTGAAAGGAAATGTCAAAAATTTATGTCGGCCAGTGGGTTGTATTGTGGAGCAATATATTGTTGACGAAGCCATTGAATTTTTTATTGAATACCTGTATGGTGTGGAAAAAGATGGCCTACTGAAATCTCATCACACTGAGCGACTTGAGGGTGAATGAATTTCTGGAAGAGAGGTTGTCACAATTAATATTACAGATCAGGAGTAGGCTCACCTTTACGTTTTTCATAACAGATTTGACATTGACCCGTATGTTCAAACCCAAAAAGAAATTCTTAGGCGTTTGAATCCATCTAGGGCTGAAAAATGGATATCAGATACACATAATCGAAAGATTATAGGATGGTTTCAGGATCATATTTTGAAGCAGTTAGATGAAAATCCAGACTCAATTTCAGAACAACATCGATGGCTAGACAGAGGAGAAAGTGTGTATGTATTATCATATAATTCCTATGAAGTTAATGGTTATGCATTCTATAAAAATGAACATGATGAAGACTGTACCATGCAGAATAGTGGGGTTAAACCTGTGGCTAAGGTGATGCATGTTTCCGGTGCTAAGGAAAGAAATCCAATTTATGCGAATATTTCATACTTTGGCATCATCAAATGAATATGGGAATTGGATTATACAAAATTCAATGTGCTGATTTTTCAATGCAAGTGTGTTGATAATAGGAGTGCTGTTAAAATAAAATAATTACGATTCATGAATGTTGATTTCAATAAGGAAGGAGAGAATGACGAACCATTTATAATGTTATCACAGGCAGTACAAGTATTTTATATTCCAGACCCCTCAAACCGAAATTGGTCAATTTTTCTGTTATTAACCAAAACAATAGAAGGGTTAGATGAAAGTTTAATGGAGGATGACCCTTATATAAAGACTTCACTATCATTTCGCAGCAGTCCCAATGTAGACGGCGTTTTTTATATCAGAGGAGACCACAATGAAGGTATTTACATTGTCGATAGATGATTCAAATCTCTTCAGCCTTTAAATAAAAAAGAGAGTACAATAATCAGTTTATTTGTTTATTGTAATATACATTGTTTTACGTTATGTTATTATCTGTCTACTGCTGATTTTATGTAATCTAAATTAAATGATAAACCACTTATGCAGATAATGACTTCTGCACCTTCTGATGCACCCAATTCCGAGGCACAAAAGGTCTCTCAACCACCTGCTGGTGGTCCCTGTGCAGAGCAACAACAGGTTTCCCAACCAGCTACTGGTGGTCCCAGTGTAGAGAAGCAAAAAGTTTCTCAACCTGTTTTTGCTGGTCCCAGTGTAGAGAATTAACATGTTTCTCAACCTGTGGTTTCTGGTCTTAGTGCTGATGCTAGTTCTCCAGAGAACGATATTGATGATTCTTCTGAGGAAATGGTAGGAAATGAAACCCTAAAAGCGCAAAAATACAAGAGCTTCGTAGTTTGACAATGTTAGCCAAAATCCTTAAGGAAAAAGAAAAAGGCATCTAATTTGAGGTGGGATGGAATAAGTGAGGCCAAAATGTTAACTCCAACAAATCCATCTTTAGTAGCTACATTGTAATCATCACTCAGAAATGCGTGCCAATTGATGTACAGTTGTGGCACCATGTAGTCACTAGTATGAATATACTAATGTGGGAAGATATTATGGTAACATTACGATATCGTTTTTTTAATTTATTAAAATAAAATACCAAAACATTTACTTACTCTTCATCAGCCATTGCAGGGTGCATTTATATTAGATGTCTCACACAAGGAATATGTATTAATATTTGCAGGAAGGATTCATAGAGGTTTCCTCAAACTTTTAATGAAATATCATCTTAAATATGCTGAAGGGAAAATCAAGCCACACCCACCTCCACTTTATGAACAGTTGAAATCCAAATGTGCGTGGGATGCATTTATCAACCATCGTGGGGAGAAGACTTTTTAGGTACATTTTTTTGGGTAATGCGTTGTTTCAAATTTCTTGTATTCATCACTTTGATTGACAGTTTTTTATTTATGAAATAGCAACTGAGTGCTGAAAATAAAAAATGCGCAGCAGAAGCAGCCTACCCTTACCGTAAAGCATGGTTGGGGTATGCTTCACTTGAGTAAAAATTGGTACATCTTTTAAATCTACCGTACTACATATATGTGACATAAAACAACACCATAACCATGTTTCTCTTTTTATATGCATATTGATGAATCTAAATCGAAAGCAAAATCCATCCCACACCATGTGCAATGGAAGGAGGCTCATGTAAATAAAGAGGGGATACTGATAGATGAAAACACACAAAAAGTGTGTAAAACACGTGTATGTATGACATAATATAAATTTTATTTGTTTTAATTCACTATTACATTACAATGACTACTTATTTTTCTATATTTTCTATCTGGTATAGTCACAAGAATCAACAACACCCACACCAGATGCATACATACTTTCAGCAGCCTTGAAGTGGCCCGACCAGTATGGTCGTGTCAAAGGTGCGGGTTTTGGGGTGACACCTCAAACATATTTAAAAAAACAAGCGGATGATGAAAATGAAAAGAAGGAAAAGATGCACAAAGAATTAGCTTTTTTTTAAAGAATAATCACACTACCAGAGAGAGATGATAGCAACATTGATGGGGGAGAGGAAAAGAGAAGAAACAACTCAACAAAAACTTGTGCATGACGATCCCACCCCACCCCCACTAGCTTGGAGGCAAGACATTCCCCTAAAAAACCTGACTTAGATGAGGTAATCAATGTTTTAATAATTGTTTCTATGAAATGTGATTCAAATAGACACTGATACTATTCCTGTACTAATATTCTACAGGGTCAAAATTATTGTGATTTATATCTAGTAACTCTCAAATAACTCTTTGTAGCGAGGGATACGGTGTTCAATACACAGAACGACATGCTACACAACAAACAGCTTCCAAAAAATCATTACAGAGTGTCAATTAACGTAGCTAATATGCCGAGTGCCGAGCTACCTGTTCCAAATGACGATGATGACATTCATACGGTTGAAAAAGCTATTGGAAAATTCATCGCATTACCGTCAGTTCTTGAAAAAAACATGTCAATAGAGAGGTATCCATTTACATATTATTTTTCAAGATGGACCATTAAAATTTAATGAAAAAAGGTCTGAATTGATGAATGTTATTACAGAACAACAAAGGGAAGGGGGTGAAATGAAATATCAGCTCAAAAATATCTCAAGGATCAACTAACCGATTAAAACGTTATATTGAGAGCACCTTCACCCCGCCCGTTCTATATCCACAGTTAATATCATTGCAAGCTCATTTGGATACAATGCTGATAGAAAAAAAATTCTCACACAATATTTTTTTGAAAAAAATATGTACGGAGAGGAAACATCAGATTTCATTAGTGCCGAAAATATACATGAAATCATCATATATTAATGGCTAGGCGTGTCACGACCCGACCCAACGGGGCTCGAGCCGCGACTCCCCAACCCGCCTCCAATAGGCCAGGGGCTGGAAACCAGCGCCGAGTAGGCTATCACACACATGGGAGGCATTAGCCTAAGGTACCTGTACACATGCACCCACAAACACCTCCATGCAACAGTGCAGAGATATAGAAACTGGAAAGTAAATGCATGCATACACTATCCCACAACCAGAGAGCAACATCAAAAGTACAAAGGGAAAAACAGGGCCCACCAAAAGAAAACTACAAAGCGCGTCTGACCTTCTCTGAAGAAGGGGAACACTGCCACAAACACCCGCGGGAAAGCTCCCTCGGCACAGCTCCGGTAAACACCCCGGTCAACTCGCTCTCTAAGCTCCGCCTGCTCCGGGTCCTCCTGGGACTCCGTCAAAAGGCCTATGGTCTGCACAAGACACAAACATGTGCGGGAAAAGCCCGTGCAGGGGTGAGTATAAACATACTCAGTAGGCAACGCAAAAACCCAAAACCCAAGGGAGCAACTGAAAGGCAACAGTCTGCTCAACCCAGCCAGAGGGAACCCGGACGAGAGAGAAACTCCATCTCGTGACCATCCTCGGCTAACACAACTAGTCAACTTAGCTCAGCTCAGGTGTATGCCCATACATACACCTTGAACAATCCAGATATACAAGCTCACGCCACAAAGACACAAGAGGTACCGACCTCGTCACCAGCAACTGTCCACAACAAGGAGAGTACACCACGAACACTGTCATACCAGATGACACTCATCCGAGAGATACACTCCATCGGGTCTCAAACAAACATCTCAGACGCTCACCCGAAAGACCACGCTCGTTGGATAACATCACCGAGGAAACATCACTGAAACAACATAACCACCAAACTCCTCGGAGAGGGGATCGCCACTGGGGTCCTCTAGGGGATACCAAGACCCACTCCGGAATATGTAGCTCACAGATAGGGGATCACTCCTAGGGTCCGATGGGGGATACCATGACCCGATCTGGCATACGTAGTTCTCACAGATAGGGGATCACACCCAGGATCCACTGGGGGATACCACAACCCGATCTGCACTCGACAGAAGCTTCACACTCAGATAGAGGATCATCGTCCATATAAAGATGGTCACGACGATACCGGAACCCTATCTGGTATAACTCGCGATGTAGGGGATCGAACCGACGATGCCACAACCCTACCGAAACCACGCACTGAGTAGGGGATCGCATAACCAACGATACTGCAACCCTACCGACACCAAGCGCTGAGTAGGGGATCGTATAACCAACGATACCGCAACCCTACTATAAACATCATACTGAGTAGGGGATCGTAAACCCGACGATGCCACAACCCTACTGTGCACGACCCACCGCGTAGGGGATCATATTCCCGATGATGCCACAAACCCTACGGGGTTAACCTGCTAGATAGGGGATCGCCACCCGTGAATAAGCGGTCACAGTGATACCAAGAACCCGATCTAAGGTAAAGATGCTAGAGGATCCACTCCGGGCCCACCGGAGGGATACCACAACTCTAACAGTTTAAACATCCCATCGAGAGGATCACAAACCCATACGAAGGTTGTGATACCACACGAACCCTCGTAGGAATGAACCAAGGGAGAACCCTCAACCACTGCTGGTCCAAACGTCGCTAACCCGAGAGACTCGCCCCAAAGCCACACTGCGCACCTCCGAAGCTAAAACCGAGGCCACCATCGTGTTCCACACGGAAAAACACGCAGGATAGGCTGTTTACTCGCCCGAAACAGAGCACCGGTGAAAAAGGCACTATTCACCGTAGCTAGCTCGTGTGGGGCCCACGCAACAATCCCGAAACCCATCGAGAGGATCACGCCACGACGATCCCCTCAGAAAAACAAGCGGAATCGACTACTCGCTCGCCCAAAACGGACACCCGGTGAAAAAGGTACTATTCACCGAAGGCCAGCTCGGGTGAGGCCCACGCCTAGATTCCGAAACTCATCGAACAGAATGCACCATTGCGATCCTTTCGGAAAAACACATAGGATCGACTATTCATCTGCCAAAATCGGACTCCTGGTGCAAAAGCTGCGTTTCTCCGCAAACGCCAAAACCCAGCCTCGTGGGGCCCGCACCCCGTTCTCAGTCCCAACACCCGGAAACCATCCCAAAAAGTCTGTCATACCATCAGGGTCTCAACGCCACTGACGGCACGTCAATCGGACACTCCGGGTAGAAGTTACAACGGCCCGTAGTCGTAAAATAATAAAATAATATTATTTTATACGACGTTTCTAACTCCTGGGCCACGATCCCGAACCCTTAAACCCTCAAAGTGAGTTCAAAAGGTCCGTCTCGACCCAAGGAGTGCGTCGCCGCAAACGACTCGTAAATCGGAGTTACGGTTTGCGAGTTATGGGGGTTTAAAGAACCCCCGGAACATTCTGGCCGGACCACCGCAGGGTCGCCGGAAACCACCGCGCCGCCGCCGGACTCCGCCGTGCCGGAGCCGGAAACCACCGCGTCGCCGCCGCGCCGCTGCGGAACGCGCCAGAATCTGCCCTGGCCGCCGCGGGTCTCGCCGGAAAACAGGGTTTTTCGCCGGAAAACTTCCGGGAGCCACCGGGAGCACCCCGGTGCTCCAAATTCAGATCCGAAACATGTTTCGGAAAGCTCGGGACCCGAGCTATACAAATCTTATGAAAATTTGAAGAAAAACAACACAAAAACGGGATACGGGATTGTAAAACTCAAACCGCCTACCTCATGGGCGAAACGCCGACGTTCTGCCTCAGATCCGCGCTCTAGAGATTTCGCAGCGCGCTCCTGGAACATCCGCCGTCAAATTCTGAGCTCGTGGGAACTCCGTTTGCTCGATTCGGCGGAGTGGCGGCAAAGAACGGTGAAGAATGATTAAAGGGGGGGGGGGGCGCTGATATTTATATCAGCGGCCCGCCGGCGCCAAACCCGCCTCGGACCCGACGCCCGATGCGAACAAAAGTAAGGTCACCCCTAAGGTAAACGCACCGTTCTGAACGCAATGGCGGTCTCAGATTTTCCATCCGAGACTCCGTTCAGAAGTTATTCGAGCCAACGCTCGCCCACTAACTTGCTACTAATTTACGGAAACGCCCCTGGTGGCGTTTCTCACCGCAGGCCCGCGCTCGCAAAGTTTACACCCCGCCTAGGTTAAACGGCATGTTTCGGACGCAACTGTGCACTCAGATTCCCGTTCTGAGATACCGTTTAGGAGATATCACACCCCCGCCACATGTATAGTATAAAAAATACTTAATATTTTTATAAAATTAATTCCGGGCACACCGGGCCTCGGAATCGCACGCCGTCTTCGCGCCTAGCTCTGGAATTATTCGTAGAAATATTCCAAAGTCTGACAGGGCCAAAAACCAGAGTCGCTACATCCTCCCCCCCTTAGAACTTTTCATCCCCGAAAAGACCTAAGCACAAGGAAAGCGACTGGACTCTCAACTGGGTCTCACACACCAGCGAGCTCACCAACAAACAACCACTCAGGATCTTACCAACGCCCTAAACAAAACTCGAGCAAGCAACAAAAGGAAAGAATACCGCTAAACAGTGTCTGACAAACTACTGCAGTAAGTATAAAAGACACAAGGCGTACCTCTATCCATCCGCGGTGCCTCTGGGTCGACTGCCTCCAGGGCATGGAGCTGTCCTCACCCTCGACCACTAGCTCCCTATGCTTGGCGTGGACCACCTGGGGGTGGGGGTGGTGGCAACTGGTACTGCCTAGCACCGCCTCCCGCTGCACCAGCTCCGCCGCCACGTCCGCCGCCCTGCGGACCTCCTTACTCGAGACGCTACCTCTGCCAAGGCGGTCCATCGACCGACTCCCTCTCAGCAGCACGTCGGGTCGGACAATCACTAGCAAGATGTCCTCGACCATCACAAGCGTAACACCGCCTCTCCTGCGGCTGACCAAAACTGGCCTGCGAGCCCTGTGAGCCCTGAGGCTCAGATCCTCTATCCTGGGGTCGCCTCCTGAAACGTTGACCACGTCCTGACCCCTGAGTCTGTCGTCGGCTACCAGATGCCGATCCGACCGACGAAGTCTCAGCTCTCGCATGCCCAGCAATAACAGGCAAGATCTGCTCGGCCAGAAAGCTCTCCACCACCAGCGCTCGCTCCAGCACTCCAGCATAGGTGGGCAGGCACAGGGAAACCACACCTGCTCGTATATCCCTGCATAAGCCCTGCTCGAAGGTCCGAGCCCTAAAGAACGGGTCTCGAACCATACCCAGGGAGTAGAGCGACAGGTCTGTAAACCTCGCTGAGTACTCCGACACAGTCATGATCTCCTGTCGAAGATGCAGAAGCTCCTGGATACGCACTGACCTCAGCGTCACCGGATAGAACTCCTCCCTGAAGAGTCGCTCAAACTCTGCCCATGTGAGCGTCTCCTCGTCATGGGACTGCGTCACCAAACTCCACCATTGCCCGGCAGAACCATGCAGAAGGCTCGCCTCTAGGACCACCATCTGATTTGGAGGTGTCCTCACTAGGCGGAAAACTCGGGTGACTGCCTCAAGCCAGTCATCAGTTGCCTGGGGGTCTGGATCACCCCAGAACCTCAGAGGTCGCTGCCTCTGGAACTCGTGTAGCGCACTCAGCCTGCGTGCAACCTCGTCCTGCACCGCCGGCACAACCAGCTGCTCAACAGGTGGTGGCTCAACTGGTAGACCACCTGGAGTTGCAACCTCAGAACATGTGCCCTGCTCCACAACCACTACACGGGGCAGGTCATCAGCACAATCCTGCTGCGGAACCCTCGCTGGCTATCATCGTGGAGGCATCCTGAAATACATTCAAGACGCACTATAGTCAAAGAGTATATCTGGAGAGCTGACTCAAGAAGGACAATGAAAAAAAACCAAAAACCCAGTCCTATATGATGCATGTACCATTATGTCCCCGCGACCAGTGTACGAATGTCCCGAGTCGAAAGGCAGGTTATCAGAGTCCTGGTGTATGGATACATCGGTCGCCGCACCAACACTGGAGTCCCTGGCCTGAAAGCCGAACTCGAAACACCCTAACACTGCCGCTATGCAACCCAAACCAAACTCACATCTAGACCAGCTACGCTCTGAGATCCCAAAGGTGGAACCTCCTCTGATACCACTCTGTCACGACCCGACCCAACGGGGCTCGAGCCGCGAATCCCCAAGCCCGCCTCCAATAGGCCAGGGGCTGGCGACCAACGCCGAGTAGGCTATCACACACATGGGAGGCATTAGCCTAAGGTACATGTACACACGCACCCACACACACCTCCATGCAATAGTGCAGAGATATAGAAACTGGAAAGTAAATGCATGCATACACTATCCCACAACCAGAGAGCAACAGTAAAAGTACAAAGGGAAAAACAGGGCCCACCAAAAGAAAACTACAAAGCGCGTCCGACCTGCTCTGAAGAAGGGGAACGCTGCCACAAACAGCCGCCAGAAAGCTCCCTCGACACAGCTCCGGTAAACACCCCAGTCAACTCGCTCACAATGCTCCGCCTGCTCCGGGTCCTCCTAGGACTCCGTCAAAAGGCATGTGGTCTGCACAAGACACAAACATGTGCGGGCAAAGCCCGTTCAAGGGTGAGTATAAACATACTTAGTAGGCACCCGAAAAACCCAAAACCCAAGGGAGCAACTGAAAGGCAATAGTCTTCTCAACCCAGCCAGAGGGAACCCGGACGAGAGAGAAACTCCATCTCGTGACCATCCTCGGCTAACACAACTAGTCAGCTTAGCTCAGCTCAGGTGTATTCCCATACATACACCTTGAACAATCCAGATATACAAGCTCACGCCACAAAGACACAAGAGGTACCGACCTCGTCACCAGCAACTGTCCACAACAAGGAGAGTACACCACGAACACTGTCATATCAGATGACACTCATCCGAGAGATACACTCCATCGGGTCTCAAACAAACATCTCAGACTCTCACCCGAAAGACCATGCTCGTCGGATAACATCACTGAGGAAACATCACTGAAACAACATAACCACCAAACACCTCGAAGAGGGGATCGCCGCTAGGGTCCGCTAGGGGATACCAAGACCCACTCCGGTATACATAGCTCACAGATAGGGGATCACTCCCAGGGTCCGCTGGGGGATACCACGACCCGATCTGGCATACGTAGTTCTCACAGATAGGGGATCACACCCAGGATCCGCTGGGGGATACCACAACCCGATCTGCACTCGACAGAAGCTTCACACTCAGATAAAGGATCATCGTCCATATAAAGATGGTCACGACGATACCGGAACCCTATCTGGTATAACTCGCGATGTAGGGGATCGAACCGACGATGCCATAACCCTACCGAAACCACGCGCTGAGTAGGGGATCGCATAACCAACGATACCACAACCCTATCAACACCCAGCGCTGAGTAGGGGATCGTATAACCAACGATACCGCAACCCTACTATAAACATCATGCTGATTAGGGGATCGTAAACCCGACGATGCCACAACCCTACTGTGCACGACCCACCGCGTAGGGGATCATATTCCCGATGATGCCACAACCCCTATGGGGTTAACCAGCTAGATAGGGGATCACCGCCCGTGAATAAGCGGTCACAGTGATACCAAGAACCCGATCTAAGGTAAAGATGCTAGAGGATCCACTCCGGGCCCAGCAGAGGGATACCACAACTCTAACAGTTTAAACATCCCATCGAGAGGATCACAAACCCATACGAAGGTTGTGATACCACACGAACTCTCGTAGGAACGAACCAAGGGAGAACCCTCAACCACTGCTGGTCCAAACGTCGCTAACCCGAGAGACTCGCCCCAAAGCCACACTGCACACCTCCGATGCCAAAACCGAGGCCACCATCGCGTTCCACGCGGAAAAACACGCAGGATAGGCTGGTTACTCGCCCGAAACGGAGCACCGGTGAAAAAGGAACTATTCTCTGTAGCTAGTTCGTGCGGGGCCCACACAACGATCCCAAAACCCATCGAGAGGATCACACCACGGCGATGCCCTCAGAAAAACAATCGGAATCGACTACTCGCTCGCCCAAAACGGACACCCGGTGAAAAAGGTACTATTCACCGAAGGCCAGCTCAGGTGGGGCCCACGCCTAGATTCCGAAACTCGTCGAACGGAACGCACCATTGCGATCCTCTCGGAAAAACACACAGGATCGACTATTCATCTGCCAAAATCGGACTCATGGTGCAAAAGCTGCGTTTCTCCGCAAACGCCAAAACCCGGCCTCGTGGGGCCCGCACCCCATTCTCAGTCCCAACACCCGGAAACCATCTCAAAAAGTCCGTCGTACCATCAGGGTCTCAACGCCACTACCGACACGTCAATCAGATGCTCCGGGTAGAAGTTACAACGGCCCGTAGTCGTAAAATAATAAAATAATAATATTTTATACGACGTTTCTAACTCCCGGGCCACGATCCCAAACCCTTAAACCCTCAAAGTGAGTCCAAAAGGTCCGTCTCGACGCAAGGAGCGCGTCGCCACAAATGGCTCGTAAATCGGAGTTACGGTTTGCGAGTTATGGGGGTTTAAAAAACCCCCGGAACATTCTGGCCGGACCACCGTAGGGTCGCCGGAAACCACCGCGCCGCCGCCGGACTCCGCCGTGCCGGAGCCGGAAACCACCGCGTCGCCGCCGCGCCGCTGCGGAACTCGCCAGAATCCGCCATGGCCGCCGCGGGTCTCACCGGAAAACCGGGTTTTTCACCGGAAAACATCCGGGAGCCACCTGGAGCACCCCGGTGCTCCAAATTCAGATCCGAAACATGTTTCGGAAAGCTCGGGACCCGAACTATACAAATCTTATGAAAATTTGAAGAAAAACAACACAGAAACGGGATCCGGGATTGTAAAACTCAAACCGCCTACCTCGCGTGCGAAACGCCGACGTTCTGCCTCATATCTGCGCTCCAGAGCTTCCGCTGCGCGCTCCTGGAACGCTCGCTGTCAAATTCTGAGCTCGTGGGTGCTCCGTTTTCTCGATCCGGCGGAGTGGCGGTGAAGAACGATAAAGAACGACGAAGAACAATTAAAGGGGGGGGGGCGCTGATATTTATATCAGCGGCCCGCCGGCGCCAAACACGCCTCAGACCCGACGCCCGATGCGAACAAAATTAAGGTCACCCCTAGGGTAAACGCACCGTTCTGAACGCAACGGCGGTCTAAGATTTTCCATCCGAGACTCCGTTCAGAAGTTATTCGAGCCGACGCTCGCCCACTAACTTGCTACTTATTTACGGTAACGCCCCTGGTGGCGTTTCTCACCGCAGGCCCGCGCCCGCAAAGTTTACACCCCGCCTAGGGTAAACGGCATGTTCCGGACGCAACCGTGCACTCAGATTCCCGTTCTGAGCTACCGTTTAGGAGATATCACACCCCGCCATGTGCATAGTATAAAAAATACTTAATATTTTTATAACATTAATTCCGGGCACACCGGGCCTCAGAATCGCACGCCGTCTTCACGCCTAGCTCTGGAATTATCTGTAGAAATATTCCAAAGTCTGATAGGGCCAAAAACCCGAGTCGCTACAAGGCGCCTCATTTGTAAATGTATACATGAGGTATCTTTTCTTGATTTGATTTCACAAAATATTATATACACTGATAATAATGACTAAATACATTTTATATTTTTTGCAGGCGTATATATAAAAAAATTGAAGGGATTTCCTCGTGAACAAAAATTTGGACTCATTAGTCCTCACAAAACCTCTTCAAAAGAATAAATATATTTTGATAAAGAGGCTGCAATAATGTCATCCCTGCTCAAATTGTTTGAAAAAAAAATTATGGATGACAGACACTTAAATACGAATGATGCAGGGGTAAAACTCTATAATTTAATCATATAAACTATATTTTAATTTTTTACATATTCCTTTTTGTATTTTTACGGACCATTTGATTCTCATTGTAGTAAATATGGATACTCCAAAGATTTATTTTCTAGATTCAACGCATGTATATCGAACAAACCGACCACACATTATAAAATTTGTGAATTAGTAATACACTATATCTAGAATTATAAAACAAAAAATATAGTTATGTAATTTATATTATCTTTTAATTAGGATTCAGTTATGATAGGGCAGTGCATCAATATTGTCTAATGCATGGAATGAATCTAGGGCATAAGGATGGGAAAGCCTACAAGATCTACAAGTGGAAAAGTATCCGAGTATATATAATAACAATGCACTATCAAAAAACATATCAATACAAATTACTTATTTTTGTCGATGTTTCTACAGTGTCCAAAACAAACAACCAGAAAGGACAGTGGTTATTATGTTTGTAAATTTATGAAAGAGATCGTATTTGATCAACAAACTAGCATCCTGGATGAGGTATTTTCAAAAATAATTACTAGTTCATTTAAAATATTTATTAATCCTTTGTGTATTTATATATTTTATTACTACCAAGACTGTCACAAAAACCCATATTCTGAAGATGATATAGATGTGTTTAGAAACGAATGGGCAACATACCTAATGGAATATTGTACACAGATAGGATAAAGGTGAATTCATACTAATTTTATCCATATATGATCATTGATATCTCCCTTTTTTACACTTACGGAGCATATATGATCACCCTTTATTATGTTTTATATCCACAGGTTTTGAAGAATGGTTTTAGATATTATTTTTCTTTCTAGTAAAGCATAACTCATTGGATAAAAGTGTCTGATACCTGTTTGAAATTGACATTAATTTTAGAAAACAACACTACAGACATATGGAATTCCAAGAAAATGAGTTCGTATTGTTTTGATACTTTAGGAAAATGATCCATGAGTCATTTTTGAGGTGTACGAATCGACCTCAGCTCAATCCGACGCACGGTGTGACTGGTATGACTAAAAGTGTCTGATACTAGTTTCAAATTGACATTATCTTTAGAAAACAACACTACTGAAATAACGAATACCGAGAAAACATGTTCTGATTGATTTGATACTTTATGACAACGGTCCATGAGTCATTTGTGAGGTGTAAGAATCGAACTCACTTCAATCCAACGTACGGTGTGACAGGTATGGCTAAAAGTGTCTGATAATAGTTTCAAATTGACATTAATTTTAGAAAATGACACAAATGACATACGGAATACAGAGAAAACACATTCGGATTGTTTTGATACTTTAGGAAAACGATCCATGAGTCATTTGTGAGGTGTAAAAATCGACCACACCTCAATCTGATGCATGGTGTGACCGGTATGACTAAAAGATTCTGCTACCAGTTTGAAATTGACATTAATTTTAGAAAACAACACTACTGACATACAGAATACTGAGAAAATGTGTTCAGATTGTTTTGATACTTTAGTACAACAATCCATGACTCATTTGTGGGGTTTACGAATCGACCACACCTCAATATGAAACACGGTGTGATCAATATGACTAAAAGTGTCTGATAACGGTTTAAAAATTGACATTAACATTAGAAAAAAAAATTCATATGTAATAATGGGAAAACACATTTGGATTGTTTTTATACTTTAGGACAAAGATCCATGAGTCATTTTTTAGGTTTAAGAATCTACTGCACCTCAATCCGACGCACGGTGTGACCGGTATGGCTAAAAGTGTCTGATGATAGTTTCAAATTGACATTATGTTTAGAAAACAACACTTCTAACATATTGAAAACTGAGAAAATGAATTTGTATTGTTTATATACTTTAGGAAAACTATCCATGAGTCATTTTTTAGGTGTATGAATCGACCACACCTCAATCCGATGCACGGTGTCACCGGTATGGATAAAAGTGTCTGATACCAGCCTCAAATTGACATTAACGTTAGAAAACAACACTAATGACATACAGAATACTGAGAAAATGCATTGGGATTGTTTTGATACTTTAGGAAAACTATCCATGAGTCATTTGTGATAGGTACGAATCGACTTCACCACAATTTGACGCACAGTGTGACCAGTATGGCTAAAAGTGTTTGATAACAGTTTCAAATTGACATTATGTTTAGAAAACAAAACTACTGACATAAGGAATACCGAGAAAATGAGTTTGGATTGTTTTGATACATTAGTACAACGATCCATGAGTCTTTTGTGAGGTGTAAAAATTGACCTCACCTCAATCTGACGCATGGTGTGACCGGTATGACTAAAAGTGTCTGATACCAGTTTGAAATTGACATTAAGTTTAGAAAACAACACTACTGACATAAGGAATACCAAGAAAACGCGTTTGGATTGTTTTGATACTTTAGGAAAACAATCTGTGAGTAATTTTTGAGGTGTAAGAATCGACCGCACAACAATATGATGTTCAGGGTGACCGGTATGACTAAAAGTGTATGATACCAGTTTCAAATTTACACTAACTTTAGAAAATAACAAAAATGCCATACGGAATACCGAGAAAAAGATTTCGGATTGTTTTTATACTTTAGGACAATGATTCTTGAGTCATTTTTGAGGTGTAAGAATCGATCTCACCTCAATCTGATGCACGATGTGACTGGTATGGCTAAAAGTGTCTGATAATAGTTTCAAATTGGCATTAAGATTAGAAAACAACACTACTGACATACGAAAAACTGATCAAACGCATTCGTATTGTTTTGATACATTAGGAAAACGATCCATGAGTCATTTGTGAGGTGTAAGAATCAACTGCACCTCAATCCGATGCACGATGTGACTGGTATGGATAAAAGTGTCGAATAACAGTTTCAAATTGACATTAACTTTAGAAAACAATCGTACATACATACGGAATACAGAGAAAATGCATTGGGATTGTTTTGATAATTTATGGAACTATCCATGAGTCAGTTTTTAGGTGTACAAATCAACCGCACCTCAATCCGACGCATGGTGTGACCGGTATGGCTAAATGTGTCAGATAACTGATTCAAATTGACATTAAGTTTAGAAAAAAACACTACTAACATATGGAATACTGAGAAAATGAATTTTTATTGTTTTGATACTTTAGGACAATGATACATGAGTCATTTTTGAGGTGTATGAATCGACCGCACCTCAATCTGATGCACGGTGTGACCGTTATGGCTAAAAGTGTCTGATATCAGTTTCAAATAGACAATAAGTTTAGAAAACAACACTACTGACATATAGAATACCAAGAAAATGCGGTCGGATTGTATTGATACTTTAGGACAACGATCCTTCAGTCATTTTCAAGGTGTACGAATCGACCACATATCAATCCGACGCACGGTCTGTCCGGTATGGTTCAAAGTTTCTGATACTAGTTTCAAATTGACAATACCTTTAGAAAACAACACTACTAACACACGAAAATCTGAGAAAAACCATTTGTATTGTTTTGATACTTTGGTAAAACAACCCATGATTCATTTTTGAGGTGTACAAATCGACCGCACATCATTCTGACGCACGGTGTGACCGGTATGGCGAAAAGTGTCTTATAATAGTGTCAAATTGACATTATGTCTAGAAAACAACACTACTGACATACCGAAAACTGAGCTAACACATTCTGATTTTTTTGATACATTATGAAAATGATCCATGAGTCATTTTTGAGGTGTAAGAATGGACCACACCTCAATCCGAATCATGGTGTGACCGGTATGGCTAAAAGTGTCAGATAACAGTTTCAAATTGACATTAAGTTTAGAAAACAACACTACTGACATACGGAAAATCGATAAAATGCATTCAGATTGTATTGATACTTTAGAAAAACGATCCATGAGTCGTTTTTGAGGTGTATGAATTTACCGCACCTCAATACGACGCACGGTGTGACCGATATGGCTAAAAGTGTCTGATATCAGTTTCAAATTGACATTTACTTTAGAAAACAACCCCACCGACATATGGAATTCTGAGAAAAAGTGTTTGGATTGTTTTGATACTTTAGGACAACGATCCCTGAGTCATTTTTTATGTGTAATAATCGACCGTACCTCAATCCGACACACGGTGTGACTGGTATGGCTAAAAGTGTCTAATAACATTTTCAAATTGACATTCTGTTTATAAAACAAGACTACTGACAAACGAAAAACCGAGAAAACATGTTCGGATTGTTTTTATACATTAGGACAACGATCCATGAGTTATTTTTGAGGTGTACGAATTGAACACACCTCAATTCGATGCACGTTGTGGATGTTATGGATAGAAGTGTCTGATAACAGTTTAAAATTGACATTTAGTATAGAAAACAACAATACTGACATACAGAATACTGATAATACACGTTTGGATTATTTTGATACTATAGGACAACAATCCATGAGTCATTTTTGAGGTGTACGAATCGACCAAACCTTAATCCGACACACGGTGTGACTGGTATGGATAAAGGTGTCTGATATCAGTTTCAAATTGACATTAACTTTAGAAAACAACACTACTAACATATGGAATACCGAGAAAATGCATTCGGATTGTCTTGATACATTAAGAAAACAATCCATGAGTCATTTTTGAGGTGTACGAATTGACCGCACCTTAATCTGACGCACGGTGTGGCCAGTAAATATTTTCATTAGATAAAGAATCAGAATTTATTAAATGAGATAAATCATCCAAAAACATATTGATTTTACATTATTCCCTTTCAGTGTTATCAGAATGAAAACATTTGAGTTTATTATTTCTATATTTTAGTTTCACATTTCCATATTAATGTATTCATTCATATTAATTTTTTATTTTATTTCATTATTGTATTACTAAAATAATATTTGTTTTCTAATATAGGTGAATTTTTTTCCTAGAGTTCGGATGCTTTGTTCGGCAACAAATATCTTTGACGACAATTTTTGAGAGAGGATCACGAATATCAAAGGATGAAACATTAATGTTTATAACTGTTGTTTGATAATTGTAATTGTAACCATGTAAAGCATTGATTGAAATGTATATATAAATGTGTTTTTTTGTATTCATGATGTTATGTAAATGTATATAGGATTGATTTTCAAAATATTGTGTGCGGGTGCTGTTTTGTACAGTTGTGTAGGTGCTATTTTGTACAGGTGCTGGTGCTGGTTTGTGCAGGTGCTGGTTCTGCAGGTGCAGCTGAAGGAGCCTTTATCAGCGCTATCCTGAGTGATGGTAATAGAGACATTTATCAGGGCTATCTTGAGCGCTGATAATATGGCCCTTTATCTGCGCTCACGATAACGCTGATAAAGGAACCCCTTTAAAAATGCTAGGAAAGCGCTGTTAATGTCGGGTTTTAGTGATGATAAAGGCCTAATTTGTAGTAGTAAATTAATATAAAAACTAGGTGTGAAATTCATGAAATAAATGATTCTTAAATTTAATGGTCCCTGTATGGAGATCCTACATCAAACAAGCCAATTTTTTACAACAACCACCCAAACTGACCCTTTTCATTTACACACACATTAATTTATACACATATATATAAATTCCTCTAGCATCATTTGACATATTATCAATGCAATTAGGGAATATATACAATGATCGAATATATATATATATATATTCATTACCCTATGAATATACATGTAAGAGTTTTTTAAATCCAAAACTTGAAACCACCACTGCGAGGTCAAATGCACTCTATAAACAATAACGACAGTGGGAAAATAAAAAAACCCATTAAATAGAAATAATAAGACAAAAAAGGAACCTTGATGTGATTCAAAAAACAATGAAACATTTAAGAAAAACAAAGAAAAATTATTACCAAAACACCAAAAACACAATTCAATTATAAAACGGGTCTGACATTGAAAACTAAATTCAAAAACTCTTTAAGAAACCACTCAAGCAACCAAACCATAAATTTCAATAGAAGTGAAAGAATACATCCATCAATATTTTATAAAAAGAAAACTATTTCCCAAAACATTTCACTATTTCCACCAAACAAAAAAGGATACCAACATGCACATTAATCCAAATTAATAATATTAATACTATGTTTCCAAAATATTGGAAGGGGAAAATATCATAAAAAATGTTGGTTTAATATATGAACATAAATGATATTTTATCAAAAAAATTAACGGCACCAACACATGGGAATAATTAACAGATCACTGTAAAACCCAGTTTTAACAATTTTTCCAACACCAAAACACAGAAATAATTTATTAAAAGGAACCATTGGGGTTCAAAAAATGTTTAAAAATTTATAAAAAATACACAAAAACTATTTGGTGTGAAAAAAATATACATAAATAGGAATTCACTTTATAACCTCATTTTAACAAACTCTATTAATTTAAAAACACTGAAAAAAACTAACCAAATGCATTATGAAGGTGCGTATCACTATTTAAAAACAAATTAAAAAAATCATGCATTATAAGGATATAATAATAGTGGTAAAATACTTATTTTTCTTCCTCAAATATGTGTAAAAAGAATGCAGCTTCAGCAGAAGGAAGAACACACACCGAAAACCAATCATCATACCCTAGACAATTAGAAAAATCAAAATCACTAAACCCAAAACCATAGGTTTTGTTCAAAGTGAAGAAAACAACAAATTTAAAATAAAAACACGCTATAGGGGGGGATTTATCACTAGAGAGGAGGTGGTCAGAATGGTCACTATGGAAAGGGAAGCACTGGATAGGTGGGGCCACACTGGAGGTGTCATCGGAGGAGGAGACCAGTGCTAATAGGGGGAGAGGTGGTACAATAGTGTTGTGTGGGGTGGAAGGGATGTTTGATGGAGGAGGTCCATCTGGGGGTCGCTCATTGGAATGCCGACAGGGGCAGGAGGTAGCACACTGGAAAGCTGGCTAGAGGGGTAGTCCGTCGAGAGGTGGGGAATGCACAGGGCAAGGGGTGTAGTGAGGGGGTGGTACCACACAAATAAATGAGGGAGGGTAGAATTTGTGTTTGAAAAATAATTTCAAAATAATAATAATACCAATTATATAATAATAATAATTCTAAAATTAATTTTATACTTTTAAATAATAATAGTAGTAACAATTTTTTAATGAAAATTAATAACAATTTAATAATAGAAATATTAGTAACATTTCTAATAATAATAACATTACAATCTATATAATAGTATTAATATTAATATTTAAACCTTTAATTAATTTTATTTGAATATCAATTTATGTATTCAAACATCAGGAAACTGCAGAAAAACATGGTCTGACCACACAAATACCACCAACCATGCGGTGCCTGTGCACCAATCCAAAAGCCATCAAAATTTCCATGTTTCAAAAATTTCAGTCTAGGAGCCAAACCCAGCATTTTCCAAAATATGTGACATAGAGAAAAGAATAAATTAAACGAGTTTCTGATGTCATGGAGTGACAATTCACACCACCGTAGAAAATTTCTCTCCTAAGAAAGTCACCAAGATGAAAGTTAGTCAAGAATTGAGTCTATGACCAAACACAACCATAAGGAACAAGGATTTCTGGGATGACTATTTAAGCATCAAGTCACACCTGACCGATCTAGATGAAACTGAAGCCCATTATTGAGGGGAGAACACAAGGGGGGTTATACCCACCAAAATAGCTGAACTAGTTCGAGAACTCTAAAACCCCAACAATGTTTCCATTACTTGAATATGAAAACCACTATTTAACGGCCATGTAACATCCCCAAATGATATAGGGTTAAATAACTAAATGATATGACTCATGTCAACAAGGTGCACCTTCCTTTTTGGGAGCCTGTCTGATTAGAACTCCACATTTAAGCATGCTTGGCCTAAGTAGTTATGAGGATGGGTGACCTCCTGGGATGTTTATCAGGGTGTGTGTGAGTGAGGATAAAGCACACTGGAAAGGACATGTGTTGGCCTGTGGGGGCTGTCATTAGTCAGATGACCCATTCAGGCATGTGGGTGGACCCTGGGGTGGACCCCACGTGTCTACGGAGCAACTGGTGGTACCAGGTAGGCTAGGACCTGACGGCCATGTTAAGGCGAGGTGTCGGTGCTGTCACTGGGACCCAGTTGTCACATTTGGTATTTGAGGAGGAACCCAGCCTTAAGTGCGCGGTGCACTACCTGGGTTGAGATGTAGAGCCCACAACGAGGGCGTTGTGCTCTAAAGGGGGGGGGGGGTGATTGTAACAATCCCAAATTATAAAGGGATAAACAACTAAATGATATGACTCATGTCAACAAGGTGCACCTTCCTTTTCGGAAGCCTATCTGATTAGAACTCCAAAGTTAAGCGTGCTTGGCCTGGAGTAGTGATGAGGATAGGTGACCTCCTGGGAAGTTTCTCTGGATGTGTGTGAGTTAGGACAAAGAACACTGGAAAAGACATGTGTTGGCCTGTGGGGACTGTCATTAGTCAGATGACCTGTTCAAGCATGTGGGTGGACACTGGGGTGGACCCCACGTGTCTGCGGAGCAACTGGTGGTACCTGGTAGGCTTGGACCTGACGGCCATGTTAAGGCGGGGTGTCTGTGCTGTCACTAGGACCGAGTTGTCACATTTGGTATTAGAGGAGGAACCCAGCCTTAAGTGCACGGTGCACTGCCTGGGTTGAGATGTAGAGCCCACAACGAGGGCATTGTGCACTAAAGGGGGGTGACTGTAACATCCCCAAATGATAAAGGGTTAAATGACTAAACGATATGACTCATGTCAACAATGTGCACCTTCCTTTTCGGGATCCTGTCTAATTAGAACTCCACAGTTAAGCGTGCTTGTCCTGGAGTGGTGATGGGGATGGGTGACCTCCTGGGATGTTTTTCAGGGTGTGTGTGAGTGAGGACAAAGCACATTGGAAAAGACATGTGTTGTCCTGTGGGGACTGTCAGTAGTCAGATGACCCGTTCAGGCATGTGGGTGGACCCTGGGGTGGACCCTACGTGTCTGCGGAGAAACTGGTGGGACCTGGTAGGCCAGGACCTGACAGCCATGTTAAGGTGCACCTTCCTTTCCAGTGTGTTTTGTCCTCACTCATCAATGCAGGCCAAGCACGCTTAACTATGGACTACTAATCAGACAAGCTCCCGAAAATAAAGGTGCACCTTGTTAACATGAGTCATATCATTTAGTCATTTAGCCCTTTATAATTTGGGGATGTTACAATCACCCCCCCCCCCCCTTTAGAGAAAAAAACCCTCGTTGTGGGCTCTACATCTCAACCCAGGCAGTGCACCACGCACTTAAGGTTGGGTTCCTCCTATGATACCAAATGTGACAACTGGGTCCCGGTGACAGCACAGACACCCCGCCTTAACATGGTCGTCAGGTCCTAGCCCACCAGGTACCTCCAGTTGCCCCGCAGACACGTGGGTCCCACCCCAGGGTCCACCCATGTGCCTGAATGGGTCATCTGACTAATGACAGCCCCCACAGGCCAACACATGTCCTTTCCAGTGTGCTTTGTCCTCACTCACACACACCCTGCGAAACTTTCCAGGAGGTCACCCATCCTCATCACTACTCCAGGCCAAGAACGCTTAACTATGGAGTTATAATCAGACAGGCTCCTGAAAAGGAAGGTGCACCCTGTTGAAATGAGTCATATCATTCAGTCATTTAACCCTTTATCATTTGGGGATGTTACAATCGGTCATGGTAACGATATCATCGCTCGTGCGTACGTATGGAATACCGTCTCCACGACGCGATGAGATTCATTCTCAATGATTAAGCATTCATAAATGATTATAAAGTATATATAATAAGTAATCATGAAATATATGAAATAATAATGATACTGGATTTATGTATATATATGTTTGTCATCCAATTAATTCCATTCAATTCAATTAGAAAACGAAATCAACGTTCGTACGTACGTACGGCCTACCGTCTCCATGAACGGTGTATTTCATTCCATTTATCGAGCTATTATACATATGTATACTCTGAATATATATTATATATAAATCATGTTTTATATTATGGAATTATGTAATCATGATCTATGTAATCATATTAATAATTACAAGTCAAAACACGGACGACAAATGAAACGATTTTACCCAAAACGATATTTAACATGGAATTTACAAAAGAATGGGTAATATAAAGTCATAAGTGAACCATATATGATATCATAACAATGAATATGATTATGTAATAAGTCAATGACATTATTTAAATCATTATACAGGAGGTTCAGATAAGTACAAATCATATCAGACCTAAGGTAAGGGATAATTTTGCAAATCTCATTTTTATCTGAGATTGCTTATTCGTAAGTATTTACTAGGTTTATTGCTATCATCCATGTCCATGTTTTATACACGTGTATTCATGTATTTTTAAAGTCCTTTTTACCCATTTTGACTTTTACCCCATGGTATGGAAGGAATCTTTCTTTTATTTACCATATAAGGTACTTTTTGACTTTTCCGGAAAAAGCACGAGAAGAATGTTTTTTTATATTATATGGCATGAAAGTATTTATACGGTTTTATAAAACCTTATTTTCATGAAGCTTACTCCAAAATATTTCATGACTATTTTCAAAAAAAATCTCTTTCATTTAAAAATTGCATGACGCTTTGTGAAAAGAAGAAGATTTTTAAGAAGAAAGGATATTTTTCTCAAGAATTCATTTCAAATGTTTTATCAAAAGCATTCTCCATCTAAGATGACATTATTTCATATGTGTATGTTTCAAGTATAATGTATCTATGATTTACATGGTTTCACTTTTCTTATGATGAAATGATATCCATTTGTTTTATATGGATTGTGTTATGATGGGATGATGTTTATGAAACCCATTTTATTCTTTGGGTTATGATGAATGTTTTATGTTTATTTTGTGGCACAAGTAAGAATGATTTAATTATGAGATGTGTGGGACCTATATCTCCCTCCAATGCATTGGGTAAAGATTTATATCTAATGAGATATACATGGATGGAACGGTAAGTTAATCCGGTTCAGTATTACAGGACTGGAACGAGGAGTGAACTCGATTCAGAATGGTACTTTGTCCACTAAGATGGTCTTGGAAGCAATGCCTTGGTTAATATGAAAATCATTACATGTGCTTAATGGATTCCACAATTACATGTTTTATTCCCATGATATGTTATCATAATTTATGTTCCATTATGATCTATTCCTTATGTACTTCCATGTTTTAAGTCGTTGCTCAAGATTTTGATTTTAAACATTATGTTCATGTTTTTAAGTTCAAAAGTATATGGTATGTTTTATTTTATCCATGCTTACCCTTAATAAGAATTTGAGCTCACCCATTTTATGTTTCATTTTCCCCCAAGATTAAAAGAAATGTTTTAGGTAAGGAAACAAAAAGTGGAAGATATTTATGGGAGATGTTGAAGATCTTTCACCACAATTAGAAGATTACGTTCCAAGTTTCCAAAGACACTAAACTATTAAGGCCCTTTTGTGTCTATTTTTGTTATGTATTAAGTATTCTACAAAATTAATGTAATGTCCATGTACGTCAAGCTTTGGGCTTCTACAGACCATGTAACCGAGAGCCTGGGGGTTAACACATCTTTTCCACACTAACCAAACCACACCCTTATCAAAACCAAGAACTAGAGAACCTCAACATGAACTCCATCAGCTTCCCCACACAACTAATCCACACCGCCAATACATAAATAGAATCCCATTATAAGAAAACCTACAATACCAGGGCACCAGGATGGAGGAACTCCCTATAACAACACATCTGAAACTAAGAATTACCCATGTAGATATAAAAATCCTAAAAAACACATCCAAATTTCCTATCACGAGTGAGATAATGAATCTTCTAAATCCTGATGCTTTTGACTCATGACGAGAGAAAAACCCAACCCAACAGCAAACTAAAACAAAATTACTAACATTGATCCTCCCAAATCCTTACACCTCTAAACAATCACAACTAAATCAAGATCAACCAACACCAATGTTAAACACTCATTAAAAGAAATGAACTATTTAGAAAACCATATCCTAGAAAATAGGATTTTTTTGATCATAATAGAACATGTTCACTAAAGTATTCCAAGGAAACGATTGACTCAAAATTGCAGAAAATTATTAAAATTGGAAAAAAAGAAAAAAAGTATTTAAATGTTCCAATCCCAACATGGAACAAAAAACTCAAATTGAGGATTCACACCCTGGGAAACTCCTGACTGTGTGCAAGATTTACTATGAGACCTAAGGATGAGGCTATTATGTAAAGAGTATATCCTACATCATAGTCTGGCACAAGAATCTCTCTATCACAAATACTCATTTAAGAAATTTTTAATACAATACTTCCCCTGGTGACCCGAATCACCAATCGAGTATAGGACATTGGAGGGATATAAAAACAAGGTAGACAACATAGAAAATGGTTCTTTTGGACTGTAGTTCTTGCCATATAGGGATCCTTAACAAACAATAAGTGGTTCCAAATTTCCAACCACCTCTAACTATGCCCGTGCAACCATCTCTTTATGGTGGTCAATGTAGACTTATACCAACTTCTAACCATATTGTTCATCCAAAAACTCTACAACCTTCCTCAACATCACTTCCTTATATATGAGCCCTCAGATAAAGGTGGCCTTTGTTGTTTCCAATGCCACAAAAACATTCAATGATGAAGGGACAACCAACATCCACTGATCCCAAACTAGACACTTGAACAACTTCAAGCCATCAAGAATCCGGATAGTCTCGAGAGTTCCCATCGCCCTAAAGACATGATCTACCTCTTAAAACCATGCCACTACCTCTAACAGACCTTGATCACCACGAAGAACATGAAACATCCAAGAAATCCCTAAAACTGGTGATGACTAATTGGAATCACAGGAGACCTTTCTAGGTGGAACATTCCAAACAACACAAAAAAACACAAACCAAAAGCAATATCAAATTGAAGTACAGTTAAAAGAAACATCCTATGAAAAAATAACTAGCACAAAAAACAAACAAATAGAAACAAAAAAATGTAATTTATTCAAATATAGAATGATATATGGTTCTAATATCATCATAAAATAATTTTCTGACATTCTTTCTATCAATTTAAGCCTTATCAGTTCAATTAACCATTAATTATTCAATTTTAATTTTTTCAATGTTAAAAAATTATTCCAAATTAAAATAGTTATATTTTTACTTCTTTGATGTATGTTAGACAATTAATTAATAATTTTGAACATTATTGAACATATAAAAATTATTCTATATTTTTAATAAAGTATTATGATCTTTAAATAATTTTATAAAACATAATTTTGATAAACAATCAATAGTGTCTATTTGGACACTATTCAATTTGTAGATTTTTAAAAATATAAAGAAAATAATTTATCCTGAAAACAAATATTTTATTATATCTTTAAGGAGTCAAATTCTTCTAGTTTTTTTAGATTTATTATCCATAAAAATATATATTTTTATATTTTTAACAGTATTAATATGGAATTTTCTTTAAATAAAATAATTACAACATCTGTATTGTATAATTATTTAATATACTTATTTGTTGAAGAAAAATAAAAAATAAAAAACCATAATTAACATAATTATTCTATATTTCAGAAAAATATTATTAGTACAATATATATTATGGGCAATTCTATATTAAATATATTATATTAATTTAAACGTGCATGTGACAACATTAACATTACATTAAATAAAATTTTATAAGTGTCATAATCCTATACACATGGCTCAAAATGGTCAATAAATCAACCCTTGGATGATTGTAGTGGAGATAAAATCGACTAATTAGATTTGGTAAAGTTTTATTTCCTTATAATCGTTATGATCATTTTAATAAAAATTAGTTTATTGATTTCAGATCAAACAAATAATTTCTGCATCATTATTGTATAATATATTTTGATAAATATTAATTTTCTAAAATTTAATAAAAAATGCATTTATAATTAAAAACAACATATATTTAAAATTTTTATTTATTTTCTAATTTACCTTCTGTATGATCATATATTAAAAATAATGTAGTTATTAATATTTGAGTAAGACATTTTTAAAATTTCTATAAATAAATTATATAATATGGCTTAATCTTACCCATGTGAATTAAAAGGAAACCATTGCAACCCAAATAATATTTATTTCAAAACAAAAACATCCAATGATATTAGGAAAAGTGTTATGGTAATTTAATATTAGTATTTGTACCCTTAATTACCTAATTTATATTTTTACCGTATTAAAAAATTACCAACGTTAATATACATAATGACCAAAAAAATATTTATATAATTTTGACCTACAAATTACAAATATATAATACATTTTTCAATATTAAAAAAACATAATTTTTGGTAATTAAATTAAAATTAACTCTATTGTCTAAATTACATACGGTGTTTTAAAAGTTAAGACCCTAAAAAAGATTGAATTGTTTTTCAATCTGAATTTATTTTAAAATGAATTACAATTACCTACATTATATTAACTAATAAAAATATATTTGTTTTATTCTTTAAAAAATTCAATAATATAATTTAAAAATATAATGTACTTCAAATAAAAAAATGCTTCAATTAATATTTTTTTACTATTCATCAAAACATAAAAATTTCTTAAAAAATATAAAAAATTTATCCAAGGTGATTTTTTATATCCTGATTTCAAAGAAGAAGTTTTTTTAAATAAAAAATATAAAAGTGTCAATAAAAAGATATAAAATAAGTGTGCCATCAAGAGGTAGTAAAACTACTATTTTTTAAGTAAATCTTTTATTAGAAAAATTTAATTTGTTTTTATATCACCTCTATAAAAAATATAATATGAATTTTAAACGTTATATTTAAGATATTAAATATATATTACATTAATAAAATACATCAATAGTGGTTTTAATATTTTATAAACTCTCTAATTTTCAATTTAATATTATTTCAGAAGGAAGTTAATATTGTTCATACCCGCCATTGTAATGAATAGGTTATAAGGTAACATAATAATATTTAGATTCTCACAAAAATACGGTCTTTGGTGGAATTAATTATATCAAAAGAAACTAAAATTGTGTGTAATACAATGGAAAAAAATTGTTGCGTATATCGCCAGCTAAGACTGTGTTGCATATAGTGCAAGATTTTCTTGGTGTAGCGTACAACATGAGTTATCAATGAAATTTCAACAATAATATTAACAACAATAATCTATGTCATAGATATATTGAGGTGTTACAATAGCCTTGGTATGGTTTCTTGTTTTGATTAATTTATGTTATTGGCTCCAAAACCTATGTTTAGAAATTAATAAAAATTCCTTTATATTTTTCTTTGTAATTGTACCCAAACATCCACTATATTTCACTCAAAACCGTTTTATAATGATTTTAATCTTCTCTTCCCACTAGATATATCTCCTATGGCTTTTCATGCTCCTAATAATGATCCTTAGAAGATTTTATAGGCATCCTATCAAGGTAATTGATCCCCTTCTTCGCCAATCTATTCCAAAATATTCAATATACTACGCCTTTTTATTTAAAATTTCTTTTATGAAGATATTATTTGAGACATATATCATTTTTTTCATTTAATTTCTAAGTGTTGAGAGACTCCTCCCTCTTTTAATAAACCTTTCCATTAACCTATATAAACCCTCTTTATGTTTCCGAAATTACCCTGTTATTTTCCCTACATTTTTTTTTTAGTGAATACCCATCCCCATTTCAACTAAAGACTATTAAAATAGATGTATCAATAATTCATTGAGCTGTGGTATAAAAATATATAACCCATGCTACTTAATAATTGGATTATATGTGATGAAATACATCCTTATGTTTTATGATCTTTGTGGCAGACATATCCATGTACATGTTATGTACATGATCGATGGACCTAAATTATATAACCAAAAAATGCATTGGTTAATGTTTTTATCTCATTTGATTCAAATTATAGTTAATGAGTGGTTATCCTAAGACCAAAATGATATAATTTCTTAGTGGTTACCCTTGAATTATGATTATGGTTTCATGATTTGTTTTTGTGGGACATTCCCATGTTGCATTTATGATATCATGTTATATCATGAATCATTATTGATGAATATTATTCTCACCCCATTAATGTTACCCTGATATTCCACATGGATCAAATATACTACATTGCCTAATGGTATTATTTATTTATTACCATACTTCTCTTTATAAGTCACATGTTTCTTATGTACATCAATATGTTATTCTATTTTGTATTAGAAGATCATTGAAATATTAACCCATTGTATCGACTATGATTTTTTCATTTATTGTTTTGTAATCATATATGGATTATTTAATGATTTGGGTGCGGAAAAGTCATGTGATTATGATGCCCAATGTGTCTAGAATTAATTTTTGAAATAGGTTAAATACATTAAATTCACAAGTGCACAATTTTCATGAAAAAGTGTGATGCCTTCTAAGAGGATCCCCAAATCGGAAATATTTTTTTTTTGCTGATTTCAGAGTATGGGTTCTTGGATACGTGGTATATTACATTATAGTGTTTTAGGCATTGGATTTGAGTGTAGTTTTGGGCAGCTGTATAAATAAATACATAGAAAAAATTATTCAATTTTATTAATTATCTAGACAATTATTCATTATATAAAAAAATTATTGTGGAAAATATTTAAGGATAGACATATATACCTGTAAATTGAGAGGATCCATTTAAAAGAATTTTAGGAGCTTGCATCAGATATTGATGATGACATCTTGGACCATCGATTAGTGTGTGATTGAAATCAAGGATTATTCAAACGAAAATTTCTCAAAATTATTATTCATCAGAGATTGATCCAAATCATGGTAGGATGATGTTTCATTTGGATTATTTCCTCATATATCATTTATTATTTCTATGATGAATTTGAATAAATCAATTAACTAATCGATTCCTTTAGCGATCCTATTGAATATATGGGATTTATTTGTGGTGATTTTTGAAAAATTGATTATCATTGATTGGGTCTTCATTATTCATTATAACTGCAATAGAACGAGTAAAATCCTATATGGATGAGGTATTTTACTCATTTATGTTTCATGGATTTCTCCCGTCATTATTTTTCATGAATTACTAGTATCCATTTGATAGGTGGTTTAACAAAATACTGCATAACCAATCAGTATAGACTCATTCCATAATGAAATGGATTGATATCATAGTTTTAGGTATTGATCTATTTGGGATTGATCTATGCTAATGAAAGTGACAAAATGAGGTTAGATTTGAGACCACCATTTTGAACAGGGTGTGATACGATGATAGAGACCAACATCAATCATAGTATCAAGTGTTTTAGAGGATAGATTATAGAAATTACTTACAGTGAGGCTTTGTTAGATCATATCAGGTCTACCCACATAATTTACATTTGGATCAGACTATGAAGGAGTGGGAGACAATGCATGAAAATGGTCACGGGCATCTAGGAAATCCACACTACACAACATATAATTCATGAAAATGTGAAATGTGTGGGGACCTAGTTTCAATGCAAGGGTGTCACAGAGGGTTGACTGTAATATTGAATTTATCCCCTATAACATGTAATTTTACTTTATCACGGTTCTTGTGCATGTAACTAGGGAGGTAAATTAGCCCAGTCATGTCTAGTTGGACATGGACATGACCAGGAGTACAAAAACTCCAAAATAACATGTACAATAACGTGGAAATGAACTTGAAAATAGGCCATTACACATGGGAACGGTTGGGGGCCTATGTGACACACCATGTAAATTTAGTAAATGTCGTGTATTCCTTCAAAGAAGTCTCGGATCCCTTTCCCTCATCGAAATGAAAATTTTCAGTTGGGAGTGTTTCCATGATCTATTCCCTTTGGGTATCTATGGAATCATGTCCCACACATAGGATGGTGACCCATTTAATTTTTATTATCGGTTAGGGTTGTTGGAATCCTTCTATGGGGACAACCTGCGATCTTATGTATTCATATTTCCCTAAGTGGAGTTCTTTGTATTGTTTTGACCAACCATATATGGGCACCAATCCACTATATTGTGGGTTATTGCAGATTGAGCTGTTGGTAAAACCCATGGGCATGGGTGTGATCCTCATCTATCTATCATTCTACAAGAACTTCATTTTATACATTTTATGGATAGAACTGGTGATAAGTAAAACTTATAAAGATTCCAACAGTTCCAACTCATGCTTAAATCACGTTCTCTTAGATGAGTACGTTGTGGAACAATCGAGTATGATTCATATATAAGAATTATGGTAGTGACATTACCATGATAAAATGTTTATTTTTTATTTTTTATGGATATTCATGTAAAATGTGCTATATAGATATACATGTGATGAGGTGATTGTTATTTGTTTATATGCTTCGTTATTTTTGGGTGTCCTAGTGGGTATTTTTATACTCACCCATGTAAGGGATTTTCCCACACTTGTCGTGTGTTATTAAAATGACCGACCTATTTTCAGAGTCCTAAAGGAACACGGAATAGGTTAATATTACTAAGACAGACTAACGGAGGTGTATTTAAGTGTTTTTCATGACTATAATCCCATCCAATAATTTCAGATTGGATATTTTCTCAAAATCATTATGGTTGGATTTTATGTGGTAATTTTTCATTCATGTACTTTTTGATATACTCTAATCCTGTAATCTATATTTATGAATTCAAGGGTTATTAGCTATTTTATATTTTGGAACAGTATGGGATTGGATATCTGTGTATGTGCATAGGTACATTAGTCTATGTCCTCCCATGTGGGTGAAATGCCAACATGGATCTAGTCATTATACCCAATCGTATTAGAGGTGGGCCTGGGATAATCGTGATGTGGTCCCTATATGGATGGGTTATGAGAAAGTGGTATAAAATGAGTCGGTTTTACCTTAGGACCGTAGTTTGTGAGATTGGTTTGTGGAAACAACGTAAAGTGTTTTAATTTTGGATTTTAGACATCGGGATCCAATGTTGTTGTGGAGGTTGATGAATCCATACACCAGAAATAAAATAACCTGCCTTTTGAATCTGTACATGTGCATTCTAGTTCCAAGGAATACATTGCTACATGATTCATATCGAAATGGGTTGTGGTTTCCTTATCATACTTAAGTATGCTCTCAAGATATACTGATTGTTTGTAGTACATAATTTAAATTTACAAAATCCTATGGGACTTATTCCAACTAGGATTCAATATCCAGATAAAGGGGATGATCCCCTATGTGATGAGGTTTTGATACAAGTACTATTTCCTGAGGTGTTACCTATAGGGGGTGAGTCAGTTATTCCACCACCTACTAGGGAGAATATGGTACATGTTGTACCACAACATGAGTTTCATAGGCCGAATGTGCTTTAATGGTTTCAATGATAATGACCCCTTAGGATCCTAGGGGAGCCCAACCAACAAGTAAGTAAGTACTTTCTTGAGAATATGATCTAATTTTTCTATATTTTAATAACACTGAAATATATAATAGTGGTCAAGGAAGTGATCCTTCTCCTTATCTCTCTAAGATAATGGTGAGGTTTGGTGTCCTGTTCATATGATGAGAAAAATCTAGCATGGTCAATGTTCAAGCACCTTTTCATAGAGATGTTCTCTTTACCAACGTTTGTGTTTCTCTTCATCCAAGTTATTCTATAGTCTCCATAGGGAAGTATAAAAATTGATCAGTATTCATCAAATATTACTAACCATTCAACATAATCGAAGGATATGGTACATGATCAATTATTTGAGGCTCAGACCATCGAGTGAGGACATTATAAAAACATCTGAGTAGGTGTTATATGTATATACATTCCTACGTATTCTAGGGTACTACAACATGATTTTTTGTTTATATTTTTCTAAATGGTATGACTCAATCAATTTTTACCAAAATTGGGAATAAAAGAGAAGTTGAACTAGCATTAGGGTGTCAACATCGGTCTCAAGGACCTTGATGTTCGTGGTGTTTCATGATATGGACTCTAAATAGAGGGTTTATGGATTAGGGATAACCAGATGTGTCTATTCACCAAACAGAGTTGTTATTACTATCATGTGATTGTAGGTGACATCGTTTATGAGATTGTATAACCCTTCATATGGAAAATAGAGATACAATAGATGGGCCTCCTTGGAAGAGGCAACAATGGGATCATAATTATCTATAGGATCAAATAAATAGTATAGCATATTGGAGAGTAGATAATGGTGTTATATATTTTCACTTTTTACCACCAGCACCGTCATGTGGTCCACAAAAATCTCAAGGTGCTGGGTGACAGAGTTGAGGGTAACTACAGGGTGATGATGATTAGAAACTAGAGGTTGCAGAGATTATTCATCATAATAACTTTTCCTTTTAATTTATATATTCATCATTATTTTAATTTAGTGTGATTAGTTCCTTTATTAAAAAAATTCTTGTTCAGGACATAGTGTTTCATGTTTTGACATTGGGCCAACCCTTGCTGTTAGAGACTCATACTGGAGATGACTAAGTGGACACTCACTTATTCCAATAGTGTGACATGACTCTTTGAGGAAAGATGTTTTTTGGGATATATTTGTAGTAATTATGTGGTCGTATGATTTCATCTGAGATATGGAATGTTTATCTATATTTCATTCTTATATAGACTATTTTAGGAATAGGATGTCGTGTTTCCGTAGTGATGGGATGATGTTTTACTTTATTTTAGAAAAGGGAACCTAGGAAAAGCAGGATGGACAAATGCATAAGAGGGTGCATCTGATTACACATCAGTTGGATAGCATGAACCTTTATGTAGTAGATTCTATGAGTCTTTAGTTCCATGTAGTGGTAGAATATTATGTGGACTTATTTTTTGAAGACATTCTCAGCATACATCCCTATCAGGAGATATTCTTTAGGATTTATCTACACCTTTCTACGACCTTGATATCTTCACCAGTATATCAGATGCCTCCCATAGAGCTTTGTGTGATGAGGGAGTAGTTGGAGGGATTGTAGAGAAATGGTTTTTTAAGACTGAGTGTTTCACCCTGGGAAACCCCAATGTTTTTTACTAGACATTTAGGCAAAAACTTCTTGGTATGTGTAGACTATCATCTCCTAAACATGGATAATGTAAAGAAAAAGTATCCACTATTGAGGATCGATGACCTATTTTATAATTATAGAGGTAATTATGGTTCTAATATATTGACCATAGAGAAGGCTATCATCAGTTTCGATTACGAGAATATGATAAATTAAATATGACATTTATATATCTCTATAGTCACTATAAGTATGGTTCCCAAAGATATGATGATTTCCATATTAGTGTTCATGGGGATCATGAATGGGATCCTTCAAACATTCATATACCATTTAATGGTATTATTTATTGATGATATCCTTGTGTAATCATTTACCAAGTAGGAGAATGCGAGACACTTGAATATGGTTCTAGATGTACTTCATGTGGATCAAAATTTTAAGACGCTCTCGTTGTGCCAATTTTATATTCAGGAGTTCCACATTCCAGGGAACATTATCTCAACATATGGTGTATTAGTGGACATGGTGATGGATTAGGTAATGTAAGAATTGGATCCACTAAAGAGTTTGATGAAGGTAAATATCATCCATAGTTTAGTAGGATACAATATCATATACTTACTTTATATCTCTAGGATATTATCTCCCTTGATAGCTTTGACTGGAAAAGGGAAGCCTTTTCTGTGGAAAGGGAGGGGGAAATTGGCTTTCCAGTAGTTGAGATAGAGATTGATGAGCATTCCGTATATATATTTCTAGAGGAGGGTTTTGAGAATGTAGTGTTATTGGATTCATCATGGGCTGAGATTGGTTGCTTTATAATATATATTAAGGTAGTGATTTCATGTGGTTTATGTTAGCTCAGACCACATGAGAAGAACTATACGTCTCACGATCTTGAGTTTGTTGTGGTAGTCTTCGCACGGAATATGTGGGTATACTATCCTATGGGATATGAATTTATCATCTTTTCTGGGGTCAAGAAGTCTCAAATATGTATTCTAATAGAAGGGTAATAAATTGAGATAGTTGAAGTGCCTAATGTTTTTCTGGGACTATGAATTCGATATTTTCTATATTTTATGGAAGGGGAATGTTACACTTTATGCTCTTAGTAGGAGAAAATGTTCATAGTTTTTGAACGAGGAAACCCATCATTTGGACTAATTATAGATATCCTTTCAGTATGGGGATTGATAATCTTACATCTAGTCAATGGTTGTCACACCTATTCAGGTACAAGAAGTCATGGAGGCACAACATGCGAATATTGAATGTGGGAACCTACATACTCATATATCAACTATACATCCTTCTAATGGATTTCATGATGGTGGAGAGCATACCATATTTTATAGAGGATGCATGATGGTAAGAGTGATGTTATGGGAGGGTATTTTATGATATTTTCATACATGAAATTTTTTAGTACATCCATGTCAGAAAAAGATTTTCCCAGACCATCTATGTCAGTTTTGGTGGTTAGGGATAAAGAAGGGAGTTTTATAGGTTATATCTTAATATCATACTTCCATGAAGGTGAATGAAGAGTAATAGGTTTATGTAGGTTTATCTCAACCCCTTGAAATATCAATGTGAAATGTTTATGGGATATCTGGGTACTTTTTCATGGGGTTACCATGTAAATCTATGTGATATAATTCCATATAGGTGATTGTAGATTGACTCACCATGTTGGAAAAATTCATAGTTATACAAGAGTAGTTTTCAATAGAATTCCTTAGATGAGTCTATGTGCATTAGATATTACAACTACATGGAATTCCATCAATGATAATTTTTTACTACGATTCTCCCTTTACATCTCAGTTATGGAAAAGGGTTGTAGGTGGATTTTGGGACTTAGCTAGATATGATAACAGATATTTACCAATAGATTGATGGAAAGTCTCAGCAGACCATTCAGGTTATGGAGTACATTATACAAGATTTCACGTTGGAATTTGTCCATAGTTTGGAGGAACATATACTATTGGTGGAGTCGTCATAAAATAAAAGCTACCATTCCACCATTAGTATTTCACCATGTGAGGCCTTGTACGGATTACCCTACAAGTCACCCCTACACTAAACTGACCTAGGATAGTTGGCACATAAGGACCCAATGTTAGTGTGAGACACATTACAGACAATTTAGGTCATTAAATAGTGGATGAGGGAGACAAACATGCATCATATGTCCTACAAAGACTAATGATGGTTCTTTTGGAGATCAAGGAGAGAGACCCTGTGTTCCTACATGTTTAACTGCAATGTGGATTATGTAGACCTAGACTGGGGTACAATTTATCTCTAATATTCATTTTCTCATTCCAAATAATATTTTGAGTGGGTGCAGTGGAATACTTATTAGCTATACCATAATAGTTAGAGTGGTATATGACATATTTCAAGTGTTGAAGTTGATGAGCTACTTTCTTGATTTGTCACATGTTATCGTCTAGGGTGAGATGGACATTGAGGATAGAGCTTCCAGTACTTAGTACCTAGTCGAGATCAAGGATCAAAATGAGAGGATACTTCATGGGTGATATATTATTATTGATTTTTTATAGTGGTGGAACTATAATCTTTAGGAAAACCCCAGGGACTGAACGAACTAGATTCATGGTTAGAATGTACATCTCTTTTTATATCCATTTGTTTTCATTTATACTACATGATACAAAACTTGTGGAGAGTGTAAAAACTATGATTTTACATTTATTTTTCAAATATTATATCACTTATTTATATATCTTGGCATTATGACGGTGTGAGATTCTTTGGCTCGGTGTTTTCCAAATTAATATTTGAAATATTTAAAATATATTAAATGCATGCACATATTGTTGTTCTGAAAAAGTGGAGTAACATCTAAACTAAATCCCAGATAATAAATCTTTGGCCACTGTCGACATTAGAGTGTTGGTATTAACCAAGTATTAATATATCTTTAGGGTGTTTCAGATGTCTAGGTTGTGCATGGATGTTGGTGGAATTTAAAATAAATTAATTGAATAAATTAATATATTTAATTAATTATCCTAACATTGATTTTGTCTATTAAAATGATGTTTTTATGAATTTTCATGTTTATCAGAGACTTGATACTCTAGGGGAATATTTGGAGAGTGTTGGAGGAGCCTTAATTGGCTAGTAATAACTAGATCATAGATCAACGATCAATGTGCGACAGAACTCAGGGATCTCTCCAACAACAATGACACAAATATTTTGTTCTCCATTGATTGATCCAAATCAAGTAGGGAAGATGGTTGATTTTGATTCATTTACTAATTATCAATTCTATTATAGACGTGAATCATTTGACTAACTGGTTGATTCAAAGATCAGTTTTATTGAAGGTGTGGGATTTATCGTCTTAGATTTATGGGAGAACTGATTATTGTTGATTGGTTATCCATAAATAATTATAATTGAAATGGATTTAGGACAACAAAACATGGTTGAGGTTTTTTCCACTTTGGTGATTCGTAGACATTTCACATCATTCTTTTCCATTAATTGTTGGTATTAATTTGTGCAGTGGGTCCTCAATATTCCAGATAATCAATCATAGTGCACCTATTTTTTGGTAAAATGGATTGAAATCATATATCTGGGTTTGGATTGATGACAAGATAAATATTTCAGGATGGAAATTATTTATTGAGGAATGATTTGAGTTTCCTTGTTTGAGTAGGTCTTCTGATGGTGATAGGGACCAACAAAGATTGGGTTCACAAGCATTTTAGAGTATTAATTCATGACAACAGGGATAGAGAGGATTTAATAAATAATATTAGTTCATCTCAATTATATGTTTATATATATTAGAGGCTAGAGGAGTTGGGAGAATATGTGTTAGTATAATCTATAGGTATCTTGATAATTTTCATTACACAACGTGTAACATATGAACATAATCCATGTATGGGGTCCTTGATGTGGTGCTTTTTTCATGATGACAAATGTTTTTCAAAACATGTGAACCATTTCATATGAATAAATACCCTCTATAGACTCTCTCTAATATTCATGGTATGGTATGCATGAACTCGACCGACTAGCAGTACACATGCTTGGTCAGAAGGACACAGATATAGGAAGGAGTACACGGGCTGAGACACACCTTGTACTCTGACTTGAACACATAAATGGGCATGGGCCATGGTATCTGATATGTACCTAGTTCCAAACGAACATCCCATGTAATATATGTACTCATCATTTAATCCTCAAAATAAGTATTAGACCCCTTTTCCTCTTCATCATAGAAGTGTTTTCTTAGGGATAATTCTCGAGATTCATTCCCTATGGGTTAGTATAGAATCATAGAATGGTGATCAAATTAGTATCAATTCATAGATAATGTTGTTGGAATCATTTTTATGTCCCTTGGTGAGATCCTATATGAACATATTTCCTTTCATGCAGTTCTTGGTATCATCATGTCCAACACAACATGTGTGTCAATCCCCTTCATAGAGGGTTATTAAATATGTTTTTGATGTTATTCCCCATGCCCATGGTGTCATCCTCATATTATAATTGTTATATTAAGAATTAGATTATATATATATATATATTATTATACATGATGATCAGTACATATATTACGGATTCCATCAATGCTATCAGACTCGTGGAGCATGATTTCTTGAAAGAGTGTTACGAGGAACCTTTGAGTACGATCCTAGAATGGAATTTCAATCATAACATTACCTTTATATGGTGTGTCTTTAATGATTATATCTGGATATTCAGGTCATCTGTGGTCTATACATGTACCTATGATGATCTAACATTTATTCTTGTTATATTTATAGTGATTTAAAGTGACCTACAAGGTATTCTTATATTCACCCCAGCATGGGCATTGCCCACGCATGGCATATCCTATAGAGATGATCTACCTTTAGATGGATTCCTAGAGGGACCAGGACTAGTTGGATATCTGTGATCAAGACAGAATGAGGATTTTTCTCTTGGTTACCTTGAGAAATTTCCCTTTATATAAATTTATGTTAGAATTGTTTTTAGACTCACTATGGTGGGGTGTATTTAGACCTTTTTTATTTATAGTACTTGTTTTTGTACTCTGATAGTGGTATCTAGATGTATTCATGAATGGTTTATTGTTTTTTTCTACATTTAAGCATTGTATGTGTTTGGAAATGATTGTGTGTGTGTGTGCATAGGTACAATAGGCTAAGGACTCTCATGTGGGTGATATTCTTACTCGATTCTAGTCACAATCCCCATGCCTATTAGAGATAGTTTTAGGGTAGTTGTGACATGGTCTCCATTAGGATGGGTCATGACATCCCTAAATAGACTTTACAAAAAATATTTTCTTTTCGATGTATAATGTACAAGTTATATGTACATATTTTCTTAAATACAATTAGTCTCATGATCCTTCAGGTTTTATTATGTGTCAATTTATATAATAAATTATGAAATAAAGTGTAATAATGTTTTGCGATTTTATAATATCCAATTATAAAAAATGGACGATACTTGTAACTAAAACACAATTCATTTCATCAATGTTTACTCTCCATGTATAATCTATTAATAATTTTTTTTATTATAGTAGGTTAAAAAAACATTTTCTCTTATACTCTTTTGTTTCCAAATTAAATTAAGGTTCACTCTCTACTATGTACATGTGTTGAGTGATGAAACCCCATTTTTTCAAGAGGATACTTTTACTTCATCCTGGAAAAATTTTAATCGTATAAGGGATATTATACTCTTAAAAATTCTGATATCTCAAGGTACCATGGTGATATCCACATATAATATTTTTTTTAATTTAACAATATATATCACAATTATAAAAATTAAGAGTTTATTTTATCATTTAATTTGGGAATTATGATACAAAAATACATGTTTATGGTTGATAAATATGATAAAACAATTAAAAAATACAAATAGGTAGGATGAGAAAACTTTTCAAATAAGTCAATATAGTGTATGTTCATTTGATTCTCCAGCCAAAATCGTATATTAATGGAAGACTTCAGGTTTCAATATTAGGGTAGAAATAGTATAATTATGATATTTTTTGATATTCATACATAAAGAAAATCACTATTAAAATATATTTTTTAATATATATTATCATTATAACTTCCTTATTTAATATATGGATCTTAAGGAACATTTTGTTATAATTTATATGTCTCTAATATTAAATTTTAATAATATTCAAATTAATCTTTACCCTTATGTAGAAAATCTTCCACGCATAGAGGTAAATACATTTATACACATATGTGGGATTTTTTTTCATATCTACATAAGGATAAATTTATTTTTCAACTATTATTTAAATTACGAACTCTTGGTGCATTAGGGTAAGTGTATTTTTTCCAAGGATTAGTACTGAAACCCCAATCATATTGTAAGGGTATGGGAAATTTTTATATGGGTGAAACATATATTATCATAGATTAATAATTGAAAAATAATAGTATCCTATTATGAAATTTATGAAATGATTGAGTATAAAATAATTATACGCATGTGTTTTTTCCATATTCACATTAATTTGTTTTTCTACTAGTTTTTAGTGTTTATCTTCAAGATTGATTATGTATAGAATTTTATTATTTCGGAAAACCAAAAAGAAAAATTAAATTAATTGTTTTGATTAATTTAAATTCAGAACTCATATCATGGAATCTTTTAAACATTATGCATTCAAGATTCACATCAAGGGACAAATAAATTGTTTTTAAATTTTGGTGTTTTCAACACTGTAAACCATAATTTCTTGTTGATAATTTTACAATACCAAACCATTTTAGTGCCTTTTATTTTGATATCCTCTTAGGTCTAGGAATAATAGAAATCATTTATCCCAGATCTAAAAAATTTTCTTCGATTAGTCTAATTTATTATTATTTTTTCTAGGAATGACATAACTCTATATATCTCTCATATATTCTCTAGTGTAGTGTGTTTCAATGGATAAATTCTATGTTTGAATTTTTAATTTCCCTTCTTAATAACTAATGTTAAATTTTAAAAATAAAATTTCCTAATAATTTTGTATAATAGATTGATTCAATCATAAAGTATAATAACCCAAACATATTGATGAATTGTTACATTATTATCTTGAGATTTATTAAAAAGATAAAATATCACCCTATATTGAAATTAATGTAATTCTATAAAGAAATAATTCATTTTCACATACTATTATTTGAAGTTATATGTTTTATGTAATTCATGAAAGAGAAATTATTATAATATAAGGATTTTTATTATTTTCAATAATATATTTTAAATTGATACTAGGGATCCATGGAAAGTGGAGTGAACCATTAAATATGTGAGCGGGATCTGGGGGTTGATTCCTTTTTATAACATTGGATTTGATTTTGAAAAGTTATATGAACGAATTTGCATAATATTTAGAGTAAATACATATGATTGTTATTGTGATATAAAAAAATTATCTTACTCATTATAATATGTTTGATTTTTTTCTCAAATGTATGCATGTTTTTATCCCCTGACTACCAATTTGATTTTGGTCACATTTTTGTGTTTTCATACTTCTAAATAATCACTTAATTCAATTATTGTGGACAAATAATACTTATCTGATCATAATCATTCCATGTGAACTATTTTTTTTATATTCTATGTTTTAAATAAATTGTAATAATGTTAAAAGTGAACCAATCATGGCTTAGTGTCCCTAGAGGGGGAGTCTGTTCAGATATTGTATGTGAAATTATGATAGGAATAATTTAGATTATGTGAAATAGATGTTTTATTTTATCTAACCTAATATAAAAAATTTATAAATGATTAAATTGGGTAACATAACCTAGGAAGAATTATTGGGAAATGATGGCCTTGTAGCGTTACTCATGGTGATGTTAGGATATAATAATATTTTGGTATGTCCTAATAGAGTTATGAGGATTGATGAACATGTGGACAAACCCATGAATCGTTGACTAGTGGATGATATCAAATGCATGTAGTGACATTTTGGTCCACTCACTCTCACATCTTCTTTAATGACAATGTTTCTAGTTTGGATACAAATTTGGAACTGTCAAGGTTTTGGTTGTTTAGCTTGAGTATAATGAATTGTCACATGATAATTTATATGTTGCCACAAAATACACACATATTAACATTACATCAGGTTATATACACATTTTGGGTTTCTTAGTAGGTTTATACTCACACCCTACATGGTCATCATAATACACATAAATAATATAAGATTAGTTATACAACAAAGGGTATGGCCTTAGTGACTAAGAGAAATCAGATGTAGCATGGTGATCAAAGGAAGTATTGGGATAGAATATAGAGTGGTTCCATGTAATTTCACATACATACCTATCTTGGTCACAATTTTGTAAAACCTTTGACTTTGGTGCTCCTTAATTTATTTTTTATTTGACGTAATATACTTATCATGGAATTTTTTATATGATTATTTCTTTATTTCTGTTGTGTTACACTACGTTATTATTTTTACATAAGATTATTGTTAATATGGTTATATTCTCCAAACTGATGTATTTTTTGTCATCACTTCTATTTGGATGTCTCTGATGTCCAAGGAGGAATGTGTGAGGCTATGTGGTGCTCTAGATCAGACGCAGTGATTAGGGATGAGGTGCTATAATGTGATATAAAATACTATTTCCCACATTCATCCTTAATGAATATTTTTTTGGTAAGGTGAAAATGAGTAAGGGCATGTGGGGATTTTTTAGTGTACTTTCATGTATTCATGGAAAAATAAGTTTAATAGAACAATGAGATACAACTTTTAGAACTATAGTTACATTTATTTTTATTTCATATTGATCATGTGTTCATATGATTGTACTATTTTAATGGATTTTTGGGAATTCATGTGACATTAAAAGGAAAATATTGTCACCTGTCATATATATATGGATGTTCAATACATCTTCTCAGTTATTAATCATATACTGTGAAATGTTCTCAATGTTTAGTTATATATCTATTTTGAATGTTTATGACATATATTGGTTGAAAATGATTATTTGGCCATAAAAAATATGTATTTTAAATATATGAATATTATTTATTTACTAGTGCAGTTAATAAGGAATGGACCTTGATTAATCCTATTAGGGATGTGGTTTTGTGTTAAAATAACCTTCTAGGATATTTTTATTATACTCACTTGTGTGATCTTATGAAATATATAGTTTTTTATCAACGTATTCTGAAAGACATTTCCATTTTATAAAATGTATCCTTGAATCAATATTATGTTGAAACAAAGAGAAGTATTTTAGGATAATCGTGTAAGGGAGACATCTCGGTTCTACCACCATCTATACAATAGAATCCATGTGAGTACGATTATACAACATCTCCAACAATTCAGGATGAAGGGAAACTATTACAAGGAGTCTTCCACAGAGTTCTTATTTAATGTAAATGAATTTAAAAGATAATATTTAATTATGCTCAAGATGTTTACCTCCAATACCCTACATTCACCCAAGTAATCTGAGGCCCTCAGGATACTGAGGAATCAATTGACATAATCAATAATATTATCGATGTATTAAATACCCAAGGGGATAAACAAGTATGATTTTCACATTTCGTTCATTAGGTAAATTCTAGGAGGCGGGGTGGTTTCATGAACCTTAATGGGAGAAATGAAAGTATAACATGGATAAACATAAAATAAATTTTCATAATGCAGTCCTTTCAATGTAAATTGATGCTCGACTACACCTCGGAGTTTACGAAGCATCAGAGTGGATTTAAGATAGTGTATGTATACTCTGAATGTTTCATGAATTAATATAAATTAGCTACTCATGTTTCATGAAATGAGGAATTTATATTTATAATTTTCAGGATCAACTTATGTCTAGTATTGTGTTATAAGATCAGGAGCTTTGCATGAAAATGTGTACATAGGTTTATTGAATGTCCCTAATGATTGATAATGGTCAAGAAGAGGACAAAGATGTAGATCTTCTTTTAGTCTTAAATAAACATCCTATTAATAATTCAAGTGGTAGGTAGCTGACGTTATGGGATTTTCAAAAGATAGGGGACAAACAACTATATAATGGGAGATTTTTTTTAATAAATTTTATTGGAGAAGGAGGTACATATTGTTTCAACTATGGAACAAGTGGTTATTGGAAAAATAGTTTTATAAATATGAGATCAAGTTTCATTGGTGAAGGAAAATATAGAATATAAATCATTTATTATTGGATACATCATGGAAGAGGTCACATGAGATATTGATTTAGAGACAAGCATCAAGCCATGGGATTAGAAAGGATCCTAAATAACATGCTTAAACCCCTCAGGAAATGATAAATCTGTTGAGTTGCATATATTAGGGACAACTAAATGGATAAAATTTAGGAGGAATGTATGAAATAGACAGGAATCAGATAACAGTAGAGAGGGAGAATTAATTTTTCATTTTACAGTCTTGATTACCTCTACTCATAGTATTGTTTTTTATAATGGTGTATCCCAATAATTTAAACATTCAAATTTTTATTTTTTTGAACTTATAATATATGTTATCTTCTTAGTATTTTTCTATTGATTCACCCTTCAAGAAGAAGATTGGTCATCTCTAAATATATCATGAGGATCCCATTTTTATTTCTAGATATGAACACATCAGGTATTTCATGATTCTTAAAATGACTAGATTTGATCTGATCTTTGGGGTGGACTAGCTAACTGGACTTTGTTCTCACATTAACTATTATCGAATATGGAAATCCATAATTACACAAAAAGGGAGATATGTTTTGATGATAGTTTTTTGGGATGTTGAAGCAAGAAGAGTATGAAAAAATTGTAACTTAGTTTGAGGAAATACAATGTAGATAGCCAGTACAAATATTACATAGAGCCATTGTATCCTATTCTATTCCCACTATTCTATCCCTCTACTATGATGTCTTTCCTAAGGAATTGTTTGGATTTCCTCTTCATATATGAGTTGTATTTGATATTGAAATCATGATCGGAGAAAAAAAGATATAAATTACCCTATATCATATTCCACTAGATGAGATTAAGTATTTCAACATAAAAATATTGGATTTTGGTATCAAGGTATTTATCAAAATGAGAATATCTCCATAGGGTGATCTGTTGTTTTTTTCAAAGAAGTCAAATGATATTCTTTGTTTTTGTGTGGTCCGCAGGAAGCTGAATATGGTGATGATAATGAAAATGAATCCATTTCATGGGAACAATGATCTCATTGATTTTTTATGGGGATCTTAGTGGACTTCCAATATGGATCTTTATTTAACCTATCACTGGCTACATGTTATAAATGTACAAATTCATTGGATAACATTTAGGAGCACATATTGACCACATGAGTATCATGTCATCCCTTTTAGATTGAAATATTATCTAATGATGTTCAATAATATCATGGAAACTATATTTCATATATATATAATTTCCTTAATCATTACAATAATGGAAAATGTCTTGATATATTCTAAGATAATATATAGGCATAGAAATAACCTTAATGATGTGCTATGTATAGATTATATACATCAGATTAATTACTATATGTCTAAGTGTAACTTTTTTATTCTATAGGTGTGTTTACATGAAAATATCATTTCTAATATAAGGATTTTAGTATCCCTAGATGTGTTTAATAAGTGATGTATTTGGAAATCATGAGGAATGTTGTTCAATATAAAGGGTTTCATTAGACATGTAGGGTACATTCGATGCATCATCTAGGAAATCTCCCATTTGGTTGTGCGCTTTCTAGAGATAACCAATAAGTGGAAGGATATTGATCATGTAACACCCCATTATTCCATATTATGTTATCTCTTTAAAGTAATTCAATAGCTTGCGCTATACACAATAGTGAGTTTGAGCACACTATGAATTACCATACTAGTCGTTCAAAAAGCAGTTATGATAAATATTAATTTAATTTTAAATTTTATATACTCTATATAATTTTAACATTTATATCATTTGTTTCTTAGAAATAATATAAGAACAAAATCATTTTTTCAGATAAAAGAAGTAATTTTCGAAAAATGCATTTTTACAACCTTTTAATGGAGAACCCATTTTAAATCCAATATTTGACACTTTTATATATTCTATATGACAAAATAAACTTATTATTTAAAATCGAGACATATAAATTTAGTTTGGATAGAGTATTGGTGTTTTTTCAGATAACTTTCATATTTGGTTGAATATTTAAAGATACTAGGTTTTAATTGAAAAGAAACCTTTTTAATCAAAATAATTTTGAGTTTTAAATTATAAATTTGAATTGTTTTTAAGTATAATTAGATTATATTTTTATCATTTAATCCAATATTTGTCATTTGAAGTAATTTCACATTTTAATTAGACATAAACACATATCAATATTTTTATAGTATTTATTTCTCAAAAACCCTCTTTCTAGTTTTGACAATGGGAATTAATTTTAAATTCATTAATGTGACTTCTACATATTTTATTATGTAAAATAAACATCATTTTTTAATTTTTAAAATAAAAATGATCTTTGGGGGAATTTTTAGTATTTTTCTAAAAACATTCAATTTTTTATAAATAATGAAAAACAATACACTTTTGTTTAAAACCAACATTTATTATTTTCATTTATATTTATTTTATGTTAAAAATAGATACATAATAACTATATTAGTCCAATTTAATTCATTGGAGTCATTTTATACTAATATTAGATATATATAATTTTATTGATTTTTTTTAACATCTTTTACCCACCTTCTAGGCATATTTACAAATATTCATAAAATATAATTTTACCGTTATATATAATTTGATATCAAAAGTACGAGTGACATAGTTGACATAACTATGTAAAATTTAAATCAGTATGATGAAAAATAATTTTTTGTGAGTAGTAACTTTTGATTTTTATTTACCGCGCTTAAATGTAAATTGAGTAATTAAATGTAAAAATGATATTATAATTACCATAACACATTTCTTAATTATATTGAATAAGTTTTTTTTGAACCAAAATAATACATAGTAAATAAATATGATCATTTTTTATCTACTTGGATTAGATTGGAACATTTATTATTATTTTATTTAAAGAATAGTTAAGAGCGTAAAATTTTAATTTTAAAAACTTTGACATTTTTAATATAAGATTATAAAAAATATAATATTGATTAGAAATTTTCATTAGAAAGATAAAATGATTTTCTATATCCTGGTATTATATTTATAATTTTTACACATTAAATACTTATATTTATACCTGACGCAATGATGGTGCAGTAATTACCTTATTAATAAATGTTTAAAATAATTAATATTACAAATATCCAAATAAATGTATATTGAGACTTTTGATGAATTACACGAATTAAATAGGTTAATGGGACATGTTAATATTGATTTAATGAATTTTTTCTATGTGATAAAGTAGTAATTACTTGAAAAAACAAATACTAAATAGTGCCAAAATTGGCATAAATGAGTATTTAAAACAAATAATATATTAATAAAAGATAAAATATTCTTAAAAATATATGGTTTGGCAAAGGAGTCATATAATGATATATATTTCATTAATTAACGAGATAATGTTCTCTTGGAATTTTATATAATTTCTATTAACCATGTAATATAAAAATACAAGAAGACGTGGTAAAAGCTAAACTATTTAACTAAGAGTTAAATCTAAATAATATGTTTAATATGGGGACCTAAGATTATCTAAAACCAATTTCATGAGAGGAATTATACGTGTCACCAAATTAACCTAGAAATAAATCCATTTTTATCAATTTTAACTTAAAATGATTTTTTAATAAAAAAATATTTCAAGCTTTTCCTAAAGTGCCATCACCTCTCTTATAAAAAGGTAATTCCCCTTCTATTAATTTCACACCTCCAAATCCATTTGGCTTGGACAAACTATGATAATATATCCTCCTAACTACCATAATCTCATCCTATAGGCTTTATAGTTATCATAAATCCGTCCTAAAGATCCATTTTGATCCAATCAAAAGGAAGCACCCAAAGAAGAGGTAATAATTTCATCACCTCTTTCAAAGTTGTTTTCTTCTTCCACTTCCTCTTTCTTTGTTGTTTATATTCTAAAATAATAACTCCAGTACCATATACATACATAGATTTTATTATAAATATGGTACAAACATATTAATTATTCTATCCGTCCTATGAATGAAAAAGTCATCGTACGTGCGTATGTATGAGTTTCCGTCTCTATGTCGCAGTGTAGTTAGTTATTCAACACTTCATTAATTGTATGGGTACAATAATGAGTATAATTGATGTAAATAGATAATATAACATGTTAATGATTATGTATATATAATATAACATCCAATTACATATTATTTAACCAAAAATAGAATGATATCATCGCTCGTGCATACGTACGGCATACCGTCTCCACGACACGATGGGATTCATTTCTACGTTCACCATTCAAGGATGATTATAAATATATATATATTATTAATTATTATGTAATATATGAAATAATAATTCTACTGTAAATATATATATATATACATATGTGTGTCAATGTGTTTACATATATCTAATTCACTTACATTTGTTCAATAAGATATGAAAACAGAAACGTCGTTTATGCGTACGTATGACCTACCGTCTCCATGAACAGTGTTTTTCATTTCATATATCTACCTATTATACATACTTAATTTCTGAGTATTAATAATACATAAATAATTGTTTATATTATTGAATCAATTAAATCATGATATAATTTATGCGATAAAGAATAACATGTTTAAACATGTATGATAAAGAAAGTGATTATTGCCCGATATGTTATTTTATCATAGAAATTATTATTAAATTGGTAGTATAAATCCATAAATGAATCATGTATTTTATCATAAATATTAATATTGTTCTTTTATAATTTAATAACATACTGTGGTCATTATACATGAGGTTAAACGTACCCTCGAGCAATGGAAAGTACAAGGTAATTGTTAATTCCTCAATCTCATTATTATCTGAGAATTTTTATGTGTATGTATTTAATGGGAAATTTTTACCATCAATGTCCATTTCTCATAAATTGTTTTTCGAAATGAATATTTTAACGTTTTTTGGAAGTGAAACTTTATCAAAATAATCATTTGAAATGTTTTAATGAATTTTTTTTTATAATTCTTTTAATTAGTGTTCCTATTTTAAAAATAGTTTTAAGGATTTATTTATACAGACATGATTGCTTAAAATGTTAATTCCATTCAAAAGTTTCAAAGTGGTATAGGATACTTTGATTCAAAAATCACATTAAAATGGATTCCTTTATAAAGGTGTGACTTTTAAATGATTTCAAAACAATCTAATTCATTAAAAAAGTTTTACTGATCATTTTCAACTATGTCAACATCTTTTACTGGGTATTATTCCTGATTGAGTTTTATTTATTATAATACAATCTTCCATATTATATTGAATGAGTTATGATATGTTTGACCGTGGATGTTATATTTTTATACCATTCATGGTTTATGGTAAAAGTATTAAAATTTCATATTTTAGTTTTAATATGAATGTTTATGTTATGTTTCAACCTTTCTATATGAGGAATTCTTTAGACATAATAAGTGATGGGTGGAGCCAACTATAGCTCCTAGATGTATCGGTAGGTCTTAGGAGACAAACTAGTTTCTTTTTAGAAGGCCTAGAAAAAATAATATTTGTAGTTTTAGCATGAGGCCTTGACTATGTGGTTATAAGGTTCAGTATTATGCATTCCCTCATTATGAAATAAGCGATTGATATTACATGTGATTATTCGACTAGTAGAATATCCATGTTAATAAGTAAATGGAATTATTTGATTTATCATTTCCATATTATACTGATTTTTAAGTTTGAATGTATTGTGTTTTAGTCTTATAAGTTTCCTTAAATTATTAATCTTATTTATAATAGTTTCTACTATATTGTTATCTTTACAGAGCATCTGAGATCCCTCATTTATTATGTTTTATTTTTTCTAGGATTTGAAGAAGTGTATTATGATTGATATATAGGGTTAAGATATGGGAATAATGGCAGCCTCAAAGGATTATTTATGTTGTGTTTTAGTTTAGAAAATGCCATATAACATTCATATATGTAATATATTTTCTAAGACTATTTAACCGATAAGTCCTTCAAGAATTATTCCTTATAATCATGACAATGTATTAAAATAATGCACCGACTCTGGGTAACTGGGGTCATGGTGTTTTATATTTTTCTAATATCTTTGTTTAATTTATTTCATGAAATTATGATAAGATAGATGGAAACTGTTGTTCTGGCCCTTCTTGATTGGATACAATGTTTTTTCTGATTACATAGGTGTTTTGTTGGGTGTTGTCTTGATGTAAGGATATTAGTTAGTCTTTTATGAATCACATTAAATGTGACCCCATTAGAGGAACTCTAGGATATATATATTAGATTATATAGATATGGTCTCTACCCAGAAGTGTAGTTGGCTCAATCTCTTTGGTGAGAAGTATTTTGTTTACAATTATCAGAATACCCTATTATATATCACCTCTTTATAGGATCTTAAATTGAGGTTTTGATGTTGGGTGTAGTATCTACAGACATTAAAATTTGATAAAGATGATTCTCCAAGAAAAGGTAACATCGTTTTAGATAATATTATTTGTAAGATGCAAATTATTTTGGAGTTCGGTGAGTGTTCTTCCCATAAAGAATGGAGTCTGATGATTTTGAAAGTGAAATGGACATTCAATTCATTAGAGGATAATGGAGTGTTGACATATTCTCATTTTATAATGATTTATTTATTAGGTAATTACATGAATGAGGGTTAATATTTAGAAGCCGAGTCTGTGATTATTCTAGAATTTTTGGAAGGGGAAAATTTAGTTCAATAGTAGTACTTAGAAGATAAAAGCATGATCCACATATATATGATGTTAGTTATGATAGCTTCCTTGAGGGAGGACCATATGAGACACACTCATGATTTATAATGAGTGTAGAATTTTGGGTGGAGGATTATGTAACATGAAATATTTCATCAGTTATCGTTCCCTGGTATGAAGTGGTATGCCACTAGTTTTGTTTCACGATGTCATACCAAAAAATAGTTAGTGGCTAAGCATCATCGTCCTAGTAGATTCATTCAGACACTTTCAATTTCTATGTATAAGTGAGACAAAATGAATATTTATTTACTATCCCATTTAATTTTTCATGATTTATTATAATTCAGTAATTATATTTTTATATTTATATTAGTTTTTAAAAATATTAAGTAATTTTTTAAATTAGAATGGAAATAGTATAATTTTTATAAAATTATATTTCATATATTATAATATTTTATTTGAAAGATTATTTTCAAAATAATGAATATTTCATCTGAAAAAATTATCATTTTTTGAAATCATCATATCGAAATTATATTAGAATGAAATTTTATATTTTTTCCAAAAACATTGATATTTTTTTTAGTAGTAAAAAACACTTTTTTGGAAAACATTATTCGTTATGATATTGAGAAGATATAAATATGATATAAAATATTATTAATCAATTTTAATGACAGTATTCTCATAATATAATATATATATCATTAAAAAATTATTCAAAAAAAATTATTTAATAATAAATATGAAAATAATTATCTATGTTGGAGTAGTGCTTTTATAGCACTAGAAAAATAAAATTTGGTGTCCTCAATATAATATCTATGATTAAATAAGTATTTTCTCAAAAAAATCATATATATGAAGTATTTATGACGAATTTAATGGTAGAAATTAATTTTGGACTAATAAAACAACTCACATATCCACATTATTGTTTAATGCTTGTGCATAGATAAAAAAGATAAAAATAACAGAGAAAATATGTATTCATGAAATATATGTGAGTGAATATATATATTTCATGAATATAAATGATTAAATTGATATTAATTATTATTTTATGATTTTAATATATTCATCATTTCTAGTGATGAAATAATTACCATAAATTCTTCCACAACACAGACATAATGCTTTTCCAACATGTAAAAAAATAAAGATGTAAAAGTAATATTATAGGTGATTAATATAGTCCCATTTATTTTAATGATAAATATAACATTTTAGGCATTTTTTAACAATTAAATCAAAATTCAATTATTATCATGATGGTTTTAAATTCAAATTAAAAAAATCAACCCAAAAAAGATATTATGATATTTTATAATAAATATTATTTTATTATATTATTTATAATTAATAAGGATCATAATTATTCCATGTGAATGGTATTTGGTTTAAAATACCAACCACTATCCAATTATTGGTCATTTTTTCTTTTATAGTATCTATTTTGACTTATAAATATTCAAAAATATGATATCATCATTATTGTCAAAAAGGGTTAGTGTGATGTTCAAACAAAGTTGTAATCATAAAAACATAATATGAAATTATAAAAATATTACTGGTTGTGATTATTTTAACCCAATATCATCTTATATTTTAAATTCATTTTTTTTCCACATTTACATTTAATGAATTTTATATTAATTTAATAATTTAAAAAATCAATGAATACCCCTCCACAACTTATAAAAGAGAACCTCCTATCTTATCAATCTAACATCATTTTAAAAATCTATCTATATGAATATATTAAAAAATATCTTCAATAAAAACATAAAAACTTCATTGAGGCCATGATTTTATAGAAGCAACCAATGATGGATTTATATATAAACCTAAAATGGTTTCCTGAAGAAGATGTATAATTCTTAACACATCATTTTCATTTATTTCATCTGGTGCCTACATAAAATATTATTCATAACTATGGATATTATACATTATTATCTTCTCTATACATAAATATGGTATGTTACTAGAATGTCCTATATCCACCCCATCGTCCATCAAATGGGAAATGAAAACACCGTCCATGTGTGAGATAGACTACCCCATCTCAAACCAATGTAATTCATTTCTCATCACTACCTCTCACATACTGTTATAAGGATGAATTAAATATATATATATATATATTAATTTATATATATATTTTATATTTAGGAACTATTTATCACTCTAAATATATTATACATCATCTATTTTCATACATTTTTATCCATTGGAAATCGACAACGTCATTCATGCTTATGGGTGGACTACCACCTCCACTAAGAGATGTGACTCATTTTTCAAGGCCACATAACATGGTTTATATATATTTGTGTATTAAAGAAATAATAGGATTGTAATGAAAGAATTATAATTTTTGGAGGTAAAATGTTACATAGATTATTTTTTCAGGGCCTTTTAAAAAATTTATTATCACTCATGCATACGTGTGACCAACTATCTCTATAATTGTAATGTAAGTAATTTTTCATAAACATAATTAATTATTGGTATCAAAAGTATTATTAATTAATAAAACTAATAATTAATTTTGTATTATTATTATGGAGATGATGGAATAATGATATCTCTAACTATATTCAACCTACCGATGTTATTTTAGTTTTTTGAGTTGAATATCATCAAAGCACTAATGTGAAATTGTTTACATATGTAACATTATATAAAATGGTAATAAATTAAATAAAATAATTAATAAACTTGAATAATATTGTTATTAATTTAAATTATATTCATAATTTTATAATTCATGAATATAAACAACATATGTGATGAGTCATACATGAATTAAGGGACACGTTAACATAAAATTTATTTTAAATGTCTTTAATATTTATTTTATAAATATCTTATTTCCATTTATATATACTCAAAATTATTTTATGGATGTATTTATATTGAAATAAATAAATTATAAAGGTTATTTTATGTATCTTTTTACATTATTTTTAATTTTTTCTAAATGAATCATTTTATGCTTTTTATATGGGGTGTTTTTACATTTTGAAAAAATAGGACAAATCAATGTTCAATGTTGACGTATACATCATCAATGTATATCACCCCTACCATAACCTTTTATTGATGATTTTAATTATTTTATAGTATTATATGTTTTCCTTAAATAATGAACTTCCTTCCCTTTGTTCATGGGATTTTATTTTTGATAATTAGATTTTAAAGGAATGGATATTCCAATATTAAAATATGTTTTTCTTATGGGATTAACAAAAATATTTTTATTAGTTTTATGAAAGAAATTTAGGATATTATATGTTTCATGGATGTCATAGTATATGTAAATTGTTTATAATGATGGTTATTCCTAATATATATCATGATTATTGATGATATATATAAAGTATATGGTGTTGGCTAAGCCTGATATATCTCTCCATTGAATTAGATAATGATTATATTATAAATATATTTATGTTTTAATTAGACTGTAATGGTTATAATAATTTAATGGGGTCAATTAAGGGTTATTTTAAGTGTTATATGAATTTTTTTGTCATAAATGAACCTAAACATACCATCAATGGTTTCTAAAGACATTTTATAGATATCATTTTTTAAAAAGTTTAAACTAATTAATATTTGTTTGAAATGAAATATTATGACCTTTTAGGGTAAAAATATATGTCTCTAAGAATTCTTTTCATGGATCCTCCTGTTATCTATGAAACATCGTGATTATTAATTTTCCATTATGTTTTATTATAAAATTTCTAATGAAAAACATTATGCAGTAAAGCTGATTTCATGTGTAAGTAAGAGATTACTGTGCTCAAAATTTTTTATGTTAAAGGTAAATTTTCATTTATTTTCCCATTATTTTGAAATGGAATAATGAGTTTCCTTATAATTTTTTATTTCCCATTTTAAAATTTTTCCACATCCCACATTTGAAAATGGATTTTATTTTCTTTAAGGATGAGTAGGAAACAGTAACGATTCATGTTGAATATAAAATTTATCTTTTTGTGAAAGACTTTCATTTAATTTAAAATTATTTTATTTTTGTTAAAATTTATACTCATTACACGTTTCCATCATATAATTTATGTGGTTTTTGTATGATATATACATTATTTCCTAAATCTATAAACATAAAAATATATTTTAGAATATAATTAAATTATTTATTCTATGAGTAAAATAAAATCATTTATTGAATAAGGATCAAAAACATATTATTTGTATCATAGAAATGTTTAGGTAATTTTAGTGGTTATGACAATGGAAGTAAAACAATGATAATTTATTATAATTTATTTCATTCATGATATATAATTTAAATATTACCATGTTTCTTCATCTAAAGTTTTTCTATTTAAAAAGAGTTTTTATAGAGGAATTTGGTAAGGTGAATTATATATGAATTAAGAGGAAAATATCCTTCCAAATTAGTAACTTTTGATGGTTGGAATATAAATAGAGTAGTTTGTTGCATGGATGCATCTTTTCTATTGGCCATAAATGTTGGTGGGGTTTATATGAGAGATAAGACACCTTCATCATAGATGAATTAATATATATTGGAAGAATTTTTTATATGTTACTTTCTAGCATTAAGTAAATTATCAAAAAATGTGATAAATGAGGAATAGGTTTTTGCCTTAGAGAATATATTTCATGTCATGGGTAGTTCATTTAAATAAAGGATAATAATTATTTTTCGTATTTTGAAGGTAATGTTGATCAATAGTTATCAATGGTTGATCCTATTTAAGAAATTGATGAGGTGGATTACTTGTAATGAATCACATATAATGATATTTTCCATGGTAAATACTATTCTGATGTTGTTCAACATTTTATGAAAAACTATTTTAGGGAATTATTGAAGAAGGATGATGATTTAATAAATATTATTAATAATACATCACCTTATTAACAAGGTATATAGTTTATATTATCCAAAACATTGATATTAAAATTATTCAATTTTACAATGTATTGAATCAATTATATTGATGTGAATTGGTTACCTATGAAATTTATCTTTTTATAACCATTTTTAATGTCAAGAGAATGTAGAAATTCATTTTTCTGAGGAAAATATATTCCATTACAATATACATAATAAAAGGTCATGTTAAAAGGATTTGGGGAAGCTTATATCAATGAAATATGAAATTAATAAAACAATTTTTGTGTCTTGTGATAAATGATATTAAAGGAACCCTAAATAATGTATTATAAAATATGGTAAGTCTTTTTTGTGTATAATTGTTTGACATGGGGATCATAATTTTAAAATAATGATCTAAAAAATGATGAAAGGCCAATAGTAAGGTGCTTTGATAGTAATAATATGGGTAATTATGAGACTAAATTTCCAAATATTGTTATAATGGATCAAAATAATAAATATCACAAACATAATGGTGTGGATAAGTCATTTTTAACTTCATCAGAAAATCATGGACCATACAATGATGTGTTGTTGGGTAAATCATTTGTTTATTTATATTATACCAATGTCTTGTTTGATTTGGGGTTTACACGCTATTTAATTTTTGAGAATTTTTTTATTAAACTAAATATTTCTTCTCATGAAATTAATCTTGAAATTTTTGAAAAATTCCCTTGAGAATGTATAAAGTAAAAAATAAATTATAAAAATATTTTTTTTATATGGAGAGGCTTTACCTATAAACTTTATTTCCTTTACCTTGTATATTTTTATATTATTATAGGTATGGATTTGCTTACATATTATAATGCTAAAATAGATTACAAAGATATATAATTTATTTTTTGAAATTAGTTTTTATTTATATATAAGAATCAATTCATAGCTTTCAAAACATACCACTAAACTATGAAACAATTAGAATATTGAAAATAAGGTTATCATTGTCAATTTTTCAAAAATAATGAAATTGTTTGGATACATGAATTTACATTAATAAAAGAATATATAGAGGCTTTTAATAATGATATTCATAATGTTATTCTTAATCTTGAGGTTGACATTACTATTGAAATAATATTTATTGGTAAGATAATTTAAATATGCCATTATAAAATTACTCAATTATAATGTTTAGAATAAAAAAAATAAATTATACGTATTTATGGATAATGGTTTCATTTTTTACTAGCTATTAACTATGGTGTATTCCTATTTTTAGTGTAAAAAAGACACTTCTATAATTAATTTTGTTGATTATTGAAAACTGATTAAAATTACTATTAATTATAAGTATGATATGCTTCATATAGATGAATTAATTAATCAACTCTAACCATTTCATAATTTTTCAAAGGCTGGTCTCAGGTATGTGTTCCATCAACTAAAGGTGGAGCAATAAGACATCCCAAAGATAAAACTTAATAATAGGTATGGGAATTATGATTTTTTATTATTTTTACATTTAAAAAAACTCCCACTATATTTATGGATTTTATAGATAGATTTTTCCAAGATAAATTAAACAAGTATGAGGTTGGTTTTATTGATTATGTCCTAATATTATCTGAATATTATAATTATCATGAGAAAAATTTGAAGTTTTTTTGTCTGAAAAACATTAAGTAAAACAATATATATACAAATATAAAATTTTTAGTAGATGTGATTTATTTGGTACGATAGATTTCATTCATTGGACATATAAGAAATAAATAGGGAAAAACATTTTATCGTACTAAAATAATTATTGATGATTAATGGACTACACCTAAAAATCATAGTCATATTAATAAATTTCATAGATTAGTTTTATATTGATAATGGATTATTAAAACAATTCTTGGTTTACAGGACCACTGACCATGTTAACATGAAAAAGTGTCTTGATCATCTAGAAAAAATGTGTTTGATTAATGTTTGAAGAAAAAAAATAGGATTAATGAATGATGAAGATATATAAATTCCATCAATAAATGGTTACATTATAATCTCTAATGATTTTTATCTGAAGGGTCTAGATGTGTTTCAATTAGAAACTATTGAGTAATATCATATGCCTCATTCCAATGACAATAAAAAAGAGAAATTATCTTAAACATTCCCTTGAGTTAGAGGAAATTATAATTAATAATTCGGATACATCATTTATATGGTGTATTTTGTGAAATATATAATGATAATAAATTATTTATGTATATATTCACATTGAAATAGTTGAAAAATAGATATAGGAGAAGTATTTAATTCTAAAATCATTATGATCGTAGATATCATTTCTATTAAGTAATATAAATTCAAAGGATGATTCTTTGATTCAGAAATATAATGACAAAGTGACTATTTTTTCTATAAAAAGATCTTTTTTAATGATATGATTATCGTTTTCTTTAAATTCAGTATACATGAAATCTGTTAGTTTTGTTTCAATTAATTTTATAATCATCTTTGTTAGATAAAATTAATAAACTATATAAAGAGGTCCATGTTTTGAATGAAATTTTAGATTCTATAAAGAAGGTTTAATTTATAGAGTTCACTATTAATGTGTAAGGTTTTATATGATTTAGAAATAATTTGATTGTTCCATGTGATATCTTGTTGAAGAATGACTTGTTGAGTGAATATTGTAACCCTCAACTTTTTTCTATTCATCTTTAAAGCACTATGATATATGGAGCCTTTTGGGATTATAAATTCTAAGATGAAATGAATAGTGATATTGCTTAATTAACCATTATTTTTTAATCAATAACTATTTAAATAAAAATGAGAATTACTAAATAAGACTCTTCATCATTTTTAGTGTCATAGTGTAAGTGGGAAAATATAGAGATGGATTTCATAGTGGTATTTCTAATGATATCATAATATAATTATATGATTTGGGTTATTATAAATCTATTAACTAAATATATTAATTTCATTCTTATTAGAGATAATATGACTTTTGGTTATATTTCTCAACTATATTCCATTGAGATATGTAGGTTACATGGAGTTATTTTCACCCTTGAATTTTACCAGAATCCCTTATTTACATTTAATTTTATTAAATTCAACTAGATGTTTTTAGGAAATGAATTAAATTTTATAATATCATTTCATCATTAATTTGATGGAAATTTGGAGAAAATAATTGAGACTATATAAGAAATTCATTGAAGTTATTTTTTACCTATGTGTTTTATTTATTTTTAAATGTGTTTCAATTTTTTTTGGATATTTTGAATGATGTGTTAATTCATGAAGAATTGTAATATATTAACTATATAGAATTGGATGTGAGGCTTCAAAAATTTTCCATGTTTAAATGTGAGGACTGTTAAACCAATCATATTTTCTAAGACCCATGTCAATTTTTATGAGAAATATTTTATAGAATGATGATGAAGATGATTTTTGATGAAAATTTTAATGGGAATTGATATTTATTTTATGAAGGATGCTGAGTTCTAGTATTGTAATTTTTTATTAGATTTTTCCAATACATAATAATTATTATGAGTGGTGTTTACTAGTAAACATGGATAACCTTTCCAACCCTCATATATAGATCAACCATTTAATTACAGAGAAATTTTCAACCACATATGTGAGCCATCTAGGACATCCATCTTGGAGGAAGGAGAAATTTTGATCCCAATGGGTTGTATTGGAACTATAAGGACCCACACTGGTGAGAGTGTGTAGGAGGGTCGATGGCCCATCTCCGTTAGGATCAGCCCGTGAAGACAAATTATGTTCAAGTGCTATAGGTAAAAAACATCAATGTTAACTCAAAGAGGTAATGAAATGTATTGTTTTTAAATAATTCCTCATCCAAAAGTGAGATCTATTTGGGGAATCCAAGGAGAATTCACAATTTAGGAATATTAAAACATTTATTATTTTTCATGTCATATGATCTCATCATTCTGAGCTATCTGATCATCAAACACAACCACATTCATCCTTAAAAATTTAAAAGGTTTTACAGTGCAATATTTATCCACCATTTATGAGATTAGGTGACTAGTTAATGACATGATTTTTGATCATGAGGTGGTCCATGACCAGGACAATATCTTGTAATGTAATATTTTTATTGAGGAAAACTCTATAGATTAGATTCATCCAACATACTATTCATGATATCCATTCACATTTGATAATATAATGGTTGAGTTATATAGAATTTAAAAAGGCTTTACCTTGTGAAAATGTATGATCTACTACACTTGTGAGATAAAAATGATTAATATACATAGTTACATGTTCATTCATGAACATTAAATGAAAGGAAATTATATTTTAATGCTATAATGAATGTGATATTACATAGATTATTATATGAGAATCTCCACACATCCATTCTTAGTTCATTGTAATGTATCCATTTTTATAATAAAACCATGTTGATAATTCATTCGCATACTCATTTTTAATGTATCCATATTTATAAGAGAATCATGTTGCTGATTTACGAAATTTTTTCACCAAACAAATTGTTCTATGGATCTTAACGTAACCTTTCATGTTATGTAACACATTTGTTAATGGTGAGAATATTTTACGTCACTATTTATGAAGAAATAAATAATGAAATATTTGAATCTTATATTTTTAAATATTCCATAAATAAATTATTAATGTTCCTTTATGAATTTTAAAAATGATTTCTAAAATTACTTTCAGATTTTAATTGTTTATTTTTTCAGCAATTAAAAGGAAATTTTATGTACAATAGTTATCAATTGAAATTATTGTCAAACATAAATACATCATGGAGTTTTCATGGTAATTATTCCATGATTCATTTATATTAATCATGGGGTGTTCAAAATTTTAATATAATTCACTAAAAAAGAGATAGAATGTAAGAATATTTGAAAAATCATGGAGGAAGAAAAAAATAATTTTTAAAAAGAGAAATCGATGCTATATTTATTATTAATTATATATATATGTGTATATATATTCTTGTTTGAAAATTTGAAAATTTATTATATCCATAATTATTTTTTCATTATTATAGAATTTACGTAATATTTTTTGGAATTTCTGTATTGATCATTATATCAAAATAAAGAGATCATTCAAACCATGTTATTTGATAACATGAGCTGCTTGATATACTCATGTATCTATGTGATAAGGAATCAATGTGGATAAATACTTCAATAGGGTGATATTATGTGCATGGGTATTTTAGGTACATGAGAAATATTAATATCACACAAAATCTGAAAAGTGATATTTGAGACCAGTCGTACTGAAAATTATAGGTAATTAATAATGTTCATGAAGAGGTATAAATGTAATTGGTATCGAGACATCATGTGGATGAACTCCATCAATAAATGAATATTTTTCAGTATATGGATCATTATTATAGAAGAATATTGGAGATAGGGTTTCTAATGAGCATCTTATTGAGGGATTGTAACTAGGATGTCCACCCAGTTTAATTCACCAATGGGTATAGTGATGAATCTATAACTAGGGGAATTAGATATAGAAGGAGTGTAATTTTATAGTAAACCTTTTAAATACCATCTTTCATCACTCACTCATTTTCCACTATATATGAACGTGGGGATTTGCGAAATCATTGAGTTGATCGAGATCAATAAACAGTTGAAGATGAAAATTTTAATGAATAAATATTCATAAAAATATTGTATCACTGATTCACCCCCCATTAGTGGCACATGAATAGTCATTTGAAAAAAACAATTTCTATTTAAGGGATGATACCTATTAAGATATGAGGGTTTTTTTGTTTTTTTATTTTATTTATAAAGTAAAAATTTCAGTATTTCTTGAGTTTCATGACATGGTGAAAAATGAAGCTACTCATGGGGATTTAAATCTTCATATTTAAATCAAGACTCATAAAAGAATAAATAAAATATATTTAATTAAGTTTCAAATTATATGAAACATTAATGTTGAAACACCACATGTTGAATGCAATAATATTGGAACAAGTAGTAATATTCTCTTTATTATGATTCTTCTAATGAAGCATGTCCAAGAAGATATGATTTTGTATTTTTTAGTTATATTGATTTCGGATTCAATGAAAAAATATGGGATGTCATCAAATTATATATTTAATGTATTTTAGTTATAATGAATGGACTTATTTTTGATAAATCACATGTTAATGATAATATGAGGAATCAAAGGATGAAATTTGTAAGAAGTTCATAAAGTGAATCAATCGGGAGAAATCAATTATACATCCTTTAGAATACTTCCAATAGTAAAACTATTATATGGTTTTTTTTATAATCATTCAATGCATTAAAAATTTGAACAAAAAAAATTCAATAGATGTCATGAATTATCTGTTTCATATCAAATCAACGAATATCAATGAGGTAGACTCAGTATTACAAGAAAATGATTCATTTTATGTTGTGGGTGATAATAAGATAAATAATTAGTGTGATTATAAAATTTAATTTATAGAGTATCAATACAATTCCCTCAATATAAGATTTAGTGAATTTGGAATTGAATTCCCCAATCCAAGAGAGACACATGTTGAGACTTCACAACCGAATGTGTATTTTTATTCTGCAACACAGTGTTCTTTTTATGATTATTCTAACATGGGTCGACCATGAAATGGAGGTAATATCATTATATCACTTAAATAACCTACCAATATAGATGTGAAGAAAAATATATCATCGATATTTCAATGTAACAATTTTATTAAAAATATTATTAATAAATGATCTATATAAAATAAAATTTTATAAAAACTTTTTTATGAGGATAAAATATGATGTACCTACAACCATGTATATAATTTTGGGAATATGAGGTATAAATGAGGGTTCTCCAAAATAATCTCAAATGGTGTTAAAATTGACCAAAAATCACTATGTATGAAATTATGGATAGTATTCTAAAAAAAGAAGACTATCAAGGTTTTCGGGTCAAGGTTGTCGTTGCACTAGATTTGATCATTTCTCAATAGGTTGTTTGCAGAGTCCATTAATTTCATTAGAATAAAAATATTATATCAATGTGATGAAATCTTTAGATGTAGATGAAATAATTATTTACTATGAATAATATATAAGGAAAAAAAATAATTTATGATCTTATTTATATCTACATATTTTCAAAAAAAGTGATCACAAATTTGATGTATATAAATAAAAATATATATTATGAATTTATGAGTAGAGAAGAAGATGAAATAATTAATATTCATCTTTGAGTAGAAACTTTTTTTTCAAATAAAATTTCTACAAAAATTTGTTTGAATATATCAATTTGAAACAACAATAATTGTATGGTTTTTTCATAAAGTTAATTTCTTCGATAGATGGTGTTACATCAACCATAAGGTTTTAACCAACCAAGATATACTATTAGTATTTTTATTTAAACATAAAAATCATAAGTTATCCATTAAATATTAAATCAAGAATATAAATAAAAACATTTTGGAAATTAAATACATATTTTTTAAGATAAATAATTTATATTTATGAATATGTTGTAAATTTTTAGTGAAGTCTTTATATGCTTAAAAAATACTCTTTTTCTCAACATGTGATATATCATAGTTTCTATGAATAAAGAATAAAATTATTTGTTGAATATTATGTAAAATTAATTTGGAAAAAATAATTTCATCTATTAATCAACATTTCGAAATTATCTTATGGTGAATTATTTTAATATAATGAAAAGAATAATTTTTCAGTGAATATTGAATAATAATGTTTTTTTATTGAAAACTACTTTTTCAATTAGTTAATTTACATTGTTCATTATTATTTATTATTATATTAAATGTAAAATTAGTAAAATTATATATTTAATAATTTAGTGTATATTATAGGAATCAATTTTATATTTAATTTTAATATTAAATCTTTCTATAATTATCACATTATTCACTTGGAATACCACACATTCATTATTTCTAGGAGTATAATTTTAAATGAAAATTATCCACATATATGAATGGACGTTCAAAAATATTTACTTCATATTTATAATCCACATAATTAATACTATATGAAAATTTCCTCAACTATTTAATTAAAATAAATTGAAAATTTTGGGAAATTTAATTATTGAGGTTATGTTAAAATAGGTTTATCTGAGGGGGGTTGACTATAAAGATAAGGAATAAAAAATATAATGACATGTAATATTCCTAATTTATCGCATTATATTCACCTTATATCATCTATTGTTCTTGATGTTCTATTTTAGAGCCTTATGTCATGTTTAAAATTTGGTACACTCTTTTCTTTTCAAAAATTCCATGTTTGTCCCATCCCCAACATATATACAGGAACCTCTATCCTCTCCACTTTAGACATCCATAAAAAATTGGATCATCATTATAATTAAATAAATCATTAAATTCCTACTAATATCATAGATGAACTATTTTAATATGAAACCCACTTAATATGGAATTATGTATATTCATAAAGAGGTTCTCTAAAGAAGAATTCAAATTATTAAACATTTCTTTTTTGTTTTATTTATTTTTCAACAAGATTAAATTATTAAAAAAATATATAGATATAAAAATACTTGTATCTACCAAATAATAAAATGTTATTATTTCATTTATATAACCCATATCCACCCCTTATTCCATCATATTTGAAATATAATGGTCGATATTATGTACGACAGACTACAACCTGAAAAAATGATTTCATTTTTTTAATTCACTAACTCTTACACAATTATAAACTAATTTAGTTAGCATAATTATATGATATTTATGAAATAATTATACTTATATAATTATAATATCACTTATTCGCTCAAACATTCCATTCTGTGCGTTAATGATAACTTCACATGTGTGCACGACATACTATCACCTAGTGAAGCGATCTAATTCATTTTTCACTTACACACTACATGGAAGGTAATATAGAATAATGTAATGAATATATGTGATATATTTGATATCATTATTATTTTTTACCATTGATATGTTCTTCATCTTTAGTTTATTATATACGTTGAGGATTTGGAAATAGAGTTCATGTGTATGTATTGCCTACCTTCTCCATTAACAATGTAATTCATTTTCTATATCTATATTTTATGGATTAATCTAAATACATATATAATACATATATCTTATAATATTATTGTGGTTGAAAATATGAATATTATGGATCTATGATCAATATAAAAGGATCGAAACTACCAAACCAAAACATACCTGAAAAATAAGGCAATTATTAACTGAATTGTAATTTTAACATAGATTTTTTCTTAAACCTATAATAAATGGGTATAGGTAAATAATATATTGAATGATACATAATATTATGGTTATATAATAAATTTATAATAATATAATATATATTATGAAATATTTATTAATATTTATTATTGATGTTAGGGTTTAAGTTAATGGATTTTCATCACACTTTTATTTATATAAGAAACCAGACTTATACTCCAATTTTATTTTTAGAATGGTGTATATACTAACCATGAATATATTGTTTCAATATTATCATTAAAATCATGAGCTATAAATCTAACTATAATATTGATTCTTTAATTAGGTTTATGATTCAAAAGATACGAAAGTTGTAACGACATTATATTGCAATCTGATTATTTATCATATTGCTTAAGATTATCCCTCAAGTGATGAGATCATGTAATCTACCTCACAAGAAACATAAGAAATTTATTCACCTATATTTATTTACCAAATATATATTTTTTTCATTCATTCTCCACATTTAATAAAAACAATATTCTAATGGACATTTTTTAAGAAAAATTGACATTATTTCTCTCTTCTATCAAAGATCCATTTCTTCCATTTATATGTTTTCTAATACTTTTTTATATAATGTTTATAATACTCCATAATAAATGTTTTAAGAAATATTTAATCATTTTTTACTTATTTTTTATATTTTTAGGAATGAATCTTCTAGTTATGTTTTGATCAAGGTACCATTTTCATTAATTAAACATGTGAATGTAATCATTATATTAACATGTATGGCATTAATGGTATATTCCATAGTCTATAACATTTACTGTCTTAAATATTATTTTATAAATTTAAATTATATTGTAAAAAAAATTATTTCCAAAAATTTATGAGATATATGTTTTTTAAATGGGGTTTTTCAATGTGGAAGGAATATTTTCCTTATGAAATGATCTGTGTGATATTTGGAAATAATTTTCTTTATAATATGGCATACATTAATGTTAATTAAAATTTAATGGGGATATGATCTAATTATGGAATCCATTTTATTTCTCTAGATGATTTCTTCTCCTGATGAAAAAAGTGTTATGAACCACATTTCATTTCAACCAGTTATAGTATGACAGAATATGCATGAAACACATTTATTTTCATGGGATATAATAAGATGAATGTTTTGTGACTTACATAACCCTTACATATGGTTTCAATAATTCTATTGTGGTTATTAATTATCCAAGGATGGTGGTGACATTATAATTGGGGATGGTGGTTATGTTGTTAAAGGAATGGTGGGGAATATGTCTCTCTCTTATGAATTGGGTAATAATTGATATCAAATTAGAAAAATAGATATATAATGTGGAGTAAACCCAATTAAATGTTTTTCTTTAACCACTATGATAGTCCTGAGAGTGAACCTTGACTAAAACAATTGTTCAGGGAGAGATCTGATTCTACTATGATAGTTTATGAAATAATCCTTTAATATTAAGGAAATGATTCACCATGATTATGGGTATTCCACTAATCATTATATTATTCCAATATTATAAACTCATGGATCATGTACATTGATTATTTTTTGATTTACGACTAATAAACATAATTTAATTTTTCCATGGATCATATTTATGATCTATGATATGATGGTTTTTGTTTTTAAATGTTATTCTCTTTTTCTATTAATGATGTTGTCATGATATGATGATATCTACATTATTTATTAGTACTATTAATGTATGTTACCCCTTTATTATATTCATTTTCTCCATCTTTTGAATAAATTAACTGTGTATGATTTGAATATTAAGAGTTATAGTTATGAATAACATAGTGGGAGATGATGTACTTCACCTATAAACAAGTTTTTTATCTACTGATGATTCGAAAGGAACTATACATGTATTATTCTTATGTGTATCTATATGTTATGTAATGAATATTATTATATTTATGTTTACTATATATATGTTAAATTTGGGACATTAGATATGGTTTCATAGAAATGGTTACGAAACAATCGGAATCAATGATGATAAATATTAAATGAAGACCCTCTGGATAAACCTAGATATAGATAATCTTATATATAAGATAATTTCATTAATTATATTAAGAAAATGAGTTTAGTTATCCTAGAAAAAAACCTATCTATATTCTAAAAGTCTATGTGGATCTAGAACATTTTAACCTATAAGTAATAACTCTGAAAGGTTTTATTTTTATAGACTTGATCATACCCTTGTGAATGACAATAGTCTTTGCTGCACAACTAGTTTGACAATAAAATGTGATATGTTATGTAAATCTATCAACCTAATACAAAAAACCATGATTTATTTGAATAGATCATGAAAATTAATGGCCTTGGTTAAAAATTATCTTCCATAGGATATTTATATGGTTTTTTGATTTAGTCTTCCAGTGAATGATATTTGAGGATTAATAACTTTTATCAAATATAAGTTATGGTCATGAAAACCATTTTGGTTTTATAAAGGTATTAATGGTAAAAACTAAAGTGAAGTTATTGATAAATATTCTAAAATATTGAAATATCTAATTTTGGTTAGTTATATGAATTCTATAATTTCATGCAATTTTTCTAGGTAATTAAAATTTTAAACTGAATGATTCAACGTTGAATTATTATTGAAACCCGTAATGGTATGATGATTTTAACTTATGTCTATAATTCTTTTCAAACTGATGTTTTTTTGAATACAATTATTGCAGACAATATCAATATCCCCATTTTTTATTTCATTGTTTTCTTAGGTAAGGATTGAATTTCTCTATATAAATCACAAATCAATTTACAATTTAGGAAAGTTGAATTTGATATTCCAAAAAAAATTATGATTTTTTATATATACGATGAAAGATATAAATTTTTTATGGATATCACATCCATTATATTGGTTAAGATTCCCATTAAAAAGGGACATTTATCTCATATGGTTAGGGAGAAAATCATCATCGGTGATATTCCTATTCATTGGGAGTTTGTTGGTGTATTTTTTTGAAGATTATCATAGACATCCACGTAATGGTGAAGTTGATTTATGAATAAAAAACATAACTAGATCCACACCAATTTTGAATTATCCCTATATAATTGTCCCAATTGAGTTGAAGGAATTAAAAAAATATACTTCAAGAGACCCTTATTAAAATAAATATTAGACCATGTGTGTTTTCTTGGGGGAAAATGTTCTATTTATTATGAATAATATTGGATATATGTGACTCTATATTGATTATCATGAGCATTAAAATATCATAATCAATAACACGTATTCTGTATACCAAATTGATTACAAGTTTTATCAACTACACCATGCTCAATAATTTTCTATTATTGAACATATTTTTCAATGTTATCAATTGAGGGTTAAGAATGAGGATATTCCCAAAACAATATTTTTTACAAGTTATGAACATTATGAGTATATAGTGATGCCAATTGATATTAAAAATTCTCACTCAATCTACATGTTTCAAATTAATAGAGTCTTCTTATATTACCTTAATTATTTTTGTGTAGTATTTATAGATTACATTATTAAATATTCAAATAGAAATAAACATTATGATGATTACTATGGAATTGTACTAAAGAACATAAGGAATGAGAAAATGTACGAAAATTTTAAGAAGTGTGAATTTGTGTTTTAAAATGATTCCTTTGATGTGTCATATAAATTTCTATGAGGTTATTTCTGTAGAACCATCCATGATAAAGGTTTTTGAGCATTGGACTTGACCCATAAAAGTAACTAAGATTAATAGTATTTATGGATTAGTAGAATATTATCAATGGTTTGTGTAGAATTTATTAAAAAAATATAATCCAAAAACCATTTTATCATGTGAGGAGAAAAATTTCCCATCACTAGTTGATTTTTTTTGGAAATTCCACAGAACTGAATTGAAGATTAGTCAGCACACCTATTATTACATTATCTTAAAGAATATAAGGGGTTTTAATCTAAAGTGATTCATAAATTAAGGTATTAGGCTGCATTTTGATGCACAGTTCCATGTAAATATATTATTCCTCATAAATGATAATGGTTCATATAAAAGAATAGGAAACACGTGATTTGGAATTTTATATAATAATTTTATCATTAATGATATAAGAGGATTATCTATATGAATTTTTTTTGATATATAAACTAATTAATATACAATAAAGTATATATTTACACAGATGACGTTTATCATGAATCATTGAATATGGTTACAACCCATTAAATATTTTGACTACTCATTACAATATCATCCTAAGAAAGTGAACAATGTAGTAGAGATATTGAGTTAGGGGGATTATATTATATTATGAATGATGAGGGACACACAAGATTTATTATTTATGGATATGAAAATGATGGATCTATATATCCAAATGGATGGGGGGGGATTTTATCTCTCTTAAATGATTGTTCAATATTCAATAGATGTGATGATTATGGAGGATAAGAAGGATGATTCCGAGATGTAGAAGAATGTTAGAAATGTTCATAAGTATAACCTTGATCATGATGGAAAGATAATTATCATTAAATGTGAATGTGTTTCTTCTATAATGTATTTTAATAAAGTGATATTAGAGGATGATTATAGATCTTTATCCTCTATTTATCCTAGATGTACAATGATATGAAGAGATTTGTAAGAGTTTTTTAATGGGATGACATAGGGAGATATATTGTAGGGTGCTTATCATGGCTCTTGGTATTTCAAAAAGTTAACGTTGAGAGAAAAATGAATAATTGGATGTTACAATGATCACAAATACAAAATTGGAAATGGGAAAAATTCACTATGGATTTTTTCTTTGGAATCAACAAAACATATACAACGAATAACGTTATATGGGTTTTAGTTAATAACCTTAAATATTTAACACACTTCATCACTATTAGAGAATATATCTCTCCATATTATCTTATGAAAATACATAGTTATAAATAGGTATGTTTTCATTTAATACCATGTTCGATAGTAAATTATCAAAATTTGATGTTTATAGTGATGTTATAGAAAAGGCTTTAGAAAGATCTTGACACAGAGTTTATATTCAGTATTTCTTATCATCCTAAACTATGAGATCAATATGATATAACAATTAAAACCCTGTATGATTTTTCATGATCAGGTTATATTCATTTCATTGGTGTTTGGGATTAACACCATCATCTAGTCAAGTTTTCATACAACATTAAATTTCATTCAAAAAAATTTATAGTTTCTTCTATATTAATATATAGAATGATTTTTGAAATCCAACGTTATCCAATAAATTTTTATAATGAAATATAATAATACATGATCTATCTATGTAAATGTTGGAGAATGTTGGGGCCATTCAACATCGTATCAAGGCAGTCTCAGAGTTAACAGAATATTTATGGTGACAATCGTCGACCTGATCTGGTATTTGATGTTGGTGAGAACATTTTTCAATAAATTTCTCCGTAAAATAATGTTATGAGATTTGGTAATGTAGGAATGTTGAGACCTGGGTAAAATGGATCCTTCTAGATCCTTTATCGAGTATTAATGGTTTATTATCGCTTGGCTCTTCCATTGAACCTCTCTCAAGTCCATGATGACTTCAATGTATCTATCCTAAGGAATCACATAGAAGATCCTTCAAATGTATTGAAGTTAGAAGTAATAACACGGGATCATGATATTTATTATGAGAATAAAACATATGTGATTCTTGATCATAGAGATAAATTTCATCAAAATAGGATCAATCAAATGGAAATTGTTTCATTCTGAAAACATCAATTTGAAGAAGTTATTTTGGAAACTGAATGATTGATGAGGTCATGATAACATTATTTTGTTGTATTGGAGTGAATAATTTTAAGGGTGAATAATGTAACACCCTGATGATTTTATGATTGTTTTTGAATAATATTAATTTATTTTATAGATTCTGTGACACACAACACCGAGGATCCAAAAACTAAGATATACAATTAATATTGTTATTGAATATTGAATATTATAACCTATATGTTAATTTGGTAATTATGAATAAAAATAAACCCATTTTTATACTGATTAAAAAAATCAGATAAATAAATTATATTTTAAAGTATGTAATTAATGTTTTTAATATCTTTATATGCGCCATTGATATTTTTTTTTCAAAAATTATTTGTGTTTTTTTAAATAATAATTAATTTTTTTTTGAAAATTTTAGATGAATCATTTATAAAAAATAACTTCATTTTTTGAAATCATAGTTTCGAAATGATAATTGGATGAAATGTTTAGAATTTTTTGAAAATAATAATTTAATAATGAATATTATAGAATTTTAATTTTTATAAATAAATTCTATTTCTACATAATATTATGTCAAAATTAATTATCAAAAAAACGAAAAATAAATATTGTGGTCAATGTTAAAATGGGTTTACCATCGGTAAAACTAAAATTATAAGGGTTAAAATAACCTAAATACTTGTCCAAATCTTATTTATTGGACATATTTTAAATTTATATCATATATATTTTGATAACAAACCAATTTATATATATGTTTTATGTTAAAATTGGTGGTACATTTTTTTCTCAAAACATTCAACTATTTCCTCTCCACCAATTATAAAATGAAACCCTCTATACTCCCACCTCTGCATTTAAAAAAACTAGGTTCATCCTATACCTAAAAAATTACTTCTTTACTTCCTTACCCACAACCTATTGTCCTTATATTATTCATAAACCATCTTATGATGGATTATCTTATAAACATTAAGTGGTTCTCTAGAGATGATGTAATATTATTAAACAGGTGTTTATGTGTAATTTCTTCTTACACCACATTAAAATATTATAAAAATATTATGATATAGTAAAAAACGTATCTATAATTCATTTATATATTTTTTATGTTAATTTAATAACTTATATCCACCTTAACTTCTATTAAATGGGAAACAAAACTGTCGATCATGTGTGCGATGGACTACCACCTCGTGAACTGATGTAATCCATTTTCTATATACAAATATCATAGGGAGAAATAATGATGGATTTAAAATATTGGTATGATTTTTTTGAAACAATTATATGGCTATAATTGTAATATCACATATAAATTTTAACTTTCTCTTATAAGGGAATATTATGGCGTTGCTTGTTTGTATAGAGGACTACCACCTCACGAAGTGATACCATTTGTTTTTTCACATATGATCAATGTGAATGGTAAAAAAGATAAAGGTAATGAGTTTATGTGATATATATATAGTCATAATTATTATTTAAATTGGAAAAACTTTTTTTCTTTATTTCATTCCACAAATCGAGGAAATGGAAGTGTCATTCATTAGTATATACGGCTTACAATTTCCATGAACCGTGTAATTCATTTTCTATCTCTAACTTTTTTAGAATAATCAAAATAAATTTGTAATAAATATTTATTATAAATAAATAAAGTCTATAATTATGGATATTATGAGTCCATGATCATCTAATTGTATTGATTCTACCAAACCAAAATATACATGAGAAACAAAACAATTATTACCTGAAATATGATTTTAACATGGAATTGTTAATAAACTGTTAGTAAAAGGTTAGAGGAAAATAATATATCAAATTATAAATATTATTATGGTTCTGATATATGTATATATATATATATTATTTGAGTTTTGTATATGTGTATAGTAAGTTGATATATATGGTAAGTGAATTTTGTCTCAATTTGATTTACCCGGAACAAATTCCATATACGTGACTTATTTCTTTTGATTGGTGTATATACAACACATGAATTTATTTTATGATTATTCTATTGAAGGATATCAGACATAAATTTTGATATAATATTATATTATTAGCAGGTTCTATGATTCAAATGATACCAAAGTGGTAAATACTTTATGTTACAATATATGTTTATCAGGAATGTTTGTGATTGTGCTCCCAATGGTGAGGTCATATGATCTACCTCTAGAGAGACACAATAAGTTTAATATCCTGTGGTTATTTCAATAAAATAAAATTTTCTCATTGTTTTTCATCTCTTTATTTACCTATTATAAAAAATAATTTTTTGAGAAAAAAGGAATTTTTTCTCTCTTCAGTCAGAAATATTTTTTTTTCATTACTATATTTTATCAATTTTTAATAATTATAATTTTAAATATTATAAAATGAAATTGAAATTAATTTTTATGAATGTATTAATCTTTTACAATATTTTTTCAAAGTAATACTCTTGTCAATTTCTCAATGAGGTATTTTTCACTTTTACTGAAAATATGAATGGAATATTTGTTTTAACATGTAAGCGATGAATGATATTTTACATTGTCCTGTCTAATAAATATTACAAGGTTTATTTTATATGTTTCCAAGGATATATTAAATTAATTGTATTCCCACAATGTTATGTGAAAATTTATATTTTAGAAAATTTATTTTCAATATGTAAAGTATATTTTCTTCATGAAATGTTCCAAATGATCATTTAAAATCATTTTCTATATATGAATACATAGTTTGCTGTTACATAAAATTTATTAGGGTTATGATTCCATGATAAATCCTGTTTTATTTATCATGATAATTTTAATTTATTATAACATGATATTTATGAAACTCATTTTTTCACATGAGTTATTCAATGATGAAATTTTTATGAAACCTATTTTTTCATGGGTTATAATATAATGAATTTTTTATTATCTTTTGGATCACATGTATATAATATTCATTATGTTATTGTAACGACATGGGTATTTATAGAATAATAATTTTGATTTATGTTAATAATTATGAATAAGATATTAATTTTACATTAAATGGGATGCAATGTACGATGGCATACCCGACACGGAATAATGGGTTTCTCTGAAATCTCATGTTTCACACAATGCTGAGTTGTACTAAAATATAATAACATAATGTTGTTATTTCAAATGGTAGTTAATTCATAGTCATTGTACCAGCGGTAATAAACATAGAAAACCATATTATGAATAAAAAATTTTGTTAAATGTTTTGACATTTATCTAATTATATTTAGAGGCATAACATGTGAATGAATTCAATTTTAAGCATAAATATTCTAATATTTTTAAAAGATAGTTTTACCACCTTTTTATGGAGTACAAATTTTTAATCCTGTTTTTGCCACTTTTTTATGTTATATTTGACAAAATAAACTTCTTATTTAGAAACTAGACATAAAAACATAATTTGGGTAAATTTTTCGTATTGTTTAGAAAAAATAAATATTTAAATGAATTGTGCAAAAATAGGGAATTTTAAGTCAAAACTATCTTTTCATCTGATTTATTTATATGTATATATTATCATTATAATTGGTTTTAATGTGTAATTAGATAATTTTTTACCATTTAATCCAATTTTGTTCATTACAAGTAATTTAACTTTTTAATTAGACATAAACACATGTCAATCTTTTGATAGTTATTATTTCTAAAAATACATTTTTTTATTTAACAACTGTAATTAATTTAAAATTAATATATGCATCTTATTTGTTTTGAATTTGGAAAAATTTATTCCATATTTGGAATTAGGATGTCAAAATTATGTAAATCGGTAACTTTATTTTTTGACAATATGAATAGTAAAATTAATAAATATATTATTTATAATGGTTAATGGGTAAATCTAGTAAATAAGAGTTAAAAAATAATATTATAATAATATTAAATTACCCTAAAACATCTTAAAATACAATTGAATGAGATATTTCAAACCATGGGAATCCTTGGGTTGATTTTAGAACCCCAATGGAGCCACTTGTGTGTGAAAATTCCATTTAATTACTTTTAATTTAATGTTATGGAAAATATAACCTAATCAAATATCTTTCGGTAAAATAATTTTTATATGTTGTTATATATGTTATCATTTCAACTATAAAAAGTAATTAGAAAGCTCAAAATATTTCCTACATCATTGTATTTTATTTACAATGTTTAGAGATTAAATAAATAAATTTATTTATGACACAATGTTGATGTAGTTATTAACTTATTAATAAAGGATTAAAATATATAATATTATAAATAATAAAATAAAGTTAATTTGGTTATTTTTATGTCATCCCTAAATTTGTTAAATGATATTTACATGATAAATTTGTATTAATGACTTTATTTAAAATCAATAATTTTTTATGGATTTTGTTTTAAAAAAAGTCATGATATGAAAAATGTCAATTTTGATAGAATTCATATTTTAAAATATAAAATATTTTATTAAATACTAGAAAATTAAAAAATTTATAAGATTCAGAAATATATTTATCGTCACTCTAATTTTTTTTCATTGTCTCTTTAATTGATGATTTTCATGTTTTGGTAACTATTTTGAATCTTAATGTGTTAAATTCTTCATAAAATAGTATGAGTAAAAAATGTTTAAATAAAGGAAGATAGGGATTAAAAAATATACAAAACTGTTCTAATTATTATTAGAAGATTTTATTTTGACTTTTATTTATATTGTCTTATAACTAGATAAATTTGGACTCATTGACATTTGAAATAGAATTTATAATAAGATAATAATTTAACATATTCTGTAAGTGCCCCTCCACCCTCTTATAAATTGGCACCACCATCAACCCAATAATAACACTTCTCAAGAAACATGGATCATCCAAAATTTTCCCAAATAAACTCCCAACATCCCTTTGTTTCTCCAAGATGCCTTTCCCTAAGTAGAAGGCAATTAAAGAGAAACCTTTCGCTCAAATCAAAAGTACTTACACGATTTGAGGAAATTCCTTCCCTGACGTTCCTTTCCATTATTTTTCCTTATCTACTCTTTGTTCCCTTATTATTATTATTTTACATAAAAACACTTGTATCCTCAATATACAATGCTATTTTTATGAAAATTATTTTAAATACACTTACACACACCTCAGTCTAATGGGTATATATCATACTATTTCTGTGGAAGGAAAACTTCTACATCATAAAACGATGATTGTTTAATTATCTTATACCTCCGCTCATGGTGGGCATTATTATGGAACTGTAATTGTATATGATATATGTGATATTTATTTTATCTCTTTTCTTATGTAATTATCATTTTTATTATGATTTTATTCATTTTTTTGTTGTATATATTTGATAATTTGATTTGAGGAAGTGCATAATACTACCCCCTCAAAATGATATGACTCATTCACGCAATACATGAAATTGATAAGAAATATAATTAATGAACATATGTAACATATATAAAAAATATATTATACTATAATTATAATATAACTATGTATCATTAAGTTTTCATTGTTTAAATATGAAATAGAAATGAAAGTTGTATTCATGCGTTCGTACAACTTACCGTGTCCAGGAATGGTACATTTCATTTATTACCTCTAAATGTTATGGAATATTATAAATGCATATATACTAGATATATATGATATATATAATATCTAAATGTTGAATATCATATTGTATATAATAAAATTTTGATCACATGGACAATTTATAATTATAGAAAGTTCATTTTTGACTGATGTTTAGAACATCAAAAAAATGTCAAATATGAACTCAAATAATTTAATAATTATTAGAGAAACATAATAAGTAATATAAAATGAATAATTAACTTGAAAAAGGTTCTGATGAGTGTATAAATTTTCCTATGTTTATTATTCATGAAATAAAATAATGAACGAGTCAAGTCGGACACGAGATAAGGGAAATTCTTAACCCAATTTCAATTCTTTGGGTTCATCATATACTTATTATTTATGTTGTGTGATTATTATTTGAGAAATTAATGTTTACATAATATCGTGTATTTATAATTGATTTAAGTATACTTATAGTGAATACACAAAATAGATATATTTTATTAACAAAATCATCTTTGTTAGGGGATTTGTCTCAATCTCATTTCCATTAGGCATATTAAGATTTATACAGAACATGCATTTATATGGTTTATAAACCCCTCTGAATTTTAATTTCATTAAAAGGTAATATTTTTCTATGATTCATTTTTCTGAATTAAATAGGGATTGTTTCTTTTTAACATACGTAGTGACAATGTCCTTTCGACTGCAGCGAGCATTATTTAATATTCTTCTTCCTTAATAGTCTTTAAAGTTTATAAATGGGATATAAATACCGTATACCCTTTTTAATTATTTTGGTATTGAAATTGGTGTTTAAATTGGATTTACTATTTCAATATCATGAAATTATTTCATGTGATTGTGAGTGATTTTTTTATGATTGAAATGATGATATTTGAAATCATTTATTTGTGATGATTATATAATGGTTCTTTGACATTATACTGGTGGTTACATGATAAAACAAATTATGGGTGGTTCTGGGAGAAGAAATGGATGATAGGTTACGTAATAACCTCCAATGAAATGGGTATGGAAGTTCACCACATGGATATTTTATTTGTAATAATGATTTGTGGAAGTCAACCATGTGGTTTTTACATTTAATTATGATTATGTCCCAAGTTTACCTTTTATATGTTATGTGTGCTTTCTATGGATTTTTTGGTAATATTTTTTTTAAAAAGTGTAAGAAATGATCTTTTATTCAGTGACCAATTTTTAGTACATCATAATGGTGAAAAGTTGTACTTATGTTAATGTATTCATGGATTGCTTGTTGGTTTCAAAAATTAACTGATTTCATTATTTTTGTATCCCTTACTATTCATTTTATGTTCATTCCATGTTTTAAAATGTTTTTCATAGTACATAAGGATGAATAGAGTCACGGATGGGATCAAGGAAAATTTATGCTGTTAAAACATGAAATGATGTCGTGCTTAATTTTATGAAAAAATGGGTAGTGAGTAGAAGGGTCTACTTATAATATTCATGTTGTTATGTACATGTTAAAACATAATTCATTAAATCTCAAAACCTAAAAAGATCCTCATTGTGAATTATTAACTTAATTTTAGATTATGTAATGTTTAAGGATGGGTCCTTATAGTTAGTATTAGATGTGGGTTTAGACAAATTTAGTGATTATGAGTTTTTATAAGACACATAGTTAGTCATTATGTCTACTCATTATGTTAAATCCTTATTTTATAATTTTTTCAGATTGAGGAATTTCTATTACAAATGGAAAGAGGAGGATCTCAAACGACATTCTTACCTCTTCCTAATGACTTTCTTGAAAAAATTATTGGAAAGTCATGTACAGATGATTATGAACCATTTCCTAACATACAACTCAGTTAAAATAAATTGTTTGATATATCATACACCCTATAATATACCTCGATACCATCGTGGATCATGGGTTGTAATTAATAAAATCGTATTTTCTCAATATTATCATATTTTCAAGAATGGTAAATATTATGAAGACATTTTCAAATATTTTACATAATCACAAAATTTTTAAGTATTTTATGATTTTGAAAATGGTGACGAAGAAGGATACCCTTGAACAACCTATTTATATTTTCTTCTTAATTATTTTCATTCAACACATACTTATGGTATTTTAAAAGGACCAATGATTTAATGTTTAAATTAAAAATCTGTCTGATATTTTTATAAAAATTAATTTTTATCTAATGTTTTGAAATTATATGTCATACATTAAAAATTTTGGAAACTATTTTTCCATGGACACCCGTATGACCTAAGTTTTATGACGTTTATTTGGATAATGGAAGTAGTTGATTTTCAAGTATCACTAAATCATTGTTGTAATGCATAAACCATATATCTATGTGAACAAGATGAAAATGAAACCAAGTGGACACCATGATCAAGGTATGATGTTATTTCATTGGTAATAGGATTATTTTATCATATGGAGGTAAAATATGCGAATATATATAATACTTCATGAAATAGGATATTCAAGACAATATTAGTTGGTATGAAAATGCGATGTATGAGATAATATTTGTGGTTAAAATATGTTATGGTTATTTTGAGGAATTAATCTCATTTTTGGGAATGTTATGAAATTATATAGTTTTTGAAAAAGAACAACACGCTGACCATGTGATAATCCATGTTTTCAAACAATGCTATGAGAATCGAACCCACAACAAAAGTGTGATTGGGAATTATTACATACCAATGAACTACATGATGTCCCTGGTTAGTATGAGTTATTCTTTTTTAGTAAAATGATTTTATGGATCAAGAATTAGTTGATTTTGGAAACTTATGTTTTATAAAATGGATATCCTTAGTATAGGGAAATGATTTTGATGATTATGTGATAAAGGTTATTTTGGAAGACATTCTCTATTTTGGGAACACTATATTCGTGTGGAAAATAGAATACTATGGGATCTCATTAGTGGAATAAGGGTTAAAAATCTATTATGGAAGAATCTAAGTTTTTTTAACATGTGGTGATTTGGGTTATTTATGATAATGATTAACCTATCATATGGAATATTTGATTTGGTAAATTACTTTTAGGTATGTTAATTTAATAGTATTCCATGTTATTTGGAGATAAATATTAAGATTTATCTTGGAAGACTATGTGAAAAAATCCTTTTGAATTTTGAGTTTCAAAGTTAGTTTGCATTATTTTGAAGAATTATAAGGACAATTATTTTTTGAATAGTTCTTGCTGAACCTTTGGGTATTATTCGATTAATTTAGATGATTAAGAGTAGTATTTATTTTTATAAAAGATTAACTATTTGGGGATTATCTGATCTCGTACTAACAATTTTGGTTTTGGGTAATGTCTATAGAGAGGGGAAATATATTGTTCATCTTTTTGGATTATGTGATTCTATATAAGTTCATTCTATAACATCAGGTGTGACCATGTCATCTTGAATACTCATCATTTGGAGAAAAGATGAGTTTTTGGTAGAAACATATTAAAGGATAAAACTATAATTTAAAAGTAAATATTTTTCCATATATTTTTGGTCAATCTAAAAAATAAATTCATCAAATTTATGAAATAGAACAAAAAAAATGGTGTACATTTACTTTTCCTACCGAGAAACCGATGATCATTTAACTCATCACATGTTTGTGTTTTTGTTGTTGTTAACATTCTCTTGATCATGTTTTTATCACTCTCCATCAGAAAATGACATTTAGTTTCTCTTCCATGTCAATATTTTTCTACATGGTATCCTATTATGGGTTATCATGGGTGAACTTTTTTGTTCTCTTTCTTTATTTTATGTGGATAGTTTTAATGAATATTTTTCCAATTTGGGACATTCAATGAAGTTTCCAAGACTAATTTTACAATATTGAGGATGTAATTTCCAAAAGGGGGGAAGGATATAATGACCAAGGTATTTATAGAATACTAATTTTGACGTATATTAATACTTACGAATAAGATATTAATTTTACTTTAAATGGGATGCTATGTTCGATGGAGTACCCAACACACAACAATCAGTTTCTCTAAAATCTCATGTTGCACCCAAGGCCTAGTCATATTGAATAATAATAACAACATAATGTTGTTAATTTAAATGGAAGTTAATGCCTTGTAGTTTTATTGGTAGAAGTGAAATGAAAAAAACATATTATGATTAAACATGCTTTATAAATATTTATACATTTGTGTAATAATATTTTGAGGCTTAAAATGAGAATGAATCCAATTTTAAGTATAAATAATATAATATTTTTTAAAGGTAGTTTTATCGCCTTTTCATGAAGTACCCCTATTAAATATTGTTTTTTTTTAACTTTTATATGTTACATTTGAAAAAATAAATTTATTTTTTAGAATTAGGACATCAAAATTTAATTTGGGTTTTTTTCGTATTTTTTTGATAAAGTTCATTTTTAAGGAATAGTGAAAAATTCTACATTTAAAGCCATAACTTTCTTTTCATCTGAGTTATTTATATTGATATATTATATTTTTAATAGGGTTAAAGTGTAATTTGATTATTTTTTTACAATTTAATCTAATGTTGGTAATCTGTAATAATGTCACTTTTTAATTAGATATAAACACATGTTAATCTTTTGATTGTTATTATTTCATAAAAACATGTTATTTGGTTTTGAAAATGGGATTTAATTTTAAATTAATTTACAAAACTTTTATTTTTTGAATATGGAAAAATAGATTCTATATTTGGAATCATGAATGCCAAATTGTGTATATATATTACTTTTATTATTACACATTATGAATAGTAACTTCGGTATATATTTTATTTACCATGGTTAAAGGGTAAATGTGGTATATAAGGGTAAAAAATAATATTATAATAATATTAAACTACCCTAACACATGTTGTAATACTATTTCATGAGATATGTCTAACCCTGGTAAATCAATGTTCGATTTTATGACCTCATGGAGCAACATGTGTATGAAAATTACATTTAATTACTTTTAATTTATAGTTAAGAAAAATATAACCTAAACATGTATCTTTTGGTAAAAAAATAATATAGGGTCATATAAGTTATGCATTCAACTCTTAGTATTCATTAAAAAGATAAAAATATTTCCTATATCATTGTTTTTTATTTATAATTTTTAATATTAAATAAATAAATTTATGTATGACATAATGATGATGTAGTGATTACATTATTAATAAAGGATTCAAATATATGATATTTTAAATGTTAAAATATATGTGAATTAATTATTTTGATATCAACCAAGAATTTTGGGGATGATAGTTACATGATATTTTTTTTATTAATGATATTTTTTCGAATCAATCAAGTTGTTATGGATTTTTTAAAAATTCATGATATGAATAGTGTCAAAATTGACAGAATTCATATTTTAAAATATAAAATATTTTATTAAATATTATAAAATCCATATGATATCTAATATTCATAAAAATAGTTATCATAACTAAAAAACATTATTATTGACTCTTTAATTGAGTATTTTTCATGTTTTGGTAAATATTTTGATGGTCAATGGCTTAAATGCTTGAAAAAACAGTAAGAGTAAAAAAGGGTTAAATTAAAAATAGTAAAGATTAAAAATTATCAAAAACCACTCTAATTATTATTTTATTATTTAATTTAGATTTAAATTCTTACTATATTCTAACTAGATGAATTTGGACACTTTTTTAATCGATGTATAATTTATAATAAAATAATAATTCAAGATATTCCTTAAGTGCCTCTCTTACCTCTTATAAAAGGTCACCACATCTAACCCATTACAGAAACCTCTAAATCCCCATGAATGGTCCAAGAATTTCCCAAATAAGCTCCCAAAATCCATATTTTCTTCTAGAATTCTCCCCTTGGCAGAATGAAATTCAAGAGAGCCATTTCGCTCGAATTAGTAGAAGATACCCGATTTGAGGTAACGCCTTCTCACAAGTTCCTTTCCATTATTTTTCCTTCTCCACCCACAATTATCTTCTTATTCATTTTTTACATAATAAAACTAGTATCCTAATATTAATAGGTTTTTTATGAGAAGGATTCGAACTACACTTACACAGACCCCTGTCTAATGGGTATAGAACATACTGTTTTTGTGGATGGCGAACAACTATCTTACGAAAAGATGATTGTTCACTTATCTCCTACCGCCTCTCATCCTATCCATTATGATGGATCTATAATTATATATTATATTTATTATATTTATTTTATCTCTATTCTTATGTAATTATCTTTTATAACATTCCTTTATTCTTTTTCATATTGTATAAATACGATAATTTTATTTGAGGAAATGTGGAATACTGCCCCCTCAATGTTATATGACTCGTTCATGATATACAAAGAATGTATAAAGGATTGAATTAATAAACATATGTATCATATATAAAAAATTATATTACACTTGAATTATAATATACCTATGTATCATTGCGTTTTCATTCCATTAAATATCAAATAGAAAAGAAGGTTGAATTCATGTGTACGTACGACTTACGGTCTCTATAAATGGTGCATTTCATTTTGTATCTCCAAATTTTATGGACTATTATAAATATAAATATACTAGATATATATGATATATATAATATCTAAATCAGGAATATTATTCAGGCGATAATAAAAATTTTACGACATGGAAAACTTATAATTATAACATGTTCAATTTTGACTCATGTTCTGAACATTGAAAAAATGTCCGATATAAACTTCAATAATTAACTAATTCTTATAGAAAATTTTTAAAGTCTGAGAAAATCAATATTTTTTTTAATTATTTGGGTTAATAGAAGTCTTTAAAAAATTGACAGCACATCATTCTGAGGACCGGAGTGCCCTGGCTGATTCGTGAAAAAAGTGTTATGCTTAAAATAGTACGCATGAGTAGTTTTTCTAAAATAATGGAATAAATCTTAAACATGTCCCAAGATCATAAATACGAGGTCACTATACTGTTCACGAATGTAGGTTTACCCTAGGTGCGATATATGTTTAGTCGGTGTTGGCCACCAGTGAGAAACCAAAAAATGACCTACCCTTAAATAAAATTATTAAATAAAATTATTTTAATTTTCAAATTCCTTTAACTCTCAAACATTGAATAACAATAAAAATATGATAAAATCGCTGAAATCATAATGATATTCTTTCTTTAGGTAGATCCTAACATTGGTCGGCATGAGCCAACAATAAAAGTTTGTTTTTGGAAACAAAAAAAATAATTAAGTAACAATTATTTTATTGGGAAATTCTATAACTCCTAAATGGTATGTCAAATTTGAAATATGAGAGTACCATTGAGCTGATGAGGCCATCTTTTACTTAGGGAAATACTAACCTCTACTAGCATGGGTTGAGGGTGACTATTAAATTATTTTAAAATATTTAGATGTACGTTTAATGAACGCACGAGCGGTGTTTTCTAACTTTTGAACGATGCTTGAAATTGAATTCTGAGGACACCGTTGAATCTGCATCATCGAGATTCAATTAAAAATAAGCTTTCAATCAACCACAGTAAGACGGAAAAAATGATAGATTTTGGACTTTGCAAAAAAATAACACGACAAATTATTTTGTTTCATTTTTTTTATAGTTGGGAGACAAGGGGAGACTACAGGATTAAATGACCCATTCAAGGGCATGACCATTGGTTTACGTAACCTCGACACTGGAACATAAAATGCAGTTCATAAATGAATCGCATTAATTTTGTGCGACATGGTAGAAACTCCCATCTATTTAATTTAAGTTTGTGTGTTGGTTTTTGAAATGGATTCATCAAAATAGCAACCTCTGACAAAGTGTTGTGACAACATCCACTGATAAGGAACATAATCATGGATGTCGATAGGGGGATCGATGTGGGATTGAAAAACACTGACGACTTCATTGAATGAGGACTCTTCACCCTCCTCAACCGTGACCTCATCCAATAGTTCTCGTGTTAGGAGATTTTTTATTAAAGTTAACTTAATGAATTAAAATTTTATCTACTTGTTATGATGTTAATGCGGAGGCTTTGGGGAAAAAAAACAAGTCCCGGAACCTCTTCTACTTCGTTACATGATGTGTTGTTCATTGGAAGTTTTTCAACATGATGGAAATCACAAACCGAGTGATACACAATAATGGCGGCATCCCGAGAGGGTCGTAGGCACGTCAGGAAGGAAAATTGTACCACTGGAGCCCACCCGGTGGCCCGTGGAAATTCTGACGGTCTGACATTGTCACGACCCGTCCCAAGGGGCCCGTTCCTTGACTACCTCATGAACACCATCCATATTCTAGGGTCTAGCAACTATCACCGAAGGCGTATTACCTAAAACTAGGAAGGAATTGCCTTTATAACCTGTAAACACTCGCAACCAAGAGCACATCAAGATACAAACTCAAGTAAACTGAATCGTAAATAGAGTGAGTGAATTAAGTAAAAAGGAGCCTGAATAAAATCTCAACTGGAATGTACAAGAAAATGAAAGTAGAAGATGGCTGATAAGTGAAAATCAGCTCATGGATCTTCCACCACAAATCCTACCTGAAGGGTAGATACAACTCATGAACGGCCGTCTCTGCATTTTGCTTCGTCTAACATCCAACTCCGAACTACCTCCAGTCCTGGTACTCTAGCCCTCAGTTAGTGTTTTCCGTCATATGCATCAAACACAACAAGGTTCGGGCATAACCCATGCAGGTTTTAGTATAATAATACATAGTAGGGCCCCCAAGACCCTCAAGGTCTCACAATTTCTACAAATGATAAACTACAATGGAAGGAAACAATTGATAACCCTACATAGTTATTTGCACATACATATACCTAAGTTGTCACATAAACCTGTCTCAATAATGATAAAAACATGGATTCCAACTCCAAATCCCCATGATCAACTGTTCCACAAAGGAAGAAATACCATGATGGCATGTACCACACAGGTACGCCGCACAGAAGAATACCACCAAGGTATTACCAAGAAGGAAAGTACCACACTGGTACAGACTCAGCTCACACTAGGTATAACATAAGTACAATAGTATACATGATTATATGTAACTACTGAATCATCTTACTTTGTTAAGCGGTAGACCCACACAGGATCGCTGGGTGATAACCCACACAGGATTGCTCGGTGCTGACCCACATAGGATCGCTTGGTGTTGACCCAGAGAGGATCGCTCAGTGCTAACCCACATAGGATCGCTAGGTTATCACCCAAACATGATCTCTTGGTGCTGACCCACATAGGATCGCTCGGTGCTAACCCACAAAAGATCGCTCGGTGCTGACCCACATAGGATTGATCTTCATTTTTCAGGTGAAATCTTGCTATTGGGTTTCCGTACTAGGCTTGCTCTTCTCCGGGTGGGTCTGCTACACAAGCCACTGGTCCATACTCCAATTGATATGTAGTCTCATGAAAAATTATCTCAAAGGACTAATACATTATAGGGGTCTCAACGCAATTGACGGTGCATCAATCGGACGCCCAGTCTGTGAGTTATTAGCCTTTTAGTCCTTAGGGCACAGTCAGATTCATGCTCGATACAACCTGATCGTATTCCAACTTTATCCAAATCATCAGTGGGGTCTACTCAATGGGACCGTCTCTCTCCAAGGTTGGATCTAGCATGACTCGTGTTGCAGCCCGGCCAGGTGGCCCGACCAGGAGGCCCGACCTGGCTATGTAGAGGATGCGGGGTGGTGAGGGCGGAAAAGCCACATGGCGGTTCGACGGGGCCGCAGATGACGGGACTGTGCCACCTTCGGCATGGCGGGGCCACAACCAGGTATTCCGGGTGGTGGGTCAGGGTTCCATGGGGCCGCGCAGGGTGTCTCGTGGTGGTGAGGCAGCGAGGCGGCACGGTAGGGCAATAGGTGGCGCCGCAGAGCCATGGGGCGGCAGAGCTGCGGATGGTGTGAGGGTGCAGGGCGGCACTAGCAGCTGACGTTGGAGGCCACTGACGGAAGTGGTTGCGGGCGGCAGGGCTGCTTCATTGTCTTTGTCATGGCCGGCTGCTGTTCTCATGTTCCACCGGTGCGAAACACCGGCATCGGTCCCCGTCACCATCACAAAGAACACACAAAAAAAGAAAGGTGGAGGGGTCAGGCCATGTTCGCTTGGCACGCACCCTACGCGTTAGAGAGGTAGCAAGTGGTTCACAAATTGGAATAAAGAATCTGTATAGAAGATATTAAAAAACATCAATCCCCACAACCTTCTTCAACCACTCTTCCCAATCCCGCAAAAAAAATATGCGGATCAACTAGTTTATGAGAGATGATACGGGTTCTTAGTTTAGATGGGAAGAACATGGGAAGTGATAATCACTAATAAATAAACCCCTACCTCGATGTTTCATTGACGGAGGCCGTCAGTAAGGAGATGATGTTGTTGGGGATAGACGGACGTCGGAGACGTTGGATTTTCCTCGATGGTCGGTTCTTTCATCGTTGGAGTTGTTCCTTGTTGGAGTTTTTCATTGGAGAGATTTCTCCAAATAGTTCTTCTCTCCCCAATTCCACCAAAACGAAAGGTATCCCATATAATAGAACAAGTTATATATTATGTTTATTGGAATAACATCAAAATATATTAATTATTTAATTGATGGGTTGGAATAATTAATTAAAGGGGATAGTTGGCATAATTATGTGGGGGAGCTCAAGAGGTTTCTATCCATTAAGAGGGAGTTCAAATGGGTTCAAGGGGTTTTATGTCTTGGGTGGTCCCCACCACCATAACCCACATTGGAGTATAGGCTTGGGTAGTGCCCACCACCATATCCTATGTTGAGAGGTTTTAATGCAGGTGGTCCCGACCATTAAATCATCCACATGTAAGGTTTCAACAAAAGAAAATAAAAATGTTACATATTTTGATTTTATTTTATTATTTCAAAAATAACGGAAAATCTATCTTTCACTCTCGACCCACTGCGGTAGAGTTTAAGGTCTGCCAAAGTGAATACCAGCGCTGAGAGTTCAAAGGTGCCCTCAGACTTCTATTCGATGCACTAGTTCAAAAGTTTCAACAACCCACACATATGTTTACTTAACGTACCTGAAAAAAAGTTCAAAAATTCATTCTGAGGACACCGGGCAACACAATCACACGCTGTCAATTTTCATAGACATGTAAAATTCACAATTAATTTAAAACATTTACGTGGATTTTCTAGGTCTTTACATTCTCCCCACCTCAGGGTCTTACACCCCCATAAGACCCAAATCAATCTAAGGGAACAAATGGGGGTACTGATCAGGCATCTGAGCCTCCCACTCCCATGTTCTCTCATGGAGGTTCCCGTGCTGCCAACGAACGTGCACTAGGGATATTGACCATCCTCGAAGGACCCATTCTTGTCGATAATAAATCTATATTGAAACCTATGAAAACTTCTCCACATCATCGATGTCCAGCTCATCGTGGCTAATTATGTGAGAAGGGTTGTGCATGTATCTCCTCTGTTGAGATATGTGGAATACATCGTGAACCTGATGCAACTGAGGAGGAAGAGATAAATGGAAATCCATCTCGCCAACTCTACTGAGGACCTAATAGGGTCCAATGAACCTTGAATATAACTTACTACCTCAGACATATCTCTGTAATCCTCTTTAGGGTGAGACCCGTAGAAAGATGTGGTTTCCATCCTCGAACTCTATAGGTATCTGTCTCTATTCGGTATACGACATATTCAAGATTTGTGCAGTCTTCATCTACTACTGGATGATATGCATCTTCTCTGTGGTAGCCTGAACCATCTCATGTCCTACGAGTGATATCTCCCCTAGGTCAGTACATCAGAAAGGTGATCTTCCAGGTCGCCCGTATAATGCCTCAAAAGGTTCCATCCCAATGGTGGAGTGATAGTGGTTGTTGTATGCAAAACTCTTCAAAATGCATGTGATCCTTCCTCCTATGACCGAACTCGGTGACACATGAAGACAACATGTCCTTGAGAGTCTGAATGGTCCTCTCATTCTGACCATCCATCTGAGGATGGAAGGCGGTGCTCAAATGAAGATGCATCCCAAAATCCTCCTTCAACCCCTTCTATATCCGAAAAGTAAAACATGCATCATGATCGGAAACAATCATCGAGGGTACTCCATGTATCCGCACAATCTCCTGCACATAGTGGCATCCCATGCTCTCTACAAAACCCTTCTCTCTAATCCATAAAAAGTGAGCCAGCTTGGTCAGTCGGTCGACGATAACCCTAATAGAATCTTGACCCTTGAATGTATTTGGAATTCCTGTCACAAAGTCCATGGATATCCCGTCCCACATCCACTCTAGGTCCTCTAAAGGCTGAACCAAGCCAACTAGTACCTGATGCTCCGCCTTCACTTGCTGAGAAGTGAGGAATCGAGAGACAAACTCTACTATAACTTTTTTCATTCTCGGCCACCAGTGATGTCGTCGGAGATCCTGGTACATCTTCATCACTCCTGGATGTACCATTAGAGATGATGTATGGAACACTCTCAATAAATCCTCTTAAAGTGAAACTGGTTCCATGGTACGTCCTTGTAAGAGGATGACGTGCTCCCCACCATCATAAAATATATCAGGTTCATGTCTTGTGGATATCTGAGCTTGTCGAGCCTCACAATCAGCATCCCCACATTGCGCCTCCCTGACTCGCTAATAAAGTGGGGGACTGACTATAAGTTAATGAAGAAAAACAACTCCATCTCAGTCCACATATTATATCTGCAAAGTGGCCAGCTGCTCTGTCACCTCGCCTAGAAGCTATATAACAGTGTGGTAAAATGTTCCCCTTCCAAGGAGTATAGACTATCTCAAAGTCATAGTCTTAGAAGAACCCAAGACAATATCTTTGTCTCAGGTTTATGTCCTTATGAGAGAAGATATACCTGAGAAAATTGTGATAAGATTATGCTATAAAACGCTCTCCTATCACGTAATGTCTCCACATCTTCATGGAGAAGACCACTGCTGCTAATTCTAGGTCATGGGTAGCATAGTTCTTCTTATTCTATCTCAGCTGTCGAGAACCATATGAAATCAATACTTGCTTATGCATAAGGACACATCTTAGACCAGTCCTAATGTGTCTTAGCAGACTACATATGCTACTCCCTCCTCGAAAAGCCTCATGATGGGGGCACTTTTCAGCCTCTCGCTCAGCACTTGAAAACTCATCCGACATCTCTCTGACCACACGAAGGGTTTCCCCTTCTTCATCAATGCCGATAGTGGTGCTGAAACTCTATAGAAATATAGCACAAACCTCCCGTAATATCCGGCCAAACCCCAGAAACTCCGTACCTCTGTCAGACACCTTGGTGGCTCCCAAGAAAGTACCGCCTCAATCTTCTCTAGATCCACATTCCACTATAGCCTCCGATATGACATGTCCTAAAATGTGAACATCTCGGATCTATAACTTACACTTCAAGATCTTACCATAAAGCTGGTGCTCTCACAGTGTGTCCATTACTAACCATAAATGATAAGAATGATCCTCCTCAGTAGTCATGTAGATCAAAATGTTGGAAATGAAGACTACTACAAAGCTATAATGGTATGGCTAAAATATCATGTTAATGAGGCCCTAGAATGCTGCTGGAGAGTTGGTTACACCGAATGGAATAACCATGAACTCCTAGTGGTCGTACCGATATTTGAAAGTCGTCTAATACACATCCTCATCTCATAATCAGAGATGGTGACGACCTGATCTGAGGTCTATCTTCGAGAACCACTATTCTCCCTTCAGTTGATCAAAGAGGTCTTCAATCCTAAGAAGTGGGTACTTCCTCTTCGTGGTCACCTTGTTCAGGCGCCGATAGTCAACACAAAGCCTCAAACTCATATCCGCCTTCTTGAAAAAAAAATCGGGGTTGACCAATTAGAAACACTGGGACAAAAGAATCCCTTCACCTTCAAGTCCTCTAGTTGTACCCGTAGCTCGCAAAGCTCCGCAGGAGCCATCTGATACGTTGGTGTAGATATCAGAGTCATACCAGGGTAAAAGTCAATGTAAAAGTCCACCTCTCTACGAGGAGGTAGACACGAAACATAATCATGTAAAACATATGTGTACTGTTCCACTACTACAGGATATCTCAGACTCTCCACATCAACCGCTGCAAGGGTAAGGCTAGCCACCTGATTAGTGATCAGCTGCACTCTCCTCCGGATAAGTCTATCCTATGATGCAAAGGCTCCCTTCTCACCAGTGGAGGTAAACCTGGTCCCATCTATATGGACACACCGTACAATGCACCTAATACAGTCAATATGATAATGGACTGTAGATAACCATTCCATACCCATGATGACATCATAAGGCCTTGACGTTGGTACTAGGAGATCTCAGTCAAATATATCACCTCGTAGAGTAATCTCACACTACCAACACTAGTGCGTAATCATTGAATCCACTCTCATAATAGTCTCGAGCCATATGGATAAAGCCAATGGATCCATTGGAATTTCCATGCTCTGAATTAGGGTATTGGAAATAAAAAAATGACTGGCACCTGTGTCTATAAGAACTTCAGCTAAGGTTGAGTAGACACAGATCATTCCTCGTATAATCTTCGGAGAATCGTGATCATAGGCCTTAGATTCATGGAGCTATGATTGACCCTATCCACTTGCTCCCTACAGTTGGGGTGGACCACCTAGTGGTGGTGGTGGTAACATCTCGAATCGTCTCACACCGCCAACTACACAAACAGATCCTCTGCCACATCTGCCTGCTCCCTATGGACCTCAACAGTCTAACCTTTATCTATGTCTATCCGGTCACTCTACCATCTATTGATCATCCATACTGTAGGTTAGATGGTCCCAAGTGATCTGACCCTACCCACCACATAAGTAACATTGCTCTCCCCTCACTTGACTGGCTCTGTCTCGGGTGCCCCACACAATGGACCCTGAATCATGCGGTTGTCCACCTATAGGTCTAGTAATCTCGGACCTCCATGACATCTTTTTGCTTCTAGCTACAGAAGATTCCAATACATGATGTCCGGAGGTGGGTCTCGCTATTGGTATATGATCATCAAAAAAAATTTGCTACTAAGAGGTCTCCCTCTAACACCCCTTCCTACGTCGGGATGCTGAGTGAGATCGTTGAAGCTCTGATCTCTCACATGAGCCCGGGCTCAATGGTCCGGGCCTTCAAGAATGGGTACCTCACCATTTCAATGGAGTAGTATGAGAGGTCAGTGAACCTCATTGAGTATTTATCCACAGTCATTCTTTAATGCTTCAGATGAAGCAGATCTTATATGCTCACTACGCAAAGAGTCGCTGGGACAAACTATACTCGAAATAGGCTCTCGAAGTCTGCCAAGAGAAGCATCACCTCATCGTGAACTACAATCATCATGCTCCACCATCTGCCAACTATTCCCTCTAGAAGGCTGGCTGCAAGGATCAGCATGAGATCAGCTGGTTTCCCTACCAAACAGAAAACACTCACCACGGCCTCCAACCAATCCTCAGCCGCCTGTGGTTCTGTCTCTCCCCAGAACCTAGGTGGCCTATAGCGCTGAAACTCATGCAACACACTCATGTGGTGTACACTCTCTGTGGATGGGCTGGTGGCATCAGTGTCCCAACGAGTAATTGTACCGTTGGTGCCTTCACTAGTGCCTCTACTGGAAGAGGGTCCCGAACTGAGACCTCGTCCCTCGATGGGCTATTAGTGCGTACTACTCTCAAAACCCTAGATGGATGTCATCATGGAGGCATCCTGAAAAATAAACAGGTGAAACACGGTAAATAAGTTTTAAATGGTGAGCTAACTCAAATAGTTCACAATGAAGACTCTTGAAAACAAACACACAATCAGTTTTTTTACGTCCACTAATTCGGAAATTAGAAGTCAGGGTCCTGGTGTATCGATATGTCGGCCGCTGCACCAAAACTGGATTACTTTAACTGATAACTACACTCACTACAATTAACACTATTTCCATTAAAAATTTATGTGTCCTATGTTGTATGGTAGAACCAACTCCTCTGATACCAATTTTTCATGACCCGTCCCCCGAGGCCCGTGCTGTGACTACCCCAAGCCCGACTTTCATAAGATAGGGGCAAGCGACTAGCATCAAAGGTGTATTCCCTTAAACTGGGAAGACATTTCCTTTAAAAAATGTAAGCACACGCAACCAAGAACACTTCAAGATACAAAATCAAGTAAAATGAATCGTAAATAGAGTGAGTGCATTAAGTAAAAAGGGGCCAAAATACAATCCCGACTAGAATGTATAAGAAACTAAAAGTACAAGACGACTGATATGTGGAAAGCATCTCCTGAATCTTCAACCATGAATCCTACATGAAGGGTAGGTACCGCTCATGAACGAACATCTCTACAGTTCTCCTCTTCTAACATCCACCTATGAGCTACCTCAAATCCCAGTACTATATCCCTCAGTCAGCGTTGTTCATCATCTGCACCAAACATAATGTGGTGTGGGCATAACCCATTCAGGTGTGAGTATAATGATACACAGTAGGGACCCTGAGACCCTCAAGGTCTCTCAAAATCCATAAAGGATAAACCAAAAAGGAATGAATCAACTGATAGACATACTTAGTTATATTCCCATACTTATACCTACGGTATCATGTAAACCCAACTAAATCATGAGTAAAACATGGAGTCCAACTAAAAACCCCTATGCTAAACTATTCCACAAAGGAAGAAATACCACGAAGGCATGTACCACAAAGGTACGCCACACAAAAGAATACCAACAAGGTATTACCAAGAATCTATGTACCACATAGGTACAGACTCAGCTCACACCATGTATAACATAAGTACAGTAGTAGACATGATTATATGTAACTACTGAATCATCTATCTCTATTAAGAGGCACACCCACACAAGATCGCTCGGTGCTGACCTACACAGGATCGCTCGGTGCTGACCCACACATGATCACTAGGTGCTGACCCACACAGGATCGCCTGATGATGAACCACACAGGATCATTTAAAGCTCACCCACATAGGATCACTAGGTTCTGAACCACATAGGATCTCTCGGTTCTAACCCACACAGGATCGCTCAATGCTGACCAGCACAGGATCGCTCGCTGCTGACCCACACATGATCTCTCTTCATTCTTCACGTCACATCCAGCTACTGGGTTTCCGCATTAGGCTTGCTCATCTATGGGAGGTTCCTCCCCACAAGAAAATTATTGATACTCAAACTACCACGTAGTCTCATGAAGAAGTATCTCAGAGTAAATTCACATAATTGGGGTCTCAATGCAATAGACATTGCATCAATTGGACGCCCGGTCTGTGAGTTATTAGCCTTTTAGTCATGGGGCCCCAGTTAGATTCATAATCAATCCAACCCGACTGTATTTCAACATTATCCAAATCTCCAATGGTGTTTACTCAAAGGGACCACCTAGCTCCAAGGTTTCTAACGCTGCTGACAGTTCATCGAACAGACATCCGGTGCCAATGGTATGGCCACAATAGCATAAATGGGTTGTAGTGGGTCCGGGTTCGGTCTGGCCCAGTCAGAAAAACCCGGACCGACCCGACCTATGCCGAACCAGTTTGGGTCATCTTGGCCCGACCCACAGCGTCCAGCCTGGACCGTGTTGCAGTCCGAACTGCTGGGCGGTCTAGCCTAGAATATCCTAGCTGAGTGGAGACCGCGGGGCCATGAGGGTGGCGAAGCCGGGGGGCGGGGCTGTGGGGCCATAGACGTTGCGACGGAGCCACGGGGCAGCGCGATAAGGCTGCGAGTGGTGAGGCCGCGGGGTGGGGCTGGGTTTTGCAGGAGGTCGGGTCATGGGGCTGAGCGGAGAGCAGAGGGCGGTGAGGCGGCGGGGTGGCGTGAGGGCCCACGAGCGGCGAGGTAGTTGGGTGGCGCAGTGGGGCCACGACTGGCCCGATGGGGCCATGGGCGGCGCGATGGGACAGCAGAGCTGCAGAAGGTATGGCGGCATGGGGAGGCACCGACCACGGATAGTGAAGGCCATGGGCAGCGGTGGCTACTGGTGGCACGACGGCCACGTGGTAGCGTCGTTGTCATCATCACACCCAGCGGAGGTTCCAACCACTATTCTCATGTTCCATCAGTGCCAAACGCTGACACAGGTCCCCATCACCATCGAGAAGAACACACAAAAGAAGAATGGTCGAGGGTACTGCCAATGTTCGCTTGGCCCCCACCCTCGGTGTTAGAGTGGTAGCAAGTGGTTCAAAAATTAGAATCAAGAACATTTATGGAAGATATTAGAAAAACATCAATCCCCACAACCTCCGTCAATCACTATTCCGAATCCCGCAAAATAAAACATATGCGGATCAACTCGTTTATGAGAGTTGATTTGCATTCTTAGTTTAGAAGGGAAGAACATGGGAAATGATAATCACTCATAAATAAACCCCTACATCAAAGGTTCTTTGATGGTGGTCATGAGGATGGAGACGATGTTGTTGGGGATAGACGGACATCGGTGACATCGGCGTTTCCTTGATCGTCGGTTCGTTCATCATTGGAGATGTTCCTTGTTGGAATTTTTCGTTTGAGATCTTTCTCCCAATATTTCATCTCTCCCCAATTCCACCAAAATGAATGGTAGCCCACATAATTGAACAAGCTATCTATTATGTTTGTTGGAATAATTTTTAAATACCTTAATTTTTTAATTGATGGGTTGGAATAATTAATTAAATAGGAGAGTTGACATAATTAAGTGGGGTGCTCAAGAGGTTTCTCCCCATTAATAGGGAGTTCAATGGGCTTCAAGGGGTTTTATGTCTCGGGTGGTCCCCACCACCATAACCCACATGGGAGGTTAGGCTCGGGTGGTCCCCACCACCATTTCCTATGTTGAGAGGTTTTAGTATAGGTGGTACCCACCATTAAAACAACCACATGGTTGGTTTCAACAAAAGAAAATAAAAATGTTACACTTGTTTATATTATTTTCTCCATTTAAAAATAACACAAAAAAAAAACATTCACTCTCAACCCACTACGGTCGAGGTGAGGGTCTTTATAAGAGAATACCGGCGCTATAAGTTCAACGGTGCCCTTTGATTTCATTTCCAATCACCAGTTAAAAATTCACCAAAACCCGCTCGTACGTTTACTGAACGTACCCCAAAAAAACATCATAAATTCATTCCGGTCACACCGGGCCTCGGAATCACATGCCGTCAATTTTCACGGAGTCCTAAAATTTTCATTCAATTAAAATAAATTACATGGAATTTGTAGGTATTTACAACCATCAGAGCATAGGCACCGGTGACCAGCATCGACGACATAGGTGGTGGTCGGTGCTCACCGGCCACAGTGGAGGGCGGCGCCCCTTGGCGCTACAAAGATCAGATAGGAGGCCAATCGAAGAGGTTGGAGGTGGCGGGCTGTCGCACGCCATGGTGAGATAGGTCATGGCATAATGTTGTGGTGAAGTCATGGGACTCGCTCCCTATGGGTCCTGCAGGTGATGAGGTAGCACCACCTGGCACTGCCATTTAAAGAGCCGAATAGCTCATTGAGCCATTCGAATGGTCGACTACGTGATCCCCGTGCGGGTCACACCAGTAAGCGGGCTGAACCGCCGAGGCCCCACCCAGCCGAGGTGGGCCGGGCAGGTCTGCTACCCCAGCAAACTGGGTCGGGCTAGGTGTGTTCAGCCTGGGCTAGGTCAGGTCGTCCCAGGTCGGTCCGACTGGGGTGCACCGAACCCAGAACCTCTCGGTCCCTAATACACTTAAAGTTCTATATCATTCAAAACGAATGTCTGTTGGATTAAACTTTAGAGGTGCTAGATGGGGGTTTTCCATTGTCGGCGAAAAAAGAAAACACAGACATCATATGATAAAATCTTGCATAGGAGGGTGCAAACGATCACTCTTGAGTCGGCCAGCCTAACCCTCATAGCAGAAGGTGTTTTGAGTTTTCAGTTCCAAATAGTAGTGGTTGAGTTCAGAAACATCCTTTCAAAAAACGTTTATAGGCCTACCTATCCATAGTAAGAGGGACTTTTTTATTTACTTTTACCAAAGGACGGTACCAATATCTACAACTGCATATCATATGGCTCATACGATGCTCTGGGAGTTGAGAGTATAGTTGGGAGAATGTTTTACTATCTACACTGATCACAAGAGTCTCAGGTATATCATCCCATAGAAGAACCTAATCCTGATACAGTAGTGATGGCTAGAATTCCTCCTGGACTATGACCATGAGATAGTCTACACTCCTGGAAATGGTAATGCAGTAGGAGATGAACTCAGCATGAGGTCTGGTCTATGGTTTCTGAGTTAGATCACAGAGTATCTAGCAGTGTTGCAGTTATCATTCGTGGATAGTGATGGATCATCTTTCCTCTAGTCTATGACAGTTACTCCCCGAATCATTCAACAAGTCAGGGAGGAACATCTTGGGGATATGGACTGAAAGGTATGACGTTCTCACATATCCTCAAGACAGGCTCCTGAGATATTTACTAAATGTGGGGAGAACGCCATCCTTTTTAGAGGACACATTAATGTACTAGTTATGCTACGAGTGGAGGTGTTGAGGGAGTTCCACACATCCCTTTTGGCAGTACATCCTGGTGTGGTGAAACTATACTAAGACCTCCAATTTCAGTGATGGTTTCCAATGATGAAGAAAGATGTGGTAGTTTTCATTTCACAATGCCTCAATTGTCATCAAGTGAAGATTGGGAACTAGGTTCCAACATGCTTGACTCAACCTCTTGAGGTACCAGAGTGGAATTGGGTTGGTATATCCAAGGAATTTGTGACGATTCTACAATTAACGTCTAGGGGCAATTATTCCATCTAGGTGATCATTGACCGAGTCACCAAGTTATCCCATTTAAAACCCATTCGGGCCTCAACTATACTTGATCACTGCCTTCCATCCTTAGACACATTTTAAAATTGAGAGGACCATACAGACACTTGAGTAAAAGATTTGTGCTTATGTCCACAATTTTGGACACAATTGGGAGGACCACCTTCCCCTATTGGAGTTCTCATACATCAAAAAATATCAATCCACCATCGGCATCGCTCTGTTTTACGCCCTATAAGGGTGACCTTTTTGATCGCCACTATGCTGGACAGACCCAAGGGTGTCGGAATTGAGGGGACTAGAGTTGGTAATGACTACCACAGAGATGGGTTAGATCTTCCAGGAGAGGATGAAGGATGAATAGATCTGGAAGAAGTCTTATGTCTACAAGATATAGAGACCCTTGGAGTTGTAGGATGGCGAACATGCCTTCTTATGGGTCTCACCCCGATGAGGATTACATATGCTTGGCCATTATGGTAAGCTATCTATAAGGTTCATCATACCTTTCCAGATCCTTATTAGAGTTGGAAAGGTGTCGTAAAATCTAGATCTTCCCCCACTGATGCATTTGGTGCATAATGTATTCCACGTGTCGCAGCTAAGGAGATATTTTTATGACCCATCACATGTTATCAATGGGGGCGAGCTGGACATCGATAATGAGGAGGTGTTTGAACAGTTTCTAGTGGCGATATATGATCAATAGAAGTGGGTCCTTCATGGTCGGTTGATTCCTCTAGTGTGAGTTTGTTGGTAGCACGAGAATCCTTAGGAGAGAACATTCAAGTGGGAGGCTGAGAAATGTGCTAATTACCCCATTAGTTTCCCAAAAAATTTTGTATATTTTGAGGACAAAAAGACTTAATGTGGGGAGAATGAAATGACATGGATATTCCATATAATTTTTTTAAAATTATTTAGGATTAATACGAGTCTGTGAAAATTGGAAGCACATCATTCCGAGGGATGGAGTGCTTAGAATGATCCATCGAAAAAGTGTTAAGCTTAAAATAGTGCGCGTGAGTAGTTTTCTGGAAAAAGTGGAATAAATCATAAATGATTTCCTAGATCAGAAATCTGATAGTGCCATTTCATTTAGGATGGGTGTTTACCTTGGTCACGACATAATATTAGTCAGCACTGAACTCTAGTGAGAAAACCCAAAAAAAGGAATAACCTTTTATTAAATAATTAATTAAAATTATTTTACATTTCAAATGATTATAACTCATGAACAATGACTCGAATTGATAATCTGAGACCACCACTGATCTCATGAGGGTATGATTTTTTAGGTAGATCCTAACATTTTCCATCACGATCCAACATTGAAAGTTAGATTTCAGCCGAAAATAAAATAATTACGTAACAATTATTTTATTGTTAAATTATATAACTCTTAAATTGTAACATGGATTGAAAATATGAGAGTATAGTTGAGCTCATGAAGGCATGTTTTCCTTAGGTAGAGCCTAACCATGACTGGTGTTGGTTGATGGTGGTTGTTAATAAATTTTTAACTTTTTTGATGTATGTTCAGTAAACGCGTGGGCAGAGTTTTCTAACATTTGAACCAGTTGAAATAAAAATATGAGGACACCGTTGAATCCATAGTGCTTGGATTATCTCAATGGAAGAATTACATTGACCATAGTTTTTCCAGAGAAAAATATAGATTTTGGGCATTAGAAAAATAATAATTAAATAATAAGTTATTTTATGTATTTTTTTTGTAACCATTGGGCGATAAGGTGGGACTGTAGGCTTAAATGAGACATTCAAGGGAATGACCTTGGGGTTGTGAAACCTCAACATTGGAATATTAAATGCGGTTCATAAATGAACCGCATTAATGTTGTGCGACACAGTCGAACCTCCCTTATTTTTTATGGAATCTTGGGCAAGCGTTTTTGGCACAACATCATCAGGTGAGGAACTTCAGATGAAGTGACACGACGACTCCAACCAATGAGGAACAAGAATCTTTGACGTCGATGGAGGGATCGATCTAGGATAAAATAATGCTGATGACTTCAACAAATGAGGACTCTTCACCTTCCATAACTATGACTTCATACAATGGTTCATGTGGTAGTGGATTTATTTTTAAAGTTAACATTATGAAATGACGTTTCTCCCTATTTTTATCATGTTAATGTAAAGTGTGCGGGAAAAATGAAAATGGCCAAACCCTCCACCAATTTTTTCCTTGATGCGTTCTTTGTGGGATATTTGTTTTACATGACGGAAAGAGAAAACTGAGTGATACACAACAATGAAGGAATCCCAAGAGGGTCGTAAGTGCATTCAAACAGAATAACAGACCACTAGAGCTCACATGGGGGCCCGCAAAAATTCCACTGGTGCGACATCAGCGTGATGACATAGGTGGCGGTCGGCATTCACTAGAGGCAGAAGAGAGTGCCATCGCTCGGCGTTGTGGCATTAAAAGAGGCGACCAGCAATGGATGACTGTGATTGCCGGTGGTGGCGTGCCGTTGTGCGGTGTGTAGAGATTTCCCATGGCTCGAAGCTGTGGTGAAGGCAGCGAACCAGCTCCCTACAGGTCCCTCGGGCGACGAGGCGGCGCCACCTAGAACTGCCACATATTGTCTCGAACAGATATTTGAGCTGTCTAAAAGGTAGACCGCACAACCCCCACGTAGTTCGTGCCAGCTGATGGGCCGAGTTGCCATAGCCCATCCCAGTCGGGGTGGGCGGGACCGCGGCCTAGCCCAGCAAGGGCGAGCTGGGGCGGGTCTAATCGGTCGGTGACCCAATGGGCCGACCCTCAACGACCTAGTTGGTCAGGCCCACCAGGGCCCAACCCGGCCTGTTTGGGATGGGCCGGGTCTGACCCTGATAGGTCGATCAGACAGGGTCGGACCGGACCCTGACCCTCTTAGGCCCAGATACGCTTAAAAGGCCGTATCTTGCGAACTATACATCTGTTTGATGAAACGTCTATGGCGTTGGGATCCTTGTAGGGAGATGGTCATTTTGAGATAATTCATGAGAGGTCTGGAGACTTTTGGATTACGACCGGGTTGGATCGACTCAAATCCAAACGATCTCTCCACACTAAAATTAATGTTACATATAGACCGGGCATCCAGTTGATTGTCATTCTATTGTGTTAGTACCCTTATGGTGTGAAAGATCATTGGGTAAATTCTTCATGAGACTTCGTGCAGTTTGAATTATGAAAGTTGGATTAAGGGCCGGTTTCTCCAAAAAAAAACAAGCGTACTATGAGGGGGAATCCTATGCCCAGCTGAGATGTGATGAATGAGGAGAGATTCTGTGTGAATCATCCCCCATCGATTCTATGTGAATCAGCACCCAGTGATTCTATGAGAATTAACACCTAGTGATTCTCAGGGAATAAGAACCCAGTGATTCTGTGTGTATCAACATGCACTGATTCTGTGTGAACCAGCACCTAGTGATACTATGTGAATCATCACCCATCGATTCTGTGGGAATCATCACAGAGTAATTCTGTGTGAATTAGCACCAAACGATTCTGTGAGAACTAGCACCCTGCAATTTTGTGGGAATCAGCACCCAGTGATTCTCTAAGAATCAAAAACTAGCAATTCTGTGTTAATTAGCACAGAGTGAATTTTCGTGAATCATCACAAATCGATTCAGTGTGAATCAAAACCCAGTGATTCATTGAGAATCAGTTCTTATTGATCCTGTTTGGGTTTTTTGGGGGTTAGTACCTATCTATCCTATATGGGTCAACAGTAGTGCCTCCTGACAGATTAAGATAATATATCCTTATGGATAATTATTTGTACTGTTCTACTATGTCATAACTAGTTTGAGTTGTGTATTTTGATATTGCTTTGTGATTGAGAACATTCTTATGGTTTTCCATTGTAGAATTCTGAGAAACCTTCTAGGGTTTTTGGGTCCTATAGTGTATTTTTATCCTCATCCTTTCATGGTATTTTCCCACATCTTGTTGTTTCCTGTGGAGATGACGGATAACCTTGAGTGAGACTCGAGGATCTAGGAACTGATGGTGGAAGGCGGTGAAAATGGATGTGCTAAGATCTGGAGACGAGCTATACCTACCCTTCAGGTAGGATCCCTTGTGGACTCTCTCATGAGAAGTTATCTTTATTCAGTTGTAATTGTATCTTTTCATTTGGCCTTGTATTTAATCCCCTCACTTTCAATACAAACTTTTACTATAGTAGTTCTACTTCATGGTTACATCTTGTTGCATTCCAGTCCGTTTGTTTATACAGTTTTAAAGGAAATACCTTCTCATTTTAGGGATATGGTTTTCCAGTACTAGTTTCCAACCCCTGGAATATGGAAGGTGGGATTGGGGTAGTCACAGAATGGGCCATTATGGATGAGTCCTGACAAAGGTTGTTTTTTTGAGAATAAAGTAGGATAATATTAATGATAACGATCCACAGCCGTACATAAGTAGAGCCATGAAGGGAAATTGTTCAACCGTAGATAGTTGACCTAGAAGGGGCCTGAGGCCGCCAGCTGATGGGATGCATTGTTTCCTTCACTTCTGGTAAATGAGAAGGTGCATCAAGAGAAGCCTTGGTGAAGTGAGAAGATTATTCGCATGATGAAGAAAAAGGATTGGAGTCCGTAGTCGTTGTGGTTAATGGAATTTATTATAGAGAGGCAGTCAGACTCAATGATAATATCAGCCAATCCACATTCCATAGCGAGCATCAAGCCTGCTAGGACGACATCGGCCTCATCAACTGCAGGTTCTTAGGAGGCCTGATGGGATTCAACTTTTGTCGCCACAATCTGCCCCAGATTATTTCGCGCCAGGATTCCAAGAGCAACATGCCCTTATTTGTTGAGAGAAGCATCCACATTAATCTTAAGACTGCCTTCTGGTGGGGGGGGGGGGGGGTCCAATGAGGGGCGTAGGAGGAGGGGGCATCGTGCCCAACGTGTCCTATGCGGTCCTTCCAGCCCTCAATCCATGAAGATTCTCGTTAAATCCATAACTCGAGAGGGTGATGAACGTGGTGGAAAACCAAGTCATTATGCTTAACCTAAATGATACAATCCAGGGTATAGCAGGAGCTGGCATCGATCGATGACAAAGAGGTACACAATCGCATCAGAAGATCTGGGAGATTAGAGACAAAATTCAGAGATGCATCCGAAGCCGGGTCCCATTTTTTCCAAATTTCCATGGCTCCTGGGCATTGAGTGATGGCGTGCCAGGGAGTTTCAGGAATATTAGGGCCGAAAGGACATGACTCACCATTGGCCATGTGATAGTAAACAAGGTGGCTCATAGTAGGGAGGGTGCTTGTGCACACATGCCACCAAAATTGGCGTATCTTAGGGGGGACGTTGAGTTTCCAAAGCACTTTACATGGTCCATCGTCACAATCTAGAGAATGAATACCATGATCCAGTCTGTACCCGGATCTCACCGTGGAGTCACCTGAGACATCATTGGTCCAAAACAGATGGTCGAGGCCCATATCCGGGACACATGGGATGCTTAGAATATTTTTTTGGTCACTCTCATTAAACCAGTCCTGAATCATTTCCACACACCACCCCAGGCCCTGATCTGAAAAGAGGTAGTTGACAGTGGGGTCTTCAATACCAGGTTGTACGGGGGATGTGGCATGCATTCCATCCTTGTTGACAAGCCAGGGATCAGTCCAGATGTTGACAGATGATACATTTCCAATCCGCTAGGCCACCCCTTTCTCAAGGAGATTTCAGGCCCCCAAATACTTCACCAGAGGAAGCTAGGATGGGGGCCCAGAAAGGAGCCAAGGAATTCTGTGTGGGGAAAGTACTTGGCACGGAGTACCCACGCACAAAAAGATGATGGACGGTTCAAAAGACGCCATCCTTGCTTGGCCAGAAGTGCGTCGTTGAACAGAAGAAGGTTCTGGAATCACATCCCTCCCTCCGACTTGGGTTTGCAGAGTTTCTCCCAGGCCACCCAGTGGGGTCTATTTCTTCCATCATTTTCCCCCACTAGAAGTTGGCATTATGAGAATGGAGCAGGTTTATGATGGACACTGGGAGTTTAAACATAGAAAAAATGTATATGGGGATAGACTGAATGACCGCTTTAATGAGGGTTCCTTTTTTTGCTTTGGAGATGCTTTTTGGGGTCCAACCTTGAATTTTTTTCTCAATTCTGTCCACCAGGGCTGCAAAGATTTCTTTTTTGGACTGTCCAATCACTGTAGGGAGTCTGAGATACATTTGGTGTTTATCAACCATATGGATGCCTGCATATGCACAAAGCTCAGCTCTCTTGGTAGGAGGCACTCCTGTGCCGAAGGAGATTTCTGATTTGTCGTGGTTGATAGACTGTCCAAACGCCCACTCATATTGCTGAATCGCATTGCTGATCACCCGACACATATTAATAGTTGATCTGGAGAAAAGGAGGCAGTTTTCGGTGAAGAAAAGATGTGACACTTGTGGTATCTTACGATAGACCTTTTCTCCATGAATAAATGAAGAGGATGCAGCCCTGGAAATAAAGTTAGAGAAGACATCAGCCCCCAAGATGAAGAGAAAAGGGGAGAGAGGATCTCCCTGGAGCAGGCCCCGGTTTGGGGAGAATCCTCTGGTGAGCTCCACATTGACCTTGATTCTGAAGGAGATGTTCGAGATTCAGTGCATGATGATATCTGTCCATTTAGTGCAGAAGCCCATTCTTAGCATCACAGCTCTTAGGAATTGCCATTCCACTTTATCATAGGCTTTGTTCATATCCAGTTTCCAGGCCACGGATCCTTTTTTCGTAGTGGAACACGTTTTCATAGAGTGGAACACTTCATGGGCCACAATTTCATTATCAGTAATCAGCCGCTTGGCCACGAAGGCGCTCTGGTTTTTAGAGATAATATCGGGAAGCCACAGACGCAGCCGATTGACAAGGATTTTTGAGATGATCTTATAACAGATATTACAGAGGCTGATAGGTCTAAAATCCGGGATCGCCTAAGGTTTCTTGATTTTGGGGATGGGGACGAGGGCAGTTTCGTTGATGGAAGAAATGCTTGTATTCCCCGCCCATATTTTTTTTTATCATTTTGCAGATGTCGGGTCCGACAATGTGCCAGCATTGTTTAAAAAATAGTGGATTAAAACCATCTGGTCCCAGGGCCTTTGTGGGGTGGATTTGTTTCAAAGCCATGTGAATCTCATCAATCGTCACATATTTTGTAAGTTTCCGATTAATCTCATTAGTGATTCACTAGTCTGATGAATTCTTCCACTTCTGATGACATGAAAGGAGTTCATGTGGAGAAGAGGTTTTGGAAATAGTCAACCAAGGCTTCATGTATTCTGCAGGTGTCAGAGACATTGCTTCCATGAGGCTATGATAAGCTCATGATAGTGTTTTTCTGATGCCTAGCTGGCGATTTCAGATGGAAATAACTTGCATTAGTGTCTCCCTCATTAATGTGGATGCCACATGCCCACATATCCCAGAAGCTTTCCTTTAGACGAAGAGCCTCGTCCAGCTCTCTTTGAGTAGACCCAATCCTGGAGATGTTGCCATTGGATGGGGCTTTCATGAGTAAGTTGTGGAACTTCTTTTCAAGGGAATCACAATGCCTATCAGGTTGGTGGAATTTCTTGTAACTCCATGATCTCAGGCAGGATGCAACCTGTTGGAGATTGAAGCCCACATCATTGTGGGATCTCATCTAGTTTTATTAGACCACCTCTTCGCGTTCCTGGTCTTTTGACTAAAAGCTCTCAAATCTGAAGGTTCTGCTGGGTTGTTGCATACGTTTGTCTTGAAAACAATCAATGAGAATTGGGCAGTGATCTGAACAGTTATGGGCCAAGTGACCAACATGAAACATGTTGAACAGATTAGTCCAATTAGTAGAACCCTGAAATCTATCAAGACGCTCAGCGATACAGGTTCCTTCAGTGTTGCTGTGGAACAATTTAAAAGGATTACCTGTGTATCCTAGATCGACCTGGTTTTCCCTAGTGACCACGTCCTTGAAATTAGACATCGAGGCTGAATGTCGAGTATTTCCACCTCGCTTTTCCTTATGGAACATGATCTCATTAAAATCTCCACCAAAAAGAGTAGGTATAGGTAAATCATGTCACATCTTTCCCAGAAGGTCCCATGATTTTGTTTTATCGGCATGGGATGGCCAGCCGTAGCATCCCACAATGGTCCAGGGTGGGTGCAAGGTAGTCTGAATAGTTGCAGCAACATGGTGCGAGGAGAAAGACAAAATTTTAACATCAATATTGTCCTTCCAAAGTAGGAAGAGGCCCCCAAAATGGCCTTGTATGGGCATCAGTAAGGAGCCTTGGAAGCCACACTCCAGATAAATACCATTGATGTCCTTGTTTTCCAGTATGGTTTCAAACAGGAAAACCATATCAGGGCGACTTTTTGCACAATTTTATTGAAGCATGTGAACCTTGCGTGGGTTACCAAGCCCACGACAGTTCCAGAATAACACATTCATTGCTCTAGGCGAGGCTGGGTCTCGCCAACCATCGCCTTTGGTTCCTCTAGACTTGTTTTACCACTTGTTGTTTTACATCTCTTGGTAGGATTCCTCCCCGATTGGCATGTTTCGGTTTGTCTTTTCCTGATCCCAGGGTTAGGGTCTTCCACGCGATAATTACTTGCTCCACGTTGCACCCCTTTCCATGTGCGATGGGTGATTGGGACCAGCATTGGAGTTCTCATCGTTCCATGGGCCTCAATTGGTGATGTGTTAGTTATGGATGGTTGTGGGCCCGGATCTGGATCGGGTGGTTTGAAGTGAATTTTCATTGGCGTTGAGCATTGCCTTGTGGGATCTTTTTGCTGGGTCGCCGACCTTGTGGATGATTGAATTTTTTCCTTCCGGGGGTTAGGATGAACACCAGCTTCTCTCTGAGTGGGATAGTCAGCATTAGAAAAATCTGGAGGTCCCAGCATAATTACTTGTTCGTGTGTGGGTTCCGCCTAACTGGTATGTGCCAACGTGAGATGGTCACGGTCCTTTTGTTTTTCTGTCTCAGGGATGAAAGCAGATTTATTCTCTTTTGCACAAAGCCAAGGGCCATACTAGAGGGTGATGTCACCTGATTCACTCTTAGGTTTTGTGGAGCATGTTCTTTCCGTGTGACCTAGTCGACCAAAAAAAGCATAAGAGTAGGAGTTTCTCAAATTCGAATGATATATAGGTGTTGGCGTCTTTCATTTTTAGGAACATTACCCTCATTAGGGGATATGATACCTCAATAACCGCCTTGATCCGAACCTCATGGCCCCATTATATTGGCTCAGAGAAATCCCATTCTAGAAAGTGGCCTAGGCAGTCCCCAATTTCCCTCATTATGTGTTATGTTCTTTCATGGAAGGGGATTCCTCTAATTCGTATCTAAAAGGTGGAGCGGGTTAAATTAATCTGCTGGATATCATCAGCCCCTTTGAATTCTTCCATGAGGAGGAGCAGATTATCAAGGGACCACGGGCTGCCACACAAGATTTTGTCCATGTCACTCTCGTTAAAAAACTCGAAGATGGTGCGATTAGTTCCCGCCTACCTAATAGCCTCTCCCACATCAAGTTTCCAGATGTTCTGAAGAGTTATTTTAAGTGCCCCCTAATTAACTGAAATGTTTTCAACAAACCTTCCCACCATGAGCAGAGACATGCATTTTTTCTAAGTGTGGGTCTTCATTTCTCTGTGCCTCAATCACCTCTTTTTCTTTGTCCATTAGGGACAACCTCTTCCATTAGTCAACAATGTCAGCATCCATATCGAAAATCAAAGGATGAAAGCACAATCCGCCTAAGGGACAACACCTTTGGAAATCCCAACCCACCCTCACAACAAACAAGACCCGGTCCAAAAAACAGGTATTTGGACTGGAAACCACTTCTCGGCCCCTAATACAGTCCACCCACATGAGCCAGGCTCCCCACCCTTTTCGGTACACACTACCTCAAGAACTCGCATCGCGTAACCCCACCCCCCAGTCTTCGCAGGGCAACAAACCACGGTGGCCTTCGTGGCACCCAAAGACTCAGGCTCCTCATGGGGAAACTCTCCACACAAGGCCTTCCCGACTTCAGCATCTTAGTCCTTCGCGAGCACACACACGCCTCAGACCTATGTGGTAAGACCTTCATGAGACGACCGCTGTTGCGGTCACACAGCTCCTCTGACCCTCGCTGCAGGTGATTTGCGAGTCGGTCCCTTCGTGAACTCACCTCACGACCTAGAAAATCGCGCACACACAGCGCCACAGGCCTTCATGGTGGGAGCTTCGCGGAGCAAACCTCTTCGCAGTAGTTGCTTCATGGAACCGCCTATTCGCGAATCAATCCTCTTCGCAGAAGGTGCTTCACGACACTGCCTCTTCGTGAGCAGTCAAGAGCGGTGAACCCTCGTGGAGTGGTCTGCGTGAGTCAAAACCCCCAAATCGTAAGAACATTGCGCCAATGTGAAAGCTTGAAAGCTGAAATATGAAATCTGAGCCGAGCCCCACCCCCAATCCTTCCTCGTCTTCGCGAAGCAGGAGAGAAAGCCAAAGAAAACCCCAAACAGAGAGCGAACGGGGCCAATGTTTCAAATCCTTGAAGAATGTATAAATTAACTTACATATATTATTTATTAAATTAAAGAATAAACGAGTCTACTCAGACACGAGTTAAAGGAACTTTTTAACCTGATTTTTATTATTTTTTTGATCTTATAATTCTGGTTTATGTCATGAAATAATTATGGGAGAAATTAATTTTGATATGTTATCTTGTATTTATACATTTTTATGTGTTCGTATAGTGAATACACATAATTGATCCATTTTATTTAAAAAATGATCTTTATAATATAATTTTTATTATTATCATTTCATCGAGGCATATTTTTATTTATACACGACTTGCATTTATACGGTGTATAAAAACCTTTGAATTTTAGTTTCATTCATTGGGAATATTTTTTCAAGCAGCGTTTTACTAAATAAAAAATGGAATGTTTCTTTTTAAGATACGCGTTGACAACCACCTGGGTGGAGTTCGCAAACAACAAAAGTTAACACTCCACCATCGACATGGCCCCATTTGAGGCCCTATATGGGAAACCCTAAAAATAGCCACTAAGCTAGACAGACCCAGAGGAGTAAACACTTATGGGTCTAGATTTGGTAAAGGCTTCCACAGAGAATGTGTGGATCATCCTGGAGATGATGAAGACTACATAGAGCCTGTATAAGTCTTATGTCAATAGGAGTCAGATACCCTTGGATTTTGAGGAGGGAGACTATGTATTCCAACAAGTCTCAACCCGACAAGGAATACTGATGTTTGGAAAGTGTAAATCTATATCTAAGGTTAATCAGACATTTCCAGATCCACAATAGAGTAGGCTAGGTCTCGTACTGCCTAGATATTCCCCCGCAGATGCACCAGGGGCAATATGTATTTTACGTGTCACAGATAAGAAGATATGTGCATGACCCGTCACACATTTTTGACTAGCGTGAGACAGACATCGATGATGGGGAGATGTTTGTGGTTTTCTCAATGGAGATAGAGTATCAATAGGAGTAGATCCTTCATGGGTGGTTGATTCCTCTGGTGTGAGTTTGTTGGCAGCATTGGAATCTCTAGGAGAGAACATGGGAGCGGGATGCTCAAAAACGTGCTCAATACCCCATTTGTTTCCAAAGTTATGTTATAGATTGTGGGGACTAAAAGATATGTGGTGGGGTGAATGTAAAAGCACAATAATTCCATGTATTTTTTTAAATTTTTTGGGATTATTACGAGTCTGCAAAAATTATCATCTCATCATTCTGAGGCCTGGAGTGTCCAAAATGATCTGTCTGAAAAGTGTTAATTGTAAAATCGAAAGAGTTGGTAGTTTTCAAAAAATGTGGAATAAATCTTAAACGATTTCCTAGATCAGAAATCTGATGGAACTGTTGTGTTCATGTTTTCGGGTTTGTCAGAAGTGCGACATAACTTTCATCGGTGTAGACCTCTGGTAAGAAACCCCAAAAATGTCATAACCCTAAAAAAATTATTAAAAAAAATTATTTTATATTTCAAGTACATATAACTCACAAATGGTGGATTAGATTAAAAATATGTGACCACCACTAAACTTATGAGGGTATTCATTCATTCAGTAGATCCTAACATTTTCCAGAACATGCCAACATTGAAATATAGATTTGGGATGAAAATAAAAGAATTCAGTAAAAATTATTTTATTGTTAAATTCCATACCTCCAAAATGGTAACTCGTATTGGATATATGAGAGTAATTTTGAGATCGTGAGGGTGTTTTTTCCTTAGAGAGTGCCTAAACTCAACCGGCACGGGTCGAGGGTGACTGTTATGAATTTTTGGAAATTTTTTAAGATAATTTTAGTAAACATGTGGGCGGTATTTTCTAACTTTTGAACCGGTTCTCGAAATTGAAATCTACGGACACTGTTAAATCCACAATGCCATGATTAACTTGAGGGAAGCTTCACTTTAATCACATTAGGTTGGGAGTTAAAGATAGACTTTTTACATTATAAAAATAATAATAAAATAACTTGAAAAGCTATATTATTTCATTTTTTTCAATAAAAATTGGGCGACGTGGTAGGACTGTAGGCATAAATGATCCATTCAAGGGAATGAACCTTGTGTTGAATAACCATGATATTGGAACATTAAATGTGGTTCATAATAGAACCGAATTAATTTTGTGCGACATGGTCAAATCTCCCATCCATTTAATGGAATATTGGGCATGGGTTTTTGACGTAGCTTCATCATGTGAGGAACCTATGATGAAGTGGCACGAAGACTTCCATCGACGAGGAACATAAGATTGGACGTCGATGGAGGGATCAATCTAGGATCAACGCACGCTGGAGACTTCAATAAATGAGGACTCCTCACCATCCGAAACTGCGACCTCATCCAACGGTTCTCATCGTAGGGGATTTATTATGAAAGTTAACTTCATGAATTAAAATTTCTCCAATTTGTTATCATGTTAACGCAGATGGTTCGAGAAAAACGAATAAGGCCTGGACCCTTCGCTGCTTCGTTCATTGATGCATTCTTCATGGGACATTTTTTAATTCGATGGAATACAGAAACCAAGGAAATCGAAATGATGGCAGAATCCCGGGAGGGCCATAGGCACGTCCCGAAGGAAGAACAGACCGGAGCATACCCAGTGTACTATGGAAATTCTACTAGTGCGACATCATTGTCGCGACACCGGTGACCAACATCAGTGGAATAGACAGTGGACATCACTCACTGGCCACGAAGGAGAGTGGCGCTATGGTGGTTAGATAGGCGGTCACAAATGACCAGTGGTGGAGGCAGGAAGCGGCGCGTCGTCACGCACTACGGTGAGACATGCTAAGGCTCAAACCCACGACGAAGGTAGGGGATTTCTCTCTGTGGGTCCTTCAGGTGATGAGGTAGCGCCACATGGGGCCTCCATTTAAAGAGCCAAATGACTATTTTATCCATTGAGAAGGTGGAGAACGCGACCCCCGCATGGGTCACACAACTCAGCAAGCCATGCCACCCCGACCCAGCCCAACAGAGGTTGGATGGGCCAGTCTGCAGTGCAGGCCAGGCTAGGTCAGACGTGACTCGGACCCTCTCCAGACCAAATATGCTTAAAAGGTTATATATTGAAAACTGGATGTCCTTTTTATGAACCGTGTATTGAATTTTCATCCTTGGAGATAGATGGTCCATTTTCAATACTCCATAAGAGTTTTGGATAATGTTGAAGTACGAACAGGTTGGATAGACTCCAAATCCATCCAGGACCTCGATAGTAAAATGAAAAAAACATAAATATCGGGAATCTGGTTGACATTCCTTCTGTATCGATAGAACCCTTATGAAATGACATATCATTGGGAAACTTCTACGTTGGACTTCATGCTGGTTGAAATATGGTTGACGGATAAAGGAGAGGTTTCTCCCAAAAACAAGACTACTACGAGAGGGAATCATGTGTCTTGCTGAGATATGAAGAATAAAGAGATATTCTAAGTGAATCAGCATTGAGAGATTCTATGTGAATCAGCACACATCGATTCTGTGTGAATGAACACCCAATGATTCTATGTGAATCAGAACCCAGTGATTCTGTGTGAATCAACACTGAGCGATTCTATGTGAATCAACACCCCAGGATTTTGTGTGAATCTACACCTAGATATTTTGTGTGAATAAGCACCTAGCAATATTGTTTGAATAAGAAATTAGTGATTCAATGTGAATCATCACCGAAAGACTCTATGTGAATCAACACCAAGCATTTCTATGTGAATCAACAACTAACGATTTTGTGTGAATCAGTGCCTATCAATCCTATGTGGGTCTTGAGGGGGTTAGTACCTGTGGATCCTGTGTGGGTCTTGTGGGGGTTAGTACCTATTGATCCAGTGTGGGTCTTTTGAGGGTTATTACCTATCGATCCTATATGGGTCAGCAATAGTTCCTCTTGATAGTTTAAGATGATCTATCCTTAAGTATAATCATTTGTACTGCTGAACTCAGTTATATCTGGTTTGAGTTGGGACTTTTTTTTTGATTTTTGATTGAGATCATGCTTATGGTTTACCAATGTGGAATTCTGAGAGATATTTTGTGGTCTCGGGGTCCCTACTGGGTATTGTTATACTCAACCCTGCATGGGATTCCCCTCACACCTTGTTATATCTGATACAGATGACGGGTAGCCGTGAATGAGACTCAGGGGGCTAGGACCTAATGGTGGATGATGGTGATGGTTGATGTGGTGAGGTTTGGAGACGATCTATACCTACCCTTCAAGTTGGATCCTCGGTGGACGATATCATGATCTGTTAATGTTTTCAGTTCTAGTTGTATCTTTTCAGTTAGGCTTGTGTTACATCCACTAACATTCAATACACACATTTACTACAGTAGTAATACTTCATGGTTGCATCATGTTTTGTTCTAGTCAGTGTTTTCGTATAGTTTTAAATGCTATTCCTTCTTGTTTTCATGATACTCCTTTCTACTGCCAGTCACCAACACCTGGCCTATAGAAGGCAGGCTTGGGGTAGTCACAGAGTGGGCCCTGGGGGATAGGTCATGAAAAAGGTAATAAGTGATATAAAAGGAATAATAAAATTGAAAAAGGTGCTGAAGAATGATGAAATTAACATAGGATTATTATTTAGGAAATTAATGATTGAACGAGTCAAGACAAACATTATGTAAGTGAAATTTTTAACACAATTTCTATTCATTGGGTTGATCTTATACTTTTGGTTTATGTCATGCAATGATTATGCGAGAAATTAATTTTGATATAATATCTAGTATTTATACTTTCTTTAAGTGTTATTATACTGAATAATAATAATTGATCCATTTTATTTACAAAAGGATCATCGTAAGGGACTTTTTCTCAATCTCATTTATTGGAGGCATAATTTAATTTATACACAAGTTGCTTCTATGCGGTTTATAAAATCCTTTTAATTTTAGTTTCATTCAAAGAGAATCTTTTTATACATAGTGTTCTACTTAAAAAAATGGAATGTTTCTTTTTAACATACGCAGTGACAAAGACATTTTCGCTACCACAATAATTATTTGATATTTGGATTCTTTAACAACCCATGATATTTTTAAATGGAAAATAAATACCATATACCATTCTTATATATTTTGGTATAGAAAATAGTGTTGAATGTGGATTTAATATTTGAATATCTTGAAATTATTTCTTTTGATTTCATATGAAATTTTTATGTTTAAAAAGTTGAATTTTCAATATTTTATGTTTGATGATCAAATAATGGTACATGGACATTTTATGGGTGGTTACATGATAAAACAATTTGTGGGTGGTTTCTTGATAAACCAAGGACGAGTGGTAACTTTATAATATCTAATTAATTGGGTGTGGAAGTTGGTCGTATGGACAATCTATTTGTAAAAATTATATGTCGAATTCGACCGCATAGTTACTCATTTTAGGTATGATTATATCAGATGTTTACCTATTATATGTTATGTATGATTTCTATGGGTTTTATGGAAATTCTTTCTTAAAAAATGGTAATAAATGATATTTTATTTAGTGAGGAGTATTTTCTACTTCATAAAGGTGAAAAGTATTACTTATGATAAAGTATTAATTGCTTACATGTTGTTTTAAAAAACTAACTGATTTCTTTCTTTTTGTTTCCCTTATTGAGCTTTAATATGTTCATCTCATGTTTCGAAGTATTTTTCACAGAACATATGGTAGAATAGAGTCATGTATGAGATCATGGAAAAGTTATGCTGTTAAAACATGAACCTATTACGTGTTTCATTTAATAGAGTTTTGTTTAATGAAGAAAAGGTTAGTGAGTCGAAGTGTCTACATGTAATATTCAAGTTGTTATGTATTAGTTATAACCTAATTATCTAAACTTGTAAACCTGAAAAGATTCTCAATGTGCATTATTATCTGAATTCATGAATTCGTAAGATTTAAGGCTAGGTCCTTAGAGTTATTGTGGTTATGATATTACTAGGAATGGAGGTTATGTTTCAAACAATTATAGTGGTTATGATATAAAAAATGATGTGTGTCAAAAAAATCTCAATCTAATGAATTGTGTATAGATTTATAATTCATGGGATAAATAGGAATGGAAGAGGGTTTCAACCTAGATCAATAATATAATCTTCCACTATTATAGTCTTGGGAGATGACCTTAACTATTATGATGGATTGTGATGTAAAATAATTCCACTTTGATTTTTTGGTTAATGATCCTTGAATTAAATTGAAATTATTTTCTATTCCTATGTGTATTCCATAATTTTTTCCCATACCAACGTTATCCTCACATGGATTATGTAAATTGATTCAATTAACATTAATTTATTTTAAAATGAGATATTATTTGGCATGACTCGTGTTAATGATAAATGATATGAATGATTTTTTTGGAAAATCTATTCTAATATTTTAATACAATTTAACACATGATATATTGATTTTTTCCACTCTATTCCCATATTGAGAATCTGAGATAATCAATTCTTATGGTTACATAACTATTATTATGAGGAATATTGTTATGTATGCTATATATATGAATGGTGTTATCTATGAATAACATAATTTTAGATTATGTTATCCACCTATGAACTAGTTTTTTATGTATCATTATTTTAAATGGAGCTAGAACAATGTGATTAATAAATGGATTTTTATGTAATGTAACAAATATTATCTACTATGATTAATATATAAGTTTTATATTTCTTCTTCATTATATTCTTCTTTACACATTATGCATAAGAAAAATAATTTATAATGGATTTCCCAAAAGTTGAGTAGAAGTGCTAAAACTCATAAAAATGATATGAAGAAAGGAACTCAAGTTGAGAAATGTGGAAAATCAAAAAAAAATTATCCACATTATGAATGATATTCTAGTGACTTTTTCAGAAAATTTGAACTGATAAGAAATTATATAAAATCACATGAATAGGAAACTGCTAAAGATAAAATGAATACCCCCATGAATAAGTTTAATTTCATGAGTGGTTGTCAACAAATATAACTATTAGGTTAATGATCTTCTATGTAAAAGATTTAATAAATTTATACATAATGTAAGAGGTTTTCTAAAAAAATTTCTATCATAAGAAGAATAATTGAAGATAATAAATCTTTCATAATGAGAATTAAATGATTTTAAGGATAAGGAGAGAATAACCTTCTCACATAATGAAATAGTAGGTGTGATAAGACCCGTGAATCCAGGGAAAAATCTGATTTAAAAATCATATGATGGATAAGGAATCCTGGAGAGACATTGGAAACATAGTTTAAAAACCCATCTCACATTTCTATTAACATTTTGGAAGAAGTAAATCCAACTTATTGTGTTATGTATGTTGTTTATTTTATTTAGACGTACAATTTAGGGAAATTAAGGTGATGTAATATCTCCATGCGAGAGCCTAATAATCAGTGATTTTTGTCTATTCATGAAATTATACATGATGAATCCCACAACAATTAATAAATTACCAATTTATATTGAAATGAAATTATGAGTGAGAATATTCTTAGATTAATTTGAAAATGTAGATTCCATATTTAAGTGATCCATCTTTTCATAAGAGCATATATTAGAGAAGATAATCCATGGTGAAGGTGTGGATGTTGATGAAACTAGATAGACACATAAATAATTCAATTTTGGTGGGTTCTAATATTAAAACATCATAAAATGAATTCAAGAATAGATTCACCACCCTTAATATGTTGATGAGTGTTTAACTTGTGTGGATCCATGTTAATAAAGGATGATGATAAAAACATTTCAATATGAACCAATAATTTTCCTTAAATCCTAGTAAACAATATTTTGTTTTTTTTCAAATTATTAACCCCCATTATAAATTTTACTAAACTATTTGTTTTGGGGTTTGTTAATAAAACATGAGAAATACATTTTAGTTAAATGACTTGTGCATAAATTGTTTCAATGTTTTGCTGAGATATTTTCACGATACATGTCACTTTTAAAAGATTATTTTTTTACAGACCCAAATTGAGAAATAATATTCTTTTAGTATGATTTAACATTAATTGTAGTATATAGATATCATAAATAATTATTTTCATTTATATATTGTTTTCCACACCAATTTATCCATGTTATAAATATAATTGATTAACTAAAATATCTTTGTTATGTTTTATGTGATATTATTGATCATATTAAAAAAGAATAATTGAATAAATATCTGAGAAGGAAGTTAGGATCAAACAAATGTTGTTAACTTTTTAATTTAATTGGTGTTTTGTGAGTTTTAATAATATGGTGATACATGGAGAGTTTTTATTGGTCCACTTTATGGAAATGGATTTATTTCATAAAAAACTATGATTATTTAAATGTGGATATTTATATCCAATCATAGGATTAATGAAATGTTTCAGTATACATGAAACATGTTTTGTTGAAATTTGAAGAAGAAAAATTACAGATATGATTGTAATGAAGAAATGTAGTACTTTATTTTTATTCATTTTTTGTTAAACATTTGATATTATTTTTGGGAATTTCCTATTACATAGAAACTATTTTGTTTGGAGTTTTATAAATAAGTTTTCCATCCAAGAAATCCAAATTTTATTGATCAACCATATATTATGGGAGAAAGCCTCAAAAACACATTGGAGCTAGGATACACATATTTCATATCATTTGGAAGTACTATAAACTTATTTGTCTCCATTTTATCTTATATGGAGGTGCACATGAGAACGTGAATATGAAGGAGGTGGACCAAAAAGTATAGGAACGTCCCATGAATCCCTGGTGTGTGAATGTGGTGTAAGTGTTGAACCCCACTACAAACTTGAAAAAATGATGGTGTATTATTTTAAATAATGAATTCCAAGGCGCAGAGTGATATTGATGTGGGATGAAAAAGAAATGATCATTTGTCACACATATGAAAATGTATAGATATTTCAGTTTTCATCATATGTAATTACTTTTATCCATCCAATAATCATGTAGGATCTTATTCTACCTTCAGATGATTGATGGTTTTGTAGGTGATATTTTTTTCCATATATGATAGGAGGTGGTCATTCCAATCAATGGGCCTTGATCATATTGTCAACCATGATCATGCTTTTATCATTTAGTGAACATATTTGTCATGAGACCGGCAATATGGATGATATTTTTGCACACTGGTGTTTCTAGAATATATTAATATTTATTACATCCACAAACGTGTTATAAAAGCTTTAAAAGATGTATTCTCTAGAGATAATGTCTATTCTACTTAAAAAATGTTTTTTTTGAAATGATAAATCTACTCACCTACACATTCCATTATAATAATCAAATGAATGGAAATCAGATTTCTGTCTACCATGAATAATTCTCGCATACCTAATTCCATAAGAACATTCATATGACCATTTTAATTGTGAATAATGCAACCATTTAAATAAATAAAATGTATCCAATTCATTCACTAACACCTTTGTTATAATGATCAACTTTTATAAGTGAATCAAAAATATTATTGGATGAGTATTTTAACATAAATGATTGAATCTAAGAGGTTAATGAATTTTTGTGTGTGATGTCATTGATTTTATTTAGTTGTGAATTTTTTTTTGCACTATTTACACAGTGATAAATGAGGATCTATGTAAATCATAGGTATTTAAGTATTCCATACGGAAAAAATTTTGCGGTCTTAGTGATATTTAAATGAGGTTTTTGAAATTAATTTTTCAAATATAAATGATTATTTTATGACACTGTTAAAATTTAATTTACCCTTGTTGGATATGATTTAAAATTAAACCAAAAACTGTATGGATTATGGATTCTTTATTGGATTTGTGCTGTGATGCATTTATACAGATTGTGGTGTCAGCATAAATGTTTTTCCTAATCACTGTAACAAAATATGGAGAGAATATATGTATATGTGTAGAGATCCTTGAAAGAGAATTTTTTAAAGATAAATTTATTATAAAATTTTTATTAGTCATTAATACACAAATATATATTTAAGGATGGAAAGTGATAAAGGGTGAGATTTGTTGGTATTGTTTCCACAATACATCACATCCAAAATATGTGTCGGTATCGTTGAAATGAACAGTTGGGAAAAACTGATATATCTTCCATACCTTGTGGAAGAATTATTTTGGAGGCTTCATATCTCTATGTATTGAAGTGAGATGGATTCATAGAAAATAAATACTAAAAGAGGGTTATTTCATGAGACTGAGTATTTATAGAAATTTTTTAGTATGTAGATCACACTAGATTTGAGATGTGAGTTTTGATGATAATATGACTGATCTTTATTCACTTTTTCTAAGGATTTTGAAGGAGAATATAGGTGAATGAAATCAATTAATCATGTAATGAAAGAATATATATTGATAATATATTTTTTTAATAAGCAAGCAATAAGGATTCATATAACTAAATAAAAGATACATTGGGTAAAAAATTCTGATGTAGGAAATTTTACATTTATCTCTGTAAAGGATAGAGAGCATCTCACGAGGAGTATTGGAATAATAGGTGCAAGTGTCACTCGAGTCTCCCATGTTTTCAAGGCAACCATCATGTTGATTGGCTTCCCAGTAGACATGTGAAATAACATAATGCATTTAAGAATGTATGTCGAGGTACTTAATCCATTTCGAAGTATGTTTCCATGCCAAGTGAATTTGACCCGTTCGAACCACTTGAACAACTGTGACAAAATCACTTTCAAACCAGATATTCATCTAATTTTTTCTTTGAGGAAAAAAACTACTTTGATAAGAGCCATGAGCTCTGCTTTAAGAGTCGTGGCAAGTCCACACGTACCCTGACCCCAATTAAGAAAGTCACCATCATGATTCTTGAAGACAAAACCATAACTAGGAGGACCTAGATTACCTCTCGAGGCCCCATCTGAGTTGTTTTTAATCTGTCCTGCAAAAGGAGGTAACCAGAATACTACCATGGTTCTGAGAGGCCGATGATAATTACCTTGAATGTTCAGTTTTTTTCCAAATAGTGAAATCCCTAACTAAGTTGTGACAATTTTCATCATGGGAATTATTTTCTTGTTGAGACTCCAGTATAATTTGAGGGAGAAGAAACCCATTATTAATTCTAGAATTTGTGTGTCGTGCCTGAATTCTGCACTACCAAATGACATGAATGGCTCCAGCGCATCCAGAAAGGAAAATAATACACACCTACTTGGATAATTGAATCTCTGGGTGTAGCAGCATACGGTATTCGATGTTGTTCACATGCGGTGGATTAATCTCAAACATGGTAAAAACCGTGTTCCAGATATAATCTGTTGTTTTACATGATAAGAACAAGTGATTAACATTATCTCGGTGCTGATGAGAGAGGTCGCATCTGGAGCATAGGGAGATCCAAACCCACTGCAAATTAGTGTTCATTGGATGTTTATTGAGATGGAGGCACTAGAGGAGAGTGGCTCGAGATGGAAGCAACCATTTGTTATTGTAGTTCACATCTCAATTACCAATACCTTGAAGGAGATTATTTTAGAAGCATTTGGAGTTCATAATTCCATTTGAACTCGATTCCCAAATAGGAATGTCATCTGCATCCAGAAAGTCATAGGAGGAGACAATGTTCACAATCTGAGATGGAAGTTGATGATACTACATAATATGGTTTCTAATAGTGATATTGTGATTTTTAGGAAGCTCTTGAATCTCAAAACTATCATCAGTGGCGTAACAGTCCAGTTGTCTCTCCATAATTGGAGGGAGGAGTTCCTACTTACCAACTAGTGAGACTTCATTTTTTCCTTATGGAATGTATTTTGAGACTTGTCCAAACTGAGGATTGAATGTAATTCATGTTTCCTACAATCATCCTACTAGAAGTTTAGATCTGAGGAAATTTAGGGACTCAGATTTATCATTTATGTGACACAAAAGGAAATGAGCTTGAAGAGATTGGTTAAAGAGCTTAATTTTTTTAAATTATAAGTCCTCCCATTCTCTGCGGCAACATCAAGTATTCCATGGAGCTGTTAAAATTTTCCTTTCCAGAATACATCCACTCCACACAAAGTTTCTCATGAGTGTGTTGACACTTTTAAGGGTGGAGTCTTGCTAGGAGTTCACCATGAATGAGTAAACAAGCTTAGAGAAAATCACATACTTAACCAGGCAGATTCTCCCTGCCATTGAGAGTGCCTTACCATTCCAGCTGGAGAGAGTTATTCTAAACATTCCTACAACATCAGTATAATACAAGGTCTTGGGTTTTCCAAGAAACATTGGAACTACAAGTTAAATTAAAGGAAGGTACCCCTCCCTTATTCCCAGCTCATGAACCATGATTTCCTTCCTTGAGGCCGAGATGTTATTCCCAAATAAAATGAACGACTTGATCCAACTGACTTCTTGACCAGAAGCTTTTTCATAGTGAAGAATATTTCTCTTGATTTTTTTAATGTTCCTTCTATCCCCTTGGGTAAAAAGAATGACGTCATCAGAAAAAAGGATATGTGAGGGGGTAGAAATACCTCATGCAGCACAGATTATTTTGATATCTCCATTTTTAACTCAATCAAGTATAAGATGACTGAGATAATCATCAGAAATTGAAAAAAAAACTAGTGTAAAAAGGGTCCCCCTACATCACTCTTCTAGAACATTTATATTAACCTTCCAGAGCCCCATTAATCAAAATAGAAATATGGGCATAACTGATCAGAGAATGAACCCAATGAATGAATCTAGTGTGGAAGCCGAACTCATGAAGAATTCGCCCAATGAATCCCCAATAAATGGTGTCAAAGGCCTTCTTAATATCATGATTTGGAGCAATTTTTCCACCCCATGTGGTCTTTTGAAGGATATTAATACATTCAGAGGCATTTATAAGGCAATCTTGAATTCCCCTTCCTTTGATATAACCAAACTGGTTCAATTAGACAATTCTATCAGAAATATAAGCAAGTCGAATATCAAGGACTTAGGCGGTGATCTTGTGGATAGTATTGATGAGAGAAACAGGCCAGAACTGACCAATATCTCTTTCATTCTCAAGTATAGGAATTAATGCAACAAACTGAGCATTGAATCCTTGAGTGTAACACCCTTCTGTGAAAAAATGCCTAACCATTATACAGACATCTTTTTGTACGACCTCCCAATAGAATTGGAAGAAATAATTAGAGAAACATTGTAGACCTAGCGAGCATTGTTTTGTAAGACCAAAAACTACATCCCTGATTTCAATATCTACGGGTGTTGAGATAAGAGAAGTTTTTTCTGTATCAGTGACCAACTTTGGGATAATTCCATCAATCAAAGCATCATTTCATGTGGGTCCATTGAAAAGATTCAAATAGAAGGAGACAATGTGATTTGAGAGACTCTGTATTTCATCAATTAGAGAGTCTCCATCCTTCAGAATAGATAGAGGCATGTTTATTCATTTATCTCATTGAAGTGAATTAAAAAATTTGGTATTATTATCACCATCAGTAAGACACTTGGAATTGAACAAATATAACTGAATTTTTTCCCTAAGAATAATGAGATTTTGGAGCTCAGAGGAAACATTCTTTTCACGATCATCATTTCCGGGGAAGTTTTTAAGAGTAACTGATTTGTGAATATAATGAAGAGTTGTTTCAAGAGAATCAATTTCCTGATCAAGGTGGATGAACTTATTCTTGTTCCAATGCCTCATTCTCTTCTTAAGGAACCGAAGCTTAAAAACACAAGAAAGTGGATTGTGATTATAGTCCTGCATGGCCCAATTATCTCTAACAATCTGGGAACAATCTGGTAGGGTGGTCCAAGAATTTTTAATCCTAAATGGAAGAGGAAATTTTTCCTTCTCATCAATGAAGTTAACCAGAATATGATGATGATCTGAATTATGTCATTCAGGAGTAACACATCAAATGGTTTTCCATTCCTCCAGAACAAGGATGTTAACAAATGAACGGTCAATTATGCTTGCCCTCGTGCCATTCATATGCTTTCTATACCATGTATACATTTCTCCCAACAAGTTAATTTTAGTTATATTCGAATCTTCAAGAAAATATTTGAGATCCATGATGGAAGTGGTACCTGTAACATACTCAATCTTTTCATCAGCATATAGAATGGAATTGAAATCCCCAATGATAATTAATGGGTTTAAGATGGAACAAGACATATTTTTAGATGAATCCATAAGGCTCTTATTTAAATATAGTTGTTGGATGTGTAAACCATCTAAAATAGAATTTTTATGACACAGTATGTAAATGTGCATGTGAGGGAATGTTCATACTCATAAATAATAAGAGGTTTAACAACATTATTATGAGAAAATATCCATAATCTGTCATGATTATAATCTTTTATAGAACCAAAAATTGAATATCCCTTTCTTTGAAGAAGAGAATTATTATTGTGCTTCGTGGTCTTAGGCTCAGAAATTCCATGAATGTCAGGTATATAATTTCTTATTAGTAGCCTAAGGGAACTAGTCAATCTAGGGATGGCCAATACCTGAAAATTATAGAAGAGTACATTCATTTTGACTTATGGTTGGGGTTAAAACCCCCTTTTTCCCATGTCATGGGTGTCTTATGCCTCCCAGACCATCTCAGATCCTCCTTCTTAGAGACTGAAGTATTTTTTGCAGGCATGGATCAAGTGCAGTCCTTACTGTCGTCTCCATTTTTATTTTTAGACTCTTCCTCAGTGGGAATGTATTGATTTATAAATTTATTGTGAGCCTCTTAGTTTAATAAAGTGGCCTCATTCATGTCTTGAGTTGGGTTAGGAGGAAGGGTGTTCATCAGCGTCAGACTAGAGTGGAGAATGATGTTAAGAGTATCATCAGAATCAATGTTCATTGCCTCATTAATTTCTGAATTAATCAGATTGAAAGAAAGTTTCTCCTATTGCATACCAAACACAAGAGTAAAGACCTCCTCTTAAAAGTGCTGGGGATCCTACTCGACCATTTTCTCCTCCACTGGTATTCCCATAATATTTCATTAATAATACATTCATTTTGGAGATAATGTTGCTCTTCCTCTTCAGCAAAATCCTCCCAATTCTTGCTTGATGCCTCCATTTTGTCACATGCAGCCTGTTTTGAAGCTTTTTTATGAATCTTTTTAACATAATTCATAGTAGCAATCACATTCCTTCGAGGAGCCTCTTGCCAAGAGTAATTTTATGATGTCGGCTGTACAATTTTTTGTGCAATACAACATTTATAAATCATATTCCCAACCATTCTGCAATGCTCACAATATTAAGGAAGATTCTCAAATTCGAATCTGAATTCAATAAGGTGGTCATTGGAATCCAGTGCAACACGATATGGAGGTGATGTTTCCATGTCAATTTCAATGAGGACCCTGGCATAATTTCCAAGATCTCCATTAATTGTTCTTTGATCAATCTTCAAAGGTGTTCCAATACCAGATGCAAGATCATTGAGTATTTTTTGGATTCCAGTGCATCCATGGAAGTCCATGGATTATTGCCCATACCTGAGCAATGGATTGCTTTTTCATGTAGGGGTTAAATTTAGCATCCCTTTCTGAGATTTAGAAGATCCCAAGCCTCATGTTAAGAGTTATGAGATTCTATATTTCATTTAATTCCTCCTACTACAGAACTATTATACGGAAGTATCCTTTTCCAAGGGGAATCAGTCTCCAATTGGAGAAATTCTAACAAAGTGAAAAACGCAGTTTGAGATCCACAAAAGGCTAGGGCTTCGTTCCTTTATCATAGGAAATACATACGAGGACCAAGAATCTACATACCTCAAGTATTTGTTTGACCGCCTCAGGATAAAAAACCACCATGATGGATCCATATCCAGATTTCTATATTATCAGTGGCTTATTATGAATAGGCTATGTGGAAGAGGTTCTTGCTTATGAATAGGCTATGTGGAAGAGGTTCTTGCAAGGACTTCTATGAGAGACAATGCTTTATGGGGGAGAGCTCTGAGATTTGAGCACTTTTCATGTTCAAACTGATTAGTTGGGAATAATATTTCCCATTTTGGATCAAGGAGTATGAATTTCTAGGGAACCTAGTAAATACTGATGTATTACTCTTAGTTGTTTAATAATACACTAGAAGGTGAGGCTATAATAAATCATTGGGTGGATTGAGAATATAAACCAGTTCAAGAGGTAGAATTTAAAGAGGGGAAAATTTCATTAGATGATGGAGCCACTTATTGACCCCACCCCCACTACATTCCACATTATAAGTTGTTGATTATTATATTGTTCAATTGATTACATGGGATATTGGTATTAATGTCTTTCAATATATTAATTTTATTTCAATAACATTTTTCATTTCAGTCTGTATATGATACATTTTGAGACACGTTAGGGAATGTAGTGTCGAACATAAACATGTCGTGATAAATTAATTGAAAAAAGTTATTATGAATAAAAATGATATACTAAATGGTTGATAAGGGGAATATAATTCGGAAACAATTATTTATGGTTCAATTTTTGAGGAAATGTTATACCTATGACTAAAGAAAATATCTTTAATTTGAAGTAGATGATCATGTTTTTCATGAACATCCTCTATTTAAAAGTGTTAATTGTTTTTAAAAAAAAAATATATGTATGTTTCTAGATCGTTAGACAGTATGAAATAATATAGAATTATGGATCATCTTCTTAGCGAGGGGAATTTACTACAATTTATATCATGTATATAATATATTTTAAGATTCATTGATATGAATATATGCCTCATAAGAATCTCATATTATGAGCCTTGAACAAGTTTAATAGGAATAAAACCCTTCATATGAGGAAAAATGTTACAAACCAAGTGTCATGGAATTTATACCTTGGTGTTGTTTTCTCTCATCTTGAGTGTCATTGATTTTTGGTTCATGGTTGTATGAGAATACATGTTTTGGAGGATTTTTATTGGAGCACGATTAGAAAATATGGTTAAAACTAGCCGTGTGATGGCCCCACAGTTTCCAAAGGGGGTATATGATGTGGAACATGACATTAAAAAGATTTGTTAAACTATGATGAATGTTCACTGTTTGGTCAATAATTTTGAAAAATCCTTTTTTGCACGGCTTCCTCACGTCTTTTCAAATTGTGTGGAGCTCCCCAAAAATTGTATGGGGTCTTTGGTTTGTCTTGAGTGGGTAATATAGTTATAACAAACCATAATGACTCATAGGGTAAACTATGGGGGTGATGCATGACTATAATGTCCCTCCAAAATATTTTTCTCAAGGTTAGGTGAACCTTGGGGACTTACCATGCAGATATCCGAATGTATAAAAAAATTATTTTATGTTTTATTTATTAATTCATATTTCTCAATTATTATTATTTAAATAATTATTTCTCTTATATGTGTAACCCAAAATCCCCTACCCCTTACCAATTTGTTCACTACAACCCTCTATTAATATCTCCTCTCTACACATTTCTCACTAAAATTCTCTTGAAATCATTGCCAATTCATGAAGAGGAATGATGTTTCTCCCTCTTATACTTCCATTTCTGGTGCCTTATTCTTCACGGGTAGCCCATTCTTATTCAACCAAACCCTAGGTTAAATGTGAAATATTTTTTTTCATATTTCGTTCATTACTAGGGAATGTGATGGTTTTCTCATGCATAATTCCTTCATGTATTGGAATCCACCACCAAAGGTGGAGTGGTTTGGTCTACATCCGTTTTTTCCACTTTTTGAGATATTTTTTCTTCTGCCTTTTTAAATTTTCCCAATCTTAATTGGGTTATTTTGGTGATTTATGTTCCCTCTTGCTTCTTTGGATATATTATGGACCTTTAAAACACTCACACATATGTATAGGTATGAAAATTTATATTTATATTTATATTTATATTTATTATTTCCTTATAAATTATCCCTTATGGAGAGGGGAATTTATGCATTGGATTAAGGGGTGTGCATGTCTTTAGAGGAGTGTATTTGTGTAATTTTTAATTGTTCATTGTCATATGCTATGACTTCCAAGGTTCATCATCTTGATTGAATTCTCTTTGGGCTAGGAATTTCTGTGCAATTTGATTCATTTTTGAATTTTGAATCTACTGGATGATTTTTAATTAACATATTATGAATGTATAAATTTATTTGATATCTCAATGGTGTTTTGAAACCATTTATTGGTAATTTTAACTTATAATAGATTTTTTTTCATGTGAGATCCTTTTTTTATTTTAGAAATGGAATGTTTAAATATGTTAGGATTTTTATGAGATTTGTGAGGGGAATTTGAAATGGTTTTCCAGATGTTTATTGGATTTTAAAAATTGTTTTGTTTTCTAAGAGTGTAACACTATGTGTTAAATTTAATTTTATTTTAAAATGATTTTCTGAGCACAAAATGATTTTGAAAATTTATATTTATTATATTTTAAATGATGAATCGAATTATGTGTTACATTCATCCCATGTGAAAAATCTATGGTGGATTATTTAAAATGGTTTGATATAATTTGTGGGAGATTTTTTCTTTGTATTGATTTTCAATGTGAAAAAACCATGTGCAAGGGTAGCATGGAAATTTTTTAATTGAAAATTTTGTTTTTAACCTATAACATTTTATCTTGTGTTTTATAAAAGGTCAAATTAAGAATTGAATTTAGAGTCTTCCCTTTGTGCTAAAGGGTCTCCCGGAAATTTGGTTTTCAAATAATGTTTGATATGGAATCTCATTGGTTTCCCCTTTATTATATAACTATAATGTGGGTTTTTATCATTATATGATTCATGTTACTATCCTTATTTGGGAATTTTGTTATTATTGTATGAGTGTATGTTATTTTTGTTATATATTAATCATTTTCTTGGAGTGATGGTAGTTATGGTTGTGCCATGAGGGTTAGAAATGTCTTGTTTACACTACACCAATACTATTTTATATATTTCACGGGATCCTTTAGAATAGGTGGGAGTATAGATCTATATTACACCTAGGGAAAACACATTAATAGAATCCCCTCTTGATTTAAATAGGGCTAGATGGGGTGTCCCATATAACCAGGATAATGCAAGGTACTTGGATGGGTTGATTATATGATGAAACGTATGCAGGATTGTATGTCTGTTTGAGAGATTCAAGGAAATCCACACATTAGGGGTTGTAGTGTAAAGCCCACAACACATTTAATTTCATTTTTAGGGATTAAAGGGAATATGATCAAATAAATTCTTACCAACTTCCATAATTTCATTTTTTTGAATCGTTCTTGTTTATTTATAATTTTTATATTCATGATATTCTTAGTAACAACATTATTATTTTTCAATTTTTTTAGAGTGATGGTTCACCATCATCATAAAATTTAGTTTCCAAATATATTGTAAAACCTATTTTGAACATAAATAATCATTTGGTTGTTCTTTAATGTGGATTTCAAAAAATGTGTTTTGGTTTAAATGGCAGGTTTTGATTTAATAATATATTTAATTTGGTTTGTTTCATTTAAATAAAACATGTGTGTTACTTTGGTAAAATGAAAACTATGCATGTGGTTCTTTAAAATGGATTATGTTGGTGGATTAGTTTTCCAAATGAGTTTGTTTGGTTTTTGAAAATCAATTTAAATGTTTTGATAGTTAATTATGGAAATATTTTTATTTTCAAACATGGTGTTATGAAATTATTAATTTATCATCATATTTCTAAACTATAATTGATGAAATTAATTGTGAAACATATTTTTTCTTTTATAAGGTTATGCTGACCTATATGTATTTTGAGCTTATGTCTATATGATTTTAGGTTTTAACTTCTCTATTGGATATCACTAGTTTATCATAGTTGTGGGGTGAGTATGTGGTCGTGGACGATGAGGTCACATAAAACATTTCCTAGATTTATTTTTATTTATAGTAATTCCTTTCTAGTTGGGATTAAATTTGTAATTTTGTCTTATAAAATTAGTTTATTTATTTATTAGTTTTTCATTTACTTATTTTTTGGTAAAAATAATATATAAAGAGATTTTTATGTTTCCTAAGAATTGGTTTCTATCATTTTGGAGACTAGGAACTCTCTTTAGTACATCCTGAAGAAAGGGTCTACTATGAAGTTGGATAGAGGACAAGGAAAATTTATTACAAAATTATATCATAGGGGTTTGGGTTTCCTTCTATATCATCCTAAGACTCTTTTCTGCATTGTGATTTGTGGATTTCTGAATATAATGGAGACTGAGGTTGTTGGTTATATATATTGAATGCACGGATGATCCTTGATAGATATTTCTGAATCCTATACTTAAGCTGATAGTGGGATTTGTGACTCCAATTATAAATTTGATCTTGTTTTTGGTTGTTTTTATGGGTTTCGATTAGGCTGAAGTTGTAAATCTTCTTTGGCAGTCACATGATATTGGGGGCCACTCATTGGTTTTGGGGTGGATTTGGGAGAGAACAATAGTCATGTAGTTGGAATGCTGGTATGCCAAATAATGTGGTACTCGTGTGGTCGATTTGACCACTTTAATTGAGTGTGTTTCATGATTGGGTCTTGGTTTGAAGAAAAGGGTGGAAGAAGCATGAATTACATTATTTCTACCATGGTTGGCCTATTTTTTCAACTCCCATTGAATCTAGATAATCAAAAAGTGATTCAAACATGTTATAGGTGGACTGAGGATTGTTTTAATGCATTTTGTGTGTGGGTTTCAGATACATTTCATATACACATGTATTTATTTTTTTCAATTGGTTTTAATTTTTTTTTAAAATGAATAGATTTTACATTGAAATGTATTTTTAGAACATGGTTTTGCTGGATTATTTGTAAAATGGTAACATACATTCATTAATATTTTTTTCAAAATAACAATGTGTTTTGGATGAATCTTTTCTAGATAATTGGTTTTCAAAAAGGAATGGAGTTTTTGATATGATTTTTTAAATTTTTCCTGTTGGGAATTTTTTTGGATACACCAAGGTATTCTATTTTTAAAATGTGTTGGCTCATTTTTGGAAATACAATGTTGGAATGTGGTTTCAAAATAAAATGGTAAAAAAGTTATTTAAAAATAAAATCTCTTTTTGTGTGCATGTTTTGTACTGATATTATTGGATTATTGTTTTAGTTTGATTCTTAGATATGGATATAATCATCTAATGTATTATTTAGTTCATGTATTTAGGATTTCCCTATTATGTACTTCTATTATTGTCTCCCAAAATAGTCAAAAAGGATTCCTCAGTTACAGTTTTTACCCACCCTCTGAATGGTGTGGTGGATGTTGAACCTTCATTTTTAGGGATTTTGAGTGTTCTCTCACTTGTTTTAGATGAATTTGGTGGTAATAAATAGTTTTTACTTTTTGGAACTTCTTTAGGTGTTTTTAATATCTATTTTGAATCTTTTTATATTATTAATAAACCATATGAATGTTTCCTTATGAGAATGTTGATATCTTGATGTCGTTTTTCCATTAGGGATCTCATTGATAGCACTGTGTGGTATTTTTTGTCAGTGTAGTCTTCCTAGTGGTGTTTATCTCCCCCTTGGGGTTATATTTCATGGTTTTTACCCTATTTTTATTCATTAAATATGGTTTCATTTGTTTTTACATTCATTTTTGTGGTTGGTTTTTAATAAAATTTTATAGGGCCTCAATTTTTGGGAAAACCTTTCTCAATGGTAGAAGGAGAGACCCATTTTTACATTAATCCATTTATGTTCCCACTCATTAGGCACTATAGAGGCCTTGTTAGCAAAATATTTACTAGTGTTTGTTTAGCATTTTGGTTGTGTATAGTATCTACTATTTGGAAGTGGCCACTTTGGGTGCACTATATGGATGTGACTCAGTTCATGACTATTGTTTATTTTCATGTGTTGTGACCCTAGGTGAGAGCTCATGTCACTCTTCTGAGGATACTTTTGGTTTTTTCTTCTCCCATTGATTTTAAAGAATTTATGTTAGATAGAATTTTTATATCTTATGGTTACTCAGTTTCATGAGGATTTCTGTTCCGAAAGTTGTTATGTATACCACTATCTTTGAGAAATTGTAAATTGTAGGGAGACACTGATTTGTCCCCTTGACTATGTAGGCCTCCTTGATTGATGTTTTCTTTTAGTTTTTCACTGAGATGTCAGAATCATTTGGTTGATTTGTTCATCCATTTTATGAATTTTTATTTATAGCATCAAAATTGATCCACGTGGAGTGATTTTTTTGTTTAGGTCATCTTTGAAACATTCATCTTCATTTTTCGTTGTTTTTATAGAGGCATTGTGGACACAAAAAGAGGCATAGTGGGGAGTTTGTGACCACAAACCCCTCCTATGTCATTGTTTTCTTATTTTGGTATTATTTTATCTATCCTTTAGTGGGGTTGAGTTTCAGTTCAAGGTTGGACAAAAATTGATGTTTTTTGGTTTTTGGGAGGAGAACAATTAGCTCCCATGGTTTGTAATCACCATGTGATGCCCATTCAGGTGATGAAGTGGTTCTGTGGTGTGGTTGATGAATTTTTCATTGTTTCTTAAATAATGTGTTATGATTATAGTGGGGATTTTCAATTTGATAGATCCATTTTTCTTGCCTTCCCCAGGGTTTTTAAAACCATATAGAGAACCCTATATATTGTGTTGGCTCAACGGTGTGTCTATAGTGAGGCACATAATTTTTAAAAATGATGTAGCCACATTGGGGAAATCGTTTAGGGATGGGGTTTTCTAGGTAGTATCTCTTTCAAGGTTATCACATGGTTATCAAAACTATGAGGCCTAACCATGTGGTTTTACCTGTAAAGTGAAAAATTATTTCTTTTTATTTTATTAAAATTTATCCCTTATATCTTTTTTTCATTCCCCCTTCTACAATGTGTATCATAATACATCCCATCTACTGTCCCACCATGAACATGCCACACCTCTCCTTAGATTTTTAATCCAATTATTTCAACTTGGATTTCTAATAGATTTTTGGTCAATTAGTCATGGTAAGGTCTCAACCTATCTTCTCCATCCATTTTGGGAATCTACCACATCTCTCATCCAACCTTCTTGTTTAGATAAACCATAATTCTTTGGTTAACCCAGTTTTTCATTGTTTTCATCCATTATCAGGTTATTTGATGGGTCTCTTAGGTAGGCTACATGAATTTTCGAAATCCTCCAATGAAGGTGATGTGTTTTTCTCTATTTTGGGTCACCCATAAATGTTTGAGGTAGGTTTTCATATAACCTTATTATTATCCCAATTTTATTTACAAACATTTGAGTTATTTAGTGTCCTCTTATTTTTTATGGTTTCTTATCTCTCAATGAAGACATAAACACATATACATAGATATGTATATATATATGTTCTCATTAACACATACATTCATAGATAAGAGATTATGTGGATTGAATTAATGATTATATATATATGTTAGTAACTAAGATGTGGTCATCTTGAAAGGATAGGAGTTTCAAGGTTCTTCATCTTGATTTCCTTCTTAGTGAGGCAGGCATCACTATGAAATTTATTTAATCTCGAAATTCCTAATGTTATGGAACTTTATAAATTAAGTTTATATAAGTGTATCAATACATGTTATATCACTTTCCCGTTTCAAAATAATTTCTCATTATTTTGATCCTGATATAAATAGTTTTTTGAGTGAGTTTCATGTTAATAGTATTGAAATAGAATATCTAAATATCTTAATACTTTTCAAAATTATAGAGGTGGTTTTTGGAATTATTTTCACGATGTTTATCATATTATAATATGAGTTTAATTTTTAAATATGGTAAAATATGTTTAATTTTTTTTTTAAAATGAGATGTTGAAAATGAAAGGATTTGGAAGATGTGTTATTTACTAAATTTTAAATTATGATATTAAATTTGTGCATGATTCATCACTTATGAAAATATCATGGTGACATATTTTAAATTTTTTGTATTTATGGTTGCAGTAATGGAATATTAATTATTTTCAATGAGTAAATCCCATATTGAGTGTTATATTTCTAAAATTTTACTGATTCATGTTGTTTTATAACATATTAAAATGGTTTTACGTGGAGTTTTATGATAGGTGAAAGCGGTATTTTAATTAAGATCTATTTTTTACTATTAAAGGCCTGATTGGAATATTGGTTTTTAAATGGTATTTGTGAGGGACACCATTTGGTTCCCCCATTCTTTTATACACCTTGTATTGTTTTTGATCATTATGAGATTCTTATTTCTCCGTTTTTATGGTAATATTATTGTTATTGTGTTAGTGCATGTTATGTATTTGGGGATATTAATCATTGGGTATTATGTGTGAATGTATTCATGGTTTTACCATGTGTGTTAGACATGGAATGTTTTCCCTATGCCTCACATATATTAAATTGGTTATGGGAACCTAGATACTAGGAGGGAGTCCATATAACTGCTAGTCATGGGACCTAACACTATTAGTGGTCCCTCTATTGTGAAATTGTTCTGTATGGGGTGTGACTTATGATGAGTCTATTGTAAGCTTACCAAATGGATTTTTTAGGATATAACATATGCTAAAAAGTAGGTTGTATTGAGGGAGACTAGGGAATCCCAAAATTTGGGATCCTTTCGTAGATCCTATGAAATATTCAATTTCATGGTTATTATTTTAGGGGATTTTCATGTAATGTTTGTGGTATCGTATCCCCTTCTTTCATTATTGTCATACCATTCTATTTTAATTTTAATTTTTATATACATGTGATATTTGGTTTGTACTTTTTTCTTCTTCATTCTAATGACTGTGTTTGGCCATTCTATTTTCAAAATTGAAATTTAATAGATTTTGGAAAAATTGTTCTGAATTTAAAGACTCTTATAGCGATTCATTAAATTTGATTACAAAATAGTTGTTTTCTTTGAATGATGGATTAATATAGAGTAATGTTTCTAAAGAAGGATGTTTCATTTAAGTAAAACATGTGAGTTATGTTGTATAAATGAAATGAATTCATATGGATTTTGGATGTGTCTTAAGACCGTGGCTTTATTTTCAAAATGTGTGTTTTTCTATAAAAAATTTGAATTTTTTGGTAGTGGAATTGTTGATTTATTTTGATATCCCATTATGTTATATAATTAATTCATATATTCTACACATATTTCTAAACAAGAATTGAATAATTGCCTAGTGACACGAGTTTCATAGTTTAGGGGGGATTTGATGAACTATAATTATTTTTGGTTCATGCCTATATCATTTTCAGTTCTATGGTCTAAATTGTACCATGTTACATGGTGGTAGCCAAGGGGTTAGTTGGTTTGTGGTTACCCATGAGGTCACATTGTGGGTAGTCTGGCTTCCCTTTATTTTTACAAGTCCCTTTCTAGTATACATTTCTTCTATTATCCTTTCTATTTTATTTTATCTCATTAATTTATTCATTACACAATATTTTCTTTTTTTGGGTGAAATCATTCCCAAATTAGTACTTCTGATTCCTAGGAACCAGTTGTCAGCCCACACGGATCTGGAATGCACTACAGGTCATGTGGGAGACCAGGATAAGTGCTGATATTTATGGCAGCCCAAATCTGTTCATTATAAAAAACATATCTAGTTTCATATCCAAACTAATTTGGTGTTATAGAATATGGTGATTCCCTACATTATTGTTTTGTGGGGAAATAATATTATCGAAGAATAAACAAGGGAATCTTGAAATTCTATGATGTAAAAATTTCTCAACTTATTTGATAAATGAATAAAATTTTGGGGACACAATTTCCAAATTTGGGGAAGAATATAATAATCTTGTTAATATTTTGTGATTTATTAATATTTATTTCATTTATTTTTATATTCATTGTAAGAATAATAATTATTTTTTATTAGAACAGATGTTGTTATATTCTTGTCAAATTATTTTTAATGTATTATTATGTTTCATTTTGATGTTATATTTAATATTTTTAGGATTTTTATTAGAAAACATGAGCATATTTTTTGAAAAAACTATATTAAATTAAATTAAGGTTTTATTTTTTCATAAATTATTGATTTTTTAGTGAATGGTAAAAAATATAGTCTTTATGAAATTTGATATATTTTATAATATCAAAATGATATTAATAAAATATTAATATATACTAAACATATGTAAACACTCATATATGATAATATAATAATAGTATCAAACAAAAATAATTCAAAACCTATAAATTAAAATTAATTTCATGATAAATATAAATATCTTTTTTAGTGTCATTGTAGTTCTTATATTGGACAGGAAATGTTAAATTTGGTGGGCTAAATGTAATATTTTACAAGGAATAAGAATTTTTTGGATTCTACTAATAAATATGAAATATTATTTATGATTTTTCAAGATATATATTAATTTTTGAGTTATAAAATAATGAATTATCCATATTATTGTGCAACGCCAGCACAAAACTAAAGAAGTCAAAATGGCATATTAAATATGTTTTTAGGACATGTATGTGTGTAAATATATACATTTATTGAAGATAAAAGTTAAAATGAAATTTTTTATATTTATTATTATAATGAAAATTTATTTTTTATTTTTATTGGTGATTTAATTAACTTAAATTCATACGCATTGATGAGTGCTTATAAAAGATGTAGAAAAATCGATTAAATGATTAAAAAAACTATAAAAGTGATTTTTTTGAATAAAAACATATCATTAATTTAAAATATAAATATAACATCTTAGGGATGATTGAAATATTAATATTCTAATTAAATTTTCATGTTTATGACTTTATACTCAATGTAAATGAATAGTTCAAAAAATAACATTAATGATATTTTATAATAAAAAATATTTTATTAGATGATGTAGATTTCATAAATGTCCTACCATAAACCTTGTTAATGTGAAATGGCTTAAAACATCATCCATGGTCCATTTATGGTTTATTTTTAATTTTATCTTATGTTTCGTTTCACATAAAGAGTAATAATATTAATATCCATGTAATTTTAAAAAGGGTTAATGGGATATTAAATCAAGAGAAAAGGTTAAAGAAATTCACATGTCAATATTATATTTGATAAAGAGATTTAAACCATATTCTTCCTATATTAGAATTATATCAATTTGGATTCACTTGAAGATAAAAATTATTTTATATTAATTTAATAATTTCTGAAATTTGATGAATTCCCCTCTGCTCACATTTAAAAGGGAACATCCTCTTCACTCTTCTTCACAACATTTGATAACTCTATCACATAAGACGTAACCCAAATCGTTTATGTAAAAACCTTTACATATCCGTGATGACACCTTTATCATATTATTAACCTAGTAAGGCCTTATTTATAATCCAAAAGAGGTTTTCTGTATAATAGGTTTAGTTTTTAATAAATAATTTTTTCTCATCCAATACCAATTTAAATTCTTATTCAACCATGCTAAATAACATCATTATCCTGAATATACTAATATTTTTTTATGATAATGGAAAAACAGATATCCAACCCCTATAATATAAAAAGATAGTAGAATTCATAATTATTTTATATAGTGGATACAATCACATGAACCAATATAATTTATCTTCTTTAAGACCCTTTTCATTTTAAATGGATTCCTTTCTTTAAATATTGGCATAAATATCTTTTTTAGTTAATGGGATGTTTTCTGATAGGATTTGGGGCTTCATTGGTGTTTGAAGTGTTTGGGACACAAAATAATGTAAAAATAGGCCAACCTTTGAAGAGGGCATGATTAGGACGTGTTTGTTACATGGAAAAGTAAAAATTGTAAGGTGGGAGGTCAAATAAGGACATTTTGGGTAATAGCATATCACATAGTTGCTGCATAGTTCGTAAATTGTGCAGTTCATCTATGGTTACCATGAAACCCAAACATATTTGGACAATTTCATCTTCATGGTTTGGAAAGCCATATGGTTGAAATATGTTCCACATAAAAAGTTGAGAAATTTACAGTATTTTAATTAAATGATATTTAGATCCCCACCCAATTTATCCTTCATTTATCCCCCTCTAAACCCTACATACGAATAAAATCGACACAAGATTCCCAAGGGTGTTTAACCATTGATTCTTGCAACTTTGTAGTGTAGTTGGTTGCAGATCAATGATCGGGATAAGTATAATAACCCATGTACTTACCTTTTTCAAAATAAAGGTTTTTTGTTTCTCGCATATTATTTTGAATCCTTGAAACCCTATTTTTATTTGGGAATATAGGTTATGGATTCAAATTGTGTTGGAATATAGATATAAGGCTGCGTTTATGAGTGTGATCAACATCATATTCGATGTAGTTGTTTTACATGTTATATCCCATAGGTTTGTTACAGATTGGTGCTTGTGTATTGTGATATTTCTTATCCCTTGTTCTTGATTTGTCAAATTTATTATTATTTGGTAAAATGGACAGTAAAGTAATTATTTGGACCCCTGACGATCCCCATGGGATGCTTTAATGATGGTCATAATGATTTAGAGCCACCCATGGGTTGCACCAGCATTTCTGAACCATGAAACAGTTGGGGTTAAGGGTAGATTTGATGTGTGATAACATATAGCCCTTGTTGATCTTGATATTTTTAGTAATATAGTTTAAAAAGGAATATTGATACTGAAACTATATTTGATAATTACTGAAGTGTTTTTTTGGAATGGCATATTAAGAAGTTAAATTGAGTTAGTAGAGATTATGTATAAGAGATTATGAATTATGTTGAAATCACTAAGAGGGTTAATATATTTTAAATGTTGAACATGGTGAATTGATAATAGATGATGAATTGTTTAATATTATAAATGGAATGGGGAATGAAAATGGGTTTGAAGGGGGTTCATACATGGTCATTGATGAACAGGTTTTGTGAGTTAACATATGGAAATTGTTGATTATGTGGACTAGTTTATTACATGGTAATTATTGTGTTCACATAATTTTCGAATGAAATTAATTGGTTGTGCTATGTAATTTGTGAATTTTACAAGAAATGTATATGTAAGATAATGGTTGTTAAATGAAAAATGGAATAATGTATAGTAATTGGGGAATATTGTATAATATAAGGGAGTTATTGAATATATTTAATTGGTTCAGGCATGAGAAAGGGAATTGGGAAAAAAGCTATGTAATGAAAATGGAAAATTAGTTAATGGGTTATAGAAAAGAATTTATTTCCATGTTTATTTTTATGGATTTTGTATTATTGTGAAGATGGATTATAATGTGTATTGCGTGGTGGACGGATAAATATGAATGTGCACATCGATTGGTAGAGTAGTGTATTGACATGAGGTTCTCTCCAAATAGGCAAAGTTAGACAGAATCTCAAACCCCCCCCCCAAATTGATGTATTAGGGATGGGGATGTAGGATCTATTCTTCTAATAGTTTCATTCCACCTAGATTGAGGGTTTTAGGTGAGCATGATGTACTCTTGTGATATGATTTTCCCTAGTGAGATAAAGTCTAGATATATTCCCTTATTCAGTATGATTTATTTTCACTAACCAAGTGTAAAGGATGTATATTCCTAGCCCACGGAACATGTGGCTACAATTGATTGAGTAATGAATATGTAATAGATGATGGAAGTGGTAAAAATTATTGAAAGGTGTAATGAAAATATTATTATCTAATGGATTCTGAGTTTCTTCATTTTCTTGTAATTTAGTTAGTTCTTTCATGAACTATTTATTTTGACTAGCTATTTTGTTGACACCATTGGTGGGGGACTAATAAGTTGTACTCACACATTTATCGGGCCACTGTTGGGTACCTGAGCGGATCAAATGTTGAAAAGTGAGTACAAGGGTTAGGGCCCCATGCTAGGGAGTTGAGTTGGGCATTGGAAAAGCATTATTGAAGAACCAGACTTAGATTCAAGAACTATTTGGGAGTTCCTTTTTTGTATTCAATTTTATTTTTTGTTCACATGGTACAACATACCATGACCTTACATATTTTACTGCTTGGTTTTGGACTTGTACCTTTTTTGAGAAATGATTTTTTATGCATTCTCATTAGCAATTATGTATTGTTATTAATATTACATTGTTATCTATTATTTATTACACTTATAAAAAGTGTATAGTCTCCCCAGATGAATTACATGATCCTTTCTTCTATTTAGTACCCTCTAGCATATAAGTACACATGTTTGAGGTCATTTGACCACTCATCTTAGGGTATCAGTTTAGTGGTTTCTGGGTTGGGAACATTACAAAGTTGTATGAGATCAGTTCTTTTTGGGGTATTTTTATTTGGTATGGTAGAAATGATGTTAGGATTTATCATTCCTTGGTTATGATATTGTTCTTGAGATTAGATAACCCATGTACAAGGGAACCCCCATGTCACAAAGGGTGGGAAATTATAGTTCATGATGTGTGTTGTTATGATTGAATGATATCTCACTATTGAGTGATCCAAATATTGTTTGATGTGATTGGTTTGTGATATTGTTCTCATAGACAGAATTTAATTAGGTATCTCATTCATGAATCAATTTAGGAACCTATATATGTATGTGTAATGCATCATGATAGGCACACACAAGGTGGGTGTGTCAGACATGAATGGTGTAATGCATTTAAATTTCAAAAAATTAGAAGAAATGTTTTGTCTATCCATGATGATTAAAATGGGTAAAATAGAATAAATTTTAAGAATGAATAAATTATTTTGTTTTGTGAAAGTTATACATGAGTAAAAATGATAACTATAACAAGTCATTAAATTGAAATGTTCTTAAGAGGAAATATTTTTTCATTGTAAGAGGAAATGATTTAAAATGATATTTAATGATAGAATTGAGATTAAGTAATTTAGTTTACCAATGATTAACATGACCCATGATAGAGACATTAAATTTATTTGGTGAATGAGGATTTTAAAATGTGATTTCTAGATTTCATGGATAAAGAAGTTAGTTGTAAAAGGATGTCTAGTGATTGGACCATTAGGATAACTGGGTAGGGGTTACTCATTGCGTTGTCGATTTGACCCTTTTATGGGTGGTTTTGCGGAAGTGAGAGTTCACTAGTATGATACCTTGGATTTGGGTAGTGAGGCCACTCTATTTATGATATGGAATAGGATATATAATTATGACACCCTCAGTAGGGTTATATCATTTGGGTCAGAAGGTGTGGATTACTAATGGGGGTGTGGAAACACTTTTGGGTCATGACCATAGAAAGGATACATGAGACCTTATTGATGGTACCATGATTTTGATAACCCTGTGTGTATTGTCCTTATGAGGTTTTTTTTCGACCCTGGAGAAGGTGAATTATAATAGAGGTGATGTATGTTTCTGGTTTCATTTTGTGTGGATTGTATACTAAATGGATTTTTGGTTTCTGAGGTTCATGGGGTATCAGAAAGGGGGTGATAATTTTGTTCATGAGCATTGATTTTTTTTTTGGATTAATGTGAATGTTTTGAAATAGGACTAATGAATTTAACCATTGATTTCTCCAGTTTAGGGGGTGGTATCATTTGACCGACAAGGTGACCTATGAATGTGGTCTGTTGGGGTTCCTAGGGACTTTGGGTGTGTGTCACATAGGTGAATATTTTTTATTTATTAATGGAATATAGATAGTGTGAACTCGTGTTTTTTATAGAGGGATAAGTGATATGGTTGATGGTTTGGTGATGTGACATGAGTTTTTGGTTACACAATGATTGTTTTCGAGAAATCAAGAGAAACTGAAATGTAATTAGATGGGTTTTACGGTGAAACCTGAGGTGAGGGAGGTCACATTGATGAGCTTGTTTGTATGAATTGTTTAGTTATTAGTTTAGATGTTGTGAGTTCTATGGGGCTAATAAGGTTGACTGACTATGATGTATGTTTAGGTGAAGGATAAAGCATTGGGCTATGCTAAGGTGATGGTTGTCTTATAGAAACTAATGTTTATGTAAGAGTGATCACAGAAAAGTGAGACCCCTAAAGGTATCTAATGATGTAAATATGTGGTCAGGAGCATATAAGGCATGATTTCGACTGGGATAAGCTTATTTTGAACTCTAAGAAACTATTACGGGAAGTGTAGTCATTTGAGAGACTGTTGGTTTTGATATTTTTGGTGGACAATTTTTTTTGGTTTTTAACTATAAGGGGTGTACTAAAAGAGATAGAGTGTTATGTTAGAAGTAGTTCCATAGGAATATTTGGTTCACGGATGGTTGGAGTATGGTCATGGAGTGGTGGTGAGTTTTTGTGGCAAGTCATGCTAGAGTGGTGGTAATTAGTTGCTGATGGGATGTGTGCGGTAGGGAAGCCTCATGTCCATGGTAGGTCATGATGTCCCATAGTGGTAGGTGACATTTGTAATGGATAAGTTGATAGTGGTGTTCATTGATACCTTATTATCATACTTGATCAAGTTCTGATCATTCCCAATATCATGACATTGTCCTAGGCATGTTTAGATTCTCTAGATGTAATCCATGAGACATGATGATTTTTTAAATGGAATATGGAAATCATGGATTTAATGCTCATTGTGGTGGTATATGTTGATATGGATGGGGGATATACACCATATATGGCTTCAAGTTGAGCACTCTGGATGAAACGGGTTATGAAAAATTCCATGGTTGTCGTTCATAGAAACTCAAAAACATGAAATAAGTGATGTTTGATTTCTTATTGATGTAAATGAATGAAAACAATGTTTATGATTTGGGGTTTGTCTTGTGACTGAGTGCAAGCCATGTGGGGTAATCTATCATAGAGAGAAATGATAAAAAATCTCTAAATATGGGGAGTGATATGTTTGTACTAGACATGTATAGGAGAATAATTCGTTGATGTAGTGGCAGTCAGATTCTAATAATGAACTTAGGAGGTTCACGTTGGTTCTCTTAGAGAGTATAGATGGGCCATAATTATGGTGGTCGATTGGGCTATGAATTTTTTTTGGGATCATGGTGGTTCTAGATGAAATTTAATATTCTTCTGTCTATTTTAAAAGTGGTGTGGTGAGACCTAACAAATGGATGGTGGAATTACAGGTTGATTTAAATAACACGAAAGAAAAATCAAATGTAGACATGTGTAAGTTTCTATAGGTTGTATTGTCATATCTTGATGATTTAGGCACCTTGGTAATGTGACGTAGTTTTTTTACAATAGTGAAGCTATGAATTCTAGGGTGAGTAAATAAAGGATAATATGACTTGCTTTAGATCAAGTGACTAATATGGAGAGTGGTAAATCACCTTTGGTGGATGTTTTTTGATGATGAGTATATTCCAATTCATGGAGTGGGTTTTAGTGTGAACCTATCATTGTTTAGTTATTATATGAATGGTTTGATTTATTTTTATTAGAATGATGATTGGGGAAGTGGATCCCAATGATGTCTTGAAGGGTAGTGATGTTGTGATTTCAGACTTCTATCGAAGGTCAGTGGATGACCTTAGTAGGCATGTTTGATTATAATGATGGGATTAATGTTAGTAATCACAAGGGGGAGGTAAAAATATATATCATATTAGAAGCGGATGATGGGTGTTTTCATACAAGCCAGTCAGGTGTGGTCTAACCAGATACGGTAAATAGGAATGGGTGTGGTGAGAGTGACCAACCTTCAGTATGATTTTTTTGTAGAAACATCCATTTTAAACTGAAGTCATACATTAGTGAGGTAAATTTTAGAATATTCCTAGAATGGGTAGTGTTGGAATATTTCTTCGGGTGGTTTCAACAGCATGTCCGAAGTCTAGTATAGGTAGAAGACCATATGGATATTTGGGTGAGGTGTGTTGGGATCACATAATGTATGTTTAAAAAAGTATATTTCAGATTCCGGTGGACTTTTATTGATGGTGGGGTGAAAATAATGGAATATTTTAGAGAAACCCATAGTGAAAAAGTGGTTAGTTTGTGAAATGATCAGATTTTTGAGTGGGAGGGACTCAAGTGATCACTATTCTAGTGAGTGGTCCCTAACCGCGTGTGTCGACACTGGTTTTGTTAGTTGAGTTCCCTGAGAGGTTTAGTTATGTCTTAGATTTATGGTGATAGAATGAAATCATTGGTACATGAGTGGAATATTGATGTAATTATATAAATTTTATTGTAAATATAGTGTGATTTTTTATGGGTAATATGAGGTTTTGACCAACGATATAATTTTTAAAACATAGTAAAATGAGGCCAAGTTATTCGGGTCTTGATTAGCGAAGAGGATCAGACTGATGGGGTGACTATGTGTTCCTCCACAATTATGTGATTTAAGTGTGGGAATTTTTTGTGTTCTATGAATTATGCACAATTGATTATGTTTTATAATGGTGTTATATTGGCTGATGTATGGTCGATGTTAATGTAGCAATTGAGAGTATCTGGTTATTGGTGTCGATTGTGGGGTTGAAGTCTTGTGGGTGTAAACCATGCATTTGGTTCGATGTCTGTGGTTTCTTTGTAATGTTTAAAGTGAAACATGGGAAATGGTAATGTATAAGATGACATAGTGTCATGATCTCTTTTTTATGAAGGCTAAGTGATGCTTGGGAATGTACCTCGTGTATGAGCTATTATAAGGTGTGGAGGTTGTAAGTCCCCAGTCTTCGTGATGGGATAACCTTGTTTTTTTTGGATTAAATCTATTTTTTTATCAATGGGATGTTTCTTGGGTACAATAGGGGCCTCAAGGGTGTTATAGGGGTTCAAGAAACAAAATAAAGGAAAACTGGGCCATCCTATACAAGGTTCATAATTAGTGCATAACTAAGTAAACCATGCTATTTGGGAGGCAAAATAGTTCAATTTTGGAATGTGGCATATCACATGGTAAGTGCATGTTTTATAAAACATTTTTGTATTCCTAGGTAACCCGGTAGTCCAATGTTCTTTGGAAAGTTTCTTTCACATGGGTTTTTCATGGTTTAGAAATCCATACATGTAAACTACACACCAACTAAAATGTTTATAAATTTTCAATACTTCCATTATAGGATATTTAATTCCCAAATTGAAATCTCCCTCATTTCTCACCTTATAAATCCAAAGTATGATGAAAACAATATCAAGATTTCCAATGGTGGTTATCCTTCGATTCTAGTCAATTTGTAGCATTATTGGATGCGGATTGATGCCTCGGTTAAGTCTAAAACCCATCTTGCTTCTCTTTTCCAGAATTGGGTTTGTAGTTTCTATTGGTAATGTATTGTCTCAATCATAATCTATAAATATTATTGATTTTGATACTCACCAATACACTTGATTGTTTTACTAATGATTTTATTTTGAGTGTATTTCAAGAAATTTATATTCATTATGATTCTTATTTTGAAACAGTATTCAACAATTTAATTGCGATAAATATTTGTTAATGTGTTCGGAATTATCTATTGTGTATTCCGGAAACACTTTTCACCATTTTTCATTTACTAGAAATACTATTCATTCAATACATTGAAGAAAGTAATTTATGGAAAAAATCATATGTTTATGTTTAAGGATAAACACGTATGGTTAATCAACCCTATGTTTGAAGAAACATATATTAACCGAACATTACATTTGGATAAGAACCGTACATTTGTCAGAAAGAAAATGTATGGTTAAAGAACCCTACATATGAATGGAATATTAAAAACATATAGATCATTAACCTTACATTTCTAATCAACCTTACTTTTCCAACCTTACATTTAGGAAAAGTTAACATATGGATAATTAATGTTTTGTTCTGACATATATGTTGTAATAGATAAAAATATATATTATCAACCCTATGTAATGAAGATGAACCCCAGGGTTGTTGTTTTGTTTCATTGTGAAGGGACCTGACGTTTGACTTTTCAAACCTGGATATTTGAAATTTAATTTTTATTAAATATTTTTTTAAAGTCTTTGCAGAATATTAGCGTGATTTAAAGATCGATTTCAACTGATTTAAGGACCATCATAAATGATTTAAATATCTATTTACAGTAGCAATTTTCCCTGAAAATCTTAAGGGAAGTTACTAATACTCTAAGCTGTGTTTTTGAATATTAATTCACTAGATTTATCAAATGTGTTTTGTGGATTTGAAATATTATCTTATGATATTTAATTATATATATCTATTCTATGTCATATGTTATATCAATTTATAACTCTCTCAGTTGTGTTTGTAGTTTTTATTTCGCATGTTTTCTTGGAAAAATTAATTTATAGTGTTACAATGATCAAGCATATCAGAAACAAGGACTATATTGTCAAGATATAAATGTAAAAATCAGGAAACAAAATGCCCTATTTTTGTTGTTATTCGTAAAGACAAATATATTTTAAGAAACTTGAAAACTATAGGCATTCATCAATGTTTATTTTCTTCTGAAGTCAAAGATCCTTATTTTATCAGTAGCGTGTTTAAGAAACTGCAATCTATATCCATTTTTCAATAAAATACATTGTATCTATATTTATTTTCATCTTCTCGTATTTAGTCATGGTGGAGTGTCATTATTCCGCATAAATATTTGGTTTTATTGGTTCCCATAAAATTAAAAAGAAGAATTTATTTTATAATCCTTTTTTTGTAAGGGTGAAAACGTCCCCCACTCACATGTGGATCTGTCTTATTATATGAGGACCTTACTAGTGAAATTTACAATTCATTTAGAGAGGTTAATTTGTGGAGTGGACAAGGGGATATTTGTACCATGAACCACTATAAATCATTGTTTATTGTTCTCTATTCATATCCACTATATATACTTTGTTACAAATACTCTTCCAATTATTATATTTTATTTTTGTCAATCAACAGAATCGTAAAATTTTGAAATGGACACAATTCAGCCACCCCTTTTCTATTAGAACTAATTCCATTCCTCCCTAACAATTATTATAAAAGGTTAATATTTCCAGGAATTCTATAACAAGTTAATGCATAAGATCTATAATAGTGATGGAAATGGAGAATCTCAACGAAGTAATGTCAATGGATCATGCTTCATTTTTCAATGATGAATATTATGGCTGGTGGAAGTCGAGAATGATAATCTAATTAAAAAGTCTAGGATTTAGAGTGTACTCAAAGAATGTTACTCCTTACACAATTCCTAAAAAACCTGATACTTGGTCAACTACTATAGATTCTGAGTATGGCTTGAATTTGAAAACAATAAATGCTAATATATGTGGTATTGGACTAGATGAAATGAAACATGTATCAAAATTCCCCACAACCATTGAAATGTGACAGATAATTACAGTATCATATGAAGGTACTGATAATGTTAGACAAATGAGATATGATTTAGTGAAATTAATGTTTGACACATTCAAAATGTTTGATTGAGAGAGAATCACACAAATAAAAATAATAAAAATAAAAATAGTAAATAATATTACATATTTTGGTGATCTTATCAGCTAACTTAATCAATATTTGAAGGTTCTAAGAGTTCTACCTGTGAAGTGGAATAGAATTTGTTCTGCAATATGCCAATCAACACCTATCAGGAATATGTTAATGAGAGAATTTATTGAAACATTAATTATATATGATGCTAAAAAGAAAGATAAAGTTTGAGATCACAGAGTACTAGTGAAAAAGGATAACACTGCTTGTAAGGTTATATCCCAAAAGTAGAATAGAAAAATGAAACAGGAAGAAAGAAATTAAGACTCATCTAATTTAAAAATTGAGAAAGCTCAATTAGAAAAAAATTTCAGTAAATTTTATATAAAGAATAAGGTATTCCAATGAACCTTCAAAAGGGAAGAGAAATAATGAAGGGAACTAACAAGTTCTGAATGAAAAAAATTAGGGTGTATAAGACCTGATTGTCCTTGATTAAATTGATAGAAATTAATGATAGAAATGAAATATTAGATGAATTATGATTATGATAAAAAGGATAAAATGAAAATAAATGCTACTTGGGGTGTCTCTGAAGTCTCCAGTAGCTCATCTAACTCTGATTCAGATAAAGAAATGTCAAATCTGATGTCTAATATATGCTTTATGGTTGATGAAGAGAGTGTACAACCCTATTATTCATCTTATACTAATTCTAGTAACTGAAATAATTAAATTGATGCCTACTGTATAGTGGTATAAGAAATATTTGACTCTTTATTAAATAAACACAAATATTTAATGAATATTTATAATTCTGTTTTTGGAGAATGGGATACGTGACTTAAACAACATCAAATGTTAGTTATGAAATTTATTTCATCTATAAAAATTGTACTAACCATGAAAATAATATTAAAAAACTAGAAGATGAAGTATAAACTTATAAACTTTATGCCCTTATATTTACAAAATGAGAAAATGTTCTGACTGAAATTCTTGTGAAAATTTTATTAAAAATGAATGGTTTGGTATTGGAATTAAGGGTGAATAACGCAAATTGTATACATACTATTTTGTTCCTGGTTCTTATATGAAAAGAATTTATATTGTAAAATGTTTTTATTGTGTTATTAATAGAACATATACCAATGACTTCTGTTTATGAAAAAATCATTTATGAGGTGTTAAGAATGTTAATTATTCAAAAGATTTATCTTGTTTTAATTATAGAAGTGTTGATCAAATTAAATCTGTTTGGATTTCTATGTTATTGATAACTAACACAGTTGGACCCAAAAATATATGGGTACCTAAACAAATATTTGTTTAATTTTTCCTTTTAGATAACATGCCGCGGAAGAGGAAAAGATATATGGTATATGGAAAATGGATATTCAAGAAATATGTGTGTAAATTCATCATATTTATGAACTCTGACTAAAATAGATGGAGGCATAGTCTCCTTTGGTGATAATGCCAAAATAATGTTTTTTGGACTCAGAACAGTCAGAGATCCAGATACAATCTCAATTAATAATGTTCTCAATGTACAAGGATTGGATCACAATATGATAAGTATCACTCAAATATGTGATGTTGGATAATATGTTGATTTTTCTAAAATTTATTGTTCTATTTTTAAATATAATTTGCATAAATTTAGGGAACACAGAACTGATAATGTATACAATTTCGATTTAAATTTCATGTGTAAACCAAAATGTGAACTGTTTAACTATTAATGTAAATGATTCATTGTAGTGACCATGAAATTCCATGAATTTTTAAATTAATTGGGATTATTATGAGTCTGTGAAATTTAATGGTGTGGGACTATGAGGCCCGGTGTCCTAGAATGAATTTTCAATCATTTTTAAGGTACATTCAGTAAATGTGGGAGCCTAATTTTCTACCTTTTGACTTATATATCAGATTGTAAATATTAGGGCACCATTGAATCCAGAATGCTGGGATTTTCCTAGAAAATACTTAACATTGGCCAGTGCGGGCGAAGAGAAAAAGAAAATTTTTGGACTTTTCGAGAAAAATAGTAAAATAATTTATAAGAATTATTTTACTCTTTTCTATCTATTGCATGGAAGATGACGACACTGCGGGGAAGCAACGCTGCGAAAACGGGGAACATAAATGAAAAACAGGGATGAAGTTTATTCTGCAATTTAATAGTGAATTAAATGAAAAAAAGTGATGATTTTTCATAAATGAAACAGCGTAACAATGCGACGTCGCATCATTATGGAAACACTGTAGCGTGGTTCTATACATAGTTTGAGGTGCTAGAAAAAATAAGGAGGAAGGATTTTGAGGACTCTTGGGTGATGCTATGACACACTTCTCCCCCAACGAAGAACATTGAACGATGAAGAATTCCTTTCGAAGGTCATAATTGAGATGTGTTTTCGACCCAGTAAACCCTCGAGGATGCATGTGAAACAAAAAACGTCATAAAAGGTAGGGGTTTTAATTGTTTAATCATTTAAATGATTTCCTCTCTTCATTCTTGATTAATATGAATAACATGTATCATTCAAATAATGGGTTGATCTGTGACTAATTCGTTTTCATTGGAGGATTTTGTGTGGGATTTGAACATGGATTATTTACTAAATAATAATTAAATAATATACCACTTGTTATAATACAAATGTGGAGGACACAATCCAAATGAACAAGGCTTGGACCCTACAATGCCTCGTTCTTCTGGAGTTCTTCGGAGGTGGGTTTTCTGACATGATGGAACATGGAAAAGGGGAGGCGTGCAATGAAGACGACATACCGAGAGGGTCGTAGACGCGTTCAAAAAGAAGAACGGGCATCCAGAGATCCCCTGGTGGCCCGTGGAAGGTACATTGGTGAGGTACTAGTGTGGTGCCACCGACGGTGGAGACAGAGGCCGATGCATGCTAGTCGTAGAAGAGACCGATGCCACTCGGCACCATAGTGGCTGGGTAGGCATTCGACAGTGGCTCGGCCGTAGAGGTGGAGGTAGCACGCCCCCTCATGCCGCGTGGAATTAGAGTCGCAACTCGATGCTGCGACAAGATGGTTGGACCTTCTTCCTTCGGGTCCCTCAAGTGTTAAGTTAGAACTACATGAAGCCACCCATAATGAATCTGAATAACTCTATGTGACATTTGGGAGGTGGATCGCGCGCCAGCAGGCCGGTCCGTGTCACCCGGTGGGTTGTGCCCAGTCGGCGGACTGGGCCGGTCTGTGGCCCCACGGGCAGAACCCATCAGGGCCCAGCCCAACTTGGCTGGCCCAGGTATATTCTGGCCAGCCCAGGTCATACCCAGATCAGGTCTATTTGACCCAATCTCGGTCGGCTTTTCCTTGACTGGGCTAGGCCAGGTCGGACTGGACTCGGACCCCTCTAGGGCCCTGAAACGCTTTGTGACCGTAACATTTGAACCAAACGTCTATTTGATGAACAGTCTATAGCGTAGGGATCTGTGAAGTGAGATAGTATTTTTCAAATATTCCATGAGAGTTTTGGAGAAATTTCGAGTACGACCAGGTTGCATTGACTCCAAATCCAGCCGAGCCCTAGGCACTAGAATGCCAATAACTTATAGTTCAGGTGTCTGATTGGCATGCCATATGTTGAGTTGGAACCCTTATGATGTGATGTATCATCTAGTTAACTCGTTTTGGGACATCATACTGGTTGAAATACAAGCAATGGACTGAGGTGTGGTTCTCCCAAATTCATTCGTGTTATGAGCGGGAATACAGTGGATGGTTGTGACATGAAGATGAAGAGAAACCAAGGCTGGTTAGCATTTTAAACTCAAAAGTGGGATGATATAGCTATAAGAATAATCATAACTACCTCTGAACCAACAACCAATATGATTCAGCACAATCGACCAATACGAGTCAGCACTAACGACCAATATGGGTCAGCACAAGCGACCAACACGGGTCTGCACCCGCAACAATTATGGGTCAGCATCTAGCAACCAATGTGGGTCAGCATACAATGACCAATACAGGTCATCATATAGTGACCTATATGGGTCATAAGTAGATTTACTACGGATATGATGATCTTTCATTATGACTTGTCATCCCTATCCTAGTAACTAGGATGTTATATCGTTAGAGAGAACTGTCACTTTTTCTTTGTGCATCATGCTTTAGATAATGTTTGTGATTTTACCATTGTGGTTTTTCCTTTGATGTTTTCCTTTATGGATTACAGATAGACCATCAAGGGTATTTGGGTCCCTTCTGGGTATTTTTATACTCTCCCATGCTTGGGCTTCCCCCGCACCTTGTTGTGTCTGTTGCATACTATTGATGCTCTGAGGAAGTCTTTGGTGGTTTAGGACATGGTGATGCTTTGTGTAACGGGAGCTGTTCAGATCCTCCTCTTCGACATCAGACTTATAGATACAACCTTCTAGGTAGAGCTCCAGGGGAGAGGCGACAATGGATTATTTTCTTTTCAGTTTCTAGGGCATGTGTTCCAACCCACAGTTTTTTGATTACATTTGTACTTGTGGTTGTACTTTAATCTTGTGGTTATAACTTACTTTTGGTGGATGTTTACTTTAGTTTTCCTTTTTTAGAGCATAAATATCTCTAATTAAGTTCCTTCCCTGTTTGGGAAAATCCCTCAGGTGCAAGTAACCAACCCCTGGCCGATGGAAGGCTGGCTTGGGGTCGTCACATCCGGGACTTGTGGGGCAAGTCGTGACAAAGTGGTATTAGAGGGAGGTTTGTTCTACCAGAATAACTAAGAGTATACTTTTAATGAGGTAATGGTGTAATGTTTCTTGAGTTCAGTTTTCAGTACATGGAGTCCAGGGTTGGAGGAGCGGCTGACATATCAATACACCAGGACCCTAGATTCATTTTTCCAACTCAGTATATGAAAACATCGGTTTCTAGTGTTTTGAAAAGTTTTCATGATATTTTTGGTGTCATACCACTAGGTATAACTTATTGATCATGGGGTATCTATTTATTACTAGATACCTCAATTAATACAGGAAACCGATATTCTAATTAGTGATCCTGATAGTTCCCCCCCAAGAAACATGGAATTGGTACATAGATAACTCACAAAGATGGAACATTCAGGTGGTGTACCAGAAACAACACCACCCATTGAGTAGAATATTTTACCAGTGGATCATGAAAAATATATGAGTTCATTGCATGAGTTTAAAATATAGAGTTCTCAAATGTTTCAAGGCGATATGGAACCCCAAGCAGTATAGGACATACTAGAGGCGGTTACACGGGCCTTTCGGTTAGTAGAGACACCCACCGAGCAGGTGGAGTTCTTGGCCTCTAGGATTCTTCATGGATCGAAGCGATGATGGTGGATCATGATTCTATAGGTGCATGAGGAGACTACCCTCAACGGGATAGACTTTGACAGCCTTTTTAGGGCAGAGTTCATGCCAGTGACACAATGCTCTGTGTGTATTCAGGAGCTGTTGCTTCTATAGCAGGGAATCCAAACTATGTCTCAATGCTCAGTGAGATTTATTGACCTCTCTCGATAATCCATCGACATGGTATGGGACCCTTAATTCAGGGCCCAGACCATAGATTAGGGGCATTGACGAGAGATCATATATGCAACAGATTCTCTTAGCATCTTGATACAGGATGTGGGGCTAGAGCGATCTTTACTGATTGAGAGATTTATTTCCAAGAAGGCATCGACAGTGACATCCTCTATAAGACACTATGTATTAGAGTCATGTAAAGTTGGTAGTAGACAGATGATGCAGAATTCCAAGTAGGCTAGACCATCTGGAGGGGGACCCCAGGATGCAAGGTCCGAGGAACGAGACTCGAGAGGCCAAGGGTGCCACCAGTGAGGCATGATTTGTTTTTCTTGTGAGGGAAAGGGTTACATAGATTATGACTGTTTGAATCCCCGCATGGATGATCTAAAAATGGAGGAGGGTCCATCGAGATATATGCATTGATAGGAACATGAGAATAAACCAGGCATCAGATTATGTAGGGGATTAGGACGTGCAGCGAGAGGTGTTTGGGGTCACCAGGCACTAGCACCACCACCCCTAGGTAGTCTACCACAATCTCAGGGAGAATGTGGATGGGGAAAGGCCCCGCTAAAGGAATTAGAGACTCACGATCCTAACGTCCCGGATATGATACATGGTACGATCTGTATCTTCTATAAATTAGTAGTAGTGCTTATCGACACATGTGCTAGCCAATCGTTCCTTTTCGTATACTTAGTTTAGGTCACTGAGATTCCAAATGATCTTTTAGCTTGACATATTCATATGGATAATCCTATAGGAGGAGATTCTGTGGTCACACACTGGTGCTGATATTGTGATCTTACTCTCAGAGGAGAGTGTTTTAGATGGTATATTTTAGTAGCGAAGTTGAAGCCCTACAAAGTCATTCTAGGAATGGATTGGGTATCATATGTTTACACCCATATTGAATAAATAATATTTATAGGGTGATGCAAGCGCAGAGATGGAGGCTAGTTTTCCATTTTTGGTGAGAAGGAGAAAAAAGAATCACGAGATGGACTTGCACTCAAGAGGGTGAAACCGATTACATATCAGCTGGCATGCATGACCATCGACACGGTGGATGAGGTGATTCCATAGTTTCCATCAGTGGTGGATGAGTATGAGGGGGTCTTCCCAGAATATGTCCCAAGGCTACCTCCCCATAGAGAGGTAGACTTCCACATTGACCTATACACTAGGAACAACACCGATATATACACCAGCATATTAGATGGACCTTTCAGAGCAATAATAGCGGAAGGTATAGTTCATGGACCTATAGGGGAAGGGATTTGTAAGGCCTAGTGTTTCTCCATGGGAATCCCCAATGTTGTTTTCCAAGAAGGCAGAGAGAATTTTGAGGCCATGCATGGACTTCTAGTGCCTAAAATAGGTGACTGTTAATGAAAAGTATCATCTACCATGGATTGATGATCATTTTGATTAGTTGAAAGGAGAAAACTGGTTCTCGATGATAGAACTCAGATCAGGATTTCACCAGCATCATGTGTGGGATGAGGATGTACCGAAGATAGCTTTCTGATGTCAGTATAGACAATAAGAGTTCATAGTGATGACTTTAAGCATGATTAATGCACCTTCCATGATCATGGGTATCATGAAAAGTATATTACAGACCTGCTTAGACCTGTTTGTAGTGGTCTTCATTGAAGACATCATTGTGTACTCAGCTTCTGAGGAAGAGCACTCGATACACTTGAGGAGAATTCATGTCACATGCTGGGAGTTCCAGTTATATGGAAAGCTCTCGAAGTGTGAGTTCTAGATACACATGGTCCACATCATGGGATATGTCTTTTCAAAGGCTGAAGTTGAAGTGGATCCAATGAAGATCGAGGCAATACTTTCTCAGAAGCCACCCAGGAGTGTTAATGAAGTTGGTAGCTTCCATTAATTATCAAGAAACTATTGAAGGTTTATAACCAATTTCACCACAGTAGCAGCACCTATGACTACCTTGGTGAATATGTGGAAACCCTTCCTGTGGTAAGAGACATGCGAGTAGAGCTTTCAACAGCTCAGGCAGAGCATGAAAAGTGCTCCCATCATGAGTTTGTCAGAGGAGGGAATAAACTACTTGGATTACTATGATGCATTTGGGACTGGTCTTGGTTGCATCCTGATGCAGGTTGATTCAGTGATTGCTTAAGTCTCACGACAGATGAGTCCTCATGAGTAGAATTATGTGACTCGTGATTTGGAGTAGGCTTTATCAGTCTTCGCACTAAAGATGTGGCGACACTACAAGATGGGCAAGTGGTTCATTGTCTACTCAGACAAAAAGTGTCTTAGATATATCTTCACACAAAAAATATGAATCTAAGACAAATTTTCTGGCTATAATACATCCAGGACTGTGACTTTGAGAAAGTTTATACTCTTGTGATGTGGAATGTAGGGACAGATGCACTTAGATGGGGATCGAGTACACATCTACTAAATGAGGCTTCAGAACAATTATCATCCCTTAAGATATCCTATGTGGATAGTGATGAGAGAGTCTAACTCCTGTAAATCATTGTTTCCCCTCCACTCCTTCAGCGAGATAGGGAGGTGCAACATGAAGACAGAAGCTACGAGACAACACGTGCTCATATATCCTCAAGCCATGCACCTGCTGAATATTATGAAGGTGGGGAGAATGATATCATTCTCAATGGACATACAATTGTACCAGTGTCTCTACAAGAGGAGCTACTGAGGTAGTTCCATACAACCCCTTGTAAGTATATCCAGGTGTGTTGATGATGTATCAGGAACACCGACATTAGTACTGGTGGCTAGTGATGAAGAATGATGTGGTAGAGTTTGTTTCTAAATGCCTCACATGCAAGCAAGTGAAGGCTGAGCACCATATACCAGCAAACTTGACCCAACCCCTTATGATACCCGATTGGAAGTGGGATGTGATATCGATGGACTTTGTGACAGGGTTACCACGTAAATCCAGAGTGCACGATACCTTCTAGGTGATCGTTGACCAACTCACCATGTCGGCCCACTTACTTGCTATTTGAGAGAAGGGTTAGGTTGAGAGCATGTGACCTCATTACGTTCAAGAGATCGTGCAACTACACATGCTGCATTGGGTTATAGTCTCAGTTTGTGATTCAAGCTTCACATCCGGGTTGTGGAATGGATTGTAGGAGGATTTTGAGACTTAGCTTCACTTGAGCACAACTTTTCTCCTGTAAATAGATGGTCAGATTGAGCGGACCATCCAGACCATCAAGAACATGCATCTTTAATGTTTCCTAGATTTTGGTCACTATAGAGAGGAACACCTACACTTGGTGGAGTTCGCGTATAACAATTGCTATCACTGCACCATTGGTATGGCCCCTTTTGAGGTGTTTTATGAATAAATGTGCAAATCACCCTTGTGCTGGACGGATCCTGGAGAGCCATCACTTGTGGGGATAGAGAAGGTACAACCTACATCCGAGAAGGAGCAGGTCATCCAATAGGGGATGAAGAATGCAAAGAGCCAATAGAAGTCCTATGATGATTGGTGATAGAGAAAATTGTTGTTCTAGGAGGGGACCACATATTCTTGGGAGTCTCCCCTCAATGGGGACTATAGAGATTTGGCCAAGGAGGAAAACTCTCAGAAATATTTACCAGACCATTCCTGATACATCCGAGGATTGGAGAGGTGGCGTGCCGCATGGCACTACCATCGCAGTTGGAGAGGGTGTAAAATGTCTTCCATGTACTATAACTGACGATATACGTGCATGACCCATATCACATCATTGACCTTGGAGAGATAGAGATTGATGACAAGGTGACTTTATTAGAGTTCCCAGTAATGATATAGGATTGAAAAGAGTAGGTCCTTCTTGGGTGGTTGATTCCTCTGGTGTGTATTCTGTGGCTACATGGGAATCTCCAAGAGAGATCATGGTAGTGAGAGGATCATATGTGTTCACAGTACCCCTCTATGTTTGTGTAGCATTGTTTGTCTTTCATGGATGAAAAGAACTAAGGTGGGGAGAATTTAAACATCTGGAAACTCCCTAATTTTTTTAATATAATTGTGATTATTACATGCCTGTGAAATTTGACGGCGCATGATTCCAAGGCCCAGTGTTCCCAGAATGAATTTTGGACTTTTTTCTGGTACATTTAGTTAAAGTGTGAGTGGGATTTTATAACTTTTGACTAGTTTCCCAGATTTAAAATCCAAGGGAAACATTGAATTTGAAACGTTGTGATTTCCCTAGAAATGACTTAATTTCGGACAGCGAGGGCCGAGCAGAAAAGTAAATTTTCATATTTTTTGGGAAAAATCATAAAATAATTTTAATGGATTATTTATTAATTTTCTCTCTATTGAATTGTGGAAGGTGATGTTTTGGGGAAACGATGATGCATATATGAGGAAAATTAATGAAACACATGGATGACCCATATTTTGCAACATAACAGTGAATTAAATGATGGAAAACAACAACAATGTTTCATAAATGAAACAGTGCAATGACGCGACATCGCATCTTTATGGAAACACTACAGTGTGGTTCTATAAATAGTTAGATATGTTGGAAAAAATAAGGAGGAAGGATTTGAAGGATTCTTGTGTGAAACTCTGACACACATCCACCCCAGTGATGAATGACAAAAGATGAAGATAAACTTTTGATGGTCGGAACTGGGATGTGTTGTCAACGCCATAAACCATTGAGGACGAATGTGTGACAATGAATGTCATAAAAGGTAGGGGTTTTAATTTTTTAAGTGTTTAAATTATATATTCTTTTTGTTCATGATTAATATGAAAATGTAGAATAACCAACTGATGGTTTGATCCAAGACTCATTCTTATTTGTGGGAGGTAGTTGTGGGGGATTTGAACGAGATTTATTTATCAATAATGAATAAAATAATAGCCCATTTGTTATAAGGATAACGTGAAGGGCATGGGCCAAATGAACCAAGACCATAACCTTTTCCGCATCAATATAAGTTCGTTATTTAGAGGTGAGTTTTTCAACTTTAGGGATGATTGAAAACAGGAGGCACGCAATGACAGCTACATCCCGAGAGGGCCGTAGACACCTCCTGAAGGAAGAAAGGACCCCTGGAGCTCAACCGGTGGCTCGCAGAAGGTCCTCCAGTGCAACTCCAGTGAGATTGAATCTGCTGTTGATACAACGGCCAGAGCTAACCAGCTGTGTTGGATCGTGGTGCCCCGGTGACTGGATAGGCGGCCGATAGCGGAGGTGGAGGCAGCGCGCTATCTTGCGCAATATTGGTGGACAGTCGAGGCTCAATTCCACTGAGAGCTGTCTAGACCCGCCTCCAGCGGGTCCATCAGGTGAGAAGGCAGTGCCACGTGGAGCCGCCCTTAATGAAACTAAATGGCCCTATGAGTCATTCGGGAGGTGGACCGTCCGCCCCACTTGGGGCATGCTAGCAGGATAGGCCGCGTCGCCCAGCAGGTCGTGCCCAACCGTCGGGACCAGTTGGTTTGTGGCCCAGTGGTCCAAAACTTCTGTGGACCTACTCCACTGGTAAGGGTCAGAATCAGACTCGTCCAGCTTGGCTCGGATAGGGAAGGACTTCGTCGGACCAGACCGGGACCCCTCTCGGGCCAAGAAACGCTTAGGTGACCATAACTTGTGAATCAGACGTCGATTTGATGAACCATCTATGGCGCAGGGATCCTCGAAGTGAGAGGGTATATTTGAGATTCAGCAGATGTGTTTTGGAGAATGTTGGAGTACATTCGGGTTGGATCAAATCTGAATCCAACTAGGTCCTCAATGCCAATAACTTACTGACTGGGTGTTCGGTTTACACACCGTCTGTTGTGTTGGAACCCTTAGGATGTGACAGATAATCGAGTTACATATTCTTGGGACTTTGTACCTGATGTAATACAACTGATGTCTTGGGAAGAGGTTCTCCATGATTGAAGCATGCTATGAGCAGGAATACAATGGCTAAATGTGACATGAAGATGAAGTGAGGGCAAGGCGGGTCAGCATCAGAAACCCCAGAGTGGGTTGATCTAGCTATATGAATAATCATCCCTAACTCTTAAATAGAGAACAATACTAGTCATCCCCAGTGTCCAATATTGGTCAGAAACAGCGACCAATATGGGTCAGCACCCACGACCAATACAAGTCACCACCAGCGACCAATACGAGTCAGCACTAGCGACCAATATGGGTCAACTCTAGTGACCTATACCAGTTAGCATCTAGTGACCAATACGTGTCAGCATACATTGAAGAATACAGGTCTTCATAGAGTGACCTATTCCAGTTAGTAGTAGTGTTACTATGGATAGCATGAACTTGCCTTACGACTAGTCATCCCTATCCTAGTAACATTGAAGTTATAATGTTAAAGCAAGCTATCTCATTTTCACTTTGCTTCATGATTTAGATAATTCATGTTATTTTAACTTTTTGGTATTTATTTTCATAGTTTCCTTTTTGGATTACTGAGAGACCATCGGGGGACATGGGTTCCCTACTGGGTATTGTTATACTCACCCCTTCATGGGGATCACACACACTTTTTTGTGTCTGCTATAGACTACTGACTCTCTGAGAAAGTATTTGGAGTTTTGGCACATGGTGGACAATATCAGTCGAGATCTTCTTCTTAGACTTCAGACTTATAGCAACAACCTTCCAGGTAAAGAGCTCAAGAATAATCTATTATTTTTTACTTTCTTTTCGGTTTCTAGGGCTTGTATTCCGACACACTATTTTCAGTTTACAGTTGTCCTTGTGGTTGTTCTTTACTCTCGGTGTTATACATTATTTTTGATGGTTTTTTACATTAGTTTAACTTTTTTAGTGTGTACATATCTCTAAGGAAGTGCTTTACCTATTCTTAAAAATCTTTCAGGTGCTAGTCACCAACCCCTGGCCTGTGGAAGGTGGGCTTGGGGAAGTCATTTCCTAGCCCCATGGGACAGGTCGTGACAATCATTGATTTGGAACCAAAGGCTTGGTAATTATAATATTTATGATTTATATAATTTATCTATGAAATATTTAATTTCATATTTACCAAATCTAAAATTTGATAGTGATATATTTTATGATACATGTTAGAATGGGAAGCAACACAAATCGTCCGTCAAATATGTTAACAGAAGTTCTACTTTAAGACCCTATAACTTATTCATATAGATTTTTGGGACCATCTAGAATAGAATGTTTGGTTGGAAAATTATATGTATATGTTTTAGTAGATGACTATTAAAGATTTACTTGGATATATTTTCTAAAACTCAAAAAATGAAGCATTTTCTTTATTGGAATGACTTAATAAACATTTTGAAAATGAAAAAGGTTTTAAGACAATTTTGTTGAGAAGTGATCATGGTGGAGTGTATGAGAATCATGAATTTAATTATTTTTTCTAATATATGGTCATTAAACAAACCTTCTCTACACCAATAACACCTCATCCAAATTTAATTGATGAAAGAAAAAACAGAACTATTCAAGAAATGTCTAGTACTATAAAAAAATTATTCTCTATTTCAACCTACTTTTGGGTTGAATATTTAATCAAAGAATGATATATTGTAAATAGGGTTTTAAATCAACCTATTTTAAAAAAGTATCTTTATGAACTTTGGAATAACAAAAATTCAAATGTAAACTATGTTATGGATTTTAGATGTTGGTTATATATCTTTATCACCACATATAATCATGGAAAGATTGATCCAAAAGCAGATGATGGAATATTCTTAAGATATTCTGAAACTTCTAAAGCTTATAGAGTATTTAATAAAAATTCAAGAATTGTTAAATAATCCGTTCATGTACCGTTCAATGAAACTAATAATTTTAATAAAGAGAATGATCAAAATGATGAAGCTAATGATTCTTCTAACAACATGAGACATGTTAACTTAAAAAATGTTTCTAAAAATATAAATAAAAATCACTCCAGTTTAGAAGAACTTGATTCTGATGAACCTAAAAGTGCTCTTCCTAGATAGTTTGGAATTATGATGAATCATCCATTAGAGACTGTTATTGGAGATCTAGACATAGGAATATGAACTATATGAAGTGTTGGAAACCTAGTGGAATTTTCTTCTTTTTTCTCTCAGCTATAGACTAAGTCATTTAATGAAGCCTTAGAAGATGAATGTTGGATCATAGCAATGCAAGAAGAGCTAAATCAGTTTAAAAGAAACAAATAATAGAAATTAGTGGATAGACCATCGAATTATCCAATTGCAATAACTAAATCGGTATTTAATAATAAACAAGATAATCAATGTTTAATAACTATAAACAAATCTAGACTAGTATCCAAATGGAATAATCTAGAAGAAGGTATAGATTATGATGAATCCCTTTCCCCCATATCTATAATAGAAGGAAGTAGAATAATTTTGGCCTATACATATCATATTAATTTTAAATTATATCATATGGATGTAAAATCTACATTTTTAAATGGATATTTAATGGAGGATGTTAATGTTGAGCAACCTCTTAGTTTTGATAATTCTCAAAAACCAGATTTTGTTTTTAAAATTTTAAAAGACCTCTGTGGCCTTGAACATGTTCATAGAGCATGGTATGAAAAATTAATATCATTTATGTTGAAAAATGGTTTTACTATTGGTTTGGAAAACCCAAAAATCATTAAGAAAATATTTTTTTCTAATTTATTATTAGTTCAAATATGTGATGATGATATTATTTTTTAGATCAACAAATAAAATAATTTGTAATGATTTTTCGGAAATTATGCATAAAGAATTTGAAATGAGAATGATGGGAGAAATAAATTTGTTTTTAGGACATCAAATTTATCAATTAGATTATAGAAATGTATTAAATCAATATAAATACATTATTAATTTATTTTAAAATGTTTGGCATTGATAAAAACAAGACATATTCAACTTTCATGTGTATTAATATTAAAATTGACATGGATGAAGCTGGAAAACCAGTGGACAACAAGTTATATGAAGGAATGATTGGAAGATTATTATATCTTACTGCTACCAGACCGGGTATTATGTTTTTAAAATGTTTTTTTTCTATATTTCAATCAAATAAAATGGAATGTAATTATGTGGCTGTAAATAGGTTTTAAGATATTTTATTGGACCAATTGTTCAATGTTTTCTTTACCCAAAAAATTGATTTTAAATTATTATCATATTGAAATGAAGATTTTGGGGATTTTAGATTAGATAGATAATGCAGTTCATGAACCTGACTATTGTTAGGGAAATCATTATTTTCTTAGTCAATTATGAATCGTCACTTAGTCGCACTACCAACAGCCAAAGCAGAGTATGTATCTACAGGAAGTTGTTTTACAATAGTGTTGTTGATTAAAAACTCTCTAAGGGACTTTGGACATAATTTTAATAATACCCCTATGTTATGTGATATTACCAGTGCTATAAACATTTCAAAAAATACAATAAGTCATTTTAGAACTAAGCATATTGATATTAGGCATCATTTTTAAGAGATCATGTTCTTAAAAAAGATATATCTTTAGAATTTGTTAACACCAAATATAAATTAGCTGATAGTTTTACCAAACTACTTCCCATTGTTTGTTTTGATTCTATTAATGAGGAGTTTGGTTTATTTAATTTTTAATTAAATAATTTTATTTTATATTATTTACTTTTATTTTATTTCAATTTATTTTACACCTAATTTATTTATGTAAATATAATTTTATAGTATTTTTTTATCGTATGATTTTTAGTTAATCTATTTTATCATAAATTTATTTACACTGCCTAATTATTATATTTGTGTCATAATTACTCCATGATAGGAAAAACAAGGACATGTTTCATCTTTTAGAAACCCTTTATCTACCTTACCCTTCATTTACCCAGAAAATGGGTTTTCTTAATCCACAATCATCATTTTCCCTTTCAAACACAAGTAGATGAAAATAATATATTATAAGATCATAAAAAACGATGAAAACTAAGAGATTTGAAGAAGGAAAAGAAAGCGAACCAAAAAGTAAAAGAGTTTTAGACATACTAATTCATTAGGGAAAAGTGGTTGATCTTGATTGGATATATCAAACAAACTTTCTCATGAAAAAAATGCATACTTTTCATGGACTCGAAATATCATTCAATGAAATCAAATTATAATTTCATTATGAGGATGAAATAAACTATTTTTATATGAGTGGACATTTTATTTTCGGAGATTCATAGGATATGATTTTTTCTAATATCTAATATAGGTATTTCGCTATTTCTTCTACTAAGGTAGATATTTTTGAACATCCCATAATAAGGGGTTTATCGTTTTTATCTATGATCTATTGGTGATAAGTTTCATTATTCTAAAGACATCGTGTCTTTTCTATTCAATAATATGATCATCAGAAATATGTTTGTTAAGGATTTACTAGGTGACAATAATATTCTAGTAAAGTTTATTTATACAGGAATAATGATAAGTATTTTTGAGATGGAGAAAATACTTTAACCAAACATGTATATCATGTTTCTTTTTCTGACTGATATTAAATTTAATTTTCCAGAGTATTTATTTCATGACCTCCATTACTGTTGTTAATCAGATGCATGAAAGAATTTCTATCTTTATTGATAGGTAATTTCAAAGATTTCATTTAAGAAGGACATGATCATAATTGTTGAGTCAAGAGTCAAATGTAATCATAGTAATTTTTTTAATGATGTAACATTAAGGAATCGTGGATTTTTCTACATTATTGTAAAAGAAAAAAAAATCAAGTTGGAGCTCACGAAGAACTGAGATCAGGAGCTTTATATTAGGGGGGTGGATGCAGTTGTTCGATAGGAGGGTGTTGTTAAGTCACGAACTAATGTAGTTTCACAACCAGCTAAGAGATGGCATAAATTTATCACTGAATAAGAGGAAGTAGAGAAAGAAAAATTTCAAGAAGGACTTATTATGAAACCAAGGAATAGAACGCCCCTCAAGTTGAAGGGAAAATGTTGTAATATAGAGAAGTAACTTGATTGGTTGATTTGGATGAAACTGTTATTAAAGAAGACATTCAAATATAGTGTCAGGCTAGAGTGTTAGTTATAGTACCCCTAGGGAATGAATAGTTACAAGAGATTATTATTATAAGAATAGTTCATGAAATGAATACTCAAACTGAGAATGTTCAATTCAATATTGTGAGAGAAGAATATAATGAAAAATGAGTTGTTCATGAAGAGACAATTTTATATGAATCAGTTATAGAAATTAAGCCATTAATTGTAGATCAGACTATGAGATAGTAAGGTAATTTTATTGGTGCTCAGACTGAAGTTTTAGATAATCAATCTTTTTCTTGTTAAGAATGAGTAATGAAAATACTGACATATCCATTTCTTACCGATAGTTTAAATCATTCTACAAATGTAGATTATGGGAAATCTGATTCATTATATCACCATGTAGAGGAGACTATTGTTATTTATAAAAAATATCAAGAAGAGAATGAAATTCTAAGGCAAAATCATGACAGAGCCAATAACAATATTCATGAAATCAATGAGAGTACTATTTCTAAATGTATTTTGATGCATTTTAAACAGAAATTACATATGAGTTTGGGAATCTCAATTTTGAATAAATTTCAGAGATAGATTTTATAAATTTGAAGTGGGATTTCGGTAATCATTTTGATTTAGTAAAGAGAATTGTGGGTCAATCCAGTACATATGTTATTATACCTTCTACAAGTCCAGTTTAATTAGAATATTCCAGGCCATAACTTGTATTATGGAAAACATGAACATTCATCTTGATGATCTGCAGTGTAATAGTTCACCTCTACTAGTTCTTATAGAGAGTCAGAAATTTCCTGCTAATCAGTTAACTCAATGAGAGACAAGCATTAGATTAATGTTGAATCAGATTTTAGAGAAGTTGGAGCTATCCATGAAGCAAGAGGAGAGTCTCCATAAGTTTCTGAAGGTCAATATAGTGGATAATCTGCATGACAAAAATTAATATAGGACATTGGTTTTTGATCAAGGAGATAGTTTTATGAAGAAGCTAATATTTTAGATGGAAAAGATGAAGGCTATGTTTGAATCCATTCAAAATTCAAACCCATCAAATCCTTACCCATTTTCCTACCATTAACCATGAAAATGATTGTTTTTGATTCTTAGTCACAAAATTTATTGTATTTATGTCTTTATCAATCAATGAACTTGTTTTCTATTTGTATATTTAACTAATCACTGTTTTTCATTTATTGGAAATACTATTCAATAAATACATCGAAGAATGTAACATATGGAACAAAACATACATTTATGTTGACGGATCAACGGATATAGTTAATCAACTATTAGTTTGAAGAAGTGTATGGTAAATGAACATTAAGTTTGGATAAGAAATATAAATTTTTAATAAAGATAATGTTTGGTAAAATAACCGCATTGAAGTATAATTCTATAAAAGAAAATGGATCGTAATCCTTACTTTTGTAATCAACCAATCATTGTCAACCTTACCTTTGGGAAAAGTGAACGTATGGATAAAAAATGTTTTTTTCATGAATCTATGATATTGTGGATAAACATATAGATCATCAATCGTATGTTATAATGTTGAACCGTACATTTGTTATTTTGTCATTTTGTGATGGAACCAAACGTCTGAATTTTCAACGTTGGAGATTTGAAATTTACATCTTTATCAGATATATTTGCAAAAGTATTTGCAGAATATCAAGGCTATTTAATGCAAGATTTACAAAGATTAAAATCATGAAGTAAATGATATAAATATCCATTTACAGTGGTGATTTTATATTTTATTCTTAAGTGAAGTTAAAACATCTCTACACTATATTTTTGAATTTCAATTCACTTGATTTATCTGGAAACATTGGAATATATGAAATATTCCAATAAGATATAACCTTATATGTATATATTTTGCATCAGATGTTATATCATTATATATCCCTCTCGGTTGTGTTTATTGTTTATATTCATCATGTTTTCTTTTGAAAATTAATTTACAGTGCTACAACGATCAAGAATATCAAAAACAAGGACAACATTTTTGAGATATACATGGTCAATTGGGAAAATCAGTGCTCTATTTTACTTTCTATATTTAAAATTTTTTTTTTGAGGAATTGGATAACATAAGACATTAATAAAGGTTTATGTTCTTTTGAAATTGATGATACATCATTTTTCATTTGTGTGTTGCGGCAACAATGAGATATATCTATTTTTCAACAAACTACATCTTATTTATCTTGAGTTTCGGCTGCTTTTATTCAATAATGGTGGAGTTTAAGCTTCTCTTACAAAGTTGTAGTTTTATCGATTCCCGTTAAAATAACCAAAAGGATCTACTTTATATTACTTTTTTATATGGGTCACAATTTCCTTTACATAGTTGTGGATTGGTCTTATGATATGAGGACCTTTCAAGTGAAATTCTCCAAGCCTTCTGAGAGGGTAATTGGTGGAGTGGATTTGTGGATCTTTGTTTGTAGAACCCCTATTACTATTTCGACCTTATATCTTCTTCCATGATCTTAAGAATCCATAAAACCATATTTTTAGTGGAATTTAGTTTGTGGTCTCAAGGGGTGTTTGAATCTGTATCTATGTCTACATTTATGAGTGGTTTCATTGTCAGATTCTTGCTTGGTGGTTTACAAGCTGTATCCCATAGTTTTTTATTTATTTGGGAATGTGTGTTAAAATATTTATTTCTTATTTTGTTGATTTTTTATCTTCATTAATATTATAAAACATGGTTGGATTAATATTGATTTGGTCCCCTCAATATCCCCATGTGATACGATAAGGATAATTAGAATGATTTAGGGCCACCCATGGGGTGCACTAACATTCCTGAACTTTGAAATTTTTAAGGTTAAGTGTGAAGGTGATGAGTGATAAAATATATCCCATGTTGATAATGTTATTATATTTAGTTGAGTGGAAAATGGAATATTGATAGTGTGACTATATTTGATAATGACATAATCGGTTGTTTGGCATGACATATTAAATGGTTAAATTAAGGATATTGAGATTGTTTCAAAGGGATTATCAATTATGTTGATATTCCAAAGATGATTAATATATATGAAATGTCTAACATATTGAATTGATAATTGATTGTGAATCTTTGGATTCTCAAAATGGTCTGAGGATAGAATCTGGGTTTCATGAGGGCTAATACATGGTAAATGATGAACGGGTAATGTGAGATAACATATGAAGCTATTGAATATGTGGAATGGTTTAATAAATGGAAATTATGGGCTTTATCTAATTATTTTCATGAAATTAATTAGATATTATATGTAATATATGAATTTCACTTCAATTGCATAAGTGTTAAAATTCTTGTGAAATTATAAATGGTCTAAATGTGATAATGTACGGTAATTGGTGAATATTGGAAAATTAATTGGATTTTTTTAATATATGTAATGGGTTAAAGAATTAAAATGTGAATTGGGAACTATGTATATGTAATGTAAATGGAAAATGATTTAATGGGTTATCACATAGTATTGATTCCCATGTCGATTTCTATGGATTGTGTATTTTTGTGACGATTGTTTTGGATTTGGTATTATGTGGTGGATGGATAAATAAGAATGTGAACATGACTTGGTAGAGTGGTGTATAAACATGATGTTATATTTCCATGGGTCAAGTTATAATATGGCTCTAAACTCCACTCCAAAAGGGAAAGATTAAGGAAGGGGATGTAGGATCTATTCCCCAGATGGTTTAATTCCACCCAAACTGAGGCATTGAGGTAAGGATAATGTATATATGTGACATGTTTATCACTAGTGAGATATAGACTTGATTTATTGACTAATTTATAGTGATTTATTTTTTAGACCCATTATTAAATGATTCCAATACCTAACCTATGAAACAAGTATTGAAAATTGATTAATTAATGAAGATTTAATATATGAAGGGAATTTAAAAATTATTGGAAGGGATAATGTAAAGACTATTAACTAATGATATCTGAGTTTCCTTGTTTTCTTTTCATTTAACTATTACATTAATGAACTATCTCTTTAGATTGGATATTTTTTAGACACCATTGGTTGTGGCCTACTGAGTTTTACTCACACACTCCTCAGGCCGTCGTTGGGTACCAGAGAAGATCACATTTTCTTTGGTGAGGACTAGGGTAAGGTCCCCTTTCTAGGGTGATGAGTTGGGCTTAGGACATGCAGGATTGATAAACCAGGCCTGGATTCAAGAAATATTTTGGGGTTCCTATGTTTTAATTTCTTTTGGGTTTTGTTTACACAGTACTACATATAATGAAATTACATATTTTATTGTTTGGTTGTGGAATTATACCCTTTCTAGGGAATTGTACGTTTGGAATATTCATTGGATATTATATTATTTTCTCCTTTTAATTGTTATATTTTGCGGATTATTCTAGTAAAAGTGGTATGGCCTCCCCACATGACATAAATGACCATCACTGCTAGTCAACTGCCTCTAACCTTTGGGGATGTGCGCTTGAGGTCATATGATGACTCTTCTCGGGGCACCAGTTTAGATGATCATGAGTAAGGGACATTAGAACATCCAATACCACCTCTCAACGGTAATTTTAATGGTGTATTTATTGTACATATATGTTTTTGTCAATTAGTTTTCATTATTGAAAGATAATATAACATATAATTACTTACAGTTCCATCCAATGATAAATGATATCATTTTTCATTTATGCATGTGGGTTACCACCTCCATGAAGTGACATGATTCTTCTAACATAACCACATCATAAGGATACTACATATATGTATATTTATAGAAATAATTATTTTCATTCCATTATTCTATTTGAAAAATGGAAATGTTAATCATGGGTACGTTTGAATAACCATCTCCAAGATTACATCATAATTTATTTTTCATAAAAATATTTCATGGTTATTTTAAAAAGTATTATTAATGAATTAAATTGATAAGTATAAAATTTTTATAATTATTGATATGATGTAATGATGAAATCTTTGACCATAGTCTACCTACAAATTTATGTTATTGAAATATGAGATGAATATAATCGAAGTATCAAACCAGAATTTAGTTAATTAATTAGTTATATATAATATTATAATAAATAAAATAAAAGGAATAATAAACTAGAAAAATATTCTTATTATAGTATATATGTGCCGTATGATTATTATTTGGAATCATATAGAATGTTTATGACAATTTAGACTCAACATAGTGGACCCTTTTACTTAAAAAGTTGTTGTAAATGTTTTTTATATTTATTTTGTATATATTTTTCATCAATGACCATATTCATAACATTACATTATGGATATATTTATATTGATGGATCTAAATTACAAAGAATATTTTATGTTAATTTTTAATTCATATATTAGATATAAAATAGAATCTTTTTATATACTTTATAGAGTATGATTTCAATTTATTTTCAAATGGAAAAAAGTAATGTACTATTTTATAATATATCCAGTCAATGGATATCCCACCACCATAATCAATAATATTTTTTGATTAATCTATAATATTATTTGTTTTCTTTGATAAAACCCCCTTCCCGTTGTTTTTGGAATTTTTGTTTCGTAAATTTGGTATTAATGATAATGGTAATATAGATATAGAATTTTTTACCTGTGGATTCAAAAGTATATTTTTAAGAGCATAATGATGTAAATGAAATATTTTATGTGTCTCATATATGATTCAGTCCATGGAAATTATTTGTAATGACGAGGGACACCAATATAGATTATTATGACATGTGAGACCAATATAGTCTCCAATACATTCAGCAATGAATACGATCTTTGGAAAATTATGTTGGAAGTCGACTATAATGGTTATTACAATTGAATGGGATCATATAATGTTCTTTTTTAGGGTTCTACAAAAAAATATACCATAGAACCTGAAAATATTTTCTATATTTTATAATGCATTTTCATGGAAATCATTTGATTAAAATTATTAAGACAATGATATTTGGTTATAAAGGAATGATTATATTATTTAGTTTATAAATTTCTACTTTTATAAAAAAATATATTAGTTTATAATGTTTTCTACGAAACTCTCATGATTATGAATTTTATTTTATGTTTAATTATATGAGTTTTTTAGTGTTTTTTTATAAATATGATTTCATTTGAATAGATATGATTATTTAGCTTAAATTTTTTTTGTTAAATTTCATGCTTTATTTATAATCTCATTATATTTATATAGACTAACGTGTTTATTTATTATTTTTGTATTTCCCTTATTGAATTTTTTTTCTCAACCCATGTGTTGAATTCTTATTTTATGTTTGAAGGATGAGGGGGAATATATCTTTATTTGAGTGGAAAGTTTTTAGGATTTCCCATGAAACAAAATAACAGTATTTCATTAAAAACGAATTCTACCAAGGAAGTGTAAAACATTAATTTTATAGGTTCTTATGTATGATTTATAACCTAATACAACAAATTTTTATTCTTGACCAGGTATTCATAATTTCATTAAAATGAATTCTTTTTAAATAAAAATGAAATAATGGTTTGAATAAGTTTTGGGTCCATATAATGGAATTTGTGATGGGATTTCCCATGTCCTTGAGGAGTCATGTCTCCATTTGGGTGATTGTTAATTCGTGGATAAATGATTCACATTTCATATCAATTTGAGATACCCTTGTAGAAGATGATTTTTTTAAACTATACGTATGATAGATTTTACACCAACCTGGAGCTCCTCTTAGAATCATATCAAAAAAGATAAATTTGTTTCACATAGTTATTCTGGTAGGGCTTAGAGAATTATTTACATTTTTAGTTTTAATTATATAAATTTAGTGACCCATGGTCTGATTGAAATTAACATATGCTGACTTGTATTTTAGAGGACATGTTCTGAAAATGCGTCATAGACATCGATGAAGAATGGAATGAACTCTTATCAATGGTATAGTTCACATGAAATAACAATATTCACGATTATATATTTATGGAAAAAGTTGAGGCTCTTTATGTTTGAACATGTCACCCATTATTTTAATGGAACAATGTTGGTTGGGAATCTATTTGGTTCATGAGCTTGGTTTAAGAGACCATCGATAGAATTCGTTTATTCAAAAATATTTTAGTCACCAATAAGTGAAAAAATCTATTATATGATGACCATGGGAGATGACATTTTGATTTTGGGGTGGGTGATCGGGTCTTGACCCTGGTGTCAACTCTATTAGGGAATAAATGGTTATTGAAACAAGGGAATATAGAATAATGTATTATTGGAATGTTTGATATTACCTAACAAATCAGGAATATGCAATACCATTTTTATATTACACCATTCAATTGATGAATAAAATCTATTTTTCATGTTTCCCTTCTTTAGAGTTACATTATCAACCTTACAAATTTAATAAAAAGTCATTACATTGAGTTAGAACAAGACATATCTTTTATGGAGATCCCAATGTTGATCATAGGTCATAAAAAGAATGTGTTCTCAAGGCAGTCAGTTTCTATTATTATAGTCAAATGGAAGTAGGAATGTATTCAACAGGTGACATTGGAAATAGAATATAATGTAACATATCAATATCCGGATATGTTTGATTAGGATCACTTTTGAAACTTCTCAAGGGATATCAGTTGTTAGAGGGATAGAATTTTAACATTTTCATTTTAGTAATGGTTCCTTAAAACCTTTTGGTTAAAATTTAGAAGTATAGTTTTCAGAAAGTTTAATAATTTTAAATTTAATATTAAAACTAATATAAACCTTATTTCAACATAGTGGTGAATAAATTTATACCCTTATATCATCTGGTTAAAGGAGCTATAGAGTCAAATTACAAATCATATTGTCAAGAAATGTCACATTATGATGCAAATATTTACAAGGAAGCATGAAATGAATAAATAAAACCTATGAATGGGAAAAATTAATTTGATATTTTTTATTCTTCAAAATGTTAATAACCAATTTGGTTTAAATTGGAATTTATTAAAAAAGGAATTCAATGGTACAATTGATAAATTATTTCGACCATAGGTTGCATATTAATTTTTTTCAATTCATGGAGGATATATATGTGAAGATATATGGATATAAATAATTATGAGGTTGAACATCATAGTTAAATATTAGGTTTTGTGTTGGAATGTGAAAAATGTTTATTGTAATGAGTGGTAAAATGTAAAATGGGGGAGCTAAAGAACCCAAATATCATACGTTGGAAGAACATGATGAATATTATACCCATAGATATTCGGTTATCTATGAATGAAGATGAAGGGGGTTTCTTATATATTTAGGCCAAATATGATAAATAATTTTTATTTACATTATCTTAATGGAATAGGATAATGCAAAATCCAGAGAGGAATAAATTATGTAACTATAATGAAAATATAAATTATTTTCCAAAGAAAAATTGAAGTTGTTCCATCTTTGTCAGAATAAGAAATCCTTAATGTGATGAAACATGGTGATACTAAGGATTTTTTAAGTGATGGGTATTTATTGAATAAAATTGATTGATTTGGAATTATTTGATGATATATTAGGTAAACATTATTTATTATTGATTTTAATGTAATTATAAGAAATGTTGGAATATATGGATGAATTTAGAGATATGTGGAAAGATATATTATTAAATATAAAATTGCCATATCATAATGGGTGTGTTCATGTGAATAATGGTTTATATGATAAAATTTTTAGGTGGAGAATAATGGGTTATATAAAGTCACATCACAATATAATGGGTTATTCCATGTAAGGGGAGGTTTCTCTATGATTATAATAGTTTTAAAATATTGTGTTCGGTTTATTGTATGTAAAAAAATTATTACTCTACAAAATGGTCGTATAACGTAATCAGATATTGATATAGAGATGATTATAAATGCTCAAAATATAATATAATCAGGTTCTATATTGGGATGGTGATTGAATAGTGAGAAGGATGGGGCCTTATTATTTAGTTTTGATATGGTTGGATATGGTTGAAGCCATTATGCTACCATAAAGGTGGAAAAACTGTAACGATTGTGACATATATGATGATTTTGAGGATCACATTCAGATTTAATATACGATTTAAATGAAATATTTAATGAGATTATAATATTTTTCATGTATATCTAAATATAACACCTTAGGAATGAGCATCATGATGTAATTTGTGAAAATTGAAAGGTTTCATGTTGTAAGGTATGTCATTACACTATAATGATGTAATTTATTGAAAATATAGAAGATCCATATTAAATTGATATATAGGATTGTGTAGATAATTAATAGGGAGGGATTCATGGCTTGAATGGATAAAACATACCACACTAAAACATTAGGGACACATCGAATAAACCTATAATTGGTAGGGAACACATATTGTTCTTAACCATTTATTGAAGGGTTAATTTTTGGGTGTTATTATTAAAACAATATCTATAGTTATGTAGAATAGAGATATAATTAATTAAAAATATTAATTTTTTGAAGAGGAAGAAATAATTTATATTGATATAGAATTCAATACTTTATCTAGTTTATTTCAGTATTCATAAAGGGATATTAAATATCAATGATACATCTTGATATTGGTGTTGATGAATGATCACAAAAAGATAATTACATTGGATAATTATTCTTAATATGGAAGAGGATTCATTGTTGTTATTGCATGGAATTCAGGTTCCTAGGACTAGTTTTATTATAAGGTGGGTTTTTTTATTTTTTTATTTTCATTAGATTCAGGTGATAATATTTGAAGAAAATGTCAAGTGATACAATAGAATCACATAGAGAGTATCTTTCACATTTAATTTATATTTTTTTTAAATCAAGGATTAACCTAAAAATTAAAATTTTATTGATCAATTTTAATTTCCATTACATTCAAATTTTTCTTGAAATGGTCAATCCAATTGAAGATTCAAGTATGATTATCCAAAAATTCTCTAGGAATTTCCATACTCTTTTCGTAAATCTCTGGGGGATAACATGATAGAGTAATGTGCTTCATGTTGTTCATTGCTAACTGTAGATATATTTTTTAACTATTTTATATATTCCCTTGAGGGAGATTATGGGAGGATTATTATTTAAATTAATTTTATAATTATAGAGAGGATTTCTATAACAACACAATATTTTAAAAAAAGAACATTATGGTTTATATCATATATGACATACAACATCTAGCATATACGAACAGTGAAGTAATTTTATTTATATAAGTTCGTTATAAACTATATATAAATTAGTGGGTATGAATAGAATTAAATACATTAATAAATGTATATAATGATCCTTATAAATTTAAATGTATATATAAATTATGGTAAAATAATAACTCAATTTTAATAAAAGATATTTTATCCATTGAAAACATGTTTTATTTTTAAAGGATATTTTTTATTTTTGTGAGAAAATAATATAAATAATTTATTCAAATTCTAGAAAATGTATTTTTTTTAATTTGAAATTAGTTTTTTTAATACTAATATAAATATTTATATTTGGTGAAATTTTGGGAAGTTTTCATGAAATTTAGATTTTTTCTGTGAAAAGTGACAAATACCAAATTCTATATGCTCGGTTTCCATTTAATATATTAAGAAATTTAAAAATTAACATTATTAATTTAATTTGATTTAAATTTTATTAAATTTTTATATAATTATATATCATTAAAATAATTTATTTTAATGCATCATTATAATACATTGAAATATATGTTTCTCCAAATGATTAAAGAAATTATTTTTATGAAATATGTTTTGAAGGGAATAAATATTCACCATTTTGATAAATTGAAATAAACCCTATTGAGGAATTATTTAGTTGAAATATATAAATTATATTTATATAAATATTAATATTATATAATATATATATATATGATTACTTGATAGGTAGTTATTATAGTATTATCTTATTCTTAAAAATACAAATCATTTTGTGGAAATCCTTTCTTTGACATGTCTACAATTTTAATTTGAAATTATATTCTATAAAATAAATGAGTTTAATTATTAAAATTGGTCTATATATTTTTAATAATAATTATTTATATTATATAATATGGTCAATGTAATTTTTACCAAAATTTACAGTAAAAATATTAATAATTAATAACCCTGGTTAAGGTAAAAATGGGATTATGTGTGGTTAAACTAAAAATAATGGGGATCAAAATGAAAACAATGATTTCTACTTCCTATTTTATGGATATATATATCGACATAATATATAATAATTCTCCAAACTGGGTAAATTTTTGTGCATTTTTTCATGTTAAAAACATTTGTGTAATTTTTAAATTTCAAAAATTTAAAGGGTGTTATCTCCCCCACTAATTAAAGGACACCCACTTTCCTCTCCATTATTCACATCATGAATCCATGTGATTATAAAATAACTTAAAAAATTCCATTAATTCCCTCTAAACATTCTATGATACATTTTTTGGTCAGAAATCCTATCGAGGTAGGTTTTAGGTTTAATCCTAAAGAGGTGGTCTGAAGAAGAGGTAACATTCAAAACTGATATTTTTTATTTTATTTCTTCTCCAACCACCATAATATATAATAAAAAATGTTGATATAATATCCGAAATATTTTAAATATTCTTAGGAATATTTTTTTCGGGTCATGATCAATGCCCATCTCTTCCTCCTCGAAATGGGAAAGATACACGTTGATTGACTGTATAGTGGACTACTACCTCGTGAACCAATGTAAATACTTTTACATCAAAACAATTTATTGTTAGATATAATGTTGTATATGATGTTTATATATTTTAGTTATTATATAATTATTCTCCTATAATTATAATATCTTCCAAACCATTTCAATTTAAATTTCATAGGGATTACAATAATGCCTCTTATGTGTACGATAGACTACATCCCTACAAAGTGATGTGTTGTTTTCACTATAACATTACATGGAAGGTAATAATTATTAGTTCTATTTATATATATGATACTTGTGATACATTAATTATTCTTTAAAATAAACATATCATATAATTTCATACATTAACATCAATTGAATAAATGATTACATCATTTGATTATACGGAGGACTACCAAATGCAATGCTATGTGATTCATTTATATTACTACATCACATGGATAGTATGTTTATATGTATGAAATGAAACAATATAATATTTATTATATAATTATAATTATGGAAATTTTAAATAACCTTTACCTTCATTCTAACATGATCCTTGAAAAATGGAAACATAACTCATGCATACGTAGGACCTACCATCTATATAACTGTATTGTAGTTAATTTATCAAAAAAATGTTTTTATGGTTTTAGAAGTATAATTTATATGTTATAATGCATTTTTTTCATTATTACCCATATAGATATGACTAAATAATAATCTTTTTGACATTATTCAACTTATAAATGAGATTTTGGATATATTATACATTAATTGTTAAAATGTCCCACATGAAATTAATTGGTTATGTAATTGAAAATGACATGGTAAAATTTAAAGTAAAAAGAAAAAAAATATGAAATACATTTTTAAGAATTTAAATAATTTGAATAAGTTTTTAATTTAGGCTGATAACGAATCCATGTGAAACATTGATCATTAGGTAAGGGTTATTTCAAACACACCCTATTCCATAGGTTATAAAAATACAATTTCTACCTCGCTTTATCCGTCTTCATCACTATGTAATGAAAAAAATTATATATATATGTCTCCCATATGAATACATATATTATTATATCACTATTTTAAACGTAAATACATGTGTTATGTTAATTTCTCAAATTCCATCATTATGATTTTTTCATTGATGAGGATTTGAGGCATGATTTTCTAACTCATTTTCATTACATGAGAAATTATTATGTTATGCCTTATGGTTTAATTTCATTATATGGAAATCATATATCATAACATGTTATGTTTGGTTTTCCAATAGTTCTCTCCAATTCATTGGGTAATGTTTTATTCTCATGAGATGTAATTTATGTGATTAGGGTGTAAAAAATATCCATTATAGGATATTTTACACCATGTGATACTATCAAGATAATTATCCTTGATTCATGTTTCTATCATGTTATATGTTACTTCTATATTTCTTATGTCACAATAATCATATGATACCTTTTAATTTATGTTATTATTCCATGTGATTACTCATTAGAATTCAATTTTATGATATATTCTTATACCTTTGACTCATAAGTTATGTTTCCTAATCACAATTATTCCCTTACTAGGTTTTCGTAGAACACTCCATTATTTATATTTTTCCGAAGTTTTCCCATGATGTTTTAAAAGTTTAAATTTATTTTAGGATCTCATTATGGAGATTAAACATTGATTCCATGTTTTATGTTCCCTTTTATGTAATATGAACTTATTATTCAAAGTAGACTACGCCTCAAAATATTTTGGTTGTAATTAATGGATTTTTATGTTAAAAATAATTTAATATTATGTGTATAATGGTTGTGTAACTATATTTGTTTTTATAGAAATGGTTTATTTAATATTCATAAAATAGAATGAGAAAACAATATTAAGAACCGTAGGGATAACACTAAGGATGACACTAAGTATAGAAAAATATATTGGAATCTTGGTAATGTATTGAGAGAGTAGTTTCCAAGAAATTATTCCCTTATATGGAATTTAAAAGTGGAAATGGTAATAGAATATTTGTACATGTTGGTAATAAATCCATAAAAAATTCATATCAATTGTGACTCATGCATTACATGGTTCATGACAATGGGACTGACAATGTACTTAGTTTGACACTCACAGGGGATACACTTTTGAAATTCAGAAACTCGTTATCAACCATTAATAAGGACATGTAAAAATAGTTATGTTATAAAACCTACTCGGAAAAATTACCATGGATACCCTATATTGTAACTATAAAACTCTTAAGTCATTATATATTTTATTCTATAAGTTATTATTCCAAATGTTTTATGTTTCTTTTTTATATATTTTTTATTTAATGTATCCTCTTCATGTTTATATTCATTTAAAAAATGGTGTGAAATAAGAGAAAGAATCTTAATTAAATATGTGATGGGAAATGTAATGATTTACCTAATGAGATACATAACCTCATAATAATGACAGTAATATATATTATAATAGTGTGAAATGAGTTATCTAAAATTATGATTAAAAACTAGAACATAGATTAAATTATAAATACATCAATGACGAGGAGGATGGTGGATCATAGAATTGTAAGTCTTGATGATGGAAATGAAATTATAATTCAATTTATTATTTATAATTTATGGGGGAATGAGAACCTATAATAATATCTAAATTTTAAAAGAATATGTGTTCTATATGGAAATAAGGGTCTTATAGTAACAAATTTCCAACTAATTTGATTACTATTTATGAGCAACATGGGAGTTATAGAATTAAATTCCATATTCTAAGGGTAATATACCTATAATAAAGAATTATATATGTTATACCAATCATTTATGTGAGAGTATTTACATATGGGGATACACGAATTATGTTGTATAAGTATTTTTATCAATGGTATTATGGTTACAAGAATCATGAAACATCTATGAAATATTTTTCAGTACTTTTCCTTTAATTATTTTCAATAATATATTGAATGGAAAAAATAAAATAGAATATAGATTTAGTTGTAAGGATATATTATATAGAAGAAGACATAATTGAATAAAATATAATATTGAATTTTTCCATGATTTTGAGGTAATTATAGACAATTAAATTTAATTTATTTGTTGAAAATAATAAGCTACATTAAAAACAATTATTTTTAAAAAATTGACCTTATGAATAATGTTATTTTTGGTGATATTCATCAAATTCTAGAGAATTTCACAGGTTCAATTTTAATTTTGAATATTATTTCAAAATATGCTTTTCCGTGGTTTTATAAAAAGTATAACCCATATGTCGGGTGACAACCCATCACATATGGTAGGGCTGGGGGGCCTGAACACATAACTGAAGGGAAATAAGGGTGAAAATTCTACAAATTTCCTACATGATGTATTGGTTAGTATCACTATATTTTTACATAAATAATTTTTTCACAAATATTATGTTTATTTTTTAAAACACAATAGAGGGTCAAATATTTTATAATTTTTAGTATTTTCAGGTAACAAATGTTACTTTAGAAAATTATTTATTGGGTTATGATATATATATATATATATATATATATATATAACCAATATGATTGATGTAAATGATTATTTGGAAATAATACTATATTATTTTAGAAATACAGGTTGAAATGTAATTTCCCTCGTATTGTTGTTATTGAGGTTATCTAGGATATATGTTTACTTATTTAATGAATGATATATGTAAAACCATTGGTTTCATTGTTGAATTATTTTGATTGATATATTGAAATTAATTTTCGGAATTTTAATACATTTTTCAAAGGATTTTGGATTTAATAAAGATATGATTAATATCTTGTTACTATTTTATTGATGTTTTGTTCCATTAAAAGTTTATTTTTGTGTTTAGGTATAAAAAATTCATATTGGGTATTCATTCCGTATAGTAAGAGGTGATTTAAAATGCGATTGAATCATAACCATAAGATAAATTTTTTTAATGAAAAAATATATAAGATATATATATATATATATATATATATATTATATTGATCTCTATCTCTATTGAAAATTAATTCCTCATATCTAGGGAAATGATCCAAATAAAAATTTTAACATATTACATTCGTATCTAATGAATCAATTGTATTTTAATTCAATAGTGATTTATTATTTTGGATGTTTACATTATCATAATATTTCACATTCATAAGATCACTAATATCTACCACACCATATAAATATTTTCACTTTTATTCCATGTCCATATTTTCACATGCAACCAATTTTCCCCTTCATGGAATCTATGTTATGTGATGACCTTCACACATTCCATTATTTCTTAACAAGAGGTTTTTTATTATCCTTTTCAAGATGTGGTTATTTAAAAAAGGAATTTTTCAATTTCAGATCCTTGATTACTGAGAAATGTTCAAATTGAAAATTTGAAATTTATTTAAGGTGATATAATATATTTCCCTGATATTTTGAAATAATAAAATTTCATTTGATATTATGTATAACCCATATTAATAAGACTAAACGAACCGTGAAATATTAGTATTCATATAAGATCATTATTTCTGAGCCATTAAATTGGGAAGTATGGATAATATTTAATACCATAATAAATGTATTTAATGGTAATAATAAATATATATTAATTTTAAAATTCTTGTTGACTAATCACTCAATATTAATCAATATCGTTTTATTCATTAAATTTATATTTTCTCCCAAAATAATTTCACTATCTTTTGTTATAAAATAATTTAATAATTGTTTCCCAAACATTTAAAATATATCTTTTAATGTGAAATTAATTTTTCAAATAAGAATATAATAATTTATATAGGGATAATTTTTGGGTTGTTTTGTATTATTGATTTTTCCATGAAAATTGAAAAATACTAATATTTTAAATTGTCTTTTCATTTAATAAATATAGTAATTTAAAATTCAAATTGTTCATTTCATTTTAGTTAAATGTAAAAAACAATTATTTATTTATATCTTATCAAATTTATTACATTGAAATCATCATCATACAAGATATTTATGTAAATATATTTTAGGGCATCGAAACGTATCTTTTAGAAAACTGTTTTCATATGAATAATGTTTATCACTTTTAATTAAATAAAATAATCTTTAATGAGGAAAAATTAAAATGAAATATATCAGTTTCCTATCAACAAATATTAAATTAAATGCATGTCTTTAGTACTAATTTTCTTATAGTGATTATAAGATCATGTCGTGCTGGAGACAAAATAATTCCTTCGAAAACTATTTTTTTACATGTTTAAGGGGTTGATTTTAAATTATATTTTTTTTATTATATTAATTGTATTTAGAAAAATGGATTCCATATTTTTAATCAGTATAATTTTTATTATTTAATAAGGGTAACTAAATTTTTTTCATAATGAATAATAAAATCAGTAGAACTAATTGACCCTAGTAAAAGTATTATTGTGTTTATCAGGTCTTAAACTATAAATATGAGTATTAATAGTGACCCATCAAATTTCTAGTTTTTATTTTTAGGTCATATTATACCATACATATTATAAGGTTCTAAAATGATACATTTTGGACATTGAGTTGTTAGAATAAAGTGTTTGTAATTTTTTTTCAAAAAATCCATGTGTGTCCTCACCCCCACATATAAAAGGAAACTACATATCTTCATTTTACCTCACATAATAATCCCATTTATTCACACAATCCACCAAGAAAATACATTCCTTACTTACTCCAAACATATGATAATCCAATTTTATTAGAAATTTAATCATGTAAGAAATTACGTATAGTCATAAATAGGCGGTCCGAAGAAGTGTTGACATTCTAAACCAATCATTTAATGTTATTAATAATTAATCTTCATTAAAATATTACAAAAACATAATGATATAATCACTTCAATATAATCCATATACTATGATTTTTTTATGTTAATATATTGAAAAACACCAGACTCTGCCTCCCTCAAATGGAAAACGAAACTATTAATCGTGTGTATTGTGGAGTACCACCTTGCATACTATTGTAATTAATTTTACACAACACAAACATGAACCTTGAAATAATTATGAATAAAATCAAATAAATTATATATATGATATCATTAAACATCTAGTACTATAATATCATATATACCTTCTTACTTTCTATTCTCTAGCGAATAATATAACGTCGCTCGTGTGTACGGTGGACTACAGTCTCATGAAGAGATGAGATTTTTCTCTCACTTATTCTTTAAATGAAAAGTATAAAAATGAATAATTATATTTCGGGATAAAATATTAATGATATATGGTTTGGAAAACCCCATCAAGGTAACTTTGAGGAAATTTTGGGTTTGTTGTGATTCTTGACAGAGAGGGTTTTCTTGGTCATTTATAAAATTCATGAGATATTTTTGAAAAACTATGTTGAAAAATATCCACAAAAAATGAATGGATGATCTGGAGGTGGACGAAAAGAAATAGATACATGGTGGCACCATTTTCCAATGTTTTCCAAATTTTTGGGCCTCAAAATTGGAAATTGGAGAAACGTGTTTTACACAATGGATGTTGAATTCATGTTTGAGGGATATTTGGAAACATATTAACAAGTCATGATTTAGGATTATAATGATGAAATCTATCAATGTAATGATGTGAGTGAAATATTAGATATGTGCTTGAAATACGAGGTTGCACAAAAGATGCTTGCGCGCCCAATGTAATATCCAATTAAGTTTTGAATGCTCAGAGGGGATATTCTGTGATATGTCATGAACATGTTTGAAAAATTTAGATATAGTTCACATGGGTCATCGATGCCTTTAAATTTTAGGTGACCCCACCCCCTCCCCCCTCATTTGATAAGCTCCACACTTTTAGGTATTTGGAGGTCTAAATCACATGATAATGGTGTGCAATGGCAGTTTCATGAAAGAATTGGATTTTTTCACATGCTAAGGAAGCTGCACATAGGATTGGAGTTTCATGCAGGCTAAGGAAGTTTTGTGTAATATATTAGTTTCATATAAAAAGATTTTATGTGTGAGAAGTGGTTTTGCGTGCAAGGCCCAGTAACGGTTGCACGAAGGATTTGAGGATTCCCATTATATCAATGGTAGAAAGTGGGACATAAATATAGAGTCTACATACAGTGTAGTATGAATACATTATAGAAAAATAAGGGACCTACAAGTCTATATACTGTGAGTGGATCTTCTAAAAAAATAGCGATCACATTTCAGTTGAGAGAGAAGTGATATTTTAAATTTAGATTTGTTGTTAACCAAGAGGGATAGTGAGTCCACTCCGAACAATGTAACGAGTTGTTAAAATTTAGTGTATTTGGTATAGTGGATCATTATATTTAAATTCCCCCTTGGACATAGTCTAGTGAGGGTGAAAAAGTCAAAATTGATGTGTCTCGTGCATGCTTTAATTCTTGGTCAAACTTTTCTGTGGTTAGGAGATAGAACAGAGTTTTTTTAAAGCAAAACCTGATCAAAATGGGATGTTATTTTAATCTAACATACCTAGATTCACCCCCCCACTCAGGGTATTTGACTGAATGCACCAAAAAATTGTATTAGATTAAAAAGTAAATATTAATGTTTCACTCTCAATGGTGTTCATCAATTACAATGGGATTCCGATCATCAATGGGAATATTTTTTAATTATTGATGAATAAGATACAACACCACTTCTGATCCTTTAGAATTTATTTCTATTAATAAGCGATGCATGGTATTTCATCCAATATTGACCGTGGTTCTTTATAAGTACCTAAACGATGACAATTGGATGCTGACACCAAAGGGATACATTTTTTATGGGAGACCTATCCAATGAAATATATACGAAGGTGATGTAATGTAAAACATCACATGATATGTTAGAGAAGATATTTAATAAATATAAAGTTTATCCCTAGGTTAGAGAGGAATAGATTCATTTCATGTGAAACAAGTATAATGGCCTAATAATTATAGCGAATGAGTCCGTTGATGCATTATTTTATAGGGTGAATATTAAAGTGGAATACATGTGTTTTCATTGAGAGATTATTGAAGATGAAAATACTATTAACTGTATCATGAGAGGACTTCCACTTGGGATCAATATGATAACTTCTGTGTCGGAGGAAAAAGATCCCAATTAGATCACATTAGATAGCTTGCATGGTACTCTTATCACATATGAGATGAGAAATGGGGACATTGAGTGTGAGGAAAAGGGAATTCAATGGTATTTGAGTCCAAGGCCATAATTAAGTTAACCATTATTGATATTCAGGATGAAGAAGTGAAAGATGAGGTGATTTCATTCCTATAAACAAATCAACAAAGAGTAAAAAGAAATTTCAAAGGGAAACATCAACTTTCTTGATTTAGAAGTGGAATGGTTAGTCATAATGCCGCATGGTTCCCAAAAAATATTCAATAATATAATGAGTATGATGTTTAAAAACCTATGATGATGTATTTAGGTGATTTTAATGGAAAAAAAATTCATGAAATATTTATTCCCAATGAAGAATCTTATTTCAAAAGAATGTGATAGTTCAAATAAATCTATGGTATAAGAGATAGATAATTGCAAATATTTTGGAGAAAATAATTTGGTGGAATTTTTTTTACTTATCCAAAAAAAAGAAACTGAAATTGATCTAGAAGAAGTTAATGGAAGAGTTGATTCGCAGGATTAGATAGAGGCCTTTAGAGAGGAGATATATGTTTGTAGAGCGAAAATAAATAAATGTAACAAATTGGTTTGTGATTCCAAAATATATATGCATCATTATGAATAATAGAAGTTTAATATGATATATGATATTTAAAAACATATGACATAAACATCAGTGAGTTAATAAAAGGATTTTGAGTACAAAATAAAAATTAAGGAACAGAAAAGTGAGATTGATAGCTTGACTAACACTCGAAGAGATAAAAACAAATGAATCGATGAACATGAAGGGGATGTTGTTGGGATGAATTGAAATGTTAAGGATAAATAAAAAATATTGACTCCTAATATGAAATTGGGAATGAAGATCATTATATAGATATAAAAGTTAGAAGTGGATCATTGAGGTATAGCATAATAGAAGCAACAATGAAATCTAAATGATAAGGCTAGTGTGGGGTTTTCTCAAAAATAGAAAGAAGTTATTATCAAATTTATAACAAAATAATCTTATCCAATATTAATGATTTATAATGGTTAAAGAATAATTATAAGATTCATAGAACCCAAGGGTTGCCCAATGGTGTAGAAGTGACTTATAGCAATGAACCCTACATCAGGTGTTATTTGTGTGGAAATATGAGACACTCAAAAAATGTGTGATATATTACTAAGAGATCCCAAGGGTCACAAGAACTATATTGGTATCAAAATAGAGAACAAAACTCTAGAATATTTGTTGAGGAAATTGTTTTTGGGTAGGAGGATTTTTGAAAATTTCTAGATATTATACATCAATCATGTAGTTGAATGTTCCAAAGAAGAACCAAAGTGGTCATAAGATGAAACATTAAAGAATCAAATGGTGATCTGAAAATGAAAAAATTTATTTTTAGCCTTCTAGGATGAATCTATTCCATCATAGACCAATAGAGATCCTGATTATCAGTCTATACTAAGTATAATGTAAAAAACATGGATAAACAAATATCATAGAAGGAATTGGTTTTGGAAATTTACCATAAAGCATAAGATCATTATGGTGTGTGGATCCTTGACAATGGTTTCACATACCATATAAAAGATAATAAGGTTATTGATATAGGCATAAATTAGGATATATAAGCACTTTTGAAATTTGTAAATGATGAAGGACGAAAGATAATTGTTTTGGGAAAGGCAATGTTTGGGGGAAAATAAATGAGACATGTTAATGTCTTGGTAGTAGATTTTCGTAGTCAAAACTTGTAGGATTTTAGTAAGCTATGTGACTCAAGAAATGCTATAATATTCACCAAGAATGGCTATTTCATCAAAGGAATAGGTGGTAAAATCTTTCTATTTTGAAGAAAAAAACGTTATTCCAAGCATTATTTGTGGAGAATAAGATATGTGTTTTTCCATATATGAGGAAAAAATAGTATCATAAACGATTTGGTCATATTTTCCAACCATACCTATAATATTTCGTAAATAGTGATGAAACTAGAGAACTCCCTAGGATACCATGTGATTGTACTCATATGTGTGATGCTTGTCAAAAATAGAAGATCATCAGAAATACTTACAAGAAAAAAACACAAGTTCTCCAAAGTACATGAATTAGTGCGTGACTATTTATATGGACCTATTTAACTAAGATTCATTAACGGGAAGAGATATTAAATTATTTTCATTGATGATTATAGAATAATGGCATAGGTATTTTTCACTACCCATAATTATTATGTGTTCAGTTTCATAAAACAACATTGGATAGAATATGAAAGGATGCTTTAACAAAATATTATGAGGTTTCATAGTAATAATGGTAAAAACATAACAAAAATTCAAGTGGAATACTATCTTGAGAAACACTAGTTGATGAATCATTTTTATTTAGTAAAAAATCCCGAATATAATGGAGTGGTTGATAGGATAAATAAGATCATCAACAAAATGGCCAGAACAATGTTTTTATAAAAAGACCATCCAAATTAATTTTTGTAGGATAATTTCTTGTCTTTAGTTTTCATTTCTAACTGAGATATATTGTTTCCAAAGGAAGGAAATAAATCGTATGAGATGTGGTGTAGAAATAATAAAACATTTAAATTCTTTTTAATCATTGGAAGTAAGTTCTTTATTATCAAAAATGACAAAATATTATGTTTTATTAATGAGGATATATGGAGATATTCGTTGGTTAGATAGGAAAAATTAAGAAATATATACTCTTTAATAATAGGATGGGGAAATAGTGGAAATAAATGGTATCACTGCAGTTGAAGATGAAAAGAACACCCAAAAATTTAGTGAAAATTTTCAATATGAATGTGATGAGGAGGAAGGAAATATAGGGGGAGTAGATGTGGAAGATGATGATTCAGAAGAAGACACTCATGATGATTAAGATGAAGTCAAGTCATTTTCTATAGAGAAACCAATATGTTGATCTTAAATTGATAGGAAAAATTCAGTGGGGATACGATTTCCCCATTTCAAAAAAGAAGAATGAAGTCATTATAGAAGGAATCATTTCTATCCTAGGTAGAGCCTAATTTTTTTCTAATACATCAAGAGATGAAAAATGGGTTCATATGATGAATGAAAAGATTAAACAATTTGAGAAGAATTAAATTTGAGAGATTGTTTCATGGACAACCAAAGATAATGTTCTATGGACTAAATGGGGTTTTTCAACCATATGAATGAATATGGTGTAGTGATTAAAAAAATCATGAATTGTGTGCAAAGGATACTCCTAGAAAATAAGTATGGATGTCGATGATACATTTTCACTTGTTCAAATCCTAGAGACAATCATATTATTCATTTCCATTACAGAGAAATGAATGTTCGATTTTTTCCAAATGGATGTCATGTCGGCATTACTAAATGGAGTTCTAGATGAAGAATTATAAATTAAGCATCCATATTGTTTTCTATTTCATGGAGATGATAAAAATATTTATCTACTAAAGAAGGCATTGTATGGGTTGAAGTAAGCACCAAGATCATGGTATTCAAGATTAGACCCGTATTTGAAAAAGATAGGATTTCAGCATGGTGGAGTCAATTACAGATTCTATGTCAATAATAATAATAATAATCAAAGGATTATGCTGCTGGTTTATTTAAATCACATAATATTTGGTGGATCAAATGAAGCACAATGCCTAAAAGATTCCAAACTCATGAAATGTGTATTCAAAATTTCAATGATTGGATATCTGATGTTCTTCCTTGGTTTACATTTGATAGGAGGAAGAAATGAAACATTCATTCTCAATCCAAATATGCCTAGGAGGTTTTGAAAAGACTTGGAATGGAAAATTCAAAGGAGATAAAAACTCTTGTTACTGCGTGAATGTAACTATAAATATATTTTGATGGAAAGGTAGTTAATATCATATAATAAAAGAAAATAATTAGATGCTTAATATACATGACATCAACAAGACCTGATATTTTTTTCCCACATTCCATGTTGTGAGGTATCAAAGAAATACCAAGGAAAGACACATGATTTCTGTCCAAAGAATAATTTAGTATAAAAAGTGAACTATGGATTTCAGTTTGATGTAAAATGGAAACTCTAATCTAGAGCCATTGGGATATAAAGATGCAGATTGGGCCAGTTCAGTATATGACTGGAAATTTTCATCAAGAGGTTATTTTTATCTTGGTGGATTGTGTATTTAATGGCTAAGAAAGAAACATGATTTCATTTCATTGAGCCCCTTATAACCTGAGTAAATTTCTACCACTCAATCATGCACTCAATTTTTGAGGATGTAGGTCCAACATAATGATATGAAAGTTAATGTGATCTCTCTTATCAGAATCCATTTTGATAATTCCAGTTCTATAAATCAGTGAGAAAAATCCATCCATCACTCAAGGACAAAGAAAATTGAAATAATGTTTCATGTTATCAGGAAATAAAGTGGGAAAAGGGATTTCTGATGTTTCCATATGTAACTATAGAAATAAATGTCGAAGAAAATTTGAAAAGGAATTTCCAAATGGAGTTTTTGAGATGCATCAGCTATCCTTGGGAGATTAGTCGACTCCCAGCACTTGTAAATGTGTGGATGTGGAAACCACCTCTCCCTGAGGTATAGAGTGAATTTTCCAAGTATTCTAATCTATTTTCTTTACCATGTTACCGACCAGGAAGGATTTTCAATTGGGTTCATTCATGAAGGGAGAAAAATAATGGCTTTGAATGGGGAAGAAAATGTGTTAGATAATACATGGGGAGAAGTTGACAAGTGGAGTTGCGAGATATGGGGAGCAATGAGATAGGGGTAGTATTGACTCTAAAAATGTCGTAGGTGTTTAATCGTATGATATATATCAATAAAAGAGGATCTCTATTACATAGGACAAGTGGTTTTTGAATATAATGAAGTAGTTCATTGATGGACTATTCAAATTACTCTTGTATATCACGCCAAGCATGGATCATGTGGGATTATATTATTTGTTGAGTAAATCAATTATCATTTCCAAAATAGCATGAAGTGAATAGTGGTAGAACATGGATGAATCATTAAAGATGTATTTATTTTTTAAATTTTTTCAACAAACCCAATGTGGGAGACTGTTGGAAAAAATCCCCGAATGTGACATTGAAGAATTTTAGGGTTGACTGTATTGGTGGAAAAAGAGGGTTTCTGTGGTTTGTTGAGGAATTCGAGAGTGATTATTCAAAAACTATGTTGAAAAATTAACCATGAAAATGGAATGGATGATCTTTATGTAGTACAAGATGAACAAATACAAGGTGGTGCTGATTTCTAGTGTTCACTAGAGTTTTTGTTCTCAAAATCAACAAATGATGAAATATGATTTTGTAAAAGGTTTTGTGTGAAGGAATTATGGTAATTTGAAAAAAAATCAAGGAATGTTTTAGGATTATAAAATAGAAATATAGAAAAGGAATGAAGTGTGATAATTATTGTAAATGTTCATGAAAGATAGGGTTGCGTAAATGTGGCATGCACACCCAATGTGACGTCAAATTGAGGTTTTTTCACTCAGAGAGGATCTTGTTTGAGAAAATTGGAGTTGCATTAAAGTTATAGATGTTACATGTAATATTTTAGTTTCACAAAAGCTAATAAAGTTGTGCCAAATATTTTACTAGCATGTAAGAAGGATGTTTCACATAAGAAGAGTTTTTTGTGTAAAGCATAAAACTTGTGGTCTAGGTGCATTAAGGGTTCCATGAAATATTTGAGGTTTCCTAGTACATTGGTTATAGGGAGGTATTCATCAGTAGGTGAATGTAGGGTGTCAATATAGAATCTACATATAGTGGAGGATGCATTCATTATAGTTAACTAAGGGACCTAAAAGTCTATAAACTGTGAGTGGTTTAAAAGAATAAGCAGTGAGAACACATCGGTTGAGAGAGAAGGAACTTCCAAATTATTAATGGTTATAATCCAAGAGGAACAGTCAGTCCTATACAAACATTATAAACTCTAGTGTAATTTTTTTTTGATTTGGTACATTAGAACATCAATATTATAGGCTCCTTGGATATAGTCTAGTGACGGTGAACCAACTAAAAAAAATTATCGTGCAAGCTTTAATTTATGGTCATACCTTTCTATGGGAAAGAGAGAAAATTTATTTTTTATCAATAAAACTAGATAAAAAGGGGTAGTTTTTTAATCTATCATTCACTGATTCACCCCCTCTTTTTTATTTTACATAGTGCACCAAAATATTTGAATTACACTAAATGGTTAATATCATTGTTTCTCTCTTGATAGAGGTCATCAATCACAAATGGATTTTGATCCTCAAAGGAATAATTTTCAATTATTAAAGAATCAGATGCAATGCTAGTTCTTATCCTTTGGAATGGATATCTGTAAAGTAGTGATACAAAAAATTTCAGCCAACAATGACAGTGGTACTTTATCATAAGAGGAATGAAGGCAATTGGATACCAACACCAAAGGAATCAACTATTTAGGGGAGTTATATCCAATGAAATATATATGAATGTGGTATCATGTAAAAAATCACATGATATGTGGGAGAAGATATTAAATATATATCAATGTGATTCAATGGTGAGATATGCATAGAGTCAGTTCTTTTGAAATAAGTGTGATTATATTATAATGATCCCAAATGTATCTATTGATGCATTAAATGATCTGGTGAATGTTATAGTTGAAGACATGTGTTATCATGGATAGATAATTGAATATTTAAAGACCATCAATAATATCTTGAGAAGAATTACACCTTGGATCAATCTAAAAGTTTGTATGTTGGATGAAAATGATCCAATGTATCTTTCTCAGTACTCTTGTCACATATGAGATGGGAAACGAGGACATTGAGTGTGTGGAAAAAGGGAAATACACTGAAGTGGAATTCAAGGCCATAAATAAGTTCACCATTGAATATTCTTGATAAGAATAAGAGATAGGGAAGGTTATTTCATTCTTATCCATAAACCAAAAAAGGGGAAAAATAAAAGTTCAAAGGGAAACATCCACTAGCATGCTTTAAATATGGAAAGGTTGTTCATCTTGTAGCAAGGTTCCCATAGAAGTTACAAGAATATTATGAGTATGAAGTTGAAATCCCTATGAATAAGTCATCAGGCTATGTGAAAGGAAAGAAAAATTAAATGAAAAATTTCATCAACAAAAAGAATATTCTTTCACACAAGTGTGACAGTATAGATGAATCTAACGGTGAAGAGATATAGAATTGAAAAGATTGTGGAGAAAATCATATGGTGGATGCTATTTTTATTGCTTAGAAAAAGTAACAAAACGATGTTGATGAAGAATAATTTTAAAGAAGTGATGATATGTATGCTGATCTAGAGGGTTTAATAGAGGAGATAGATTTTTATAGATCCAAAACAAATAAAAACAAAAAATTGGTTTGTGATACGAAAACTTATATTCAATATTAAGAAGAAGAGAATATTAAGCTGATATATGAAATTGAAAAACATACTTCTTCAAAATCATAGAGCTCATAAAATTCTATGGAGTAAATTCTCAAAATAGAATATCATAAATGTGAGATCGATAGTTTTACTAACATTGGAATAGTTAAAATAAAATTAATTGAAGAACTCTAAGTGGATGTTATTGGTATGAAACGAAAAGTTATGGATCAAGAAAAACACTCAACTCCAAATATGAAATTGTGAATGAAGTTCATTGAAATCATAGAAAAATTGGAAGTGGAGCATAGAGGCCTATAAGAAAACAAGAAAAGGTCAACTCTAAGTGATAAGCCTAGTTTGGGTTTGATAAAAAACAAAAAACAGTTACGTTTAATGTCATACGACAAGAAATACTCTAATACAAAAAAATTATTTTGGAATGAAGAAGAATAATATAATTCAGAAACTCCAAGAGTCACCTAGTGGTATATAAGTGACCCATTGTAATTCACCCTACATCAGGTGTTTTTCAATTGAAAGAAGTGACACTCCGAAAATGCGTGTTCTATAGCTATATATATCGCAGGCAATAAGAACCATAGTGGAATTCAAACAAAGAACCATAATATATAATATATTTTGAGGGAAATGTTTTTGGGGTGGAGGATTTAGGAACATGATTATATATTGTACATCAACCAGTCATATGAATGTTCTAATGCAGAACCAAAGTGTTCATAATCAGAAAATTAATGATTCAACAAGTTTCCAAAAAATAAAAATCAATTTTCAGCTTTGTTGGCTGAATCAATTCAATCATTCATTGAGGTAGATCAAGAATATCAGTATATACCTAGTTTGAAGCCAAAAACAAGGATAAAAAATTTCTCAGAAGGATGTGGTTATTGAAATTTCTTATAAAGCATCAGATTATTCTGTTGTTTGGAACCTTGACTGTGGTCACACATCCCACATTATAGGTTATAATGATCTTGTTGCATGAATAAAATATGAAAATTAAGGTGTTGTAAAATTTTGAAATGATGAATTCTTGAAGATAATTTGGTTGGTAAAGTCATTGTTTGGATGTAATGAAATGAGACATGTTGATGTCATTATAGTAAAAGATCTTAGTAACAACATACTAAGTGTCAGTCAACTATGTGACCCTGGACATGCTATAATATTCACCAATAAAAACAAGGGAGAATCTATGTGGAATAAAAACAAGGGAGAATCTATTCCTTCTTAGAGGAGTAGATTATATGTGTTTTTTATCAATATATGTAGAAACCAATTTGTGAAAAAACGGCTTGTTCATATATTCCTACATTCCCTAGAAGATCTGGTGAAGTTGGATACAACTAGACACCTCCCTAAGCTATCATGTAATCAAACTCATATGTGTGATTCTTGTAAAAATGGAAGATCCAGAGAAATACATACATGTAAAAGAAACAAAAGTCAACTAGATTACTTGAATGGATTCATGAAGTTGTATATTAACCTATTTCACCAAGATCCATTGAAGGGTGGTCATATTACTTTTTTTCCATTGATTATTATAGTATAATGGAATGGTTATTTTCCATTTCTCATAATTCCAATGTGTTTAGTTTCATAAGACATTAATTGAGGGAATCTGAAAGGATGCCCGGATAAAAAATTATTGGGTTTGATACAAATAATGGTATAGAATTCTCAAATAGTTAAGTGAAAGACTATCATAAGAAACACAGGGAAAGTCATAAACATTCCACAGTAAGAAATCCATAATCTAATGGAGTGATTGAGAGGAGAAATCAAATCATCGCCGACATGTCCAGAACAATGATTATTGAAAAGTCCTTCCAAATAAATTTTGTAAGGAATCACTCGTAACATCAGTTTATATTTCTAAAAGGGATCAATTTTGTTCTAAGGAAAGAATGAATTTGTATGGGATGTGGTTTAGAAATAATCAAACATTGAAATAGATTCTAATCATTGGTGTTATTTTTTTTGGTTCTCATCAAAGAAAAAAATATTATGTTTTTTTCATGAGGATATAATGGGATATTCTATCGTTACTGACAAAAAATCAAGTTATATAAATGATCTAATAAGAGGTTGGGGACTATAGTGGAAAGAAATGATTTCACTATAGTGAAAGATAAACATAGTATTCGATAATTGAGTAAAAAAATTTCTTATCCAAGTGATTAGAAGGATAGAAATATTGGGGGAGTATAATTAGAAGATTATGATTTAGAATAAGACACTTTTGATTAGTAAGAGGAAGTCAAATCAGTATCTATGGAGATGACAAAGAGTTGAGCTAAAATGGATAGGAAGATATCATTGGTGATCAGATAGTTCCAGTTCATACAAGAAGATTAATTTCATTATAACAGAAATCACTCCAATATCAGGAAGAGATTAAATTTTTCGTCAATGCTGCTAGAGATGAAAACTTGTGATAGACGGTGAATGAAGAGCTTGACCAAATTGAGATGAATCCAACATGGGATATTTTTTCAAAGACAATAGATAAGAATGTCGTCGGGACTAAATTTGTATTTGGAAACAATATGAATGAATACGGTGCAGCGATTTGAAACAAATCATGACTAGTGTGTAAGGGTTACTCCCAGATAGAGGGTACTGATGTTGATGAGATATTTTCACCTATTGTAAGGATAGAAAATATTTGATTATTCTGGGCTATTTCAGTGAAATGGAAGTATAATGTTTTCGAGATGGATGTCAAGTCTACATTTTTTAATGGGGTTCTGGAAGAAGAAGTGTATATTGAGAATCCTGATGGGTTTCTCATTCAAGAAGATGACAACAATGTTTATCAGCTGAAGATGTTGATGTATGGGTTTGTGTCAGCACCAAGATAATGGTATTGGATATTGGATAAGTATTTAAAGAATATGGGCTTTTAGTGTGGTGGCATTGGTCACAATCTATATTTTAATAATAATAGTAAACAATGTATTATGGTGATGGTTTATGTCAATGACATATTATTTGGTTGATTATATGAACCATAATATGGAAAATTCTCTAGATTCAAGAAATGTGAGTTTGAAATGTCAATTATTGGTGAGATGATTTTATTTCATGGTTTATAGTTGAATGTAGGAAGAAATGGAACATTCATTATCAATCCAAATATGCCAAGGAGGTTCTGAAAAGATTTGGAAACAAAAAATCTAAGGATTCATACTATACATGACATTGACAAGACCTCATATTGTTTTTCCCACATTGAAATAGAAGATGTATCGGAGAAACTACAAGTAATTCCACATGATTGTAGTGAAAATAATAATTTGGTATATCAATGGAACTATGGGTTTCAGTTTTTTATATAATAAAAACTATAATCTTGAATTTTTGGGACATAATGTTGTAGATTGGTCTAGTTCAGCAGATAAAAGGAAATCAACGTTAGGAGGTTCCTTTTATCTTATTGTATTGTATATTTACAAGCTAAGAAATAAAAAATATTGAATTTCATTGGGCACAATAGAAGCTAATTATAGTATGACCACTCAAGAATGCACAAAATTCTTGTGGATGAAGAACCAACATGCAGATATGGAAGTTGAAGTGACATCTCCAATCTGAATCCATTTTCATAATTCATGTGCTATAAATCTAAGAAAAAATTGAATTCATCACAAGAAGACAATGAATATTGAAATCAAGTATCATTTTATCAAGGAGAAGGCATATCAATATCTTTTGAAGTATCCTTACATGCCTATAAAACTATAGGTTGTAGACATTGTGAAAAATTCCATTCCCAATGTAGTGTTTGAGATGCATCGGTTGGCTCTGAGAGTTCCGTCGAATCCCCGCACAAGAAAATGTGTGGATGTGGAACCCCCCACCCACCAAGTTATGGTTTTTTTCTCTAATATAAAGATTTTTTTATTTACCATGTTTCAGACCACAAAGGAGATCCATTTTGGATCGTTCACAAAGGTGGATAAATTATGGCTTTGAAAGGGGAAGAAAATTTCTTACTCAAGACATGGGGAGAAGTTGACAGGTGGAGCATCGAGATAGGTGGATCAATGTGATAGAGGTATTATTGACACTGACATTGCTAGAAATGTTCGATCAAAGGATATATATCATTAAATGAGGATTTTGGTGATAAGAGAGGAGATGTTTTCGAATGGAATGAAGTGGCTCATTGATGGACTTTTCATATTACACATTATCTCAAATTAAGAATGGATCATGTGGTCTCTGAGTATGTTATTAGTAAATATTTGATCTCTATCTAAATAAAATGAACTAAATGGTTGTTGAACCTAGATGAATCATTAAATATGTATTTATTTCTAAATTTGTTGTCCAAAAACCCAATGTGGGAGATTGTTGGCAATAAATACCCTCAATGTAACATTGCAGTATTTTTTGGGTTGATTTGGTTGTTAATAAAGAGGGTTTCAAAGGCCTACTATGGAATTCAAGAGTTATTTTTGAAATAATTTGTAGAAAATGAACCATGAAAAATGAATGGATGATCAAGATGTAATATAAGATGAATATATACAAGTTTGGGCTGATTTCTAGGGTTCGCCAATTTTTTGGGCCCCAAGATAAAGAAATAGAGAAATCTATTTTTGGAAAATTATGTTGTATGAAATATTGATAGCAATATAGAAACATTTGTGAAAGGAATATTTTATGATTAGGACATTGAAATATGGAAAGGCATGAAGGGCGCAAATGATTGGAATTTTTTGGGAAACACGAAATTGCGCGAAAGAGGCTTGCAAGTCCAAAGAGATGTCAAATTGGGTTTTGTGCGCTCAGAGAAGATATAGCATAACACGTCCTAATGCTCCATGAAGGAGTCTGTGATGACTATAAATAAGAGGTGACCCCCTACCTATTTTTATTATATCGATACTTTGAGATAATTGAAGCTATGATTCATGTAATAATTATTTGAAAAGGGAGTTACATGAAGGATTTGGAGTTTCATTAAAGACAAGAACGTTGCACATATGTTTAGAGTAGCATGTAAGAAGAAAATTTCAAATAAGAATATTTTTTCTGTGAAAATCATAAAACATATGCACAATGAATGGTGAGGGTTGGTTGATAGATTTTATGTTTCACATTAAATATGTGGTAAAGCGGTTTTAATTAGTGGATGAACATTGGGAATCAATAGAGAATCGATATAAAATGGACGATTCATTAATTATAGATAATGAAGAGGCATAAATATATTTAAACTATGAGTGGACCTTCTAAATATGAAGTTATCACAGTTATATTTTGAGGGCATGGAGATTTCAAATTAAAATTTATGGTAAACCCGGAGGGGCATTGATTCCTCTCAATATTGTAAAAACAATACACCATTAGTGGATTTGGTACGTCAGAACATTACCATTTTATACTTCTTGGACATAGCCTAGTGACAGTGATCCAAGTAAAAATTGTTGTGTCTCATTCATTATTTAATTTATGGTCATACTTTCTTAAGGGAAAGAGAGAGAGAGAGAAGATAGTTTTTTATCAACGAAAAAATATCAAAAGGGGAAGTTGTTTTAATCTTTCATACTTTGATTCACCCCTATCTATGTCTTTAACCTAGTGTCCCTAACATATATTAAATATTATTGAAAATAAATATATTATATACTTCATTACCTTACCATCCATTGAATAAATGATAACATTGTTCATGTGTAATGTGGACTACAACCTTGCAATGCTGTGGGATTCATTTTTATTACATCATAAAAAGATGTTACGTGTAAGGATATTTAAATAAATTATAAGATATTATTGTATAATTATAATAATGTAATTTTAAAATAAAACATTCCTTCTATTCAAAAATATTATTAACATATGTAAATGTTACACAAGCATACATATGATGTACCATCTCTATGATTGTAATGTAGTTCTTTTTTCCTATCCACATTTCATGGATGGTCATAAAATTATAATTTACCTATAAAAATTATAATTATTACTTAATTAAAAATATATATATTATTAAATAATATTTGAATTGACCTTAGTCAACATGCCCAAGGTCCATTTTACATATGAGTCGTTTATCATTAAAATGATTTATGTAAAATTAATTGGTTATAGAATTGAATATGACATGGTAGAAAATAAAATAAAAGGAATAATATACATGTAAAGGTACTTAGTAAAGTATATAATTAAAAAAAATTATTATTCAAGAATCTATGGAATGCACAGGAAAAAATATACTCGTGGTAAGAGATATTTATTTCCCAACCATTACATGAATAATTATTATTTCACAAATAGAAAATAATATTTACAGTTAATATGAAATTCATTCGAATGTAATAAAATGCATGACACATTTAGTTTTTTTATCATTAATGGATTTTTCTAAATGGTATTATGTGATCCTACCAAATATCTTATATCATTATATAAAAATATATGAAAGAACCCATAGATAAATATTATAATGTTTCAATTATAAAAATAATCATACAAATGATACTATATATGTTAATCACATTTGATAATTAATTCATAAAAAATAATACAAAAAATTTCTATCTCCCAATATTAATTATTTATCAGTCATTAAAATTATAAAATTAACTTGTATGTGACTACCATAGCAATGGATTATACTAGGTAGTTCTTTTTCTATGAAAGTGTCAGATATATCTTATTCCATTAGAATAAAAGTTGAAAATCCTTTCTTGAATTTTTAAATTAATTCTATATCACATATTACTCACCCATCATATACTAACTCACCATATAAATATGTGCAATACCCAGTGTTTTATTAAATATTTCATTTCCTTTAATAATATATTTTTACAATTCTAAAATATGATTTATATTCATTCAAAAGAATAAAATTTAAGTGGAAATAAATCATAAAAGATATTAATGAAATTGAAAACTCTTAATTAATTCAAATATTGAAATTAAAACATAATATTTACATACTATGGTTGAGTACATCTATTAGATGATCGTAAATTAAAATGAGACCATAAATAAATAAAAATAATATCATTAAAACTAAGAAATCCTATAGATCATCTTAACTGTAAAAAATCACAATGAGTGGAACTAAATCAATAAATGAACATCATAAAGGGAGAGATCATAAAGAAAAATAAAAAATTAAAATTAAGGGAATGAGAATTGTGATAGGTGAAGATAGAAAATAATGATTGTATTAGAGGTAAAAAATATAATATATCTATTATGTGGTCATTATAAAAATTTACATATCCATTTGGTATAATACCCATAAATATATTACCAGCTTGGAATTACCGGTATATAGTTGACATAAATGTTTTTATTTTTTTGTTGAAAATATATATTCCCACTATAAATAATTTATTTTGGATAAAATAAATGATATTGAAATTTAATTAAAATATTATAATTAACTTGCGAATTATTCAATCGATTATAATGAAACTATTTCAATGAATTATATATTATTATGTTACTTATTATTCTTATAGAATGATATATGTAATATTTATATATAAAATTACAGGAATGAATAATAAATTTACATTATTAAATACAATAAATTAATAGAAAAATAATGGGATCACTACTATAGTTATTCATTTCAAAACACATGTGTTTTATTTAAAAAATCTATTTTCATTATATATTATTTTATCATTTTGAATTTAAATTTACCATTTTGATGAATTAAATTTAAAAAACACACATATATATATAAATAAAAATTAATTTATTGACAATAATTTACGAATAAATATTGATTAAATTATTTAATATTAATAATCCAGTTTTTTAGTGATTTTTTTATGTGTTTAATGTAATTCTATCATAATTAATTTATTTAATAATCCCTAAAGATTAGTCTTAATATAATAAATTAATAATTTACTATATGATATAAAATAAAATTCATATAATATTTATTAAAGGAAATTTCAGTAGAATAAACCCATTTAATAAATACAAATGAATTCCACTGGAAAAGCTTGTATCTATTAATGCATTCATATATTAAAATTTATTATCATTATCATTAGAAATAGAAACAAATAAAATGAATTTAAAAATTTTAATCATAAATTAAAAATTATAAAATAAGATGAATTTTTTTTAGAAGAAAATAATGTTACTAAGGTAAATGGTAGTTATTGTGGTATATTGAAAATGGTTGTTACAATGGAAATTTTTACTATTGTTTTGTATTTTTATCAAATAAAATTTAATTTTTAACATTAAATGATGAATATAATGAATATTATATATATATATATATAAACTAATAGTAATATTTTTATAAATTTATGCAAAATGAGAATAAGAACACTTTCTGTTATAAAAGTCATTCTTCTAAAAAATAGGTGTTTTTTACAGATTTTGTTTTATTTAAAATGATAATTTTTTCATATCTAGAACTCTATTAGGAAAAATGGAGTCTAAATTTTGAATCAATAAATTTTTATTTTGTAATAAAGGTCATAATATATTTTTGTAAAAAAATTATTCCATGGTAACTAATTAGATCAGGTAAAAGGATCTAAAAAGATGTAAATTATAATGGTACGATTTTTTTAAATTCAAAAACTATTTACAGAGTCTAGAAGAATATTTTATGATTTTGGAGTGAATCATAACTATTTCACAATAATTTACTCACTGAAATCACCTAACTCCAATGTGATTCCGTCTTTACCATTCACAAAACAAATCTTTACATGAAAAAGTCTTATATTTTGAAGTACAAAATGAGATCCCCACTAAAACATCCAAGAAACTCTATTAATATAATATCTCATGAAAACCTAGATATTTCCACTCTTATATATATTTTTTATACTACTTAAAACATATATATTAAATAGGTAATAACAATGTTTTTTCTAAATATACCCTTTTCGAGAATGATAGAATTCACCAAAGTAAGATACTAGTTCTCTACCATAGATTTAAATATAATTATTATATACATGCATTAAAAATTCTATTCCATATAATAATGATTTCATATTAATGTCATTATGCTTATGAAGAAATAATATTTTTATTATATAATTTTATACTCTTACACATTCATTACTAAAACAAGATCTTGACTGTGTTGGTTGAAACACCTACAATAATTATGTTATTCTAACATCACCATTTTCATCATTAATTAGTATTGAGACATCAATATTGATGATATATTATATTAATTAGTAATAATTGTAATTTATATGATTTTTAATGTATTGAATTGAATATATAATGGTCAATATAACGTAACTTTTTGTTATCACTAAATTATCAGAAGTATGCATTTCATATATTTTTGATCTCATAAAGAATATTTGTAAATTATATAAAATGAACCTAAGTATAAATAAATCGATAATAAAAAATTATTTATCATAATTTATTAATCTATGAATTATGAGATTGATAATAGTGGATGAGTGTCATGACCCCATCCCACAAGGTGTACCCCTCCGGGGTTAGCAATGTGAGAAGAGAGATAATGACCATGGAGTACCTCCTCTAGTAGGCCCCATGATGGTGACTAGCACTGAGGGTATAGTAAACACAAAAAATGGAAGATTTACCCTCTAAGATAACACATGAAAAAGAGAGAGATAAGACAAACACCAACTAACTCCAACTCAGATAGCAATATAAAATAAAAATCCCATGTACACATATGTAATGTCCGGCAAAACAATTAAAACTAAATGTGAAAATCTACAAGTACCCTAATGAAATTAAAAAATTCAGTGACCATGAAGCCAGGATAATTCCTACAAACCTAAGCTACTAGTAACCAGCTTGATCTCCAACTTTTTCCAAGTGACATGCAAAATAGTTTATATATACATAGGGTGACTATAACTGTATACTCAGTATGACCCTCCCAGAGACCATCGTGAAAAAGAAAATAAATCATGCTAAATCACAGTAAACAATAAGTGAAACTAAATCATCAGCTAAATAGGTATACTAATTTCCTATACTCACCATGGATACTCTGACCAAGTATCACATACAAGTGTATATAATATAATAAATAATATCAAGGGTACCTTGCTACTACATCCCCACTGTTTTTTCACTTTTCCCCAACGTTTCATTTCCTAAGAATCTCCCTCAAAAAAGGTTTTCCCGTAGACACCTAGGCGAAGAACCACAACATGCACCTCGTACAAAAAAAACCACCTCATCCATGTGAGAAAAGTAACAGTGTAGTTTCCAGGAGAAACCACAGATCACATAACTTGTACCATACGCTGGACATTATACCTCAATCTATAACAACCCATACCCCATGTAATGATCCTCAATCCATCACAACCTATACACGTTACACCTATAGTAGTCCATGGGAAAATATATTCAAAATATATGGGTGTGAAAAACCACAAGCCATTACATCCCAGTACAAAAATAAATGGGGAAAAATAACTATTGTGCCTGCCAGAACATGTAACTACTAATATAAAAGAGTGGGGCCAAAGGTGGTAGTTAGATATCTATCCTCCCTGTAGAATATTGGAAAAAACAAACCTTAGGTCTCAGAATCCTTGGGGTGTTAGATTCCCTAACTCACGGGGTGGTGTAGCATATAGAAACAAAAAAATTATAGAATATTCAATAGCTTACAACCACACTATGCACATGACCTATTCTTAGACTCAAATACATCTAACGCTTCTCATAATATTGACTGCAACTTCGAATACTAGAAATCCTATAAGCACACAAAAATTTAAATATCATTATTACATTACTTAAATCCTTTTTTATCAGTAACACATTACATTAACTAATTCTTTATACACTAATTAATTATTAACAATTTTCACATTTTATTTCATTAGCATCACACCAAAAGTACATTGTTTCATTAAATAGAGACCGTAGAATTGCATCCTAGAAAACTCCAACCTCATGGGTTAACATCATTTATTAAATAATTTATTAGAAACATTACTTTCCAATATTATCAAGCATTCTAGAAAAATATTCTAAGATACTAAACCCAAGGGGGCCTCAACACTGTGAGTAGATGAACTACCCATCAAGTCTTTTCCACCTATAAAATGAGTGTAGACCCATCCTCCCTCCAGAATCTAAAAACGGAAAGCCCATGGAATGCCTCGCACGTCTTTTCCCCTCTCAGAACGAGGTTATGCAAACCAGTTACCTTGAGAAGTTGATAATGTAATGAAGGTAAAAAACCAACAAGAATCAGCAGGAATCCAAATATTCACATGCAACATGTTTCATCATCCCTGATGTCCTCCCAGACAACCCCATGCACAAACCAATGCATCTCACCACTCTAGGCATCAGCTGCTTCCCCAACCAATAGGTCTCCTTTCCCCTACATATCACAACACAAGCAGTAGGAAAAAACATCATATCAACTAGGCTCTTATCCCATAATCAAGTAAGAGGGAAACTCATAACCCTATGAGGCATTATCTATTATCAAACAACCTTTCATTTAATCCATCTATAATTAATCATTTTATTATTTGCAAGTTACAATGACAGTTAACCTAAATATAAATCTATCACAAATTTATTAAACAAGCTTACTGCATCAATATGATTAACGTCAAATTTCCAGAAAAACAACTAGATTGATTTACTTTCATCTTAATCATTAGAAAAATAATTATCAAATAATTCTAGCTTTATGTTCATTGCCAATTTTTATCAAGAACAAAAATCTGAACAAAGAAACTATAGATATCATAATATATAGAATAACAAGATCCAATAACATGCAATCAATATTTAATTATTTATGTTGTTCAAATATTTAATATGTCAATTTCATTATGATCTAGTGGGATAAAACATGCTTACTCTACATCTGCATGTAAATGAATAGTGCAGCAATGAACCCCTTCTTCAAATATTCCTTGAAATTATTTATATGAGAACGAGCCATAGAAGAGATTACGACCTCGTCTGTGATGGCAATTGTATCAACCCAAGTTCGTCGTGGCATGACCGCACCATCTGACAGCCAAGAATGATTCATTAAAATCATGGAGATCAATTTCTATAGCATGGAATGAAAAAAAATGATGAGAAGTATTGTATAATACACAAGAATATAGGTATAGAATATCTTCTACTGATGAATGATTGAAACATTATACTTTAACCAAAAAGGATGTTCACATGAAAGAGGAAAAAAATTAAAGTGGGAAACGATCCAAGGATTAAGGTTCGATCACACCACTCCTATGGGATGAAAGGAAGGATTAAGAGTCTCGCACCAGGGAACAGTAATTCTAAAAAGGGAGAAATATATATGGTCCCTTTAGTAGATTTACGGAGTTGGTTTAAGATACATTGGATTTTCTATTTAATTAAGATAACATTAAACCACATAGTTTGACCAACTAAATGCATCCTGAGCCATATCAAAATTAACATAGGAGTTATGTTATTTTAATCATCCTTATAGTCCTTAAAACGAGGCTTTAAATTTATTTTACGTCAGAGGAAACGTCAAAGGGGAAAACTGTAGGAAGATGGAAACACTATTCATGAACTATAAAGTTGGAAAAGGAAAAGGAAGTTGCTGGAAGGCTACTATTGGAATGTTACTATTGGAAATAACCTAGTGTTCTGTAAAAACTATTCATGAAGTACAAATTTGGAATAATGTTGGGAAAAAGGATGTTGTTGGAAGGCTGCTGTTAAAATAGCCCACTATTTTGGAAACAAATTTTGTGAACTATATATTAGGAAATGGAAATGGTTTTTGTTGGAAGGCTGTTATTGGAAGGATTATGTTGGAAGGTTGTTGTAAAAGGGCTACTGTTGGATATAGCCTACTGTTTTAGAAATAGAGTTCATGATCTTCAAATTTGGAAAAGTGTTGGGAATATGTCAATTTGACCTCCCAAAACACCTCTAACACCAGATTTCATCAATGTAATAGACAAGATATGTATGGGGAATGACATTAGAAACCTCTCAAAATATTCTTTTTCTCGAGAATTCGAAACCAACCCAAAAGAATAGAGGCGTCCAAACAACCACCCCATAAGATACCTCTCATGGGAAAACCACCCTTAGTTTTTATAAAGTTGGATCAAAACCTTGACATCCAAGAACACTTAACCCAAGAGTTATCATATTTAAATAGCTACATCATCCCCAAAGAGAACACTATCCCAACACATGTGTAAGAGAGTTCCTTCATACGTGTTAAGATACTATCCACATTTGGTGGTACTTACTCGCCCGCAGAGGTTTAATCACATCCACATTAATGTGTCCTGATGAAGAGTTAGGTCCTCTCTTCACCACACATTCAGAAACATCACACACATCTAGATAACAAGGGAAAAACATTCCATATCCAAAAAAGTCATGCATAACATCACATAAAAGGTACAAAAATGAAAGCATCAAAGAAAGACGTAGCATATCAACTTAAAATTGACCTGGGTACTAGACACACATCTGGGAATCCCACTACCATGTACTCTCCTCAACGCCATAATGTTTCCACAAGACATGAAACAATGGAATATAATTCCCACAAAACACTTTCTCCTTGCAGTCCTAGATCTCCACCAGTCGCTCCTCAATGGTCACATCATATTCAACATCGATATTTCTCCAGTTGATGATGTGTGAGTCATCAGGAAGATAAGGATGGATCTGTGATACAATGAAAACATCATGTATCTGGATCATCCTTGGGGGAAGTTCTAACTGATATTTCACTACTCCAACGCAAGCCAAAACCTCAAAAAGACCAAAAAACTGGAAAAAAAGTTCTTTTTTGACAAAACCATCACTGCCCATGACAAGGGGTAACCTTTAAGAACACATGGTCCCCTACCTCAAACTATAAAGTCATACTCCTACAATAGTAATATGACTTCTTCTAGTGTTGAGTCGTCTTCATCGTCTCACGCACAATATGAACTTTTTCTATGGTTCTCTGCACCACCTCCGACCCAAGAACACCTGCATCACCAACCTCTATCTAACTACAGGTGAACGACACGACCTTCCAAAAAAATCCTAGAATGGTGCCATGCCAATGGTAGAGTGGTGGTTGTTTTAGTAGGAAAACTCTAACATAGGTATGTTCCATACCCATTATCCCCCAAAACAAATAACACTTCCCATAGAAGGTCCTCCAATGTCTAGATATTCTTTTCTGTTTGCTTATCTGTCTGGGGGTGGAATGTAGTGCTAAGGTGTAACTGGGTGCCAAAAACACGATGTATTCTTATCCAGACACATGGTGTAAACCATGTATCCTGATCTGAGACAATGGACCTAGAAACTCCAAGAAACGGATCCACCTAATCTATGTACCTTTTTTCTAAGGCACTCACCGGGCTCGACTCCTTGATTGCTAATAAGGGAGCCGATTTCGTCAGCCAATCCACCAAAACCTAGATAACATCGTAGCCACCATTAGTCCTAGGTAGCCCAGTAATGAAATCCATTAAGATTTAATTCCACATTAACTTGGGTAAATCTAATTTCCAGAACAAACCACCAGGTATACAGTGCTCGACCTTCACCTTATGGAAGACCTAATATCAAGACACAAAATCTGGAACTACATGCTTCAACTCCGGCTACCGAAACTAACTCCTCAAGGCTTGGTACATCTTCATCACGCCAGGATGCACTGCTAAAGGAACTATGAAACTCTCTGAGATCCAGCTTTTGCATCACCAAAGGAACAAATAGCCTTCCATGATTCAACACCCGGTGTTGTTCATCCTATGACCAATCATCAGGGGCCTCACCACAAACAACTCATTCTCTCCAGACCTCCACCTCAAGACACCCCAACTGGGACTCTTCCACATGTTACACCTGAGATGACTATAAAGTAATCTGAAAAAGACATCCTTTGTCCCAAACTTCTCCCATATCATTATGTAAAGCTGAAGGTTATTCAATAACTATCTGGGAATCACTAGATTCACCAATTGCATCGCTACGCGATTTCTCGCTCAGCAGACTAGCTACAACATTTCACTTTCCCGAGGTATACAATATTTAAATTTTTTATTACTCAAATAACTCCATCAACCAACGTTGTCGTATGTTCAATTCATGCATGGAGAAAACATAACTCACACTCTAATTATCATTGAAAACCACAATGCACTCGCAAATGAGGGTATGTATCCACAAATTTAGATCAATCACCACAACTACCAAATCAATATCATTGGTGCAATCGTTATGTTCATTAGCACCCAAATTCCGAGACCCATATGATACAATTGATCTCTGATGCATTAGAACACATACTATCCCAAGATGCAAAGCATCCCAGAAAACATTAAACTAAACTCCCACTATTGGAAGACAAAGAACATGATAGCTTACTAACATCACCATTAGATACATGAAATCTGCATGATAATGATCGATCCACATTAATTCATGATCCTTCCAATTCAATGCTCTTAGAGGAGGCGCAACCTGAGAGAAATAGGCTAAGAACCTCATGTAGTAGCTTGTAAGAACAAAGAAAATTCGCACCTCTACAACTGTCTTGGGGGCTTCCCAAGGCACAATTTCTTCTATATTCAATGGATCAAAATTTAATCCCTACTGTGACACAACATTACCTATGAAATAGACTTCTCGAGCCCAAAACTCACATTCTGAAAACATCCCAAATAGCTGATGTTAACAAAGAACTCCCAAAATGGCATGTAGATGCTCTACATGCACCTACACAGACACGGAGTACCCAAGGATGTCGTAGATGAAAACTACCATGAGCTTATCTAAGATCTCATGGAATACTTCTTTCATCAATCCAATGAACACAAGTATAGAATTCGTTAGACAAAATGACATTACAACATACCCATAATGACCATGATGACAATGGAAAGAAAAATTCTGGATATCCTCATATTTCACACGCATCTGATGATATCATGACTGCATGTAGATATTTGAGAACTAAAATGCACCCTCAGTTGATCTAATAAATAATTAATCCGAAAATAGGATAGTGATTCATCACTGTCAATTAGTTTATGCGATGATAATTGATACAAAACCTCAAACTGTCATCAGTATTCTTTAGGAACAAAACTGGTGCACCCCATGGTGACACACTCAGCGGAACCAAACCGCACTTTAACAGTCCATAAAGCTATATATGTAGGACCCATAAATCAAAATGGGACATCTAATATGGAGATATAGGGATATGAGACTCTGTTATTTATAGCTCGACCCCAAAATCGATCTCTCATCGAGGGGGTAATGCTACATCCTCTTCTAAAAAGACATCAGAATTCTTTTCTATGACCCTAGAAAATGCCAATTGTTAAATATATATGGAACTCAACAGCAGCAAATCCATCAAAGAAGATAAGGATGAAACATGACCCTATGTCATCTGAGGATCTCGCTAGTCAACAAAATCCAATGTCCCTCCATCCACATCGAAGAATACAACCTGCCTTCTGAAGAAATCCATGATATCCTACAGTGAATACAACCAGTCTATGATGATGATGACATCGTATGGTAGTATCCTTAAACATAGGAAATTTCTCCAATAGTGTTGCTTCCCTAGAACTATTTCATAGACTCTACATACTTTAAACATGTCAGCTTGACCTCCAATTTGAGTAGTCAAGGCCAAGGGCACTAGAAGCATCTATACATCAACTACCAATGCATGGAAAAGGATAGGTTATATGAAGGTGTTTGTCACTCCTGAATCAAACGTGGAATACAACAATGTAGAAAAAAATTGGTACCTCGAATGACATCTATCTCACCAAGTGCTGGAAACACTAAATCATGAAGCTGACCACGACCTCCTCCTTGACCTCTATGAGCCTGATGATGACCACCACCACATCCACACTCTTCACTCTATGTATGGGGAGCATCATTGGGTTATCATCTAAATTTACCATTTACCCTTATCTAATCCAATGTTGGTGCAACCTTCTTCTATTTCCTCATCTAGAACTGCAACAATGGAGAAAACTAGAGCGGAACACCTTGTGAACGATGACTACTTTGAAAGGTCAAGCAATCATGCTGCTGATGACCTTGATCACCATAAGAAAAAAATCACATGATCCCTTAGTATAGGCCTAAGGGTTGCTGCCTATAGAGAAACAATATGGTGATGTCTAGGTTATACCCCCAACCAAATAGAAACTACTCTTCCCTTAAAACTGAGATCCCCGAACCACAGCTCCGCTTTGTGAGGAATCATGATGACTCCCTTCTCATGATGATCCAGTTTTGGCCAATGTCCTCTTGACTACCATTTCCCTCACCAGCACCTCAAGATAAGGCTTCAGCATAAATAGGGTGACCTAGCGTGGTATCTATGGACACAAATCCTCCTCAAAATGCCTCTCCCTGACCTCCTCATCTGGTAACAATTCATAAGAATGTCATAAAAGGTTCCTGAAATGTATTGAAAACTCTCACACACTAGAGAAACACTATTGAAGAGTAAGAAGCTCAGGGCGACTAGACACCTTCACGGTTGAAGAAACAAACTTGAATAAAAACCTTTCCCAGAACTCCTACCAGGATATCATTGACTCCTTGTGATCCCCGAGGAATAAAAACCACCACATCGTCGCTACTTCCCACAACTTCTTCAAAACAAAAGACACCCAGTGAACCTTCCAAGCATGGATCAAACTGAAGCATATCCCAACCTCCTCCAACTTGTCTTCTATGTCTAAATCTAAAAAGGATCCGTTGTACTTCTACAAATTTGGAGATAAACCCCTCGTAGTGCCCTCCTCTAGGTGTCGTCGTCATCCACCTCCACCCTTTGGAGATTTTCAGGCACAACCCGATGGACATTTTCTCTGTGAACCTGATGAGGACGTTGACCTAGAGCCAGACCTTCAAAATAGTAAATAGTTAGATATCCTAATCCTGGAATATGGATGACTCTGCCTTAATTAATTAATTGTTGTATTTTATTCATTTTAGGTTAACATATCCCATGGTCTAGCCATTCAAACAACGGAACAAAGAAGAATGATGCATGACCCTTTACTAGGCCTATACCTAGAAACCAGTATCACCTCATTTAGTAGCCATTTCAATCTTAATGGTCCATGAATTATATCACATGGGTCCCTAAACACCTATATCATAGCTAGTATCCAGTGTTTACATCACTTGATAAACATAACTGACACTATTTCCCTACCAACCCGTGCAACCTCACCAGGGCCTAACACCAAACAACATCTTATCTGTTAATCCTCATTCTTATCCTACTATTTCACAACCCCCACAGATGGTGTACCCCTCCTATGCTGGAAATTTTAGAAGGGAGATAATGACCCCATGGCCCGCCTCTAGTAGGCCCTGGGTTGGAGACTAGCACCGACTGTATAATAAACACACATTTGGAAGGCATTTCCCTCTAAGAGAACACTTGCGAAAAAGAGAGATAAGACAGACACCAACCAACTCCATCTCAGACAACATTATAAAAGAAAAATATGATGTACACATATTTAATTTCATGAAAAACTACTAAAACTGAAAGGGGAAAACTGAAAGTACCCAAAACAAAGTAAAACCAACATCGACCACGAAGCTCGAACCGCTCCTGCAACCCCAAGCAAGGTGTAACCAGACTGATCTCAAACTTTCTCCAAGTGACCTGGAAATATATTATATATACAGAGGGTGAGTATAACAGTATACACAGTAGGATCCTCCTCAGATACTGTCAAGAAAATGTAGAGAACGTATGCTAAAGCACATTTAACAACAAGTGAAAATAACTCATCACCTAAACATGTATACTATGTTCCCAGCCTCACCATGGCTACTCTCACCATGTATCGCATACAAGAGTATATTATATAATAAAGAATATCATGGGTACCCCACTACTAATTCCCCACTAGTTTGTTGTTTCCCCCCATCATCGCACGTCCTAATCACCTCTCCCTAAAAAATTGATTCGCAAAAACACCTAGGCGAAGCACCACGACATGCACCTCATGCAAAAAAACCACACCGTCCACATAAACAATGTATCCAGGTAGTTTCTAGAAGCCACGATAGCTCGAATAACATATACCATATGTCGAGCATTATACCTCAAGCCATTTTAACACATACACTGAGTAGCGATCCACAATCCATCATAGCATATACACATTACACATATAGTAGTCCATAAGAAACTATATCCAGAATATATGTGCGTGAATAACCACAAGCCATTACATACCACTACACAAATATATGGGGAGAACTAACTGTTTTTCCTGCAAGAACAAGTAACTACCAAAAGAAGAGATAGGGGCCAAAGGGGGTAGCCATCCATCTATCCTCTCAACATAATGTTGGCAAAAACACCCCTAGGGATCAGAATCCCTGGGGTGTCAGTTTCCCTAATTGACGGGTGGAGTAGCGTATAAGAACACAAAAAGTAAAGATTATATTGTAACTCACAACCCCACAATGGGAATTACCTAGTCTTAGATTAAACTGCATCTAACATCTCTCATACTCCCAGTATCCACTTCTATGATTAGTTATCCTATAAGCACACAACCATGTAAAGGGCATTATTACATTACTTCATTAGCTTTTTTATCCTTTACACTTTACGGTAATAAAAAATTTATAAATTAGTTAATCATTAACAATGTCCACATTATATTTCATTAGCATCATACCCAATGACCATTGTTCCATTAAATTAAGACCTCATCGTTGCGTCCCAACAAGATCCAACACCATGGGTTAACATCATTTCTTCAATCATTTATTAATAGCATTACATTCCCATATTTCTGGGCATTCTAGAAGAACATTCTAAGATACTAAACACAATATGGATATACACGTTGAGCATATAAACTACCCATCAAGTCTTTTCTGCTTATAGCAAGAGTGTAGTCCCGTCCTCCCTCAAGAAGCTATACATGGAAAACACGTCGAATACCCATCGATCCGTCCCCCCTTTTGGAAGGAGGGAAGGCAAACAAGATTCCTTGATATGTGGGGAATTTGAAGAATATAAACAACCAATAGGAATCATCAATCATCCAAAAATTCACATCCAATCTATTTAATCATCCCCGGGGTCATCCCTGACACCCAAATTCATAAACTGACGAATCAAGCAACTCTAGGAATCATCTTCTACCAAAACCAATAGGCCTCCATACACCCACATATCAAAACACAAGCAGTAGAAAAACAAACTACATATTAATTAGTATCTTATCCCTTAAGCAAGAAAGAGGGTAACTCAGAACCCTAAGAGTCATTATCTATTATCAAAAAACCACTCATTTAATCGATTTGGTACTAACCTATTTATTATTTGAAGGATCCCACTATGGGAAATCTAAATAGTAAGCTATCGAAAATTTTCGAAACATGCTTACTAAATCAATTTGATTAACATCAAATTACAACAACACCAACTAGATTCATGAAAATGCCTCTTTATCTTTAGAAAAATGGTTATCAATTAATTCTATCTTTATGTTCATTACCAATTTCCATAAAAAATTAAAATATAAACAAAGATATCATAGATATCAGACTATCTAGAAAAATAAGAGGTAATAACATACAATGAACATTAATTTATATACCCAATTCAAATATTTTATATGTAAAATCCATTGTGATCAAGGGGGATTAAATATGATAACTCTACATTTTGATGTAAAAGAATATAAAAGTAATGAATCCACTACCTCAAACAGTTCTATAAGTTCTTTATATGAGAATGGGCCGCAAAACGAATTACGATTTCCACCCCCCATGACGTTTGTATCCACCCTTGGATGTCGTGACAAGACCGCACCATCCAATGGCCATGAAAACTTTATTTGAAGCATGGATATCACATTCCATAGAATCGAAAGAAGGTACATGAGGAGAAGGGTTGAAAAAAATAGATGAACATAGGTAGATAATTCCATCTATCGATGAAGGATCAACATTTGGTACTTTTCCCAAAAAGGGGGTGTACATGTAGCTAGAAGAAACTTCAAGGGGGAAACGATATGAAGATTAAGGATTGATCACACTGCTCATATGGTAAGAAAGGAAGTTTTGATAATCTCACACTAGGGAACAATATGTTAAAACATGGGAGGAATATATATTTTCCCTTTAGAAGATTTACGGTGTAGGATTAAGTTATGCTAGATTTTACATTAATAGCAGACACATTAAACAATGCGGTTTGACCAAGTAATAGCATCCCGAGCCTTAAGAAAATTAATTTAGGAGTTATGACATATGAATTGACATTAGAGTCCTTAAAACGAGTCTTTAAATGAATTTTATGTCAATGGAAATGTCGAAGGGGATAAACTGTTGGAAGCATAAGCACAGTTCATGAACTAGAAATTTCGCAAAGGAAAAGGGTGATGTTGGTAGGCTACTATTAGAAGGCTGCTGTTGGAAATAGCCTTCTATTCTTAAAATACATTTCAAGAACACGAAATTTGGAAAAATTTGGGTAAAATGACGTTGTAAGAAGGATAATTTTTTAATTCTGCTGTTGGAAATAACCTACTATTCAGAAATCAATTATCATGAATTAGAAATTTCGCAAAGGTAAATATCGATGTTAAAATGCTGATGTTGGTAGGTTGTTGTTGGATGGTGTTGGAAGGTTTATGTTGGAAATAGCCTAATATTATTGAAACACTGATAATGAACTAGAAATTTTGATATGTGTTGGGAATAAGTCACATTCACCTCCCACAACAACTCTAACACCATATTTTAGAAAAGTAATGGACTGGAGAGGTCCGGGCCATAAAAATGAGGTGAGGCATTTCCATTTTGAAACTCATTTTAAAAAATAAAAAATAAAAATATCTTATGATGAATGAAAAGTATAACTAACTCGAATATGTGTAATGAAATAATATAACTAATGATTATAAGTTTAAATTTTAGTTAATATATTTTTAAAATATGTGATCAATATGGTTAGGTTTATTATAAATGATATTAAATCACATTTCTTGAGGATTGGTTTAATGGTAAGGGTTCTGTCATCTAAAATTTATTTTCTTCATATATGTTCTACATTCACAAACTTATTTCAACATGTTCCCAATATAATATGTCATGAATTTATTTTACTAAATTTATCATATTGTGGATTGGATATTCAAATCTATATGGTGTTTTTCCTTTTATGTCCATTAGATTAAAATGTTACCAAATTCGTTAAAGTATCATTATGATATCATTTTTAAATCATAATTGTATATTTATAAACTCCATGTTAGGGGAAAAAATTCATTATAAAAAAACCTATATATTATCATCTCCTCTAGTTTATTCGTGCTTTTTCGTTAATTATTATAATTTGATCTTTCCTTGTAATTTAATTCAACCGTAAAGATGTTTGTTGGTGGATATGACCTTATATATTTTTTTGTAAAGTATCACGCTCCTTTGGGTATATATTTCTCTCTCTCACATATAAATATAAATATTTATATTTATATATATTATTTATTAATGATCTTTTAATATAAAATTAGTTTTTGAAGACAAAAATATCATTTTTTGTAATTTTTAGAACAATAGTTTTTGGGAACATTTAACTTCATAAATAAATGTGAATGTAATAACTTTTTAACCATATTACATATGAGTACACTTTCAAATCATCATTCTTCCATATTTTTAAGAAACATAATATCCAATTTTTTAGTGTTTTCTAATGAATTTACTATTTCCATTTTTTTATAAATTTGTTTCCTTTAAAATAAATGTTACCAAATACATGAGATATTTATTTTTATTTTTTCAATCTCTTTTTTAATGATCTTAACAATTATTTTTCCATTTATGTCAACATTAATTGATGTTTCTTATTCATAAATGGTGATAGTTTCAAATTATATTATTAATCAAATTGGATAGATTATGATGACACCTTACATATGTTTTCATGAATTTGTTATTTATAATCATTTAATCAAGAAATGATGGAATTGTATATGTCCATATTCAACATAAACACAAATGCATAGTTTATCATCAGGTAACAAGTGTGTCCATTATATCCAACTAATGAATATGGGAAAGATTTATGTCTCATGAGATAAAAATATTGATTATTTACATTATTTAAATTATCACAATGTTATGATTGGACCTTATTGAAATATTCAAAATGTTAACTATGATAATTATTGAAGTGTTCAATATGATATATTTATTACTTAAAAAAATTAATTAAAATCTTAATAATAGAATATATTGAAATGTTTAAATTGAATACTATTGGACTTATTTTGGTAACAACACAAAATTTTAGGGTATGTCTCTTTTTAAGTAAACTCAAATTCACTAATAGAATATGTTACATAGAATATTGATCTAAATAAAATGATTGGATGCTATTATTTAATTATCATAGTTATCACCTAGTAGTTCGAATTACTGGAGTGAATGATATTAATTAAATTACCAAAATATATTTTACAAAATTTTATCAAAAAAATTATTTGGTTACCATTAATTAGAAATGAAAATAAAAACAAATTGTTCATAAGTAATATTTTTTATTATAAAAACTATTTCTATTCCCAAAATTGAATTATTCTGTAATAAATTAAAGAAATAAATACTAGGGAAATATCATAATTAAATATTTATTTTATATATTAAAACTATTTTTTCATTCATCCAATATGGTTGATAGACCTAAGGTAATAATACTATTAATTTTATGCATAAAATTTTAAATTTTTATAAATGGAAATGTTTCACCTTTTAATAGAACAGGTGTTTTAATAAAAATAAATTTAAAAAAATTAAATTAAATATGAAAAGAATTATCTTTCTTTTGAAATCCAAATATAAAAATTAAACTAGGATAAAGTTTTTTTATTTTTACGAGGATGTTTTATTTTTTGATGAATAGTGATTTTTTATTTTTAATTGAAATCTACTTTTTTGTCCAAATTTTTATATAGTAAAATTAATTTGTAATTTTTTTTGATATTTTAATTGGCTAAATAACACATAAATATTAATAAATTATATTATTGTAATCATTTTCACCTCAAAATTGGTTATATAATAATTTCAATATTTTGAAAATTTCACTTCAAAACCCTCTTTTTCGTTGGGTATGTGGGATTAATTAAAAAATATAATTTTTCCAATTATATGAATCTAATTTTGTAAATTGGATTAAATATTTAGAATAATAGTGATAATATTAGGATTTATGGCCACTTTAATTTATATGCATAAAAATTATATCATTGTTACAAGTATGACTTACTGCTATATATGCAAAATAATTAAATGAGTTAATCTTAAAAGTAAGTGGCTAAAAATACCTCAAAATAAAAAAATAGGATTTTTGATGTATTTCTATATCATAAGCCGCATTGAGATTATTAATTATCATTCAATTGGTTTTTAATTACTTCCAACCAAATGTTGTTGTATTTAAATATAACATAAAAAGTAATTAGTAACATAATACAACCCCTCCAAAAGTATTTATACAACCAATAACACACCATTTCTCCTCAAAAGCCTTTAATCTCATGATATAACTTAAAAAAATCTCCCCATAACTCTATCCAAACTCATGTTCTGCTGGTCTCACCAAAAGACCAAATCCAAGGTCCTTGAGGGGTCCTCTAAAGAGATGATTTTAAAGATATAATTTTCTCAAAACACCTCTATAATTTTATTTTCCTCTCTTATATTATACTAAACTATTTAATCCATAATGGATTTATAATTCTAGAATAAGTTACATACTGTAATTTTTTGTTTCTAATGTAATATATTATATACAACCCTTTATTACTTACTCTTATTCAAAAAATGAAACTATTGTCCAAATTATGCCACTTAATTGTATCTGTTAATAATTATTTTATTCCTTTTCCATTACCACAATCATAGATTTTCATAAAAATAACATTCTTGTTAAATAATATAATATAATAGTAATATTATACAATATTTAATCTTCCATAAATAATATATACTCGTAAAACTAAATAAAAAGAAAATAGATAATGATGTTTAGAAAAACCTCCAAAATAAAATAATCATTTATCATTAACAATTTATCAAATAAATATTCATCATATTAGAAACAAAAATTGTATGGGGAACATTCATACTATAAGAAAATTAATTATCTCCATTTCATTCAACTTCTGGAGTTTTATTCCCAATTTACAAGAACATTCATAATTATACTCCTGAGAAATAATTATGAAATCATGAAATGAATGCACCGGAAACCATAAAAGTAATGAAATATTACTAATAAAATGGGTCATAATATGTTATGGAATAATTACATAATGTATTATTAAAATGGGTATAGTTATTTATTAAATCTAAAACATTTTTTAAACCATTATATTGGGGTTTAAATTATGAACCACTAAAGGGAAGCGTAAGTTACCAGTTTTGTCAAATCACTTTATTTATGTGAGATATATACCTTATCACCTATTTTTTCCTATTTTAGGGTATATATACATACAACTGATAAACCATTTCATGAATCTCATTATATTAATTCTATTGAATGTTTCATTTGATAATTATTACTTTTATTGGTAATATGATTCATCTGATTACAATTAGTATGGTATTTGATCTCAATTTACATTCTATTGAGACTTATTTGTTATTATACCATAATTAACTTATATGTTGAGTATATATTGTCCCTTTTATTTTTAATATCTTTATTTATTCATTGAAAATTGTATTTTATGTTTAAATTTTATTTTTTTCATTCAATGGTATTTGACTTGAATGTTACTGTAGAGACCCAAAACTTGACGTAAATGGACATTACATTACTTTTATGGAATAATTAATACATAACAAAAACAGACACACAAGGACCATAATATTTTAGTGTCTTTGGATGCTCAGGATATAATCTTATAATCATGGGGAATGATCTTCAAAATCTCCCATAATGATCTTCCCTATATTTTTATCTTACCTAAAACCTTTCACTATATCCTAGGGAAAAGAAAGGGTGATCTCAAATGATCAGTAAGGGTAATCATGTATAAAATAAAACAAATCATATATATTTGAACAAAAAACATGAACATAATGTTTAAACATCAATATCATGATCAATGACATAAAACGTGGAAGTACGTAAGGCGTAGATCATAAAGAAACATTAATCATGATAAAATAGCATGGGAATAAATCATGTAATTGTGGCAACCATTAAGAATATGTTATGTTTTCCATAGTAACCAAGGCATTGCTGCAAAGACCATCTTAATGGACAAAGTCCCTTTCTGAATCGAGTTCACTCCTCATTCCAGTCATGTATCACTGAACCCGATTAACTTAACGGTCCAGTCATGTCTATCTCATGAGATATAAATCTTTACCCAATAATTGGAGGGAGATATAGGTCCCACCAATATCATAATGAAATTATTCTTACGTCTTCTACAACATAATCATAAATTATTCATCACAACCCAAAGAATAAAATGGGATTCCTAAACATCATCCAATTATAACATAATCCATATAAAAAAAATGGATATCATTTAATCATAAGAAAAGTGAAACCATGTAAACCATAGAGACATTATACTTGATACATACACATATTAAATAATGCCATGTTAGATATAAAATGGTTTTGATAAAACACTTGAAATGAATTCTTGAGTAAAATATCCTTTCTTCTTCAAAATCACTTTCTTTTCACAAAATGCCATGAAATTTTAAAAGAAAAGGATTACATTGAAAATATTCATTAAATCTTTTAGAGTAAGCTTCATGAAAATAGGGCGTTATGAAACCGTAAGAATTTGTTCATGACGTATAAGATAAAAAACATTCCTCTCATAATTTTGCAGGAAAAGTCAAAAAGTACCTCGTATGTTAATCAAAAAAAAAAAAGATTCATTCCATACGATGTGGTAAAATTTAAAAGGGTAAAAATGACTTTAAACATACATGGAAGAAAATTAATGATTTTATGAAAACATTTTGAGAACATATGGACATGATAATAAACATAACCCGAGTAAATACTTACGAATAAACAATCTCAGATAAGAATGAGATTGGAATAATTATCCCATACAAATATCTTTTTTAAAATAAAATAGATCACTTATGTGTATTCACTATAAGGTCACAATAAGAATGTATAAATTCATGATAAGATATAAAAATTCATTTCCTAGATAATCAAACAATGGAATAAACAAGAAATATAAGATCAACCCAAAGAACGGAAATTAGGTTAGGAATTTCCCTTACCTCGTGTCTGACTTGACTTGATCGTTATTTAATCTCCTTTTTATTAAACCATAGTTAATTTCTACTTGATTAATAACCTTTTTAATGTTTATTATTCATTTTATATTACTTATTACCATGTTATAAACATTATTTAACCATTTAAGTAAATAATGTTTTCTTTTGTCGATATTTGGTACTTGAGTCAAAAATGGAATTCTTATAATTACATGTTGTTCATGTGGTCAAAATTTCATTATATCCAGAATGATATTCATGATTTATATATCATATATATCATATATATCCATCATATACATATATTTATAATAGTACATAACATATGGAGGTATGAAATGAAATGCACCGTTCATAGAGATGGTAAGCCGTACGTATGCATGAACTCTACTTTCATTTCTATTTCTTATTTTAATGGAATTAAAACATAATGATACATAGTTATATTATAATTATAGAATAATATGATATATAATTTCATTAGCTCCATCCTTTATACATCCCACATAAGGAATTAACGAATCACATCAATTTGAGGAGGCGGTAGTCTGCACTTCCTCAAATGATATTATCATATTTACCCAGTATGGAAACCATAAAGTCTTGATATAATTGGAATTTAAATAAGAATAAGGAAATCGTAAAAATAATATATATCATATATAAATACAGTTCCATCATAATGGCCACCATGAGAGGTGGTAGGAGAAAATCGTACAATCATGGTTTCGTGAGGCATTAGTTTTCCATCCACAGAAACATTATGTCCTTCATCCATTAGATGGAGGTGTGTGTAATTGTAGTTCTAATATATCTCATAAAAACATCCTAGTATATTGATTATACTGTTTTTGTTAAAAAATAATGTATTAAATAGAGTTTAAAGGGTGGAGAAGTAGAATAAAAGAAAACAATTTAAGAAAAATTGTTACCTTTAATTTGGGAACGTCCTTTGGTTTGAACCAAAAGGACTTTTTGAAGTTCTTTATGCATAAGGTAAGGCTTCTAAGGGGAGGATAGGGTTTTAGGTAGCTTAATTGGGTAGAGGGTGGACGAGGCAAATGTCTTGAGAGGTGTGAGGAAATAGATAGAAATGGTCTCCTTTTATAAGGGAGAGGAGGGGCTCTTTTTGGAAAGTGTGAAAATATTATTTTATTATAAACTTATCTTCAGTTTAAAAAGGTCCAAAAATCATTAAAGATGAATATAAGATGACTCATGGTCGAAATAAAATCATCCAATCCGAATTGGACATGTTTTCGATAATATTTTAATCATTATAATCTTATTTATTTAAATCAATTATTAATGAGGTAAATACTGCATCATTATTGTGTCATGAATAATTTAATTTATATGATGTCAAAAAATTATAAGAAATATACCATCTTACAGGAAATATTTTTTTCTTTCCATTTAATATTTACAGTCTAAATGATAATTTATATAACCCCTTATTAAAATTAATTACTAAAATATCTTTGTTAATGTCAATATTGTCTTTACATTAAATTAATTAATCCAAATTGTCATTATCACTACCAAGTGGCTCAAATGGGTCCCAAAATAGACCCAAGGATTCCCATGGTCGTCCAATACTCATCCAATAAGGTTAGGACATGTGTTAAGGTAATTTTCAATTACTATAATATCCTTTTAACCTTGAATTACCCTATTTACCTTTAACCGCTGTAAATAAAAGTCAAAAGTTAATATTCACCAATAATTATTTTCATCTTATTGAACCATATTTTACTTCTTAATAACAACCATGTATGTTGTAATTTTGTAATTTAATTCACAGAAGTGGTAAAATTTCATTTAAATGAAATAGTCATTTTTCTAACTACCACTAAGTGGTTTAACTATTCATCAAAAATTGATGTTTTTCAGAAAAATACCAAAAATTCAGCCTAGTCAATATTTTATATTCCAAATTATAAAATGATTTATATTTTTCCAACTTATAAACAGGTAAGGGGCATTAATTAATTTTAAAATTAATTCCCATTATCAAAACAAATAGCGTGTTTTTAAGAAACAATAACTATCAAAAGATCGACACTTGTTTATGTCCAATTTCAACGTGAAATTAATCCAATGACCATCATTGGATTAAATGGTAAAAATGTATTCCAGTATAAATTTAAAAACAATTAAAAATATAATCTGACCATATAAATTATTACGATGAAAAGAGTTGTTTTTAATTAAAATATAGCGTGTTTTTACTATTCATTAAAATATGAATGTTATCAGAATAATATGAAAAATTTATCCAAATTAAATTTTTATATCCTGATTCCAAGGAAGAATTTTATTTTCTCAAATTTAACTTATAAACATGTCAAAAATTATTTTTAATGTGGGTGCGCCATCAAAAGGTGGCAAAATTGCATTTTTTTGGAAAAATACTTATTTTACCCAAAAAATTTATTTTGTTCTTATACCATGTTCTATAAAATATGTAAGATGAATAATAATGTTATAAAATTCAAAATGTAGTTAATACTATTCATAACGGCTAGTCCATAATAATATTATAACGATATATCATTGTTTAGTTAAACCCAGTATTTCATACTACACACGCTATCGAGGAAGGTTGTGATTGCGTGTAATGCAAGCCATGTCAGGGTTCCATGTTGTGAAAGACTCCTTCTTTGTTTTGTATAATAGAATCCAACCATATTTCATTTATAAATTGAATATATATATATATACACACTCAATGTTGCGTAGAATAACTACTATCAGATGAACTTGAAATTGTGTGTAACATGATCCAAGAATAGTGTTGCGTATACTGCAAGATAATATGGTGTTGCGTATAGAGCTTGGTAATCTTGGTGTATCGTAAAATAGAAGATGTGAACAAAATAATATATCTCACAAAATCTCGGGGTGTTACAGTTACCAAGTTATTAATGTTATTCCACAAAATCACTTTCTTTTGGGATTGATACCTTTCTCTGAAAAAAATCACTTAATTTTTAAAAAAAATCATTTCAAACTAAATTTATCTTAAATATATGTATTCTTGTATGATGGATATGTTTACATCTTAAAATAAGTTCAATTTTTCATATGTTGTTTACTTTGAATGTAGTTAGATTAATTATAAAAATATTGACAAATCATTATCTTTTATAAAATATGAATATTTTATGATAAGGGACATTTTTTATTAATTAAATACAATGTTTTATATATGAAGATTTATTTTTACTAGAATAAATTTTTGGGTATGGGTTATAGATATCACCTCAATGCACTGGTACTCTCATGCGACAAATCAATTAAGCCAGAATTAAACAGGTTATTACATGTTGATTAAATTATCTTATGAATGGACTTTGTGGTAGTGGTTCATTTTCTAGATACATGAAATCCAATATAAAAATTAAATATATTCATAATGTAGTCATTAGTATCCAAATTATTTTCAAAATGAATAAAATCTGTTGATTCCATAAATTCAAAGTTTAGTTATTAAATGGAATGTGTTTTTAGTTACTTGCCTTTAGATATAGATTATGGTCAATGATTCATTATTTCATATACACTATTTTACCCTTACTAATCATTTGATATCACAATAATTTTTTCCCATTCCCCATGTTGTTAAGATGAGATATTTTATTGGGTCCAAGAATGGAATTTATTTTCCTTAAGTAGGATTTATTTTCTTTTCCCATTGTAAAATGGATTACATGTATGTATCTAGTCTACCAATATTACTTTACTATTCTGTAAGTTCCAATTTTATTTCATATATCATATACCAATTTAAAAATTGAATAAAATCAAATTTGGGATACTGGGATCGAGTTTTAAATATAGGTTTCATAAAATGTTTAGTAGAATCATTTGGATCTATATTTAGTTAAACATGTATTAGGGAGACATAACTCTATAATAGAGTTTCAGAATATTCCATGACAAAAATTTTTATGATTTAGAGATTAGTTATACATAAATTTTCAATTAATGTTATCTTTTTCATGAATTGTGTTATTATATATTATTTTTCATAATGAAATGATCTAGTACAATAAATTCTATTATTTAGATATTTCACCTAGAAGTAAGAATAGTATTAAAACTTTTGGAAATTATATATCATTGTCTATTATGGGATCCAATTCAGCTATAATTAGAATATATCAATTTATGGATAATTTTGGAAGATTAATCAGGTTATGATAAATAATCTTTCTTTCACGGAGAATCATATTCTACAGCAAAATATTCATATTTTGGATCTCTTTATGTGTTTGAAGCTATAATGACTCAAACTGTTATAAATAAAACTATCTTTTATTTGTTTTGATTAAATGTATTATTTGGTAATATGGTTATATAAAATATATTTAATTTTTTATTATATCCAATTAGATTTAAAATACTCTAATGTATCATTACCATTAATAATATATAAATTTTACTGTGATCACATGGTTAGTTTAAATATATGGTTTTAACAAATCCAATTAACACAAAAAAATGAAATTACGACCTCACATAGTAGGATCAAACCTTATGAATCCCATTTATCAGAGCATCCAAGATAGATAGTGTCACTAGGTTTTTCCCTTTAGAAAGACCAATATAATATCCAACAATATTATCATGAAAGAAATTGTTTATGGAGAGAAGTTCAAGATCACAAAGATCATGGCCCAAACCATGTTTGTTGGACCACCTAAAAAATTCCAACCATCATTCACCTTACTATTAGGTATTTCATAAATATATTAAAGGGGTCTCTTTAATGAAACTATAATTATCAATAAGTACATTATTTATTATATAATAATGAGTTTATTTTAATCCTATTATTTTTACTTTGTATATGATTTTTATTTAGCTACAATAACGCACAAACTTAATTTTTTAATAATAAAATTCAATTAAGGGATTTATATATTAATGGATTTTTGAAAAAAAATAACATTTCTAATAATTATTATCATTATTTAATATTTCAAAATATAAATGACCATATAATTTTCATAAATCCATATTTAATTTTTATAAGGGATCAAAAATTATTATTTTCAAAAAACACAACATTTCATAGTAAAAGAAAATTTTATTTTAATTGATAAAATTAACATATATGGAATATTATGTTGATTAAATGGATATTTTAATTTGGAATCATATGGTTTAAATTATCCACAAGGAAATTTTTCATAATTTTCTGAGATAGTCGAATTTTTGGGTAAAAATTAAATACTATGTAAATATAATTTTTTTATTATGTCATCATAATAACCCGAAAGTGATGTAATAAATAATATAAAATGTATCCATGAAAAAATATGTGTTTTACATTTAAGTTAATTTGATTTTTTTCTTATTTTGTAAATCCATTATGAATCCTACAAAACATATAATATATTTTAATGATTTTAAATCTTTTCTTTAAGAGTGTGACTCACCTAAACATAAACAAGAGAATTATTTTAATAAGATACTCCCTTGGCATTATAAAATAATAATGACAACTCCAATTTTGTAGAATCCATTCTAAAATCCATGGGATGGTTTTATGATTTTTTATATTTTATTATATAGCATCCAAAACCTAAATAATAAATAATTCCCCCTAATTTGCTATATAAACCCACAAAATACCAAATTTATATTCACTAAATATCATTAGAGAATGTTCATACTCTTCACTACACTCTCTAGAGTCTTCTCCATGTGCCCCAAGCTCGGAAGATTCCAACTCCAAGCGTTTGGAGTCACACACTCAGGTGATGGACCTTCCTCTCCTCCTTTCAATTCATGAACCATCTTTGGAATTTTCCTTCTTAATTTGAATTTTTATAATTTTTTTAATCATAAAATTCCCCTTAATTTCCAATTTATGAAATTTTAATTATAAATAATTTATGATCTCTCATCTTTTTATTTTTATAAGATTGTACACTCCATAAATTTCGTATTTCATTTCTCTCTTCTCATTTCCATTCAAGCATCTTTTTTATATTGTGAATTTTGATGAACATGTTTATATGTTGGGATATTTTCTCCCATATCCCATTTAAATTAATTTTATGTATAACTTATTATATACCCCCATTCTGTTTCAACAACCCATTTATTTATTCTTTATGTGATTTTTTTGCTGCCTACATATCACTGCGATTTTCCAAAAAAACTTATTGGATAGTGAATATCAGAACCATTTACAATGAATTGTTCCACCTTTATCTACAAATATGTCTACTTGGGTACATATATATAATTATTACAAATTCATTTATTTTTTAATAAAAGATTATGTTAACAGAATCTATGTTTCATGATCTATGAGGCACTCTCAAGCATGAGAATGAAATGAAAGGATGGATGCACCTGGAATTATTTTCTCCTCCAGTGAATTTGGTAATATTTAGTATCATGATATTTTATGTTAAGACTGGGAGTAAAAATGATTCCATTATTTTACTTTTTCGACCATGAATTATCTTTGGTTTTATCCATGACATATGTTTGTGATTCTGTGTTTTATGTTGATGCCACATTTCTAGGTTATGGTTATGATGCTATATCATGTATCATTTTTCATGTATATTATTACAACTATTTCTATGACCAATTTATATTACTATTATCCAAAATTTATTATCTTCCTCATGTTATTCATTTTTTATTCCCTTACTTGGATTTATAGGTCTTTCTTACTTATATCCCCTGGTTATATCGTGGAAGTTTAAAAAGCCAAGGAATTATAGAAACTTGTTAATGATGTTTTAAATAATGTGATTATATTCCTTGTTCATGTTGTTATAATAGGTTCCAAAATAAAGTATACTTATCAGTCTTTAGGGTTTAATTAGGTATAATTTTATGTAATAATCATATATTAATGTGAAATAAAGAGCATGGTTGTTATATTTGGTATTCGAGTAAATCATTTTTTATTTTTGTATTATGATTAGAAAATTAACACTAAATCCTCGGGGATAATAATAATTACAAAAATAACAAAAAAAATTATTATTTTTTAAGTCTTTTATCAAGAATTTACATCCCTTTAAAGATAAAACAATTGGACATTCTCCTAAAACATATTCACATAGGTATAAAAACTCTGAAAACGTGTTTGATGCCATACTCGGGGGACCCTAGTACATGATAATGGGCCTTACTGCACAACAAGATAGATACTCTTGGGGGGTTATTATTTGGTATATTCATTATCTCATTATGAACAATTATTATGTGAACAAAAAGTACCCATCAGAATATATGTTTGGAAATAGATCATGGATAACACAGACTGATTCCATGAAAATCGAATGTTGAGGAAATAAATGAAAATTACATTTCATCGCTTCAATTTGATTATATTACCCTTTATGTTTTTAATTTATTTAGGTAATCATACCTAATTTAACTATTATTCAATCCAATGGCCAAAAATGAAGGAATCAGGTTAACAACTGATGAAGAGTGAAATGTGATGTCTACCCCAATGAGATACCCAACAAAATGGGAGCAGTAATAACAAATATTTTCGTTATACTCTATATAATAACTGAATTTATTAATAAACACATGGATCAAGAAGATCACCCTAACCCCCTAAGAGAGAACCATCCAAAATCGAGAGTTTCATGCAACAAAGGCCTCTTACTTGAAAAAGGACATCTGATCCACTAATCGCATAATAATTGATCACCTTTATTTAGAAGAAATTATACATTCACAAATGTTCCAGAAATGCAATTATTTACTGAATGACTATCATATGGGGGAAAGAACTGGTCAGCGGTGGACATTGATCAGGAATATGGTGCTTGGTTATGAGATTTTAGTGACAGAGTGGAAGGAATTTCTAGAAAAAATAGGTAAATATTTTCCTCACACCCTTATACATAAAATGGAAATAGATTTCCATTCCCTCTTAAAAATGAAATATATATTAGTGAATACAATAAAAACATTAAAATGGTTTCATGATACACCTTTTTCTTTATCATTTCTCCAAAATACAAGGATTAAAGGTCTTTGGTGGGATAGAACCTAGTGAATGCAAATTCCGGTCGATCAATGCCATTGATTTCTATGTGAACATTTTATAATTTTCCCTCAATTTAGAAAATGACACCATCTAATCTCAAAGTTATCATGGGGATAAGAAGTAGAATGTCGATTTTTAATTCTGGAGGTCTGATAGTTAGATCTTTTAGTGCTTTGAAATTTCAATATCCTAGTTGTCAAAGGTGTAGAAAGAAACACCCTAGAAATTGCCTAAGGGGAATTAAGAAATGTTTTATTTTTTAGAAGAAGAACCTAATAAATTTACTAAGGGGGATGAATAAATTATTTAGGTGTTGTAAGGAAGTATACCTAGATATAAATTTATCATAGAATAATCCCACTAATGTGATAAAGGAAAGGATTTCTTCGATCAAACCTTAGAAAATTGTTCGTGGTTAAACTGTAAGGAACCATTGAACATTCCAAACCAATCCCTGAAGGCACAATTTTTTAGAGACAACCAAAAACCTAAAAGGCATCCAAATTGAGATTGTTCCATCACAACAGCTGAGGTGTATCCCGAAAATGATGTGATGATAATTTATTTATTTATTTATTTAGGAATAGCGAATATAATTTTGGATTGGCTCACTATGCACTCCTTTATATCATGAATGATTATTAGTATTATTCAAACACTAAAACATAGCATGGAAGTTGATTTTTTGTTCAAAATAGAAAATAGGTCCATTATTTCATCCTAAGTATATAACTCCTCTCCTATCAATGTTGGTTAATTGAACATCCTAGTAAACCTTTTCATTCTCCCTTTGGTGTAATTTGGTAGACATATGGGCATGAATTGTCTCTCTCTATATAGATCCAAAATAAAATCACCACAAGAAAGAAATCAATCCCTTTATTATGAATCGACCCTTAAGTATGTACATCTACAAGAGGGAGGATTAATCTTTTTTATCACCATCATATCAAGGATGGATATAATTAACCTATGAGCATGATTATTTATCTCAAACGATTGTGTATAAGGAAAGAACCATCCATGAAGAAACGATTATCATGGGGGAATACACTAATGTGTTTCCTAAATAATTTTATAGTCTTCCTCCTAGACGACAGTTTCAATTTTCAGTTATGATTATACTTGAGGAGTTTCCATTATAGAAGACTCCATATATAATGGCTATTATATAACATGAGGAGCTTAATAGACAATAATAGGGTAATTGGGAGAATGCGTTCATTTCCCAATGTGCTTCACCATGTGGTGTACCAATCCTCTTCACCAACAAAAATAATGGTTTAGTGCACCATCTCATTGATTATAATAAACTAATTAGCCTCACAATAAAGAAAAAGTATCCACTACGACATATTTATTACTTGTTCAATCAACTACATGGAACATAATAATTCTCCCTGGTGGATATATTATTGGGATATTACCATGTTAGGGTAATGTAGGATGATATTCCCAAGACTTATTTTCATACAAGGTACGAGCATGATGAGTTCATAGTGATTATTTTCAGACTCTCTAATAATCTATAAATCCTCATAGACTTGATGAATATAGTTTTTAGATATTACCTCGATAAATTTGTTCAAGTATATATTGATGAAATTGTGGTATACTCTAAAATAAATGAGGAGGATGATGAGAATATGAACACTATGTTAATGAACCTACAGATGGAAAATATTTATGGCATGTATTGAAAATGTGAGTTCTGGTTAGAGTATAACTATTTCCTAGGATTTTTCATCACAATAAATGGTACATTTGTGAACCTATTAAACATTGAAGCAATTGGTGGTTGGACAAGGCCAAAATTTGTGACATATATCTATAGCTTTATTGGGAAAGATAGGTATTATAACTGAATTATGGGAAATTTTCCATCATTTTAAAACCCTCTTGAAAATATAACTTGAAAGAGAGTTTATTTTGTATGGATGAATGAATTTAAAGAAATGTTATTAGATCCCAAAAAGAGGCACTACACCAGTACACACATAATCAACTAGTGGGGAACTATTTGTGGTATAAAGTGATTATTTAATCATTTTATTAGGTTGTGTATAGATAAAAAATTATAAATTGATTTCCTACAACTCAAGGAAGTTTAAAATTAGTGAGGAAATATCTCTCATGCATGATCTGGAGTTGAAATGTATAATCAGTACATTGATCATATAGTGGAATAATCTCTATGGGATAAGGTGTGAGATATATACGGGTAAAAAATCCTCATGTATATATTCACACATCAAGAGATTAATATGAATTAGTGAATGTGGTTATATCTCATTGAGGATTTTGACTGCTCAATCCACTACCATCATGGAAAATAAAATATTGTAAGATGTACTCTTTGTTGAAATGACCGGAATATTTTATCATTAATGAGAATTTAGAGGGATCTTCTCTTCTAGGATTTAGAAAGGATGTACATGGGAATAATAAAGGAAGTAACATCATAAATTCTTTCACAATTTTTTTATTAACCAGCCATTATGGATAAAATAAAGGCTACTCAAGGAAATTATGTGTAAATTTATAAGAAAGCGCAAAACTTACAGAAAGGGTAAGCCCTAAGACTTTAAAATTAATGATGAATGCATTGTGAAATTTGTGTTAGGAAGATGTGTTCCATTAAATTATATTTTAAATATGGAAATGTTGGATGATTCACATAGTTCAATATTATACATTCACCCAATAACAACAAAGATGTATCAAGATCTCTAAGAGCACTATTTGTGGGATAATATGAAGAAACAAATCATTGAATGTATATCAACGTTCTAGGTATGCCAGCAAGTGATGGATTTAAGGAATATGTATAATGGGATGTTGAAACAATTACCCATACGAACATGAAAATGGGAGAACATTACCATGAAATATTCACTGTAATTCAAGAGACATCATGGGGAAACTATTCTACATGCATTGTTATGGACCATATTACAAAGACAACTCACTTTATTACAATTTGATAGGACTTCTACCCAGATCAAAATTCAAAAATATAAATAAGATATTTGGTAAGGCTTCGTGGGTTACCACCATCAATTGTATCATATCATGATCTGAGATTCATATCTATGTTATGGAAATGTCTACATAATGGCCTATACACTGATCTGATGTTGAGTACCAAGTATAACATTCAAACTGATGGCCAATCTGAGAAGGCTATTCAAAATATTGAATACATGTTTATAGAATTTTCATTGAACTTCATACAGGGATGGGACACAAACCATAATTTGGTTGAGTTCCCTTACAATAGTAGATTCCACTCTTGTTTTGAAATGGATCACTATGAATCCCTTTATATGAAGAGGTTTAGAATACCTGCATGATGGGATGAATTGGGAAACACAAAACTAATAGTACAGAAATGGTATAGGAAATGGTGGAAACGATTTTGAAAATTTGACCACACATCAAGGATACTGAGAGTTAAAAGAAGTGTTATGATAACAATCATCGACCAGACCTAAAATTTGATGTTGGAGACCTGTAATTCTTTCACATATCTACATGAAAAAATGTGATGATATTTTTGATGAAGTAAAATCATAGTAGAAGATACATCACCCCATTTGAGATCCTTGACTGCATCGATGTAGTGGCATATCAACTATAACTCCTATCGAACCTATCTAATGTACATGATGTATTCCATGTATCCCACTTGAGTAACTATATACCATAACCCTCAAATATACTCAATCCTATAATAGTACCAATTGATAATGGTTTTTTCTATGAGGATAATCTAGTGAAGATCTTATATTGTATAAAACATTTTATACTAAATAATACAATGGATCATATCAATGTTTTTAGGAAAACCACTAGTCTAAAGAAGAAAAATATTAATCATAAGAGGTGAAGATGAGGAGTTATCGTCTTCTGATTTAGTGTGGGAAATATATATTTCTAGAGAGAAATTTCTTGATGGGGGAAGATTATAATGACACAAAATATTAAAAATAAAAATTCATTTTTTTACATTAATTAAATGTCTTATTAATTATTATGGTTTTAGGAAAAAAATTAACTTTTTACGTTTTATTATATCCAATTGGAATTAAAATACGATTATGTATCATTACAATTGATACTATTTTGATGAATAGTGATCACATGACTAGTATAAATATATGGATTTATCAAATCAAATGTACATTAAAAAAATGTGATAGTCTCAAACTGTTGAATTGTGCCCAATTATGCCCACATATCGGAGCTTTTGTGGAAGATAAAATCACTAGTATATTATGTAAAGACCTGACCATAGTTTCTCGATGATGGTGCCTTTTTTTATTATATTGGAATATAAACAAGTAATATGCATCCCAAAGTATCAAGTAGATTAGTATATATCTAAACAATATACATATATAAGTTCAACATTACCACGTGAAAGGAAATACAACAGTGATTAATTCCATTAGAAACATGCTGCCTCTTATATTATGCCATCAAGTTATTTATAGTTTACTTCTTCATATCCTGGTGAAATGAAACATAATAAAGTGGTGAGCTCAAACACTCATTAAGAGTAAGTAATGGATTAGAGGATACATTAAATTAGGCGTGATGAATAATTAAAATCACATTCCTTTAAAAAAAATGTTAACAATGTATTACAGGAATATGAACTGAGTAAATATTTCAACAATAAATCATAATAATGGGTATAACCTCATGAAATTTTAATTTCTAGCTTCATAATGAGGGAAATGAAAATTATGTACATTCTGAAACAAACTTTCAATGCCTTGACCAAGACATCTAAAAATGAATAACGTCTCAACCAAAACTATATCTCAAAATGAGAAGGCATCGACCAAGTACACGTCTATTTGTCTTATGAGAACTACCGATGAATATAGGGGCTATATAGGGCCCCAAAAATAACATAATATGTCTAATTGATTCCTCATATGAGCATATATAAACATAAAAAACATATACATTCATTTTGAAAATGACTTATTAAATGTAATTAACTTTCCCCAAACATTAAGCATAAACCCTAACCATTTAGAGAAAATTTGTGAATGGTTCTAGAATAGAACATCCATAGTCAAACTATTAATATAAAAATAAATTAAATATTGTATATTATATCATACATAGGAATCAACAAGAGAGTTGTAATATATGAAGATACTCTTATAAAATCATCGAGCAATTCTTGAGATAAATACTCTTTTACATTGAGAATAAGAGTTCTTTTGAAAAAATATCTCTATAAAACAATAAGTGAAGTTAGATAGTATTTTCAATATAAAATTAGTTACTTTATAAATAAATTTTTTTTAAGAAATATATTATATAGTTCCTTTGAAAATTGGTAAGAATTTGATGAATTCCCTTGAATTAGGATTATATTTTGGGAAGAATTTTTGAAAGATATATTTAGAGCATATAACCCCCATAAATGAAAGTAGGAATCTGGATGGTACATATATATAGAAAATTGTAACAGAATATATGAGGAGTAATTTTGAATAAATAATAATTTAATTGAGTTATGTATAAAATTAGAGTATCTCAAAGAAAAATGGAGGTTCGGGTAGAAAAACGCTTACATTAAGTTAGAATGTGTTCTTTTTTGGAGATTAAGGTATTTGAATATGAAATAAGACAAATAAATAACTTAATTAAGATGATTTTAGAAATTTATTTATTTTATCATTATTTTATTAATTATATTATTTCTTTATTTATAAGTTATAAGATTTAATATTGTCGTTTTAGAGTTGACTTTTTCGGGACATTCATAATGGGTTGACTTCTATTTATATAATAGTGTTCATGGGGATTGAATGTAAATATCCAAAATTAAATTAATATGTTATTTATGAACATAAATAGGTATTAATGGGCAATTATATCATTTGGTTACATGTAATGTGGATGAATCTTTAGATGAAATATTAATGACAATCACTTCGATTTTTAGTGGTATTTTGATTATTAGGAACTGGTTTGGTAATATGATTTAATATTATGTACATATACTGGTTACTGAATATTAAATAGGTTATATCACATATTTTACAGTCTGGTTATACTATTAAAATGGTTTCATGACTAGTAATTAAGGATAATTTGAAGAAAGAAACATTGTCAGCCATGAAGGTTTTAAATCGAAACAACACGAACGATGATTTCATTTATAAAATAAAAGAGAGAGCGTTAGAATATTGATGATGGTTATTACATTAAAATGATATAATAACATTATATATATGGTACTATAATTATCATGGTAATTTTGAATGAGGTGTTAAGAAGAAGATAATTATATAAAGGAACATGAAATTAAATTGAAAGAAATAGAATTTGAATTTACCTATTGAATCCACCTCCTTGAGAATCTCCTTAAGCGGAGGGGTTTTGGTATTTTAGAAAGACCAAGAGATCTTGGATGAGGGCATTTACTAGGTAATGTTATTTTGGAAGAAAGTTGATGATCCTAAAGGCTTAGAGGAGTGAATAGAAGAGGGAGTGAGGGGGGGGGGGTTAGGTGAGAAGACGAGTGAATTTTGAACATTTTATTCATTAATTTATTAATTCCCCCAAGTAAACCCATAGTATTGATTCATGTGACCCATGATAGTGATAAGTTCATGTGATATAATAACTAGTGGAATTAAATATCTCATGATATCAGAAAGTGTGTATTTAACTTATAATTTGAATATGTAGAATTTTACCATATTTAACTATTAATAAAAAATCAAGAAATTCATAAAAATACAAAAACATCAGCCTAACCATTTTTTGATGTGTATATTTTAAAAATGAACACCATTTTTTAAAAAAAATTATTAATATTTTTAATTAAATCATTAAATAAAATAATACATAATTAAAAATTTAGCAATTTTTAAACTATAACTCATTTTGTATCACATTGAAAAATTAATCAATAAATCATTAGATTATAGCCTTAAGAAAATAAAATAATAATATGATTTACATTTCATAATGGTTGTATTACAATGGATAAGGGTATTTTAGTATTCAACCAAAAATCATGTTGGTTCTATCAGACTCAAAATGATTTACTGATCACAACTCTAGGTGACCATTTTTAAAAATTAAAAACATAGTAGAAGAAAAATTATGTTCAACAAGTAGATTATAAAATTTGTTATTTTTTAGGTAACTAGTGTTTCATGCATTCAATATTTATTTTCAAAACCATTGGGGGCTATATTCTCCCCTCCTTAGAAAACAATTCATCCTCAAAATTCACAGAATGTTACCTCACAAATAAATTTGGGTACGTCTTCACCATAATCTCTTCAAGCTCCCATGTCGCCTATTCAATTTTATGATTTCTCAAAAGTGCCTTTACCAGATGAGTCAAATGATTTCTCAACACTTTTTCTATAGTTTCCATAATCCAGATAGAATCTTCACATTTTGATAGGTCAAGTTCCAACTCTATTCCTTCAGAAGAAGTGAGGACTTTCATCACGTAATTTCTCAGAAATGAGACATGGAACACATTATGTACTTTGGACAGGCTAGGTTTCATATCCAAATTATATTAAATTCCTCTAAATATCCCTATAATTTTAAAAGGACCTATATACCTATGTCATAGTTTCCCTTTCTTCACAAATCTTTTAACACCCTTCCATGGAGACACTTTCAATAAAACATGATCTCTCACAAGAAATGAAAAATACATCCTTCAATTATCTTCATTTTTTCTGTTTTGAGCTATTTTGATATCAACTTGATTAGTTTTTTCCAAATATTTTTTGTCTTCCACAAGACCTAAGCCCACAAGATTCTTTTCTCCAACTTCATCCCAACAAGTTGGTGTACAACGTCTAGTTTTGTACAATGCTTCATACGGTTCCATTTGAATACATGAATTGAAACTATTATTGAAGGAAAACTACACTAAAGTAAATTACTGATCCCACATACCCTGGAAGTCATGTTAAGATGATCTCATCATGTACTCTAAGGTTTGGGTTTTCCTTTTTGATTGTCCACTAGTTTCTGCGTGGTAAGCAGTGCCCAATTGAATCTCAATATCAAAATATTTCTAAATACATTCCCAAAATTTCAATGTAAATTGTCGGTCACGATCAGAAAAAATGGAGAATAGTTATCCATGATGTCTCACATCTTCATTTATTTTTATTATTTATAGGCACTGTAGTGGAAAATACTCCCTTATAGTAAGGAAATGTGCAGATTTTTTATGTCGGTCCACAATTACCCATTTAGAATCATTCTTCCTTGTACTTTTGGTTAATCTAGAACAAAATCCATTGTGATGTCATCCCATTTCCAAAAAGGAATAGGTAGAGGTTTCATGACTCATTTTGGATGTTTCCTATTAGAATTAATTTTTTTGATAGACTAATCATCTTAATACATTATCCACAATTTCTCTCTTGATGATATCCCACCAGAAATGATCCATCGAATCAATATATGTCTTAGTGCTACATGTATGTATTGATAAATTATAACAATGAGAATCATCCAATAACTCCCTAATTAGCTTGGGGATAGTAGGAACACAAATCATCTTCCCAAATTTTATAATTCCAATTTAACATACAATGTCGACCAACATCCCCTCTTTCAGAGTAATAAGTTTATTTTGCAGGTTATCATCATCAAGATGAGAGATTTTAATCAATTATAATAAATATATTTGGTCAAACAAATTAAATAGTAGTTATTATTTTACTTTTTCAAAATTACCATAGACATACTCACTAGATCCATGTACAAAACATCCTTGTCAAATGATATTTTATTGAGAAATCCATGATCTTTTCTACTCAAAGAATCACCTACCTTCTTTAACATTCTGTGGTGGTAGTGTATAGTACAATCATAATCCTTGAGTAGTTCGAGCCATCACCTTTACCTCATGTTGAGTTATTTCTATGAGAAGATATATTTTAGACTCTTATTATCTGTATATATATCTCTTCATTCACCATTGAGTTAGTGTATTCACATTTTTAGAGAAACGATCACAATAGCTAACTCATGATCATGAGTAGGATAGTTTTTTCATTAATTTTTAACTGCCTTGATGCATAGGAAATAACATTATCATTGTACATAAGGACATAACAAAATCCTTTCATTGATACACCTCTATAGATCAAAAACACATCTTTCCTCGATGGTTGGGTTAGGTTAAGATCATTCACTAATATTATCATAAATTCTTATAAATATTACTCAAATTCTCTTTTCCATACGTACGTTAGCCCTTTATGTTTACGTTTGGCCATTAGGTTGGACAAAAGTGAGAAGTTCTGAACAAAATGCCGATAATAACCTTCCAATCAAATAAAATAATGTTCCTAAGTTATTTTTGTTGGATTAGTCCATTCTTGCACAACCATTATCTTTTCAGGATCAACAGATATTCTATCCTTAGAGAAAATTTTTCCATAAAAGGAAACTGATCGAAGCCAAAAATCCTACTTTAGAAACATTACATATAATTCATTTATTATAAGTGTCTTCAGATGTCCCACATCATCTCTCGAGTACCCAGAGCTGCTTCCATACAGACAATCAATTCGTTTTAGGTTCTAGGAAACCAACTACTTCTTAAAAGCTTCTTCTACTAAAATCTAATACCAGAAAAATTTATTTAAAAACCATAGGGTGAGTAGATGAATGCCATGTTAGGGGTTTTAAAATAAACCAATAAAACATTTTAAAACATTATTTAAAATTTTTCATAAAACATTTCTCTTAAAGAAAACCTGTAACACTATTAAACATCATTAATGTGCTCAATTAAAAACATGCTAAGAGAATTACAGGGATACAAGATTCAAATGTAGGCCAGCTCATTTTGAGTAATAAATAAATGATGTTCTAAACATGTATGACATATGCATATGAGAGAACAAATTAAATGGATATGAGGAATGAATAATCAGAGTTTCATGTAAAGGTAATAACATCAATTTCATACACTAAATACTGACTCACTGAGTGCATATTTCATACAATAAGCATTTATGTTTTTGATACTCATAAGTACTAGCTCTTAACCATGAACATCATACTAGTCTAATATAAATTTGGTTAACTAATTATCATGCAAATTATGAGGAAATATATAATACCAGACATTAATTTCTATGTCAAGGCCTCGTTCCATGACCTAGGGGATAGCTGTAACCAGACACCAACCCAGAAAGCCTCTGTAACCAGACTCCATCCCAGAGGGCTTAATTTTACTGATCCCCAACTCGAAACATAGTATTCCAATACATTCCTCATATGTTTAATAAGTCCATGTATCCAAAGTGTCTCATACCACTTTTAATACCAAATTCTATGTCTTTTATTTGGGTTGTACCATGCCACTCTAAATAATTAAGTTAATAATTTATTATTATAAGTGATGAATAATAAATAGTCTGATTTATCACATAAATTTATAACTTTAAAACAATTCCATAAACTTTCAATTCATTACATATCATTTTCATAACATCGTATAGGTATTATTCATGATATATTCATGCGCTGATAAATGGAAATGACATTGTACTAAATCATAATATGTTCATTATTATTTAAATTGTAATGTTCCCAAAAACATGCATAAACTATTAAACATTCTTTGCACATGTGGTGTTAATTTGAAACATGAATGTAATGGGGTTACATCATAAAAAGAAAGTTCTTTAATTCTCAAAAATCATTGATTTAGGAAAATGAATATTTATAGTTTAAAATGGCCAATTTAAAATTAAGACATATGTCATTTGTACACAATAATTTTCAAATAATTAGTAATTTCTTAATAAATGGTCATACCCTATGTTCCATAGCTTATATGGTAAATTTATTAGCAGTGCAACATTTTTTCTATGAAATGCATACATTAATGAGAATTTAATTAAGTATATCAACGACAAACTTTAACCACAGAAGTTTTCTTTAGGACAACCTATTTCGGATTATGGTTCCAACTTATAGGTGCATATATATAACCATATATATATACACATGAAATATGTATATGTGACACCATAAATTTATATAGTCTAAAAAAATTATATATATATATATTATAACCTTGCATGAAATTTAATTTATTTAATAAAAAAAACATTAGTATCATAAAACTAATTCGCATTTTAAGAAAATTTACATCCTTACATGAACTAGAAAATAGAGATTGTATAATGTAATAAATAAATTTCCTTACATTTAAAAAAAATTTCAATCAACACTTTATAGAATTAAAACAGGGTGGATTAAATTTATATGGGTGTATGTGTAATAAATATACCAATCCATTTGAACCTAAAAAATTATTCGCATCCAAGTCATTATTTGAATATTGTAAATCATCTTTAATAACCTAAAATAGAAATAGATTAAATTATGTGTGTATGTCTGAATATAAATTAATTCTATAATAGAAAATTATTATAAATTAAAATAACCCTTACACAAACATAAATTAAAACGTTACACTAAATAAATCATATAATCTTCTTATAGGATTTGCAATATAATAGGTGAAGAAAACCATTTCCATTTCCTGAATAAATTTCTGATAAATAGGCATTTGAAAATAAATTGTATTTTACCTTACGCGAATCATAAAATAGAGTCTATAGAGAAATAATTAAATTTCCCTTACAACATAAAATATTATTGCAAATCAACGCTTGGTAAAATAAAAAACCAAGTGGATTAAAACTATATGGGTGTGTGTATAATTTATATACCAGCATATAAAATCTGTATATTCGAGTTTTCGAAAGAAAGACAAAGTATAATGAACTATTATAAGACAATATCCTTAAATATAAATTAATAAAAAAATAATCCCTTACAAAACCAGAAAATATAGTGTATAATGAAATAAATAGTTTTTCCTAACAAAACATAAGATCATTAAAATATATACATGTTCAAGATAAATATTTAACGCTTACCCAAACTAGAAAATAGATATTATAGAGAAATAAATAAATTTCCATTACATCATAAAACTTAATATTGAAAAATAAATAAATATTCGAGACAAATATTTAACCCTTACCTGAAATGTAGAAATGTTGATCCACTTATGCCAACTTGAACACGTGAAAAGTGATGAAAATAAGGCTCCCCCACTAGTTTTCAATTACACAAATGAGTAAGGCTCTTTATAGCCATTTTCACAACTAGCTTAGCAAGTTGAGTGTATGCATTCAATACAAATATCCAACAATAAAACATCGAGAGAGATATATTCAATATAAAATTAATTTAAGCAACTGCACAAATGGTATAAAATTTCATTGAGATGGACAATTGCGGAGAAAAAAAAATTGCAAATATAAAATGTTCAAATTTCAAAAGAAGATTTGTACTAAGCGGGCCATGGATTGTTGTCCACGCATAGAATATAAACAAAGATAAAAAAACATATGTCTCATTACACCAAGGAATGATAGTACAGAAATAGTTCGGACGACAACAATGCTAGAAAAATATATGAAAACAGAAACCCTATCTTCACGAAATAAAATAATACATTGATTTAGGTTCGATAAATTCGAACCCGTAACTTGGTTTGTCACTAGGATCAGACTCCACCTCTGCTGCGGACGACGGCACTCAACCCACAACACTCGGTCTCCACCGTAAGTCCACGCCTCCTGCTGCCCCACTTAAAGCCGCTCGAACCCAACCATAGTGAAACACCCCTTGACTCCCTTGCCTCATGATAGCCGACACTAGACCTTGATCGAGGCCTCCCTAGCCTAAGCCGCGATGGCACAACACCCCCTGCGAAACCCTTAACGCAGACCCCCCAAAACACTATACGGGATTCCCCCTTTTTTCTATCTTTTGTCGGATTTCTTCCTCTATTAATATTATAATTTTTCTATTATAATATTTTTATACCCTTGTCATCATCTAATTTTATCATATATTAGACTATTAAAAATTCAAATGTTCTAATAATCTTATTAAAATTATTTTATCACCAATTTTTAATAATAAAAGTTACTATCATTAAATTCATTTTTAAAACATATATTTATCTATTATATATTATATACTTATAATGTTTTAAATCAAATTTAAAATTGATAATTTAATGTATATTATCCAAATAATAATTATCCTAATTTGTAGCATATATTTGTAATTATGAAATACTAAAAAATGTTAATATGTAATGATTAAAATTATGTATAATATTTGGTGAATGTTTATATGTAAACTTTTAAAAATTTTATTAAAATAGTTAAATTATATATTTATAATTTTTTTAACCAAAATTCAAAATGTCAAAAATGTTTTTAAAACATTAATGTAGTCATGATTTATAACAAGTATATATCATATTTTTTCAATATATAAAACCCGTGTAATTATTTATAAAATAGATTCAATATTTGTACACATAAGTAACGATGTTAACATATTTCAATGAAGTAATTCTCAATGTCAAATTTAAAATTATAGTATTAGTTTTATATAATTTAAAATAAAATCTTTTTTACATATGAATATATATTTATATATATACATCATATTTGGAACTGAGCAACAAATGAGATGTATTCCTATATTAGTATAATTAGCATTTAAAATATTATATTAAATAATCATTTGATTAGAATAAATTATATTTGAGTGAAATAGATATTTTTAAATTATTCTTTAAACAAGTTGATGTAATATTTACTCTGAAAACCATACTGGTTAATACGATATTTAAAACATAAAATTATTATTATTACAGTTGAAAAAGTTTGTGGTGTCACATTCTTCCACCATTAAATGAATTGAATCTTCATATTTCTAAAATATCTGTACACAACCCACAACAACACAATACACACATCACTCCCAAGGTTCCTTTAACGAGAACACCAAATATGGTAGGGTGGTGACGACCTCAAATGGATTCCTAAGGTAGTATTCAGATTCTCGATTTCCTTGGCCCAGACACACTGCGAATAGCTAGGGATGAAGTCGTGCAAAAAGAACTTGACCTTCCATAAAGAGGCATGAGAAGTGTGGAGGTTGGAAATTTCAATGTAGAAAAAATCCCTATAAGTCCCACTCACCACGTCATTCTTGAAAATTTTAATGTCGTAGTGTCCTCCATACATATTAATACTCATGACTTGGAATAGGTAGGCTAGTCAATGGTAACCATCCAAAGTGTCTTCTAGAAACTTACCTTCACCTCAGTAGTTACGAACCAATGTGAAACATAGAAAAAATACTTCATGAAATTTACCCCCATGACTTTAATCTAGAAATTATGCAATTGCAATAAAGTAATAGAAAAGATTTCTTCCTTGGTATAGATGGAGACTGTTTGGGATGTTTGACACCTGATGGAGTTGTTTACAGGTCATACGTAAGTTGGCATCGGGATGGTACTCCTTGGAGAACGTCTTGACTATTATAGTCTCTAATAGTTTGGTAAGAAGAGATTAAACATTGGTTGCTGAACTCATGTATTTTGTCTGAAATTTTTTAAGAATTTAGCCTTCAGTAGGGAAATTCTAGTTTATGCAAAGTCATTGTTTAATATAAAATAATTTCAAAACAGAGTATACAACATCATTCATTTTGACATGATTTGTAAAACTCAAGAAATTACGTAATCTCTTTCTCCCTCTCCCAAAACTATAGTGTGGATTTCATATCGTCCTATAAGATGAATCCTCAAAGATTCCACCAATGTTGTGGATTTACCCATTTCTCAGACAAACTGTTCCCCAAAGAGGTTATAAATTCTTCTATTTCCTTGGTCCAGATGTATCGTGTGTAACTAGGATCAACTACGTGTGGAAATCAAGAATTCATATTGAGAGAAGCATGATAGGTATCATGTTGACAGACATCGTTAAGAACTTGATATTGATAATGCAGACCAGTTGTCTCATTCTCAAGGGATTCAATGTTCATAACTTGACCACAGATACTAAAGGATATAATTAGACATAGATATGCTGACCAGAGGTCACCCCCTTGTGCAACTCCCTCAATGTCCTCAAGAGAAAAGAAATTATTGTCCAGGGTAAAACATTTAAATATACCCTTAATGTATTTTCCTTGTCGTACATAGAACTGGAATTGAGCATTCATTATTAGGTAATAGATGAAACCTGCACCTTGGTGAAGTTGGAGTACAAGAGGAGAGTTGGATACTCAGTATTGGGTTTTTCTTGATAAATGACTATTTTCAGAAGTCTCAGAACATTCTACACATGATTTTCCCATTATGGTCACTAATACATCTTTTGGAAGAGAAAAAAATACTAGCACTTTTGTTTTCCATCTGAAAATTAAGAAAACATCATTCTTAATGTTGCTTAAGTAATTTTTTCATTGTTCATTTCTTGTTTTCCAGATTTATCTAAACCGAATCATCTAATACCAACTGTCATGCCCCAACTCTCGAATACAAAGAGCTGGTGCCATGTAGAGGATCAATTCAGTTTAGGTTCTGGGAAACTAGCTAATTTTGAAAATCTTCTTCTACTAAAAGATAATACTTGAAAAATTTTATTTCAAAAACATAGTGTGGGCATATGAATGCCTAGTAAGGGGTTTAAAAATAAACCAATAAAACATTTGAGAATATTCTTTAAAATTTTCCATCAATAATTTCTCTTATAGAATAGTTGTAACACAAGTACACATCATAAAAGCGCTCAATTAAAAACATGATAATTGAATTACAAGGATAGATGATTCAAACATTGGAATGATAATTTGGACAAATAAATAATAGATGTTCTATATGTGTGTTACAGTTGCATATAAGAGCACAAATTAAACAGATAAGAGTAATGAATAATCAGATATGCATGTAAAGGTAATAACATTAATTTCATACACTGAATACTAATTCACTGAGTGCATATATCATGTCATAAGCATTTACTTCTCTGATACTCAGAAGTACTGGATCTTAACAATGGAAATTTGACTAGTCGAATATCCATTTGGTTAAATAATTATCATGCACATAATGAGGGAATGCATAATTATAGACATAAATTTCTATGTTAAGGCCTCATGCGAAGACCTAGGGGATAACTGTAACTGGACCCCAACCTGGAGAGCCTCTGTAACCGGACTCCATCCCGGAGGGCTTACTTTTACTAGTCTCCAACCCAGAAAAAACAAGTCCAATACATTCCAAATATGTTAAATAAGGCCATTTATCCAAAGTGTCCTAAACCACTTTGAATACCTAATTCCATGTCTTTTATTTGGGGTGTCCCATACCATTCCAAATAATTAAATTCTTAATTCATTATTATAAGTGATGAATAATAAATAGTCCAATTTATCACATTAATTAATAACGTTACAACTCTTCCATACACATTCAATGCATTACATGGCTTGTTTATAAATTCAGATAGGCATTATTCGTTCACAATTCATGCGCAGAAAAATAGAAATGACATTGGACTAAATCATTATATGTCTTTTATTATTTAAATAATAATTTTTCCAATAACATACATAAACCAGTAAAATTAATTGTGCATGTGATATTAATTTGAATCACAAAAGTAATGGGGTTACCACATAAAATAATAGTTACTAAATTTAAAAAAAAACCATGATTTAAGAAAATGAAAATTCATAGATTAAAATGACCTATTAGAAATTAAGACAGATGTCATTTTTAAACAAGCATGTGCTGATAAATGTTCATGTCTTAATAAATTCTCATACCCTATGTTGTGTAGAATGTATGGTCAACAGATTAGTAGTGCAACATTTGTTCTATGTAATGCATACATTCACGAGAATTTAATTAATCATATCAACAACATACTTTAACCACTGAATTTTGTTTTAGGCTAACCTATTTCGTATTATTGTTCAAACTTATAGGTGTATACATATAAACATATATAAATATACATAACATATGTTTATGTCTCAACCTTTATATATTAGAAAAACTAAAAATTACACATGTATATATATATTAACACATTACAATAAATGTAATTTTTTTAATAATAACAAACCCTTATCATCATAAATTTGTTCAAATTTTAAGAAAATGAATTTCCTTACTAGAACTAGAAAATATAGATTGAATAAATTAATAATTAAATATCCCTAACATTTAAAAAAATCATTTCCAATCAAAACATGGTAGAATTAACTGGGTGGATTAAAATTATATGGATGTATGTGTAATAAATATACCAATCCATTTGAACCCAAAACTTTATTCACATCCAAGTATTTATTTAAATATTTTAAATCACCATTCATAACATAAAATAGAAATAGATTGAAATATGTGTGTATGTATGAATATACACTATGTGTATAACAGAAAATAAATATAAATTAAAATAACCCTGACATAAACATATATTAGAAAATTACACTAAATAAATCATATAATCTATTTATAGGATTTGCAATAGAAAATTTGAAGAAAACTATTTCAATTGAATGAAATAATTTGGGATAAAAATGTTTTTGAAACTAAATTGTATTTTACCTTACATGAATCAAAAAATATAGGGTGTAGAGAAATAATTAAATTTCCCTTACATCTTAAAATATCATTGCAAATCAACACTTGGTAAAATTAATAACTGGGTGGATTAAAACTATATGGGTGTTTGTATAATTTATATACCAGCAAATACAATGTGTATATTTGGGTTTGTGAAAGAAAGACAAAGTATAGTGATCCATTAAAAGAAAATAACCTTAAATATTAATTATTTAAAAAATAATAATACCTTGCACAACCAAAAAATAGAGTGTATAATGAAATAAAAAAATTTCCTTACAAAACATAATATCGTAAAAATAAATAAATGTTCATGATAAATATTTAATAATTACATGATCTAGAAAATAGAGAGAATGGAGAAATAAATAAATTTCCCACACATTATAAAACATAAGATCGTAAAATAATTAAATATTCGAGACAAATATTTTACCCTTACTCAAAATGTTGAAACATTGATCCACTTATCCTATCTCGAACACACGCAAAGGGTTGAAAATTAGGCTCCCCCACCAGTTTACAATTACATGAATGAGTAAGGCTCTTTATAGAAATTTTCACAACATTCTTAGCACGCTGAGTGTATGCATTCAATACACTTATCTAATAAGAGAACATCGAGAGTGACATATACCATATAAAATTAATTTAAACAACTACAAAAATAGTATAAAATTTGATTGAGATAGACAGTTGAGGAACAAAACAAATAGAAAATTGTATATGATAAAATTTGAAAATAAGAACTATACTAAGAAGGAAATGGATTGTTCTCCATTCACTAAAGATTGTCAATGATATAAAAACAAACGTCTCAGTCCACCATGGAATGATAGTACAAAAATGATACAGACAATAATAAAGCTAGCACGAGATTTGGAAAACCAAAACCATATCCTCGTGAAACAAAAGCATACATTGATTTAGGTCCGAGAAATTCAAAAACCTAACTAGGTTTATCACTAGGATCAGACTCCACCTCCACTGTGGATGACACCACTCGGCCCCAAGAACTCAGTCTCCACCGTAAATATGTGCCTCCCACTGCGCGACTTGAAGACACTCGGACCCAACCATAGTGTGATACTCCTCGACTTCCTTGCCTCACGACAGCCGACGTCGTACCCTACTCGAGGCCTCCGTATCCAAACCTGCAATGGAACAAAACCCCCATGTGAAACCCTAAATGCGGACCCCCAAATACCTTTATGGGATTCCCCTTTGTTTCTTTCTATTGTCTGATTTCTTCCTCTATAACTATTATAATTTTTAAATGATTACATTTTTATACCCTTATCATCATCTAATTTTTTCATATATTATACTTTTAAAAAGTCAACAGTTCTAAAAATATTATTAAAATTATTTTATCTCTACTTTTTAAAAAGTAAAAGTTATTATCATTAAATTATTTTATAAAACATATATTTATATATTATATATTATATACTTATAATGTTATAAATAAAATTAATAACTTATAATTGAACATATACTATCAAAATAATAATTAAACTAATTTGTACCATATATTTGTAATTTTGAAACCCAAAAAAATGTTAATATGTTATGATTCAAATTAATTATAATTTCTGTTGATGGTTCATATGTATAATTTTATTAATTCTATTAAAATAGCTAAGTTATATTTTTATAATTTTATTAAAAAAAATTCAAAATGTCATTAATGTTTTTAAAACATTAATCTAATCAATATTTATAACAAGTTTACATAATATTTTTTTGAAGATATATAAAACCCATGTAATTATTCATATAATAGATTCAATATTAGTTCACATAAGTAATGATGTTAAAATATTTCAATGAAATAATTATAAATGTCATATATAAAATTATATTATTAGTTTTATATATATTAATTAATATCTTGTTTATATATGAATATTTATATATATATCAAATTTGAGAACAAGAAACAAATTAGCTGTATTTATCTATTAGTATAATTATTATTAAAAATAATATGTTAAATAATCATTTGATTAGAATAAAATATATTTGACTAACATAGTTTTTATAAAAAATTTCTTCAATCATGGTGAGATAATATTTAATCTGAAAACCGTACTAGTTAATTTGATAATTAAACAATAAAATTATTATTATTACACGTAAAAAAGTTTTGGGTGTCATATTAGAATAGTGCGCAAGTGATTTTCTTGATCCTCATCACTTCTGGAGTATACCAATACATCACCAATAAATACCACCATAAATTCATCAAGATATTACTTGAAAAATCTATTGATTATACCAATGAAAACATACGGTGAATTTTTAAGTCGAAAATGAATTACTATAAACTCTTAATGCCCATACCTGGTTTGAAATTATTTCTTTAGAATATCTTCCTTTATCACATGCTACAGATGATATCCAGATCGATGGTCAATCATTGAAAAATATTGGGCTCTATGAGGTTGATAAAATAAATCATCACTACAAGGTAGGGGATAAATTTTACATATTATTATAGCATTCATCTCTATGTAGTCAATGTAAAACCTTAGAGATCAATATTTATTCTTATCGAAATGAATAGGGGTTCCACATGGATAAGCACTGCAGATAATAAATCCTTTATCACAAAATTCAACTAGTTTTTTCTTTAGTTCCAATAACTCAACAGTAGACATTATATAAGGGGACATTGATATGGGCCATGAATATGGAATTAAATAGAGGGAAAAGACAATTTCCCTCTCTAGAAGATGTCCATGTAAGTCCTCCAAAAACACATCAACATATTATTTCCCAATAGGTACGTCCTATATAAGAACATTACCTTACTCACCCATAGTTATTGCATTCCCTTTCTCCCCAATAATTGAATTCAATACTAGGGGTAGATATAGATGGAATTAGATGGTGATGTTTTTTCCTTAATGATAAGGGATTCTACATCATCCTCAAAAAAATGTGACCACTTTCCTCTTGCAATAAATTTTCACATATTGGTTCGAAACTCAGTCCATAATGAGGAATATATCAAATTCAATCATGGGAATGAAAATAAAATCAGTAGATAATGCATGTTTATATGCCATAATGGGGACTTCCTGATACCACTTTGTTGCAATGGCACTTCCCTTATGAGTTTTTACTGATAAATCCCTTATTTAATGAGTATTTAATTTTCTTGGAAAACTAGGAAGATATAAAAGAATGAGATGATCCAGAATAAAATAAAGCATTGGCTATGTATTAGGAAATTATTAAAGTACCTGCTACCACATCATTGGGAACTTCAATATCAGCAGCCGTGATCGCATACGCTTGTCCCTACTTCCGTGGCCTTTTGTGGCATGTTTCCTTGATGCTTTGGAAAATCATTATATTAGTCTCCCATATAACTACAATTGTAGAATTTAACATAATTAGATTATTTCTTCACCTTTAAATCACTATAAAGATGGCCTTTTGTCCACATTTTTACCACACTCATTTTCCCTTCATGCATGCACTAGGTAATTTACTTCAGTAATTATCACATGTTTGAAATTAAACTCTTCCCTTCATCCCTATTTCTATATTTCCATTGCCAGTGTTTTTGGAAGCCCTATTCTTCACTTTCATTCCCTTAAAATCATTAGAATTAGATAATTCCTTTTCATTATTTATAGAAAATCAAAATATATCTTTATATAATGAAAAACATTTGGAGACCAGTGCCCATCGGAGGAATGGATTTACGAAATCAATGAGTCAATCAATATTGATCATTGGATTTCATATGTTGTCCATAGAATATCTTTCTAACCTTATGAAGTCAGCTTCATACTTCTCAATATTTTCTTCTTCCTTTTCCCTCAAATTCAAGAACTACCTTTTTAAATTTACTTCCTATTTATGTGGAATATATTTCTTTAGGAAGACTTCCTTAAAGTCCCATCATTCCATATCTTCTATATCTCCCACCTCATTTGGGTTTTGTATTATCAACCACCACTGATATGCATCTACTGATAGACAATAAACATCCATGATGATGATATCGCGGTCATGATCACCCAATGTAAGAAATATATTCTCTAGAAAACTTATCCATAGCTCAGCTACAAAGTGTTTATTATTTTCATTGAATGATGGATGTTGTTTTTACATAATGTGATCTAACAATTCTCCTCCACATGGTAGATTTGTATGCTCTATATGGGTGAGGTTATTATTCATACCCAGAGTAGGTTTTCCCAATATAGTGACAAGTGGTTCCAAATTAGTTGGAGCTCCATAGAAAAACTGATTATCTTGATCGAAGGTAAATATCTAAATGGGATACGTGTGCTCATGAGTATTCCATTTCTTACAGTAGGAGCCATTTCTATATAATGACATACACCATATTTGGTTATAAATCATAATTTAGTATATTAACTTAGAAAAATTGTTAGCATAAATTGTAATCCTATAAATAGCTAATTCCATAATCCCAAACATTGTTTATTTGTGAAACATTTTAAACGTAAATCCTTCATAATGGCTTGTAAAAAAATGGGAATTATCCTAAGAATATCACACGGTAGTGTCAAAATAGGTGCATAGTAATTTTTATTGTTGTGTACCAGGATACCCCCGTGTAAAGCCTGAAACTCCTTGTCATATTTTTCACTCCTAGGTACATATGTTCTAGAACCACATCCACCTGTAGTATCCAGACTAGGATGTGTTTGTTAGAATGATCCACATAATATATTCTTTACCCAAATACTATTATGTTCTTGTATGTTTATCCTCAAAGAAAATAGTTTATATTTACACCATAATCTATCATTTCTAAATGTACATTTTATGTTTTCAACTAAACTTCCTCTAATACAATCTATAAAGACCTTACCCCAGTTTCCGAGAGCTGGTTCCTTATTTAATTACATTAGAATATAAACAAGTAATATTGCTCCTTATGAACCAATTATTTTAGTATATTTGGAAATAATATACATATATATGTTCAATATTAAGAGTTTAATGGAAATAAAAAATTATTAATTTCATTAGAAACATCATTGCCTCCAAGAATATTCCGAAAAGTCATTCATAATTTTCATCATCATATACTGGGAAAATAAAACATATGAAAGGGGAAAGTTCAAATGACTAGTAAGAGTAAGAAATAAAATGGTAGATAACATAAATAGTAAGCATGGTGAATAATTTAAAACACATGCCTTTTATAAATTTTAACATTAAATGGAAGGAATATGAGATGAGTAAATATTTATAATAATAAAACATAATCATGGGTATAACCTCATGAACATTGAATTTATATCTTCATAAGGATGGAAATTAATATACCAAACATTCTGGAACATATCATCGAGGATTGATTCATGATGTCTAAAAATTATTAAGGCCTCTACCAAAACCATATCTCAAAATGGCCATGGTATCGGCCAAGTCCACGTCTATTTGTCTCATGAGACCCACCAATGAATCAAGTAGATATATGGGGTCCAAATCAGCACATAATAATTCTAATTCCTTCATTATATTATTGGGGATAAACATAAAAAAATATACATTCACATTGAAACTGACACATGAAATGTAAATAACTGTCCCCTAACATTATGCATAAACACTAACCATTGAAGGAAAATTTGTGAATTGTTTTAAGATAGAACATCCAAAATAAATGTAATAATATAAAATTAAATAAAATGTTGTAGATGATATCATAATTAATATTTAGAAATAGTGTTGAAATATATGATGATAATCGTATAAATTCATCGAGAAATTCTTGAGTTAAATACTCTTTCTTTAAAAAGAAGTGTTATTTTTGGAAAAATATTTGTATAAAACCAAAAGTAAAGTAATATAGTATTTTCAGATTAAAATTAATGATTTTATAAATATAATGGTCCCAAAAAAAATGTAATATTGTTACCTAGAAAATAGGTGTGAATTTGAGGAATTCCCTTGAATCGGGCCTATGTTTCAGGAAGAATTTTTTAGAGTTCCATTTAGAACATATAACACCCCTTAAATGAAAGTAGGATTCTGGTTAGTACACATATATAGAAACTTCTCATGGAATATATGAGGATTAATTATTAATAAATAATAATTTAATTGAGATAAGTAGAAAATAAGAGTAACTGGTATGAAAATGGGGGTTTGGGTAGAAAACCCCTTACATCAAGTCTGAATGTGTTCTGTGATTGAACATAAGGTCTTGGAATATTAAATTAGACTTATTACTAAGCTAATTAAAAACTTATTAGACATGTATTTAGTTTATAATAATTTTATAATGTCCATTATTTCCTTATTTATTTGTTATATGATTGAATTTTATCGTTCGAGAGTGTTCATTTTCTTGATTTTCATAATCGGTTCGCTACTTTTTATGTAATGGTGTTCATGTGGAATGGATGAAAATCTACAGAATTGAATTTACATATTATTTATGAATATTAATATGCACCATTGGTCATTAATATCATTTTGTTACATGTAATGAGGATGAATCATTAGATAAGATATTAGTGACAATCAATTAGATTATTTTATCTGTATTTTATGATTATGAACTAGTTTGGCAATAGGATTTAATATTATATACATATACTAATTAATGAATATTAAATAGGGTATATTAAAAAGATTATATAATGTTTCAACCATTAAAATGGTTTCATGTAAATTAATGAAGGATAAATTTATGAAATAAACTTCATCATCCACGAAAGTTGTAAATTGGAACCTCATGGACGATGATTTTGTTTATAAAATAAAAGAGAGGGAGAGAGAGAGAGAGAGTGTGTGTGTGTGTGTGTGTGTGTGTCTGAATATTGATGATTTTTATTCCATTCAAATGATATATGTATAGTATATAGATTATACTATAGGTATCGTGGTCATTTTGAAAGATGAGGTGAGGAGAGGATAACAATATAATGGAACTTGAATTGAAATTGAATGAAATAGCATGTCGATTTACCTCTTGAATCCACCTCCGTGAGAATCTCCATAAGGGGAGGGGTTTTAGTCTTTTTTCAATTACAATTTCTTCTGGACATGGATAGTGACTAGGTAAGGGTATTTGGGGAGAACACTAAAGAGGTTAAATTATTAGAGGAGTGAAAAGATGAGGGAGTGATGGGGGGTTTATAGTGGAAGAGTGGAGTGAATTTTGAATATTTTATTCATTATTTTATTAATTCCCTCAAGACAACCAATAGTATTGATTCATGTAACCCATAATATTAATATGTCGATGTGAGTTCTAACATTTTGGGATTTCATTACGCATGATGTCATAAATAGTTTATCTAACTGATAATTTGTATATATTTTATTTTACAGTATTTCACTATTCATAAAAAATTCAACAATTTCAGAAATATACCAAAAATTTACCCAAGCCATTTTTTAAGTGTATAATTATAAATTGAACACCATTTTCCTAAAAAAAATTAAATATTAGTAATTAAATTTTTAAATAAAATCATACTTCATTCAAAAATTAAAAACATTAAAACTATAACTCATTTTATATCAGCTTGAAAAATTAATCAAGATGTCACTATCATATATCCATGTTAAAATACATTAATAATATGATTTACTATTCCTAAGGGTCATATTACTATTTATATGGGGTTGTTAGTATTCACCAAAAAATCATGTTTTCTCTATTATACACCAAATGACTTACGGATCGCAACTCTAGATGGCCAATTTTTTGAAATTCAAAACATAGTTGAGGAAATGTTATGTTTAACTGCTAGATTATAAAATGTTTTGTTTTGTAGGGACTCAGTGTTTCACACATTAAATATTTATTTTCAAAACCATGGGGTGTTATATATTACCATTACTAATCCCAATATGATATCCTTCAACTTAAGCTGATATTAACTGTTTACGAGAGGATGTTTAAACTCATTGAGATCATGGCTGAAACCATGTTCATCGAACCAACCAATGAATGTTCCAACATTCTGCACATTAATCATTGGTTGTTTTATAGTTTAATAAATTTATATGTATTAAGATCCTAGAAGAATTATCATGTACGTTATTTATTATAAAATAATGAGTATATTTTCATTATATTATTATTACATTATAAATAACTGCTATTTTGATACAACAAAGCATAAATTGTATTTTTTGTTAATATTAAAATTAAATTAATGAATTTATAAACTAATGTATTTTTATAATAAATTATTTAATAATAGAATATTATTATTAAATAATTTGTATCTAATAAAAATTATAATATAAATTTTATGAATTCAATAGTAAATTTTATAAGTTTGGAAATGTACAATTTTCAAAAAACCCCATCATTTCTTAATAAATGTAAATTTTATTTTATAACTGAAAATTCACATATTATGAAAATTATTTAGATTAAATATATATTAAATTTTGAATAACAATTTAGAAATTATCTAATGGTTACTTTTTCATAGTTTTCTGAGACAATTGGTTTTTTTGGATATAAATTTAATACTGTGTAAATATACTATATGTATAATGAAAATATAATCACCCAAAAGTGAAGTAATAAATAATATAAAAGTTTTAAAAGACCATATATATTTTCTCCCTTAAAAATATTGTAAAATTATGTTTATTTTGTTTATTTAGAAAATTTTGACCTCACCTATTTTGATAATCTCAATTTTGTTTCAATACAGTTTGATAATCCCAAATAATATGTTTCCTATATTAATTACTCTTTTTATATATGATATCATATTATTAAATTGATAAAATATTACAATGATATTTTTAATTTGTTAATCAATGTTTATCTATGTTTATACATGCTTTGAAATAATTCTAACTCAATCTGGATATGTTTTGCATAGAAAAACTACTAATATGCATATGTCCACCGGTATGCAGATAGTCACAGTTACACATGAGCTACTGATAGAATATGTATACCAATATGCACAAGTCGACTGGTACATATTCCACTGATAGAGTAAGCCCACTGATATGTATAAGTCCACCGATATGCACAATAGTCACCAACACAGAAGAAAGCTACTGATACATACAGACAGACAGTTACCGATAGAGAAAGACAGCTACCAATATGAAGTCCACCGATACAACTACACTGTCACCGATACAGATAGATACCAACAGACAGGTACTGATATAAGTCTGTTGATATAGGCATACGGCTACTGCTACGAAGTCTACCGATACAAGAATGTCACCAATATGAGAAACCAATAAGAAGTAGCCATCGATAGAAGGAGATAACAATAGAAAGATCCATCAAAGGAAAGAGCTACCGATACATATATCTATCATTATTACAAGTATCAGATACCGATACAGACTAACTCAAGTCCACCATTACAAGTTCACTAATACTAAGATATGCCGATGGATAGTAGTCACTATTTCATTAAACTGTTTTTCTATTTGTTTTTTTATAAACAGTCATATTTGATGTTTTTAATGCGTCTGCTATTAATTAATGTTCAATGTTGGAATGTCAGGGAACTGTAACTCATACCTGTAAAAAGTTAATCATTATCATTGCCGGATATGAATGTATATAATGGAGATCCTCGAAAGCAACGATATAAAAAAACAAGAAACGATCAGTCCTTCACATGCACATACGAGACAACCTTCTAGAGATACATGCATAGAAGAAGAAGGAAGGATACATTCTGAAACAGTTGAACCAGATCATTCAAGGAGTGAAGACCTTCGACGAGTTCACCTACACTCAAACTGATCAAGATGATCAACATGGACTTGAAAGACAAATAAAAAACAACACTCAATTTTTCATAACAAAACCCAGTAAAGGACTCAAAGCATCATCTGCATCAATCCAAGGAGTCCAGAGCTTCACTCAAAACACATAGAGGATTCTAAAATCAGCTCTATCTGTTTATATCTATATGTGTTTAATTTATTTACACTTTCAGTAGTGTGTGTGCTCTGTATTTTTAGACCCACACTATCTCTTTTACTGAACTGGAGGATATATAAATCCTCACTCAATCTTTTCCATATACTCTTGTATCCCACTATGGATAGTGGTAGAGGTCATGTGTAACCGGGATATCCTGTGTGCTATTGTTTTTGTTTTCCCACGAAGAGTTGTGGTAGAGGTCTGTGGACCTGGAAAGTCATTATACTGTTGTTAAACCCGATCCAGGGTGTGGATCAAAGTTTATATAAACTATTTTAGGGGACTATGTCTCAGCTCGAGACTGAACCTCTTAGTTATATCTGATGTGCATATTATTTTTAGTTAAAGTTATTCTATATTCTACTGCTAATTACATTAAATATAAATATGTTTTAATGTAATTCTGATAGTTAATCTAGCATATTTTTATAACTATTGTTAGAGAGTAAGTCAGTTTCAAAAGTTAAATAATCATCAGATTGAGTTAACTGATAAATATTCAATCTTTGAGAATCTAATTGAAACCTTTCAAGCTTTAAAAATTCACTATAGTTTAGCTTATTATTTAATTTGGGGGATTTTAATAGAAATATTATTAACAGAAATTTTTAATTGGAACTCAATTCACCCCCAATCTTGAGTGTCCACCCCGACCAACATTTTGTATGAGAGGGTTATTTATTTGTAAAGGATTTACTAATACTCTGTTTTCCAACTATGATTTTAGTTGTATCGTAAACATCTAAAATTTCTTTTAGTTCTAAATTTTATCTCTTTAAATATATTTTCTAAAATCTAATTATGGATAATAGATTAGAAGGTGCAGCTACAAAAAAGCCACTGTTATTTAATGGTGTTAATTATGCACAATGGAAACTTAAAATGAATATATTTTAGAGAGTATGGGATTTGATATCTGAACTGCTATAGAAATTCAGTATAAGATTCTATAAACTGAAGGAACTACTTGGGATGAACTTAAAAAAAATCCTTACAATAACAATTATAATGCAATGAATACCTTGTATTGTGCTTTTGGAGATGAATAACTTAATCAAATATTTTCTTGTAAAACTGCATATGAAATATGGGATACTTAGGATAATTCATATGAGGGAACAACCAATGTTAAGGAAATGATATTGAATACCTAAACTATTAAGTATGATAATTTTAAAATGATGCTTGATGAACCTATTTCTGAAATTTATCTCAGGTTCAATGAAATTGTAAAGACAATGATCTCACTTGGAAAAGATGTTCCTGCAAAAGAACAAATCATGAGGATACTGAGATGGCTGTCAGAGAGATGGAGAGGAACATCAGTTTCAATAAAATATTCATGTGATATAAGTTTACTAAATATTAAGGAGTTAATTGGTAAGTTGATTATGTATGAAGAAGAGCTAAATGTAAACAAAGAGGAACATTATGAACCAAAGAGGAAGGGAGTGGAATTAAAGTCTACTTCCTCAAAGAGCATGGAAAAGGATAAAGTTCGCATACCTACTGGCAGTTCCGCAAGTGGAGGTTCAGATTCTGATAGTGATGAATATATGGCTCAAATAGCCAGGAGATTCATGAAATTTTATAGGAAGAATAAAATTTTCAGAAAACCAAATTAATATGGCAAGTATGACCAATGAGGTAATTGGAAGAAAGATCATAAGAAATCTGACAAGGATGATGAGATAGTGTTCTATGAATGAAAAAATAAAGGACACATTAAGGATTAATGCCCAAAATTAAAGTTTAAGAAGAAATATTATTATACGAACAAGAAATATAAGAAGGCTATGAAAGAAACTTGGAGTGATTTAAAATACATTTCGAGTGATTCTGATTCTACTCAGGATGAAAAATCTCAAAAAGCTAATATGTGTTTCATGATAAACACATCTGCGGTAACATTGGATACTATTGTTTTAAATTCTCATTATTCTGGAGATGATTCTGATTCTGATTCAAATAGTGATGATAATATGCCTAAATTTGAATTATTTCAATATTGTAATATATTAGAAGACACCTGTAATGTGATGAAAGATAAGTAAAAATATTTAATGAAATAGTATGCTTCAACCAGTACTGTTAAATCTAATCTTAGTATAGAAAAGGAAAATAACAATAAATTGTTAAAAGGAGAATACTGAACATAAATTTTCTAATAAGAAACATAGAAATGATTTAGAGAAATTCACAAATTTAAAGAATACTCTAATTAAAATTCTTAGAAAACTAGTTGCATAAAAATATAATACTTGATGAGGCTATCATCCTGGACAGAGACAGATTTTAAAAAATAGATTTATTCTTAAATTTGGACAGTATGATGCAAGTTCCAGCTCTAGAAATTCATATGGATCAACATATTATTCACATAGTTATAGATCAAACAAAGTCTATCCTTCAATATCTTTTTAATCTATTGATTATATGAAACCCATTAGACAAATCAGGGTACAAAAAGTTCATCTTTCTAACCTATCTGGACCCAAGAAAATATGCGTACCAAAATAATTATATGTTTAAACTTGTTTTGTAGAAGACCTTCTTAAAGAGTTCTTATAGGAAGTTATGGTACTTGGAAAATGGATGTTCAAGACACATAATAGGATATTTTTTATGCTTCAATAGCATAATCAAGGTTGATGGAGGGTATGTTACCTTTAGTGATAATTCAAACGGAAAAATCATCGGCTTAGGCCATATTGGTAATATTGAATCAATTTTAATTTCTAATGTATTATTTGTTGATGGATTGGAATACAATCTGTTTAGCATTTCTCAGTTGTGTGATGATAGTTTCAATGTTAAATTTGAAAATGATGCTTGTAATGTTTTTAATTCAAAAAATGTTTTAGTATTTTCTTCCTTGAGAATTTAAAATGTATATCATTTAGATTTAAATTCCTTAGACTAACAAAAGGTTAACTGTTTAAATGCTTTTCACAATGAGTAATGTCTTTGGAACAGAAGATTAGGACACTACAATGTTCATTTAATTAAGAAACTGAGTTGGATGAATTTAGTTAGAGACCTCCCTCAACTAACATTCCCAACAGACAATGATTGTACTCCCTGTCAAAAGTGATAGAAACATAAAGTTTCATTCAAATTACAGAAAGAAGTTTCAACTTCTCAACCTCTCGAGTTGGTTCACATGGACTTGTTTGGACCTTCTATAGTTTCTAGTTTAAATGGGAAGCACTATGTATATGTCTTAGTAGATGAATTTTCTAGATATACTTGGTTATAATTTTTAGCTTACAAATGTGATACTTAATCTTACATTATTAAATAATCCCAGTTTTTAGATAACATTAGTGGACTTAAGATTAAGACATTGAGAAGTGATCATGTCCATGAGTTTGAAAATCATGATTTTGAACCCTATTACTCACATAATGGCTACAATCATAAGTTCTCTACCCCTAGGACAACTCAACAATGTGGTGTAGTAAAAATATGAAATATAACCGTTCATGAAATTAAAATAACTATGCTTAATGAGTATGACCAACCTGTTTACTTATGGATAGAAGCTGTGAATACTTCTTTCTATATTATAAAAATAGTATGCAATAGACCTATTCTCAAAAATACCCCTTATGAACTGTGGAACAATAAGAAGCCTAAAGTTAGTTACATCAAAGTTTTTGGTTGTTAAATATTTATTCTCAATACTAAGAATACACTTGAAAAATTTTCTTCAAAAAGTGATGAGGGAATCTTCCTAGGTTACTCTATAATCAGTCAGTCTTATAGATTCTTCAATAAAAGAACCAAATGTGTAGAGGAATCAGTATATATCAAATTTGATGAAACTAATCCGCATGAATCTAAGTATTCTATTGAAAATCATAAAGAATATCTATCTATTTTAGACCTTAATGATAAAAACAATTAACCTGTTATAAAGACAAAATGTTCTTGAAATATTCTAGAATCTGCTTCTTTTGGAACCGAACCTAGAGAAGAACCTGAGCTTTCTAGCCCTAACATTACTAGATCAACTAGGATTCTAAAGAATCATCCTTTAGATGTTGTTTTAGGTAATCATGATAGAGGGACACAGACAAGAGCTTCTCTAAGAAAACTGGTTGAACATAAAGCCTTTCATTCATAGTTAGAACCTGAAAAAATCAATGATGCAATCAATGATGAATTTTGGGTAATGGCTATGCAAGAAGAATTAAATCAATTTAAAAGAAACAAATTCTGGGAATTAGTTGATAGACCTAAGGACACTTTGGCCGTTGGCATTAAATGGGTTTTTAGAAACAAAGTTGATGAATCCAGAAATATCATTAGAAACAAAGCAAGGGTAGTTTCACAAGGGTATAGTCAAGAGAAAGGAATAGTCTATGAGGAAACCATTGCACATGTATCTAGATTAGAAGCCATTAGGATTCTACATTCCTATGCTGCTCATCTAAATTTCAATTTATATCAAATACATGTTAAAAGTGCTTTTCTAAATTTTTTCATAATTGAAGATGTTTTTGTTGAACTACCACCTGGATTTACTAATCCTCATTTTCCAAATCGCGTTTTTATGCTTTCTAAATCTTTATATGGTTTAAAAAAATCCCCACAAGCATGGTATGATAGATATAGTAGTTTTCTTATTTCAAAATGTTCTTCTAAAGGTAATTATGATCCAAATGTCATTATCAAAAGAATTTATAAAGATGTTTTGATAGTACAAATATATGATGATGATATTATCTTTTGATCTTTAAAAATTATTTATGTATTGATTTTTTAGAGAGTATGAAAAATTAATTTGAAATGAGTTTAATGGGAGAACTTAAATATTTTCATGGATTTCAAGTTTTTCAAAATAAAGAATGGTATTATTTTAAATCAATGTAAATATACAAAGGATCATTTAAAAAGTTTTGGTTTAGATAGTATTAAGGAAATTGATACTCCTATGAGTACTAGTTGTAAGTTGGATGCTCATGAAACTAGAAAACCACAGGATCAAAAAAACTATAGAGTTATGATAGGGAGTCTTCTTTATCTTACTTTTATTCGACCTGATATCATGTTTAGTGTGTGTATGTGTGAAAGATTTAAATCTAATCTGTATGAGTCACACTTTCTTGCTGTTAAAAGAATTTTCAAATATCTTAAACATTTGGCTAACTTAGGATTATTTTATCCAAAAGGATAATCATTAGATTTAATAAGTTATTGAGATGCTCACTTCGCTAGTTGCAATTTAGATAGGAAGAGAACTACTGGAACATGTATATTTCTAGGTATGTCCCTGGTATCTTTGTGTAGTAAAAAGTAGAACTATGTTGCCTTGTCTACTGCTGATGAAGAATACATTGCTACTGGTTGTTGCTGTGCACAATTTCTGTGGATGAAACATACTTTATTAGACTATGGATATCTATATAGACATGTTTATATAAACTGTGATAACACTAGTGCGACTAATATTTCTAATAACCCTATGTCTCACTCTAGGAACAAACACAATGATGTAAGGCACCATTTTTTGAGAGATCATTACCAAAAGGGTGATATTACTCTTGAATTTATAGGTATTGAACATCAATTAGCTGGCATTTTCACCAAGACTTTAATTTCAAATATGTTAAGTTACATTAGACTTGATTTAGGAATGATAGACTTTTTATAGCCAAAATATCACTGTTAGACAAACCTCACGGTTAGCCAAACATCACCATTAGCCAAACCTCACCGTTAGCAAAACCTCACCGTTAGCCGAACCTCACCCTTAGCTAATCCTCACCATTATCCAAACCTCACTGTTAGCCTAACCTCATTGTTAGACAAATCTCACCATTAGCCAAACATCACCATTTTCCAAACCGCACCGTTATCCAAACCTCGTTGTTATCCAAACCTCACCGTTATCCTGAACCTCACTGTTATACCTCACCGGTATGAAACTCAACATTATACGTCACTTTTAGTGGACCTCACTGATAAAAATACCTCACCTGTATATCTTAACATTTGATTGCGATGTTTTTAAACATCGAATATTTAGCCTCTAGAATATGTATCATTATTATTATATTTATTATGTTTTATTTTTTGATTCCTAAATGATAAAACATAAGTCTTGACCTCTCTCAATAAATTTCATACACATTACCTTTATGCCTTATCTGCTATACCATCGAACCCTAAACCTCACGATCCACAAAATGGAAATATTGAAGAGACCTTTAGTCAGTGAAAAGAATGATGAGATGAATGCCAAGAGACTCAAAGGAGGGTCTAGTAGTGGTAGTGATGTGAAGAACCCTACAAATACACACCTCATTCAATGGGCGATAGTAGTTGAGAAAGAGCTATGTGCGGATTGGTTGATGACCAGTAAGTCTTTTGTTTTGGATGTACTGGAAGATTAGAAATGGGTAGAATGCTTCTTGAATAATAATGGCCCTTATTATCTGAATATTAAAAAATATTTCTATGATTTCGTTCATTTTGAGAAATCTGAATTTGAGGACAGAATGATATCAGTAGCGAATGGAAAGACAATATCATTTTCATACGTTCAGTGTGCTGAGTGCCTGAGAGTTCCACATGAAGGATTGTTTGGGTATTTCTCGAAATAATTACCTCCTACCACTGACATATTTGAATATGAAGCTTCTTTGGAAGAATTAACAGGAGATGGTACACCCAGAAAAGTAGTTTCTGCAAGATGGATGGTGGAAACCGGTTGCTTTTCATGTTCATCCAACTTGTGCTATGTCCAAGAAGAGGGGACTTTTCAACTCTGAAGTATCAAGATATTTATTTGTTTCATATGTTAAGACATGATGTTAAATTGAATCTATGTAGAATTACGATGATTCAAATTGATGATATGACCATGCTGAAGTAAATAACTAATGCTATATTATTTTCAAACAAAATTTTGGTTATGATAAAAGTGAAGGGAGTAGCTGAGTATCAGGATGAGATAGTGGTAGTAATGAACAATATCTGCATCATAAGAAAAGTTTTTTAAATACATGAAAATAAATTGGAATCCTTGGAATGGAGAATGGGTCAGTGATGAAGGGAAGTTGTATGATAAGTTTAATTCTGTGGATCATCCATCTAGGACTGAGGTTGTGAGGGATCCAGGTCTAGGAAATGATGAAGAGGAATCTCAGTATAGTGATGATACTGATGAGGAGGATACCACTATAGCTGTTGGAAGGGATCCAGAATTTCCTTCAAGTCATGTTGCCGAAATTTTATCATCTGGAAGGGAAACAATGTTTGGATTAAGTAATTAATAATCCCCTGTTGATGAGGATGACCATCCTGCTCTAGAGAATGAAGAAGAAGTCCATGAAAGTGGAGAACAGGTTTCTCATAGATTAGATGAGAACACCTTGAGTTTGAGTCCATTAATTGGATGTACTGTTGTGCCTGTAGAGGCTATCATGGTTAAAGTCGACAGACCTACACCTATTCTGGATGAGCCTCCTGATGTTGAATTAGAGATGGTTGTGGAAGATTATTTTGAGGAAGACTGAGCTGCTGAAGGTGATATTGCTATACAGGAGAATGTAAGAATTGAGGGGGAGCATCATAGAGACATGGTACTATTTCTGTTTCTCATGAGATTGAAAACTGGCCTGAAGACCCAGGTTCTATAGTGTTTGGGTCGGAATATCCTGATTCAGAAGATGAGACACCAATCAATAGACCTCATGTCAATTATAATCTCCTTTATGAAACATTACCTAATGACTTAGTAAGAAAATCTGATTTGAACTATTTGAAGTTTGATCTCCATGCCAGTTTTGTAGAAGAAATGAAAAAAAATTGAAACCTCTTTAATATCGTCTATTTAGTGTGTGATGACTGAATCTGTATCATTTATTTTGGATGAAGTCAAGGCCTTCCAGAATCTTGTTTCAATCTTGGAAGAGGATATTGAATCTCTAAAGAAGTCATTTGACTATATGGAGTCTTATAAGAGTTCTAAATCTCAAGCAGACAAAAACTTTGATTTTGTGAAGAGTGCAGTTGGCCATATGATATCAGTTTTTGAGGAATTTAAGACATCCATGGAACTGTAGGTCAGCACCCAATACTCTCTTGTGAAAAATCTCATAAGTGGTCTAACTAAATCCTATAAGGAAATAGTAGCCTTTACTGTTTCACCTCTGGGTTCTACCAAATCTTATTTAGATATTGACCAGATTCGAGCTGTGATAAGAGAATATATTGGAGAGTCTTCTACCATTGTCTCTGTAAACTCTGCTGCTTTGACCCAAGTGGTGACTACCACTAGGGATATAGGGAAATTTGTTCAGATTTTTGTCAGAGAGGCCACTACTTCTCAAAAAGAGGTCAAAGACAAAGTATATTTCTATTTCCAAAGGATTTTCACTAAGCATCAGTTGAACAATCATTTCAGGATTCTATTAGAGAACCTAAAACTTCATCCAATCACTAAATATTTCAAATAACAAGTGAGAAAGCTCAGGGAGTTGACTCCACCTCTAGAAAAGTTTATGGAGAACAAGGATGACTTCATTTATTCTATGGAGAGAGGAGGTGGAATCATAATGGACATTAGGATCTATTTCTGCCATTTTTTCATGTAGACAGCACTACTATCATTTCACCTCCAGTCATATTTGCCTCTACTCAGCCTGCCTCCATTCCTCAAATGACATCAGTCCATGCTATTCGGAGCCTCACTCCTATGATCACACAGAGAGCTACCCACTACAGGCCAGGAATAGTCTCTGTTGTTCAATGACTAGTAGTACTTTCTGGAATTCCCATGCCTTATACACAAGCTACCATTCCTGAGTCTTCCTCTAAACCCAAAGGAAAATCCAAAGTGGAAATTCAGGAGGTGGATTGATTAGTGTCCAGGATATTTGATAGGAATCACTGGAATTCTTTTTTATTCAATTCTGTATTTCTCTGTATCTTTTTTCCCCAATAAATATATATGGTCTTCTTCTCTTTTACCTTCTATTACTTCTCTAATCCTTTCTTTCCGACATTTTTCTAATCAAAAAGGGGGAGAAATAATATAAAGGTGAGAAATAACATCAAGGGGGAGTAATATAAAAGGGGAGAAATATTATAAAAGAGGATAAATATGAGCATAATATATATATATATATATACGAGCTTAAAATATTCTACCTATGGTATATTTATTTTATAATTTTACATCTGATATAGTTGATTCATATCTCTGATAAATTTTCATGAAATACCCTATTCTCTAATTCATTTTAAATTTCATTACACAAACTGATAAGTGAGACTCAATGTATATTATAATGATATGAAGAACCATTACATTTTACCTTGATACATTTTTTTATAATTCTAGTACATTTGTTACCTCTGATACAATTGCAGTTAATACTATATCATTTGATACTTTACGGATTATTTTGGATTATAATGTCATAATTTATGATTATCAAAAAATGGGAGATTGTTGACCTCACCTATTTTAATAATCTCAATTATGATTCAATATGCTTTGATAATCCCAAATAATGTTTATCTAATATTAATTACTCTTTAAATCTATGATATCATATTATTATGATGATAAACTATCAAAATGATCTTTGTAATATGTTAATAAATGTTTATATATGTTTATACATGATTTGAAATAATTATAACTCATTCTGGATATGTTTTGCATAGAATAGCTATTGATATTCATAAGTCCAGCGATATACAGATAGTCACCGTTACAGCTAAGCTACCAATAGAATAAGTCTACCGATATGCACAAATCGACTAGTACATACTCTATCAATATAGTAAATCCATTGATATGCATAAGTCCACAGGTATGCACAATAGTCACCGACACAGAAGACATGTATCAATACATACAGAGAGACAATTACCGATAAATACAGACCGCTACTGATATTAAGTCCACCAATACAACAACACTGTCACCGATACATATAGATACCCACAGACAGATACTGATACTAGTCTGCTGATACAGATAGAATTCTACCCCTACGAAATCTATCGATACAAGAATGGCAGCAATATGAACTACCGATGAGAAGTAGCCACCGATAGAAGGACCTACTGATAGAAAGAGCCATCGATGGAAAGAGATACTGATACATAATGCTATCATAATAACGTGTAATAGATACCAATATAGACTGAATCATATCCACTGTTACAAGCTCAGAGATACTAAGAGATGTCCATTGAAACCAGTCACTGTTTATCTAAACTCTTTTTCTATTTGTTTATTTATCAATGATCATATTTGATGTTTTTAGTGAATCTCATTTTAATTAATGTTAGTTGTTGGAATATAGGGGAACCATACCTCGTACCTGTACAAAGGTATTCATTCCCATTTCTAGAGATAAAGGTATATAAAGGAGAACCTCGAAAGAAATGATATAAAAAAACAAGAAATGATCAGTCATTCACATGCACATATGAGAAAACTTTCTAGAGATACATGCATAGAAGAAGAAGGAAGGATACATTCTGAAACTATTGAACCTGGTCATTGAAGGAGAAAAGATCTTCAACGAGTTCACCTACACTCAAATTGATCAAGATGATCAACCTGGACGTGAAAGAGAAATAAAAAGAAGACACTCTATTTTTATTTACAAAAAAACAGAGAAGGACTCAAAGATTCTTTTTCATCAATACAAGGAGTCCAGAGCTTCACTCAAAACACATAGAGTATTCTAAACTCAACTCTATTTGTTTAGCTATATTTTTGTTCCATTTATTTTCACTTTGAGAAGTGTGTGTGCTCTTTATTTTTAGACACTCACTGTCTCTTGTACTGAACTGGAGGATTTATAAATCATTACTCAATCTTTTCCTTATACTCTTTTATCCCACTGTGGATAGTGGTAGAGGTCAAGTGTGACCTGGATAGCTTGTGTACTATTGTTTTTGTTTTCCCAATAAGAATTGTGGTACTGGTCTGAGGACCTGGACAGTCTATGTAGTTTTGTTAACCCCGATCCAGGGTGTGGATCAATGTTTATATAAATTATTTGAGAGGACTAAGTCATGGCTTGGTACTGAACCTCTTGATTATATCTGTTGTGCATCTTATTTTTTATGTTATTTTATATTCCACAGCTAAGTACTTTAAATATAAATATGTTTTTATGTAACTCTGATAGTTAAACTAGATGTTTTTTATAACTATTGTTAGCCAGTAAGTTAGTTTCTAAAGATAACTAATCCTTAGATTGAGTTAACTGAGAAATAATCAATCTTTGAGAAACTAACTGAAACCTTTCAAGATTTATTCATTCACTACAGTTTAGCTTATTATTTAATTTGGGGGATTTTAATATAAATCTTTTTAACAGTAATTTTTAATTGGAACTCAATTCACACCCCTCTTGAGTGTCCACTCCGACCAATAGTAATGAAATTATGAATCCTATAAAATTGATAATATATTTTATGGTTTTAAAATACACTCATTTAGATTGTGACTCACCAGATCTTAAGAAAGGTAATTATTTTATTAATTACATCCTATTTACATGTAGAATAATAAAATACAGTCCCATTTTTTAGAAACTAGGGGTATAAAATATGGTGATGTTTCTGGTTTTGGATATTTTATTATGTAGAGTCCAAAACATAGATAATAAATAAATCCACCTCATTCCCATTATAAAACCCCCAATGATCCCATTTATCTTCACTCAACCTCCTTGGAGAACTTCCACAATCTTATATACACTCACTAATGTCATCCCAAGGTTCCCCCAAGCTCCCAAGAATCCCTTCTCAAGAATTTGATGTCACACACTCCTGTAATGGACCTTCCTCTCCTCCATTCAATTAAAAAACCTTCTTCTGAATTTCCTTTATTAATTGAAATATTTTGTAATTTATCTTATTAATAAAAACAAATTAATTTCAAATTAATGTTATTTTATTGATATTTCATTTATTCTGTCTCATTTTTACAATTATTTAAGTTGAAACTATATCAATATTTTGTAAGAGATTTCTATCTTCTCGTTGACATTCAAATATATCTTTTATATTATGAATTTTTATTCTCATTTGTTCAAGTTGGGATATGTTTTCCAATTTCATCCTTACTAACCATTTTATTTATAAATGATTATATACCACTTTCTATCACATCAACCCATTTTATGATTCTTTGAGTGATGTCGTTATGCTGCTAAAACATCATCATCATTTTCCATTCCAAACAAATTATGTATTGAATACCATACCCATATCCAATCAAAGGTATTCACCATTAATCAAATATAAACATTTATTAGGGAATTACATTTATTTATTAAACATTCCCTAATCATGTATAAAAATATTATGTTTAATAAATCCAGTTTTTTATATATGTGGCTTATTTAAGAATGAGAATGAAATGAGTGGACATGTGCATCCAAAATTATATAGAAATCCAATACATTAGGTAATGTTTAATATAATGATACTTTATGTTAAGATAGGGATGGAACTTGATTCATTATGGTACATTGTGAATCATGAATTATTGGTGGGTTTATCCTTAACCTATGTTTATTATTTAGTGCTTTAAGTTGTTTCCAAATTTACTATGTTATGATTATCATGATATATCATGTATAATTGTTCATGTTTATGATTCATAATATTTATATTCCCCATTTAAATTATTATTTTATAAAAATAATTATATTATTCTTGATATTCCTTTTTTATTTTTTTAATGGCCTTTATATGTCACAATATTCGTATGTATGCCCCCATTTTATCCTTTGGAGTTTTAAATGGACATGGAATTTTTTATGTATGTTTAGGATGTTTTCAATATTGTTGTTGAATCCCATGTTCATTTTTTATAATGATATATACTTAATTATAAATGACGGTAGACTTCAATATATTTTAGATTTTATTATGTGCAATTTTATGTAATAAATCATGAATTCGTGTGAAATAAACTGTAGGGTTGTCATAGAATCCCTCATATTTTAGTGGGACTACCAATCCAATTGCATCTGTGTAATGAATTAAGTCATTGGAGAAGATATTTTAAGAATTAGGATGTGGGGAAAAGAAAAAGGAAAAATTCTAATATATTTCCTCATTGTCTATGGAGACCAATGATAATCATTGATGCAGAATACTTAGGGGGAAGAATAAATATAACCCATGTAATGGAACGATTTTAAGGATACCTTAATTTAAAAATATTTCTGTTTTGAGGAAAAATTGAAATAAAGATAAAGTTCATTAGTTTAAATAAAAATGGAGAGGAAACTATTGTATTGTATGAAGCTACCAATACAAGGTTATCTAGGTATTATTTAGATTACATACAAGATATAGAGTTTAATATTTACCATTTCATTGACAGACTTATTCCATGTATTTTCAGGTAACTGATCAGATAAATATTTTCTTCATATGATGAAATAGTTTTTGTGCTACAAAGATAGAAAAAAAATTTCCATGTCTTATGGAATTTAAGGGAATAAAGAGAATAATTGGACTATATAGAAATATATATATAAAGGGGATAAGGGAAATACGCATTTTCCCACATATGATAATTTTTAAAATAAACACCAAGGGAATTTCTTCAAGGGAATATGAGTTTTTTTATGTGTATAGATAATGGAATCCAGAGAAAACAATTCATGGTATTGGTAAAAAGGTTGTTATTCAATGTTAAAAAAACACAGAGATTGGGGAAAATGTAAACAAATTCACCAAGAATCAAGAGAATACACACTCATATAAGCCAATGTTTCCTTCTCAATCTTATTATATTGATATAACTAAAGTGGAATGAATGTTTTATTCTTTATTTACATCATTGAATAGATTAGTAAAAATATATTTTTGATGATATTCTAGAAATAATTTTTATGAAATGCATAATGATTGTATTGTATGTAAATATACCCAAGATTGACGTACATGGACATTACATTAGTTTTGCGGAATACTTAATACATTAAAAAAACACCCAAGGATCATATTAGTTTAGTGTCTTTGTAAACATGAAACATAATCTTCTAATCATTGTGAAAGATCTTCAACATCTCTCATAAAGATCTTCACATTTTGTTTTCTTACCTATAACCATTCTTTATATCCTTGTGAAATAAAAACATAAAAAGGGTGAGATCAAATTCTCAGTGAGGGTAAACATGTAGAACATAAAACAATCTATAAAAATTTGAACGTAAAAACATGAACATAAAATATAAACATAAAAATATTGAGTAACTACATAAAACATAGTAGTACATAGAGAATAGATCATAAAAGAACATTAATCATGATAAAATACCATGGGAATAAAACATGTAATTGTGGAAAAACATTAAACACGTGATATTATTTCCATAGTACCCAAGACAATATTTCCAAGACCATCATAGTGGACAATGTCCCATACTGAACTGGGTTAACTAGCCGTTCCAGTCTTGTATTACTGAACCAGATTTAATTTACATTCTAGCCATGTTTATATCATGAGATATAAATCCTAACCCAATCAATTGGAGGGATATATAGGTCTCATACATCTCATAATGAAACCATTCTTATGTCTGCCACAAAATCATAAATCATACATCATAGCATAACCCATTTAGTAAAAATGGGATTCTTAAACATCATGTCATCTTAACATAATCTATATAAGATAATAGGACTTCATAAAAATAATTCCATCATAACATAATCGTATCAATTTAATAATTAGGATATAATCAGAAAACTATATCATCTTAGATGGAAAATAATTTTGATAAAACACTTGAACTCAGTTCTTGAAGAAAATATCCTTTCTTCTTCAAAATCATTTTCATTTCTCAAAATGACATGAAATTTTAAAAGAAATGAATTTTGTTGAAAATAATCATGAAATATAGCATAGGAATATTCTTAGAAATTAGGCTTTATGAAACCAAAAAAATATGTTCATGTCGTATAAGTTAAAAAAACATTCTCCTCGTACTTTTCATGGAATATCCAAATAGTACCTTGTGTGGTAAAAAAAGAAATATTCTTCAAAACCATGTGGTAAAGTAATAAAAGGTAAAAAATGAATTTAAAAATAATTTGAATAATAGTGAAATTTTTTTTAATACTTTTTTAGAAAACATGGACATGGATGATAAATATAACCCCAGTAAATACTTACAAAAAAATAATCTTGGATAAGAATGATATTGGAATAATTATCCCTTACCATTTATGATCGTTGAAATAATACGGGTCATAAAATAAAGAAAATTACCTCCATATTGAAATATAATATCCTTCATAATAAAAATCATAAAACATTCATGGGATGCATAAACACCATACAAAAGAAATAGATGGTGATTAAGGCATATGCCTCTGAGAAATAATAGTGAGAAGAAATAATCCCTTACCTTAGGTCCGATATTCTTTGTATGTATCTGAGCCTCCTATATAATGATTTAAATAATTTGATTGACATATTACAGAATAATATTATTTGTTATGATATCATATATGGTCATATTATTATCTTCTTATTAGTAATATTTCATTACTACTTGTTATTCGGGTGTGCATTGCTTTATGTTCTTATTGGTGTTTTGTAGAATAAATTATTATTCTAATTTTTAGGTTATAGATACATAATTTAAAAAATTTATTATGGTAATATATATCATATTTATTCATTCAATTCATTTTTATAATCATTATTCAATGAATATCATGGAGAACGAGTCGCATCACATCGTCTAGATGGTAGGCCGTACGTACGCACGAGCGATGAGATCATTCCCATGATTGTGGAATTGTTTTAAAGTGCATGGTGTATAATATTTCAGAATAAATATCACATTACAATAATCATATATATTTATTTCTTCCATCCTTATACCCATCCAATAATGTTAGTAATGAAATAAAACCTTACACCACGGTGCGGAGACGGTAAGCCATACGTACGCACGAGTGGTGATTTCATTTTTTTTCCATAGTTTGGATAGAAGATATAATATGGTTGCTTCATATTCAAAATAACATATCAGTATACAAGTGATACTGGAGTTATTACTCAATAATGAAACAACTCATATTGAGGATGTAGGAGAAGAAATATGTTTGAAATAATCGGTAAAGGATATTACCTTTTTTTCAATGCGCCTCCTCTTAACCTCCTCTTAGGGCACAAAAGTTTGTCTTTGAAAAAGACCAGGACCTCTAGTAGGTTTCTAGGGAAGCGTAGATGTGAAATTAGTAGGTTTTGAATGAATTTTAAAGCTCAAATAATGGTGTGAAGTTGAGAGGGAGGAGGTTCCCTTTTATAAGGGAGGAGAGGGGCACCTTTAGAAACCTAAAAAATATTAATTTATAATAAATTTAAAACCCACTTAAAAACCAAAAAAAATGACTGAATTCCAAGATGATATGAGATAGGGTTGTAATCTCATTAACAAATAAAATGTAGACATGTTTTATGTTTATTTTAATCCTTATCATTTTGATTTACCCATATTTAATCTATTTAATTTTATATGTGGAAATAATAATCTAAATTTTAAATTGTAATAAATAAAAACATATATATTTTCAATTTACTATAATTGGATACTTTGTAACCTTTTTGACCATATAATATTTTATTTTTTATTTTTAAATATGTTTTTGATTTTTAAAAAATTTAATAATATGTTATTTTTATAAAATACCAATACTATAAATTTTGACACTATTTAATTATTTGAATTTAAATAAAATACCGAAAGAGAATATTTTCGAACCAAAATATTTAATAGGTTTTTAACATGTCATATTAATCTATAAAATTGGTGGATCATATTAATTATTTCATATAATATTTATTTTAATATTTTAAATAAATTTATTTGATATTTCTCTTAAAAAAATAATTACTACAACATTATGGTATAATTATTTAATCTTTATATTTATTGCATAAAAATTAAAAATAAAATACTATTATGAATATAAATCTAATATATTTCATAGGAAAACATTTAGTCATATTTATCTTCTAAAACACCCAACTTTTAAAATGTTATGTTTATTAAAATATGAAGGTGACAGCTTTGACATCATTTAAAATAAAATAATATAAGTGTCATAATCACTTTTAAAAGTCTTGAAATGGTACAAAATCATACTTTTATATGCTTATGGATTATATGTACACGAGAAATATGTTTTCATCAGGTTTTCGGGCTTCATATGGTAATTATTACTTTAATAAAAACTATATTATTGATTTTTCACTAAATAAATAATTCATGCATCATTAATGTATACGTTATTAAGGTAATTATATATTTCTTAAAATTTAAAAATAAATTATCAAGATAAATAAAATCATTTTATCTTTCAAATGAGTATTTATAACTGAATTTATATTATGTATAACCATATATTAAAAATAATTTAATTATTAATTTTTGAGTGAGACATATTTCACTTTCATTTAAATAAAATAAATTAAAGATCTTAATCACATACAAGTGGGTTCTAATAGATTCAATTTCGAACCAAGTATATTTTTGGACGAAATATAATCATCCAATTTTATAAGGAAAAGTGATAGGGTAATTTTAAAATATTATTTTTACCCTTAATTACCTAATTTACCTCTAATCATGGTGAATAAAATATAACGTAGGTACTATTCATAATGCCCAAAAATAAAAAGTATCTGATTAATATAATTTAGACCTACTGATTCCAAATATGGAATCCATTTTTCTAAATTGATAACATAGAAGTTTCATTAATTAATTTAAATGTAATCCTATTGTCGAAAAATGGGTTTTAATTTAAAACATTGTAAATGATTGAAATGTTTTTACCTATGAATTAAATGTAAAATTAAAGATAATTGAATAAATTATATTAAATGGTAAAAATATATTATTTTTATACTCTATAACCATACAATATTATAATTTATCCATATAAATTAGATTGATGAAAAAAGTTGTTTTTAATTAAAAGTTAGCGTATTTTTACAATTCATCAAAATATGAACGTTATCAGAAAAATATCAAAACTTTATCCAATGTAAATTTTTATGTCCTAATTAAAAATAACGAAGTTTATTTTCTGAAATTGATCATATAAAATTGTTAAAAATTAGATTTAAAATGGGTGCGCCATCAAAAGGCGGAAAAACAACATTTTTTGAAAAATACTTATTTTACCCGAAATTTTTTTTTTGTTCTCATACCATGATCTAAAAAATATGTCAAATGAATGACAATGTTATAAAATTTAAAATGTGGTTAATGATTTTCATAATGACTATTTTATAATAATATTATAAAAATATATCTTTGTTCAGAGAAAATCAATATTTCGTAAAACATGGGCTATTGAGGAAGGTCTCTATTGCATGCAACACAAAACAAGAATAGTGTTTTCATATAATACAAGATAATATGTTATTTCATATAGCACAATTTAATTTTTGTGTTTCATAAAACACAGTACATCAATGAAATTAAAAAAAATTCTCTTAAAATCTCAGTGTGTTACATTCTATCACCCTTAAAATGAATTTCACCATTGAAATTAGTTGAGGATATAAATGGTTTACTAATTTTAAGTTTCTTTTATAGAAATACACATCATAAAAAGGAATACTAAAAGTTAATTTTAAAAAGGAAAGTTAGAAACATAAGGGTCACCTAAAGAAACATAGCACTGAGTTTCCACATAGAATAATATAGGTGAAAATATGGATATGGAAGAGAAATCTAACCATCATGTTATGATGGAGAGTGGTAGAGAACATGGTTATGAAAAAGCCAAAAATCATAAAGACAAAAATATGTGATGATCTATGGTACCCTCTGATTCATCAGATATGAGGGTACTAGGACAACATTATTTGTTTTCAAGATCATTTCCTTAAAGATGATTAGTTTTTTCATAAAGAGAAATTCATACTTGATTTTTTTATAATATCATTGTTGGCCAGTCAATGAACAATTTTCACTTCATCTATTATTTAAATAAATGAAATTGAATTTGTCATTCTTGATGTGTTATTAGATCATTGGATAGGATGATATGTCATTCCATCTGTCTCAAACAAAAGGTTAGCAAAATTTATTAAATATACATAGTTCATCTATAGTAATATTAATCATATATGGTTCCAAAATGGACTTATATGTAATCTATTATTCCAAATAATAAAATAAAACTAATTTCTACAATTTAGGTACTTTCTATAGGTCGTGGTAGGTGATAAAGCCCTGACTCACTTCGGTTGGGGGTTCGATTGTTGCGTCCTTGTCCGATGGGACAGGTTGTCACCCATCCTACATGTTGTAATTTTTCTAAAACTATACTATTATAACATTTCAGAAATAATATCAAAAAGTCCTAGCCTCAATAAATAATTTCTATTGTATAACATAATCCATTACAAAATTTATGATTATCCAAAATACTCTTGTCTAATCTCATAGTATAATGAAAATGAATACTAGAGAGGTCATCTATAAAGAATTTGATTACCATAATTTATCCCCCATATATCATAACATATATCTTGTTGGAAACATTCCAAACATGTGAATACCTTAATCATGTATTCTCTTGAAACATGAGTTACCATAGAACCATAGTGAAAACATGAATGTGGTCAATAGTTAACTATTTCCACATACCAAAATCCCAAAAATTCTATATACTCAAACCATGATCTCACTCTGTCCTTATATCCGCAATGAACTCATTAATACTATCTAACATATTATTTTTTTGTTTATACCTTCATTATAATAATATCATCTTCTTTCCAAAAATATTTCAATCACTTTTCATGGTTACTAGTACCATATAATTATCGAAAACCATAATTAACCAATACAAAGATATTCCAATATTCCATAATACTATAAATGAGATTCCATGATACTATTTTGAAATACCTGTACATAAACACTTAATCATTCAACAACATCATCGTCATACTCAACATCACAAATAGTGATCGCATGTGATTTCCATTTTTCCTTTTCCAAAAGAGGTTTCTCATATCAATGATAATTAACCCTTGTATTAGCGCATTGATTAGCATAATGCCCTATTTATAAGAACTTTTAGCCATGATGTGTTAGTGTTATGTTCCCTGTATACTTTTCTTTATTCATTCCATTAGAAACCTTTTTACCATTAATTCGGCACTCATCTACTCGATGACCTTATTTTCGACACTTGAAACATTTTATAGTACCTTTTATACAATCTCCACCATGCTTATTTCTACATTTTGAACATAATGAAACATTTATCCTCTTTTCACCATTGTTCTGAGATTTTTCCTTGAACTCCATCTTTCGTTTCTTGTCAAAACCAAGATATGGATATGTAACACCAACTTAGAGTTATACCTTAAGAGCACAACACACTATTTCTTCATAGCTACTGAAGTCTCTTATACCTAATTCCATTTGAAGACTTGGTTCTAATGCACTAAGGATTCGATCAACATTACTATCTGGTTGGATGATAATTCCAGATGCATACCTTGCAAGCCTTGTAAAAATCACCTCGTGTATACCAACAGATTCGTCATCCTTTTTCATAATCTCAAGGAACTACATTTCTATCTTTGTTCAAAGAATACGAGGGATGTACTTTTTGAAAAACAGGTTGTTGAACTCGACCCATTCCATGGATTCAATTTAATCTTGGGGCCTTCTAATCATAATTAGAGTCCACCACTGGTCTACATCAAATTCGAAATGGTAAAATTCCAGAATGAATTTTTCATGTTCTGAACAGCGATATATGCAAAATATATTTTCAATTATATTGATCCATTGTTCAGTAATAAGTGGATAAGAAGACCCATTGAAAGAAGGTGGACGTTGCCTCAGGAAGGACTCATTATAATATTGTTCCCTTCTATGCTCATATGGAAGTCCAGAATGATTCATATCTTGTGTAATTTTAGAAATAATAATTTTCAGTCCACCTCCCATAACATTGGTTTGTTCAGGAGGGAAATCATTGCATTGTCCATTACATCATTCAATATAGTTCCTTCAGATTTCAGCCATCATCTAAAACCTAAAAAGAATAGTGTGAGAACAAAAATCATTTTTGGAAAACAACATAATAAAGGGGGAGTACCTTCAATATCTAACATCTTAGGTTTAATTATATGATCATTACCATAATTCTAGGACTATAACATATACTTATACTAAACCTTAAGTACATCCCTAGACAAACCATAGAAATATCTCTAAGGATCTCACTAATGTTTTTGCATCCTAGTTACGATTGGTTAACTAAACCTTTCCTCTAAAACCCAATGTAGAGACCCAAACATGACGTACATAGACATTACATTACTTTTGTGGAATACTAAATACATGAAAAAAACATCCAAGGACTGTATTAGTTTATTGTCTTTGAAAACATGGAACATAATATTCTAATCATGGTGAAAGATCATCCAAATCTCCCACATAGATCTTCACCTTTTGTTTTCTTACCTAAAACCATTATTTGTATCCTGGGGAAAAGAAAATTAAAAATGGTGAGCTCAAATTCTCAGTAAGGGTAAACATGGATACCATAAAACAATCCATAAACATTTGAACGTAAAAACATTAACATAAATTTTAAACCTTAAAATTTTGAGTAATGACATAAAACATGGCAGTACATATGACATAGATCATAAAAGAACATTAACCATGATAATATAGCATGGGAATAAAACATGTAATTATGGAAAACCATTTATCACATGATATGATTTCCATAGTAGCCAAGGCATTGCCCCCAAGACCATCATAGTGGACAAAGTCCCTTATTGAACCGGGATTACCTATCGTTCCAGCCCTATATTACAAAACCGGATTAACATGTCATTTCATCCATGTCTATCTCATGATATATAAATCATTACCCAATGCATTGGAGATAGATATAGGTCCCACCCATCTCATTATGAAACCATTTTTATCTTGTTCCACAAAATCATAAATCATACATCATAACCTAACCCATGTCATAAAAATGGGATTCTTAAACATCATACCATCATAACATAATCCATATAAGATAAAAGGAATTCATAAAAATAATACTATCATAAAATAATCATAACAATTTAATAATAAGGATAGAAACATAACCCTATATTATCTTTTATGGAAAATAATTTTGACAAAACACTTGAACTCAGTTCTTAAGGAATAAAACCTATCTTCTTAAAAATCATTTTATTTTCTGAAAATGACATGAAATTTTAAAATAAATGAATTTTGATGAAAATAATCATGAAATATTTCATAGAAATATTTGTGGAAATAAGGCATTATGAAACCGTAAAAATCCATTCCTGTCGTATATGTTAAAAAACATTCTCATCATATTTTTTCCAGAAAATCCAAAATTACATCATATAGTGAACAAAAGAAATATTCCTTCAATAACATGTTGTAAAATTAAAAAAAGGAATTTAAACATACATGGACGAATAGTCAACATTTTACGAATACATTTTTAGAAAGCATGTACATGGATGATAAATTTAACCCGAGTAAATATTTACAAATAAACAATCTCGGAAAAGAACGAGATTGGAATAATTATCACTTACCATTTATAATCTGTGAAATCATATGTGTCATAAAATAATAAAAATTACATGTATATTCAAATATCATATCAATCAAAATAAAAATTATAAAACATTCTTGGGATGCATAAAAACCATACAAAAGAAATAGATGGTGATTAAGGCATATGTATCACAGAAATAAAATTGAGACGAAATAATCCCTTACCTTAGATTCGATATGATTTATACGTATCTGAACCTCATATATAATGATTTTAATAAGGTCATTTACTTATTCCAGAATCATATTCATTGTTATGATATCAAATATGGTCATATTCTTATCTTCATATTAGTAATATTTCAGTACAACTTATTATTCGGGTGTTCATTGCATTATGTTCTCATGTGTGTTTTGTATAATAAGTTATTATTACTCTTTATAGGATATTGATAAATCATCTAAAATATGGTATTAGTGTAATATATATCATATTTATTCATTCAATTCATTTATATAATCATTTATTAATGATGATCATGTAGAACGAGTCACATCACATCGTGGAGACAGTAGGCCCCACGTATGCACGAGTGATGACATCATTCCCATGATTGTGAAATTTTATTGATGTGTATGGAATATAATATTTCAGAATCAATATATGTTTTCAATAATCAAACATAGTTATTTCATTCATCCTTATACCCATCCAAGTATGTTAGTGATGAAATAAAAGATTACACCACAACGTGTAGACGGTAAGCCGTACATACGCACGCATGGTGATTTCATTTTTTTCATAGGATGGATAGAAGATAGAATTTGGTTGTTTCATATTCATAATAACATATCAGTATACAAGTGATAATGGAGTTATAAGGGAGGAGAAGGCCACCTTTGGAAACCTAAAAAATATTAATTTATAATAAATTTAATCCCCACTTGAAAACCTCAAAAAATTACTCAATTCGAAGCTGAGATGATATAGGGTTTTAATATCATCATCCAATAATATTTAGATTTGTTTTATGTTTATTTTATTCCTTATCATTTTGATTTATCCTTATTTAATGTATTTAATTTGTTTTGTGTTAATAATATTCTAATTTTTAAATTGTAATAAATACATACTTATATATTTTCACTTTACCATAATTGGATATTTAATAACCTTTTAGACCATATAATATTTAATTTCTATTTTTTACATATTTTTTTGGATTTTAAAATAATTTAATAATATGTTATTTTTATGAAATACCCATAGTGTAAATTTTGACACTATTCATTTATTTGAATTTAAATAAAATAAAAACAGAGAATATTTTCGAACCAAATATTTAATAGGTTCATAATATGTAATTTTCTTTAATAAAATTAGTGTATCACAATAATTAGTTCATATAATATTTATTCTAATAATTTTAAAATCAATTATTTGATATTTCTCTTAATAAAATAATTACTACAACATTTTATTATAATTATTTAATATACATAGTTGTTGCATAGAAATTAGAAATAAAATACTATGACGAATATAAATATAAAATATTTCATAATAACACATTTAGTAGAATTTATCTTAAAAAACACCAACCTTTAAAAATGTTATGTTTATTAAATTATGAAGGTGAATACTTTGACATCATTTAAAATAAAATAATATAAGTGCCATAGTCGCTATTATAACGCTCCAAATGGTCAAATATTCGACGTTTGGTTGATTATGGTTTATAGGTACACGACCAATAAGTTTGGGTTAGGTTTTTTGTCTTTTTATGGGTATTATTAGTTTAATAAAATCTATATTATTGATTTTTCACTAAATAAATAATTTCTGCATCATTAATGTATATGCTATTAAGGTAATTATATATTTCTTAAAATTTAAAAATAAATTACCTTGAGAATGAAAAACATTTTATATTTCAGATGAGTATTTATAAACGAATTTATATTATGTATAACCATATATGAAAAATAATTTAATTATTAATGTTTGAGTGAGACATGTTTCCCTTTCATTTAAATAAAATAAATTAAAGGTCTTAATCACATAAAAGTGGGTTATCATATATACCATTTTGACTCAAAATTATTTTAGGAATAAATATAATCATCCAATTATATTAAGACAACTGTTAGTGTAATTTTATATTATAATTTATACCCTTAATTTCCTAATTTTCCTCTAACTAAGGTAAATAAAATTTACCGTAGTTACTATTGAAAATGCCCAAAAATAAAAAGTAGAATATTAACATAATTTTTTCCAACTGATTCCAAATATGGAATCCTTGTTTCAAAATTCAGGATATATAATTTTCAGTAATTAATATAAAATTAATCCCATTGTTGAAAAAAATGGTTTTTTATTTAAAACATTGTGAAAGATTGAAATGTTTTTACCTATAAATTCAATGTAAAATTAATGATAATGAAATACATGATATTAAATGGTAAAAATATATTATGTTTATACATTAAAACCATAAAATAATATAATTTAACCATATAAATTATCTTGATGAATAAAAGTTGTTTTTAATTAAAAGTTAGCGTAAATTTGTTATTTATCAAAATATGAACTTTATTAGAAAAATATAAAAACATTATCCAATGTAAATTTTAATATCCAAATTCACAAGAAATAAGTTTATATTGTAAAATTGAACTTATAAACATGTTAAAATTTAGATTTAAAATGGGTGCACCATCAAAAGGCGGCAAAACTGCGTTTTTTGAAAAATACCTATTTTACCCAAAAAATTTATTTTGTTTGCATACCATGATCTAGAAAATGTGTAAGTTGAATGATAATGTTATAAAATTCAAAATGTGGTTAATAATATTCATAACGTCTAGTTCATAATAATATTATAACAATATATCAGTGTTTAGTGAAACTCGGTATTGCGTACAACCCACGCTATTGAAAAAGGGCACTCTTGCGTGCTACACAAGCCAAAAATAATGTTTCCATATAATACAAGCTAATATGGTGTTGTATATAGAACAAATTAATTTTGTTGTACCGTACAACAATAGACATCAATGAAATTAAAAAATAATATTTCTTATAAAATCTCGGGGTGTTACACTGTATTACTTTTTCATCAATGATTTAAAATCATATATTGATCAGTACAAATAGTGAAGAGATTTGATTTTTTTAAAAGTTGATTATTTGTTAAAAAATGATTTGGGGAAGATAAAATTAATATGTTATTATTTTTTATATAAAGATATGTTTACAAGATGTTATTGGTTACCATGAAAGTGGTATCTAATTTGATGTTCTAGGTCATCTTTTCTGGGTCCACTACACATTTGGATTTAATGAATATATTCAAAAACCTATGATGTTATTTTTGGTAGCCTTATTATTTTAATTAAGGTTTTTATGTGATCTAGTAATATATATATTTGGTATCTGATAATAAGAGTTACATTCTGTTGTTTCAGGAATATGATGTCAATTTTGTAATCTTTCATCATTTTTTCTAAATATTTGGAATATGAATTTTGATTGATGTATTTTTCATTAGTCTTAAGGATAACTACTTTTTTAATGGATCATATCAATTATTGGATGTTATTAATTGGAGTTAAATTATTATTTATCATATTGGATAAAATTTTATAACAATTTTGTCCTTGGAAAATATTTACTAGATGGAGAAATAACTTCTCGATCACATGATTCATTAATAATTCTTTAGGCGTAAAAATTCAAATTGAATATATATTTCATTTCATAAAAAATGATGATTAAAAAAAATCACAACTGAATAATAATATTATTATTATGAAATGGATGTAAATTAGGTTAGTGTTTTTTCTACTGATTATATGGATATAAAAATAATATATCAACCATTGGAAATAGATTTTAATAACAAAAACATTATCCATTTAATTTTATTACTATGAAATCAATGATCTTTTAACCGATCGCCTTATTTATGATTTTTTGATTGTTAATTTATTATTACCAGGTCTTTTGTAATTCTCTATTAGAACTCTATTTTTATATTTATCTTGTTCCAATTTTTAATTCTCACTAAAATTATCCTATTAAAAAACCGATTTTTTTGGAAATTTATAAATTACCCTCTCCCTCTTATTAAGGGAATGTATTTTTGAACAAATTTACAATGTGGGATTTCTTGAAAAATAATTTCAAGTACCGAAATTTTATATTTGGAGTGAAATTTAATATTATTAAGAAGAAATTTAGTGAAAAGATGAGAATATAAAACCCAATGATTTTACAGTATCTATCTTCTTAAATAAATTCTATTTCATTGATATCATACATAACATAGAACATTGAGCTTTAAAAATGATTAAATATTATTATTTCATTATGATAGATATTATATACTTATTATAATGATTGTAATGAATTTTATTAAATAAATTATGAAAAAATAGTTTATACTTTTTTTATCAAATGAATTCATTTGTTAGAAATTTATTAGAAATAATAATAATGACCAATTTAATAATAATTATGTGTTTTTTTTAAAAAAAAATTTATTCCCATAATGTAATTATGTCATGCTAAATTAAAATAATTAATATTTTAGAAAAATCCTAATGAAATATACATGTTAAATTTTTTGATAATTTTTTTTAAAATTCACCCAATAATATTGATAGTATTACGATAAGAGTAAAACCAATTGTCATCATACAAAGTTATATTTTCCTGAATGAAAATTTTACCATATTTTATGGTTGAATATGTTTTGTAACTAAACATTTACACATTTATAAATATTTTTTGAAAATATAAAAATAATTTTTTAAATAGTAATATTAAAATTATCTTAGGATTAAAATTTTGGTATTTTTCTGAGAATGTTAATTTTTTATTAATAGTGAAAAATGTTTAATTTTAATTGAAAACATAGTTTTCATCAAAACTATTTATATATTAAATTTATATTTTTAATTTGTTTCAATGTATAATTAGTACAATTAAACATCTAAAAACCAATTTAATTCATTGAAATCAATTTCACATTGAAATTGGATATATAATCATTTACAACTTTTGACCTTTTCACTTTAAATTCTCACATTTTTGTTGTGTCTGTGGAATTAGTTTTAAATATAATTTGAAAATTACCAAAATTTAATGAATTAAAATGACTTTTATTTTTGGAATCCTAAGTTCAAAATTATCAATTATTACAATCTTAATTTTTTTCATAAAAAACATTCCATGGAAAATACATGATTTACAGCGGTTTAGGTAAAATAAAGAAATAGGTTAAACATAAAAGGTAACGAAATAAAATTAAATAATAAATAATATATTATTTGTGGCTGAGGTGTTTAATAAACATTATAAGACATTAAAAAGTTATTTATTAACCTATTTATTTTGAATTAAATCCACCCTAATGTGGTCGTCATTAAATATAATATAATCAATAATTATTCACAAAAAACCCCCCCTCCTCAAGTATAAGTACCTCCCATCACCACCCATTTCTCCTCACAAGACTTATAGCTCATAAAGTCTCTAAAATTCCTTATAAACACCTCTCTCCCCACTTAAAATTTCTACAAGTAACACCAAAATATCAAATATATATTCCTCAAGGGGTCCTCCACGAAGGTGATATCCAAGAGGTAATATTCTGAGAAAACCTCTATTATTTTTTATTCTTATTCTACATTATATTAATCTCTTTAATCCATAAAGTCATAATAAATAAATAATTAGTTATTTAAAATAATTTTATGTCACTAATAGAATATATTATATCCATCCCAATTATTACCTTCTCTTATTCAAGAAAAGATCAATTATCCAAATTGTGTTGGTTAATCATCTCCGGAAATAATGGTTTTCTCCATTTCCATTACAGACTACATGGATATTCATAAAACTATTATTATGGTTAAATAATATTTTAATGGGTATATTACAACTTATTTAATGTTCTGTAAAAAATATACTCTCACAATATTATATAAAATAAAACTAGTTTCTGATATTTTGGAAAACCACTAAAAAACTAATCAGTTAAAGTTATGATTTTATCATGTTAATAATCCTCATAGTCAAAACAAAAAATATATGAGAACATTAATATAAATTCTAGATTCATTAATACCATTTAATTCAACTTTTGGAGTTGTATTCCAATTTTACAAAAACATCCCTTAATATTCTCATGAGAACCGATCATGAAATCATTAAACGAAAACATAGAATGTAATGAAATTAATGATTAATTATTAATGAAGTGAGTCAAAATATGTAATAAAATTATCATATAAGGTATTATATATCATACCATGTATATAATTATGGGGAATATGATTTGATTGACTACAGGTGTCAAGGGGTTCTATAACAATTTTCATTCCATTTATACTTATTTTTTAATATATAAATATTCGCATCAATGTGGGGTATATAATATCACATTGACATGTAATATCATTATTAATCATTTCACATGGTATTTCATGATTCAATTTATATTATTTCATCCAAGAGGGTTTGAAATGAAATTACCATGTTATAAAAGTTATATCATAATATCACTTTATTTTTTTGTATGCTTTCTCTTGAAACAATAATATTAATATAATAAGTTTTAATTTTAAATTAATATTCTATTAAATATTCATATTATAATATTATGAATTATATAATATCTTAAACTATATTCCATTTTTACTTACAGTGTTTACATTTAATGTAATTTGTTTAATTTTGGAAATATTGGTAAATATGTATCTTTTATTCAATACGGATATTTGACGATAAGAATCAGTTTTTATTTATGGAATATATTAAGAGATATGTGAAGAAATATTTTTATTGGAATTCATAGGTGGGTCCTAGATATAGATGTCTTCCCTTTTCATCGGTAGTCTCAAGGGATGAAACAATTAATCTAGCATTAAATGTGTTATTACCTATAGATTAAACCTCCTTTTGGAAGGAATTGATAGTTGTGGTTTATGTGTGAGATAAACTCCATCCAATAATTAAAACTTTTTTTCATTTCGATTTTATTAATTTATATCTGGATAATATTCACTGTAATAAAATATATGGATGCATTTCATGTATAGTTTATCGGTTGAATGGATGCCATTTTCAATAATTTCCCACAACATATTGATTATGCTCACATAATCATTATTTCACCCATTTTAATTATCCATTACAATTAAATTGATCTCATCATTATGTTTTTTTTCGTTCCCTAGGTTATGAAGATGAGGTGATTTAGTGAGTTCAATAATGAAAATTACATTCCTTTGTTTTGTTTTGTTTTGTATTCCCAATATAAAACTGGAATCATATAGGTATCTAAGTTTCCAAAAATACTAATATATTTAGTCCTTTGGTATATGATTAGTTGTATATTATTCCAATATAAAAATTTTAGTCGTTGACCTGGGATACTGGGGTTGGCGTTGTGACAGTGTTGAAAATTTCAAATTGTTTTTAATGGTATTTATTGACATATTTACAATTATAAGAATAGACCATATTAGAATCTTCACAATTTAAATCAGTACCCTATTGAAATTTTCCCAGTGTTAATTGTAGAAAATATCAAAATGATCAGAATTATATTTCTCATCCTTTTTAAAATGTACATGATGTTTGGAATGTACAGTTTTGTTTTGTTATAAATTTTAAGAATTCCCTTCTTCTATGATTAAAATACATTACTATGTTATTCCCCATGAAACATTGTTATTTCCCTAATCCACCCATTACATATTCAATAATATATGTGTTATGATTTAATGATTCTTATTTCATTAATCTATGTTCCCATGTCATGATTGTTTTAATCACATATTTCTCTTAGGCAATTGTTCATAGTTCATGATTATAGATACAAATTTTCTTACTTCTATGACTAGTGACATTTGTTTTGATGAATGAATAAAATCATGATTATTTTTTATTATCTATGTTTTATTAGTTATTATTACCCAATTTTACTTCTTACATTAGTATTGTGTTCCCATACCCACATTCATGTCTTATCCTCACCTATGATCTTTTAGTTTTATGTATTATTCTTACCCTTACATATAATTTTAGCTCACCCATTCCTTTTGATTCCACTCCCCGGCTACGAAGACGAATTTGTATTTAATTTTAATAATTTTTTATTAAATCAGAATAATAGTTTTTATAAATTATTAATACATTTTTGAAAATAATATAATCATGTAAGTAACATTTAAACACATTAAATCATTGGGTTTATAGACTATTCATGAATTTGTGAGATACAATGTCTAAATTATTGAAAGAATGTAAAATATAATTTAGTTACCCTTGAATCATCTCACATGGTATCAAAATCATATGTATATATTTTTTATTTTATAACTAGATATAGGAAGTTAGGTATGGGGAACCGTAGTTGGTATCTGATTTTAGTTTAGTCAAATGGGTGTATTTGGATTATAAGTATTAGAAAAACCAAATTAAGAACCATTAATGAAGGAAAGTGATGTAGGATGAACCTAAAATGGAATTGGTTGAAATCATTTGGTTTAAAATTATTACATAAAAGGATTAATTTCCCTTATCAAATTATTTCTTACATTGATTATTGTTTTGTAACACCAATAATTACAATTTTTTAGTCAATGTCTTGATCGAGGAAGAATTTTGTTAATCACGAGTTCCCTGGATAGTGCAATTATTTTCCAATTATGAAACCAAAACGTATTATAGATGGTGGTGAAAATATTATGGTTATGACTAAATAACTATATTGAGGTATGAATAATACAATCAATCATTCTATACACAAAATCATAAAAAATAAGTGAAAAATAATGTGTCAGGGATATTATGTGATAAGTATCAATGAGTAAACAATATTTTCATTTATACATTTCAACATTGTTGGAAGAATAACCCATGGAAATTTCATCATGTAATAATGAGGTGTTTTACATAACCAAAATATGGTAATCTAGAAAATAAATTTCATAGAAAAAGAAGGATTTCTGTTAGTATGATGGAGGAATATAGTGGTCTTGTTATGTCACCAGGAAGAATATATTTTTGTAAATTTGACTAATTTTCCCACTATAGAAACCCATGAAAAAATAAAATGATTATAAATCAAAATCTAGGTCAATAACGCCATAAAATAATTGATTAGTGAAGGATTATTCAATCACAAGTGTTATAGTCAATCATGAAAACATAGTGGTAAAAGTTAGTTTCAATAAATGCTTGTGGATTATATTTTTTCTATCCAAGTATTATTATACTAATTCATTATTATCTATATCATTTTATAATATCATTAAATTTCTATCCTAATGATTAGAATTAAATTATCTATGAAAACCGATGTTTTTTTAATCATTTAATCATAAAAATATAACTATTCTCTGACTAATGTTTTTGACAATTTGTTTCATAGTAAACTTAATATTCTCCCTTTTGTTAAAATTGGTGGAATTTTGGGAATGAATTTATTGTCTCTATATATATTCCTCATTAATTTCTGAAAAAGAAAGTTATATTTCATATTATTAGTCATCATATGATCATTTATCCGCATAATTATGATTATTAACTCCGTATGGAAATTAAAATTTTTATCGTTCCTAAAAACTAATACTAAGGGTTAGAAATATGAAATGGTTTTGGAGAATCTAAATATTTTGTAAATTCCTATTATAAGGTAAAACCCCAATTCACTATTCTGGCCTTTGATTATGAGGTTGATATCTCATTAGAAATTAAATTTTGATTCTTTTTAATCTTTTGGATTCCCTAAAATCATTTTTATTATTTATAAATATTAACAACTTACTTGATGTAATTTTTTAAATGTTGGACTATAACATTGTAGGTTTTAGGAAACATATTAACTCCTTAGACATCATGTTTATAACTCCAAAACATACTTTTCTATTTATTTAAAATAATTAAAATTGGTTTTGATGTATTTATTTATCATATAAATCACGATAAAAACACATTATTCATTCATAGGGTAACATTAAAAACAATGTATCACATACCAATGATTATTAAATAAAGTGGTTGAGAATATAACATAAAAATTGCATAAATTAAAATGGGATTTTAAATAGAAAATAATTTTCTCTTTGCAACCAGGAAATCCCCTAGAAGATCTTCACTCTTGACAATAATTATTGGGTAATCTAAAACTACAATGAAGAAGACATCATGAATATAGATATGTTGTCATAAATTAAAAATTTAAATTTTTTCTTATGATATTTGTGTATTGTAGAATATGAACAAATTAATTTTTAATAAATAATAGATGGAATGAAATTATTACATGACTATTATAGAAGGATATATACCTCTTTGGTATAATACTAGAAAACATGGTAACCGTTACGAATTACCAGTATATAGTTAACGTATATTAACATTATTTGATTGATGAAAATATCAATTTTAAAAATAAGTAATTGATTTAGAAGAAATTAAATTGCGGTGGAATAAAATTAAAACATACTAATTCTCATGAGGAAAATACCATCAATCATAAGGAAACTATTTTTATCTAAATTTATTACTATTTGAAATTGAAATTAATAAAATATATTTATAAATTTAATGATATGATTACTAAATTGAACTTATATATCCAAAAGATAAATATGGATTTACGAGGAATATTAATTTAATAAATAGTTACTAAAAAAATTATTATATAGAATCAAATATTAATATATATAATTTCATTAATTTAAAAGATAATTTTTTGAAATTTTTATATTAATAATCAACTAAATAGTATTATATATTTATATATAATCAATGAAAGAACCATTTATTTTTAATTAATTAGTTAAAATTATGTTAAAATATTTCACTATTAAAAAAATTATTTTTCAATGAATTGTTTTTATTTGTGTAGTGAACTTTTAACATATTAAAAATAATTAGACATTATTAAAGAAAATTAATAATGAAATTTATTTATAAAAAACTATACACAAAATTAAACTTAATGTACATTTTTATTAAATTTAATGTTAAATAATAATTAATTTTTATTCTTTATAATTAAATTTTTTGAATATTATTTTTTCGTGTTATATGTTTTTATTTAATAATTAAATTTTAAAATATTTAGAAATTAATTAAAATAATTATTTCACTTATTGATTCATAATTTCAAAATAATTATGCAAGTTATAAATTATTTTTAGACACCAAAATAATTTTCCACATTAAAAGTTTGTTACCCTAGTAATGGTAAAAAATGTTTTTTCAAATAATTGTTTTTATAAGTGTTGTGTATTTTTATCAAAATTAGTTATTTTTATTTTACATAAAATTATGACTATAATTAGTTTTTTATAAATATAATCAAATATAATAAATAATTTAATGATATTTTGATAAGTAATAATAATAATGACACTTAATGGTTAGAAAGTCATTCTTAAACCAAAACATTTTTTTATACATATTATTTTTAAATTTAAAATGTTACTTTATCATATGAAGATATTGAATTATAATAAATGGAGTCCAAATTTTTAATCTTCACATTGATATTGGTTTATAGGGATAATAATAAATTTTTATTAAAATAATATGAACAATGCAAAATAATTAAATTAGGTAAATGGGGGTAAAAAGGGATAATTTATCATGACATGATTGTGGTTTTATTAAAATTATATGTATAAATTATTTAAGACCCTTTTATGTTTTATATTCAATCCTAAATTTATCACCCATGTTTCATCAACTAACTCACCTTAATCACCAATTATTATATACTGACCCTTCCACTAACTTATGCTTCCAAGGAAATGTCCCTCACTTTCACCACAAAAAGGGGTTGTCCTATACCCCACTCACATTACTAAATTCTTTGAATATATCCTAAATGAAAAAAATCTAAAAAATATATTCTAAACTTTTGGAACAAAATTATTCCAAAAATGAATCCTAAATCCTTCATTCCAAAGGCACTTGTGTCGAGGAATAGAGAATTCATCAACATAAACATCTACTTATTTGAAAATATTTTCTATTTAATTCTGATATTCAGTGTTTATAAATATCATTATCCACTATAATGATGTTATTTTAATATCATTATACATCTCAAGAAATTATATTATTAATATATAACTCGAAACTCGTATGTTTTGTTACTCTAATGTGTTCTAGATTAGGTTGGATTTAGCATCTACATGAATAATGCTTTAAAAACATAAGAATTACCATGGATAATAAGTGTCAATAAAACAATAATAATGATATATAATATTATTTTGTACTATTTTTTATGTATATTATTATTGAATTATGAAAAATAAATGTTTTTATAATGTAACTTTTTCTTATCTAGAAATTACCCAAAGAAATATCATTATAGATTTACATTCTCAAAAACCACATCCATTCTATTTTTTAAATGAAAATTATAATGAATAAGTAATACCCCAACTTAAACCACCATGTTTAGGTTTGAGATAAACTAGAATTATTGTGCACAACCCCATATGTAAGTTGCTTCCAACTAGCATCATGGGTCCCAATGCTATTTTTGGTGAGACTATACCATCATAAATCATATCCATATGCTATAAAATTAAATTGAATAAAAAAATATAGAGTACCATTGTGGAAGAAAAATTAACATAATGTAATAACTAATGTCACATAAGTAAATAAACCAATATACAAATATTGAAATACAATATAGATTATATTTAGTGTGTGTATGTAAAAAACATTATGGAATCCTCTTAAATATACACTAGTACCACTACCAGATCCATGATCTATAACTCAACTATCAACCATGTTCCCCTTTCCCTTACATTTATACATAAACATGAAGTAACACATTCATAGAGATTCCCATGCAGGGTTTGGGTAACAAAACCCATTTGGAATCCATAAATGTGTCCATAACATGTGTGGACATGTACAACATGTGTATATCATGGTAAAAGATATATATAAAAATAGATTGGAACAATTATATGCTAAGAATTAGTGTTCTAACCAAGACACCATAAACCTCAAACATACCTTATTCAGCTCTATTCCATAAGGATAACCAAAATAGATTAGATCTGATTATGAACTAGATACAAGGATGGTTAAAATGTAATTCTGTTTCCAAAATCCACTATGTTTTATGTTGATCCAGATTTTTTACTATGAATGTGTCACTCTATATCCTCAAGTAATAGATTGAACATGTCATTATCATGGTTAGATCCACATTGTATACATTCCATTAAATTGTGTATGGACCTGTCAATATAATCACTTCATGTCGTGTGTTCACCCCGAAAGGGATAATAATACAATAATATTCCTCCTATTCTGAGTACAAAACACAACACGTCTAAAAGAATGGTAAATAATCACAATAGGATAAATCATGATAAGGAAAAAATAAATTGTCATAATGATAGTTTGTCAAAAAATATATTACATGTTTTAAAATTAAATCCTATATAATAAGATATCTTATAATAATCAGAGAATAAAACATAAAATACAGGTCTCATGGTATACACATGAACACACATAAAACCCATATCAATAAAAGTCAATAAACTAATGTTTAAAAAGTATAAATTAAGGCCGGAATAATATGTGAGTTGAAAAAATAGTAAGGAATAAATTAACTTTATATTTTAGAGATCAAAGTCACGACTTTCATGGACGGAAGTCGAATGAATAATTCTTACAGAAAAATGGTGATAAAATAAATATAAAATATTAAATGAGTGATCAAGAATAGTGTTTTAGAAGTGGAACAACCTACCTAAAAATAAATTGTCTTTCCTAAGACGATTTATCCAAGTCCATACAATAAAATCCCCAAATAATTACAATGATCCTTGAGAAGAACCATCTCCCATAAATGTTGATAAAACACACATTAGGTTACAAGACATGTAATTTGGAATAATTATAACATCCCAATTTAGGATATTTCAAGTATATATAAAAGAGATTCGGCCAAACAAAGAAATATTTACAATAGTTCTCCACCGAAACACACATCACCTGATGTAACAACAATTGGGTTAAACCAAGGCCATAGATCTGTAAAATGTAATCAAATATAGGAACAAACAAGGATTAATGTAAATACTATAAAATGGTGATATGAACACTCATTTTTCTGTTTAAATGCTCATAGAAATCATCAATAATCACAAGGACAAATAATTGATAGTTTTAACCAGTGGAAAATGAGAGAAAAGGGAATTTCTCACTCTTATAATGTCTAATGTGGTTTTATGACCAAAAACCAAACAATTATGTGGATCTAATGGAGAACATTATAATTTTAGTTATTATAAGTAAACATGACTACCACCATGTCCTCCACCATTTTATTATCATGGTTGTGGTATCCTTAAACATGGAAAAGAAAATGATTATCCAATGGTATTCCACCTAGTACCATGTTGTTTTACCCTCACTATGCCATCTAAAATAGATGTAGTTGATTCAACCCGACAATGACTAGGATTATCCCATATCACACATCATGGATTATTCACATCTAGCACAATCTAGTTCCCCCTTTATTGTTTTACATAAATGAAAACCCAAGTAAAAATGACATGTACCATGGGATATTGTTTGAATTTTTGGACATAATGATCTAAAAAATCACAATAAATGATTCCAAAATTTAAAGAAGAATCACCAAAGCATTCATGATCCCAAGGTTTAACCAACACAAGGTTCAAAACAGAACTTACTTTATGTTAGTTTTTATATAAACATAACCACTACAGATTAGGGTTTTACATTTACCCAACTATAAATACATATCATATAAAAAATATAATCAATATTAACAATATAATAAAATATCACATTTCACCTAAACATCAATCTCCCACTCCCATGTTTCCCCTTAGAACTGTCTCAGACACATAAATATTTGAAGAAGTGGCATTGTTTTCCCTCCAAAAATAACCTCACCCAATTATACTATCAACACCGAGAAATATATTAATGACGCATCTAGTACTAACTCAATTTCCATTAAGTTAAAAATAGGCATAAATTAAATCATGTAACTCAAGATCTAATACACAAGAAACACATAATGTATTACTTGGTAACAAGAGGAAATACCCAGATGGTTTTCCACTTTTCCAATCTGCTCAGTAATCTCAAATGGTCCAACATAATAGAACGATATTTTCCATTTTCTCACATACATAACTGGAATATCTAAGGATTATGCCTAAATAAATCTTTTTCTCTAATAGATAACTTCAATGATCTACATTAATGGTTGGCATATTTATTCTTCCTTATCTGAGTTATGATCTAGATCTTCAAAATTATCTATAATGACATGAGATTTTAATATAAATTCTCTTATATTTATGTATAGTATTTATGATATCTTTCCCCACACAAATAGGAAAAATAAAATGAATATATGATATGTTTATAAATATAAATTTTAACCATTAATCTAATTGGTATGAAGAAGACTAATAGAATTATCAAATATACTAATATATACATTAAAAAATGTATTTTACACAAATTATCATTATCCATACTTATGTTTAAGAATCAATATTTTTTTCTGTTGTAATTTTTATTAATGAAATGCATTAATTATTTTTTTATGATTAAAATATTTATTTAATAATTTTATATTTATTGGTGTTTTATATAAATTAAAAAAATATTTTAAAAAGTTATTTTACAATAAATTAAAATTATCATTATATTCTATGATGTTATTTAAAAGATAAAATATAATCATATAGAAATTAATTTTAACAAAATAAAATTCATATTTTAATTTTCTATATATAAATTAGTTTAGTATAAATGATTGGATTTTTCTAAAAAAGGATTTTTATGGAAATAGTAAAATATAAAAATTTTTATTAATACCGCCAATTTTAAGACATTATGACATCAATGATTTCGTGAAATTTTGAATTTAAAAATTATATTTCAAAAAGAAATTAATTATTTGAAAATACAATGTTGGATTCATAATACCAATGAATAACAATTTTGAAAAAAATTAATAATTTATGATAACTATTATTCATTTATGTCATTAATCAACATTGATAATGGGAAACATTATGTTAATAATTAATTTCAGAAACCAAAAAATTATCATTTGAAAAAAAATTAAATATTTTTATATCATTAAATTAAAAAACATTGTTAATTTTTTCCTACAAAAAATAATTATGATTAAAAATACACATTTATTAAAAATTGGTTGTTATGTGTTACTTACACTACATTTCAGATTAATTTTGATTCATATAGAATGTTAATTATTATACCAATTCAAATATCTGAGAAAGAAATTAACATATTATTTAATATTTCTAATTTCATTTTTGGTAAAAAAAATTGTTTATTAGTATTAATGCTATTTAAAAAAATAAGAGTGAAACAAATTGATTTAAAATGATTATTTTATTAGTGTCAGGGGATTTCAATCTAATAAATTTAAAATTAAATAAATTAAATAATAAACCTCATATAATTAATAAGCACATTAATAAATATACTAAAACTCATTTAATTTGTAATCAATACTAAATAATATTATGATTTTGTAATGGCCAAGATGACATTTTTTACGAAAATAGTTTTTCTACAAGTTGCCTATTTTAATTTTATTGATTATTATATAATTTTTTTAAATATAATATGATTAAAAAATAAATAAATTTAATACTAGAGAAACCAATATTCTATATATTCATCCTGTTATATTTTTTATTAATATATAAAATTACTTATTTAAAAACTAGTTACCTATTTTAAATGTAAATGAGATCAATATAAAATGTTAATTATAAAAATATTATAATAATTTTAAAGTTGGATTTTAAATTCATGGATGATTCTTTAAAAAAATAATGATATCCAATATTCCATTATTTTGAATCATAGGATCTATTTACCTTGAATTAGTTTCTGGACATTATTAAAATAAAATTGGTGTATACAAAAGTTCTATTTTCCTCTTTCAAAAAACAGGTTGCATGGAACCCTTTCAAAATTAGACCACCCATTAGAAATTTATTTAATAATATAATTATGTATCCCCTAATATAATTCTATCAGACATTATTAATCCACTAGTCACACTATGTCAGATTAATCCCATCAATTCCAATGAGTTTTCAAAGGAAATATCATGTCTTCAAAGTAATTATTATCTACATAATAAGTTTTTCGATAAATATTCCTCTTACAAATATCATATATATACTAAATTAATAAATTCAGTATCATTATTATAATTTCATGGCTTTATATTATTGTAATAACCATTATTTATTCCTTTACATCCTCTTAGAAAAAAAATGTGTTGTTTGTGTGTTTCATGGACTACCACCTCCAAAAATAAACATCTCTGATTATTCATAATTTAAATTAATGGCTTTGAAAAAAGGTGTAATTGATGAATACATATTATTTCAAAAATATGTATATAATTATTAAAGGTAAAATTATCATTTACCTTCATTCCCTCTCATCTGATGAGAAATGGGAACATTAATAATGAATTCACTCGAACTATCTCTTCTATGAGCAATGTGTTTCATTTCACATCACCACCAACTATGGTTGGATTTAAAAATATATTAAATATATAGAAATTATTTACATAACACTTTAATTTTTGGGTATATTATGAATCTATAATCAGACTTTTTGTGCCATGGTCAACATACCTGAGGAGTTATGATGATGTTGACTGAACAACCTCGTGTAATAGATGTCAGTAAGAAAACTATATTATAAAAAAATTAAAATGTAATAGTTGAATTAAATTTACATAAAAAATATAGAAAAATAATTTTGAAGAGTATATATATAATGAATTTAATTTATATATTAATTGAACTGAATGGAAATTAAAAAAATATCACACACATGTAGTGATTTCATCTCAAAACATCCTTCTTTGTGACACATGTAATTTAGGCATCTATTTTATCATAAATGGTTTATATACTGAAAATTGGATATATAATATAATTTATTATACATATTAAAAGAATTATTACATCAATTTGAAGATTTTATTTTGTCATATAGTTATTATAGGAATGTTCCTTAAGTTTAATGGGTTTTCAAATAAATTTTCATTCCTTGAGACATGTTTAAATGTTATGAATCAAATTTATAATTATATGGTGTATATACAAACCAAGAATATATCATTGATTTCTCATCAATGTTATATTTTTAAATTGGAGACGTACTTGAATTTTAAATTATATTTTATTCTTATTTAACATACCTTATTTAAGAATAAGCATTTTTTAATATTTTAATTTTCAATAAATTTATTTTAAAACATATAAAGGATTTTATATACCTATTTAACGACATTCCAATTATGTTCTCTATTTCTTTTAATACCATCTATTTAATTTTATTATTAGGTTCATATTATAATGTGTTATATATATTCCTTAAATATATACCTAGATGAATATAATCCTCTTTTCTGGGGTCATACTTGTTTTTAGTTCCCTTTGAAATAATAACATTTTAGTAAACTCAATTAGGGGAACATTATTATTTTTGATCTCATGCTACTAATCAACACCATAAAATCCTTTTAAACAATTAATAGATTCTAAAAGACCTACATATTTTATGGAAACCCTTATTCATTCAAATTTTCATTTTTATAAATGTAAATGATATTTAATTCTTTAAAAATATCCTTTACTTATCTTATAATTCTCCATCACAATGGTTTACATTAATTATTTTATCACCAATTCATTCTCATGCATTTTTTATATTATAACTCCAAAATCAAGACATATTTTCATTTTTACATTATGAATGTTTGAAATAATATAATTGCTTCAACTTTTAGGAATATATAGGAAATAGCCTTCTATTATTACTTAATAAAAGACCATGAATCCAACATTATTATCACTAGTTTTATCATGATTATGATTCCTATATTGTTTATTTATCACCAAAAACACTGGGATGTCATTCAAAATGATGTTTGTAACATAGTCAGAACCTTCTTTGAAAAAGGGGTTATTAATGATGGTTTAAATTTTCAGTTTCTCAATGTTATTCCCAAAATTGAAAATGCCAATGAAATTCACCTTTTTTGACCCATATCCCTCTTAAACTCACTTTTTAAATTATTAATAAGATAATTTCCAATATAATCTCTACTATTAGCAACATAATTGTTTATTAGAACTAGTTCAGCTTCATTAATGGTAGGTCTATACAAGATTGCATTTTCCTTGCCTATGAATCCACTAATTTATTGAATGGAAACACTCGAGGTGGAAATTTTTCTCTTCAACAAGATATTACTACAGCCTTTGACATGATTGACTGGGAATTGATTTATAAAGTTCTTTCTAGTTTCAGTTTCAATGACACTTTTTTCAATAGAACCAAAACCATTTCAATTAAGCCCATATTTCCATTCTTATCAATGGATCTCCCAGAGGATACTTTAAATGCAGTAAGGGAGTCAGACAAGGAGACCCTCTCTCTGCTATCATTTTATCATTTGCGGAAGATTATCTTTATAGATTTTTCACCTTCAATGTTGATCAAGGCAAATTCAAATTGATTCTTTCCTCTAGGAATTTACATTCCCTTTCCCATATTCATTATGCTGATGATAACATTTTATTCTTCTAGGGAGACAAAATAAATATCAATAACCTAAAATCCATAATCTCTCACTATGAATTGGTGTCTGGTATGCATGTTAATTGGCATAAATCCTATATCTACTGTGGGAAAAATTTCTACCTCAATAGGAAAACTCATTCCACCGATGTTTTAGGGGTTAAAGAGAGGTTCTATGCCCTTCACATACCTTGGTTTCCCCATCTTCTAGGGCCGAACCAAATCATCTTATTTCTAGAACATCGTGGATCGAATTTATAAACAACTTTAGTCCAGGAAAGGAAAATCCATTTCCATGGTTGGAAGGGTTTGACTTGTAAAATACACCATTGTTTCCAAATTGGTTTACTCTATGGTGGTCTACAAGTGGTCGAAAGGTTTTATTAAACGCTTAAATTATGGTATAAGGTACTTCATCTGGAGTAGAATCACTCCAGAGAGAAAATTGGTCATGGTTCTTTGGACCTCTTATTGTATGGCTATTGAAGAAGGTGATATAGTAATTAAAAATCGTAAAACCATTAATGAGTCTCTACAAGCTAAATTTACGTGGTCCTTTATTAATAATAACACTCATTCCTTGAAATTTCATAAAACTCATTTTCTTGCCAATCATAACGCTGGTAATTTTCACTACATGTCTTCCTCTATCTGGCCCTCGATTAAATCTTCTTATTCTTATATTTTAAAAAATTATAAATGGGTTGTAAGTAAAGAATACACTTTAAATTTTCAGTTTGATAACTAGACTGGTTCCATTATTATATCGGAGATGCCTACGTCCTTTTATCCTGATCCCACTAACTGCTCCATCAGGGACGTGATCAATTCTTAAGGTTCACTTCCTTCAAATTATATTTAGGAGATTGTCATGAATTATTACATCACATCCAATGTTGACATTATGTTTTAGGAACTAGCTAAAAATGTCTTGTTGGAATCCAAAAAATATTATAAGAACCATCTCTCTAATGTTGATGAAAATCTGAGCTGGATTTCCAGCTTTAAAAAGGCTTGGATAAAGCCTTCTCTTCTTACCCTCATTTCGAAAATTTCTCACCAAAAATTCCCTATCGATGGTTGTCTTCAGTCATGTGGTTTTAATCTTTTCTCTAAATGTAGATTGTGCAACCAACATCGGGAAGACATAAACCAAAATTTTTTATCTTGTGAGACTTCTACTGCTCTTTGGAATTACATTTTTGTTCTCTTTGAGTGCAGCTGGATTTTAGATAACTTTATTTTCTCGTAGTTGAAAAGGATGATTGAGCTTCCAAGGTCACCAAAAATTAGAAACCTTTTTCTCACTACCGTTGTATAGATTCTTCCTATCCTCTAGTATGGTAGAAATAATTTAAATTTCTACAATATCTCTTTTAAATGAAATGCAGGTAAAACGAGGATACTTCTTGCTATCAAAGAGGCTACAATGATTCAAAAAGACCATTGTGAAAAATCTGTCATTGATCTTGCAACCCTCTGTCAGATTGGAGTAAGTGGAATATATCCATAATCGAAACACACTACTGAATTCTTCTAGCAGGCTCCTCCTTCTAGCTGGATTAAAGTTAACATTGATGGAGCCTCCAAATGAAAAACCGTACCTTTGGGATGCGAATGTGTTTTTAGAGACCATCTTGATGAGATTATCGTATGTTTCTATGGAAGATACAACATTTCTTCTGCTCTGGAGGATGAAATGTTGGGTATTATTCATGCCATCAATTTTGAAAAACTTTTCAAATGAAGAAACAAATGGATTCAGAGCGACTCTTCTACCTTTGTGCAAGCCATATAGAATGGTGAGACTCACCTTGAATGGACTCTCCACCCCTCGATGTATTAACTACCTTAGCTCACTCAATAGTCTCATCTTCATTTCTACACACACCTTCCGTGATGCAGACAAGTTCACCGACGGCCTCACCAACATGGGAGTCTCTCATGAGACCACTTGGAGGAATTATCTCCCGCCAGATTTTACTCATTTTTTATTAGAGATTCTAGAAAATTTCTCTCTTTTTGACTCATGTAACTTGTATGCTCCTTTTATTGGAATAAATTTCTGCATTCTAGGTATTTTCCAGAACTCTTCCCCCAAAAAGAATATGGTTTATGTATCCTTTTGTGGAAAACATATGATTATACATTTTATGATCGAGGTTATTCTATTTTTTGATCAAGGGATATTTAATAACCCTTTAATAAATTAGTTAATGTTAAGTCTTCATGAGATACCTTGTATGGTAAATAGGTGGTTAGCCTAAGCACGTTATTATTGGGGTACACGCAATTATCCTAAAAATAGTTTGTATTGTGCCTGGTCAGTTAGACTGAGAACACTATGTATGGTTCATGATTTAATATCTTATTCCCACAATATTAGCAAGACGACCAACTGGTCATACCATGATTATTATGGTGATTATCCTATATTCCATTTACATTCTTTCATATATGATACATGTTCATGATGTCACATTTTATGATTTTACAACTTTCTTGTGACTCTATGATCTTTTTATATCATTTTATTATACCTTGTTTCATTTACTTTCTCACACTACAATATCATGGTATATTTTTTTCTTTTCATATTATATTTCATTCGTTCATTATCTGTAGACAATATTTATTTTTAGATGTTTTTAAAAAAGAAATTACAACATTAACCTATTTTATAATATGATCGTGATGATATAATAAAAGATGATTCATGATAATTTTTCCCTTAATAAGAATTTATCTCACCCATTTCCAGTGTTTCTGTTACGTAGGTTATGAATATATTTAGATCTTATGCGAAGCCTATTAGGGGCCCAAAAAAGATTGATTATTGATAAATATTAAAAATTAATTTAAAACATGTTTCCAATATAGATTTTCCACAAATATGTTATATAGAAATTTTTTCTAAGGTATGTGAGATCATTATGAGGATTAATTTTTAATATAGGGAATATATGTAAAATAAGTATATGCTTATTTTTGGTCATCATAGTTGGTGTCAAAGGAGATTTTAGTTATTATTTAGGATTTGATCAGTTATTTTGGAAAATAGGTTAAGAGAACATCATTGAAAACCTAAGGGATAAGTCCATATATATTATAACAACCTATCATTTTAGTGAAATATATTTATATATATATTGTGATATTCCTCAAAATGCATCCATGTATGGATAAAAAATTCGGATATAGGGTCTACTCTAAAAGTAACTAGTGGAAATAACAATGAAAAGGGTGTGTTTGGTATTAAATCATTCATCTCATGGTTCATGATAATGGGGATTGACTAATAAAAATTACACTCTTGGGGTATATTATTTCATTAATAATATGATATTTATGAACCAATATGAGGGATTGACTTCAAAGATACATTTGGGGTTTAGGCTGAGAACTATAAAATAATCCAAAATAATGTATCCTAAGATAATAAAATATTTTTATAAGTTTTAATAAATTAATTATTGGATTTTTTATGATGGAAAGGGGTAAATTATTTTGAATCTAAATCACTTTTATGTTATTTATTATGATAATTCCCTAATGTTTTTAACTTTCGATCACTCATGTTATTCCTATTGGTTTTTGTGTTTTCATTAACCAGAATGAACTGTGTTAATCCTGGTTTTGTGGAATAATTCCATGATGAACTTAATGATCAACCAATTATAATAGGATATGGATAGAATAATCTAATTTTTTTCAATCAAAATACATTGATAAATTATTAGCAATGATATTGTTGTTAAAATATTATATTCCCCAAAGATGATATAGATAGAGACTTATCAAAATTTATTCCATGAAGATAATGAATTAAATTACATTCAACCACCAAAGTGTCAAAAATGATTCCTTAATCATAAAGGTAATTTCATTAATGGGACTAAAACATTATTTACTTTTTGTAAATGAGGTTATTGGGAATCAAACTATTGAGGGAAAACGATACATACAATGGGAGAATCTAATTTTCATTTGTAGGATCCACTAATGATTTTATGTTTTTTTATGTAAGGAATTTAATCACTATTCAAACCAAATGGACCAATTAAATGGTTAAAGGGGATGTCTGACACCAACCATCACCCAGGTCAGGAGAATATGAGAAATATTATGAAATTAATTCTGTTGAGGGTGATAGTTATTTTTCACTATAGAATTGTCAATATATTCAATTATGTTAGATTTACCATATTATATATTGATATTGAAATAATATTTTGGGGGTATATTTTTTATATCTATGACATAAAAATATTTTATAAGTTTTATGGAAAGTCATGTCTTCTTGGTTTATCCCCTCTTCGCTTAATATGAATCTATTATGAATTTACTATATCATTATATATAGGGATAACATCAAATTTCATATAGGGTGATATCAGATTATATCCTAAGTAAAACCATAATAAAAAACAATGTATGATCAATTATGATCTCCCTATAGAAATTAGTCTTACAGTATGAGTTTTCAAATTTAGAGGAAATAATTGATTTAAGGGGGAGAATGTTACAACTATATATTTAATATATGTTTTCCTCTTATTAGGTCAAATATGTAAGACATAATTCCCCACACACAATACATAAATAAAAAAATCTATGATATGTTTTTTATTAACCACTAGTTTTTAACATAATAGTCATGAATTAGAGTACTTGAATTAAAAAATATATTAATATATATGTCTATATAAATGTTATTTTACTCAAAATTACAAAACTGATTATTTTATTATTGAATTAGTCTATTTATGTTGGTTAATTTCAATTAAATAAACTAAGTACATTATAATTAAATTGTGATAATATTAATTTACTAATGATATCTTTATCACTGTTTTATAGAAATTGGGAATAACAATAATTTTTATTTTCAATAATTATATTACTATAACAATAGTTTTTTCATTTTATTTTATAGTTTACTATAAAATTTCGAAATTAAAATTATAGAAATTTATTCATTAAAAATAAACATGATTTTTTAATTTTAAATATGAAAATTATCATATAAATGTTTTTTGATTTTTTTTATAAATTAATTGATTATTTGGTAAATTGTGAACAATTTTTTTTAAATATGATAAATTTTAAGACAATATGACATGAATCATTTGAAACATTTTAACTATATTTTGTATATATATATTTGGAAGAAAAAAATAAAATTTTTAATATAATGTTTTGGATTCATAAAATCAGTGTATAATAGTTTACAAATTTAGAAGTATTTTAGAGAAACTATTTTTCATCTATATCATTAATTTACTTGTCATGGGTAAATTAGATTATATATTTATTTAATAAAAATAAAACTTCATTAATAATTAATTATATTTTTAATTTCATTTTTATTAATAAAATTTAATATTTGTTTCTATATAACCATCAATCTGAAAAAAAATCTCTTTTTATAAACAAATTATTACGCACTTCATATGCTAACTCAATGATTAATTTCACTACAAATATAAAGACAATTAAAAAAAATATTATTATATTTGAGATAATAATTTTTTTATTATTTAATATCTCTAAATTTATTTAATGTTTTAAAATTTAGAATGTTACGATTATTGTCAATTACCATGATAATGATGAAACAACTACATTAAAATTGTTGTTGTAATAATATGAATAAATTTGAATAAAAAAAATATAAAAAATACATTAACTAATGAATCTTTTCTAATGTATAAATAAGTAAGTAAATATATTAACATCTGTTTAATTGGAAATAAATAATATATAATATTAATAATACATAATAGTAAAAAGAATATTTTTCTAAAAAATAATTTTCCTTCACATTGTGTCTTTTGATTTAATTGATTTTTTTTTTGAAATTTAGAAATTGAATTAAATTAAATAGAGGTATAATTTAGTTCTATCACATCCATATTTTTTTATATGTGTTCTTTAATATTTTTAATATATAATACGATTTCGTAGCTAAAAACTAGTTACCAATATTTAATTTGAAAGGGTAAAACATAAAAAGATAATTTTAATTAAGAATATAACATTATTAAACCAAGTTTTAAATGAATTTTACGTGTCCTGATTGACCCAAATAAAACATAAAATCCATTATTTTAAAAATTTAGAGCCATTGGCCAAAATATACATTCATGTTAGTAAAAAATATAAAATCTATTAAAAATTACATTTTCCTCTCTTCGAAAAGGGGCCACAAAAACGAATTCAAATATAAAAATAAAATTTTAATTTTCATTGAGATTATTCCCAAATATAATATACTATAGGATTCTCACATGTTTTTAAGCCTTTTCTCACACTATTGTAGTCAAATCCATCCAATTCAAAGGAGTTTTCAAAAGAATGATTAAGTCTCTAAAATATGTATTATACCATTCTCATGTTTATCTCAATAAATTAGTACAATTAATATAATGATATGTTATTATATTAATGGAATTATATTTATTTATTCATCTTAATCAGATAATAAAAATAAATGTATTGTTAGAATGTTGAGTTGACAAAGGTTTCCACAAAGTAATATTTTCTGCATTTTCATCACCACTAGTCTTGTCTATTAATATTGTTATAATGAATGAATAATTATGATATATATAATAAAACTATAAATTTTATATTTATAATTTTTATTTACAATTTTTCCACTCATTTGTTGATAAATGGAAACATTATTCATGTGTATGAGTGAACTATCACTTCCACGAACATGGTGTTTAATATTTCAACACAACCCATCATGTTTACTATTAAAAATATATTTATTATAACAAAATTATGTTTTTTACAGTATTAGTATTATTAATATTATGAAACTATTTAAAATACCTTTCTACCATGGTCAACATACCAAATGAGTTACAAGGAAATTTATCGAACAACCTCAAGTGACAAACATATAAAAGAATACTATTTTATATATAAATAACATATAATAATTAAAGTGTATAGAAATATAAAATATCAATTAATTAGGTACTTTGGTATATAGCTGATAAAAATAATTTAATTATTTCTAATGTTAAGTGATAATGATCAATGATTTTTGACACATGTAGGGGTTTCATCTCAATACTTACTTCTTTGAGACACATGTTCTGTTGTACTACTAATTATTTTTTAATAGTGTATATACATCCTATTGAATATTTATTATCATTTTTTATCCTTACACCTCTATCCATTTTTTATTATTTTACAAAAATACATATTTTTATTATTGGGAACCTTACAAAAACTACACAGTCCTGAAAACTACCAAAAAATTTGGTTCAAAATTCCTATTTCAAATATTAAAAGACATATTTCAAAACTACAAATGATATCACAACCTCGGGCCACCACCCACCATGTGTCACATTCCATGACAGAAATCCATCATCATTTACATAGTTCATGACTTCTAGATTCCATCTTCATTATCAAGAAAAAACACCATCTATCGTCAATAAACTCACAATACGATCGACAACAATTATACAGTGAGATCTTCCTTCCACAATCCAAGGACTGTTGTAAATGCACCCTGAGGAACACCAAAAAATTTATAAAACAACACCCAGTCCCGAATATAATAGGCATGAGGAAGATGTCAATTTATGGGTAGGAATATAATATATATAACTTGACATAGCCTTTAGTGCTTATATTCATGAACACACATATCCATATCCATGCAACAATGTAGAGATCATCATACAAATTATACCAAAAATGAATGCGTATATATTTCCCAAAAATAGAGTACTACTAAAAAATGTAATGCATGAAATGGAAAAAATAAGGCCTTCAAAAAACTGTAAAAGATTCCAACTAATTAAGAATGGGGGGACTATAGTAAAATTAAATCACCAGTACACACCTTGTTCGCTAAAGCTTGTTATGCTCCACTGGAATTAGGTCCTCCTAGGAGTCCATTAAAATTAATTTCATTTTCATAAGGAACTACATGTTTTGGAAGATATGGTATAGGTTTTAGTATAAAAATATCTATTAGGAACCCCAAGAACCCAAAATAAATGTGATCATCTCCAAGGAATCATTGATCTCGACCCAAAGGGAGATGAGAAATCCCAAGTGAGAGAGTACCAAAAACCCCATAACAACCATCCATTTACTATAAATAACTTGTAAGATCATCTCCAGAAGGTATTAAAAATAAAAATAACTAGAATTTATCATCGAATAAACAAAAGTTACCCATATAAAACTTCATGCCTCATGGTCTCAACCATATAGCATTCAATAGGATTCAACTCGAGGTCAATGGTATTGATTATTCTAGAATACTTAATAAATGATTTTTTCTATAATAAATGGAAAATATATGATATATATCACTCATTAGGTATATTTATAACATCTCATACAGAAGTCATCTGAGAGATATCACTCATCAAGTATCATTAAAATGATTGATCATCCCCTCTATCCCCTATGGAATATATCAAGGGAACATGATATTATGGTCTCACATTAATGAATGTCTGAGTAGAAACAAGCATATCTCAATACTCAGATAGGGGATCTTTCCCATCCTTGTTAGGTGATCCAAAAACCATTTTGGATACCAAAATACCTCAAATCATAATTAGTGGATCAACTAAGGGACCATTGGGGGGAACCAAGAATCTATCATGTAACCACATAAGTCATAACACTTCGATAGGGGATCACATCAAGGAATGTTTTGGGGAAGAAATAAACCATTTCGAGGCTCAATACCAGGATATAATGATAGGGGTCACACCCATGACCATTAGGGGATTCTATAAACCACATTTTGAACCAACCTCTGAGTAGGGGATCGTATGTACATTAATACTAAAAAAGGTACTAAAACATCCAATTATATAAGTGAATGTATGTATGAAAATACAAAAAATACCACTATGATAACTTTATATAATGGGGATATTCACCTAATGTATGATGGTTCTTGAAATAAAAAGGCATTACCACATAAGAAATATTCTACAATAGAGGATACCTCCCCAACCTCTTGGTACTATACACAAACTCAATCTTAACTCATCCTATAGAGGGGATAATAATTGTGTTATGGGGAAGTAATTCCAAACTGAACCCTCATTGGAATAGACTAAGGGAACCCACTGATACAATATTGGACCACCTGATATAGTGACATTAATCCTTCTAGAACAACCTTATTTCTCATCTCTAACTCCCAAACCATTGCTAAAAAAATGATCTATGTGGACAAATTTATAGGATGGATACTAAAAGGCATCTATCCATGTCCTAAACATGGAGATGTTCAAGGGAAATTTATTTTTAGGGAGCACATGGTATGTACACATAGTACACATAATTTCCCTTGAAAACATCCTTTGATCAAATCACCTCTCGGTACTCAACATATATAAGAATAATACAGAGCGTGTACCCCATTTTGCATAGTGTGTGACCTTGTCTATTCAAACATGCATGTCCTTACTCGCATACAGACTAGATGACCATATTACCATACACGACGTGAAACCTTTTTACATAGTGTTTTCCTCTTTTCTCATACCAATATTTTTACCTTTTTCATGACCATGTATGGATGCATTTGCATGTGTTATCTATCCCTGTACTGATACATGACGTGTTTGACCCGATCCTTAACTGAATGTCCTAGGCCCACTACATGGAATATACAACCAATACATGGTTTGTAGACCCCAAAATATTACCTTCATTGAACTATAAAAAAACATGATATGTGATCCTTCGCTACATTTCATGTGATCATATATTCAGAAGATGAGTTACCAATAAACCACCTTAATCCCTCAATTTCAACATGAACCCCACAGACCTAGCACCAAGGGATCTATTGCAGTCATAATAGGACATTAAATCCTTCATATAGTTCATAAATTGGGATATATATTTAAATCTCATAAATATTTCTACCTCAAAGAGAAACACTGAAACATCAGGCCCAACATGATTTCTAGAAGCTAAAGAATAATGATATGATGATGATCGGCATGTAAAACAGGGATCATAAAAAACACCTCACTTTGGTTCCTCATCGGTCTCAACACTGCTGTGGGAGAGAACCTACCTTCACACTTTTGTTTACAAGAATCCAAATGGGGGTGAAGATAGTTTTAGTAATAAAATTTTATTAAACTACTAAACCTGAATTTAACACCTTGGTAATGGTGAAATCCAATCTGGAGTCTGAAGTTGAAAAAATATGTCATGCCTCAGGTAAGATGCAAATTTTTATCTCAACCACCTTCTATGAATTTCTATTTGAGAATCAAATGGGGTGTTATTCTACATTTTAGGATAATATACACATGCGAGTTATAAAATATTTAATATTATTAATATCACTACCCTGAGGCTCTCTATGCCTCAGGATCCCACTACGAATTAGTGTCTAGCATCAAAAATATTCATTGAAATATTCAATATCATTACGTCGAATTACCAGATATTCAACACTCTCTCCACCTTTAAGATTTTCAACTCAAATAATGGAAGCCCATGTAAAAGGGGAATGTTGATCTCTCAAGAGGGTTCATATTATGTCTACAATCACACGATATGGGGATCCAAAATCACAATGAAGGTCCAACCCTTTCCAAAATCAATCACAATATGGTACATCAAATGTCCACCCCACACATACGTTCCAATGAAACCATGTTGACAAAATGTAATTAATTGAGCACATGTATCATAGATAATAATGGTGGATGAAAACCAATAACCTATGTTCATAGGGGTTACCAGTAAACCACCTCACTAACCTGACAAAAATATTGACATAATCGGGAATACCTCTTCCACCTTAGTATGAAAATCACCTTGAACATACATTTATATAACCAAATCGAGCCCCAAAATGTAGCCTCCAACAGTCTAAAATGGAGGTACATTGATGGTATATTTTAATTACACCACGACAGCAGTAAAATGTGAATCATGTTCTCCTATGCTCAAATGGTTCACTATAATTGGACCTACATCCACTCTCTAGGGAGTACTAATGAGGGAAATAAACATCCTCAGTACCTCATGTCACATCAAGAATGGTGTCATCATCAATCATTTGACTGTTGAAGCACTCCACATCTTCAAAAAATCAATTTTGAGAATTTACTGCAGATACTTGATCAAGTAATACCTCTTCATAGAATATTATATCTCCTCCACCCCTCATCGCTAAATAATTGGAGGGGTAACAACTATAAACATGAGATACAATGAAGCAACCTCACCCACAAGTGTCAACTACAAAGAGGTCAACTACTCGGATACCTCTATAAAATAGTGGGTAGAAACCCACATTAAGAGCATTTGTTGGTGGAGCCACACCCTTGGGTGCGTCCACATATATAAAGACCCAATCCTCTTTCATTTCCACTAACATTCCTATGTATAAGAATACATAAAATAACAAGTGGACCTATTGAATATAGATCTATCTTAATGAGAGGTCCCACAAATTATAGAAATCTTGGAGAATGACTATAATCCATTCTCAAGTGTCTCAAATGAAAATATGATGTTGATCCCACAAGGTTACAAATGGAGAAAAATCCTATGAACTAATCCACCAAGTTAAAGGACCCAAAACATGAGTCTCTCTTACATATCTAATATGAACATAGTGTTGTCCATGTTTACACAATAGGTCTTCCTAATCCCTCCATCGACAAGCCACCCATTGCACCAGATCTCATGATGGTCCATGAGAGTAAAATAACACACTGAAAAAAATTTCAGGGATGTCCATGGGTGCATGATTTTGTATAAGTTTAACTCATGTTGTTGACATAATACCATAAAATCCTCATGAATACATTCTCAATACCACCTACAATATAGAGAGTATAAATATCAAAGCACCACTTCTCCAATGGTCACACTAGACTTCTGATAAAATTCGTCTATATCTTCCCAAACATGAGAACATCCTCCAAATCCTGGGATCACGCCTCTATAATGTGTAGAAATTAATCCAACAAGCCAAAAACACTACCTACCCCACTAGAGGAAACCCAGATGAGAATGTGTGGTACCGATACCAACCAGATTGAGTAAAACATCATAGGTTCTCTATCAAATGATCTGGGAAGCTTCCATGTGAGGCTTTTCCCCACCATAGTTGGGTTAGACTGCGAATAGAAATTCAAGACCTATGATCTTCTCTATTGGTTCTTCCAATCTTATGGGTTTAGAAAATTGTTCCACTAGTATCATTGAGCATTACAAATGGGATATGATCTGAGAAATGTGGCTCCTGACTCATTCTATAGTAGCTATAGAAATGAAGACCCATATTTCACCCCAAACCACATCTGATTCTATAATCTAGAACCTCCTTCAACCTGAAGCTCATAACATTACTTGCCTACCCATCCAACCCATTCTAGGCATGACTGAATATCTCAAAATAATATCCCCAAACACACACTTCAAATTAACTTAACCATGAATCCTCAAAACTATACTCTTTTCAAAGTACTAAATCACCAATATATTTTTGTATTGATTCAAAAAAACATGTCTTGGTGGGGTGAGTATCCCTCTTTCTTATGATTCTAAATCCATGTAAGTCATTCTCATTATAGGTTTCTAAGAAGGCCAACAATCACCCAATATAAGCCTCAATAAAAATGTTAAAAAAATAGGTTATATTATATTTTTATCTTACAACACCACTAACAAATTGTAATGGATAAAAACAGTACCTCTAATCACCCATAGATATTCTAGGTCAGAGGAATTTATGGTCTAATATTTTCATCATCTCCATACCAAATCATAATAATCCCAAAACAGACCACCAAGATGTAAGAACATGGACCTTATTTTAAGGTATGTTTTTCATTTTTCTGGAGTTTTTGAGAAAAGAGGAGTTTCTTGAAATTTTTTAAGTACACGCCGTGTACTTTCTGAGTACATGTCGTGTACATCACTGCCAATCAAGGCCATGTTCTGGCCATGTCATGGCCACACACATGACAATGTTGGGGTGATATGGAGGCCACCTAAAGTGGAGTACAGAAAAGTCCATGTACATGCCGGGTACTTTAAAAGTACACATCGTTTACTTTCTTTTTTTTCACTAAATGGACCAGGGTCATGTCTTAACCACAAAACCATCTTCTTCACTAGCTTCATCAACCGAGGGAATCCTGTATAGTCGCGAATCTCCACCGAGAATCCGAGCCTCCGTCTATTCTCCGAATCGACCGCTGTCAATTGCGTTGTAACCACATCGGTAAGCTCTTCCTTCTCATAGAGATTAGTTTTCCAATTCCTCCACTTTCTGAAGTTATCATGGGTTGAGAGTTTTGGGAATTTATTAGATCTATAATGTTCCAAGGATATTCAAGATTCGAGGTTCGATTATATAAATCTCCTAATGTCGAGGTAGGTGATTTGTGCCTTTCTATATAAAGTATTTGAGTATTTGTGAAAATTCTACCAATACCCTTGAACGAGGTATTGCGTGTTTCCTATTTTTTCCTTGTCATTTTCCTAATTTGATTATATTCTTGAGTAGATGTTTCTTCTTGTGAATAGTGTAATTTTCTAGGCTTTGGATGCTTTGCCTATGAATGTTTTCCTGTTTATGATTGTTTGGTCTAGTTTTTCATGTTAGGATTTTTCCAGTTGCATGGATAGTTATAGGATGGTGTGACTGTAGTTCTTTAGTGATGAGATACTGTAGATTCTAGCCATGATGATCTTGAGGATACATGGTCCATTATGCGATGTCATACTTGTTGATTTTACATAGGTCTGTGAGAATATAGTGTAGTAGACCATAATGAGAATGGACGTAAGGGCTTCTCCAAAGAGTCTTTAATTTACGATGCGAGACCACAGAGGGAATTTACATTGAGTTCTTCCTCAGAGAGTCTGTAGTTCCTCAACATGCTCCAGAGGGGGAATGAGACGTCGATTTCTTCCCCAGAGCACCATTAGTATGATATGAGACTATAAGGGTAATTGATAGTGAGTGCTTTCTCAGAGATTCTATTCCTTAGCTGAACCAAAGGGGTGAGACTATGTGTGCCTCTGAGAGGGTTTCTAGTATTTGTAGGTTGAACTATAGGGCTTAGGCTGTGAGAACTACCCATAAGGGTACCTGTTTTATACATTATTGTGTGGCTACTTATCTTTATGTAAAATATATGCTAGAAACTGTGGATTGTTGCTCTTGTGTACTTTCTTGTTTACTAATTCAGTACTTTTACATTCCATATATTCACTGATTGTTAGGCACAAATATTTGGGTGGTTTCCTACTGGTACATTGTCTCTCACCATGTTTGGACCATGCTTTTGGGCCAAAACAGATTGTATTGTTGTAGGTATAGATAAGGGTAAGTTCACTTCTACATAAGGTTCTTGATTGCACTGGAGCCGGAGAGCATGGTACCAAGCCGAGGCTTGCGATGTTGAGGAGTTTCTCATCTGTTGTTTGTCATTGTACTTTGGTTTTTTACTATATTCAGCATTGTTACATGTTTGTCTGTTTTCCTAGATATACGTATCATGCATCATTTACATATATATCTGCTCCAGTTGTTTGTTTATCATTCTTCCGCTGTTAATGTTGTTTGGTATTTACTTCTTCCACTATTGTATGTATTTATGTACTTCCGTTGTGTACTCTTACAATGAGGTCATAGTCTCCCCACTATCACACCTAAGGCCCTTGTTTCTAGTTGGAAGCCTATGGTATTCGAGGAAATGAACTTTGAGGCCATGTGAGCAATTGGGTATGGGGCTCCTCTGGGTGGCTTCTGGAACCGGGACGTTACAAAGTGGTATCAAATGGTTTCTTTTCTCTTGACATACTATTTTTAGACTATATCCAGGAATAGGAAGGAATAATTACTTGGTAATGAGAAGTGACCAGGAGTAGCTAACCCCTGAACAGGGAATATCAATACTACCACGATTATTAAATTTTTGCCGGTTTGAAATTTTATAGTTGATTTGATTTCACCATTTTGTGATTCACATGCTTTGTGTTTTTACCATTGTTGTTATTGCGGTTCTATTTCGGTCACAACTCAATGAGATGAGGCTATGCCATCTCATGCATCATATAATCACTTGCTAGAAATCTCATGTCATGCATTCTGGACTTTTCAACTGATATGCATTAGAAATTTCATGTTGTTGCGATAGAGGTTGTGTAGAATATGCATGCTGTTGTGATATGTGATTTGATAGAATACCTGATGTTTGATAGGGAATTGTTTGTATAGTTATTTGCTTAGATAGACTCCAAACATTGGTTCTTGATGTGTTATGGGCCCTCATGGACCGGGATTTGGTGGATCATTGAATTGTTTACCTTGTTATGACTCATTAAATATGCCAAACATTGATTCGCAGGGAGTGTGGGCCTTCACGGATCAAAATTTTTAACCTTAATGACTGTTTTTCTGTGTTTTCTAGGTTCTGGTGTATTTCTAAGGCTAATTTCCAGAAAAACCCAGAATACACGGAGTGTACTTTATGAATACACATAGTGTAGTCTATAGTCATGTCACTGACCGTGTGAGCAAGGACACAGGGTTGTGAAGAACCATGTAGTAAAACACCATGTACTTGTTTTGAATGTCGTGTAGTGTGAAATAGGTACTCCGACCGTGCCATGAACAACACAGGTCATGTTATTTATTCACACACACAATGTGTCTGAATTTTTCATGTCGTGTCGTCTGATCTAGGTACCGGACCCTATCACGAACAACACGGGTCTGTGTTACTCTTTCTCTTACATGCCTTGTCCACCTGAAACACGCCGTGTTTTGTAACCTGCACATACAAGCTGTGTCACTAACAACACAGGTCAGGTTAATGTTGTTAAGTACACGTCGTGTATACCTTGAACATGTCGTGTAGTTTTGTATTAGGAGAGCCATGTGGATTAACCGTGTAGAAGGACTCAGGTAGGGAATAAGATTCAAGTACACGCCATGTGTTGGGACAACACGCCGTGTATCTGGGGTGTTACATGTCCATTTTAGGTAGAATTACACACCCATGTGAATGACTTAAGGGAACACGCTATGTAGGGAAATTACACGCCATGTGGTCATGTTTTGTATAACATGGAATGCCTTCTTTTCCCTGTTCCTTCTTGTGCCATTAGTTTTTCAGTTCTTGAAAATGTTGGTCTAAGGTTTAAATTTGACCTTGGAGAGTCATGTCAACGAGACCACCTCCATTGGTATGCCACTTAACAGGAGTTGATCAGACACCGGATATGGTCGATCAGGGACTTCCTACTAATCCTCTTATTGTTCCAGACTTGGCACCAGTAGTGATATCGGATATAGAAGCCGATGCGTAGTATAGGGAAGGTTTTTTGAGGATGATGTAGACCTTCAAGTGAGCTCTGACTTCTGCCACTTCAATGGCAGACTTGACATGGGTTTTCCAGCAGCATCATCCTCCCACCTTCTCAGGGGAAGGAGGACCATAGGTTGTAGAGTCATGGCTAGAAGTCATGATGACGATCTTCAATCATCTAGAGACACCTCCAGAGAGGCAGGTCAATCTCGCTACCTACATGCTATGAGACTCCGCCAAGAGGTGGTGGGATGTGATCTCACAGGCGGGTCATCAGCAGGTTATGTTGTGGGAGGAGTTTGAACGCGTCTTCTATGACTACTTCAATCCAGATACCCTGAGGGCCGACCGAGCCCAGGAGTTCATGAACCTGTAGCAGGGTAATCTGTCTTTCATGGAGTATTCCTCTCATTTCACCGAGCTTCAGCGATTCAATCCCCTCCAGATCACATATGGGTTGTTCTTGGAAAGGAAGTTTGAGGATGGCCTCATATGGGAGATCCGCTCACATGTGAATATCTTCAGGCTGACTTCCATCGCTTCCATCATCAACCAGGCACTGATTGCAAGGCTCAATCTGAGAGCCAGGGAAGTCCCACTACCAGGGTTAGTGATTCACCAGCTGAAAGAAGGATGCACTGTAGGGAGTCTATGTGTGGTGATCCGAGGTGGAAAGACACATCATCAGGTAGCTAGGTGGTATGCTACCAGAGTGGAAGGGCTGGAGATACGAGACCGTAGTGTTAGAGAGACCAAGTGGAGTGCTGATCTTCCAGCAAAATGGGTCACCTTCAGTACTTATGTTAGGTTTTCTCACTAGCATCTAGTGATATGGGTACATCCATGACTCCCCATTCAGGAGCAGCACCACCAGTTTCTCACCAGTCTGAGAACTGGAGTTCTTTCGGTCGTTCATGCCGAGGCAGAGGTCATGGACAGGGTGGCCAGTCGCTGATCTATCAGTGATAGTAGGGTGGATCAGCTCAGAGCAGTCAGGCAGGGCCACAGGGCCATGGTACAGGTCAGGCTTTTGCATTGGAGCAGATCCAGCAAGTGTAGGATCCTGGACCCTCTAAAGTTCGAGGTATGATCTTTGTAGCCTCCGTTTTATCTTCTGATCTTTTGGATATAGGGGCTTCCAATAGCATTATCTCTGCTGCTGTTGTGGAGATCCTTGGTCTCTATATCTTTTCCTCTATAGATATCTTGATTCTAGACACACCATTGGGGGCTTGGATGTCAAGTTTACGTCAATGGAGAGAGTTCCCTCTTGAGTTTGTGGGGTGTCACTTATTTTGGGACCTCTATGACCTAGAGATGATAGGCTATGATATAATCCTCTAGATAGACTGGTAAGATCCCTTCCATGAATTAATCCACTGTTATCGCCATAGGGTGAGTTTCATATCACCAGAGGGTGGACCTTTTCTTCATTGTGGTTAGTGGGATGTCCAGGAAAGTCGAGCAGGACCTGACCATCATGGGCTTAGAGGAGTTATAGCCCATATTTCCAGTCTATATCTGTATTACCATGGGACTTTACCATTAGATATTATTTTAGTGGTGGATCATTTTAGGGATGTCTTTCCAGAGGACTTTTCTGTTTTTCCTCCGAAGTGTAAGATAGAATTTTCTATTGAGCTCATTCTAGGAGCGGCACGAGTGTCCATTCCTCCTTATAGTATGACAACACCTGAGCTACAAGATCTCAAGAAGCAGTTGGAGGAGTTTCAGGCAAAGGGTTTCATCTGACCCAGTACTTCTCTATGGGGTTCGCCTATCGTGTTTGCCTAGAAGGAAGATTGCACCATTAGGCTTTGTGTGGATTATTGGAATCTGAACTACTTGACTGTCATGAAATGATATCCTTTTCTTAGGTTTGATGATCTCTTCAATCAGCTTCAAGGATCCCGAGTGTTCTCGAAGAATGACTTGAGATCCAGTTATCATTAGTTGTGCGTTAGACCATCAGATATACCTCTTACAGGCTTCAAGAGCTGGTATGGTCTATAAGAGTATATGGTTATTTCATTCGTTCGCATGAACACACCTGTAGTTTTCATGGCACTGATAAACCGAGTGCTCTATCCATACTTGGATTCTTTCATGGTGGTTTTCGTGGAAGACATCTTGGTGTACTCTCACACTCAACACAACCATGATACCCAACTTGAGATCACTCTAAGTACACAGAAAGAGCATCAGTTATATGCTATGCTCTCGAAATTCCACTTTTGGATGGATCAGATTCAGTTTATGGGTAACTGTATCTCAGAGTCATGAGTATTAGTAGACCTAGAGAACATGAGATCAGTAGTTTCCTGGGAGTAGAAAATGAACGTCTTTGAGGTGTAGAGTTTTCTAGGGTTGGAAGGATTCTACAGATGCTTCATTTGGGACTTTTCACACTTAGAAGAACCATTGACAAGTTTGACCAAGAATGGGACGATGTTCTTATGGTCAGATTCATGTGATTCAAGATTTTAGGAGCTGATAGGGAGATTATCATTAGCACCAATACTAGTCTTGCTAGAGCCGGGCTAGAGCTATACTGTTTACTGTGATGCATCAGGTATCTGGCTGGGAGCTATGTCTATGCTTGGAGATGAATTCATTGCGTATGGGTCTCAGTAGTTGAGGACACATGAGAGGAACTACCTAGCACACGATCTCGATCTGGTGGCAGTTGTTCATTCCTTACACTATTGGAGACATTATCATATGGTAGAGCACATTGTGGTTTGCACCGACCATAAGAGTCTCAAGTAAATCTTCACCCAGCGTGATCTGAATCTGAGACAGCGTTGGTGGGTTGAGTATCTTCAGCCCTTTGACTTTGAGCTTGCCTATACACCAGGAAATGGAAATGCAATGGCAGATGCATTGAGCAGGAGGACTCAAATAGAGGCATTTAATGAGGCCAGCAGTGAGTGGAAGCTTATGGATCTATTCTCTGAGATGAATTTTAATGTGCACGACAAATATGGGAAGACTTTTCTATCTCTATTAGTTGTTAAATATACACTACTTGATTGGGTAGGGATGAAGAAGCTATCAGACTCATAAGGCCTAGTCCCGCGGGAGAGTGTGTCAGGAGAACACCTTATTCCTAGAAGGACAGTGGGCAAGGATGAGATCCTGGATTTCCAGGGATGCTTATGGGTGCCAACAGACATACGTGCGGAGCTAATGAGGGACTTTAATTCCTCAGTATGGGAAGTTCATCATACCATCACCATGATGTATCGTGATCTACACCACCAATATTGGTGGCCAGGTATGAAGAAAGATATTGCTGGTTTTGTCATGATATGTTCCACTTTTCAGTAGGGAAATTCGGAACATCAGCGAACAGCAGGTCTTTTGAAGCAGTTACTCATTCCCAAGTGGAAGTGGAATGATGTCGCGATGGAATTCGTGACCAGTTTTCCAAGATCGCCTTGAGGGAATAACGTAATATGTGTTTTCATTGACAGACTCACGAAGGTTTCTCACTACATTCTGATCAAGTAGACCATCAGTGTTGATGAGATGGGATGGTTTTTCATCTGAGGGATTGTACATCTTCATGGAGTTCTACACTCCATCGTTTTAGATATGGATGCAGGTTTTACTTCTCGGTTCTGGCAGGGGATTTAGAAGGATTTGGGTACATAGGTACTTCGAGTACAGCATACCATCCCCAGATAGATGGACAGTCCGAACGTATGATTCAGGTTCTTGAGGATATGCTCCGAGCTTGATTTCTAGACTTTGGAGGTTCTTGGGAGAATCATATACCTCTTTTGGAGTTACCCTACAAAACAGTTTTTAGGACACTATTTAGATAGAACCTTACGAGTCTTTGTACAGTGGGCTATGCCGATCCCATTTATGTTGGCTGGAGGCGGGTGAGGTAGCTTTGTTGGAACCACGACTTCTTCCAGAGACCTCAGAGCAGATAGAGTTGATTCAGAAGATGATGGCTACAATAGAGTCTTGACAGAAATCTTATGCTGATCAGCAGAGATGACCTCTAGAGTTCGAGGTCGGGGATTAGGTTTTCCTACGTGTCACACAGAGGTTGGAAGACAAGTGGATTTAGAGACATGGTAAGCTTTCTCCTAGGTACTTCGGGCCATTTGTGGTGTTGGAGAGAGTTGGGCCGGTTTCCTATCAGTTGCAGTTACCTCAGAGGTACCAGGCTATGCATGATGCCTGCCACGTTTCTCAGCTCCGACATTACTTTTCAGACCCATCTTATGTCTTTTATCCTGAGGTGGTTGAGCTCGAAGCAGATCCATCATTTTAGGAGAATCCTATCTGTATTTTTTATCATAGTAATAAGGTTCTTCATGGTCAGTCAGTTCCTCTGGTACGGGTGCAATGACAGCAAGGACGAGTACATGATGAGACTTGGGAGAGGGAGGTCGACGTACGATCGCAGTGGGTAGAGCTGTTCAGGGATTCTTCGTCTACACCTCGATAGGGAAATTAGGGGACATATTTCTTTAAGGGGAGAATTTTGTAAGAACCCAGACCTTTTTTCAGGTATGTTTTTCCATTTTATGGAGTTTTTGAGAAAAAAGAAGTTTTTGGATATTTTTGAAGTACACACTGTGTACTTTCTGAGTTCACACTGTGCACTTCATTGCAGCTAATGTCCATGTGTTGGCCATTTCATGGCCACACAGACCACCATGTAGCGGTGACATGGAGGCCACCTAAAACGGAGTACAAAAAATCCAATTACACGCCGTGTACTCAAAAATTACACACATTGTACTTTCATTTTTTCACTAAATAAACTAGGGTCACAGCTTAACCCCAGAACCATCTTCTTCTCCAGCTTCATCGACTGAGGGAATCCTATACGGCTGTGAATATCCTCCAGGCCTCCAGGCCTCCATCATTTCTCCGAATAGACCTTTTTCGATTGCATTGGAGCCGTATTGGTAACTTCTTCCTTCTCCTAGAGCTTCCTCTTCCAATTCCACATCGTTCTCATGTTATCGCGGGTTGAGCGTTTTGGGTGATTTCTTAGATCTACGACATTCCAAGGATATTCAAGCTTTGAGGTTTGAGTATATCAATCTCTTAACATCTTGGAATGTGGTTTGTTCCTTTCTGCATAATTTCTTTGAGTATTTTTGAAAATTCCCCCAATACCCTTGAACGAGGTATTGTGTGTTTCCTATTTTTCCCTTTTCATTTTCTTGATTTGCTTATATGTTTGAGTAGAGGTTCTTTCTTGTGAATAGGGTAATATACTATTCTTTAGATGCTTTTCCTATGATTGTTTTCCTGTTTATGACTGTTTTGTCTAGTTTTTCATGTTAGGTTATTTCCAGTTTCATGCCTAGTTATAGGATGGTGTGACTGTAGTTATTTAATGATGAGATACTGTAGATGCTAGCCGAGTAGTTCTTGAGGATAATTGGTCTGTTACACGATGTTATACTTGTTGATTTTACAGAGGTATGTGAGAATATAGTGTAGTAGACCATAGGGAGAATGGACGTAAGGGCATATCTAGAGTGTCTTTAATTTACGATGTGAGACCATAGGGGGAATTGATGTTGAGTGCTTCCTTAGGGTGTCTGTAGTTCCTCGACGCGTGCCACAGGGGGAATGAGACGTTGAGTGCTTCCTCAGAGCGCCTTTAATACAATATGAGACTTTAGGGGGAATTGACGGTGAGTTCTTCCTTAGAGAGTTTATTCCTTAGCTGAACCAGTGGGGTGAGACACGGTGTGCCTCTCAGAGGGTTGCTAGTATTTGTATGTTGAACCATATGGGTTAGGATATGAGAAGTATCTAGAAGGTTACCTATTTTTCTTACTTGATTGTGTGGCTACTTCTCTATTTGTAAATTATATGCAAGAAAATGTGGATTGTTGCTGATGTGTACATTCTTGTTTACTACTTCTGTACTTTTACCTGGCATATATTCACTGACTGTTAGGCACAAATCATTGGGTGGTTTCCTAAAAGGACTTTGTCTCACACCCTTTTTAGGCCATGATTTTTGGCACAAACAGTTTATATTATTGAAGATATAGATATGGTCAAGTTCCCTTAAACTTCAGGTTCTTGATTTTACTGGAGTAGGAGAGCATGGTTCCAAGCCAAGGCTTGCGATGGTGAGGATTTTCTCATATATTGTTTTTATTTTTACTTTTTTTAGTATCGTATTCATCATTGTGACTTGTTTGGGGTTTTTCATAGACATGTGTGTATCATGCATCATTTACATATACTTATACTATAGTTGTCTGTTTATCAGTCTTCTGGTATTATTGTTGTTTGGTAATTACTGCTTCCACTGTTGTATGTATTAATGTACTTCCGCTATGTACTCTGCCAATGAGGGCATAGTTCCCCCACAATCACACCCAAGGCCCTCATTGCTAGTCGGCAGCCTCTGGTGTTCAGTGAAATGAGCTTGAGTATATGTGAATAACCGGGTACTGGGTGCCTTTGGGTGGCTTCCGGTACCGGTATGTTACACAAGAGGTGTTTGTGGAAAAAGATAGAATCATATTCCACTATCTGCATCCCTCTCCATTCTTCATTCATAGCAGTCATCATAAGAAACTCCACTCACCTTCCATTGTCTATATTAGAGAAGATCGTTGACCATATCCCTCTCAATTGCACATTGAGTCAATAAAATATCACACAACATGTACCTATAATTAAGAAGAAAAACACCACCACCCTCATTGCTTAAAAAATTTAGTTTTCGATACATGACTCTAGACTCTTTATCCTAGGATAATCTTCTGAAGAGTCTCGCATGCACAGAACAGTGAGCCTTATATCACCTATTGGGTTCCGAGGTTTCATATCATGTGTTCCTAAAACATGTAGTCAGAGTCTTCTTATCCAAAAACATATCCACTATAAATTAACACTCAAACACTTTAGTAGAGGTGGGAATATAAAGTGATATAATCAAATCCATGATATCTCTGCTTAATACCTACTTGATGCTCTATTCTCGAAATAATGGATCTCAGACCATATTCATGGAGTTTTTTGAAGGTTCCCTGAAATAATATTGATAATATTCCATAGTCATAATACCCTTCTAATTCAACAAATGTTCCTGGATACAGAATAATCGCAGTATGGATGGATAAAACTATTTCTAGAAGAGCTACTCAAAATCTACCTATGTGAGTATTGTATCATCATTTTTTTGATCCACAGGACTCTACAATCTCATATATTATCCCTAAATAACACTCTCTTTAGGGACCACCATTTGATTCGAAGGTTTTATCACATGGGGGAAATCACATGTCACTTCCTCAATTCTGCCATCTGTTTCCTGGGGGATCCATATCACCTCGGTACCTGGGAGGTATCTTCCTATGAAACTCATGTAACACACTCATCCTATTTTAATCCTTATATGGTAATACTGAAACAACCAACTACTCAATGGGATGGGGTTTGACTAGAAACCCACCCAGAGATACCACTACTAATACTGACACCTTTGTAGAAGCCTCATCATAGGGGGGACCGTCATCCCAATCCCATTGTGGATCCCTTTTTGGATATCATCATGGTATAATCCTTAAATATAATTCTAATTCACCATATTAAATTATTATATTTGTATAGTTTGACACAATAATGACAGGGAAACCACAACCTAGTTCTATATTATTTATGTGAAAATATTTCCCAACAACCAGTATCAATATGTAAAAAGTAAAGAATCAAGTTATCATAGACCATGTGAATGGATAAGTAAACCACTAAATCAACATAAAAGTCCATTACCTTAATTGATAACTAATAAATCTTTACCACTCTCTCCATAAACCATTAACTATGATCAAAACATCATAATCTCAACAATGAGGTCCCAAAGTGGAACCACATTTGATACCACAAAATAACGAACTAACCCATCAGGGGCCACCTGGCCTATGGAAGAGTAAGGCCTCACAACCCCAATCATACCTTAAACAGGCTAGGGGATTTTTTTCGCTGTAATGTGGGAATATCACATACATGGGTGGACCTATCCAATAGTAACTATATAGACATGTAGAATACCATCTCCTTGAAAGAGTTTAGAGATAATAATACAACTTATATTATCAAGGACATAATAAATCATTCCCAAAAACATAGTACAGTTATATTTTATAAATGATAAATGTAAAATAGTATAATCCCATCAATCATTAAATACGTTTGTATAATACATATATGATGTGGACTCCTTCCAAATTGTAACACCTCAAAATTCTAAAATATGACCATTGTATTCGATAGTGAGTATGAAATTCAACACCAAGATCATATGGGAATATAATATCCCAAGGAAATACAATATATTTAATATTTAAAATAAAATAAATCATTGGTATATATTACAATGTTTGATACATTGACTTATCTCATGTTACATGCATGAGTGACAATTCTTGGTAGCTCACGTGACATGTTAGCTCGAGTTTTACTGAACAAAAATATATTATTATTATTATATTATTTTCTTTAATATTGTATAGATTATCTGTTAAATTTGAGTCCATGAAAATGGTTAAATATCTTATGAGTATATGTGGTCTAGAAAAATGTAAAATGATATCATTGGATTCAAATTAATTATAAAAGAAAATAAAAAAACAGTATATAATGTGAATATTATTATAGAAATAATTTTATGCTCACAATTTTTTTTATCCAAATAAATTAAATTAATTAAAATAAAATAAATATATTAATGTGTGTGTGTATATATATTATTAATAAATTAGTTTTTACACTCGTCCAATATATTTCATAGGCATAAGATAAGAACATAGATCATTTTAAGCATAAAAATCTATTTTTTTAAAGGTACATTTACATCCATATAATGTAAAATGTATTTTAAATATATATTTCTGAAATTTTTTATTGTTTATATTCCAAAATAAAATTCTTCTTGTAAATTTACATATAAAACTTAGGTTCGGGAGAATTTTTTTTGTTTTTCTGAGAATTTTCATTCTTTTGATAAATAGTGATTATTACTGAATTTTCGATTTGAAAACTTATTTTTTGACTAATTTATTTTTAAAGATAAAATATTTTTATAATTTGATTAAAATTAAATTTAGTTCAGTTTTCAATATATTAATCCAATTTATGTCATTATTATCAATTTCACATTTAAATTGGATATAACAATTTATGAAACCATTAAAGATTTTTAGATTAAAAATCTACATTGTCATCCCATATGTGGGATTAAATTTAAATTCAATTCTAACTCTTATGAGATTTTTATTTGTAATAATGGATTGAATAATATGAATAGTAATTATTTGTAATTTCTAATATGTTCAACATTGATTTTGAACAAAAATATTAGTGAGCGTAATTAAAATTAAATATAGAAATAAAGAAAAAAATATCTTAATAAGGGACTAAACCATAAACATAAGGGCCCAAATGACATCGAAATTTTTTTCAAAAGAAATGTTTCTAAAATATCACGAACCTCCTTCATCCTGATGAGGGAATGGATGATAAAGTGTTGTAAACATCCTTCTTTAAGATGGAAAACAGATAATGATCCCCTTGGTCCCTTCTCCAATATGCCTTGGGTTCTGACCAACACCAAGGGTATTCAAATCTCACAAAATGGTAGGAATTACCATTTTTATAGAAACCATGATTGGAAAATAATATGTATCAACATCAAAAACAACTACAAGATACATATATATATATATTTATAAAATCCCAAAAAATATGTCCCACATGGATATTTAATCTAAAAATACAAGAAATACAATGAAAATCTCCAAATTAAGTAGCAAAGGAAAAATGAAAAGCGTCTACATAGAAACAATCCCAGTGCCTGATCTAGTACGGTCCATCAAGGGCGATGTAATCTCCTTGTAAACCGATTTTTTATATATATATATATAAGGTGAGAATACAAGTATTATTAGTAGAAAAAGACAAAGTAACTCATGCACAAGTCAGAGAAGCATACTAATTCCCCTATGAGAAACAATAGAATCCAACGAACCTCACAAGTTATACTAACTTCCCAAAACTCAGAAATAAAATTCTCACCAAATAACAGAAGTCAAGTAATCTAATAATGTATGCCCTTTGATATTTGGGCACCCTGAAACACGTCCCACAAATTATCTTATCATCCATATATGCAAACATCCTAATTCTACCACTCTCTTTCACACCCTCAGAACCATGACCTTCACACACACACCTGGGAAACATATCACATCCCTCCCACAAACACCTCGTCCAAAACCACATCATATCACACCTATAGACACCAAGGCCACAAAATCACGACACCATTCCAAAGACACCTAGGAAAGAAAAACATATATCACCCCAAAGACACATGGGATAGGACATCTCTCACATAGAAACATGGGACACACAACCACACCACCACCTACTCATAGAGTATTGGGCTACCAATTCCTATAATTAAGAGTAGAGAAGAGCCAATAAGAATCCATATATCCTCCCACTGGGATTTTGGGAATGGACACCCTCCTCTATAAAAATGGGTGTGGTTGTAATGTAGTTCTCATAAATGGTTGGGTGCATATATAAAACTGAAGGTGCTACATTTATATATAGGTACCCAAAACTCATCCCAACAAACATTAATCCAAAAATAAACAACCAGGCTACACAAAACTACCCTTTATACCTCCTCTAATGGATAACCACACAAAAATCCACAAATTACTTCATAACCCCAACCAATTCATTAAACCAATTATAATTCATTATTTAACAAAAAAAAATTATTAATTCCATCCCTACTCGAGTAACTAAAAAACATATAACATGTTTTATGGGTGAAGAAACCATACCAACCACTGCTAAATCCAAAGAGAAAAATATGGACCAGGGAAATAGAATCCACTCTAACACCCATTAATAATATACCAGCCTATGGAAGCATGGGGAGAACCTCTAACAGAAGGTATCACCATCTTTCATAAAAATTATCCCTCCAAAACCATTCTCGGCGGCACCACTTCAAAAAAATCACCAAATCTAGAAAAACTTAAAAAAACAACCAAGTTATAGTCCAACTGCACAAACTGACCATATTCAACAACCATAACACAAACTAGAAGTATACTGAGTATTTATCAAGATCATCCTTTCCACAATCAATAATTATTTCCTCCTGAGAATCCATTACACCACTAGTACCACCCCATACAAAAAACCACCCCCAGGAACAACATCACACGATTATCACAACACACAAGGGAAGAAACCACACACTTCCCATAGCCACACAAAACACACAATGTGTATTTAGATTTAGCAGAACATGTTCTATAATTCCACTTTTATTATTCATTGGTGATCAAAAAAAAGTTCAATCCTAAAGAATCCATATAATTAACTTGGTATACGTGATAAAACAAATTTTCATATTTGTTTCCATTCAATAGGGGACCAACAACAAGTGTAAATTATCTCCAATGAATAAGAAAAGACCCCCAATGGCCATGATTTTCAAATGGATACAACCCATATGATTCAAAAAAGATATCAAAGATAAAAAATAAAACAAATGATCATCATCAACATCACCCATGTAACGCCCAGACCCCAGTTACCCAGAGTCGGTGCATTATTACATAAAATTGGAATGATCCCAAGAAAGATCAAATCTCGAAGGACCGATTGTATTAGTAGCCTTGGAAACACTAGATATATTCATGATGTTTTACATTACATCATAAAGTGAAAAACTACTAAATCAACATATTGTCTCCATAGTCCACACTATTATCCCCTCATAATATCCCTGCAGGTCATTCATAATTTACTTCTTCACATCCTGGGAAAAATAAAACATAGAAAAGGGGTGAGCTCAAATGCCCATTAAGGATAACAATATAGCAGAAACATTCATAAATAAGAATAAACATTTAAGGAAATGTATAACTAAAACAAAAGCCTTTTAAACTTTAACTTCAACAATGTATGGAAAAAATAAAATGAAATAATTCCATTTATTTATTCACATGCATATTCTACTAATCGAATAATCACATGCAATATCAATAACCGTATTCATAATGATGGAATGCATAATGCCAGACTATCATAACCACATAGCCAAGACCTCGTCCCAAGACTATAAATAAGATTTTTCCAAGGCCGTGTGCAAAGACACAGGTTTGTCTCATGAGACCTACCGATGCATCAAGGAGCTATAGGGGGCTCCACCCGTCACATATTATGTCCAATTCATTCCCATATGAAAAGGATTAAACATAACATAAACATTCGTATTAAAACTACCATACGAAATGTAAATACTTCATCCATAAACCATGAATGGTATAAAAATAACACATCCATAGTAAAACATATCACAAAATCTTCAACACAATATAGATGTTTTGTATCATAATAAATCAACTTCAAATAAGCATTAAATCCATCAAATGATGTTGACATAGATGAAATCAACACTCTTTTTAGAGAAATATCTCTTTTTAATTTTAAATCATTTAAGAGTCATATATTTATAAAATAAAACATTTTCTATGAAAAAATTCTTATAAGATTGCAAGGGAATCTTTGATGATCTTATGACATCGAAAAATAGCCGCACCCGCCGTATAAGTTAAAAAAACATTCTTACCTTAATTCTGTCGAAAAGGTTAAAAAGGACCTTGTTTGGAAAACGAATAAAATATTCCTTTACAAACCACTAATAAAACTAAACAATGGTATAAATTACTTTAACCCATATTCTTGTAAATATTAAAAAAAATTTGAAATACATTTTTAAGAAACATGGATGTGGATGGTAAAGAAGTCCCAGTAGATTATTAAGTATTGACAACCTCGAATAATGAAGAGATTGAGAAATAAACCCTTACCTTGTACTTTTCTGTGGTTGGGGGTAGGTTAACCTCCTGTATAATGGTGAAATAATTGTTATTAAATTATACAATAATCATATATATTAATATGATATCATATATTATCTTTTAACATTGATTTGTTAATAATATCTTAGTATTATCATTGTTTCGGGTGTTAACTTACTCGTTTTCTTTTATATGTTTTGTTACATAAGACATGTTTGTCATGGATAGGTTGTATCTTAATCATATCCATAATGATATCAAGTCCTTATATACTATTATTAAACATCAAATGTGAATTATTCTTGAATGGATACGATGGAGAATGAATCTTATCACATTCGTGGAGACGGTAGTCCATACGTACGCACGAGCGACAATATCATTATTTTGATATTAAAATAATATATAATTGGATGGTATATCATATATACATAATCATTATAATGTTATATTTATTATTTACATGAATTATAAATCATTATTATATCAATCCAAATAATAATATATTGAATAACAATTACACCATGATGTGCAGACGGTAAGCCGTACGTATGCACGTATGGTGACATGTTATTCAAAGGATGGATAGAATAATGAATATGGTTGTACCATATTTATAATAATATTATAGTATATAGTTGATAATAGATTAATTATTTTATTATGGTAATAATAAAGAAAGAATAAGTGGAAGAAGAAAGGAACATGAAAAAGGGTGGTGAAATCATTACCTCTTCTTCGGGTTCTTCCTTTTGATTTGATCAAAAGGGCTCCAAAGGATGGATTTATGACTAAATTAAAGGCTCTAGGATTAGGTGAGGGAAGTTGAGAGATTATTTGGGCAGGGGTTGGCCGATTCAAAAGGCTTTGAATGTGTGAATTAATGAGAAGGGGTAGTGCCCTTTTATAAGAGGGGTGTGGGGCACCTTTGGAAAAGCTAGAAATATTATTTTATAATAAATTCATATTCGGTTTGTAATGGCTCCAAAGTGGATTATTTAAATTTTAAGGTGGGTATAGGTCGAAAACCACTCAACCAATATAATTTAGACAGGTCTGGGTTACTATATTAACCTTATCATTAAGTATTAACTCTTAGTTAATTAGTATCACTTTTACAATGTCTCTTTGTATTTTTATATTATATTGTTAATAAACATACTATATACATCCAAGCGATCACCAAGTGGTCCTTTAATGATACAAATATCATTCAATAAGACTCTTGGACTATCCTTAGATTTTTAGGAATTTAATATCAATTAATAATATAATATTTTTTTTAAAACTCTTTTATGTCAATTTTGAGACTATTCAATAGTTGATTTTTGTAAAAACTCATAAAAGAATTATTACTTCGAAAAATGTCAATTAAATCAATCATAATATGTCATATTATCCTTGAAATTTGTTTAATTCAATAAAAGTCTCAAATTATATTTATTTGGGTATTTATAATATCAATTATTTTAATTTTTCACTATTATGGTAATTACAAAATTATCATTGTGTCATAAATAAATCAAACTATTTAAGGTCTAAAAATTATAAATAAAATATCATTATGTAGAAAATATTTTTATCTTTCTAATTAATATTTATAGATCAAAATCCAACATATATAACCCTTTTTAAAAATTGTTTTTCTAAATGATATATGCTTTTGTCATTTTTGTATTCATTTTAACTTAATTGAAATAAAGTGTCCCTATCACTTACATGTGGAACCATGGGGTCCCAAAATCGACCCAAAGATGAACATGGTCAAAAATGTATCAACCAATAAGGTTAGGACACGTTTTAGGGTAATTTGTTATTATTATAATATTATTTTTAACCCTTTTTTACCGGATTTACCCTTTAACCATGGTAAATAAAATATTTACCGAAGTAATTATTCAAAATGTCTAAAAATAAAAGTTACCTATTTACACAATTTGAACAGCCTGATTACAAATATGGAATCCATTTTTCCAAATTCAAAACACAGAAGTGGAAAAAATTAATTTTAAATTAATTCCCGCTATCAAAACAAAAAGCGTGTTTTTAAGATATAATAACTATCAAAAGATTGATACTTGTTTATGTTCGGTTTAATTGTGAAATTATGTCAAATGACCAACATTGTATAAAATGTTAAAAATATATTTTAAATATACTTTAAAACCCCTTAAATTCATAATTTATCACTATTATTTATTTTGATTAAAAAAGTTGTTTTTATTTAAAATTTAGTAATTTTCACTATTAATCAAAGTATTAAAGTTTTCCGAAAAGTACCAAAATTTCACATTAGGCTAAATTCTATACTCCGATCCAAAAATGAAGTCCATTTTGAGAGATAAAATTTATAAAATTTCAAAAAGTTGGTATTACTATTCATAACGGCTAGTTTGATTGGTTGTGGTGTGTTAGAACTCGATTTGTGTACAACACACGCTATCACATTAGTCAAAGATAAACGTATCGTAGATGCTTGGGGTGTTACATTCTCCCCTCCTTCAAATAATTTCATCAGCAAAATTTATAGAATACTACCGCATGAAAATACTCGGGTTGTTCTTCATCATAAGTTCCTCGGGTTCCAACGTTACCTCTTCCATCTTATGGTTTCTCCACAATACATTTACCAGACGCGTCGTCTGATTTCTCAACACTTGTTCTCTCGTATCAAGAATCTTGACGGGCACTTTGAAATAAGACATATCGGGTTCCAGTTCTAATTCCTCATAGGTAAGTACATGCGTTGGTCCAGGCATGTATTTCCTCAATAGAGATACGTGGAACACATCGTGATCTTTGAAGAGACTTGGAGGCATTGCCAATCAGTAAGCTACAGCCCTAATTCGTTCTTGAATTTCGAAAGGTCCGATGTACCTGGGACTCAATTTACCTTTCTTACCAAAACGTATGACTCCCTTCCAGGGAGATACCTTCATGAAAACATGATCACCGACTTGAAATTACAAATCATTCCTTCAATTATCAGCATAGCTCTTCTGTGTACATTGAGCTGCTTTGATGTGATTTTGGATTGCCTTCACCTTTTCTATCGTTTCCTCCACCAGTTCTGGGCCTACAAGTTTCCTTTCACCAAGGTCATCCCAAAAGGATGGTTTTCGACATATCTTTCCATATAACGCTTCATATGGTGCCATCTGAATACTCTAATGGAAGATATTGTTATAGTAAAATTCTACCAGAGGTAAATATTGATCCCACATACCCTGAAAGTCAAGTGAGCAAGATCTCAACATGTCTTCTAAGGTTTGAATAGTTCGTTCTGATTTTCCATCTGTCTGAGGGTGGTAGGCAGTGCCCAAATGAAGTTCAGTATCCAGGGATTTCTGAAGACTCTTCCAGAATCTTGAAGTAAAATGGGGATCACGATCTGAAACAATCGATAGGGGTACTCCATGAAGTCTCACAACTTCATTAATATATAGTCTTTCTAGACGTTCCAGTGGTAGATCTTCTCTTATAGCAAGAAAATGTGCTGACTTGGTAAGACGATCAACAATAACCCATATTGCATTGTTCATTCTAAGAGTCTTTGGTAGCCCCATGACAAATTACATCGTAATATTGTCCCATTTCCACTCCAGTATGGGAAGAGGTTTCATGACTCCTCCAGGCTGTTGACTTCCAGCTTTCACTTGTTCAAAAACCATACATCTTGACACAAAATCAGCAATCTCCCTCTTCATGTTGTCCCACCAAAAATTTTCCTTCAAATATCTATAAATTTTGGTGCTCCCAGGGTGTATAGAAAAATTGGAACTATAGTCATCATCCAGTAATTCCATTTTTAGATCAGGTATAGCGGGAACACAAAGTATCTTCCCGAATTTCAAAATTACTTCTTCATACACAAAGTCTCTCAATCTCCCATCATTTACAGCTTGAATCTTCCTTTGAAATTATTCATCATTGGTCTGAGAACTCTTAATGCTTTCTAGTAAAGATGGTTTGGAAACTATTTGAAAAATCATTGATGTTTCACCTTCCCTGGTTATTCCCATGTCCATCATCACTTGATCCATGAAAATTGGATCCCTTTCAATTCTCATATTGTTCAAAACTCCATGATCTTTTCTGCTCAAAGCATCTGCCACCTTGTTTGCCTTCCCCAGGTGGTAGTGTATTGTGAAATCATAATCCTTGAGTAATTCAATCCATCTCCTTTGCCTCATGTTGAGTTCTTTTTATGCGAAAATATACTTAAAACTCTTGTGATCAGTATAAATCTCACTTTTTTCACAATAGAGGTAGTGCCTTCATATCATCAAAGCAAAGATCACAGCTGCTAACTCAAGATCACGAGTAGGATTGTTTTTCTCATGAATTTTCAACTGTCATGATGCATAGGCAATAACCCTATCATTCTGCATAAGGAAACAACCAGGTCCTTTCTTCGATACATCACTATAAATAATGAACCCAGCATTCCCCGATGGTAGTGTCAATATAGGATCATTGACTAATATTCTCTTCAGTTCTTTGAAACATTCTTCACACTCTTTTGTCCAAACTAATTTACCCCTTTATGTGTGAGCTTCATTAATGGGTTTGTGAATCGGGCAAAATTTTGGACGAAACGTCGATAATAACATGCCAAACCAATAAAACTGCGTACCTCAGTTATACTCGTAGGTGCTGGACATTCTTGGATTTCCTTGGTCTTAGAAGGTTCAACAGAGATTCCATCTTTAGAGACAATATGGCCAAGAAAATAAATCTTCTGAAGCCAGAATTCACACTTTCTAAACCTCCCATATAATTCATGTCTTCTCAGATTCTTCAGGATAATGCGCAAGTGATTTTCATGATCTTCGTAACTTTTGGATTATACCAAGATATCATCAATAAATACCACCACAAATTCATCGAGATATTCCTTGAAAACACTATTCATCATATCCATGAATTCAGAGGGTGCATTAGTCAATCCAAAAGGAATTGTTGTAAACTCGTAATGCCCGTACCTGGTTCGAAATGCTGTCTTCGGAATGTCTTCCTTCATTATACACAACTGATGGTATCGAGATAGAAGGTCAATCTTTGAAAAGTATTGAGCTCCATGCAGTTCGTTAAATAAATCATCAATGCGAGGTCGGGGATACTTGTTCTTTATTTTTATAGCATTGATCTCCCTATAGTCGATACATAACCTCATATATCCATCTTTCTTTTTAACAAAATGAATAGGGGCTCCCCATGGAGAAAAACTAGGGCGAATAAATCCCTTGTTACTCGATTCCTCTAGTTGTTTCTTTAGTTCAACTAATTCTACAGTGGTCATTCTATAAAGGGAATTCGATATAGGCCTTGACCCAGGAATTAAATCAACGGAAAACTCAACTTCTCATTCTGGAGGATGTCCAGGTAAATCTTCCGGAAATACATCTACATATTCTTTCACAACAAGTACATCCTCTATTTGAACATTCATTTCCTTACCCACAATCATTTCTTTCCCTCCCTCCCCAATAATTGAATTTAGTTGAGCTACTGGGGGTGGATCTAGATAAGAATTTGGTGGTGATGATTCTGCTCTAAAGATAAGGTGTTCCTTATCATCATCATCAAAAATCATAACCTCTTTCTTCTTACAATAAATCATTTCATCATAGTTCGAAATCCAATCTATATCGATGATTATATCAAACTCAATCATAGGTATGACGATGAGATCATAAGATAAAGAACATTTATGTGCTCTAATGGGGACTGATTCACAAAACATTGTTGGAATAATATTTCCCTTAGGAGTTTTAACTGACAACTACCTTGTTAAATCAAATTGTAAATATCTAATTTTTTTAGAAAACTGGGAAGATATGAAACAATGTGATGATCCAGAATCAAATAATGAATTTTCTAAACTTGAGGAAACCATTAAATTACCTGCCACCACGTCTTTCAGAGCTTCTACCTCATCAGTAGTGATAGCATAAGCTTGGCCTTGATCCCATGGCCTTTTCTGAGGTAAGTTCCCCTGACGCTTAGGGAATTCATTTGCATAATGTCTCATCTCCCTGCAATTATAGCATTGAACATTGGTAGCTTCCTTCTTCCCTTTGCAATCACGAGCTTGGTGGCCTTTTTCACCACACATGTAACAAACACCCATTACCTTCAAGCAAGTACCAGGGTGTTTCTTCCCACATTTACCACAGGATGGATATTCAACCTTTCCCTTCATCCCCTTATTTCCATTCCCATATTGATCAGCAGATCTCTTCTTCTCTTGCTTTGCTTTAAAGTCATAAGACTTAGAGAATTATTTTCTGTCATGATAGTACACGAGACAATGTCTTCGTATGATGAGAAGGATTGTGAGACTAATGCTCGACGGAGAAATGGTTTTAACCCATCAAAGAAATGATCAATCTTACTTCTTGGGTTACGTATATAATCTCCAGAATACCTTTCTAACCTTGTAAATTTATCCTCATACTTTACGAAATTCTCATCTTCATTTTGTCTCAGACTCAGAAATTTCCTTTCCATATCTGCTCGATGGTCACGATGAATGTATTTTTCTAAAAACAGATCTTTGAACTCCCTCCATTTTGTATTTGATAATTGATAATCTTCCTTAATGTTTTGAATCAATGACCACCATTGATCAGCATCTCCAGTGAGGTGGTAAACTGCCATGATAACATTTTCCCTTTTATTACTCCCCAAATCCTGAAATATTTTCTCTAGGGAACTTATCCATTGATCAGCTACTAATGGTTTTGTACTCCTATTGATTGTTGGTGGTTTCTGCTTCATGAAGCGATCTAACATTGATCTTCCATGCTGCGTATCAGGGTGCTCCATACGGGTAAGGTTATTATTCATAACCTGAGTGAGTTGTCCCAGTATGTTGATTAGTTGATTAGCACCAGTTACATCACCATCTCCACTATAATTATCTTGAGTAGGAGGGAAATCCCTACATGGAGTGCGTGCATCGATACAGTTTCCATTTCTTCCACTAGGCGCCATTTCTAAACAATGGAATAAACTAGATCAGTTAATGAATGAAAATACATAATTCCATACTTATAAAACACTTAACATAAATTGAACTATTTATGGATATAATCCATAATCATAAAAAAAATTCATTGAGGAAGTATATACTCATAAACCCTTCATAATTATTTGTAATGAAAATGAGAGTTATCCTAAGAATATCCCCCAGGAGTGTCATAACCAAGAGTGATTCAAGGCTCGTTGTCATGCACCAGTTCTCGTTCGAGTCTAGCTCAAAGCGGTGTTTTCGGGTTTTACCCCTAGGCACATCTATGCCAGAGCCGCCTCTAACTGCTCGTATCTAGACAGGGATGTATTTCTCAGAAAACTCACAAAATCACTACAATACAAAAATTTTAGGAAGTTATTCTATACTAATCCACAATGTCCATCTTAGGTATATGTGCTCTAATCAGAGTTTATCTAAATATAGCTTCCAAGGTTTGTACTAAACTTTCTCTGATACCAACTGTAACGCCCCGACCCTAGTTACCCAGAGTCGGTGCATTATTACATAACATTGGCATGATCACAAGAAATATCAAATATCGAAAGACCGATAGGTTTAGTAGCCTTGGAAACACTAGATATATTCATAAAGTTTTACATTACATCATAAAGTGAAAAACTACTACAAAAACATATTGTCTCCATATTCCACACTATTATCCCCTCATAATATCCCTGCAGGTCATTCATAATTTACTTCTTCACATCCTGGGAAAAATAAAACATAGAAAAGTGGTGAGCCCAAATGCCCAGTAAGGATAACAATATAGCGGAAACATTCTTAAATAAGAATATACATTTAAGGCAATGTATAACTAAAACAAAATACTTTTAAACATGAACTTCAACATAGTATGGAAAAAATAAAATGAAATAATGCCATTTACTTATTCACATGGATATTCTAATAATTGAATAATCACATGGAATATCAATAACCACTTTCATAATGATGGAATGCATAATGCCAGACTATCATAACCACATAGCCAAGGCCTCGTGCCAAGACTATAAAAAATATTTTTCCATGGCCTTCTTCCAAGACACTAATTTGTCTCATGAGACCTACTGATGCATCAAGAAGCTATAGCAGGCTCCACCCGTCACATATTAAGTCCAATGCATTCCCATATGAAAAGGTTTAAACATAACATAAACATCCGTATTAAAACTAGCATACAAAATGTAAATACTTCATCCATAAACCATGAATGGTATAAAAATAACACACCATAAACCATGAATGGTATAAAAATAACACATCCACAGTAAAAAATATCACAAAACCTTCAATACAATATAAAAGTTTTGTATCATAATAAATCAACATCAAATAAGCGTAAAATCCATCAAAGGATGTTGACATAGATAAAATCAAAACTCTATTTAGAGAAATATCTCTTTTTTATTTTGAAATCATTTAAGAGTCATGTATTTATAAAATAAAACATTTTCACTGAAAATATTCTTATAAGATTGTAAGGGTAGCTTCGACGATTTTATAACAGTGTAAAATAGCCGCACCAGCTATATAAGTTAACAAAAACATTCTTACCTTAATTCTGTCGAAAAGGTTAAAAAGGACCTTGTTTGGAAAATAATGAAAAGATTCCTTTATAAACCACTAATAAAAGTCAAAAAGGGAATAAATTACATTAACCCATATTCTAGTAAATAGTAAAAATGTTTTAAAATACATTTTTACGAAACATGGATGTGAATGATAATGAAGTCCCAGTAGATTATTACGTATAGACAACCTTGGATAATGAAGAGATTGAGAAATAAACCCTTACATTGTACTTTTCCTTGGTTGTGGGTAGGTTAACCAGCTGTATAATGGTTAAATAATTGTTATTAAATTATACAAGAATCATATATATTAATATGATTTCATATATGATTTTTCAACATTGATTTGTTAATAATATCATAGGATTATCGTTGTTTCGGGTGATAACTTACTCATTTTCTTTTATATGTTTTGTTATGTAAGCCGTGATTTTCATGGATATGTCGTATCTTAATCATATCCAAAATGATATCAAGTCCTTAGATACTATTACTAATCATCAAATGAGAATTATTCTTGAATGAATACAATGTAGAATGAATCTTATCACGTTTGTGGAGACGGTAGTCCGTACGTACGCACGAGCGACAATATCATTATTATGATATTAAAATAATATATAATTGCATCGTATATCATATATACAGAATCATTATCATGTTATATTTATTATTTACATGAATTGTAAATCATTATTATACCCATCCAAATAATAATATATTGAATAAAAATTACACCACGACATGGAGACGGTATGCCGTACGTACGCACGTATGGTGACATGTTATTCAAAAGATGGATAGAATACTGAATATGGTTGTACCATATTTATAATAATATTACAGTATATAGGATATACTGGATTCATTATTTTATAATGGTAATAACAAAGAAAGATGAAGTGGAAGAAGAAAGGAACTTGAAAAAGGGTGGTGAAATCCTTACCTCTTCTTCGGGTTCTTCCTTTTCATTTGATCAAAAGGGCTCCTTAAGATGGATTTATTACTAAAGGAAGGGCTCTATGGTGAATTTAGGGAAGTTTAGAGATTATTTGGTAAGGGGTTGACCGAACCAAAAGGATTTTAAGGTGTGAATTAATGAGAAGGGGGAATGCCCTTTTATAAGAGGGGTGAGGGGCACCTTTGAAAAATCTAGAAATATTATTTTATAATAAATTCATATTCGGTTTCTAATGTCTCCAAAGTGGATTATTTAAATGTTAAGGTGGGAATAGGTCGAAAACCACTCAACCAATAAAATTTAGATAGGTTTGGGTTACTATATTAACCTTATCATTAAGTATTAACTCTTAGTTAATTAGTTTCACTTTTACAATGTCTCTTTGTATTTTTATATTATATGGTTAATAAACATACTATATACATCCAAGCGTCCCCAAGTGGTCCATTAATGATACATCTATAATTATATAATTCTCTTGGCCTAACCTTATATTTTTAGGAATGTATTATCAATTAATAATATAATATTTTTTAAAAAAACTCTTTTATTTCAATTTTGAGACTATTCAATAGTTGATTTTTGTAAAAAATCATAACAGAATGATTACTTCTAAAAAAGTGAATTAAATCAATCCTAATATGTGATATTATCCTAGAAAATTAGTGTAATTCATTAAAAGTCTCAAATTATATTTATTTGGGTATTTATAATATCAATTATTTTAATTTTTCACTATTATGGTAATTACTGCATCATCATTGTGTCATAAATAAATTAAACTATTTAATGTCAAAAAATTATAAATAAAATATCATTATGTAGGAAAGATTTTTAGATTTATAATGAATATTTATAGTTGAAAATCCATCATATATAACCCTTTGTTAAAATTTTATTTCTAAAAGATATATGCTTTTGTCATTTTTGTATTCATTTTAACGTAATTACAAATAAAGTGTACCTATCACTTACAAGTGGCACCATGGGGTCCCAAAATCTACTGAAAGATGCCCATGGTCGAACATGTATCAACCAATAAGGTTAGGACATGTTTTAGGGTAATTTTTTATTATTATAATATTATTTTTAACCCTTTTTTACCGGATTTACCCTTTAACCGTGGTAAATAAAATATTTACCGAAGTAATTATTCAAAATGTCTATAAAAAAAGTTACCTATTTACACAATTTGAACATCCTGATTCCAAATATGGAATCCATTTTTCAAAATTCAAAACACAGAAGTGGCAGAAATTAATTTAAAAGTAATTCCCGCTGTCAAAACTAAAAGCGCGTTTTTAAGATATAATAACTATCAAAAGATTGATACTTGTTTATGTTCGGTTTAATAGTGAAATTATGTCCAGTGACCAAAATTGTATTAAATGGTAAAAATATATTCTAAATATTCTTTAAAACCACTCAAATTAATAATTTGTCACTATTAATTATTTTGATTAAAAAATTTGTTTTTAATTAAAATTTAGTATTTTTCACTATTCATCAAAATATTAAAGTTATCCGAAAAGTACCAAAATTTAACCTTATGTTAAATTCCATACTCAAAATCCAAAAATGAAGTCCATTTTGAGAGATAAAATTTATAAAATTTAAAAAATTAGGTATTACTATTCATAACGGCTAGTTTGATTGGTTGTGGTGTGTTAGAACTCGATGTTGCGTACAACACACGCTATCGTATTATTCAAAGGGAAACGTACCATAGAAGCTTGGGGTGTTACAACCCCACACCTAACTTATTACTAAATAAATCGGTTCAATTATCTTCGTTATTATCATCTTCCCCACTGATCATTTGTCTCTGTTAAATTTGATTCAATCGTACCCAAAATATGACACCAGTACAGCCACCCTGTATGATGCACAATTAAAAGAGACAACATAATTCCTACCTAGAACAATATATGATCAGAAACTCCTCCATGTTCCAAAAAACTAGGGGTGCCCAAGCAGTTCGTATGAAGAATTGGATCAGAAGGCTACATCACAACAGAAAACACCACTAGGAAGAGAGGATCTAGACTTACCAAGAGAAACCACAGGGGTTCAAGGAAGAGAGGATATCTAATTTAGAACAAGCCATATCATATATCAATGTAAGTAAATATATTTGGGGACTATTAAAGTTGGATGATGGTAAAGACCATTCATGTGACTGTTTAAAGATTTCGAGAGTGTTAGGATATTACCGATATAATTAATATCCTTTGAAATGTTTTTAGAAACACTCCAAAAATATTTTAAACTCGATTTACATCAAATAATATTTCGAAGAGGTGAAACTTGAATACCCTATGATAATTATAAATTTATGGAAAATGGTCAAAATGGGACACCAATAGATGAGGTTTTGATGTTGAGCTACTGATGCTGAGTCACTGACTCTGACCCACTGATGTTTAGCCACCAATTCTGAGCCACTAATTCTGATCAACCAAAAATGAGCTTCTGATGTGAGCTACTGACATGAGCTACCAATACTAATCCACTGAAGGTGAGTCACCGATGTGATGCACTAATGCAACCCACCAGCATCGACTCATCGAAGTGGGCTACCGACTCTAAGCTACCGACAGCGAGTCACCAACACAACCTACTAACTTGAGTCACCAACAATCCCTACCAACAATAGTCACTAATGTTTCCTATCGATGTTGAGTCAGTTATGTATGACCTACTGATGTTGAGTCACTGATTCTAGGCTAGACTACACCTTAACTATGGATGGAAAATTGGATTTTTTCAAACTCTTGAATTGAGCTATTGTTTGCCTCCCCAAACACCCCAAACACTTGATTTTGACAATTAAAGGGACTAGAGAGGTCTAGGCCATTACATCAGATATTTCACAAAGTATTCTCACCCATGAGAATTCAAACCAAAACTGGAATAATTATGGGTCCAAACAACCACTCTAAATAATACCTCTCAAGGATCTTTCCACACTTTAAACACTTCTTTCATCATCATAATTAAATGAATAACCACAATTTGTTGTTGAAAAGGTGGAGTGAAACCTCAAAATCCAAGAACGCCACATCCAACATCTACTACCACAGAAAAACCACACAAAAACTACAGAATATCCAAAACCACACTATCTGGACACTTGGATTAGGGAATTCATTCCTCCATGTCAAGATATTATCTGCTTTTTTCAACACTAACACTCCGTGCTAGACTCATTGAATCCACATTTATGTATACTAATTAGGAATAAGGTCCTCCCATATCCTTGTTTAAATACATTATCAGTCATTACAGAATAATAAGTATCTCATTTCATCGATAACATGTTGCAAAAATTATATCACCAATAAAAAGATATAATAAAAACTCTAAACAATCCCAGGTACTGGGCATGTATCTGGGTCTCCCATTACCAATTACAATCATACATGCCACCATGTCTCCATAGAACATGAACCAATGGAATTGTTTGACCATCCCGCACCTTCCCTTAATGGTCTTGGATCTCCATAAGATGCTTCATGAACATTTTTACATCCTTCTTATCCAACACACCCTAATATATGACATGATAGTCATCATCAATACACTGATGAAGCTGGGAGATATGAAATATTTCATTGATCCTCAACAAATGTGTTGGTGAAACCAACTGTTATGCCACATCACCGACTTTCCCCAACACCTCAATGTTTCAGATGACCATAAGAGAAATATTTATCTCTCTACGAAACCCCTATTTCCCACATAGAGGGGAAACCATCTATAACACATGGTACACAATCTATAACTCCATGTGCCTCTTTCTATGATAAGCATAAGACTTCTTGTGATCTTGTGTTGCCTTCATCCTCTCACAAAAAATCTGAACCTTCTCTGTTATAGTCTGCACCACCTTTAGAGAATGAATACTTGTCACCCCAACATATGTCCAACACATGGGTGAATGACATAGTCTTCCTTAAAAATCTTCAAAAAGATCATTTCCAATGTAAAATTGTTAACTATTATTATAAGGGAACTCAATCAAGGGAATGTGTCACAACTAGGACCCACCATAGTATAAGATGCATGTTAACATCATTTCATCCAACATCTAGATAGATCACTCAATCTTCTCAACTATCCAAGGGTGGACGATAGTTCTAAGGTGTAACTAAGTTGAAAAAGTATGCTTCCATACCTTCCAGACTCAGGTGGTAATGTGTGTATCCCTTTTCAAGATAATGGATTGTGGAACTGCATGTAGTCACACCACCTCATCCATATACTTCCTATCCAAGGAATCCACTGTGCCAGATTCATTGATTTCTGGGAAATGTGTCAATTCATTCAGCTAATCCACTAATACCCAGTTAGCATCACAGCCTCCCAGATCCTTGGTTAGACCTATGATAAAATCCATGAATATTTCATCCCTCTTCTACTCTGGAATATCTAAGGGCTCCAAAAATCCAAAAAGAACATGGTGATCATCCTTCACCAATTGGAATAATAACAATCATTCCACAAACTCCACTATTTCACTCTTAATTAAGAGACCACAAATTACTCCATCGTTCCATGGTACATAGTTTACACTCTTGGGTGTACTGCTAATGGTGAGATATAAAACTCGAGGAGAACTCCCTTATGCATTTCCACTGGAACAAGTAGCTTCTCAGATAACAACATCTGACTCTGACCATCCTCTGATCATTCCTCCAGAGCATCACCAAATTCAATGTGATCATGCATCACCTCTACCACTGAGTCTCACCGATGAGACTCCTCCACCTACTACCTTAGAGTTGACTCCACCATCATCTAAAATAGACAGCCTCTGCAGCCATCCTTTCATGCATCTATGTTCAAGGAATCTAAATCCTACATCACCTTTTAAGAATCCTAAAATTCCAGAACAACCTCTCCATGTGTATTCATTCACAACGAGTTATCCACAAAGTTCCCCTTTCCAGTGGTGTAGGATATCTCGTAGTCATAGTTCTGAAGACACTCTATCCACCTCTATTTCCAAAAGATTACATCTCATTATTACAAGATATACCTCACACTTGTGTGATCCGTGAAGACCAGAAATCTTCTCCCAATGAGGTAATGCTACCACAACATCAACACAAACACAAATACTGCTACCTCCAAATCATGGGTGGCATAGTTCTATTAAAGGGAACATAATTTCTTATTCCCATAAGAGAAAACTACCCAATCCTAGATGGGAAGAATCAAAAAACACCTCAAACATATCCCCTTATTCTGGAAAGGGGAGCACTAGAGAACTGACCAAATTCCCCTTCATGTAGATATTTTTTCCTGAAACTACCCACACAACACAAAGGCCTAGTCCTTTCTAGTCAGAGCCATCAACTAAGTTCCTAATCCTGATAAATCAGAAAAAAAATCTGGTAATAGCCCACCAGACCAGGAATTCTTTGAACCAATTCTATATTCTTGTGTGCCACCTACGAAACAAATTTTATGACTATAAGAACCAGGTTTTTAGATCGGGTTAATTTATCCGACCCTGTTTTAATTCTCTACTTTTCTATAATTAATTTTGGCTGATGTTTGAGATGTCTTGGGATTTTGGAAAATTTATGGAAATTTCTAGACTACATGTCGTGTACTCCCAAGTACACACCGTATATCGGTTTGGGAGTTGACAACCCGTGTGAGACACAATATATGTCGTGTGGTTTCCATGTCTGAATTTACATATACATGGCGTGTAGTATTCCTTTACATGTCGTTTACCCCTTTCTGCATAAATGGTCATGTCTCTGGTCGTGTGTTCACCGTATACATTGTCCAAGTCATGCACTGGACCCCGCTTAAGTCGGGGTACGGAAAATTCATCTACACGGCGTGTAGTCTTGAAATAAACGCCATTTACTTTAATTTTTATTTGAGCATCTGAGACGATGTCACGTCTTATTTCTGGAACACTCTTCTTCCACATCGGTGGATGTACCCTTCGTCCGAAAACCTCTGAAGAACACAAACCCTCCTAGATTCTTCATACGACCTCTGTTCTTCAATCCTTCAGTGGTTGTAGGACTGCATCAGAAATGATAACCTCGTGCACCCTATTTCGTTCAAGAACCCTTATCCTATTCTCTACAATTTCTAACTGAGCGGAATTTCTGGGATTTGACAAAAACACAGATCTACCGCGATTTAGACCAATTCAGAGGTTGATATCGGAGGAGAATCACCGTACGAGTATGAGGTGGGTGGTGCATACCTTCTTTCGTGTTTTTGTAGACTTTTTAGGGTTAAGAACATCAAGAGAGACATTGGATATTGATAAAATCCATGTTTAATTTATTTCAATTATTTATCTGTAATGTGGGATGCCTATAAGAATTCCCTGGGCTAGTTGTGATCAAGTGAGGCTGGGTTAAAGGTCGTTTCTCGTTTGGGGTGTTTCGACCAGGAGTGCCAAAATGGGTATAAATTGAACTACTTAGTTTAAACGGTTGAGTTTAATTTGTTAAAGCATGATTGACTTTGCTTAGGGAATTCGAGACCTTAGGAGCTAGTATGGGACGACACACGTGTGGTGTAACTTAATTTTTTAGTAATTGACTGTTCCAATTGATGTTTTCTAGTATATATATTCAATGTGCGATGTTTCCTAAGTTGAACTGTTTAGTTATGTTGGGTGTGGCCTAGATATTTTGTTGAGTGATGTTGATCACAAGTTGGGGCTTTTCCCGGGTTACATGGGTGGTTTCTACCATGGTATTGGGTGTCATGGACGTTTGTTGAGATAGTATAACTGTTAGGTTGGGCATGGACTGAGTTACTTGGATGGAGAGTCAATAAAATATGAGCGACTACTTTGCAAGGACATGAGGTGTCAGAGGTGTTGGGGCTTGGGAACTTATTGAGGTGATTACCACTCACCCTGTACTTTTGAGTAGTGTGCACAAAGATAGACTCTATGATGAGGTGGTACGGCTACTCACTGGGTAGAGGACCATGATAGATGCAGTTATGTGTTATTGGATTGGGGGTTCTCGCCATAGGAAGGCACGTGGGAGGTGAGGAGCATTGGGGAGATAGCATTGAGGCTATCGAGTTAGGGGATAAAGCTCACCATGATTTGAGGGAAGATATCGTTGTCCCTCAGGGTATTATTTGATGGTAGATATCGCTGTCCCTCCTGTTATTATTTGAGTACAGATATCGTTGTTCCGTCGGATGCTGTGCCATGTGTAGGTTGAGCTTTCGAGTTGGGTTAAGATTATTGGGAATACCTTCGGGACATCGGTACTTGAGACACATGGTGTCAGGTGGCACATGGTGTCGGGTTACAAACTAGAGATTCCAGTGTTGGCCAAAGTAGATGACACTTCCTGGTGGTTGCTGAACACCAGTGAAGTTTGGGTTTACTTTTGGGCATTGTATTGATTACTTTTTTCATATAAAAGCATTTTTTTCGAAGCACATATATTAGGTATGCACCATTGGGTGGTATACTATTGAGACTTGTCTCACACCCTACACAGGCCCTTCAGGATGCATGTAGACTTAATGAAATTGTGTGCTGGTAGAGGGTCAGCCTCAAGAGCTTCACCTTACTTCTGTTGGCTTGGATACTGGCATGAACCTTGAGGTCGTGCCTTTCTAGAGTCATTTTTATTAGTTCCTTTTTGGTATTAGCATGCTTACGTTATTTTGTAGAAAATGTTGGTTAGCCATTGGTGCCATTTTATGTTGATATGTATGACATGTTGTGGATTCATGTTTGTTTGTTTAGATCTGTAGTTGATTGTGATATTCAGAATGTTGTTCTGTTTACTTTTCACTACCATTGTTCTATATTGCTTCCAATGTTTATTTGATATTTGATATTCTTATACTCTGTAGGTCTGGTTTGAGTCCGCTGAGTCATTAAATTTCCACATCCTATAGACGTTATACTCGGACCAATACATTTATTTCCCCTATGAGGTTATAGCATCTCCACTATACCTATTCATACCCTAACTGCTAGTTGGAAGCCTTTGGAATTTAGGGGAGGTGCGACTGAGGTAGTAACACCTAACCCGTTTGGCACTGTTCAGTTGGCTATTTGGGTCTGGGTCGTTACAATGTGGTATCAAAGGAGTTCTTGATAGGTATTTAGTAGCAGTTTTTTGCTGGCTACTAATGAGATTGAGACTTCTCTTTTATTTCTACCGGTTTTACTATTTAGGATATTATAGACTTGAGATAGGATGTTACTGGAACTGGGTTTCTAGCTTGTGCTTGGGTACCTGCAGCCCCAGGTACAAGTGATGGACCAAGTTACCTTGGGTGGGAATTACTATTTGCTTTTTGCTCAGATTATGGTTTATAAGATTTACACCTCGGTGGCACACTTGATGTGTGATGTTATTTATTGTGATATGTGATCCTTGACCTAGTGTGGTAAGGGAGAATTGGACCTTGGCCCTGTACAGAAAGGCTATTTTCATTGGATTTTGATAGGAATACTTTAGGGTATTTCAATATCATAATTTCACATATTCTTTGTGAAGTGATAATTCTATGTGAATAAAAAATCAATTGCCATGCTATGTATGCTTTGAAATGTGAATAGGTGAATCTCATGATAGAATTTCTTGTTTATTTATATATGTATTCCATGCTTTGTGTATTTTTAGAATTGCATGTTTTAGGATATTTGGGTCTGGCTCTTATGAGAGTAGGAATGTATTATGACTAATGTAGTGTCTGTGTCAGGATTTGGTGACTCGGTCATCGGGTTAGAGGAAACATTGGTTGTCGGGACGGGCATGGACTGAGGTTCCATTAATACATGGCTCTGTTGAGAGTGGGAAAGGAGGCCGTGAGGTTGGGATGCCGAGGGAATCAGTTTCGATAGAGGAGAGTAAGGGTAGTTGTTATACAATTCCTCTTTACTACTTTCCTTATCTGCATAGAATATATCGTTATATATATATGGGTTGTCTGACCATTTATGGAACTCAGTGGGATACTCCTTCAAGACTCGATATAGTGTCAGGAAGGAGAAGATACAATGCTGTAGGATTAGGTTCAGAATCCGGTGCAGGCAGAGCATGACCCGCGGGTACAGGCTCTGGGACAGGATCAGGTTCATGATCTAGTGTAGGCAGGGTAGCAGACCGGTTCAACAGCGCCTGGATCATGGCATGACGAGCAGCTCTGAGTTAGCCTGGTAAGTGTCTTAAAGGGGATTGACAGAGGCACGTAGTGTACAGATCTTTCTATGTAATATCTGACATAGGAGTTCTAGTAGCAGCACTCACCACTTATTAAGGGTGACGGTGGTCCACAAGGGGTAGAGAACTTGATAGAAAGCATGAAGATGATCATCGAGCACCTTGAGACGCCTCCAAGGTGGAGGGTCAAGTGGGTGACGTACAAGCTGAGAGGACCAGTGAAGCGTTGGTGGGATGTATAGGTACATGCTCGTAGGCACAAGGGACTGGCTTGGAAGGACATCAAGGACAGGTTCTTTGAGAACATCTATCCAGAGACACTGAGGGCCGAGAGATCTCATGAGTTATTGAGTCTTCAGCATGGAGATATGTCTGTCATGGACTACACATATACCTTCACAGAGTTGACTCCCTTTTCACCTGGTATGGTAAGCGATGATGCAACTAGGGTGAGGCGTTTCGAGGATGGATTATGACACGCCATTCAGGTCCAGGTGAACATCTTTAGGCTGGGTTACTTCCCTGAGATGGTTAACGAGGTTCTTATAGAAGAGGGAAACCATAGGGATATACCCCATATTGGCAGGGCGACTGCTTCAGGTGATGGTTTTCACAGCAGGAAGCGAGGTAGAGATGAGTTATAGCAGGGCGGGAAGGCCAAGGAATCAGCTAGTCGATCTTGTGGTAGTTCAAAGGGGGTTTCCTTTCAGTGTGGGCAACTAGGACATGTTTTGGCTTAGTGCGATAGGCCTCCGAAGGATTTGCAGGCAGCCTTCTCAGGCAGCCGGTAGACAAGGACCAGGACAGACTGTGGAGTCAGCTGTTGGTTCAGGATCGGTACCAGGAGAGGGTAGTCGATGTCCAACTGTGCACGGAGGACCTGATAGAGATGGTTGTACCCAGCTGAGGGGTCAGTGGCTGGTGACTGGAATAGCACCACTGGGAGGTCGAGCATCAGGCATCTGTACTTCAGGCCAGGTGCGCACTGTGGAGCTACCAGGGACTCTGCAAGCTGGGGAGCCGACGATGGTGGTAGGTATAGCGCGGGTGTGGAACTGATTTTTCTTTGCTTTATTTTGGAGTGTCCTCTTGAGGCATGTCTGGTTGAGTGCACAAGTTGCACAGGATACTTGGGGACTGACTAGATGCGAGTTAGTGGGATTGGCATCATATCAGATGCGTTATATATATTTTTTATATATATATTAGATGTGTAGAATCCTGGGATTCATGGATGCAGGTTTCGTGAGGTTCCATGGGAATCAGGCATCGTGGGTGAGGGTTACTTGATGTGCAAGGCAAAAGGTTTTTATTGGAGTATCTAAGAGATACATGACCTCGTGGAGAAGGACACAGATGCAGTGAGGGTTATGTTGTGTGTCAGAAATGACATGGGAGCACCGAGGAGATGCAGGGGTGATGATGCGTCAGAGGAGGACCATGGGTCCAAGAAATAAGTCGTTGGGCCTTGTTTATTTATTTCAATTTCTTTGAGCTCTGTTCGGGTTTATATTTAATATGCGATTCCTAATGGAGGGATCCCCTTGAAGAATTTAGTCAGGACCATTGAGGCCGAGGAATTTTGGGTTACTTGATCGTGGTGCTATGTTTGGTTCCATCTCCGGGTTTCCTTCGGAAGATCAGGGACAAGCTACGTTTTGGTGGGGAGTTTGTAAGAACCTATTTTTTAGATAGGGTTAATTTTTCTGACTCTGTTTGAATTATATTTTTTTCTATAATGATTTTTGATTGAATATTGAGAAAACTGGGGAATCTGGAAAATTTCTAGAAATTTCCAGACTACACGACGTGTCTCCCAACCACACGCCGTGTATCGGTTATGCAGGTGACACATCCTTTGATATCAATTATATGTCGTGTGGGGTCCTTGTGTGAATTTCCATCTACACGGCGTGTATTCTTCCTTGACATGTCTTCTACCTTTTTTCACGTAAATGGAAGAGTCCATGGCCATGTGTTGACCGTGTACATGGTCCAAGCTGTGCACTAGACTCTGCTTAAGTTGGGGTACGGAAAAGCCATCTACACGGTATAAGGACCCGGCCTTAAAAATTACTTATTATTGAATTAAATGAATAATTCACATTGAGGATATTTTCATGTTTTGAGTTTTAGAGAATTAAGACATAACTATTACATCTCAAAGATTACAAAGTAGAAACATCTACTCATCTTCAATTTTTTTCTCAAAATAGAAACTCTTGAACACAAGAGAAATATCTAGTTCATGGTTTTAGATATCCTGACATTTTCTTGATCCCATCCTTGACCCTATTCATCGTTATGTCCTATGAAAAACATTTCAAAAAAAACTGTGGGATGAGCATAAAAAGCTCAGTAAGGGTTATAACAATATGGAATGAAAACATTATTCTATGTATACATAAGAATCAATGAAATCATACTTTACTTGTAAAACATAAGCAAGTTACCATATCTCATGAAATCATAAGATTTACGAATAACTCATAGAAATCATAAGACATAATGGTAACTTGAGGAATTCATAACATTCTTACGTAGGGAGTAAACCTCATGGTCACATTTAGAATACCCATCACAATATATTCCCTAAATCTCTTCGGAGAAACCATAACGTTTAACTCCTCCACATTACCCAATGCATTGGAGATATATATCGGGCTCACACGCCCATAGTTTATCACAGAACCACCCGTCTTCATAATCACTGCCCAAGAACCATAACATAATCATAGAATATAACATAAACATAAAGGAAAGATATCATTTCCATATTTCAATAACTATATAACATTTTAAGATATTGAAATAATGAATCCATTCTAAAAACCATTTTCAAAACAATTTAAAATAGTTAATAAATAGATTTTTGAATCAAAGTGTCCCATACCACTTTGAAGCTTTTAAAATTTTAAACCAATAATATCCATATAAATAAATCCTTAAACCCATTTTGAAAACATGGATATTAATGAGAAATATTTATAATAATAAATCATTAAAAAATTTAAAACGATGTTTTAGTTAAAGGGTTTTTAACAAAACGAGAGACACTTGAATATAATAATTGAGGAATAACATTTAATCAGAACTTTATAATATCATGAGAATAAAGGGATTCATGATATAATATTCCAAAGGATAGTATATACACCATATAAGAGTGAATTTGTGCATAACAACAATTAATTCTCAATAGAAATGTTAAATGATATGAAATCCCTTATAAAGAAGGTATCCTTAAATTGAGGATAAATAAATCTCATGATTATGTGTGAAAAATATAAATACACCCAATATAAGTGGATAATAATTGTAAAATAATCAATGGTCATTCACACATATGCAAAGGATGACATATTAAATAACTACATGTTGAACCCAAAGAAATCGAAATTGGGTTAAGGAGTTCCTTTAGTAAAATTCGACAGCCTAACAGTGTCACATTAAAATTCATAAAATTAGTTAATGAGAGAGAAAATGGTATCTACTCATGTGGAAATAAAATTTACATCAATAAGGATATATAATAACATATCCCAACATAAAATGATATAAATTAAAAGACATAACAAAATAAGTTTTTTAAAAAGAGGAGTGTGAAAGGTTCCCTTACCTATTAGGGAAACATTCGAAACGTACACCCCATGAATGAAGGGTCATACATTGAAGATTTAAATAACCATAAATGAGAGTATATTATACAAATACTAAAATAATGGTCAGTAAATACACCACAAAAAAGGAAATAGTGGCCAATGTAGCATGAATCTCACAGGAATAAAAAGTGAAATGAAAATCCCCTTATGAAAATTCGGCAGCCTAACGGTGCCACATAAAACATCCAAAAACGGATTGATGAGATCAAATAGGGTATCAAATCATATTAAAATAAAATTTACAGAAAGAGGAATATAGAAGAACATCCCCCAACATAAGAAAGAGGAGCTTAAAATAAGTTACATAAAAGAGAGTACTTTAAAAGAAAGAGAGAGGTTGGATCCCTTACCTCAAGTCCGACTTGTCTTGTTCATTTCTTTATATTCCTGAATAATAAACATTGGTCAATTTATAATTTCTTATGTTAATCCTTTAATGATTATTATTCATTTCATATAACATATTATTATGTTATAATAATTGTTTAATAATGTGGGTTCATATCAGACGTTTTTGTCGATGTTTGGTACATGAGTCAAAAATGAACTTGTTTGAAAATGATTGTCCAAGTAGTTATAAGTAAAACATATACAGAATAGTATTAATGATTTAAAAATCATATATATCCAGTAAATATTAATTTTATACTATTCCATAACATTTGGAGATAAAAAGAAATGAAATGCACCATTCATGGAGATGGTAGGTCGTACGTACGCATGAACGCTACTTTCATTTCTTTTTCATATTAATGGAATTAAAAACAAAAGAGAGATATATGTATATTATAATTCCAGTATAATATATATGTTTTATATGTCACATAAGTTCATTAATTTCATTCTTTATACATTCCATGTATTTCATGAACGAGTCACATCACTTGAGGGTGCGGTAGTCCACACTTCCTTGTATGAAATTATTGCATTTTCACAACACGAAAAGCATAAAGGTATGTTTTAAATATAAAATAAATAAGCATATGTAAAACATAAATACAATATATAACATATATAAAATACAATTACTTCATAATGGCCACCATGAAAGGTGTCAAGAAAAGATTGAACAATCATCGTTTCGTGAGGCAGTAATTCGCCATCCACAAAAATAGTATGTTCTTTAACCATTAGACTGAGGTGTGTGTAATTGTAGCTCAAATCCTTCACATAACAACATCCTAGTATATTGAAGATACTAGTTTTGTTACAAAATAATGGAATAAAAATATTTTAAGTGTTTGAAGAAGCAAAATAAAACAAAAGAATACAAGTGAATACATTACCATTAAATCGGGTAACTCCTATTGGTTTCAACCAAAAGGGTTTCTTGAAGAGAATTATGCCAAAGGTGAGGATTCATTGATGAAGAGAGGGATGTGGAGAGATGAAATGGGTAGGGGTTGGCGAGCCAAAGGCTTGAGAGGTGCGGGAATGGTGGTAGAGTTGGGGGCCTTTTATAAGAGAAAAGGAGGGGCACTCTTGGAAAGTTATAAAATATTACTTTATTATAAAATGTTTTTCGGATTTTAAAGGTCCCAAAATGAAATATTTATAGGATACGGTGATAAGGTTTCTAAATAAACCCATCCAATAGGTTTGTGACAAGTGTAAGACTTAGATTTTACCCTATCTTCTCATTTTATTTAAATCATTCATTTATGAGGTAATCACTGCATCATCACGATGTCATAAATAAATTAATTTATTTAATGACTAAAAATTATAGAAAAATATCATGATGTAAGAAATCGTTTTATATTTCAAATGAATATTTATACTAAAAAATAGGACTTTTATAACCCCATTTAAAAATTATTTTAGTAAAACAATACATGTTTGTGACATTTTAATTTTAACTTTAAATAAAAAGTTATTAATGTCATTTTCCAACCAAAGTGGCTCCATGGGGTCCCCAAGTTGACCCTTGGATTGTATTGTTCGGCCATGACTCGTCCAATAGGGGTAGGACATGTGTCAAGGTCATTTCATATTATTATAACATTATCATTACCTTCAATTATAATAATTTCCTTTAATCGCGATTAATAAAACTTAAAAGTTACTATTCACCAAAAAATATTTGCATCCCATTGAACCACATTTTACATCCTAATGGCAACCATGTATGTCGGATTTTTGAAATTCAAATCCCAGAGGTGGTAAAATTTCATTTAAATGAAAAAATCAGTTTCTTTAACTACCACTTAGTGGTTTCACTATTCATAAAAAATTGATGTTTTCCAGAAAAATACCAAAAATACACCCTAAGCTATATTTGATATTCCGAATTCAAAAATGATTTCTATTTTAAAAAATTAAAAACATATAAGTTTCATTAATTAATTTAATAATTAATTCATGTTTTCAAAACAAATAGCGTCGTTTTAAGAAACAATATCTATTAAAAAATTGATACTAGTTTAAGTCAAATTTCAATGTGAAATTAATTCAAATGACCACCATTGGATTAAATGGTAAAAATATATTCTAAATACACTTTAATATAAATTAAAAATATAATCTATCCATATAAATAAATCAGAATAAAAGAAGGTTTTGAATTAAAATGCAACATTTTCACTAAAAATGATCTTTATCGGAAAAACAAAATTTACACAAAGTAAATTTTGATGTCCAGATTCTAAAGAAGGATTTTATTTTATCAAATACAACATATAAAATTGTCAAACGTATATTTAAAAAGGTTTCTCCATCAAAAGGCAGTTAATCGACCTTTTAAAAAATATTAGAAGATTTATGCTTAAAATTGGATTCATTTTCATTTTAAGCCTCTAACATTTATTGGATAAAAGTAAAAATATTTCACAAACATATATAATAATTTTTTTGTTAGTTCCGTTCATTCCCGCCATTACAACGGCATGGATTTAACTACCATTTAAAATAATATTATTTTATTATTAGAGTGCAAAGTATGATTTCAAAGAAACGCGTTGTTGCATATTGGGTACGCCATCGAGCATAGTGATCCCTTTAAAATAATATTAATATTTTATTCAAAAATATTGATAAATATGAAAATTTCATATTCTTTATTTACCTGGGGTGTTACACATGGTGTGTAGTCTTCAAATACATTCCATGTAATTTTTTTTTATTTTAGCATCTAAGATGTCGTCGCGTCTTATTTCTAGAACACTCTTCTTCTTCATCGATGGACGAACCCTTCATCTAAAAACCACTAAAGAACACAAACCCTCCTAGATTCTTTATACGACCTCCATTATTCAATCGGTCGGTGGATGTGGGACCACATCAGAAAGGCTAATCCCACGCACCCTATTTCGTTCAACATCCCTTATCATTTTATCTGCAATTTCCATTCGAGCAGCATTGCCGAGATTTGATGGAAACACAGATCTACTGTGATTTAGACCGATTCAAAGGCTGATATCGGAGGAGTATCATCGTATCAGTATGAGGTGGGTGGTCCATACATTCTTTCGTGTTTTATAGACTTTTTGGGGATGAGACCTTCAGGTACGACATCAAGTATTGAGCGAAACTCTTTATAATTGTTTTTAATTATTTATTTTCAATGTGGTATGCCTCTAGGCATTCCCTGACCTAGTTGTGATTGAATGAGGATGGGTTAGAGGCCGTTGATCATTTGGGGTATTTCAGTCGTGGGTGCCGAAATGGGTATAAAATGAACTGCTTAGTTTAAACTGTTGAGTTTATTTTGTAAAAGCATGATTGACTTTGCTTAGGGAATTCGAGACCTTAGGTGCTAGTATAGGATGACACACATGTGGTGAAACATGACTTTTTAGTAATTTATTGTTCAAATTGATGTTTTGATGTATATATATTCAATGTGTGATATTTCCTTTGTTGATCTGTTTAGTTATGTTGGGCGTGGCCTGTATATTTTTTTGAGTGATGTTGATCACAGGTTGGGGCTTTGCTCAGGTTACTTGGGTCGTTTCTACCACGGGATTGGGCATCATGGATGTTAGTTGAGATAGTGTAACAATCAGGCTGGGCTTGGCTCGAATTACTTGGTTGGTGAGGCCATCAGACTTGAGCAACTGGTTCCCAGGGACACGAGGTGTCAGAGGTATTCTGGTCTGGGAACTTATTGAGGTGATTACCGCTCACTGGGTTCTTTTGAGTAGTGTGCACACAGATAGACTTCGTGATGAGGTGGTACGACCACTCGCTGGGAAGAGTCCCCAATAGATACGGTTAGGTGTTATTGGTTTGGGGGTTCATTCAATAGGAAGCCACGTGGGAGGTTAAAAGCCTTCAGGAGATAGCATTGAGGCTGTCTGGTTGGGGGTCGGGGCTCACTCTGATTTGAGGGAAGATATCATTGTCCCTCTGGGTATTATTTAATGGTAGACATCACGATCCCTCCAGTTATTATTTTAGGACATGTATCGTTGTTCCTATGGATGTTGTTCCATGGGCAGGTTGCTCTTTCAAGCTGGGTTACGATTATTGGGTGTACCGTCGGGACCTCGGTACTTGAGACACATGGTGTCAGGTGGCACGTGGTATTGGGTTACAGACCAGAGATTCTGGAGTTGGCCGGAGAAGGTGACACTTCCTGGTGGCTACTGAGCACCAGTGATGATTGGGATTACTTTTGGGCATTGTATAGTTTTCTGTTTTCCATGTCTGCTGAAACACTTATATTAGGTATGCACCATTGGGTGGTATCCTACTGAGACTCCTCTCACACCCTACACGGGCCCTTCAGGATGTGTGTAGACTTTATGAAATTACGTGAAATTAGATGGTAAGCCTCATGAGCTGGACCTTAGTGCTGTTGGCATGGAGACTGGCATGGACCTTGAGGTTGTGCCTTGCTGGAGCCATTTTTCTTAGTTCCCTTTTTGTATTAGCATGATTACATTATTATTTAGCAACAGTTGGTTATACATTGGTGCCATGTTATATTGATATGTATGACTTTATATGGATGCATATTTGTTTGTTTATATCCATTGTCGCTTGTGATATTCAGCATGTTGTTCTGTTTACTTTTCACTACCACTGTTCTATATTTCTTCAATTATTTATTTGATATTTGATATGCTTACGCTCTGCGGGTCTGGTTTGAGTCTGTTGAGTCATTAAATTTCTACTGCCTATAGACGTTATACTCAGACCAGTACCTTTATTTCCTATGTGAGGGTATAACACCCCAACTATACATATTCAGACCCTCATTGCTAGTCGGATGCCTTTGGCATTCAGGAGAGATACACCTAAGGTAGTAGCACCCGACCCATTTGGCACTGTTCGGGTGGCTGTTTGGGTCTGAGTCATTACACTGAACTTTGATGCGTCCACTGCTACACCTTATTGGGGAACCACATGTCCATGGAAGTGTTCCTATCTTGTAAAAACCATTTACTCGGACTACATTCCATAGAGATGGTGTATTCAAAGATTATATAGGATAGTCCTAAGATTCTCGGTATATTCCTCATCTAAGTTTCATATAGATTAGAATGTCATTGATGAATATGATTGTGAACCAGTATTAGAACACACAAATGATAGAGTTCATAATTCCCATGAATATATCCAGTGTGATCGTAACATCAAACAGAATAACCATAAACTCGAATTGCCCATACCATCACCTGAAATAATTCTCCAGGGGTTCAACTTCCTTCACCCTCAATTGGTGATACTAAGACCAAAAATTGATCATAGAAAACCAACATTTTCCCCCCAGCTGGTCATAAATATCATCCATTCTCAGTAGAGGGTATCACATCTTGAAAGATACCTGATTCAACATCCGGTAGTCTATGCATTGCCTAAGACCACCAACTTCCTCCTTTGAGAACAAGACCGGAGCACCGAATGGTGACAAACTATGCTAGATAAATCCCTTAATCATCATATCATAAATATAAAATGTCATATCATAAATCATAAAAGGATCCATCCAATATGGAGCCCTCGAAATAAAAGAAACCTCGGGCTAGATGTATATATTGAACTCAATGTCACATAGAGGGGGGAGGAGTTACAAACTCCTCAGGGGAGACGTCCATGAACTTCTTAATAATTATAGAAACCTAAACCATCTCAGAATCCACCTATTCCACTTACAGCTCAGCTAATAATGAAAATAAAAGTATCTACACACCGTTTTCCCACCTCACAACTCCACTCACCAATGAAAGCCACACGCTAGACATCCACTTCTGATAGCACGATTATTCTATGAAAGTAGTTGATAACATCATTAATGAAAAAAACAAGTTGATGACAAGGATGACATCATATGGATTCATCTGATAAAATAAGATATCCCCACTAGACTGATGAAACCCCAACATCAGTCTACATCCATAGAATAATGAAATCACATTGGTATAACCTCTGACCAGTGTACTACACACCAGGGTCTTGTAATGTATCTCTATGTCTTTTACCATAACATAAGATAGAGTGGGTAAAACAAAGTATAGTGAAGCTCCTGAATCAAAAAATTCACATGGATTATAACTAAACAAGCAGATTGTACCTTGAACTATCTCTGGACCCATTGGAACTGCTTCCATTAGAGCATGAAACTATCCAGGCCCAACTCCTCGACCTGTCTAGTGATAGCTACCTCCTTGACCACCTCTAGTTCAAGGTACCTAAGGAATTCTTTGAGGTCATCCTCCACCTACTTAATATCCCCTTGGTAGAGTAGGATCATTCTTTCCCTACTGTTGAAATGGCCTGGCTATAAACTACTAATAAGAAGGGTGTTGAACCTTCCCTACTCCACCATACTCAGCTCAAACTGGGAATTGAATCAAAAGGTTCCCTTGGCTTCCACAAGATAAACACATCGGTCCCAAGCCTATGGGAAAATCATTTGGACCTGATGGTTGAAATAGAAACTACTGAGGTCGTCCTTAAACTGGACGAAACCCCAATGGCCCTAGTGCCTGAGTAATACTGATGGAAGCCTTTCCCTTCCTAAAACCCAATTGGGTCCCCACTTTTAGTAGACCTCGTCATGAGTGCATCCTATATACCACTTCTACCTTATTCTGGACCTCTATGTATGAAAGAAATGTGAAGGGAGTAACTGTGTACTAGAGAGTAGGATGAAGTTCCTCTTTTAAGAATATCTCCTAAGACCCCACATCTGAAAAGGATCTAATTAAAAGTGATGGGTATCATTGAACATGATCTCCAAGTCCCATACTGAAATAATCCCCTTCTAGAGGGAGATTAGTTCTTGTCTCTTCTCATCATTATTGGTAAAAAAAAGGAATTCTGCCCGGAACTCCTTCTAGAAATCAAACCACAAAACATCTACCTTCTTCCCCTCCCCCATGTACAATTTCCACCAATGATGTGTAGATCCCTTCATTTTACTAACCACCCATAAAACCCAATATGTCATCAGAGCCCATATCATGCTGAAGGTGGTCTCATGTTCATCGAGACATCTCCTCATCTCCCAACCTGAGACACTTCCATCATACGTTCCCAAGTCCTGCTGCTGGAAAGAGTGTGATGTTCTCTTCCACTTGTTGTCCTCCTCCTCTGGATCAACCCTCTCCCAATCAGCCAGATTTTCCTGCCGATCCTCCACTGCATGGGCCACTAGTGGATGAAAAATTGGTACCTTTTCTGAAAATTTTGAATAAGAAAAATCCTAATCCTAAGTAGTATGGAATTTTATTTAATTTTCATTTTAACTTATTTCACTCATTATTTATTTCAAATTTCCCAAAACAATGCAAATCAAAAACGAACACTAGTGTTCATGATTTATTTACCTCTCCTAGGGTATCTACCCTAAAACAGTGTACCTTCACTTAGTCGTTTAGTAAGCTCAGATTCCTTTCATCGGATCATGTAGGACCCTTAAATGATGTATCATATCCATTCCTCATGGTCCTATGTCATGCACCAATACCACATGAAACTATTTCCCTACCATCCCACACAATCCTCAATGTGCCTTACTTCAAAATCCATCATATCTCTCAGCCCCCCTATGATACCATTCTATCATGACCCTCCTCATTTGATATGAGGGATGGGATGGAGAATTATCATGACCTTCCATATTCATAATGAAAAAGAGATAATGACCCCCCTGAGTCTCTCCTCCAATTGGCCTTGAGGTGGAGACCATATCTATGGGTATTTAAATCTCACAAAATGGGAGAAATTACCCTTTTTATAGAATCCATGGTCAGTTGATAAGATGTGTCAACCTAAAAAAACTCCATGATATATATATATATATATATATTAGAATCCAAAACAATACACCCACATACATGTTTAAAGTAAATCATCTAGAAATATAATGATATTCTAAAACATGAATACCAAAACTTCAATGCTAAGAAGAGACATCGTGACTATCCCAATGCCTGAGCTGGTAAGGTCCATCACAGTACAAAAAATATCATAGGAAACATAAAAATAGTTTTATATACATAGCGTGAGCATAGAATTATTCAAAGTAGGAAAAAAATTCACTCATGCACATGTCGGAGAAGTATACTAATTCCCCTGTGAGAAACCATAGAAACTAGAGCACCTAATATGATATACTATCCTCCCCAACCTCACAAATGGAACACTCACCAAATAATTCAACTAATGTTATGTAATATAGTAATAAAATTGATATTTTAATAACCCACACCACATCTTTATTGTTAACTACTCATCCCTAATGATGAACTTCCTGATGCTACCATGAAATTACCCAAGCCCCACTTCTATGACCATCATACTCCCATCGGGGCCACATACAACATAATGACCAAAATAAACTAGACCAAAAACACATCACATCCCACCCAAAAACACATGGGCCACAAAACCACAACATCATACCACAGTCAAATCGGAAAGAACAAAGCATCTCATCCAAAATTCACCTGGGAAAGAAAATCTCACCCGTAGAAACTTGGGCCTCACAACCGCACCACAACCTACCCAATGAGTATTGGGATACCAATGCCCAGAACAGGGAGCAGAGAGAATCCAATAACCATCCATCCATTCACTCATTAGGATGTGGGGAAGGGAAACCCTCCTCCCCCCCAATGGTGGTGTTCATCACATAGTGCTCAACACCGGTGGGGTGCATATAAAAAATACAAGGAACTAAATATATATATATAAATATATATTACAAACACTCAGAGAATCCCATGGGTTTTCAAAACTAACAACCATCCCAAATATAATTTCCCTTACTACAACCTCTAATTCATAACCACATGTTTAGCCACAATCCTAATTCAAAATCCCATCCAATTCATTTATCCAATTGTCAATATTCATTTGACAAGAGAAAATTATTGATTACATCCTTACTAGGAAAACTAACAAAAATATAACATGTTTTAAGGGATAAGAAACAATACCAACCACTATCAAAGTTAAATAGAGAAATAAGGACCAAGGTAAAAGATTCCAGTCTAACAACCATTTATAATATAACAGTATCTGGATACACTGGGAGAAATTCCTATGCAAGGTAACACCATCCTTCTTAAAAGTTATCCCTCCCAAGCCATCCTTAGAAGCTTCACTACATGAAAATCACCACATCTAATAAATAAACAAAAATCAACCAGGTTGCAGTCCCACTTCACAAACAGACCATGCTCATCAACAATAACACAATGTAGATGTAGACCAACTTTTTAAGATGTTAATCCAATCCATTATCAACAAATATATCATCATGATTCCCCATTACACCACCCTTACCACCTCATACACACAACTATTCCCCCATGCACAACATCACATGATTATTACAGGACACATGGATGAACAGAACCACACACAACAAAAAACCACACCAAACACTCAAAGTGTATTCATATTTAGCAACACTAGTTCTTTAATTCCAGATTGATAATTCAATTTTGATCACATAACATGTTCAATCTTGGGGCATCCATATATTTAACCAGTTATACATGATTAACCATATTTTTATATTATCATCGATTGAATAGAGGATCATCAACAAGTATAATGTATCAACCATGTGTAGGAAAATACCACCAATGATCATGATATTCAAAATTATACAACCTATACAATATACAATAGTTATAAAATATAATAGATAAAAAAATGATCACTACTAACATACCCCCACACCTAATTTATTACTAAAGTAACTAGTCTGATTATCATTGTTATTATCATCTTCCCCAACCATCAGTTATCTCTGTTAAATTTTATTCAACCGTACCCATAAGACGACATATGAATACCCAAACCTCATGATATATAATTAAAATGAAGATGATTGAATTCCTACTTGTAACAATAGATGATATGTATCTCATCCTTGTGAAAAAAATATGGGGTGTATGAGTAGCATGAAGTAATATAAGGGAAAACCAAATCTATAGGACACAACACAACACACGACACCACGAGGAAGAAAGGCTATAAGAATTCCAAGAGAAAATGAAAGGGTTAAAGGAATAGTGGATCTCATATTTATAAAAATATGGATCCTATATCAATATAGGTAAATGGTTTCATGGGACATTAATGTTAGATAGTAGTCAAGACCACACATCATGACTGTTTCAAGGTCCCGAGAGCATTATAATATTAATGTTATAATTACTTTCCTTTGAAACACCTTTTAAATTGGAAAACAATGGTTTAAAATTTATTTACATCAAATAAAATGTTAAAGGGGTGAAATTGGAAAACCAGGAGAGAACATGAAATTTTGGAAAACTACCAAAATGAGCCACTAATTGCTTAGGATCCAACGTTAAGCTACCAACGCTGAGAGGCCAATGTTGAGATGTATATGGGAGATATTTATGTTGAGCCACTGATGGAGAGTCACTGATGTGACTCGCCGAAATGACCCACCGGAAGCGAGTCACTGACGCGAGTTACTGATGCTAATCTACTGGAATTGAGTCACTCACAAGACCTACCGACAAGAGTCACTGATGTGTCCTCATTAAATGAGTCACTGATGCCACCTATCGATTTGGAGTCACTGATACCTGACCTACTTACACAATAACATGAAAACTTGACCTACTGACCCCTGACGAACTGAGCGAAAAATTGTAATTTTTTAAAACGCTTTAAATAAACAACTGTTTACTCCAAGAACACCCCAAACACTGGATTTTTAAAAATTAATCGACCAAAGAGGTCAGAGCCATTACATGAAATAATTAAACACTATACTCTCATGGATATATTTTTTGATATTATTGGAGGAAAATTTCATTGGAAAACGTGGGTGAAATTCCCATTCCAAAAATTTACAAGTGTGACACTCCTCGTCCACTATAAAAAGAATCATTCAACTCCCACTTCCTCACACCTATAAGGAAACATTTGATTCAGAAATATCATCCCAAGTATCTCCAAAACATCAATCTCCTATTCTTATAATCCTAAAAATGATAATAAATCCATCCACAAAATCCATTTTGTGCAATCTAAAAGTATTTACCCAATGAAGAGGTGGAATCCTTTCTCAAGCTCATTAGTTTCATTTTCATTATCCTCCCCATATACTCTTATTATTACATACATATATTTTAACACCAGAATCTAAAATATATTTATTTTTTTTGATAATTTATTGACCTAAACATACACACACATCCATCAAATGGTTATGATCTTAACATTTGAGTTTACGGTAAACTATCGCCTCACGAAATGACATTGTTAGTATTTTATTTACCACAAATCATTGTTTGGTTTGATTATGTACACATAGTTTATATATGATATATATAATACCTATTATGTATTTATGCATTTTTAATTCTTTTATTTCACATACTATTATACTTTCCAATTTGTGTAAATATGATAACATCATTTACGAAAGTGTGGACTACCACCTTTAAAGAGATGTGATTAATTCATTATATTGTGGGATGAATTAAGGATGATTTTAATAGAACTATTTGAAATATATAAAATAAATATTATAATATAGAAATATATCCTTTACTTTTTTTTTAAATATGATAATGTAATGGAAGTAGTGTTAATGCATATGTATTGTCTACCGTATTCATGAATGGTGCATTTTCATTTTCTATCTCTAAATATTATGGATTTTAATATATAAATATATACTGGATATAAATGATAATTATAAAAAATATTACATTACAGAGATGATGAAATCATGATCTATTAAATAGTAAAACCAAATAACATGTCAAAATATACTAAAAAAACTAGACAATTAACACCTGAAATGATGAAAATAATAATGGATTCTTAGCGAATGAGTAATAATATATTATAAAAAGATAATATATGATGTTTTAAAAATGACTATGTTTTTTATAAGAAATTAAAATGTATAAAAAAAATTATAATAGTTTATAAGGACTATCACCCATAAATAAAACTTAAGGTAATGGATTCTACTCTCACTATTTTATTTGTGAGGTATATTACATTAACACTGATTACTTATTTTGGGTGGTGTACCTACTTCCCAATTTTATATATTATATCTTGAATAATAATATCTTCATATAAATTTTAGATTCAATTAATTTTATTTATTCTAAAGGTATTTTATTTTAATGTTACCAAGTTTTAACTAATCTTATAACCTCATTCCTTGTCATTGTGTTATATTTCTTTCTAGTTTCCATTAATATTCTATGATTTTATGTGTAAAAAATTATTTCGATAAATATTATTATCTCATAATATATTATGTGGATTTATATTTGACACACATAGTCTATTAATTGATTGAATCTCAAATTAAAATTACGGTTTTTCAATGGTTTACATCACAATCACATTTTGTTTGGGATTGATTACACTTAAATTAACATTAGAGGAAATCATTTTATCATTGTCCAAAAGAACATTTTATTTTATTATCCTCTATTTAGTCAGAACATTTATCAATTAATAGTTCAATTTTATAATAAATGTTACTAAAATAGTTTTAGAAAATTATTTTATGAAAAACTCACTTAATTTCTCCCTTTAGCGAGACAACCAATTTTCTTCAAGAAAACCTATTTTCTAAAAACCAATTAAAAATTGTTTGTAACCATTCCAAAATAATTTAATAAATAAATTTTTACCCTTATTATATCTTACCAATAGTTTAAATGTAATATTATTATCTCTTTCCAAATAAAAAACTATTTCTAACCAATTTACCATAAAAAAAGAATCTTACTTTATCCTTGTATGTTTTTGTACGGATTAAACCATCGTCATTCCTTCAAACTTTGATTTTGAAGATTAAAAGGATAATATTTAAAGAAAATTTTTTTAAATTGATTTTAAATGAAATTTTTTTTCTAAATGTTTTTCAAAATAAAAGGGATAATTCCCTCAAACAAAATTTTAAATATATTTTTATAAAATTTATATTCATTAATGTCAACAAAATATTATTTTTACAGAACATGGGATTTGTTATATCGATGATGTCCTTATTCTTTATTTTGATGATATATGGTTAATTTGACCAAGGGATGAATTGAAATTCACTACCTTGGTTATTTTTAGTCCCCTTGAAATATTAAATTTCTTATGATCATTATATTTACCCAAATTATTGATATCATTTATATGATGTATATTCTACCCTTTGACATGTTATATTATGAATCTCATTACCCTGATGATATTATATGTTTTACATAATTTTAATCCTTCTTCAGGATTATGTTTCAAATGTTACAATATTGTATGAGACTCTTTGATATATTTAAATATTATTTTCCTAATAAATTTTTTAATAATCTTTTATTTTTATTTTTATTCATCAAAATAAATAACCCATATTGTTACTTATAATTCACTGAGGAATTACTAGTAAATATAGATAATTTATTCAATAAGTATGTTGGATGATAATTTATTTTGTTTATTGATTAAACCAATTACTCGATACGAGGAATGCTTTGGACATGAAACAATAGATGGGTCTCATAATTTATATAGCCTCTCGATGTACAGACATGTTCATGTGTGAAAAAATTGTTGGCCAAATCAGAATATTTAAAACAATCATGAGGATAGATCTTGATAGTTAATGATTTTATGTTCCTGATACATGACATACAATATATAAGAATTAATTTCATTGTCAATTATCATTTTATCCATGATATTTTCATATGTTGAGATCTATGGATGAATTTCATTCTCATATTATTTATTAAAAAGAATTTGGTTTCATATATTCACCAACCCATATTGACTATGAATTATCGATTTATTTAATACAAATGTGTATTTATTTATTTACCTTTCTATATTGTTTATTCACTACTCAATTAATTGATTACATGGCATGTTTCTTCATTTATTACATTAATATATTGACTATTAGCTTTGATTAATTATTAATTTTTCTATAATTTATCCTCATTGAGCATTTGAGCTTACACTTATTATGCTTCCTTTCCCCAAGATTCCTTTAATTATATTATGAATGATATCAAATTATACTCTACTGTAAGGAAGTTATTATCATGGAGAAAAATTCTGTTGTAATTAGTGAATTCGTTTTTAATACAAGACACTTTTATGAATATATATTAAAAAAAAAAATATTCAATTATTCTATATTATATTCCTTTTAGTCATTAAAATGTGATTTTAGTAGACACTGGCTTCAGTCTTCTAGGGTCGATTTCCCTATTGTTGGTTTCAAATGATGGTTAGTAGAAACATTGGGAACTAGATTTATTAAAAAAATAGACTATATAACATATACCAAATATGGGATTGGAGGATAAGTATATAATAACATACTATTATTTCTATATGTTTGAGATTATTTGAGCCTTATTAAAAAAACAACTCGGTATGGATACTACAAGTGGATGTGGTTATGGAAGTGATGTACCTAGGGGTAACAAATCTGAAATGGTGTGTCGGTCCTAACTCGACATAACATGGTATATGAAAATAGGACAAACTACAAACCTAGTTTAACACTATAAGGGGATAAACATAGCATAATTCATACTTTCTTTACAAATATTTTTGAAGGAATTAAATATATAATGAAAATGACAACCCTAGGTTAAACATATGGCATCTTAGACTGAAAATAATGTGTCTATATTTAGACATTCTAAAAAGGATAATTTAAATTTTCCTATTTGATAATTGATGCTAACATTATGGACTTGGGTTTTTGGAAATAGCGTTCTTTAGAGGATAAAATATATACCAATGAAGGACCCATGTGTAAATAAATGGGTGAATTATTTATTTACTGAGGTTATACTTAAAAAAATAGTTTAAAGGCTATTTAATGATTAAATTTCATGGATGACCGTTATATTTATATTGGAAATTATATTAATATAGTTATAGAATAGTAAAACCTCTATGACAGATGACCTCAAATCATGTTAACAAAGCCCATAGGACTTTTAACCCATGACCAATAGACAAAAAGGGTTTAATGAAAAATAGTGACCAACACAATATACTTGTTAATATGTCATTATTTTTTGTTAGAAATATTAATGAATAAATATTAATGATAAACCTATAGTGTTTCATTTTTATGATTAAAGATTAATTTATTAAATTTATAGGCATTGTATAATAGTTTGAGATAAATAAAAATACGTTTCTCTCTTTTATTGGCATTACGATCTATTAAATCTTTATTTTAACGCTTCACACATCAAATTTAATTTTTTTTATATTCATTTTTTGATATAGTGGATGAATTGGAAATTGTTCAATAAAAAATTTATGAAAATTTTTTTATATAAATATTTATTGTATGTATAATTCCTTTTTTTATTAGGTAGTAAATAAATTCCTCATCATTATGAAAAGGGACATAATTTATTTTCATAATAAATTATTTTTTATTAATATGGTGGAATTCTAAATCATCACAGATTTATGTAATTGAGGACATAAACATTCAATTAAACATTCAATTTTTTATGATAAATGATCTCAATCACTCCCTATAAATATTCACTAATTTCCTACAAGTCCATATATTCACCTTTCAGAATGTTCAAATACTTACAGTTGATGTCATATACTAATCCATGTGATCATTATACTTACAATTTTTTCTTTTCTAGAGGATGTTTTATTATCACATTTGATCCATTCTCTTCATGTATTTTTTTCTTCTTATTTTTGTTCTATCATTTTCCCGGAGGATCCCATTTGAATTTTATTGAATATAACGGTTTTTGTGAGGACATACTGAAGCACACAGTTGGAGCATGGTTAGTGTATACAATGTGCACAACTATGGTAACCATGCTGTAGAAGGAAGAACCTTCGACATGGATACCACATGACTATGCACCCCAACCTAGATTATGCGCACAATTGCTGCATAATTTATTAAACTGTATAGACTAACCACACATGATGTCTACCTCAATAAAATTTTTTATTTTACCACAATTCACATTCTTTATTTGAATTTTATTCAACTCATATTATTCCCCATTAGGGATTTCAATCCATATAAGTCATCCACTCTCTCTTAAGTACGTTTGAAAACCCATTTTTGATGGGGATTTGGGTGGGGGGACATCAAAACTCTTCAAGTAAGTAGATTTCCCAATTGTTTTTTCTTTATTTTTAGGATTTCATTCTACTTTTTTGGGGTTCAAATTTTATAGAATCACGGGATTCATTCCTAGGGATTTATCATGGGGTTTTTATACAATAATCATGATTAAGGTTTTTAGTCTTTTACGTGGTGCTGTTGAGGTGTGGTTGGATATTCACACTGATTCTAGGCATTTTGACACTAAAGGTAGGTGGTTCCTTGTTAAAACATTTTTTGGTTAATTTTTTTCATTCTTATGTAATTTAGTATGTTATTTGATTATTTTTCATGGTGTGAATGTGGTTTTTCGTTGGATTAAATATGAATATGACATTAAAATGAAATTTCAATGTGAAAATTGGTGTGTTCCTTATGTAAACCGTTGTTGTTTCACTTGGTATTTATATATGAGGTGTGAAATTGGTTTATTAAATTTATCAAGGGATTTGAAGTATGTTTTAATGTGTCATTGGTGTGCAGTTTATTTTAAAATAGAATTTTGGGTCTATTTTTGGTTTGAACCCATTTTGGCGCTTCTTGAAAATGTTTTTTAATTTTTTTAAATGATTTATTAAATTAATAAAGATTTGTGAAACTTATACGGAAATGTTTTTTGGTGGGTTTATAATTTTAAATTGGAATTTAGTTGTGTAATTGGTGGATGGTAATGATTAATAGCTTGTTTTGTCAACAAAATGTACATGTGGTGTTATGTCACATGTGATTCTTGATTGGCCACAAAAGGGATGCTTAGGTATAATGTTTGGGAGACTAGGAATAGTATGCTATTGATTTGGAAGTGGCTAAATCCTAGATTCACATAGCGAGATAGATGATGATAGCACTAACAGGACTTGGATGATGATTCAAGGCAACTAGAATTTCAGATGATTCTCCTCTTTAGTGTCTCATGCTTGAAGAAAGATATTGGTCATGGCTTTTATACCACATTTCATAGTTAAATAAGGTACCAAGGGTCCCATTTCTAGCTAGTGTCTTTCAGTATTTTCCATGACTAGTGGATATTGGCTATATCTCACTTACTATTGGCATATAGTATGGTTTTTTGTTAATTTCAAAAGAAAGTGTGTTTTCTTTAAATATTATTTCATTAAATTTGTTTCTCATTTAATGTTTCTTTACATAAAATTATTATTAGCATTTTATTTTTTATAATGACTCACATGTAATTTTTCATATAATATTTAAAGCATGGAATCTTGTTTTGGGTGGAATCATACTAGGCTTAGGCTTACACCATAATTACACCTTTTTGTCTAATTAGACATGGTAATTTTTGACAGAGGTAAGGTCAAGGACATTGAAGATGGTGGTCTAGGTTTCTAGTTGTTCATCTTGGTGCGTTGTAGTGAAGATGGCTTGATGGTGGTTCCCAAATTCCATCTGGTGGTTTTTGTGATATAATTGTAGTTTCTTTTTATTGAAATATTGTTCAGTTTTGACTAAATCCTTGTAACTCAATTCTGTAAATTTATTAATGTTTGTTCCATTTAAATTTTTCTAATTGGTTTTAGTGATTATTTTTTGTTGATTAATGTATGTACATTTAGGCAAATCATTCCCACTTTTTATTTATCATACTTGGGAACTTTTTCCAACCTGATGAGATAGTAAACTCCTTTGGGACTTTCCAAGGACAGTATCATGCACTTGTTTGGATGATGACCTGGAATGGTTCATGAAAAAATGATATCTAAACATTTTTAGTTATTTGTGTCATTTTATTTTGGATGAGTCAAGTTAGAGAGGATCTAGGAATATTGGGGCTTGTAGTTCTGGTTTTGAGTAGTGTGCATCGCCAGTACACCTAGTGACAGACATCGAGTCACCATGGAATGTTGGGATTTTTATAATTTCTCTTATAGGTGGGATGAGTATGCTACAGACTTGAAATGGTAACTAGGTGGGTGTGAAGTGGTTTGTTCATTTCATTGTACAGATAAGTTTGATCTATTTATATTTGATGTTATTTATAAAATGTTCCACAAATATTATATTAATGTTTTCTCTTGTGACTATTTCTTTTTTTATTAACACCCAATCCCGAAGTTCTCTCATGAAACCTCCAAATGAATATGAAGAGATATCTCCAACACCACTTGATTAGAGGTTGAATGATGTTATGGTCCAAGCTATTTAGGTTATGGGATAGAGATTGATTACTATTCTTAATCAAGTTAGGGATGATTAATCTTGTATGAGGAAGGAAAAACTGTAAGAGTTTCTAAAAAAAACTCCTACTTTCTGGTGTACCAAGAAGACTTAAGATAAAGAGGAGTTTTTTGAGAAGATCAAGAACATGTTTTAATTTCTAGACACACCTGAAGATGTATAGGTGAAATGTGCCTCTTTTTTTCTAGAGGGCCCAAGTTAAAGGTGGTGGGACTAAATGCATCAAGATGGAATGTATGATGAGATGAGATGGATGGAATTCAAGGCTATCTTTGATGACCATTACTATCCTGAGGTTATGGATTATGCTAGATCCTAAGAGTTTATGGATTTTCTTTAGTGGCACCGCCTAGTGCAGGATTATTCAATCCATGTTCCCAAGTTAGTCTGATATGCACCTAAAATAGTCTCAAATGAGAAGATAAAGGCTCCGAAGACTGAAATGGGTATGCGGCCAGATATCTATCCTCATGTATTCTTGTTTATAATGAAGAACTATGCTGAGGTAGTTGATCGAGCTTGAATGGTGAAGATTGACTTCAAGGTATGGCTTGGTTTTCCTGGGCCAATGTTTGTAATGGGCAGTGACAGTTCATCTGAGAAGAAGATGATGTCAGATGTGAATGGGAAGAAGGGAGGTTGTAGTTCAGATAATACTTCCTAGAATTCATCATTAATACCATCAGATGTTAGGACTATCATCATCCATCAGTGTGGGAGGACAGGGAACATCTGAACTTCTAGTTCATCTCCTCATAGGCCTTTTCCTCAATGTGGGCTTATGGGTAACTTATAGTGTTTTTGTAGGGTGACGTTCCCACACTAGGGTGGGGTAGGGTTTGAGCATTTCAGGGGAGTATCAGTTCAATCAGGGCTATCCCGGATGTTGGTATCTCAATTTTCTTGGTCATGGAATAATTATAGGGGTATCTTCATGGCAGATCCAATTCATGGTAGAGCTAAAGAAAAGAGGTCATTCTCAGGCAGAGACTAGGAATATTCATGTTGTGTATCAGGCACCAGTGGGATTGGATGTATGGCCCTCGATGGTTTGAGGTACCATTTTAATTTCATCTTCTATAGAAGTTGTTCTATTTGATACTAGTGAATCCGTTTTTTTATCTCTACCCATCAAGTAAATCTTTGGAAATTTCCAACCTAGATGATTTAAATTGAAATGTAGTTGGTAGCTTTGTTGGGTATGAAGAAAAAGAAGGGTTTTAGGTTCCCATCTAGTGCGTTGTCCATGTCATGGGTTGAGAAGGAGTGGTATATCATAGTCATGGATATGGTCATTTTCTATGTAATCATCCTTATGAATTGGATACTCTGCTTCCATGCACATAACGATTTCCATACGCGATGGGTTAGTTTCATGGAACCTGATTGGAGTCCTCGGTTATTTCTTGGGGATTGAAATCCTCAGTCGAGTTGTGTGGGACCTCCACTCATAGACTTGGAAAATATTTCTTTTCTGTTATTTCCACTCATGATAGAGGACTCTGGTGGTTCTCCAAATGGTGGATTACCTTCCATATTGAATGAGATACTAGAGGTATTTCTAGATGATTTTTTGGGCTTACCCCCATAGTGGAACATTGAGTTCTCGATTGATTTATTGCTGAGAGCACATCCAATATATTTTCCATCATATCGTATGTACCCCACTGAGCTGAGTGAATTTGAGCTAAAGATGAATGATTGGAATACAATGGGTTCATTCGCACAAGCGTCTCTCCATGGTCTGCCCCAGTCTTTTTTGTGAAGAAGGATAACATGTCTCTCTGGTTGTTCATCAAATACCAAAAACTAAATAGTGGAACAATTAATAAAAATATACACTTTATCCTAAATTAATGATTTGGATGACCAACTAAAGGAGGAATTATGGTTTTCCATGGTGGATTTGTGTTTGGGTTTCCACCATGTCAGTGTGAGAGAGGCTGATATCTCGAAGACTACTTTTCAAAGAAGCTACAACCACATTAATAATTTGGTCATGCCTTTTGGATTGACCAATGCTCCAGTGTTTTAAATGTCACTATTGAATAGGGTATTCCATAAATATCTTGACTCCTTCATTGTGGTATTCGTGGACTGTATTCTAGTTTACTCTGGATCTGAGGAGTGTGAGAATCACTTGTGAAATTTCTGGACATTCTATGGGATCATCACCTTTATGAAATGTTTTAGAAGTGAACCTTTTGAATTAGGGAGGTGATGTTTTGGATCATGTGATTTTAGAGCAGGGGTGTCGATGGAACCGATTAATATTATTGTAGTTATGACATGGTAGAACCCAATGAATGTATTCAGGATCATGGGATTTCTTAGCCAGGAAGGTTATTATATATGGTTTGTTCGGAATTTCTCTCAGCTTTCATCATCCATTACCACACTCACCTAGAAAGGGGAGAAATTTGAATGGACCACATAATATCCGGAATATTTTGGGAAGACGATGCGGCGATTTACCATAGAACATGTGTTGATCTTTCCAGAATCGAGGAAGGGCTACATTGTTTATTGTGATTCATCTGGTATGGTCCTAGGGTGTGTGCTCCTAGAAGATGATCATGTAGTGGCATATCGTTTTCTTTAAATCATATGGTATGAAAAATAATTACAAATCCCATGACATAGAATTACCAGTACTGATGAATTCCCTAAAGTCTTAGAATTATTATCTTTTCAGGGATAAATGTTTGGTCTATAATGGTTATAAAAGCTTAGCCTACATTTTCTCCCAAAATTATTTGAACTTGAGGTAGTACCATTGGATCGAGTATTTTTTGTTTTTGAATTTTGATATCCTCAATACCCTAGGAAAAGTTAATGTGCTTGTTGATGCCTTGAGATGATAAGTGCTAGTGGAGAATTTGAGGAAGTCTAGTGATGAGTGGACAATGATGGGGATATTTGATCAATTCACCTGGATACTAAAGAAAATAGTGGAGGGTTGTTCGTGGAAAGTGTTTAGTTGACTCCATCTCTTGTGGAGTTGACTCAGAAAAAGCATCCATGTGATTGGTTGTGTCAGTGGCCTACGCAGTTTCTTCATGGTGGGGAGAAACCTGCCGATTAGTCTTCATCCCTTGAGGGAATATTGTTATTTAAAGGATGTTTCCATGTTATGTTCTCTCTAAGGAAATTAGTGATGATGTGTATCCACCAATATCAGTGTTCCAATCATCTTGGGGATACCAAAATAATTTATGATGTTCGCCGCCCGTTTTAGTGACCAGGTATGAGGTGAGATATAAATGATTTCATATTTAGGTTCTATACATCTCATATGGTAATGTAGTGCATCGTAGGACCTATGGGTTTCTTCACCAATTACTCATTCCTAATTCAATGTGGGATGTGTTCACTAGGAATTTTATTGTTGGATTCCCTCATACACCTTGAGGATGGAATTCCATTTGGTTGGTAATTGATAGTTTGATCAAATTAGCCCTTTTCATTCTAATCATCTATTCTATAAAGGTGAATGAGTTGGGTCAGTTGTATGTTTGGGAGGTGGTAAGAATTAATAGCGTTCCATCAAAAATTGTTTTGGATAGAGAACACTATTTTACCCCTCATTTCTGGGAAGTCATTCAAATGGAACTAGTGTCATAGATTAAGATGATTACGGTATATCATCCTCAAAAAGATGTCCATACAAAGAAGGAAAATTAGATTCTTGAAGGCATGCACTGTGCATGGGTCATATATTTTAGATGATTATTGGATATCCATATGTGGTTGGTTGAATTTTCATACAATGACAATTAATAATATTCATTTAGAATGGATAATTTTGAGAAACATTAATGTCCGCCATGTTTGTCTCCATTATATGGGGCTGATGGAGGTGAGACCGCTGTTTTGGGACCGAGCCTTCTCTAAGAGACGTTTGATAAATTCAAGTTAATCGGGAAATTGTTATTGAGAGCTCAGAGTCACATAAAATCTTTTGCTGATCAGAGGTTTCCAGATCTTGAGTTTTTTGTGGGTGACCCGATGTTCTTGAATGTGGTACCTCACTTTTTTCATCATCATCTGGGAAAGAAGGGAATTATAAAGATGAGGTATGTCAGACCTTTTGAGATCACTGAGTGAATTATAATGGTGGAATACAGGTTAACTTTTACTTCTTATTTTAAATTAGTCAATGAAATATTTTATTTATCCCAATTGAAGAAGTATAATCTTGATCAATACCATGTTTTGAATTTGGGTGAGTTTGGGATAGAGCCTGATTTATCAGTGTATGAATAATCAATGCATATAGTTGATTACCAAGTGGAGGTTCTTCATGGGGAATCTATTCCATTGGTATGTGTTCTTTAGTTTAATGGAAATAATGTGCATGAGACATGGAGGAAAATTTTGTTGGATGAGCAATGGTATCAATTTTTATTTTCCATCCAAACATTGAGTTGAATAAATGAGGGTTGATTTATTTCATAGTGGGGAGAATTGTCAAATATGTGTATTTATTTTTAGTAAATTTTCTTTTATTATATTTGGTATATCTTTTTTTCCTAGGTTCCCTTTTTAATTTTGGAGGAAAATAAATGTTTTGGTTGGACAGACCCAGGCGCACGATTGGTGCATGGTTTGTGTAAACCATGTGACCATCCCAGTATTCATGTGACATAAGTAATATCCTACCACATGGCTACTACAATGATGTGTACCCCGACCTAGGTAACTGGACACATTAGACAAATTATGTGCATTCTTTCCAAAAATATTGTTAAAATTCTCAGACTTACCACGAGTGATGACAAACTCATTAAAATTAATAAATTTTCCACTTTTCCTTTTCAATATATAACCTTTATTCTGCTCATCGTTTTTACCACATAGGATTTCCTGCCATAGAAGACTTCAATTATTTCTCATGAAACCATAGACACCAATTTTTAAGGGGATTTGGTGGGGAAACATCAGAACACTTTAAGTAAAATTATTTCTCCATTACTTCATTTTTAATTTTAGGTTCTCTTCCCCCTTTCTTGGGTTTATAATTTTTAAAGAGATTGGGTTTGATTCTAAGTGTATATTCATTGGTTTTTTGGATTGATATTAATGATTAGGGTTTGTTTTTTCTTTTTGTGGTGCGGTTGAGGTGTTGTTAGGTATTCAAACTAATTTATGGGAATTTTGACACCAATAGTAGGTGGTTCAATGTATAAACATTATTTTCTAAATTTATTTTTCATTCATGAGTGATTTAGAATGTTATTTGATTTTATTCCATGGTCAAAAAGTGGTATTTTATTGGATTAAATAGGTATTTGATTTTAAAATGGGTTTTATATATGAAATTGGGTGTGTTCCTTCTACAAACCCATGTTGTATCTCTTGGTAGAGTTATGTGGAGTTTTCTATGGTTTATAAATGTTTTTAGGGCTATGAAATTTTTTAATATGTAATTGGTGTTCAATTGATTTTTATGAGGATTTCAGGTGAATTATTGTTGTAAAATCTCTGTATTGCATCTTGAAATTGTTTTGTAAATTGTTTAAATGGTTTATTAAATAAAATAAGAGTTTTGAAAAATATTTGTAAATGATTTTGAGAGTGTGTATGAATTGAAAATGGATTTTGGGTGGGAATGTTGTGGCATCTGATGTGTAATTCCATATACTGTCGATGTAATGTACAAGTGGTGTTATGTGACATGTAAAATTTGATTGAGCATAAAACGGGAATCCCGAGTATCTATGTGGGAGGACAAGGACTAGGATTCTAGTGATTCAGAAGTGGATATGGCCTAGTTTCACATAGTTTGATTGATGATGACAACACTAACTGAACATGGATGATGATTTGAGACCACAATAATTTTGAATTTTTCTCCTCTCTACCGGCTCGTGCTTGAGAAATATGTTAATCATGGTTTCTATAGCATGTTTCACTGAGATATTTGGTACCTTGGGTCCCATTTATAGCTAGTTCCTATGTGTATTTTCCGTGACTAGTTCTCATTGTCTATATCGCACTTACCATTATCATACGATATTTTTGGTTAGTAATTTAAAAAACAACTATGTTTTTATTAAATATTCCTTCATAAAGGATTTTTTCTTATATGATGTTTCTTTCATTAAAATTGTAACTATAATTGCCATTTTAATGAAAACATTTATGATATTTTTCTTATAATGTTTATTGATTGGAATCCTATTTTGGGTGGAATCCTACTAGGCTTTAGATCACACCCAAATTACATATTTGTGTGCAAGTAGACTAGGAAATGTTTGACACAGGTAATGGAAAGGACATTGGATATGGTTGTTCAGGTTAATAGATGTTATTCTTGGTGAGGTTTGTTATAGATGGCTTGAGGGTGGTATCCCCTTACCATGTGGTGGTTTTAGATTATGATTTTTGGATCCTTTTAGTTGAAGTCTTTTCTGGTTTTGACATAAGCCTTGGAACATAGTTTTGAAAATTTATTAAGGTTTGTTTGGTTGGAATTTTTCAGATTTGTTTTATTGATTATTTTTGGTTGATTAAAACATGTAAATTCAGGTAAATCATTATCACTCTTTATTTATGATACTCGGGAACTTGTGTCAGCCTGTAGGGATAGGGAACTCCCTTCGGGCCTTACCACAGACTAGGACAGACACCGATTTGGATGATAGCCCTATTTTTTCGTGACATTTACGAACCATTATCATGATGTGGGATTTCAACATAGAAAATATTAAAAAATATATTACCATAATCAATTTTAAATTGTGGGGATGCAATTTAATTATGGTTGGATGAAAATAATTCACTGAAATTCTAAATTATGATCATTCTATTCTATAACATTTATGAGACGCAAGACCAGGTGTGTAATGGAATATAGAATCCGAATACCTTACAATAAATTTAATATTTTAAATAAAATCAATATATGATATTTATTTCAATTTCCACAACACAGAGTTAGCTTCTATTACATGTAAGATCATCATTTTTAGTAACTTATGTTACACACAAGATATAGTTTTATAGAATAACAATATATTTCTAAAATAATAAAATTTAATATATTAAAATATAATATAACCATTAAATTAAATGTTATGAATAATATTAACTAAATTATGAAAATATATTGTCTACAAAAATATAAAATGAATTCCTATGTTACTAATTATTTATAAATAAGAATAGGAACCAATTGAATATAATGGTAATACTTTTATAGAAAAATATTTTTATGCTCAAAAAGATATTTTATTCTATTAAATTAAATTAATTACAATTATTGAATATTATTAACGTAATTTTAATATAATATATTTTTAAGAAATTTCTTTTGATACTCATCAAATATATTTAATTGTAATATGATAATTACAAAACTACTTTTATGGATAAACCCTATATTTTCATAAAGGTATTATTTCAGCCTTTTAATGGAGAACCTATTTTATATCCACATTATCTAAATATTATATATTTTATGTCAAAATAAACCTCATCATTAAAAAGGGACCACAAAAATTGTTTTACTTTTATTTTTTGGTATTTTAATGCTATGTTTTATTTTTTAATGAATATTAAAAAATACTGAAATATAATTCAAAATTTTGTTTTTGTATAATTTATATATTACGATGATTTGTAATTTTAATTGGTTTTAAAGTCCAATTAGTGAACTTTTTCACATGTTACTAAAATTTAGGTCATTTTAATCAATTTTACTCTGAAATTGAATATAAAAACAAAGAGATCTTTTGATCGTTTTTACATTAAAAACATGTATTGTCATCCTATCTATGGGATTAAATTAAAAATATTTCGTACAAATTTTGTTCTCTTAATTTAGAAAATTGGATTCCATATTTTTAATCATCATTATTTATAATTCACAATTTGATAAATCTTGTTATTTACCCAAAATATTAGTGAATGTAATTAAAATTAATTATAATGATTAAGGAAAAAATTAGCTTAAAAAGGGACTAAACATTAAACATAACGGCCCAAATGAAATATAAAAATGTCCAAAATCAGTTATCTGGCTATAATGTGACCAAGTAACCCCTTATATATATTTTTTAACATTATTTTAGCCACATTACCTAGGAAAGAACTAGGCAAAACTCCATTTCCAAAAATTTACTAAAGTTCAACTCCTCTTCCACTACAAAAAGGCACTCACACCTTCCACTTATTAAAACCTCTCAAGAAAATTTAGCTCAAACATTATCTAAAAAAGTAGCCTTTAAATATCCCTTAACACATCTTAGAATCCTCACCTTGGGAATAATACCATCCAGGGATTCCCTTTGGTGATAACGAAAAAAGAGTACCCCAAAGAATAGGTAATATCCTTACTCAAACTCTTTTTTTTATTTGCATTCCACACCCCATGAATTCTTCTAATATCATGATTATATAAAAATAAAAATATGCTAAATATATTTTTATTATTTATTATAATGTTTATATATAAACTTACACACACATCCATAGTATTGTTCACGAACACACTATTTTTGTCTGCAGTAAACTACCTCCATGCAAAACAATGTCGTTCATTTTTTTACATTACCACCATTCATTGATGGGAATAATTATGGAAAAATTATATATGATATAAAAAATAAATATTATTTATTTATTCATATGTAATTATTTTATAACATGTACCTTTATAATTTATATTATCTGTAAATATGATAACATCATTTGCAGAAGTGTGGAATACCACCACCTCAAAGTGATGTGATTCGTTCACATTCGAAATTGGAATTACTAAGGAATATTTTGAAATAAATATTTGAATATATGTTATAATTATGAAACTAGAATTATAATTTACATTTATATCATTAAATTTAATTCTTTTATATACGATAATGAAATTGATGTACCGTTCATGCATACATATGACCTACCATATCCATTAACGGTGAATTTCATTTGCTATATCCTATTTTTATTGATTATTATAAGTATATATATTAAATATATATGATAATAAAATAATTTTTTACATATTTTTGAATAATAATTTACGATCTATGTAATAGGAACAACAATTAACAAGTCATAACAAACACAAAAACCTAGACAATTAACACCCTAAACAATGAATGTAATGAAAGATTATCAGAAAATGAGTAAAAAGATAATATATGATAGTTAATATTTGAAATTATAAATATGAGTACGGTTATGGTATAATTTAGTACCATATTTTTAACCCTTATACATGAGGTTAAATTATGATCACCCAAAAAGTAAATATAATGTAATAGATTCTTGTCTCACTTTTCTTTTAGTGAGGCATTGTCCATTAACACAACTTAATTATTTTTTGTGGTGTACATAATGACCATTTTCCTGTATTATAACATTCATTAATTTATCTTCATGGTATTTTGAGTTTAAATTTCTGTTTTTTCTATTATGGTTATATGAGTTAATAGTTACCAAGTGTTATGAATTTCATAACCTGATTCCTTTTTATTAGGTTATATTAAATCATCATTATTGTTAATATTCTAATATTCTATTTATAATAATTTTTTAGTATATATTGTTGTATTTTCAATTATATTATCTATATTTAAATTTTGCGCACATTATTTATTCACTAATTTTTTCCCACGTCATTGTTATTGTATTTTGAAGAGTTGATTCAAAAACACATTTTGTTTGGGATTGTATACACTTCAATATCCATCTGAGGAAATTATTTTATAATTATATAAAAAAACATTTCATTTTTTTATAAACTAGTTATTAATGACCTTTATCAATTAATAGTTATATTTTCCTACTATTAGACACTCAAAAAATTTTATAAAATGATTCTATAAAATGATTACATTATTTTTATCTTCAGTCAGAGAACCGGTTTTATTCTAAAAAGTTAAATTTCTAAAACTATTTTAATTTTTTTTACCAATTTAAAAATTATTTATTAAATAAATTACTATCATTACTTTAACATACTAATGTTTTCAAAGGAATCTTCTTATCTCCGTCTAAACAAGGAACTATTATAATCTTTTTAATAGGTAAAATGATTATTTTTCCCCTTTTATGGCATGTATAAATTTACCCATCGTTATTCATTTGAATCTTCATTTTCATGTTAAAAAGGATAAAATTTTAAAAAAAAAATTAATTTATTTTAAAAAAATTATATTTTCAAAATGTTATTGAAAATAAAAAAAGGATAGTTTCTTAAAATTATTTTTTTCAAAATATCTTTTTTAAATGATTCTATTCTTCAAAAACAATAATCATTTTTTGAACCACATTGGATATGTTTTATTTATACCATCCATATTATTCCATTATACGGTTTATTATTTCTTTATACAAGGATATTATTGACATTGAATACCTTGTATCATTTTAATCCCGCTGAAATATTCAATTTCAACTCATCATTTAGTTTCCCATATTGATCCGTATAATTTATATGGGGTATATACATCACATTAACAAGTTATATCATGAATATTTATCCTCTTTTGATATTATCAGTTTTATTTATTGTTATATCTTGACGGGGGATATGATTAAAATGTTTCAAAGTGGTATGGACACATTGAACTGTTTAATTATTATTTTCCTCACAAAATTTAATAGTAATTGTAAAATACCAAGTAAGTAATGAATAATATATATTCTTATCTATGTCTATTTATGAATTAGATAGTGTTTTAGAGGTTTAAAATGGGAATAAATCCAATATTAAGCATAGAATTCTCTAATATTTTTAAAACATTGTTTTACCGCCTTTTGATGGCGAACCATTTTTAAATCAATATTTTGAAAATTTTATAATCTCTATTTTTCAAAATAAACTTATTCTTTATGATTGAGACATTGAAATTTACAATGCAAAATTTTTTGGTATTTTTCTGACAATGTTCATTTTTTTTAATAGTGAAAAATACTGAATTTTACATCAAAACTGCATTTTCATATAATTTAATTATATGAACATATTATCTTTTTAATTGGTTTTAATGTTTAATTGGAATATATTTTTACAATTTAATCCAATGTTGGTCATTAGAATTAATTTCACTTTGGAATTGGGCATAAACAAGTGCCAAACTTTTCATAGATATTATTTCAGAAAAAACCCGCTATTTGTTTTGTCAACGATAATTATTTTTATATTAATTATTTCAATTTATGTGTTTGGAATATGGTAAAATGGATTCTATATTTGGAATCAGAAGGTCAAAATTATATAATTAAGGCTCTTTTTTTGGACTTTGTGAATAGTAACGATGATAATTATCGTCAATTATCTTGATTAATTAGTAATCGGGTAGTTAAGGATAATAAAATAATATCATAATAATAAAAAATGACACCATCATGTGTCCTAATACTAATTTTTGTGTCATGGAAGACCATGGGATGCCTTGTTCCAAACATGGGGACACCATGGAATGACTTCTGTGTGATAATGACTTTTTATCTTTTCATTTTTTAAAGAATGTAAATATAACAAAGAATGTATCACCTGAGTAAAATGTTTTTAATTTTGTCTATATAAATGTTATCTTGGAATATAAATATTCATTTTAAAGATATAAATATTTCCTACTTCATAGTATTTTTTTATAATTTTTAGACATTAAAAAAATTAAATTATATATGAGACCATGATTATGCAGCGATTACCAAATTATTTAACGATTTAAATCAAATGAAAATATAATGTAAAATATAATACCTACACATATCAAAAACCTATTGTATTGGTTGATTTAGAACTCTTATCACCTTATCCTCTAAATACTTCAATGTGGGACCTTTAATATCTGAAACTCATTTGAAATTAAAGTAACATTTTATACCTTTCCAAGAGTGCCCCTCCTCTCCACTTATAAAAGGCCCCCACATATACCTCCTTACCCACACATCTCAAGCCTTTGGCTCGTCCAAACACTGCTGATCGTTTCTCTCCACACCCCTCTCTTCATCCTAGAAGCCTTTCCTTAGGCAGAAAGCTCTTCAAGAAACCCTTTTGGTTCAAACCAAGATGAGTTACCCTATTCAAAGGTAAAGTCTTCTCTAATGCTCTTTTGTTTTATTTTTCTTCTCCAACCCCCTAAACTCTTTTTATTAATATATTTTGTAACAACACTAGTATATTCAATATACTAGGATGTTTTTATAAGAATTATTCTAGCTACACTTACACACACCATTATGTAATGGTTAAAGAGCATACTGTTTCTGTGGATGGAGAACTTCTGCCTCACAAAAAGATGATTATTAAATATTCTTCTAACACCTTCTTAGGTGGGCATTAATATGTCACTATATTTATATATGATATATAATATTTTTATGTTTTCCTTAAGATTCTGTATTTTTCATTTATGTCATACCTTTATGGTTTCCATTATGGGTAAATGCGATATCATCATTTTAGGAAGTGCGGACTACCGCCCCCTCAAAGTGATTTGATTCGCTAATGCCTTATGTGGGACTTATAAAGGATATATTTAAGGATATTATATATGATATTATACTGGAATTATAATATTTTTTTTTCATTATGATTTCATTCCATTAAATATGAAATAGAAATGAAAGTAGTGTTCATGCGTACATACAACTTACCGTCTCCATGAATGGTGCATTTCATTTCTTACCTCATAATGTTATGTAATATTATAAATGCATGCACATAATGGATTTATATGATATATATGATACCTACATCATGAATATAATTCTGGATATAATGGATACATGAACAACTTGTAATTATAAAGAGTTTATTTTTGACTCATGTACCAATGATCGACAAAAGGACCATTATTAACTTAAATAATTACATAGTGTTCATAACATGGAAATAAGTGATATAAATGACATAATGAACTTGAAAAAGGTTCTTAAGAAAGTATAAATTAACTCAAGTTTATTATTCAGGATGTTAAAGAACGATCAAGTCAAGTCGGACCCGAGGTATGGGACTTCGTCTCAATCTCCTTTCATTGAGGCATTTTTTGTTTTATACACAACTTTATTTTATACGGTGTATCAACCCCGTTGAATTTTATGTCTATTAAAAAGTAATCTCTTTTATATTTAGCGTTTTACTAAACTACAAAAGGAATGTTTTTTTTGTCGTACGTATGTGGTGACAACGACTTCTCCACCTCCGTGACCATTATTTGAGTTTCGGCTTCCTTTACAAGCCATAACATTTTTTTAAATGAAAAATAAATACCATGTTTTAATTTTCTATTATTTTGGTATGGAAAATAGTTTTCATAATGTTTTCATATCAATGTGTTGTATTGATATCTTGTGATTGAAAAGTGGAAATGTTATGTTTCCTTTATGCATGTTTTATGTGATACGATTATGGTATGGTTCTTGGGAATTATTATGAAGACGGGTGGTTCCGTGATAAACTAAGGGCGGGTGAGCCCGATATAGCTCTCCAATGCATTGGGTAATGTGAAGGAGTTAAACGTTAAGGTTTCTTTGAAGAGATTTAGGGAATATACTGTGATGGATATTCCAAACGTAACCATGAGGGTTACTCCCTACGTAAGAATGTTATGAATGCCTCAAGTTACCTTCATGTATTATGATTTCTATGATTTATTCATGATTTGATGAGGTATGATAAAGTGATTATGTTTTATGAGTAACGTATGATTTCATACATGGTCTAATGTTTTCATTTCATAATTTTATATCCCTTAATTTGAATTTTATGCTCATCCAATGTTTTTGAAATGTTTTTCACAGGTCAAGGGAAAGGTACATGATGTGATGATAGTGTCAAGGAAGTGTCAAGAAAGAATCCATGAACTATTTTAAATATTTTTCCGTTGATGGAAAAAATGAGTATAATATTTTATGTAACCACTTAGTTTAAATGTGAAATGTAATGCATGTTCTATGATCTAATTCTCTAAAACTCTAAACCTGAAAAGATCCTCAATGTTTAGTCATGTAATATCTCAAGAGTAAGTAATGTTTAAGGCTGGGGCCTTATAGTTGGTATCAAAGGTCAGTTTAGATAACTTTAGGAGTTATAATTATATTAAATGATTATTCAAAAATATTTTCTTATGGTCAAATTGAAATGATATAGAATTTGAAGATTAACATTTTGCTTCATCTAAGACATGTTTGTTAAGAATGGTTTTCCATAGAGGAAATAGGGAAGCAGTGCTTGGAAGGCATACAAAAGGAAATAACCATTCGAATCAGCATCCTGAGATGGCCGGAATTGGAACTGAATAGTTTGTTGCAGTAATGGTGCAGTTGACTCAAGAGAAAAATGGGGGAGGTATCCATGCATGAGACCAGCCAGATCAATAGCAGAGAAATATGTCAGTGGTGGGACATTTCATGAGGCAACACCCCCCATCATTTAGAGGATCATCTGACCCTGTGCAAGCTGAAGGGTGGATTAATGCACTGGAGAAGATTTTTGATGTCATGGGGGAGTTCAGACAATCAAAATGTTAGTATTTCAATTTACCATTTGGAGGGTGAAGCAGATCAGTGGTGGTCGATGGTTAAAAATATCAGGGATGCTGATGAGATTGATGCTCTCGACTGGGATGAATTCAAAGGTATGTTTCTTGAGAAGTATTTTCCTAAGGATTTTAGAATTAGGTTGGAAAAACAATTCTTGGAATTGAGGAAAGAGGAAGACTCAGTGGCTGCCTATGAAGAAATCTTCACTCGATTGGCAAGGTATGCACCAAATTTTATCTGAGACCTTGATAGTAAAATATATTGTTTTTTACTCAGGATTAAAGCCAAAATTTCGAAGGGCATTGGCTTCTTGTGAGTTAAAAAGTTATGAAAATATTTTTCTATGTGATGAGAAGGTGGAAATGGAGTTTGCCGATGATCAAGAGTTCTATAACAACCAACAGAAGAAGATAAAGTGGTGGAAGGAGAAAGGGAAGAATTCATCAAAAAGGTATGATGGTGAGAAAACTATGTTTCTAGTTTGTGTTAAATGCGGTAAAGGGCATGCTGGGGAATGTCTTCTAAATTCTGGAAAGTGCTACTGATGTGGTAAGATGGGACATAAGGCTAGTGATTTCACTGAAAAAGATCAAGGTTATGGTATGACCAAATTTTATTTACAGTTAGTTAAATGTTTTATGTGCAATGAGATGGGTCACTATACAAACGAGTGTCCGAAAAAGAGCTCGAGTGATGGGAAGCAGTTAGACTACAAGCAGAAAGGGGTGGTGAATCCTTTGAAACTACTTCAGCAGATGTCGGGCCAACAAATGAAGTTGTATCAGGTACTTTGTATTTTCAGATTATGCCATTGTGTTGTTTGATTCGGGGTCTACACATTCTTTCATCTCTGAAAACATTTCTTGTAAAATGGGTATGCCATCTCAAGAAATGACTCCTGCACATGTTGTAAAAACACCTGGGGAAATGTTAAGTAAAAAGTAATTTATAATAATATTCCTATCCTTATCCGTGTAAAGAACCTACTTTAAAACCTTATTATTTTACCTCTAGTAGAGTTTGATTTTATCCTGGGTATGGATTGGCTCTCTATTTACCATGCTATGATTGACTGTAGAGCTAAATAAGTTTCTTTTCAGAAAGTCTTTCAGTTTGTGTACAAGAATGAACCCTTACTATTGATAACATATCAAGAGGCTGAGAAACATGTAAAATATGGAAATTAATGTTACCTTTAACATATTGTTGAAAACAAGTGAACTATTCATATTAATGATGTGCCAGTGGTAAATGAGTATCCTGATGTTTTTCTTAATGAGTTGCCTAGAATAATACCAGATCTGGAAGTTGAGTTTACTGGTGACTTAGTTCCTGATGCTAAGCCAATTTCAAAACTTCCTTATCGAATGGCTCAAATTGAACTTTTATAGTTGAAGGAGCAATTGTAAGATTTATTAGAGAAGGGTTCCATTCGACCTAGAACATTACCATTGTGTGATACTGTTTTATTTGTTAAAAAGAAAGATGGTTATATGAGACTTTTCATTGATTATGGAGCCTTTAATAACAACACAGTTAAGAACAAATATCCTTTGCCTCATATCGATGATTTGTTGGATCAGCTCCAGGGAGCTCAGTATTTTTAAAAGATTGACCTGAGATCGGGGTACCATCAGTTGAAGGTAAAGGAAGCAGATGTTCCAATGACCGCATTTCGTACAAGATATGGCCATTATGAATTTTTAGTAATGACTTTTGGGCTAACCAATTCCACTTCTATATTCATGGACCTTATGAATCGAATTTAACATGAGTTCATGGATAAGTTTGTGCTTGTTTTCATTGATGATATTTTGGTGTTTTCTAAAAGTAAAGAGGAGCATGAAAGTCATTTAAGGGTTATTTTGCAAACCTTAAAAGAAAATAAATTGTATGGGAGATTCAGCAAGTGTGAGTTTTGGTTGAAACATATTTCTTTTCTTGGACATATTGTTTCTAAATATGGAATAACTGTTGATCCTAGAAAATCAAAGGTTGTGGAAGAATGGCCAAGACCCACAAATGTAACTGAGATTCGTAGTATTCTTGGTTTGGTAGGATATTATCGACGGATTGTTAGGAATTTTTCACTGTTATCTAGTCCAATGACTAAGCAAACTCGGAAGGGTGTTATGTTTATCTGGAAAAAATAATGTGATGATTGTTTTCAGGAACTGAAAATAAGATTGGTGAATGCTCTAGTTTTTGAACTACCTTCCAGGAATGGTGAGTTCGTTATCTATAGTGATGATTCATTGAAAGGACATGGTTGCATCCTAATGTAGAATGATCAGTTAATTTCTTATGCTTCACGACAGTTGAAAATTCATGAGGTAAATTACCCTACACATGATTTAGAATTAGCTACTGTTGTTTTCACATTAAAAATTTGGAGGTATCATTTGTATGGAGTAAAGTGTGAAATATATACTGATCACAACAGTTTAAAGTATATATTCACTCAGAAATAATTTAACATGAGATAGAGGAGATGGCTAGAAATAATCAAGGATTATGATTGTATAATTCATTACCATTCGGGAAAAGAAAATAAAGTGGATGATGCTTTGAGTCGAAAAAGTAATGCTTCATTAACAATGTTGCATTTGGAACATGATCCTTTAGTTAAGGATTTGATGAACATTGGCAAAGAATTTGTTGGTGCAGGATGTCCTTCTGTTTTATTTCAGGTATCAGTGAAATATCCTCTATCAGACAGAATTAAGAAAGCACAGAAGCAAGACAATGAGTTGCAGAAAAAGGTAGAGCTGGTTCAGAAGGCTAAGTTGCCTGAATTCAACATTGATAGTGATTTTGTTTTGATATTTAGGAAGAGATTGTGTGTGCCTTATGATTCACAGTTAAGGAGATAGTTTTTATGTGAAGCTCATAGTTCTCCGTTTTCAGTTCATCCAGGAAGTATTATGATGTATAGAGATCTTTGGGAGTATTACTGGTGGGACGGAATGAAAAGGGATATTGCTGATTTAACTGTGAAGTGATTGAATTGTCAATAGGTTAAAGAAATGCGACAGTTACCAAAAGGGATGCGTCATCCTCTAACAGTACTAGAGTGTAAATGGGAGAATATATCCATGGACTTTGTTGTGGGATTGCTGAAGACACCTCGAGGTAAGAATGCAATCTCGGTTATTGTTTATCGCTAGACTAAATCATCTCATTTCCATGCTATATGAGATACTTTTTTCCAAGATCAACTATCCCGTTTGTATCTTAAAGAGATATTCAGGTTACATGGATTTTCTCTCTCCATTGTATCTTACTATGATCCCAGGTTCACTTCTAACTTTTGGAAAGGCCTTCAGATGTCTTTGGGTACTGAATTAAATTTTAGTACATCTTTTCACCCTCAATCAGATGGGCAGTCAGAACGAATAACTCAGACTTTGGAGGATATTCTATGTGCTTGTTCGATGGATTATCAGGGAAGTTAGGACCAACATCTTTCTTTGGTTTAGTTTTCTTATAATAACAGTTTTCATTCCGGTATACAGATGGCACCATTTGAGGCATTATATGGGAAGCGGTGTCGAACTTCAGCTTTCTGGGATGAAGTGGGTGAAAGGAAGTTGATGAGACCAGAATTGGTAGAAGAGTTGGCATAAAAATTTCAAATGATACAGAAACACATGAGAACAGTTCAGAGAAGGTAGAAGAGTTATGCGGACACAAGGAGGAAGGATCTCTCTTTTGAGGTAGGTGATCATGTTTTTCTCAAAGTATCACCATGGAAAAGTGTGATGCGATTTGGTAAGAAAGGAATGTTGAGTCCAAGGTTCATTGGACCATATGAAATTCTGGAGAGAGATAGATCAGTTGCATACCTAGTGGCTTTACCTCTGAGTGTATCTCAGGTACACAATGTTTTTCATGTTTCAATGTTAAGGAAGTACATGCCAGACCCATCTCATGTTTTGAGTCCAGTGGTGGTTCAGCTGGAAGATAATCTATCTTATGAGGAACAACTAGTCCAGATTCTTGAACACAGTGAGTAATTTATGCGGAATAAGGTGATTCATCAAGTAATGGTTTTGTGGAAAACCATATGAGTGAAGAGGCAACATGGGAATCTGAAAATGCAATGAGGGGTAAATAACCCCACTTATTCAATGAGTAAATAAATTGCGGGGATGAAATTTTCTAAAGGGGGATGGATGAAACATCCCAAGTAAGTAATGAATAATATATATTAATATCTATGTCTATTAATGAATTAGATAGTGGTTTAGAGGCTTAAAATGGGAATAAATCCAATCATAGGCATAGAATTCTCTAATATTTTTAAAAGATTCTTTTACCGCCTTTTGATGGTGAACCATTTTTAAATCAATATTTTGAAAATTTTATAATCTTTATTTTTCAATATAAATGTATTCTTTATGATTGGGACATTGAAATTTACATTGGACAATTTTTTGGTATTTTTCTGACAATGTTCATTTTTTTATGAATATAGAGAAATACTACATTTTACATCAAAACTGGTTTTTCATATAATTTAATTAAATAGTTATATTATATTTTTAATTTGTTTTAAAGTTTAATTGGAATATATTTTTACCATTTAATCCAATTGTGGTCATTAGAATTATTTTCACTATGCAATTTGGCATAAACAAGTTCCCAACATTTCATAGATATTGTTCCAAAAAACCCGCTATTTGTTTTGACAACGAGAATTATTTTTAAATTAATTATTGAAATTTACTTGTTTGCAATTTGGTAAAATGGATTTCATATTTGGAATCATAAGGTCCAAATTATGTAATTGATACTCTTTTGTTTTTTGACTTTTTGAATAGTAACGACTGTAATTATCGTTAATTATCTCGATTAATTAGTAATCAGGTAGTTAAGGATAATAATATAATATCATAATAATAAAAAATGACACCAACATGTGTCCTTATACTACTTTTTGTGTCATGGAAGACCATGAGATTCCTTTGAAAGAACATGGGGACCCCATGGAATCAATTTTGTGTGATAATGACTTTTTTGCTTTTTATTTTTTAAAGAAGTAAATATAACAAATAATGTATCACCTGAGTAAAACGTTTTTAATTTTTTATACATAAGATAACTCGTTGAATATAAATAGACATTGGAAATATAAAAATATTTCCTACATCATAGTATTTTTTTTATAATTTTTAGACATTGAATAAATTAAATTATATACGAGACCATGATGATGCAGCGATAACCTTCTTATTTAACGATTTAAATAAAATGAAAAGATAATGTAAAATATAAGACCTACACATGTAAAAAACCCATTTTAGGGTGGATTTATAACCCTTATCACCTTTTCCTTGAAATACATCAATGTGGGCCCTTTAAAATCCGAAACTCATTTGAAAATAAAGTAACATTTTATACATTTCCAAGAGTGCCCCTCCTCTACTCTTATAAAAGGCCCCCACCTCTACCTCCTTACCCACACCACTAATGCCTTTGGATAGGCCATTATCTGATCATTATGACTCTCCACATGATTATATTCATCTTATAAGCTTTACCTTAGGCAGAAAGCTCTTCAAGAAACCCTTTTGGTTCAAACCAAGTGCAGTTACCCGATTCAAAGGTAAAGTCTTCTGTAATGCTCTTTTGTTTTATTTTGCTTCTCCAACCCCCTAAAATATTTTTATTCATTTCTTTTGTAACAACCCCAGTATCTTCAATATACTATTATGTTGTTATAAGAATGATCCGAGCTACACTTACAAACACCTTCATCTAATGGTTAAAGAGCATACTATTTCAGTGGATGGTGAATTTCTTCCTCACGAAACGATGATTGTTCAATATTCTTCTAACACCTTCAAAGGTGGCCATTAAGAAGTCACTATATTTATATATGATATATAATATGTTTTTTCCCTTATTCTTATGTATTTTTCATTTATTTCATAACATTATGGTTTCCATTATGGGTAAATGCGATATCTTCATTTTAGGAAGTGCGGACTACCGCCCCCTCAAAGTGATTTGATTCGTTAATGCCTTATGTGGGATGTATAAGGGATAGAGTTAATGATATTATATATGATATTATACTGGAATTATAATATATCTTTATGTCATTATGATTTCATTCCATTAAATACAAAATAGAAATGAAAGTAGCGTTCATGCGTACGTTCGGCTTACCGTCTCCATGAACGGTGCATTTCATTTCTTACCTATAAATGTAATGTAATATTATAAATTCATGCACACACCGAATATATATGTTATATATGATACCTACATAATGAATATAATTCGGGATATAATGGATACATGAAGAACATGTAATTATAAAGAGTTTATTTTTGACTCATGTACCAATGATCGACAAAAGGACCATTATTAACTTAAATAATTACATAGTGTTCATAACATGGTAATAAGTGATATAAAAGAAATAATGAACTTGAAAAATGTTCTTAAGAAAGTATAAATTAACTAAAGTTTATTATTCAGGACATTAAAGAACGATCGAGTCAAGTTGGACCCGAGGTATGGGACTTCGTCTTAATCTCCATTCATTGAGGCATATTTTGTTTTATACACAAATTTCTTTTATACGTTGTATAAACGCCATTGAATTTTATGTCTATTAAAAAGGAATATTTTTTATACGAAGTGTTTTAATAAACGACAAAAGGAATGTTTTTTTGTCGTACGTATGCGGCGAAAACGACTTCTCCGCTGCCATGACCATTATTTGAGTTTCAGCTTCCTCTACAAGCCATAACTTTTTATTTAAAATAAAAAATAAATACAATGTTTTACTTTTATTTTATTTTGGTTTTGAAAATAGTTTTCATAACGTTTTTATATAAATGTGTTGTACTGATATATTCTGATTGAAAAGTGGAAATGTTATTTTTACTTTATGCATGTTTTATGTGATACAATTATGTTATGGTTCTTGGGAATTATTTTGAAGATGGGTGGTTCCGTGATAAACTAAGGGCGGGTAAGCCCGATATAGCTCTCCAATTCATTTGGCAACGCGAAGGAGTTAAATGCTAAGGTTTCTCCGAAGATATTTAGGGAATATACTATGATGGGTATTTCAAATGTAACCATGAGGGTTACTCCCTACGTAAGAATGTTATGACTGCCTCAAGTAACCATTATGTCTTATGATTTCTTTTATTTATTCATTATTTTATGAGGTATGTTAAAGTGATTATATTTTATGAGTAAAGTATGATTTCATACATGGATTAATGTTTTCATTCCATACTTTTATATCCCTTACTGAGCTTTTTATGCTCATCCCATGTTTTTGAAATGTTTTTCAAAGTTCAAGGGAAAGGTACATGATGTGATGATAGTGTCAAGGAAGTGTCAAGAAATAATCCATGATTTATTTTAAATATGTTTCTGTTGATGGAAAAAAAGAGTATTATCTTTTATGTAACCACTTTGTTTAAATGTGAAATGTAATGCATGTTTTATGATCTAATTCTCTAAAACTCTAAACCTGAAAAAATCCTCAATGTGTAGTCTTGTAATATATCAAGATTAAGTAATGTCTAAGGCTGGAGCCTTATAATAATTCAATGGTATTTTCATTCATCAACATAAAAAACCCTTTTTGTTACTTATTACCCACTTAGGAATTATTGATAAATTAGTTTTATTTATTCCTTATTGATATTTTATGAAAATTAATATTTTTTATAAATTAAATTCATTACTGGCTATGAGAATTTTTTTAGACATGCAATGACATATGGGGTCCGGACATTATATATCCCCCTTATTCATGAACAAGTTTTCATGATACAAATTAGTTGGAAAAATTAGAATAGTTTAAATTTTTTTTGAGGATAGATATTGATAGTAAAGGTTTTCATTATCCTAATACAATATTTTCAATAACTATGAATCGACCACATTGTCATTTATCATTCTATCCTTGAGTTTTCCATTTGTAAGATCTATGGGTTAATTTTATTTTCAATTTATTTATTAAATAACATATGTTTATTTATTTATCTTTCCATATTTTTTATTCAATTACATAACAAATTATTGAATTCATGGAATGTGTCTTCAATTTTTACCTTTCCGTTTTTACTATTCTCATTTATAAATTATTTCATGTGTTATACATTACCTTTACTGATCAATTGATCTTTCCCTTATTATGGATCATTTCACTTGGATTACATTCAGTGCATTAAGAAATATATTAATGGATATTATAGATAGAGTAATGTTATTATCCTTGAAAAAAATTAGGTTATAATTCAGGAATTTATTTGAAATAAAAGACACATATATGTATTTCGTTTACTAAGAATTTTAAACTATTTGTCCCTTTGGGATTTTGTTCCATATAATATTTCTAATATAATGGTAGTAGACACCCGCTCATGGCTTTTAGGTTTAGGCCGCTACACATATTAATCAACTAGTAAAAATCTCAGTGTTTCTAGTTCGCTCTACTCCACCCACTCTAAGTCCACCCAGGGCTCCCATAAAATGACTATCATGTCCATAAGAAAAAAAATGTGTGGGTACATCCCATTAAGGTATGAATATAAAAATACCTATTAGAAACCTAAAAGCCCAAAATAATTTTATAAAAATACTTGGAATCATTCATATTGACCACATGATGATGGCGAAAAAACAGATGAGAGAGTACAAGAAATTCAATCTCAACCATCACTCAACTTTACAAGAATTGTTATCACATGTCCACATTGTATGACAAACACAATCAGCAAAATTTATCTTATAACAAACCAAAAACTCATCACAAACTCTATATCTCATGGAATCAATCATGTATCCCTCTATAATATTTTACTAGAGGCTCAAGTGTATCAATTAACCAGGAGTACTCACTCTATGAGCCCAACTATCCCAAATGGTACTACTCAAAGAGAACTCAATAATTACATATAGATATTACATCCTAGATGATAAGTGATAGAGATATCTCCCACATCAGGTACCACTAATCCATTTTAACATTCTTTCAATTCCTGAGGGCATACATCCTAAAGAACACAATCTTCGACTCCTGCTATAATGAAAGTCACACTAGATCCTAGTGGATCTCGATACATGGATAGGGGTCCCATCTATCCATAATTTTTTAATATATGAATCATAACCCAACCCATAATATATCATCTCAAATATATGGGATCACACATAGGACTGTTAATGGATGCAAAACCTATTTTGTAACTTCAAATGTCATAATGCTCAGATTGGAGATCATATATAGGACCATTTTCTGACACAACACACACTACTAAGACTTAGAACCATGACCCATAGAAAGGGTATAAAACCTAAAAAAAATATGGGACACCATAAACAACATCAGGAACAAACTATTGAGTAGGGTAAAAGATTTATGAAAATACGAAAAACATTAATAAAAGCACATTCCATTTAGAGGATCATATATGTGAAGATAACCAAAATCCTAATGGGATAACCTAAAATGTAGGGGATCACCCCCATATATATGATGCTAAAGAAGATACCATTATTTCCACCTTTGAAATATGATATGGTAGAATATCCCACCCTGGCCTATCGAAGGTATACACGAAAAATATACAAACTCATCCTATAGAGGTGGTCATAATCTTATATGGTGACTGTAATGACAAACTCAACTATCATAGGAATATAACACGGAGAATAAATCATCTGATACTAGTCCAAATGGTGATTTGAGAAGTTCCATGCATGTATCCCCTCACATACCAACTTTAATTCCCAAAAAAATATTTTATCATGCTTGGTGGAGAAAATTTATTTGGATGAGCTACTCATAAGCCACTATCCATGTTCTAAATATGGAAACATGTGGGGGAGATACCTTTAAGAAGACTACGTTGTGTGAAAACAAATTAAATAAAATGATTCTCGAAACTATCCCCTATATGTGTACCCTCTCAGTAATTGATGTTTATATAAATTATTAATGGATTGTGCCTCATGTCGCACGACGTGTGACCCCATCCAAACCTCAGGGTTTGACCTTCCGAGTAGATGGCTTGCCTGGCCATGTCTCTATACATGGTGTGTAAAGTTTTTACATGGTGTGTGCTTCTAAGACCGACATAATTCAATTTCTTTTTCGGTTTCTGTGTAAGGGAGCTCTTTCCCATGTTATATCATCATGCGATACCACACGACCATTTCATTTGACCTATGGAATTTGGCTATATCCACAGCTGTAAGGCATGACCCACTTCTTCAAGTGTCCGCCCAATACAAAATATATAGTCCCAAAAAGGCCATATTACCAAAAATTTAAGAACACGTGGTGTATTATTCTATACTACATGTAATTTGATAAGGAATTATAAACTTTAATCCCCTACGATCCACCAAAAACCCAATATTTCCACATAAAGAACACTAATCTAACCCAAGTGGATCTCTAGTAGTTGTAATGTTCTTTTAAAAAATTATTCATAATAATAAAGAAGTATTACGAAATAAATAAATTGAATCCACCAACCTTGTGGATAATATTCAAAGCATCTAGACTAGAGTGTTTCTCAGAAGATACTATAACTTGATCTAGGGATGAATTAGCGTTAAAAAATTGGGTCTAGTATTACGAACATGCCTCAGTTTCTACTTTGTCTATCTGTGGCCATGGTATAAAACCCCATATTTTCTATGATGGATTCCAAATGGGGGGTATTAGGTTTATTAATTTATTTATAATAAATTAATAAGCATCTATTTTACACCGTATCAATGGAAGACACATACTATGAACCTAACACTAATAAATTCTATGATCTTTTTAAGGTAAAAAAATGCATCCTGATATCAAAAATGACATCATATTTCCTTTATGATATTTCTATCGGTTCTTATTTGACGTTTTTAGAGAAACTACATAGACGTGATATAAAATATTATATATTTTTAATGTCAGGGAACTGAGGATATTTGGGATCCAAAATCCTATTGAGACACAGTTTAGATATTTAGAAATATTACCCAATATATTCCAAAGTAATAGATGGGAGAAACATATTTTTTAAAATCTATTTCTTTTAATGATTTTTATTAGAGTGTTTATTAAGAAATAATAGTTTTCCTCCTAATACATATTCTAGGAGAAATGTTTTAATATTGTACACAAATTATTTGTTTCTATCATGTATATACATTGAAATAATAATTTTTTTATAATCCTTGATTTTTTAAAGGAATTTATAGAACCACATTATTTTCAATATTCAAATGAAATTGAATTCAAAATATACTAATATCACAAGGGAATTTCAAAATAGAACATGATTTCATTATTTATAGGTTTTTGATTAATTTCATTTATATTTTATTATTTAATACTTATTTTCTTCTTAGGAGGTCAATGTTTAATTTAAATAGTCATTATTGGAGAGTTATAATCATCTTTGAAAGGGAATCATTTTTAATAGTAATTCTGATCCATTAAAATGACTATTTATCCTATTTTTCCATAATTTACTTTCCCACGAATGTTCTCATTTTTAATTGGAAACATAATTATGTTTTATATCATGTGAACTTAATATTTACGAAATAATATTTATAAAATAATGTTTTATGCTTTTTTGATGCGGCGTTTCAATAATGGTTTTTAAAAACCTAAAAATAGATCTTCCATACATCCTTTAAAGCTTTTCGGTTAAGCATTCCCTTTATTTTACTCCATTTTATGGTTTTTTATTATCATGAGAATCATATATTTATATATATATTTATATATATGTGTGTCCCAAACATATATACCTAGATAAATTTATTATTCACTAAAGTGGTAAAACATGTTTTTATATCAATTTTAAATTCCCAATTATAAGTAAAACTAATTTTCGTAAAATATCCAATTTCTAATCTTATTTCAATCATAACCTCCATAAAATGGGTTTTAAATCAAAAATATACTAAAAAAACCACCATATTGGATAAATTTTTATTTTATGGAAAATTATAAGCCACCTTCTTCTTCAAAATTGTCATTTACTTATTTTATAATGTTTATCCAAAATGGTTTCTAATGTCTCAGACCATTTTTTAAATTTCATTGTGAAAATTTTATATAAAGTGGTTCTAAGGGGAAATTCTAGGGATTTCAAGATAGGTGGTATGGTTGAATTTGGATATATCATTTGAGAGGAGTCCTAAGTTATGGGGAACTAGGTTGTATCATATGGGTGGCCTATAGATTGCGGATGATCCCATTGTAGTGTAGGGGCCCAAGATGTAATTTTTAAAGCTACTACAAATTTTGGGGTATCTATTCCATGGATATTTTGTTTTTTCATGAACCCTTCATGGAAGATGGTGGGTTTAGTGTGGTGAAATGGTTGCAGTGTTAGGGGGGATCATGTAAATTATGGCGATACTTACAATTTTGGCATGGTTGTGGAATTTAATAAGGATGGGTAATATACGTGAGTACATATCATGTAGGATGAAGCATATAAATGATTTGTGGGGTGGCCCCCTTAAATGTACTTGGGCCCTATAAAAGTTATTTCTTGGATTTTTATGGTTTTCATATAATTATATAGGATTTATGAAGTCAAAATATCAATGTTAATTATAGGTCATTTTCAACATTATTGTTGTAGTGTATTGAGTGGTATTAAACCAGAGTCTCTCCAATTTTATTAGTTCTAATATAATGTCTTATGGGTGGTTATGTGGCCTTATGTTATTCATAATGGGCATAAATTTCAAGATCCCATTAGAACATAAAACTTATCTAATTATTTTCTTATATCTTAGGCGATCTATGTGAATTCAAAGAATCCATTTCACTCTCCTTTTTACTGAATTCATCCTTGGCCTTAGATTATTGAATTGTTGTCATTTAGGTGTGCCCCTCTCTTCATTTATCACTTTCCCCCCTAGTTTCTCATCTAGATTAAGATTATGAGAAGGGGAACATATTGTTTTGATTACATTTTGGGTGAGAGGATTGTGTGATTATTGTTTTCAAGGATGGTAAGTTGTAATTATTCCATGTGGTTCATAATGGTGACCTTTATCATGATCCAACATTTCAGAGTTGATCGAAAATCTTTGTTTGATGTAAAGTATCCTTTATATCTCACATACTGTATCTTGTGGAATGGGTTATGATTTTTTTCACCTTAGGGTTATGGATTTTATTTATCTTAATTAATATAATTAACAAATTTTATTGAAATTTATGGGGGGAACAATTTTAATTTCATGTTTTTAATATATTTGATTTTATTATATGTTAAAGTATATGGTCTTTATGACCAACAAAAAATAATTTTGTTTGGAGCCTCTATCTATGAATTATTTGGTATGTTATGGAACCATGTTTTTTGTTTTTTGTTATGACCTTGATAAAATTGGATAATTATATATATCCTAATAATGAATATGTTACACATTGATATATTACTTTTGTGATAATTTATATAACATAAATATATTTAATTGATAAAAAAACCAATATATATCTAAAAAAAATTGTTTTGTGATTTAAATATATTTTTTATGTTTGGTTGTGCTGTTTTTGGAGGATATGTGACTTTTTATAGTGCATTCATGCAATGACGTGGTGGGGTATAGTTTTTATGTGGGGGTGTAATTTGTTGAGATGTATAGTTTTGCTATGGGGAATTTGACATGTAAAAGAGTTAATGATGTGGTTTCGGTAATGAGAAAATGGATGTGTCTTCTGATGGTATCCATGTGGGTTTTTTTCATATAAAGGGGGATGAGGATGATGTTTTTTTGTTTTTGTTGTGTTTGGTCATTTTTTTTATGTTATAGGGGTTTGAAAGTTTCCTAGTTAGTAATGGAATTTGTTATGAATTATTTTAAATGGAATGGAATTACAATTATTAATAAAATATTTCATTTAAATGGGATGATTGGTTCAATGGGATGATAAATGAGGAGAATGGGATGAATATTTAAATTGGATTTTAAAAAGAAATTTGGTAATGGTTTAAGTTTTGAATGAGGTAGAAATATGAAATGTGACTTACAGATGTTGTATGCTGCTATTCATTTTATAGTGATAGTGGAAGTGGTTGTTTTGTGGGGTTGATGATAATGTTATGGTTGTGCTAGTGTTTTGGTTTCAAACCCATTGGATGAGGAAGTGTTCCCTGATATTCTATAAATTTCTATTACTTCTTATTTCTATACATGTCACACCCACATCGAGCACCTTGTACTGTTTATAACAACTCAGATCATTATTTAACTTTAATATATGTTTTATTACATAAAACAACACATAATTCAACCAAAAATATGAATAAGTATATTTTCATTCTTAATTAGGTACATTATATAACAGCATATAACATGCGATAAAAAAAATTGATCACTTTCTTAACATGCTCATTATATTCTAACAAACATAAAACTATATGGGATCACCTAGGGACATACATAAGAAATGGGTGAGATATAAAGTGTAGTAAGGGAACAAAAATGGAATAACATGAAGTGGATAGTACATGTTAACAAATAGCCATATCAATGAGGCATAAAAATTTTAGGAATCATAATCATGAATAATGATACATCATATAGAATGATCGTCATAACATAGGAAAAGTGGTAACAACATAAAACATTACATCACAAACTTAGGTCAATGCTAAACCTAGCAAGAAATCATGGTTGAAATAGTCCCATAAAACATTCAGGATACCTCTTTATACCAACATGAAATATCATGATATTATGCATTATCCAATTAATTAATGTTCTATCTGTGCACACCCATCAATTCATTTCATTATCATGCTTAAGTGTGCCACATAGATCATACATCAAGGATTAATTCATCATCATAATTTATTCCATGATAATGGAATTTAAAATACATACATGTAAGTCCCCAATCTATAAGTATATGTTTATAATGGTGAATACCCTTAATAAAACCATGGGTATGGTATTCACTACAAAATTGTTTTATCATGGAAAATCATGGTAAAATTTCTATAGCATAACGACGTCACAAAAAAATCATATATGGGATTGATGAGAGTGATTGGGGTATTTAATAATTCATAAATAAATTTTAAAATAATGGGGATATGGAATAATATATACCATCATAATGAAATGAAAATAAAATAAATAAGGTAAAGAAGATACATAGATATATAGGGGAAAGGAAAAGATCCCTTATGAAATTTCTTCATGGTAATGGGTGTACATAAAGGTTAATTGGTGGATTAATGATATTGAAAAGGGGAATCTTCTAAATTATATATTAAATTGAATGTATATGGAATATGAAATAACATATAATAATAAAAAAAAATTAATTTAAAAGACATAACATAAAATGTGTTGTTTAATGGAATTGAGGAGAGATAAATTCAAAATAGAATTTTGAAATAGCCATGAATTGGATGGAGGTAAAAATAAGAGAGTAGAAATGATCTATCATTAATATAAAATCAATTAAGATGGTATGTGAATTATTATAAATTAAATAAAATATATACCATTGAATTTAATATAACTTATTTCAGTGGAGTATCTTGAATTTGAAAGGACGAGAGGAATGTGAGGATCCCTTACATGAATATGTGACTCCAAAGGCTTGGGAATGACTTATTGAGAGCCTGGGAGTGACATGGGAGGACTCTAGAGAGTGTATGTTAGAGTATATTTGTGATAAAATGAGTTTTAGTGGAGATTAATTGGATATTTTGTGGATTATATTGGAAAGGAGGGGATTACATTATTATTTAGGTTTCAGACTCTACATAATAAATTATCCAAAATCACAAAATAAACCATGGGTTTTCCCATTTCTTCTTCCAAATGGTAGTGGATAAAATTATTTTATATGTATAAAGTACTAAATTATTAAAATATTTATATTGGCTATGTGTAGGTGAGTCACACTCTTAATGAAACAATTTTAAAACCTTTAAATATTTCATTAGTTTTTGAGGATTCACAAAGGATTTATAAAATAATTCAAATAAACATAAAATCCCATTAATTTAAAATAAAACCATATATTTTTCAGTTTATCCAATTTATATTACTTATTACACCACATTGGGTTCATTATGTTCTCATAAAATACAATGTATATTTATAAAGTATTAAATATTTACCCGAAAATTCAATTGTCTCGGAAAATTAATTACATTTCCCCATTATATAATTTATACATTCTAATTCAAAAAATAAAATAAAATTTATGTAAATAAATTTATAAATAGTTTAAATTTCTATTTTAAAATAAATTACAAACATTTATTAAAAATGCAGGGTTTTTTAAAATACCAGTTTTTGAACCCTAGTAAAAATAACATTTGACTTCATATTTATTATATGGTAATTAATATTTAATAAAATAAATTTTTAAAAATATATAATTAATATATATATTATTTCAAAAACCCATTTATTCATAAATTCATTAATTTTATTTCAATATTATACAGAAATACAATTTCTCCTTTATTGTATAAAAATAAAAAGTAATTATAAAGTAAAAATAATAGGATAAAAATATATTCATTATATGATGATAAATAATTTACATGGTGATAAATAAAGGGTCTTAAAATATATCCTATTAATTCACCAACAAGCCCCCTACGAGTATGGTGTGCGGTGGTGTGACTTTTATTGGGCAGTTAAGAAAACATGGTTTGGGTCGTGATATCGATGATATTGAAGTTCTCCCATAATTGGTTTTAATCATTTTTAAGTTCTTATATCTAATATTGGGCTTGGTCAAGGACAAATCCCGGAAATATTATATCCCACAGAAGCTTTGATAATTGGTATTCATAAAGTACAATCCTACTAGCTGAGGCCATCACATTTTTTTCCATGTTAATTAGATTTTTTGAAATCCTATATAGATACTAATCATCTAAAAACAATTCAAAATTTATATTATCAATGGTACACATACTTAATGGTCATTTAAATCCAATTGTATATAATAAAACACAATAATTTCATGTTTTCCTATAACAATATTAGTTAATAAGTCATTTAATTGAATCAAAAGGGGAATTTTATTTATAACAACTTGGGTTATTAAAATCATCTCCCCATTACAAATCACACACTCAAAATTTTATTTTCCAACACTAAAATATATGAGAGAGACTGTTATTCTTCACCTCCATCAGTTCCCATATTTCTTTTTCAAACATGTGGTTTCTCCACAACCCTTTGAAAATGGTCATTATATTATTTTGTAGAACTTTTTCTCTGCAATCTATGATCGTCACCGGTATCCCATTAATGGAAAGAACATTCTACAATGTACCTCTTCTAGATTTAGTAAATGTGATGGGTTTGGTATGTACTTTCTCGAGAGGAATACATAGAAAACATCATTTACTTGATATAGGATCGGTTGGATTTATAATCAGTATTCCACCATTCCAGTGTGATAAAGATCTAAAATGGGACGATGTACCTTTGATTAAGTAGTCAATTCATCCCAAATATCATCACATATTTCCATGGATATATAAAGTTTAATATTATGTCTCTAATATTAAACTCTGGGCCTCGTCGATGATTTATGTTATAGCACTTTAATCACCTATGGTCATCCTTGATGTGCTACAGAATGGTTATAAGCATCCAAACCATTTATTTAACTATTTTAGAATCTAGAAGTTTTTGTTTTCCAACTTCATACTAACATGCAGTTTTCGACAACTATTCCCCTAAAGGGATTTATAGGGAGCTATTTGGATGTTCCATTGGAAACTGTTTATCACGACCCGTCCCCTGGCCCCGTGCCGTGATTACCCCAAGCTCGGCTTCCATAGGCCAAGGGATAGGGAATTGAACTGAAAGGAATACATCCTAAAATGGGATGGCATTGCCTTTAATCCTTTAAAAACACATTGTCCAAGAACACAGAAAGATGAAACTATGAAGTAAATAGCTATAGTAAAAGTGTGTTGAAAGTAAAAGGGGTCAGAACCCAATCTCAACTATAAAGGTAGAAGTACAACTGAAAATACAATACAACTGATAGAAAAAGGAGAATCGCTACTGGGTATCCCTCTAAGTTTCCTACCTGAAGGGCTGGTATATACCACCTCCTCTACACTCCACGTCTCTCTATCTCCTCCGCGTCAGGTCACGCTGAATGGTCCACCACTATGCACCATCCAATCCTAGCTCCCTCATCCTTGATCAACGTTGTAACTCTTTTTCACCAGACACAACTTGGTGTGGGATAATCCCATGAAGGGATGTGTATAACAATACACATAAGAGACCCCAAGACCCCCGTAGGTCTTATTGAGTTCCAAAAATGAAAAACCACAAAGAAATAAATAAACTCTACTTAGTAATATACGCATACATATACCTAGGTTATCAATATATACACATCTCATACATGAGGTAAGGACACCACATAGGTAACACCATCAAGGTAGAAGTACGACACAATTAACACCATGAAGATAAGACCATGAAGCTAAATCAAAGAAGGTAGATATACCACATAGATAACACCACAAAGATAGAATTACCACACAGGTAACAAAATGAAGACAATACCACAAAGGAAGAATTACCTCATAGGTAACTCCACAGATATAGAAGTACCAGACATTTAACACCACAATGATTGAAGTTCCACAAATGTAAAACAATGAAGATGATACCACAAAGGTAGAAGTACCACACATGTAACACCACAAATCTAGAAGTACCAAACAGGTAACACCACAAAGATAGAAGTAACAGACAGGTAACGCCATGAAGATAGATTTACCACACATATTACACCACAAAAATTTAAGTACCATACATTTATATTACAATGTAGCACAACCTAAATCACAAGAATAATGTAATGACAGCTCAGAAAGAGTCTCAACACACACCAGATTTTCAGCAAAGTATAGAGGTACAGATGATTAGTCATGAATCTAGAGCATCTTATTCTTTCCATAGGCACTGCTTCTGACCATACAGAGTTTGAACCACGTAGGATCGATAGGTATTAACCTCTCAAATGATCTACACAGGATCCGACCCACCCAGAGTCGATAGGTCACCAACCCTTGCGGACCCACACAGGATCAGTATGCGCTGACTGAAATAGTATTGTTGAGTGCTGACACACACAAGATCTAACCCACACATGATCAGTAAGTGCTGACCCACACAGGATCGATGAGCACAAAAATTCGTATGATCTGTCACCAACCTCTGCCTCACTACCATCAACGGGATTCATCACACCTGGTGCACTCAAGTTCCATATAATCTGCCCTCGATATATTGTTCATACCTCAACCAACACTATGCTCATAAAAGTAGTATCCCAAAGGATCTCCATGTCGTAAGGGTTCCATCATGATATACATAGAGTGAATCAGACGCCCGGTCAGTGAGTTATAAGAATTTTAGCTCTGGGGGCCCGGTTGGATTTGGGTTCGATCCAACCCAGCCATACTCAAACTGTCTTCAAAATAGAAGAGGAGTATACCAAAAGTACCAAGTCGATCCAAGGATCCCAGGGCCGTAGATGGTTCGTCAAACGAACATCTGTTTCTCACGATATGGCCCTTTATGTGATTTTGGGCCCGGTCTGACCCGGTCGGACTGACCCGACCCAACCTAGTCTGAGCTGGGCCATGGAAGACACATCCCACTAGGATGAGGTCTGTCCCGACCCGCAAGGGCTGCCCAGACCAAATAGGGTGGCCCAAAAAGTGGTGTCCCTACCCACGGGGGGCAGCGTCCTACTGGGGCGGCGACCCGCTCCAAGGGGGGTGGCCTGGTGAAGGGATGCGGCACGGCGAGGGTGGATGTGTGGTCAAGGGTGGCGGCTCGGCCGAGGGCGGTGGCCCAGCTGAGAGGGGGTATCCTAGTTGAGGATGGCAGTCTTGTTCAGTCCTATGTGGGGGGTGTAACCTCCTCAGTCTCCCGGATTTTAGAACGGTTATGAGGCTATTTAGTTGGCAAAGGGGCAGGACCACGAGGGAACCACTCGGTCGATGCGGAACACGCCAATGGCGAGGTGGTCTCTCCCCCTCTTTTTTTTCAGCAAACCGTCATGTCTTTTTCCTCCTTTTTTCGTCGCAACTTACAAGTCGTGGACCTCCTCTTACGCCGCGTGTCGACATGCTCGCGGTCTTCCAAGGTGGCACAAGAAATGAAAGATAGCGGAGGGTTTGGGATGTGTTTATTATGACCTCACCCTCCATGTTAGCTCGTAATTTGTAGGATGTTAGGGTAGTTAAATTAACAATTGAATTGAACACAAGATGAACCACACAATTATACCCCACATAAACATCCCGGAAAGATGAAGGAATCTCGAGTCAACCCATCAGTCAGTTTTCCAGCGTTCTATGTGTAATTTCAAGAATGTGGAAGAGGGTAAAAAAAATTGTCAAACAAGATAACCCCTACCTTGAAACATCAGAGAAAAATCCATTCTTTTTGGTGGATTGTGTTCTTCCTTCCCACAATCGTCTCCCAAAGATGCCACTCGCACAACACCCCATTCGTTTAGTTTCATCCATCACTTCCCGCTGGGTTGGCTTCATTTTCCAAGGGTCTAATGTCGTGGAGTTCCTTCAGCAATTCACTTCTTGATGATGCTCCTAGATAACCCTCCCCTAGATCCGTATATATAGGAGTGGGGGAGGATAATTAACATTATGGGGAAAATTGGGTCTCCTTAATTAGGAAGCTTCTTAATTTCCCCATCGTTTTCATTACATTAGGTTGTCAGGTCAATCCATTTAATGGCTTGACACAACGCCAACCCCACCACTTTAATTGGACCATTGGAGTTTTATGAAATAAAATAACAAAAATTATTTTATTTCATTTAATTTTAGAAGTCGCAAAACATAACATATTCCATGGACCTAATGCGTTCCATGAACAGACTCCCTTAAGCGAATCCCAGTGATGTGGATTCAACAGTGCCCTCAGATTTTTAATCTGAGCACCGATGCAAATGATAGAAAATGCCTCTCGCACGCTTACTGAATGTACCTGATAAAAATTTCCAAATAATTATTAACAGTCACCCTCAACCCATGCCAGTCTAGGTTAGACTCTGCCTAAGTGAAACACACCATAACAAACCCAACGATACTCTCTGATTTCCAATATGAGTTATTGTTTAAATGTTTTGTATTTTACAATAAAATAATTGTGACTTAATTATTTTATTTACGGCCAAAAAATAACATTCACTAGTGTCTTGTGCCGGCCAATGTTAGTATCTAGCTAAAGAAAGAATACCCTCATGAGTTCAGTGGTGGTCTCAGATTTTTAATCTGAATTTCCGTTTGTGAGTTATAAGAATTTGAAAAATAAAATAACTTTATTTATTTATTTTTTACGATTATTCTATTTTTGGGTTTCTTCATAGGAGGCACGTGCCGACTAATCTTATGTTGCGCCTAGGGTAAACCCACCATCCTGATCGCAACGGAGGCCGAAGATTTCTTATCTGAGTAAATATTTATGAGGTATTCTAATTTTTCACTAAAACTACCTACGATCGCTAATTAAATATAAAAAACCTTCATCAGATCATTCCTGGCACATTGTGCCTCAGAATCGCACGTCGTCATATTTCAGGGTCTCAAAATAATTTCATATAATTAAAATAAATCATACAGAATTTACGGAACATTTAATTCTACCAAACATAGGTATTTACATCCCTGAAAGCCACAAAATAGGACCAGGATACAAATGGGGTACTAATCACGGATCTGAGCCTCCCTCTCCCATGTGCTCTCCTCGAGGTTCCCATGATACCAGTGAATGCACAATAAAGGTATTGGCCACCGATGAAGGACACACACCTGTCGATCCTCAAAATCCACTAGAAACTCCATAAATGTCGCCCCATCATCAATGTACAACTCACCCAAGATAATAATGTGTGATGGATCTTTCACACATCTCCTTAGATGTGACACTTGGAAAACATTATGCTTTAGGTGCATCTGTGGGGAATGAAATAGACGGTATATCACCATGCCCACATTGCTAAGAATCTAGAAAGGACCGATGAACCTTATAGATAACATTCATCCCCCTCAAAATCTCTGAAACCAACATCGAGGTGAGTCCATAAGAAGGCATGGACTCCCTCTTCATGTCGGCATAACACTTCCACCGGCTCTGAGCAGTTTTCACATGCTATCAAATGAGGCATCGTGATAAAAACTCTACAACTACCTCCTTCATATCGGGATATAAGTACTGACATTAGAGGTCTTGGTACATCTTCACCACTCCATGATGAACTCCCAGAGGGGAAGTATGGAACTCCCTCAACACCTCCTCCTGTAGTGCTACTGGTACCATGGTATGTCCTCTAATGAGGATGACATGCTACCCACATTTAGGAAATCCATCAGGTGCATGTCCTTTAGATATCTGAGCTTGTTGAGCTTCGCAATCAGTGTCTCCAAGATGTGCCTCCCTGACTCGCTGAAAGAGTGGGGGAGTGACTTTCAGAGACTGATGATAAGTAGCTCCATCTCGATCCATGTTCCCTATCTGCAATGTAGCTAGCTTCTTAATCACCTCACTCCACAATTATATATGAGATCTCCTTCGGAGTTAATCTTATACTATGTTCCCCTTCACAGGAGTATAGACTATATCAAAGTCATAGTACTGGAGGAACTCTACCCATCGTTAATTTCTCATGTTCAGGTATTGTTGGGACAAGGTATACCTGAGACTATTGTGATAAGAGTAGAATGTAAAATGCTCACCCATCAAGTAGTGATGACACATCATTAGTGAAAAGACCACTAATACTAACTCCATGTCATTGGTAGCATAGATCTACCCTTCAGTCTCTGTCTCATCTCATGAAATCTATGTTGACACTTCACCATCCATAGGAAAGGCTCCCCATTTTTCATCTATATTAACAAGGGGGCCTCTACCCTGGAGAAGTCCGATCCAAAACTATTATAGTACTAAGCCAAACTAAAAGTACCTCCCCCTACCGAGTGGTAAACATCGAAAAATATTTTAAAATTATGACCCCCCATACTTTTCCACTAATGTTGGGAACTGAAAAATCAAAAATCCAACTTCTACAAGGGTAGGGTTGGACGACTCAAGCGTGATCGGCTACACCCTCCTTTGCATTAGTTTGTCCTTTACTACCTAGGTTTCCTTTTTCGCCAACCAAGGAAAATCACATTCCAACGTTGTAGTTAAACCACAAACTTTTTGCATAATACACTCAATCTGAGTATGGACAATGGATTTCTAGTTCATACCCAAACTAACACAGTAAGGCCTCGATGATTCCAACAAGAGGTTCCAACCGAAACACTCACCTCATGGGTCATATCACACCATCATCATAATTGGGATTATCGAGTCTCCTCCCAAAGGTATCTACAGATGTGATGGTCAAGTCAACGGCTATACCAGAAACTCTAGGTCATCGAAAAGATTCGTCGAACGATGGAATTATTGGTACCTATGACTATTAATAAAGAAATTAGTAGTAGAGACATATAGTTCATCGAATCATTCCTAGAGCCCTTGGGTCTCACTCCTTTACCTTATGCAGCTACTCCTTTCTTGTATCCTCTGGCTCCCTAAGCCTGGCGGGGACCACAATGGGGGGTGGTTGTAACATGTCAAAATGTACCCCAACTTAATTTGTTATCCTAGCTCTTCTTCCATGTCTGAAACCCTGCATATTATTATGTACCTAACACTTATTCTTCCCGAAACATTTTTACATGCCCAAGTCTCTGAGACTGGGGCCGGTTTCCTGCTTTCCCACAACGAAAATTCACTGGTTGTATCCGCTCAGCCAATGAAAATTCAACCAAAAAGTTTCTCTCTAGAACCCTAACATATGTAGGAATGTATAGAGGAATAGCACTGGCTCGGACGTCCTTAATCACCCCACACTCAGAAGTCTGAAACCCGAAGCACTGATCGTATTGTATTCATCGAGTACCGGGAATGCTCTGTACACCTATATCAATACTCAACTACAAACATTTCATCCTTCTGTAGCTGTAGAAGCTCTAGAAAACTCTCAGCCACCTCCTCAATCCAGTCCTCAACCACCTGTGAGTCGGTCTTGCTTCAGAACCTTATGGGTATCTGATCATGAAACTACTGTAAGGCACAAATCCTAAATGTGTCCTCAACTGGTACTATTGATTGTAACTACAGCCCAATGGGTAGTGATATATCTAACACATTACCAAAAGATTACTATCTTGGTTAATGGTCTACATACCGAAGACTCATCACTATTCCAACCATCATCATGGTCACTCACTGGAAAAGAATAGGAACTAAGCTCAACATATGCTCTACTGGTGTCTCAAATAAGAGGAAAACTCTAGAGACAACCTCCAGGAAGTCCTTAGATACATGGGAATCTATCTCACCTCAAAACCATGGATGCATCTACTGCTGCAACTCAAGCAACATGCTCAGTTGGCATGCATCCTCTACTAGTGGAGATAGTGGTAACAACATCCCAACGTGTAGTGGTGCTGTTGGTAAACCACCCGATGGGGCTAACCCTGTAAGAGGTTCCCACACCATGGCCTCATCTCTTGGTGGGCTGTCATCGTGTAGTCTCTCATAAAATTTGTTTGGATATCTAAATGGTGGGATCCTAATATGGAAAAAGTGCACCATGGTTTCTGAGATATACCCAGTGATCTGACACCACAAAATTCAAAATAAAAACATTTCAAAAACACACGCAATCAGTGTTTTTGTGCGCTGAGTCAGAAATCAGAATTAAGGGTTGTGGTCTTTGGATATGTGGGCCACCGCACAAACAATGGATTCCCCAAACTAAAAACCACAATCATAACACATAACACTATTTCCACATAGAAAAGATCAGGGTCATATTTCATCAGTAGAATAGATTTCCATTGATACGACATTGTCACGACCCATCCCCTGAGGTCCGTGTCGTGACTACCTCAATACCGCCTTCCATAGGCCAAGGGCAAGCGACTAGCACAAAAAATGCATACTTTCTAAAACAGGAAGGCATTGCCTTTAATCCTACACAATAACACATTCCATGAACACAACAAGAATCAACTATGAATTAAAATACTGTAATAAAAGAGTGTTGAAAGTAAACGTGGCCGGAATATAAGCCCTACTATAAAGGTACAAGTACAACTGAAAATAAAATACAACTGAATGAAAAAGGAAAATGGCTACTGGGTCATCCTCTAAGGGTCCTACTGGATGGGTAGGTACAAATCATGTCCTCATCACTCCATGTATGTTTATCTCCTCCGCGTCACGTCAAGCTGAATGGACCACCTCCGTGCATTGTCTAATTCTTTCTCCCTCAGCCTCGATCAATGTTGAACGTTGTCTGCACCAGACAAAACAAGGTGTAGGATAATCGTGTGTAGGGGTGAGTATAACAGTACTCAGTAGGGACCCCAAGATTCCCGTAGGTCTCCAAGAGTTCCAAAATGGAAAAACCACAAAGCAAGACATAAACCCTACTTAGGAATTTTCCCATAAATATAACTATGAAAACATGATATACACTTCTCATACATGAGGGAAAGACACCACATAGGTAACACCACGAAGGTAGAACTACCATACAAGTAACACCAAGAAGATAACACCGCAAAGGTATCTCCACGAAGGTAGAAGTATCACATAGGTAACACCACAAAGATATAAGTACCACAAAGGTAAAACCATGATGATAGAAGTATCAAACAAGTAACACCATGAAGATGATACCAGAATGGTAAAAGTACCACACAGGTAACACCACGAAGATAGAAGTGACACATAGGTAACACTATAGTGGTTTAAGTACCACACATGTATAGTACCATGTAGAATAACCTCAATCACAAGCCAACAGTAACGAAATCTCACAAAGAGTCTCAGATACAACTAGGTTTTTAGTGAACTATAGAAGTAAAGATGACTAGTCACGAAGCTAGAACATCATATTCTGTGAAGAGGCACTTCTTCTGACCTTACGGAGTTAGAACCACATAGGATCGAAAGGTACTGACCACCAAAATGATCCACACAAGATCCGACCCACCTAGAGTCAATAGGTAACAAACCCCCCGTGTTCCCACACAGGATCAGGCCCACACATGATCAGTATGTGATGACCCATATAGGATCGCTGAGTGCAGACCCACACAAGATCTAACCCACATAGGATTGGTATGCACTGACCCACACTGGATCATTGAGCACTGAACTCCACAATATCAGTCTCCAAAATCCGCCTCACAGCCACCCACCGAATTCCTTGAACTCAATGCACTCTAGTTTTGCAGAATCTGCCATCACGATATCAGTCATACATCGACAGTCACTCAGCTCCACAAAGAAGTGACCCAAAGGACCGCCATGTTGTAAGGGTTCCAACACTATAGATGATGCGTCAATCAGACACAAGGTCTATGAGTTCTAGACTTTTTAGCTCCGGGGGCCTGGTTGGATTTGAGTTTGATCCAACCCATCCGTACTCTAATTGTCTCCAAAATTCAAGAGTAGTACAAGAAAAATCTTGATCCATGGATCCCAACACCACAGTCGGTTCATCAAACGGACATTTGGTTCTATGAAATGGCCCTTTTGTGATTCTAGGTCCAGTGGGGACTGAGTCAGCTCCGACCCAGCCCGACCTGATTTGGGATATTCTGCAAAAGACTCATCCCACATGGACAAGGTCTATCTTGGACCGCAAGTAGGTTGACCCTCAAGGGAAGCCCGACTAGAATAGGGTGGCCCGCAAAGGGGAAGCATGACCCGAGTGGGGAGGTGGCCCACTAGAGTGGTGAACAAGTCTAGGGGCGGTGGCCGGCTAGGGAAGCAACCCGATCCGAGGGGTGCGAACCGCTAGGGTAGCGGCTCAGTCTGAGGGTGACCACCCGCTCTAAGGGTGAAGGCCCATTCGAGGGTGACAACCTGGTTGAAGGCGGCGACCCAGTTGAGGGAAGCGGTCCAGACGAGGGCGGTGGCCTGGCCAAGGGTGGTTGCATGGTCAAGGGTGGAGTCCCATTCGAGGGCAGCATCCTGGTGGTGGGTGGCTACCCGATTCAGTCTACTGTGGCGGGGGGGTGTAACCCCCCCGGTCTCCCGGATTCCCGAACGGCCCAGAGACTATTCGATTAGAGAAGCGGTGGGGCCATGAAGGTCCCGCGATGTCACCGCGGAACCCACCTGAGGTGGGTTCAGCCTCCGTTGTGGCTTCATATGTGGATTCTGTTAATCGGACAACATGGTGGGGGGGGGGGGGGGTAACCCCCTCGGTCTCCCAGATTTGTAAACTGCTCTGAGGCTATACGGTTAGCGAAGCGGCGGTGTGGTGATGGTGCCACACGGTCGTTGCGAACCTACTGGAGGCAGGTTCGGCCTCCGCCACATCTTTGTCCATGGATTTCATTCACCGATGGTGCGGATGTCATGCTTCCTCCCTTCCCATGGCCAACCATCATGTCGGCTGCCTCCTCCGTTCATTGCAGCTGACAAGACGCAACCCTCCTCTTGCGGTGCGCGTTAACGTGCTCGCAGTCATCTATGGTGTCGCAAGGAATGAATTATAGCAAAGGTTTCAGGCCAGGTTCGTTAGGCCCAGACCCTATGTGTTAGCTCATAATATGTAGGATGTTAAGGGAGTTCAATAAAAAATTGAATTTAACACAAGATTAAACTCTCGAAGATACCCCACATCAACCTCCCGGAAAGACGAATGAATCGTTGGTCATCCTCGTATTAGGTTGACCCACATTCTTTATGTAATTTCATGAATGGGGAAGGGGGAATAGAAAATGCTCAAAAAATAACCCCTACCTCAAATCGTCAGAGAAACATCCGCTCTTCATGTTGGATAATATTCATCTTTCCCGCGACCAGCTCCAGAAGACGCCACTCGCACGTCGCACCTTTGGTTCTGTGTCGTCTGTCACATGCAACTGGGTCGCCTTTGGTTTCCAAGGGTTCGGCATCATGGAGTTCCTACTGCACATCATTTATTGGTGAAGCTCCCTGATACCCCTCCCCTAGCTCCATATATATAGTATAGGGGGAGGATAATTAATAATGTGGGGAAATAATGGGGCTCCTTAATTAGGAATCTTCGTAATTTCCCCAATGTTGCTGCTGCTTTTGGATGGTAGGTCAATCCATTTAATGGAATGATGCACTTCCAATCCCACCCCTTTAATTGGTCTGTTGGAGGTTTATGAAATAAAATAACAAAAATTATTTTATTTCATTTATTTTAAGAAGTTGTAGGACATAACTTTTTCTCTAGACCTACTACTGTCAAAGTAATGCCTCTCTTAAGAGAATCAGGATGCTTCTAATTCAACGGTGCCTTCAGTTTTTTAATCCGAGCACCGGTTCAAAAGTTAGAAAACACCACCCACACTTTTACAGTACATACCCAAAAAAAGTTCAAAAAATATATTAAATATCACCCTCGACCCACGCCCGTCAAGGTTAGGCTCTGGCTAATTGAAACACACCCTAACAAACCCAAAAGTACTATAGGATTTTCATTCCGAGATACTATTTGAATATTATGGATTTTAAAATAATGCAATTTTCACTTAATTTTTTTATTTGTGGCCAAAAACTAACATTCAATGGTGGTTTCCACCGGCCAATGTTACAATCTTCCTAGAGAAAGCATACCCTCAAGAGTTTAGTGGTGGTATCAGATTTTTTATCTGACTTACCATTTGTGAGTTATAAGAATTTGAAAAATAAAATAACTTTATTTAATTATTTTATTTACAGTTTTTCCATTTTCGTGTTTTATCGCAGGAGGCCCGCGTCGACATAACATAAGTCACGCCCAGGGTAAACATGCCATCCTGAGTGCAATAGAGCCTTCAGATTTCCGATTTGAGCAACATTTTATGAGTTCTTACTCATTTTTTTTGGAAACTTCTTACACGCACTAATTAAAGCTTAACAAAACATCAACTTATAATTCTGGGAACTTCAGGCCTCAGAATCATGTGCCGTGATATTTTTTGGACGTGAAATAATATCATATAATTTAAAAAAATTATATGGAATTTCTGAGACATTACACTGTTGTTATAAGGGAACTCGACTTGAGTAAGATGTCGGTCTTGTACTCCTTTGATGTCAACTGAGAATGATATCAAAATGTCGTAAATTGATTCGATATTCTACAAAAATTATCCATTATTTTGAGGGTGATAAGACTTATGAAATAGTATCTTAGTGTTTAGATTATGAGGGAGTCAATTTTATAATATAGAAGTGTATCTTAGATCATAATCAGAAACAATCAACTGTGGTACTCCATGTAGCATCACAACATCTATGATGTATATCTATGTATGTTTATCCAATGAGATACCCTATTGAATCTCAACGATGTGTTCAATCTTCTTATGATGATCCACAACAGACCAGATAAAATTGTTTCCTTGGAATGTCTTCCAATGTCCTATGAAAACCTTCATTGTGAGGTTTTCCAATTTCAATGTTTTTATAGGTAATGCTATCATCACCACCTTTCACTTATTCCTTTAATTATTCACCTTCTTTTATACTAGTAACTTTGGTGCATATTCATTGATCTTGTTCATCTTGTGGTCCCACAAAAAGTGTTTTCAGGGACATTGATACATCTTGGTGTTTCCAAGGAGGATTGAGAACATTGAAAATTTGGAAACATCCAATAGTTCCTTCAATGACTAAATATTTAATGAAACACAAAGTATTTAACAACATATCACAATTCCTTCATCATTAAAATTGATATCCGAGGATTTCCATTTTTCTTATTGATTCCACCTTTTCGATATTTGAAATCAAATTTTTTAGCATCTTTTAACCTTTCACAAAGAGGCAATTGAGAAATAATTTATGAAAGGATTGATGATGTTCCCTACTCTATGATTCCCATGTCCATCCCCTTTAATTAAAAGAAGATTGGATCCTTATAAATCCTCATCAATGAAAAAAAATTTCTGTCCTTTCATTATAGAGCACCCTAAACATTATTCTATTTACATGGATGGAAGTGAATTGATCTATCATAGTTTATTTATATTTGTGATACATATATATATCCTACTTCTCCCCAAAAGAGATATGGACTCCGTATTTTCAAATATAAGATCATTGTATCCCACTCCCGATAATTTTATTTGATAGTTATGTTCATTATACATTAAACTTCCTTGAAGCATAGGATAATAAATTTTCATTTTTCATCAACAATAGCCTAATCCATTATTCAATGCATCACTGAATATTATGAAGAGTTCTCCACTTATGGTGAGTGGGAGAATAGAGGAAGTGATGAGCCTCGATGTTGAATCATTGAATATTTTTTTACATTTAGAATTCAAAGAAAACATGACTCCCTTACAAGTTATCTTAGTAATAGGGTTTGACAATCATGAGAAATGATTCTAAAATAGGAGATAATAACCACATATCCTAAGGATGTATAAATATATTCCATGGATGTTGGCATCGTCCATCCATCAATTGATTTTTTATTTGATTAATCCATTGATATCCAATCCCTATGATTATAATCCACAAGAATGAGACACCCTTCAACTATAACACACACCTTTTGAACATTTCATAATGCTTTTTATATTCATATGGAATTTAGCATAGTTATTAGATACCCCTCATGACCCACCATGGTTTTGGTGTATATTGTAACATCATCAATAAAGACGAACAAAAATTTATTTAGGCGATCTATAAAGAATCTATTCATCATGTATGTGAAGGTTGTGGGATAATTAGTGATTCAGAATGGAATTAATGTGAACTCTTAGTGCCTATACATTGTACAAAAATTAGCCTTGGGGATATCGTCCCACTTCACCCTAACATGGTAATATCACAAAAGTATATCCACATTGGAGAAGTATTGTTCTCTATGTATCTAATCAAAAATCTCATCAATCCATTAAAAATGATACATATTATATATCATGATCTCGTGGATATCATGATAATCAATGAAAAGGTTCATTGAACCATACTTAATCATGATGAAGAGGACTTGGGAACCCCATTGTGAAGCACTTGGGCATATAAAAAACTCACCCCTTATTTCACATTAATACATGTTTTATTACATAAATGTACACTAAATAGAACCGAAAAGTTACATAATTATAGTGTATTTGAGAATTAGGTAAAATACATAAAAACACAAAACATGAGATACAAAACATTTTTTAACTCTTTCATGACATGGTCATAACAATCCAATGAACATAAATCAACCTGGGATAGAATAGGGACATACATAAGAAAGGGGTGACCAATAAATCCCAGTATGAAAATAAACATGTAATAACATGAGAAGGATAGTAAATTTCAATCAATTGGAATATAAATGAGCCATAAAAAGGGTAGTAATAATACGCATGAACAAGAAGACCTGAAATTTCATTAAAATCATTACATGGGAAATGGGGTAACCACTTAAAATATTACATCATAATCATAGGTCAAAGCTAACTCACCATGACCACATAATATAAAAAATCAGATAATTTTATCATGTTTAGTCCCCAAACCATCATTACATATCATGATACTATACATTACCAATGGCTTTGACCACTATCTGGGTGCACCCATCATATTCATTTCGTTCTCATGCTTTAGTGTTCCACATAGATCATATAACAAAGATTTATTCATCCTCATAATTTATACCATTACCAATGAATGTGGAATTAATACATTTAGTTCCCAGATAATAATTTATATGTGACGAAATTTGAAAACCATTGATATAAACACATGTATGTTATTCAGTACACAATTTTTGTGGAATGGAAAATCATGGTAAAATTTCCGTAGCATAACGGGGTTACAAAAAAAATCCTAAAAGTGTTTTATAATAGAGAAAGTGGTATCTCATAAAATTTAAATTAGTTTTATAGAATGTGGATATGAAATAATATATCCTATCAAAATGAAATTGAGATAATATACATTAGGATAAGGAAGATATTTGAATATATAAGATAAACGATAGGATCCCATATGAAATTCTATGGAAGTAACATGTGTACATATAGGATCATGGATTTCTTAATGAGAGTGAAATGAGGGACCTGATCCATTATAAATTAAATTTACAATAAGGGAAATGTTTAATAACATATCCCAACAAAATAAAATGGAATTTAATAGTAATTACATATATGGATTTAATGAATGAAGATGATAAAAAATATATTCCTTATAGAAGTTTGGCCTACAAACAAATTAGGTTATGGTCAAAATCATAGAGAATAAATTATATATAATTCATAAAAAATCCATTTGATATTAATGGAATTATTTTAAATGAAATTAAATATTAGCCTTTGAAATTTTAGAAACTAATTTCAAATAAGTTTCTTGATTTTGAAAGGAATAGAGGAATCTGAGGATCCCATAATTTAATGTGTTAATCCAATGGTTTAGGAAGGAAATTTTGAGATCTATGGGAACCTTGGGAGGACATTAAAGAGTATAGAAACGTTTATTGACATGCTTCAAGGAGTTTGACTAAAGATAAATGTGAGCTTGGTTGGGATTATATAAGAATGGAGGTTGATTTCATTATTATTTAAGTTTCGCACTCTACATAATAAAATATCCAAATCCTCAAGCCATACCATGGTTTCTACAAATGGTTTTTAAAAATATGGGACTGTATCACATTAATTTTTATGTCTATCAGCCGAACATATTAAAATATTACCATTGGTGATATGGAGGTGAGTCACACTCTTAAAAAATGATTTTCTAACCTTAAAATATAATTATTTTAAATTAAAAAAATATATATATTTTCATTGATCCCACTTATATTACATATTACATGTCATCTGTTTCATTGTGATTTCATAAAAGACAAGGTATATTTATATGGTGTTTAATTTTTATAAGAAAACTCATTTATCTCAAGAAATTATAAGTAATTACCCATTGGATAATTTTGACTTTTTTATTCCTAAAATAATATTAATTATTTCTAAATATTTTTATATATATTTTATTTTTCACATTTAAAATAATGACTTACATTTATTGAAAATAATGGGTTTTTGATAATAGCAGTTTGAAAACCTAATAAAAATTACATTTGAATTTATAAAAAATAAATGATCATTTACTTTTGATATGAATAATATAATAATAACATTTCATTAAAATATTATTTATTTTTAAAATCCATTAATTCATAAATTCCTTAACATAACTTTAATATTTTAATGAAAATACAATTTATGATCTATTATATCAAAATAAAAATCATTTACAGAATAAAAAAATTGTATGATAATATATTCATTATCCTATACAAAATAATTTATATACTCATAATTATAGGGTCTTGATAAATATAACTTCAATACACTAGAAAATACCCTAATAGTAAGGTCTGTGATGGTTGGAATTTCATGGGGCGGTTCAACGAACTTGGTTTGGGTCATGACCTTGATTAGCATGAAATTCACCTCTAAAGGGATTTAATTATATTTATGATTTTGGATATAATGTTAAAATTGGTTAAGGAAAAAGGCCAAAAAACGACATCACCCTTGTGATGTCTAATAAATGGGCTTCATAGGGTATAATCCTACTTGTTGAGTTGGTCACTTCCTTTTTCAGTGATAATTAGATTTATTAAAACCCTATATTTATACTAATCTTGTGATCAATGTTCAGTGGATATTTTATCAATGGTAAAGAAAATTATCAACCATATTAATGAAAATTAATAAAATAAAATAAAATAAATGCATGTGTTTTATATAACCATATTGCTTATTCATCAATTTAATTGAAATAAATGGTAATTTTATTTATAATTTTTTGGTTTTTTCAATAATAAACATATTTATATATGGGGTGTTTTACAAAGTATCCTCACTATGAGAATGTATATATATTAACCTAATAACTCTCACTCTCTCATCCATGTGACACTAACACGCATGGTCTATGATAGATAGAAATCAAAAGAGCTCTATCATGATGTGATATGGAGGCCCTATTGTTTGTGGGAATGATTTTTGGTGATGGGATGGCATACAGTTTGTGTAGGTAATGGTAGGAGGATGGAACAAGGTTAATGTCCTTTATTTTAGTGAAACCCTACAATTTGGGTTACAGTTTTCTTATGATTTGATGGTCTGGTTGTCCATGGGTGAGATGTGATTCAATGTGATTTCACAGGTTTTTGTGGAAGATATGAAATTTAATGTGATGTTATTTGGAAGATATGGGAGTTCTAGGACATACATAATTGGGGTGTGAGACTGACACCCAAATTGTAAATTAGTTTGCTTTACCTTTAATTAATACAATTCTTATTATATTATTATATTTGGATTGAATTATTTGGTGATAATTACATGGTGAGGAGAGAATACATGGTTGTTCTATGTTGTTGATGTTGGTTCTGATGTTTTCTCACTGGTTCATTAGGATTCTATTTTCACATGTTCAAGAGAGACTTTGGTCACCCTACTAATTATATATTTATTTTCACCCTACATATATACCAAATACTGTTATGTTTTAAAAAATAATACTTAGACCATTATGGAAATTAAAATCTCAGATAGTTGGAATTTTTTTTGTCTCTACCATATCTTTTATTTTTTTTCTGTTTATTTAAAGTGATTACTCTATTTTTGGTTCATCTATTTTTAAAAATTTAGATTGTTTGGGTTTTCTTACCTTGGTTTATTTCATAATTATTTTTTATCATTTATATAATATATCTCAGTCCTATTATTATATTTGGTAATGCCACCGACTTATGATATTTCTAAACCCTTGGTTCGAGTCTATAACCTGAGGCCTAATGTAGGTTAGACTTGGTTGTCATTATCACTCAACCATTAATTAAAAAACATGAGGGGTATCTTTAAATTGAGGGGGTCATGGAAGATTGGTGTTAAAGTGTTTCATTTATGTATATGATGGACTTCGAAGTTAGGGATAGCTATTATTGTATGAGTTGATAATAAAATAGTGTCAGATGATCTCTCTCTTTGACATATGAAATGTAAGTCTTTCCATGACTAGATATTTTAGGGACCCTTTAATCAAATTCTAGGATTATAAACCTATTGATTGACTATGTTAGGTGGTGAAACATGCAGGGTAGAGACCTATGAGAGGAAAATAAAGTATTATTGACTTGTTTTAATTTTTTAATTTGGAAATTTTTAAGGAATGTTTAAACATGAATAAAGAATATTTATAAAATTATATACTACATAGAATAGGAAATATTGAATCCCTTTTAGTTTTGGATCAGGGTAATCATTCACTTGTGCTTTTTAAAATCTAGGACCTGTAATCTGATCCGATTGATAACTATTAGATTGATCTGGTTGAGGTGGATAGTATGTGGAAAAACATTTCACTCTATTTAGTGTAAATCTTTGAGAAATTATAAGGGAAATGCTTTGGATCAAGATATAGAAAGGTGTTTGTCGGAGCTTTATAACACTTTCAATTTGACCTATACCCCAATAGTTTATTGTGTCCCCTTGTAATTCATTCAAATATGAATTGATGTGGACCTGTGGTGAATATTTTATCTTGTTTATAACAAGTAGGTTGATGTTTCCTTGGATTTTTTAGAAACTGTTCTAGGAAGAGTTCATTTCATCAACCATGAAGAAAGTGAAGAGACATGAGATTCATTCCCTATATCTAGGTATATTTTCTATGATTTTTATGGGGAACATGTTCATGTACAATCATCATCATTTCCAATATATTTCAACTAATGAGGAGTCATGTCTGTGACCTCACGAGGAGTCACACAATCCTTCTATATCATAAACAGTTACATGTTTTATGTTTCCAATGTATCTAGAGGGTTATAATAAGGAATAAGAGATCATTCATATACACTCATGAGGAAATTTACCATAAGAATGAAACTATTTTGGTTCCTTATGAAGTATATTTATTAGTGGAAGGTCGCAGGCAATAGGTCCTTCACGGATTCTATTTATGGGGATTCAACATTATAATCTTCAGTCTTATCTTTATTGTGTCAATTTCATTCATAATTTTCCTAGGGTCTTGAGTCCATTCTTTATTTTTATTATGGGTAGAGGGGTTGTGGCCATCTTCATAATCAGTTCCTAGTGTTTAATCAAGATTAATTCGATGTAGCTAGACCTTTTTAGTGTTACCCTCACTAGTAGACACTAGTGAGGTATTTTTAGTTTTAGTATGTGTAGGCTTATTGTCCTTTGAGATGGGATAAATCATGTAGAATTTGGACCCATGATATACCTTATTTTTAGGTACCTTTTCCTATGCAAGGTCATAGTGGATCACATATTTATAGAGGTAGGGGATCTAGACATGTTTAGTGGGATGTTGTATATGATGTCTCTTTTGAGGGTCTAAATATCATTTGATGTGTGATTAGTTTTTCATATACCCTTTTATGTTATTTTTTTATCTAGTAGCAACACAATTTTTTGTACAACGTACTCTATTATGTGCCTTATGATAAGAAAAAGAGTGTATTTCTATATCCCTGGTGTTGACTAAGCTTGTTGAATACTAGAACAACTTGTTTTATGTGTGTTGGGTTGTATGCTAACTAGGTTTCCACATCAATTGCATGGGCATATATTCATTTTGTAGATGTAGTTTAATGATATCCTCCTCTAAATTCACTATTTGTATTCCTTTCATGTTTTTATTAAATAATTGTAAAGGATATTCTTTTTCTCGGATTTGGATGGCCAACATACAATTTTCATTGGTGAGTGGAGTTTTTAGGTGCATAGTATATGTGTGGTGCCCCTTAATTCTACGGTGGATAAGTTTTCTCTAGAACCTAAAGATGTATGGATGACATTGGTTCCCATGATTTTCAAATAGTTTCTGTATTTTTCTATTGGGATTGTTTGGATTCTTCCCCCTTGGCTAGATATCACGTTGAGGATGGATTTTCATCCCATTGATTTCAGGATTTTGATGGTTTCTTATCTAATAAAACCATCGGAGTTGTAGTGGATAAGAATCGAGAGAGATAATCTGACATAGAATGGTTTCATTTAGCATATTGTGTCATTGTGGGGTGATCTAATTTTATTCTCCATTAATGTGTATTTTACTTTGAGGCTATGTATTGACTATCAAAGGTTTAATAAGTTGAGGATCAATAATAGTTACCCTCTTTCAGGAATATTCAATCAATTTGGTTATATCTGAGGGGTGAGTTGGATTTATAGGATTGCTCTAATGTATGGTTATTACAAGCTGTGGGTGAAAAAGGGTGGTATCATGAAGATTGTCTTCAGATAAAATTATGGGAACATTGAGTTTGTGATCATGTCATTTGGTGTTAAGAATGAACATGATTTTTTATGGGTATCATGAAATATATGTTCTGTGATTTCTAAGGCCAATTTAATGTTATGTTAATAGATGAAATATTGATCTAATAAAAGATATTGGGGGATCATGTTGATTATATCACATTAGTATTACAGGTTCTTTGGTGCCACCATCATTGTGGAGAGTTATCCATGTGTTGGTTTTGGTCCTGATTGGTATAATTCCATCAGAATGTTGTGTCTCAACAGGGTGTTTATGTGGACCCATAAAATGTAAAGCGTGTTATTTCTTGGGTAAAACCCAATAAGTTGGTGGAGGGTACTATCTAAATTGGTCTTTAGGAATGTTATAGGATATTTTTATCATAATTATCTATAATTGTGTCCACATTAAATTATTTGAACAATAAATACAAGCCATTTATCTGGATCTATTACTTTCAGGGAGTGTTTAAATACCTGAATTGAAACCTGATAAACGCATTGGTTCATTAGTTTTGAGAGGAAGGGGTTATTAATGTGTTATTTTATGATTCTTCCCACCATGTTTTGCGATACATCATCATGCTATTTAGAGTGCTTATTTCTTATGGGTCATATAATTTATGCCCCCATGAATGTAATTATAACACCCATGATGTGGATATAGTATAAATAATGTTTTTACAAATTATGTGGAGGCATTACCTTATTGGGGACCACTTTGTGGTCCTTACATTTCAGAATATCCTGAGGTATATCATTTATCAATGTGATATGAACATTCATTAATGGAGGTGGATGTAGTTTATTCATACTAAAATTACAATAACCCAAACACCTTAGGTAATTATAATGCTGTATCCAAATCATTTGTATGAACATTATTAAAGGTTGTTTTCAAGAGTCTTGAAATTCATGGATGTTAATAGAGGTATTGGAATCCCCGTATTTAGATGAAAAGTTTTCTAATAGTTTAGGTTTATTATTTCACATGATAATATGTCCTTTTATGATCTCGTGATTAGAGGAATGACATTAGTGATACATGGATATATAAGTTATGTGTGGCTGTGTTGGAAATGGCGATACTCAAGAGAGATGGTTTATCTGATGGTAAACATTTGATGTTCATTCAAGAGAGGCTATTTTTTTCTAGTAGAGATGTGCAAGGGAGTACATCTGGAGTTATATAGATCACAATTTATGTAAAACTAGGCATTGAGAAGGTGTATTGTGGCTTAAAGATCTAGTTTTGGAGGACTAGGATAATGTAGGTGGTTGTAGGGTTTGTATGTTAGTGTTTGATTTATTAAAGGTAATGGATAATAATCTTGTTCTAGAAGTTTTTTATATACCTTATAAACTCTATAGTGAAAATGAGATGACATATAAAGGGGCATAATCACCAGGTTACCCTGAGTGCAGGGAGGTTGTGATGATGTTTTGGTAATCATAGATCAGTTGAAAAAATCAGATCACTTCTCAGTGATCAAGGAGTTTGGAACCATGGATGTTTTGGAAATGAGGTTTCTGGATGAAGTGGTGAGGTTTTAGGGAGCCTCAAAAACTATTATCTTAGATCATGATTATTATTTTACAACATGGGTTTTGAGGGGATTTCATCATGATTTAATCACATTGTTTCACCCCATATATACTTTCCACCATTACATGGATAGGTATACAAATAGGCCTCTCTAGAAACTGGAGGATATGGTGAAAGTGTTTATCATGGAAATCAATGGATATTGGAAAAATATTCCATTGATTAGATTTTCAAATAATAAACTTCGTAAATAATCTATCTGAATGAACCAACTTGAGACATTTTATGGTTTCTCATGTTGTTCACCATTAGGTTTGGAAGTGTATAAATATTCATAAACTCTTAGTCCATGAGAGTTGAAAATAATGATAGGGAAGGTTCAGGTTATTTGTGAGAGGATGAATAAATCCCATGACTATAAGAAGTCACTTTATCAATGTAGGAAGAGCCCCTTAGATAAAGAGGTGTTAGACCACATGTTCCTAATGTTTTCTCTCAACATGGGTAGTAGGGTATATGAATGATGAGAAAACTCTAACATCAGTTTTTTGGACCTATTGAGTTTTTAGGAAACATTAAGGATGTGGATTTATAGTTTTCACATAGACCACGACTAAGCCAAGTTGATGATGTATTCCATGTTTTTCACCCCCTTTGGTATCTTCACGATGACTATCATTCCATTAAATATATGGAATTGGATATTTTAGATGAATCTATGATCATGTAACAACTAGTGGAGATCATGGATCCTCGAGAGAAGGCTTTCTAATGATGGAACATTCCATTGGTTTGGGTGTTGTGGATGCATGGTTTCCTATATGAGAGTACATTAAATAATGAGATGTCAATTTTTTCCCAATACATAGAATTGTTTTGATCATATATTGTCAGGCCTTTTTCATAATTATTTGATGTTTGTATCTCATTGATTTGTGGGATGTTTTGAATATTTTTGTTGTTATGTGTGATAAAACCACTGGAACATGAGGAATGAAAAACATCATTCCTAATAAATATTCACTATAAATTAACATGACTAAAATTTTATGGTAAAATTAGTTCCTACCAAATGAGATTATATCCTGACAAAAAATATTGATTTCCATGAATTGTATTATTGGGGATTTATTATGCGATGATTGTTACATTTTTGGATTTGGGCCAATGGAGGTTTCAAGGGTGATATTTTATCTTGCAGGGTGTAAAATATGTTAATTTATTTTTATTATGTGGTAGTGAGAATGGTTTAGATAATGCATTCATTTTATTATTGTGTTTTATTGTAAACAGTGTTAGATTCAAAGATATCATTGAGTCGTATCATAATGGATGTTTTATTGAAATTTTTTACTCTTTCCATCTAGGTTTTTTTAATTATAGTGGGTGAGAGGTTTTTGTTAAATATCTGATTCAACATCCTAAAATTTCTAACCCATTAAAATTGAATATTTCTTATGTTAGAGGAATCCAAGGGATGTATCAAGTTGTTAGAGATTAGTGGAGAGGTTGTAGCCAGAAAATAAAACTAAGATGAGTCCAAAGACATGAAACCTTAAGTTGTTATATTGGGATATTCACTATATCATAGATGATGTATATATAGTTTAAGAATACATGGGATGTTTTATTATAGCTACATCTAATTAGGGGGTAGCTACGTAGTGGAACTGTGGCTGTAGTGTGTCCCCTTATCGAATGATTGTGGGTGGAGTGTAGGGAAATTTTTATGACATAGGGGGGGGGGGCTCAAGTGATGTTTTGTGATTCTGAATATTTGGGAATGTCAATAGTGATGAGCTAGATTAGGGTGTGGATTTGATTTCTTTCTTAACAGGCTACTATATGGATCTTGGTTTTCATGTAACCCACATCTAGGTTTTTGGGTCCTATAGCATTGTTTTCTTGGTTTTGTCATTGTCTTTCTCCATTTTTTATGATCTATGGTGTGGATATATTTTCCAATGTAGGAATCTATATTGAACAGTATGGGTGAAATTGGGTGAGGGGTGTTGCACCATAGTCCCTCTAGGTTTCTATAATTATACAGAACGATCCTATGCCCTGAACCATAATATTCATATTTTCAGGATGGAAATAAATTCCCAGAGATTATTGGAGTTGAAAAATTTAGCATATTTTACATATTTAAAGAGAAAAACATGGGTGTCCTAATAATCACTATCAACCCCTTTTTACATTCACTCACCCTCTACCTTATGTGATAATCCCATAGTGGTTTAGTTGAGCCCATCTCCTCCGTCATCATGTAGAAATCCTATTTCCATTCTAAGAGAAAATTATTTCAAGGGGGTTATAATGTTTTGATTATTTTTTTAAGAGAGAGGATGATGTGGTTTTTGTTTTCTTGTCTTCTAATGTGTTCTCCCTTGTGTGGATTGGTGGTGAACTATCTCTCGATCCAACTATTCCCAGTAGATCATAAATATCCATTTGAGGTTGGGGAAATTTTGTTTCTCAAAAAGTGTATCATGTTTAATGGGTTATTATTTTTATCTCCTTTGGGAATATGGTTTTAATTTGTCTTAATGTAGATAAATTACAATACTAGTTAAATTTTAATGGGTAAAGGATTGAAACACATGATTTTACCACTTTTGATATCATTTGATGCTTAATTATTTAGGGTTGATGCCCCACTAAAAATCATGGCTATTGGGATACCTTTTTTTCATTAGTTGGTATATTGTGGAACCATATTGTATTATTTTTTTTATAACCTTGATGAAAATTTATAATTACTCATTTCCATCAAATAAATTCATATCAGAACGATATAGTAATTTTTTATGATTTCCCCTAAAATAATAAGGTGGAATTGATAAAATCCCCCTTTCTAAATTTGAACAATATTTTTTTTGAGTGAAAGGAGTTTTTATTAGTGATTGTGGTGTCTGGGGTGGATATGAGATTTATTATGGTTCAAAAATTTTATGGCTTAATGAGGTGTATTTATGATTTGGCGAGGTTATATAATGGGACTTGAATTCATTTATGGTGTATTTAAGATGGAACGGTGGTTGTGATGTTTCATTGATAAGGAGGGAGTGAATGTGACCAGTGATGGGATCCATGTTGAGATTGTTGTCATGAAAAACCGGTGTAAGAAGGATATTGTTGTTGTGTTGGTTAATTTTTTCTATGGTGTTTTTATGTTCCATTTTCTTGGAAAGTAATGGAAATTTTGAAAAAAAAATTATATCTCCTGGAATGTTAATGATAAGTGAACTATTTTTTATGTGGAATGTATGGTCAAATGGGATGAATAATGAAATTAATGGGTTGGATAATGTAACTGGTTATTAAAAAATAAATCATGAAAATGCATTAAAATGATAAAGGGGAATAAATTTTTTATGTCATGTGGCCTATTTTTTGGTGGTGTGCATTTATTGGTGGACGTGAAATTGGATCTGTTGTGATATTTGGTGGTGATGATTGAAATTGAATAGTGCTTTGAAGTTAAACCATAGGCTGGTCTTGTGATTTATGAAATTATATACATTATATTTTCAATGAAGTTTACACATTACTCTTCCATGTGTAGCACCTTAAGCCAATACCCACATGTTTTTATGAAGGTGTTTTTACCTACATCATGGTAGTGATGACTGATGATTGGATACCCACTCATTCTCTCTCTCTCTCTCTCTTCTAGGGAATGATGGAATGCAAATTTATTGATTGATAGAAGACATAATTGTGTTTTAAATATGTGATTTGGTGTCTTAGGTTTCTCCCGGTGAGATATAATGTGGAGATATTTGATTAGACGGATTATAGTGGGGGGGGGGGTATTTCATTAGAGGAATTCGGAATGAGGTTGATGTCATTTATATTCACTATACCCTACAACTCTGGTTACAAATGTGGCATGATGTGATTGAACATGTGTCTACGGAGGTATATGATACGATGTGATGGAAAATTAATTTATAGAAGATATGTGATGTGATGTGATGTTATTATGAATATATGTGAGTTACAAGTCATACATCAATAGGGTCTGAAAGGTTTATCCCAGTGGTAAAATTATGTGATACCAGTTATAAATATATTTATATTATGTTATTAAAATATCTTTGTGTTATTTGATGAGTATAATTACATGTTGACAATGGGATTGGTTTTTTCACCTATGTAGGTGTTGTTGGTTCTACTATTATCTCTAAGTGAATTAGTATTCTATTTGGACATATGCATGAAATACAATTGGGATCCTATTTAACATTATTTTTATGTACCCTACATATATACAAAATACTTTCAAGTTAATGGGAGGACTATGTAGACCATGTCAGACACTACTAGATTATACTTGACGATAGTCATTTTATCACCACCATAGACTTTATTTTCAGTATTAATTTTGACATACTTATTTACATTTAATTCACAGATACATTCATTGTGAGTTGGTTTTTGATTTCTTTAACTTATGTTATGTCATGTATTTTATTGATTGTTGATATCATATTTTCTAGTCATATTATTAATGTGGGTAATGCCACTCATTAATTATATTTTTATACCCTTGGATCAAGTTGGAATTTTGGGGCCTACTGAAGGTAGTAATCAGTGGATTCATTGTTTCTCTTCCTCCATTGACATCCTTGGATGGCTACCTTTTTATGGAGGGGGTTATGACATTATTCAAATTCATTATTTCTGAAATGGACCTTTCTTATTATTTTTCAAAATTGGAACCCATGTTCAATAACTATATTCCTTTTTTGATTAAAAATGGTCAAAATAATTTAATTCATTCTTATATTAGGCATCTATATTATATAGGATTCAATTATTCATTAATACAATTTTTGGTAACCGTATTCACCTCATATATTTTATCATGTTTATAATTTATGTATTAATTAGTTATCCTTTTATGGTAAACATATGAATGTACATTTTATAAAGTTGGTTAACAAATATTGTTATAACTGGGTCTTTTATAATCGCCAATGTCATTGGGTAGTATCAATATATCATTATATACCATGTATAGTGAAAGAGTGGTTAGCCTAAGAACATTAACTATGGTTCATACGTGGTTAACCTAAGCATAATATATATTCTTCACAATCGGTCAGACTAAGAACACATTGTTTAGTGAATGGGAGCCCTGCTAAGGAACACTATGTTATGATGGTAGTTTTCCAAAGAATACAATTATTATGATGGTGGTACCCTATTTCATATTTGTTTGGTGGTTATCATTGACATATTCTTCTCATACTATGTTTTATATTGCTACACCATGTTTATGACTCCATGATATTATGATATCACTTTCTTATACAATGTTTCCATGTTCATCTCACATCATAGTCGATGTTTTTCTTTTTAGATTACATTTACTTCCAACAAAATTTATAGAAAAAACTTATTTATTATATTAAAATTTATCAATAAAAATCCCCATGCTCATGATTTCCAATATTATGATGATCTAGAAAATGATGAAATGTTTATAGTTTTCCCATACTGAGCATTTAATATCACTCATTTATTAAGTTTTCTTTCTTAGGTTATGAGGATATGTATAACATAGAAGAAATCTATAAACAGGTATAAAAGGGTTCGATTATGGAATAATTTTCATATCACTAAACGACTTTTTATTTTATTAAATGGAATATGGATGAAGAGACTACAAAGATCCAATTAAGGGGGTCTAAAGTGATAGATCAAAAGAGCATCAGCCTGAAAAAAATTTAGTACCCTCAGGAGGGAAGAAACCATGGCTATAAAAGAGTATGATCCAATTATCACGAGACACTCTGAAATAATGAAATTCATCCACAACATTACTTGTGTGACATGTATGAATTATTGAAAAATGGTTGTTAATTAATCGCTTCACCATACTGATGGAGTATTCGATGGACCAAGGAATATGTCCTTTTCCTTACATTGAATTGTAAATTATTAGTGAGTTATCTCATCATCTGAGATAGTAATCAGTCTATGGTTACATATAAGTAATCCTGTGAGGATATCAGGGGATTCTTATTGAATTGAGTCTCCATTAATGAATAAAACTATGAAATCATCAACAACCAAGCCTTTGGGGTCTCTAGTCACTCCAAAACAACGCATAGCTCCCACATAGCTCGATCCATCTTTGATTAACATATTACTTAAGATGGGAGGATTCCATTTGATCTATTAACCCATATTAGATGTTCTATTACTGAGATTGTGAAGTGAAGGATATTGGGTCCACGAGAGAAGGTCCATTCACTGCATCTTTGTGTAAGATGCATAACTATAGAACTATGTTTCTAATTTTGAAGTGGATTCCCATGATGGTCCCCTATGTGGACTGATGATTATTTCCAGTTTTGTATGACCATAGAACCCAACACTTGACATAAAATTTTAATGATCTAGATTTCTTGTCATGGTTGGGTCTGTATGCACCATAAGACCATTTGTGAATGAAGGTCTCCTTAGAAACAACCTGATCATACCACCCTATAAAATGGCCAAAATATTTCCAAACCTCCTTTTCCAAATAAATATTGAAGAAAGGGTGATTTGTAGACTCATAATTTGGATCCCTATAGTATTGCAATTTAGAAGAAAGGAAAACCCTTCTCCACTAGATTCTCTCATTGGTTAGAAAGGCATTGATCTGAACCCACCACATTAGGAAATTAAAATTCAAAGAGAGATCCTTGCACAATAAAATGTCTCCCTAAAGATCCTATAGAAAAGGAAAATCTTGGGTGATATTAAAATCTTTTTCAATGAAAATACCTATAGTTGGTCCAATGAAAAAACACTGGTCCTGATCATTATTCAACACAAAACTATTAAAAATACTCCAATGATTATCATTCAAGGTAGCACTAAAAATGTTGGTATGTTCAGTAGCCTCACTAAAGCAGAAATTGGGAGTGGGGAAATTGAAGAATCTTAGAGTAGTCCCTGAAATGCTTTTTTTGCAAATAGTTAATATCACCCTTGTCAATTAACCATTGATAATGATGCTGAAGGATAGGAATACAAGGCCGTATCTACTTCTGAATTTTGGGGGATATAAACATGGAATGTATTTGATCATTTATATCAGTACCTTTATTGTGATTACCCCCATTATTTTTTCCCATATATTATCTCCTAGGAATTTTCAGCATGAACGCCATTCATTGATCCAAAAATACTTTGAAGGCTAATAACCGCATCCTTTGTAGGATTAAAAATATTGTTTTGGGATTACCAATGGAAGTTACCTTCCATGTGTCCATACCAAATAAAGGATATTAGAGTGTTCTATATTTTGGAAATGATCTTCTTCAGAACCATTATAGTAGATAGGATATTCGTATTAATGGAGGAGATAATGAAATTAATTAATATTATGCTACCATTTAATTAAAAGATTCCATTTTTCTAGTTATGAACACAACCCATGATTTTAGCAATGACCATGCCAAAATGATTAATGATATGGGTATTAGGGGATAGAGGGGTACCTAGGTAGTTCATAGTGAAAGATCCTTTATGCATGATGGGACTATTTTCTAGCCCCCGTATTCTACCCATGAGGAATTTATTAGGAAGAAATAAGTTGGTTTTCTCACCATGGAAATCATGGAAGCTCTATATACAATAAACCAATATATCTTCATTAACCCCTTGAGTTGAACATATTCTACCATTAACAAGAATAATATTGTCATCTGTGAAAATAATATTGGATATACCTCAATCCAATTTTTTATTACAGTAAAGGATAACCATTCCCACAACAATGTAATGATTAATGTTGTAGTTTAGGAAGCCTTGGGAAGTGAAAAACCAAGAGGTGGAGATGGTTCTCCCATCATAAATCATCTAATGGATTTGAAAAACCAAAAAAATTGTCCCATAAAATAAGTAGCCATCCATGGAGATGTAAAATAATGAAATAGAATATCTATGACCCACAAAAAGACCCCATTAATTTAATGAACCTTTTGATAAAATCCATTCAACTCTATCATAAGATTATATCATATCTAGTTTAATTGTTGCATTGATACCAAAACAATTCAACTTAATGTCACTAATCACTTCATGGGCCGAGGATGTGGCTCCATAGATTGATCTACCATATACAAACCCATGATGCTCCTCAACCACCATGAATTAATGGATGGGAGAATGTTTTGGTTTTGAACACCATTAAGGACATTGTATGGGACATTGTATCGGCTAATAGGCCGCTACTGGTTCAAAGACTAAGGGTATTTTACATTGGGTACCATAATAATTTATGTAGCACATGATACTCAAGGAACATTACATATTTTGAAAAATCATGAACCACATTGACTATACTCCCATTCACTATATCCCTTGAGGTTCATTAAAATGATGAACTAAAAGAATTCATCCCAAGAACACTATCAGTATTTATGGACTAATCAACTTCATGAATTTCATCACCCTCTAGTATAACTTTAAACCTATCATTCAATTAATTAGACCCAATGTGTGGAATTAAATAAACTATATCAGATGTGCTGATCAGATATGCCCTTCCCACTCCCATGTTCGGGTTAGGGGACACCATTAACGATCTGAAGAAGTAATCAACCATTTCACCAGCCACATCCCTATCATTAGTATATGATCCTTCCTTGAGAATCATGTTGGGATTCATGTGTAATAATTTTTCCTTGATATAAGCCTAGAAATAATTATTATTTCTATCGACTTTTAGAATCATTTTACTGTTGATATTTAAAAGTAAATGAGATCCATGTTTAACAACATCTCTTCTAAGGAATCTTTCATGAATCTCACAACACCAAAAACAATGTCATCCCATGAATTTTTAGTGATTGAATCTAACTACTGGATGTCCATATTATTAACAATTTTTCATTATCACATGAGGAAAGGATCTTGACCAAGTATTGTAGATGACCATATAGATTCCATACATTATTATAAAGAGAAATCAAGTGGTTACCTCTAAAATAGTTGTCTCTGTAGTTCCTCAAAATGTCTTCAAAATCTAGGATATCAGCTCATGTGAAGGAAAATTGGATGAAATATTCCTTTCCATTACTAAACATCAAGATGATGCGAAGAGGTGACTAGTACAAGAGACCATGTACTTGGTGAGGGACATTGATTATTGGAAAGGTATAAAATCTTTTCTGTTAACAAAACATTGATAAAGACGACTCTAAGAGAACCAGTTCCCACACAAACTATTACACAAAGTAAATTGATCTCTAGAAAATTCAACACACATTAGCTCTTTTATTTCCATGAACATCACAATGTCTTTGATTACTCCTCTACGAAATGGAATAGTACCTTTTTTCTCTTCCATATTTTAATCGATGTTGAAATATCCTCTAATGAACCATTGAACACCTCTCAATTAAAAAAGGTAAATTCATACCAAATGGAATCTCTATATTGAGAATCAAAATTATCATAAATAATCAACAAGATTATTTCACTTTCCCCCACTGAACCATTGGTACTAATAAGTTGATCTTGCAAAGATAACATCTCAATTAAAATTAAATCTTTCTATAATATCCATATATGAGAAATTGAGAGGAAATTATTATAAAATATATGACCTCTTAAATGATGGGAAAATCCATAAATCTGATAGAATCATGTTTGGAATTGAGAAATACAACCATAGAAAGAAATTTATTGTCAATATCATTGGAAATGAAAACTAATTTTATTCAATTGTCTAATCCATGAGAATGTTATATATAAATATTAATCATCGAAGGAAGATATTTCTGCCACTAACCCCAAAATCATTGGCATGAAATTGATTTGAAGTTGCGATATTGGATTTCGATCTCGACTAAGATATCATCTGAAATACCTAGAGAGGAATGTGGGTTGGTGAAGGAATATAGTGTAATATAAACTTTGGATCTTTTGAAAAAGAAGGGAGTCATATAATATGTGGGAGATCTGGGAATCTGACATCCATTTTCAAGGAGGGGATCTGATTACTGGAGAAGAATACTACAATAGTGAATATGTATTTTCCCCTAGAGCATGTTCTATGATAGTGAGGTGTTGAAGGGAGGGTGAATCCTCAGATGATATATTATTTTCCCTGGGAATGGGAGGTAACATCTGTGAGTTAGGAACTATGATATCATCATAGAACAAGAAATAACAATGATAATTGAGTGGAACCATGACCATGAACGAAGGGGTCACCACCACTAGGAGACTGGTCACAGAGGGGGTAGAAGATTTAGGCTCCAAGGATAAAGGTGATATGGTCAGTCCCTTCCCTCATTCACTAGGCCCTATCTTAGGTCAATAAGAGGATAAATTGGGCACACCAGAAGAATAATTTAGTAATGTTTATTATATTTACATTATATGTTACCTATGTATATAGACCTCAAATACACTAAACTATAAGTTTCATTAAACTATGTGATGTTATTTTTATATGTAATGTTGAAATTATAGAAATTATTTTAAAATACTTTTATGTCTTTCTATGGTTATCATATCAGCTTCACTTTCTCAATGGTCTATTATACCATTTTCCCTGCCAACAACTGGCTCACCATTCATACGCCAAAAAATTAGTGAAAGGAATGGTAAACCAGAAAAAGGATTCATTATGTATCATATGAATAAAAAACCTAGAAAATATTAATTTATAATAATTATATCGAGGCTATGTGACAATACAATGTTCCTCCAAATACCAAAATGAATGCATGAAACATATACTACAATATAAAAATCATCATCTCTGACTATCCTTTAGTTTGTGTAGGTACTCTATGCTCAATATCAAATCATCCCTAAGAAAATATTCATTTTGTTCCAAATACAAAATGTAAAACATGAATCTCTTACAGATATGAGTCTTAAGGTAACTCTATATAGGAATAAAATCTCACATAGACTCATCTTTGGAAGCTCATCTACGGAGTGAGAATCACATATCTGTATGATATTATCAACTTTAATTAGCCAATAATAAATATACCAAACAAAATCATGGATCATTAGGGTCCCAAGAAACCCAATCATAATGTCTATCTTGACATTACCCCACTGACATATGGTCAAAAGAAGTGGATTGAGAAAACTACTAAGAAATTGGTTCTCATGATTTATTTTTTGGTAGGAAATGAATCAGAATGTGAATGAAGAAATATCCCACTTCATCCCAGTTCACTGGAACTACCGACTAAATTTGTATTACATCCCTTTCACTCTATGTTGATCTAATAACATTGATCTATTGAAATATGTTAATAATATTCCCCTGATTGAAACACGGACAACAACTCTCCCATGTACGAAGTTCACATCATCATCTTCCAATGACCACCCAGTAATCTAGTCACTACCTTCTAGTTACTCCCCAATGAAAAAAACTCTATGTTGGATTCCTTAATATTAATCACTTTTTATTCTAAATAGTAGGTGATCACTAATGGTAAATTATCATTATTTCTTCATCATTAGAAGCATACATCCTATAACAATAAAAATAACTCACTAGTTGTATCTATTCCTGCCAAGACCATTCACCATGATCCTGAGATACCTATTCCTTATTGATATTATCATCTAAAATTGTGTACCCTTTACCCCATGTATAATAAATCTCAATATAAAAAGTCTTCATGTTTTCTACAATATACCACTAACGCAAATTCATATCCAACTGTGAGGAGATATGATAGAAAATCTTGTTTTTCATTTAGGAAATAATCCTCTCACAAAAGAGATATTTCCTCTAGTAAATCAAATCATATTCCATGGATCACCAATATATGTTATGTGTATGATTGTTCCACTCATGGGGTTATAGTTCACATGACACATATACTACTTCCTCGAACCTCAACATTAAACATTTTCCCAAACTGACTCCAGATACATCACAATATTAAATTTTTATAATCTCAAGTGAGGTAATAATAAACACTTACCATAAAATCAACCTTTTTTAAGATCAATAAATTCCAAATTTCATTGGTCGGACCAATAAAACTCTAACAGTTTCATAATTATCAATGTCACAGGTGCGGATAAATAAGAAAATTCCTAGAAAAAACACATATCGTACCCTATTAGAACTAGAATTATATTGTTTAGAAAAATATTTTAGGTTCATTTACAAGACATCACAACATATAATTTTTTAGTACCATTTACATAATTATATCATAAATCAAAATCCCTTAAAATTTAAATTAATAAATCCATAAGATAAACTTCTCTATCATAGCATAATAAAAATGTTCTCAAATTGTACTCAATATTTTCTTTATATATACAGAATGATTATATACGTTCAATGATTATAGGAGTACATTTTCAATGAGCACCATAATTATAGAATCATGTTATGGGTGGATGTTCATGTTTATGAGAGGCATTAACATTATTGGTGAATTAATCAGTCCAAATACAATTACCACATATTCCAATATCCCATACATGATCATACAAAAATTAAGTTTTCCTCCTCTCTAAAAAAACATTTAACAACCTAATTATAGGTCAATCATAGAGAACCATTAGCCTCCTTGAAACTAATCAAAAATATCATGGGTCATAGGAAAATGGATCCAATTAATCACCGTCAACTGAATCAAATTTTGGTAACCTACTGAGATTTGAAGATTAACTTCCACCATCTTTGTGAATAAAAAATTTTCAACCCTTGGGGATGTACTTATATTATAAAATACCCTTCCTTCCAATTCCTTAGGTTGGACATCCAACTTCTTTAACTCAACTGATTCCATATTATAAGGGGTATGAAAATGGGATTCATGTGTGGAACAATTTATTTCATGATATAAACTCTTGTATCATGGGGTAAGATACATAAAGACTTCTAGGATTATGTTCTAAGAAATACCAATAATTAGATGTAAATATAAGGTGGATACCATTTAACCTATTAAAAGATAAAATATATTAATTGTTCCTATAATCATTTGAAGTTGGATCATGTCTTGACCCAGTCCACCTATTCTAAACACCCACTCACCTGTCATCATGAAAATCACTCCCATTAGTCATTTAAATGATACCAATCCCATTCGTATTAAATTTAGGAATCTAATATTTTCATCAATCCCATTCCAATAATTACATAAATGTTAATCATCTACAAAATAATTAATTCTCACATATATTTATTACAAAAAATGTCTATAGAACACTATATTCATTGTTAATGGTGGTATACATTAATTATTAATTGTGTGTGGATAGAAGGAAACATGAAAGATAACCTGAATTGATGGTAATGTTAGCTAATAAGTTTATAGATATAAATGACTTGGATTCACTAATACAGAAAAATTTATAGATTGAATAGAATATATATAGAATACATCTAAAAGAATATAATGTCACTCCCAACCATCTATTGAAGCCTGATTCACTATATACATTTATCCTGCATCAACTCCACAACCATGACCCATAGGGTCCTGACTCACCAACTTAATTGAATCATTTTACTACTGTTGAGGAATCTTAATTAATTACTAGATTCTAATTCATGTCCATCCCATATTTTCATGAAATCATCCATGGATATTTGAATAAAAACAATAATATATTCAAGTTCTCAACACACAATCGAAAAATTATATGATATGTTTTGTAGGTCGTAAGATAATTTCAAACCTTATCATATCATTAGAACTATGGATTTTCTCTTGGGGGTGAATAATCTATACTCGACTCAACATGATTAACACTACATTGATGTATGTACTCAGTCTTTCTCTTCCTCCTACCATAAGTGACACTAATTGCAGTAGTATGGGGTCATGATGCTAGAGTATTGATGCGTGGAAGAAGAAAATTACCATGATCCCTTTGAATTATTTTTTCAATAGTTAAGGAAATATATAGACAATATTGTTATTTTATTAGGTATAAGATCCAATCCTACAATATAATGTTAGTATGAAGTCTGTTCTGGAACATGATGTCCTTCGGCGCCTCGTTTCTGGCTAATAGGGTAGAAAATGAAGAAACTTAGTGAATAAATAGAGTATGTATAATCATTCATGGATCTATATTGAAGATAAATAAATTCATTTGAAATGTCATTATTTCTCATTTCGAGAAATATTGACCATAGAAACAGGTTCTTGATGTTCTCCCATGAAGTACACCCTTGTCTCCTTTCTTGACCAATGACACTCAACCATCACCATGTAGTTTTTTGAAACATAAAGGCGGATGGCTTGACCCATTGTTCTTTTTGAGTGTCAAAAAAGTGGAATATTTCACCAATTATATGTACCCAATCCTCAGTAATCATTGGTACTCTGTTCTATGATAGTCTAGTAGATAGTGGAGTATGATGTCAATGGAATAGTCAACTGTGTTTCTCTATACCTTTCCAGAATGGTTAGTTACAATATAAAAAACTCCCTTATAGTGTTCCTTTAAGTCCTATTCTATTAGGTGGGTGATGGATCATGCTCGTGTCCATCTCCCTACAAAACCAATAACGTAACAAGCATGTCTTTTGTACATGAATCATGAATGAATATACATGTAATAATTATTCTTAATTTCATGTTCACATTTAATTACACGAATTTTTAAATACATATCCTAAATAGGTTATGGGATGAAACAAAAGATCTCTTAGGAGGATACCTATAACCTAATTTGTATCCCTTCTAGTACAACCAATGGTTCATAATAGAAACACATTACTATTAATCATATATATAATATTATATTATTTTTAGGTTTAAATCATTATTACCAAAAATGATATATCACATCACATGAGAAAACAAATGTTTCAATTAACAATAAATAGAGTTATATCCTGAACTGATAGAATAATCAAGAAATTAAATCAGTTAACTACTATATAGTATATGGAATGTATATATATAAATGATATATGATCATATATGACTAATTTTGATGCATAAGCACCCAAAAACCCCATAATAATGAAACAACAATCATGTCAATGGGGACATGGAAGTTCATTACACTTGATTTGGATGGTCACAAAGAAACATTCCCACCCAAGTTCCATAGAGCGTATCAACATTCCAAAAATGTTTATAGTTAATAAAAAATTTCAACTTTGATACCATTTTCCAATTACCTGAATAGAACTATTAGGTCTAATCGTGAGTTCCATAAAAACCCATGTGTACCTTCCCATATTCATGAGGCTACCCACTAGAAATGATGTTCTGAATTCCATTTATGAGGATTCAATTGACCCAATAATCATATACATATACCATAATTATAAATTAATAAACAATAAATAGTATCAATAAGATATTAATGTCATGTAATTTAATAAAATATTTCAAACATGTTGATAAACCATTCTCCCCATGTGGAAATCCAAATTAGAATATTTGAGGTGAACAAAAACAAAAAAGAAACAATGTGAAATCCTCTAGAATCTATCATGATACCACTAATAGATCCATGATTTGGTTTTGAACTATCATACATTTTCCCTTTCCCTTTCCTAGAACCCAATACATAGGGTCTGCATGTTCATACTAATTTTGATCAATGATGTGAGTAATAAAACCCATTACGACACCACCAATACTTTATTAACATTTCTTCACAAGTATAATAGGTGAATGTCATGATAAGAATAAATTATAAAGTATTTATAACAATTATACGTCAAGAAACCATGTGATAACCAATAATCCGACAGCACTTGTCATGTCTTCTTTGGATACATAATTGAAGGAAAATCAAAGGACCTCGAATGTAATCAATAAGTAACCACAACATTGGTGAACATGTTTCTTGGTATCTAAAATGATTATTACAATTATAGTGGAATATCCAGATGGGGCATTCCCAACAATGATATTTTTCATAATAGATGACTATTCATAGTTTTATGTCAATTATATATGATGTTTCCAACGGAATTGAATCCAAAATTAATTGATGAGATTATAATGGAAGAAAAACATTAGATCATCAATAATAATTCATAATTATTTTAAAAACAAAAGAATTATTATTTGATGAATTCATTATTTGTTGACGAATCTAACAACATATCTACATCGAGCCATTTATTTGTTGAAGGATTCAGTTGTATATTCATTTTAGTAGGGATCTACATGTTCTCTATGAAACAATGAAGATCACTATAGGAATATCTTACTGTTGGAACTGTAGATCCCAATTCATTCATCATTCTTTATTGATCATCTCATGAATCACCTCACGATGGATTGTATTTAATATCTATGGAAAAAAATGTGATGGAGGTGTAGGATATCCTTTAGTTATTGAGGGAATTATTTGAGGGGGAGCGACCCATGTCTATGATAATTCAGTGATTGTTTTTTTGACAATAAACAATCTATAACCCCTATTAGAAATAATATGATTATGGTTAAATAGTATTAGGGATAGAAAATAATAATTTCCCATGTGACCATATTATTTCATTTTTCTCTATAGAACCCCATATATATAATACCAATATAAATTATATTATTATTTGTTGGAATGCACAAAAAATGATGTTTTCATAAAAAATATTTATTAAAATAATAATTAATATATATTATTTCTTATAAGACCAATAAACTAGATCTTTCATTTATCCATGGTTTTTATCAGGCCCTGAATAACGAATATTTATTTAATAAATAAATATCAATATATATCTTCTAATAAGTAACTTGATATTATATTAACTAAATAGAAATTCAATATTTATTAAATATTATTTTCATAAAAAATTATATTGAATAAAAAGTGACAAAATTTATACAATCAAGAAAATAAGAATAATTATTAAAACACACATAGGAATAACATTTATTCTACATTTCAAATATATTTATTTAACTCAGGTTCTAGATAGATATATTATTTGATGCACATGGCCTCATTCTTAGTTACATTTGGCAAAGAATCCCAAAAAATAACGTTAACATCTATAAATTCACAATGATAACCATAGATAATGATGATAATATCACAGATACAAAAAAACCTCATACATTGGCATATTTTGTAATATAATTCCTTTATCGTGATATCTCTAATCAATCAGATTACCTGTTGGTTCCATAAATAATTATCCTTGATGACTATTTCATTGACTTATCTCAAATAGAACATTCCCAAAGGACCCCTTGGATAATGATTTATTTAGACATTATCATTTCCGTCAATATGATAAGATGTCATCCTCTATTATAGAATAAGTGAAAAAATCCATTCTCGAATTATTTATCAATAAAATATTACTCTTGATACACCCCTAATATTATTCATTTTCATGTGCATATATCATTACCATTTTTAGATATTCATCAATGTACATGACTCATAATATCCAATAATAATAAAAAATATTCTATATATCAATATATAAATCCATTTATAGGAACAAAAAATGACACATTTAATTTTTTATTTTCTATTAGAGGATCTCATTCTCATAATCTCATTCTTCATAAATTACCAAGGGATTACATCATGAAAAGGTGTCTCAAAGCCATATGAGTCTCCACCCATAGTAACATTTTTTATTTTTGTATAAAATATGATTTTTCCCTTTTTTGATCATAAAATTATGAATAAAATCATGGAACCTAAGGTTTATAATCATTGTAGGGAAAAGATATTAACTCTCTCCATGACAAATACGCCTAATATATTATCATATATTATTTCATGTGGATGAAAAATCATAATGTGATAAGTAGTTTGTTAATATTAAAAATATTGATACATGTAATAATAAAGTACATCAAATTTGGTTATAATGAACCAAATAATACATTAAAGGCATCTTATTTTTAGTTGGTCTAGAAGGTGACAGGTCAATTTTTTTTCATTTTGGAAAAAAAATTGGTAAGTGAGAACTCATCAAAATAGAATAACATTGAGGAAAAGTTAAAACCATCATGCCAACCCATGGATCCATTGGTGGGGTTGGATAGAATACTTTTTAGGACCAGACCCGCCCAAAAAAACACCACAAAAAATAAAAAACCCACCAAAGAGAGCATGAAATTTTCAACCATCACCAAGGCCACCTGCGTAATCCAAAGAATCGTGGAATCCGTAGAACCCAACAAAATGGGGTTTTCCAGAAGGAGCATACTGCAATGAGAGAAGGAACCACGGATACCGAGAACTATCTAGGATTATAACCCCTCAACACCTCTATAGCTACAATCTAGTCCAGGTTGAACCGCCATCGTCCGTGAAAGTGCATATGTGAGTCCAACCCCACGGCTTCCCACGTAAAACCTAGGTTATGATCATGCACAATAGAAGAGCTAAATGGATGTCAATGTAGACGAATGAACACACCATATCGGAATAGGTCCATAAAGAGGGAACCTACAGAATGATGTACAACCATGACATGAAATGGACAGATTTTTCCATAAGTGAATGACACGGGATCACATCTTCGGGAAACAACACAATCCTCACAAACTAGATATATGGTATGAAGGTCACGCAGAAAGAATCAACCTCATGATGGTGGTATCTAGGAGATGTGTCAATGGTACGAATAGTGATTTTTGAGGTGTAGTGGTAGGTGTCTAGGGAATCCCTATTACAAAAACATAGAATCAATCAGGCGATACAAACATGCATCAGAGTAGGGCTGTCGGCACCGGCAGAATCCATGGACATATCTGCAATGTGGTACATCATAACAGCTCTTATGATGTGGAATTCAGATGAAGCAAAGACATCAGGTGATGTTGGCTGGTCCCGTGGAAGGCAGAGAGCAAACTGGAAGAGGGAGACATGATGAGAAGCTAGAGGCGTTGACACTTAAGTAGGTGAGAAAACCCTAGGCCAGCGGAAGCTCTCTGAGTAGCATCATCAAGAACTTGTTCTGAGAAGGTCAAAAATGAAAATATTTCTCAAAAACCTCATGGTATTGAGTGAACATTCCTCTATATTATATTGGCATACAACTCTTTCATGTCCTTTTTCTAATAAGTCAAGATCTTAAAAGATGATCGTCATTTTTGATTTGAAATATGACACACAACCCCCCAACAAAGATAAGAATTTAATAACCCGACACACTGAAATATATTTCTTTTTAAATAAATTCAATCTCTCCAATAGCTTGCGATGCATGCAATATCGGGGTTAAACAAAATGTGATACTCAACTAAAATATTATTATTTAAACATGACCATTATAAATTAAATATTAAGTTGATAGGTATTAATATGACCAAATAAATGAAGAAAATTATATGGTTTATAAATTTATAGATAAATTAATTTTTCATCCAATTATTACATGAAATATATGACTCATTTGGGATAAAAATAAATATTATCTACTAAACAATAATTATTTAAAAGGTTGTTTAGCCCCTCTTTGTGAACATAATTTAAATTTATTTTATACCATTAACTAAAATTATATTTGAAAAATAAATTTTAATTATTTAAATCTATATATAAAATAATAATATTTGAGGGAATATTGGAGAATTTTCTAAAAAATGAATTTTCTTGATAAATAGTAAAAAGTGAGGATTTTTATTGAAAACAATATTTTCAATTAAAATACTAATAAAGTTGTATTATATATTATATTTTTGTAAAAGTGAATTTATTTCTAATATATTACAATATAACTAATATATTTCATTCAAATATATTTCAGATTGAAATTATATATATAAACTTTTTTAAACATTTGAAAAGTTTATTTTCTGAAACCCATTTTTTCATTATCTCTGTGTGGTTAATTTTGAATTGAATTATACCACATATATGAATTTAATTTGGAAAAATTAATTTAAAATTTATAATAAGAATAAATAATATTATAGAATAGTTTCAACTTAATTTTGGGTCTTAATGAATGGTAAAAATATTTACTATTAATTAATATATTTAAAGATAAATCAAGATTAATGTGGGATTAAACTTAAACCACAAGGGTATAAATGAGATAAAAACATATCAAATTCCAATAGTATGGACATATTTAAAACCCTATAACTTTAGCCTGTATTTTTATGAGTTTTTGGTTTTACTTTTCTTGTAATTGACTAGTATAATAATTTATGTAAATAAAAAGAAACAATATCACTCTCATGTTGTTAATTTTGAATTATGTGTTCATATTAATAAATAACAGATATTATTATGAATATTGATTCTAATTTTTATCATAATTAAATTTACTTCATTACATATATTTATTTATAAATTTTTGTACTCATATAATAACATTAAATTTGTATGAAACTATGATGCTTTAATTAATTAATGAATAAAAAAATAAAATAAATTATATTAGAAATATTAAAAGTAAAATAAATTGAATTTATTATTGTGTTACATTAATTTTTTATGTAAATATATAATTTAATAATGTTTTTATCAAAATTATTTCTAATATAATAATTGTCTTAATGTTTTTTTAATTCAAATATAATATTTAATTCCAAATTTAACATTAATGATACATTATAATAAATGTCCTTTTATTAAATGATTTAAAATTCCTAAAAATATTATATTATAAAAAGTTATTTATATTGTTTTTTAAATAAAAAATATTTTTAATGAATGTTTCATTTGTTCTTTTATTGTGTGTATATTCAAACCAATAGTGTAAAAACATTGTTAGCATGATTAAAGTTTAAATAATTTTTTTCATGTTACATGCACTTGTGTTTAAATTAATTTTTCTAAACATATAGTATATTTATTTTATAAATTGGATTTAATATATATAATCTATGTGTAAAAATTATATAATATTAATGATTTTATTTTATTCTTAAATGTTAAATTACTTAGGTTAAAAAGACTAGTTTTCATAGAGAATGACTAAAATGGTAAAAGTAACGAAACATGTCAGTTAAAGGATAGATTTTTTAAAACATGTGTTTTTTCTGTATGTGGTGGATAAATGTCTTGAAAATATTATCCCTCGACACATTTAATTTTTTATTTTTGATTCACATTGGGTGATAATGACTTTATTGAATATTTTTTGGGTATTTATAAAAATTTCACTTCTAGTCAATTATTAATGGACACTCACACCCCAAAATTATTCACAACTCTAAAGAAATTTGGATTAAAAAAACCCTGAAAAAACCATCCAAAAATCCGTATCTGAATTATGTAGATTCTATCCTTCCAAAAATACTCACCCTAATGTCTTTAAGAAAATATCCAAATGTGGTTTCTTTGAGATAAGGTAATTATCTTCTATAAGCGCATTCTTTTTATTTATACTTTTACAGCCATAAATTATGTCTTAACACCTATAATATATTAACACTTGTATATTCCATATATATATATATATGTTATTATGTTTATTTCTGAAGATTTATCCAACTACAATTCTCTCAAATGGGAAACAAAATCGTCAATTCATGTGTAGGGAAGACTACCTCCTGACAAACCGATGTAAATTATTTTCCCTCAACACCACTAATGATTATATATAATGATGGATTATATATATATATATAATATATTTATTATGAAATTGTACTTATATAATTTTAATAAAAATTATTCCTTATTCCATCCAAGTTTACTTTTTTATTTTCTAACACTTTTAATGGGATAGTGAGAACCCTCTAAAAAAGATTAAAAAACAAATGAAACTGCTGATTTTCTAAACACAAGTTTATGGTGATTAGAATCTCCTTACATCAATAGTTTCTTAGGGAGGGAACTTACCTGACACTATGGATATTTCTCTATGTTGTCTTCATAGTGCCTTGCAAGGTATTCTAAAGATTTCATATATTCTACTTTAGTTATCTTCTCTATATTGAAGCCTCTGATCAATATACGATCTTTCTTGTCAATCCATTCCACCTGCTCCCAGGAAAATTCCAATTGAATAAATATTTTCATCATTTGGTTGATGTCTTCCCTCTCTTCCTTGATAAACAGGACATCCTCTTTCATTTCCTCACCATAATTCATGAGTAGTATCATCTGAGTTTCTGAATACTAGTTCTTTAAGAACAGAAAGTCGCATATAAAACCTACCTCACATTGTTGTCCAGGGGAAATAGCATCCCCCTTTACTAGCCTCGTATCCTCAAAATGCCGATGCACCTCCACTTCATCTACATTTGAGGCTCCATTCACCTGTAGTTGAGGCTCTGCGGTGCCAACCAATTGAGCCTCCTCTCCTGCCTCTAATTGGATCTCATGCCCCATGATTTTACCCTTTTTTTGGCCAACCTTGTCTCAATCAGTTTAAGAAGATATGAGTAGTCCTTAAGAACCTTAGGTTTCAGCTTCATGAAAACACTATAGCTCTATGGGTCCCTATTTTCTTTATTAATTTCCATACCATTTAAAATACAATGACATTGCTCATGCATATAGCCGACTACCACATCACGAAATGTTGTGATTCATTTGTCACATACTATTTACATGTAAGGAAATAAGGGTAAATTCATTTAATATAAGTGGTATATATGAAATGATATAAATTATATAAAATTTAAATATCATACAGTTCATAACCCTTTCATTATTTAAGGGAATTATATCAACACTCATTTGTACGTACGAACTACCATCTCCATAAAGTGATGTGAATAATTTTCAATGTAAAATTTTTAAGAATATTTATTAGGATGGATATAATAAAAAAATAAAATTAATATATTTATACTAATTATGTATCTATATCCTATATACATTAATCAATACATTCATTTTAAAACATGTATTAGAAAAATAATTAAATTAATTACATAAACAATGAAAATAATGAAACATTATTAAAAAAGGGTGGTAAAATTTTATAGAAGGATAATATATGTTATGATATATATATGATTATTGTTACATATTATTCATATAATAAACCAATATTTAACATTCATGATGTTTAGGCACATATGAATGGAGTCAAACATGAGGTATGGTTTTTTCATCTTACTTTTACTTCCATGAGAACTATGAAATATTCACCAAAAATTTGTTCTCTGTTGTGAATATAATACCCATTTTATTTTTTATATCGTGAATTTATTTATAATCATGTTATTTAAATTTTCATTTGATTTAATTTATTTTAGGGTTCTTACGATTCTGATGTTAGTAAAGTGGTAAGGGTTTATTTCACAATATCATTGTCATTTGGATTTTTTTGTTTACATCTCCCATGGGTAAATATTTATTATTCATTTTTAAAAAAGAAATTATTTTCATTTAGTCTACTTATTCCTGATCTCTCATGTGTTAGTAACTCTTTTTTCGGTCATTGATACTTAAAAGGACTGCAAAACTATTTTCCGGAAAAGGCAACATTATTTATCATTTCAATCATAAATGATTTTCTCCCATATTCATGATTTTTAAAAATGATTTACAATTTTTTAACATTACCAAAATTACATATTAAATAAATTTTACCAATGTTTTACATTTCAAAAAAAAATGTTTTGAGGTTCATATTCAGTCTCTACCCAAAAAAGGAAACTTTTAATTTTCTATAAAATTTGAATGTTCTTTTTCTTTTAATGTTTACATCATTAACATAATTTCCCATCCTGATAACAAATAAATTTTTTAAAGACTCCATTATATGTTTAAAATAGTATTTTCACAGAAATTTATTTTCAAAATGTTTTCTGAATTTTCGATTAAAAAGATTATTTTCAAAATTCAATGGTTATTTTCCTCAATAAAAATTAATAGTCTTCTCATGGTATTTCTATTCTTCAAAAACATCATATCATCATTATACTTATGATATACTAGAAATATATTAAATTGATATTATCCTAGTTATTTATTTTAGTGGTTTATTATCAATTTGACAAAAGATGAACTATTTTATAATCATTCACCATTTTACTAGGGATGGTTTATGATTAGGTTTATTTTATTGTAATAAAAAATAAATATTTTTTATTTTAGTTTTTCAATCAAAATGTTTATGTTGATTATGTGTCACCCATTTCATTTGAGGAATTAATTAGATATAATAATTGATGGGTGGATTCCAGTTATATATAGTGAAACAGTTCATCAAAAGGTCTCATGAGACAAATCATTTGGCCAAATTATATGGGGTTTTAACAATATTTTTAAAATGTATATTGAATTTCCTTCATAGTATGTAGTAGATGTCCAACATTATGCATTCTATAATTATGTGAGTTTTTATTAATTTACATGATATTATTTTATTACTTATAATATACATGGATATGTTTTAATTTCATGTGATTATTTATATATATTTGTTTGATTATCCTTTATTCCTTCCATATTATGCACATGTTATTGTTGAAATTGCATGTTTTTCCGTTATTTACCATTCCATGTTGATTATAATAATTTATTCATGGTAGATTATTCTATATGTATACCATTATTGAGCATATGAACTTACTAATTTATTGTGCTTTATTCTCCCCAGGATAACAGGAATTGTTTTGTGATTTACCTAAATGTATATGAAAAGGGGGATAATGGCTTTCTCAAATAAAATAATTTTTATATTTCATATTTTAAAATTTAATTTTAATTTAATATATGTATCTAGTTTACCAAGACTACTAATAAATATGGTCTTTTAGAATGTGATCTCAAGTATATAGAGACAATGTAACAAATCATATATCATATTTTGTTTAATAGAGTTGGGGTTGGTATAGTTGGTATCATTGGGAGGATAAGTTGACACCTTAGAAATTATATTTAGGAAAACATTAAATAAATAATATGATACTAGTAACTATTTTCTGGATAATAAAATGTATAAGATAACATCTTAATGATATTGTAAGGTAGACATTATGTGGTTTTTCTCATATTACATCTCATTCTGAATAAAATATGTTGATGTGGTTTTGGAATAGATGTAACTAGTGGTAATAACTCCAAAAAAAGTTGTATTAAGTTTCACTCGAGCGTTAACTGGTACATAACAACATTCCTTACTATATACTGAGTTTGACACCATTATGTGTTATGTATATGATAATTCACATTTTCATTACAAACCATTATAATGGATTTGAAATTAATTATGATTTGTACACCTTCCTAAAGTGAAAATGTTTGTGATTATGAGATATGATATACAAAAAGTTTTATATATTTTATAACCATTTCACTAGACTTCATATTATGATTTATGTTTCATAATGATATGATCTAATATATTATATTTCATTTATTATAAATGGTTCTTATAAGAAATAATGGCAATCGTGTCAATGTATACAATCTAATGTGTAAGAATAACAATTTCCTTGATGTGATTAATTTAATCCTCTTATGTGAAATATATTCCCAAAAAATATCAACATACATGGAAATAATATCACGTGAGAGAAATAAAGACAAATATTTATCCATGTCTTGTGGATTCAAAAGTAATCTTGAGAAGAATAATATGATTGAGAAAACTATTGTTAAATGGGAGATGGGAAACATTTATTTTCTCTTATGTGATTTTTTAGAAATAAACACTCTAGTACATACTCGAATGTATTATGTTTTTTGATAACTAAAGAGGTTAATTCCACCATGCTCATTTTTGAAGGGTAATAAACGAACCTTATATTTTTAGTGTTTAACTATGAGTATATGGGGCACTAAATAAATTAATTCCCCAAGAATTAAAGAAATATACCTTAAAAAGATATGGAATAAATGTCAATATTATGTTATTAAAATTGTATTAGAGGATTGACTAAATTTCTGATGTATTTGGATTCAACATCAATTTTTCAGAATTATTTTATGAATAATATTTCCAAAATTTATAATGATTGTACTACATTTTCATTTCTCTATGTATTTTAAGAAACATGTTTAATAGTACCAAGAATATTTATTTAGTGGAATATTGATCAACTAGGAAACAATATATTTAGGTAATATAATATTTAATATGTGATTGATGTAGAGATAATAATTATAAAGATGTTTTTATAAAATTGTATTGGAGACCGTGAAATTGGGTACTGATTTGATGGTTTATTCTCTCTTTATTGGAGTTTACTATATGTTTGGATCAATGGAATATATTTGAATACCTTATATTTTATTTTTCATATCATATATGTTTTCATTATGGTTTTATCAAGGGAAAGGTAGTAACATATTTGTAATGTGACATTAAATGACACTTTATGTTATCTGGGGAATAAATTTTTGATTTAGTAACCTCCATTCTAATGTTTGGGAAATTTAATTTGTTCAGAAATATTTTGGATGATTCTTAATGTTAAATATTTATAGAATGATTATGTTTCACTTTTTGTGTTATTTGATAAATTATTCCCACAATTTTTATTTTGGAAAATTTCTAAAGGTGGGAAAAATGAATTTACCTTATTTCCTTTATCTAATGATCCGTTAAATATAAATTTTATTAGATGGGGCATAAATAAATTTCAATTGGATATTAGGTTCATAGATTAAGAGATGTTGTATGAATAATTATAAATACAACAAAATGATTAAATTGTATGTATATTTTATGGTGTTCACTATCTTAATGTTACTAGAATTATTAACTCTAGAGAAAGGATCTTGAAAAAAATGTTATCCTATTACCTTGATATTTGATGAATCAAATGTCCTATTAAATCATTAACAATTTATGTCATTATGTTCATTATCTTTATATTAATCAATCGTTTTATTTGGATTAGTCATCTTCATCACTCTCTTTTAATCCATGGGGTATATATTATCTTCATTGTTTATGTCTTTATTTCCCACCAATGTTCTTCTAGTTGGAAACCATTTTATATGACCATTTAAATCCCATTATCTCTTAATAATGTTGAATATTTATACACCATTTTGGAGATGTCGGTTTCTAGTAGAGTCAATTTTCAATTTCAATCCCTTCATTTTTGAGATTACGATTAGATTCGCAAGAATCACTTAATTTATGGGTTTTAATGTAACACCATGAGATATTAAAAGTTGAATATCATGTTGGATAGCATATATGGATACAAGACCATGATTTGAAGATATTTTAACAACCTAATATATTACATTATATTTCATTTTAAATTTATTAAATTTCTTTTATATCATTGGATGCATTTAATACAGGGTTAAAATGAAACATAGTCCTCTTTTAAAATATTGTTATTTAAAAATGACCATTATATCCAAGTTGTTTTGATGATAGGTATGAATAATTCTAAATAAATAATTAAAATTTTATTGTATACACTTGTATAAAATAAATTCCATGGTTGTCTATTTATTATTTGTAAAATATGAATCATTTTAAAGAAAAAGAATTTATGTTTGAAGAAATGTTTTCTCTAAAAGGTAGTTTAGTTAGAATTTTCATGAATAATTTAAAAAGAATTGGTATCAAAATTATAAATATTATATTAAAAAATATTAATTTTATAAATCTCTAATTAAAAATTATTTTTTTTTCAATTTTTGATAATTTTCGGAAAATATTAATTTTTTTGATGAATACTGAATAATACTGATTTTAATTGAAAACAGTATTTTAATTTAAATTATTGATAAATATAAATTAAATTTTTGAAATTTTTAAACTAAAATTAGCTAAATTATATTAAAATTTTACTAATTTATGTCCTTTTAATCCAATTCATATTTAATTATTTTACAAAAACTTTTGAAACATTTGATTGTTTTTCTTTGGAAAACCTATTTTTTCGTTGTTCTTGTCAGTTTAATTTTAACAATAATACGTAAAATAAAATATATTTAATTTGAGAAAAATAATTCCATATTTTCAATAATAATAATCAATATTTTATAATATGGTCAACTAAATTTTTGGTATTAATGAATTTTAAAAATAATAAATATTAATTGTCACGGTTATGTTTGAAACATGTTTAATATGGGGTTAAACTAAAATGATAAGGTTTAAAATCAGATATAACAATATGAAATTCCTATTAATGGGAAAAAAATTACCCTTATCATTTTATGATATATTATTATCAATTATTGGGGCACTCGTCAATGAAAGTTACCTATATAGTAATTTATGTAAATAAAAAAGAAACAATGTCACCCATATGATTTTAAATTTCAATAATGTGTTCATATTGGAAAAAATGAAATATATGGATGAATTTTATTGAACATTTTGTGCATAATGAGATTAGTTTTTGAAGGTAAAGTTATTTTAAATATTTTTTAATCATATAATTACATGAAATGTTTATGAAACACTATTGCAGCAATTATTTAACTAAATGAAAAATAAAATAAATGATACTAAAAATATAAAAATAAAAATAAATTGAATGAATTACTGCTTTTATATTAGTTTTTAGATACATAAATCAGGTTATAATGGTTTGAACATAATGCATTCTAATCATATCTATTTCTGGATATTCTTTAAATAAAAAATGAAAATAGTGAAAATTAACATTATTGTTATTTTTTATTAAATGATGTCTTATTAAATGATTAAAAATTCCTAAAAATCAAATAATATTAAATTTTATTTGTAAAAATTTAAAAATATGAACTATTTTCTATTGAATAACCAATTATTCATTTTTAATTTCTATATTGAACCATAAAAAAGTAAAATCATTGTTATTACGGTTAGGGTAAAAATTGTGTTTTTTCAAAACACATGTGATTATGTTAAAATTAATTTTCAACACATATAAGATTATTATTTTATAAATAAGATTTTATATTTATAATATCTGGGATCAAATTATCTAATAAGGTTCTTTTTATATTATCTATAATGGAAAAATTAACTAGGCTAAAAATAATAGTTACTGTACATAATAAATAAAATAGTAAATGTTAGAAATAATAAAAGTTAAGGAACAACATGTTTAAAAAACGTTTTTCATTTTTTAGGTCTATCTTGACTATATAATCCCTCCAAAATATTAGTTATCTATTTTGGGGATAAATTTTGTTGGATTAACATCCCATTATCAAATATTTTTGGGTATTTACAAAAATGTCACTCCTTCTCAATTTTAAAAGGGAACCCACCCCCTAAGTTATTTATACATATCATGAACTTGAACTAAAAAATTGAATAAATCAATATATTAAATACTTATACACCTTAAATAACTACTTTTCTTCCAAAAATAACAAAAATAGTTTCCTTAATAAGAGATCCAAAGGGGGTTTCTCTAATGAATGGAAATTCTCTTCACTAAGGTACTTCTTTATTATTTATTATTTTATATCCATCAAGTATGTTATATCATATAAAATATAATAACTCTAGTATCTACACTATAATAATATATTATTTATTTCATGAAATAATATTAATCCATATTCATTCCCATCAAATGGGTATTAAAATCCTCAAATGGTCTGTACAGCGGGCTACCGCCTCGCGAACCGATGTTTCTCATTTTCCATAAACATGTCTCATGGTTGGATATATTGATGGATAAAATTTTTTTATATATAATATTAATGATATAATTATTCTTATTTAAATTTAAAATCTTACATTCCTTATTACTTTCAATTCCATTTAAAATAAGATAATGTTGTTCATGTGTACAGTGAACTACCACCCCACGAAACGATATGATTCATTTTTCAAAGACACTTTACATGGAAGGTAAAAATGATAAATTTATTGATAATATGTGATATATATTACATGATTTAAATTATATAAAATTAATATATGATACACTTCCATACCCATTCACCATTTAATGGAATGATATCATCCCTTGTACATATGTACTACAAACCATATTCAATAAGTGACACAATTCATTTTCTATGTCCAATATTAAACAATGGATCCATGGATTTATCTAATGAATAAAACAATTTTTAAATCATTAATATAATTATGGTTATTATGGGACTATATCTTATTTAAACTGACTAGAACATTCATGACAAAACATATATGAGAAAATATGGCATTTAATAGCTGAAATAATGAAAATATAGAAATAATAATAACAAATGAGTTGTAAAATTTAATAAGAGGATAAAATACAGTTTGATATATATTATTATAGTTTAATAATAATTTTATAACAAACTGATATTATTATACTTTAATTTCAGAAACATATGAAGGGATTTGACCCTTAGGTTCTGGTTACACATCTTACTTTTACTTTCTTGAGACCTTCACCATATTCACAACCGATTTATTTTTGCGGTTGTATGTACTAACAATTTTTTATTTTATATCATGAATATCATTATATCCATAGTATTTAATGTTTCATTTGATATTATATATTTTATTGGGCTTTCATTTTTATGATACCAATGTGGTAAGCGTTTATTTTACAATCTCATCATTATTCAAAATTATTCATGTTTATATCTACCTTGGTGAAAAAATTTAGTATTAATATCATATAACCAATATATTATTATATCCTCCAGTTATTCATGTAATTTTCAACTATTATTACTAGTTTATGTTTTTTTCATTAAAATGATGCAGAAATATTTTATGAGAAGAAATATTATATCTCTTTTTGATCGAAAATGTTTTATCTACCAAATCAATGGTTTACTAATTTTTTTTAAAAAATTATAACATTATCCAAATTTTTTATAAATTTATTTCATACATGTTATTATTTTTAAAAAAGTTTTTGAATGGAATCTTTATGTATATTTCCAAACAAAGCTTATTTGGATTTTACCAAAAAAATTGTAATGAATTTTTTTTAACCTGTACATCCTGAAAAAACAATTTCTACTATCAGGAGCAGATAATGTTTTAAATAAAACCTTATATGTATCAATGTATATTTATAAATAAATTTATTTTCAACATATATTGTGAAAATGTAGTTTGAAATGGAGATTTTCAAAAATCAATGATTTTTATCAATAATTATGTTTTATGAATCATTTCATGGTATTTATATTATTCAAAAACAAAAACCCTTAATTGATCATATGATCCACTATGGGAATATTTTATTGATATCATAATTATATTTTCACTAGATGGATTTTGATTTGATTGATTGAGGATTTCCATTTTTATTATAATTGAAAAAAATACTCTAGATGGTACATGATTATGTTTATTTTTCTAGGTATAAATATTAACATTTTGTATGATAAATTTTCATTATTAATTATTATGTTGATTATGTTTCACCCATTTCTTAAGAAGGATTATTTAGAAATAGTTAGCGATAGGTGGGTCATTGTTATAGATAACCCCTTGATTCATCAATTGGTCTCATCAAATAATTGTGTTAGCCAAAACAGATGTGTTTTTTGACATAGTTCTAAAATACCTACTGAAATGTTTTAAAGTATGTTTCAGATGATATAAACTATGAATTCAATAAAAATGAGATTAGTTCTGGATGTTCATATTAGTATTCAATTTTTTAGAATACCATTTTATTTATTTTAAGCTCGCATGATTATTTGTATGTATTTATTTTGTCATCACTTATTTATTAGATATTATGCTCACATTATTCTTTAAATTGAATTTGTGCCATTAATTTACCTTATCATATTGATTATGACCATTTATACATGATATCATCTATTTTATACATACCCTTACTGAGCATCAGAGCTCGCCACTTTATTATCTTTTATTTTACCCATGAAAAAAGAAATTGTTTTTTAATTATATGAGAACATACATGTTGGGGAATAATGGAATTCTCAAAGAAAATACAATGTGTATTATATGGTTAATATATAATATGAATTCGATGTATATATATACTTTACTATCACTACTAAATAATTTGGACCATTAGGTTCAGATCGATTGTTTCTTGTTCCAATGTAATAAAGCAGACACTAGCTCTCGGTTGTTAGAGTTTGGATCATTACACCAACCATGTGTATGAGTGAATCGTCATCATTTCCAAATATAATAGGAACTCATTCTCTAAGAGATAACCAAAACCCAATAGAATACCCATCTCTTGCACTGTAGAAAATATATCCAATAGAATAGTAAACACTCAATACATGTTCGAGTATGCTAATAAGGAATAGAGAAATCAGAGGAAACCTAAAATTAATTTTATCCAAATCAAATATGGATAACAAGAAACATAAGAATAATCTTTCAATCCAAAATCATATATTAGTCTGGTAGGATACACATACCCACATGTGAACACTAATAAGGATTCCGAAATATAAAATGAAACCACAAGTATCATAACATGGAAATAAGTGTATATAATGCCTATAAATGGTATATAAATTACATCTATAATATCACAGGCATAAACATCGAGGATCACTAAGAAAATTTTCACTTAGGTTAATCTACCATTGAATGAGCCAATTAAAAATCTCCAAAATGACCTGAGAGTTTATGAATGGGATCTAATAAGAAGAACACAATTACTAGGAATAAAGGGTACCACCATGGAAAATTTCTCCACAAGGTTTCCAAAAATATTATAAATAATTAAAATGATCCTTGAGAATAAATATTTTCCAATTAAAATTTTAAAAAAATACCCCCTTAGGTAATACAACCCATAATTTACATAATCATAAAATCTATCTTAAATATTGTTCAAGAGTGGATTGAAGAGACTCAACCCAATCAAGAGATACTTATAATAGTTCTTCACTGAAACACCATGAACCCAAATCACCAACAATGGAGGATAAATAGTGAAAAAAGTAGATAAAATTTGAGGAAAGATAATTATAAAAAATACAAGAAATATGGGTCCGATAAAAACCAATAACAACCCTTAGTAGTATGAAAATATGCATTTAGAATTTATGAATCAATGATAGGTTAGAATAATTGAGAGGTTATTCAATAAAAATTTTGGAAAATTGATATTAATCACTCTCTCATAACACTAGAGTAGAATTCAATGATTAAAAATCACAATTGTAGAGATCTCTGGTAGAAGATGATATTTTTAGCACCTAGTCCTGGTCATGGTGTCCTTGAACATGACACTAATGTAAGAATCCCCTATGGTGTCCTACCCAAGTCCATGTATATTTCCACTCACCACATCCTCTAATATATACATTATAGAGTTACCTAGTCCATAGCGGATGACAGTGCCTCTCACGCACCATGTCTTGACCAATCCATTTTCCCATTGCCCATTTTAGACTGAGACAAAGAAATGCCAAAATAGATTACACTATGTCCTGGTGTTTTACTTATTTAATAGTTTTTTCTCAAAAATCAAAACGAATATTATTGAATCTTAACATTCCTGAACCACACATTCTAGAACCAAATTTGAAACCACCACATGCCTTAAATAAACCTTGTAGTAATGTTAGTTATTGCACAAACATAACTATCCAAGGTGAAGATGATAAAAAATAAATAATTGAAGTAAATTTATTCTAATACCAAGATTATTTATGTAATTATGAACATGGTATTAATAAATTAGGACAAAAATCAATATTTTTTAACTGATAAGAAACAATAAAAATTACAAAGATATGATAATGGAAATAGAAAATTTATAAATTTTTATGTCTATGGAATGAATATAATTGAATATTGTAAATGGTTATAGTTATGACCATGGTTTTTAAATAATGTATTATTATGGTTTTGTATATTATACTAGTTGTTAATTATCATTTGTGGATATTAGGAGTAAAGGTAAGGGTTTTATTATCTCAATTTTCTTTCATTGAGATTTTTTACTTATTCATATTATTTCAAATAGTGTATATACTAAATTTTTAATGGATTTTATAATTCTTACTTTATTATCAATGGTATATTAAAATCAATATTATTGGGTTTCTTTGATGGGATTTTGATTTAATGGTTACCAAATCTTTAAGGTTTTCCATTCAAACTATCACTAAAATAATGTATTGAGTTGACAAAAATAATTCATATAGATATGCTATATATTTATTATAACACGCAAAAATATGATGATATAATTTTACATAAAATTTTTTTATTTCAGTGATATCATGTTTTACGTAAAAAACCTTGTTTTTAAAAACTATTTTATATAAATTAATTATTCTTATTTATTGTCATAGTTATATCCATGCCCTTGGATTAGAGAGTATAATTAGGACTAACTAAATTAAGGAAAAATATCTTATATATATGTATAAAATGGTTTCATTAGTTTCAAATTATTGAGAAATTAAAATAAATTTATTTTTGTTAAAAAATCGATGACTTTCAGAAAACTATTTTTTTTAGCACAATGTAGTTTTTTCTTAATAAATTATGTTAACATCTATTGATGAATGATCATAATTAATTTAATATATAATATTTTCAATAAAACATTTTAACATTAATATAATAGATTTTACATGACATTTAGTGATTTTGAGTCATTTTTATTCTCAAAAATGTATTTTTCTAAAAGTGGATTTATTTGGGTTTGCATACATATAATAAAATTTATTTCATCCACATATATAAGTTTAATCCTATAAAATGGATTCCATCTTTTTAATCTATGTAACTAATGTTATGTAATAAGGTAAACATAATTCATCTTCATTATGAATTGGAAACATGGTAAAAATTCAATAGTACGATGAAGGTTAAAAGGAGTTAATGGGGTATTAATATAAAGATATAAGAGTTAAAATGACCTAAAAAATTATCTAAATTATAATTTGTCAAATTATATTTCAAATATCATATAATTTATTTAGTTTTTCTATTTTTTATCCACTTTAGAATTATATTAACATTATTTTATTTTAATATTATAAATAATTAGAAGTGCGGGACTTCCCTCACTTATTAAAGGTAACCCCCTATCCTATATTCTACACAACACCTAGTCTGTATAACTCAACCAGACTTGACAAAAAATATATCCACAAATTCTCAATTCATTCCCCGGTGGTAATTATCCTCTAAAAATACCATTCATAGTTTTTTAATGAATAAATTCAAATGAGGTTTCACAAATATTAAGTATATGTTCATTAATATATTTATCTAGTTTCAATGTTCTTCTACATCCTACAGAACTATTTTATCGACCCTAAATGAAATAATCATGTTTATTAAATAACCTAATATGTCATTATGATTAATTTACTACCATTTTAGTCCCCCTCTCAATAAAATGTTATGTGAAAGAATATGTTGTCTGTATATTTGGAAAACTGACTCCACATAGCGGTATAACTAGTTATCCATAATTATATCTCATATTTGTTTGTTATGATTTAATTGCTGATTATATATTATAATTTTTTGTTCATATAATTCTATAATTATAATATATTTTAATGATATTTATGAGGACCTGACCCTATTTTCCAAAGATGGTGCCTTATTTTATTACATTATAATATAAATAAGGAATATTCATCCTGAATGATCGAGTGGTCTAGTAGCTTTAGAAACAAGATACATACATAAATTCGTCATTACAAATTGAAAATAAATACAAAATTGAAGTATTATTTGGAACATCCAAAATAATATGTTTATCCCTTTAGGTCATTCATGATAAAAATTTTCATGTCCTCAGAAAATGAAGCATAAGAAATGTGTGAGCTCAAACTCTTAGTATGGATAAAAAATACAACTGATGATATCATAAACATAAACATGAGTCATGGAAAATAACCTAAAACACATGCCTTTAAAAAAAATAAGCACGAATATAATATGGATGGATTACGATATGAATAAATAATTCAATAATAAAACATAATCATGGGCATTATACTATTTGAATAACCACATAAACTATCGATACGAGTTTCATAATGAGATAATGCATAATACGGGACATCATAACCATACAGTTATGGACTCAAGAAAAGACTATAAATATCTATTTTATCAAGGCCTTGTGTCAAGACTATAGTTTGTCCCACGGGACCTACCAATGCCCTCATATGCTATAGTCGGCCCCACACGACACATACTAGGACCAATTAATTCCTCATATAAACAAGGATAAACATAAATAACATATACATTCATATTGAAACTAATATATGAAATGTAAATAACTTTCCCCAAACATTAAACATAAACACTAAACATTCAGAGAAAATTGTTGAATAGTTTTATCATAGCACATTCATATTCAAAACATAGTGGATGATATCATTAGAAATTAACACCATTTATATGTAATAATCAAATTTATTATTGAAATGGGTGAAAATAATATTTTGAAGTCATGGAGTAATTCTTGTTATAAAAACCATTTTCTTTGAAAAAAAGAGTTCTTTTTGAAAAATATCTTTATAAAACTAGAAGTGATTTGAGGTAGAATTATCATAATAAAAAAAATTTATGGGAATATTTTTTGTTAAAAAAATATTATAGAGTGCTCTTGGAAATAAGTAAAAATTTTGAAATTCCTCTATATCGGGCTTCTATTTTGGGAAGAGTTTTTCAATGTTTCTTTTAGGACATGTAACTCCCCATAAAATAAATATATATTCTGGTAGATAAACATATATAGAGAACTAATATATAATTTATGTGGGGTAAATAATAATAATAAATAAATTCATTGAGGTATGTATATAATAAAAGTAAATGAAATAAATATGGAGGTTCGAGTCAAAAATCCCAGCCTTAAGTATAAAAGTGTTTATCACTTGATATTAAAGATGTGAATAATAAAATTTAGCTTCATAAATTAATTATTTCGGAGACTACTCTACTTGAAATTAATTTTTTTTAATCATATTGGGATCTTTCATGGCATTTTGATGGGTTAAGAGATTCAATTTCATTGTTTTATAGAATTTTCTTCAATGGTTTTCCTGATTGGATTACTTATATTCATGTATGAATAAACATGTAGAATTAGAATGGTAATTGAGAATGGAATTTACCTATTATAATTTAAAATATATAATATAAAATATTTGTAAAATTATTTTGGTTATTGTTAGTGATTATGAATCAATATATAAAACTCTAAAAATATTTTTTTTGGTTAATTGGTGGTTTTTCATGACAATGAACACATTTTAATTTATAAACTAATATAAAGTGTAAAATAATTTCCAAAACACTACATAAGTTATATAATATATATTCTAGTCTGGTTCAACCATCAATATGGTTTCATGACAATAATTGAATATGGTAATAGAAATTGAAAACACATCGTCCTTGAATTTGATAAATTAACAAATCTCAGATGGTGTTTTCAATTATCATATAAAAGAATGGGAAATGAGAGATGATGATTAATTATTACAATATCATAACATAATTAAAATAAATTTAAGTAATTTTAGTTATCATAACATTTTGATGAAAGGATTCGAGGATATAAAAAGATAAGAAATGAGTGGAATAGATGATAAAATAAAAGTTGAGAAATCCCTTACAAAAATCCAGCATCCTAACGGTGTCACGTAAAATTTACAAAAATATTTTGATTATAGAAAAGTGGTTTCTCAAAATTATTACATAATATGGATATCAATGTGTATATGGAATGAAATATCCTATCATAATCTAAATGAAATAAAACGAGAATAAGATAAAAGGAGTGCGTGAAAAAGAGAGGGGGTAGATTCCCTTACCTTATAGAGTAAATCATAATCCATGAAGGTTGGGACATGGGGGGGGGGGGTTTAATCCTTTGGAGGACACATAGGGTGGTAAAATTAAGAGATATTTTAGGATTATGAGTTTTTAATGAATGAAAATGTCGGAATATGTGGTTATTTATAGTAAGTGAGAGATAGTTTTTTAGAAATTTCAATGGACACCCCATTAGTTGTTTTTCAAAAACCATGGGATTTCCCATTGTATTTTACAATAGTATTATCCACATGATACACCTCATATCTTATTTTTTGTACAAAATTCTACTAGAATTTTATAGTAATTTATATATCATTATAATGTCATTAAACATTCTGAACACTCAAAACTATATTTTTACTATTCATAAAAAATTCAAGTATTTTAGAAAAAAACTCAAAAATTCACCCCAACCATTTTTCAATGTTTAGAATTAAAAAATGAAATAAATTTTTTGAAAATAATTTTCTAACTATTTGGAATTTAATATTTATATTAAATAATAATTTATTCCAAAAAGGCAACATTTAAACTATAACTCATTTTATAACACATTGTGAAATATATTAAGGTCCAATAAAATTATTTATAACCATAAGAAAGCAATGTGACTAGTCATTATTACATTTTATGAAAATAATTTTTTATTTAAAATTATTAAATTAATACTAAAATTTTAATTAAAGTCTTTATGACATAAAAAACTAACAATACTTATATTATGATCATTTTTTAACTTATATCATGTCATAATTGTATTTATAAACTCATGGGTGAAAATTCTATTTTTGTATCATTTACTATTAATTACTATTCACAAGAGTAAAATTAAAATTCATAAGGATATGTTAATATTCAAAAAAAATTATGTTTATCTTGTCAGACTCTAAATATCATACTGAACACAATTCTGTATGAAATTTTCTCAAAATTCAAATCAAAGAGGTGGTAAAATTATATTTATGTGCTTGGTTATAACAAAGAGGTGTTTTTAGAGAGGTAGTGTTTCTTGAATTCAATTTTAAATTTATGGGTAGAAACATGGTATGTTACATTTTCTCCTCCTTACAAAAATTTCATCCTCGAATTTACCAGAAAGTTACCTCACAAAATGATTTGGGATGTTCTTCCTCATAAGGTTCATGGGCTCCAATGTTGCCTCTCCAATTTTATGATTTTTCCATAGTATATTTACAAGATGAGTCATCTAATTCCTCAAACATTTTCCTTTAGTGTCCAAAATATATATAGTCTATTAACAATAAGATATATCAGGTTTTAATTATATACCTTTAGAAGTGAGGACATGAATTGGGTCTGGAATGTACTTTCACAGTAATGAGACACGAAACACATTGTATACATTAGATAGGATTGGAGGCATAGTTAACTGATATGAAACTAATCATATTCAATTTAGAATTTGAAATGTCCTATTTACCTATGTCTTAGTTTTTCTTTATTCCCCAATCTCATAACACACTTCCATGTAGAAAATTTTAAGAAACCGAGATATCCCACATGAAATTCAAAATCTATCCTTGGATTATCAATATAGATGTTTTGTCTGTACTGAACTTCTATGATATGGGTTTGAATAGTCATTACCTTTCTGTGGATTCATCCAAAATCTTTGGACCCACAAGCATCCTTTCTCCGACTTTATCCCAACGTGTTGGTGTACGTTATCTTTTTCCATACAATTTTTCATTTGGTTTCATTTGAATGCATGAATGGAAACTATTCTAGTAGGAAAAATACACCAAAAGTAAATACCAATCCTACAGACCTTGAAAATCATGTGAGCATGACCACATCATGTCTTATAATGTTTGGTTCATCCTTTCTGATTTCCCATTAGTTTGAGGATGAAAACTAGTACACAAATGAAGCTTAGTGTACAAATATTTTTGAATAATTTTCTACAATATCAATGAAAATCGAGGATCACGATCTGAGACTATTGAAATAGGTGCTCCATGACATCATAAAAATTAATTGATATAGAGTCTTTCAATCCACTCTAGTGGAAAATCCTTCATTATAATGAGGATATGATCAGATTTTGTAACTGAATCCACAATTACCCATATTACATCATTTGTTCTTAGATTTTTTTGGTAATATAGTGAACAAATCCATTGTGATGTCATCCTATTTCCATGAAGGAATAGGGGGAGGATTCATGGATCTTATATTATTTTATCATTAAGACATTATTTGTTGACATACTTGACATCTTGATACATAATCATTAATTTACAGCTTCTTGTTGTCCCACTATAAATGTTCCTCCAAATATCTATACATTTTTGTGCTACTAAGGTGTATAGATAAATTTGAGCTATGAGAATTATCTAATAACTCCCTTTTTCTTCTTGGGTATAGTGGGAACACATATCCTCTTCCCCAATTTCATAATACCATCTTCAGTTTGAGAGAATTTATTCTTTTCTAATAAAGATGGTTAAGAAACCAATTGAAAACATAATGATGTTTCACCTTCTTTGATACGTCCGATGTCTAAACTTATTATATCCATGAACACATGACCCCTTTCAATCCATATTATATTTAAAACTAAATGATCATTCTTGATCAATGAATCAACTACCTTATTTGTCATTCTTGGATGATAGTGTATGTGACCATAACAATCCTTGAGTAGTTCAATACAACACGTTTGCATCATGTTGAGTACTTTCTATGAAAATATAAATATTTCAAACTTTATTGATATGTATATATCTCACATAATTCACCTTAGAGATAATGTCTCCATATTTTTATAGTGACGATCACATTAACTATCTTAAGATCATGAGTAGGATAGTTTTTTTCATTAGTTTTCATATTCCTTGATGCATAGGAAATAACTCTTTCCTTTTGCATAAGTTCACAACCAAGTCCATTAGTTGACACATGACAAAAGATCAAAAACCCATCATTCCCCAATGGTATATTTAGGATTAGTGAATTCACTAATATCCTCTTAAATTCTTTGCAACAGTCTTCACATTCTTTTGCAATTTTAACTTAATCCCATTATGTGAATGCTTGGTCATTAGATTGGATAACGAGGTGATGTTTTGAACTAAAAACTAATAATAAAATTATAAACCAATAATTCGGTGTACCTCAGTTATGCTCGTTGGATTAGGCCATTCTTCAATATCCTTTTGTATTTTAAGTATCACTAGATATTACATTCATAAAGACTATGTGGCCAAGAAAGGAAACTGATTGAGACAAAATTCAAACTTTCTCAACATCCCATATAATTGATTTTTTCTAAGAGCCTTCGTAATAGTCCACAAGTGATTTTCATCATTGTAAATGATTTTGGACTATAGCATGATATCATCAATAAATACCACCAAAAAGTCATCAAGATATTCCATGAAAACATTATTCCTTAAATACATGAAAATAGAAGGTGAATTAGTCATTTGAAAAATAATTACTGTAATCTTTTAATTCACATACATGGTTGAAAACACTCTCTTTGGAATGTCTTCATTCCTTACTAGAAACTAATTATATCCATATTCAAGGTCAATCGTTGAAAAATATTGGGCTCTCTGAAGTTGATCAAATAAATCGTCAATTCAAGGTAGGGGATACTTGTTCATTATATTTATAGCATTGATCATAGTGTAGTCAATGCCCTACCTCATAGATTCATCATTCTTCATAACAAGAGAAATAGGGGATCCCCATGGAGAGGCACTAGGGAGAATAAATCCATTATCATATAATTCCTATAGCTTTTTATTCAGTTCTACTAAATCCACAATGTCCATTCTATAAAGATCCATTGATAAAAACCGTGAACCAGAAATTATATCAATAGAAAACTCAATTTCCCGCTTTGGAGGATGTCCATGTAAATCCTCTGGAATGGCTTCATCATATTCTTCCACAATAGGTATGTCCTCTATTTGAACATTTTTTTTCCACACCCATCTTTTTTGAATTCACTTCGTCCCCAATAATTGAATTTGTCAAAGCTACTTGGTGTGGATCTGGATAATATTTAGCTGGCAAGGATTCTGTTCAAAAGATAAGGGATTCAACATCCTTCCCAAAAATTATCACATCCCTCTTAATCCAATAGATTTTTTCATCATAATGTGAAATACAACTCCTAAAATGTATTATATCAATGTCAATCATGGGTATGATGCTAAGGGAAGAAACTAAAGAATATTTATGTGTCATAAGGGGGACTGATCAACACATCTTTGATGCAATGATACATCCCCTATGAGTTTTGACTGACAACTCCTTTATTAAATAAAATTGAACATATGTAATTTTATTGGAAAACTGGGAAGATATAAAATAATATGATGATCTAGAACAAAATAAATAATTGGATATGATCGAGTAAATGATTAAAGTTCTTGCAAACAAAATGTTCGGAACATCGACCTCAGTAGTTGTGACCCCATAAGCTTGGACGGTCTCCCTTGTCCTTCTTTGGGGAATGTTTCCCTGACTCTTAGGACATTAATGTCCATAATGTCACATATCTTTTCAAATATATCATTGAACATTGGTTGTTTCTTTCTTCCCCTGACAATCACAGGATTGGTGTCTTTTTTCTCTACACTTGTAATAGACTCCCATTGCCTTTAGGAAAATTCTAGGGTGTTTCATCCCACAATTACTACAGTGTGGAAGGTAAACTCTTTTCTTCTTCCCCATTTACTTATATCATTTTACATGTGTTTTTAGCATCACCCATCTTCTATATCTTTCGTTTAAAGTCAAAAGACTTAGAAAATTATTTTTCTGTCTTGACAATGCATGAAACTACTTGGTAAAATGATAAGAAATTATGGGTGAATAGTTACCTTTGGAGTAATGGTTTAAAACCATCAATGAATCAATAAATCATGATCCTTGGATTAGGAATATAATCTAGAACATGCCCTTCCAACCCTTGAAATGTTGGATTCCTAATTTCCAACATTTTCAAACACTTTTTTTCTTATATTCAGAAAATGCATTTCCATATCAGTGTGTTGTTCATGAAGGAAGTATTTTTCTATGATGATTTACATAAAATATATATTCTATTTATTCTATATATTCCACCTCCTTTTAGTTTTTTATTCAAAAACACCACAAAAAATCATATTCCAATAGATGAAAAACTACTATCACAACCATCTCTCATTCATTACATCACAATGAGAGATATATCTACTCTAGAAAAATTATCCCCTAATCAGCTAAAAATGTGCATATATTCCCATTGAATGATTGAGGCTGTTGTTGCATAATGTCATCTCACCTATTTCCTCAACATTGTGGACCCGAATTCTCCCTTTAGGTAGGTTTATTTTTCATAACCTAAGTATGTTGTCCCGGTATAGTTTTATGTTTTTTGGCACCAGTAGCAGCTCCAGTGGTATCATTATTATCTTGCATGTGAGGGAATTCCCTACATGGGACATTTAAATTCATGTGGTTTCCATTCCTTCCACTAGGAACCTTTTATAATCAATGACATACACTAGATTAGGTAATGAATCATAATGCATAATCTCAATATAGAAAAATACATATCATGAAAAGCTAATCTCCTAATCAGAAACATGGTTTATTTGAGAAAAAATTTACATTTAAATCCTTTATAGTGGTTTGTAATAAAATGTGAATTATACTAAGAATATCCCCAAGGAGTGTCAAAATACGTGCGGAGTAAGGATCATTGTTGTGTACTAGGATACCATGGGCCATGTCTGAAACTCCTTGTCAGAGTTATCACTCCTAGTTACATCTGTTCGAGAACCACATTCACATGTAGTATCACGACAAGGTTTTATTTTCTAGAATGATTAACATAATCTATTCCTTAAAAAAAATATAAGGATGCTCTTGTGTGTTTATCCTTAAATATAATCATAGGTATGTTTTCTCTAATTTATGTTTATTAAATCTAGGTCCCATGTTTTCTACTAAACATCCTTTAACACCAATTGTTAGTACACTGCCCCAATTTCCCGAAGTTGGTGACATATTTTATTACAGTGGCATATAAACAAGGAATCTACATCCTAAAGGACCAAGTAGAGTAGTAACACTAGAAAAATGTTACAAAAATAAATTTATCATTACAACACGGAATTAAATACAACATCATAATTTTTATTGGGAATATACAAAACTATAAGTTTATCCTTATAGGTTATTCATAATAAACTTATTCATGTCATTTAAAAATAATAATAATAAAGGGGTGATCTCGAACTCTCATTTAGGTTAAGCAATACATTGGAAGATATCATGAACATAAACACGAGGCAAGCTGAATAACTAAAAAAAGAAGACTTTTAAAAAAATAATCTTGAACATAATATGATAGGATTAAAATATAAATAAATAATTCAATAATAAAACATATTCAATTGTATTTTTCTAGTAGAATAACCACATGAACTATCAATACTAGTTTTATAATGAGGTAATTCATAATTTGAGACATCATAACCATATCGTTAATTCCTTGTGGCAATACCATAAATATCCATGTTGTCAAGGCCTCGTGCCAAGTCCATAAATATCCATGTTGTTAAGGCCTTGTGCCAAGACCATAGTTCTTCTCATGAGACCAATCAATGCATCAAGGGGATATATAGGTCCTCACTCGACACTTTTATAAGACTAATGAATTAAGCATATTAATTTTTGTAATCATATATAATTTATTCATTTATATTATAACTAAAATATGAAATGTAAACAATATTCCTTGAACATTATATGAAAACATTAAACATCTAGAGTGAATTGGTGAATGGTTTTAAGATACCACATCCACAACCAAAACATAGTTGATAATATCATAAATATTAACACAATTTAGACATAATAATAAAAAATAGTCTTTAAATGTGTTAAAATACTATTTTAAAATCATCGAGTAATTATTTTTTAAATAAACAATTACATATTAAAAAAGTGTTATTTTTGAAAAAAAAATATCATTATAAGGCATGATGTTATTTGAAGTAGAATTATTATAATAAAAATAGTGTTTTTTTAGAATAATTGTTGTTAAAAATTTATTATTTAGTGATCTTGAAATTGGTAATAATTGAGAAATTCCCTTCAATTGGGCTTGAAATTCAGGAAGAATTTTTTAATGTTCCTTTTAAAACATGTAACTCCTCATAAAATAAAGAAGGATTGTGTTTGGTAAAAATATATAGAACACTCATATATAATTAATGATGGGCACATAATAATAAAAAATAATTTCATTTAGGTAAGTATACAATAAAATTATCAATAATGAAAATTGAGGTTTGGGTGGAAAACCATTACATTAAGTCTGAAGGTGTTCCCCACTTGTTCTTAACGACCCTAGTAATCATAATTTATGTTCATAAACTAATGTATCAAAAACCTCATATATGTTTATTATATTTATTCTGTATTTATTAGGTTCATTCATGGCCTTTTATGGGCTTTTATATTCTATTTAATTTTTTGAGAGTGTTTTATTCTTTGGTTTTCTTGATTGTATTACTTATATTCATGTACCGATAATCATATAGAATGAGAATGCTTTCCCAAAAATAAAGTTATATGTTATTAGTGAACATCCATAATATTATATAGTTATAAAATTCATTGGTAAATTTGATGTAATGATGAATCATTATATAAAACATTATTGATAATAGTTTGGTTTAATTGGTGGTTTTTGATGACAACGAACTCATTTTGATTTATAAATCAATATAAAGTGAAAAAAAAGATTCCATAACCTCAAATAAGTTATGTAATATATATTATGGTCTTTTTTAACCATAAAAATGTTTTTATGACTATAAATAAATATAGAAATAAAAATTGAAAACCTTTTGTCCTTGAATGAGATAAATTAACACATCTTAGATGGTTTGATAATTTTTATTATAAAGAAATTAGAAAGGATAGATAATGATGAATTATTACATTATCATTAAAAAATATTGTACATTTAAGGTGTTGGAGTTATCATAACATTTTATGAATTGAATCGAGGAAAGAAAAAGAAACAAAAAGAAAGGATCTCGATATAAAATAAATGTTTAGAAATCTCTTATAAAAATATGGCAGCCTAACGACATCCCTTAAAAATTCATAAATATTTTGATTTGAGAAAAGTGGTATCTCAAAAGTCAGAAATAATATTTATAGTATGTTGGATATTGAATTTTAAATCCCAACATAATATAAAATAAATTAAAAGGGAATAACATAAAAAGAGTTCTTGAAAAATATAAGGGTGGTAAATTCTGTTTCCTTGTAGAGTAACTCCTGAAACATGATGTATGGGACCCTTGGGGATTGAGGACACCTTGGGAGGACTCATAGGGAGGTAAAAATACTAGATCATCAAGTATTATGTGTTTGTATTGAAATAAAATTAAGGAATGATTTGGTATTTATAGTAAATGGGAGGGAGTTTTTTCTTAATTTCAACAGGCACCTCAATAGTATTTTTTGAAAATCCATGGGCATTAACAATTTATTTTTCCATGGTATAAGACACTTGGGACACATAAAATAATATTTTAATGTAAAAAATTCTTCTAGAAATTTATATTATTTTATTCATCAGTATGATGTCATTATGCATATGTAAAACTAAAAACTGTATTTTTAGTATTCAGAAAAAATTCGAGTATTTTAGAAAAATCACAATCATACAGCCAACCATTTTTTGATGTGTAGAACAAAAAAAATGGAAGGCATTTTTTGAAAATAAATTTCTAAATATTTTTAATTTATATTTTAAAGAAAATAATAATTTATTCCAAACAAACAACCATAAAATTAATACTCTTATTATAACACCTTGAGAAATTAACCAAGGTCCAACAAAATTATCTAATAACCATAATACAATAAATAAAAATTTCTGACTAAATTTTATGAAAATAAATTTATATATTAAATTATTAAATTAATCATTAAAAAATCATTAAAATATTTAGGATATACAAAGATACCAATACTTATACTATAATAAATATTTCATTTATATAATGTCTAAATTGAATTTGTAAACTCATGGGAGAATATTCTATTTTTTGGCTCATTTACTATTAATTACTATTGATAAGTGTAAAATTTATATTTATAAGGGTATGTTACTATTCATAAATTTTTTTTTGTCTTATTAGAATCTAAATATTATACTAAACTACACTGTGTATGCCAGATTCTCAAATTTAAAATCAAATAGGTGGTAAAATAATGATTACAAGCTTTATTATAACAAATTAGTGTTTTTGGAGACTTAGAGTTTCCTTAATTTAATATTATATTTATGTGAAGAAACATGGGGTGTTACACTGTATACATAAACATCCATATGAAGAATAGAAATCATCTCATGCATACGTGTGGATTACTACTACCATGAAGGGATATTATTTTTTTCCTGACATTTTTATAAAAATAATTATAGAAGTGTATATGAGGAATAAATATGTTTTATAATAAATTATTACTATTCTATATATAGTTAATTTTCTATCAATGGGAATGTACCATTACCATAGAACCGAAACATGGATATAATACTGATAATTTTTCACTTTAATTATCCTTTTAAGGATTAAATTATAAAGAAAAGTATAATTAATAATTATAAAGGAATAATTTTTAGTATGTTAGGTATTAATTTGGTTCAATATTTTTTTATTATTAAATATAACATTATTATATATGATATTTGAATGTGTATGAATCATGAATGGACTTGATTTATGGGTATTTTTTACAATATCATTTCTTTTTGGAATATTGTAAGCCAAGGAAAGCATATGAATATTATTCATTAAAACTAATATATATATATATTAATATAAGTTATTTATTTAGATAGTTTTTATATATTATTATCATTTACCACTCTTCTATAGATAAAATTATATGAAAATAATTTTTCAATAGAAGGCAGATTTGTTTCCTCTTTGGTTGATGAAATTTTTATTATAATGCAAAAAATTTTAAAATTGTTTTATTGATGGTTTTAATTATAATCTAAATTTTTTTTAATGTTCAATTTTACTAGATTTTAATATATTTATAGTAATTTATTATGAATCCTTTAAAAGTAATTGTTTTCTAACATGTGATTTCACACTCATTATAAAAGTGTGAAAACATTATTCCCACATAAAATATATTCTATGAAATGAGTTTCCCACAATCATGACTGTTATTAACAATTAAGTTTCCATTAAATATTTCCATCATTATTTTGAGAGGAAATAATTTTCTCAATTTATATGATTTTTTTAATAATTTTATCAAATGTAAATAATATTTTTTATCATGTTTTTATATAATGGTTCATATGTTCTAGTAAAGGTAATTTTCTTCAATACACACATCCTTTAGGGATTTTTACGATTCACTTAGGATACGGTATAATTATGACATTAAATTTTCTAGATAATTAATAGTGATGATAATATTAGCATAATTACATGAATCTCATTTTAGTCCCATAGGTGAGTTATAGTATGGTTAGATAATTAATTATCTGATGATACTATACAATTCTTTCCTCTAGATGCCTCATTAATATTTGATGATGAGATGTTTATGAAACTCATTTATTTTACGTATTTTTAAATAATTTTATGATGGATGTATTATGATCATTGTAAATCTTATATTTTGTTCACATTATGTCATTGGTATTATAGGAATTGTATTCCCCTCCCATAAATTTTCTATGGATGAATATCTCATGAGAAAAATATGGATTGGAATGGGGAGTGAACCAAGTTCACTAATAGTCTTTTTTAAATAAGATAGTGTTATGGGATGATCCATGAGTTTGGAAGTTATATAATGGTGAGTGAACCAAATCTAATATTATTGTCTTTAAAAGTATCCATGAGTATGGAAATGATATTTTATGCTAATATGAATTCCATAAAACTATTTTTTCTCCTTATGATTTATTCACGTGGCTCATGATTGATTTTTTATGATTCCAAATACTTATTAATGATGTCATTTGTTATGAAAATTTCTATTTCTATTGTTCATTTTAAATGATAACTGATTGATTTGTTATGATTTTCTTAATTATTTATCATGTTCTTATTCCGTTATTCATATAGTTTACCCACATTAAATAATTGATAGATTTGTCTTATGTTTTCCCTTACAATGCATGTAATGACCCGTGTTTTGGGGTCCATTACTTAGTAAAAATCTGATTTTGAGGTGTTCTGGGTGGTCTGGAAGGCCATCCCAGCTTTTCGGTGACTCCTAGCAGTAGCCTTGGCCTACAGGTAGCCTCAGACTACTGGTAGACCTAACCTACCGGTGACATTGGGGTTCTGGTAACCCTCGGCTAATAATATCTCTCGGCTACCGGTAGCTCTTGGCTACTGGTAGCTATCACCAACCGGTAGTTGTTGCCAACCGGTAGTTGTCGCCAACCGATAGATCTCATCTACCGGTAGCTGTCGCCAACTGGTATCTCTCACCTACCGGTAGATGTAGCCTACCAATAGCTCTCGGCTACTGGTAGCTGTCGCCTACCCCAACGGGATTTCCAATAGCTCCTCCTTTTTGCGAAAATTGGGTTTTACACCATGTTTTGACCCTATTAATCCTGTTATAAATCCCATTAATTCCCATTAATGACATTTTATTAAATTATTGGTGAGGTACCCTGGTGTGCGTCGGTTTAATTACGTGTGGGGTGTCCGAGCCGCGTTGTCAACCCATGATCCCGCTCCTTACACGGTTTCTCTCTGTATCTTAACCATCCCGGGCATGCTGTATCCCAGCCCTTATAATCCTTTATAACCTAAAAGCTTCTCCCTACATTTCTTTTTCTCGATCACTCTGCGGTCGGAGTACCGTTCTTCCTGAAGAGTTGTAACCCAACGAAGTTTTCCTTGATCGTGTTCCGTGGAGCTCATGCTAATCACGCGGAGACTTAATGTCAATCCTTGATCAGTCAGGTAGGGGTTTCACCTTCGTCTCTCTTTTCTGTGTATATTGCGGGGTGGGTATGCTTCTTCTTCTATAGAATTATATAAACCAAACTTTAATGAAGATAATAAACGGATTCTAAAGAATGAAGGGGAGGGGTGTGATCGATTATGCTACTCTATTTTTATCCTCTTTCATGATTATTGATTTCTGAATTGTGTGGGCTTATGTCTACTGATAATTATGGCTGTTGGTGGTCTTTCTTTGTGCACTAATAAACCCTTACCCCTTGTGATGTTTAATTGGATTGTATTTTGGTTGTGAACCTTTTGTTGTGTAAAGGAAATTGGTTAATTATGTATATTCGAAAATATATAATTTGGAAGCACCAGGATCTTCTCTTTTTCTATGATACCCCCAGTTTAAGCCTAGTGGAATTGAAATCATGGAGTGTGTTCAATCTTTTAAATCTGAAAATACATGTTGAGTTTTCCTTGTGTTGGTAGTATTGGTCTGGTTGCTTCCTCCACATACTGAGTACGGGTGACCTTATAGTTTTCTTGGATAGGGGCTTAGATTGTTGGGGTGATGTGGGTGAGTATGTGATCCTCTATTTGTATCGCGAATTGGGGCGGGATACTCTTCTGTTGTGAATCCTTCTTATTCATAGTTGTGGGAAGTTGGGAGTGTATCTCAATTTGAACCTTCTTTGGTTCCAATACATGGAGGGGTCTCACTTGATGTTCTTTTACAAGAGAACCGGGTGTGAATGATTAAATTGATGTTGGTTGTACACTTTACATGGCTTGTGCTTATGCTTACTAGTTGCCCAAGTAGGTGCAGAAACTTATTTAAACATTATTACTGAACATGAAAACAAGGATCAGAAAAATGGGGATTTGGTTTGGTTTGAATTGTGACTTTGGCTTGGGTGATGTTCTCTTCTCTTATGAATGGGTAGTAAGAATAGTGTTCTTTAGGCTTGCTGAATTAAAACCTAGATTGGGTGAGTTCTTGTTACCTATAAATATACTTTTAGTTTTTTTTGTTTCTTATTCGCTCCCCACCCAAGTTGAGAACGTCGTGACGAACACCCCCATTTCCCAGGGGAGGGTGTTTTTTCCAACACTCCTATGAGTGGCTGGTTATTATCCCCTTTTCTGCTCCCTTTCTTGAATAGCCCAATACTCATTGGGTAGGATGTGGTGGCCTGAAGTCCATTATTAGGCCAAGAATCTTCGGGTAGGGTGCTTGTGGTGGTTGGCCCAAGTGTTTGCGGGCAGGTTGTTTCCCAAGTGTCTTCGGGGTGAGGCCCAGTTGTCTTCGGGCGTGGCAGCAGTTGTTCTGACCCAAGTGTTTGCAGGTGTGGTTATGCATGGTGGTTGTGGCCCAGGTGTCTATGGGCGGGGGTTTGGTAGTGGGGTTGTAGTGAGGTTGTGGCCCAGGTGTGTGCGGGCGGGGTATGGCAGTGGGACTGCGATGATAATAGCGGGATTGGTTCGATGCGTAGGATTCCTTCAATAACCAATGGGAAAGTGGTGCGGGTTACCCAATCATCGATGTGCTATTACTATACATTACATGACTTGCATTATTAGGGGAGCCTGCCTTGGTGAGTCTTGGGTGGTTAGTTTCCTTGCTAGGTTATTGGTTATCTCTTTTCACACAGGGCATTAGTATTCCTCCCCACTTGTGCACGAGAGAATTTTTTCCCCTACTAATTATACTTGTATGCTCACCCTACGTATATAAAACTACTTTTAGGTTTCTAGGAGGACGTTGGGGATCGTGCTGGACCGTACTAGCTCAGACCTTGTGACAGATCATTGCAGTTGTTGTTGTTCATTCTTTTGTAATTTTTCTTTTTAGTCTCTTTTTACATTGTGTATTTTACCTTTGTAACATGCATTGGGATTGGTTCTTGGATTTACTTTTACTTTCAGTTTTGGTGTTGTGGGATTCACAATTTTATCTCCCGATCCTATTAAAAGAAAAAAGGGTAGTTTCTTCCATTTAGTGTGGGATTTTATACCCATGGTGATGGTCTCCATTGCAGGACCCATTGAAGGCGGGTTTCGGGGTCATTATCTCTCCTTCAACTTCAAGAAGGAAGGGACTGACAATCTGCTGACCCTTCCCTCCTTTTGGTGAAGGTGGGTCGTGATTGAATGGTATCAGAGGTGATTGGTTGAGAGATAGGATGGAGTATGGATTTAGGCACAGTGAGGATTGCATGGGATGGTAGGGCAACGATGTGGGGTGACCTCTTTGTGTGAATTGGGCCAGGGAAGACCCGCTAGGACACGGGATTTTAGGGGCCCCCATGATCCGATGTAAGGACTCTGGACCTACTGAACGACCAAGTGAGGCCACGCTGATTGCAGGGTAGAGACCCTATGAAAGGTACATGCATCATAAATGACTTTCGTTCTCTTGTTTCTTGGGTGTTTTGAGAATTTGAAATAAATAATATGTTTAAGTAGTTTTAAGAATTATATTCTGCACTACTTAGGCTTAGGAATTCTCTGTTTTCCTTGCAGTTGTGGAACCCGGGAGAAGACCACGAGTTTTACGGGAGATCGAGGCCCAGGAGGTTGACTTGGCCGATCAGCAGAGGGCTGATCGAGTGGAGGAGGACGACCAGGGGCAGAAGACGCTTCGATCCTTCCAGCGACAAACCCTCAAGAAATACGAGGGAAGCACCTCTGACATGAAGACAAGGGGCTGTCTAGTGGAGCTAGTGATAGCCTTCGGCTTGATCTAGGCTCCAACCAAGTACTGGGTTCCTCTGGACATCTGTCAGAAGCAGGGAGCATCACGTCAGTGGTGGACGCTCTACATGGGGGAGATGAGAGAGGCTAAGGTGGAATGAGATGATTTTGAGAAGGAGTTCCAGGCGGAATTCCTCTCTTCTACGATGAAGGCATAGAAGAGGTAGGAGCTACTCTCCCTCCCGCAGGGGAGTATGTCGGTAAGGGAGCTAGGGATCATGTTCAAGGACCTCCTCATCATTTCTCTCGATCTCTTTCCAGATGAGGAGTCTCAGGAAAGACGTTTTGAGGAGGCGCTCCGACCCTCCCTCCAGTACGTCGTTACCTGCTCCACCTTGCTGACATACTTGGATTTCCAGAAGTAGGTAGAGGTGGTGGAGAGGATGCAAACGTTGGGCGTTGTGTCACGAGAGGGGAATTATCTTGTCCCATCAAAGGGAAAGGCCTTCAGCACTAGACCTCCAGCATCGGGACCCTCTAGGTTCGGACCAGCAGGGAGTAGGCCGCAACAGTTCCAGTTACGGTCCCCCAATCCTCGCCCTTTCCCTTCAGTCCCAGGACCGAGGTGCTTCGTATGTGGGAGCCATGAACATCTTCGGAATCAGTGCCCAGAACGAGTTCAGTATGGAAGTGGAAGACAGGCCCAGCACCCCCCTCAGTAGCAGCTTCCATCTAGGCCCTTCGAGCAACAGCAGCAGGGGTAGCGAGCTCCCGCTCCACTGAGGGAAGACGTTGTAGGGGGATGCTGACCTCATGTTTATCCTCAGGGACTCTGACCATGGCATGGTCGGGGAGGAGGCCGACAGCCGAGGGGTAGAGAAGTTGGGTGTGGACAGTTTCATGCCGCATAGGCTACAATTCCAGCGGGACTAGAGGTTGTTAGAGGTACAATCAGTTTGTTCAGTACCCTGGCTCACTCCTTGTTCGATACTAGAGCTTCTCACTCCTTTTTTCCACCCAGTCTAGCCCGTGCTCTGGGTCTAGATGTCGCGAGACTTCCAGTGCCCCTGGTGCTTAGAACACCTGTCGGAGTTCAGACCGACTTGTTAAATGTTTGTAGAGTATACAGACTGATGATAGGCCCAAATCAGTTGGTCAGGGATCTACTACTGCTACAGATACAGCCATACGATGTCACCCTAGGCATCGATTGGCTATTCTCTTTGTGTTCCATCGTCGACTGCTTCCAAGGAAGGGTTGTGTTATCAGAATTGGGTGGCCGACATGTTACTTTAGCCAGCGAGCGGAGTGGCCAGAATGGAACCAGGTGAGAGGAACCCCTCCTTTCCTTGTTAATCAAGATGTCAGTTGAGTAAGTGGATGCTGAGATGGTGTAAGTACCAGGGTTCATCAGTGAGTTTATGGACGTCTTCCATGAGGAGGTGATGACTCTACCCCCTTGACATGATATCGAGTTTGGGATAGACTTGTATCCTGGTGCTCGTCTGATTTCGATGGCTCCCTACTGGATGGCACCTTAGGAGCTACGGGAGTTGCGGATTCAGATCGATGATCTGAGGAAGAAGGGTTTTTTTGACCGAGTGCGTCACCGTGGGGTGGTCCAGTCCTGTTCGCAAAAAAGATGATGTTTGTCTAATATTGTGCATTGACTACCGGAGGATGAATCAGATAACGATCAAGAATCTCTACCCTCTTACAAGGATAGACGATCTCTTTGACCAGGTGAAAGGGGTAGGATTGTTCTTGAATATCGGCCGACGATATGGATATCACCAGTTGTGGGTGAAAGAGGGAAACATCTCAAAGACGGCCTTCAGATGCAGATATGGGCACCTTGATTTTGTATTCATGCCTTTCGGGGTTACGAACTCCCTGGGTGTGTCCATGGGGCTTATGAACTTCATCTTCCAGGATTACCTGGATCGGTTTGTAGTTGTGTTCATCGATGGCATCCTGATCTATTCAAGATCAGAGGAGGGCCACACGGAGCATCTGAGGATGGTTTAAGAGGTCCTCCGACAACACCATATCTATGGGAAGTTTTAGAAATGCATGTTCTAGACACGAGAAGTACACTTCCTTGTGCACGTAGTGTCCAAACAGGGGGTAGCAGTAGACCCATCAAAGGTTGAGGCGTTTGTTTCTTGGGAAGCACCCAAGAATGTGGCATAGGTTTGCAGTTTCTTCGGGCTGGCATGTTACTATCAGAGGTTCATACCCAACTTCTCCCGAGTTACTGCCCCTTTGACATCCTTGACCAAGAAGGACCAGGTTTTCATGTGGAGTGAGCAGTGTGAGGCATCCTTCCACTATCTGAAGGAGAAATTGGTTAGTGACCCAGTGCTGAGACTACCAGATGAAGGGGCAGCATATGTGGTTTTCTGTGATGCTTCAGAGAAAGGCCTCAGATGTGTGTTGATACAATGACAAGGGGTGATATATTATGGGACTACGAAGCTACGCCCTCATGAGCATAATTATTCCACCCACAATCTGGACCTTACAGCGGTCCTTTCCTCACTAAAGATATGGCAGCATTACCTCATTGGAGAATGGTTTTTGGTCTTCACGGATCACAAAAGCTTGAGGTATGTCTTCTCCCAGTGAGACCTAAACTTACAGCAGTGACGGTAGATGCAATTCCTACCGGATTATGACTTCGATATAACCTATACTTTAGGAAAAGGGAATTTAGTGGCCGATTCTTTGAGCAGGAGGTCGCAGAAGGATGCGGTCTGAGAGTCAGCAGACGCATGAAAGGCGATGGAGGAGTTGGCTGCCTTGCACCTGGATGCGAGGATGGATAGCGGTGGAGGTTTCCTATATCAGATGAAAGTGCAGTCTTCTGTTTTTCGGAAAGAGGAGGAGTCTCAGTTGGGAGACACAGAGTGCGAAGTGATGTGTGACTGAGTTGTCCAAGGAAATGCTCCGGAAGGGTGGATGGATGATGGTCAAAACTATATGCTTTTCCGGGGAAAGTTCTTTGTTCCAGAGGCGATCCACGGCCATGTTCATAGTGATTTCCACAACTCACCCCTAGCGGTACACCCTATAGTTTCCATGATGTACCAGGGTCTGAGGAGACAACTTTGGTGTCCCAGAGTAAAACGAGTAGTGGCAGAATTTGTGGCCAAGTGCTTAGTGTGTCAATAGGTAAAGGGTAAACACCATGTTCTAGGCGGGTTATTGCAACCTTTATATTTCCTCGAGTGGAAGTGGGATGACATCTCGATGGATTTCGTCGTGGGACTACCCAAGGTGCATGGGGGATACGACCCCATATGGGTAGTGGTGGACCGCTTGACGAAGTCGGCTCACATTCTGGCGATTAAGGAGTCTAGTGCAGTGGACTCTCTAGCACAAAAGTATGTGGATGATCTAGTGCGGTTACATGGAGTTCTGAGTTCCATAGACTCAGACAAAGATGCACGTTTACCTCATGAGTCTGGAGGGGATTGCAGCATGCTTTTGGCACCCAGCTACTTCTTAGTGCTGATTTCCACCCCCAGAAAGATGGGTAGATAGAGTGCACCATCCAGACCTTAGAGGACATGCTGTGGGAATGTATTATGGACTTTGGGGGATCATGGGTGCTACAATTGCCTCTGGTAGAGGTCACCTACAATAATAGCCATCACTATACCATTGGGATGGCTTCATTCGAAGTCCTATATGGAAGGCCGTGTCGCTCACCCGTGTGCTGGACTAGGGTTGGAGAAGAAGGTGTTCTTGGCCCGGAGGTGGTGCAGAGCACGACAGAGAAGGTTCAGCTTATATGAGAAATGATGAAGGAGGCTCAAGACCGACAGATGTCATATGCCGATAATAAGAGGAGACCATTGGAGTTCGAGGTCGGGGACCATGTGTTCTTGAAGGTCTCCCCTTGGCGTGGACAGCGGAGGTTCGGAAGGGGAATTAAGATTTCTCCCAGGTTCATTGGACCCTTCGAAGTGTTGCGGCGGGTCGTTGAAGTGGGTTATCAGCTAGAGCTACCACCGCCGCTACTGAGGATACACGATGTATTCCATGTGTCCCAGTTTCATCGATATCTACACGACGACCCCCACGTCATTGATTGGGGAGAGTTAGAAGTCGAAGATGATCTGACCTTCATAGAACGATCAATCAAGATCGAGGATCATAAGGAGAATGTTCTTCGTGGAAGAACCATCCCCTTGGTTCGTGTATTGTGGAGGCATGGTGGCCTGGAAGAGAGCACATGGGAGCGGGAGGCCTAGTTATGCATTCAGTACCCAGATCTGTTTTGAATTGTTGTTTTTGTTCTGATCCTTGAGATATTGTACCTTGTGCTTTAATATATGAAATCCTTATTTTGATTAGCTAGTAGATGATATATTCCATGTTCTCTGTGTGTGTGTGTGCGAATGTGTGATGATGGGAAAACCTGACTGCTAATCAGGACACATTAAAGTGGATGCGAATAAACCCGAGAAGGCAAGTCAGTTCCACCCAAAGCGTATAATATCCTGACATGTAGGAGGGGACTCCCTAACTCATGTGTTGGACAATGTGATCCTTGTGCTTGTTGTGAATGTTATAATTGATAACTCTTGGGGGAGTATTCCTGGATGTAGGGGGAGGGTTCTATTCCAGGTTTCGAACAACTCTGGGGTTTTCCCCTAAGAAGTATCTTTCTGGGTTGTTCCTATATTCTCGGGGATGAGAATAGTTTGAGAAGTATCTGATTTAATTGTCTAGTTTTTTGGGGTCCATTACTTAGTAAAAATCTGATGTTGAGGTGTTCTGGGTGGTCTGGAAGTCCATCCCAGCATCTCAGTGACTCATAGAGGTACTCTTGGCCTACTGGTAGCCTCAGCCTACCGGTAGACCTAGCCTACCGGTGACCTTGGGGTACCGGTAGCCCTAGGCTACTGGTAGCTCTCGGCTACTAGTGGCTCTCAGCGACCGGTGGCTCTCGGAAACTGGTAGCTGTGGCCAACCAGTATCGATCAGGTACTGGTAGCTGTCGCAAACCTGTCGTTGTTGCCAATCGGTAGTTGTCGCCAACTGGTAGATCTCAGCTACCGGTAGCTGTGGCCAACCGGTAGCTCTCAGCTATGGGTAGTTGTCTCTAACCGGTATCTCTCGGCTACCGGTAGCTCACGCCTACCCCCACTGGTTTTCCAGTAGTGCATCCTTTTTGCGCATATTGGGGTTTTAACCCATGTTTTGACCCCTTGAAGCCTATTTTATATCCCATTAATGCCCATTAATGTCGTTTAATTAAATGATTGGTGAGGTACCCTGGTTTTCATCGGTTTAATCCTCCCCTAAAGGCAGGGACCCTTTAATGACATGTGGGGTGTCCCAGCCGCGTGGTCAACCCGCGATCCCGCTCCTTATGCGGTTTCTCTCTATATCTTAACCATCTCGGACATTTGGTATCTCAACCTTTATTATCCTTTATAACCTAAAGGCTTCTCCATAGGTTTCCTTTTCTCGATCACCCTATGGTCGAAGTTCCCTTCCTCCCGACGAGTTGTAACCCGATGAAGTTTTCCTTCATCGTGTTCAGTGGAGCTCCTGCTAATCACACGGGGACTTAACGTGGATCCTTGATCAGTCAGGTAAGGGTTTCACTTTCATCTCTCCTTTCTTTGTATCTTGCGGGGTGGGTACGCTACTGCTTCTGTAGAATTGGATGAACCAAACTTTTATAATGATAATAAACAGATTCTAAAGAATGAAGGGGAGGGGTGTGATCGATGATGCTGCTTTGTTTTTATCCTCCTTCATGATTAATGATTTCTGAATTGTGTGGGCTTATGCCTACTGAAAATCATGGCTTTCGGTGGTCTCTCATTGTGCACTAATAAAACCTTACCTCTTGAGATGTTTAAATGGATTGTATTTTGGTTTTGAACCTTTTTCTGTGTAATGTAAATTGGTTAATTACTTATATTCGACTATATAAATTGCAAGCACCAGGATCAACTACTTTTCTAGGATAACCCTGGGTTAAGCCCAGTGGAATTGAAATCATGGAGTGTGTTAAATCTTTTAAATCTGAAAATACCTTTTGATTCTTCCTTTTTTTGGTCGTATTAGTCTGGTTGTTTCCTCTATGGTCTGAGTATAGGTGACCTTATGGTTTTCTTCGATAGGGGCCTAGATTGCTGGGGTGATGTGTGTGAGAATGGGATCCTCTGTTTGTATCACGAATTTGGGTGGGATCCTCTTCTATTTTGAAACCTTCTTATTCATAGTTCTGGGAACTTGGGTTCCAATACATGTAGGGGTCTCACATTATGTTCTTTTACAAGATAATCGGGCGTGAATGTTTATGTTGATGTTGGGTTTAATCATTCCCTGGATTGTGCTTATGATTACTAGTTTCCCAATTAGGTGCAAAAACTTATTTAAATATTATTATTGAACATGAAAACAAGGATAGGACAAATGGGGATTTGGTCTGATGTGAGTTGTGACTTGGGAATGGGTGATGTTCTTTTCACTTATGAATTATTAGTAAGGATAGTGTTCTTTAGGATAGTTGAAGAAAATCATAGATTGGGTGGGTGCTTGTTACCTATACATATAATTGTAGATTTTTGTTTCTTATTCGCGCTCCACCCAAGTTGAGCACTTAGTGTCGAACACCCCCATTTCATGGCGTAGGGTGTTTTTCCAAACACTCCTATGAGTGGCTGGTTATTAGCTCCTTTTATGCTCCCTTTCCCGAATAGCCCAAGACTCTTCGGGAAGACTGTGATGGCTTGAAGTCCATTATTAGCCCAAGAATCATCAGGAAGGGTGGTTGTGGTGGTTGGCCCAGGTGTTTGCGGGAAGGTTGTTTCACAAGTGTCTTCGGGAGGAGGCCCAGGTGTCTTCGTGCGTGGAAGTAGTTGTTCTGACCTAGGTGTTTGTGGGTGTGGTTACGTGTGGTGGTTGTGGCCCGGGTGTCTGCGGTCGGGGTTGGGCAGTTGGGCTGTGGTGAGGTTTTGGCCCATGTGTGTGCAAGTGGGGTATGGCAGTGGGACTACAATGAGAATGGTGGGATTGGTTCGATGCGTAGAATGTCTATAATAACAAGTGGGAAAGTTGTGCGGGGTACCCAAACATCGATTTGCTATTACTATACATTACTTGACTTGCGTTATTTGGGGAGTGTGCCTTGGAGACGCTTGGGTGGTTAGTTTCCTTGCTAGGTGCTTGGTTATCTCTTTTCTCACAAGGCATTAGTATGCCTCCCCACTTGTGCAAGAGAGTCATTGGTTTTTACCTACTCAGTATACTTGTATGCTCATCCTACACATATAAAACATCATTCAGGTTTTCAGGATGACTTCTGGGATCGTTCTAGACCGTACTAGCTCAGAACTTATGACAGATCAATGCAGTTGATGTTGTTCTTTCTTTTGGTAATTTTCATTATAGTCTCCTTTTACATTGTGGATTTTACTTTTGTAACATGCATTGGGAATGGTTATTGGCTTTACTTTTACATTCAGTTTTGGTATTGTGGGATTCACGATCTTATCTCCCGATCCTTTTAAAAGAAAAAAGGGTAATGCTTTCCATTTAGGGTGATTTTAAACCCTTGGTGCTGGTCGCTACTCTGGGACCTTTTGAAGGAGGGTTTCGAATGTCATTATCTCTCCTTCAACTTAAAGAAGGAAGGGCCAGACAATCTGCTGTCCCTTCCCTCCTTTTGGTGAAGGCGGTTCATGACAATGAATCTATGACCACCCTTTGTTATGTTTTCTTATTCCCCAAGGTATGTATACATTTTATTATACTGAGATATAGAAGAAGGTAACATTGAGAGAAGATATGTGTTGAATATATTGATGGTATTTTCTGGAATAAGATTATTATTTAAATATTATCCAATGAAAATAAAACTTTATAGTCCAAAACAATTTATTTTTTTGAAATATATTGACTATTCATTGAAAATTATGTTATACTTTGGTATGTTATGCTCAGGTTACCTCAATTAGTTACAAATAATAGTTTTGTTATATTTAGATATTTTGATTAAATAACTTTTTTTACAACCCATAGGATAAATCTAATTAGAAGATAATATCTCAGTGATTTTGAAAGGAAATTATTGTTTTATTTTTTATAAAATAAATCCATATTTTGATGTTAGAATATACATTTATCTATGGTAATGATTCTCCTTGGGGTAATAAATATAATAGGGACATATTTACAATTAACTCAATCATCATGGGTGCATGATGAGTGGGCCTAAGACTGTAAACCTTCCTAAACACTCACATGGGATAAAATTGGATTAATTTTCATTTTCATTGTGAATATTTTTAAGGATTTGAATATATTATGACCATGACTGGTTTAGGATAAAGTTATAGTTTCATAGATTTATAATAATGTGTCTTCATTTATATGTCATGTGAATGATATTTCATGATAATATTAATACTCGGTATGATTATTATTTCTCACATTGTGCCTTTCAGTCCTATGTAATGGATAGACCCAATACTGATCATAGTAACACTGAATGTGATAGGAAGGTCAATGATTGTACTTATGAGAAAATATATTAAATTGGATTCGGGATGTGAAATCCAACATCTAAACACTCACCAAATAATATTAATATATAAATGGTAACATTAATCATCTTGATTATTTAATCAACCAAATGAATAGAATACTCACTATTGGTTATTTTATTTGGAAATGTTAACCTTCCATTAGTGGTTCCATAGATCATATTATTTTTTACAAATTCATCACTTCTCTAGAAAGATATTCTCTATTATCCAATTCATCGATGTGGACGTGGTTGTTATCATTCTGTATTATTTGGATTTTGAAGCTGATCAATGGTGGAATCATATTAAGAATTATAGGAATGGTGAGGATATTGACTTCAGGAAATGGGAAATGATTAATAAAGTGTTTTCAATATTTATTATCCACAAAACCATTCACAGGTAAATGGTAATGGAATTAATTGAACATAAACATAAGGATAATGAATCTTTCAATACTTATGTAGAATATTTCAAAAGACTCAGATAATATGCTTTCATTTTTATCATCAACCCTAAAATAAAAACTGGTCAATTATTTACAGTTTTGAGACCAAGTATATGAAATTAATTAATTATGAGAGGCATTGACAACAATAGAGAAATTTTTTGTGAGCACTGAAGATGGAAATTGAAATTGGAACTCTCAGTGTTTTATTGATTTTAGAGACAAAAAGAGATATAATGGAGGAATGAAATTAATACTTCCATCATGACATAAGTTTGAAAGGAATCATAGTGTAAATTTCATTATATTGTTTGGTAAATTTATTGAGTTTGTTATTTAAGGAAATCAACAAAGATAATGATAAAGTTTTGCAAAGATGCCACTAAATGAAAGTAATGGTGAAAAATATCAACCCAATGATTTTTCCACACTTTAATTCTATGATTGTAATTACTATGGAAATTATTCCAATCAATGTATGAATATGATTGTTAATAATAACAATAATATCCATAAACATCAAAAATTAATATAAAAATTTATATCTTATACAATTCTAATTAATGAAGTGGGTCGTGAGAATAATGTGGGGAAAAGTAAAATTTTAATATAGTATAGAACATAAATTGTTAAATTTCATTCTATATCTATTAAATATTTTATATATAATGATTTATCTAAGGGAATAATGTCACTACATAAATTATTATATGTTGAGAAATAAATTAAAACTCTTAATGGTAAAATGATCGCATCACAACTCTATAACTCAATTATTATATATGACTATGGACATTTTCTTCATGAAAATATTATGAATATCCCTACAGTTTAATTTTATGATATTTTTAGAATGGATTTTCTCACTCAATAAAAATCATATATAAATTTTTGGGGGAGTGAATTCTCATTTAATTTTTTTAATTAATATAACAGTCACAGATTAGTGGGAAGATGAATATGACCCTTGAATGGATGTTATTTGAGATTCTTATCATACATCTTATACCTTTTGGATATTTATATCGAATGAGATTGGAGTAACTCAGAATTGACTTCATTACTATGTTTAGGTATTTCGATTATGCATTCCCTAAGAAAATTCCTTGTTATCCCCTAAATTGTGATGTTGAGATTTTAATATAACTCATACATGGTGCTATTTATATTTCAATGATTTCATATAGACTATCCATGAATGAGTTATATGAATTGAGTTAGAGACTACATAAGAATCTTGATATGGTATTTATACACTCTATAATATCAGCATGGGTTGAACCATAGCTTTTAATTATGATTATATATATATATAAATGAATTGTTTCATTTGTTATTGAGAACTAAAAAAGATCACCATTGATCAAAATAATCATTTACGCAATATTGATGATTGTTTTGATTAATATATCTGATCTCAATACCATTTAAATATTCACCATTATTCTATATATCATCCATTTTGGAAAAAAAGTATTTACTAATGAAAACCTTCCATACGAGGTATGCTCGTCATAAAATTATAGTGATTCCATTTAGAATCCCCCATTCCTTACCTATTGTAATTTATTTAATAAATGTAGTATTTTTTTATTACCTCAATATTGTTTTGGATTTATATATATATATATATATATGATATTATGTTAAATTCCAAAAGTATGGAAGATTGTCAATATCATGTAATTATTGTATTAAATAACATGGGTAAGGTAAAACTCTATGATAAACCCTTCAAATGTGTATTTTGGATATAAAAAGATTTTTTCATATGTCGTAAAATCTGTAAAGTGGGTATATTGGTTCATCCTTTAATAACTAATGTTTTTGGGAAATGATAAATCCAACCCAAAATAACTATGATATGTATTTTTCTAGGTTAATAATGATACTAATGTAATTTTGAACTGGATTTCTCAAAGTTATCAAATCTAATAACCATGATGACTTAGAAGGGATCTAGGTTCTTTTTAAGAAGTTAATGTTATGAATTTATTAAATAGCTTAGGAAATTATGGTAATTAAACATATGTATAAACTACCCAATATAATATAATAATTTTTATCCATAATTGAATAATAAATAGGGGAATCTGATGTGTTTTTTGTAGAATTAAATGGTGATAGATTTTTCCTTATACCAAATGAAAATTAAGAACAACAATTATTGAAATCAATATTTGCAATTGGAAGCCAAAATTTTTTCTTTTAAAATATTGAGAAATTATCATTATGTGGATTTATGGGATATAAAAAATTATAATAAAAACCTGATGTATATATTTACACATGATGATTTAAATATGATTCAAATGAGATTATACAATTTGACTATAGATTATGACTTCTCAGTACATTACAAACCTGAGAAGGTAGATAAGGTTGTTGATTCTCTAAGTCAGAGATACCATGTAAGATTTTATATATTGAGGACTGAACATGATCCAATATATATTGGCTTGATTATTTTGGATCCTTAGATCATGTGGGATGGGAAAATAATATCCTATATAAATTAATATTTAACCACCCATCTTTAGATGGTTAAACTGATATAGGAGGAGGTTGTGGAATAGCAGATAAATGTGAGAAATTTTCATATGTTCTACCCTAGATGAGGTAAAATAATACTGTTCCCCAACTATTTATGTGCCTCAACGAGGATAGACTTGAAGAAATTTCTATTAGAAGATGTTCATAGTTCATCATTCTCCATTCATCAAGAAGAATAAAGATGTATAGCGAGATCAAAGAATTTTTATGGTGGGATAACATAAAAAAATTATTATAGATGTATGTTGATGTTTAGTTTTCACAAAATTTATCATTAAGAGATAAAATTATATGAAGTCGGTACTACAATTACTCATGGTATAATCAAAATGGGAAAACATTACTGTGTGTTATTCTATCAGACTCCCCAAAATCTCCAAAGGGACTAATTATATTTTGTTTGCAGTTGAATTACTTTTGAAAATAGAAAATTTTATTGTTTTAAAAAATATTTCCCCCTTTATCATCATTCTAGGAAACATATAATGTATGTTTTAAGGTTAAAATGAGAATAATTTTTTTTATTTAATTAGGATCCAAGGATTACTTGGAAGTAATGGAGATTTATTTTATAAAAAATCAATACAGAGATTAAATTTAACATTTCATTAGATAAATAGTTAGTCTATGAGGGTTATTCCAATATTATAGAATATTATGATATCATATTTTATGAATTTCAAAAGTTATTGGGATCAACCCCATTATTTGGTTGAATTTTTTTTAAAAAAACTCATGTGCATTCAAATGGATCCTTTTGACGCCCAATATGTAAAGAACTTTATAAATCTAATATACTAGGTAAATTTTGGGGAATGAAATATATTTTCGAAAAAGATAGATAATTAAATGGAGAATAAGGTTAGAGTTATTCAAAATCATAGTCTTGAAAAAAAAATTATCCAGCAAATTTTCAGTGAGATCTACATTTAAAAATTGGTGAAAAGGTATTTGTATGAATATATACATCGATTAAAGTTATGAAAATTAGAAATTATGATATGATGAGAATAGAATATATAAACCCTTTATATATTATTTATCATATCATGATTCTTATTTATCACTTGGTGATTCCACCAAATATCTTTCATGATCTTGACGTGTTCCAAGTACCTCACATGAGAAATTACATACCTTATCCTTCAAAATTATTAAACAAATAGATCGTAATAATGAATCATGATATATGTTATGACGAGTAATCAATATATATATACAATTAAGAAGATAATGTTTGTAAAATTTTGAGCAGTCACCTAGTCAATGTTTTGGGTCTAAACCAAAATTTGAAGAAGCTACCGGGTGACCTGTTGATGTGATGTGGTAAAAGATTAATCAGTTGTTTATATCAGAGTGATGATATGTCAAAAGAAAAATTATTATATGGGGATAAAATTTTACACAGATAAATTTTATCATATATGTCTCTTTAATTAATATTTCATTCATCGATAGATTTCTTTACAATAAAAAGAGAGTTTAAATACACTGTGATATACTGGTGAATTATTATTTTTAAATGTGAGAGTTATGGTTTATCTATTTGAATTGATTTTATTAACAGGAATACATGAATTATGAAATAGTATTTTTACATATTTATAAATTGTATTCATTTCATTTCAATTGGATTGAAACAAAAACTAATTCATTTGTAGGTAAAAATATATGTTTTTAAAAAACATTTTTTATATGTCCACAATATGTATTTATTCTAATACAAAAAATAAATATATTCTAATGATGATTTTAATTAAATTTTTATGTAATTTATTCAATAAAATATATTATCATTTATATGATTTGCTTACTAGTCATGGAAGGAAGGTAAAATCTATTTTATGCTTAAAAGCTATTTTCCAAATAATGGTTTTATAGCATTTCCGTAATTATTTTAAAATGAATTTCAACCTCATATTGAAATTATTTTTTTAAAATGGATTCAATATTTTTAATATGAATGATTGAAATTATTTAACATTTTAAATTTAATATTTGGTCACTATAAATAGTAATTATTTTAATAATTCATTACATCCTAAAGGTTAAAGGGGTTAATAACAGGTTAACCTTAATAAGTAATGGATCAAATGGACTAATAAATTGTCATAATCCTATTTGATGAATAGATATATATTTTATATCTTCCTATATTATTATTTGAGATATGTTTTGGATAACATACCTTGAGTGTGACAATAATTTTTTTAATATTCATAATAATTACGAGTCTTCCACTCCCCTCACTAATATAAGGGAACCACAATTCCACACATCTCCACACCAAATGTGGAATTTATCTCAACAATAACCTACAAAAATCTATTAATAACTTCCCTAGAGACTCCAAATATGTGGTTAACCTCTTAAATGGACAACCTAAGGTTCTTTAAGAAGATATTCAATGGATGTTTCTCAGAGAAGAGGTATATGTTCATACCGATCATTTTACTGTTTCATTCATATTATAAATACTAATAAACTATTGATTCCATCATATAATAATTAATATATTCTAAAATATATATTTATAATTTATTATTATTAATGTAAAACTATTTTCCACCTCATTTCCAAAAAATTGAATGAGAAACTATAGTTTGAGAATACATGTGCACTGCCGCCTCCACGTAATAGTGTGATTCATTTTCTGTCACCATCATTAATGGATGGTCATTATGATGGATATAATTTTTTTATATTAACAAAATTACATAATTATTATTTTTATTAATATATGTAATATACCCTCATATATTTAAATACATTGTAAAATTAAAACATCACATGTGTGTATGTTGGACTACCACCTCAACGAAGTGATGTGATTCATTTTTCATCACCACTTTTTAAGATATACTAAAAATGTGAAAAATATTCATAAATATTATAAACTTACCATGATTAGTATTATATATATTATTTATACATGATCATGTTTCATGTACGATACCATTTAATAGAATCATGCAGAGAAAATAGAGTAGTCATCACCCGAATACTCATTTTAATCTAGAAATATTTTATGAAATGAAAATTGGAAATTATAAATGAATTTCACCTAGTATTATATATATTAATATTTTTATATAAATATTTAATATAATATATATATATTTTATATAGGATATTTTAACTTGTACCATGAAAGATGGGACTTAATGACAGGGTTTAAGTAATCATCTCATTTATTTTTGGGAACGTCTATAATAAATTTACATTGAAGAAATTTATATTGATATTTCCCAAGGAACCAAATAAATATTCTTCTAAAATAGATATTCCATTAATTTTTATATATTAGTTCTAATTTCATATTTTTGAATCATAAAATTTTCATGGAAATTTAATTTAAAAAATGTTGGACTTATTTATTCTTTCATTGAATAATTTTTTATAAAATTTTTATGCACTTAAAAAAATTATTGATCTATTTATATGTTAATTAATTTTTTTTAAAAAATATTTATTAATATTTTAATTTATTTTAAATAGTTTATAATGAATATTTTTTAATAAATATCTTATGAAGAAGTCATTGTTCATTTTTTATAAAAAAAATTAAAAAAATATTCTCATTTTATATATACTATAGGGATGGATATTCATGTATTCATGATCTTTTTTTATTTGAATATTACCTTAAAAGAAACCATTTTTATTTTAAGAGAAAATAATTTTATGAGTCTTTTATTTATTTTACATTTAAATGTTTTCAAAATAAAATACTATTTTTCTATTTTTTTCAATGAAATGTTTAAATGTTCATTTAAATGTATTTTTCATCTATGCAAACATCCATTATAGATTTTTCTATTTTATTCGGTATAAGATTTTATGATAAAAATCATATTTATGTATGACTATTAATGAATATGATCTTATAGTGATAACATAAAACCCTTTTCATTCCCGCAATATAATTAATATATGATGTGATAGTGAATGCTCTTATGATACCATAATCTTAATTTCCCTAGTTGGTTTACAACTATGATATGATGAGATGTTTAGGAAACCCATCTATTTTCAATATGTTATGTTATGAGGATATGATGAATGTTTTATGGACATTTGTCACACATCTATATTATTTTCATTAAGTGATTGGTATGAACCAAATTAAATAACCCATTAATAAATTGTTAAAATATGAATATCAACTTAGGTCATATAGTCTGGAATCGGTAGTGAATATGAAATAGTCTAATAAGATTGTTATGTTGGTGAAATATGACTAAGTAAATGATGGAATAAGGAGTGAATCCAATATACTATGATTGACTTGGGAGTGATCCTTGACAATGTAAATTTTTATTTTTATTTGAATACCATAATCCTATTTATTATTTTTATGATAGGTTTTCGTGTCCAATGATTAGTTATGGATGATTTCTCTTGATTATGACAAGTGATTTTTGTTATAGCAAATCCAAATTCCTTGATTTATGATATTTTATCAAATAGAATAATCACAGTGAATATAAATCACTGAATTCTTAATGATGGAATTTATACCCTCATCAATATTAATCTTAATTCAAGGGCCACATAAATTGAATTATTACTATTTTGTCCTAATTCTATGACATCTTAGATAAATGTGCATTCCATCAACCTAATACTATAGTTATTTTTTATCATGATACATATTGATGCGTTGAGGGGCTATGTAATTTTGTGCCCCATCCACCACTTAATATGTCTAATGTGTTCCTCATATAAAATGGGAGAAACATAATCAACATAAACATTCATATTTAAATGGTAATATATGAAATGTTAATACATATAAAATATATAAAAATAAATATTAATTTTCTAGAGTTATATAATGAATGGAAAAAATTTGTACATCCCCAGTAAAACTATTCATCAACTATCTGGAAAAATAATAAATATTAAATCAATAAAAAAGGTATCAATTATATCATAGGTAAAATAAAGGGTTGATATCGTCACTGGATATAAATACCATAAAATTTCCATAATTTTTTTTGGGAAAGAAACATTATTCTGTTGATTTAATTTTCAAAAATAAAAGTTAAAAAAATATATAAAAATATATTTCATCAAATATAAAATTTGATAACCGGTAAAATAATATATAAATAATTTTATGGTCCCGATGGAGGAAAATATAGCTCTTTCGATTCTTGTTAATATATATTTTCCTCTAACATTATCAGTAAAAGCAAAATGAACCATATTTTAAAAATGGAATAAAGATTCATATAAAAAAATTATAAATAGAAAAAATTGGTAGAAATGTATACATAAAATAATTTTTAAGACTGTAATAACATTTTTTAACCCATTTAAGAAAATATGTACTTTTTTAAAAATAATTTTCATCCAAAGGGGGAAATAAAGTCTTATTTTAATAAAAAAATATCTCAATGCATTTAATTAAAACAGTGCTGAAAATTTGTAATTTTATTTGAAAAAATTAATGATTAACCATAAGAGAATAAAATATATTTATTTCAAAATATTATTTCAAATAATTCTCCAATGGGATACATAATAAAAAATAATCACAAATAATGATTGGATTGTGAAATAAACCATTACAAATTTGTAAATTTTTAATCATAAGCAGCATTAAATAAATAATAGAAAACTATTCATTAAATAAAACAAGTACAACTATTATAATGATATGAAATATAAAAATTGGAATTATATACACCATAAAAAAGAATCAATTGGTGAATATGGTGTATGTATCTTGGAAGTTAATGTGAGATGAGAAACCCTTACCACTGGATTAACAACCTTCATATATGTCTGAACCTAATGTATAATAAATATAGGTTTATTAAAAATCAAATTAATAACCATAATAATATATCTCATACCATATATGCTTTATTTATAGACTCTTATAATTATTTTTACAAGGAATTCATTGTTAAAATCATTTTTTCGGGTGATAGTTGTCTTTCATGTTTGTTTTGTATCAGTAATTTTGGTCCCTTTAATAAGATATTTGTTACATCATATAAACAATGATATCTATTATAGAAATATCATATATATTATTTAAATCATTTTTATAGTAATCTAAAAAATTTATGATATAAAAAATGGATTACACTGTTCATGGAGATGGTAGGTCATACGTACACATGACCATTATTTCCATTTTTCTCGATGCATGGACTGAAAGGAAAATAAATATCACATAAAAAATATAGAATAATTATTATTTTATAATAATAATATTTATCCTTTTTACCATCCATTTATAAATAAAATTAAAAAACATCTAGAGTATCATTATTTTATTCTAATGGATTATAAGGTAAGAAGTTATATGTGAGATTATATTTCCATAAGTATGGTGATATAATGAATATGACACATATTATTTAATTTATACCATAAATACATTCAATGTAATGTGTAAGTGAAAAACGAATCACATCGCTTCAGGAGGAGGTCATTTGTCATTAACAGAAACAACATTATCTTATGCCTCATAGAATGAAATGAAAACAGGTATATATAATAAGATACCTATAGAAATGTAATAATATAATTAATATATATATATATATATATTATGCATAATTACATCCATACTTGAATGGTGGTTATGGAAAACAAACTACATAGGTTTGTGGTGTGATAGTGCACCAGACACACGATTGACAGTTTCATTTTCAATTTGATGGAAGTGGAAATGGATATAGTTGATTCCATTAACATAATTAAATATCAATATATATTATTCACTTGTTTTATTATTTTCCCATAGTTTTAAAATATAATAAAAGATTTATAATTAGATGTAAGATAAAAATAAATTGTTATAAATATTACATAATATTTGAAAGACCACTTTCAATTTAAACTAATGACTTCCACGATTAGATTTATGAAAAAAAAACTCCACTAAGATGTGTGCGGTGATTTGAGTAATATTTTTTTTATTTTTTTGATAATCAAAATTTCTTTGGGAGTGTGAATAGGGGAGGGTAGGATGTGGATCTTTTATGTGTGGGTGAGGTCACACTTTTTTTTGAAAAGATTCAATTGAATACACATTTCAATCATACCAAAATATTAAAATGGGTCATTATTAGTTAATACATATTTTACTGCATAAGTGTGGCCATACAATTGGTGTTGGATATGTTTTTAGGTCATTTTAGGCCTTATATTTTGAGATTACCCCTATTTAAAGAATTTTTACATCAATCATAATAATTAATTTTTAATATTTTACTATTTATAATGCTAAAACATTAAGTTGAAATTACTAAATAACACATATTATGATGATTTAAAATAATTCATCAATTTTTACCATTAAAATTCACTTAACTGGAAGAATCCATCTCAAAATTATACCCATAGATGTGATGAAAAAGTGGGATTCTAAAGAGAAAATTTGCATAAGTATAAAATGATTTAATATCAAAATTATATATAAAAATTTTCCTAATTTCCCCATTTAGTAAAATTGTAATAATATGGATCTATGATTAATTTAAAAACAATTTAAAATATAATATATCTTTATAAATAATTTAAATTAATTTTATTTTTTTAAATAAAATTCATTATTTTTCATTATTCATAAAAAATTAACTTTTTTCAAAAATTATTAACAAATTAACGCAAATAAAGTTTATAAATTCAGATTTTAAAACAGAATAATTTTTAAAATATTGTTTTTATAATTGGTAACTACAAATTTACAATTCTATGTGAAAATCACAATAAATCATTCTTTAAAAAATAATGTTTTCCAGGAAACATTTATTTCTATTTTGAATATTTATTATTTTTCTTGTAATAAATATTTAACCATTACAGTTATTTTTTACATGTGTAAAAAATAGTATTTCCATAACTAGATTATATTATTTTTACCCACCATATTAATGGCTAGGTAATAGTGGACTTGCTTAAGGAAAAACATTTTAATTGAGTTCCACATTTCATTTGAACCTTGTTTTTTATGCATCACAAGATATATGAGATATTAAATTTATTTAAAAAGAAATATAATATAAGATATCATGGTGTCAAATATATATTATTGGTTTTTCATGCCATACATGTTATATAACATGATGTTCTTCTTTTCAAATATCATTAGGTTACTTTTAACCCCCATAAATGAATTACAACCTTGAAAATTAATAATGTTCTAAATATTAAGGGTTTGACATTTGAAATATATCATAATGAAATAAAACATCAAGATAATGTTTAATAAAACATCTTTTTGATAACTGATAATAGGTATTACAATGGTTATATAAAATAATAACATAATTATGTTTCCTTGTAGGGGAATATATGTTATACATGATTATATATACACATATGAAATGTGTAATACTCAAATAATGATATATAATGATATAGGTAGTTGATCCTAAGATGGTTAATGATGATAAGAAATTAAAAGACTATAATGTCATAAATGGAGATTAAGGTAAGGGACAATTTAATTCAGAAAAAAATTATGTAACTAGGTAATAAAATATTCTTCAATATTATTTTCCTAGAGTTAAAAAGGTAATTTACTATCTATGATGAGAAAAAATGAAAATTTACATACAAGATAACATTATATTTCATTGTCATAATTTCATCTTCTTTTTTCACATATATCAATTCAATCTTCATTTATTTCACTAAGAAATAGATATTCAATATGATTATTTTTTCCTTTTGAAATTTCAAAAGATCCCTTGATTTATACGACATTTCTCCCATCTCTATATATTTTAAAAAATTAAAATTGATAGAACACATTAAACAATAACACCAAAATTGAATCATAATCCACTACCTATAAAGTTACCCTTAAGACTAATCCAAAATATGTATCTCTAAATTAAATGTCCAAAAACATTGATGGAAGGACACTGAATCAACACTATATTACATAGATAATAAAAGGTTACTCTAAATTACACAATACATGTTGTTAATTACTTTATCACCATAAAATATTAATGAAAAGCTGAATTTTTCAAAAAATAAAATTTCATATTTTCAAATATACAACATATATTCATACATGTATTAAACTCCAAAAATGATAACATAAAACACTAAATAACTACCCAATTTCATAGTCACCAATATTATCCCACAAACAAATAATTTTAATTTTTATCTCAAAATATAGATCATATTGAGAGTTATAATCCCTTTATAATTTTTCCTTAAAATGATCAAATTGACATTGAATCACTTTTAATGGTACCATTAATCATATGAGTTCAAATACTTAATGAAATACATCAATAGTAAAATAATTATAAGATTAATGATTATTATAATGAGAATAACTTTAATAAAAAAATTAAAAATATATTCTTTGGATCTAAATACACAAGAACTTTAGTCATTCCACCTCTGTTTTATCAATATCATAATAATGACCTTGATAACCTATCTAATTTTGAGGTATATTACCTCGAACGGTTGGGGAATTGATTTGAATAGTCGCATATCATCTTATAGTTAAAGCATAGTACTATGAGAGATTCTCCCTTACACATTCACTCATGAGAATAATGTACTTTTTCAATAACCTTCACAAAAACACTATTACTTTTTATGCACATACCATGATGATTCATTCCACATGTATCACATGATGGAAAATCCTTAATTTCATTCCTCCCTTAATCATTATTTATCTCTACTTTCCACATCCTTTCGTGCTTTCCTTTAATGTTATAATACATGGAGAATTATTTATTTATCCTCACAGCTCATGATAATAAGTCCTTATTTAAATAGGCTTTTTTGGAGACAAATTTCAATCAATGAATTGGATTTATCAAATAAATGAACTGGTCAATATTACTCTTCGGATTTCATACATAGTTTATAGTATGCCTTCAGAATAATGTAATGTTATCATAATAATTAAAAAAAATTCATTATCCTTTTTTCAAAGACTCGGGAACTATCTCTCCGTATCATGTTCTTCCTCACAAGGAAAATATTTTTTGATGAATAGAACATTGAAATACATCTTTTCTACTTTTTCAATTTCCTCTTCATACTTAGTTTTTTTAAACAAATACCTCAATTGATCTGAATCTTCTATGAGATGATAATCTACTATGAAGACATTCTCCCTTCCACATCCTCTGAGATTGAGAAATATCTTCTCTTTGGAAGATATCATTTTCTCAACTAAAATTTGATTTATAATACAGTTGAATATGGGAGGTTTCTAACGAATAATTTGTTCTGACATTTTTACCCATATTTTAGATTAGTGGGTAGTTGAATATAGAAAATTTTATTCCCCAAAACTAATGTTAGCTTCCCCAATATCGTTATAATTATAATATTCCTATCTATAGCACAAGCACCAGCTTCATTAATATTCAAAAATGGAAAATATCTACATTGAGTATGTGCATTGATATGGTTCCAATTGATTTAGTTAGGATCTCTTTCTAAACAATATAATAAAATTTAGTTTATCATAAAATTATAAATCATAATTTATAATCCCAAAATTAGTGATATAATTAAAAAAATTTGAAATCTTATTCATAGAGAATCTCAAAATCTTAAACATTGTTTCCTCGGATATATCAATATTATCAAATCCTTCTAAAAGTTTAATGAATAAAATTTGAATCATCCTAAGAAAATAACCTAGTAGTTTTGAACTAGGTCCATAGTATGGCATGTTTTCATGTACTCGATGATGATTTGGTGCATCGTAATGGACCCTTTTTGAAATTATTATCCTCAGGTACATATTTAATAGAACAACATCTATGTGTAGAATATAGATATAGATATACATAAAGGATAAACTAGATATTATATTCCTTAAAAAAATTTGGTTTTTTTTATATACCTATCAAAATATACCATTATAGGTTATTATTCCCAATAATATTTTTATGATAATATATTTCTTATAATTTATACTAAATATTCCTTTAATGCCAGCTAAAGTGACCTTAACCCTAGTATCATAGAGCCAGGGTCTACTTTATTTCATTGTCATTAGATATAGGGTATCACATCCATAAAGATCATGTATTTTATTATTTTTTGTAATATAGATACGTAATTGAAATTCACCTTTCATTTTAATCATAAAATAGATAAATAGTTTTATTTGGGAATTGAATTAATTTTTAAGGAATATCGCTACAAATCAATCAAAAAAATGATGATATCCTTGGGAAAATAAAACATAAGAAAGAGTTGGTCTCATATGTATAGTATGTTTAAGTGTTATCAAAATCTATGAATAAATGATGAATAATCATTATAGAAAGGTAAATAATTGAAATATATTCAATTAATTAATAACATGAGTGTAATATGGAAAAAATAAGTGATAATAAAATAATTCTACATAGATAATCATATGATCTTGAAACCTACCAATGAATATTCTATATAATAGTATAATAAGATAGAATATAAATGAACTAATTCATAATGATAGAATTCATAATGCGATACATCTTAAACAAACCATAAAGGCCTCTTTCTAGGACCTCTTACCATTATGTCCTCATACTAAGACAACATACATAAATGGGTAAGGCATTAGATAAATTCTCAAGCTACTTTTTCTCATGAGGCCTGCCAATGGTTCGAGGTTATAGGTAATTCTTCGCCCCACTCATTATATAATATGTCAAATTCATTCCACATATGAAAGGGGAGGAACATAGTCGATAAAAAAATTTACATTAAAAGACAAAAATATAAAATTTTAATACATACCCTAATCAATAAACATAATATAAACCATCCAAAGTAATATGGTGAATGGTGATAAAATTTTACATCCCCGTTCAAACTTATCATAAACCATTATAAGAAGGATTAAATATTTTTTTCAATAAAAATATCTCTAGTAGATTATAAGTATAATAAATAGTTCATGGTGTTGATGAATAGAAGTAACATAAAATTCAATTAATTTTTTTTCATTAAATTAATTTTTTAACATTATAGATATTTTAAAACTAAAATTTCCCAAAATATTTTGAGAATTATTTCTCAGAAAAAATATCCTATTCAAACGTGTAAATTTCGCTTTAAAACATTCATGGGCCAAGACAAGTGGAAAATTTCATTCATTCTATAAATGTTAAAATAATTATTCATTTTCTATTTTTAGTAAAATCCAAATGGGACATATTTTGAAGAAGAAATGAATTTTACTTTCAAAAATATTAACAATTTTCCAAATTCCTATATCTATATTTAATAAATAATTTTGAAAATGACAAAAAAATTAAAAAACTTTTCTGGAAAACATGGTTCTTTCGAAAAATTCAACTGAAGAAGAAAATAATGTCATATTTTCTAAAAAAACATTTCCTCATTAATTTTAAATACAAAAGTTTGAAAAAAGGTGATATTATTTGAAAAAATTCATGAATATCCATATGAGAAAAAAATATATTAATTTTATTATACAAATATTATATAATTTTTCCATGTAAGACTTAAATAAAAACAATCCAAAATAATAAAGAGGTTATAAAGTAATTCATTTCCACATTAGAACCTTCTAATCATAATACCCCAGAATGAATGAACATAAAATGGAATATTATATATAATTAATTTATATAAATTTAATATATCACATATAACATGGTTCAGTATATAAACCATACAATAGAACATGTGGTGAATATGGCGTATGTATCACGAAGGTATAACTAAGATTAGAAACCATTACCACTTGTTATACTTCCTTAATATGTATATGAACCTCCAGTGTAATAAATATAGATTTCTTGAAAATATAATTCAGAACCATACTGTTGTATATCATACGATATATGACTTATTTAGAGTCTTTAATCACTCATTTAAGCGCAATTCATTGTTAAAATCATTGTTTCAAGTGATATGCGGATCATTTATTTGGTATATTTTTGTTCCTTAATTTTTTTAAATATAATTTGATCATGGTTACATAATCTTAATCATATTACCCATTATATAAATATCATATATAATCAATAAATATTGATTTATATTAATCTATAACAGTTAGATATAAATAATTAATTACATGATTCATAGAGATGGAAGGTCATACATATGCATGAACATTGTTTCCATTTTTATCAAATAATTGAATAAAAGGAAAATAAAAATTAATTAATCTTTATAGAATCATTTTATAATTAACATATCATGTATATTAATAAAATCCATCATTATTAACATCTATCTAAATATAAAATGAAAATCACATCAATACATGGAGTTAAAAACATACGAAGTAAAATTTGATATTAAATTTAAAGAAGTATTTTTTGATCCCAAATATTACATTAGTCACTAAATTTTATCATAAATACATTCCATGAAAATCGCAAGTGAAAAATGAATCACATCACTTTGTGAAGTGATAGTCCACCATATAGACGAGTGACATTATCATATCCCTCACATAATACAAAGTAAGAAGCATTACGTGCAATGATAAATAAATACATATAATAATAAGATAGTTATCTTAGAAATATGGAAAATAAAAAATTTCATTCATCTATTAAATTTGGTGATAGTAAAATAATCACATCGTTTCATACGGAGATTTTCTATCATACACAAGATCGATAGATTCATTTTTTCATTTTATAGAAGTAGATATCAATATTTGTTATCAAATTTATAAAATTATATATATATATATATCTAATATTCTAGTTTTATAATTTGGGGATATTTTTCAGATATTATATGGATATATATAAGATTCAAAACAAAAAATCTTAGTTTAAAACATTACATCATTTTCAAGAAAACTTTTTAGGTTTAACCTAAACACCAAATTTGTTAGAAATATGATCTAAAATTCCTCTATTATACAGTTATATTTTTATGGAATATATTTGGGTTTGTATTTACTAATCCAAAATAATTTGAGAGTCTTAATAGTTTAAGTGATGGGGTTGGCCTTTATATGTTGCGGAAAAGATATACATGGTATTTTGGAAAAGAATCGATTAAAGGCACATTTTAACATGAAAAAAAATTAAAAATTTTGTAATTATAGAACAATATATATTTTTCTGTCCGAATATTTTCATCTAATGGGTGATGGACACTTTGGTTGGTTATTTTAACACTTATCTATTTACTTTAACCCATAGTAAACCCATTTTTTCTTAATTGTCGTAATTAATTTTTAAAATAAAAATAATTATGATTATAAAAATTTCATACAGTTTTTTCAAATTAAATTCAATAAAATTTTAAAATGAAATTATAAATTATGCCCGCAAACATGATGAAAAAGCGGGTTTCCAAATAAAGAATATGCATAAGTATATAATGTTTTAAAATAAAATTCCAAATGAAAATTATTAAAATGACTAAAATACTTAAATATTAATATAAAAGAAATAAATTTACATTAATGTAAATTTTATGTATAATTTAACATTATTAATAATTTAAATGAAAATGAAGTCTTCAATTAAAACTCTATATTTTTTTTACTATTTTACCAAAATATAATCAATTTCAAAAATTCTAAAGACATATCCCGACGATAAATTTGATGTTTAGATATATAAATTGAAATTTAAACTTTTAAATGAATTTTTTTTAAATTGTTAAAAATTAATTTTATATTATATTCTTAAAAAATGACTAATCCATTATTCTGAAAAATATATTTTTCATAACAAATTTCTTTATCTTATATATAGAGATCATTTTATTTATAATCAGTAAGTAAACATTGAATTTTTTTTATACATGTGTAAAAAATATTATTTAAATATTTTATTTATTCCTATTTACAACCTCTAATTTAATGGTAAATTTATAATTTTTATATTTAATGAAAAATATGTTAATAGAGATTCATTTTTTTGTTTGACCCTGTGATATATGCATCATAGGTTATAAAATATATTGAATTTATTTTAAAATAAATATATCATAAATATTCATTATATTATAATTTATTTTAATCTTAGTGTTCCATGACATACCCACTATATAAGACAATGTTCCTATTTTAAAATCTCAAGGTGTTACAATATTAATTAAGAATGATGTAATATATATGTATGTTATTCTTTGTTGCCTTATTATTAAGTGAATATTAATTACATATGATTATTATATATGATGGAATGGTAAAGGATTCGTTTATTTGGAAATATGGACTCATTGAAAACTGGTACAAAAATAATCCAAATCATCTTCCACTAAGTACTTTACTATCATACACTCTATAGGAATATCATTAAATAAACCAATATTTATATTCTAGGGAAACATAAACATTATAATGGGTGTAATTAAATTATTAATAATGGAAAATAATGGATATTTTAAAAAATAATAATGTTTTAATCATAACATAAGCATAGTGTTATGATAACGTGGCCTAAACATTAAATATTCATACCCAATAATTCATAGATCATAATAAAGTGACCTGGAATATAGTGTGGTTGTTTACAAGACAAGAATCATATTGGAATAAAATAACATAATATATGATATAATTACATTAGAATAATATTATTACACTTCACCTTTTTATGAAATATGTTTTTTTAATTTAATTTAGTATTTTTGGTATTTTTTATTATACATAACTCTAATTTTATAATGTTTTAAATGGAACATTGAGTTTAAAGGAAACATGAAATATTATTTAAATATTATTATATGATAGCTATACCCTAGCCATTGTAATGGAGGTTAGAAATATTATTAAATAAAATATAAAAATATATCATTTACACATGTATAAAAAATATATTATTTGGTGAAAAATTAAATAAAATGATAATAAGAATGATTCAAAAATATAGGAAATATTTTTCTAAAAACAATTATTATGAAAATGGAAAAATTATACAAAATTAAAAATTATAAAGTTGATTTTTTAATAGTTTAAATAAATTTATATATTATAAATTAAATAAACTATTTAACATTGATATTTTATGTTTTTTAGAGAATAGATATGATAAATCAAATTTTAGGCTTAAAATTGTATTTTACTAAAAATTAGTTTAGCTAAATGTATATGAAATTATTTAAAAATTATATTTTCATTGATTTAAGAAATTATAATTTACAAGATAAAAATTATTTTTATGTTAGAATATCAAAATTAATTTTGTTGAATATTTGGGAATATTCTGAAATGATTAAATTTATTATAAATAATGAAAAATAGAAAATTATAATTTTAAAATACTTTTAATTAAATTATTTATGAAGTAAAATTTTATTTTAAATAGAATATAAAGAAAAAATACTTCAATTATATATATTATTTCAATTTATATTATTATAATCAAATATAGAATGCTTTTTTAATATAAAAGTTTGAAAACATTTGAACTTTTTCTTTTTGAAAACTAGCTTTCTTATCGGGTGAAGGGGATTAATTATTACTTAAATTTTGACACATATATGAATTTACTTTTAAAATACTAATTCCATTTTTGGAATTAATATAATTTATATTATCAATTATATTCAAATAATTTTTTTTAAATTAATATTGAACATGGTAAAAAATTAGTTGTCATGGTCAAGGTAAAAATGGGTTTATCAGGGGTTAAACTACAAAGATAATTATTAAACTAACCTAATAACTAGTATAAAATCAATTTTTGGAACTTTTTTGACCCTATAATTTCAATATATCCATAATACTTTAATTGGAACCTTTTTTGTTGATAAAATCCTCAATACACCTATTTAATTCAAATAAATTTCATGTGTCCCATTCACCACCATTATAAAAGACCACCCACTATCATCTCTTCATCACTCTTTAAAAAACATTGGGTTAGGAAAGTCCCAATGAAAATAACTTCCCAAAATAAATTATATCATAATATAATCCTTATTTTTTGAATCAATACAACATATAAAGGCTTTTCGTGAAAACATAAGGAAGTTACCCAAAAATGAGGTAATGTTCTTCAATGAGACTTTTTATTTTATTTATTACTCCATGACCTTAAATTATTTTTAAACCATGATGAAAAAATAAATTCATTATAAATAATATAATGATATGTTTCTATGTTAATGTAATTGACAATGAAAATCCCACTTCCACCAAATTGGTTATGAAATCATCACTCATGTGTACAGGGGACTTCAGCATCGAGAACTAATGCAATAATTTTTCCCCACGTCTCACTGTTGGGTATGATGACACATATAAAGAATATTAAGGATATTTATAAAATAATAATACTGATAGATTCATTATATTGTATATAATTTATTTCGTTAAATTTTATAAGTCGTATGATTACATTATTCTTGTGTATGGTGGACTATCGACTCCCAAAGCAATGTGATTAGTTTTTACTAATAATTTAAATGGAAAACATTAAAAATAAATTGAAACAATTTATGTGATATAAATAAACTTTTTATTATATTAATTACTTATTTATAATAATGAAAATATAATATATCATTTTTTCTTACATTTTCACACATAGAAAGATGATAACATAATTCATATAGTTATGGAATACTATCTTTAGAAAGAGATTTGAATCTCTCTTTTCATCACCCCACCACATGGAAAATATGTATAAGTATATTTAAAAATAATAGTATATTATTTATGATATTATTATTATTCTTAAATTAAAAAATTATACTTAACACTTTTTCTTAATTATTCATGAAAAATGGAAACATTACTCATGTGTATGTATGTCCTATCATCTCTATGACCGTAACATACTTCGTTTCTCAAAATATTTTTGATTGGTATTAAATGTATAATTTATGTATAAATATAATAATTAATTCATTGTTATTATTCTGTATTTGGTGGAAGCATGATCAATGTTAGAGGACTAAAAATAAAAAATACAAACTTATATGAAAACCGAAGCGGTTATTATCTGAAATGTGATTTTAAAGAAGAATTTGTAATAAATAGGTAATAAAGGGTTATAAGTAAATAATATATGGTAAAATATATAAAATTTTATTTTTATATTAGATCTATAATAAACTCATATTTTTCATACATGTATTTCAATGATGTGTGATGGAAGTCGAGATATAAAGTAAAGGATTTCTAGTCTCTCCCTTTTTTGAGATACATATAAAAATTCACCACTTCTTTCAATTAATTAGTTTATATACTAAACCATTGAAGTATTATATCATTAATATACTTATTTTATTGATATTTTTAAAATTTCACTGCTTTTTATGCTTTATTGGTGTTTATAATTGAAAAACATACTAAAGTGGTAGGTGATTTCAGTCACAATTTTTAAATTCTATAAGGCACATGTCATATTCATCACATATTTCATTTATGTGGTTTATATAATAACAATGATTTTATTTTATTAATATAATATATAAATGTATTTTTATTTTTATATTCATTTTAAGATAACTATTTCTGGGGGCTTATGGTTCAAAAGTGATTGAATCGGCAATGGAATTTTTTCTCAAAATTCATTTCTTAAGACAAAGATTATGTTACGAACTTAAATTTATATAGAAACTATATATAAAAACATATTACTTTTAGGATCATTGATATATTTAAATATAATTATATTTTCTATTTCATTTTAATTTATTCTATCATGTGACTTACAATTCAAAGTGGGTAAAGTGGTAAAGATATTAGGTTACAATATAATCATTTTTATAGATTTTTTATAATAGTTTTTCTTAGGATTAAATCTTAAAATACCCATCTCAACTTACTAATGAATATTATTCTCCACTAGTTATATCATGATAATAAATTTTTCCATTAATTTTCCTATCTTTAGGTAATGAAGAGGAAAAAATAATGTATTATGTAAGATATTAATTATCTCCCTCTATGTTCGAAAACCCTTTTTCTTCAAAATCTATGTTTTATAAAAATGTTTTCATAAATTTTTCTTAAATTTATAAAATAGTTTATTAAGGAAATGTTTCACCATTTTATTCTTTTTACAAAAAAATTTTAATGTAATATTTTTTTAATTTTCTAGATATTGTTTGTTTGATTTTACCAAAAATGTGAAAAGAGTTATAGTTTATTTCAGTCATGGACAGATTAGTATATCCTACTAACATGAAAACTCAAAAATTTTAATATTACCATACATTTTTTCAATCTGTTTTTTAAAAAATTATTTTCAAAATTTTGAATGTTTTAGAAAGTGATTTTTTAAAATAGGAAATGATTTTTTTTCAATAAATGACTAAAATATTTTTAAAGATTTCATTATTTGTTCTCAGGGTTATTTTATAAGAAAACAATTTCAAAATTTTTCATGAATATTATATTTTGAAACATTCTTTTCAATGAAAATTTATACCCCCAGGTAATTTTCCACATGGTCTTTCAAACTAATTCTCATTCTAAAATGACATCCATTGATATATATTATGCATTTTTGGGGACATAAGTCAAGGATACCATTCTTAATCTTTCTCTGAATTATTTATGATGAAATGATTTTTATCAATACCATTTCTTTTTTCAGGTCATACCATGGAAAAAATATCTTATAAAACCTTTTTTCCATGGTTTATGTTATGATTAAATTATTATGAAACACATATATTTTCCGTAGGTTATTATATGATTCAATGTTTATAAAACGTAATTTATTTAATAGTATAAGATATGATTAATTTTCTATAATCTTATGCCACAAATATGTATGATTTTAATTATTTAAATGGTGGGACCTTTTCCTCACTATAATGATCATAGTAAGGATTTATTTCACATGAGACAGTGTGTAACAGAATGGTGAGTAAACATGGTTCATTAAGGGAATATGTCATCTCTAATGGTCTTGGTTGGGTAACCTGACTACTGTGATAGTTTGGGGAATCAAATCATACAACTAATATATCCTTGGTACTGAGACATTACTACAATGAAAATTATTCTTTATACCTATGTGTGTGATAAAATTCCATGACTCATTAAAATGTTATGCTATGATGGATAATGTTCTATGATTTCCTTGTAATTTATTTCTTATAAACTACTAATATATATTCAATGAATAAATATTATGGTCATTAATAAGTAGTTTATGGATTCTAAATGTTATTATCTTTTTCTCGTAGCCTTATATCATGTTATCATAACATATCTCAATTTTTATCATTACTGACTGAAAATTTAATTTTCATTTTAGATGAACTTTTAGAGAAAAAGTGGGAAACCACATAATTTGAAACCAAAATAGATAAGAAATGATAATAGAAAAAAATATTTAACATAATATTGATAATAATATATTCATTATACCTAAATATTTTCCAATGAATAGAAGTTATCCTTTTGTCTGGATTATCCTTATCAAGGTCTCTGAAATAATATGATATCTTTTTTTATTTTTGTAAGAACTCCCCCATGTTAATATTCCAGTCATTCACGATTAGTTTCATGATGAAATCAATTTTTTATCCACACACTCCTCCTTATTAGTATCCATAATAATAATTCTCTCATATAGCATATCAGCACCCTCCTAATAATCCTTAATCACAAAAGCCTCTTATACCTTATCTTCCTCGGAGAGGATGATAAGATAGATAGTATTTTCTTTACTTATAGCCTCCTCACCTGAATTCTATTATGGAATATCATGAAAATCCATAGAGATAATTTAAATATCAATGTTGGTTTCATGTTTAGTAATATCCATAACCACAATTTCGTCCTATGTCTTAAGTATATCTTCCAATATACCATTATCCTACCCTTTTTCCTTATCATCGCCAAATTTTGAACATTTATTTTCCCCCTAATGATTTGAAGTCATATTATATTCATTTTTATTAGAATTTAGATCATAATTGATCTCCTTGGATTAAGTATTTTTTATAATCATTGGCTCCTTTGTTTAGAAAAATGATAATATTCCTTATGCCCTTTAAATTTCGGTCCATTGAACACGTTATAGCTCCCTGAATCCTAGAATACCATTAACCCATTATTCATCCTTATGAAATTAATTCCACTACCATGCCTTAAAGATACACCATCATCTGTGAGGTTTCTAAATATATCACCACCTGATTATTCCCTTTTGTGGCATTTTCCTTTAGTGATGCCCAATTCTTGAGTTAGGTCACATAGTTCATGAGCCGAGCCTTTAGATTATAGCCCTTAAAATGGTTACAAATAATAACCACTAACCTGATCCTACATTGAGTAATAATATTAACTACATTAATAGAAGACCATAAACCACTGGTGATGCCTTTATAAAATTCCCATGGACCTTTCAACCCAATGAACCTACATCACATACAACCTACAACACCTCCTTTATTGAGGATCCATTTCCAAGTCACACTACCTATTCATAAGATGAGGGTTTTGATATATTGGATCTGGGTTCAACATAATAATCTTCTCCCACCCCCTCAATCTCCCTAAACTAGATAGCTCTTGCACAATCAATTTATGGCCATAAACATAACACCTCAAATGTTTAAATATGTATAAAAATGTCAGATAAAAATATAAGGTCATTACATATTTAATGATAGAATTTTCATAAGTTGTATCGATCTAGTATACTGTAAGGGAATAAAGAGCCTGTGTCCCAAACAACTATTTAGCAACTGAGTCAAGATCCCCTACCGTTCATTGTGACCATAACTACATGTGGAAAAAAATGACCCCACTATTTATGAGACGAAGAGTAACATATCCAACAAACAATGAACATGGATTGATTATAATTAATTTCATCCTTGACTTCAATACAAACCCACTACACTAGTGACTCTGAAATATAAACCTCAACAAAAAAACATGGGGAAAATGGTCGGAAATTTGTAATTCTTGGACTATCTAAACCAAAATATGTACCTAAAATATTTTTATGAAGATTAATAATGTATGGATTTTGGAAAAGAAACATATTTTTGGAAATAATATCTACACCATCATGGATGGAATATCCCATTTAATATGAAAATAATATGACCATTGGAATAAGTAGAAATGTCACTCATTGTGGTTGGTGGATCTCTAGATTATGTGAGGATCAAAATAGCCTTCCAAGAAATGTTTATTTTCGTATGTGGCTCTATAACATTTGTTCCTAAGGGTGGTAACTACATAAGGGTGATTAAGGTATACTTTACCATCATCTAATGTATTATAAGGAGCCCTTTTTTACAGCTGTTATGAAACACCAAGTGGATATTCTTTCAGAATTCAAAAACTCATTAAAAACCATCATGAAAGATTTAAATAGATAATGAATATAAATTTTCTTTAATAAAAAAATAAATACAAGATTAAAAATAAGGACTCATTATTTAGAATACATATAAGAAATTTTATTTATTATTTTTTTTCACATTATGATTACTGTTTCTAACACTATTATTTTTGGTTCTATCCAAAGGTAGGTCTCATATGAACTGGGTTGGCATAGAATGTGATGGAAAATTTACTAATGAGAAGTTAAATGTGTTTATGACTATATTGAAGGATATTTTGATTATTCTAAATCATTTATCATAGAACCTAATTGAGAATGTACACCTTAACCAACTCATAGACTAACTCAAGAAGAGAAGTATAGAGTCTGCTGAGAGTTGGGGTAGTGGAATCCAAAGATGGATTCCTATTCAGTTTTCTATATGTTGATAATGTGGGAAGAAGTACTCAAGGTAAGGTCTCATATGTAGGAGAATATTTTTTTGGGGTAGAAAATATTTACATAAAAAAGTAACTACAGATGAAAAATAAAAACTTATGTTCATTCATTACTGGAGAATAATGGTATGATTAATCTATTATCAACTATTGAATGTTTTAAATATAGATTGTATAGGAATTAATAAACTAAATTCCATAAGGGGAATGATTATAAATTGAAACAAAAATGTTTTTTGAGTAATGGTTAGGTTGTTGATGATGAAGAGACCTCAAATGGTATATTAAAGGAAATAACTGATATGGAATAACACGACAAATCTCGGTTAACAATTTTATAAGGAATTTGGACAATTGAAGTTATTATATATTGGAATTAAAGAATTATGTTATATCAATCATGGAATTTATAATGATTTTTTAGTGTTATTTTTTAATTAAGGATAATAATTTACATGTTTAATAGTATTAATGATAAAGTATATTGATATAATGTAATGATAATATTTTATTGAAAAATATTATTATGGGAAAACCCCACTTAATATGTTCCTATGGTTGATAAAATTATATGTATTTTGATAAATATATGATTGACCTAGATAAATTAAATTAGACAGTATTGATGACCTCATCACTAAAAAGGATTTTTTTGAAAAAGTGGTTTCTTTTAATTGATCGACTGTATAAAATTTTGGGAATTATGGAATATTTCCCAGAATATATGTTTTATATTAGTAATGATGAAGCTTTAATGTTTTTAATAAAACATTATTCTAATTCATGTTATTACCATGTTTCTTGTGAAAAAAAGATGAAGGTTCCCCCATGATTCCTATGTGAATATAAAGAGAACCATTATAATATATGGGGTATTACTGTTAATTTTATCTTTGATAATTTTTGTGACCTTATTTATAAATTGTTTATTTTATATGGGTTATAAGGTTAAAAATTAATGTAATTGTTTATGTTTTAATTTTATTGAGGTTTTAGATATTAATGTACTACATAACCTTGTGATTATTTATCTATATTGGATAACCAGCCATAACCAATTTTTAACTAGATATACAAAGAATGAATTACCATTCAATTATGGTTTTAATTTAGTGTTAAATAAATGATAGAATTCATCTCATAGAGTAAGACATGAAGTCAAAATTTATCATGGAACAACAAAAGGATGACATTTTAACTATGAAATAAAAAGATATCATTTAATTACATTTTCATATGTTCTTATTCTAGATGGAAAAGTAATTCCATGCCATTAGGAAATGTAACATGAATTAAAATATATTCATGCTATAATAATTTTTTATGATATAAATGATTATTTTCAAACATATTTTGGTTATGGTTTTGTGGTCATTAACCTTTACTATATAACCCACTTTCTTATGATCAATTATCTTTATCAATATATATAGTTGTTTAAACATTTCATTCATGTAAATATATTTACTTCCCACATACGTTCTCTTAATTTGAATCCATATATATATTAATATATATTAAATTCTTATATTCATTTCTATTTTTTATAGATCATGGTTTGTTAACTGATTTTTGACGCGGGTTTCCATGAATGTATTTTTAAATGATTAACCAGTGAGGAATGAGAAAATTTTATAGGGAGAAATTCATTTTAATTGGGGTATAATATATCACCAAAATATTTTGTAAAATAGTTTTTTTTAAATTAATTTCATATCATTGATATTTTTTATTAGAGGTAACACTATATTTATCTTGATTACACGCAACAGTAAGTTTAAAATAAACCAACGTCGTTATTACAATATTTTTATATTATAGACATCACATAGGCATTGGAATAGTAGTTATGAATATGATAAACTAAAATATAAAAATTTATTGTCTAAATATTTATATAAAATAAATTCATTGATGACCAATTAATTTAAAATAAAAATAAAAACTATTTTAAAATAAATGAATATTTTTTATGAAAACGAATTTTTATGAAGAAAAATTTATCACTATAAGTTAAAAACATATTTTTTGAACAATTTCATAGAAATTTTTTATTTTATATTCAATAATTGATTTATAATCCATTTAACATTTTTTCTACATTAAAGATAAAAATAAGTCAAATTTCATGTTCATAAATGTATTTTTTAAAAATATAGGCTTCTTACCATTTTTCATTATTATTTAATAATTATTTTTTGATAATTTAAGAAAATATATTTAATATAATAAATCTAATTTTAAATTAATAAGAAAAAAATTTTATTTGGCTCAATTTTGGGAATTTTCTATAAAGATTAATTTTTTTATGAATATTAAAAAATATTGAATTTCAATGGAAAACATATTTTTTTGTTTAAATTATTTATAAATTAAAGTTATATTATAAACTAGTCTTAAATTAATTTTATTTTAATTAGATATCAATTAAAAAAATTCGTGTTATTTTAATAATTGTAATATTTATTTTCGATATAAAACCATTGTAAAATTTTGAACCTTTTTCCATTAAAACCCCATTTATCATCACTTATATGAGATTAATTTAAAATTAACATTTCTAGTAATGTGAATATAATTTATAAATATTGATTAAATTTTAATAATAATTATAATTTATACTATATATTTAGTTAAACGATTTTTTTTAAAATATAATGAAACATTAAAAATTAATTACCGGAGTTAAATTAAAATTGTGTTTACCATGTGTTAAACATGAATGTTAAGAATAAAATGGCCAAAAAATTATTAAAATATATATTATTGAAATATTTATAACATATAATCTATCATTAAATATTATAATCAATTTGGGAGTCTTTTGGAATGATACAAACATCAGTACAACCTTTTTTTCATGAAATTAAATGTTTGCCACTCACCTCACTTACAAAAGTCCACCCACACTTCTCTCTTATTCACACATTAAAACACATAATTCTTGTCAAATACCTACCAAAATGACTTCCAAAAATTATTACTGTCGTTCTAGAAGCTTTATTCATTTCTTAAAACCATCTTATATAGGCTATTGGTGAAATCCAAATAAGGTTACCCAAAATGAGGTAATGTTCATCAATGATAATTTTTATTTAAATTTTTCCTCCATCTCCTTTAATTTTAATTAAACCATGATGTTAAATAAATATTAGTATATAACACATTATTAATTATTTTATTTTAATTTCATGAACTAAAACAATCCCCACTTCAATCAAATGTGCTACGAAATCACAATTCATGTGTATAGCATACTACAGCCAGCCGAACTGATGTCAATAATTTTCCCATTGCAACCTCCCATAGTCGGTTTCTATGTTAGAAATAAATTAAATATAGGATATTTATAACATATTTATTCCTTCTTAATAATTATACCATATATAATTTTTTTACATACCATTTTATAGTTGATATGATAACATTGTTTGTGTGTACGGCAGAGTGCTGTCTCACGAAGGGATGTGGTTTAATTTCACTAATGATTTACATAGAAAATAAAAAGGATATAGATAATGATGATATGTTATTTAAATTAAATACTTATTACATTAATTACATATTTTTAATTATTAAAATAAAATATATCATTTAATTTTTTCCATTTTCACCAATTAAAAGATGATAACATCGTTCATGTATGTGTGGGAAATAACCTTCACGAAGTAGTGTGACTTACCCTTTTTGTCACAAAAATACATGGATGACAGGTATAAGTGTATTTAAATAATTAATATATTAAATATTATGTTAATAAAATTCTAAATATTTCAAAAATACTTACCTCGTTTCTATATTGATTCTTGAAAAATAGAAATTTTACTCTTGTTTACGTACAGTCTACCATCTCCATGATCGTAACACACATCATTTATCAAAACCATATTTATTGATTGGTATTAAAAGTATAAATGATGAATGAATATAATATTGGATTAATTATTATTATTAAATATATTATTTAATAGTGATCAATGTAATAGGACCAAAAATAACAAATCAAAATATATATGAAAAACAATGTGGCTATTGCATGAAATGTGATTTTATCAAGTAATTGGTAATAAATAGTTAATAAATGGTCATAAGTATATAATATATTGTAAAATATATAATATTATGGTTTTATAATATATGAATAATAAAATTATATTTATTATACAAGAGGTTTGAATGTGTACGATGGTAGTCCATACTTAAGGAAAGGGATTTCTAGACTCTCTTATATTTCTTAGAGACATGTACAAATTCACCAATAATTGAATTTGTTTTCTTTATATTATTCCCCATCTAAATATTATATAAATTTTTTCATTATTTCACTAATATTTTATGTTTTATTTTGTTTTATGTTTTATTTGTCCTTACGATTCAAAATATTTCTAAATGAGTAAGGTATTTCGATCTCACTTTTTTACTTCAATGAGAGACATTCCATATTCACAACATATTTATTTTATGTATTTTATATAATGAAATTTATTTGATTTTATGAATGTTCTCAAAATAATTATGGGTATTTAATTATTAATTTTAGTATATCACTTTCATGGGGTTTATGGTTCAAATGATAGAAATGCGGTGAGTGATTTTTATATAAATTTACATTCCCTAAGGCATATTTAATTTTATGCACCTATATTAATTATGTGGTGAATATAAATCCATTTTAAATTTAATATCACGTAAATATTTCATTATCATGATATTTTATGTTTTATTTAATGTTATTACATCATTGGTATTATAATTGAATGCTACGAAGGTGGTAATGATTGTTTGTTACAATCTCGTCGTTTTTCAGTATTGTTTATGATTATGTTTCTAATTATAACAAGTTATGATCCATATAAAAAATAATTAATATTATTTTACTTTTTATATTTTATTTGAATACATTTTTTCACATTATTTTCCTCTCTTTATGTACTCAAGTGTTTAAACTAATATTTTTTAGAAAAATTATACATATTTCTATCTTCAGTTGAAAATAAATTTTAATTCAATTACATTTGTTATAAGAATCGGTTTTAAAATTTTTTTGAAATTAAAATATAGATTTATTAATGATATTTTTTTCCCATGTTTTACTTTAAAAAAATTAAAGTAATCTTCATTTTTTTCCAAATAATGCATGTTTGGATTTTACTAAACATCTGAAGAGAATAATTTTTTAACATTTATGACATGGATATTATTTAACACTACTATGTACACTCATTTATTTCATAATTCTATTACAATATCCCAAATTTCATTTTTAAAAAATTTATTTAAATTGGTTTTATGTTTAAAACTATTTTTTTCAAACTAAAAAAATTCCCCAAGTAATGTTTTAAATGATATTTAAAGGTTCCTTTAGAGTTTTTCAAGATTATTTTATTTCATAATTATTTATTAAAAATTATGCTTATTTAGTAATAAAAATTTATTTACCAAAAAAGTTATTTTCATTGGAAAATGTTCCATGTGATCTTCCAAAATCATTCTCCATTTAATGATGACACCTTTTTATCTAACTTATCATTTTCTAGGGTTATTTACCAAGGATTTCATAGTTATTCTGTAATTGAATGGTTTATGATAAAAATATGTTAATTAAACCTTTTTCTATTTCATGGGTTATACAATGATAAAGTTATTACAAAAACAACTTCATTATTTCATGGGTTATAATATGATTAAGTAATGAAATGATTATAAAAAATAACTCCTTTCCTAAGGTTATGACATGATGCCAAGCTTGTGAACCAAATTTTATTTCTTGGGTTTTTATATGATGACATTCCTATTTTGTTGTGGCACAAATATATTTATGTTTCATTATTTGATTGTTGGAACCATTATCTCCCATTAATGAATTTGTGTTGTGAATTATAACGCATTATATAGATAAGAATCGAATAGGGAATGAACAACATTAATTATAGAAATTTTTCTTCTGTGATGGTCTTTAGAGTGATCCTTCACTACTATGATGGTTTACGGATTGAACGCATTCCCCTATGATAGCCTTGTATGTTATCCTTGACTATTATGGAAAAAACTTTCTACTCTTATCTTCATGACATAGTTCCATGTGTTATGCCCTTGTAATTCTCTCATAGATTATGTTCTTTGATTTTCTTATGACTCATGTCTTATGAAATGATAATCTTCATTCCCAGATTCATTATTATGATCTCTGCTATGTATGGTATGGTTTTCAATTTTATTTTTCATGTTCTTATATAATTATGTTCATGATATATTTATATATCTCAATATTTTACCCTTACTGAGAACCTGACCTCAACCCTTTTTATGTTTCCTTTCCCTGATATATGAATAAAAGATTTAATTTTGTTATCTTTGTGATGATTACAAATTTCAATGTTCATTATTGGGATTGTTTAATATCAATCATAAAATTAGATGATTGTATACCTAATATCCAAGTACAAAAAATTGTCATGGTTGTCTCCTATGTGTTTGGGTAATGTATTCAAAATACATAAAAATATATGCAATATCAATGTATGAAAATCTCAGATCACTATCAATATCATCTCATAAAAGATAGGAATAAAGTTTGGAATAGGTAAAATTATAAAATTAGTATATCAAGGCAACCAAAAAATACATTCCTCACATGTTAGGTTTGAGATATCCACCTGTGTACTATTTTTTAGACTGGGATAACCTCTTTTGTACCCTATTTTATGATTTGTATGACCTCCCATATACCAATTGATCTCATAAAACAATAAACCTTACCCAATGAAGAGTATGGTATAATAAAAACAACATATCACATAATCATAATCCATTCATAATAATTCCACAAGATCATCAAAACATTCTTATTTTATTTATATAAAAACATGTGGAAACCAAAATGAGCATGATAAATATTTTATCATCATAACCAAAAACAATTAGACAAATGATATGGATGGTATCATAGGATTGTGACCCCAGTTAATCATAATAATCATAAAAGTATGTTATCCTAGATGAAAAATCACTTTGATATATCACTATAACATTTCTTAATGAAAAAACTCATTCCATTTTAAAATTATATATTTAAAATATATATAATTCTATAATATTATAATAAAATTCATTCAAAATATCCCTGAAAATTTTTATATTATATTCTTAAATTCTGTTCAAGTAATGTCACGAACCCTATTGGACATGTATGGGTTCCCCTTCAACCGTTAAAAGAGGGATTATAAAAAATGATTATAAATAGAATTCCATTGGACTATTCAAAGAGAAGGGTTTTAATAGAGACTTTCTATGGTTTTATGAATGGTTTCTTTCACATTCAATTAAAAATAATCAAAAGTCAGTGTTTAATAATATAATACATCAAAATATATCTCGATGTGAATAACCGTCATATGTTATTTAGATTCTTCCACATCGTTGTAATGGTCTTACAATGAAAACTCTCTATGTAATGTTATTTTAATTTTTTTCTTCCATTTTGTAAAATAAAATATTTTAATATATGACATATATTAAAAATTAATTGATAGTCCCCTCTCATCTCTTGATTAATTTTTTCTTTGTTTACTTTCTCCTGAAATAATAATTTTTTTATAATTTTATATTAGACATTTAATTTTACATAAATATATATCATTTATATCATTTATTTGTTTATTTCCTAAACCATATTCAATTTTTACATAGAGTTTTTTATGAATTATATATAATTGACTAAGGAAAATTGATAAAATTGTTTTCTATAATAATAACATATATTTATTTAAAAGGAATATTATTTATGAACTGAAATAATAATTAAATATAAATGGGATTCATTTCCCATGTAGTGAAGTATGGGTATGGATATAGATATCCCCTTAATACATTGATAGGTTTCATGAGGAAAATCGGTTTTCCAAAATAATTAAATGGGTTTTTGCTATATTTAGGATCTGTTCATAGAGGAATCATTCTATGGGTGGTGAAAAAAAGTTCATTTGTCATGATAGATGATTAATATGAGATAGAAATGATGATAAACACCAAGATCAATGGAATTTATTAGAATAAAACATATATGGAATGTCACTTCATAACCATTGGAAGGATCATCAAATATTATTTATAATTAATTTAATACAATAAAGAACATCATTTTTTTGAGATTATATATTATTTGATGGATCAATTGAAAGATCTACATTGTATTGTCATTTAATTATAGAAACTATGTGTATATTTCCTAAATAAGTAATACACACATGTTTCATGAATCTCATGGTGAGGATAATCTATCTCAATGTGCTAGCATGGAAGATATTTATGCTTGTGTTGTATGCCTTTGATCGCTTTGTGAACCGCTTACAAAGCATTCTCCTTGATCCATTGGAGGATAATTTATATATATTATTGGGAGTGTTCATGGAGAAGGGGAACTTTTGGATTGAGATGATTCTCCAAATTATTTGTTCACAACCCAGATAGATGAATTGGTTTAATGATAAAATAACATAACCTGTTTAAATATTTATTGTGTTAAAATAAAATAATTTCACAAGTGCTCTTAATTATTTAATTAATCCTAGAAAAAACCTATCACAAATAATAATAATATAATTATTTATCAACATTAACTCAACATGAGATTTATAATTTAATATTATTTAATCAAAAAATATTCAATATTTATTATATCTCACTATACCTAAAAACATGGTCCACTATTCCTCCATAATATTTATCAGACCATAAATATTGATATTATTTATCAAATAAATATCACTTCATTATTCCCCAAATAATATATTATCATTAAAAAATAAAAAACATATATTTATATGTGATCAAGGAACCATGAATAATTATTAATCCACATATTGGAATAATTTTTATTCATCCTGATAAATAATAAATAATAATATATACTATTTAATTGATATTCTGGTTACACATTGTGTTTGACCCTCTAGGCCACGTTATCAGTTGAATTAGGCTAAGAAGCCTAAAGTCCATTGTTAGCATCTAGAAACATTCCAAAGAACACATAGTGAAATAAGTTAATGCGAAAATGATAGGTTATCTCATATGGATTCTGATTGTGTAATATAATCCTTTGTTATCGATATATCTAATTGAGCTGGTTTAATGCTACTACAATCAAACAATGTGATTGATTCCTTTTTCTATGACTTCTTATAAAATAAACATGCCTTTATAACACCATGTATATGGATTTATTTAGTATATATCATTTCCCTCAAAGGGAATAACATATCAAGTTCTCTTAACAAACATAAGGGTAAAATCCTTTCCACATTATTCATTAATGAAATATTACTCATGATACACCCAACACATCCTACATCACTAAAAACATCTGTCATATTGTTTTTAATAAAAACTACTAAGTTTATGACTCATAATAATCAATAATAATAATATTAATGTCTAAATAAAAATACACATGTCCGCAGATAGAATCATCCAATGACACATGTAAATATCAATTTTTTACTAGAGGGTCTTGTTCTAATAATATTATAATGGATATAACCTAGGTTTAACACCATGAGAAGGTGCCTAAATGTATTATGAGTCTTCTCCCATGAGAGGTTGTATCATTTGTGTCACTCAAATGATACCATCTAGCTATAGAACATTTATCCATGAATAGTTTTGTAACACCATCAAGATCTCATCATAGTAGGGAACTGTAGTGACCTTTTAGTGCGACAACTACTCTTAGGAAATTTTCACATAATATCTCAGATAGAATAACTATCATGATGTGATAATTTTCTTATAAATATTAAAAATTGTGAATAATTTGTTATCATAATGTAAAAAAGAAGTTGGATGTAGGGAACCAACTCAAATAGACTCCCACTTGAACGAGATCCAACTGCTGGCAACATTTAGTCTTCAAGGTCTCAAATGATAGTAAGTGTTATGTTTTGAAGGGTAATTAGTCAAGTGGTCCTCTACATTCTCTTCCATGGGTAAAATGATCGTGTCAAATTTTTCACCGTTGATAACAATACCTCAATATGTAATAATTCTAGAGTAGGTTCATTTTACATTGGTGTGACCATGGCTCTTTTTCAAGAGCCGCCACTATAACATTATCATAAAATAATGAGATAATGTATTTTCTTCTAGGTACCAAATCAAGATCATATAAATGTTTCATAATCCCAATGGGATCATTGGTTGCATCAGAAGCCACAATATACTCACACTCCATTGTAGAATCAGTTACAGGTGGTTTCTTTTAACTCTTCCATTTCATAGATCCTCCATTGAGAGAGAGAAAATATCCTGATTGCAAATTCAAATCATTCTGATAATTTAGATAACTGGTATCAGTATATCCCCATATGACCAGCTCCACATCTCCCAAACACTAGGAAGATATTGGTAGTTCTTCTCAGATACTAAAGGAAAAACATTACAGCAGTCCAATGGTGTCCTCTTAGATATTCATGATATCTTTCTACTATTCTAAATACATAAGAAACAACTAGTATTATAAATAACATGGAAATCATTATTGATCATATCACTAAATCATATGGAATATTACCCATTCACTATTTCTCTTGTTGAGTCTGAGGGAACATTTTCTTATAAATATGTAAACCATACAATACTAGAAGCAATCAACTCTTGTATTGTTTCATACTAAATATATAGTGACCCAACATTTTTTTACATTACTATTACATCATTTTAAATATAAACAACATAATAATATTACACATAGAGGATCTGACGGTTTAGTGTCTTGGGAATAATAGGACCATTCATAAAAATTACAACATCGAGCATAAACTTTTTGTTTATTTATTCTTCTCTAGGATTTTATTTGAACTTGACCTTTCCTTAGTACATGTAGCCACCTGAAGATATACATAAAATGGGGTGAGATAGAATCCCAGTAAGACGATAGGTAAGAACAATATAGAATGGGGTAAGCATATTCATAACATAGGCAAAGAATCTTGGACATGAGATGAAGCATTAATAAGATAATTCAAAGGTGGAAATGCATAAAAATGAAACATCATGTATTTGTGGTTAACTACCACACATAATTGTTAACAAAGATATAATATTGTTTAGAAATCATTTCACATGTACTCACGAGATTAATTACATTACCCAATGCATTGGGGAATTTTATAATTCTGGGTGAATCCGTCACATTTAAACATTCTTATTGCGCAATATAATTCCGGGCGTACCCGTCACATCATAAAATTATCATTTATCATGCATTCCATAATGAAAATATAACATACATGAACATAACTAACCCATGAGAATTAATGGGTTTCATCTCATAGGAAAACATTCATAAACATTGTGTTACCAAAAGAGATAGGGAACAACATACATGATACAAGAACCATCAACCTTGAATGAGAGGTAAAATGTGTGTTTTTGAAAGAAGAGTCTTTTTGGAAAACATTTTTTTTTCATAAATACCAGTGAAAAACATGTATATCGTAGAAAATGAAATACAATGATGAAAAAAAGATTTTTTAGGAGTAACCATATCAAAATGGAGTGAAAGAGGGAGAACCTGAAATATGAAAGTTCGGTTCGAGAATTTCCCCTTATCTTGTATCTGAATGCTTACTTCTCATTAATGTACTGTATAATGACATTATATAAATTTAATTAGAAATAATAAAACTTGTTTACATTAATAGGGGTCATTTTGGTTTCATTTTGTTATTTTATGTGATTTTTTATGAGTTATAGAGTTTAAAAACATTGTTCGGGAATGTTTGCTTTTATAGTTTTCTTGACAGTTTCACATGTATTCACAAATTGATGTTTGTGTAGAACATGGGTAAACATTTAGAACATATGTAACATGTTATTAATGATATTCCAGAATTTTTAATTATCTTAATATGAATTACATTTTATACAATGAAGATGAATAATTAGATAGGAATTTAATGATGATCGCTTGGGTTAATTTGGGTTGTTTTTGGTCCACAACGAACCTGTTTTATTTACTCATATAGTAATATGTACATAAGAAAGTTCCAGAACATAAAATAGGACATAATACATGTATATTATTCTGATTCAACCATGAAAATGGTTTCACGACCAGTTCTGCGGGTAGAAATGGAAAAAGAAAACATGTCATTCTTGAAGGTGATAAATTAACACCTTACGGACAACATTTTCTTTTATAAAATAAAAAGAAGATGATAAGGGTGTTGGAAGCTATAATTTCCCATTACTATCATACAATTATAGTATATGTATGATAATGGATTTACTATATCATTTGGACAATGATATGTTGGGAGAGAATAAGAAAATAACTTGAAATTGAAAGGGAACTACAGGAAAGAGGAAGAGAAATTACCTTTTGAATCCCCCGCTTGAGATTCTCCATAAGGGGCCTAATATTGGTCGTTGATTAGACCAAAAGTCATTGGACATGGGGAATGGGATAGAGAAGATTCTTCAGCAGAGTTTAAAAAATTCATGAAGATTGAGAGGTGTGTTTTGGCAAGGGCAGGGGAAGGGGTTATTTATACATGAGGAGGGTTGTGTTTTTATTATAAAATATTAAATACAATAATATATCAAAATTTAGACTTCTAAGAGTAATTTTTTGACATCCTAAATCATAAATTAATATAATAAAATTCTTTTTAGTCTTTAAATCATCTATATATTTCGAATTCATTAATTTATTAAAAGGAATGCGAAAGAAAGAGAAAAAGACACTTTAATAAATCACCTTTTGACTTGAGGTTTTGGAAAGTTCCTTTTAGGTTTGAAAATTGATTTTATTGTATATTGAGGAACCATTTATGAAATTGAATATAATTTTTTCGAACCTAATGTTCTATAATGTTTGTTTCATCATTATATTATTAATGATGCAATTTAGGATACACTAGTTATGCGAAAAACTATATTTTTTACTATTCAACTGAAAATTGATGTATTTCAGAAATATCCAAAAACTTCACCCTAACCATTTTTCAACATGTAGAATAAAAAAATGAAGTCCATTTTTCAGAAATAATTTCCTAAATATTATTAATTTAATATTTAATTAAAATTATAATTTACTTGAAAAATAATGTTTTAAAATTTAAAACTCATTTTATAATGCTTTCAAAAATCATGTAGGTCCTTATAAAATTATCTAAAAACTAGGAGACATTGATTTGATAATTTATGAACACATTATAAGAAAATACATATAATTATAATTAATTACTAACAAAAATACCAAAAATTTTACTATGGTCAAATTGTCACTTTCCAAGATTCCTTAAATTTATTTAATTATTCATGGGTTATGTTACTATTATTTGGATGATGTAATATTCATAAGGGTCCTACTACTATTCATAAGGGTTGTTTACTATTCAAAAAAATTATGTTTATTTTTTTGGACCCCAAATATCATCTTGAACACAACTGTGTATGTCGGATTTTTGAAATTCCAAACATAGAAGAGACAAAATTATGTTTAAAGGAAACTTAGAACATAATAGATCATTATGTTGTGTTTTCATGACATATTTTTAAGAATGGAGTTTCTAGTGAAATACTTTGGGTCGTTAAATTCTTCCCCCCTTATGAAATTTCACCCTCGAAAAATCACTTTACACAAACAGGTGAGCGTACTTCTCCTTCGTCACCTCCTTTGGATCCCATGTAGCTTCTTCAAACTTATGGTTCCTCCACAACACATTGACAAGGTGGGATGTATTATTGTGTAGAACCGTATATCTCATGTACAGAATATCTACTGGAAGCTCCTCATAAGAGAGATCATCTTTTAGTTGTACAACCTAGGAGTTTAGTACATGTGAGGGATCAGGTATTTACTTCCTCATGAGTGATACATGAAAAAAATAAATAACATAAGCCATATTCGGTGGAAGTCAAATAAAATAGGCCACAGCTGCTATACGGTCAAGGATTTAAAGGGGGACAATGTACCTTGGGCTTAAATATCCGTTCTTCCCAAATCACATGACTCTCTTCCATGGTGATATTCGAAGGAAGACATTATCTCCAACATCGAACTCCAAATCTCTCACGACCCGCCATCACCAAAAGGAGGGAAGGGTCAGCAGATTGCCAGTCCCTTCCTTCATTAAGTTGAAGGATAGATAATGACCCCCTAAACCCACCTTCAATAGGTACCGGAGTGGATACCATCACCAATGGTATAAAATCACACACTAAATGGAAGGCATTACCCTTTTTTTCTTTTAATAGGATCGGGAGATAAGATCGTGAATCCCACTACACCAAAACTGAAAGTAAAAGTAAATCCAAGAACCATTCCCAATGAATTTTACAAAAGTAAAATCCAAAATGTAAAAGGAGACTACAAAGAAAAATACCAAAATATTGAACAACAGCAACTGCAATGATCTGTCACTAGGTATGAGCTAGTACGGTCTAGTATGATCCCCGAAGTCCTCATGGAAACCGGAAAGAAGTTTTATATATGTAGGGTGAGCATACAAGTATATTCAGTAGGGAAAAACCAAAGACTCTCCTGCAAAAGTGGGGTGGCATACTAATTACCTTTGTGAAAAGAGATAACCAATAACCTAGAAAGGAAACTAACCACCCAAGCCTCACCATGGCACACTCCCCAAATAACGCAAGTCAAGTAATGTATAGTAATAAAACATCGATGTTTGTGTACCCCGCACCACTTTCCCACTGGTTATTGAAGACATCATATGCATCAAACCAATCCCGCCATTCTCATCATAGTCCCACTGCCATACCTCGCTTGCACACACCTCGGCCACATCCTCACCGCATTCCCACTGCCAAACCCTTCCCGCAGACACCTGGGCCACAACCACCACGCGTGACCACACCCGCAAACACCTGGGTTAGAACAAATACTGCCATGCCCGAAGACACCTGGGCCTCATCCCGAAGACACTTGGGAATCAACCTTCCCACAAACACCTGGTCCAACCACCACAACCACCCTGCTCGAAGATTCATGGGCTATTAATGGACTTCAGGCCATCACAGCTTGCCCGAAGTGTCTTGAGCTATTTGGTAAAGGGAGAAGAAAAGGATCTAATAACCATCCACTCATAGGAGTGTTGGAAAAAACAACCTCCCCCATGAAATGGGGGTGTTCGAAACTAAGTGCTCGACTTGGGTGGGGTGAGAATAAGAAACAAAAAAAAAGTAAAACTACATGTATAGGTAACAAGAACTCACACAATCTAGGTTTTTCTTCAGCCAGCCTAAGGAACACTATATTTACTGCTCATTCATACGAGAAGAGAACAACACCCATGCCCATGTCACAACTCACAGAAAACCAAATCCCCTTTTGTCCCAACCTTGTTTTCATGTTCAGTTTTAATGTTTAAATACGTTTCTGCACCTACTTGGGAAACTAGTAAGCATAAGCACAAGCCAAGGAAAGAGTACACCCAACATCAATTTAAACATTCAGACCCGGTTCTCTTATAAAAGCACATCAAGTGAGACCCCTCCAAGTGTTGGAACCAAAGAAGGTCAAAATGAGATACAGTCCCAAGTTCCCAGAACTATGAATAAGAAGGTTTTAATACAGAAGAGGATCCCACCCCAATTCATGACACAAACAAAGGATCTCATCCTCACCCACATCACCCCAGAAATCTAAGCCCCTATCCAAGAAAACCATAAGGTCACCCGTACTCGGCTCATGGATGAAACAACCAGACCAATACAACTAACACAAGGTAGACTCAATAGGTATTATCATATTTAAAATATTTATCACACTCCATGATTTCAATTCCATTGGGCTTAAACCGGGGTTATCATAGAAATAGATTTGATCTTGTGCTTCTAATTTATTTAGCCGAATATACGATATTAACCAATTTACTTTACATAGAAAATGGTTCAAAACCAAAATACAAGACATTTAAACATCACAAGGGGTAAGGGTTTATTAGTTCACAAAGAAAGACCACAAACGGCCATGATTTTCAGTAGGGGTAAGCCCGCACAATTAAGAAATCATTAATCATGAAAGAGGATAATAACAGAGAAGAATCATCGATCATAACCCTCCCCTTTATTCATTATAATCTCTTTATTATCTTGATTAACGTTTGGATCATCCAATTCTACAGAAGCAGTAGCATACCCACCCTGCAAGATACACAGAAAGGAGAGATGAAGGTGAAACCCCTTCCTGACTGATCAAGGATTGACGTTAAGTCCCCACGTGATTAGCTGGAGCTCCACAGAACACGATCAAGGAAAACATCACCGGGTTACAACTCGTCAGGAGGAAGGGTACTCTGACCGCAGGGTGATCGAGAAAAAGAAACTTAGGGAGAAGCATTTAGGTTATAAAGGATGATAAGGGCTGAGATACAGCATGTATGGGATGGTTAAGATACAGAGAAAAACCGCGTATGGAGCGGGATCGTGGGTTGATCATGCGGCTGGGACACCCCACACGTCATTAATGGGTCCCCGCCTTTTGGAGCGGTTTAAACCAATGCACACCAGGGTACCTCACCAATCATTTAATTAAATGACTTTAATGGACACTAATGGGATTTAAAACAGGCTTAAATGGGTCAAACCATGGTTTAAAAACCCAATTTGTGCAAAAAGGAGGTGCTACTGGAAATCCCATGGGGGTAGGCGAGAGCTACCGGTAGCTGAGAGCTACCGGTTGGCGACAGATACCGGATGGCGATAACTACCGGTAGCCGGGAGCTACCAGTATCTGAGAGCCACCGGGAGCTACCGGTGGCCGAGAGCCACCGGTAGTGGCGAGCTACCAGTAGCCGAGAGCTACGGGTAGCCGGGAGCTACGGGTAGCTGAGAGCTACGGGTAGCCGGGAGCTACCAATAGCCGGGAGCTACGGGTAACCGAAAGCTACCTGTAGCTGAGGGCTACCAGTACACTAAGGTCACTGGTAGGCTAGGTCTACCTGAAGGCCGAGGCTACCTGTAGGCCAAGGCTACCGCTAAGAGTCATCGAGAAGCTGGGATGGCCTTCCAGACCACCCAGAACACCTCAACATCAGAATTTTACTAAGTAATGAATCCCAAAAACCCAGGCCATTACATCAGATACTTCTCAAACTATTCTCATCCCCAAGACTATAAGAACAACCCAGAAAGATACTTCTCATGGGCAAAAACCAGGGTTGTTCGAAATCTGGAAAAAAACCCTCCCACTACATCCAGGAACACTCCCACAAGAGTTATCGACCATAACATTCACAACAAGCACAAGGATCACATTGTCTAACACATGAGTTTATTCGCATCCACATTAATGCATCCTAATTTGCAGTCAGGTTTTCCCATCATCACACATTCACACAAACACGCATAGAGAGAACATGGAATATATCATCTAATAGCTATGAAACACAATAATTCCATGTATTAATGCACAAGGTACAATATCTCAAGGATCAGAACCAACACAACATGTCAAAACAGCTCTGGGTACTGAAGGCGTAACTGGGCCTCCCGCTACCGTGTGCTCTCTTCCAGGCCACCATGCCTCCACAATACATGAACCAAGGGGATGGTTCGTCCACGAAGCACATTCTCCTTAAGATCGTCGATCTGGATTGGTTGTTCTATGAAGGTCTCATCGTCTTCGACATCTAACTCTCCCCAATCGATGATGTGGTAGTCGTCGTGTAGATATCGACGAAGTTGGGACACATGGAATACATCGTGTATCCTCAGTAGCAGCGGTGGTAATGCTAGATGATAAGCCACTTCACTTACCTGCCACAACACTTCGAAGGGTCGGATGAACCTAGGAGAAATCTTACATCCCCTTCTGAACCTCCGCTGTCCACATAGAGGGGAGACCTTCAAGAACACGTGGTCCCCAACCTCGAACTCCAAGGGTCTCCTCCTATTATCGGCCTATGACTTCTGCCAGTCCTAAGCCTCCTTCATCCTTTCTTGTATAAGCTGAACCTTATCTATCGTTTTATGCACCACCTTTGGGCCAAGAACACCTACTTCTCTAACCTCAGTCCAGCACATGGGTGATCGAAACAGCCTTCCATATAGGGCTTCAAATGGAGCCATTCCAATGGTAGAGTGATGGCTATTATTGTAGGCGAACTCTACCAAAGGCAAGTGTAGCACCCATGATCCCCCAAAATCCAGAATACATTCCCCCAGCATGGCCTCTATGTTCTGGATGGTGCGCTTTGTCTGCCCATCTGTCTGGGGGTGGAAAGCATTACTAAGATGTAGCTTGGTGCTGAACGCATGCTGCAATCCCCTCCAGACTCGTGAGGTAAAATGTGAATCCCTGTCCAAGACTATGGAACTTGGAACTCCATGAAACTGCACTACCTCTCACACATACTTTCGTTCTAGAGCATCCACTGCACTCGACTCCTTAATCGCCAGAAAGTTAGCCAACTTCGTCACGCAGTCCTCCATTACCTAGATGGTGTCGCAGTCCCCTTGCACCTTGGGTAGTCCCGTGATGGAATCCATCAAGATGTCATCCCACTTCCACTCAGGGACATCTAAAGGTTGAAACAACCCACCTGGAACACGGTGTATAGCCTTTACCTGCTGACCCACTATGCACTTGGCCACAAATTCCACCACTGCTTGTTTTACTCCAGGCCACCAAAGTTGTCTCCTCATACCCTGGTACATCTTGTAAACTCTTGTGTGTCCTACTAGGGGTGAGTTGTGGAACTCACTAAGAAACTGGTCGTGCATCGCCTCTGGAACAAACAGCTTTCCTTGGAAAAGCATCTGGTTCTGACCATCCTCCGTCCACCCTTCCATAGCATTTCCCTGGTCAACTCGGTCATGCATCACTTCACACTCTGGGTCTCCCCAATGAGACTCCTACACTTGCCGAAAAAGAGAAGACTACACTTTCATCTGATATATGCAACCTCCACCGCTATCCATCCTCACATCCAGGTGCAAGGAAACCAACTCCTCCATCGCCTTCCAAGCGTCTACCGAATCTCAGGCCGCAACCTTCTATGACCTCCGGATCAAAGCATCGGCCACTAAATTCCCTTTTCCTAAAGTTTATGATATCTTGAAGTCGTAATCCTAGAGGAACTCCATCCACCTTAGCTTCCGTAAGTTTAGGTCCTACTAGGAGAAGACATACCACAAGCTTTTGTGATCTGTGAAGATCACACAGAGTTCTCCGATGAAGTAATGCCACCACAACCTCAATGCAAAAAACAACCGCTGCAATCTCCAGGTCGTGGGTGGCATAATTACACTCATGAGGGCGTAGCTACCTATACCCATAAAAGATCACCCCTTGTCGCTTCATCAACACACATCTGAGGCCTTTCCCCGAAGCATCACAGAGCACCTCAAATGCCACCCCTTCTTCTGGTAGTCTCAGCTCTGGGGCACTAACCAATTTCTCCTTCAGATATCTGAAGGCTACCTTGCATTTCTCACTCCACATGAAAACCTGGCCCTTCTGGGTCAAGGCTGTCAAAGGGGCTGCAACTCCGGAGAAGTTGGTTTCAATCCTCCGATTGTAACCTGCTAGCCTGAGGAAACTGCGATCCTCAGCCACATTCTTGGGTGATACCCAAGAAACAACTGCCTCAAACTTTGATGTGTCCACCTCTACCCCCTGTTCAGAAACTAAGTTCCCAAGGAAGTGTACTTCTCACGTCCAGAACTTTCATTGCAACAACTTCCCATAGATTTTGTGCTGCCGGAGGACCTCTAAAACCGTCCTCAGATGCTCCGCGTGGTCCTCTGATTGTGAATAGATCAGGATGTCGTCGATGAACACAACTACGAACCGATCCAGGTTCTCCCGAAAGATGGAGATCATAAGCCCCATGAACATAGTCGGGGCGTTCGTAACACCGAAAGGCATGAATACAAACTCAAAGTTCCCATATATGCATCTGAAGATCATCTTCGAGATGTCGCCGTCCTTCACCATCAACTGGTGATATCCAGACCATATGTCGATCATCGAGAACCATCCTTCCCCTTTCATCTTGTCAAAGAGATCGTCTATCCTCAGAAAAGGGTAGCGATTCTTGATCGTTACCTGATTCAGCCTCCTGTAGTCTATGCACAACCTTAGACCACCACCTTCCATCTTTGTGAATAAGACTGGAGCACCCCATGGTGACGCACTCGATCGAACCAAAATCCTCTTCATGAGATCCTCGATCTGAATCTGCAACTCTCGTAGCTCTGAAGGCGCCATCCTGTTGGGAGCCATCGAAATCAGACGAGCACCAGGATGCAAGTCTATCTCAAACTCGATATCACGTTGAGGCGGTAGAGTTGTCACCTCCTCAGGGAAGATGTCCATAAACTCAATGACGATCCCCGGTACTTCCACCATCTCACCATCCACTAACTCTACTAACAGCTCGGCTAACAAGGAGAGGAGATGTTCCTCTCGCCTGCTGCCCTTCTGGCCACTCCGCTCGCCGGTGGAGGTAACACATCGGCCACCCAAGTCTGAGATCACAACCCTTCCTCGTAAGCAGTCGATTATGGCACAAACAGAGAACAACTTGTCCATGCCTAGGATGACATCATATGGATGTATCTGTAGCGGTAGTAGATCCCCAACCAACTGAGGTGGCCCTATCATAAGTCATCATCCTCTAGAATCATATAACAAGTCGGTCTGACCTCCTACTGGTGTTCTCAGCACCAGGGGCACTGGAAGTCTCTTGGAATCTAGACCAATAGCACGGGCCAGACTGGGTGCAACAAAGGTGTGTGAAGATCATGTATCGAACAAGGCGTAAGCAAGGGTACTAAACAAACGGATCGTACATCGAACAACCTCCGATCCTGATGGAACTACTTCCTCTGTGTCGTGCAACTTTCCACACCCATATCTTCTGACCCTTGGCTATTTTCCGCCTCCCCAACCACGCCCTGGTCAGGGTCCCTGAGGAGCGCCCTCAGGTCGGCCTCCCCCTGCAATGTCTACCCTCGGAGGAGAGGGAGCTCGCTGCCCCTATTACTGTTGCTGGAAGTGCCTACCTGGAAGCTGCTGCTGAGACAGGTGTTAGGCCGGTCCGCCACTGCCGTACTGAACTCGGTCCGGGCACTGATTCCGGAGATGTCCATGGTTCCCACAGATGAAGCACCTTGGTCTTGGGCCTGAAGGGAAAGGGTGAGGACTGGGGGACCGGAACTGGAACTACTGCGGCCTTCTCCCTGCTGGTCGGAACCTATAGGGTCCTGTTGCTGGAGGTATGGTGCTTATGCCCTTTCCCTTTGACGGGCCAAGGTGAATCCCCTCTTGTGACACACCAGCCAGTGTGTTCATCCTCTCCACCACCTCTGCCTTCTTCCGGAACTCCATGTATGTCGGCAATGTGAAGGGGGTAATGACGTACTAGATGGAGGATCAGAGAGCCTCCTCTAAATGTATCACCCGAGACTCCTCATCTGGAAAGTGGTCCAGAGCAAATAAAATGAGGTCCTTGAACTTGATCCCCAGCTCCCTTACCGACATAATACCCTACTGGAGGGAGAGTAGCTCCTGTCACTTCTCTTCCTTCATCGTAGAAGAGAGGAATTCAGCTCAGAACTCCTTCTCGAAATCAGCCCATGCCACCTCAGGCTCTCTCCTCTCCCCTAGGTAGAGCGTCCACCACTGACGTCCTGCTCCCTACTTATGGCTGACGGCCAGAGGAACCCAGTACTCGGTCTGAGCTCGGATCAAGCCGAAGGCTATCACCAGCTCTTATAGCCAGCCCTCCGTCTTCATGTCAGAGGTGCTGCCCTCATTCTTCTCGAGGGTCTGTCGCTGGAAGGTTCGAAGCATATTCTACCACTGGCTGACCTCCTCCTCTCGATCAGCACTCTGATGGTCGGCCAAGTAAACATCATGGGCCTCGATCTCCCGTACAACTCGTGGTCGTCTCCCGGGTGCCATAGCTGTAAGGTAAACAAAGAAGGCCTCAGCCCAAGTAGTGCAGAATATTGTACATAAAAATCCTTATACTTATTATTTATTTAAAATTCCAAAAAACACTCGAGAATCACAAGAACACAAGTCATTTAAGATTCATGTACCCTTCCAAGGGTCTCTACCCCTCAATCATCATGGCCCCACTTGGTCTTTCGGATGGTCATGTGTCCTTGCATCGGATCACGGGGGGCCCTAAAACCCAGTGTCCTAGACAGTCTTCCCTGGCCTAATACACGCACTGTGGTCACCCTAAACCATTTCCCTACCATCCCATGCAATCCTCACTGTACCTAACTCCAGACTCCATCATATCTCTCAACCCCTCACCTTTGATACCATTCTGTCATGACTTGCCTTCACCCAATGGAGGAAAAGGTCAGCATAGTGTCAGACCCTTCCTTCTATAAGTTGAAGGAGAGATAATGAACCCCAAAAACTACCTTCAATAGGTCCCAAAGTGGTGATCAGCACCAAGGGTATAAAATCACACACTAAATGGAATCCATTACGCTATTTTTCTTTTAATAGGATCGAGAGATAAGATCGTTAATCCCACAACACCAAAACTGAAAGTAAAAGTAATGCCCAGAACCATTACCAATGCATGTTAAAAAGTAAAATCCACCGTGTAAAAGGATTCAACAAATAAAAATACCAAATCAATGAACAGCATCAACTACAATGATCTCTCACATGGTCTGAGCTAGTATGGTCCACCACGATCCCCGAAGTCCTCCTGGAAACCTAAAAGAAGTTTTATCTACGTAGGGTGAGCATACAAGTATACTCAGTACGGAAAAACCAAACACTCTCGTGCAAAAGGGGGGAGGCATACTAATGACTTGTGAGAAAAGAGATAACCAATCACCTAGAAAGGAAACTAACCACCCAAGCCTCACCAAGGAACACTCCCAAAATAACGCAAGTCAAGTAATGTATAGTAATAGCACATCAATGTTTGGGTACCCCGCGCCACTTTCCCACTAGTTATTGATGACATCCTATGAATCGAACAAATCCCGCCATTCTCATCGCATTCACACTGTCATTTCCTGCCCGCACACACCCGGGCCACAACCTCACCGCAGTCCTTCTTCCAAACCCTGCCCATAGACACCTGGGCCACAACCACCATGCGTAACCACACCCACAAACACCAGGGTCAGAACAACTACTTCCATGCCCGAAGACACCTGGGACTCATCCCGAAGACACTTGGGAGACAACCTGCCCGCAAACACCTGGGCCAACCACTACAACCACCCTGCCCAAAGATTCTTCAGCTAATAATGGACTTTAGTCCATCACAGCCTGCCCGAAGAGTCTTGGGATATTCAGGAAAGGGAACATGAAATGAGCTAATAACTAGCAACTCATAGGAGTGTTGGGGAAAACACCCTCCCCCATGAAATGGGGGTGTTCGACACTATGTGCTCAAATTGGGTGGGGCACGAATATGAAACACAAAAACTACAAGTATTGGTTTATGTAACAAGAACTCACCCAATCTAGGGTTTTCTTCATCAAGCCTGAAGAACAATATCCATACTAATTATTCATAGGAGAAGAGAACATCACCCATTCCCAACTCACAACTCACACCAAACCAAATCCCCATTTGTCCCATCATTGTTTTCATGTTCAGTAATAATGTTTAAATATGTTTCTACACATACATGGTAATCTAGTAAGCATAAGCACAAGCCAAGGAAAGAGTACACCCAACAGAAATGTAAACATTAACACTTGGGTCTCCTGTAAAAGCACATCAAGTGAGACCCCTCCAATTATTGGAACCAAAGAAGATCTAAGTGAGATACATTCCCAAGTTCCCAGAACTATGAATAAGAAGGTTTCACAATAGAAGAGGATCCCACACCAAATCGTGATACAGACAAGGGATCCCATCCTCACCCACATCACCCCAGCAATATAAGTCCCTATCCAAGAAAAATGTAAGGTCACCTATACTTGGCCCATGGAGGAAACAACCAAACCAATACTTCCAACACAAGGCAGACTCAAAAGGTATTTTCAGATTTAAAAGATTTTACACACTCTATGATTTTAATTCCACTGGTCTTAAAATGGGGTTTTCATAGAAAAGGAGTTGATCCTGGTTCATCCAATTTATTTAGCTGAATATACATAATTAAAAAATTTCATTTACACAACAAAAGGTTCACAACCAAAATAAAAGCCATTTAAACATCACAAGGGGTAAGGGTTTATTAGTGCACAAAGAAAGACCACCAACAACCATGATTTTTATTAGGCGTAAGCTCGCACAATTTAGAAATCATTAATAATGAAAGAGGATAAAAACAGAGCAACATCACTGATCACACCCCTCCCCTTCATTCTATAGAATCCATTTATTATCTTCATTAATGATTGGTTCATCCAATTCTACTAAAGAAGTAGCATACCCACCCCGCAATATACAAACAAAGGATAGACGTAGGTGAAAGCCCTACCTGACTGATCAAGGATCAATGTTATGTCCCTGCGTGATTAGCAAGAGCTCCACGGAACAAGATCAAGGAAAACATCGTCGGGTTACAACTCGTCGGGATGAATGGTACTCCGACCACATGGTGATAGAGAAAAAGAAATTTAGTGAGAAGCCTTTAGGTTATATATGCTGATAAGGGCTAAGATACAGCATACCCGGGATGGTTAAGATATGAAGAGAAACCACTTAAGGAGAGGGATCGTGGGTTGACCACGCGACTGGGACACCCCACACGTCATTAAAGGGTCCCTACCTTCCGGGGTGGTTTAAACCAAGGCACACCAGGGTACCTCATCAATCATTTAATTAAATGACATTGATGGGCATTAATGGGATTTAGAACATGATTTATGGGGTCAAAAAATGGTTTTAAAAAACCAATTTGCGCAAAAAGGAGGGGCGACTGGAAAACCTGTGGGGGTAGGCAAGAGCTACCGGTAGCCGAGAGCTACCGGTTGGAGACAGCTTCGGGTATCTGAGAGATATAGGTTGGCGACAGCTACCGGTAGCTGAGAGCTACCGATTGGCAACATCGACCTGGTGGCGATAGCTACCGGTTGGCGACAACTACCAGTTGCCGATAGCCACCGGTAGCTGAGAGCTACCGGTCGCCCAGAGCCACCATTTGGCGACAACTACCGGTTGGCTATAGCTACTGGTATCTGAGATCTACCAGTTGGTGACATCTACCTGTCGCCGAGAGCCACCGGTAGCCGATAGAGAACGGTAGACGAGAGCCACCGGTAGCAGAGAGCCACCGGTACCCGAGAGCCACCGGTACCCGAGAGCCACCGGTAGACGAGAGCCACCGGTAGCAGAGGGATATCGGTGGCTCTCGCCTACCGGTACCCCAAGGTCACCAGTAGTCTAGGTTGACCGGTAGGCCGAGGCTACCTGTAGGCCAAGGCTACTGCTAGGAGTCACCATGAAGCAGGTATGGCCTTCCAGACCACCCAGAACACTTCAACATCAGATTTTTACTAAGTAATGTACCCCAAAAACCAATGCCATTACAAAATCCATTAGATGATTGTCAACATATCCCTTTTGCTGAAATTGAGCAGCTTTGATGTGTTTCTGGATGACTTGAACCTTCTCTGTCATCTCTTCCACAAGATTAGGTCCATGTAGCTTTCATCCTCTAACTTAATCCCTACAGGTTGGAGTTCTATATCGATTTCCATACAGAGCTTCATATGGAGCCATGTGAAAACTCGAGTGGAAGCTATTATTGTATGATAACTCAACCAATGGGAGATGTTAATCCCATCCACCTTTGAATTCTAGTGAACAGGATCATATCATATCTTCAAGCGTATGAAAAGTCCTTTAATATTGGCCATTAGTTTGGGGGTGATAGGCCGTGTTGAAATTTAATTCAGTACTCAAAGCGTGTTGAAGGCTCCTCCAGAATTTAGATGTGATCCATAGATCATGGTTAGAGACAATTGAGATTGGAACACCATGCAGTCTCACCACTTCCTTCATATATATCCTTGCAAGTTGTTCATGCAAGAGATCTTCCGAATAGAGATAAAATGGGATTTCATTTTGAGTCTATCAACCACAACCCATATCACATTATTTCCCATCGTTGTCTTCGAGAGACCCGTGACAAAGTCCATAGTATCATTTTCCCATTTCCACATGGGTATGGGCAATGGATGCGTTATCCCATTGTACTTTTGTCACACTGCATTAACATGTTGAAATACCAAGCACCTTGATATATATATTTGGCAATCTCCTTCTCATGTTATCCCACCAAAAGTGTTCTCAGAGAACGTGGTACATCTTGGTGCTACCAGTACAGATAGAGAATGTTGAGTTCTGTTCATTGTCCAATAGCTCCTTTATCCCGGGTGATGAAGGCACACAAATCCACGTTCCAAACCAAATCCCACCATCATTATTGATATGGAACTCATGAAGCTTCCCTTACATTACTGCATTCACCCACTTTTGTATCTCCTCATCATTTCATTGTGCATCTTTAACCTTACCTTGTATAGATGGTTTCACAATCAATTGGGATAGGTAAGATGTATCCCCTACCCTTATGATTTCTAAATCCATGCTTTTCTAATCCACGAAGATAGGGTCTTTCTCAATTCATAACATGGATAGTGTAGTAGGTTCATTTATTCTTAAAGCATCAACTACGTTGTTCGTCTTTCGTGGTGGTAGTGAATATAGAAATCGTATTCCTTAATTAGCTCTAACCACCTCCTTTGATTCATGATGAGCTCCTATTGTGTTAATATATACTTTAGGCTCTTGTGGTCAGTGTATATGTCACACTTCTCACCATAAAGGTAATGCCGCCAGATTTTCAAGGAAAAAATCATGTTTTCCAGCTCTATATCATACGTTGGGTAGTTCTTATCATGGATATGCAACTATCGTGAGGCATAAGTGATCACATTATCATTTTTCATGAGTACACAGCCCAATCCTTTCTTTGAAGAATCACTGTATATCAAAAAAAATTCTACACTTTTCAGTAGTGTGAGTACAGGTGCAATGATCTGCCTTATCTTTAGCTCCTTGAAGCTTCCCTCACATTCTTCCATGAAGATATACTTTACCCATTTCCTTGTTAACTTAGTTAGTGGGCTTGACAATTGTGAGAAGTTTCTCACAAAATGTCAGTAGTACCCAGCTAATCCAATAAAACTACGGATTTCAGTGACATTAGAGGGAATGGACCATTCCTCAATTGCCTTTGTTTTTGAAGGATCCACAGAAATCCCCTCACTTGTGATCACTTGTCCCAAGAACGTGACTAGCTTTATACAAAAGTCACACTTTCTGAACTTAGCATACAACTTCTCCTTTTTTGATGTCGCCAACAGAAGTCTTGGATTCTTTTCTTGTGCCTCCTTTCTCTTTGAGTAGATGAGAATATCATCGATAAAAACTACCACAAATTTGGAGAGGTAATGTCTAAAGATTATATTCATCAAATCCATGATGATTTCAGGGGAATTAGTAAGTTCAATGGGCATCACTAGAAACTAATAGTGCCCATACCTTGTACGTAAGGAAGTCTTCTGAATATCCTCATTCATCACCTTTAGCTAATGATATCCAGAATGAAGATCTGCTTTTGAGAAGTATTTAGTTCCTCTTAACTGATCAAACATGTCATAAATCCTTTGAAGAGGTTACTTGTTTTTATGGTGATCTTTATGTGTTCTTGATTATTGATATAGAGCCTCATTGTTCCATCCTTATTCTTCAAAAAGAGCACTAGCGCACCCCATGGTGATGCACTAGAGTGTATGAATCCTTTGTCTATAGGCTCTTACAGCTGCTTCTTTAACTACTATAGTTCAATAGAAGCCATATTATATTGACACTTTGAGATAGGATTACCTCTAGGTATGAGTTCTATTGAAAAATCTACCTCATGATCTGGGAGAATTCCGGGTAACTCTTCAGGAAATACATCTCCATATTCCCTCACGATTGGAATTTCGGAAAGGTTGGCACCTTCCTTTGACCCAACCATTTAGACGAGGTATGATTCTTAATAAGGAATCAACACCCATAAAGATGAAGGATTTTGAAATGAAGATTCAGGATATTCCTTGAATTTGTAGAAGAGCATGAAATGGTTTGGAATATGAAAAAATATTTCCTTTTCCCAATGGTTAATATGTTATCTATATAACAATAGACAATCCATTCCCATTATAGCGTCGAATTCTACCAAGGAAAGTATTACAAGATTCGCTGGAAGTAACTTCCCACATACGCCAATAAGAGAAGAGTCAAGCACTTAGGATGCAATTATTGCACCACTTTTGGTTTTTACAGATATCTCTACTTCAAGGCTTCGGGGCTTTGATTCTATAGTTCAAGGAAATATTCAAGATATAAAGTAATGTGTAGAACCAGAATAAAATAAGACTTTGGACATTCTTGAGTGGATATGAATTTTACCTTGTACGATTTCATTATCTTGCTCCACTTCTACATTAGTGATGGAATAATCCTTTCCTTTTTCCTTTGGCTTCTGTGGCTGCTGACACTGATTTCCCTCGAGAACTCAAGGTTTAGTGCGATGTATTTCATAGTGCCCCAACTCTCTACAGTTGTAGCATTGAACCATGAATGGTTCTCTCATTTCTTTTACCACATTATCCTTCATTTTTATGTATTTCTGACACTCTTGAGAATGTTGTCCTTTATTCCCAAAATTGAAACATTTCACCATACCATTAAGTTAGTTCCCATGGTGTAACATCCCACATTTTTGGCCTCTGGGTCATTGATTTTTCTTCCCACCTTTTTCATTAAATCTACCAGCATGAAACTCCATCTTTCATTTCTTATCACCATAGCCATGGGACCATTCTCCAAATTCCATCTCCACTTTGAAAGCACACTGTAAAACTTCTTTATAACTCTCAATGTCTCTAACTGAAAGACCCTTTCGAATGTTTGGTCTTAATCCACTAGAGAATATATCAATTGTTCTATCAGTGTTGATAAAAAAACCCTGAAGAATACCTTGAAAGACTTGTGAAATTTTCTTCTTAGGTTGTGACAGATTCTCCATATTTTCTCTTGGGCTCTATGAATTCTCTCTCCATATTCATATGAAGATTTCGTTGAAAATACATATTAATAAACAACATCTTAATGTCTTCCCATTCCATCTCTTCAATTCCCCCCCTTGGAATGGTGTTCTTAATCAAAGACCGCCATTGAGAAAAATCTATATCTAGACGTTAAACGGATAGTGTCACCTTCTCCATCTCAAAAGAGTGAAGACCAGAACAGATCTTCTCCATGGAGTTGACCCACTGTTCCGCAACTACTGTATCAGAAGATACACTAAACGTCGGTGGTCGTTGATGCATAAACCATTTGATAGCCAGTTGCTCTCTATTTGGAGAAGGAGGTCATTCCCCATTATTATGGTTATTGATCATAACCTGATATAATTGGGTAACCATCTCGATGATGTTTAGAACTCCACCTCCTAAATTATTGGGGATGTTTTTTGGGTAATCATTTCATTGTCCCTCACACGAGTTGTTGTCTTGGTTCCTCCTCATTCCCACCATTATCTAAAATTGATAAGGTTAGAACAAAAAATAAGTCAAGAAGTCATGAATAACTTATTCATTTAAACAAGCATAACGAATTAGATCCCTTGGTAAATATTCTTGTGTGCATATTTGTGCTTAGACTCATGCTAGATGATTTGTCTAGCGTTCACTAATCCTAATTCACAAATTAACCGAACCTTTCCTCTGATACCAACTATAGAAACCCAACCTTTTCATAAATTATTATTTCATCATTTTAAATATAAACAACATAATATTATTACACATAGAGGATCCAATGGATTAGTGTATTGGGAAAACTAGGACCATTAATAACAATAAAAACATCGAGCATAAACATTTTTCTCATTTCATCTTCTCTAGCTTCTTATTGGCACTTGACCTTTCCTTAGTTCAAGTAGCCACATAAGGATATACATGAAAATAGGGGTTATAGAAGCCCAGTAAAAGGATAGATAATAACAATAAATCATGGGGTGAGAATATTCATAACATAGGAAAAGAATCATGGACATGAGATGAAGCATTAATAAGAGACTTGAAATGTGGCAATGCAAAAAAATGAAACATCATGTCTTAGGGGTCAACTAAAAAAATGATTGTGAAAAAAGGATAGAATCTTATTCACACATAAATTCACATTTACTCATGATATTAATCACTTTACCCAATGCATTGGAGCACTGTATAATTCTGAGTGCACCCGTCACATTTAAACATTCATATTGCATTATATAATTCTGGGTGCACCCGTCACATCATAACATTATCATTTATCATTCATTCCACAATGAACATATAACATAAATGAACATAACTAAAACATAATAAGGAATGGGTTTCATCTCAATAGAACACATTCATAAACATTGTGTTCCCAAAAGAAAGGGGGAACAACCTACTTGGTATAAAAACCATATAACTTGAATGAGAGGTAAAATGTGTGTTCTTGAAATAAGAGTTCTTTGGGAAAACATTGTGTTATTCATAAATACTATTGAAAAACATGAATATAACAAAAAATGAAATACTTTGTTGGAAAAAAGATTTTTAAGGACTAACCATTTCAAAATGTAGTGAAAGAGGGAGAACCCGAAGGATGAAAGTTGGGTTCTAGAATTTCTCATTACCTTGTATCTGAATGATTCCTTCTCATTAATGTCCTATATAAGGACATTATATTGATTACTTAGAAAAATATAACATTTTTTATATTAATAGGGGTCATTTTGGTTTCATTATGTTCTTTTATTGGCCCTATGATGAGTTATAGAGTTTTAAAACATTGTTCTGGAAGGTTCGTTTTTATGGTATTCTGGAGAGTTCCACATGTATTCATGAATTGAAGATTGTGTAGAACAAGGGTAAACATATAGAACATATATTACATGTTATTAATTATAGTAAAGAACTTAAAATGATCTTAATATGAATTACATTTTATACCATGTGTATGAATCATTAGATAGGAATTTAATGATGGTCGCTTAGGTTAATTTGGGCGATTTTTCGACCACAATGAACCTGTTTTGTTTACTCATCTTGTAATATGTACATAAGTTAGTTAAAGAACATAAAATAAGGACATAATACATATATAATATTCTGGATCAACCATACAAATGGTTTCATGTCCAGGTCTATAGGTAGAACAGGAAAAAGAAAACATGTCATTCTTGAAGGTGATAGATTAACACCTTACAGAAAATATTTTCTTTTATAAAATAATAAGAAGAGGAGAAGGGGGTTGGATGGTATAATATCAAATTAGTATAATAAAATTATAGTATATGTATGATAATGGATTCACCATATATTTTTTAAAATGATAGGTTGGGAGAGAATAAGAAAAGTACATGAAATTGAAAGGGAATTAATGGATAGGGGAAGAGAAATTACCTCTTGAATCCTCCTCTTGAGATCCTACTTTAGGGGCCTAATCTTGGCCTTTTTATGAGACCAGATGCTCTTGGGCATGGGTAAGGGGATAGGGAAGATTCTAGAGCATAATATAGACAATTCATGAATCTTGAGAGGTGTTTTTTGGCAAGGGGAAGGGAATGGGTTATTTATACATGAGGAGGGAGGTGTTTTTACATTAAAATATTATATAAAATAATATATCAAAAGTTAGACTTGTAATATTAGTTTTTTGACATCCTAAATTATATATTAATATAATAAAATTATTTTTATTCTTTAAATCATCTTTATAATTATAATTAATTAATTTAATAAAAGGAAAGTGAAAGGAAGAGAAAAAGACACTTTAAGAAATCACCTATTGACTTTAGGCTTTGGAAAGTTCTTTTTAGGTTTGAAAATTCAGTTTATTTTATTTTAAGGAACCATTTATAAAATTTAATATAATTTGGCCATACCTAATGATCTATAATTTTTGTTTCATCATTACATCATTAATGAGGCAATTTAGGATACACCGGTTATGCAAAAAACTGTATTTTTTACTATTCAGCCAAAAGATGATGTATTTTTGAAAAATGCCAAAATTTCACCCTAAACATTTTTCGAAGTGTAGAATCTAAAAATTAATTCCATTTTGGGAAAATATTTTTCTAAATATGATTAATTTATTAATTATTTAAAATCAAAATTTATTTGAAAAATACAATTTTTAAAATTCATACAAATTTTATAATGCTTTCATAAATTTTGTAGGGTCGTATAAATATTTATAAAAACAATGAGACATATATTTGTTAATTTATGAACACATTATAAGAAAATACATTTAATTATAAATAATTACATACAAAAATACCAAATTTTTTAATGTGGTCAATTTGTCCCTTTCTAAGATGCCTAAAATTTATTTAATTATTCATGGGTAAGGTTACACTTATTTAGACGATGTAATATTCATAAGGGTCATACTACTATTCATAATGGTACGTTACAATTCACCAAATATTTTGTTTTTCTTATTGGACCCCAAAAATCAACATGAACACAACTGTGTTTGTCGGATTTTTGAAATTCCAAACCCAGAAGTGACAAACTTATTTTTAAAGGTCACTTAGCACATAGTAGTTCATTATGTTGTGTTTTCATGACAAATTTTTAAGAAGGGAATTTCAATTGAAATACTTTGGGTTGTTACCAAATCTCTTTTGAATCTGGACAACTTATGTACTTTTACGTATTCCAATAAGCCTCTTGGATCTATCCAAAACAATCTTGATCCATAGAATATTGGTTTCTTATACTATGTCCTTAATGGATAAACACTAGTTTCACTAGTCCTTAACAGACTGTAAGACTGCTATTCTGTTTCCAATAAGTAATATGTCATCAATATATACAACTATGATAAGGATTAAATTTCAACTAAACCACTTTTAAATACACTAATCACATTCATTCATAAGGAAACAAAATTATTTCACAGCTTCATCAAATCCAATGTTCAATTACCAGGATGCTAGCTTCAATCCATAAATGGAACTTTGTAACTTGAAAATTATTTTGGTATCACCTGGAGTCACAAAACCTTCTGGGTTTTCATATAGACACCTTTCTAAAGGTTCCCAATAAGCAATGTAGTTTGAATTCAATATGAAAAATCTCATTGTCATGGAAATATACTATTGAATGTAGAATTATAATTGACTATAACATGGAAAATTATGAAAAGGATTCATTATATTCAATTCGGTGATGTAGATTAAACCCATCAGGAACTATCCATTCTTTATAGGTGTTTAACTCACCATACATGTACAGTTTACTATTGAATTCCCATTGGCATCCAAATGGAATTGCATCATGTTTCACATTGACAAGAACCCAAACTAGTTTATGATACATGGAATCAATTTTAGAATTCATGGATTTGTTCCATCTTACATCATATGATCATTATACTATATCCTTGTTTGATATAGGTCCATCAATTTCATCATATAATAATTCACTAACTTTGGTGACTAGAAAACCATATCTATCTATTTATCATACCTCTCTCACATTCCTATGTAGTACTTGTGTTTTAGGAATTAATTCTTCCCCAGGGACCTAGGAAATTGGTTATTGTTCCAAATCATTAGTATCTTGAGATTAAACATTGTCAAAGAAAATATTTCTCCCATTCTCCATTTTTAGGATGTCCACTCCTTTAAGAAAGGCAGATTGTCTAGAGACAACCAGTATCTTGATTGAGGGTTTATATATGTATTATCCCAATGTTTCATTAGGATACCCTATAAAGATATATTTTGTACCCTATAGTGCTTGTTTTTTTCCGAGAAGTCCATAATGAAATCCTTACATCCCCATATATAGGTATGGAACATAATGGGTTTATTTATCTTCCATAGATTCAAGGGAATTCAATTTTCCACTTTAATTGGAACTAGGTTCAATAAGTATGCTGTACTTTGAAATTTTTATCCCAAAATGAAAAATTGATGATCTTCATGAATAATCATCGACCCTACAATGTCTAACAACATACAGTTCTTCATTCCAATAAAACCATTCCACTATGTGTATAAGTCGGAGTGACCTGAGATAGAATCCAAAACCCCTATAAAATGTTTATAAACTATTGTTTAAAATATTCATCACCTCGATCTGATCAAATATACTCTTTCTCATTACCATGGTGATTCTCTAATTCATTCTTGAATTTTATAAATTTCTCAAAGTACTCAGTCCTATAACTATTAAAGTAGATATATACATATTTAATTTGGTCATCAGTACAATATATGAAGTAAGAATACCGACCTCTGGATTCTATTGGAAATGGTCCAAAATCAATAGTGTGTTCCAATCCTAAAAGCCTTCTGTCCCATTCACCCTATCCACTAAAAGATGGTTTGCTGATTTTACTTTTTAAATAAGCATGACATCTTTCAAGTGGATTTATCTTAGAATAGACTAAGTATCCATCTTAATAGATCTTTGTCAAATGATTCTCATTTACATGACCAAGAAGGTGATTCCAAAAGGTAGGTGTTGTAAGAGTCATGTTAATAGGATTCATTATCAATTTACAACATTTGGATTTTGTAATTTAGTACATAAAAACCATTCCTTAAATGTGCAATGCCAGAAAAAATGTTTTCCCTATAATTGAAGAATGTTTTATATCCATATTAAAAAATAAACACATTTTTATCATTGTATGATATTGAAATTTTGTTTTTGGTAATTGTAGGTATATAATAACAGTATATTAAAATGAAAATCATTCTTGTTGGAAGTTAAATGTAGTAGTCACCAATGGAGTGAGAATCCATCATTTCACTATTAACATCTCTCAAATCCACAAATCCTCTTAAAATATTTCATCATATACCTGGTTGTTATATTAGTAATATATGTTAGAACCATAATATGAATCTAACACACAATATATAGAAAAGGTAAAATTTCACTTGTTAAAAAAACACACCATTAGAATCCCCCTTCTTCTGGGTTAGATCCTCTTCTAGTGGCCTGAATTTCTATATGCAATGAACAATACCTATTTTTCCTTTCCCTACCTTTGGATCTTCTTCTTCTAGGAAGAATGGGGCTTAGTATCTTTAGACTATTTATCATTTTGGTCGCCTTTTTCTTTCCATCCTTATATTATTCACCATAATAACTTTGGGTTTTTAACTACCCATTTCACTATCCAATGTGTGAATAAAACTAAGATATTTGGAAAGTATTTCCTCATTATTTCACAAGTTGTAATTAACAATAATGCATTATAAGGTCTTAGTATGTGATGAAATTATGAGATATGTAGGCAACTCATAATATAATTTAATGCCTAATATGTCCAAGAATTCATTATAGCAAATAATCTTGATTAAATGAGGCACAACTGGCATAGACTCTATATGTTTAGTTGTAAAAAATTCATCAGTGATCTTATACAACTCTTCTCACACTATCTATTGATAGATATCCTGAAGGTGTGACATCATGCTATATGATACCATATCCTCGTGATTCTTAAAAATATCATTGAACATGGATGGTAGAATAAAAAAATGAACATATATAACATCATTTATATGTTTCTCATATAGATTTAATCATTATCATTTCCCTTATTACTAGGTGTAACTTTAAAAGGTTCTTCTAGAACATACAATTCCCTTTCATAGAGAAGAATGACATGTAGGTTCCTTTTACATTCAAGGAAGTTTTTGTCGATGATAAGATCATATTTATCATGTATAAATCATACTGATATGTTTGATATCAATTTAATAAAGTTTCTATCAAATAATATAAGTACAATGTTACTACATTCTATTTTGATATTTAGACAAATAAATAAATATTATATTTATAATATTCCCATGATTTTATTGAAACCCAATATCCCGTACAATTGGCTTTAGAATATCTTGGTTCATGTATATTCTAGAATAGAGGATCCATATTCACTTTCTTGTCACCCCAAAAGGGTTTTTCATGCAACATGAATGGTTTTAGGTTGGAATTCCAAATGCCAGCTACCTTAACACACACTTATTTGATCTGTTGAGTGGACTAACCAATCATAAAATCTATAATTTATTTTTCCTCAACTCTTGGCCCTTAATTACAATAAGGGATTCTTTGAAAGTTATCCCTTTATGTGAACCGAGATAAGGTAACCCAAAACATAAAGTTTGAATTCCCTGATAATTTAAATCACACCAACATGGATATTCATGCATTTTGATCTGTAGTTCTCTTTTAACAGAAGTATTGGAAGGATCTACAAATCTAATATTTTGTTGATGTAATTTATCCTTTTATACATAAATTTCCAATTATCATCATTAAAATATTATTATTAATCTAATGTGTATTTACTTAAGTTATTAACCATGTATTAGATAATATTTATGCATAATATGGTTTATTATACTTATATCTTTAACTCCCATTAATTAATTAATTATGTGATCACGACAAGACATCCATAATGAAATAACCATGAAACTGATAGAAATAAAATAATAATGTTATATGATCATGAATTTTTACTAGTTGTTTTTTATCATTTAGTTGATAAACTATCCTTTGACCTAGGGGAAAATACCTTGATACAATTATGCTTTGTGTTGCAACATTCCTCTTATCCACCTATGTATCTCCTTGTATCGGTTTTGTCTCAGCTACAAATAATAACCACCTCCACTATCATGGGAGCACCATCCATTACATATTCCTTTTACATAGACCCAAGTGAGGGGGAAAAGTAGTTAACATAAAATAGTCCATGGGTATATAGTCCCCATATTATATGAGGAGAGAAGACATGTAGGACAATAATTTCATTTTAGACAAAATTAAAAAAAATGAATCAAATAACCAAAAAATGTTTGGTCTAGCTCATGATTATCCACATGCATTAAACAAATTATGAATTTAAGAAAACTCGAATTTAAATCTTAATGATTCTTAATTGTTCTCAAATCAATTAATTAATTCCATTACTTAATAAATTATTTTATCATAATTCTTATGCAAATTTCATTGAGATTCTCATCCATTATATTTTTAAAATAAATAAATAAAATCATTTATATGTTCTATGTAAATACATGTACCTTTTATGAAACACATTGAATACTCATCAAAATCTACCCAACGTGTATTTAACTTGTATACTTTTTTACTCTGGTGACATCTGGAATTCATGACTTCTCACATAATTTCACAATGAGTAATTCACACATGATTACAGAATTACATGATTTTTTTGTCACATGTTATGCTTCAATCCATGTTTAGTAACAATATGTAATAAGACTGACACATGATATGTCGATACGAACATTACGTAGATATTAATTAAACATATATATATATATATATATATATATATATTAAAACCAATCACAAGTAATTTCCTATCATTATGACCACATTCAAGTACATGTCTCAAGGATTACATCGTATAATAAATAAAATTTAAATATATGTTACTTGGTATAAGTACTCGGGGGTAGGTCTAATATACACAATGTGTACACCTCTCACAATCTATCTAAGACACGTGCCTAGGGAATCAGCATGTAATCCATTCCTGATAAAAATTGGTTTACATGGTGTGTCCAATCTGAGACATGCCATGTGAACACCTAGTTACACAGTCTGTAGTTTGGTAGGTCATGTATGGAATACACAACCCATCTATGAATGAATGGGGATATACACCATGTACGTGGGATACAAGGAATGTAGTCTAACTAACAATGCTCCAATAAATTCTAGTTAACACAGAGTTCATTATGTGTGTAATTTATTCAATAATCAATTAAAAATATTGAATTTATTTCTAAATCCATTTTTATGCATTGAAGGTGACTACAAGCCATTTAACTATGTTACACAGAATGTCATATGTTGTTTTCCCACCAAAAAACATGGTATCTATTTATGAGTTCCTATATTTTATTTTAATCATAAAATTAATCAACTTGATTATATCTATGAGAAATGAAGAAGGAAGAAGAATATATAATGTTACTTGTTCAATTAATGGCCAAAAATGAATTGGAAAATTAAATTAAAATGTGTAAATCACAAATGATCAATAAATAATAATGTGACTGCACTGATATCAATTTTAGGTTCTATGTGCATCGAATGTGTGCAATCGGTGGTTCCCAACATTGATTTGGTCATGATTGATGATCAATCCATTCTCTAAATGACGATAAACTTAGAGGTCTATAGAAATGAGTCAATGAAAATATACAATAGAAATCACTCCAAAACCAATGGTAGGATCATCACATAATAATTATAATAAATTTAATTCAATAAATAATTACATGTACTGGAATTGTTTCTTCATTGAGGTATCTGGTGACATTCACCAATGCACTATCATTGTGTTGTAGAAACCAAGTATAAATTTCCTCTAGCGGTGATCGACATCCGTTCTATGAATATCAAGTAATTACTGAAGGAATCCTTAAGTTATATAATAGAATAACTTTGTCCTTTCATCATCCTCCTTCAATCACATTACGAAACGCTTCCAAACAGTTTTCCTTGATCTGGTGGAGGACGATCTCTCTTCGTTATTGTCAGCATTCCTAGAGAAGGGAAATATATAGGCATGAGAGGATTATCCAAATCTGACGTGCACAAAAAATATGAATGAATTGGAATATTAACAAAATAGCATAACTGGGTTTACATATCTCTATAGTTAAAATAAAATATTTTTACAAGTTCCCTTAATTATTTATTTAATACTAGAAAAACACAATGTCAGATAACAATAAGAAAATCATTATTTCCTTACAAAATAATAAATTATTAATTATAATTAAATTTTATGTAGTCAAATAATATTCAATATTTATTATTTCTACTCATACCGGAAAATCAAGTCCTCCAATCCCCAATACTATTTATGGGACCTTGAATATTGACTATTTATTTATAAAATAAATATCACAGAATTATTTTCCATTAAATAAATAAAAATTGTATTTACTAATTAGAAAATAAATATTTATGTGAAACAATAATAAAAGAATAATTATTAAACCATTCACGGGAATAATATTTATTCCACCTATTAAATACTAAATAATAAAATATATTTTTTAACTATGATTCTAGATATAATTACTGTGTGTCCCTCTAGGACTATTTCTTAGTGGAATTTGTCTAAGTATCCTAAATTCTAGATCTAGAATCTGGAAACATGCCATAGCACCAACATAGAAATATGTTAGTGTCACACTGACATGTCACCTCATATGGAAACTTACTATGTAATACAATCTTTTTATCTTGATATCTCAAATCAAGCAGGTTGCATACTGGTTTCATCATCCTATGTGCTTGATGTCTCTTTCTTTGAATTCTCAAAAAAATAAACAGGCTTTTATAACACCATGCACATGGATTTATTTAGGTTATAAAATTTCCATAAAGGGGATTGAGATATCAACTTCCATTAACAAAAAAAGGGAAAAATCCTTTCTCACATTATTCATTAATGAAATATTACTCAGGACGTGCCCAACATATCATACATCAGCATGAAATTCTACCGTTAAAGTTATTGTTAATACATGTAAGTGTGTGAAAAATAATAATCATTAATAATGATCTGAAATTCAAAGGACAAATACACACATCTGCATATAGGAAAATCCAATGACACATATAAAAATTAATTTCATATTTGAGGGTCTCGTTCTCATAATATACCCCTGGATATTATGAAGGGAGTACACTATGAGAATGTGCCTCAAATTACCATGAGTCTCCATCCCTAATATCCTGTATTATTAGTGTCCCTTCAATTATATCATCCGGATATAGAACATTTATTCAAGGATAATGTCGTAGCATGTCTGTTTTTTCATAATGGCAGGGAACATCTACGACCTTTTAGTGTGACAGCTACTCTTAGAAAAATATCACATACTATGTCACATATAATAACAATCATGATATGATAATTTTTTTACAAATATTCATATAAATGAATATATTTTTATCAAAAAGTAAAAATAAGTTGGTTATAGGGAACCAACTCCAACACTATACAACGACCCATAGATTAATGTGTCTCAGAAATAAGATTTCACAGTATAAATATAATGATGTATGGGATCATGACATCCATTATTTCGAATTTCATTAATTGTATATTTGATTAATATAATTCTTCAGTTTTTTCACATTGAAATTATATGTGGATTCATTTCATGCTCTTATTGTGGATTAAATGGCATGTTTCTTTTGTTATTAACCATGGAATATTTTTTGTTCTTTTTTTAATCATTGTATCATCTATTTTATATATCCATTATAGATCATCTCATCTCTACCTTTATTCCTTTACTAATGTTATGAAGAAGAAACCATTGAATGTGTTTTAAGGATGAATATTTTTTTATTACCATTGTGTTTTATATTTTATTCTCAATATAAAAATGGTATCATGTATGTATCTATATCTCCAAGACTAATAAATTGATAATTCATTTATTATTAGATCATTTTTATATATTCCAATATAATAATGTATACACTATATCTAGGTTTCAGTATTTGGGGTGGATAAATCCAGAATCATAGGAATTTTAGTAAAAACATTAAGAAATAGATTTAAGAAAAAATAGATTATGGAATATAAATTTGTGATGAGAATTTAAGATATTTTCAATTGTGTAAAATATAATAAATTTCAGGGAAAGGAAGGAATATGCCTCTCTCAAACAAATACATCGATGTATGGATACAACATTCTACTTGTTTTTTGAATAGATGCATCTTGGTTTAATAATACTAAAAGGAGATTGATAGTTATATCTCGACCATCATTATGGTGCATTTTGAGTGTGTCATTACTATTCACACTGTCTGGAATAGTAGCTGGATGTTAAATTGTTAACAAACATTTTATTTAAAAAACATTATAAATTATCTGAAAAATTATTATTTAATAATAACCAAAAAATAATGTATGCTTATAAATATTAGATAAAGAATGAAAAAATATTCAATTTATGTTTAGTGGTACACTAGATTTTGAATTATATATTATGATTTAAAATTATAAAATTTAATATGTCATGATCCCTATAAACATGGTCTACCCCTCATGGGCCGACAATGTGAGAAGGGAGATAGTGACCCCCCGAGTACCGCCTCTAGTAGGCCTCAGGTTGACAACTAGCACCGATGGTATGGTAAACACACAAATGGGATGAATTACCCTTTGGGAGAACACATTCAAAATAAATATATGATAGACACCAAACAATTCTATCCCAGGATACAATATAAAATAAATCCCAAGTACACATATGTAATTTCATGAATAAACTACTAAAACTGAAATGGAAAACAACATGTAACAAAGGAAAGTAAAAAAATTAGCAACCACAAATCCCAAACAGCTCCTGCAACCCTAAGGTAGTAGTAACCAGCCTAGTCTCCAACTTTCATCAACTGGCCTAAAAAACTATTTATATGTACATAGGGTGAGTATAATTGTATACTTATTAGTATCCCCCCATGATCCACTCGTGAAAAGGTAAAGAAAGCCAGCTAAAGAACAGGGAATAATAAGTGAAACTGACTCATCACCAAAACAAGTATACTATGTTACCAACCTCACAATGGATACTCTCACCAAGTATCAAATGCAAGAGTATATAATAAATAATGTATATCAAGGGTACAATGTTACCACTTCCCCACTAGTTTTCCACTTTTCCCCAATGTTTCATGTCCTAAGAATCTCCCTCCAAAGAGGCTTGCCCGCAGATAGCTGGGTGAAGAACCACCACATGCACCGCATGATATAGAACCATTATGTTCACATAACCAAAGTAACCATGTAGTTTTTGGGAGCCATCACAGCTCTCATAACATGTATCATACGTCCAGAATTATACCTCAAGCCATTACAGCCCATACATCGAGTAAGGATCCTAAACCCAGCATAACCTATACACGTTACACCAATTGTAGTCCATAGGAAACTATATCCACAATATATGTGTGTGATTAACCATAATAAATTACAACCCTATATATACATATATGGGGAAAACTAACTAACCACTATGCCTATGAGCACAAGTAAATACCAAGATAAGAGAGAGGGGACAAAGGGGGTAGTCTTCCATCCGTCCTCCCAATAGAATCTTGGGGAAAAAATCCCCCCCTAGGGCATAGAATCCCCAAGGTATCAGTGTCTCTAACTAATGGGGTGGAGCATTCTATATAAATGAAAAACGTACAAAATATACTATAGCTCAGAACCAAACTATGGGAACAACCACTTCTTAGACTCAGTAGATGATAACATCTCTTGGACCCCCAACTGTGACTACAAGGACTGTGTATCCTATATGCACACAACCATTTAATGAGATTTATTATATTTATTTCATACTTTTTTTTATCAGTTTCAATTTACATTAATTAATTATTTAATCATTAATTAACAATTAGAAATTCCATATTATATATCATTCACATCACAACAGTGTTTACTTCCCTATAAGCAAAACCAAACCAAGTACACAAATTCATAGAAATGTTCCCTCTCCATTACATCCCATCATGCTCCAACCCCATGGGTTAACATAATTTATTCAATCATTTATTAAAATATTTATTACTCTCCCATACTTCCTGGTATTCGAGAAAAATATTTTAAGCTACAATGCCTAAGGGGATCAACACGGTCATTATGTGAACTACCTGTCAAGTCATTTCCACCTATATCCAGAGCGTAGACCCATCCTCCTTTGAGAAGTAAAATAGGGAAAGCATGTGGCATAATATGCGCGTCTTCAACCGTTTTTGGAAGATGGATAAGAAATACCAACTCCCTTGAGTAGTGGGGAAACAAATTATATAAAAAACCATCAAGATTTAGCAAGCATCTAATCATTCACATCCAACCCGTTTCATCATCTCTGGTGTCCTCCCTGACACAAACATGCATGAACTGATGCATCTTGCCACAATGGGTGTCAACTACTACCAAAACCAATGGGCCTCCCTACCCCTGCATATCAAAATATTCATACAAGATTATATCAAAACAGAAGCACCAGGAAAACTAATATCATATCAACTAGGCTCTTGGACCTTAAAAAAGTCATTTATCCATCATACAAAATGATCACTCATGGCTCCATATCACAAGGAACTCGGCCTAATAAGAAAAATGGTAACTCAGATCACTTCTAGTAATTATCATTTTATGAAACAGCTAGTTCTTTAATCTGTCTACAATTAACCAATTAATTATTTTTAGGTTCCAACTATGGGAAACCTAAATAGAAATATATCATAGCTATCAAAATTATATTAAACATGCTTTCTCCATCAATTTGATTAGAATCAATTTACAACAAAAATGACCTGATTCATTTACATGAGTCTTTATCTATTGGAAATTATTAAAATTAATGCTAGTTTACGTTATTTACCTGTTTCCGTTATGAATGAAATTCAAAACAAGGAGATTGTAGATATCACACTATCTAGAAAAAAAAACTTCAATAAAAAATGATCGATACAAATTTATTTATCTAGTTCAAATTATTATTATGTGAATTCCATTTTGATCTAGTGGGCAAAAACATGTTGACTCTACAGTTTCACATAAATGAATAGAAAATCCACGAATCACCTACCTCAAAAGGTCCTCATCATTATTTAAATGAGAATGATCCACAAAACGGATTTTGAATGCCTCCCCCATGACAAATTCATTCTCCTAGGGATTCCAAAACATGACCTCACCAACCGACACCTAAGATAACTCCATTAGAATCATTTAGATCACATTCCATAACATGGAAAAGGGAAAATATGGGCATAAGGATCGAATAAAACACATGAAAAGAGGTAGATAATACCTTCTATTGATGAAAAATTGACACTTACTGCTAGCACCAAAATAGGTGGTACACATGCTTTAGGAAGAAAATTCAATAGGAAATGTTCCAAGGATTAAGGATCGATCACACTGCTCCTATGGGAAGAAAGAAATGTTTGAAAATATCGCACCCAAGAACAAGAGGGTATAATAATAGAGGAAGATATGCCATCCCTTTAAAAGATTTATAGAGAAGTAGTTTAAGATGAACTGTATTTTACATTAAAATAAGATCATATTAAACAACATGGTTTGACCAAGTAAAGGCATCATGAGACTTAGAAAAAATAATGTAGGTGTTATGGTCATTGAATCGGCCTTAAATCCCTTAAAAGGTCCTTGAATGCATTTTACGTTGATGAAAATGTCAAAGGATTGAAACTATAGGATGATGGAAACATTATACACCAAAACAAGCTAGAAACATTTTTCAAAAAATGAATCACCAACACTAATGGCACTGTTCCAAAAATGACTCACCAATGACATTGTTCACATCAGTCTCACCAATGACACTATTCCAATCTATCTCACTGATGAAACTATTCAGATCTGTCTCACTGATGACATTGTTCACATAACTAGAAATTTGGAAATGTGTTGGAGATAAGTCAACATGACCTCCCAAAACACCTCAGAAAATATATTTTAGCAATGTAATGGACCGTAGAGGTCTAGTACATTATATCAAATACCACTCAAAACATTATCGTCCTCGAGAGTTCAAAACCACCATTAATGAAACAAAAAAGGGGTCTAAAAAACCACCCCTCAAGATACCTCTCAATAGAGAGAAATTCACAATAATCCACAAAGTAAAATCACCTCATAAACACAAATTGTCTACATCCACGAAGAAAAAATTATAACATGAAAAGATATAATCATCAAACAACCCTGGGTACAGAGCTCTTATCTGTGAATCACGTTCCTAGGTACTCTCCTTCATACCACCATGTTTCCCCAAGACATGAACTATGTGGATAGAATGGAATCATAACACATTATCTTTGTGGTCTTGGATCTCCACGGGCCGCTCCTCGAAGGTCACATCATTAACAACATCAATATTTCCCCAATAGATGACATTACCGTCATCATGAAGAATAAAATTGACCACTGAATGATTAAAAACATCATGTACCAATCTCATCATTGGGGGATATGCTACTCGATATAGCACGACTCCCACACAAGACAATGCCTCAAAAGGCCCAAAAAATGGGGAGAAAGCATAATCCCGTCACCAAACCTTTACTGCCCATAATGGGGAGTCACCTTAAAAAACATGTGATCCCCAACAAAATACTCTAAAGGTATCCTCCTTTGATCCTCAAATGATTTCTGATGATCATACCTTCAACCTCTCACGAATCACCTAAACCATCATTGTCATATTCTACACTAGTTTTTCTATAATAATTTCTTACTCTCTAACCCCAGTCCGGAAAAATGGAGTACAAAAAGGTCATACATACAAGGCTTCAAACGTTTCCATACAGATGGTGGAGGGAAAACAATTATTGAAAGGGAACTCCACAAAGGGTATGTTCATTATTTAGGAACCTCCAAAAACCAGGACATAAGAGTACAACATGTCTTCAAGAGTCTAGATAGTCCTATCTGTTTGACCATCTATATGTGGATGATACATTTTGTTAAGGAAAAGCTAAGAAAAAAATGATGGAGACCTCTTCACACCCTAGACGTAATAAGAGGATCTCATTTGGAAATAATCAACCTCGAGACTCTGTGGAGTCTCACCACCTCCTCCAGATACTACCTAAACAAAAATTCCACTAACCTCATCTCCTTGATTTCTATGATGTTGGATGATATCATTAAATGATCCAGTACCACCCAAATAGTGTCATGTCCATCCTAAGGTCTAGGTAAAATAGTAACAAATTCGATTGAGATGTCCTCCAACTTCCACTAAGGAATAACTAACGACACGAGACAACCACCTGGGACATGGTGCTTGGCCTACAACTTCTGGCAGACCAATCATCAAGACACAAACTCCGCAACTACATGCTTCAACCCTGGACACCAAAACTGACTCCTCAAGGATCTGTACATCTTTATCACGCCATGATACACCGCTAGACTAGATCTATAGAACCCTCTGAGAACCATATCATGCAATGCTGATGTAATGAAAATACTTCCCATATACAACATTTGGTGTTGTTAATCCTCATACCATCCATCAGGGGCCTCCCTACAAACAACTCGGTCTCCCCAGACATCCACCTCTAGATCCCCCAACTGGGACTCTTCCATGGGCTGCACCAGAGATGACTACACCATCATCTGAAAAATATGACCTTTTCCCCCATATTCTCCCATATCGAGATGTAATGTTGAAATTTCAACCATCACCCTCCATGAATCACTATATTTACACACTATATCACTAAGCGACATCCATATCGGCACATTAGCAACAAAATTCCCCTTTCAAGGGGTATACGATATTTTGAAGTTGTATTCCTGCAAGAACTCTATCCACCGATGCTTTTGAAAGTTCATATCACCCCAGGAGAAAACATAACTCAAACTATTATGATCGATTAAAACCAAAAAGTGCTCACCAATGAGGTAATGTCTCCACAAAATCAGAGAAAACACCAAGGATGACAACTCAAGATCATGGGTAGAATAGTTAAATCCATTGGGACACAACTACAGAGACCCTTAAGAAATGACTGATCTCTATTGCATCAAAACACAAATTTACCCTAGATGCAAAGAATTGAAGAAAACATCAAATTGAACTCCCTCAGCTAGAAGATAATGAACTGGTGCACATACCAACTTATCATTTAGATACTCAAATGATTCCAGACACTAATCAGTACACATTAATGCCTGATCCTTCCTGGTCAATTTTGTTAGAGGATTTGAAACCTGAGATAAATCATCTATGAACCTCCTGTAGTAACCTGCGAGACCAAGGAAACATCACACCGCTGCCACTGTCCTGGTATATTTCCAAGACACAACCTCTTATATCACCGACAGATCCATAGTCGGTCCCTACTAGGACACAACATGCCCCATAAAGTGGACTTCTAGAGCCCAAAACACACACTTTGACAACATCCTAAATAGATTCTATTGATGATGAACTCCCAAAATGGCATGCAGATGCTCTGAATGCTCTTTCTCAGATGTAGAGTAGATAAAGATGTCTCCAATGAAAACCACCATGTACATATCCAAGAACTCACAGAATAGAACATACATCATTCCCATGAACAGAACTGGAGAATTCGTCACACCGAATGACATTAAAACAAACTTGCAATTCCCATGATAATGACATGAATAAGTCTTCAGGATATCGTCATCCTTCATACACATTTGATGATATTCTGACCACAATTAGATCTTTGAGAACCAACTTTCACAATTCAGTTGATCGGATAAATCATCAATCCGCGGAATTGGATAGCGGTTCTTCACTGTCACTTTATTTAAGAGATGATAATTGATACACAAATAGAAACTTCCATCAGCCTTCTTCATGAAAAAAACTGGTGTTCCACATGGAGACACACTCAGCCGAACAAAACCTCATTGTAATAGACCATCATGTTGTATATGTTTCTCTTGTAACTCAGAAGTGGCCATCATATATGGATACATAGATGCAGGAAAGGCTCCTAGGTAAAGCTCGATCCCAAACTCGATCTCTCATCTATGGGGTAATTCTAAAACCTTTTCTTGAAAGACATCAGGATTCTATTCTATGTCCCTAGGAAATAACAACTGGTGAATATCCAATGAACATAGCATCATCTTACCCATCACGCTTTATAAGCATGGAACACACCTCTTACCCATTTGAGGGTATTGCTCACCAACAAACAGCACTGGCTCTCCATCAGCATCAATGAACACCACTTGCCTCTTGATACAATCTATGATAGCCTGCACAAAATACAACAAATCCATCCCAAATATGACTTCATATGGTTTTATCCATAGACATAGGAAATCTTCCTAAGAGTAGTGCTACCCAAAAATAGATCATAATCTATACATACATAAAACAAGTCATCTCAACCTCCAACTAGTGTTGTCAATGCCAAGGGAACAGGAAGCCTCTCTAACTCTAGTCCCAATTCATGGAAAAGGGTAGGTGATATAAAAGAGTGTGTTTCTACAGAATCAAAGAAGGCATTCACCCAATTAAAAAATTATCAAATGGTACCTCAAATGACTTCTACCTCACCTGGAATTAGAAAAACTAAAATATAAAGCTGACCATGACCTCCTCCAAAGACTCTATGACCCTGATGAAGACCACTACCATGGACATGCATTTCTCTTTGAGGACAAGGAATGTCACATGGTTTTCCTTTACCAACCCCATATTCTCTCTACTGATCCAAATCAGGTGAAACCATATACTATTTCGTCAATTAGAACTGCCTCAACAGAGGAACCTAAAGTAGTAAAAATAGTGCACGATGACTGATCTGAATGTTTGGAGACTATCCATGATGATGAACTCAAAATCCACAAGAAAACAAGATAATGATCCCTTGATATAATCCTGAGAGCCGCCACCCATGGAGAATTGAGATGCAGAGGGCTAGGACTAACCCCCAGCAGAATGAAATATCATCTACCCTGAAAACCAAGAACCCCACATCACAAATGTTCTTCTTGAGGAATCATGATGGATCCCCTATCGTGATAATTTGGTTGTAGCCAATATCCTCTCGATAGCCTCTTCCTATGCCATCACCTCAATATATTTTTTTAGCATAAATTGGTTGACCTGGAACTGATTGTCTAGATGAAAAGCCTCCGCTAAAGGCCTCTCCATAGCATCCTCAACTAGTAAAAGGTCTGAAGAATATCGTAAAAGGTTCCTAAAATGGATTCCAAATTCTCTCACATTGGAACTCCGCTGTCAAATCGTAAGAAGCTCATGGAGTCTAGACTCCTTTGTAGTCGATGAAGGAAACTCAACTCTGAACATGTCTTCAAACTCCTCCCATGATACCACTAATTCCTCACCATCCCAAGGGAATATGAACCACCACTTCCAAGCTGCTCCACACAACCTATTCACAACGAAAGACACATAGTGATCCTTTTGAGGACAAATCGAATCGAATGATATCTCAAACACTACCAACAAATCTTCTATGACTGCATCTAAAATGGATCCCTCGTACTTATGCTGACTCGGGTGCTGAAACACTCAGAGTGTCCTCCTTCATGTGTCATCGTCGCCAACTGCTTCCCTTTGGTATGCTGATGGCATAGCCTGCAGTACATCTTCTTCTAGAACCTGATAGGGACATCAGCCTGGATCCATACCTTAAAATATCGAACCATTAGAGATCATAAAAATATAATATGAATTACTCTACATTAATTAATTATTTCCTTTCTGTTATTCATTTTATGTTATCAAATCCCAAGGTCTACCCATTGAAACATAGGCACAAAGACTAATGATGCATAATCCTTTCCATGGTTTCTAACCTATAACTTGCAAAAATTCATTTAGTATCCACTATAATCATAATGTTCTATGTATTAGATCATAAAGGACCCTAAACTCCTATGTCTCAGCTGGTCTCTGATTTTTACATAACATGATAAACTTGACTAACACTGTTTTCCTACCATCCCATGCAACCTCACCTGTTCCTAACACCAAACTCCCTCCAATCCCTCAACCTCCTCTCATAACAATATTTCAAGACCCCCTACCCACATGGTGTAACACTCCTGGGATGGCAGTGTGATAAGGGAAAGAGTGACCCCCATGTCCCTCATCTAGTAGGCCTCGGGATAGAAACTAGCATTGAGGGTATGGTAAAGAAACAAATGGAAGGCATTACCCTCTAAGAGAACACATGAAAAAGAGAGATAATACATAAACCAACTAACTCCAACTCATACTGCAACATAAAATATATCCCATGAAATCATATGTAATTTCATTCAAGAACTACTAAAACTGAAAGGGAAAAGTTCATGTGACAAAGGAAGGTAAAAAAAATAGCAACCACGAAGCCTTAATAGATCCTCCAATCCAAAGCTATTAGTAACTAACCTGATCTCCAACCTGATCACATTGAACATTAAAATAATTTATATGTACGTAGGGTGAGTATAATAGTATATTTAGTAGGATCCTCCTTGAAGCCTCTCATGCCTATGTAAAAAAAGAATGTGAAAGCACATTGAACAACAAGTGAAACTAACTTGTCACCTAAATAGGTATACTAATTCCCCATCCTTACCATGGATACTCTCACCATGTATTGCATACAATATTATTTAATATAACAAATAATATCAAGGGTACCCCACTACAACATCCCCACTGCTTTTCAACATTTCCCCAAGGTCGTACGTCATAAGCATCTCCCTCAAAAAAGACTTTCCCTAAAACACCTAGGCGTTGCACCACCACATGCACCACATTAAGGACAACCACTACGTCCATGTAACCCATGTAAATAGGTTATTTTTTGGATCAACCATAGATCTTATAATCTGTATCATACATCAGTCACTATACCTCGAGCCATTACTTCACATACACTACGGAATGATCCTTAATCCATTATAGCCTATATACATTACACCTATAGTAGTCCAGAAGAAACTATATCCATAATATCTGTGTGTGAATAACCACAATATATTACAACCATATACACACATATATGAGAATGAATAAGCATTGTTCTAAATATAACAAGTAACTACCATGAGAAGAGAGTGGGGCCAAAGAGGGTAGTCATCCATTAATATGCCCACTGAAATTTTGGGGAAAACACCCCCAGGTATTAGAATCACCAGGGTGTCCATTTCCTTATCTGATGGGTGGAGCAGCATATAGAACCACAAAAAGTAGAAAATATACTATATCTCACAAGCACACTATGGGAATAACCTAGACATATACTCAACTACAGCTAATTTCACTCATAATATTAGATTCCACTACTAAGACCCAGTATCCTATTAGCACACAACCATTTAAAGAGATTTATTAAATTTACTTCTTCCATTTTTATCAGTTTCACTTTACTTTAATTAACTAATAAAACATTAATTAACCACTAAAAATTTGACATTATATTTCATTTCCAACACACAAATGTTTCATGACCTCTAGGAATAACTAAACCAATTCCATAGCCACTCAGAAATATTACCTCAGCATTGCATCCCAGTAAGCTCAAACCCCATGGGTTAATAGAATTTATTCAATAATTTATTACCTACATTATTAAATTCCCATATTAAGAATAATTCTAGAAAAACATTATATGTAATGAAGTGAAAGGTGCTCAACCCAAGGAGTAAGTGAACTACCTCTCGATTCATTTCCACCAATGGCAAGAGCGTAGATAATTACTCCCTTGAGAAGCTAAAAAATAAAAGCACATGGCATACCCTGTGTATCATCACACCTTTTTGGAAATAGGGTAAGCATGAGTAGCTAACTAGTGCATTGGGGAATGTAAATTAGATAAACAACCATCAAGATTGAACAAGAATCCAATAATTTACCTCTAACCCATTTCAAAATATATTTTGTTCTCCCCGACACCCACATGCATAAACTAATTCATCTCACCACAAAAAATGGGCCTCCCTACCCCCACATATTCCAACAGACAACTAAGATCACATAAAAACACAAGTAGTAGGATGAAAAAAATCATATCAACTGGGTTCTTAGCCCTTAAATAAGGCATCCATCCTTTATACATAATGAGAACTCATGGATCCAATGCACAAGGCACCCAGTCTTACATACAAGAGGTTAACTCAGAACCCTACCATGAATTCTATTTTAAAAAATTAGTTGGTTCTTTAATCAATTTTGAATTAACTAATTAATTATTTGTAGGTTTTAACTATGAGAAACCTAAACAGAAAGCTATGATAGCTATCAAGAAAAATTTATACATGCTTACTGCATCAATTAGATTAGAATCAAATTACAAAAACAATGACTTGATTCATTTACATATATCTTTATCCTTAATAAATAATTAAAATTAATCATAGTTTATGATTTTTATGAGTTTTATCCTAAATGACATGCTAAACACAGAAATCATATATATCACAATATCAAGAAAAATAAAAGGCAGTAACATAGGATCGATACTGATTTATATATCCATTTAAAATATTTATTATGTAAATTACATTCTGATCTAGTGGTATAAAACATTTGGACTCCATAGTTTCACAAAAAAATAATAGAGAGGCTATGAATCCCTTACCTAAAAAGGTTCTTGACGTTCTTTATATGAGAAAGATTCTGAAAACGGATTACGATCTCCTCCCCCGTGAAAACAACATCCACCCGAGTACTATGTGACATGACTGCACCGGACAACACCCAATAAAACTCCATTTGAATCATAGAGATCAAATTCCCTAACATTTAAAGAATAAAACAAGGGTATAAGGATCGAAGGAAACTCAAGAATAGATGTATATTATACCTTCTATCGAGGTTGGATCGACACATTCTTCTAGCACAAAAATATGGGGTGTGTATACAGTAGAAAGAAACATATAGGGGAAATGATCCAAAGATTAAGGTTTGATCACACAAATCCTATGGGAAGAGGTAATGGTTTGAGTGTCTCACATCAAGGAATAATAAGGTAGAACAATAGAAGAAGATATCTCTTCCCTTTAGAAGATTTATAGAGAAACGGTTTATGATACGCTAGATTTTCCAATGAAAGAGGATTTAATTAAAACATGTGGTTTTACCAAGTAAAGACATACCAAGAATAATGAAAAATAATATAGGAGATATATAGAATCTTTAATTTTTTACATAACTTTTCAATACATTTTAAAAATAGAGGATCTTTAAAGTCTAGTGTTTTTGAAATTAGAAACAAAATACTTTAAAACATAAAACATTATTCTAATCCACTTTCACGGCCTCAACACAGGTTCATCATAAGTAAAATTACTGAATATCAAAACCTAGATATAAAAGTCAAAGGAAAGGGTTAGCATAATTCTCAGTAAGGAAAGCAAGGGAAACAATTTACTTTTGTGGTCAATAAGAACTTGTTGAAAAACATAAAGACAAGATCAATAGAAGAATAGGAATATCATAATAAAAATAACATGAATCATAACATTAATATGTGTATTAAACATTTAATTTTTACATTCATGAACATGTCACCAAGGTTCATCCCCAAGGTGTAATAAAAAATTACCAGGGTTACTCACCAAGGCATCGTGAAACTTATCCTCTATAGAGATTAAATTCTTTACCCAAAGCATTGGACCGCTATTAAGGTGCACCCTTAATATATATTTATTTTCATGTTAGTCACATAGATAATAATAAAGAATATGATAAATAACCTATAGAGAATAAAATAAATTGGTTTCGTTTCAAAATCGCGATGTTTTAAAGGTGCTTAACAACTTGATCTGTATGTCATTTATATCCCATGAAAAAGGAAAATAGGGTTTTATGTATGTCAACTCCAGAACCAAATATAACATATTTATATAATGATGAATATCCCTATAACTAAAATAAATTTGGTTATTCACATAAAAAAATAAGTTAATTTCTTGTAAAAGAGAGAGAGAGAGATTTTGAGACGAATTTTCTCCAGCCTAATAGATATATAACATTGTTTTAGAAAACATTAAAAATAAAGGGGAAAGGGTCAACCAATCATAAATAAATCATAATATTTTATGTGTATAAAATAAAAATTAAATAACTTCATGGTATTGATATTTTAATGACATACCATGTGAAAAAGAAACATGAACGAAAAGAGAAGATACTGTTTATTTTATGAAAAATTTGAAAACATAACGGCGTCACTTAAAATTCAGTAACATAAGCTGATGAATGTGGAGAAGGTCTCTTATCATTTGGAAATAAAATTAACAAAAAAATGGAATATAAGAACATAACCCAACATAATAATATGAAATCTAGAATACATAACATAAAGGAATTCCTGACTTAAAAGAGGAGGGTGAATGGTTCCCTTACCTTGAAGAGTAAATTCGAAGTCTCGAAGGTTGGAACCTTGGGGGCCTGAGGGAACATTAGGAGGACTCTGTGGGGGGTAAAATACCAGAGATTCTTTGATGAGGAATTTGGAATGAAATTAATGAAGGAATGGATTGGTATTTAGAGATAAAGTGAGGAAATATTTAATTAATTTCCCCGGGACACCTCATCGGTGGTATTTTCAAAACCATGGGCATGCCCATGGTTATTTCCATGGTATTGGCCACTTGGGAAACCTCAAAACAAATCTTAATATTCAAAAGTCATCCAGAATTATTACATAATTTTTACATCACTAATGATGTCAACAAACATACCGACGCAAAAAAGTGTACTTTTACTATTCACTGAAAAAACATTTTATAAAAATCCCATAAATTAACCCTAACCTAATTTAGATGCTCTGAATTCAAAAATGAGTTACATTTTATGAAAATAATTTTTTTATTTGGGAGATATTTATTTTTTATGTAAAAAAACAATTTACATGGAAAAACTAATACTTAACTAAAAATTTCTAAAACTTTTATTTACTTTTTCTCGTATATCACATTACCCACCAAGATGCCTAAATTATATTTATAATTTCTAAAGTGAGGTTACTAGTATAATGGTCACATTAATATTCATAAGGATATTTTTACTAATCCTACATTACTATTCACTGAAAATTATGTTATCTTATTAGACTAAAAATTTAAAACTGATCACACATGTATAATACCTTTTTTGAAAATCATTTCCCATTATTAATTATTTAATGTATACAAAAAATATTTTAAAATAGCCCTTTTTCCACAATTCATCAATAATATGGAACTTCTATAAATTCATCCAATATTTATCTAGAAATTTGAAAGTCACAAATTTAACCACAATAAGAAATAACAATTCTATTTATACAAAATTATTAAATAATGAAACTAAGGCCTCATTACATAGCCCCTTATAACACCTGCATAAGACCTAGGTGCAAGGTTTGCAACGGTGACAGAATCTTGGGGCGGCTCAGACAACAATGCATGAGTGGTGATTTCTATCATCTTCAAATTATCTTGTAGGACATTCCTTTAAAGCTTCACATGTTAGTGTTTAGATTGGTCTTGTTCCAGAGAAAATCATAGAGATCCTACCTTCTTCCCAAGCTCCAACAAATGGGCTTCTTACAGCCCAGGTCGACTAGATGAGGCCATTTACTCCTTTTTCTATATTAATTAACCAAGATCACTTGTATTTATAATAAATAATCATAACATTATGAGTTTAGTTTCCAAAAATCATATTGACCAACGATCATATAACAGTTTAAACTGAATGGATTCAGTTTAATTATACTCACTTTATAATTAAAGGATATTGTTTTGTTGAGAATAAAATAAAATAATCCACAAATTTAGGAAACTAATATTATTCAAATGTTCATGTTGTTACATTCATCCCCCCATAAGGAATTTTGTCCCCAAAATTCCAACTCGTACCCTCAACAGAAAATGGTGTGGGTACTTCTTCCTCATAGACTCCTCTAGTTACCACGTGGCTTCTTCATTTTTTTATTTTCTCCAGAACACCTTAATAAGGAGAGTAGTCTTGTTTCATAGAACCTTTTCTCTACTATCCAATACCTCCACTGGCTTCTCCTCATAAGATAGGTTATGTTCCAATTGTAACACCTCTAGGTATAGAACATGTGAAGGGTTAGGTATGTACTTCCTCATGAGGAAAATGTGTAAGATCAACATAATGGACCAACAATGGTTTTCTCTATGGATAACTTACCTTCTATGAAATCAATTCTTTGATCAAATAAAATTATATGTGATATTATTGAGTATTTTTGTTTTAACCCTAATCCTAAACATTACCTCCTCACATCTACCGTATTCATAAGATTATCATAATTATGACAAAATTATAAAATTATGGTATATATACATGATCTATATCAAATAGTAACGTGTTTTATACTACTATTTTTTCTTAATTAGAAGCCACAACACCCAAGATATTTATAAACATGACTATTAATGACTTGAAAAATATTCTCTCACTCATATCCTTTGACTTATGGTGATACGATATTAGATTAATCTATAGGGAGGAATTAATTATATCCCATTTGATAACTAAAAATCTAACATATCATAATACCCTAAACATATCAGTCATACTTTCTTAAGTTATGTTCATATGTTATGACTATTAACTAATTCAAATCTCTTGAATTTGTTTGATATTAACCCATCATGTTATAAACATAAGAAATATTAAATCTCATCCCAAATCATGACATATTTGATAGATCTAATCACATAATAATATAAGGGTTTTATCATAAAAATAATCTCTTCCCATTCCATAAAAAATCATATTATAGATTATACATTAGTACCAATCCTCTCTAAAACTATTTTAAAGTGTGATTTTTAATAAATTTTTAGTTTATATACAACTAATTTATCTATGAATCAATATTAATCAATATTAGTAAATTTTTAACCCTAGAACTTTGGTCACTAAACATTTTAATTATTTAAAAAATTATTTTTTAAACATATTAATAAGTATCAGAAATATTAATATCTATTTTCCATATGTAATCAATTAATTTTACATCAGATCTATGGAACACTAATTAACATATTTTTAAAATATCTCTCAAATTTATTATTGGATGAAAAAAATTCAATTATCGATTTATAAAAAATGAATATTATATTACCCTATATCTTGTTTCAACCCCTAAATGAATATTTATTGCTTTAATATAATATTGTCTTCTAGTATCAACCAAAAACCTTCTAATTGTATAACATATATATATATTCCACAAGGATTCCATTACAGAAATGGGTCTTGACCTCCATTTTCCAAATCATATAACAATGCAGCGTTCCTTTGTGAAGTATGGTTATAATGAATTTTAGAATTTTTTTGGTGGAAATAATTTATTCCATATACCATTCCATGAAATTGAATGAAATATTTAGTAACCAATCATGTATTATAGGTACACACATTACCATCCACGATCATTTTCCTCTAAAGAAACCATTAAATTTTTTCCACAAACATTGGAAACCACCCTAATATTTAAAAAAAATTGTACATAGAATAAATTTATTAGTTTAAATAACTATCTAATTTAATCCTATAACCATTTATTTCTTACTTTTAGGATAATAATACATTATTATTTTTAAATAATATATCACATTCCTTATTTATTATAAAAAAACATCATTTATTTTATCATTCTAGGAAAAAATATGTCTCTAAAACAACACCTCCCATTAATTATTTTTAGGTTTTATATTCCTATTCCCACTCATGTGAATCAGTATCTTTGAATACATTGATTTTTTTCCACTATCTAAAAATTTATTTTATTCCATATTGTAGAAATATAATTATTCACTTGACTAATACTTTTTTCGGTTTTAGGGATACTTATATCCTTTGTTAATTTATAAAATCATCTCTAATACACATTGTGTTTTTTTCAAGTATATATGTAGCTATTTAAAATGGTTTTCATCTAATCATAGGAGTCTATGAAGGAATATATTTCCATTATATGATATAATATATGATATATATTTTTTATTATAATTATTATACAGTAATTGATAATATTTCTGTTTGAGAAATATTTATTAAAATGATTAATTTGAGACATTGAATTATGTTAAGAATCATTAATGATACCCTTTTTACTACCATCATACCTCTATTGTGTATAATGTAATTTTAGCTTTGGAATAAACCTAATCCACCATTAAATGATCAATCAAAGTTCTTTATGATAATCTTTAACTAACCATCCCAAAGAAAATATTTTTATTTTACCATGATTATTCTCTTCTTCACATTAAATTACTTAAATCTAGAATAAGAATATAACAAATAATAAAGGTTTACCACAAAATTATACATGTAATAATTTTTATGTATATTTATGAGATGATTATAGAATCATTGTGAAAATAACACATTTAATTTCTGTTAGTTTCCTTATCACAAAACCATAAAAGTAATCTTGTAAAAATATATATATATATATATATTTTAGTTTTAGATATTATGTGTATTAAAACCCTATTGATTATATGATGGAAATTTAGATCATGTTTTACTTAATAATTAATAAAATTCCAACAACTAGGTATTATTTTAGTATTATATATTCCTATATCCATTATTGATCCCCGATACTAAAAATATTTGGATCAACTATAATTAAACTACTAACATATTATGTAATATCATAAAAATAATAACATAAAAAATGAAATAATATCCTATTGCGTCTAGAAACAGGAATTAGGATAAATGTTTTGGTAACACATAACAATGAAATAGTAGTTTTATAAGTGTAATTCCACTTGGAGATATAAAGTTCTAATATTTACTTACAACTATTATGTGTAAAATTTCCTAAGCTATATGAATGTTCAACTTACTTAATTTAATATTTGTTATCTTCCTTGGTTCCTTTATTTGGTTAAAATATATGATTCACATATTTTATTTAATTCCTATTATGTAAAAAAAATATTAAATGAAAATTGATTATACCTGAAGTAGATGACTATGATTTCATATTCTATAATTAATTTTCATTCACGTGGATATAAAAATTCATTCCATATGTGAAAAATATAGGATTAATTTCATTAATCTCTCAATTGATATTTTATTTCTTTAACCTATATTTAATGAAATTATTTACTATGAACATGACAAAATATTTTCCAATTATTCCCTAACTTTGTTCAATATAATTGGTGAGAAACCATGTTTCCCCAATACTTTTCATCTTGGATCACCATAGAAAAATATTCATTAGTGGTTCTCTATCCTGGAAATTTTATAATTCTTCATGAATAAGAAGTATCATTGTGGTAATGATTATATTATGTTATGATTGGACATTTTTTACCCATATAGAATCCCATGTCAACTAACTATACTGTATTCCTTATCATGATGAGTAAATTATCATTATACTTGTATCCATCATCATGTTTACACTTTTATATATTATAGGCAATGTCATTTATATTTTAACTATCATTCCTTTTTTCATGTTCTTATAGATGATTCACATTGATGTATTCCACTAAGTCTTTATGGTTCTCCATCAGATCTCTAGATATAACTGATGACATTATGCAATGAATATCATAAGAATACATTATATGACAGTAATATGAATAATTCGCACCATCACTCACTACCTATGTTGGATGATCCATTATAGGGGATTTAGTCATATAATACATCCACTCTTAGAGTGGTGTACTATGACAAAACATATACCAGTACCTGAGGTTTTCATTGGTCATGATATTATCTTCCTCTAAATGGATCCTTGGTAATGTTAAGATGTTTATCTGTTATCCATTTTATGCTGAATATAAGAGATTATTTTTGAACTTTTCATCATTAGAAATATCTAAAAATAATAATTATTTTAATTAGCCTCCTACTATATTATTAAATATCTAGATCCCTCGCTATTAGTTTTAGAATATAAAATCAATCGAATATTCATTTTTGAAGGTTCCATATTTCTCTTCAGAAAAACCAAATAATTTTGTTATCAAATTATTATATGGTATATTTATGTGATTTACTTTAAAACTACATTAACTCACATGACCATGATTTTTAAGGGTCTCCCAAATTCTAAAATCCAAAACATGGATTTACTCAACACTTGAATCCATGCTACATAGTTTCATGATAAAAAAATAAATTCGCCATTATAACATGTTTAAAAACCAAAATAATTTCATTATAAATCCATGACAATTTAAATGAAACAGTTGATGGAAAGAAAAGTGCATTGAATTCTGTTTCTAATATAACTCAACTCTTGGATGATGTTCATTTAACATAATAATTATTACTATAATATTTTTTATAAAATTATTTCTACAATTTTTTTATTTTATTTTTCATACTCTTGTTAGTATTATGTGGAAATTAGATATTTAATTAAATATTTCCAATATAATAATTTATGCACAAACTAGTATATTATATCTTATTTTATGTTTTTATAATAGTTAATTATTTTATATAAAATGTTTCCCAAATAATTGACAACTAATTTGTAAATATAATCGAATTTTTTTTATATTTCTATTCTCATTAATTTATTTACATTTTTTGAGAGTGTATAAATAAATAATTTACTTTAAAAATAAATAAATAAATAAATAATAGATAAAATAATATAAATATCTGATGTGATCGTGTTATTTTAATGGGTTTTTATAGATTGGTGTTAAACCACCCTTGAACATAAGAGAAATAACTCCATGGCCCTATAATTGGCTTGAGTTATCGTATTAATCTATTAAATTTTCTATCTCCATTGTTAGATTAATCATTGTTGAGGTCATAAACAATTTCCTTTAGTGTACAACTTAGTCCTTTATGAATTTCTAATCAAAATATGTTGTGTGATTCCATGTGTTTTAGGGTCACATAATAAAATTCCTGGATGTGCATGTATATGCATTATATTGGAGGGAGTGATGATTTTCATATCATTATATTTTATATAACTAAAAATAGTCACATAAAACCATGTAATTAATAATTATATTTCCATAATAAATACAACACATAGAAATTTTGTTCATGATCATGATCAATCAAAATATATAGTGAAAAATGAATTTAATATTTCTTATATTCATTTATTTTAATTATTGTTAAAATTAATTTAATTTTATACGTAAATTAATAAACTAATTATTTAATGATTTATCATAATTTTGATACTTAATAGTTCCTATGACATTTGAATCCCATCCTTTATAATTTTAAATTAAATTAATTAATTTAAATTTAAAAAATATTGAGAATATAGTGTATAATTTAGTGGCCCCACGATATGTTCCTTTCATATGATATTAAAATTTTATTTAATTAATTTTATACTTTCATAGATGGTTTTTTCACTCAACATATAATTGGACACATGTTGGGTATGGTTATTATCATGTACTTTATACTCAATTGAAATACGTACCTACAGAATATATCATGATATATGTGACATATAGTTATGTTTGATGAAATTGTGTTGTTTGTATTGTGTGTATCACCATAAGTATGTTTTTTAATTTATAACATGGAATCCTTGAGTTAGATAATAGGTTCTATGATGACCAATACACATCGTGTAATAGTAAATTTTATACAGTGAGTAATTTTATGCCTTTATACCCATAACAAATTCCTGAATTCACTTTGAATGTAGATGGTGTGGATACGATATGAAACATGGCATGTTTAGATATCTAAATTCAATGTGGTCTTGTCTCACATTAATCAATCCACTTGACACGCAAAAATTCTCCTCCTGTAACTTTCATAGGATATGATATGTTATATAGTATGTAAATCTAGCAATATGGTGTTTATCCCTATGTTGTTACATTTTTGAGCTAGTAGTTGATGTGTGGCATGTAATGATGTTGTGTACTAACCCAATGAATCACTAAGAATTACACTATGTGTTTAATAGTATGGGGGTTTCAGGATGTGTAAACAATATACATGTTGTGTAGTCTCTATAAAATTTCATTCTACATTGGTAGTCAATACATGGAGTTTAATGATTTCATTTTCCAAGTCACACTGAGGGAAATGATTAATTCATCTTACTATTTATTGAAGTCAAACATAGGTGCATTATGTATAATTTTACATTACATTCTACATAACTATGTTATGATGATATCGATGTTGGTACCTATATATAAGATCTTGAAAAATTCCTTGTGTTTTTTTATAATGGACATAGATTTTTTAGGGGCATTATAAATTATTTCCATCCTTTATTCATGATGTTTTTAAAAATTAATTTCTTGGGATGAGGTTCTAGGGTTTCTTATTGAATTTGAGAGTTAACGAGGCCTTTTTTCAGGTGCATGGTTGAAGCGAGATTTGTAAAAACAATGATGATTCTCTAGGGAACTCTATTGATTGTGTAGAAGCACTTTGGGGGGATCACGATTAGGGTTCATTATTTAATGAAACCATATATCCAATCCTTTGAAAGTATGAAACTAATTCCAGTGGAAAAAAGATCTTTTTTCTCATGGATTAATGATATGTGTGACCAAAATGTGTGGGTTTCCTGAGAGGGGACTAATCCACACTTTTTTGGCATATGAATTTTCTAAACATGCCACCATGTTGTGTTCCTTATGAATTAATGATCCAAAAATCATAATTAATTATCATAAAATAATCTATTTGAACCATTTATCTTCCTCATTATTTCCCTCTGAAATATAGATACTCCACATGCTTCCATCAGTGATTTATATTCCATTCAGGATCTATTTTGATTGATCCAAAAATGTAGGTGATCTGTTAATTATGGTATGTGATCCAAAAACCACTATTATTTATATATTATCTATATATTCCATTATTCTAGAGAAAATCATTATTGATTCTAATTATCATTCAAAGATATTTTGATTTTGATACATTTTAATAAATAATTGGGGGATCCTTATTCCGCCAACGATTGATCTAGTGCATTCGTGGAGTCACATTGAACAATCTTAAATTTATCATCCTTAGAAAATCCAAAGATTTATGTTGGAATAAATTATTTCATATTGACATAAATCCTTCTTGAATGTCATTCAATAACCGTTATGTTATCGAATTATTATTGATTTTATGGGTTCTTGGTGTACATTCATAATATGGTTATGTCTTTGGAGTTTCATAGGTATCTCTCTTTGATGAGTGTCATAGATTTTCATAAAAAATCTATGGGTAGTAAGATTATTTTCATCATGGAAACATATAAACACAAATTTACCAAATATTAAACATTCAATGTCATAACATAATTAACTATTCCTGATATTTATCAAAAATGTGTGTTTGTAACCACGATCCCCAAGACATAGATAGGTTATGATGGCCTTATAGTCTAACCTAAGATGAAGATAATGTTTGATAGTATAGTGGTCTGACTCTCAGTGGATGTGGGTTTTTATGGCCTTATGTCCCAATACATATTGATACCTTCTGAATTTTGAGTGACATATTCACAACTCTTTTGGAAATTTCATGATGAGTCCCATAATACTTTATAACTATCCTTTCATTATGAATCCGAATTATATATAGATAAGGATTGTGGTGACATGGTAAAAACATAAAAAACCTGATATATATATTTTATCACATGAATATGAATTTACATTTATCATAGGATAAACCAATTACACTTGTTCAACCATGATTATTACTCATTGGTGGTGTTCAATTAGGATTTTTACTCCAACCATACACAATCAAATTAATGCGCTTGTAAACTCCATTATTAGGGATCCATGTAAGGAAAAGGGTTGCATGAAATATTTCAATGATAAATAGTAAGCATATATTGGCAATATCAGGATGGTATCTATTGTATTTCCATATATTTTTCATTGTTTTCCAACATAAACATTAAATCCTCTAGTTTGGATTTTTACATTGAGAGCCTTGTTCATTTTATAGGTATAACATTGGTGAAATTTGTTACTTACAATGTTTTAATTGTCTTATGATGTGATATTATTGGTTTTTATATTTTTTTATTTTTTTTATAACATTGATTCCCATGTGTATAGTCTCTCTATTATTCCCTTAGACCCTCTCTTCTAGTTAGTGTCATCTTGCTTGTGGGGAAACACTCCTCATGCCTTATAGCATCTCCACTCAAGTGTTGTTTGTGAAATTCATGTTGGGTAAATTTATTCTTCACCCATTATTGTCCATTTTATCACGGATGATCAAGTAATATTAATAATAAAAACAGAAATTATAGAATTACTATGAATCCCAAAAAATCAACCCATGAAATTAATAAAATAAATTATCAATATTTACTAATAATATTGTGACTCATAGGATTCCACTAAATGGTTTTAGGCCATAGTGGATATAATGTGTGTGTGCTTGATTTTTTGATATAATTATTTTCAATAGATTCAATCCAAATAAATTTATGAATGAAACCCAATAATGTACTAAATGGAATATTTTTCATTTAAATTACAAATAATTTAAATTATGATTTACCTTGAATGCTACAATTGCATTGTTCAATTTCCAATACATCTCATTTCAAGTTATTGTCATGAAAGAGTATCGAAATGAGGATTCCATAAATTGAATCCATGCATTATATAAAAATTTAAATACACTATTCTTGATTCATTATGTTCTAGATTGGTAGAGTCATGTGATTTACACCACTCCTTAATGATTATAAAAAGATGTTACTCTTATTCACCATAATTTCTTGAGGAGGATGATGGGATGATTATTCTCTCATGGATTGAATTAATTCTAGAGAAGAAATACTTTTTCATAGAGAGCATTACCCACTCAAAAATAATAATATTTATAGTCTTCACAGAGTTGTAAAATTGTATAAAATTTCACCATAACCCTTTTCCAATTTATTCACTCATTTCAGTCCATGTGGCATGAAATTATTATAATAATAATATTTTTATGACATATATTTTTATAAAGAAAACTTATTTAATGAAATAAATAATTTTTTATCTAAAATATATTAAATAAAATATGTCATTTCTATCAGGTCATTAACATTACTAGCTATTAAACTATGGTTTCTATTAAACATTGAATTATAAAATATTTTCAAATAATTATTATACATTAAATAATCATATAAATATTATATTAAATTAACAAATGAAAAGATATTTATTTTAATATTCAGAACAATAATGACTTTCTATGGAATTCTAATCCTTATTATATATCCTTTTTCTACAAATATCGCATCATTAAGAATGCACACCTCTATAATTACCCATTACAATCAAAATTACTTATATTAATATTTCTAAATGAACATATCTATAATATGGAAATGTAATTTTTCATTGAAATTACATTTTAGAAAAAATGTTTGAGATATATTTGTATTTTAATATATTTGAGAAAAATTATTTCATGAATTATCCAATTAATTCTATATAAATTATGAGACACCCATTATATGCTACCTTTTATTGATCATACGTTGTCATTATTTTCATCCATAAATCAGTGTACAAAATTTGATAAAAATGTTAATAAAAATAACATATAAATGGAAAAATAAACACACTCATGGATAGAAATATCTCATGGTAGAAAAAACTTATGGAATTATAATTATAATAATTGAGCTTATAGATAATAATTTTTGGATATCACAGAGTGTAATCATTCTAATAAGATGTATAGATGTCAAATGAGACTCTAACACATGATATTTATACATCATTTTTTCTCCATTATATTTATATATGTAGAATATATGACTTATTTAAGATTACATTCAATATATTCCTACTTCTCAATATAATGGGAAACTTATATGACCTCTAAGGATGTCATCCCATTAATTTTATGTTAAATGAAAATCATTATGTGATAATATATTTAGTTATAATCTGGTAACCAAAAGTATATATTTGTTTCATTTTAGGGAATAATACCCAACAGGGTAGAGACCAATTTTACTCACTCATTGAGGTGGAAATAGAAACTGGATTATGATATGGAGAATGCAGTAATTGTTTTTTTCAATGGAGTATAAAATACATAGCATGAGATTAAACAAGAATTTTAATCATCTAATGATCTGTAAGAGACCTATAATTCAATAAAATTGGCCATTCTTTGAATAAATCCATAAATATGAATATAAGGTATTCTCCTTTGGTAGTTATTATTCAATTGCTATATTTTTTGGAAGTGTTCTGAGTTATGGTGATACCTTGGATGAAAAATTTTATATATATATAAATGATTTTATAGTGTATTTTTCATTATTTATCATTTAAATGTGTTTTTATATATATAGTAATGTGGGTGAACCAAGTAAAATCCCTAAGTTATATGTACTTTACATTTCTGAACCTATGTTTTTATTTGTTTTATGTGACAATGAGTGGGTGATAGACTGAACATATTCCTTTCTATGGGAGAAAAAAATTTGATGATGGTTTATATTTTCAAATATATATATTTTAATTGAATAAAACATATATTCCATCAACTCTATTGGTGTTTTTGGATACTTATCATAACCCTATGGTCCTAAAAAGTGTTAAATGATACAATAGGACCTGATTTCGATTTCATTATACCCAATTTCTAGTTTTGGAATATGTTTCACATATGGATTCCAACATGAATACTCCTATTATTAAATGCACCAAAATTTATATTTGTATTAAGGATATAATATTTTATTTGTATAATTGTGGAATTGTTATTATAGAGTAAATACATTATGATACTACATTGATTATTCGAAATGAATGATTTAATTATGTTGAGACCAAAAATTTGTTTTCTAAAGGGATAACCACTGATTTAAAAATTGGGTACAACTGCGAAAGAGGCACACACACAAGGAAAAAAATTACATTAAATCGCATGCCCGGGGACATGACCCCGCGACCTGCCCCTCACCCCCCAAACCCTCACCACCCCACCACCAACGGTGGGGCAAGGGATAACCACTGATTTACTAAACATTTATATTCACCATTTTTGTGCTTTTGAGATATGTACAAAATTAGAAGAAATATGTGGAAAATCATTGAATATAAGGATATTTTGATACACACCACAATATCTAATCTTAATTTTATTAATATTATTTTTTATCGGATATTATGATGAAGAAAAAATCAAGAAAAAAATTAATAAGGTAAGGATAGTGATGAAGAAAACCCTAGGGAAGAAAAACATGCCCATCATTGTATTTCTGATGGGGTTTATAGATAAAAACATTACTACTAATGTTGGGGAATATTATTGTAAATTGTAAGATTTTTATTATTACACAAATTGTGGGAAATGTTTTAATTTTAGTGAAACAAATGAAATGTGATATATTCATTGATATTATGAATGATTTTGTAGTGATCAGGATTAGATGTAATTAATTCATGAGATAGTGGATCAATTAGAGTTTATTCATGGAGTGAATTATTAATTCATAGAATAATTAATGTAAAATAATAATATATTTAAAAGGAATATATTCCCTTGAAAGAATAACTTATAGGGATATATAGAAAGAACAAATTAAGATGTGACTCACTCAGAGATACTGTGCATGTATTGGAAGAAAAATTACAAAAGATAAGGGTCTTAAAAAAAATTCACTCCTATTATAACATAACCCTAATATATAATTAAAATATTATATTAATCTTATTCATGGATAGATAAAATATATTCACAATTAAATGATACTGTTATTGAGACAAATGAACATAAAATAAACATAAACTTAATATATGAAAAAAAATATGATAAGAATATTATTCTAGGATGTAGAAAATGTCTTCACAATTAAAGGATAATGATATAATGACCAATTAACATAAAATGAGGTTCAAAAACACAAATATAATGTTGAAAACTATTCTTGTAGAATATTTAACTGGTAGAGTATTCAAAGGAGTGAAAATATAATAAATGAGTAAGTTTAAGGATCCTAAAAATTTAAAATGAAATTTTTTTATAATGAAATTGAAATTGAAGTGATACCTTGATGGGGTACTGGGTCATGATATGGAAGTGTATATAAAATTAAATAAATTTAGTAACGAAAGGAGAGTTGTTTCAACAACTCTAATGTAACAATGGTAGAAGATGTATGTACTTACTAAGAGATATTTTATATATGTTAGCCATGAACATTTAGTGAGGTACTATAACAAGATATGTGATGGAGTTACCATAAATATAACTCTATTTCCTATATTATTGTGGATGCATGAATGGAAGGAATAATAATTTTTTTCAATAACGAATAGGCTTAGTGAGTAGATGTAAACTGTTGATGGAATTTAATAAAGGGTGAATCATGTACCAATTTTGGTATACCCTAAATAAATATCATGCATATAATGAATGAAATTGTTAGGGATATATTACCACAACAATATGGAATGGGTTTACACATAGTTATTGTCATACTATGTATAAATATATAAAAGGCATTCTTAATAGTTTTGAAGATGAAAATCATAAAGTGTGACTTTGATGTTTCATGAAACATTCCAGAGGGAAATATGATAAGATGGTTAGGAAATCACTCCAAACCTAGAGAAATCATGTTGTAGGATGATATAATGAACCACTTAAGGTAGATACATGCATAGATGGTATTTGTATCAAAATGGAGATAAATTCCATGCCATGGAATATGGGTTATTATAAAGAATAAATCATGACTGATTTTTATACATATCGTGTCATAAAAAATATCTAATAAGAATGATTGTAATAATGTTGAAACCAAAGGATAATTTAATCATAACTGACCACATTACTCTAAAATATGATCGTAATATGTACTTATTTCCACATGTACATAATCAAAAAATCCATTTTTGGATTGATATAGGTTTAGGGGGAGTTATGATCAATATGGTTTGTGCATTGGGAGTGGTGAATTGAACATCTGGTGTCTAAAAAACACTAGTGGTACAAGGAATGATTTGAGTATTTGTGAGATTTTATGAAAAGTCAAATTTCATGTTGGGAAATGTAAAATATATAATTTAAATACATAGTTATGAAATTATATTACTACATAGTGTGGTATAAAATTAATGTAATCATAAATTTAAAACTAAAGTTTCAATTTTTATAATGACAAATATGGTGGTATGATAGAATTATTAGAAATATATAATGTTGTTTCATACCCTAAATAAAATTTTCATAAATTTAGATAGAGAATACTTTCTGTTTTTTAGGTTTTCATGATTTATTTTGATATAAAAAATTGTTATCATTTGATTGTCTTTCGGATAATAAATTCCACTCAAAGTAGACTCCACTAATACACAGAGATACACACAAACACTTATATATATATATGTATATATGTATATATATATATAATTGGTTATAGGACTGCATTTTCATAAGTTAAAACCTATGAATTTGGGGAAAAATGATTCATCAAGTGGCTTTAATAGTTTATCATAACCTACGGTATGAATTTGTTAAACATGTGGTATGACAAAATATTTTTTTCTGTCTTTTTATTCACCGATGATCTTATGTATGGTTTATTGAGATCAACATGATATTATTAAATAATTTTAAATAAAAAATTCATGTATTTTATAATGTAATTGGCTATAATGGAAATAATCAATGTTATCACATTACAATCTTATTTCAAAAATCTTTTTAAAAAAATTTTCAAGGGGATTTTGATTTTCTTATTTTTTTTAAGTGGTATGTTTAGTTATTATAAACCACATAGAGTGAAAATATAAGTTAAATGGGATTCCATTTTTGATGAAAAACATATAATTATATTGAACAGGTCATATCAATTCCATATGTAACATAACATGGGTGATGAAAAATAAAGTACATGAGATATAATAATGTAGTGAATAATGGGATTGGTTGTAAAGTAATTGTTTAATAATTACCAATTTGGAATAAAATATCAATAAGGATCTCAAATTATTAATAGATAACAGAGGATTTGAGACATATAAAAGGTGGTAATATAGAATAAATAATTTAATGATTAAAACATTTGTTTCAAATAAATAATTATTTTCAAGAGTATATATTAAAATGGAAGAGTTCACAAGCTCTAATTTAGCATATAAAATCTTTCAGTTAAAATAGATAATGTTTTATTATTCATTAATTCTAAACCAAAGTTGGAGAAGATTATAAATATGATCTAATGATTATTAGAGCTTTGAATTTAATATAAAGGGAGTGACTAAGGATAAATTTTATAGAAACTACATTTATATTTATCATTAAATGGGATAGAAATAATGCATCATAAATCTATATATAAAAATTTTGTATCTGGAATTAAAATTTTAGTGGTAGATTTATGATTCAATTTGAAAAAAAATGGGTAGAAATTTTCATCCTTAGTTTGTATATTAATGTTAATTTTAAAAAAATATGTTTGATTTTGAATTTTTATCATTTAATAATTTTTTATATATATTATGGATAGTTATCAATTACAAAATTTTATAAAATCATATTTGACTAAAAGTGTTTGGCTAGAATATGAAGAATTATTACTCTCATGAGTCAGAAAATCCTTCAAGGGAGACTAAAACAACCCAATGGTCTAATACTAGAAGGCCACTATGAATACTATTATAATGGAAACATTGTGATTCATTAATGAATATGAGTAATATTACCAATAAAAGGATAATAATATAGTATCATAGGATTATTGAAATGGAATTACAAGGATTATGAGCATTGATGATTCATAGAGTAATCAATAAAGTCACTACAATGAGTTCATAGAGTATTTTTAAAGAAAAAAGTGAATTTTAATTTTCATAGGGAGTCCAAGGAATACCTAAGGTGATTGAACTTGTGTATAAGACTTTTATTTATCTAGAATTAAAATATTTTTTGTGGGATAAAAAAATTAATAATCTATTTCAACAGAATATGATGATGTGTGGAAATCTATTAAAACATTTGGATTATGAGTGTAATATATTTCATTGAAACAAGGAAAAAAACATCTTGGTAGGTTTTATCATTCTACAAATGCTACATATTATGATAAGTTAGTCTATATAAGAATACATTTGGTTATTTCATTCCACAAAAATATGGGTTCTGTTGCAGAAGTACAGGTTATTCCATGATAACTGTTGCAAGAAAATATTATTCATGGATGTTTATAGGATAAATTGTTTTCACGAAGTAACATTGACATCTCACAAGAATGATATATTAATATTAAATTGAAAATATATTCACTCATAGAAATAGAATAGGTTGGGCCAAGAGGATGGTGTTTTCACTAAGAAAAAAGTTGGTTATGATCATTTGGTCTGTCTTTAGTTGGATAATCTTGAATTCATTAAACCGTGAAGAATATCACTGCACTATAATTTTGTTGAGATCAATTAGGATGTAAAGTATCACATATTGATATATATGGAGTTTTAAATAATAGATATATAAATATACAGGGATTCATGGAAGAACTAAATATTACACTATAATGATGAGAATCATACCTTAATTTTATATAATTAAATGGTATTTCACTTCAAGTTATGTATTCATTCCATGATCTAGAAATTTTATAAAAATATTCAACATTAAATTAATACTCAAATATAGGATGACATCTCTTGAAGTAGGGAGAGATACTAGACTTGAATTGTAAAAGCTAATCACACTAGAACGTGTTTGACTCTGCCATAATCATAGAGAATGGTTGGAACATGAAGTAACCAAAACTATTGAGTAAATGTTTAGAGTTTCTATGTTTTTATTATAATTATTTAGGAGGTTTTAAATAACATATAAATAATGATTTCAAAATATTATTTTTATTAAAAATTAATAATGGAGATATTTTTTAAAAATGATTCAAAAGATTATCTTGATTCATTAATGGAAGGATCATTACCTAAGGAATATCATTGATTCTTCTATTTTATAGATAAAAGGAACAAACACAATAATATGACTATACTACATAATTGTTATTAGGATTCATAATTATATTGATTATGATGAATTCATTGATCTAACTCACTAATTGATGAGTTTATCTTATTTGGATTTTGATTGGAAGAACAAGAATATGATATATTCTCTTAGAGCACCAAATATGGTTTAGGTGAAAAATAAAATTATTATTTCATACACTAATATAGAAGTGGAAAAAATGTATATAAAATAATTATGTTCTCAATACTATTCACATATAAGTTAATAATTGGATTATCCCTTTAGAAGTAGTTGATAGTCCCTAAATTCATATAAGGTAGAGAGTGGAGGCATGAAGTGACTTCAACCAAGACGTTAAATCCAAAAAAATAGTGATCTAATCATGTATTTTGGTACATAAAAACAACAATGTGTGTTTTCTCTTAGACATATCCTAGAATTGGTGAACCAATTAAGATCTAAACATTGGGGGAAATTTCTATTTCAATATCTATTATTGTTATTTTTTATGACAATTTATTAATATATTTAACACATACATTCCAATAATGGTACAATATGCAACAACATGTGAGGGTTTCAATAAAAATATTGAATTCCATAGTACAATCATTCACCCCTCCCTCTCATAGTGACTCATGACACTTACTATAATCCATTGGTCCCAATAGAAAAAAATACATAATGGTAGGTAAGGGTTTTACACAAATGGAAGGAATCAATTATTTTCATTCTCATACTCCTTTGGATTGGAATGATTTTTTTAGAATAATTACAACCTTAGCTTCAAAATATAATTTTAAACTCAAAAAAGGTATATTAAAACAAAACAATACAACATTGATTTTAATGATGAATTATATTTCATTCTATGTAATGGACCATCCCCTAGGTCCAATGCGGTGACTACCCCAAGCCCGCCTTCCATAGGCTAGGGGCTGGCGACTAGCACCAAAGGTGTAAATCCCTAAACTGGGAAGGAATTGCCTTTATAACTTGAAAACATAGACAATAGAGAATGAGCTGGAAACAAAAAACTAAATAAAACTGTATACAAAAAGAGTGCGGAAAATTAAAAGGGGGACTGAAATAAAAGCCCAACTCTAAAGTACAATGAAACTGAATGTACAAGCACTGGAAAAAATGTAAAATGTCTTTTGGATCGTCCACCGGGAAATCCTAATTGAAGGGTAGGTACAAATAGCCTCCACATCACTCCACGTCCGTCCATCTCCTCCATGAACCATCACGCCGTGTGGTCCACTTTTGTGTATTGTCTTGTCCTGGTTCTCTCAGCCTCGATCAACACTGTCTGTCATCTGCATCCAACACAACGAGGTGCGGGGATATCCAGTGCAAGGGTGAGTATAAATATATTAAGTAGGGACCCCGAGACACACATGGAATCACAAAATTCAATCAAGGGTAAACCACAAAGAATGAATTCAACAGATAACATCACTTCGGTATATTCCCATACATATACCTAACTTCTCAAGTAATCAATCTGAATCATGAGGTAAAAATTAATGTTACTGACTCAGGTCAACCAGTATTTTGATTCACATTATCGAAACCATGACTATTGGAGAACTCTTCCACTGTCGAGTACAGTGCGCCTTCTACGACACCAAGGTGCTTCCCACTAACCATAGACTATAGAGGTACTCCTCATGTCGAGTACCATGGGTCTGCTGTGTCACCAAGGCTCTTCCCACCAAGGGTCTTCCGCGTCACCAAGGCGCTCCCCCTCATAGCCTACTGAGGCATGCCTCCTGTAGAGTAACATGGGACTCTTGGGACACCAAGGCGCTCCCCATTGTGGGCCAGCCGCGACACCAAGGCACTCCCCACTGGGCTAGTCGAGTCACTCCGAGTCGAATCAGTCAATAGTCGTCAAGTCTCAGTCATCTACTAGGTCTCTACTCTATGGTCACTTGTCTCTAAGAGGATCCACTCCACGAGCCGTTGTATGATATTCCAACTATCACGAAGTCGCGTGAAGATGTATCTGAAAGGTCCGTCATTCCATAGAGGTCTCAACACAACAAACGACCCGTCAATTGGAAGACCGGTCTGTGAGTTATTAGACTTTTAGTCCCGGGGGCCCGGTTGGACTCGTGCATGATCCAACCTGACTGTATCTCAACTATACCCTGATATCTAGTGGGGTATACTCAAAGGGACCATCGCACTACAAGAATACTAGTGTCGCTAACGGTTTGTCAAACTGTCATATGGTTCCAAAGATATGGCCAAGGAAAGTAAAGGGTCGGTAGTGGGATCGTGTCCGGTTAGACCTGGTCGAACCAACCCGGTCTGACCCCGTCTAGGCTGACCCGGTCTGGGTCGACCCGGTCAGACCAATTGGTCCTGGCCTGACCCATTGGGTGGGCGAGCCTATTAGGTTTGGCCCAGCACGCTGGGCCCAGCCCAGCAGGTCGCATGGGCAGTTCATCTCGGGCATGGGGCCGGTTCGGTCCGGAGCGCCGCGAGGTTGCAGCCCAGTACGGCTAGGCCCGGAGGGCCCGACCAGGATAGTTCGGCCAGGGTACCATGAGGGGGGCTGTGGTCCAGCTCGAAAGGCGGCATGGGTGGCCAGGCCGGCTCAAGAGGCGACTAGGGTGGTCGTCCAGACCAGGAAGGGAACAGACAGGCCGGTGGGTGGGCTTGTGGTGGGCCGGGCAGGGCCCCAGGCGGGCCGGCAGGTGGTCGGGTAGGGCTCCAGGTGGGCCGGCAGGGTCTCAGTCGGTTTGGCCGGTGGTGGTCGGGATGCCACGGGGGCAGTGCGGATCAGGGAGGCCGCTGGTAGAGAATCCTTTTTCTTTGCTAACTTTGTCACCTCATTGCTTTGTCGCCATGCCAAGATCATTATAAACAAGAACAGCGGAGGGGTTGGTCCATGTGGGTTTGGCCCGTAACCTCTGCGTTTAGAGTGGTAACATTTGGCTCATCAAGGAGTAAGAAAGATGAGCTTTAATTGTTTTTCATCATCCACAATGATTCATTTCCATCCGAAGAAGAGAATAAGGAATATAGTATTTCTCAAATTAACCCCCTACCTCGATCGTTGGTCGTCGACAGAGTCGTGGGGAAGAAGATAGACGAGATCATCATTCGTCACATCCACCAAAAACTTTCAATCATGATCTCATGTGTCTATTCATTGACAATGATATGGAGGAAATACGGTTATCGAAGACATCCCACGTTGGTTGTGGAAGACGCTCCACGTCGGTAGAAGCTTTGAGAAAGAAGTTGAATAAGTTCAGCGTTCTTCATATTCGAAGACATTCTTCGATGGGAGATTTCTCCCAATAATCCTCCTCTCAAAGCTGCGACCAAAATGGTCAATGCCAACCAAAATAATAATAGATTGTGTTTATCTATTATATTATTTGTTGGCTCCAAATTCAAAATGTTGAATTAAATTAATTGGATCCACCTAATTATGTGAAGTATTTTGCATAATAAATTATGTGTTGGCTAAAATAATTAATGTGGAGGGGTGGAGGAACCATTAAGTGGTAGAGGATTTCAAGGGGCTCCCCGTCATTAATTAGGGGAGTTGAGAGATTTTCCACTCCTCCCATTAATAGGGGTCAAGTGGTCCCCACCCCAGTTATTCAAATTGGGAGGTTATGTGGTCTCTGGTTGTCCCCACCATATTAACCCCACTTGGGAGGTTGAGGCATTGTAGTCCCCACCACCATAACCTCTCATGGTAGGTTATGGCCTGGTGGTCCCCATTTTCAACCACCTCTAGGAGGTTATAGATCTAGTGGGAACCACCTCCAAACACCCACATGGCAGCTCAAATAAAAATAAAGTGAAGCTAAATTTATTTTAATTCTTTTGCATGAGAACCCAAAAAATAACTTTTATTCTCAACCCACTTCCATCGAAGTGAATTTCTCCTTCAGCGAATATCGGTTCATCGAGTTCAACAGTGTCCTTGGATTTCAATTCTAAGCACTGGTTCAAATGTTATAAAATCCCGCACATACGTTTACTTAATGTACACTAGTAAAACTTCAGAAATTAATTCTAGACACAATGGGCTTCCGAATCACGCGTCGTTAGTTTTGGAGGACTCATAAAATTCACATTATTTATGAAACAAATTCCATGGAATTTCAGGGTCTTTACATTCTCCCTACCTCAGGGAATTTCATCCTCGTAAGATACAACTCGAACGAGGAGAACAAGTGGGGGTACTAAGCATGCATCTGAGTCTCCCACTCCCATGTTCCCTCCTAGAGGTTCATGTGCTGATAGTGAATGCGCACCAGAGGTATCTAATGTCCACATAGGCCCCACTCCTTTCGATGCTCAATCTCTACTAGAACATCTGTTAAAGTCACCCCATCGTTCACATCCAACTCTCCACGGTCGATGATGTGAGAAGGGTTATGAACGTATCTCTTTATTTGAGATATGTGGAAGACATCGTGCACCTAGTGCAACTGAGGTGGAAGAGCCAGGTGGTAATCCACCTCACCTACTCTTCTGAGGACCTAGAAAGGTCTGAAAAACCTTGAAGATAACTTGTTGCCTCAGCCAAATCTTCATAGACCTCGTCTAGGTGAGACCTGTATAAAGGCATGGTCACGATCCTCAATCATCAGAGGTCTATGTATCCTGTCAGTATACGACTTCTGTCTGCTCTATTTTTTCATCATCTACTCCTGGATGATCATTTCCATCTCTGTGGTAGTTCATGACATCTCTAGTATCACTAGTGCTGACTCCCCGGGGTCAGTCTAGCACATGGGTGATCTGCAAGGTTTCCATTTTAACACCTCAAAAGGTGCCATCCCGATGGAGGAGTGATAACTGCTGTCATATGAAAACTCCAAAAAAGGTATGTGATACTCCCAGATGTGACCTAATTCGATGACACAAGCACGAAGCATTTCCTCGAGGGTCTGAATGGTCCCCTCAGCCTGACCATCTTTCTAAGGAGGGAAAGCAGTTCATAGATGAAGTTGTTTCCCAAAAGCCCCCTACAACCCCTTAAATAGCAGGTAAGTAAACCGTCCATCATGATCGGAGGTAATAGAAGATGGTACTCCATGTAGCCACACAATGTCATGCACATAAAGGCGTCCCACACTCTCTACTGAACCACACTCTCTAATCGGTAGGAATTGAGCTGACTTGGTGAGTCGATCGACGATCACCCAAATTGAGTCATAACCCCTGGATGTTTGTGGAAGACACATCACAAAGTCCATGGATATCTCATCCCACATCCACTATGTAACCTCTAAAAGATCACCCAAGACTACTGGTACATGGTTCTCTCCCTTCATTTGCTGACAAGTGAGGCACCGAGAGACAAACAATGAAACTGACGTCTTCATACCCGGCCACCAGTGCTATCCCTGGATATCCTAGTATATCTTTTCCACTCCTGGATGTACTTCTAGAGGGGATGTGGGGTACTCCTTAAATGCTTCCTCCTAAAGTGACACTGGCACCATAGAACGTTCTCTAAAGAGGATGACATGATCCCCACCTTCAGAAAATCCATTAGGTGCCTCCCTTGTGGATATCTGAGCACGTCGTGTCTCGGAGTCTGCATCTCCACACTGTGCCTCCCTGACTCACAGAAGAAGTGGAGGAGTGACTATAAGAGATTGAAGGAAATTTTCTCCATCTCAGTACACAAAATATATATTTAATGTAGCCAGCTTCTCTTCCGCCTCTCCTAGCAGCTGTATAGAAGTTATCATACTGAGTGCATCTGCAACAATGTTCCCCTTTCCTGGAGTATTGACCATCTCGAAGTCATAGACATGGGGGAAATCAATCCCTCGCTGATGTCTCGTGTTCATATCTTTCTGATAGAATACATAACTGAGACTCTTGGGATCAGAGTACACGGTAAAACATTCTCCCATCAGGTAGTGTCCCCACATCTTCAAGGCGAAGACCACTGCTGCTAACTCCAGTTCATGGGTAAAGTAGTTATGCTCGTGTTGTCTCAGCTGTTGAGAACCGTATGCGATCACTACTCACTCCTGCTTCAGGAGACACCCGAGTATGGTCTCTGATTCATTTTAGTAGACTACGAACCCTATGCGTTTCTCTGGAAGCCTCAAGATGGGGTCACTAGTCAGCCTCTACCTCAGCTCCAGAAAGCACTGTGGGCATCTCTCTGAATACACGAAGGGTTTCCCCATCATTTTCAAGTATGATAGTGGTGCTGCAACTCTGGATAAGTCTTGAACAAATCTCCAATAGTATCCATCCAAACCTAGGAAACTATGTACCTCTATCACACTCCCAGGTGGCTCCCAAGAAAGCACCGCCTCAATATTCTCTAGATCCACTGCAACTCCAGCCTCTGAGATGACATTCCCTAAAAAGGGAACTCTCAAATCCAAAATTGGAGCTTCGAGAGATTACCATAAATCAGGTGCTCTCAAAGTGTGTCTAGTACTACCTACAAATGGTAGGCATTCTCCTCCTCACTAGTTGAGTAGATTAGTATTTCGTCAATAAAGACTACGACAAAGCGATCGAGGTACGGCTAAAAGATCTTGCTCATGAGTCCCATAAACACTACTGGGGAATTGGTTAAGCTGAATGGAATAACCTAGAACACGTAGTGGCTATATCATCATGTGATGGCCATCTTCTGTATATCCTCATCTTGAACTCTGAGCTAGTGATAGCCTGATCTGAGGTCTATCTTTGAGAACCATCGTTCTCAATATAGTTGATAAAAGAGGCCATCAATCCTCGAGAGTGGGTCCTTGTTCTTCATGGTCACCTGATTCCGGCGACAATAGTCGATAAAAATCCTCAAGCTTCCATCCGCCTTCTTGGCGAACAAAATTGGGGCTTCCCAGGAGAAATACTGGGTCAGATGAATCCATTCTCTTGGAAATCTTCTAGCTATACTCGCAACTCATGATGCTCCGTGAGAACCATCTGATACACTTCTGTTGATATCGATGTCATCCCAGGCTACAGGTCAATGCATAAGTCCACCTATCTACAAGAAGGTAGTCCTAGAACATCATCAAGGAAAACATCCACTTACTGGTCCACCACTACAGGATAGCTTAGACTCTCCACATTAACTAATCTGAGGGTAAGGCGTGCTAACTGATGAGTAATTGGCTACACCCTCCTCCGAGTAAGTCTTTCCTATGCTATAAATGCTCCCTTCTCACTAGTGATGTAGAACCTGGTCTCATCCATGCAGACACACCACCCTTTGCGCCAAATACAGTCAATCTGAGCACAGACTGTAGATAACCAGTCCTTACCCAATATAACATCGTAAGGCCTCGCCACCGCTTCGAGGAGATCCCAGTCGAAGCTCTTGCCTCCTACAGTAAACTCACACAGCTGGAACCAATGTGTAATCGTCGAGTCTGGTCCTGTAGGATTATCTAGCCATAAGGATGGAGCCAACGACTCCATTGGACTCTCCGACCTCCGAATGAGGGATGTGGAAATGAAATATTTACTGGAATCTGTGTCTATAAGAACTGTAGCTAAGGTAGTGTAGAAACAGATCATACCTCGAATCATCATCAGAGCACCATGATTGTAAGCCTCAGCTGCCTGGAGCTGAGCTCTTGCATGTCCACCTGCTCCCTATGGTTGGGGTGGACCTCCTAGTGGTGGTGGCGGTAACACCTCGAAATGTCATCCACTGCCAGCTGCACGACCAGATCCTCTTCCACGTCCACTTTCCCCTTGCGTACCGCCTCGATCGAATCTTTGTCTCTTCCTTGGTGGACCTTCGATCGTCTTCTAATCATCCAAACTGCGAGTTGGACAGTCACAAGCCATGTGACCTGCCTACCGCATGAGTAACACTGCGCGGTCCTGGAATATATGTCTCTGTCACGAGTGCAACGCACACCTGATTCTATGTCATGCGGTAGTCCACCCATGGGTCTGGTCCTCTTGGACCTTTGCTACATCTTCCTACTGCCAGCTACAGAAGACTCCGCTGCATGTCAACAAGTGGTGGGTCTCCATACTGGTGAATGATCTACCCGGAAAATCTCCACTAAGAGTGCTCGTTCCAACACCCCTACCTATGTCCGGACGCTGAGTGAGATCATCCAAGCTCTGATCTCTCTCCTGAGTCTCTACTCTATGGTCCTGGCCCAAATGAATCGGTCTCGTACCATATCGATGGAGTAGCGTGAGAGGTCTGTGAACCTCTCTGAGTACTGAGTTATAGTCATGCTACCATGTTGTAGATGGAGTAGCTTCTGTATTCACCCTGCATGTAGGGTGGCTGGGAAAAAATCCACATGAAACAGGATCTCGAAGTCTGCCATGAGAAGCATTATCTCATTGTGCACCTGAAGAATCATGCTTCAGAATCTGCCAACTGCTGCCTACAGATAGATGGTAGCCATAATAACCATGAAGTCGGCTGGTCTCCCTACCAGTCATAAAACTCTCACCACAGCCTCTAGCCCATCCTCAACCGCATGTGGGTCTATATCTACCCTGATCCTAGGTGGAATCTGGAACTGGAACTCATGAAACGAACTCAATCGGCATGCATAGTCTGCTGCTGGGGATAGTGGAATTGATGGACCAACGGGGAGTAGTGCCGCTGGTGCCTCTGCTGGAAAAGGGCCCTACACCGAGGCCTTGTCGCTTGGTGGATATCTCCACATACAACACCCGGGGCCCCCACTGGTTATCCATGTGGAGGAATCCTGAAAGAAACATATATGACATGGTCAAATATTATACCATGTGAGCTGACCTAGTTGAGCTGACATAGAGAAAACTTCTGAAAACACACACGTAATTAGTGTTTTCTTGCACTGAGTCGGAAATCAGTAGTTAGGGTCCTTTTGTATGGATACATCATCCGATGCACAAACACTGGACTCCGTAATTTGAAATCCACACTCATTACCCTTAACACTATTGCTTCATAGAAAATATCGGTGTTCTATGTTCTGCAGTAGAACCAAATCCACTGATACCAATTTGTCATGACCCGTCCCCCGGGGCCCGTGCCGTGACTACCCTAATCCCTCCTTCTATAGGCCAGGTGCTGGTGACTAGCATCAAAGGCGTGAATCCCTTAACTAGGAAGGCATTGCATTTAAAACATGAAAACTCACACAACATAGAATGAGCTGGAAACAAAACACTAAATAAAAATGTATATAAAAGGAGTGCTGAAAAGTAACAGGGGGAAAAATACAAGACCAATTGTAAAGTAGAAGGAAATTTAAAGTACATGCACTGGAAAAAAGGGAAAACATCTCCTGGATCATCCACCAGGAAATCCTACCTAAAGAGAAGGTACAGATAGCCTCTAAAGCACTCCACGTTCATCTGTCTCCTCCGTGCACCGTCACACTGTGTGGTACACCTCTGGGTACCATCCAATCCTGGTGCATTCAGCCTCGATGAATGCTTTCTGTCATCTACATCCAACACAACGAGGTGCGGGCATAGGCCGTGGAGGGGTGAGTATCATGATACTTAGTAGGGACCATGAGACTCTCAAGGACTCACAAAATCCAACATGGACAAACCACAATGTATGAATTCAACAGATAACCTCTCATATGTAAATGACCATACATATACCTAAGCTATCAAGTAATCTATCTCAGTAATGAGGGAAGCACAAAAGTTTCTGACTCTACTAAACCAGGATTTTTATTCACATTATCGAAACCACGAATGCTTGAGAACTCCTCCTCTGTCGAGTATAGTGGGCATTTAGTGATACCAAGGTGCTTCCCACTAACCCTGGACTGCTGAGGTACTCCTCCTGTTGAGTACCATGGGACTGCTACATCCCCAAGGTGCTCCCCACCATAAGTCAGTTGTGTCACCAAGGTGCTCCCCCTAATAGCCTGATGTGGTACTCCTCCTGTCGAGTATCGTGGTTCTGTCACGACACCAAGGCGCTCCCCACTTTGGATTTACTACAACACCAAGGTGCGCCCTTTGGGATAGTTGAGTCCTCTGAGTTGAAGCGGTCAACAGTCGTCAGGTCTCAGCCAGCTTCTAGGTCTCTACGCTATGCTCACTTGTCTCTGGGAGGATCCGCTCCATGAGCTACTGGTCGATACTCCAACAATCATGAAGCCCCACAAAGATGTATCTCAAAGTTTTTCCATGTCATAGAAGTATCAACGCAACAGACAGTGCATCAATTGGACACCCGGTCTATGAGTTATTATTCTTTTAGTACTAGGGGCCCGGTTGGACTCATGCATGATCCAACCTAACCATATCCCAACTATACCCTGAAATCTAGTGAGGTATACTCAAAGGGACCATATCTCTCTAAGAATACCAACGCTACAGACTGTTTGGAAAATGATCATCTATTTCCAATGATATGGCCAAGGAATCTAAAGGGTCGATAGTGGGCCCGGGTCCGGTCCGACCCGGTCTAGGCCGACCAAGTGAGACCAATTAGGTATGGCCCTAACCATTGGGCGGGCCAGCCTATTAGGTTCAACCAGGCTCGCTGGGCCTAGCCCAGCATGCTGTGTGGGTTGTTCAACCCGGGCTTGGGGCCGGTTCGGCCAGGAACGCCGCGAGGGTGCGGCCCGGCACGACGCTGCCCGGAGGGCGTGGCCGGACCTGTTAAGCCAAGGATCCATGAGGGGGGCCACGGGCCGGCTTAGGAGGCTTCTCAGGTTCTTGAGTTGGTCGGGAGGCTGCTGGCCAGGGAAACAATTGGTCCATCGGGCCGGCGGGCGGCCGAGCAGGGTGCTAGGCAGGACAGCGGGGGCACGGACAGGGCCAATTCGGCCGGCGGCGGTGCAGGATGTCGAGGGGGCAGTGCGGATCACGGAGGCCACGGGTAGCGCAGTCTTTATCATCACCACCTTCGTCACCTCTTTGCTTTTTCTCCATGCCGAAGATCATCAAAAACAAGAACAAAGTAGGGGTCGGGCCATGGTGGTTAGGCCCTCACCCTCCACATTTATAGTGGTAACATTTGGCTCATCAATGAGTAATAAAGATGAAGTTCAATTGTTTTACAACCACCAAAACGATTCCTTTTCATCAAAATAAGATAATGAAGAAATTAGTATTACTCAAATTAACCCCCTACCTCGATCGTTGGTTGTCGATGGAGTCAAAGGGAAGAAGACAGAGGAGATCATCGTTCATCATGTCTGCCGCACACTTTCAATCTCGAGTTCGTGTGTCGGTTCGTTGATGATGATGAAGAGTAAATTTGGTCATCGAATACATCCCATGTCGGTTTTGTAAGACGCACAACATCAGTAGAAGCATCGAGGAAGAAGTCAAAGAAGGCTTTCATGCTTCGTAGTCGAAGGAATTTTTCATTGGGAGCTTTCTCCCAATAATCCTACTCTCAAAGCTACCACAAAAATAAACAATGCCCACAAAATTAATAATAGATTGTGTTTATCTATTATTTTATTTTATGGAAAAAATTTCAAAATGGTGAATTAAATTAATTGGCACCACTTAATTAATGTGAAAGATTTGGAATAATAAATTATGCATTGTCTCAAAGAATTGATGTGGAGGGGTGGTGGCACAATTAAGTGGTAATGGAGGTTAAGGGGCTCCCCCTCATTAGTGAGTGGAGTTGAGAGTTTTTCCTCTCCTCCCATTAATAGTGGTCGGGTGGTCCCCACCGCTATTATTCAAATTGGGAGGGTATGTGGTCTTGGGTGGTCTCCACCACATTAACACCACAAGGGAGGTTGAGGCGTCAAGGTCCCCATCACCATAACCTCTCATGGGAAGTTATGGAATGGTGGTCCCCACATCCAACCTCCACAAGGAGATTATAGATCCAGTGGGACCCAAATCCAAACACCCACATGGTGGCTCAAAAAAAAATAAAGTGAATCTCACTTTATTTTTATTATTTCCCACAAAAACCCAAAATTAAATTTTATTCTCAACCCACTACCGTCGAAGTGAAAGTCTCCATAAGTGAATATCAGCACTACGAGTTCAATGATGTCCTCAGACATAAATTCTGGGCATTAGATCAAAAGTTATAAAAACCCCCTCATACATTTACTGAACGTACCAGAAAAAAACTTCAAATTTTGATTTTGGGCACACCAGGCCTCGAAATCACACTCCGTCAGTTTTCGAGGACTCTTAAAATTCCCATGTATTTAAGAAAAAAAATTCACATAATTTCTAGGTCTTTACATTCTATTGGAATGATTCATAGTTGTTTAATAAAAAAATAAGTTTTATAAGTTGGTATAACCCCTACATGGTTTAAAAAATATCCAATAAATAGAGTGGTAAATTTAATAAATTTACTATATATAATGGTTTTATAGTTAACCAGGTAGAAAAATATGTTTATATTAGGTTACATAAAACCATGGTGTCATTATTTATTTTTTTGTTGATGACATGTATATTTTTGGAACTTATATTAACAATTTAAATGAGGTAATGTTAGTTATATATATTAACACAAAAATAAATGTATTTGGGGAAGCCAATTTTAAATTAATAATTAAAATTATTGAGAATAATAATTTTTATTATTTTTCAAAATCATTATATTAAAATAATATTATTATGGTACAAATATTTTGGTTATTCAACAAATTCATCTGTATATTATTTTTAGAGTAGGAGTCTACAAAATCCATGTGGGGTCGTTTCAAAACTAGAATATATAAGGCTTATAGGGTTACACATGTATTGTTTGATTAGTAAAATATAGAATATTTTATATTTTTTTATAAATGTGAGTAGATATACCCATAATTTGGGCTAATCACAATGCTATGAAATTAAAATCTTACTCAGATATCTAAGAGGTACTATAATTTTTTTTAATATTCTATAGTGGAAAACCAATGGTGTTAGATGATTTTTTTTTCATGTTTGATCATTAATATTGATGATATATCTTTTATAAGTCTTTTTTACACTTGGTAGTGAATTTTGATTCATTGGAAACAACTAAAAATGAAATAGAATTTGTATAATCTATCTAATTTGATCCACCAATTTTTCTTATATCAATATAAAAAATTATTATATGCTGATATAGATTTGAAATGTTGGATAAGTTTTTTAAAGATAAATATAAGGGATACTATAGACACTTATTTCTGATTATTACTATGTGATGAAATTGAAAAATGATATTATCAGAACTGTGAATTTTTTTAAATTGGTCATACTTTTAGAAGATCCACTAAAAATGGAACTTTCATGGATGTTAGTGTAAATAAATTCGTTTTAATGAGTTTAAATTATATTTCAATGATACAACAATGATAATACCTGAAGATAACATGTGGTTACATTTATTTTCGAGGTCAAATATTGACATTCAATAAATTAAGAAAAAAAAATTGTTAATTTACATTTTATAATAGGATAGTTTTTTTCCCTTGATAAAAAATGATGAGTTTTTAAATATTATAATGATGAAGGATATCCAAATAAATATATAAAACTATGACCACTTTTGGTTTATTTAGGTTAATAGAAAAGTTGGGATACAATGAAGTTTTCTGACATTACCTCTCATACATTCAGAAAATGGTCGAAGCATATGGTAGAAATGGTGTAGAATAATAGAAGAATATTAGATTAATTCAAAAGATACATATGTAAGTTGAATCTAACAAATATTAAATATCTCATTTTTATGTTTCAATCCAACTATTTTTTATTCAACTTCTATTTTTTACTACTATTTAATGGTTCAAATGGAGAGATACCTTTATTTATGAATTATTTCTATGGGTTATTTTTGTTATTGGTATCATGGAACCAAACTCACACTTCTAAATCCTGTGTTAAAATCATAAACATTACATTTCTATATTTTGATACTGGTGGAGGTGACCCAATTTTATCCATCCAAAAATATAAAACATTACAAGTAAAAATTTTATTCCCATACAGTCCAATGGTAAATTTGGGTCTATAGTTTTGGTGATTTATTAAAAATTATTAACATCATGTATTCACAATGAACTATATCATAATGATGAACATAATCTATAACTATACCGATATTTCCATATTTCTTCTTTTTCCATCATCATCATCCATATAAAACCATTTTAGACATAATCCATTAAACAACATTCTTGATAACCAGGGGAAAACAAAAAATAAGAATGGTCAGCTAAAATTCATAGTAAGGGAAAACATAATCATTAACAATTAAATTTTATCATTGAGAATAAGAATCTTGTATGGGTATGATGACATAATCATTGAGCATGATTATGACATATAAATATTCATACCCATAAATACCAAGATCCTTTAACAAGAAAACGTGGAATATAACATTTATAAAGGAAATATTCATCATAAAAAATAATCATGTGTCATGTGAATCAATATTGATCAATGGAAAAAATTATAAACAATAACAACATAACAATAATTAGTTGGTATCATGGAACATTTTATTTGTATACCATGGTAAACCTATATCATGTAAAATTAGTTTCTAGTTGAATACATAGGATTAACCTAGTAATGACTCTCTCTATATTTTATATTAATATGGGGGATGTTACCCATAGTATTTGAGCACTATTGGGGCACACCCATTGTATAACCCATATTGGTCTCACCTGGTGCAATATGAGAACACCCATCATAAATGATATTTAGGGATCACCTGGAACAAAATGGGGTCCCCATCGTATACCAATTTACATTAACCATATATAAATTACACTAATTATGAATTTCATTATTAAACTCATAGAAACAATAATTACTCTTTTTGTAACCAGATTGACCAATGGAAAAGAAATGGGTTCCATGAAAAAACACATTGATACGATATTAACCCTTGGAAAAGAAAAATGTTCAATAAAAACTAAATTTTTACATGATTAAGTCATGGAAAAAATGGGTTGCATAAAAATATATTTGGAAATGATTAACTCATGGAATAAAAATAGGTTCCATAATAATACATTTGAAACATAATCATCTAGTGGAAAATAACATGTTTCTATAAATATCTGTTTTATTCATTATTAACCCATGAAAGAGTAGTTCCAAAAAATATTGTCTAAAAATGATTAAACGATATAAAAATTTTGAGTCGTATAAAAATATAATTGAAACATGATTTAACCATGGAAATAAAATGGGTTCCATAAAAATCCATTTAAAACATAATTAACCTCATGAAAAGAAAACAGTTCACAATCAACATATTTGAAACAATATTAATCCATCTAAATAAAAAATTAGGATGGTATTATTAAAAAATATAAACCTTTTATAAAAATTAAAAATGAGGTTTGTTGATGTAGATGAATGAAAATACAATTAAAATATCATTAAAAATATTTTTGATTGAAATAATTGGTTCATTTTCAAAGTCACATTTAAAAAATAAATATTCATAAAATACTGTAAAAATAATTTCCTTTAAAAAAATAGAATATATTAAATAGAATCTAAAAGAAAAATAATGGTTATTGTGTAAGGAAAATATGTTCCTATCATAAATATTAAAAATAAAAAATATTTTCCAATCATTTTGAAACATGGAGTCAAAGGTGACCAATCTAGAAAAAGTTAATAAATTTCATTTTAAATCCATTTAAAATATGGTAAATGGTCGTATTAAATGGATATATGAAATAATTTATTTTTTAATGGAACACTTTTTAAAACATTTTAGAAAACATGTTTATAGAAGACAAATATTCCTGATGTTGAAGAAGGTATATGATCGATATCACTTATAAACAACATTCTTGGTATTTCTTCACTCAACAGAGGAGGAAGTGGATATTAAAAAGGTGAACCATAATCATAAACAAATAATAATAAAATAAATTTCTCTCAAGAAATTAAAATAATATGATTTATCTAATATATCCTTGAACTTAAACAGTATTTAAATAAATGAGATTATAATATAATGCCTTTTCCACTTTGGAAAATCCTCAATCGTAACCCCCGTGAAATAATCAGTTCAAATGAAATTTTTTATCTCATTATAATATTTATATACTTGATATAACATGCCTATAGGGAATTATATACACCATACAAATGAATAAAGTTTCATATCATAAATCTATGTCTCAAAGAATGAGAAATTGAGGTGAATAACCCTTACAAAATTTATACCATGCAATTTGAGAATTAATAAATGAATCAATTATGTGTATAAAGGGTAAATACACATAAAATTTTTCAAAGGAAACATAATATAATAAAATTTCAATACAAAAATAATCTGATAATATCAAATTCAAATTGGATGTAATAAACCTAATTAAAAGAAGTGGAGTTATTAAATTGTTTACAACTTGGTACATTAAATTCAAATCCACTTGGATGAAATGATTTATATTGAAACATAAAATAACATTAAATATGGATCATTAAATATATTAAACATAAATGGGTATTTATATACACTATATAAATGAAATTAGGTGTGTGGCATTACAATATGCCTAAATAAAGGAAAATTGAGATGAAGTCCCTTGTTTCTTCGGTAATAATTAGATCAAAACATCATGAAATGTAGAACCATGTATTAATTGATAAATACTAATAAGTTTATTGAAAATATTTATAAATAAAATTTATGTGTATTATAAACATGAAATGATAAAAAATTGATGAATATATAATATCTTTCATAGAAGTGAAAGCGAGATGAAAAACCCTTACCTTAAGTCTAGACATTTCATGTATTTCCATTAAGTTCTATATAATAAATTTAAATAAACGATTTTATTTCACAAAAAAGATTTACACCATTAATAAATTAAACTTAAATAATTTATTTTACATATTTTTGATGACATAATGAAATAATTAATCTATTAGGTCCATGTAGGGTGTTTTGAGGATGATCGTTTAATTATTTCAAAATATCTTCTATCTGATGACCTTGATCAAAGTGGTAATTATTTGAACATGTAAAAAATAATAATAATTAAATAATTATCATATTTATTCATCAATTATAAATTTAAAACCAATCATGAATAATTCTTAAGAAAAATGAATTATATTTTGATCATGGAGAAGGTAGGTCATACATATGAGTGAGTAATATTTCCATTTTTCTATGATCATAATAGAACGAGCGAATATATTATTTTAACTTTAAAATTTTATAATAATATCATAAATAAAAAATAACTTTTTTTAATATACTTATATATACCATCAATGTGATTTAGTGATGCCAAACAGCAACGACACTTCGTGGAGGTGGTAGTCCACACGTACACATGAACGACATTATCATTTTTTAGTATAAGAAGAAAAATGATATATTATATATTAATAATTAAACAATTTTTCATTAATATAAAATATAATTCATTTATATCACATATATTCTTTAAAATTGTCATTATTAACTTCCATGAATGCAGTTATTGAATAATGAATCACATCGCTTTGTGAGGTGGTAGTCTGTCGTATAAACGAGTGACATTATCGTATCTCCAATTAAATAGAATGTAATAAATTATATGTGATATCATAACTCAAAAACCATAAACATATTATAAATTTAATTAATATAATATAAATACATAATTATAGAAGGCCTTGATAGGCGGTGATGGAAAATAATGATATTAGTTTTTTAGGTGGTACATCGTCGTACAAACAAATGATAATTTCATATACCATTTGATGGAAGAGCATATGGATTTAGTTTATTAAAATAACATAAAAATGACCCATTATATGGGATATGTTTTATTTATTATGTAATTATAATCTGAGAATATTTGAAGGAGGTGGAAGAACAAATAAAATAAAAACACCCGATTAAGCAAGATACCTCTTCTTCAATCAACCTACATTGGTTAGCTCCAAAATAATTATCAGGTAAGAATTATGACAAAGATAATTGCTATAGGATATGGTTATTTAATGTAATAATAAATTTAAGAAATTATTTTCTGGGTAAAAGGTATTTTATGGTTTCATGATAAGAGGAGTGTGTGTGGCCTTTTATCAGTGTGGTGAGTGACACACCTGTAGTTGTTTAAAATAAAAAGGTGTACCCACATTTTTCACATTACCAAAGTCAACAAAATAGACCACTACAAAACAATATAAACATAATGGTCTAAATAATTCCTTTATATTGATTATAGAGGTATTTTTAGTTCATTTTAATCCTTAATATTTTTATATTAATCAAACGGTAAATGTGTTTTTCCTTAGCCATAGTAAATAAGTTTTTCTACATTCACAGTTCAAAATAGTCAAAAAATACATTCATCCTTTTTAAATATAATAAATTATTATAATAAAAAATTAGGAAAAAAATTTAATAAAATTAAATTCATTTTGTTTGAAAATTTTAATTCAAAATTAAACCGACAGATGAGACAAAAAACAGGTTTTCTAGATGTGATTTTTTCATGGCAAATATGATTTTATATTAAATCTATGACTAATAATTTTTTTTATTAATATAAATTAATATTTACTAATAAATATTCTATAAATTTAACTTATATCATTTATTGTAATTTATTATTTTAATTAACTAAAACTGTGCAAAATTATGCACCATAAAATAATTTTAAGAAAAAAATCCCCTTTTGAAACATAATAATAAATTTATACTAAACTACAATATAACGATTATTCAAATTTATTTAATTTGATTAATATAAATAAATTATTATTATTTCCTCTTAAATCATAATAAAAAATTAAAAGTTTACATTATTAAAAGTTTTGAAAAGTAATATTTTTTTACAAAAAACTGTGTTTTTAACAATTCACTAAAAAATCAATATTTTTTTGAAAATCCAAAATGTTAACATCGTGATATTTTTGATAATATGATTTTAAAAATAAATTTAATTTTATCAAATATATTTTATATTTATGTACATAAAATTAATTATAATATTTTTTCAATAAAATAATAAAAATCATTTTTCACAAAATTATATTTTTGACGAATAAAATTACTTTACTAAAATATTATTGATTATTTGATAATAATTTATCAAAAATTTATATCTATTAAGAATTTTATAAATAGATATATATTCGATAATGTATTTATTATTATTCATTCTCGCAATTTAAATGATAGGTTATAAAGTTTATATATATCATGGGTTGTTAATTCTTGGTATTATGTATCTTATATGATATCAACCATAAAAATCATGGGGTTGTGTGTTTTAAAAGAAATCATTTAGATTAAATTTATTTTAATATAAATATTTCATAATTCATAGGGGTGTTACATTAGCATATAATCAATTTTTTTTCATATATACTATCAGACATAATTTTCTTCTTTTGAATTATCATGGCATTACAACCATCCCCCCTTAAAAATTATCATCCTTACAATTTGAAAATTATCTAGGTAATAAAATGATTTATATTTGAAAATATAATTTTTCTTAAACACACATCATAAAAAAGGATAATGAAACAATCTATTAAAAATAGGGAATGATAAATATAATGGTCATTGTATATCTATGTTTACACATGAGAGAACATTGTCAGCATGTGAAGATATCGAAAAGGAAGAAAAGTGTATGTCCCAAATAATGATGGATAGTGATATAAATCATTTATCAAAATAAATTTAATTTTTATGATAATTTCAACAACCACAAAAACCATAAAAAATTAATATGTTAAAATGGTCAAAAATATCATAAAAATGATGGGAATAAGATATAATTTTATTTTTTTAAAGACCCTTTTATTAGGGTTTCGGAATTACTTAAAATATATACTATTGGAAAAATGATCATAAATAAATGATAAGTTTAAATTAACTTTTTAAAAAATTTGCCACACAATTTCATCTTTTCCACCTAACTATGAGTGTTGAGAATGATTTTCTTATACCCAAATCACTAAAAGTAACTTTTTGTGGACCATATAACTGTAAAATGTATAATTAAGATATTCAACATATTTTTATACCATATAAAATAAATTATTATAAAATGGATATAAGATTTCCAATATGAATAAACCTTCATATTAAGAAATAATACATCAATCACCAAAATCCATCAGTAAAAACGAAAGTTAAAACTAAATTGGTCCATATATAAATGAACCTATATAAAAAATAACCATAAATAACTTCTACATTAAATAGAGTATTAACATAAAATTTTGTATCACACCTTGTATCTTACTTTTTAAAAAATTTAATTATATTCTTCAAAAATAACATTAATCACTCTGTCACTAAATCTCTTTTCAATCCCATGACCATCTTTACAAAAAGTCTTGTGTTCCAAAAATTGACTCAATATAAAAGATCATATAAACATAAATGGATATTTGTAGATTAAAACAAATGTTAAAAAATATTTAAAGTAATATTTAACAGTAAACCGAATATTTATATATACATCAACCTCATAAAGATTCTCTTAATGTGTTATTATTAACTTTAAGATCATGTCTTTTAAAGACAAAAAAGGGGTGTTTAATACATTGAACATATAATAAACCATTATATTATAGAAAAATGATCGTGTCCAAAAATAATAATATAACCATATATGGAAAATTCATAATCTCTAAATTTACCTAAACCATTCGTTTTATAATAAATATAACACCCCTAAACACACAACCCAAAATACAGTACTAAAATCATAAACATTGCATTTCTTGATTTTCATACCAATAACGGTGGCCCAATTTTCATCATCTAGAATATATAAGAACACAAGGAAACACTAGATTCACTAACATTGTCATCAACTATTTAGGTAGAGAATTTTATAAAACTAATAAAAACTCTTAACAACATGGATTCATACACAAGTGGTTAAAAAATATGGAAATCATATCTCAATATACCCATCTTTTCATATTTCAGATTAAGTCATCATAATAATCCATATAAAAAATGTCTATAAAAATAGTTTAACATTATTTTTGATAACATTGTAAAAAAAATATTTTGAGCTCAAAAACAATTTTAGGGTGACCATAATCATTGATAGTTAAATTTCATCAGTTACCATAAGATGATCATAAGGGTATAATAAAATAATCAATGTTCATTAGTATAACCTAAAAATATTCATACACCTCAATACATATATATTTGTACATGAAAACATGGAATATGTCTTTCACAATGGAAATATTCATTATAAAAAATAACCACGATCCTTTTGATGTAAATATTGGTGAAAGGAAATATTTAAAACCCATAAAATCATAGAAAAAATATGTCGGTATCTCATAGAATTTCCTTCATACACCATGTTTAAACAATGTCATAAAAAACTATATCATAATTAAATATATATTATAAAGCCACTGCTAACATCGACCATATTTTATATTACTATAAGGAACATTACCCAATGCATTGGGGTTCCATCTTGGCACACTCATCGTATAAGAAACATTAGGCTCACCTAGATCTATCTAGGTACACCAATAATATATTCTATATCGGGATCATTGGGTGCTATCTATGAACACTCGATGTATAAAAATGTACATGAACCACTGTTATAGTAAATATATATTCTTAATAATCATATAAATAATATATATAATCATTATTATTTTCATAAATTGATTAACCCACCAAATGTAAATGGGTTCCATGAAAATTCCCTTCAAACTTGACTAAATTTTTTAAAAGAAAAAGGACCAATAAAAATATCCTTCAAACATTATTAACCTAATGAAATGAAATGGGTTGTGTAAATATCTCTTTGAAAAATGATTAACCACTGTAAAAGAAATGGGTTCTATAATAATCTCTTTGAAACATGATTAACCATTGGAAAATAAACATGTTCGATAAAAATATACTTGAAATATGATTAACCCATGTAAATGAAATGGGTTAATTAAATATATCTTCGAGACATTATTATCTAAGGTAAAAAAATGGGTTTCATAACAACAAATTTAATACAATTTTCCATTGGAAAAAATGTGTTTCATAACAATCTATTTAAAACAAGATTAGACGAATGAAAATTAACGAGTTCACTCTCAATTTCTTTGAAATAATATAAATCCATCAAGAAAAAGAACTAGGATGCTGTCATTACAAAATATAATTATTTTATATTAACTAATAATAATGGTTTTTTATGTTGTTGAATAGGAATACCATTAAAAGACCACTAAAAAGGGTTTTCCGGGAAATAAGAATTTCATTGTGAAAATCACTTTTAAAAAATACAAATTCAAAAAATATTGAGGAATTCATTTATTGAAGACAACCATAGAAATATGAAAAGTAAACCATAAGTAATATAATGGATATGGGTGTAGAATAATTCATTAATGTCATAAATGTGAAAAATAAACATTCTTTTCTAATGATTTCGAAAAATAGAGTCAAAAGTGGTCTATTTGGAAAATGTTAAGAAATATCCTTCAAAAAACATTTAATATAATTTAAATGGTCATGTAAAATGGATTTATTAAATCAATTTTTTTATAAAATAACATTCTTAAAAGAATTTTAGAAAATTAGGATATGGAAGAGAAAGACTCTCGGTCTAGAAGATGTTAGAAGATCAATATCACATACAAACAGAAATCATGATATTTATTTAATCTATATGGGATGAAATGGAAATTAAAAATGTGAATGGAATTCATGACTATATGAAAAAAATACATTTGGTTCAATAAAATAAAATAATATTATTTATTCTAAAGGAACCCTAAATATGAACAATCTAGATATAAAATATATTGTTTCATTAATCCTTTTCTATATTGGTAACTCCTAAATCGTCCCTCCCCTGAAATAATTGGTTTAAATTAAATATTAAATATCATGATTATAAGGTGATACATGATATAATAGGTAAAAATAATAGTATATATACCTCAAAAATATATATAGGTGCATCTCATTAATGTATGTTTCAATGAAGGATAATTCAGACAAATAACCCTTACAAAAATGACACCATTGAATTCGAGAGTTATTAAATTAATTTATTGTGTATAAAAAATTTATATAAAATTATAAAAAGGATAAATAAAACAAATATAATAAAATCTCATTACACAGATAATCTTTGAATATCAGATGAAATGAGGATGCAATATAACCAAATGAAATGAAATTGAGTTATCAAATGTTTTACCACATGGTGAGTTTCAAAACAAATAGCCTAAGATAAAATAATTTATTTTGAAATATAAAATACAATGAAATAAAAATCATTCCTAACATTTCATGAAAATGTTGTAGTATACACACTTTATAAATTAAATTAAATGCATATCATTACAATATGCTTCAATAAAGGGAAATTGGGATGATATACCATACTACATTGGTAATCCATTTATGAAAACATCATAAAAAGGAGAAACTAATTTATTTTTATAATTCAAAAATATTTTTCATGAATGAATTATAAAATAAATTAATTGGAACTATAAACAACACAAAATAAAAAAAATGTTGAATATAGCATATGTCTGGTGGATTTAAAAGCCAGACGAAAACGCCTTACCAAGATTCTAGACATTCTTTTTATGTCCATTGAATATTCATAATAAGATTGAATAAATTGTTTTATTTCAAAATAAAAATTTAAATTTTTATTACCTTATACATAAGTCATTTTCTATTCTATTTTAATAATTATTCAAATACATAAATAGTTACGTCCACAACTGGTGTATTGAGGGTGTTTGTTCATTGTTTTAAAAAGGATTTGGTGTGTTGTTCATGGTCAAATAGGTCAATGATTCAAAATATCCAAAATGATAATAATTAAATAATTATCATATTTATTCATAAATTATTATTTTTAAACCAATAATGAAAATTGTTATTAGTAATGAATTATGTTCTAATCATGGATATGATAATCCATACATACACATGACTGACATTTACATTTTTCATTGATCATTATAGAAACATTTATATTTTATTGTAACATTATATAATGTTAAAAATATAATAAATACCATATTATTTCTTTAAATGATATTATATATATCATTGATGTGATTTCTTAATGACAAATTGTAACAAAAATTCTTTGAGATGGTAGTCCGCATATATGAAAAAACCACATTATAATTTTTCTGTGTGAGAAGTAAAATGAAATATTATATTTTATTAATATAAATATATGTAATTAATATCATAATTATTTAATTTATATAATATTCATTCATTTACTTCATTGTTTTTACCTTCTATATAATGAGTAAGTAAAAAATGAATTATATTTCTTCATGAGGCGTTAGTACATCGTACACACAAGCGACGTTATTGTATCACCCGAGTAATGGATTTTACGAAGTTATATATGATTTAATATCTAAATAAGTATAATTATATTAAAAATATATCACATGTTTATGCATTAAATCCATTAGTATATCAATCTATGAGAGGTAGTGGTTGAAATCAACTGACATCGGTTAGTGAGGTTGTAGTCCATCGTATACACAAATTATGATTTTGTATCCCATTTTATCGAAAGGGAGTTTGAATTTTTTTGTAAATTAAAATAACAAAATATATGTATATTTAATATTCTGGTTTTATTATATCATTATAATTTAATAAGATATGTTTTTTGTGTAAGAACAAATAAAATAAAAATACTGAGATAAGCATGATACCCCCTCTTTAGAAAACCTTTAGAGGTTTGTAAAAAAAGCCGTCAAAAGGTGTGTTTTTTATAAATATAATGTATATATGGTGAGGAGATGGAATAATTGAATAATTTTCTTAAATTTTTGTCTTATAAAAATTCATTTCAATATGTGAATAAGATAGTAGAGTGGGTGTCATTTTATAAGTTAGGTGAGTGACACACTTGTGATTTTTTGAAAATAAAAAGGCGTACCTGCATTTTTTACCTGAACAAAAGGATAAAAAAGTTTTCATTATCATGGATTTTATATTATATGGCTTAAATATTACAACAAATTTAATTTTTCTCATGTTTTTGTACTGTTTTGATAATAATATTTTTGGATTTAACCTTTAGTAAACCATTTTTTACCATAACCAGTGTAATTATTTTTTATGTTTTTAACTATTCATTTGGGTAAAAAATTTATTTTAAATTACTAAATAATATAAATAATGATATTTAAAAATATTTAATCCACTTTTTTCAATATATTCATATATTTTAAAAAAATTTAAGAAAATTATACCCCTAGACGTGATGAAAACGTGTGTTTTCAATAAGAGTAATTTTCAAACAAAATATGATATTATATTAACTCTCTAAATATTAATAATAATTGTATAAATATAAATTAGTATTTATTTATATATTATAAGTAAATTTATTTTAAAAAATTCCCCAATATGGATTATTTTAATTATTTAAAAAGAAGAATGATTATGCACTTTAAAAATAGATTTCTTAAAAATCCTTTCTTTAAATACAAAAAAAAACTTATCTTAAAATCCAATATAAATTTCATAAAAATTTAATTTAGTGTATTAAATATATCTAATTATTAAATATGTTATATTAAATGACAATAAAACATAATTTAAAATTTAAAATATTTAATTTATTGAAAAAAATTGAATTTATACAAAAATTTGTATTTTAACTATTCACTAAAAAATAAATGTTTCCCAAAAATTCAAAAATATTCACCCCATGATAATTTTTATATTCATATTTCAAAAATGTATTTAAATTTATTGAATATATATTATATGTTTAAAAAAACTATTATAATATTTTATCATATAATTAAAATTTTCATTTTTGTAGAAAACATGTTTTGGGGGAATAAAATTGCATTACAATAATTTTATTTATTATTCACTAAGAATATATAAATAGTTTATATTGAGTTTAAAATATATAGATATATATATAAAATAAACTTGTTAATATTATTCATACCCTCCAATTTGTTAGCTAAGTCATACTAGTTATATATTTCATGGGTTGATTTAGCTCATCATTGTGTGTTGTATATGCAATAAAACACAAAAATATTCATGTTGCATGTATCAAAAGATATGAAAGACATTAAATATTTTTAAAAAATAAATATATCATAAGGTATCCGCTTATTAGTTTTCACCAATACTAGTTTTCGAGTGCTTATTTTTTACCAAACATAATTTTCATATTTAAAAATATATGGGTGTTACACTTATTCTTTAAAGTAAAAGTGTATTTTAAATATTTATAATATTTATGGGATTATCAATTTTTGTTAAATTTTTATTATTTATGTTTATTTAAATTATTATGTAAGACAAGGTGGGATTTTCAAAAATTAAAACTGAGAGTAATGGGGGACACATCATAAATGGTATCACCGTATTATCATTCAAAAATTATAATGTTTAAAGATAAAATATCATGACCAAGTGGAACACCAAATCATATGCATGTGTGGACATACATATAGACAAATTTGAAATCTATAAATATGAATAAACACTTTTTAAATCATACATTATATCGATTCATGTTTATTAGAGGTTCCATTATAATTCTATAGAGAATGGTCTAGATCCATCTAATAAATTTGTTTAATCACAATCACGAATATGTGTATCAATTATAGATCTACTATGATATGAGTTGAATTTATTGGGTCTAATAAATAATTAAATAAGTATAATATAATCATATATCTGATATGGAAATTTTTTATTGGAGGCTTAGTTCATATGGTATGTGTGCTATGGAAAATAGATTCATTTGGGTATGAGTCAACATTCAGAATTAAATTTTAATGGATATATGATTCTAGGATAAGTGAATTCCTAATATATGAGGATAAGATATCATATCTAAATGGGTGTATCTATTAAAATATTATATATAGTCTGTGTGATTAAAATTAAAATCAAATCGATCCATATTTATAAATTTATCTAATATATGTATAAATTTTATTTTTAATAAAATTAACAAAACCGCATTGATTGTACTCAATTATTTTTAAATAATTTTAATTTTAACACTAAACTATGTTTGCGTTTAAAGTGGTGAACCACTGTTGTATCATAAATATTATTCTCCGGAAAATCATACTGAAACCAAAGTGGAAATAAGTGGTGTGGGGTGAATCTAGTCATAAAGAGATTGATAATGATACTTTCCTTAGAATTCTCCATTTGTAATCATCCAAGTTGATCATACCAAATTTATAAAAGATGAATCTTGGAAAATATTAATATATATGATACATATGATTTAAATAATACATTGGAACATTATAAAGGATATACAATTTCTATTCCTCAATAATTTGATAATAAATTTGTATATATATTCATATTGAATAAACTATAAAATATATATTTTAGTCTCATGATCTATTTAATTATTCAAATTATCAAACATTTAAAATAAAATAAATATTTCTTCATCTATGTTTAGATTGGTTATAGGTACATAGAAGTGTATTTTGTTTTTTTATCTAAGTTATTTGGGAAAGGGTAGTGGTGCACAATGAGTTTTAGGCCTATGAGTAAAGAGAAGCATCCTATATTTTTGGGATGAACATGGTTATGGAAAAGTAGTTTCCATTTTAAATGATCAATATCATATTAGGGGATAATATATAAGATAAATTCAGATGACCTTAAATAATACATGTTAAACCAAGAGAAAAATAAATTATTATTTTTTATTTTGAATATTATTTAAATTCATTGTAATGATATCCTATTCCAATCACATTTTTCATTAGTTTTCTTAATATTTTTATTTCCCTCCCATACTGAGATTTACTAGGTCATCTATCCTAGTGTAAGCCCCTAATCAATCAATTAGAAGGCTATCGTCTTCCTCATATCTACTTCCTTCAGTTTCAATCCTTCCATACATTATAACCATGTCCAATATAGAGAGAAAAGAGGAAATGATCATCGCCTCTACCTCTTCCCTGGTCTCCTTGCCCTCATCCACCGCAACTGCCATATGCATGCCCTCTTCCACTAGTGGAGGAGGAAAAGGGTTGGCGTTTTTATTGAATCATTCAAATCTTCTTTTTTCACAATGAATATTGATAACATGGGCTCAAAGATTCATTTTTATTGAAAAATTCTCAAAAACACCAGTGGTTAATGAACTATGATAACTTTTATTCCAACCTTAATGAGGATACGTAGAAATCCTTCTCCGGGCTCGAGCTAACTGGATATCCTTTTCAAAAATCAAACCCGAATTCCAAAAGTCATGGAATAATATTTAGGAATAATCCCCAAATTAAACCCCCCAAATAACAAAGGCATACTTTTCAGTAAGTAAGCCCAAAATCATTTCTCTCAAAGGACTATACTCTCTTATGAGACTTATTAAACTACATGGGATTTGATTTCGATCCACATGGTATACATAGGAAGCCGCGTATAGGTTTAAACCCAACACTTCAAATCAACCATATTTTTCATAATCTATATTCCAAATAGGGTCTAATCTTACTTGGAAACCCATATTGTTTCTATGTTCCTTAGTATTCTTAGGTATATGTCCCAAAAAAAAATTGGCTAAACACCGTTTACTTAGATTTCCTTACTACGTGATATAAAACTATATGTCTAGATACTTAATACATGAATATAAATGTTATGATGTGTACTGCTAAGCGGCACTGAACAACAAGGATTCTAGTTCCTTTCACAAGGATACGTTTGTAACCCATTTTATGGGTAAGATCCTAATATAAAAACAAAACATTGTCTCCTTAGATGAAAATAAATTTCAGATTACCCCACTAAGTGGCGTAAAAAACCAGTATCATCAGAATGATGATTAACAGAATCTATAAATTGTTTATGAGAGGATACCATCGATTGAAAACCTTGAATACATACAGATATCTCCACTTATAAAGAACCTAAAATACATACAGATGATTCTAAATTTCACACATGTTAGAAAGTGATTTAAAATTAAAAGGGATGCATATTTTATAATTGGTCAATTAATATGGATTTGTGAAAAAAAATTATAAATAGAGTCCCGTAGTAGAAAATAATTCCCAAAAAAGGGTGTTTTGAGTCCAAACTATAGTTCTCTTGACTAATGTATCTTTTTAAGTATCGTAATGTTTAACCATAACAAACAACTGACATTGGAAAGTTGGTCCCATTTGGATAATGAATTGTTGGTTGTTTCTGGTTCCAAGAATAAATCATATAGAAACCACCTGGAAGTAATTATTCTTAAAATAGAACACATGTTTCATGGAAATATGAAAAAATATTCAATTATGGTAAATTTATTACTATATTTAAATGTTTTTCAAAATTTATGTTATGTTTTTTAAATTTATATTAACTATTAATAACATATTTAATCATATAAAACTATAAATTTAAATTTTTTAATTATATTCAAAGGAATATTTTTTTATTGTTTTATGTTTTTCATAAATGTTAACATAGTTAAAATACATGTATATTTATTTGTAGAGTTTGAAAAATCATTAATTGATACTTCATATATTTCCTATTTAATTTTTTGGAAAACCATTTTGATAATTTATGGGTATCTAGACATTTCATGTGCTATTTAGTTATTGACCTAGAAATATTTGCACAATAATTAGAATCTTTGAAAATTTAACTATCATAATGGAATTGCAGAAATTAAAAAATAAAAAATCAGAATATTAGTCGATAATGACTTATGGAATATTTAAATTTGTGTGTTTTCAGTAATACAAGGTAATTTACATACCTAATATGGTCATGAAAAATGGTTACCATGATGTTTACTAATGAAAAAACATTTGTTTCAGATAATAAATTTACCTTTAAACCTCAAAAAACTATATAGTTGTCTCTTGTTACCATTATACAATAATTTACTATTTGAGGTTTTGTACAAGACAAAAATGGGTTCAATTTGAATTAAAAAAAGGAATTGAAATTAAAAATTACATATTTTAGTTTATTTAAACTATAATTCAATTTCTTAAATTATAAAATATTTTTTGAGTTTACAGTTTTAGAGAACTGAGAAAAACACTGCAATGTAATCCCATACATTACTTGTGCATACATAAACTGAGTCTCCATTTTTTCCACCAAAATATTTTTTACTATAAAACATGGTTTATTTTCATTATAAATCGTCATAATTTTTATCTTTACCTCATCTATTTTACTTGTCTACCTTAAACCTCAGGATTTGTTTATTATGGCATGAGCCCAAAATTGTCATTAATTTACAAAAACTAATAAAATTATAGTATTTTGAAAACCCATTAAAACATTTTCTTAAAAACATATCTTTCTAAACCAAAAATTGAATTATCATTTCAAAAAATATCATTATCATAACTTTTGAAAATAAAATTATTTCCATTAAAAATCATCATTAATCATGTAAAATTTCATTAGGTAACTTGGGACATCATTTTTTATATCACTATTACAAATGAAGTAACCAATATGGTTAACCATGAGCTCTAAAGTACCCAATACATTGGTGGTTATAACATAACCACTCGTCCTTGGGTTTGCAAAAATACTCCCTTCTTTAGTTAATAATGTATCCTTCAATACTTGGTTTATCATAGTACCACACAGAATTTGTTTTTAATAGAACCTCCCATAATCATAAAAAAAATCCATTGAATCATATCATAATTATAAAACATGAATAATTTCAGTATAAATATATTTTTACAGAAAATACCCTTCTTATTTTTATATCAAATATTTAAAAAAATGTGCACATACAATGGAAAAAAATTTCATTGAAAATAACCATGTATACTTATAAATAAAATAATTCCCTTAGATAAAACGATAAGTAGATTCCTTTTTGAAAACAATGATAAAAATTAGAAAATTTAATTTTTTAAACATTCTATTATATATAAACACATTCATAAAAATAATTTTTAAAAAATAAACATGAAGGGGAAAAATTTATAAAATAAATCTTTAATGAATTTTAAATGAGGTTTTTTAGTTTAATATTTTCTTATAATGAGTCTAACATGTATCGTATATTCATTATATTTCTGATTAATAAAACCTAGTAAATTATTTAATTTATTATGAAAAAATTATATTTTTATTATTACTTTTATATCACTTATTACCATGATATGAAAATTACTTCAATATTTATGTTCTCATGGGATGTGTTGATGATATTTGATTCATAAGTCCAAAATTACTTTTGTAATATGAATATGGTCAAAGAGGATTTTTTCAACCATCTTTGGAATAATATAAATTATATAATTATTATTTTTATAAATTTATTTTAATTTTAAATACATCCATTATATATGGTTACAAATAATTAACTATGTTACAATCAGGGATATGGTCAGTCGTATGTACATATGAGTAAAATTTCCATTATTCAATGATAACTATAGAAAGAAAATAATAATTATTTTATATTTTAAAAATTATAAATATATCATAATTATCATATTAATTATTTAAATTTACTTATTCATATAATTGATGATATTCATGGATAAAACCGAATCGAATCTCTTCATGGAGGTTGTAGCCGACACACATGCACGAACGACGTCGTCATTTTTCTGTGCACGGAAATGTCAAAATGTAAGTGACGTTTTATCTTTCAATAATGATAAATATTTAAATAATATAATATATACATATTAATTTACTCATTATTTCATGTATTGATAGATGGTAATAGAAGAAAAGTTTCATCGATTCACGATTTGGTAATCTTCCGTACAAATGAATGACTAATTATTTTCCCATTTGATGGAAGTGGATATCGAAAGAGGTCATTACAATGATATAATAACATATATTTATAATAATGATAGTGGATTTACTAATTTAACCTGGTTTTATATTATTTGGTTTATTTGGATGAATTAACAAAATAGAAATACGAGACTAAAAGTTGTACCTCTTTTTCAGACAACCTTCTTTCTTTAACACCATTTGCCCTGGAAAGATGGTGTTTTGCCTAAAATAAAACCTCTATAATGAGGGGAATTATTATTTGAAGGTATTTTAGAAGGTATTTGAAAATAAAAAATGTTATTTATGTGTGAATAAATGTGATTAAGAGGCTATTTTATATAAGAGAGGGTAGGGAAACTCTGGAAATTTCAAAACAAATTACAATACAATATGGATTTTCAATAGACAAAGACTTAAAAATAGACTATAAAAACATAGGTGATGATTTTTACAATAATATATTAAACCATTGGAAGTTATATAATATTTTTATGATTTTTATATAGTTTAATTAAAAATTAATTCCATAAATATCATTATTATAAAAAAATACTATTCAACACTTTTCCATTAAAAACATCATAAAAAGATTAAATTGGAACCATATATATTATTATATCCTAAAATTTCATGGAAATATAGAGAGTTATTGTATTAAATTAATTATCTCAAATTTTATTTATTTCAATATTTTTAATATCATTTATTCGATTTTTTCGATTAATTTAATAATTACTCTATCATCGATGTGTGTGTATTTAAATTAATTATTTATTACCGAACAATTAAAAATAAAGTACCCTTTTGAATATAAATATTTTGGATTTTAGAAAATATATTTATGGTCTAACATGTCTTCTAGATAGAAACATATTAATAATTTTATACTTATTAAAGACAATAGTGTGACCTCTTGGACTTTTCATCAAATAAAATTCTATAAGGGTCTTGTTGATAACCATGTGGCTCCATAATCACATAAATTAGACACATGGATTATTATGGTCTAATATTAGTGAAAATATAACTAGTACATTATTATGGTCATTTTATAATCCATATCATAATATTATTACCCTTAATTACCAGACTAACCAGTAACCGGGTTAACAAAATTTACTAAAACTATTATTCTTGTTAACAAAAAATAAAAGGGATCTACTTAATAAATTTTGACCTCCTAATTCCAAATTTTGAATCCATTTTTCAAATTTCTAAACATAAAGGTTTAATAGTTTAATTTAAAATCAAACTATCAAAACACAATGAAAAAAAAATTCAAAAATGTTCCATTTTTTATATAAAACTTTATAATAAGTTCAAGTATAAAATACATTTAAAAACAATAATTGGATTATTTTAATTAAAATTGTAGTAGTTAATATGTAATACTAATTGAAAACACAATTTTACATTTCATGATCACATTAATAATGAGATATAGTTTTCAAAAAAATCGATATTTCTCATTATTGCATGAAAAGTAAATATTTTCAAAAAATTATCAAAAAATCATCCTAATATATATTTATAAATTTGGAAACAAAATATTAAATTTATTTTGTAACTAATATTATAAATATTTCATAAATTAATTAAAATATTTATTCATGAAAGAAATTCATTTTTGAAGATAATTTATTTTTTGATGATTAAAATTTCATTACTAAAAATATAATATCATTTTATATTCATTTAAAAATAAGTACATAATTATTAGCACCTATATATTTATTTCATAAATCAATTATTCATATTCATACCGTCTGATTTAATGGCTACGTTATGACTCTCATATTTAAGTAATACTATTTATTTTTTTGATAATGATCATTGTGGTGTATCCTGTATGCCATTGAAAATAGTATACCCTATTAAAATATAAGGATATTACATTCTCCCCATTTTCAAATATACAATTTTTGAAATCCCATATCCTAAAATGTATTATTAAAACATTCACTTGGTAAGAGAGATAAGAAAGTATGATGATCACCTGAGGTAACACATATTTGGTTCCGAGGATAGAAAACATAGAAATTGAAGATAAAATAGACGCTAAAATAATAAGAGTGAGTGATAGAGAACAGTTTGATGAGAATGTCATCCATCACAAAATCGTAAATCTTTTATTTTTTATGTGTACATTTATATCTCATAAGGAAAAGTAAACAAATAAAATTATTATTTAAAGATATTTTTCTTAGAGTTGTTGAGTTCCGTTAATGTCTATAACAAAGAAATATGAAAATATAAACACTTGAAATTTACAGCTTCATTCATTATTCAATTTTCACCAGAAACTCATATTTTTTTCAAATGATGGGTATGCATTTTTTTATTCCTAAAGCACTAAAAGAAACTTTTATAGATCAAAAAATACACCAATGTAAAAATATATATTCCCCATGTTTTTATTCATTAAAAAGTAGAAAAATGGTTCATATAAGTTATGATATTTCCCAAAAATTAATTAACCTTTATATTATCAAAAACTATTATAATACAAAAAATTCAATAGGAATACCAATATTTCAAAAATGATCATCCAAAAAATAACTATCATTTAAATTACTCAAAAATATTCTAGTATAATGTTACAGCCCCAAAAAATATAAGGATTTTATTACATAGTCTTCCATGAAAATATTATGATTTATCCCTAAACAACATTAATTAATCTTAATGTTTGACACTAAAATGTAATTTCCTTAATCATATAATCTCAAATATATGATAATAATTTCTATAGAAAATATAAATCACTATAAAAATTTAATTAAATCTTATATTATTCCAAAATATAAGTAAAAATATATTCTATAAGAAAAATCTGATAGTATTCTAATTACCTTAATAATATTAGGTTCGAAAAATAGTGAACATCTTCCAAAAAAATATTAATCCCATAAAAACAAATAAAATTTCAATTTCATGGTTATATATTAGATAAAACATATATTACCCAAATGAAAATAACATTTTTCTATTAAATACTTTAAGAAAAATCATACGAACTAGGACATCACATAGTCCAATGGTAGGTGATACACTATTTTCACCCTTTGGTTGCGAGTTCCATACATCTAGCCATTACAGGTGCAAAATGTTTTCTCCCAACCTGTGGGTTGTACATTTTTTCTAAAATGATGATTCTTATAACATTCCTATAAATGTGAGAAAAATCCCCAAAAAAAATAAAATACATATCATTAAATAAAATTTTAAACCACAATGTTTATCTCATACCTTCCATTTTTCCCTACAAACATTAATAACACATAATTACCTGAAAGATAAATGTCTCCAAAAATATCATTAGTAATCATAAAATATTCTAACTTAGAGCTTGAAAAGGGGTTCCTAAGACATTATTCTTTTAATCAACCATAAAATTGTAAACTAATGATAATATCCATAACTATTAATAACACCTCACAAGAAAACATAAAAATCTCTATATTTTTCTAAACCCTACTCTGATACCAATTGTAAGGAATATTCATTAAACATTATATAATCTACTATTTTTGAACTCAAATTAAATTTATTAAAATTGCAAAGATATTTTTGGTTTATAGTTATAGATAATTATGATATAATCGTAGAAATTAATCTCATATATTTCAGGTGGGATCTTATAGTCAGTATGAATTTTTCCTTCCAAACAATTTGTTTTAAAATAAAATAAAGTTTTGTTTTAGGATAAATCATTATAGTTTTTATCTTGACCTCATCCTTCCCCCTTATATCCCTTAAAACCTTTGATAAAAAATTTAAAAGCATGGGATGAGAAAGAAAATATTAGTAATTTATATAAATGAAGAAAACTATTATTCTATTGAAAGATCCTATGAATTATCGTAAAACACAACCTTCAACCCCCAAAAAAGAATCATATTTTCAAAATGTTCATTATTTTACCATTTTGAAATAAATAAATTACCGCGATAACTAATTAGAAATAACATAATATTTAATTTGGTAACTTGGGACATAAATTTACATATCACATTTATCACGTAACCACCCTCCATTGGTAAATAACATAATAACCCATCCTTGATTTATCATAGAAGACCTCATCATTAATTTATATTATAATCACCAATCATCTTAAAAAATCTTCAATAACTCTATCATAAAAATAATACATGAATTTTTTTATCCTAAAAATATTCTCTTGGAAAATACCCTTTTAATTTTTAAATCACATATTTTAGAAAAAATATTCATACATAGAAGAAAATATTTACATGAAAAATAAACATTTATACATGTAAGAAAATCAATGTATTATGTCTTCATGAATGATTAAATATACTCTCATGGTGTAAAAGTAAAAAATATTTCTTTTGACTTTTGTAAAATAAAATGAAATTATAGCATCATAAGAGGGTTTTTAAAAGAAATCTCTTTAAATAAAATAATAAAAAGACTCCTTTTAGAAAAAATTAATAGAAATTATAAAACATCATTTATAATAATTTATGTCTATATATATACATTAATAAATATAATTTAAAAAACATGAACCAAAAAAGAAACTGATTTAGAAAATAAATCCTTATGACATTTTAAATGCCATTTTTTAGTTAAAGAGTCCACAACCATGAGTCCAAATCATCATGTATGTTCCAAACCATTATAAATAATAAAATTAAGTTCATTATTAACTTTTATGATAAAATTTTTTATGTTTATTTTTCATTGTATATCATTTATTACAATATTATAGTAATTAATTATTCATTTATGTTTACAGTGGATGTGTTGTCAATATTCTATTCATAAGTCAAAAATGACATTGTTAATATGACTATGGTAAAAGTGGTTGTTATTTCAATGTCACAAGGGTAATATTTATGAAATAATTATTATTTTTATACAATAACTATAATTTTAAATCCATAAATTAAATATGGTCATGAAAATACTAACTGTCTTACAATCATAGATATGGTAGGTCATACGTACACATGTGTAACATTTAAATTTTTAAAAGATCATTATGGAAAGAAGGTAAGTATTTATTTATAATTATTTAATGATAATAATATCATAATTACAATATTATAATTTTTTAATATACTTATATATATACTTTTTTTGATATGGATATGAAAATAGAATCGTATCGCTTCGTGGAGGTTGTAGTCCTCACATACGCATGAACGACATTATCATTTTTATGTGAATGTAATGTGAAGAATGTAAGTGATATTTTACCTTTCTAGAATGAAAAATATTATACTAATATCATATATAAACACTAATTCTACAATTATAACTCTTCTTGATATGCATTTATATAAATAGAATTATATTTGTTCAAAAGGCAATAGTTCACCGTACACGTGAACAATTAATTATTTTCCCATTTGATTGATGTTGGGATGGATATAGGTCATAACACTGATATAATATCATATAAGGTAATTTAAGAGACTATATTTATTATTTTATCATGTTTGAAGAAGTTTTTAGGTATATGGATGAATAAAAAAATATAAATTTCTGATTAAAAGTGATTCCTATTCATTAGAGAATCTCTTTTTCTTAACACCTTAAGACAACTCTGATTAGTGTTATTCCTAAAATAACCCCTATAGAGGTATTGGAATGATTATATGAAGGTATATTAGTAGGTATTTTTCAAAAAAATTATTTTTATATGTGATGAAATGGGAATAATGTGCTCCCTTTTATAACAGAGGGGAGGGGCACTCTTAGTATTTTTCAAAGTATTAAAATATATAATGTTATTCTAGAGGCAAAGACTTCCAAATGGATTATAAAAGAAAAATGTATTATATTTTAGAACATATATTACCCCATTTTTTCTTATATAATATTACAACATTTTTTAAATAATTTAATAATATATTAATTCCATTAAATATAATTATTGTCAAATTTAAAACTATTCATTACATGGAATATACAAACATCCAGACAACATGTAAATACTAAAAATACTATATTATAAGAAAAACAATTACTTTTGAGTTAGATAATTTATTTATCACCTTACTTATCAAAAATTATATTTATTTTAACATTCTTAATATCATTTATTTTATTTTTTAATTAATTGAATAATTATTGCATCATCACTATGTACGTATTTAAGGTAATTACATCATCACTGAAAATTAAAAATAAATTACCCTTATTAATATCAATCTTTTATATTTCAAAATACTATTTATGGTCTTACAAAACTTCTTGCTAACCACATATTTAAAATGTTATACTTATTAAAAATAATAGTTTCAAAATTTTGACTTTTCATTAAAAAATACTATAGGGTTCTTTATGTCAACTGAGTGGCTCTAAAAGGTTGAAAATTCAAAAAATAGACTTTTATGGTCATAAATTACTCATCCAATATAATTATTCTAGTTTTATGGAAATTTTATAATCCATGATATATTATTTTTACCCTTAATTACCTAATTTACCCTTAATTTTGGTAAAAAATTAACTATAGTTACTATTCATATTAACACAAAAAAAATATTTACTAAATTTAGTCGTCCTAATTATAAATAATGAATTAATTTTTCAAAATTCAAAAAACACTTGTTTCTAAATTTAATTTTAACATTAACCAGAAAAAACATAATGAAAAATAGTTTTTTTTTGAAAAATGAAATATTAGAATATAATATTTTTTATAATAAATTAATCTATAAATTCCATTTCAAAATCCATGATTAGATTTTTTTTAAAATTGAACTAATTAAAATTTTAAACTAATCTAAAACATAATTTTATATTTTTTAGAAACATTAAAAATGTAATAGGGTTTTCATTTAAAAAATTGTGTTTTCCTTATTGCTTGAGAAATCAATATTTTCATGAATTTTCATCTTAATATATATTTTTGAAGTTGAAAAAAAATTTGTTCATTTATTTAAATAAAATTTCTAATATAATATGACATTTATTAAAATAATATATCCTAAAAATAAATAAAAATAATTTTTGAAGAAACATAATTTTTAATTATTCAAACAACATTACTAAAAAATATTTTATTATCTTCCAATCATTTAATAAAAAATTAATAATTATTTGGACATATATTTTTATTTCATAAAAGCATTATTATTATTCATATTCTCAATTTTAATGGTTATGTTATAATTACAACATTAAAAAAATAATATCTAGTTATTCGTTTATGCTCGATCTGTCATATCATGTACGCTATCAAATATAGTGATCCCTTTTAAAATATCATGATGTTACACTTAAAATAAGTATTACATTCATGACTATATCATTGGATTAAATTCTATATAAGAATGTAATAATTTCTTATTTTAAAATCAAACATTATGGTAAAAATTTTTCTCATGTAGATTAATTTTAAAAATTCATACATGATTTTGAAAACATTGATATTTTAGTTCAATGTGAAAATCCATCCAATATTTTTTTATTAAATTTTCAATATTCATATTTTAAAATTGATACTGTGATATATGGTAAGGATCCCATGTTTCTATAGGAAATAAAGGCTTCCCTTATGCTTAGAGACTTTTAGTTTCTAAATGGGGTGAAGTCTTAGTGATGGGTAGTTAATATAAGGTGGAAAACATACAATAAACATGATAGGAAAGTCATTTTCCAAAATTTAATAAATCAAATTAATTTTAGGTATAATAATTTTAGTTGTTATCTTTGTTGCAAACTAGTCCATATTTAGTGGGAAAATCTATAAAATATTTCTTCCAAGGATAGTGTATTTTAATATAAAATCATGTATATTGTTTATATTTTTTTAAATTCATTTTAAAATAATTTTATATCTATATAGGAGTATTGTCAGTCTTTCACTCTATTTTTATATTCCACAAGGATTATAATAGGTGATATTTCTACTATTTAATTTTGAATGAGAAGGGTGATGCTTATTAGGAAGTTTATAGAGTAGTAGGTTTATAAGAAGAGTTTTGAAAATTATTTAATTTCATGATGGATGTTTTAGATACTATATAATGATTATGGATGTGTACTTGGGTTAAAGAACCATATATTGTTAGCAGAGTAATTTCAAGGTCGGTTTCCAATCGTTCGGTGGATGGTTTCATTAGAATCACAACTAATTTTTCCAATGATAATCAGAATATACTTAGGAATTTGTTTTGTGTTATTTAGTATAGAACCATGTTTGAATTTTAAAAATCACTAACATAAAAATAGACAGTCGTACCCCTTTATAAAATAGTTTCTTTACTATAGTATATTAGATTATGTTTTCGTGAATTGATGATTAATTTACATAGATTAACAATAATTTCTATTTTTACTATTTATTTCAATTGACATGAATTTTATCCTTATATTATTGGCACTAATTATTTTTTAAAAAGTGATAATATATGAGAAATATTTAATTTGTGAATATGATTGAGATATTGTTTACATTATAATTGTGTTAAATGATTGTATTTATAGTTTTAGATTATTATTGGAAAAGTTTAGTGAATATTATAGGGACCTCAATGGCATTGCATCAATAGTTAATTAGGATTATGATCTTTGATTACATTTCATTTATATTTTCTATAATTTTTATAAATTTTTAGAATCTTTAGTTGATTATAATAAATATGATTATATTATGGTAGGGTTCAACCACTATGATACACACATAAGACTATTTATATCTTGGTTCTATTAAATATATATAATTTTAAAACATAAAAATTATTTATTTTGTAAAAATTATTTCATTAGTCAATGGATGTTGAGTATAAAAACACCATGAGTCTATATATTTGGTGTTTATTTTGAATGGTGCTGATTTAAAAAAAATAAAAATTTTCAAGTAAAAATATTTTTTACATGAAATAGTATTTTTTATTATTAATTATAATAATCATTGATAATTAATATTAATTTAATTAACATTCAAAAAAATGTATAATTTTGTAATAAAAATTATTTTTTAGAGTGATATTTTCTTATTAGTCCAATAATTTTTTTGTGATTTCTTATCGAAAGGGGCCTCTATTAATGGTAGAATTTATCGAATGGGATGAGAAATTACCATGATTTATTTATCATGTTAGATTTAGGAAACCCTTATATTTACTTATTTTTATATTTTCATTATCTATTAACTATTTACTAAAACTATTATTAACATTTTTTTTCTTTTGTGTTTAATTACTGAGGTCATTGGGCTAGATTCGAGTTTTTCCACAGTCGAAAAATTTCTACTTCTGACATATATTTACTCCACCAATAATAATAATGATTTTAACATGTTATAATACTTTTTTTTATTTAATGCAAGACTATGTTTCACTCCCTTATTATTCATTTTAGTTTTGTTTCGACAACTTTTATTCCCCATTTTTTAGACTGTCCCTTTTTGGATTAGGGTAAAACAATCGAGTATTATATATTGTTTTTCTATTCATCTTCATTTATGTTTGATCATTTTGATCATTCATTTCAACTAAGTGGGAAACGTATACTGAAAAGTACAGGAATAAGTTTTTCAATTTTTTTGGAGTGTTCATTTGATATTTATTTGACTATTAGTTTTCTTAAGTGAAAATGTTTTATGTAGTTTTTGTTTAATAAGGACAATATTAGAGGATTATGAAATTTGATCTAGTATTATTAATGGAGTTGGACACTGATTATAGTATCACCTATAATCCTTAATGATTAAACATATTTAAATAAATGTACGATGAAACATTAGTATAAATCATAAATTCAACAAGAAACATTAATTTATTTTTTGATTTCATATAGATATATATTAAATATTTACATTATTTGGTGTATAATTTGTGTCATAAAAATTTTAATAATATGTTAATACATTGATCTATGGTTTATTACTCATCTATGGTTCTATAACATTAACATATCAGATAGTTTACAAGTATATTTTTATTATTACAGTAATCATATGATGTATTTTATTTCTCATTCTTAGATAGGGTATTTTTCATTGATACCCTTCCCATGTATATAGGTCAAGATAGACCGAATCTTGTAAATGATACATTTTATATAAAATTTTATATTCTAATTTTGTCAATATTATGATTTGGACTATATTTATTTCATATTAACACTGAATTATTACTGTAATCAATTTAATCTTTTCTATTTAGAAAAAATTTATACTCGAGTTTGTATACTCATTGTATATTGGTGTTTATATAACAATTTATTTATTATTTTCACCTATATGGATAAATTTTTCTAGAAATTTAAAATAATTTTTTTTACAAATTTGGTTAATTAATTATTATTAAGATAAAGTCACAATCATCATTGTTTTTTTCTTTGATTTTTTCATTCACTATTATGAGATATTTTAATTTTATAACACTTTCATAATGAATTAATAAATGTTACTTAATAGATTTTAGTTTTCTGGTTTTCAGTTAACTGTCTCTGTTAATAAAATTTAATTTTTCTTCATATAAGATATTTTTAATTTTAAAATTGTTTAATATTTAACTGAATTTTTTATCATTTTATGTTTTCTCAAAATCATTATAGTAATTAAGGTGAAGATGTACTGTTGAAACATGTGTCACTTATGTAACCAATAAAACCTATAAAAACATCTTGGGATAATAAGATGACATTTTCAATATAAAAAAAATTAATAATAAATCAGTATTTATTTATAATCTAATCATAAATTTTATAAAATCGCATTTCATTAAATCCAAAAAAATAATCTAATTTCCATTTACAAGATAATGTGGCATTTAATAATTTTGACAATTTAAATCCATGGGAATGGTATCATATAATATAATACCCATTTTATGTATGAATATTCTTCATAATACATAAAACTACCTTAATTAAAATAATATAACATTTTGTAATATTATTTTATTTTATTGAGATAAACTAATAATTAATGTATCTTCCCAGAATTCAGAAACCCAAATCTAATAAATATAATACATTATTTGTGTAAAATTAAATAGTTCCTAAATTATCTAACAACATAGTATTATTCGATGACTAGATATGTGAATAAATGAAATTATAAAATATATATATAAAGTGTAGACACATTGTTGTAACACTATTATACATTTTATTATATTCATAATAATTAAAAAGAGTTATACAATATGTTTCATGGGGAAATGATGATAAATATGTGTTAGATTAGATGGTCAACAAGGATTAGAATAAATCGAAATATATTGTGACATAACAATTTGATAACTAATATGGTAGGAATAATAAAAAATAATAATCCATAATTATCTAAAAATAGGGGAATGCTATATCCATGTAATGAATTTAGATGATGGATAATAACAGTCATTGATCCCATACAAAAAATAATTTACAATTTTAGATATTAAAAAATGATTTCTGGGCCTTTTCCCATGCCACTATAATGATATTTTTGTCTCATTAGATATTTCTATTCATCGATGGTATATATAATTATTGGAACCACCCATCACCTTATTAACGTGAATTTATTCTCCATAATATTCAATAGGATATTTAATTCCTATTCTTAAGAAAATTTGGGATAATTAAAAACAAGACTATCTATATAATGTAAAATATAAAAAATTACATTCTCATTCAATGTAATACTATGGATTTCTCGTATATAATTATTTAATCAAATTAGAAGCTATTGGATATCACCATTGTTATAGGAAGATACATTTTCAAATAAATATTGTGGGGAGGGATCTTTAAACATGTTGTGTTACGAGGATGGCATGTAAAGATTTGTTTTAGTTCAATGGATAATGTCATTATTTCTTGGTAGAAATCTCCCCAATTATGAATTGAGACATTATTCTACCTTTTTCGATGAATTTTTGATTTTTATCTCAATCGTGACTCTCTCACCACTAATATCTTGTTATGTTTTCCTACACATCCTTTAGCTTTCAAAAATCGATCAATTTTGTGTTTCTTTGGGAATATAGTTGGTCCCTATATATGCTATAATACTTGAATTGATTTTTTTCATCCCATATTTCCCCGTGTTGGTGTGGAGGTTGAAGACTCCAAATAATCGGTCAACTGTGTATGGATTTCTTATGGTCCAGAGTTTCTTATGGTGGCATGTAGTTCACTATAAGTCATGGACGGAAATCTGTGATTCTTGTTTTTGGCTCGGGCATCCAACCCCAATTTTTCACAATGGTTATTGGAGTAGGAAGGTGCTGGAGATGATGATTGTGCCTTCTGTTCTCCATGATGTCTTAGAAGTGGTTCCTTTAAATCCTTCAATGGGGGATCATAATGAAGGAACCATTAATGAGACACAGTCAATGGTTTCAGAGCCTCGGGTTGTGGAAATTTTCGACTTATTGAGGATAGACCTAGGAGATAGTCCCACTAGGAATATAGATCATGATGTTGCCACTATGATCCCTTGCATTTTTGATGTTCCTGGTAAGCGGGGGACACTAGTTGGGTGGATGGGGCTTTTAGAGGATACACCTGGAAGGCAGTTGCAAAGAATTCGGGCATGTTTCAGCTTTCCAACGGGAATTTGGTTCTGCACATTGATGAAGCATCCCATGAATATTGTGATTCAATGTCGGACATTGGGAATGAACCATAGGAAGGTCATGGTGTCTCTGTAGATTAAAATTTCGTTGATTAATTGAGTTTGCAGTAGTTTTTGGGTGATGTTGATCATCATATTGAGTAGCCTAATTGTGAGTATATGCAACATGAGGCTATGAAGGAAACCACCACAATTCCCCATGTAGTGACTGTAAAGGATGAAATGGGGAAAGACTTTCATGATTTTCATGAAACTGTTTATTACTCACTATGTTTATCCTCAAATGATCAAAATAGACAATCCCAGCTAATTGGAAGAGGGAATTTTCCTACATCAAAGGATTCTTTGTGGGGATTGAATAATGATTGTCCATGTTATGTCTCTGTGCACATCCCTATCAAATGGGGATATTCCTCTGATAGTAATAAAGGAAATGATAGTTCCTTTTTCAGAACATCCTATAGTAATATTATTCAAGGTGAAAAGAAGATGATGTCTAAATGTGATGGTGTTGTGACTAATCCACCTAGGAGAAGGCCAGGAAAAGACTATTCGTACCCATCAAACCCAGTGTCTACCAGGTCCTCCTCCAATAATGAAAGAGGGGATATACCTGACAAAAAAGGTATGCAACCCTCTAAGGAGCATCTCTCCGTGGAGAAATTGATACTCAAAAATAACTACATCATGTTTTTGAAGAAATATGAAATAAATTCAGAGTGAGAATTGGCTACGATGGAGGAAGCGCCATATTATGGATTTGGTGACGAGTACGATGTTTCTAATATGTAGTTGTCTCTTTCGGGTTGGTTTTGTTGACTAGATATGGGAAAGCTGCCGACTCTCATCCTTTTCATTGCATGTTGTAGTTTTTCATTTCCTTTAATAAAAAGTCAAAGGTTTTCCTAAGACTGAACATGCCTAGTTATATACATGAAATATAGTAAATTGGGTCTATAATAAGAAACATGTTTCAATGATTTGAATTTGAGATAGAAAACACTTACCTCTTAACCTACCTTCAAAAAATGAACTTTATCTTCTAATATTACAAAAAAGATATCGTAATAAATTAACACTTAAACTTAATAGTAACTGTTTTATTTTATACTCTATATATATATACATATATTTATTATCTATATTAATTATATTTAGTATTTTTAACCTAATTTCACACATCTGGTGTTTATAATTTAATTATTTATACGGGTTTTATAATAAAAATGTCCATATTCATTGTTTATAAAAATATAATAATTAAAAGGTAACTAAATTTAATATTAGGGTTGATTTTTAAATTTTTTATTTTCAAATTTGTTACATGAGTTATTTAGTCTATATCCATGATGATGAAACTGATAACAAGCATGTTTCTGTAATTCATGATGATTGAGGGTATTTTCATAATTAGTGAATTATTTATTGATTTAGTGATTATACGAACAATAAATAATCATTATTTTAAAATGTATTTCACATTATAATATTAATTATGTTTCTATAGTAATTCATGAGATCAATTTATAGTATTGTTCAAGTATGTGATTAAACTGGCCCTAACATGAACGTGCCCATATTTAGTGAATGATAAAAAGGGGATTTAGTTTAAAAAGAATTATACCATAGCCATAAAAAAAATTATATTAGTGTGATATATTATAATTATATGTAACTAAATGAATAAAAAAAGTATATTAGATTATTATAAAATTTGAATAAAGATATTTTCCTCCTAGTCTACTTGATTAAGACAATTATTTTTATAAAACCCATATTATTTATATCCTTAATAGGTTATTAAATTTTTCTTGATGAATAATTAATAGTGATATAAAAAAATATTTAGTCTTTAAAACAAATTCTAATTAAATATATTAAAAAAATTAAATACACCATAACATTGAGGTAGTAGTTCACACGTAGGCATGGAAAATATTTGGTTTTCAATAGAACAGAAGAAATGAGTGACATGGTTTGTTTTATTATAAAAAAGTGATATATATATATATATATTAAATAAATAATATATATCTTTTCTTGTTCAAAAAAATGTTATGTGGTGAACAAATGTGAACGATGATGCTTCTTGGAGGAGGTAGTCTTCACATATGAATGTATCGTGTTTTCATTTTTATTAAGGAAAAGGGGAAGGGTTTATTATTATTATTATCTTAAAAAATAAATTATACAATAAATACCATTTTTACCATTTATTAATGACATAATAAGAATTTAAATTTATTATATAATAGACATATGTTATTTCAAAAGTATTACTCACGTCTAACACATTGATATTTCATTAGAGGATCCCCTGGAAAAGGAGGGCTTATGCAAAAATCAAGTGACCAGAATCTAATTTATGGAATATATTAATAAATTGAATGTAAAAATGTATTTTATTTTGGATTAATATTAATTTTAGGAATGTTATTGAAATTATGGTGATATGATCATTTTATAAGTGAAATAATGGATGCCATTTTTTAAATACCCATGATATATTGTTAATGGGATGTCACACTTATGGGAAGTGATGAATAAATTATAGAAATAATTGTTAATAATTTTGATAGGGTTGAATAATCCTATATCATTAAATTAAATTAATCATTTATTCAATACTTTAAGATTATATTTTCAATATTTACAATCATATCTTTTACTATGGTAACTAGATTTTACCTTATAAATTTATCATTTATTCATAAAAATAAAAAGTAATATTTATAAGATTTAGTCCTATTAATTTAAATTTTTATATAATTATAATAATATTAAATTTATAAAATTGATATAAGATAATTTTCACATATTAAATGATTAATGAGCTAAAAAAATTTTATTGAAAAACATGGATTATGTTTTAGAAGGTAAAATATAGCTTCATAAATCAAAAATAATATTTCAAAAATTTGTAATGTTACTTATAAAAGATATATTTGTTCATGATAATGGTTTTTGGAGTTTTATTTTTTTATTAAATACTATTTATTTATTAGAAGTCTCACTTTTAACAAATATTCTATATGAACTATTCCCCCTAAAAATAATCTCATTGGAAAATTACCAAAAATTTATCTTATGATAACATCTTTATAAATAAATAAATTATTATTATTATTTAAAAGCTAAATTCTAACCATTAAAAATTATAATTTTTAATATAAACACAAATATTGGCTTTTATAGTGTTTTTTGTGTGATAATGATTAATATGGTGTTTACATGCAATAGTAGGGTCTTCGGTATTAAATTAACCCCCTTAAAAAACATCATAATAATAATTGTTGTATACATTAGCTATATGAAAAATGTGAATATTAATTCATCAGAGTTTATTCATGATCCTAGGTTTCCTCTTATTGTTTGTCGTTTTTCCAAAGTATATTCTTAAATTAAACTATCCAATTCTAAAACACATTCTCTCGGGTGTCATGAATTTGTAAAGGTTGTTCATTATTAGACATGTTCAGAACCAAATTTATTCCCTCATATTTGAGCACAAAACATTTATCTATCATATATTTCCTCATTAATGGAACATGGAAGGAAGTTTTTACTTTAAAAATAATGGGTGTAATATCCAATATGTTAGATACATCTCCAATTCATTATGGTGTTTCAAAAGACCCAAAAATCCTCAAGATTAAATTCTCATTTTTAATAAATCTAATAACTCCCTCCCATGGGGATACACTCAATAATATGTGATCCCAAACATGAAATTACAATTATTTTCTTTGATTATCAGCAAAAATATTTTTTATTCATAGGGATTCATTGATACAATTTTGAATGGATCATACATTAATACACATTTACTCTATAAGTTATAAGAAAACTATATTTATTTTTTCATCATAATTCCAAAAGTTTGGAGTATGAAAAATACACCCATAAAATCTTTCATTAGTTTCAAAAGGGATTTTCTAATGAAATATATTATTTTATGAATATTACAGCAAAGGATAAAAAAACCCACATGTCACGGAAGTCTACAGATCAAGATCTCAATAGGTCTTCTAATGTATAGATAGTTCTTTTAGAGTACCCATTAGTTTTTGGATGATAGGTAGTTCATAAATATATCATAGTTCCAATAGGACTTTTTTTCCTCTTCCGGAATATCTATAGGAACCGATGGTCACGATCATATATAATTGAAAGAGGTTCCATGTTGAAACAAATCTTTTTTTTAATTATTTTTTTATTTCTGAAAGGGGGAAAAATATTGTTAATAATAAGTGGAATTTATTATGGATTTTTATTTAATTTTCCATCCATAAATCAATAAACCATGAAATGGAAACATCACTGACCTTCATTGAGATGAAGTCATGTAGAAATTCATCGATTTAGTGCAACCAACCATTATTTTTATTGAATAGGTGTTCGAGTAGTGAAACCATATATTTGTGTATTGTGATTTTATGAAGGTTCATTACATAAAACATTGAAATAGTTTGACCATATGAAGGTTTATATGACTTTATATTGGAATAGGGTGACCTCATGAATGGTTCTATAGATGCACAATGGAATATTGTAGTCTTATGAAGGGTTATGGAACAAAACATTATAATAGTTTCACTACATGAATGGGTTGATCATCCAAAAACTCTAAATATTAACTACAAATTGTAGAGATATACTACATAAGAAAATCCAACGACGATGATTTTAATGATAGATGTTGCTATAATGAATGTACTCTAGAAATGATAATTAATGTGATCTAAAAAATTTAATGTCATTATAAAGACTATAATGATTATTAAAAATTGTATCTTGGGTGAATATATATGGTAGAATAATTATTAGTGATTTATTCCAATAATTCAGTTGTGCTGAAGAAAAAATGAAGTGAAATATGTGTTGTGCATATCAGTTATCTAATGATGAAAAAGATAGACTGGTTGAGATGGTTGTTAAGTTCACAATTAAAAATAGGTGTTCAATATATTTTGACTGTAATTGGATGATGATATCATAATATAGATTATTTTTTATATCAAGTATGAAACATCAAATATTATACATTCTTAAATGCATGATAATTTAATGTAGTGGATAGTGCAATTATTGTGGAAAAAGAGGTAAAATTTAGATAGTATTTAAAACAAAAATTTTCAATACTGAAGTTGTAAGTATCTTGTTACTATATAATGAATGTATTTATACATACATAAGGATTTACGATGAATGAAATTACTTATTAAAGAATAATAAATAGACTGTGATATTTCTTTATGATTATAAATAGTTACATAGAGTTATGGAATCATTTTCTAATGTATGTTGTTTTCAATACAATCTTATATAATTTTGGTAACTTGAATTCTAATGTATTTACACATTTTCATAAATATTTTAATATAGAAGACATATATTGGTAGCATTTAATAACCCTGACCCTCATAACCTAGAGACGGTGTCTAGTTTATTACATTATCACTATATATAATAAATAAACCCCCAAAGGAAGAAATTGTTTAGTATTAATGGTAAAATAGATAAATAATTTAAATATCAATTATATTTCAAAATATAAATACATAGAGTATTTTTTTTATAATTCTTTTACTCTCCATAACGTATCCATACATATCAATCAAAAAACACATCTTGGAATCTTGATAAAAATGAATCGAAAGAAAGGGATGAGAATTGATTAATGTTAAGGGTATTTCTACATTGAAATCTATCATTAATAGGAAATAATAATAAATATATCAAGTTAAATAACTGAAACATGTGTCATTTTAATGATAAAATGAGTATAAAATGGAATAAATAAATGATGATCAAATGAATCCATATAAATAATCACATAAGATTGAAACATATCCATGGGTATTTTAACTAATCATGTAATAACAGAGAAATAAGTGATCTCATAATGAGGGAATGTATAATTCCATAAATCTAAAATTGTCATAACCATTCATATTATAGTTAAAATATATGGGTAGAAACGCCTCTAATTTGGACCACTAATTTTTCTCATGTGACCTTGTGATGCATCGTGGGACTATCTATAACCCGGCCCCACCAATCACTTATTATGTCCAATGAATTAATTATATTATAGAGGTGAAACATAGTCAAAATAAAAATTTATATTGGAAAACTATCATTTTAATTGATTATACACACCCCAATCAAACAAACATAATCATAAACCATCCAGAATCACAAGGAGAACTATCATAAAATTGAATATTCTTGGTCAAACTGAGCATAAAACATCTATATAAATAATTCATATTACATCAATACAAAATATATATAGTGTATCATAAGTAAAATAAAGGGTTTATGTCATTGATGATTATAAATGAAAAATTAATCATTAAAAATATTCTTGAGGAAAATATCATCTTTAGTTTGATAATAAACTTTTAAAACAAAAAAAATTTACAGAGAATCATAAAAATATTTTTATTTGAAAATAACTATTTGAAAACTATTACAATAAAATTTAAATAATTTAGTGGCATGATGGTATAAAATTTTATTCATCCCATATATTTTAAAACATATATTCCTTTCACGTTTTGTATAAAAGCCAAATAAGAATTATTTTCATAAATTTATAAATATTCATGTAAAAAAATAGTGGAAATAAAAAGTGAGTAATAAATAATTTAATAAATAATTTGGAAAATTTTAAAAACTTTTTTGGATATATTTTTAGAAAACATGGATTATGAAAATGGATTTTAGACAGAAGAATGAAATAAGGATGGATTTTATTTGAAACATTTGATCAACCATCTTAAGTACCAAAGATTTTGAAATTTATATAATTACTTGAAAAAGTTCAGTATTTACTACAGGATAATTATATATATTTTTTTAATATAGAAATATAAAAATATTCCCCAAATAGAGACTTAAACAAAAACAATCACAAATAATGATGAGGTTGTCAAATAAATACTTACTACTTTGGTAACAAATAAATATTAATCCCCATAAAAGAAATAATCATAAAATGAAACATTAAAAACAAAAAATTTAAATATATTAATTATATGAAATATAAAATGTGGTAGTATATAAAACACACAAAGGAATTAGTGGTGAATATTACATATGTCTCACAAAAGTAAAAGAGAGACAAGAAAATCTTAGCATAAGCTCGACTTTCTTTTGTATATGTGAACGCCTCCTATATATTAAATATTTTTAAACTATAAATCTATTAAAAAACATAATCATAGATATCATATTTTATATGATTTACTTATAGTATTTTATAACACATTTTTTAAAAATTATCTGTTAAACTCGATATTTCATGTGATAATTGCTTCGTTTTTCATATCTATTTTAGTTTAATAATTTGTTTACTTTTAATTTGTTCTTGGTTAGATAACTTCATAATTTTTTATCATCAAATGAATTTAATATATATTCATTATAAATGTATTTATATAAATCTATTACAGTTGTAGAAAGAAAATGGATTACACCGTTCATGGAGACAGTAGGTTGTACATATGCATGAACATTGTTTCTATTTTTTTGAAAGATGGAAAGAAAAGAAACATAAATTTTTAGTAAAATATAAAAAATATTAATTATTTAATAATTATTTAAATTTTTTATATTAATAAAACAATTTCATATTTCCATCCATGTTAAAATAAAATAAAAAATATTTTCACATCGCAATGTGGTAGTGGTTTTCCACACATACACATGAGTGACATTGTTGTCTTCCAATGGATTATAGGGTAATGAAATAGATGTGATATTATATTTCAATCAATATGGTTAGAAAATAAATATAACAAATTTTCATTAAATTTTACTTTTCTTCATTTCATGTAAATCATACGCTAAAAAATCACATCGCTTTGTGAGGAGGTAATCTATCGTACACAAAAATGATGTTATAATATCCCCCTTGGAAGGGAAAGTAAGAAGGTATAAATGATATAATAATTATAAAAGGATAATAATGCCATAAATATCATTTGTGTGTGTGTCTGCTAAATCCATTATTTATATAATGCATTGAAAGGGGGATATGGAAAATTAATTGTGTTGGTTCAAGAGGAAGAAGTACGTCGTACACATGAGCAATGGTTTGATTTCCCAATTTATGGAATTGGAGATGTATATTGGTTCATACATTAAATTAATGACACATTTGTATATATGAGATATTGTTTGTATAATATTATCATAATTGTATTTGGTTTTAAAGAGTTATAAGGGTTAGCAAATCATGCTCTTAATAATATCAAAATGCATGCACAAAGGTCATATGGAGTAATCACATGACTAGAATTACATATATAAGAACATAAGTGGGAAGTGAAAATATATCTTTGGAAGAAAATAATAATTCCCAAATAATTTTGGATTGCGATAGTGGAAATGGATAAGAATAAATCTAATTATCATGATAAATCCAAAAAACATATAACCAAATATCCATGATTAGTTAAGGGACCATTTGATTCATTTAAAACTAAGGTACTATAAGAAAAAATATTTCAGGATCCTTTTTCGTTGGTTGTATAATTCCTTTACCAACTATATAGAAAACATATGAAAATATACACACTTCTTATATTTTTATTACATAGCCACAATTTCATCCTTTCGATTGGCTTCTAATAATTCCAAATTCATTTCATACTCTATAAAATGAATATCCAAAATGAATTTTATGTGTGATGCACATTTAAAAGATCATTAGAATGGAAATTCATTCCTCTTTTCTCTATATATTTTTAAAAATAAATTGATTAGGAAATTTTATCCAATAAAACCCAAATTTCAATATAATCTATTACATATATAGTTATCCTCAAGACACATCCGAAATAGTTCTTTCTAAATTCAATGTCCAAATTTTTTTAAGGAAAGTTACATAATCAAATTTATATTCCCAGAACAATATAAAGTGTAACTTAATTCCACATTAAAACAATGTGAATAATGTTATCCCCCTAAAACCATAATGAAAAAATTCATTCTTCAAAAAGTAAAATATAATGTTGTCGAATATATTCCATAAATAAATATATGCAGTAATCGTTAGTAATGATGACATAAACCATAAAACCTATAAAATATATCATGGTCATGAACACTATCCCATAAACATCTCATTGTAATCTCAAAACAAGTCAAAAACTCTGGGATTCCCCCCTTATTCACATGTTTTCCAATAGGTTTATCTTTTCACTAAATAACATTTTTTGGTCACCTATAACAGTCAATATATGCTCTCAAATCCTTTATGAAATTGTAATAGTTTACAATAGGTATACATTTTAGTATTATTTTAACTAGAATATATATTATATAATACTTATATAACATTATTATTGAATCCAGACACAATTACATTAATCATTCCACATAATCTATGTTAATAGAAAAAGCCTTACCATAATAACTTATCTTCTTGTGAGGTTTATTCCCTTTATTCATAAGTCACTCTTTTTCATAGTGTTCTTTCTCTATACATTATAATCATTTAAAATTGGAAATATATATTTTACCCTTCTAATTACAAGAATGATGGAATTTCACTTCGTGCATGTTTCAAAATATCATTCCCTTCAAGAAAATGATAGGGTGTTTCTTTCCAAGATTATCACATGGGAGAAATCCATCATTATATTTTTCCCTTATCCTTTTTTTCATTTTTAATCTTAATCTTCACTTTTTCCATTAAAATCCATAACAGTTAGAAAATTCATTCTCTATTTTGATATATTTTCATATTATTTCCTCCTATAATGATAATGATTCGTATAATAGCTCTCTTTGAAATATTATCTTATGTCCATCGAAGAAATGACCATTCATACTCCTTGGATTACATGCATTGATCTGGTTATCATTACTTCCCCATTGTGCCATTTCAAAATAATAAAATACACTATATTTGATCATAACATTATGTACCATAATGTATAATAAAAAAACTAGTGAGACACAATACATAAATTGAAAAAAAAAATTCCTGGATAATCTCATTATCCTAAACATGGTTTCTTTTTGAGTTTTCCAAAATTATATATATATTTTCAAATAATTCATAATCTTTTATAATGAGAATTTGAATTATCCTAAGAATTATCACCCACTCCCCTGGAGTGTAAAATCAAGTTATTAGAAAAGATCTTTTTCATGTACTAGATAATCTTAATTCAATCCTGATGCAATTTTTTTGATGTTATTACCCCTAGGTACATCTGTTCCATAACCATGTATACTTGTACTCTCCATACAGAGATGTATTTCATAGAACACAAAATAATATATATTATTGAAAAATGTTATCATGTTATTCTATAATTATCATCAATATATATCACAGGGTTATGTTCCATAATCTATGTTTTATTGTATCTAGTTCTGAAGGATTCAACAAAACGTCCTCTAATACCAACAACAGGGATCCTGAATCTAGTAACCTGGAGCTAGGGTATAATTTATTACATCAAAACTGGGTAAAATATATCTCAACCCAAAGTTTAAAATATTATATTAATCTTGGAAAAAAAATATATACTTTAAGTTCACATTATATTTTAAAACCTAAAATATATAAATTATATTCCTTGAGAATGTTATTATACCCCTTAGTGTATCCCTCTATATCAAACACAAAATACTTTCTGTTATCCCAGGAAAAATGAAACATATGAAAAGGTTGAACTTAGGTGATCATTATGGGTATTCATCAAATAGAATATATCATTAATAATTAACAATAATCAATATATAAAGGTAAATAACTGAAAAAAATTCCATTTATTTAATAAAATAAGCATAATATGGTAGAAATAAATGATGATCAAATAAATCCATATATATAATCATATAAGATTTAAACTTATCCCTGGGTATTCTAAATAATATAATAATGACATGGATGTAACTTATATTATAATGAGGTTTTTCAAAATACTGGGAATATGAATATATCACGACCTTCTAAAAAAATATTATTGATATGTGTTGAATCCTATCGAATTTGGCCAACTAATTTGTCACGTTATACAAGTTAATTCATTGAGGGAGTATCTATAACCAGGACCCACCAATTGTATTATAATTATAATTCATTCCTTATATGAAAATGGTGAAACATAATAAAAAACATTCATATTTTATATTTTAAAAACAAAATGTTAATACATACACCAATCCAATAATGATAATCATAAACCATTTAGAATCATATGTTTAATGGTAATAAGATGGTACATCCTCATTAAAATTTGTCATAACCCATTTAAATAAATAATAATTATAAAATAAATACAACATATACATATAGGATCAAATGTACAATAAAGTGATTATGTCATCGATAAATAGAAATAACATTAAAATATCATTAAGAACATGCTTCAGTAAAATTTCATTCACACTTTGAAAGTAACATTCTTCAAAAATAAATAACTACCCATTTTGAAAATAATTTTATATTAAAATAAATTTTAATCAATTTCAAAATTTTATTCTAAACATTTATTGGTCAAGAGAAAATAAAATTCCATTCATGTCGTATACATTAAAACTAAGATTCCTTTCATATTTTTTGTAAAATAAAAATAGTCTTTGTTTTGAAAAGGATGTAAAGATTACATTAAATAAAAATTTTAAAAATTCAAAATGGGAAATAAATTAATTAAAAATTAATTTTTAAAAATTTAATAACATTATTAAAAAAAATTTTAGCAAAAATATAATTCTATAAAAATGGATTCTCTAAAAAAGAGAAAGATAATATTAGATTTTTTATAAAAATGATCTCAATATTTTTAAGTAAAAAATAGTGTAAATAGAACTGTTGAAAAAAAATTTCATTAATTACAAGATTATAATAAAATATATTTATTTTAATATATATATAACAAATATTTCCACCATGGGAGACATAAACAAAAACAATCTTGAATAATTATGAGATTATAAAATAATCATATACCACTTCTGTAACTTATGAATTGTAAGATCCCTAAAAGAAATAATTACAAAATTAAACTTCAAATACCGTGAAGATTAAGTGATTAAATATATAAGATATCATAAAGTGTATTATATACACCAAAAAAGGAATAAGTATTGAATATTTTTTATGTCTCATAGAATTACATCTGTGATGAGAAACCCTTACCTAATATTAGAATTACACCATACGTGTCATAACATCCTCTATAAAAATTTTATTTGCATTATAAATATATTATAAAACCATAATCATATATCTCATACCATATATTATTTACTCATATTATTTTATCATTTTATTACAATTATTTGTTAAACATGCTATTTCGGGTGATAATTGCTTTCTTATTAATGTATGTTTTAGTTTGGTAATTATGGTCATTTTAATTTAATCAAGGTTACATCATACCTAGAGTTTTAACCATGATATAAATATCATATTTAATAAATATATTTTTGTTTATATTAAACTATTATATTTAAAGATATAAATTGGATTACATTATCCATGGAAACTGTAGGCCATACATATGAATGAATGTTATGTCTATTTTTTCTATGGATGGAATGAGAGGAAAATAAATATTAATAAATATTTAAAATATAATTATTATTTAATTTTTACAATTTATATTAATTGAAAAACATCTTTATTATCATTCATGAAAAAATAAATTCAAAAACATTTCACATCGCTATGTGGAGGCGGTAGTCCACATGTACACACATACGATGTTATTGTTTTCCAAAATATTTGGTGGTAAGAAGATATATGTGATATATTATTTATAAAATTATTTTTAGATCATAAATTTCTCATATATTAATTAAAATTAATAATACTATATTCCATATAAATTGTACGTGAAAAAATAATCACATCCCTTTGTGAGGTGGTAGTATGCCGTACACAGGATCGAAATTGTCATATCTCCCACTAAATGGAAATTAAAGAAGGTATTGATGATATAATAATTAAATATGTATAATATTTTTGTCTATATAATTTAAATATTTTAAATATATTAGTATATCTACCTTTTAAATGTGGTGATTGTGGATGAATTACATTGGTTTGCGGGTCAGTAGTAGGTTGTACACATGATTGATGGGTTCGTTTTTCATTTGATGGAACTATAGATGGATTTGGGTTATTAAATTAACCAAATATAATCTCAGTATATAATATATAAATTTTATATTATATTATAATAATTGAATATTTTTTTAAGGTTTTCTATAAAGATTTAAAAAAAATATGCATGTTGAATAATTTTACCTCTTCTTTAGAGAGCCTCATTATGTTTGTACCTAAATCATTTTTAATAGGGATTAATAATAAAATTAAATCTTCTATGAGGTTGGTTCGTAAGTAAGTAAGGTACTTAGGTAGCTATAAGACGATCCAAAGGGTTTTTTGTCTGAAAAAGGGAGGATATTAGTTTTCCTTTTATAAGTGGTGGAGAGGAAACACGTTAGATTTTTGAAATGATAACGTGATACCCCAGTTTATATCACACAAAAACCAAAAATACTGATAATTATAGAACCTTATATATTATAGGGTGTCAATATTTCAATAAAATGTTTATTTTAAAAGTTTTAGTTCATTTGTAACCCATGTCATCTTAGAATAACACATGGTAAACCCAATTTTACCTTAGCGGCAGTAAATAATTTTTTAATTATTTTCACAATAAATTTTGGAAAAAAGAAATTTGAAAATTTTAGAAAATATAAATTATTTATATTAAAAATATTCAATCCATTTTTTAAAATTAAATTCCATTAATTGGAAAATTTCAATTTAAAATTAGAGCATTGATGTGATGAAAGAGAGATTTTCCAATGTGAAACGTCTCATAAGTATAGAATGTTTTAGTATCAAAATACAATATGAAATTTATTATAATAACATAATATTATATATTTCTAATATTATTGATAAATGTTTACTTTTAAAAAATTAGTATGTAATTTAACATTATAAATAATTTAAAATTAAATACATTTTTCAAGAAAAATTAGTATTTTTACTATTTGTCACAACATTATTAATTTCAGAAAAAACATAAAAAAATCACTAGAATATAATATTAACATATATATTTAAAAAATGGATATTATTTTTCCAAAAATATTTTATAAAATTGGTAAAATAATAATTTTAAATTATCTGTGTAAACCCTCAATAACATGATTTTTATAAAAATACCATTTTCAAACAACATTTCATTCCCATTCAAATTGTTCTTATTTTATTTCTTATCAATATATATCCTTTAAATTTAATTTATACAGGTTCTAACAAAATAAGTTTTATATTATAGTTATTATATTCATACCCACCATCTTAATGGAAATATTATAATGGTCATGATTAAATGATTATATTTTAAAAGAGTTTCACATTTCATTCGAACTATGTGTTGATTACATTAAAATATATTGATGTGATTGAATTTATTTTAAAATAAATATATTATAAATTCTAGGAGTGTTTCATTCTCATATGATATTGGTGTTGTGTTTTATATATGTTATCGAATATGATGTTCTTCAATAAAAATATATTTTTTAATAGAAATCACCGTATGATATATAATTTATAATTTTTGTCGATCAGTTATTGTTTTAAAAAAGGTTATAACACAATAAATGGAAGATGAAAATGTGTGTTTCGTGCTCTTTTTTTGAAAAATTATAGAATAGGTATACCTGTGATGGAGAATGGACATTGTGAATAATTCCAGTAGTACATTAATGAAGTGTTGAATCCTGTTGGTAAAATTTCATTCCACTATTACAATTTTGTATCATATTATCCTTGAGAATATCACAAGAACATACATGTTACTATAGAGAAACACAATTTATTAACATACCGTACATGTTATAAATAATAAATATTTTATTCTAGTGTGTTGTGTGGTGTTAGATTATTTACAAATCATGTCAAAGACTATCTACTATTATTTATTGTTGACCATTGTTATTTTTTTATTCTTATGGGTGTGAAATTATTTTGTGTTGAGGTTGAGTAATTTATCATTAACTGAAGGTGATATTTATTTTCAGGAAGAAAACATAGAAAAAATTAACAGAACACTAATTCAACTCCCCCTCCCATATCACTAGGAATTTATATCCAAATTGGTCCCTTAAATTTTTATCAATGATAGTTTCCTTCTTTTAATCTATGTGTTTTGAATATTGAAGAATAATAATTTGACTATGGATGTTCAGAACAAAGTTAATAGAAATTTTATTATTTTCTTTGATGAACTATCATCTTTAGATGTTTAGAATACAACCCTATCTATTATTCATTATCTATGAATTTATGGAAGCTATATCAGATGGTTTTACTCCTCATATGGAGGGTGATTCCTTAAAAACAACATGTAATAGTAATCTAGAGAATTATTCACATGATATAAATTTCATTATTTCCAATCTCTCCATCTCTCTATATATCATTATCTCTCTCTTAGAAATCTAATTTTTTGTGTTAAAGGAATTAGAAAAGTAAAATGCATATGGGATAATATAAAGAAAATTTATAAATGGAACATGAATGTATAGAATGAAACATTATAAATTTAATGATTAAAATAACAATATTGGAATATGGGAGATGGTGAATCTACTAGATAATTATTCATAGATACTAGTGATATTGTTAGCATCATGAGAAAACATAGAGGAAAATTGGATGACTCTATAATTGTTGAAATTTTTTCGAGAATTATTCCTAGTTTATTTGAAGATGAAATTAAATCATTAGAAGATTAAGATACTGAAGAAATCTTCCTAGATTATTTTAACATTATTCAAATCACATATAATATGATAAATATACATTTTTCAGTTGTGTGATTACCAGAGCATTAAATGCTCATCATAATCCTGCATCAGAATCGGCTTCAAATCCGAGAGGGAGATAATTTCTGCTGGTATGTGGGGATGCAACCCTAATGTAGGCAGGCGGGGACGTAGGCATGATGCAAGTATGTAGTGATGCAGGCATGAATATATCCATGTATTGACGTAGGCATAACGATGCACTAGTTGTTCGGGCCAGCCATTGGGCCTTTGGGCTGTGTGATGGGATTCATACCCACTGGTCCATCACTCCATGTGCGGAATAAATAATTCATGATGGGTGGGTAATCCGTTGAGTGGGATATAGCCTGCCTTTCCAGCCTGTTTGTGTGTTGTGTGTGTTGGTTTAATTTAATTTATCAACTAAGAACCTAATATATATTTGTAATGATAAAATAAAATGTTATCTATATAAAAAATGAGATATCATAAAATATAGAAATAATAACAGAGTAATTTAGATGTTTCTAACAAAGCGTAATATGATTCTAAAGTATAAGATGAAGCTATTATGATATTTGATGAATTTGTAAATATGTTCTTTGGGAAAGTGAAAATAAGAACATGAAATTACAATGTAATGTTACCATTAAAAATCATAAACTATGGAACAATTTGATATTTTGTAGAGAATTTTCCACAACTGATGGAAGATGAAGATAATTATAAATAATATTGATGACCATGAAGAACAATGTGTATGAAGGTAGAAAAACCCATGTCATATGTAAAATTAAGGAATAAGAAGTTCATTAAATGTAAATAATTATTTTTCTACCAAATTTAAGGATGATGATGATAGTGAAGAATAATTTGAAACTAAAAATATAGTGATTGAGTTGATAAGAATAAAATTATTTCGAAGGAGAACGATTATAGTTTATATAGTGATGAAATTATAATCATTGAAGAATAATAAATGGAAACAATGTTGGAGTTAATAATAAAAATGTAATTAATTTATTACCACTCCAAAACTATTGTGGTAGATAAATATAAGAGGAGGCTAATGAAATATGTTCATGTAGTTAACAATCATGAAACAATACATGAATATAAAAAATATATATTCTTAAAATAGATTGGATTCTTGGTGTGGTTGCTTGATGAAGAAAAAAACCTCAACATTAGAAATGAATAAAAAATTAGAGAGAATGAAAAAGAATTTTACAGTTTATTACAAAAGAATATTGTAATCTAATCAAGTGATATCTAACATTAAAAAAATAGTTCTAGTAGATAATTAATTCTCTATGGAGTGTATATTTGAAAGGGATCAATAATGGTCATCCTCAAAGGTTTATAATAATGATAGATATGTCCATTATATTAAATAATTCAACTGGTCTATTTATGTATCTAAAAGAAGAGAATCCAAAAATTCTGGATCTTATAAGAAATTAATCAATAAGAAAATTCTACAACTTCAGACAATTTTAAGGATAAGAATAAGTATAATGGATATGTTATAATTCAATAAAAATAATGGTTCAAAAATGTGTTTTAATATTTACTGTCAAAAACATTCTAGAAAACAGATACAATGTTATATAATGAATGAAAGTTATAATGGAAAATATGGTCATTAATGATATTATGGTTATTTAAAGGCTTTAGGAATATTGGAAAAATGTATTGGTTCAATCATAAAAACTAAAATTGATCAATAAGGTATTGGATTATGAGTTTTAAGGTTATTCATCTTAGTCAAAGATGACAGGTTTCAATGAAATTTGAAAAATATAATCTAATGATTGTGAATAGATTACCACTTCTTTAAATAGTATATGAGAGGTATTATAATCCCTAGACCATGAAAATATTTTTATTGTGATGGTTCCATATCAACATGATTCTGATGAAAAATCTCAAAGGCATCATATGAAGGATGAAAAGGGAAAACATAATGCACCTATTATTGAAACAGCCAACAAGGATATAAATAGGGAATGTCTATAGATCATATATAGTTGTTTTTCATTAAGCATTATTATAGATATTATTATGTTGAATAATTTTAAAGAATATATAAAAGAACCATGGACATTTAGAAATGATGAGCCCCTTATAATCAAAGGCACTAGAACTTCTGTCAATGGAGAAGAAAAAATGTAATCCAAAAGATCCTTATTTTTAAATAGACTAAAACACCTTTTTGTGGGTGTTTAATAGATTTATGAGTAAGTAAATGAATTTATCTTCAAAAAAGTGTTATTTTCATTAAAATTCCAAATGATGGATATGTTATGGCATTAGGACAGTGAACTAAGTGAAATCAATTCTAGGTTGGTGAAGCTTAGAATTCATGTTATCTGAGTATGAATGATGAAAATAAATTATTTGATAGATGGATTCAAAATATGTTCTAGGGAAACATAAAAGATTTAACATATATATTAAGTGTTTAATATGTTCTAGATAGTATATGAGTCTTATTTTTGTGTTGTTTCATATGGCATAAAGGGAAATTTTCAAATTCTTCACATAAGAAGCATGATATACATACATCTCATCCCATAGATTTCATTTATTGTAACATATCTTGGATGATTAGTAATAAATAAAAATATATATTTATTTATATTATTTCATTAATTGATAATATTAATCACATCACATGAATTATGATTTTTATACCTAAATTATAGGTTCCTAATATGTTTTAAATGTTCTTGAGAAGTGAAAAATTGAATTCAGTTACTCTATAAAAAGTATCCAAACTAATAGTGTTTCTTAGTACATAAATATATTTTTATGGATATATATATAATATTGTTATTCATCATGATATTGGGGAACTATTTACTCTTTACAAAATGTTGTGGCAAAAACAAAGAATAGATGCTTCATAGATAAGGATTAAATCATTTTAATTGGAAATTATACATCTAAATTATTTTGAAAATAAGAAATTCGGGTATCATTCTACATTCAATATCACTTATTCTATATAACAATTTTTAAGAATTATTTAGATTAAATTTGTTATAAAATGTCCCCAAATTTGATTTAATTTTGTTTATTTAGACACCCCAACATTATCTATGTTCAAGGTGATAATATTAGGAAGTTTGATCAAAGTGGTGTTGATGGTGTCTTAATTGGATACTATATAAATAGTAGAGGCTAAATATTTTTTTAACAAAAAAATAATAATTATGATTTATTATATAGATTTTAATTTTCTAAAACATTCATATAGAACGGTCTCACATTCAACTGCAGATATAAGACAAATAGAAGACGAAGTTGTTTCTATAAAACAACATGGTAATGTCATAAGAAGAAGTTATGTTGTATAATCTATAAGTTTGAATATATTGATTAAAAATTTTGATGTCAGAAAAGAAAACATATTTTATCTAATCTAAGTTTAAGGATGCTATTAGAGATTAAAAATATCAATGTAAATCTATGAAAAAAAATCAATAATGATGAAAATTTAGGGAAAACCATACCCCTTTGTTTCATAAGATGATTTCAGATATATTGAATAATTATTGGAGAATAAATAGTGTATTTATGAAATGAATGTGCCACCCATATATTTTTGAAGTGAAAACAATGTTCAGCTGCGTATTCAACATGAAAAACCAACCTTCAAAAGCCATAAAAATATATAATCGTTATAGCATAAATACATAATTGGTGGGTAAAAATAGTATTAACCACTTTATGAAATATATATAAATTTTCTATTTCATATAATTTTTTGATATATCTTATTAAATAATTAATTAATTTTTAGTACTGTAATTCTATTCTTCAAAAATATCTTTTCTTCAAAAAAAAATTATTTCTTGAAAAAAATATTATAATTATTTTTTCAAACTTTTAGAAAATTTATTTGATAAAATTAACTTAATTTTTTAAATCGCCTTCTCAAGATTATCATTAAGCGAAATTTTGTGGTTTTTTGGAAATTTTTTTTTATTGAATAGTGAAAAATATTGAAATATTTGTAAAACTGTCATCTATTTTCAATAAATTATGTAATTTATTTAATGTTTTGGACTTCTCCGGTCCATTCCTTTGTCAAAATCTACTATTTGGGCTATTTTTTCAGGCAAGGGTTTCTTATTTCAAATGTTTTACAAAATACTAGTTTTCCCGTCATTGACTTAGTGTTGGTAGGTGTTGTTGGTATCTCAGGATATGTAGAACTACGTTTGTGACTCTGCATCAATAGGTCAAGTCGGTAGCTCATTGCTAGTGGATCGACATCAGTAGGTCGTGTGTCTATATGTCTGGTGTCGGTAGTTCAAGTTTCGGTGATTGTCTATCAGCAAGTTGCGTCAGTGACTCGCATCGGTGAGTCACATTGGTGACTCACGTCAGTGAATTGCATTGGTGATTCGCATCAGCAAATAAAATTAATGAAAAATCCACCAGTGATTAATTTCTAGATTTTTTCTAGATTTTTTTAGTTTCACACCTCATACAATTTATTCAAAAAAATTGAGTTTAAATTATTGTTTGACCATTTCGGAATAAGTTTCAATGGATATTAATTATATCTTTAATATCATAATTCCCAGAATATATTGAAACTCCCATGATGTATGGGCTTCAACAAGATCTGATTTTGTTAATTTTAATTTGAAACTATCTCCCTTTTATTAATATAGGCTTTGGAACTTCTAATTAATGATCGTCCCTTCCCTGTGTGTTTTATTTTTATCCTGTGTGTGCACAGACCATTTCCTCCATACAGAGTCAAGTTTTCCATTGTGGCCTTCATATTTAGTTTCCACTGGATTCTTATACTACCTATATTACCCTCTATTTTGGTGCATGGTGGATTTTATGATTGTCTATTTCTCGAGGTAGGGGTTCCTTCGTCTCTCTTTAATTATTTAAATCATACAGGGTTGGTAAATTAATGTCCCTTTATTGTTATGGTCTACTTCCAACATTTAATTAAGGATATTACGAAGTTAATTGTACCTATTATGATAATGGGGTTTTTTTCCTTAGTAGTTAATTAGGGGTGTGAAGATAATGATGATCCTTTTGTTTTTTATATATTATTTTTAACCCATGCAGTGAATTTTCTCGACAGTATGCCTTATTAAAATCATAGTCGTTTCTGGTCTCGGTTTGTACACCGGACTCAGGAATACGTATTTTTAAGCTTATACTGAATGAATGTGAAGAATAAAATTGGACTAATCACCAATATTTGGTTAATTAAAAAGATTCCCTAGGATCAAACTTGTTCTGTGAAAACCCACGTTTTATCATAGTGAAATTATATAATGAGGGTTTCTAAATCTGAATACACCTTTTATTTAGTGTGGATATGTGATGTGTATAGATTGGTTCGACCTTGTGATTTGTGATAGTCATGTGGTTTTGGGGTTGGGAGTGTGGTTGTGTGTTTGGGGTTGTATGGGTAGTGTAATGGAATCTCGGGCTGAGAGAATGATGGATTGTGGAATGGATGAACTTGTTCAACAATGGGTCTCAATTCAAATAGTGTTAGGGTTTTTGGGCATGGTCTTCTTTTGAAGTGGTACTGCAATGTAGTTGAGTTTTTTTGTTTTAATGGATATGGTTCTTTTCCTGCAACGAGGTATTAGAGGATGGTTTGGGAGGGAATGATTTGAATAATTATGGTGTTACCTTGTATGGTGCTTTCTCATTGAATTTGTAGAGACTTTTGTGATGTGTTTTTGGGTGAGGATGTTACTTATGGTTTTTTGTTTTTGGTAGTTTCCCTGGTAGGTCTATAATAAAAAAATAAATTAATTGTTCAATTCAGTTTCATAATTTGTTAAATGAATTGGTTGGGGTTATGATTTAATTCTTTGGTTGGCTTTGTGGTTATGCATTAATGGTGGTAGCAAGGGGAGATTTCTATGGGTTGTTTTGTTTTTTTTGAAACCCCATTGGTAGGATGAGTGTTTTGTACTTATATATATTCATATAGTTCCTTCTTATTTCAATATGCACATCACCCGTGTTTCACACTATGGGTCGAACACCCCATTATTATGGGGAAGGGTTTCCATTCACAACTTCTCGGTGGGAGGATGGATGGCTGGTTATTGCCCCTTCTTTGCTCCCTCTTCTTGGCAGTGGTATCCCAAGTTTCTTCAGGCCGTTTGTGGTGTAGTTTTGAGGCCTAGTTGTCTGAGGGCGAGGTGTGCTCCCCCAAGTGTCTTTGAGATGAGGTTTCAGTTTATTGTCCTAGGAGTTTATGGTAATGATGTGATGTGGTATGTTTCCCTTGCATGTGTGGGAAGGTTTTCACAGTGGGGCATGTGGAAGTGTGTCGTAGTGTTAGGATATTTTCCGATAGGGATGATTTATTAACTAATGGTAAGTGGTGTGGGGTACCCTATCATCGATGTTCGTACTACAATAATTTACACGACCTTTAATATTTGGAGGGTGTTACATAGTGTGGTCGGTGTGGATAATATACTTTGTTGGGTGATTTATTGTTTATCATGTTTTCTCAAAGGGGTATTAGTATTCTTCCCCCACCATAGCACAAGTGACTTTATCATTTTTTTTATGAGTATACATGTATTCTCACCCAAAATATGTAAACTTGTTTTTCATGTTTCTAAGGAGATTATGTGAGTTGTGTTAGACCTTTCTAGATCAAGCATCGAGATTATTGTTGTGTTGCTACAAATATTTGTTATTTTGGTATTTACATTGGATATTTTCATTGTATTTCTAGAAGTGTTACTTTAAACTTTTATGTTGGATGTATTTTTTCTTCATTTATATATAAGTGTTGTAGATGTTTTGAGGCTAATACATCATACCTCCTGATACGGGTTACTATAAAATAGATAATGGCTCCCATGTTTTGAGATTTAAATACCCTTTGTGATGGTTGCCACCCAGGGGCCAATTGGAGGTCGGACTAGGTGGGGTCATTATCTCTTTTTCATCATGAATATGGCTGGTTATTTCACTTGTCCATCCCTTATGTCGTCTTGAAGTTGGAGGGTTGTGACAGAATGGTATCAAAGAATATGGTTGAGAGATATGATGGAGATTGGAGTTAGTCACAATGAGGATTACATGATATTTTAGGGAAACCGTATAATGTTATCTGGGTGTGTGACATAGGCTATGGAACATAGACTTGGAAACTAGATTTTAGGGCCCCTCATAATCTGATTCAAGGATGAGGAGCTTACCGAATGGCCTAGCGAGGCTATACTTTTTTTAGGGCAGAGACCCTAGATAAGGTGCATGCATCATGATGTCTTGTTTTCTTGTTTATTTTGGATTTTTTTGGGAAATTAAAATAAATAATGAGTTATAATTAGTCCTAAATAAATTCCATACTTCTCAGGCTTAGGAGTTCCCTATTACCGTTTTCATTTATGACACATAGATGACATCTGCCGGTGGTATGAGCTGTAGATGCTTAGTAGGATGAATTAGATGACCGATATGGGGTTGAACCAATGGGGGAGAATAATTACTAATAGAAGAGAATTCGGGATTTCCATTAGAAGACTCATGGAATGTAAAAATACATCATTTCAGATACAGAGACATAGAGTTGGCTTGAGGAGACGGTAATCACATTTAGCTTGATCTGATCTCCGATGGAGTACTAGGTTCTTATGGTAGTGAGAAAAATGTGGTTTTTTTCATATAAGTGGTGGATTATTTACTGCGGGGAGAGGAAGGGGACCGATGTTCTTTATGTAGATTATTAGGAGTTATAGTAAAAGTTCCATTCTTCGACCATGAAGGAAGAGAAGAGGTAGGTGTTACTATCCCTTTAGTAGGGGAGTATGTCAGTTTGGGAGCTAGGGATGATGTTCAAGAATATCATTCTCTGTTTTCCAGATCTCTTTCCAGATGATGAGTCTCAGGCTTGAAGCCAAGATGAGAAACATCGTCCCCCCTCTAGTACACAGTTAATCCATTAATGTGACCCACGTACCTAGATGTACATAAAAAGGATGAAGTAGTTGATTGGATTCACTCACAATGAGGACTACCATGAGAGGGCATCTATAATGGTTCTACTAAGGGAAAGGATTCTAGTTGTAGGTCTCAAACACCAGGTCCATTGATGAATTGACCAGTGGGGAGTCGACCTCAACAATTTCAGTTTCTACCTTCTAGTCCTCATGATTTTCCCATAGTCTTGGGACCAATTTGTTTTTCTTGTAGAGGTTACAGGTATCCTTAGAGTTAGTGCCCAGTTAGAGCTCAGTATGGTAGAGTTGGGAAGTATTACTGCCTGCCACATCAATAGTTATCAGCAGGACCTTTTTAACATCAGTGAAAATATGATCCTACTACACCGAATGGGGACAAAGTAGGTGGTGTTTGACCTCATGGAATACCTGAGGGACCTTGACTCAGGCATGGTTAGGGAGGTGGATGATAGTAGACGGGCAGAAGAGATGGGAATGGTCAATTTCATTCCATAGAGAAAGCTATTATAGTAGGGATAAAGATCATTCAATGTAATATCAGTGTGTTTTGTGCTCTTTCATGTGCTCTGTTTGATTTGGGAGCATCTCACTAATTTTTTTAACACACTCTAGCCCATTTTTTGGGACTATAAATAGAGAAATTTTGCATTCCAATTGTTTTGTGTATAACAATCGGAGGTTAGACCAGCTTGATTGATTTTTTCCCCAGGATGTAGACTGATGTTGGGGCCTTATCAATCTAGTGGGGATCTCTTTTTTCTACACATGAAGCCATATCATATCATACTTTTCATCAACTGGTTGTTTTCCGTGCATGGTTTCATCAACCTCTTTCAGAGGAGAGTCGTGTTTTTAGAAGAGGATTGCCAACATCTATCTTTAATTTTTGAGCAGATTTTGCAGTTTGGAATTCTGTGTATGTAGCCACTTCATTCCTTATTAGCTGAGCTATTAGTGGAATCAGTGTATTCAAATATAGTGGAGTTTCCTAGAATTATTATGGAGTTGTTAGATGTTTTCACTTAGGAGGTTGTGACTCTACACCCTCGAAATGACATTGATCTTCGGACGGACTTACAGCTCATAGATTGTCTGATTTTGATGGATCGTTATTAGATTTCACCTTCTGGGTTGTGTGAGCTGCGAATTTGGATTGAAAATCTGATTAAGACGGCCTTTATAGAGCCTAGGGTGACATCGTGGGGTGATCTTTTCTTGTTTGTAAATAATTCGGATTGAGTTCTCAGGATATTTATTGACTACTAGAGGCCAAATTAGGTGATGGTCATGAAATTTTACCCCCATCTGAGGATATATGAACTTTTTCAACAAGATGATGTGAGAAATTTGGTTCTATAAGACTGGTCTATGGTTTGGATATCACCAGTTAAGGGTGATGGTGGTGAAATCCTGAAGACTTCATTTAGGTGCAGGTATGGGCACATTGAGTTTTATGTTCATGCCATTTAGTGTTAATAATGTTCCAGTCATGTTCATGGGGCTCATGAACTCTATATTCAGTGAGTTCATGGATTTTTTCATCATCGCGTTCATCGATGAAATCCAGATCTACTCAAAGTCATAGGATGATCATATGGAGAATCATAGAACTATCATTGGATTTCTTCGAGTCCACCAAAATTATGTGATGTTTTCCAAGTGTATGTTTTGAACATCATAGGTGAATTTCCTTGTATATTTGGGGTCTCAATAGCTCGTTAGTTGTGGACTCATCTAATTTTGAGGCATTGGTTTCTTGGGAAGCACCCAATAATTTTGCATATGATCACAGTCATCTCGGTCTGGAAGGATATTACCAGATATTTGTACCCAATTTACCTAAGGTTACTTATATATTAATGGATAGTACTATAAAATGGAAATATTTTATGTGGAGTGAGTAGTTCTAGGAATCATTTGACTATATCGAGGGGAAGTCAGTCAGTGCTCCAGTTTCTAGAGTGTGGGGTGATGTTGGAGGTGTTCTATGATGCATCCTGTCTAGGATTGGGGTGTGTGATAATGCATAAATGGGTAGTGGTATCTTATGGGTCTAATTAGTTAGTTCACCATGAATGTAACTATTCCACCAATGATCTGTAGCTAGCAGTGGTCTTTTTTGGTTGTTGATTTGGAGGCATTACCTCACTGGGGAGCATTCGAGGCTCTTCATGGATCATATGAACTCGAAGTATATCATCTCCAAGTGATATATGAAATTATTATAAGGGAGGGTGTGGAGTTTCTCTAATATTTTGATTGTGATCTCTCTTACATCTATGAACAGGGGAATTTTGTGGCTGATTGTTGGAGCAGGAAGTCACAGAAAGTGTTTATTTAGGATTCTGCGAATGGTTGGAAAGAAATTGAGGAGCTTCACACCTTGAACATGGATGAAGGAGAGGATGGTAGAAGGGGATTTCAATTTTAGATGATGGTGCATTGATCTATGAGGAAGTAGGTGGCAGAGTCTCAATGGGGAGACTCAGAGGCGTAGGTGATACATGATCGCATTGATCAGCGTGATGCTCTGGAGGGATCTTCGGAGGATGGTCAAAATCAGATATTGTTTCCTAAGCGTTTTTTTGTTCCAGTGGAAATTTATTAAGGAGTTATCGAGGATTTTCATATCTAACCCCTAGTGGAACATCTAGGTGTTTCCAAGATTTATCGTGGCTTGAGGGAACAGTTTTTGTGGGCCCATGATACTGCAGGCAGTAATAGAGTTTGTGGCGAAGTGCATAGTTCTCCAGAAGGTGAAGGTTAAGAATATTTTTCCTAGAGGTTTCTTAAAACCCCTACAATATCTCCGAGTGGATGTCAGATGACATATAGATGTATTTATTAATATAATTAACTAGGGATCAGGAAGTTTGTGATGTTATCTGGGTAGTGGTGGACCAGTTGCTGAAATGGGGTCACTTCTTAGCAATTAAGGAGTTGAGCACAATGGATTCCTTGGAGAGAAATATTATGGATGAGGTGTTGTAGCTACATGGGGTTATGATATCCATAATATCTTATTGGGATACATGTTTTACCTCGCAAGTCTGTAGGGGATTGTATCATTATTTTTCACCTAGTTACGCCTCACCACCGCTTTCCACCCTCAGACAGATGGGTAGACAGAGAGGACCATCCAGTCATTGGACGACATGTTATGAGCATGAATAATGAGATTTGGTGGGTCTTGGGAGTGAAACATTCCATTGGCCAAGTTTTCTTACAATAATAGTTATCACTCTTCTATTGGTATAGCTTCATTAGAAGCTTTGAATGAGAGAAATTGTTGTTCGACTTTGTGGTTGACAGAAGTTGTGGAGGAAGATTTTCTTTGTACGGATGCGGTGAAAAGTATAACATAGAATTTTCGGCTTTTCCATGATAGGATGAAGGTATCACATGACCAGTAGAAGTCATATGTCGATCATAGGAGGAGGCCTTTGGAGTTTGTGGTTGGAGACCATTTATTAATAAAGGTTTTCCCTAGAAGTGTATAGCAAAGGTAGATAGAGGGAGAAAAAGTTCTCCCAAGTTAATTGGACCCTTTGAGGTGTTTGGACGAGTTAGAAATGTTTGATATTATTTATCATTTCGACTGCATTTAGAGATGATCTATGACATCTTCCACATCTCTTATCTTCATCAATATCTTCATGATGAATTTTGTGTCATTTACTAGGGAGAGTTGGATATTGGGGACGACACAACATTCAAGGAGAAGATAGTGGTGGTCTATGATCTTTGGGATATGGGGCTTCATAGATTGACCATTCCATTGGTTTTTGTGTTTTGTATGCACGGTGTCCTAGAAGAGAGTACCTAGGAGTGACAAGTACATATGTGTTCCTAGTACCAAGAGTTTTTCTGTTTTGATTTTCATCCTTGCTTTGTGATGTAATTCTTGAACATTATTTTCTATGATATTAGTTGTTTAATTATTTTTTAATGTGTGTTAAAGTACTAACCATGTAGAGGGAAAGGCCCAATTACTAATCAAGATTAATTAATTGGTATGCAGTTAATCACATGTGGGAAAGTCATTTCCACCTAGAGTGGCTAGTATCATGACATGGAGGAAAGAATTACCTAATTCATGTGTCTGGATAGTTGGTTCTTGTATAGGGAATCTTGTGGATGTTTGGGATAGAATATGTGGGGGAGGTGTTCTTGGATGCTGAGGTCTCACACTAGATTTTTAATAACAAAGGGTGGTTTATCCTTGAGAGGTATCCTACGGGGTGATTGGATGGAACCCTCTTTATTCTGGGGTCTGGTTTTGAATTATCGAGGGTGATAATAGTTTGAGAGGTATTTGATGTGATGGTTTAGACCTCCCCGATCCATTAATTTGACAAAATACTGTGTATGGGGTATTATGGGAGGCAAGGGTAGCTCATATCAATAGATTTTCCAAAAATCAATTTTTTCCCTTGGGGAATCTGTGTCGGTATGTAGTTTTAGTAGATCAGGGTTTGTAGCTCTGCATTGGTGAAATAATGTACGTAGATCTTGTTGGTGGCTCAGTTTCAATGGCTCAGCATCGGTAGGTAGGATGGAGGTATGTTGGGTGTTGATGAGTCATTTCCAGTGAGTCACATCAGTGAGTCACATTTTTCAATCACATCAGTGACTCACATCAGTGAAAAACTCTGATGACTCACACTAGTGACTCACCCCTTAGTGAGTCATTTACAACTTTTCATATTTTTTTCAGTTTTCCCCTCTTACATTTTATTGGATGTAAATTGAGTTTAAAATAATTTTTTACCACTTATGAAGCATTACCAACGATTATTAATTATATCTTTAACATTCTAATACCCGAGATAATTTGAAATGCCCAATCTGTGTAGTCTTGACGATGATCTGATTTTTTTAATAGTACTTTGAAACTATCTCCCTTCTATTTATAGAGGATATGGCTCTTCTAAATGGAGATCTTCTCCTCCCTGTGTGATTTATTTTTTTCTCTTGGTGTTCCCAGATCATTTATTCCCCTTAGATTCATGTGTTTTGTTGTGGCCTTCGAATTCAGTTTCCCATGATGTCTCTCACTACCTATAAAACCCTCTATTTTTGTGTAAGGGGGATTTTATGATTGTCTATTTCTCTATGTAGGGTTTCCTTTATCTATCTTTAATTTTTTTTATCTTTCACGGTGGTTAAACTAATTTTCCATTATGTTTATGCTTGAATTAAAACATTTTGTTAGGGCTGTTAGGAATATAATCGAACCTATTATGATAATAGGTTTAGTTACCTTAGTAATAAATGAGGTTTGTGGAATATTATTTTGACTCTTTTATTGTTTTATATATTATCATTGATCTATATTGTGAATTTTTTTACCATATTCCTTTGGAAAATCATGGTCGTTGGTGGTCTCTGTTTGTGCGACTAACTCATGAATACATGTTTTTAACATTTTGTAGAACATCTATGTACATGAAGATTTGATTAATGATATATATCTGGTTAATTATATGGATTCCATGGGATCAAACATGTTATGTGATAACCTCTTTTTTATCAAATAATAATTTAAAAATAATTTTTCTTAAATTTGAATACACCCAACTATTTCGTGTGGTTGCATGCTGTGTATGGTTCTATTTAACCTTGTGTTCTGTACCGGTCGTGCAGTGTTGTGGTTGGGATTGTGGTTGTGTGTATGGGTTGGTATGGGTAGTGTAATGAAATACTATTCAGAGAGATTTATTTATTGTGGAATGGTTGAACTTTTTGAAAAGTGGGTCTGCATCTAGGTTTTCTTACAGTTGTCGGACATGGTGTTCTTTGGCAGTGGTACAACAGTCTGGTTGAGTTTTTCTATTTTGATAGATATTATTCTTTTCATGTAGCAGGGTATCAGAGGAAAATTTGGGAAGGAAAATTCTGAATACTGATGGTATTTCCTTGCATGGGCCTTTCCCCCAGAGATTCCAGAGACATTTGTGAGGTTTTTGTGGGTTATGATGATACATGTGGTGTATTGTGTTCAGTAGTTTCTTAGTTACGGATGGAATAAATAAATAAATGAATTGTATAATGAATCATGATAATTGGTTAAATGAATTCGTTGTGGTTATGAATAATGTCTTGGGATGGCTATGTGTCTGTACAATAAGGGTGGAAGCAAGGGTTGTTTTTTGTGGGTTACTTGTTCTTTTCAAAAACCCATAGGTTGGGCTGACTGTTTGGTACCTATATATATATATATATAATTTTAGTTATGTATGATTGCTATATTCACATCACCTGTGTTGATCACTACATACAAAACACCCCATTGTTATGGGGGAGGGAGTGCTTTCCCGACATCCCAGTAGGAGGATGGATGACTATTTATTGGCTCTTTTCTGCTCTCTCTTCTAGGAATTGGTAGCCAAAGTCTCTTCGTCCAAGTTGTTGTGCAGTTGTGAAGCCTAGGTGTGTGCGGGCGAGGTGTGATTTCCTAGGTTTCTTCATAAGGAGGTTTTGGTTAAGTGGCCCAGGTTTCTGTGGGTGGGATGTGATGTGGTATGTGGACTAGGTGTGGTGGTAAGTTTGTTACAGTGGGGCTTGTGGAACAATGTGGTAGCGTCGAGACATTCCACATTAAGGATGAGCAGTCATCTAGTGTGAAGAGGTACGCGGTGCCCTATCATCGATGTGCTTACTACCTTGCTTTTCAGGGAACGCATTATTTTCTTACTGTGCCTTTGTGAGTTTAGGGTGGATATTATAGCTTATTAGGTGTTTTTAGTTTCTATTGACTACTCATAGGGGAATTAGTATGCTTCTCCCACATTTGGAGAATTGACTTCATATTTTTATACTAATAATACTTGTATGCTCACCCTACGTATATAAAATTGTTTTTAGGTTTCTTGGTAGATTACATGGACTATGTTGGACCTTACTATCTAGGAATATCGGGCGTTTCTATGTTGGTGCTTATCTTTGTTCTTTTTGTATTTATATTGGGTAATTTTATTTGATTTCTATAAGTTTTACATTAAAAATTCATGTGGGGTGGTTTTTGGCTTCTTTTATATATATGTCTCGTTGTTTTTTGGGTCGGTACATAATATCTCTCGATATAGGTTACTATAAAAAGATAAATACCTCCCATTTGGGAGATTTTAATACCCTTGGTGTTGTTCGCACCCCCATGGCTTATTAGAGAAGGACTTGGGGGGTCATAATCACTTTTTTATCTTGAAGAAATAAGGTCATAACACTTCTCCATACCTTCCCTCAAGATAATGAAGGAGGTTAATTACAATTTAAGTGTACTATTATGTTTTAAATATGATTTAATTTAACATAAGTATTATTTAGTTATATTTTTTCCACTTAATTTCATTTTATTAGTATTTTTTTGAATTTTATTATAATTTTATTTGTGGGTTTAAAAATGATATTTTTTAAAAAAATTGTTTGAAACTGCATAATATTTATATATTTTAATTAACAAAAAAACCTTTAGTTTAGAGTTATGTAAATAAAATTTATATATTATATATAATTAAATATTAATTTGAATTCATAGAATGAATATTATTTGACAAAATATTGATATAAATGCTTCTTGGGCTTGAAAAACACACTTATTGAAAATTTTCTTTTTTGTTGCATCTAGAGGTTTTAATTTAAATCTAATTTCACCCCATATAGGAATTGAATTTGGAAAAATCTATTCATTATCTTAAATTACAATAATTTTGTTATAAAATAATTTCACCTTAATTTTTTAAACAATAAATAGTGAAAATATAACAAATTAATTACTATAATTAAGGTGTAAGTAGGTTTACTAGGGGAGTTTAAACTAAAAATATAGGGGTTAAAATGACCTAAAAACATATCTAAAATATATTTTTTGGAAAAAATTTCAAACATAATATGTTTTTTATCACTAATGGTCTATTATATATTCTTTTTTGAATATTAGAAATGTGTGGACAAATTTTTCATTTCTAAATTTACAATTGTACCACTCACCTCAATAATAAAAGGCCACCCACTATCCTCTACTATTCACACATTAAATTCCCATTGAATAATCCAATACCAACCCAAATGATTTCATAACATCAATATTGACATACTATATAGTTTATTGTGATTTTAAATCCATCATATGAAGCATTTTAGTGATAAATTGATGAGGATGTCCGAAGAAGAGGTATTGTGATTAACCGTGTGTTTTTTTATTTCCCCTTCAAAATAATTGAAATATTATTTAATTTTGATTATATAATAACACTAGTATCTTCTATATAATTATATGTTATTATTTTAATCTCATAACCTATATTCATCTCTTCTTCCATCAAATGGGATATGAAATCATCATTCGTGCATATGATGGACTTCTGCCTCGTGTACTGATGCCATTTGTTTTCCACTATCCCCTCACCTGAAATGTTATAATAATGTTATTAAATATTATATCTGATATATGTAACATAATTATACTCTTTCATTATTATATCACATATACCTTCTTAATTTCTATTCTGAAGGGGATATGATAATGTTTCTTGTCTGTACAGTGGACTACCGCCACTTGAAGCAATGTGATTTATTATTCACTAAATATTTACATGAAAGGTAATAAGAATTATTTTAATTAATATATGTTATATAACTGAAATAATTATGATCTTTAGGAATTATTTTTCATTCTGAAAATATATTATATCGTTTTCTTTCATACAATGTAAAATGATAAAATCATTCGTGCATATGTCTGGACTACTATGTCTATGAAGCGATGTGATTTTGTTTTCATCACCACAACACATGGATGATATATTAAAATATATTTTACAATATATGTTGGTATTTATTATATTACTATTATCATTAAATATAAAAAAATACTTACATTGTTTGCAAAATGATTGTTGAAAAATAGAAATGTTACTCTTGTGCACATAAAACCTATCCTCCCTTTAATAGTAACATAGTTGATTTTTCAAACCCTTCAATCGTATTTGGTTTGAAAAATATAATTTATGAATAAATTAGATAAATATTCCCTAATTATTATTATATATAATTATAAATTATGACTTCTTTTACCACAGTCAGCACCTGAAATCTGTTTTCAAACAATCAACTGAACATCATATAAATACTAGGTGTGAACATAACTGAATAAGTATTTTAATATTCAATTAAAAATAAATAAAATAAATGATTTATGTATAATATTTAAAGTGTAAAATTATCAAAAGAAATTAAATAATTTTTGAAATCTAATTATATAAGAGTTAAAGTACATAAAAGGGAATTCTATACTCAAGTTGTGGTTTTTTTCTTATATAACTTTTACTTATTTGAAATATATGCCAAATTCACCACTTATTATTATTGTGTGGTTTATATACCCAAAATGAATTATCTTTATAATTATTTTCATGGGAACTATTTTTATTTACTATTCTATCGGATGTTCTCTATTTCATGGTGTTTTGATCTATAGATTTCCAAATCCATAATGGACTTCGTCTAAATTTCCCTTCATTTAGGCATATTATATTGTTAGACACGAATATTATTTTATGAGGTGTATATACTACCAAATTTACATGTTATATCATTAATATATTTATAATAAGGATATTTAATGTTTTATTTTATGTTACTATTTTGTGGGACATATCATTAAAGAGTTATAAAACTGTAAAATGATTAACATTACAATCTCTTTTCTTTAAGGATTGTTAAAGTTAAAGCTTTGTTTTGGGGGAATAAAATGATGTCATTTTCTTAAACCAAATTAATTTATTCTATACTAGTTATTAATTTTTTAACATGTTTTAATTATATTTCCTCACTTATTGATTAAACAAACATAACAAAAGTCATTTGTAAGTGATATCGATCTTGAATTTTTCTTTTAGATTGGTTATCAATCTATTAAATATCCATGTTTCCTAAAATGTTTTCAAAAGTTTTATTTTATAAATATAAATGATTTTCTAAATCCAATTTACATGATTTATTACCTTTTTTAAATGTTTTTTAAAATAAATACATTAATAATCTCCAAATGGGTCACTTTTGAATCCCATTTTCAATTTTTTTTAAAATAATTTTTATGGTTAACATTTAAAAGATGATTTTATTTTTCTTCCATCATTTCCACTATTTAAATTCATGTTTCCTTTATGTGGAATGAATATTTTAAAAAACAATTTTCTAACAATTTTTTGAATTTATAGTTTTTAAAATATATTTTCATAATAAAAAATGTTATTTTACTCAAAAAAAATTATAAAATCAGTTAATGTTGTTTAAATTCATAAACATAAAGAAACCTTGTGGTTTCTTATACTCAAATGGGAAATTTTTATAATGATATAATCCTAGTTATTTTGTTATATGGATTAAGATTATTTTAATGATATTTTTATGAAACATGTTTCATTTCATGGTTTAATCATGTTTCAAATAGGTGGTTACGGAACACTGTTATTTTCCATAGGTAAATCATGATACAAATAGATTATTATAGAAAACAATTATTTTTCATAGGAAAATATTTTTTAAAAGGTACTTTTTTAGATCCTGTTTCATTTCCATTGGTTATTTGTGTCTGGAAGATATTATTAAATAACCCGTTTCATTTAAATGTTTTAATCATGTTCTAATACAAAAAATATTGTTTATATATGATTTCAATGAAATGAATACTTTGTTTACTTGTGGTACATGAATTTTATTGATGATTATGGGTGTGTCTTGATAGCGTAAACAGATCTCTCTATATCATACATGATGGGTGACCCTAGATACCACCTAGTGATCCTCTTATAGCTTATAAGATGCATGGGACGAAATACAAATAGTTAATCCCATTAAATATTAATAAATGGGGGTAATTATGTAGAACTATAGTTCATTATAGATTATAATATGGGTGCACCAAGATAACGCTCAAATTCATTAGGTAATGTTCTTTTTTCTTAGAGGTAAGAATAACTGAGTTACTAGAGGGTTTATCCTATGGATTTAACTAGGTTCTAGTTATTTCGAACACATGATTAAAATGGTCTATGAAAATAGTGTTTCAAGATAAAAATAGGTTTTAATTTTTTTTTACTTTGGTTTTAATGATTCTATTTATCAATTTTAAAATACCATGGATCATGATTAATATTTTGATGAGTTTCCATTGTTTAATACATATTACATCATTTATTATTTGATGATATAGGTATTGATGGTTATGATATCTTATGTTTTGTTATCATGAACATTAATTATGTCATCATACCCTTATTCTCATTTTATTCTCACTAATAGAATTTAATTGTTAATGTTGATATATACCCTTAATGGGGATTAGATCTCACACTTTTTATGTTATAATTTCCACATGTTATCTAGAAAACTATTAAATAAATTTTCCCAATAAGATTTTTATATGGATAATGATTATTACTTAATGTCAAATAAGAGAAGTAGGGTTTATTGGGAGAAATGATCATTTAAATAAATGGGGTTTTATTGTAAATGGTTATCCTAAATATCTAAAACTATAAACATAAATTTTCCTTAGGTATTTAATTGATCTAATATATATGTTTGATGTTGTATGCTTTCTATGGAAAAAATTGTGCAACTTTTCAAAGGAATCAAATCCCGAAATTTTAATATTTTTGATTTTAGCATAGGATCTCGGAGTGCAGGTTCAGGGTTATTATAGTTGGTATCATATAAGTGTTTAGATAACATTGGAGATTAGGATTCATTCCAATGTGGATATTTTAATAATTATGGATACAATCATAGGTCTATAATATTAATAGTGATAATATTTTCGATTTCATAGATACCCCTTTTAGGTTTTAAGTGATGATTTATTAAAGTGATTAATGACATTTTAGGAGATTTTATTGTAAGATGAAGTATATGTAAATATTTTTTTAACATGATGTATGAATTTAAATTTATTTGAAATAATATTGATAATATTTATAACCATTACATTTTATATAATCATGGATATTTTAAAAAATATATCAAATAGAAAACCACATGTTTGAAATTTGATTTAGTCACTAAGTGAATAATTTTATTTCAGAAGAAGATCACTATAATTTTTTTCATAATGGATAAAAGGTATGAGATAGACTATGAGTTTAAAAAATTGTCTACTGTTGAAATTATTGAGATTATTTGGTATAAATGATTATTTATTTATGTAACTATTTTTTTTGAACTTTGGGTATTACTATTAAATTTTTAAGATTAATGTAATATTTCATCATATGAAGGATTATTTATTTTAGGAAAAATCATAAAATATAAAGAAAAAATATAGCGTAAAAGTAATGGTGTAATTGATTAATTATCCATTTCCTGGTTATATTGTATGTTAAAATATGATTTTAGTGCATTAGGAATTAAAAAAATTCTTCATGAATAATAATCGTTTAGATAAATAGATGACATTGAAGTGGTCAATGATTTAATAATGAAATTGAAACTATCATGTAAGTATATTTTTTATTCTTATAGTCTAATCCTCAAGTGATTTCACCATCAACATTTCTTTAAAACATTTGGAAAGGTACAATAAAAAGGGTCCAAAATAGAGAATCCCACAATAGAAGAAAGAGTTATGGAGGTATAAAATAATATAGTCCTCGAGCATCCCAACTAATTAGTTTCATCCCTACAAGTGGAAGAAAACATATCTGCAGAAGAAAAAACAATGAGACATTGCACAACCATTGAGGCTCGGTAATAAGTGACCATGTTCTCCTCTCACCATGTATGAAAAGAGAACACTTTTATTAGTGATGACGTTATAGAATATTCTCATTATATAGGAAACCGACAAGGTTTTCTATGATTACGTATCACAGAGTTGTGAAGGATAAGATAATTGGTCTCAATCATGATAAGAGTTATACCCCAGTGCTGGCAGATCTATTGACATGTGAGCATAGCCATCACCTCATCCATGAGGGAGTAACCTATACCAAAATGAAAAAAATGGCATGGATTACATGCCTTCTATAATACTAAACCTCACCATCTCCCTTCATGTCATTCGAGGAGCAAGAGCCGTCAAAGTCTAGCTTATGGCCAAGCAGGTGGGGAAGCCATATGACCCAGTAACCCACCTTTGGAGGGCTCCACATATATTAATTGAATTTACAAAAATGGATTCTAAATTTTTAATCAGAATAATTTATAAAATTTAATAATTTTTTAGTTTATTTTGTTACCATAATGAATAGTGAAAATAATAAAAACTAATTACTGCATTCATTGTGAAAACGAGTTTACTAAGGGGTTAATCTAAAACAATATAAGATAAAACGTCGTAAAACATATATAAAGTAAACTATATGTCATTATATAGACCATATATTTTATATTTTTCTATAATGATTAATTTTGGATCATTTTTTCATGTGAAAAACATTTTTACACATCATTCATTTGAAAATTTACACTTCTGTCAGTCACCTCACTTATAAAAGGACACCCCCTCCCCTCTCCACATCACAAATTCAATTCCCATAGGTCCAGCTAATACCTACCTATATTCCTTATTAACATCCCATAACACATTCCAAAATGATTAATTTTACTATAAATCCATCCTATGAAGTCTTTTTATGCTATCCTAAGTAGGGTTTCCAAAGAAGAAATATTAGGCCTTACCATGATTTTTTATTTTATTTCTTTTTTGACAACCTAAAAATATTCTTAAATTATTATTATATAATAAAAAGAGTATCTAAAATATAATGGGATTTTATTATGTTAATTTAATATTGAAAATTCATATTCTCTTCTATCAAATAAGATACAAAAACATCATTCATGTGTATGATGGATTATCACCTCATGAACATTTGTCATTTGTTTTACATCACAGCCTCTCATGGATTATTATAATGATGAATTTAAATAATATATAATATATTTTCAACATATCATTACTTATTTATTTATTATATCATGTATACCATCTTACATTCCATTCCATGTAGAAAATGAAAACGTAATACATGTGTATGGAAGACTACCGCCTCACAAAGTGATGCGATTCATTTTTCACTAACTCGTTACATAGAAGGTAATAAACATAATTATAAATAATATATGTGATATATAAAAAATAATTTTAATTTTAACTAAATATATAACATTATTAAATGATAATATATCATTTTATTTAAAACAATAAAAAATAATAACTCAGTTCATGTGCACGTGGAGACTACCGCCTATATGAAGCAATGTGGTTCATTTTTAGTTACCACAACACATGGATGGTATATATAAAATTATATTTAATGCTATATTATTGTAATTATGATATTATAATAATTATTTAAATATAAAATATTTCTTACATTCCTTCCAAAATAATAATTGAATCATTGAAATGTTACTCATGCGTGTGTACGACATACCTTCTCCGTGATTGTAACAAAGTTCATTTTTCAGAAGAATATTTCATTATTATTTTTAAAAGTATAATTTATGAATAAATATTATATTTATATAATGATTATTATTATGGTTAATTTTACATAATTATTCCTCAACCCATGGAAAAACACTGAATCTTTTTTGAAACAATGAACTGAACTTCCTCAAAACACACGACATGGACTTAACTGATTAAGCATTAGAATATACCATTAAAATAAAATAAAATAACGGATTTATGTATGATTTATTAATCCATTAATAGGTTATTATGAAGAAACTAATTTATTAAATCTTATTACAATGTAGTTAATGTACATATAATGAATGCCTGGATTTGTACTACGAGTTTTTTCTCTCGTCGTTTTTACTTCTATAAGATATATGCCATATTCACCAATAATTTATACTATGGTGTTTATATAATAAAAAATAATTTCTATTATTATTATTTTCATGAAAATTATTGGGATTTAGTAATACATATGAGGTTCCATATTTCATTTGTTTTTTATCAACATATTACAAAATCTATAATGGACATCATCTCTATTTTCCTTCATTATGGAATAATGTAATGTCACACAAGTATCTCATTTTATGATGTGTATATACTAAATCATTGAAAATATATTTCATGAATATAATTATTTTATTTATATTTATAATTTCATTTTTTGTTATTTCTTCATGGGGAATACAATTGAAGAGTTAAAAAAGTGGAAAAAGATTTGTGTTTCAATCTCCTTTCTTTTGTGGTTGTTCGTGATTAGGGTCTATTTAGATGAAATCATATTCTATAATTTAATTCAACTGAATATATTTATTCTTTAATAGGTTTGAATGTGTTTACCTTTTTTTATCCCTATTTGCACCCATATTTTTTTTAATTAAATGGTAATATAGTCATTTATAAGTGACACTGATATCCTATTTGATTTTAGATTGGGTTCCCTTATCTTTCATATCGATGTTATCTAAATATTTTTCCAAAAATTTCTTTACTAAAAAAATTATTTCCTAAAAAAATTATTTTATCCTTTAACTTATATTAAAATGTTTAATAGGAAATTTATTATCATTTTTCAATTGGGTATCTTTTGACTCCCTATTTATAAATGTTTTGAAAATAATGTTTATTTTTAACATTTATGACAGGAATGGATTTTCTCGCTATAATGTATACTAATTTCCTTAAATTTTACAATATATTTTTCTATGTTTCCTTTAAAGAAAATTATTTCTCATAAATTTGTTAATTTTTTTTAAAAAAAAATTTTCAAAATAAAATTGTTATTTTCCTCAAAAATGTTATTAATAATCATTTATTGGTATTTCCATTCAAAAAGTTAAGTAACCGTTATTATTAATTATGATCCAATGGGAATATTTTTTAATTATTATATTATCATTATTATTTATATAGATTGTGATTATTTGAAATAGATTGTTATGGAACCAATTTAATTTCCACATGTTACCAATATTTTAATGAGATACTTATGGAACTTGTTTCCTTTTTATGGGTTCCTCATGTTTCAAATAAATTTTTATGGAAACCATTTATTTTACATGGGATAATCAGGTTTCAAATAGATTGATATGTAATCCATTTACTTTTAAGGTTTAATATTATTTCACGGAGATTTTTATAAAACCTCTTTCATTTCCATGGGTTAATAATCTTCTAAAAAAGGTCATTTCAATGAGTTTATGATGAAATTAACTCTTTATTAATGAATGGTACTTAGACATTACTGATGATCTTCGGTGTAACCAGATAACTCTAGTTGATCTCGTTATAGATTATATAATGTGTGCACCCAGATTGCAATGAGTGAGCCTGTTATAGCTTATATGATGGGTGTGCTCAAATAGTGCTGGGTGAGCCCATTATAGCCTCTACGATGGGTGTACCCAATGTGCACCGAGAGATCATGTTATAGTTTATATGATGGGTGCACCAAAATAAAATCAGTCAAGCTCATTATATATTATATGATGAGTTCACCTAGATATTTCTCCAATGCACATGGTAATGTTGCTTTTTATTAGAGGAAATAAAGAGGGAGTTACTGGAGGGTTTCTCATGTGGATTTACTAAGCATCAAGTTATGACTGAAACTAATTTGAAATTGGTTATGAATAAGATTTCCCATTATTCAAACACATTTTAAATATTCATTTTACATGTTTCAATGATACCATATATCAGTATTTAACTGAAATGGATCATGATTATCGATTTTTATAACACTTTCCTATCATAAATCTATATGCCATGTTTTTGTGTTTGATGATATAGGTATTGAAAGGTATGAGATCTATTATGTTTTTCTCATACACTTTGATTATAACATTATTCCCTTAGACTCATGCTATATATCATACTGATATTTAATTGTTAATACTTATGTTTACGCTGACTTTCCATTTTAGTGCACCCTTCTTACGGTTCCTTTTACCCAAGTTATCAAGAATGATGTTTAATGATTAATTCCTATAAGTATTTCACATGGGTGATGATGATGACTTAATGTGAAATAATAAAAGCACAGTTAAGTGATATAAATACTATTTTAAATAAAATGCTACTCTTTATGTATGATTTTTTCTTAATTATCTAAAACACTAAACCTAAAATTGCATTAGGTATGTAAGTGATCTTGTATTTATTCTTGTTGTTTTATGTTTTGGATATACAAAATTTTCTCACCTTTAATGGTATTAAATATAGAAATGTAGAAAAATATATTTTAGCACTATATCAAGGAGTGCAGGTTGGGTTTTGTTATAATGAATAAGTAATTGGACTATTGTTACAAACTATGTATTTAATATATGACTACCCTAAAATGATCCAAATGTGTTTGATATCTTCTACCACATGCAACAACAAAAAAATGAAATTATGATATGTTTAGATAAAAAAAATAAAGTATTATAGATAAAACATATCTATTAAATTATTCAGAATGAGTGTTTGTAATTACACTATGAAATTTCTTTTTGATGAAAATAAAGTCAAATATTAATATGAATGTTATGATATTAGAATAGTAAATGTTACAATTTTAAATTTTCATTTTACAATAAAAAAAGTTTTTATTTATATTTTCTAACTTTATTTTAAAAAAAAATTTATAAATCAGATAATTTTAATTTATGAGATAGATATCATTTTTGTATTTATAAAAACAATATTAAGTTAAGAATAATTTTTTTGATTTTTTCAAGAAGGATTGATTTTTAGTCGAAAAATACGGTTTTTGTTATAATTAGTCTTTATATTACAATTATGTAAGTGCATACATGAAGTATTCCAAACCTTTTATGTGATAAATTATGTACTGAGTGAATAAACTTATCCATTTTAATATATTATTTGATCATATAAATCCTTTTAATATCATTTTTCACACCAAATATAAATGTTAGATTAAAAAAATTTATATCGGTTTTTTATTTGAATGAAATACATTGAAGTTGATATTTAATTTTTACAACACATGAAAGACACATAACATTTATTTGAATCTATTATAAACCAATTTATTTTACAATAATATATACTGTTAGTAGAAATGAATTACACATTAATTTTATTCTTAAAATAATTCTTATTATAAAAAAATAAAGCATTATGTGCAATAATATTAAAATTTACTTTTCAAACTCAATGATATTTTATTATAAACAATTATTTATTGATTTTAAATTAGAATTATAATGTTAGGTTAAAGGGTTGATATTATGATTTTACATTAAAAATTATTATAATGTTTAAAAATTATTTACCAAGGAAAACGAAAATTTGTGAAAAATATAATATAAAAAAAGACCTAAAACCATCATATTTATTTCCAAATTAGTGGTTGAGGTTTTCTTACCCAAACAAAAATTCCCTCCTTCTTCTTTACGTTATTTTAACATTTAACTTATAATGGTAATATCACATTCTTTAGAATGTTAAAGGTGCTTCCAAAAGATTCCTTCACTACACTTAAAAAAGGTAATGCTTCCTCCATTTCAAGACTAACCTTACATTAAAATTTATCCTTAAAAATATTCAAAGTATTTACTATTTTATCCATATCCCTATTCCAAAATCCTTTGTTCGCTATTATTTATCAAAAGGAATTCATTTTAATGTATTATTATAAGAAACAATTCATGTCTTTGGTGTTAGTTTCCCCATATTCTTAGTGTTCCCTTAATAATTTTTACAATAATAAAATTACATATCCTTATGAATATAATTAAATCCTTATCATTAGTGTTATTATAATTAAATATATTTATTAAAAAAATTATTCACTCTATTCCATCAACTGAGAATAACCCACACATCGATCATTTTTACATCTGTACTTCTTTATCCGGGATGTGATGTTGTTCGTTTTTCATAAATTCCAATCAAGGATGGTATCAAGGATATATTCAGTGAATAAAGTTGAATTATATATCAAAAAAATTATATTAACAAATAATCAATTTTCATATATAATCTTTCTATCCATTCATTAAGAAATTGAAAGGATCATCGTGCATATAATGGACTACCACCTCCAAAAAATGATGAATTTAGTTTTACCTCACCACCCATATTTGATGTTTCTATGAATGGATTTACAGTGGATATCTAATAAATAAGAAATTTTTATTATTATGAATATTTCACACTATAATTAAATAAATTCATTAACTTTGAGATTAAAACATTATAAAACGTTATAGTTGGGGTAGGTTTGACAACCATTGAGAAAGATGTTATAAGGGTTATGTATAAAATCATTAATTATTGTTATATTATGAATATATCATGATAAAAAAAATTATGTTGTATTAATGATTCTATAATGGTATTATTAATATTTGAAATAATTATTAGTATATAAAATTTTTATCATTATGAACATTGAAACTATTTTATCAGGTTTTCAAATTTCACTAGTTATATCGATTATTTCACTAAAAATAAATCGCAGCAGAGTAATCACTAAAAAAATTTAATATTATATCATTAAATATTTTTAAATTATGAACTTTAATATACTTAGTGAGAATTTATCCCATCAACATAGTGTTTATACAAAAAATGAATTGAAAATTATAATACCCTATAATGAAAATAAATTAAAATCAGTTAATATATTTGTAAAATATGGTAATAATATAATTATAAATAGTTTAGTATATTTATATATTGTTTTTTATATAATTTATTAATATATGTATGATAAGTAAATAGTATGTGAGAACATGTTTGAGTTTATAGGAATACATGGTAAGGGGTTTCTTCTCAAATTCCCATCTTCATGACATATTTTGTATTATAAATATATTTTAATTTATGGGGTATATAAACTACCTATTTGAGATATAATATAATGAATTTCCATTTAATTATAATATTTTATGTTCAATTACAAGAACAATCATTCAAATGGAATTTATTATAATATTTCTAAATATATAAGTGTTTTCATGGTATCAATTATGAATATTTGAGACATTATATATTTTTCATCATTTTTTCATTGTATGATGTATTAAATACATATGGATATATTTGTATCTAACTGTTTTTATTTCTGAGTATTTACTAGAAACAAAATTTCACTTATTAAACTGGAAGTAGATTCATATGTTTCCCAAAAAGAAATGATTTTTGGTAACTCAACATTCATTTATTGTGTTAAGGTCATTATCTTGAACTAGTTTCATATAAGTTGGTCATATTATTAATTTTTATTGTATTATGTGGTATTATCTAATATTTAATTTTTACAACATAAACGGATTTTCATATTTTCAGGCTTAATGTGGTATGTTTCACATAAGAGATATTAGTAATTCAAATTGCATTCCCTTGAGTTATAATATTATATATTGAAAATTTATATTCTATGATTGTGTTCTACCACCCTAAAATTTTTATCTTATGGTATTTTATAATAATCCATTGTAAAATCATGTGTTAATATAACTGAAGGGTTTTTACTCTTATTTCAACGTGAGTTTTAATAAATAGTATTTCCAAAAAAAAGTGTTTCCCCCATTAATTTTATATTATATATTTTTCACTAAAAAATTATCCAAGATAAAATTTACGTAATGGAAAATTATTTTATGAAATATTTTGTTAAAATAAATTTAATTTTATTTATATTTTAGGTTATATGTAACGCCGAGTTTTAATAATCGACCAAAAATCTATTAGTATTATTATTTAAACACAATTGTTATTACTAATCAATTAAACATAGTTTCATGAATTGGAAAAAATGAATTTTAAATATTATGTTTAATTATTTTATTTAAAGAAAACATATTTTTAATTAAATTAACCGGTTTTTATAACATCGTTAAATGTTTTCCAAATACTATTTTCTAAAAAAATTATTTCATTTTGCAAAAAAAATAATTCAATTAATTTTTGAAAAATTTAGAAAATTAAATTTCAAAAATTAAAAAAAATGACTGCTTCCTGTAAAAATTATATTATAGTGAAATTTTTTCTTAAAAGAATGATTTTCAATGAATAGTGAAAAATACTGGTTTAAAAAAATAGCCTTTTATTTAAAGAATGTATAATGTGCCTGTTTTTGTAAAATTGACCTAAAAGTAAAAATAGTGAAATTATATATTTACAAATTTAACATAATTCCTATGAATAAATATCATATTTATATTTTATAAAAATACATCTTCATCTTGTAGACATTTTCTCTTTGGAAAACCACTTTCGTATCACATCGGTATGTTTTATTTCAAATTAGTTTTGGGAGATTCTACAAATGAAATTTGAAAAAATTGAACAAATATTTGAAAAAAAAATAAATTTTATTATATAATTTTTTTAAATTAATTTTTGGTCAAAATTAATAGTAAAAATAGTAAAAATTAGTTTCCATAGTTATAGTTAAAACAGGTTTAGTATGGGTTAAACTAAAAAAGACAAAGGATAAAGTGACATAGAATGATATATATAAACTTTTTATGGATATATTTATACCTCATAACCACTTATGTTCAATAATGAAAAACATGTGAGCTTTTTAGAATTTAATAAATGTCGTTAAACATACTTATTTTCAGAAATTCCATTTGTGTCCACTCACCGACTTATAAAACGACACTCCCAATCTTCTCCTCTTCACAAATCCAAGAACATTTGGATCAACCCATAACTACAAAAATATCATCCCTACATATGTACATACACCTCATAATCCTTGGTGAGAACATAAATCCTATCTATGAAGTATTTATGTCAATCCTATAGAGGTTTTTCGAAGAAGAGGTAATGTTTTAAACTATACGTTTTTTTACATCTTCTGTATCCTTAAAACAAAATAAAAATATGATGATATAATAACACCATTATATAAAATATAATGATATTTTATTATCTTGATACAATTACTTATATCCTTATCTATTTATATCAAATAGGAAATGAAAGCATCGCTCGTGTGTATGGTGAACTACCACCTCCTGAACAGATGTTATTCGTTTTCCATCACTATCTATCACTTCTGGATATGATGATAGATTTAATGTTTATATATTATATTTCTTATATTATTATACTTAGGGAATTATAATATTACACCGACACTCTTACCTTCCAAAAATTTTAAAAAAAAATATAATCGCTCATGTGTACAGTAGAGTACCACCTCACAAACTGATGTAATGTGTCTTATATTTATATTAAACATGGATGATAATAAGGATAGATTAAGGGAGTATATATGATAATTGTTACATAATATTATGTAGATACCCAAACCCTAGTATCTCGAAGCTAGATTCTAGTTTATTATGGTGGCATAACATACAAGGAAATGCATCCTGAAGGACCAAATTGTTTAGTTTTCCTTGGAAAATAGATACATACATGATAACCATTTTACATTGGTAATATAAAGTAAATTATAATTCAAAAGAAAATAATATGTACTACATCCTTTATAAATCATTCCAATAATTCTTATTCGTATCTTGGGGAAAATAAAAAAACCAGGGTGAGATCGAATACTCAATAATGGTTAATATAGAAGAAGGTATCCTGAATCACTAAGAATAATAACTATTTAATGGTAAATAACTAAACACACATTCCATTAATATAAATTAAATATCATTACAAGATAAAGAAAAATCAATATGGTAATATAAATAACTAAAAACACATGACATGTAATCATTAAATAAGAATAAAATGAACCCATCAATAATATCATAGAAAAAATCCTAGGGATAACAATAATAATTGGATTCTCAATAAATGAAATACTTAATTAGAGGATTTTATAATCTCAGGAATCATGATACCTCTACATTCAAGATCATTACTCTAGTCAGTTTAAATCTACAGATAGAAACTCATTTAATTTGGCCTACAAATTTTTCTCATCAAAACTATCAATGAAACCATGGGATATATAATTCGAGGATCCAACCACCACTACATTTACAAATAATTCCTCATATATCAAATAAAAAATTTATTTCATTAAACATGTTCCTTATAATCAAATATCTTTTTTGATAAAATACTACATATTTATCAATATTTCCCCATATAAAAAAATAAATATCAATATGTAAATCCATATTTAGGAATGGTATATGGTTTATGAAATAAAGATTCAGATTATAAATAATATGTATATCAAGGGGAATATAATTGTCTAGTGATCACAAGAAAGTGAATAATTCAAGTGAAATTTCATGAGTACAAAAATGAATCAAGGAATTAAATATCAATACTACCCTTAGTTAAAATAATCATAAACCACCCAGAGGAAGAATAATTAAAGTATAAATAAAACATATCCCCTAATAGGTATATGTAAACTGATGGTTTTTTCTATTGAAGAATATAAATACAACAAAAATATCTTTAAAAACATTCTTGAGGAAAAATATCTATTTCATTTTCAAAGATACCTTTTAAAATAAAATGTTCAAAAAAACTTTTTAAAATAATTTTCTTTGAAAATAAACATTTAAAACATCTAAATTAATATTTAAATTTTTATTGGTCTTGATGGTGTGAAATTATTTTTTTATCGTACATGTTAAAACTGATATTCCAATTACATTTTCGGTAAAAGATAAATGTCTATTATTTTAAAAATTGTATGAAGATTCAACAAGAAATATTTTTTAAAAAGTATAATTTTGTAAATTTATTTAATAAATCATTTTTAAACGTTTATAATCATTATTTGACACATTTTTTTGATAAAAATGTTTTTCTTATAAGGATTTCACAGGAAGAGATAAATAAAGTCATGTTTTCTGTAAATTTTTTTTATAATTTTGAGTACCAATGACTAGAAAAGTGGAAATATTATATGAATATTTACATGAATTACCATAGGTGAAGAAAATGTATATTTTTTAATATCTAAATTTCAAATAATTTCCAAAATGGATACAAAAACAAAAAAAACCTCAAATAATGATGAGATTGTGAAATAAACTCTTGCCACATTGCTACCTTCAAAATAAAACTCCTAATAAAATAAATTAAATTAAATTAAACATAAAATAGAATACTTATAAATATATTCATGATATAAAATAGAAAGTTGTATTTATATACACCACACAAAGGGAATAAGTGGTGAATATGGAATATGTGTCACGAAAGTAAAAGTTAGATGAGAAACCCTTACCTCTTGAAGGATTTCCTTCATAGTTGGTTTTAAATCATGTATTATTGTTTCAAGAAAATTATTAATTTAAAATAACCATATTCATATTTATAATATCATATGTTGTTCTATTGTGACATTTTACTACCAATTTTTAAGAATATTTCATTATTTTCATTGCATTGAGTGTTAATTTCCTTGTTTTCACATGAATGTTTTGTTGTGAAAGTTATGGTTCTTGTGTATAGGATATTTGTACAATCTATAAAATTATAGTAATTTAATAAATATAATATTTACTCAGAATATACATTTTTAGAATAATTTTTTATTTTTTACATGGAAAATGAAACGTATCACTTCATGGAGACAATAGATCGTACACACACAAAAGTGACAATATCATTCCCATAATGAGTGAAGGGGTAAGAAAGTGGGTGATATATTACATTTCAATAATCAATATAATCTTATATATATAATATTTATTATTTAATTTTTTTATTATTAAATTTCACGTAAAACGTCAGTGAAAAACAAATCACATCACTTCATGAGGCGGATATACACCGTACACACGAGTGATGTTATCTTATTTGAAATGGAATGAAACATAAAAAATATATCTATGATATAAAAGCTAAATAAGTATCATAATATCATATAGATAATAGTTTTTTTAAAATAATAATTATATATATCCTTGAAAGGTGGTGATGGAAAAATAACTACACAGGTTAGCGAGACGGTAGTCCTCCGTACACATGATCGATGATTTCATTTCTCATTTGATGGTAGTGGATATGGATAAATAGTATTTACTCAATATAATAACATATCAGTATATAGGATATAATATTTTTATAATTTCGTAATATTTAAGATATAATTTAATGTGTATAATGAATAATGAAAATGAAATATCTTGGTTATGATAGTCACTTTTTCAAAGAGAAAAAACCTTTGGATCACCTCTTAAGGACGACAGGGATGGTCTTCTGGGGGTACCATAAGCTCTAGTATGCAACTATGGATGTTAGAGAAAGTTTATCATAGGTATATTTTAAGAAAAATGTTATTTTTATGTGTGAATAATTGAGGGTATGGACTTCCCTTTCATAAGTTGGGTAAGGGAATCCACATGGATATTACTTGGAAATTTCACAATGAAATCCAAAATGTTAAAGACATTCACATGTAAAAATATTCCAAATGACACTAGATAAAAAATTTAGTAGGAAAATGAGGAAATATTTCAAACCATTAATATTTTGAATTTTTTTAGCTAATTAATAACCCTTATCTTCATTGTTTAAGACTGGGATAACCCCATTTTTATTATAACCATGTTAATTATTATTTACACTTTTCACTATTCACTATGTTCCAAAATTTAGTTGGCCATATTATATAATAAAATTATTATAATCATAAATATATAACGCTTTTTTATAAATTTTATTCCCAATGTGGTAAATTTTAATTTATAATTAATCCCATAGACGCGATGAGAATGTGGGTTTTCAAAAAAAATGTTCAAAAGATTACAAAGTTATTATATAAAAATTCAATATTAAAATAATTACAATGAACAAAATATGACTAACTGATATACAATTTACATAATTTTTCATTAAATGCAATTTAAAATATAATCCATATTTACGAAAAATTTAAATGAAAATTTATTTTCCAATTAAATTCAGTATTTTTAATTATTCATTCAAAAAATGAAACATTTTAGAAAAATACCCAAAAAATCATAAGTTAATTTTTATTTTATAATATCAAAAAATAAATTCATTTTATCAATTAAATTTTCTAAATGTGGATAAAAATAGTTTTACATTATGTCTGCAAAGCATGGTTAAACCATCTTTTAGAAAAAATACAATTATTCAAAAAACATTTATTTTTATTTTAAATGATTCTTGTTTTATTAATAATAAATAGATAAATAAATAATTTTCTTTTACATGTGTAAAAATTATAATTTTCATAATTTAGTTAGTACTATTCATACACACCAATTAAATTTCTATGTATAAATAGTCATGTTTAAAAAAAATTGATAGAGTCTCAGGTTTTGATTAAATGTGATGTTGTGTTCTTCACAGTATTTCGTTGAAATTAAATTCAATGAAATATATTCCCTGTGGTTTTTAATATTGATTATGTGTTTCACACATGAAATTCGATACAATTTTCTAAATTTTTAATTTTTATGTGTAACATTTTCCACACATACCATAAATTGTATCTTCGCAATTATAACATGAACTCGATAATATGGGGTTTAATATTTTAATGTTATTTATTTTAGAACCCACATCATTAAAATATTTAAAAAAAAAATCCTCTTAATAAGAGATAAAGAGGATTGTAATGATCATATGGAATAACACATAACTTGGTTTCTTTCTAGGAAAACATTGGTGTAAATTAATGATTTGTACATGAATGAAAAATATAATGTCCAAATAATGATAGAGGGTGACAGAGATCATTGATCACTAGAAAGTGAGTGATCTTGTGAAAATAAACAACTCAAAATCCATGATCCAAATAGGGGTGAAAAGGACTTTTATATCATCAAAAATTATGGTGATGGTATGAAATTTTATTTCAAGATCCTATTACTGAAGATGATGAATTTTCATGACAAGATATACATATTTGATTTAATTCTATTTCACAAGAACATTATCATCCTTTGGTTTTGAATTTATGAATATCAAATTCATAACTTACACTATTAAATGAAGATGAATTCGTTATTCCATAATCAATATTGGATTAAAATATTTATTATATAATGATAATTAGTTCCTTCAATATCTATGTATAAATATAAAAAATGATTACCATGGTTTATACAATATGAATAAATAAATATATTATTAAGAAATACACTAATCTCAAAATCCTTATCAAAAGTACACATTAATGTATTTCATAAATTGTTAAAATTATGAACCATCTAAAATCATAATATCAAAACATTTATAATTAATGTCAAAAAATTTACAAAATGAATATATCATTAATCTCTCAAAAAACATGAAATAGATCTTAATCATCACATACCAAACCTGTCAATACCATCATCATCTATTCCGTTGAAACAATATAATAACCAGAAAATCCAAAAAAAATTATGAAAACATGTATGCTTCCATATTCATTAAATAAAACACAGATTATTTGATATAATCGATAAATCTATAAAAAAAAATTTAACTAAATAAATGATAGCACAATTAAATTTGTAAATGAATCATTAATCAGTTCTAATGTAGCATGTATTACCCAATTTACGTTATACATATCAATAATCTCTTTATCCCAACATAATTATATCAACATAAACAACCTATTAAGGGTTATATTTCCATAAATCATGCGTTTTCTATGAATTTCAAAATTCCATTGGATCAATTTTCTTGATCATCAATACCATTCAACATATGCTTTCAAATCCTTAATGAAAAATTACTACAGTGAAATCCTTGTACATTTAATAATTATTATTAAAATGATATAAATGACTAAAATACTCATATAACAAAATTATTTAATCAAAACACAAGAACAATAATAATTCCACTTCAACTATTGTAATTAAATAATCATAAACTTTATCACTAAGCTTAATTTGTGGTATATCTTATTAACTCATGGGTAACTCATTTGCATAGTTCCCTATATTCTTTCAATGAAATCATTGTACGATGGAATAATACTTATTTCTATTAAAATAATGAGAATGGTGTCCTTTATCTCCATACTGGTAACAAACTATCATTCCCTTTAAAAAGTAAATGTGTATCTCTTTCCACAATTATCACTTGTGGGGAAATCATTAATTCCCTTCTTCCCTTTATCCCCCTTTTCTCTCGCATTCTATTCTTTTATTACATCCCTTAAAATACATAATAATAAGATAATTATTTATTTATCTTGATAAAACATGATATTGATTCCCCACATTATGATAATTTTTGGGGGACTGGTTCCCTTCGAAAGACTCACTTAATGCCTTCAAATAAATGATAATTCTTACTCTTTAGATTATGTTCATTGATCTGGTTCTCATTACATCTTCTATCCACCTTTTATAAACTATTTTGTATACTAGATTAAATCATATCATTAGGATACATAATTTATAATCCAAAAAATAGTGAAATACCTAACATAAATTGAAAAAGTTATGCATAGTTAATCTCATAATCAAAAATGTGGTTTCATTGGGTATATGGTTTTTATCAAATTCCTCATAATGATTTGTATGTAAAAGTTCAATTATCATTACAATACCCCCTTGTGGATTCAATATAAGTTTACAGTAAGTCATGTTTTCATGAACTAGTTGATGATCAGGTCAATCCCATTGTTCTATTTTCAGATTTATTTTCTCTTAGTGCCTTTGTGCTCGAAGAACATACGCTTGTTGTATCCAGACAAGGATTTTTTTTCAAGGATAAACACAAAATCCCATATTTATGAGGTTATTTTATACTTATACTCAAATTATATCATTGTGTTATGTTTCCTAATCAATATTTTCCAAAATCTAGTACATAATTATTCTATTAAATATCCTCTAATATGAACTTTGTTGACCCATAACCTAGTAGCCGAGAGATTCTATTTACTGTAATACATTAGCATAAGATACAAGGAAATGAATCCCAAAGGACTGAATAGTTTTCTAGTTTTTCTATTATTTATACATATATGATACCTATTTTATATTAGAAATAGAAAATAATACATAATACCTAAAAGAGTCAAAATAACTATATCCTTGAAAACTCATTCCATGAATTATTCTTCATCTCCTCGAGCAAGGAAATAAAATAATGGGGAGATAAAATTCCAAATAAGGATTATGTATATTGGAATATATCATAAATTAGTAAGAAAAGTCAACATGGAATGTCAAATAATTAAACAAACATTCCATTTAAAAAAAGTTATTACCATGAAATGATAATACATAATCAATATGTGTTGGTAAATAACTGAAAAAAATTCTATTTAATCAATAAATGAAAATTAAATTCATCTAGATATAATATCATAGAGAAATTATCATGGATAATAATATAAAATTAATTTAAAATGATTGAAATTATTAATTATTTGAAATCATGATCTCAGGAATCATGATACCTCTACTCTCAAGAACATTCCTCAAGACAATTTAAAACTATAGGTAAAAACCGATTAAATTTGGAAAACGTTTTTTCCTCACATGAATAGTAGATGTATCAAGGGGTATATAATTTGAAGCCCCATTCATCACTTCTTGTAAAAATCATTATTGATAAATCAAATAATCAATTTCATTCAGGAATACTCTTCCCTATAACTAAATTTATTAATTAAGTAATGAGTACTAATTTATTAATATATTCCCAGATAAACAAATAGATTAAATTATATAACACCTTATGTATAAATGATATATATTTTAATCAATAATTATATACATGGTAATTAGTATTATTATTTAGATGAAATTCATTACCTAATTACCATAAGAAAATGAAAAATTCAATGGAATGTTAATTACTACAAAATTGAATCCAGAATGGGAATCCCAATAATATCATTGGAAAATATAATAATAAACCACCCATATGAAGAATAAGTATGGTATTAATAAAAAATATCCATGGAGGAGTATATTTTAAATAAAATTTTGTTATAATCTGTGTGTTGAAAATATTAAAAAAATTACATTAAAAACCTTCTCAAGGAAAATATCCTTTTCATTTTTAAATTAATTTTTTTAAAAAAATTCTAAATACATTTCGAAAATAATTTTAATTGAAAATAAGCTTTTAAAACATCCGAAATAAGCTTTAAAATTTTATTTTTATTGATTTTTGAGATTTATGTTCATTCAATACATGTTAAAATAATGATTTATTAATCATTTTCTGTAAAAGTCAAATGAGAATTGTTTTGAAAAAGACATGAATATTCCTTTAAAAAAATTTAAATGTTATAAAATTAGTAGAAATGTCATCAATAAATCATTCTAACATGAATAAAAATATACTTATAAAACGTAGTTTTTTATGAAAAATTATTCCTTGCCAGAGAGATAAATAAATGTGCATTTTCGTAAAAATCATCTCAATCATTTTAAGTACCAAGGAGTGGGAAAATGATAATATTACTTGAAAATGTTCATAAATGGCTATTTGTGATAAAATTATATATTTTTAAGATATAAATATCAAATAAATCCCCCATGGTTGTTATAAACTTCAACATTCTCAGATAAAGATAATATTTTGAAATAAACCCTTACCACTTTGGTAACATCTGATTCATAAGCCCCATAAATGTAATGAAATAAAATATAAATGTATATTACCGGAATTTAAATAGAATTATTATATGAAATATCAAAGGGGTTGTATATATGTCATGACCAAACCCATCAGGGCCTAATCTGTGACTCCCCAGGCCGCCTCTAATAGGCTAGGGGATGGAATCCATCGTTGAGTACGTTTGTCACGTATCATAGAGGCCTTAACCTATGTTTCATGTACACACACACCCACATACAACAACATATAACAATTCATATGTAATAATAACTAAAATAAAAAACAATGTATACATAAATCTCACAACCATAGTGCAATATATATACAAAAAGGAAAAATACAATCCCACCAAAAATTTTAAAGAATCCAACTTGATCTGAAGGTGGGGACCATTGTCAAATGAAATCATGAGAACACACCTATATCAAGAATTTTTAAATACCTCGGCCTTCTAGGATCTTTAAGATCCAACTACTTTTATTTTTCTTAGGTCTCTATTGAAAGGAAGATCATCTAAAAAATAGATGACATGCGTGGGAAAAGCCCATGCAGCTGTGAGTATAAAATTACCCAAATAACCCCAAAAACCAAAAATAAAAGAGAGTAAGTTAAAGGAAATAGTATGCTAGAACCAATCTGTAAGAACAGAATCAATAGAGAAAATACATATCACCGCTCATCATATATACATAAATAGGAAGCTCATTCCACATGGTATGTTAACCAACAAACATGAAAACACTGTAAGGACGCCCTAAATAACATAGATATAATCCCCTCAGACTCCAAGTCTCATTAGTACCTGGCCTCATATCCCACCCCTGGATTCTACTAAATGAAAAATTGTAACACTTGATTTGGAGAAAATGCTCTATGATTCATGCCATCTCATATGGAACATCCGGGAGATTCACTCTATTGGTAACTTCACTAGGTACAACTCTTGTTACTAGCACCAGAGGTCTTATAACCTCTATACTACGCCCAACACACTCTCATATGATCCTAAGAGGATAATCCCTCACTCACCACTACAAAAAATGCGAGGGAGTGTTTCTCTAGAATATGAACCACATGCATCCTATGTAAAGATAGATTAAGGAGGGACCTTCACCCCACTGTTTCTTCATAGTCTATAGAGTACTAACTTCTATAAACCCAATGAAACCTCTGGAGAATGCATTTGAAGAGGCTCTCACCACACCATGTTGATGGAGCACAATCTCTTAATCAGGTGTCATGTGTAACTAATAGAGGGTCTCACTCCACAACCAACAGATCTCTAACTCCAGTGGATGAATTTATCCCATTCCTTACTCAAAGACAGACGAGAACTAATCCCCAGATAGAGGACCCACACCCTATTTATAGAGGATTTCCAACTCTACTTGTATGATCATAGTGGGGGACCCACACCCTGACAAAATAGAGGAGTATTGACCCTGGAATAGAGGACCCACACCCTAGTACAACATGGGACGACCAACTCTATCAAAACATCATATATGGAGGACCTCCACCCTAGTGAAATATGATAGTACCAACTCCATGGATAGAGGACACGTGCTATGGCACCTCATGAGAGTATCTGCTCTATCTAAAAAACATTTATGCAAGTCGCACACCTTGATATGGTAAGGAGATCCATCACCTTTTACAAGAAATATAGGGGTAAACTTTTCAATAATACCCCTAATATATTATGGTATGCCTCTTTTAAATATAATATCTTCAATAGTTTATTCATAATGCATCACCAAGTTTAAAACCATAATATACAATTAAATATGTTTATTAGAAAAGAAATGTGGCCACTAGGAATAGTAAAATGACCAATAAAATTGTAACTGCCCCTATGAATGTATAAAAAAAAAATTCTTATGAATTAAAATGTAATATATTTATATCATGGAATAAGTAAATAACAGATTTAAAAATGATCAATTAATTATTTTTATTTTGGTGGAACATTAATTTATATTCACAATTTTATAATTAAAGTAATTATTTAAAAAAAAATATTTTCATAAAATAGACTCATAAATTACTATATATTTTTACTTATGATTATAAAATAATTTTATGAGACCATAATTAATTTTTTAATGCATCATAAAATCGGTTATAATATTAAAGTCGGTATTTTTCTAGTAAATGATAGTTTTATTTAAAAGTTAAATTACATTTATTTATGAAATTATTTTGATAAAATGAATTCCGTTATGGATTTATAAATTTATAATAATGTTTATTGTTAATTTTTGGTATTTTTCTACAATAGTTGTTATTTTGATGAATAATTAAATACTGTAATTTACAGTATTAGCTAAAAACATGAATGATAACTTCATGTATGATGTATGGATGATGTAGTCAACATTATTTCTAACTAAAAATGACTACATAATTTATTTATTAAAATTAATCAAAACTATTCATAGTCATGAGCCAAAATTATAAACAAATGAATAAAATAAAAAATACACCCCTCTCCTCCACTGTAAATATCACCTCGCACCACCTCTTATCTTCACACCTCCAAAACATTAAAGATTTTCCAATTTATGGCCAATATCTCCCCCAAACCGATATACCATGTTATTTTCTTACTTTTCTCACCAAAAATACCATTTTAGTGTTCTTTAAGGGGAATCTCAAGGAGAGGAATTCAAGAGGTAAAATCCATTTTTGATATTTTAATTTTCTTAAACTTTCTTTTCATATCATTTTATATCTCTTATATTCAAGAATGCATGATAACTATATTATCATATATATAATGTAATTTTTTTATGTTAATGTAATATCCATCATCAAATAATTTCTCGTATCCATTTTATTCTAAAAATGAAAACATCCTCTGTGATGTGTCGATTTACCACCATCATGGATGATGCATTTTCATTTTCTATTACTGACTTCAAGACTGGTCATGAAATAATTTGTTAGGGTTGAAAAAAAATTAATATGTATATTAAAAACGTATTTAGTATTCTGAATCCAGTCTTTATACAAATTATTACATAATGTGACAAAATTATTTTTTGCTGATTAAAAATACCAAAATAATCTAAATGGATATCGTTGTAATTTCATTAATAAATCATCCTCCTATCTATAAATATAAATATAATATATTAAAATATACTTTATGTTAATTATTAACATATAATGACAATTTTTTATAATAATAATTATTTTACATGATCTTTCATACAAACATATTATTGAACCAATCATGATAACCATGGAAAAACACTCTCAAACCAAGAAATTGAATCATACAACTCATCAATAAGTGCATAAATAAACATAATAAAATTATAATAAATAAAATAAATTTTTTACATATTCTGAATTAAATTATTAATGAATATAATTTTATTATCTATGACATTATGTGCATGTTCAGGACACTTTCAGACATAATGTAAGGGATTCTCCTTTAACATCCATTATTCATTTAGGTTATGCTTCCTCTCTATTTACCTTAATGGAATAATTATTTATTTTTACATATCTATTAAATATTATGTTTATATGTTATAAAATATTTTACTAGGATCATTTCACCCTTATTTTATGGGAGATACAAAATTAAATAATGTTTCCTTCTCATTTCTTCCCGATAAGCAATCCCCATTTAAGGGACCTTTCTAGTTCCTTAACGATTTTTAAGTGGACTCCATGATCTTTTTAATTCCACCATTTTTTAACCAAATCACTAATTTTATCATGAAAATATATCATTGTTAATTTTCTTATACCAAAAATATGCATGTCTTTTTTAAATACACTTTATCTTTTTCCATTAAACTGCTCTAAAGAGGCTCATTTCTGAAGGTTCTTAACAACACTTTTCATATGTTTTAACTTCGGTTGGAAATAATTTATTACAAAAATAAAATTTCATTTTCCCACCATTTTCTTCCTGGAATTGGATGTTACAATCTGATTTTTAGACATATAAAAATCATCTTTTTGAAATAAATCTTCTTTCCAAAGTAAAAAAGGGTATTTCTCTCTAGAATTACTCGATACTTTTATTTCTGTAGTTCATATATTTCAACACACATTGTTGAATAATATTCCTAATTGGGATCAATCATCTATGATAGAATCTACCATATTATATTGAATGGTTTATGATCAGTTTTCCTCAGTATGTATTATCTTGAAACCATTCACCATATTACTCAGTATGGTTAGTTATTAAATTTTTCAAATTGGGGAAAATATTTACATTATATATATATATATATATTATTTATGGTTCACCCAATTAATATGGGGAATTTATTGGAATTAGTATGTGAAGGGGGGATTTATATCCCCTAGATACATTAGTAGGTCTAATGAGACAAAATAGATATAGATTTGGTTGATGCCTTAACTATTTTTTCAGATGCCTTGGTTGTGGCCTTAACGGTATGTTTCAATTGTCAGGAATTGTTCATGTCCTGATTATGATATTATAAATTGATATCCCAGGTGATTATTGGACTAGACAAATATCTATGATTATGTTTCATTATCATGTGACCACTTATATGGATGTATTTAATTATATTTAATTCCTACCATACTATGATCAAGATTATGTTTTAATGGCATGTGTTTTTAGTTATTCCCCATGACTTATTGTTTATGTTTTTTATGATAGATTCTTCTCTATTTTTTTCACATACGGATCATCTAAGATCTCCCATTTCATATGTTTCATTTAACCCCAACATACCAATATGTATATTATGTATGACTCAATCATAGAGTTTATGGGTGTTTACAATGGCATTGCTCTTTTGTATTTCATTTCAATATGTAATGTAAAGTACATGCCTTTAACATAGCTTCCAAAACTTCTAAACGGATCGGTCTTTTGAGATTCAAGACTTATATATAGTCCAATGTTATAATTTAAGGCACCATCTCTAGGATACTGGGGTTTAGGTCATTACATGGACCCCAGTCCGATCTGGGGTGTACCATCCCTAGGAGAACTACTACATAGGTATAATACCTTCGCCCACAGTGGGGGAGTTTTATATTTGTCAACATTAGAGGTAAGGGAGACCCTCATACTATTATGATATGGGTGTAAGGGTCCCATCATCTCTAATATAAACCAATCTATCCTTCATCAACAAACATACATCAAATCATAACACAACCATTGTAAGGGGACATGTGTCGTGATACGACAGGGAAGCACCACTCTATAAACCTACAATGTCTAAGGGGACCTGCATCCACACATGATAGGTAAGGGTAAAGACCCAGAATTATCTACAATGATCTACTCTGATCACTACCCATGTATAGGCACCTTGAATGTAGCTTTATTATTGTATCATGCCACGTTGTATTTCTAAATCCACCATAAAGGCTACCATCATGTTCAATGTATGAAATTTTCCTATGATAGGAAACTCACATTCATGAATCCAAACCCGAAATGAAGATATATTCTTTGAAGAAGATCACAATGGATGTACATGGAATGTAATGGGGTCCACATAACAAGTGGCCCACCCATTCAAATAGTTGGGTCCTATGTCGTATGGCTTGGCATGCCATTTGATAATATACAACATATACATGGTGTATGTAGTATATTTCACCTCACCCTATCCCTGGCTGTGTTCTTTCCCACATGGTAGGGCCAGTCTTGTCTTCAATATGGGGTTTACCCAAGTTACATATCTTGTTCTATCTAACTAGATCCTTGGATATGTCCTCAACTCATGCTCTCATTTGGAACATTGTTCCCAAGTACTCCAGCCATGTACGGTCACACAACCTTATCTATTGACATGATATACCTGGCCATGTCCCACAGCCACATGGCATGAGCTCACTATATAGAATTTACCACCAGTACATGATTTGTAGTCCCAAAATTTAATCTTCCCTAAATGGGAAGAACATGTGTCATGTGACTCTACACTACACACTGTGTGATCATTAATTATGAATTATAATACCCAACAAGCTACATGAAACACCAATGTTTCCATCTATATGTAACATCCTAGGTATATAAAGAAATAATAAATTTTTATTTTTATTAATATATTTAAATTATATATTAATTTTACTTTAAATGGGTTTCTATGTTCGATGGCGTACCCGATATGCAACAACTTGTTTCTTTTAAATCTTACGTTGCACAATAATAATATAATATTATTTTAAATGGTAGTTAATGCCTAGAATTTTCATTGGCCAGAGTGAACTGATATAAATAAAATATTATTATACATGTTTTGTTAAATGTTTGTACATTTATCAATTAATGTTTATAGGCTAAAAATGTTAATAAATATAATTTTAAGCATAATTTACTTTAAAAGGTTGATTTACCAGATATTAATGGAGAACCCTCAATAAATGCAGTTTTGAACACTTTTATATGTTCTATTTTACCAAATAAAATTCTTCTTTAGAATCAGGACATCAAATTTTACTTTGGGTAAATTTTTAGTATTTTTCAGATAAAATTAATTTTTTCATGAAAAGTGAAAAATGTTGTATTTTAATTCAAATATCCATTTTAATCTAATTTATTTATATGGTTAGATTATCTTTTTAATTGGTTATAATGTGTGATTATATTATAATTTTACCATGGAATATAATTCTGGTTATTGGAATTAATTTCACATTGAAATTGGACATAAACAAGTTTCATTCTTTTGATAATTATTATTTCTTAAAACACGCCTTTTATTTTGACAGAGGGAATTAATTTTAAACTAATTTCTGCCACTTATGTTATTTAAATTTAGAAAAATGGATTACATATTTGGAAATAGGAGGTCGAAATTTTTTAAATAGGTACCATTAATTTTTATACATTATGAATATTTACTTCAGTGTATATTTTATTTACCATGGTTAAATGGTAAATCTGTTAAATAAGAGTAAACAAATATTACCATAATAATATAAAATTACCATAACATGTGTCCTAATACTATTGGTTGATACAAATCAGACCCTGATCATCCTTCAATTTATTTTGGGACCCCATGGGGGCCCTTGTGAGTGATAATAACACTTTATTTTAATTAACTTAAAGTAAAGGAAAAAATTACATAAAGAAATATCTTTTTTTAAATTAATTTTTACACGGGCTCATATAAGTCATAATTTTGACTATAAATAATCCTCTTAAATATAAAAATATTTCCTACATCATGGGATTTATTTTACAATTTTTATATTTTATATAAATTAAATTATTTATGACACAATAATAATGTAGTATTTATCTCATTAATAAATGATTTAAATAAATGGGATTATAAATATTAAAACAATATCCACAACCTGTAAAATTCTTATTGGATGATTTCATTTCAACTATTATTCATCTTATATTATAATTTAAATAGTTTTATACTTTTTGAAGTCAAATATCATTATATAATAAAATAATATTTTAACACTTTCTTAAAGAGCCCATCCCCCCTTATAAAAATACATCACTTAAAACGCATTCCACACACCTTTCAAGCCCATTGTATCATCAAGACCCTACCGTAATAATCTCTCAATATCCCTCTATTCCACCTAGAAGAATTACCTTAGGCATAAGTCACTTCAAGAAGTCATTTTGGTTCAAACAAAATAGAGTGAACCAAATTAAATGTAATGGTTTCTCATAACTTCTTTTATTTTATTTTATTTCTCCAAACCCTAAAATCTTTTTTTACTTTATTATATAAAAACACTAGTATCTTAAATATATTAGAATGTTTTTATGAGAATTATTCTAACTAAACTTACACACACCACCATCTAATCGGTGAAAACCATACACTTTCTGTGGATGACAAACTAACACCTCATGAAACAATGATTGTTCAATTATCTCCTATTGCCTCCCATGGTGGCCATTAAGATAGATCTATATATATATATATGATATATATTATGATTATGTTTTCTTTATTCTTCTCTATTTTACATTTATATCATACCATTATGGTTTCCATAACGGGAAAACGTGATATTTAAATTCAGAATGTGCGGACTACAGCCCCCTCAAAGTGACATGAATCATTAATGACATATGTGGGACATATAAAATATGGAGTTAATGATATTATATATAATATTATATTAGAATTATAATATAAATATTTTTCATTATTTTTTAATTCCATTTAAATGAGAAATAGAAATGAAAGTAGTGTTCATGTGTACGTACGTCTTACCATATCCAGGAACGGTGCATTTCATTTCTTATCATCAATTGATATGAACTATTATAATTAAAAATATATACTGGATATATATTATATTTTTGATATCTAAATTATAAATATCATTATGTAGATAATGTACAATTGACAACATGGTCAACTTGTAAATATAATGTGTTCATTTTTTACTCAAGTACCAAATATCGACAAAACACCCGTTATTAACATAAATGATTGAATAATGTTTATAACAAGGTAATAAGTGATATAAATGGAATAATAAACTAGAAAATGGTTCTTAATAAAGTATAAATTAACTCTACCTAATTATTTATTAGATTAAAGTACAAATAGTTCATGTCATACATGAGGTAAGGGACATCGTTGTAATCTCCTTTCATTGAGGCATATTTTATTTTATACACAAATTTATTTTATACAGTGTATAAACAGCTTGGACTTTTTATTTCATTCAAATGGAATCTTTTTCTATGAGTTGTTTTACTAGAAGACAAAAAATAATGTTTCTTTTTTACGTAAGAGGTGACAATGACCTTTCCACCACCGGGAGTGTTATTTGATATTTGGATTCCTTAAAAATCCATAATGTTTTTAAAAGGAAAATAAATACCATATTCACTTTTACATATTTTGTTATTGAAATTGGTTTTGATAATGGATTTGTTATTCAATATATTTAAATGATATATTTTGATTTAAATATTGAAATGTTATCTTTCCTTATTGATTGTCTCATATGTTATGAACATGTTATGGTTCCTGATAATTGTTTACGTATACCAGTGGTTATGTGATAAACCTAGGGTGGGTGACCATGAGATAGCTCTCCAATTCATTAGGTGATGCGACTGAGGTAAATTTTAATGTTTCTCCTATAGGATTTAAAGAATATACTATGATGGGTATTCCAAATGTGACTCCCTACATAGCTATGAAATATACAACATAAGTATGTTGTGGATGCCACAATTTACCTTTATGATTTGTGATTACTATGTGTTATTCATAAATCAGATGTTTTCATGAGGCATGTAAAAGTGTTTATGTTTTGTACATATTGAAGGAATAATGATTTCATTATTTAATTTTATAACCCTTTATGATATATTTATGCTCATCCCACGTTTTGAAATGATTTTCACAGGACCTAACGATGAATAGGGTCAAGGATGTGATCAAGGAATAGTCATGCTGTCTAAAATGTGGCAGTAGACATGAAACATTTTTTCAATGTATTTTTATTTTGTGAACAAAATGGTAACGTAGTAGAAGTTTATACATTGTCTTTTTGATATGTAATGTAACGATTATGGCCAAATTCTCTAAAACTATAAACCTGAAAATATCCTCAATGTGAGTTATTCATTTAATACAATATTATGTAATGTTTAAGATCGGGTCCTTACAGTTGGTTTCAGAGGTCGGTTTAGACAACTTTAGGATTTAAAATATAGTTAAATTAGTATCCATAAATTATTTTTATTTTATGTTATGATTGAAATGATATAGCATTTACAAATTACCATGTTGCTTCACTTAAGATATTTCTATGTTCAGAATGGTATTCCGTAGAGGAAACAGGGCAGCTATGTTGGGATAACATCAGGAGGAAGACAACATTCAAAAACAGCAATCTGATATGGTTGGAATCGGAACTAAATTGTTTGTTGAATTGGTGGCATAGTTGAATCAGGCTATAAATGGTGGTGGTATCCATGCATGAGATCAGCCAAATCAACCACAGAGGAACATGTTAGTAGTGGAGTTTTTCATGAGGTGACATCCCCCGTCATTCAGAGGATCATCTGACCATGTGATGGTAGAATGGTGGATTAAAGCACTAGAGAAAATGATTGATGTCATGGGGTGTTCAGAACATCAAAAGCCTAGTCTTGTTGTTTACTATTTTGAAGGTGAAGTTGAACAGTGGTGGTCGATGGTGAATAATATCAGGGATAGTGAAGAGATTGATTCTCTTTATTGGTATGAATTCAATGGTTTGTTTCTCGAGAAATTATTTCCTAAGATGGTTTATCTTAGGATGGAAAAGTAACTCCTAGAATTGAGGTAGGTGGCTGAATTAGTGGTTGCCTGTGAAGAAACATTCACTCGACTGGCAAGGTATTCTCCAAAGTTCATATGAGATCTTGATAGTAAAATCAGCTGTTTTAACTCATGATTAATGCCAATGTATCAAAGGGATTTAGTTTCTCCTGAGTTAAAAAGTTATGAAAAAACCTGTAAATTGTGATGAGAAGGTGCAAATGGAGTTTTATAATGATCATGTGTTCTTTGAAAAACAACTAAATAAGAGGACAAGGTGGTAGGAAAAAGGGAATAACTCTTCAAAAAAGTCTGATGGTAAGAAACATAAGTTTTCAGTTCGTAAAAATTGTTGTAAAAAGCATGCTGGGGAATGACTTTTGAATTCTAGTATGTATTACAGATGTGGTATAATGGTACATAAGGCTCATAATTTCACCTAAAAAGATAAAATTAATTGTAAGAAAAAGTATGATTTACATTCACTAAAATATATTAAGTGCAATGAAATGGGACATTATTCAAATGAGTGTCCAAGGAAGAACTCAACTGAGGGAAAGCAGCCAGACTACAAGCAAAAAGGGGCGGTGAATTCCTTAATAACAACTTTAGCATATTTTGGGCCATCAAATGAAGTAATATCAGGTACACTGTCTGTTTGTTCATATTATGCCAACGTTTTGTTGATTCAGTGCCTACACACTCTTTCATTTCTGAGAATTTTTCTAGTAAATTGGGAATTCCATCTCTAGATATGAATACAGAAGATATGGTAAAAACACCTAGAGGAAATTTTGAGACAAAAATGAAACATAAGAACCTTTTGTTCCTTGTTTGAATGAAGAATATACCTATAAATTATATTGGTTTTCCTCTAGTAGAGTTTGATGTTATTTTAGGTTTGGATTGGATTTCTATTTATCTGTTAAGATTGAGTATAGATATAAAGCGGTTTCTTTTCTGAAAGATTTCAGTTTGTGTACAAGAATGAACACTTTATTTTGATAACATATTAGGAAGATGAGAAACTAGTAAAATATGGAAATGAATGTTACCATGCACATATTATTGAAAATATTGGAACTGTTGAAATTAATGATGTTTCGGTGGTAAATGAGTACCTTGATATTTATCCTGATGATTTTCTTGGTATTATACCCAATCATGAAGTGGAAATTACTATTTATTTAGTTCCTGATGTTAAGACAATTTCAAAACCCCCAAATCTAATGGCTCAAATTGAACTTTTAGAGTTAAAGACGAAATTGCAGGAGTTAGTATATAAAGGTTTAATTCGACCTAGCACATCATCATAGAGTGATCTTACCATATTTGTGAAAAATAAATATTGTAAAGTAAATCTTTTCAATGATTATAGAGAATTAAATAACATCATCAGAATCTAATTTTTTATTATAAGGATGCAAAACATCCAAAACAAGAAAAAACAAGAAACCGCAAGAAACCACAAAATCCAAGAAGTCTAGGGGGCCTGAAATGGGGAAGGCTGAGGGAATCCCCTCCAATAAAATTGACCCCATTGGGTTTCAAGGAGAAAATATCATGGAGGCAAATAGGGTCATGTCCAAGGACTTCCTAAGATTCCAGGTAATCCGTCACTTTTAACCTTCACGCCAAGAATGATGAACTTTGATGTGATTGTTGTGGTTGTTGATCATGCCTTTAGATATTCGGATTATAAAGAAGATCGAACATGGATGAGGGAAAATAATTTAGGGCATCATGGAGAAACTTTTAATCCGTTTCCACTTCAGATAAGATAATACCTTTCTGGTGACAATTGTTGATACCCATAAGCATAGCTTTGGCTTCATCCTAGAGAGAGGAACCAAATCCCATGTAGGAGGAGAATTCCAATAGGACTGAACCCCTAGAGTCTCGGATAGCCACACCCCCTTTCAAGAATCACATATTGCACGAAACATCAATGTTGAGTTTATGGCCCCTAGAGGGAGGCTTCTATCACACCCACAGGCCGTGGGAGCTGCTATTAGAAGCTTCTACAAAGAATGAAGCATGGATCATACACCTAAAGGAAGAGGCATCCCTCCAGTTTCCAAATAGATGAGCCAAAACAATGAGGGTTTTCTTGGTCCTAAAAATGATAATATTTTCAGTGGGATAAACCCCCTCCTATCTGAATTTATTTTTGGGTTTCCAAATAGACCAGCACCCCACCAGAATAATCACCATGTGCGCTATCTTCTCTGGTCTTTTATCACCCGAACCATTGAACCACCTACCCATGAACGAATGATCCACCAAGTTAGAGTCTTGAAGTCCATTGAACTCCCCAAAGGCACGCCACACATCCCAAACCCAGCCTCCCAAAAAAAGGTGATCAGCACCCTCTTCCCTGAAATATGTACAACAGAAACACCGAGAAGCCAGAGGGATACCACAACGTTTTATATTTTCGTTCGTGGGTATCGCCCGATACCCGATCCGATATAACATAAAAGTATATTTGGATAGGATCACCTTGGTACAAAGAGTATCATTCCATCTATCATGCTCCTATGAAAAAACCTAAGACCGATGAAAGTTCTGATTGGAGAAATCCCCTAAAGAAGAAAGGGTGAACACACAGTGGTCAGGTTCCTATGAAAAAGAAATGAGATTGAAAACATCATGTTGTGCCTCATCCAGAATAGCTTTAATTAATTCTAGGGTTAAACTAGGATCCCTAAAAGAAAAAGTGGGGAATAAAATATCTGTTATGAACAAGTATCCTTTGCTCATATCGATGATTTGTTTGATCATCTCCTGGGAGATCAGTATTTATCGAAGATTGACATGAGTTCGGATTACCATCAGTTGAAAGTAAAGGTAGAATATATTCCAAAGACTATGTTTTCTACTAGATATGCCCATTATGAATTTGTAGTTATGCCTTTTGGGATAACCTATTCACCTGCTATATTCATGGATCTTATAAATATAATTTTACGCGAGTTCTTGGATAAGATTTTGGTTGTGTTCATTAATGATATTTTAGTTTTTTATAAATGTAAATAGGATCATGAAAGTCATTTAAGGGATTTCTTGCAAACCATAAATGAAAATAACCTGTATGGTAAATTCAGCATCTGTGAGTTTTGGTTATAATAAATATCTTTCCTTGGTCACATTTTTTCATAAAATATCATAATCGTTGATCCTACTGAAACAAAAGTTGTTTAAGAATGGAAAAGATGAAAAAATATAAATCAGATCCATATATTTCTTAGTTTGGCAGGTTATTACTAGATGTTTTTGGAAAACCTTTCATGGTTAAATATCCCATTAACTATGTGAACTCAAAAAGGTGTTAAGTTCATTTATACAAGATAATGTGATGGTTTTTTTAGGAATTAAAAAATAATATTGGTGAATGCTTCAGTTTTAGAACTGCCATCCAGAAATTGTGAGTTTTTTATCTAAAGTGACGATTCATTGAGATGAATTTTTTGTGTCCTTATAAAGAATGATCTAGTAATTGATTATACTTCACGTCAGTTGAAACCTCTTGAGTTAAATTACCCTACACTTGATTTGAAATTAGCTGCTTTTTTGCTTTAAAAATTTAGAGGCATCATTTTTATGGAGTAAAATGTGAAATATAAACTAACAACAAAATTTTAATGTATATATTACCTAAAAAAGAATTGAACATGAGATAGAGGAGATGGATGGAATTAATCAAAGATTATGATTGCATGATCCTTTACCATCTAGGAAAATAAAATAAAGTGGTTCATGCTTTGAGTTGGAAAAGTAATGCTACATTAACCATGTAACGTCTGGAATGAGATCATTCGGTTTTTGATTTGATGAAATTTGGAAAAAAATATGTTGGTGTAGAAAATTATTCTATTTTGTTTTTGGTGTTAGTGAATTCATCTCTATCGGAAAAAATTAAGCAAGTGCCGAAGGAAGACAGTGATTTATAGAAAAAGGTAGAGTTGGTTCAAAAGGGTATGTTTCTTTATTTTAATGTTGATAATGATTGGGTTTTGAGGTTGGGAAAAAAATAAAGTGTCCCTTTTGATTCATAATTGAAAAATGAGTTTTAATATAAAGCTCATAGTTACCCATTTTTTGTTCATCTTAGTAGTACTATGAAGTACATAGATCATCAGGAGTATTACTAGTGAGATTGAATGAAAAGGGATATTGCTTATTTTACTATGAACTTTTTGTCTTGTTAGTAGGTTAACGAACAACGACAGTTACCAAAAGGGATGCTTCAGTCTTTATTGGTGCCAGAGTGGAAATGGGAAAATATATCCATGGACTTCATTATGGGATTACAGAATACATCATGGGGTAATAATGAAATATGGATTATTTTTGATCGATTTACAAAATCTCCTCATTTCCTTCCTATTTGAGATACATTGTATATACATCAGCTTTCTAGGTTGGATGTTAAAGAGATCGTCTAGTTGCATGGAGTTCCCCTCTGCATTGTATCTGATCATGATCACAGGTTTACTTATAACTTTTGGAAAGTCCTTTAGAATTCATTGGGTACTGAATTAAAATTTAGTATAGATATTCATCCTCAATCAGATGGGTAGGCATAACGAACAATTCAGACCTTGGAGGGGTTTCTACGTGCTTGTTCACTAGATTACGAGGGATTTTGGGGAAAACATCTTTCATTGGTTGAATTTTCATATAATAACAATTCTCATTCCAGTATATAGATGGCTCTATTTGAGGCATTGTATGGAAAATTTTGTCAAACTCCAGATTTTTGGGATGAAGTAGGTGAAAGGAAGATGATGGGACCATAAGTTGTAGAAGAGATGGCAGAAAATGTTCAGTTGATTTATAAAAACATGAGAACAACACAATGTAGGTAGAAAAGTTATGTTGATAACCGTGGGGAATGTTCTCTCTTTTGAAGTAGGTGATCATGTCTTTCTCAAAGTTTATCCATGGAAAAGTGTGATGTGTTTTGGTAAGAAGGAAAATATGAGAATGACGTTCATTGGACCTGATGAAATCCTAGAGAAAATTGGATTAGTTGCATAGAGAGTGTCTTTACATCCATGTTTATCTGAGTTACGGAATTTTTATCATGTTTCGATCTTGAGAAAATATATGCCACATCCATCTCATGTTTTAAGTACAGAGGTAGTTTAGTTGGAAGAGAATATCCCTTATGAGGAATAAAAAGTCCATATTCTAGACCATAGAGAGAATGTGTTGCGGAATAAGGTAATTCACTAGGTAATGGTTTTGTAGAAAAATTATATGGTTCAAGAGTCAACGTGGGAATCTGAAAATGTAGTGATGGATAAATACCCACATTTATTTAATAAGTGAATAAAATTGTGAGGACTCATTTTCCAAAAGGGTGGATGGATCCAACATCCTAGGATAATAAAGAAATAATAAAATTTCATTGTTAGTAATATTTGTAAATTAAATATTAATTTTACTTTAAATGGATTTCAATGTTTGATGGCGTACACGATACGCAACAATGAGTTTCGTTGAAATCGTACATTGCAAAATAATAATAATATATTATTATTTTAAATGGTAGTTAACACCTAGATGCTGTATTAGAAGAAATGAACTTAACTAACTGAAATATGATTATAAATTTTTGTTAATTGTTTTTACATTTATCCAAAAAAATTATTGGCTTAAAATGTTAATGAATATAATTTTAATCATAATTTACATTAAAAGGTTGATATACCAGCTTTTAATGGAGAGCCATCTTAAAATATTTTTTGGTCACATTTATATGATCTATTTGACAAACTAAAATTATTGTTTAGAATTGGGACATCAAAATTTACTTTGGGTTCATTTTTTGTATTTTTCGGATAAAATTCAATTTTTAATGAAAAGTGAAAAATGTTTTATTTTCATTCAAAACTGCCTTTTAATATAATTTATTTATATGGTTAGTTTATCATTTTAATTGGTTTTAAAGTATAATTATATTATATTTTTACCATTTAATTTAATTTTGTCTATTGAAATTAATTTCACTTTGAAATTGTACACAAATAGGTGATAGTCTTTTGATAGTTATTATTTGATAAAAACACGCCTTTTATTTTGACAATGGGAATTGATTTTAAATTTTTATATTCCACTTCTATGAATTGAATTTGGAAAAATGGATTCAATATTTGGAATCAGTAGGTACAAATTGGGTAAATAGGTATCTTTAATTTTTATACATCATGAATGTTTAGTTCAGTAAATATTTTATTTACCATGGTTAAAGGGTAAATCTGGTAAATAAGGGTAAACTAATATTACAATAATAATATAAAATTAACATAACATGTGTCATAATAATATTTTTTGATACACATCAGGCCATGAGAATCCTTGGGTCGATTTTGGGAGCCCATGGATCCACTTGGGAGTGAAAATGACACTTTATTTTAATTAACTAAATGTAAAGGCAAAGATGACATAAACAAATATCTTTTTGTAAATTAATTTTTAAATGGGGTTATATAAGTCATGATTTCAACTATAAATATTCATTAGAAATATAAAAAAAAATTAAACCATCAAGGAATTTGTTTTATAATATTTAGACATCAAATAAAATAAATTATTTATGACACAATAATGATGCAGTATTTACCTCATTATTAAATGATTTAAATAATAAGAATATAAATATTAAAATAATATCAAAAACATATCCAAAATTTTTGGAATGATTTTATTTTGACCATTATTCATCTTATCATTGACTTTATTTAGTTTTGGACCTTTATAAATCTAATATCATTATATAATAAAATAATATTTTCACACTTTCCTAAATAGCCTCTCCTCCCGCATATAAAATGTCGTCACTTATAACTCATTATTCACACCACTAAAGCCCCTTGTCTCATACAAACCCTACCCAAATAATATATCAAGATACCTATCTTACACATAAAATTTTTACCTTATGTATAAGTCACTTCATGAAGTCCTTTTTGTTCAATCCAAAGGGAGTTACCCAAATTAAAGGTAACAGTTTCTATACACTTAATTTCTTTTATTTTACTTATCCATCCCCTAAAATCTTTTTCTTACTTTATTTTATAACAACACCGATATCCTAAAAATACTAGGATGTTGTTATGTGAAGGATTATAAATACAGATACACACACCTCCATATAATGGGTGAAGAAGATACTGTTTCTGTGGATGGAAAACTAACACCTCACGAAATGATGATTATTCGATTATCGCATATCGCCTCTCTTGGTGGTCCTTAAGAAGGAACTATATTTATATATGATATATATTATGTTTATGTTTTCTTTATTCTTATGTGTTTTACATTAATAGCCTACCTTTATGGTTTCTAAAATGGGTAAACATGTTAATTTAATTTGAGGAAGTGCAGACTACCACCCTCTAAAAGTTATATGACTCGTTAATGCCATAGGAGAGAAATATTAAGGATGAATATAATGATATTATATATGATATTATACAATAATTATAATATACCTATTTATAATTATGTTTTCATTCCATTAAAATATGAAATAGAAATTAAAGTAGTGTTCATGCGTACGTACGACTTACCGTCTCCTTGAACGATGAATTTCATTGCTTATCTCCCAATGATATGTACTACTAGAAATAAATATAAAAACTATATATATACGATATTTATGATATATAAATAATTAATATCATTCTAGAGATAATTCAATGTTGACCACATGGAAAACTTGTAAATATAAGGTGTTCATTGTTTACTCAAGTACCAAATATCGACAAAACGACTCTTATTAACATAAATGATTGAATATTGTTTATAACACAGTAATAAGTGATAAAAATTTAATAATAAACTTGAAAATTGTTCTTAATAAAGTTGAAATTATCTTTAGTTTATTATTCATGATATTGATAGACAAACAGGTCATGTCAGACAGGTGGTAAGGGACATTATCTCAATCTCCATTCATTGAGGCGTATTTTGTTTTATACACAAAATACTTTTATACGGTGTATAAAAACCTTTGAATTTTAATTTCATTCAAATGGAATCTTTTTTCTTTGAGGTGTTTTAATAAAGAACAAAAAAGATCATTTCTTTTTAACATAAGCGGTGACAGTGACATTTCTTCCGTCGTGAGTATTACTTGATCTTTGGCTTCATTAACAAGCCTTAATATTTTTAAAAGGAAAATAAATACAATATGCTCTTTTAAGTATTTTGGTATTAAAAATGGTTTTGATAATGGATTTGTAATTTCAATATACTTAAATTATGTATTTTTATTGAAATGTGGAAATTTTATCTTTCCTTTATGTTTTTCTCATATGTTATGAATATGTTATGGTTATTGGGAATTGTTAAAATATATGGGTGGTTACGTGACAAACCTAGGGCAGGTGAGCCCGAGATATCTCTCCAATACATTGTGTATCATGACAGTGGAAAACATGAATGTTTCTACTAAGAGATTTAAGAAATATATTATGATGGGTATTCCAAATTTGACTCCCAACATAGCTATGAAAGATAAAATACCATTATATTATTGATTTCGTAAGTTACTTTATGATTTTTTATTAATATGTGTTATTCATAAATCTTATGTTTTCATGAGACACGTAAAAGAGTTCATGTATTGTATATATTGATGGACTAAAGATTTATTTCTTAATTTTATAACCCTTAATAATATTTTTATGCTCATTCCATGTTTTGAAATGTTTTTCACATGACATAACGATTAATAGGGTCAATAATGTCATGAAGGAAAAGTCATATTGTCTAAAACATGGAACTAGACATGACACTTTTTTCAATGAGTTTTTATTTTATGAAAAAAAATTGAAACTAAGTAGAAGTGTCTACATTATATTTTTGAAATGTAATGTAGTAGTTATAACCTAATTCTCTAAAACTCAAATCCTAAAAAGATCTCAATGTGAATTATTCATTTAATTCAATATTATGTAATGCTTAAGGTTGGATCCTTATACAAAATGTATAAATCGACCCCCAATGGATATCTATAAGTAATTATGTGGATCAATCTCCTGAGTTTCCAAGGAAAATATCCCTTATCATTTGAGTATGTACTCACCTATAACACTAGAGAGCATATATTTATAAACAATGTTCAGATAGAGTTTTTAATATGTTATCATACCAAGGTGTGGGTATTCTATTCCAAGGTCAGCACTCCCCAGTCGTGATAGTGTGTTGGTCCCCCAATATGATTATATAGGTAGATTCTGAACCCCCTGACACATAGGTTCTTGATCCTCTATCTACAGAGTGGTACTCCCACGACACTGAGTAATAGAAATGAGAGGGTCCCCCGCTGGAGTCAGAGCTCCCATGGCTATGGAGGGTAGTTGTGAGGGGCAGGACCCACAAATATTTATGTGAAAAAATTGGTAGAATATATTGTACCCTTGACATGATGAGGCACATGCCTCTCCATACAGGTACTTAATAATTTTTTCCATATGGATAGAAGTTAGTAATTCCTCATCTACGAGGTAGTCGCAAGGTACAGATCACTCCTCACACTATCTTTAGAGAGGATACAAGTGGTTCATTGTCTAGAGTAGTGATCCCTCATTATTTTAGTAGTGATAGGTAAACCTCTCCAAATGGGATCCTATGAGCATTTGTGGGGTGTGGGACAAAGGTTTTATGACCACCAGTTCCAGGAACTAGTGTTTGACCTACATAAGTTATTGATGGAGGTGATATCTCTGATGTGTCATCTAAGATGGAAGGGCTTGTGGAGTGTGTTCTCTAGGTATTTTATAACCATTGATCCATGTGTATAGTCATGTTGTTAGCTATGAGGTTAGGAACCTATGGGACTTGGAGTCTGAGATGAGTATATCAAGGTGATTTTTGGAGTACATGCAGTGTTTTCATATATCGTGGTTGATATACCATGTGGAATAAGCATACTGTTCATGTATAGCTAAGGGTAGAAATATGTAGTTTCCCTATCACTTGGGATCCTCCGGCTTGGGTTGAGAAGATTTTTTCCTTTATATTACTCACTTTTATTTTGGGTGCGGGGAACCTACTAAGACTTTTTATACTCACCCATGTATGTTTTCTTCCATACATGTAATCTCTTATGATCATAGGAATTTCGACTTAGTCTCAGATGGACCCATAGTAGGATGATCTTAAAGAGCATGGAAGAACAAGGTGAGTACCAATTATTGATTGAGTTTTGTTCTAGGGGTTTCATTTAATAGTCATCCCAGACTTCTAAACATGATGGATTTATTACATTTTTTGTGGGATTTTATTTTTCCCTTTTTGTAAAACTTTTTTACTCTAGTTGTGGGATAGATGTATGCATTAATTTTTTGTTTTATTTATTATTATCTCAACACTATTTAATTTATATGAATGTGAAATTGAATAAAATGGGGATTCAACATTGTAATTTTTACGTTGTAGTCTAAGAAACTTATGTAAAACACTTAAAAGAATGTTTCCAGAATTGGTTTTTATTGAAACAGATGCTGAAAATGTAAAAACGATTCCTTTCTGGAATCAATTTCATAAAAACATATACCTAAAACTAAAAAATATGTTTTCATCACTAGTTTAACCATAAAACAATAACAAAAACCCCTAAAAATTTATTTCGATGTCGATTTAAAATAAACCGACGCCGAAAACCCATAAAAACGTCAACTTCAATTTATGTAATAACTAATTTCGAAAAAAATGTGTTTTATCCTTGTTTTATAGATAAACGACACAAAAATGTATTTTAAAGAAATACCCCCGCATTTGGCCACTCAAAACCCTAAACAATTTCGATCATTTTCATCAACTCTCCCTACTCGTGACGATTATGATGGGCACATGATCCACCCAAAACCACTCTGTGATCATTTTATACATCTCCCCTTACTCACGACAGCGCCAAAGGAAACCCAAACCACCCTAAACCGTTTTTATATTTTTCATTGTCTCTTCCAACTCATGATGACACCGAAAGCCACCAAAACCACCTCAATAGCTCGTTTTCTTTGATTTCTACAGTTTTAATTTTCCTTTCATGATCAGTTGATCTCATTCATTAATCCTCTCTCTTTATTTGTTCATCTACATTTGTATTTCATGTTCCAAAATATCATCATAGCCACACCCCTATCAGGTTTTTGTGATTATCATTCATATATATATATTTATATTTCTTAGATCATACATTGTTTATTATTCCAAAAATTTCAAAGGGAAAAATTCAAATTACAGATCAATTTATCATCTTCATATCCAAATATTGTATGTTATTTTTTAAATTTATGATTTTTTTATTTAGTTAGGATATTGAGTTATTTCTCTATTTTTTATGAAATTGAGTATTAATTATTAATATTGTTATTAAAATTTGTGTACCTTGGTCATATTTTTTATTTTATAATTTTAGTTTGATGAAATTATTGATTTTTATTAATATAGGAGTAAATTGATGACCATTTCTACAATATATTTCTAATTGTTTGAATGGTATGTGATTTCAATCATATAATTTAAAATTATTTGAATTATTTTATATGATTAGTAATCATGTTATGTGTAATTCTGACACTGAGTATTAAAAATAGATTGATATTTAAATAAATTCAATTTTGAAATTAATTATAAGGATTATAATTTTGTATTAAGTGTATTTTATATGAGAACTAAATTAATTATGAGTTAAAAAGAGGTTGAATATTTAATATATGGTTTCAAGAGAACTTTATTGATAAATTGATTTGTTTCTTTTATGATTTATTAATTGAATAATTGTTGTGTGATAGAAATGTTGAATTATCTACCCAATGGTGTAGTTTTGGATTAAATGAAAGCATTTATTGTTCAAAATGATGATGAATGAATTTATATGAATTATGAACAATGTAATAGTTAAATTTTTACATGTTAAGAATTTTTTGCTTGTGTTTTATAATAATTTATACTATTAAAAAATAAATTAATGTTAAGATAAGGGAATTAAGTTAGGGGACATTGTGATTTGAATTTGGAATGATTATTGGTGAAAAATTGTTGATTCTATAACTATTATTCACCTATGTTTTGAAAATAACATTACAGTCAAAAATGAACTTGTTATAACTTAAATTTAGTATTATTAAATTGTATGTTTTTATTTATAAAATTTAACTATTTATATATATATTTCTAAATGATTATATGTTATAATATATTACTGATTATATTATTATTTTAGGTATATAATGGATCATAATTGGATAAATTTATGAATAACCACTAGTAGATATGAATAAGGATTTGATGATTTCTTGGAATTTTTTAAACGAAATCTTCAAAACGAAGATTTTATTATCGGTCTATGTGTGATGTGTTTGAATATAAGAAAGCTATATTCTATATAAATAGAGTATCATCTAATTTTATATAGTTATAGCCTTAATTAATCACATCAGATCATTATGGTGAAGTAACATTAAATTAAACATATAATGTTAATTACAATATTCATAATGTGACATAGGATTGTATTGAAGAATTAATTCATGATTTAGGTGTTGAAACATTAGAAAATAAAAAAAATTTAAACGATTGTATGAAGATTATAAAAAACCAATATTCCAATTTTATAGTAAATATATAGATTTTTTATCCATTTTGATATTGGTCAAACTAAAAGAAAGAAATTTTTGGATTAATAGAATATTTTGTAACTTACATGAACATTTAAATGTGTTACTTCTAGAATGTAACAAACTTATTGATTCCAATTAGGCGGTAAAGAACATATTATTCCCAATGGGATTGGGGTATAAAAAGATACGTTATTTCCCCAATGATTTTGTGTTATATAGGAAGGAATATTAATTTTTATCAAAATTTCATACATTTGGAAAATCATGCTATAAGATAAATGAAAAAGTCAATCTGATTAATTATCAGTTATAGACATCTATCCTCAAGCTGAATCATATAATTCCTTCCAATAATCCCTTTATATAGTTCAAATTAATTAACTCTGATTCATTTTCTGGTACCAAAATAAAATCTATTTCCAAATAAATTTGGTGCCTTCATGTAATTCCTCATTTGAAGAATCTATTTTCAAAGTCAACTGATGCAAAATGTTTAAGATGGAATTTAAATGAAAGCATCTTTGATGGTAAATTACATCACCCTACTAACTCATCACAATGGATAGGAATTGTTAAACAATTTTCTATTTTTGTATGTGAAGATAGAAATCTCAGAATTGGAGTGTGTACAGATAGAATGAATCTATATAAGATTCTATGTAGCCAAAAGAGTTTGTGGCCTATTTTTTTGGTAGGTTACAACTTATTCCCATAGATATGTATGATGAAAAAATATGTTATGATGTGCTTGATGATTTCTGGACCAAAATATCTTGAAAATGATATTGATGTGTATCTTTCACTATTTATTAATGCTTAGAATTGTCTATGGGATACTACTATTAATGTTTTTTATTCATACGAAAAATAGTATTTTATTGTACATGATATGATAATATCGAATATAAATGACTTTTTTTCAAATGGAATCTTATATAGATGCAGTGTTAAGGGACATAAATCATGTCGAATTTTTAATGAATAGACTAAATATTATCAACTAATGAATGGAAGAAATAAAATATATATGGTACATTGAAGATTTTTGTGAATTGATCATCCTTTTCCTATATTGAAAAAGGATTCTAACTGTTTATTGAAATACAACCTTATCTGACAGCCAATTTCAGTTTAATAATATTACAACAGTGTAAAAATATTGATTTGAAATTTGGAAAGAAAACTAGTTCTGCTCTTCAAAAAAAATATGGAACAAATAATCTCTTTATTTTTTAACTACCTTATTGGATATTTTTATAGATAAAACACAACCTTTATGTTATTCATATTGAGAAAAAATATATGTGAAAATTTTATTGGAATATTTTTTGGCATAAATGAACAGAAAAAATATGGATTGAATTCTAGATTATACTTGATATAAATGGGAATAAGTTTAGATATAGCTCTAAAAATGAATGGACATAGAAAATATTTACCTTTGGCATGTCACACATTAAGAAAGAGTGAAAATTTTAATTTTTCAGCATCAGTATTGTATAAAAGTACCCAATGGATTTTTTTAAATGTGGTGGATTTTGTTTCAGTGAAGGGTTGAAAATTAATAGGTATGAAATATCATAACTGTCTTGTATTGATGCAAAAACTGCTACCAGTCACATTGGACGGTATATTTTCATCAACTATGAGAAATACTATAATCAGGTTATGTAATTTTTTCAAACCAATTTGTTTCAAATTTGTTGATCTAAATTTTTCAGATTAGTTGAAGAATAAATGTGATCTTATACATTGTCAACTATAAATGTATTTTTAATGCCCCGGTTCCGGAATCCACCCAAAGGCACCCCATACCCGGTTGGTCACATGGCCTCAAGTGCATTTCCCCAAACACTAGAGGATTTCGACTTGCAGCGAGGGACTTTGGGGTGATAGTGGGGAAACTATGCCCTCATTGGTAGAGTATAAATCAAAAATAAATAGATATACAATAAGGGAATCAATAATAATACCAATCAACAATAACAGTGGAAGACTGATAGAGAAATAAATAGAGCTTATATATATATAATGATGAATGATACATGTATGTCTAGAAAAGAAGCCAAAAAAAGCACATTGATGAAATACTGTACTAATGAATGTACAAAAGTATAATAGAAGCCAGATCCTCAGCATCGCAAGCCTAAGCTTGGTCCCCTACTCTCTAGCTCCCTAACATGTCAAGTACCTGAAGTAGAATAGCTCTTTCCCTTGTTTATACCTACAGAAATATAATCTTTTTGTGCACAAAAGCATGGCCCAAACAGGTTGTGAGACTAAATCATAGTATGCAACCACCATGAAATCTGTTCCTAACAGTCAATGAATATATGGTAGGTAAAAGTACAGAATGAAGTAAACAGGAAATTACTCAACAACAAACAATCCAAAGTCTCTAGCATTTAATTTAAAAACACATAAGCATCTAATTAAGTAAGTAGAAAAAATAGGTAACCCTCTCAGTAGTTATCACAGACTAACCCCTATGGTTCACCCAAAAAGTACTAGAAACCCTCTGAGAGTGACGCACAGTCTCATCCCTATGGTTCAGCTAAAAATAGACTCTCTGGGGAAACCCTCACCATCAATTCCCCCTATAGTATTGTATCATACTAAAGCTGCTCTGGGGAAGCACTCAACATCTTATCACCACTGTGGCCTGTGTCGAAGAAATACATACACTCTGAGGAGGAACTCAACATCAATTCCCCATGTTGTCTCGCATCATATTATAAAGACACACTAGAGAAGACATTTTGTCCATTCTACATGTGGTCTACTGCACTAGGTTCTCACGGAACTGTGTAAGTCAAACAAGTATAGTGCATGTAATATCCAAAGTAATCCTCAAGAACTACTTATCTAGATATCTTTGGCATATCAACATATCAGAACAAAAGTCACTCCATCATACAATACATGGGATGGAAAAGTAAATAGCAACCTAACACGCAAACTAGACCTAATGGTCAAAACAGGAAAAACAATCATGGTTAGTACCTCCAAATAATAAATTCACCCTATTCACAAACAAATTAACCACTACTCAAGAAATAAATCATAGCAGGCAAACAATAGGGCTAAAATAGTAAACCCGCAACACCCCTTTCTATGGTATTGGTGGAATTTGCACAAAATATTCAATGAATTTCAACAGAAAGGCACAAGCCACCTACCTTGATGTTAGAACATCAATATTCATTTACCATGAGGCTTTAATCTCCTTATAACGTTGAATATCTACATAAACGTCTAAAAAATTCAAACGATGATATCTTTTAAAAGATAAGGAATTGGGAAATGATGCTCTAGTTGAAGAGATAACTCACCGATGCGATTCCAACCCACTCACTGGTGTTCGAATCAGATAAAGGATGGAGGGTCAATGGCTCATCAAATATCCATAGCCTTATGGACTCCTTCAGATGAATGAGTCCTAAACAACGGTTGTTCTGTCTGTCAGACGTGACCCCGGTGTGTTCAATGAAAAAAAAATTACACGGAATTTAATTTTGTTATACACTATGTGTACTTTCTGTTTCCATACCCTGCATTAGGTGGCCTCCGTGTCACCCCTACATGGTGGAGTGTGTGGTCATGACACGGCCCGCACACGGTCTCTAGAGGCTTAACAGTATAGGGCGTGTACTCATAAAGTACACATCATGTACTTTAAAAATATCTAGATTTTTTTTATTTTTCTAAATAATTACTAGAAAAGGAAAAAAACACCTGAAAAAAAGATCTGGGTTCTTAAAAACATACCCCTTAAAGAAATTCATCCCCAAATTTCCCTAGCATGGTGTAGAAGAAGAAACCCCAAACAGCTCCACCCACTGTGCTCGCACATCAGCCTCCCTCTCCCATGTCTCGTCATGTACCCTCCCCTGCTTCCATAGAACTCGTACCATAGGAATAAACCATCATTGAAGAACCTTTGTACTGTGATCAAACATCTGGATAGGATGACCCTAAAACGGCGCATCCACATCTAGCTCAGCCTCAATAGGTTGAAGGACATCGGACGGGTCTGAAAAGTAACGTTGGAGCTGAGAAACGTGAAAAAAATCGTGCATTGACTGGTACCTCTTAGGTAATTTCAACTGATAGGAAACTGACCCAACTCTCTCCAACACCTCAAACGGTCAAATTTACCTTGGTCAAAGCTTACCCTTTCTCCTAATCCTCATGTGCCCTAACCTCGGTGTGACATGTAGAAAGCCCTAATCCTCGACCTTGAACTCCAGAGGTCATCTCCGCTGATCAGCATAAGACTTCTATCGAGACTGTGCAGTAGCCACCCTCTTCTGAATCATATCAATCGTCTTTGTGGTTTCATGAACAATAAGAGGTCCCAGCAAAGCTTCCTCTGCTACCTCCAACCAACATAAGGGTGATCGGAATGGTCTACCATAAAAAGCCTCATAAGGTTCCATATGAATACTAGTGTGAAAAATATTGTTGCAGGAAAACTCCACAAGAGGTATACGTTTCTCCCAAGAACCTTCAAAGTCTAGAATTCATGCTTAGAGAATGTCCTCAAGAACCTGAATTGTACTCTCGGACTGGCTATCTGTCTGGGAATGGTATGTTGTACTCAAATGTACCTGTGTACCCAAAGCCTTCTGAAGCCCCTTCCAGACCCGAGAAGTAAAACATGCATCGATGTCTGAAACAATGGATTGTAAAACTCCATCTAGAAGTACAATCTCTAAGATGTAAAACTGCCCCAGCTCATCAACACTGAAGGCCTCCTTGATCGTCAAGAAGTGAGCAACCTTCATGAGTCTTTAAATGACAACCCAAACTACGTCATTCCCTTGAGGAGACCTTGGTAAACCGGTCACAAAGTCCATTGCGACATTATTCCACTACCACTTGGGAATGGGTAGCTTCTGTAAAAGACCTGCTGGTCGATGATGCTCTTATTTCACCTGTTGACAAGTAGAACACCTCATGACGAAACCAGAAACATCTCCCTTCATACCTATCAACCAATACTGGCGGTGTAGATCACGATACATCTTGGGGATACCAGGATGAACTGCCCAAATAGAGGAATGAAAATTCTGTATCAAGTCCTCACATATATCTGAAGGTACCCATATGTGCCCATGGAAACACAAGGTCTCATCCTCACCTACTGTCCATCCAGGAAGAGGTTTCTCTCCCAAAACACTCTTCTTTAGGACTTGGCCCTCGGAGTCTAATAGCTTCCTCATCCACACACGATCAAGAAGGGTAGAGGTAACAACTGAAGTTGATCGAAAAGTCTTCCCCAGTCTATCATGAACCCCCAAATGCATCTCGGAGAAAAGAGCCATATGTTTTTACTCACGGCAGGCTTCCCAAACTGCATGTATCTGAGTCCTCCTTCTCAACGCATCGGTCACGGTGTTTCCTTTCCCAAGCATATAGGAAATTTCGAAGTCAAACGACTGTAGGTACTCAACCCACCTTCGCTATCTCAAATTCAAATCACACTGATTGAAAATGTACTTGATACTTTTGTGGTATGTGATAAGAAAAATATTATCTCCCAGAAGATAATGTCTCGGACAGTGTAGGGAATGAACAACAACTGCCAACACCAGATCGTGTGTTGGGTAATTCCTCTCATGTGGCCTCAACTACCGAGATCTGTACGCAACAACCCCATATCCCTACATAAGCCCAGCTCCCATCCTGATACCTAAAGTGTCATATTAAACATTATAGCTCATTCCTAGATTTGTAAATACTAGTATCGATGCTGAAGTCATCCTCCCTTTCAGCTCTTGAAAGGCTAACTCACTAGAATCTGACCATAAGAACGTCACACCCTTTTTAGTCAAACTAGTCAATGATGCTGCTAAGCTTGAAAAGTCATATATGAAGTTTTTTTATTATCCTACCATCCCTAGAAAACGTCATACCTCAAGAACGTCCTTCGGATTCTCCCATGAAACTATTTCTCTTAATTTCTCTAGGTCTACTGATACACCTATCTCTAAGATAACGTGACCCAAAAAGTGAATATGGTCCATCCAAAAGTGCCACTTTGAGAGCTTAGCATATAAATGATGCTTCCTTATTGTAATAAGAACAATCTCAATATGGGTATCATGGTCGTGTCGAGTGTGAGAGTACACCATGATACCATCCATGAAGACCACGATGAAGGAATCCAAGTATGGATGTAAAACTCGGTTCAATAGTGCCATGAAAACTGTAGGCGCGTTCGTGAGACCTAACGGCATAACCATGTATCGTATAGGCCATACATGCTTTGAACGTCTGTGAGAGGTATATCAGATGGTCTAACGGGAAACTAATGATGACGGGATCTCAAGTGAATCTTTGAGAACACTCGGTATCCTTGAAGTTAATCTAAGAGATCATCAGTTCTCGGTAAAGGATATCAGTTCTTGATCGTCAACTAGTTCAGCATTCGATAATCCACATAAAGCCTGAGGCTGTCGTCTGCCTTCTTCGCAAACAAGACAGGAGAACCCCAAATAGAAGTACTGCTTCAGATGAAACCCTTTGTCGGTAAGTCCTCCAACTACTTCTTGAGATCCTAAAACTCTAGTGTAGCCAACCTATAATGAGGAATGAACACTAGTGCCACTACTGGAACAAGGTCAATATAAAATTCTACCTCACGCTCTCTTGGAAATCCTGAAATGTCATCTAGAAAGACGTCCCTGAAATGATCCACCACTGGAGGAAAGTCTAACTGTGATGTCCCCTAGTAATCCAGATGTAGATTAGAAATCTGGGTTGTAACTCTTTATAGCCCATGATTCTCGGGTCCTTCTCTACTCGCCTAGACATCCCACTCACCTTTGTGAAGAAAAGATTAACCCTCTGGTGATAAGAAGTTCACCCTATGACAATAATAGTCGATAAATTTCTGGAAGTGAACTAAACAGTTCATCTCGAGAACGACATCATAGCCTGTCATTTCTAGGATATAGAGGTCCCATAAGAAGTGATACCCCACAACATCTAGAGGGCACTCCCTGCACTGACGTACAATAGCCATCCTAGTCCCCAACGGTGTGTATATCATCATGATATTGGCAGAGGAAAAGATACAGAGCCCAAGGCTCTCCACAACAGCAATAGAGATAAAGCTATTAGAATCCCCTATATGGAAAAATGAAGAGGATAGCATTGAGTCTCCTAAGACCGTACCTCGAACTATAGAGGGTATGGGATCTTCCTCTTGCTAGGTCCGGTCCACTTCAAAAGTTTGACCTGCACCACGTCCCTGTGACCCTGCCTGACCACTCTAAGCTGATCCACTCTACTGTCTTTGAAAGACCATTGAATTAACATCATAGTTGCAACCTCCACCTCATCCCAAATGGACGGAAGAACTCCAGTTCCCATACTGGTGAGAAACTGGTGGCACTGCTTCTGAACGAGGAGTCATGGATGAACCCTTGTCCCCAGCTGCTGGTGAGAAAACCTGAAAGAATCGCTGAAGGTTACCCATCTTGCTGCAAGATCGGAACTCCACTAAGTCTTTCTGGAACTGCGGACTCATATTCCCAAACCTTCCACACAAGTAGCATACCACCTGGCTACCTGAAGATGTGTCCCGCTACCTCGGATCACTACAGGTAGACTCCCGACGACACTTCCTGCTGTCTTCTGGTGAAGCACTAACTCTAGAAGAGGAATAGTTCTGGCTCTCAACTCCAGAATCTCTCAGATTTCGCTCCGCAATCAGCGCCTGTTTGATGATAGATGAAATGGAAATTAACCTGAAGACATTCACCTGTGAGCGGATCTCCTGTCTGAGACCATCCTCAAACTTCATTTCCATGAACAACCCATCTCCCCCCCATGAGGTGTGTGAATCACTAAAGCTCAGTGAAACGAGAGGAATACTCCATAACCTAAAGAGTAACCTACTCCAGACTCATGAACTCTCTGGCTCATTCAGCCCTCAATGTATCTGGATAGAAGTAGTCATAAAAGATGTAATTAAACTCCTCCCATGCCATACCTTGATGATAACCCGCCTATGAGATCATGTCCCACCACCTCTTGGTGGAGTCTCGTTGGAGGTGTCTCTGGATGCTCAAAGATCATCATCATGGATTTTATCCATGACTCTGCAGCCTTTGGTCCTCCTTCCCCCAAGAAGGTGGGAGGATGCTGTTGCTGGAAAACCCTTGTCAAGTCTTCTATAGAAGAGGTAGGAGGCGGTTCTCCCTGGAAGGTCTGCATCATCCTCATAAATCCTTCCCTAAACTATGCATCGGTGCCTATAACTGGTATCACTACTGGTGCCAAAGCTAGAACAACAATATGATCTCCAGGAGGTCCCTGATCATCCATATCTAGCATCTGATCACTCCCCGACAACTGGTAGACAACAGGACGATGTCTCGGTGGCATGACTCTGCAAGGTTAAATTAACACCCTAGATCAAGGTCATCAAGGAATGAAAACAAGTATCATAATAAGGGAACATGAGAAAGAAAGCATTCAAGTTTCACAAAACATGACTACATGGCATGTACTCTTCCTACACGGTGTGTTCACTAAAATAATTTACATGGGAGTGTACTCCTGCCTAAACTGGCCATGTAACACCCCAAACACACGGCATGTTCTCATAGCACACGGCGTGTACTTGAATCCACTTCCCCTGCCCGAGTCCTTCTACATGGTTAAGCCACACGGATCACTTAAGGAATGACTACACGGTGTGTTCATGATAGACATGGCGTGTACTTCGACAAGCTTCACTGGCCCGTGTTGTTAGTGACACGACCTCTGTGCCCAGGTTGCACTACATAGCGTGTGCCGTATAAACATGGCGTGTACTAAGAAGTCCCAGCCGACCCATTTTTGTTAGCTACATGGCCGGCTACATGGATGGCATTTCACGACGTGTTCCAAACAAACACGATGTGTTTGTGAAAATATACACCGACCTGTGTTGTTAGTGACACAGTCGGGTACCTAGGTCAGACAACACAACATATTGATATGATACATGGTGTGTTTCCACATGAAAATCCCCATCTCATGCCTCTTCCCACACGGCCTATGGCACGGTTAGAGGCTACACGACATGTACATAAGTACCCAGTGTGTACACATGGCGTGAAGTCAAGAATACACGATGTGTATTCTATGTTTTTCTAGATAGTGAGCCTCAGAAACTACTCCGGAGCCCAGAAGACACTGAAACATGCAATGAAGGTTCCAAATTCCAATCCATGAGGGCCCATACTCCCCACTAATAAAATTTTGGTATCTCTTGCATGATATAACAATACAAACATGATGATGATCCACCATATTCCGGTCAATGAGGGCCCATAACACCTCAAGAACCAAATTTTGGCATTCATTCAAACAAAACCTTATACAAAAATACCCTATCAAACAAATGGTATGATATCAAGGAATCTATCAAAACAGAATGAATATTCCACACTACATCTATCACAACAACATGAAATCTCTAATGCATCATAAATGGCATGGAAAGAATCCATGAAAAGTGATTTATAACAAGTTCCTATACGATACATGAGAAGGAATACCCTAATCTCATCAGGTTGCGATAGAAATATAACCTCAATAAATTCAAAAATAATATCACAAATCAAGTGAATCATTCAAGGTGAAATCAAATAAACCATAATCTAGTAAAACTAGAAAATTTCAATAAACAAGATAGGTTGGATTTTCCCTGTACATGGGTTAGCTACTCTCAAGCACAACTTATTTACAAGTACCTATTCCATTCAATCCCTGGATAAGGGCTCCAAATAGTTATTCAAGAGAAAAGAAACTCTTTGATACTACTTTGTAACATCCTAGTTTCGGAATCCACCCATAGGAGCCCTGTACCTGGTTGGTCACATGGATTCAAGTGCATTTCCCCAAATGCCAGAGGCTGCCGACTAGCAGTGATAGCCTTGGATGGGATAGTGGGGAAACTATTCCCGCATTGGCAGAGTACATAGAAGAAATAAATAGATATACAATAGAAGAATCCGTAATAATACCAAATAACAGTAACATCGGAAGACTGATAAAAAAACAACTGGAGCATATAAATATATAATGATGAATGATACATATATGTCTAGAAAAGTAGCAAAAAAATCACAATTCTGAAATAAAGTAATAAACCAACTACAAAAGTAAACCAACAGCCAACTACTCAGTATCACAAGCCTAATATTGGTCCCTTTCTCTCCAGCTCCCCAGCATGTCAAGTACCTCATGTAGAAAGGTGCTTGCCCTAGTCTATACCCGCTGCAATATAATCTGTTTGGGCACTAAAGAATTTCCCAAATAGGGTGTGAGACTAAATCCCAGAAGGTAACCACCATGATATCTATGCATAACAGTCAGTGAATATATGGAAGGTAAAAGTACAGAACAAAGTAAACAGGAAAGTACTCAACAGTAAACAAACCACAATTTCTTGAATTTTATTTACAAATAAGTAAGCAGCTACTCATGTAAGTTAAACAAACAGGTAACCCTCTGGGTAGTTCTCACAGCCTAACCCCTATGGTTCAACCAAAAATTACTAGCAACCCTCTCGGAGGAACACACACTCTCACCCCTCTGGTTCAGCTAAAGAATAGACTATATGGGGAAACACTCACCGTCAATTCCCCCTATAGTATCATATCGAACTAAAGGCGCTCTGGGGAAGCACTAAATGTATCATTCTCCCTGAGGACCACGTCGAGGAACTACAGAAACTTTGAGAAATCACTCAACTTCAATTCCTCCTGTGGTATCGTATCGTATAATAAATACACTCTATAGAATACCTTACGTCCATTCTCCCTGTGGTCTTCTACACTAGGTTCTCACAGCCCTGTGTAAGTCAAACAAGTATAGCGTGCGTAACAGCAAAAGTAAACCTCCTGAACTACATGGCTCTAATTCTATGGAATATCAACATATCAGAACAAAAGTCACTCCATCATATAATACTAGGAATGGAAATGTAAACAGCTGGCTAACAGGAACACTAGACCCGATGGTCAAAATAGGAAAAACAAGCATGGGTAATACCTCCAAACAAGAAATTCACCCTATTCACAATAAAATTAACCATTAATCAAGTATTAAATAATAGAATGAAAACAATAGGGATAAAACAGTGAACGCCCAATACCCCGTTCAATGGTCTTAGTGGAATTTGAACAAAATATTCAATGAATTTCAACGGAAAGGCATAGACCATCTACCTTGATGTTAGGAGATCAATATACTTGAACCATGAGGCTTGAAGCACCATAGAACATCGGAGATCTAAAAAAATTCTAAAACATTCAGCCCATGATATCTTGGAAAATAGAAGGAATTGGGAGGAAATGCTCTAGGATAAGAGATAACACACCACAGTGATCCAACGCACTCACCGGTGTTTGAATCAGAGGACGGAAAGAGGATCAGTGGATTGTCAAATATCCATGGCCGTACAGACTCCTTAGGATGAGCGAGACCTAAAGAAAGGTTTTTCTGTCTGTCATACATGACCCTGTTGTGTTTAATGAAATAAAAACAAAATACAGAGTGTGTAATTTTTGTTTGCACGACATGTACTTGTTGTTTCCATACTCCGTATTAGGTGGCCTTCATGTCACCCCTATATGGTCGTGTGTGTGTCTATGACACGACTAGCACACGGCCTCCAGCGGCATCACAATACATGGTGTGTACTCATAAAGTACACAGCGTGTACTTTGAATATTTCTAGATTTTCCTCTTTTTCTCCAAAATGACTAGAAAAGGAAAAACATACCTGAAAATAAGATCCATGTTCTAAAAGTATTTTCCTCCTATATTTTTTAATATAATGTTTAATATGGTGATTCATGTGGTGCATGAGATAAGAATACATGGGCCTATTTATTTTGGTTGGATGTATCCTATGAAATGCTATCTGAAAATTTTAAAGGGATATGTTAGAAATAATAATCGACCGGAGGCCTCTATTGTTAAAAAATATGTATCAGAATAGATTATTGACTTCTATATTGATTTTTTGTATGATGTGGAGCATATTGGTATCCCTATATCTCGATATTTGACTATTGATAGTAAAGGTGGATGGATCTAATGCTTAAAGGTAATGTTAATTCTAAATGATCAATTGATGTAGGAATATTTATTTATTTTTTACAAAAAATATGATTTTCACTCATATATATCATCACATATTGTTGGATTAACGATATTAAATACAAAAAGAAAAAAATATTTGAGGATGATTGAGAAAAAAAAAGAAATTTTTTTCATGGTTTTAAGAGAAAGTGTGCACAACAGGTCTAAATCAGAAATGTTGAAATGGTTGGAAGGGTTCCGTATATTAATGTGATAACATGGTCTGGTTTTGATATTAATGGGTACATATTTTACACAAAAATCTAGATGACAATAGTGCCATTCAAAATAGTAGTGTGATTGTTATCACTGAAGTAGTGCATTTTTTTGGTGGGAAAGATAAAATCACAATTTCTACATCGTTGAAATATTTTATCATTCTATAGGATATATGAGAAATTGATTATATAAAATTTTGAGTCACTATGATTAAACGTAATTGGGGTGATAGAAATAGTTATGTGAAAAATGATGATTCTGGATTAAAAATGATTGAGTAAAAAAGATATAATTACAATGAGGAACCATTTATCATGGAGACACATGAAAAGTAGATATTTTATGTCATTAATCCATCAAATGATCAGTGGTCCATTTTTTTCATGGAAAAAGATACCATTAGGGTGATGAGTATGATGTGGGTGACGTCATAGATTTAAATGAGTATTCTTTATCTATTATGTGATTTTTGGATGATAAAAATGACTATAAGGTAGATGTAGTGCATGAAGTACATAATGATCATGATGAAGGCATATGGGAAAACACTAAATTAGTCTCATAATTATTATAGTAATTATTTTTTTAACTTAAAAATGCATGAATCTATATTTACATTTTTTGGTTATCCAAGTTTCTAAATATTCATTTTTCTAATGATAAGTCAGTACACAAAATTTCATTACACTTGCTTGTGTCAATGTTAGATACAGATAGGGAAAACCAATTTACAAGTTATATCAATTTTTTTATGTTATTAAATATTAAATAAGATACTTATTTAATGGAATTAAAATTTTAAATTATAAAAACATTTTTTAGGACTGCTAATGCATCCTCAATGGAGGATATATCTCTTATTATTATAGATAAAACAATTTCTCAAGTTAGTAGATTTGGTATTAAATTTTACTTAAATTTTCACTTGCTCATGGAGACGATAGATTACATATTCGTTTTAATGATAATAATAATTCAACTAGCCCAAATGCAGTTTTTTATTAGTTATATATCAATGTAGAGTTATTGTACGATTATTATTTTATATCCTAATTGGAATTTCACTAACATGATGATGAAATAGTATCTTTGGGAGGCTGTGAAGGTAAAATAACTCAATTGATTTATTTTATCTCAATTTTATAATAATAAATATTTTAAAACACATATTTAATTTACTCAATAACAGAAGATATTCAATTTTGAGGAAACAAAAGAAATTATGAAAATAAATCTCTCTTTAGCAGCTATTCGATGGAGAGATTTTAAAAAAATTGGAAAAAAATATGTTTTGGGAAATAAAATGGTTGAAAACCTATGCCTCATGTATGACTTTATAGATGTAGATTCCTGGAAGAAGTTTTTTGACTACCGATATGATAAAAAATTTTGGTATGATAATTATTTAATATTGTTTAATTTATTATAAATTTATCTAAATAATTATTTGTTTATTTTTATATAACAGACCACCATGAGATCTCATCAAGATATTCAATTGGAAAATGTGTACCCTCATACTTTATCACGTGGTGGACATAGGTTATTGGAATAGAAAATGATAGAAGAAAAAATTAATGCATTAATATCTCTATCTAGTAGTGGTTCAGAAGAGGTCCAGTTTGGTCCTACATCTCCCCCCACTCGCCATGAAAAATAGAATCAAGCAAGAATAAAAAAAATAAATGTATCTTAAAAAATAAGCTAAGGAAGTAGGTGATAGAATTATAAGTAAATAATTTTTTTCCTTTCATTACTGTTTGTATATTTTAAATTAGAAGAATTGATATTATAGTTTCATTTTATATTTAAGGGTGATCTTTAGGATATATAGAGCCAAGATTTATTTATCCATAAGGGTGGGATGGATATCCTAGCTATGACTTTAGGAAAGGAAAACACCCAGGATGAGTAAGAGGATATTAGGTGGGTGTTAGTATTTGGAATGTTTTCTGTAATCAAAGGAATCAATCAAGAGATACAGAACATTATCCCTTAAAAGATGAGATGAATGAAATGAAGAAGTCCATTAGAACCCAAATTCAATCAGTTGTGAAAGCTATATTTGAACAATTGGCAGGACAATCATATCTGATTAGTCTATCCAAGCTTTTTAGCCTTAAATGTTAGATGTGCATCATGTATAAACTACACAGCTAGACCATACCACCCTTCATGCATCCTCAGATCCTCTACCTCCTCATTCGGACCAAACATTATATTGTGAGTAGTATGCTGGAGATAATCATATATGTATTATTCAATATGGATTCGTACATATTTTTGGGGATTCATTACATCGCTATTACATATATATGTTTTCTTCTAGAGTGTCAATGATTGATTCTATTAATCCTAATTGTTTATTACCATTTCTTATTAAGGTTTCTATGAGAGTTAGGGACTGTTAAGGTTGGTTTTTAGAATGGCCGGATAACCTTCTACGTTATCTGTCATAGGATGTATGTGTTGTTTTTAAATATTAATTACATTTAATTTAAAATTATTTATAATGTTTTATAACATTTAATTTTTATAATATTATGTAAAATCAAATGAAATTATACAAAGGAAATAGAAATAGAAGGTTTAGGAACTAACCGCTACAGATACTTCTATTTATGATTGGATAAATATATTATCCCAATTTGTATCTTCTGTGGATAATAAATATGAGTTTTAGATAATGGCCAAAATAAGTGGAAGAAACTATCGATTGAGAGTATTCAAATAAGATATCACTGATCTGATTCATTTTGAAGAGCTCAGTGTGACTATGTTGGAGTTTTCCATGTTAGTAATTTTAATTTTAATAATTAAGTATGTAAATAATATTTTAAGTGAAATACTATATAAAGTATTTAATTTGGTATCTATACATTATTCTAATAAAAAATGGTACCACATTTTTTAAGGTTTTATGGATCCATAATTTATTTCAATGGATGTGAAATATGTAAAACATCCTGGAAAAACTAAATATATATATGAGAGATTATCAAAGATAGAGATTGGATTTTGGTTTCTTCAATTCCTTGATGGGTAAGAACATTAATATAATTATGAACTGATATGTATTATAAATCCATTAATTTTTGACATTTTATATTGTAGAGGGCATTGGATGGTTGGTGTATTCTTCCCAATGGAATCCACATGATACTAGTTTAGCTCTTTATTATGTGATGTTAATAATGATTTTAGAACCTTATTAAAAAATTATGTTTTATTTATTTTTATAAGTTCATTAAATGCATTTTTTATTGTTTGATATGATTTATTAGTTGATATAAATGAAAACTTAGGGCATGGAAAACATATAACAAAAATAATTTGAAGAAAAAGAAACCAAATCCAATAAAATATGAGAATGTAATCTTAAATTTTTTAATTTTTTAAAATATTATAATTTTATATATATACATATACATATTTATATATTGGTTTTTAATATCAATTTATTTTTTTATATCCTATGTTTCATCATCAAAAAGGAAGAATGGAGTGTGGTTATTTTGTTTTATGATTCATTTATGAGATAATCACAATTGGGGTTTTGACTGAATTTTATAAGGTTAGTAATATTAATTATATTATACGTTTTGTCATAGTATTCTTTATTTTATTTTCAATGCTATTATTGATGTTAAATGATGTTGATCCGTATACCAATGATGAGATGGCCCATCTTCGATCATTATTTTAAAATAATTTGATATGTTTGGTTGTGAATTAAATTATCAGGTATATGTATATTTTAATGTTTATGATTAATATTTCATTTTCTTAATAAAGTGTTCGAAAACTAGTTCTTATATTATAATAGTTGTTTGATCCTAATGATCTCAGCAGAATACTTCAATATTCTTGAATTATTATTCTATAAATTAGTAGTTATGCGATTTTTTATTCTAGTTTAATATGTAATTATATAGATAATTCTCTTTTGATTATGTTGTTCAGTTATTCTTGTTTTTTTTAATTTTGAGAAAAATGATTGGTTGAATTGTCATTTGAATTCATATTATTATTTAATGCTGAATATTCAATAAATTGGATTTAAATGGAAAATGATTTTAAAATTCATGATGTTGAAGTAAACATATTTATTTGGTTGAAAATTAAAAAGACATTTTTAATATTCCATTTGTGATAATTTTATTTTTAATAATTGTTAGGCATAGTAGCTCTATTTATTTATCTGTTGATATTTTGTGTTCTAATGGTAGAACCATTCCGTGGAATTATTGATGATGTTGGTGATCATTACTAATTCCGAATATTAAGTCAAGTATGGATTCTGTATCATTTTATTGGGTTATTAGTTATAGTTTTTCTCATTTTTTAATGCTTTGATGTTTATAGAATAATTTGACATTTGGACATTTCTCTGTTTCATATCTATCTATTCTGTGTTCTTATTGGTTTTATATTATTGGATTTTATATTATTAATTTATTTTTAAAAATATATAAGTTTCAACGTTGATTATTTAAATAACCGATGTTGGAACACATTTCAACATTTGTAATATTATAATACTGATGCCGAAGCCCCCATAGGAAAAAAATTCCACGACCGTTTTAGTGGAAACTGACACCGAAATCCTACTAAAACAATGTCATCTGTGAGAGTTTCAATGAAAACTGATGTCGAAGATAAAAAATGTTGAACTTATGACATGAGTTAACATGATAACTAATGCCGAAGACTACACATAAAATTTATCCGGTGCCATTTATTGTATAATCTGACACCAAAAATCATTCATTGATGGGTATCAGCATCAGATTCATTGAACTGACTATAAAAATTTATTTTTAAAATAACCTTTATAATAATAAGTTTGAAACCGATGCCAAAAACCAAAAAAAACTGATGTTAAATCCCCTTTTTCTTCTAGTAGTGGGTGATTTTCCATGTACACTCACACAGCCTTGTCCCTTCACACAAAATCCCTAGCCATGTCCCTCAGCCACACCACATGGGCTCACTACATGGAGTATACCCCTAGTACATGGTTTGTAGTCCCCAAAGATAATCTTTCATGATTTTGAAGAACGCCTGGTGTCTAACTCTACACAATACATCATGTGATCAAGAATTTCGTATGTATATTCTTTACGAGCGAAAAAAAACACATCAGTTTCCACTGAAACCTATAGATTGACCCCCCATGGATATATAATAGTCGTAATCAGGCTCTAAGAAATTAAAATAGTTCATCAAAAGGGGTATTGGGTCACAAAACTCATATATTCTAACCTCATAGTCAACCACCAAAGATTCAGGTTCAAAATGGGACTTGGGCACTATTGAAGCTCAATATAGTGATGATCATCATCAAAAATGGGTATCAACATCACATCCTCCCTTCATTTCGGCCTCGGGTCATCAATTTCACATGGGGGAGATCCTCCTCTCCCTCTACTTCATGTGAAAATGTTGGTCAGGGATGATATTAATTTATTTTAGTAAATTATTATCATTGACATTTCTTCCAATGTGTCCTCAACCAAGCAACCAATGCTGAAAAAATTAATGTTACTTCAATGGTAAAACCAACATTCTTGAACGTAGTTGTGATCTCAAATTTTTTATATGAGACTCCACTCACTAGTTAAATCAAATTTTGAAAAAACTACCTATTAATGATATATTATAATTCATTTTTATTTAATATATCCGTACCAAGGATCTCTAGGACATGTAATCCCACATTTACTCAGCTCATAGCTTCATAAATATTCATATAAAATTTACAATGTCTTGAATGGAAAACCCCAAGTCCCCTCATCCTCCCCACCTTATCATTCTTCAACCTAGAAATAAAAAATCAATGGAAGAAAGAGAAAAATGAGATCTCCACTAGGAATCCCTTGCCAGCATGCTCACCAAGGGGTTACCATGCTACATAAAATCAGACACTCTGGGGAACCACAATGGACAAAACATATCTAATGTCCAGCTGAAACTAGGTCGAAATCATGAAACAATTAAGGTAAATTTCACCTCAGCTATGATGGGTGGCGAGAAAAAAGTACCTAGTCCACCTGCGGTCATAGGGTCTAGATTTACACCACATCAGTAATCGAACATAGATACTGACGTAACGTGATAGTTCTCATCCACCCCTGGATAAACTGCACTACACCAACCTCAAGTGTCTCACATAAAAATAAGACACCAACCACCGTCGGAAATCTTTGTTCCATAATTTTGTAAATTTCTACACAAAAAACCACCTCAAATTCACAAGTAAGAGGGATTCCCCCTCCACACCTCAACAATATCCACATTGGGTGACACTGACTCACCTACACTATTTTAATTACATGATAAGTACTTCTGTTGGTGTGGGATGCATCATATTCTTCATGATTCTGAATCTATGCCATACCAGACTATCATAGGGTCCTAACAACTCCCCATCTCGCCATGGATAACCCTATGGAAATATGTGTCATTAAAAGAATACCTCACAACAATGTATAGAAATACCACTAAAAAAATTATAATGGACACGGAGTGTACCTCTATAGATCCTCAGAGCCTCTGGGTCAGTGGCCGATGTGGCCAGCATGTATCCTCACCTGTATCCACTAGATCCCTAAGCTTTGAATGGACAACCTAGGTGTGGAAGTGGAAACACCATGAACTGTATTCCACCTCCTGGTCCTTTCCACGATCCTCTTCCATGTTTTTCATAATGAGGAACTCCATGCTCAAAAAAATGTCTCCTCTAGGGCGGTCTATCAACCATCTCCCTCTTAGTATCATAGTTGGTTAGAAAATCTCATAAAATATATCCCCAACGTTCAAAAGTGTAACACTACCACTCCTATATTTTACGAGATCCTTGACACAACTACTATGCAAAAGACACATGTGTCTGAGGCTGGGCATGGGTATGCCTCCAGCTCTATAATCCTAAGATGACAATGTAACACTATCTTCATCTACTAAAATGATATTGAGAACCTAAACCTATGTCTAATTAGGGTAGTACCAATCCCAATATATCTAATATATAGGTAGAGGACAATTTCCCATTGTGGGGTAGTTTAATCCCTTATGTTCTAAGAGGTAAGGGAGACACACACTCTATCATGATAGGGGTAACCCGTCCCAATGCCTATCCTGTAAACCAATCTGAACTCCAACCAAAAACATGTTTCATGTAAAAAAACCACATAGAGGGGACTTATTCTCTGATAAAATTAATAATCACCTCTCTATCGGCATATAGATTTATGGGGGACATACATCCTAAGATGATAGGGAATGGTGCCTACCCCCACATCTCTCTTGTGATACACCCTAATCACCACACAAAATCAAGAACCATGAATTCAGTATCATGGTAGAATCAAGCCACATTGTATCTCCAAATACACCTATAGGGATACCATAGCATTCTATGTGGAAAAATTCAAAGGATATGGTACTAGAATTTTTGAATTTGGGCCCCAAAAGATGAGATATGCTAGGAATAAGTTCCCAAGGGTAGTATATGGTGTGGATTGCGGTCCACCTGGCTTGTGGCCCCACCTGAACAAATACTTTATCCCTCTTACATAGAGATTTTCTATCCATGTGATCTTACATGGCATGTATATGGTGTACATAGATTGTCGTGCCTCACCCGGGCCCATAACCTTGTCATTTCCCACACGGCTTGGCCCATCATGTCTATCACATAGTCTGTACCCCGAGGACATTATAGGTTATGGCTAACTATTCCCTTGGTAGTGTCCACATCCTCTGGCCATGTCTGGTACCCTGTGCATGTGTACTCTAATCGTGTACAGTCATATAATCAGGTACATGACAAGAAATCACATGCACTTCCCCTCATCCAAATGACATGTTATCAATACACAATTTATACCCACAATACATGTAATGTATTTCCAAATTTTCATCTTCCCTAAACGAAAAAAACATATGGTGTTTGATTCTTCCATACATGTTCTTTGGTTGAAAATTCTAAATGAAAATCCTTAAAATTCACCTGAAACAATGCTGTTTCCACTGAATCATATAGATAATCGCCAAGGGGATATATAGTACTTATAATAGGTCAATAAAAAAGTAAAAAACATATTAAAAGGTGAATGAACACTTAAAACTAAAATTTTGCAACCTTTTTGTGAAACACTAATTCTTTGTGTTTAAAATAATGCTTAGGAGCTGTTGAAGCATGATCCGGTGATAATCTGCTTCAAAAAAGGATCAATGGAACCTCCTACATATTTTGGCCTCGGTTCATCAATAAATCGATGGTGATCTCATCCAATCCCTATGATTCGCTTGGGAATGGGTGGGTGAGGATATTAGTTTATTTTAGGAAACTAATAACATCAACACGCCCGCCAATGCACCCTGAACTGAGAACCTAATGCTAACAAACATTATATCACCCCTAGGGTAAAACAATTTTCTAAAATCAATAATGGACTCATATTTCTGATTATATACACCCCTCATTAGTTAAACAATTTTAAAAAGAAACTATACATTTTTGATATAATATATTTGATATTTTTTAAATATCGCCGCACTGAGTCTCTCTAAGCCCTAGAATCCCATGATGACTTAGCATCTGAATTGGGAAATATTCAAAGAAATATTCCAAATTATTACACAAAAAACCCAATTTTCCAAAATATACACCACCCAATGTAAATAAATGGCGTTATGGAATATGTCTCATGGAAGTAAAACTGAGACGAGAAAGCCTTACCTATGGTCAAATTTATTTTTCACGTGCTTTTACCTATAATATAATGGTTTTAATATTATTATTATTTTATACCAGATATATAATAATATTTTTAATATAATATATCATCCTATTATAACATTTTTATTCCTTTTTGATAATAATTTGTCACTATTTTCATTGTTTCGGGTGTTAATTTTCTTATTTTTCATGCATTTTTTGTCATGAATGTTATTATTATTATAAATAGGATATATATATCATCTCTAGAATTAAAAAAAATGTTATAAATATAATATTTACTGATTATACAATTTTTTAATCCTTTTTATAATATTTCACAATGAAAATTAATTGCATCACTTCATGGAGACAGTATGCCAAACGTAAGAACACGTGATGATATCATTCCCTTAAAGAGTGAAAGGGTAGAGAATTGGGTGATATATTAATTTCCATGAATCAATATGATCTCAATTATACCACATTTATTTATAAATATTATCCTTACAACATTCCATGTAAATCATATGTGATAAATGAATCAGATCGCTTCGTGAGGTGGTAGTCTGCCATACACATGAGTGATATTATTATATTTAAAACTGAATGGTACCTAACAAGGTACAATGGTTATTAAATTTTAATAATCTTAATAAAATCATAAATATCATATACATGTGTAAAATAAATCATTATATCTATATTAGAAAAAATTGTTGGAAAACGAACTAGATCCATTTGCGATGTAGTTGTCTGTCATACACAAGATTGATTATTTTGTTTCCCATTTGATGGAAGTTGTGATATATAAATAGTATTCCATAAAAATAATGACAAATAATTATATAAGAGATATTTTTTATTATATTTTATGGTTTAATACATAACTTAATTTTTTTTAAAATAAAGATAATGATAGATCGTGGATAAGATAATACTTTTCTAAGGGAATCCTCCTTTGTATCACCTCTTATGTAACCTATGGATGGCCTTTTGGGAGGAAAATGAGATATATAATGTCAATAAATATTTTTTAGGAATTTGAAAGGGGTTTTTCATGCCAAATAGTCTTGGGAGGTGTGAATAAATTATGGGAGGGTGTTCCCTTTTATAATTGTGGAAAGAGAACCCTCATAAAAATTACTTGGTAATTTATCAAAAGAAACCAAAATAAGTAAGCCATTCACATGAAAAAACATCCAAATGAACCTATATTAGATAGTGGTAAGGATAAGGTCTAAATATGGCTATAAAATATTTTTTACATCTTGGTGGGAAATTTTTAGCCCTTATCTTTTTCGATTAACCCCATGGAAAACCCATTTTTACCTTAATTATGGTAATTATATTTTACTATGTTCACTATTATTTATTATTAAAAATTAATTGAAAATTATTGGATATTGCAAATGATCTTATTATTAATATTTAAAACATTTTTTCCAATTACATTAATATATGTTTCAAATTTGTGTTTTAAATTAATATCACAAACGCGATGATAAAATGAGTTTTCAAAGAGAAAAATGTTCAAAAGATTACAAAGATTTTATAACAAAATTCATTTTGAAAAATATTTGAAAGAAATAAATTTGGTTAGTTGATATATAATTGAACTAATTTTACTTTGAATAAACTAAAATATAATTTTATATTAAAAAATTTTTTAAGTAAAATGTATTTTTCAATTAAAATTCTTTATTTTTCAGTATTCTTTGAAAAAAGAAACATTTCCAAAAAATACAAAAAAATTACCCAAAAAATTTATCTCATTATTCAAAGAATGATGTCAATTTTATCAAATAAATTTCATGAAAAAAATAAATTTAATATAAAATTAGTTTTGTGAAGCGTGGCTAAACAGTAATTTATAAAAACTAATGTTTTCCATACAAAATTTGTTTAACTATTAAATGGTTCTTATTTTACAAATAATAAATAGATAAAAAATTAATTTGTTTTTAAATGTGTAAAATATATAATTTCAATATTTTAGTTATTAATATCCATACCGTCCAAATTAATGGCTTGGATAAAATGGTCATTTTTGAAGAGGCCAAGTGATTTGGTGAAGTTTAAATTATTGCCAATAACATAAGAATATGAAAAGCCAAGGATTCATAATTGTGACGATTGGAAAGATGTTTTTAATGAAGAAAACATGTAAAAACTAAATTAAGATATTGATCATTTTTTATTACATTTTAATAGGACTTTATGATACTGATTATCATTCATTATTTTGATGAAATGTTGAAAAGTTAATATCAACAATGTTTTTATAATCTTATGTCATTTTATGTCTAATATTTGATGAAATGAGATTGGTGGAGTTGGGTTTTTTATATTTTCTTTATTTTTAATTTCTTTTGATGAAGTACACAATATGTTTTTTCAATTAAAACAATAGTCAGCCATCAAAAAAGCCCTAGTAAGCTCATCCAGAGCCATATGTGGGACTCAAGAGGGTCAACCACAGCTGAGGGAGCCATCGTGGGACAAGATTTTGGTGGAATAGGTTTTGAAAGAGGCACACCTATTATAGAAATTAAGTGTTTGGACTTCCATCGTGCGAAGCAGCATAGTGGCAGAGGGGGAACTAGCACAATTTTGTGCGAGTGATAGGAGTATCATACCAATAACTAATTATGGAATGCTACCCGTGCATCTTTTATTATGAAGGAGTGAGGATTGTGAATGTGTTTTGATATGGGAACATATTTTAGTGTGTTACTTTAGCTCCAATAGATCATCTATCACTATATATTCTCACTGAATTTTCATACAATCTATTCATCACAATAGATAATTTCATTATAAAATCAGGACAAACCCTACATTGTTTTATCTATTAATCTAGGATCATCTGATTAGGGAAGTGGTGTCATCATCTTCATAAATCCTTTCCCAATAGTATAAAAAACATGGATATCCATATCCAAGTCATCCAAATGTCTCTAAATATTCTTCTTTCATTATTAATGTTTAATGAAAATAGTGTGATGTTCAAAAATATATGCAATGTATTTCGGATTGGAACTTGGGCATCAAACTATGAATTTGTAGTGTGTTGTGAAACATTGAATTTTCGGGGACGATGTTTTCTTATATCAAAATGTTGATTTTTTATTATTTTATATGATAATGTGTACATGATAAAGTATAGTTAATTTTCCTATAAATACTAGTGTTACTGTTCATATCCTATGTGTATGTTTTTGGAGAATCTCTCTTTTCAATAAAAAAATACACAATGAATCCATATGGTTTGTGGAATGAAGATCCGTGAAAACTCTATTTCGTGTGAAGAAATGATTTATTTTTATTAAACAACTTGTGGTTTACACGATTATTTTTTCATAAAGATTTCATATCTGTGAGGTAACTATGATAGCATTTTGTGTGTCTCCCTACCTTTCCCAAGGAACATGTTTCACGAAACCATATGTGTAAGTATGAAAAATTACACCTGTATTTACTTTATTTTTGAAATATATATGATAAGTCCATAATTATTTTCATTAATGTGTTTTTCATGTAGTTTTTGAATGTGTTATTTGTATGGTATTATAAGGCATCACATAATTAGGAAGTAGGTATTCATTTGATCTATAAGCACACACTAGTGAGTCTCCCGTTTTGTGTGTGAATGTGGTTTAGATAGTGTCTATGAGCGTATGATTTGTGAAAAAAGACTTGAATATTTATTGACCAAAGAGTATTCATTCATCAATGTAGTAAGGGGGTTCATGATTTGTTTGATACATATTTTGATATACACATTTTGAGAAATAATCATTGAGTGTGTGAAAATAGTAAAACATGTAGTGTGCATGCTCATGAATTAATGCATGAACTAATTTTGCAGACCATGAAATTTATTTTATGCATGCATTATATTTGAAAAATGTATGTTAAATATAATTTTCAAAGCATGAGTTTATACGATACTGATGCTGGTAAAGTTTGACTGTCAGTGATTCAGAAAATTTTGGTTTCATTGTTTTAAGTATTTAGTGAGGCTGAGTCTTTAGCAGAAGAAAGAATTTTCTTAGTAGTGTTGTACTAAGATAGCTGACCATCTACAAGTGATCATAATTTATTAAGAAATAATAGCACAATTGAAAAAGTTTTTAATTTTTTTACATGCTAGTTTGATTGAGGAATCTCATAGAGGATAGTACAGAATCATCAAATGAGTAGATTGAATCTTTTGTGATTCAATATAGCGAAGTCCTTAGTCGAACACTAATGCAGTGTAAGTCTCTAGTGGGATGCTGGTGACATTGTGTGATGCAGTATAAATATCCTCCTATAGGACTCAGGACTCAAAAGTATAGGTGGGAACATGTGTCCTCTAGTGTGACTTTGGAGGAATAATAATTTGAGACGTAATGCTGAAGGGAATGGGTAATTCCTTGTTGTAACCATATATATATAGTGAATAATTTCAAATCAGGTGGTATAACTAGTTTAATCAAGGAAATAGGTCTTAGTACCAAACCCTGTAAAAAAATATTAAGTGATGTGTTCTCATAAACATTCTTCTATTAATACAGGATCCACTCATCCTAACAAGTGACATAGGTTTGAATGGGTTTAAAAAATGAAAATAATTTAGTAAAACAACATTTCTCACCTGATTCACCCTCTCACACTCTCAGGGTGATTGCATGATGCTTAGAAACATCCATTTGTATCAGAGGGTATGTTTCCCTTGATTGGATCTACTATACAAGTCCATATGTTTTTTATAAAAAGAATATTGACTGTAGATCTGAGTTTGAATAAATTTCATAAGATCTTTATATGGAAAATTCTATATCTACTTATGAGGTTATAAATTTATATGTTTTAGTAAAGTCATAGAAAAATGGTTGAAAATAGTTTTAGTGAAGATGAATAAGAATTCAAAGGTAAATGAAGATCAATTTTTTTGATGAACATAATCATATTATAAACTTTTTATTAAAAATTTGTGGTTATAATTTTGATGAGTAAAGTTAAAACAACTATGAAGATATGGTCAATTATAAAATTTCAAATCATCTTAAGAAACATTCCAAATAAGTGGTCACATTTAGGATCAAAGCATTCAATGTACTATGAGATGAAAAATTACATCTAGAATAAGTGGCTAATTCTATGGAAGAATAATTAACCAAAACAATTCCAGGAAACACTCTCACAAAAAATCTGAATGAAATGGATGAAATAGTGTTTCATTAAAAATAAGTATATTTTGGAGCTATTGAATGATTTGAAATTAATGTTTGTAAGAAATATGATTTAGAAATTATTTCAATAGAAGTTATCCAAGAATTTGAAAAGATACATAATACCACTATGAATATTAATGAGGCTCAGCTGAATGATAGAGCAGAAATAGTCATGAAGCTTGAAAATATTTTACTACTGGAAAATCAGATGCATAGAGAAGAAATATATAAAATGATGGTTTAGTGTGAAGAAAGCATGAAATATATTAAAGATGATATGATTTATTTCAAATAAAATTTTCTTGAACATGAATTGAGTCCAAGAAATATATAACAGACATAATCTGAGACTTCCCATGATTCCGAGAAAATATGTATTTCAAAGGATTCACCTAAAAATATTCTCCTTTCAAAAAAGGCCAAATCTATTGGAAATAGGAGCTTGATATTATCCAAAAATAAATCTACTATATACGATTTAAACAAGTTAACTCTTTTTTCTGATAAATATGTGTGTACTAATGTGGGTTTGATTACTAGTTCATATTCATCCTTAAAATATAGAATATCATTGTTAAATAAAAATTATTATTCCAAAAATAATTCACATAAAATGAAATGTGCAACCCAAAAGAATCATAAAGTCAAATATATTCATAACATGTCATAGAAAAAGTAAATATTTTACGGATATTTGTTTATACTGTTGGAAATTTGGGAATTAGTAGACTAATTGTTAGAACAATATTTCATTATATTAAAATTATAAAATTCATTCATTTAGGTACAGAAAATGTGGAGAGATTTTTAAACCCACACTAAAGAAGAATAATTCACTTAAAGAGATTCATTTTATCAAGAACACATATGATTACTTTGAAAATTCATGTGAATATCCCAATAGAAGTTTTCAATATTGTGATGAGTGCTGGAATGTACTGATTATTTACAAATGATTTAATGATGTGAATAGATTACCACAAAATAGTGAAGTGAGTATGAACGTAATATGGAAGGTAAACCGTAGTATATAAACAAAATAAGATATTTATTAAACAACTAACTACCAAAAATATTATGATGGATGATTTGAAGAGTTTTTTAGAAAAGAAAATATATTTCTATTATGGATGGAAGGGTAATATCATGGATTATGGTGAATTGGACATGAATATTCATACTAATTGAAACAAGGTGGAATAAAAAATAGAATCAATCATGAAGAGAAACAATATTATTTATTTGGTCAAATACATCTCTGATAATGAATCTAAAATATGGCATAAAAGAGGTAACATGTTGAATTCTAATGTTCTTTTTGATCGTCAAAATATGTCTGTACATTCTGGTAAAACATGTTTGACTTGAAAATCATGTCAATAAGAATTATTGAAAAAATAAAGGAAAAGATTATTTGACATCTAATGTTGGTAAAATAATTCTACACATAAAGTGATGACTGAGGATGGTCCAAAATACTGTTTCATCATATGGCCAGAATAATTGAAAGAGGCAATAAAATTGGATCAATAAAACAAAACGTAAATTGATTTATTATCAAATGTTAATAGGCCCTTTCATATAATAATAATCAGGTTGAGAAGAAACATTCATCATTATTTCTATAACTAATGGGAATTGAATATCCACATTATTCCCATAAATATTTTTTTATTTTAACATGAAGGTAATGGAAGGTGATGCCTTTAATCTAGGACAGTCCTGAATATGATAATTTTTTTGAACATCTTAGAGCTAAAATATGTCCATCATGGAATGTTATCATTATCATGTTTTTTCATTGAAACACCTCAAATAATCTCATAACATACTTGACTTTTATTATTTATGAAATTAAATAATGATGAAGAAATTTTTTAATGAATCTATTCAGGGAGAACACATAAGATCATCCATTAGCTATTTATATCTCATTTGGAACCATACAAATATCATAAGTTTGGGTGAGGTATGGATATGTTATTTCTAAAAATAATGTTATAAAATTAAAGCTTTTCGTTATTGAGGTATGATTATTATATTCTCCCATTTTCATAATTAAAAATGAATTATAAAAAAGGGATGTGATTTATAACTTGATTAAAAAAAGGGAAATACATTTTTCACTTTAATATTTCCAATCTTTTTATTGTGATGTATTCAAGAGATTAGATTGAATCCATTTGAACAATTCTGGAAAATAAATTTTAGTGATTGGTATCACATTATAAAAGTTAAATTAGATCGTTGATGTTCAATTTGATCACTCTTGTTTTCTACAAAGATAATTTCTCACATAGACGTAGAGTTGATTAATATAGGAACTTTTCTTTGTTAATAGTGACTCCTTCCATTTCATAAGTAAATCAAACAATTTGAGTCAGAAGATAAGAGTATTCTCTTGAAATTTGAATTTTAGTAATGATAATTCCTTCCCACTAATATATCATTGTATTTATTTCCAATAAGGGGGAGAATATATCATTGACTTTTAAAAATGGAATTGGTATTTACATCAAATCCAAAGGGTGATAAAGAAGAGGCCAAGTGATTTGGTGACGTTGAAATTATTTTCAATAACTCAAGAATATGAAAATTCAATGTGTATTAATTATGAAGATTGGAAATAAGTTCTTAATAACCAAAACATGTGAAAATGAAATTAGTAGATTGCACATTGTTTATTACATTTGAATAAGACCTGATGATACTAATTTTCATTCTATATGTTGTGGAAATTTTTCAAAATGTATATGGGTAATGTTTTCATGATATTGAATATATTATTGTATAATGATTGACGAATTGTGAATGGTGGAGTTGAGTATTGTATATTTCATTAATTTTTCATTAATTTTTAAGGAGTACACAATATGGTTCTTCATTAAAAAAGTATACATCCAACCAATAATCCCTAGCTAGCTTGAACAGAGCCATACGTAGGACCGTAGAGGGACAACGACATTTGAGGGACCCATCCCGGGAAATTTTTTTTCTCTCAAGCAGCATGCTTATAGGAGAAGCATAGTGGGAGGAGATCCATCGTGTCAGGCAGCACAATGGTAGAGGGAGTGATGGAATGGGTTGGTGCTAAGAAGAGGAGTAGTGGACCAATAACCAATTTTGGACCACTACCTACAGATCTATTATTATAACGGAGTGAGGGTTGAGAAGGCATTTTGATTTGGGGATAGATTTTAGCGGTTTACTATAGCTCTGATATATTTTTGTTGTCTGGTCTTCTCCTTGAATTTCACAGGTCATCGGATCATCACATTCAGGATTCACATGAAAAAATTTGGATAGAAATGGCGTTGATCGATCTATTCATCTAGAACCATCAGATCATGCAAGTTGTGTCATCTCCTCTATCAAGCCTTACCTGAGAGTGTTGAATATTGGGATCTCCATAGCCACATCATCCAATGATTGATCCATGTTCTTCATACATTATTTAAGAATCCTAAAATTTTCATGCTGATTGAAAATATATACAGCATATTTTGGATGGAAACACGGCGATCAACCCATTAATTTTTTTGTGTAGTGAATTAGTTAGTTTTCACTGATGGTGTCTTCTTGTGTCGCAAAGGATAGGTTTTATGTTTTCAAATGAGAAGGTTTACATGAGAAAGTTTGAGGTAGTTTTCAATAAATACTAGTGGTAGTTTTCATATATTGTGTGTACGTTTATGGAGAATCACTTGTTTCTAGAAAAATATGAAGCACTGTGAATCCTTTGGGTTCACTAAAAGGAATTTTGTGCTTACTCTATTTCGAATTATGAAAATATTTCTCATGATAAAAATGAAATGCGGCTTCCACAATCGTTTTTTATGTTGATTTAAGATCCCTGAAGTCACTAGGATAACATTATGTGAGTCTCCACTCCTTTCACGAACAACCTATTTCGCGAAACCATGTAAGAAATTGTGATAATTTACATGTGTATTCACTCTCTCTGGGGAATAAGTTTGACAAATCTATCATGATGTTCATTAATGTAGTTTTCATATAGGTTGGGAATGTACTCTCTATGTGTGCACATAAGGCAGTGCATAAGTTTGAAGAAGTTATTTGTTTGATTACTAATCATACACATGTGAATATCCAGTTTTTTTGTGCATGTGGTTTGGATAGCGTGTGTGTGTACGATTTTTTCAAAAAAGAGTTATATGTATGTTTAACTAAGATTATTCATGAATAAAGGTAGTATGGGGGTTCATGATTGGTTCGATATATATGTGAATATGCACATATTGATAAATCAATCATTGAGTGTTTTCAAATAATGAATTATGCAATGCTCATGTACATGAATTAATGAATAGAATAATTATGAAGACCATGGAATATATTTTATACATGGATGATTCTTGAAAAATGTACATGAAATAGAATTTTCGAAGTGTGCAATTATCTCAGAATGATGCTGGGATAGTTTGACTATCAGTGATTCAGAATTTTTTTATATTTGAGTTTCCAATATATAGTGAGGCTGGATCATTAGTATAAGGAATACACTACGATGTTTTGTATTAAGATATCTGACCATCAATAGGTGATCACAATTTATTGATCAAGAACCGTACTATTAAAGGTTATTGATTTTTACACAGGCTAGTTTTGTAACGCCCCGACCCCAGCTACCCAGAGTCGGTGCATTACTTCGTAACATTAGCATGATCACAAAAGATCAAGTCTCAAAAGACCAATTAGTTTAGTAGCCTTGGAAACACTAGATACATTCATAAATTTTACATTACATCATAAAGTGAAAAACTAATAACAAAGTCTCCATAGTCCACACTCATATCCTCTTCTGAATATCCCTGTAGGTCATTCATAAAATACTTCTTCACATCCTGGAAAATATTAAAACATTGAAAGGGGTGAGCTCAGATGCTCAGTAAGGATAACAATATAGCGGAAGCTTTCATAAATAAACATTAACATTTAAGGCAATGTATAACTAAAACAAAAGCCTTTTAAACTTGAACTTCAACATAATATGGAAAAAGTAAAATGAGATAATGCCATTCACTTCTTCACATGGATATTCTACTGGACGAATAATCACATGCAATAACAATAACCACTTTCATAATGATGGAATGCATAATGCCAGACTATCATAACCACGTAGCCAAGGCCTCGTGCCATGACCACAAATAAGATTTTGTCAAGGCCTCATGCCAGGACACTAGTTTGTCTCATGAGACCTACCGATGCATCGAGGAGCTATAGCGGGCTCCACCCGTCACTTATTATGTCCAATGCATTCCTCATATGAGTAGGTTTAAACATATCATAAACCATAACATAATCGTATCACATAAAACATGCATAAAGGAAACATAACATTTCCACATTTCAATCAAAAGATATCAATACAACACATTGATATAATAAAAACGCTTTCAAAACCATTTTCAAAACCAAAATAACAGAAAGTTAAAACATTGTATTTATTTTTCATTAAAAAAAGTGATGGCTTGTAGAGGAAGCCGAAACTCAAATAATGGTCACGGCGGCAGAGAATTCATTGTCGCCGCATAAGTACGGAAATAAAAACATTCCCTTTTTGTCGTTTAGTAAAAATCTTCGTATAAAAAAGATTCCTTTTGAATAAACGTAAAAGTCAAAGGGGTTTATACACTGTATAAAAGAAATTTGTGTATAAAACAAAATATGCCTCAATAAATGGAGATTGAGACGAAGTCCCTTAAAAAGATAATTTTTAAATAAAATATATCTATTATGTGTATTAACTATATGTACCCATAAAGAAAGTAAAAATACAATATACAACCAAATAATATCATGACATAATTTGAATGTATGAGATTAACCCAAAGAATTGAAGTTGGGTTATGAAATTCCCTTACCTTGCGTCCTGTCCTGACTCGACCGTTCTTTAACCTCCTGAATAATAAAATAGAGTAAATTCCTATTTACTTAAGACCCTTTTTCATGTTAATTATTCCTTTTATATCCCTTATAACCATGTTATGAACATTATGTAATTATTTAAGTTAATAACGGTCGTTTTGTCGATCTTTGGTACTTGAGTCAAAAATAAACTTCCTATAATTTCAAGTTGTTCATGTGGTGAAATATCCATTATATCCAGAATTATATTCATGATTTAGATATCATATATATGATATATATCCAGTATATACATTCATTAATAATTTCACGTAACATTTAGTGGTAAGAAATGAAATGCACCGTTCATGGAGACGGTAAGCCGTACGTACGCATGAACGCTACTTTCATTTCTATTTCGTATTTAATGGAACGGAATCATAATGATATAAATTTATAATATAATTACAGTATAATATAGTTTATAATACCACTTAATCCATCCTTTATACATCCCACATATGGCATTAACGATTCAAATCACTTTGAGGGGGCGGTAGTCCGCACTTCCTAAAATTAAATTATCGCGTTTTACCCATAATGGAAATCATAAATTATGACATAAATGAGAAATACATAAGCATAAGTAAAACATAAACACATTATATATCATATATAAATATAGTGACATCTTAATGGCCACCATTGAAGGTGTTATATGAGTGTTGAACAATCATCGTTTCGTGAGGCAGAAATTCGCCATCCACAGAAACCGTATGTTCTTTAACCATTATATGTAGGTGTGTGTAAGTGTAGCTCGAATCCTTCTTATAAAAACATCCTAGTATATTGAGGATACTGGTGTTGTTACGAAAGAAATGAATAAAAAGAGTTTAGGGGGTTGGAGAAGAAAAATAAAACTAAACAACATTAGAGAAGACATTACCTCAAAATCGGGTAACTCTTTTTGATTTGAGACAAAGGCTTCCTTGAGAAGAGTTCTGCCCAAATTGAGGCTTCTAGGAGTAATAGGGGCTAGTTGGGAGAGTATTTGGGCTGAGTTTGGCCGAGACAAATGGCTTGACGGTGTGAATAATGTGGGAGAGGGGGGCCTTTTATAAGTGGAGAGGAGGGGCTCTTTTGGAAAGATTGAAATGTTACATTATTACACAATGCTTTTAGGATTCTAAAGGTCCCACACTTATATAATAAGTGGATAAGGTGATAAGGGTTCGAAATATACCAATCCAATAGTCTTTGGACAAGTGTAAGCCTTGGATTTTACATTATCTTTTCATTTTATTAAAATCGTTAAATAATGAGTTCATCGCTGCATCATAATGATGTCATCAATAATTTAATTTATTTAATGTCTAAAAATTATAAAAAAAATACTATGATGTAGTAAATCTTTTTAGTTTTCTAATTAATATTTATAGTCAAAATTTGGGCTTGTGTAACCCCACTTAAAAACTGTTTTAGTAAAATAACTCATGTTTGTGTCAATTTAATTTTAACATTAAATAAATATATATAAATGTCATTTTCCAACTAATGTGGCTCCATGGGGTCCCCAAGTTGTCCCATGGGTTTTCTTGGTCGGCCATGACTCATCCAATATGAGTAGGACAAGTGTCATGCTCATCTCATATTATTAAAACATTATTTGTACCTTAAACTACACTAATTACCTATAATCGTGATTAAGAACTTAAAAGTTACTATTCACCAAAAATTATTTTAATCTCATTAAACCACATTTTACTTCTTAATGACAACCATGTATGTCGGATTTTTGAAAATCAAATCACAGAAGTGGTAATATTTCATTTTAACGAAAAAATTAGTTTTTAACAACCACTTAGTGGTTTCACTATTCATCAAAAATTGAAGTTTTTCAGAATAAGGCCAAAATTTCACCCAAAGTTATAATTGATATTCCGAATTAAAAAATGATGTCTATTTTAAAAAATTCCAAACATATAAGTTGCATTAATTAATTTTATAATTAATTCCCACTGTCACAACAAATAGCGTGTTTTTAAGAAACAATTTATATCAAAAGATTGGCAATTGTTTATGTCCAATTTCAATGTTAAATTAATTATAATGGCCACCATTGGATAAAATGGTAAAAATATATTCTAATTATACTTTAAAACCACTCAATAGTATAACTTATCACAATAAATTATTTTGATTAAAAAAGTTGTTTTAAGTATTTTTCACTATTCATAAAAATTTCAAAGTCTCAGAAAATTACAAAAAATTCAACATAGGCTAATTTCGACATTCCAAATCCAAAAATGAAGTCCATTTTGAAATATAAAATATATATAATTTCAAAAGGTGGTTATTACTATTCATAACGGCTACTTTGATTAGTCGCGGTGTTTTATAACTCGAAATTGCGTATAATGCAAGCTATTGCATTATTGATTGAGAAGCATATCGTTGAAGCTCGGGGTGTTACATTCTCCCCTCCTTCAATAAATTGCGTCCTCGCAATTTGAAATTTTTCTTTGAAAATAAAAGGTTGAAAAGAGAAAATACCTTTGTGGAAAACCCACATCGGAAATAAGATTAATAAAATTTAGCCTTAATAAGAGGGAAAGGGAAATGAAAAAGTCACCACCCAATTATGATCTCGATTAGGAGAACATTGGTGGCAATTAGAGACATATAATTGGAGGAAAAACGTAAATATTTGTAGGGAGTGATTGAGGTCATCAATCACAATCAACTGTCAAATTGAGGGCCTCAAAGCCTTCAATCTATGTTGATTTAAAATATCATCAGTTCCACAAAACATAAGGTATTAGGATAACACATTCTTTTGTTTTAATATCCCTTTAATAAAGTTTAAGAATTAATTTATTTATTGAATAAGATATAGGTATAAATATATTTATGGTTGAAAATTAGAGTTTCACCCTTCAACTCATCTTTCACTCAAAAAGATAATAAAACTCAAAAATATTATACTTATCCTAATTGTATAAGGTTCCAAATGTTAACACATACCATTTAGATTAGTAAAATTATTTTTTAATAACCAGGGACTTCCTGTAGGCTAGTGGTAGGAAATAAAGGCCTGTCGCACTATGGTTGTGGGTTCGATTCCTGCAGCTTTGTCCGACGAGACGAGTTATGCCCCACCCTGCAGGTTGTCCTTTTCCTAAAAATATAGTACTATACTATTCCAAAAATAATCTTCATAAATGTTTTAACCTTAAACAATACTATCCAAAGATCAACTTAATCCACTCCAACCTTTATAGTTATCCAAAATACCTCTTTCTAGACTTTCTCTAAAAGGTATCTTAATTCCAAAATCAATTTATCAGATTCCCCAAACAAAGTAAATTTTATCTTATTGTCACATACTAAAAATATGATTACCTTAATCATATTAAAACCTTACTGAAATCAAAAAATACTGCAGTAAAATCCTTATATATATATCACATTATTCTAATAACCAGAATATAATCCATGAGTCCAAAAGTACCAGTTGTATCTCCAGATCCACAATAATTATCTTGAGCTGGAGGGAAATCCCTATATGGAGTGCGCGCATTGATACGGTTTTCATTTCTTCCACTAGGCGCCATTTCTAAACAATGGCATAAACTATATTAGTTTATAAATCAAAATACATAATTCCATACTTGTAAGATACTTAACATAAATTGAACTATTTATGGATATAATCCATAAAAAAATTTTCTTTGAGGAAGTATATACTCATAACCCTTCATAGTGGTTTATAAAGAAAATGAGAATTCTCCAAAGGATATCCCCCGGGAGTGTCGTAACCAAGAGAGCAGCAAGGCCCGTTGTCGTGCACCAGTTCCCGTTCGAGTCTAGCTCAAAGCGGTGTTTTCGGGTTTTACCCCTAGGTACATCTATGCCAGAGCCGCCTCTACCTGCTCGTATCCAGACAGGGATGTATTGCTCGGAAAACTCACAAAATATCTATAATACCAAAATTCTAGGAAGTTCTTCTATACTAATCCTCAAAGTTCATCTTATGTATACGTGCTCTAATCAGAGTTTGTCTAAATCTAGCTTCCAAGTTTTGTACTAAACTGCCTCTGATACCAACTGTAACGCCCTGACCCCAGCTACCCAGAGTCGGTGCATTACTTCGTAACATTGGCATGATCACAAAAGATTAAGTCTCTAAAGACCGATTAGTTTAGTAGCCTTGGAAACACTAGATACATTCATAAATGTTACATTACATCATAAAGTGAAAAACTAATAACAAAGTCTTCATAGTCCACACTCATATCCTCTTCTGACTATCCCTGCAGGTCATTCATAAAATACTTCTTCACATCCTAGAAAATATTAAAACATTGAAAGGGGTGAGCTCAGATGCTCAGTAAGGATAACAATATAGCGGAAGCTTTCATAAATAAACATTAACATTTAAGGCAATGTATAACTAAAACAAAGCCTTTTAAACTTGAACTTCAACATAATATGGAAAAAGTAAAATGAGATAATGCCATTCACTTCTTCACATGGATATTCTACTGGACGAATAATCACATACAATAACAATAACCACTTTCATAATGATGGAATGCATAATGCCAGACAATCATAACCACGTAGCCAAGGCCTCGTGCCAAGACCACAAATAAGATTTTGTCAAGGCCTCGTGCCAAGACACTAGTTTGTCTCATGAGACCTGCCGATGCATCGAGGAGCTATAGCGGGCTCCACACGTCACTTATTAAGTCCAATGAATTCCTCATATGAGTAGGTTCAAACATATCATAAACCATAACATAATCGTATCACATAAAACATGCATAAAGGAAACATAACATTTCCACATTTCAATCACAAGATATCAATACAACACATTGATATAATAAAAACTCTTTCAAAACCATTTTCAAAACCAAAATAAAAGAATGTTAAAACTTTGTATTTATTTTTCATTAAAAAAAGTGATGGCTTGTAGAGGAAGCCGAAACTCAAATAATGGTCACGCCGGCAGAGAAGTCGTTGTCGCCGCTTAAGTACGGAAATAAAAACATTCCCTTTTTTTCGTTTAGTAAAAAGCTTCGTATAAAAAAGATTCCTTTCGAATAAACGTAAAAGTCAAAGGGGTTTATACACTGTATAAAAGAAATTTGTGTATAAAACAAAATATGCCTCAATAAATGGAGATTGAGACGAAGTCCCTTAAAAAGATCATTTTTAAATAAAATATATCTATTATGTGTATTCACTATATGCACCTATAAAGAAAGTATAAATACAATATACAACATAATAATATCATGACATAATTTGAAAGTAGGAGATTAACCCAAAGAATGGAAGTTGGGTTATGAAATTCCCTTACCTTGCGTCCTGTCCTGACTTGACCGTTCTTGAACCTCCTTAATAATAAAATAGAGTTAATTCCTATTTACATAAGAACCTTTTTCATGTTCATTATTCCTTTTATATCCCTTATTACCATGTTATTAACATTATGTAATTATTTAAGTTAAAAACGGTCGTTTTGTCGATCTTTGGTACTTGAGTCAAAAATAAACTTCCTATAATTTCAAGTTGTTCATGTGGTGAAATATCCATTATATCTAGAATTATATTCATGATGTAGATATCATATATATGATATATATCCAGTATATACATTCATTCATAATGTCACGTAACATTTAGAGGTAAGAAATGAAATGCACCGTTCATGGAGACGGTAAGCCGTACGTACGCATGAACGCTACTTTCATTTCTATTTCGTATTTAATGGAACGGAATCATAATGATATAAATTTATAATATAATAAAAGTATAATATAGTGTATAATACCATTTAATCCATCCTTTATACAGCCCACATATGGCATTAACGATTCAAATCACTTTGAGGGGGCGGTAGTCCGCACTTCCTAAAATGAAATTATCGCGTTTTACCCATAATGGAAATCATAAAGTATGACATAAATGAGAAATACAGAATCATAAGTAAAACATAAACACATTATATATCATATATAAATATAGTGAAATCTTAATGGCCACATTTGAAGGTGTTATATGAGTGTTGAATAATCATCGTTTCGTGAGGCAGAAATTCGCCATCCACAGAAACCGTATGTTCTTTAACCATTAGATGTAGGTGTGTGTAAGTTTAGCTCGAATCCTTCTTATAAAAACATCCTAGTATATTGAGGATACTGGTGTTGTTACAAAAGAAATGAATAAAAAGAGTTTAGGGGGTTGGAGAAGAAAAATAAAACAAAACAACATTAGACAAGACATTACCTCAAAATCGGGTAACTCTTTTTGATTTGAGCCAAAGGCTTCTTTGAGAAGAGTTATGCCCAAAGTGAGGCTTCTAGGAGTAATAGGGGGAAGTTGGGAGAGTATTTGGTCAGAGTTTGGCCGATCCAAATGGCTTGAAGGTGTGAATAAGGTGGGAGAGGTGGGGGCCTTTTATAAGTGGAGAGGAGGGGCTCTTTTGGAAATATTGAAATGTTACATTATTACACAATGCTTTTCGGATTCTAAAGGTCCCACACTTCTATAATTCGTGGCTAAGGTGATAAGGGTTCTAAATATACCCATCCAATAGTCTTTGGACAAGTGTAAGCCTTGGATTTTACATTATCTTTTCATTTTATTAAAATTGTTAAATAATGAGGTCATCGCTGCATCATAATGATGTCATCAATAAATTAAGTTATTTAATGTCTAAAAATTATAAAAAAAAATACTATGATGTAGGAAAGCTTTTTAGATTTCTAATGAATATTTATAGTCAAAATTTGGACTTGTGTAACCCCACTTAAAAACTGTTTTAGTAAAATAACTCATGTTTGTGTCAATTTAATTTTAACATTAAATAAATATATATTAATGTCATTTTCCAACTAATGTGGCTCCATGGGGTCCCCAAGTTGACCCATGGGTTGTATTGGTCGGCCATGACTCATCCAATAGGAGTATGACAAGTTTCATTCTCATCTCATATTATTAAAACATTATTTGTACATTAAACTACACTAATTACCTCTAATCACGATTAAGAACTTAAAAGTTACTATTCACCAAAAATTATTTTAATCTCATTAAACCACATTTTACTTCATAATGACAACCATGTATGTCGGATTTTTGAAAATAAAATCACATAAGTGGTAATATTTTATTTTAACGAAAAAATCTGTTTTTAACAACCACTTAGTGGTTTCACTATTCATCAAAAATTGAAGTTTTTCAGAATAAGGCCAAAATTTCACCCTAAGATATAATTGATATTCCGAATACAAAAATGATGTCTATTTTAAAAAATTCCAAACATATAAGTTTCATTAATTAATTTTATAATTAATTCCCGCTGTCACAACAAATAGCGTGTTTTTAAGAAACAATTTATATCAAAAGATTGGCAATTGTTTATGTCCAATTTCAATGTTAAATTAATTCTAATGACCACCATTGGATAAAATGGTAAAAATATATTCTAATTATACTTTAAAACCACTCAATAGTATAACTTATGACTATAAATTATTTTTATTAAAAAAGTTGTTTTAAGTATTTTTCACTATTCATAAAAATTTCAAAGTCTCAGAAAATTACAAAAAATTCAACATAGGCTAATTTCGACATTCTGAATCCAAAAATGAAGTCCATTTTGAAATATAAAATATATATAATTTCAAAAGGTGGTTATTACTATTCATAACGGCTACTTTGATTAGTCGCGGTGTTTTATAACTCGAAATTGCGTATAATGCAAGCTATTGCATTATTGAATGAGAAGCGTATCGTGGAAGCTCGGGGTGTTACAAGTTTGATCTAGAAATATCCTGTAGGATATTATAAAATCATCATATCAATGAATTAAATCTCGTGTGACCTAAGATAGTGAAGTCCTCTATAGGACTCTCAAGCATCGTAAGTATCCAATGGGACTCTGCAGTAGGCTTGTAGGATTCTGGTAATAATACGGGATGCAGTATAAAGCTCCTTTTTTGGAACTAAAGAGTCACTTGTGTGGGTGGGAACATGTATTCTTTAGTGGGACACTTGAGCAGAAAATTTTGGAACTCAATGTTGAAAGTAATGCAACATTACCTCTTGTAACCATCTACATATAGTGAGGAATCTTAATGAGTGGGTATAATGGGTAGTAATAAGGAAGTAGGTCTTATTACCGAACCATGTAAAAAATAATTTTCGGTTGTTTTCTCATATACTTTCTTCACGTAATATAGGATCCACTAATCTTTATAGGCGACAGAGGTTTTAATGAGTTTACAAAAAGAAAATAATTTAGTAAAAAATAATTAATACCAAATTCACCGCCATTGAAAAATGAATCACATCTATCTTCGGTTGAAAGAATTTTTTTTCCATATCAATGTTTTCTAAAAATGTTATCAAAATATATTTAACATTATATAAAGGGACAATTAAAGAAATTTTTACCCATGTTAATTTTTACAAATTGTTTCAAAGTTATTCTTCAAGTCAATTTCAAAACAAGTCTCATTTTTATTTTACTAAAAATGTGAAAGAAATCATTGTTTTAACATATACAGAATGAACATAATATTTTCACTATAATGAATATTATTTTATTTGGATATTAATTTATATGTTTTAATGTTTATTTTAAAATAAATCTATTTTCACATTATTTAATGAATTTATAATTTTAAAAATGTGATATTCAAGGAAATTTTATTTTCCTCAAGAAATTATTTAAATTATTATTATTTTTTCCATGGAAAGATTCCAATGTTATTTTTGAAGAAAATTATTTATTATATATTTCTTGTTTTAAAATGTTTATCAAAGTGGAAAGGATATTTTCCACATGAAATTTTTTAAATGATTTGGAAATCATCTTTTGAATGTATCTAAGGATAATTTTAAATAAAATGATTTAAAAACGTTTGATCATATAATATGTTTTATCTAATTGAAAAGGGTATTCTCCTCATCAAAGGTTCCAGGTCATATTTCATAACCATTTTCCATAAAATGTGATATCATTTGATTACATGTTCATTTTTGATGATATGATCCAGTGATTCCATTGTTATTATTTCTCTAAAGGGACTGTCCTTATGATGAAAATATTTTTATGAATCCTGTTTCACTTTCATAGGTTATACCATGATAAAAATCTTATGAAGATCGCTTCATTTTAAATGGGTTATTTTATTATTAAGTGATGAGATGATTATGAATATTGTTTCTTTTCCATAGGTTATTCCATGATTAGGTATTTATGAAACCCATTTTCCAAGGCTTCTAATATGATAAATGCTTTATGATCTCATGGAAACAACTTATATGAAATTTATTATGCGATGAGTATGAGCTAAATCTATCAAATTGCATTGGTAAATGATTGATATCTAAATAGATAAATAGGATAGGAATGGGGAGTGAACCTATTTCAGTTTTGTACTTTATCCACTAGGATAGTCAGGGGATTAAACCTTAACTACTATAATAATATGGGTAGTGAACCAATTCCACTATTCCAGTCATTTAAATATTCATTGATTGTAATAGAAATGGTTTTTATTCTTATTTTTAATACACAGTTACTTGGATTATATAATTGATATTATTTCATGGATTTTGTTCTTTGTTTTACATATGATTCATGTCTTACAAAGTTCCAAAGTTTTTTCCACGACTCAATAATTTGATCATTGATGTTAATGGCATGGTTTTTAGATGTTATGATCTTATTATCATACACTTTCATTCATTTTATGTTAATGTATTCCCCTTTTCTACTCTTACTAAGAATCTAATATTACCATTTCATAGGTTTATTTTACCTATTTTATGATGAAAGGTATTATTTTTGTTATGACTAAGAAGGTTGATAGTGATGAGGAACTAAGTGGAGGATGTTTTGTAACACTTTCGAGCTAATTGTTTATGTTTTAGTGTTTCCAAAGGACTATAACTTCATGAAGATCCGCTGTGTGTTTTTGTAATGTAATGAATATTCATCTAAAAAGATGTAATATCTATGTAAGAATGGTCTAGGAGATTATAGGTTGTTTTAAAGGATAGGCTATGATAAAAATTGGAAAGAAGAATGAAAACCCACTATTGAAATACCTAGGGATGGGTATAATGACAATTTAAAAGATAATTAATTGTATATGAAAGAATCCTAGAATATTGGTGAAGGATACATTTAGTTGTTTTCTATAAATACATCTCTTTCTAGATAATATAACTAGACATGGTTCAAGAAATGATGTACCTAGGGGTAATAACCCTGAAAAATGATTATTAAAATAGACTCAAGAGTTTTCTAGTACATGATAGTGGGTCTTACTATGTACCTGTTTTGAAACTCTTAAAAGATATGCTTTAGAAATTCAGAAATACATTATAAAGAATAAAAAAAGATTTAAATAATGACCATGAATGTCTTAGGATAATCATAAGGTGCAACATATTTTAATGATGGTTTCATGATTTAGAGATAATAAGTGATTCATAATGATTATGTGTTTTCCCAATATGAGTATTGTTACTCAAACTATGATTTTTTTTAGTAATTGAATAAAACCTGAAGGAACCATGATAATTATGATTGAAATAAAAAATTAGATGACTTTCCTCCTAAGAAACCAAATGTAATGGGTGGTCAACTGAAAAATCTTATTGATATCCTCCATCAAAATTCTCATCCTTTGAATAATACTAAACATTAGAATAATAAAATGATATAGAAATTTTACGTTGAGTCCTTCATGAGGTAAAATATAGGGGTTCTATTGATCCACTAGTTTTCGAAAATGGATCATTACCATTGAAAATATAATTTTTATTATCTAGTGTTTAAGGCATAAATATTTTATTTTTCTCATATATATTTGGGAACGTGAAGTGGGTCAATGGTGTACTCTTATCAATTATGTGCTACAGAAAGATTAAATTGAATCTATAAGTTTGGATTAGTTTACGAACATATGTTTTCAATAAGTATTTTCCTAGTATTATTCATATGAAAATGGAGTTCCTTTATATAAAATAGAAATATGATTAATATCTTGGCACATATAATTAAAATTTCACAAGACATGGCAGGTACACTTCAAGAATAATCATTCATCATGAAAATAATATTGATCAATTCTTCATTGAATTAAAATCATGTCACTGAAGGTAATTAGAAATAACATATGCTAGTAGTGATGAAGAAATATTTTATTGTTCCACTATATTTAAAATAATGAATAGAGTTTCCAAAAAATCAAGGTTTTGATATGAAATGAATATTGGAATTCAGAGGGAATTCTGAAATACCTAGAGAAAATAATATGATCCTTTTATTATGCTCAAATTTTGGAAGGAAACACTGAGGAAATTTTCATAAGGGGACTACAAAATGTTTTAAGTGTGTAAAGGGAGGTCATAGATTCGATAAATACTAATGTGATGGGAAGAGTCTAGCTAATGATGAGAATAGTTTGAAATCATCACAAAATGAACCACCCACACTCTATTGCTTCATGTGGAAGGACATTGGAAATTATACAAATCTATTACCGAATCAAATTCTTAATGAGGTTGATAAGAAAAAACAACCTATAGAGGTTATTTACAAAGATAAATAATATTCAATAATAATATTTAAAGTCAATAATGATAATTAGGGCACCCACAACCACCCCCACTTATAAATTTCATGTTTTATTTCATGTGAATGAGCATTATCAAAATTTCATTTCTCATTATTTAGTGAAATTTGATGTGATTATGAGCATTGATTATAGTACAATATATTTAATCTAGAATAATGAAATAACCTTTATTATTCTATCAGTTCAATAATTAACCCAATCTCCCAATAGAATGTTTAATATCTGGGATAAGATCTTATTTAAGTAATAAAGGGTGAATTATTATTTAGAATTATACATATATATATATATATGTAATATTATTCTAATATCTATGGATACAATTATGGGTTTATGATTTTAATGTTTATCACTTGTTAAAAGTCTTATACACAATGTTTGACGTTTTCTGTGATGAGTGTTTATCAGGATTAAGTATAATTTGGGAGAATGTTATGGAAATACAAACCTTATATATATATATATATATTAGTAAAAATTTCATTTGAGAAATAATTCCTTTTCCTTATTAGGATATTATTAATGGTGTTGGTATCATTTACAATTTATATTATATTTTCTGTTGAGGTGAATATGAATTATTTCATCTTGGGAATTATATTTTTTTTTGGAAGATGGATAACATGTATGTTGGGCGACAACCAGACACTTCCAGCAAGGCTGAGGAGCTTGAAATCACAACTAAATGAGGACAAGGGTATCATTATAAACACATGCCTATGTGAAAATGCACTTCTGGTATTAATCATGAAGAGAGTTATTGCTGAGTATGTATCTCATAGTTTAGTATGTCATAAAGTTAAATATGAGAGAAAAATTTTTATGTGGATTATCAATCCATTAAATATAAAATAATGAAAAATAAAAAACAATTACTTAAAAGATATAGAACTTCATTGCTATGATATCATATTTTTATCTATATTATAATCCCATGATATACATTAAGTAATTATCATGGCTTCATAGAGTACCAAATTCTATTATGTCTAATAGGGATCTGAGGTTTACCTTGATGTTTTGGTGAAGTATTGAACAAACTACTGATATGGAGTTTATGTTCAGAAATGTACATCATCTTTAGACTGATGTTCAGTCTAGAAGAACAATTTAAAACCTAGTGGGGTTTTTAAGATCTTTTTATATGATTTTTAAATGAATATGGGAATAACAACTTCCTCTAGTTAAGTTTTCATATAACAATATTTTTCAATAGAATCATTAAAATTGATCATTATGAATCCCTTTATAAAAATATGTGTTCATATACAACTTTTTGTGATGATTTTGTGTAAATAAATCAATTGGGATATAAGCTAGTTAATGAAATGGTAGATAATTATAGAGTCATTCCTAAAAACATAAGGATTGGAAAAATCTAGATGAAAAGTTATTCTAAAAGTTGATAGTGTGATCTAGAATTTGATGTTGGTGAAAATTTGTTTCTAATTATATATCCATGGAAGAAGGTTATAATATTTGGGAAGAAATAGAAAATATTCTATATGTATATCAACCCTCTTAAAATTCACAATCATATCACGATTTCAGCTTACCGCTTGGTAGTTCAATTTAATATATCTTAAGTTTAAACTGTGTTACATGTATCTCAATTGAGGAATTACATACCTAATCCATCAAATGTACTTAACTCATATTTCATACCATTGGATAATGGTCTTTATTATGATAAAAAAGAGTGGATATTCAGGATTTAATCAATATATTTCTATGAAACAAGACCGCTCACCAGTTCAATGTTTTGTGGTGAGACAACCAGCTTGAGGAAGCTATGTGGGAACCTGAAAATATAATGAGAAAAAATTATACTCAATTTTTTATATATATGATACAAATTTTTATGTAAATTTATTTTATATGGGGAAGAATTTAACAACAATATATTTTAGGAAAAAAATTCAAAAACATTTAATTCATCGATAGATTGCAGTAAGTGCAACACGATGTTTTATGGAAACATGTAAAAATATTAACATTATTATTTAAACACTATTGTTATTAACTAGATTTTAAATGGGATATATAAATAGTAAGAACCAAATTTTAATTATTAAGTATAATGGTTTCATATAATGAAAATATAATGATGAAAATATAGTAATTTTTTGTAAATTATTTATATGTTTGGAAAATAATATTTTCTAAAAAAATGATGGAGTTTTGTGGAAAAATAATAAATTATTCATTAAAAATTTCGAAAATTATTTACACAAAATAAATATAATTTTTAAAATCTACATGTCAAAATTATCTTAGGTTGGATTTTTTGAATTTTTCTGAAATGTTTAGTTTTTCAATGAATAGTGAAAAGTAATCGTTTTTATTAAAAACATTTATTTAGTTGAAAGAATTTATAGGGTTAATTTTTTTAAAATGTTATTAATAATGAAGATAAAATGATAAATTTATTAATACAATATAGTTCATTGAAATCAATTTTATATAGAATTATGATTTAATTTTTTAAAACTTTTGAACATTTTATCTCTAGAAAACTGTTTTTTCATTACATCGACAGTTTTATTTTTAAATTATATTTTTCCAATTTTATGAATTGATGTTAAAAAAATTAATTCCACAATTTTAATCAAAATAATTTATAATACATAGTTTTTCAACATAATTTCATATAAAAATAAATAGTAAAAAACAAAAAATTAATTGGTGTTGTTATGGTTAAGACGGGTTTACCATGGTGTTAACCTAAAATGATATGTGGTATAGTTATGTATAATATTTTGTAAAATCCATTTAATTTTCATATTAAGGCCTTATTATATATAAGGTTTTAAATGGACTATTTTAGAGCATTCTGGCATGTGTAAAAATGTGGGTACACTTCATTCTTTTCAAAAATTTCAAAGGTATAATCTATCCCACATATAAATATCCACCCCATATTATCTTCACATAGAACTTATATACGATTTTGGTTCATCGATGGCCTTTCCAAATATCTTAATTACACCCCTAATTATATTCTAGATTTCTTTTAGAGATGAAAAATCTAATCTAATAAGGATTTTGGTTAAACATAAAGAGGTTTTCAGAACTATAGGTAAAATTTTAAACTATATATTTTTGTTTTAATTTTTAATATAAATACATCAAATAATCATAAAATATGATGATATAAAAATTCAAGTATGTCTCAAATATTTTTATGTTATTATGTTAATGGAATAATCTATATCCCTCTCCACTTCCATCAAATGAGAAATATGATCATTGTCGGTGTGTGTGGTTGACTACAGCCTCACGAACTGATGTGATTCATCTTCTATAACCACCTCTCATATAAGTATATAATGATGGATTTAATGTTTAAATAATATATATATTAAGTAAATATACTTTTTGAATTATAATATTACTCATACCATATTACCTTACAACCCATAATAAAACAATAACATCGCTCATTTTTATGGATGACTACCACCTCACGAACCAATGTGTTGTGTTTTTCGTATCTATTTTACATGTTTTGTAATATAGATAGATTAAATTAATTTATATGAAGTTTTAAAATAGTCAAAATTATTTAATTATGTTTCCACATATACCTTCTTTATTTTCTTTTTTTGGGGTGTTTGATAACATTGTTCATGTGTGGAGTAGACTATCGCCTCACAAAGTGATGTTATCCACTTTTCACTTACACTTTGTATTGAATTAATTCAGTTAAACATAATATATTTCATATATATGATATAAAAATTATTATTTAAATTTAATATATATTTTTTTATTTATTTCATTTTATACATCAATAAATTGGATGTAGCATTCTTGCATACATATAGCCTACTGTCTCTGTGAACGATATATTTCATTTTATATCTCTAACTTTTTGGATAAAAATAGATACATATATACATAACATATATGATATTTATATCATGTTTAAAAATATATGGATTATGGAACCATGATCAATGTAAGAGGACCAAAAATACCAAATCAAAGTACTCATGAAAAACAAATAAGTTATTACATGAAATATAATTTTGAGAGGTATTATTAACAAACATGTCATAAAATGTCATAATAAAATCATATATGGTTTGATATTAATATTTATGGTAATGTAATTTATTTATAATAATCCTATATTTATTATTTTGGAGGATTGAATTTGTATGAAGAATGTCGAGAATTATAGTAATAGATTTTTCCTCAATATGTATTCGTTGGGACACATGTTATATTATGCACATATGTTATTTTATATGGTGTATATACAGCCCATTAAACATGTAATATCATTAATTTATTTATTCTAATGATATTGTAATTTTTATTTCATTTTATTCTTTCAATGGGATTATGATTCAAAGTTACCAAATTTGTAACTACTTTTGTTTCAATCAAATTGATTATCGGGATTGTTAATGATTATGATTTCAATGATGAAGTATTATAATATAATACTCAACAAAATCATGTATAATATTTATATATATTTATTTTTCTAGAATAAATTATTTCCATTCATTTTAATCCATTAATGGATTAAAGAGTGAAATATATTTTTCTAATAAAAATCATCAGTATTACCCTATTTGGTTGAAAACCCATTTTATTCCATGTCCATGTTTCATAAAAATATTCTCATGAACTTTTTAATCATATAAAAATTATTTATTAAATAAATGTTTACCCATTTTTAAATTTTTAAACTGTTTTGTAAATTTATTTTTCAAGTCTTTTTCCAAACATGGCGTGTTTGGATTTTACACAATACATGAAATGGTTATTTGTTTAAACATGTACAACATGAAGCATATTTACCATTATCAATACTATTACATTTTTTGAAGCATACATTATTAGTATTAAATGATATTTTCCTGGAAAATTATTTTTACATTATTCCATGAATTTTTAATTTTGAAATTCTAATTTTCATAGAAATGTTATTTTCCTCAAGATATGTTATAAATTGTTTTAAGGATAATTTTATATATATCCATGTTTATTTTCAATGAAATGGATTTTGGAAATGTTTTATGTTATTAAAGGTGTTTCAAAGTGAAAAGGATTCCTTCCACAAGAAATGTGTTAATTTTTTTAAAGATTAATTTGTATGTTTCTATAGATATTTTTGAGAAAATGAATTTCAAAATGTTTTATCATTTAAAAAAATTCAATATGGGATGTATATTTCCCACCAGAAATGTTTTATATGATTTTGAGGATTTCTTTATAGGTTTAAAATTTTATTTTCTATAAAAATTATTTTGAAAAGTATTTATGTTTAAAAATGTTTTTAAGTGGTAAGGTTACTTTCCTATAGAAATGTTCCATGTGATCTTTAAAAATAATTTCCCATCAGTTTGAAATCCATTGATGTTACTAATTCTTTATTGGGGACATGATATAATAATACCCATATTATTATTTTTCTTAATAGTTTATGATTATAATTTTATTCTCTTTATGAGTTTTTTCTCTTATAAAGGTTATACCTTCATAAAATTAGTATGAAACTCGCTTATTTTTTCATGGATTCTGATATGATGAAATGATTCAATTATTATGGAACCTTATTATTTTTCACAAGTTATTATATGATTTAATATTTATGAAACCCATTTTTTAGGGGTTTTATATGATGAATGTTTTAGGATATCATGGAACTCATTTGTATTATTTTATTAAAGTGATTAGTTAGAGCTATATAATTTTCTGATGAATCAGGTAATGATTAATATCTCAAGAAATAAACAATATTGTGAGTGAACCTTATTTGATAAGAGATTTTACCTCTATTATAGTATCAGAAGTGAATCATGAACATTATGATAGATTGGGTAGTGGACCAATTCTACTATGATATACTTGTAATTGAACATTCACAACAATAGAATTGATTTTATAGTCTTATTTTTATTCAACAATTCCATGTCTTATGTCAATATTATTCTCTCATGGATCATGTTGTTTTATTTCCTTATTATTCATGTCTTATAAAATTCCAATATTAATTCCATGACTCAATATTTTGATCATTGATATATAGTGTATCGTTTTCATATGTTATGATCATGTTCACAAACATTATTCTCACTATTTGTTTGAATATTTCCTTTTTTACCCTTATTGAGCTATTGAGATCAACCATTATTAGGATTCAATTCCCCAAGTGATGATGATATTTATTACATAGGATATGTATAATATATTTATTAGTTATGAGAAACTAAGATAAAGATTATTTTAACTCTTATGAACTGGTTTTTTATAATTCCATGATACCAAATTCACTATACCTTTAATATCCTAATGTGTGTTCTTGTGTAATGTGATGAATATTAATATAAAAAGATATATTAATAGTGTATTAAATTCTTTTACTAGAGTAAATTATGTCATCTCAAGGCCCTATTTTCAAATACTATTTTTTAAAATTAATGGGATTCAAATACTTTTCACATCGCCTTTTTGAAAAGTTATTTAGAAGAGACCTACATAACATCTTTTACATCAATGTTAAAAAAATTAAAAAATATCATTAAAATTTTATCATACATTTAGCACTTTATTTTTATGAGGTTTTAAAATATTATGGTTTATGTTTCACTATTAATACTATAATGTATATTTTCTTTTTAGGGAATGAACTCGTTATACTAAATAATACAATTCTTGATCATTTCTTGGGTGGTACATTCCAGAATTATTTTGAAAGGATGATTTTCATCTATATAAAAATAGTTATAAGTTTCCTTTACTAAACTATGATTATGTTCTATTATAACCATCCACCATTATTCCCTAGATAAGACATCTTCATCTAATCAATTTTTTCCCTATGGAAATGTGTTGTAATAATATATAATGTACTTCAAATATGGTTGATTATTGGAAACATTTATATATATTGTTTGACCAAATAACTTCTTTCTTGGGATGATATATGATCATGTTATCCCTTTTTTTACAATTATAAATGTATTGAAATTATTTATGACTATTGACTACTAACACAGGTTGAGCATGTATTAATATTCAAAAAAATCATTATATAGATAGCCATGTTTTTATTCATCCATCAGTTCCTTTATGAATGGTATAATAGGTTTTCTTGAATCCTAATGTAAATGCATTGGAATTAATTATGAGATGGATGAGGGCTCAAGTTATATAGGATGTTTATATATACATAGGTGTCATGAAACAATATATATAATATTGCATTATACCACCCCAATATCATTAAAATGTCTTAGTACCATGCATTGAAAATATATTTTTGATGTCTGACAGTAAGCATTAAATTAAGATGAGATCAGAATTATAGATAACCATTTTTTAATTTGTTATCATGTAATTATGAAGATCATAGTTTCAATTGATTATATAATTATTCGTATTATTTTTTTCATATATGTCATGTATGACAAGCTTATGTTTGGGATAGATTTAGTTATATGTTACCAAAGATGTGTATTTTGGCTCTCCCATTTTTTATGATTCAATTACCCATGTTATAAATAAAATCATTAGACAAAAGATGTTTAGAAAAAAAAATATGTAGAATAATTTTTGTATTATGTTGTAGATACCTATAGATTAAGTAGTTTCTTATATGGGGGAAAACATATCCATTAATTTATAGGGACACGAGTTTTATTAGTTTAGTGTTGTCTAATTTCTCCAATGAGGTAAAACTAAATTGTTTCGTGAATTTATATAATGAAAAATCCTCATTATTTCATGTAATTATTGGATATTTAATTTTGATAATATGTATTTTTTTATCAAATATTTTATGATAAGTATGTCTTTATGGCATCAGATCTGGGAGTGCATCTCAAGTGAATTATAGTTTTGTATTAGAATATGGTTTGTATAACATTATAGATAATGATTTTTTTAGGATAACATAAGAGTTGATAAGATTAATTTGATTATATCATAATAGTTATTGATAACCCTTTTGGATATTATGTAATTTAATGTTAAGTAAATAATCCACATTTTATTTGGGATTTTTAAAAAAATTATTTTATTGGAAACTCGTGTGACATGTTAATTTGAGAATTCAAAGTATAGGATAATATCCAAATGTTTTTATAAAGTATATATTGTGTGGTTTCCATGGAAATTTCATCCCCATCTATTTAATTAAATTTTTTATAGGCTCTAGAATAGATATAACTTTGGTTAATTACCCCAAAACGGGTGGATTGTGTATAAACATGATCGTCTTATAGAGAATGACAAAAATGAAACTACACACTAGGTTTGACCCTCCCTGGGAATATGCTATATTTTATTCACATTTTCTATAATGAAATATTAAAAAGTATTTGATTATGATGGTATATAATTAGGTTAGAAATCCTAAAAGGAAAATGGACATGTATAACTAAGTATTCAATAAGGAGAGGCATAGGTTGAATTGAAAATGTCTTATGTAAAATAAAGTTTTAATTAGGGAAAACAATATCAGATTAATGTTTTCATATTCCAATTTTATATATTATCATATATTTTATGGTTTTATTATTTATATGAGATAGGATAACAATGATTAATCTATGAAAGATATGTATCTAGAAACAACAATATCATATAACCAAAGAATGAACAATGCATAAATTGATATAAATTTCAGTACATTCCTGTTGTGATGGGAAATGTGTGTTTTCTATTTTTTCCTAGGGTAGTGAGATTGATATCAAAATAAAAATTAATTATAAATACTCATTGCTATTTTAGTTAGTGATGTTATATTTATAAATGAAATTTTGTTATATTCTAAATTTTGTTGAGGATTATGTGAAATATATAAGGATCATTTGTTAGTAGTTTTTCATTAATATTTTAAAATCATATATAAAATGGTATAAATAACCATGATAATTGATTTTATTCCAATTTTATATTCTTAGAAATAAATATTTAATTATTAATTTTTTAGATATGGATATGTTTTAGGTTTAGCATATGATTGATGTTGAGATAATAATTGGTTGGGTGATTTTGAAAATGTAAGGTATGTTGTTTCAATATCATTGGAATTGATGATAATTCATTAGTAACGATTATATAATTATTTCTATTATAATATATATTTACTAGTGTGTGGAATTATAAACTACTGATTGATACAATTTTATGGTTAAATATATAGTTAATTTATTGAGGAATATATAACTTCATTGTGGTTAATTTAACATGATATTTAAATGGTTTCATGAAACGTCTGTTATGTTGAATATATGATTATGGTATATTCATACATGTGAATTTGATTTTATTAATAGATAATGTTGTTTTAGGAAGGGTGGGTAACTTGAATTAGCATCAGAAAGTATGGAATATGTAATATTAGAGCTCATATAGTAAATTTTGAATATGTTAAGAATACCAACACCTACATTCCCGAATGAGTAATAAATAAAATTTTTAGGAAACCCTTTATTTAATGGGGGATAATTTTACAAAAACATATTTAAATGTACTTATTCCTTTAAATGATCTAAATTTTTTTCATAACATTCAATACATGCAACACCGATCTTAAACACAATCATGATATATTTATAAAAAATAAAAATATTTAAGTATTTCCATTTCAAACAATCAATTGAAATTGTGGGAATGAATAAGAGTATCCAGTTTATGAAATATAATTATAATAAAAATAATTTTTGCATTTATTTTGAATTAAAATCTGTTATTTAACCTAAAAAGACCAATAAAATCAGTTATTTTTTATAAGAGTACTTTCATAAAAAAAATTCATATTTATCTTATATGTAATTCTATTTCTACAAAAATATGATTAATGATAATAAATTGTTTTCTATTTTAATAATTGGTTAATAATAATATATTTGGTTGATTATATGGAATAAAAATTATAAAATATAGTACCATTTATGTTTTCAATACTGTTACCTATAAATATTGTGGTATTTTCCATGTACTTGTGTTACATAAAATGGTTTCTCTAAATCTAGTACACAATTTTCCCACTAAAATTCCTCTGATACTAGCTATAACATCCCAAACTCTACAATCCTAGATCCAGTATTCATATATAATTATTTGTATAAAATATAACACCTAAAGGATTAAATAGAATATTTGACTTGGAAAACTAGATAAATGTATGAATTACATTTTCAAATGAATGATATAACATGAATATAATGAAAAAACATTATTTTTTATCCCATGATATGCTTACAAATATACATAGTTATCCTCAAGTATTTCCAGGGAAATGAAAACAGATAATGGTGATATTAGAATCTTTGTAAGTAGTATTATACATCATAAGTTATCATAACATAAAAATGTAACATGTGATATGGAGGGGATAAATAAACAACATCAATCCATAATCATTTGAAACTAAGTGAAATAAATATCCATCGAAATAATTTAATATATGTACCTATCCGTAAACATATTTTTTTAGTGATTTTTGACTATAATTCACATAAGATGACATTTTCATTTTATAGTTTTAGAGACATAGGATAAAAATCTTACATAGAAAACTCGTACATTATAAGTTGACTCTTATACTAAGTATCCATTTTTTCACCAAAGGAAACCATTTTAAAATAAAAAATTATTTCTTTTCATGAAATATCATAAATAATTTCATTAAGGAATATTCTTTGTCCTTACTAATATTAAGACCCATGAAAAACATTTTGAAACTTTGGATGAACCAAAAAGCTTAAAAAGTGACATTATGCAAGTAAATCATTAGTCTAGTTAAAAAATGATATCCCATTAAAAAAAATTCTTAATAACTCATTAGAAAGCATAGAAAAATCACATAGATGTCATGGGATATCATTAACATATCACTCTTACATTCACCCATCAAACTAGAATAACCATATAGTCGACTTCCATCTGCGGAATACCCAATGCATTGGAGAGCTATAGTGGGTCCCACTCTTTGAATAATCTATATGATTCCCATCTATCTTTCATGATCTATAGTGGGTCTCAACCCTTCATATAAGCTATATCGGGCTCACTCATGATCTATAATGGGTCTCAACCCTTCATATAATCTATATCGGACTCACCCATCCAATTTCCATGTACCTACACACATAAGATTGAAATTTTCAACATATTACACATACAATTATATTTTCGTTCCTAAAATAAGCAATCGATTTTCTAAAACCAATTTAAAGCATTTATAATTGTGATTTTTGAATCAATGTAACCAATAAAAATTTTAAATTTTTAAAATAAATTGGATAAATAACATTTTAAAACATTTATATCCATAGAACCATTTTTAATCATGGAAATTAATGACAAATAACTTGAATAATAAATCATTAAAACACATAAATGGGGTTTTTGTTAAAGAGACTCATACCACATTGAACGTTTAAATTATAAGCCACAAGAAAGTACAAAATTTTACAAAAGATAAAATAACGTGATTATTGATAAAATATGGATAGGAAAAATCAAAGAGTCTGTATATAAACTTTATAAAACAATAAAGGTTCATATCGTCAAAAATGCTTCAATGAAAGGAGAATTAGATGAAATCCCTTATCATAAATTTGAATCATCCCATACAATCTCTATCTTCCTAAATAATAGACATAGTAAAATTATTTACTTTATCAATAACCTTTATAAAGTTTATTATTCCTTTTATTTGACTATTATCATGTCAAAATAATTATTTATTTGTTTATTTATGTTCACATAGGGTGTTTTTTCAATATTCGGTACTCTAGTCGAAAAAGGACATGAATTGATGTCAAAAGTCCATGTGGTCATTTGAAAATTATATCCAGAATAATATTCATGTCATAATATGAAATTTTATATAACAATTATAGTTTTAAATCAAACCATTTATTTAAGGTATGATAAAATTAACAATGTTATAATCATGTAGATGGTAGGTCGTACGTACGCATGTGTTACGTTTCCATTTTTCATTGATCATTATAGAAATAAGGTAATTATTATTTTATCACTAAATATTTATCATATTATAATTAACATCATAATTATAATTTTAATATACTTATATATATCATACAAGTTATGTGGTGAATAAAAATGTTTCACATTTCTTTGTGGAGGTGATAGTTCACATGTACACACGAACGATGTTATCATTTTTATGTGTATGTAAAGTAAGAAAATAATTGATATATTATTATCTTATAATGTTCAATATATCATTAAAATAATATAAAAAATTTATTCAAAAATTATTATTAGTCTTGAGAGATGGTTATTCAAAATGAATTAGATTGGTTAGTGGAGGTGATATTCTACATGTACGCACAAACAATTAATTCATTTCCCACTTAATATAGTTAGAGATGGATTTTGGTTATGATGTTAACATAATAAAATATCTGTATATTGAGAACATTGGATTATTTATTTAATAATGGGTGAAGAATATTTGAATGTAGTGGAATAAGAAATAAAATAGAAACACTTAAAGAAAACGATACATCTTCTTCGGATGATCACCTTTGAAGAACACTTTAACACCTTTATGTAGGGTTTTCTGCCAAAAATAATTCCTCAATAATGTTGGTAGGAATTATAATAATGGTTTTGGTTTGATATTATCTGAACCAAAATGTTTTTTAAGTGTGTGTATTAGAGTGGAATAGGTGCCTTTTTATAGGAGAGGGGAGGGGCACCCTTAGAATTATTAATATTATTAAATTAATATAAATTCATATTCAATTAGAAATTCAAAAAAACTGAATTATTTAGAAAATAAGATTATTTTAGGTTGAATAAACATAATCCAATTAAAATTTTACATGTTTTGGATATTTTTTAATAATTATTTTTTTTGTCTAAACACCTTTTAACTGTTACTATTTTATTAAGTAATTTATAGTTTGAGAGTTCAAATAATTATGAAATCCAACCAAAATACCAATTAATGAGTCATTAATGAAATTTTTATTTTTATGTAAACATTTTTTTGAAGAATTTTATATTTTTATAAATTTTATTTCATTTATGTAATAATTTTATATTTTAAGTTATAAATTACGTCAATTTTTACACTATTCATCACTTGACTTTTAAAAAACTTTAACAACATGATTCATTCAAGAAAAATACATTAAATAAATACCAAAATATGATATCAATCAATAAAATTCATTTATTGAATAAAAAGTATCAAATTATATTTTTTTATTATTATTAATATCATTTATTTCATTATTTCTATAATAAAACTATTACTTCATCCTCTTTGCGTCATAATTAAATTTAATTATTTAATACCTGAATATTAAAATAAATTAAAATTATTTTGGTAATATGTTTATTTTTATAATGATTTTTTATAGTCAAATATATCCCTTGTACAACTCTATATTATAATACATTACTTTTATTAAAAAGAGTAACAAAAAAGAATATTTATTGAATATAAAATTATAAATGCATTAATGTAATTGATGTGTCTCTAAGTTGTCCCAAAATATAATGAAGGATTATCATGGTCAGAATACATGCATATTATTAAATTAGGACATGTTTTAGGGTAGTTTTTTTTATTATAATTTTATTTTTACCTTTAATTATGTGATTTACCCTTAACCATTGTAATAAAAATAATTACTAAAGTTAATATTTATAATATACAAAAATAAAAGGGACTTAATTACATAATTTGAACTATATTATTCCAAATATGGAATTTATTTTCCAAATAAAAAACATAGAATTGTCATTTATTTATTAAAAATTAATGTCATTGACAGAAATAGAAAATGGGGTTTTAAAGTAAAATGTTAAAAGTTCAGATAGTTTTTCTATTTAATTTTAATTTGAAATAGCATCCAATGAACTATATTTTGTTACCTGATAAAAAATAATCTACTTATACCTTGATCCCATATAAATTTATAATATAACAATATAAATAAATTAGTTTAAAAGGTTGTTTGGAATTAAAATGTAATACTTTCACTATTCATTTAAAATATGAATTTAATTGAAAAATACCAAAAATTTATCCAAACTAAATTATGATGTAACTATTACAAATAATATGTTAATTTTCCAAAAAATAACATTTAAAGGTGTGAAAAACTATATTTAAAATAGGTTCTCCATCAACAGGTATCAAAACTGAATTTTCAAAAAATCACACATTTTACCAAAAAATTGTATTAGTTCTTATATAATGTATTTAAAACGCATAATGTAACGCCCCGACCCCAGCTACCTAGATTCGTTTCATTACTTCGTAACATTGGCATGATCACAAAAGATCAAGTCTCGAAAGACCGATTAGTTTAGTAGCCTTGGAAACACTAGATACATTCATAAATGTTACATTACATCATAAAGTGAAAAACTAATAACAAAGTCTTCATAGTCCACACTCATATCCTCTTCTGACTATCCCTGCAGGTCATTCATAAAATACTCCCTCACATCATAGAAAATATTAAAACATTGAAAGGGGTGAGCTCAGATGCTCAGTAAGGATAACAATATAGCGGAAGCTTTCATAAATAAACATTAACATTTAAGGCAATGTATAACTAAAACAAAAGCCTTTTAAACTTGAACTTTAGCATAATATGGCAAAAGTAAACTGAAATAATGCCATTTACTTACTCACATGGATATTCTACTAGTTGAGTAATCACATGAAATATCAATAACCACATTCATAATGAGGGAATGTATAATGCCAGACATTCTGAAACATTTTGTCAAGGCCTCGGCCAAGACGTCTAAAATGATTAAGGCCTCGGCCAAAACCATAAATCCAATTGGGAAAGGGCCTTGGCCAATTCCACGTCTAGTTGTCTCATGAGACCTACCGATGCATCGAGAAGCTATAGCGGGCTCCACCCGTCACTTATTAAGTCCAATGCATTCCTCATATGAATAGGTTTAAACATATCATAAACCATAACATAATCGTATCACATAAAACATGCATAAAGGAAATATAACAGTTCCACATTTCAATCACAAGATATAAATACAACACATTGATATAATAAAAACGCTTTCAAAACCATTTTCAATACCAAAATAAAAGAATGTTAAAACTTTGTATTTATTTTTCATTAAAAAAATGATGGCTTGCAGAGGAAGCCGAAACTCAAATAATGGTCACGGCGGCGGAGAAGTCGTTGTCGCCGCATAATTACGGAAAGAAAAACATTCCCTTTTTGTCGTTTAGTAAAACTCTTCGTATATAAAAGATTCCTTTTAAATAAACGTAAAAGTCAAAGGGGTTTATACACCGTATAAAAGAAAGTTGTGTATAAAACCAAATATGACTCAATGAAAGGAGATTGAGACGAAGTCCTTAAAAAGATCATTTTTAAAATAAAATATATCTAATATGTGTATTCACTCTAGGTACACATAAAGAAAGTAAAAATACAAAATAATACATAATAATATCACGACATAATTGGAAAGTAAGAGATTAACCCAAAGAATGGAAGTTGGGTTAAGAAATTCCCTTACCTCTTGTCTGACTTGACTCAACCGTTCTTTAACCTCCTGAATAATAAACTATAGTTAATATATACCTTATTAAGAACCATTTTCAATTTCATTATCCTTATTATATCACTTATTACAATGATATGAACATTATGTAATTATTTAAGTTAATAACGGTTGTTTCGTCGATCTTTGGTACTTGAGTCAACAATAAACTTCTTATAATTACAAGTTGTTTATGTGGTAGAATATCCATTATCTCCAGAATTATATTCATGATTTAGATGTCATATATATCTTATATATCGAGTATATACATTCATTTATAATATTACGTAACATTTAGAGATAAGAAATGAAATGCACCGTTCATGGAGACGGTAAGTCGTACGTACGCATGAACGCTACTTTCATTTCAATTTCATATTTAATGGAACAAAATCATAATGATATAAATGTATAATATAATTCCAGTATAATATAGTTTATAATACCACTTACTCCATCCTTTATACATCCCACATATGGCATTAACGATTCAAATCACTTTGAGGGGGCAGTAGTCCGCACTTCCTAAAATGAAATTATCGCGTTTTACTCATAATGGAAATCATAAAGTATGCCATAAATGAGAAATACAGAAGCATAAGTAAAACATAAACATATTATATATCATATATAAAAATAGTTACATCTTAATGGCCACCTATGAAGGTGTTATATGAGTGTTGAACAATCATCGTTTCGTGAGGCAGAAATTCGCCATCGACGGAAACCGTATATTCTTTAACCATTAGATGTAGGTGTGTGTAAGTGTATCTCTAATACTTCTTATAACAACATCATAGTATATTGAGGATACTGGTGTTGTTACAAAAGAAATGAATAAAAATATTTTAGGGGGTTGGAGAAGAAAAATAAAACAAAACAACATTAGAGAAGACATTACCACAAAATCGGGTAACTCTTTTTGATTTGAGCCAAAGGCTTCCTTGGGAAGAGTTCTACCCAAAGTGAGGCTTCTAGGAGTAAGAGGGGGAAGTTGGGAGAGTATTTGGGCAGAGGTTGGCCGAGCCAAATGGCTTGAAGGTGTGAATAAGGTGGGAGAGGTGGGGGCCTTTTATAAGTGGAGAGGAGGGGCTCCTTTAGAAAGTAATGAAATGTTATTCTATTATACAATGCTTTTCGGATTATAAAGGTCCCACACTTGTATAATTATAGGATAAGGTGATAAGGGTTCGAAATATACCCATCCAATAGTCTTTGGAAAAGTTTAAGCCTTGGATTTTACATTATCTTTTCATTTTATTAAAATCGTTAAATAATGAGGTCATCGCTGCATCATAATGATGTCATAAATAATTTAATTTATTTAATGTCTAAAAATTATAAAACAAATACAATGATGTAAGAAATCTTTTTATCTTTCTAATTAATATTTATAGTCAAAATTTGGACTTGTGTAACCCCACTTAAAAACTATTTTAGTAAAACAACTCATGTTTGTGTCAATTTAATTTTAACATTAAATAAATATATATTAATGTCATTTTCCAACTAAAGTGGCTCCATGGGGTCCCCAAGTTGACCCATGGGTTTTCTTGGTCTGCCATGACTCATCCAATAGGAGTAGGAAAAGTGTCAAGCTCATCTCATATTATTAAAACATTATTTTTACCTTAAACTACACTAATTACCTCTAATCGCGATTAAGAACTTAAAAGTTACTATTCACCAAAAAATTATTTTAATCTCATTCAACCACATTTTACTTCTTAATGACAACCATGTATGTCGGATTTTTGAAAATCAAATCACAGAAGTTGTAATATTTCATTTTAACGAAAAATCAGCTTTTAACAACCACTTAGTAGTTTCACTATTCATCAAAAATTGAAGTTTTTCAGAATAAGGCCAAAATTTCACCCTAAGCTATAATTGATATTCCGAATTCAAAAATGATTTCTATTTTACAAAATTCCAAACATATAAGTTGTATTAATTAATTTTATAATTAATTCCCGCTGTTACAACAAATAGCGTGTTTTTAAGAAACAATTTATATCAAAAGATTGGCAATTGTTTATGTCCAATTTCAATGTTAAATTAATTCTAATGACCACCATTGGATAAAATGGTAAAAATATATTCTAATTATACTTTAAAACCACTAAATATTATAATTTATCACTATAAATTATTTTGATTAAAAAAGTTGTTTTTAAGTATTTTTCACTATTCATAAAAATTTAGAAGTTCTCAGAAAAATACCAAAAATTCAACATAGGCTAATTTCGATATTCCGAATCCAAAAATGAATTCCATTTTGAAATATAAAATTTCTATAATTTTAAAAAGTGGTTATTACTATTCATAACGGCTACTTTGATTAGTCGTGGTGTTTTAGAACTCGAAGTTGCGTACAATGCAAGCTATTGCATTATTGAATGAGAAGCGTATCATGGAAGCTCGGGGTGTTATACATAAGATTAATTTTAAACATTAAATTCACTTTATATTTCATTAATATAATCTAAATAGTGGGATTTTATAATTTTAGAAGCACAATTATTAATATTTATATAGTTTTTCATAAAAAATGCATTCTTTATATTTGAATGGTTTTTAGATTCATTGAATGTTAATTTGGTAACGAATGAATCATTATATAAATATATGTAAAAAATATTTTAAAAATTCAGTTCACACTATTCATTCTCTATATTTTAATAACAAGGGGATAACTACTATACTAAATAATAATATATTTTTTCTCGTTTAAGCTCGATGTTGCATATCATGTACGCTATCGAACATTTTGATTCCATTTAAAAAATCAGGAAATTACATTATCCCCCCCCCCCCCCGCCTATTATTTATAAATGTATTCCTTGAAATTTTAAATTGGTAAATAAAATATATCTTTTCAAAACACCTTTATACAATAACACATCAGAAAAAATGATTTAAAATCCGTCCACTTTAAAAGAATGAAATGAAATTACCATGGTCACCTGAGATAACACATACTATGGTTCCATTTCGTAAAACATGGATATGAAGGGGAAAACTAAAGATCATGTTATGATATAGAATAATAGAAAATATTTTTTATAAATGATTTAAAATAACAAAACTATAACTTTTTTATGGTTTAAACGCTCTTTGATTTTGTAGTAGGAAAAGTAAATAGAAAATATTTTTATTTAATGATCATTTTCATAGAGTTGTGAAATTAATTTAATACCTAGATAATGATCATAAGTAAATACTCATACTTGATTAGTATAGTTTTATCCTTTAATCAAATTCCACCACAAATTCAACTTTTTCTCCAAATGATGAGTATTTAGAAGATTTGTTTTACACATGAAACACTAGAATCAATATCTATAGAATCACATAATCAGTAAATAGTTAACTATCAATTTATCATTTCTTCAAACATTATCCAAAATAAAAAATGTTAGGATAAGATCATATAATTTCCCAAAAATAATAAATCATTGTATGATGAAAAACTACTTTTAATATCTAAAATTCATAATGAATACCCAATGTCCACCATAAACCATTTGATAAATAATTTTCCTCAAAATTACCCAAAATAATACAAACCAATATTGAAAACCATAATTTAATAACCCATAATTACCTAAAATTTGAATATCTTCAAAAAATACTGTTAGTCACCTTAAAATTCCATAAAATATAACCACAAAATGAATTATAATACATTAATCATATAATCATCCTAATCTCTATTTCTTTCTAAACCATCCTATGATACCATCTATAAGGACCCAGCCATAAAAATATCTTATTCTACTGTTTATGAACTACAATTAATATTATTGGATCTTTTCAATTTTTAGTTTTAGATTATTAGTCCAAAAAACACATATATATTATTATCGTGCATTACAAGTGGACACTAATACTCAATATCCATTTTTTCACCAAAGGAAACCCTTTTAAAAAAACATGAATTATTTTCACAAATAATCCTAAACACATTCATCAAGGAACATTATTTGTCCTTCATTATCTTGAGACCTTTGAATATAATTTTAAAACTGGGTATGAGCACAAAATTTAATTAAGGGACATAAAGAAAGTAAATAGTTAGTCTATTAAAGCATGAAAACCCATTAAAAACATTCTCTTAAAAAATATTTAGCATGAATAACAAAATCACATAGGTTCCTTAGGATAGCATTATAATATCACTATTACATTCACCCTTTTAAATAGAATAACCATATTTTTGACTTACATCTCTAGAATAACAAATGCATTGGACAGCTATAATGGGGATCACCATTCGTACAAGCTATATCGGGCTCACCCATCTAGAATTATCTATAATGGGGATCATCCATTTTTATAAGTTATATCAGGCTCACCAATGAACTATAATTTAGATCATCCATTTGTATAAGTTATATTGGTCTCACCAATTAAATTTTCAAGTACCAACCCATATAGTCATGAAATTTTCAACATGTCACTCATATGATTTCATTTGAATTCATAAGATAACCAATCCATTTTATAGAACCAATTTAACAAATTTATAAATGATATTTTTGAATAAAAGTGACCCATACCACTTTGAAAATTTTAAAATAAATTCTACAATTATAATTTTATAACATTTATGTCTATAAAACCATTTTAAAAATATGGACATGAATTAGAAAGAATTCTAAGAATAAATCATTAAAACATTTAAAATTATGTTTTAGTTTAAGGGTATCATGGCACTTTGAACATTTAAATTATAGGCCACATGAAAGTAAAACATTTTATGAAACATTAAATAACATGATTATAGAAAAAAATATATATGTAATGTCAAATTGGTTTTATATACACTTAATAAAATAATAAAGATGCATATCATCAAGAAATGTATCAATAAATTAATATTGAGACGATATCCCTTACCTTATGTACGACTCATGACGCACAACAATTATCCTCCAGAATAATAAAAATAGGTTAATTATTTAATTTCTTTATAACAATTATAAATTAATAATTCATATTATATGAGTATTATCATGTCAAAACAATTACTTCATTATTTATATTCACATCAGGTGCCTTGTTAATATTCTGTACCCAAGTCAAAAATGATCATGGATTTATGTGAATAGTCTATGTGTTCATAAATCCATTATATAAAAACAAATATTCATGAAGTAATAATCACTTTTATACATCAATTATAAATTTAAATCAAACCATTTATTTATGGTATGAAAAATTAATTATGTTATAATCATGGAGACGGTAGGTCGTACATACACATGACTAACATTTCTATTTTTCATTGATCGTTATATAAATAACATAATTATTATTTTATATTTACAATATTATGATAATATAATTAACATAATAATAATCATTTAAATATACTTATATATATCATACAAGTTATGTGGTGAATACAAATGATTCACATCACTTTGTGGAGGTGATAGTTCATATGTACACACGAACGACATTATCATTTTTATGTCCATGGAATGTATGAACATAATTGATATATTATTCTCTTAAAATGAAAAATATGGCATTAAAATCATATAAAAACATTAATTCTATCATTATGACTAGTCTTGAGAGACAGTTATGGAAAATGAATTAGATCGGTTTGTGGAGGTGATAGTTCACATGTACGCACGAATTATTAATTCCATTCTCACCTAATGGTAGTAGATATAGATTTATGTGATGATGTTAATATAATAAAAAATAAATATATTGATGATTCTGTAGTTATTATTTTAAATTGGGTGAATAATATTTGAAGGTAGTGTACGATGAATTAAAATAGAAACACTAAAAGAAAACGATACCTCTTCTTCTATTGATCACCTTTTATGAACACCTTTACACCTCAATAGAGGGTGTTCTATATAAAAGAAGGGATAAATTATGTAGGGAGGGATTGTAGGAAGGTTTTTGGCAGATTTTTCATGAACCAAAGGGTTTTTAAAGAGTTTTTAATAGAGAGGAATGGGGCGCATTTTTATAGGGAGGGAAGGGGCACCCTTGGAATTATTAAAAGTATAAAATTAATATAAATTTAATTTGGTTAAAAATGGGCCAAAACTGAATTATATCGAATATATGATGGTTTTGGGTTGATTTGAAATCACAAAATTAAAATTAGTCATATTTTGAATAATTTTTAATCCTTATCTTTTTGTTTTAACTCGTTTTAACTCTTACCGTTTTATCAAGAAATTTACACTTTGAGAGTTAAAATAATTAACAAATCAGAAAAAACAACCAATTATTGAGTCATTAATGATATTTTTATAGTTATCTCAACTTTTTGGGAGAATATAATATTTTTTGGAATTTAATTTCATTTTATTAAATATTTAATATTTTATGTTATGAATTATGTCAATTTTTACACTCTTCATCACTTGACTTATTTAAAAAATTTATAACATGATTCCTTCAAAAAACTATATTACCTAAATCCTTACATGTCATATTCAACCAAGAAATTCATTTTTGGAATCAAATATATCCCATTATATATTTTTATTATAAATATAATTTATTTGTTTCTTTCTTTAATAAATCTATTACCACATCATCTTTGGGTCAAAATTAAATTTAATTATTTAATTCCTAAAAATTATAAATAAATTACCATTATGTATTTTATATTTTTATCTTCATAATGATTATTTAAAGTCTAAGGGATCCCCTATATAAATCCATATTAAAATACTTATGTTTATAATAAAAAGTGTAACAAAATGACTATTCATTGAATATAATATTATAAATGAATTAAAGTTGACCAAATAGATCCAAGTAGTCCAAAAATAATCCCAAGTATTATCATTGTCATAATAAACACATAAAATTAAATTATGACATGTTTTATGGTAGTTTTACAATATTATAATATTAGATTCTCATTTAATTACCTGATTTACCCTTAACCGTGCTGATTAAAATAATTACTAAAATCTTTATTAATATTGCCCAAAAATAAGATGTACATATTTACATTATTTTGAACATATAATTAAAAAAATTTGAATCCATATTTCCAAATTCAAGGAACATAATTTGAATGAATTAATAAAAAATTATCCTTGTTGATGGAAAGAGAAAACCTGTTTTAAAATTAAAACATTCAAAAGATCACGTAGTTTTTCTATTTAATTTTAATTTTAACAAGTATTCAAAGAACTAAATTTTATTAGATGATAAAAACATCATCTATGTATACCATAAAACCATGTAAATGGAAAATATAACAATATAAATAAATTAGTGGAAATTTCCATTTTGAACTAAAATGTTGTATTTTTAGTATTCAGAAATATGTTAATCTAATCATATAAATACAAAAATTTTATCCAAACTAATTTTTTTATCTTAATTCCAAAAAATAAGTTTTTCTTTATAAAATAATTTAATTCTTGTCGAAAATTATATTTTAAATGGATTCTCCATCAAAAAATAGCACACCTTTATTTTTAGAAAAATAGTCATTTTATCTGAAAAATTATAATCATTCTCATATAATGTATACAAAACTCATTAGATGAAACATTATATTGAATTAATATTTCATAAATATAACCCAAAAATGGTGATTTATTATTTTATAAACAAACATTTTCACATTTAAATAGTTTTTCATAAAATGTACATTTTTTACATTAGATTGGTTTTTAGTTTCATTTGAAGTTTATTTGGTAACCAATGAATCATTATATAAACATGTGTAAACAATATTTTTAAAAATCACTTAACAATGTTCATTCCCTCTATTCTAATGCCTAGGAGATAACTACCATACTAAATAATAATTTTAGTTGTTTGTTTAAGCTCGATGTGGTATATCATATATGTTATCGAACATTGTGTTTCTATTTAAAAACTCAAAATGTTACATTTAAATCTTGGTTAATAATAATCATTATTGTCATACTATTTTGATTCATAATTTCATAAATAAAACATTTTTTCACGGCCTTTTACGTGGATATAATTCTGATATGTCTAGAGATATATGCTAACAGTCTACCCATTTTGTCACTTGATACTTTTATATTCATCATGTGGACATATTATTCATATCCCCACAATTTACCGAATTAATTCCATTACATTCAACATAAGATTCAATAATAAATTGAATACCATTACCTAATAAACTACTTACTAAATAAAATAATGGTTATTAATATAATGAAAAAATACAAAGAGAAAATATTTCCCAATTTTAAAGAATATTTTAGATGACTAGGCTAATATCCCTTAATCAATATAGAAGTTTTAGGGTATTATAAATGTAATAATAATGACCCTAATAAATGATATATATTGGTGTCAGTACATTCAATGTACTAGGTTATCCATAAAATATATTAACTGGGTTCAATAGTTTCTATAGATATGAGGCCATGGAAATGGAAGGAAATATACTTCATTGTGGTTCATAAATAATGTGTCAATATTACATATAATATCCTCATAGAGTGTCTAAACTGGTGTGTAG